>OX276474.1:5902500-8762500 GCA_946251955.1 Acronicta psi | reverse complement strand
ATTATAATATATTCATCAGCAGTTTACCTTTCATCAGGCAACACCTAAAACATTTTCCCAGTAAAGTAGATATTGTTCCTAATTCTGGAATGTTACAGAATATTCTTGACGTTAAAACTACAGGTAGTCTTCTTTTCTTCATATTTGCCTACTATAGAATACTTTCTAAAAATTAAGATTTATCACAAAAAATACATTTACTTAAAATTTATTGGAATTAAAATACCATTTTGTAAAAATGTTTTATAAATACTGGTACTCTAATAAAACGCCCATTTTAATTGAATTACAAACCGGAAAAAGAACCTAAAATTATTATTTATTGAGAATTTTTATTCAGTCATAAATGCCTAAAATTAACAAGGGTTATACTTAATTGGCACATTTGTTGTGTCACCGCCTTTTCAGTATATTCCATGTCAAGTAAATTGTAATCCAACATGCTAAGAAAACATAAATATCCAAAGGTAAAATAAGTCTTATCTACATAACGTTTGTAACTATTCATTGCTATGTTGTGATTACATTTACTCAATACCTTAATTTCTTTTTTATTTCAATTAAAAAAATCACAATAACATATTATTTAGACGGTTTTTAATTGACTTAATGACTAGTACTTTTAAAAGGAATGTACAAAAAATATGTTGAATCGATAATTGGAATGATTTTGTGACGATTACGATATAAAACAACAGTGAGCTAAATAGTAAGCTATTAATTGGGAAACTAGGCTATACGCTGTTTTGAAAACACGCCAAGTGTAGGAACATACGAGGAAATATATTCACGTATTCATGTCCGTAATGTGCGAACTGAATGTCGACGGCACGTATGTATAGTCGCTGTGTATGTACCGACTACTATTTTAAAATAACTTACAGTATATATTATATTTACAATAAAACTACCATGGATAATGATATGAAGATTTTATGTTTATTTTATTTTATTTTAGCTGAAATAATCGCTAAAGTACGCACAACGCAAAGGTACCTAACCGAAATAAAAACTTAAGAATTATTGAATTTGTATTTTTGCGTGTATGTATACTGTAATTCACTTTAGTTTTAAATGTACGTAGTTCTTCGTAATTAATAATGAAATGACCTGCTTTAAGAAAATATTTTAATTATGCTATTTTTTTTATTCTGCTTATAAAGAATAATGCGGATCTATATAAATACTTTTAATTGAATCCTCAATGGCAGTGGACGGCAGCAACGATTACTCGCGCGATTTACGGTTGTATATTATGTATTCTAACAGACAATTCCTTTTGCGAGATCAATTCCGTGTTACAAATTTGTATTATTGTCGGAATTCGATATCTGCATGTCACGTAAAAAGTTATTCATGCATAATTTTATTGTACTATGTAATTATTGCAAGAACATCCCTACAATAATATCCGAGAAATCGTGCAATTGCCCACGATCGGGGGCGTCTACATACGCGAGTAACGCGGCCGAAATCACAAAATCATTATCGAATCAGATTTAATTATACCCATAAAAATGCCTAAGTAATAGTATGGTGTCCTTTTAGGGTGCTTACAGTTACTTCACCGTGGGACAGCTCCCACTTGTACTCAGTCCAGTTTGGTTAACAAACTTATGCATCTACAACGTTAAGCCCATTAGGGACAAGGAGGCAGTGGACACTCGTGGGACCACAACTATAAACTCAAACGAGGCAAAAGCTATTCGAAAGAGCTTGACTAAGTCATGCGTTTTGCGCCAGTCGACCCGCGGTAGTGACGTCGCTCGCACATAGGGTTGCGCATTACGCGTGACTTGCGCCAGGCCCTAGCAAGGAAACAAGAGTCAGCATACGCTGGATCGGCGCTTCTATTAGACGAACTCGGGCTGGGGCTGGGGCCGGGGCCGGGGCTGGGGCTGGGGCTGGGGCGGCAGCGTGCGGGCGGGCGGCGCGGCGGGGCGCAGCAGCTGCAGCAGCAGGCGCAGTCAGTCGGCCAGCACGCTGTGCGCGATGCCGCCCAGCTCGTCCTTGAGCACGCGGAAGGACGGCCGCTCCTCGGGCGAGCGCTGCCAGCACGCGCGCATCACCTGCCGACACAACCCGCGCTCTACTATTTGTCTACATCTGCGAGTAAGTGCACCGAGACTAAATATTTACTCGTCAGTGACTCCGCGCTAATCACTAAACTTACTAATTTGTTAAGTAATAAATTCAACGACAACTAATACCACATGTGTGGTTGGACGTTCAGTCGGTAGCAAATCACACTGCACACAACTCAGATGTTGGTTAATTTATCTATATACCGCATGTTAAAAATTGATAGATAGATTTAACATTATGCTGAACAGAAGACTCACAGTGTATATTTCATTGAGACAGCCCTTGGGTTTCTCGAGGACCTGTCCACGTTGAACCATGTCGGCCACCTCGGAGTTCTTCATACGCCCGTATGGAACCTTGCCACAGGTGAACACTTCCCACATTAGCACGCCTGGAAGCACGAATAGAGTAATTATGTTAGGATTCCATGGCATTATATAGAACAGTTACGAATAAATTAAAAGATATGATTACGGTGTCGCTGTGAAAATATCGCCAGGATTTTATTTCAACACCCATCCATTAGACGGCAAAATCTTCCGTCGCCGAAAGTAACGACGAAGCCATATGCGGAATCCCCTTGCAAAAAAACTATTATGATTGTGGATGTAACTAACCGAAGGCCCAGACGTCTGATTTGGAAGAGAAGCGTGTATAGTTGAGAACTTCGGGGGGCGCCCACTTGATGGGGAACTTGGTGCCGCCCGAGCTGGTGTACTGGTCGTCCAGCACGTACCGAGCCAGACCGAAGTCTGCCACCTGCAAGTACACAAGCTTTCATGAAAACATGTCTTATACTAATAATGGTAAAACAATACAGTAGTTTATTGCACAACACATAATTTAACTATGTCATTATCGATTTAAAATTTTGAAAAAAGAGTAATATCAAAACATACCTTTACAACGTTTTCATCTCCGACTAAACAATTTCTTGCGGCTAAATCCCGATGAATATAATTGTGTCTTTCTAAATAAGCCATCCCTTTGCAAACCTGAGAACAAGGAGTTTTATTACATCACTAATCAAACTAAAGCAATAAACATCGTTAATTCCTCTGTTGTCAACGTTAAACAATTAACGTAATAAGTAATTAAACAAAAAATAAACCGCCTCCAAAAACACCTATAAAATTTACATGGGACCATATCGGGGACCACACTCTTTCAAACAAAAAACAATTTCGAAATCGGTCCACAATTGACTGAGAAATCGCGTAACATACATACAAAAAAAAACAGTCGAAATGAGAACCTCCTCCTTTTTTGAAGTCGGTTAAAAAAATACGAATTCATTAATAATAATGATGCTAGTCCCAGTGGCCATCTTAGATTTGGATTTTTTAATGATATACTATATTCTACTAGTCAAGTCCTTTCATTTGATACTTAAATCGTTGTGAAAAATACATAATAATTATGTAACCTGCTATTTTGTAGCGACGGCCATCTTGAATTTACAAGTATACTAAATAATAAATTCAAAATGTTTTGTTTCAATTAGACCGTATAAATAGGCACTTTTGTAAAGTCAAACTAGTTCCACTATTCCAAAAAAGGTGGGACTTATGGAGAAGAGCGGGCAAGAACCTCCATAGTCAATAGTATAATAATTACATATATTCAGTATTGTCATCAGAACTAAAGGTGTGTCAACAGAAAGGGGGTCACTAAGTATGTCCCAAACAAACAAAAAGGGTAACTTAAATAAAACCGTTTAAATAGTTAATCTTACTTGTATGCACATATCAAGGAGTACGGCAGGTCCGAGTTGGTCGGGCGAGGTTCGTCGCAGGTAGTTGAACAGGGAGCCGTGCCGCATGTATTCCGTCACGATGTAGATTGGTCGGTGCTTCGAGCACACGCCGTACAGCTGCACTAGGTTCTGATGCTGCAGTTTTCTGCAATGGAATAAAATGGCACGGTATAATTTTTGGTTATTTTAAGTTTAGAAATGTTCAACCCTTCAAATTACGAATTTCAGACAATGCAAAATCAATTGTTTCAAAAGAATTCAGGTCATAAGACCTGAATTCATGAGCTGGTCTTTACTTACGTCATGACCTTAGCCTCGTCTATGAAGTCATCCTCCGACATGGTGCCCTCCTTCATCATCTTGACGGCGGTGTCGGTGCGGCCCCGCCACTTGCCGCGCCGCACTACCCCGAACTGACCGGCGCCTAACTCTTCCAGTAGTACTAGCTCTGATGGATCGATCTCCCATTTGTCTGCACACAAAAAATTACAAATTTATTACCAGTCACTTTTCATTCTAGGACAAAGGGGAAATACAATTGAAGAATAAGTCGATTTTCTCAAATCTTACTCCGATTCAGTTACCGCTTTTAGGTTTATCAGGGCAGTGTAGCTATACCTACTATACTCAGTTATTTACATCCATAAAACATATCTTATAAATAGAGGTCGGAATATGTAGTAAAAACTACCTATTTCGACCACTGCTTATAAGGCATGATTTTATATGTACTTAATGGGTTTATAAGGTATATTCATCACTATGTGATAGTGAAAACCGTAAACCAAACTACTTTTATCCTACATCCCATTTAAAACTTAACAAAATCGATTCACTTTTAACAAGATAAATATTATGAAACATCTCGTAGAAAGTAATGTTTTATATCAAACTTTACATTTAGTTTGCAGTTAAATTAAGTAGATAAGCGAATGATGTATGATTGTAGAAGTATGTAACGACTCATTTTAAATATACACGCACTTTTCCTGAGGAAAACGGGATTATTGTTAATAATTATACTATTGTCGTTAAAAGTCTAACATAATAATGCAAGTACAAATTCGTCCTCAAAATTATAATGTCTTTTATTACTTTTGTTAATTTTGTATTAAAGTGCCTCAATAGTCATGTGGCGAATGCTAAGCGTGAGATCCTGGGATCGAACTCCAGACAGAGCAGTGGTATAGGGTGTTTCTTGGGAACTCTTACCACAAGTTCGATGTTTGTATTTGTGTCCGGCGAATGGCACCAGGTTCAAATGCGGGAACCTTTTGAACCTCGTGCCATTCGCCGGACACATGATGAGTAACCTTAAAACTCATACCGTTTATCTCTAGGTGTATTTTAGTACAGCTCTACTTAACCGTTCGGGGTCTATAGGTGCGATACTATCACACCTATAGACCCCGAACGTTACGAAGTTATGTTGTAATTAAAATGTTGATTATATGAGCACGACTAACCGTACTGACCGTGCGAGAGTCCGGCGGTGGGAGGCGCGGGGCGGTCGCAGGGCGTGGCCTTGAGGCGCGAGCAGAGCCCGCCGCTGTTGTGCTTGTGGTAGTTGATGAGCTCGGGGATGCTCGCGCAGCAGTGCTTGTCCGACAGGTAGAACTCGCCGCGGCTGTTCTGCTTTATGTGGTAGTGCTTCGTTTGGGGATGGTAACTGCAAATTCAGTAAAGTTATGTCAATGACTAACAACTTTCTTGTCCAACGAGCAAATGCCCAGTATTCCGCTACGCACAAAATCCCTGTTACTTTAGATAAATAAGATCAACGTAAGTTGATCAACAAACAAAAAAATAAGCAGTATGACTATACTTGTTCTTTATATCAATAATCTAAAAATACTAACACTTTGGTATATAAGGAGAGCGTGTACATGCCCTTGGTAGAAGAGTTGCGGACCACAAAACACCCCTCTTTGTCCTCCTGCTTGAGAAGAGACTCCGCGCGCTGCCGCGACATTTCACCGACGTACCACCTGCCACCAGTCATATAAATAAATACATGGCACAAGATGCCGAGACACGACGTTCAAGAAATACTTGCAACAAGAAACAAGTTTTGTATAGATTTGCCTGGAACATTCCAGATTCCACATTTCCTCTAATATCGTATGTCATTATTTACGGCGATTAACTTTATTTTGTGTATCGCATGATGACTGTACACGTTTATAATGTGTAATACTTATTTAGAATTATTATAACATGTGATATTAATATTTATCGAGTAGCTAAAACAATTATAATTTACTTAGATATCCATAATACGTACTCATATTTTTGCAATCCTATTGTTTCTTTTTCCTTAACGTAATTACTAGGGATGTAGCCGACAGACCTGTAAATTATAGTAACATTAATATTTATTTAAATAAAGTAACTGAAAAATTGTGCCTACAAATAAATGTCAGACTTACCCGTTTTCATCTTTGACTTTCCACCAATGATCCTGAGAGTCATCTATAACTTCATATTCGGCACCCTATAAAATCATTTTAATTTTTGTACCAGTTTGCAATAGTAATAAAGGCGACTTCACCTTTGCTAATTCAAATAAAAATTAAGATGATAAAAATATAGTCATTTCTATTAATGTTCCTATAGCAACAAAATAAATTAAGTTAATTGCCTCCAAGCCGTTTGTTTGTTTTTTATAAGTAACACCTACGAATTTTACCAAAAAGCTGATGTACTTTGAGCTTGATTGATAATAACCATTATTAACAGCGGACTTCCATTAGTAGAACTTTGACGAAAATGTTTCGAGTTATTTGAAAATACCAATCATTCGACAATTTATATCCTCCTACAAGTTGGTAAGTACCTAACCATGTCACGATAACAGCTATACTAGTCAACAGTTAAAAAATACTTCATTCTTTTACGAATTTCGCTGTAATTATCTTAGGAATGTATTTATTAACTTTTTTTCAATGTTTAAGAGTAACTGTTTAGGTACCTTTTCCAACGAGAGATCTCCACTTTCGATAGCTTTGAATGGATATAGGGCTACCACAACTTTGGTCCTCTGCTTCTCCTGCAAAATATTTACGTATGTTAACTATTAGTTACATAAGCATATTCACACAAAATTCATAGAGTAATGCATTATAGAACAATGGCATGCCATCCTGTTAAGTTTTCAAGAAGTTTATCTGATAGATACATAAGTTATAAGCAGCTTTCCACTGACTTTAAGAGTCAATTTTATGTCGTACTTAACTATTCTTGTGACAAGTTAAAGCAACATAACACACAAATACTACTGGAAATGTCGGATTTTTCTTATAAAATTATCCACCAAATAGGCGGTTTTTTTTAAATCCTTTTTATTTTATTAGGACTTTTTTCTCGTTTTTTTTTTAATTTACACACTAAACTTTTTTGATCTACACAAATATTGTAAAGAGAAAAGATTTGTATGTTTGTAACTAATAAACTTAAAAACTACTGGACCGATTTAAAAAAATCTTTCACCATTAGAATGCTACATTATCCCTGAGTAACATAGACATATTAGATACATGGAGCGAAGCGAGCTTTTCCGCTAGTAAATTATAAATGCATGCATAAACAACAGCGTACATGCAAGCATAGATACATTCTATGCTTGCATGTACGGTGTGTGAAACATATTGATACCTTTGGCTTGGCAGACGGAGTGCCTGGAGAAGCGCCGCCTCCCCCGGGCATCGTGACTGCCGCTGTGACCGCTAAACAGACGATAATTTTAATTAATAATAATATAATAATTCTAGTTTGCAATTGATGGCCATACTTACTCATAACTATTAGGTCATGAAAACCATATAATGGTCTTGCTAATGTACCCTACTACTACTACTACTAACTTATAGGAATGTACACTAAACAGAAAAAAAACGAAATTAAATATTGTTTAAATTTGTCTTTGCGTGTGTTGTGTTGTGTTTTTGTTTATCTTTTGTCAGGTTACTATCAAAGTACCTACTATACAAAGATAAAGTACCTATACTTACTATAGGTATTTTCATAAAGCATCCATATTAAAATGCTGTTTTTCTCATTTTTGTCAAAAGTGTATTTTTTTATACTGTATGTTGCTATCTGCAACTTTAAATTTTATCTATCTTATTCGGATTAAGTATTACACATATTTGATCCATTGACAGCTAAATTGATCCAGCCCATCTCAACTCAACAAATTTGGGTTTGTACCTTTAGAACGAAATGTTAGCAAAATTAAGGCACACGTGACATTGCAATCAGAATGGTTGGTGTTTGTGAAATATTATTATAAATATATTTTATTTATTGGCGATGAAATATAACTAGTAATATTTTTATAAAAATAAAACATGTTTCAAAAATAAAATATACATACAGCTATAAAAAAAAACTTGTTTCCTATATTACTACTATTACTTGGGCACTTATTTTACTTAAAGAATCATATTTCTGTAATATAAATATACAAAAAATGTAAATGCAAATAAAAATATTTCTTGTAACACGCTTTATAAATGAAAATTAGAAAGTTCATATAAGGCTGGAAAAATGTGATATCGATATTCCAAAAAAGTTCGTGGTCTTTTTTGTTCGATTAATTTTATGAGCTGGATACAATACCGTCAAGCATGGAGATAAAACCTCCACTATCAATAGCCCGGTTTCCATTATTTAAAATTTTGTTTATCAGCCGTAAAACTTCTAATTATGCTAAGGCCATGGAACTACTTTAATACTTTGACAGAAATTATCATAATAATAAAACAATTGGCGCTCACAATATTTAACTACAACTTAGTAAAGCGTTACTATATACCTCAACAAGAATTTTTATAGTGTAAAGCAGGTAAAACTAGGCACAAATAAAGTTAAGCTATTAAGCTGTTTAAGAGTAAAATTATCTTATTTGTGCAACTCTAATCCTTATTGGACACTAGGATAACCTTAAAATGGAAGGTTAAAGGCTAATTCAGAAAAGTAAAAATTCAACATTAACACAACAACAAACCCGTTTTCCGACCAAATTGTCATAATTAAGACACTAGACAAATTGTGACCTATTTCTATGACAACGTGTGCGCTATCTTCAAGCACTGTTAACAAAATCACTGTACAGTATCACTTTTGCGAACTTTACAAAAAAGCATTACATTACACCTGACCAAGACAAGAAAGTGAGTGCAAAGAGACCAGTGAACGCAACCGACGGCGACGAGGTCAAATAAATAGAGGTCACACTAAATGTACCGTACCCTCTAGAGCTGGTAGGAACGATGCCAACGAAAGACATGGTATTTTTGACTTCTTTTTAGTCACCATTGGTTCGTCTTCGGATTTATTCGGCAACATGAGAACGGGACTTTGCGACCGGACGTCCGCGCGCGACACCTCGCTCCGACTGCCTACAAACGTGTCCAAGTACCGCAGCGAAGGTAAAGCGTAATACATAATACTGCCGATACGGCACGTAAAAGGTGATTGAGTCAACTTTTGTTGTTCGTGGTTTGATTTATTATTTATTTGGTACAAAAGTAATTATAAGGATAAAACAACATTGCCGATTTTTAATAGCTGTGATATTAATCACGTTTGACAAATCAAATTAAATTGTAGCAGTTACTTGGAATTAAATGATTTAATACGAAATATCCCTAATCCTTAAGTTCAAGTTAAAATAAAACCATTCTATTTAAATCTAAGTAATGCTAGGTAATAAGTATTATTACGATACACCATGGAGAGCAAGGCTTTACTGTCGCCGAGACGAGGAGCGAGGGCTTCAAAGATGGTCGCACTCGCGGCCTACATTCACCATTCGATGCGCGCGCGCAGGCGGTAAGCGCTCTCCCTTTCACTTACTGGCCTCTTGATATGTGGAATAGAGACAACTTATTCATACGTATGTTATTAACGTCAATTGACTTGCCAGAGATTAATAAACCATCTTCCAAGCGAAGCCTTGCTATTACCATGCCCACCTATTTTTTATAGAGTTATCTTCTAAATATAGACCAAGTTTAGACATAAATTATATTGACATGTTATAGAAGCTATATCATACAAACATTATTTTGTACAAATCAAGTAATAATATAGCCGCTGTTTTATTCCAAATTAAATATCAAGGCAAACGTGACAAAAATAAAACTAATATCAGCTAATCTAATGAAAGTGTATCGCAGAACAACAATTTTTAAGTACCTACCTATTGCTAACTTAACCGAGTCCTTTAATTGAGTAATATTAGTTATACGCACGTGCAACGTCGTTTGATAATCGATTGTCCTGTGGTGGTGCGAGCAAGTTAATGTCAGTCTCTATGAGGGTCCAGAGGTCTGCGACTGAGCAACCGGGAGCAGACCGCCGTTCCGCGTCGCAGCAACTCCAGCGCCGCGCAGCCCACGCTCCTGGGTGGTATCGACTGCGCCGACCACTACCCGAGCACACTGCAACTCACCATGAGCACCCCCATCACAATTCTTTTTATTGATTGCAATTATTTGGCAGGAATCAGTCCCCACAAACAAACACCAAATTCAGATTTTCTATGAGTTTTTGATCTTTCAGTTAAATACCTATAATTAATAAATGGAAAACTTTCAGGTAGATCTAGCTATAAGTAAAATTTTGCTTGCTTATCATTATAAGATATAATTTTGTGTGAAAACAAAATATGGTCCCGGGTGGGATCTGAACCTGCGTTCTGCGTAAAGAAGTTAATAAAATATGATTTTAAATTTCAACTGATTCTAGGATCAAATGTGCGGGCACTGGTTTTGAACACACAAAGAAATCTGATAGAAATAAGAACTATTTTCTTCCATAATCATAATAAGCTTTATGCGCGTAAAACATCAAACATAGTCGGCCATTCCTTATTGTCAGTTACAAGGTATACCTAGCCGTGTACGCGTGTACATTCAAACGTAATAAACAACATTATGTAACGGTGGGTGGGTACGTACCTGATCTGATTGTGTGGATCCACTGCAGGCGTTCCGTATGGTCACCGGCGACGAGGTATAGTGTGTAGTCTGTGTTTTGTTCCGAGTACCCCACCTGAGCACATCACATAATTTATGTAAGTATTCAATTCACAGTAATAAAAAGTAAAGAGAATGAAAGGTTTTTATGATACGATAAGTACGACCAAAGGCCGTAAGGATTGTTAAAAAATATTATCATTGCCAAATACTACAGTAAGGTATGTTATTATTTACCTGAAAAGGATATCTATAAACTGGGCTCTTCTCACCGTCACCCTCAGGTATGTGTTTGCTCAGTTCCCCCAACTGGGCCTGCTCCACAGTGTGGATAGCGCCCGTATCGATGCGCCCGCGCTCCTTACGTCTCTAACACACACGACATAAAAAACTATTTAACAATCGATTTCAAGCGTGTTTTCTAGAATTCTACAAATAATCGACGTTTTGTCACACTCCTCACAAGAATATTTTAATTCATTAAGATGCAAAGAAGCACTCGAAACACAACGCTAGCTCACTAACTCGTGGTAACACTAATAAGCGATGACGTCCTATCGTCAACTAGTAATTTTACCGAGGCCGTATTCGATTGTTTTCAGTATCTAAATTACCGCGACTAGACCACACATTGTTTGAGAAGCGTAAGCTGGGAGATGTGTTTTTATCTATACTAATATTATAAAGAGGAAAGATTTGTTTGTTTGTTTGTTTGTTTGTTTGTAATGAATAGGCTCCGAAACTACTGGACCGATTTCAAAAATTCTTTCACCTTTGGAAAGCTACATTATCCCCGAGTAACATAGGCTATATATCATCACGCTACGACTAATAGGAGCGGAGTAGTAATGAAAAATGTAGCAAAAACGGGGAAAAAATTATAAGACCACGCGGGCGAAGCCGCTGGCGGGAAGCTAGTTATTAATGTGTGTGTAAGGACTGTTGCTGTTGTTAAATATAAATGAGAAGACTGGAGGAGTTTAAGTAAATCAGGAGTCAATGGAGGACATTTAAAGTAACTTAACATAAAAATCTGCCCCAAAAAATTCACTGATTTTCTTAAAAACAACGTAAAAACTTATTTAAGCTCATATTTGAAATTTTGAGAATTTAATTCTGGTTGGAACTGAAGCTCTAATATTTTTCAGAGTTCAATTCAGCCCAATCAGCCAAACTATGATTTCGCTGACACTAATGCATGAAAATTCCTGAATATGGATATTTTCATGCACGGAGACCACTTTTCTCATTCAACAAAAGCAAAAACTCGGAACTTGAATGTCATTCATATGAGTGACAAAAAAGAATGTTTAGTACAAGCACTGAACGGTTCATGGTAGTTCACTAGTAATAGCTGTAGAAATATATCAATATAGTAACTTAAAACACATATTAACCGTATCGAGTGGGACGGGATATGACTGGGCTGGCGTCATGCCAGCCGGCTAGCGAGCAGCCCTTCCTAAGTAACACAGTACACCAATTACCGGCATCACAACCCGTCGTAAAATACTAACTAATGTATGTAATTTTATAAATTTATACCATAGTAATTGTAGTGCTCTAGGTAGGGTTGATATTTTCTTTATGTTATCTCGATTTCAATATTACTTTACATTCCATTGATAAAAACGAGAAAAGAATCTAAAGGCCGAGTCTATCAGTACAAATGCAGATTTTCTATCGAATTTGCCTCACGCCCGGAGAGATCTAATAACATCCTGAAAGCGCACAACGCCGCGCACTGGGTCACGTAATGAATCAAATCACCGAGTTGATTTCCTGCAGGGGGATATACAGCTTCGTTTACAGGAACACCTAACGAAGCAACATCAGATAGGAAGGTATTTCCAATTGATCCGATGGCGTTTTTTAAGAGGTGGTTTAAAAAATTACGTTTTATTTTGAGAAGACATTACAAAACTTTATCTTATAGTATGGTAGCTATCCTTAATTAATTCATTGACAATCATTTTGGGATTTTATACCGCCGTGTGTCAGTTCCTTTTATATCTTACACTACCCATGATCGAGTTTAGCGACGCTGATACAGACGACCAGCCTGCGGAAGGCTGCTATCTGCTGGTTGGTATATCATAATATCATGCCATGGCAAACTGTTTTTGTTTATATTCAATTGTCAACTAAATAAAACATGATATAAATGGGCTACAATCTCTTACCGGTTCTATTCCCTAAGACCTAGTGTGCAACTAGACTTAGGTAAAAATTATAAAGTGCCTGTAATAATGAATAATCCTTGAATTAAATATTATTTATTTATTTTGCCAATGTCCAAGCGCGCTTATCTGATTATAATTCCTTCATATTGATGTTAAATTTATTCAAATATAAATACGGAGGCCATTAAAAGCTCTTACAGCGCCATTGATGTTATTTGGAATAAGTGAAACAACACCGCAACAATCGGAACCGAGGTACAGTAAACCTTTTTGAAACAATTAGCGGGCGTCGCGGAGGGTTCTCCATTAATATTGCTCACATAACGAGGGACCACACGCGGCATGACTATACATACATTACAGTGACAGCGAGGGTTGACGCTGTGGGGAGTGATTGCCAACGCTATATTTTAAGCGCGGGAGGGCCGAGACGATACACTTTTAGTTTATTTTGCTTCACTTTTCGAGCTTCTACTATATTATACCGAACAGTATAAATATATCAAAGAATGTCAGTGATTTCTGATTAGAACTATTTTTTGTGATAACTTAGGTGTAACTTATAGCAAGAAACATGTTTATAATAACCTACTAATTATTATTATAATTTTATTTAAGTCAAAGAATTTATTCATTAATATTTTAGAAAATTACTTACGTTTGTTTTTATAGTTATAATGTTTAAAACAACATATTTTTAGGTTAATTTTTTGAGATTTATTAAATTAGATACTTTTGAAATCGTCGAGAAATGTTCCTAAGTACTTGGATATTTAACAGCATTATAAATTAATTGATATAAGTACTTGAATAATTTTAAACTTATGAAGGTGTTTTGTAGAACAATTCACTGACAGTGGTTTAATTGAATTGAATAATGAATATAAATATAATTAACTATTAAGATTAATAAAGAAGTAGTTAGGTCTAGGTGTGACAATGACAACTCAATAAAATACAGTTTTAGCAAATGGCTGAGGAATGCTAGTCATGTTGGATGGGGAAATAGATCAAACGATCACGGAAAACTTAAATGTTATAAACTTAACATGATTCAAAATATCACAGGGAAATTAGTGAATCAGAAAATAATATAACGACCGTTAAAATATGAGACAACGTTATTTTAGAGTAGATGAAAAAGAAAATGAATGTGCACGAATCTGACCGCCGCCGCCGGTTCAATGTCTTAATCACACCATGAAGATATCGACAACAACGTGGTGCAACGGTACATCAAGTTAAATAAATTATAAGAATGTACATGCGAGTGTTTTTTAAATGAGAACTATGTGTGATTAAGTTATAAGTGATTGGTATTTTACCAGCGCTGGTGCGGGTGCGGTGCGGGCCGGAGACGAACGGTGTTGCGGAACTGCCGCTGCTGCCGCCGGGCGGCGCGCCGGACGACAGACACACCCAGCTCGCGCATGCGCTCCCACCCCTACATATTCGCCCCTACGTCTTTCCAGCTTTTATTTGATATGACACGCCGCACAAAGCTTAGATTACCTGTTCATTCTAGTTCTTATTCCACTATAAATGGCTTATCTAGGGTAATTTTCGTTGTGCAATACTTCTGATGTGCATTACTTAGTTAGTTTATTTCACATACGCATTTCTTAGTTATAAAAATGATAATAATAGTTATCGATAGATTGATTGATAGAAGTAGGTACCTATACTTAATAAATTTCCTAGTATGACTGTAACCAAACTTATTATTTTATTTTACTTATTTTACTTCACCGGATCTTTTGATGCTGAAAAGCATTTACTTAAGTACTTATTTCAAGTTCAATAATGAGAACGAAGTCGCGCGGTTGATCGACAGATAACTAAAGCTGGCGATCAGATTGCTAATATGCAAAAGTTACGTGACTTTCACGCACGAGTTGGTTGTCCGTCCGTCACTCCTGTGAATTGAAGTGTGGTAGCACAAAAACTCCTTTAGTGATATAGGTACTAAAACAACCGCACACCCGTAAGATTTTAGCCTAGCCTGTGATATGGACAAGATTACTTTGATGTAGTAGTGATCCATGTAAAATTTCGGACAAAATCGAGACAATGAAATTGTGTCTCAAAATATAAATTAGAAAAATTGCAGAAAACAATCCAGTAGGTATTCCCAAATAGTTAATTCGTTTAAAACTAAAGTATGTTTGGACTGACCACGTTTGTCGTATGTTTGAAGAGCCGTAGGCCAAAGTTACTACGCAGTGGCTCCCTGATACAGCGACGCAACGCCGCAGTAGACCACGAAGGAAATGACGGGACGAGCTAGTTAAAATGAAATTAATAACAATTAGTCCATTTATGGCTGTAGCGATGGTTTTGAGGTATGAAATTGATGAAATTGATTAAATGGCTGGCCCTTTTTTCCATTGTGTAGAAAATCCTCATATTTTGTTACCGAAACCGCACTTGCCTTCATTTGCCCAATGGTCGACACCATGGGAATCGTGATAACATTGACTACGTCCCCGACGGGCTGTGGTCACAGGTGTTATGACCGCAAATGGCTACTCCTGGTAACACCAGGAAGCACACGCATACTCTGAATAAATAGGTACGTATCCCTATCATAAATAATTTGACAACCGACAGATAGGTTGGAGAATTTATATTCCGCTTGCTAGAACAAGATAGTAAGTTACATTGGGATATGGTTGCAGTCAGATAGTCAGTCCAAATATAGCGTTTCTGCGATGTCTGTTTCTGTTAAAATTAAACTGTTATTGCAGTTATTTCGATTAGGAGTATGTTTGTTGTACCTATAAACTCTATGATAACAAATAATCTCCGTATTTTACATAGGTACATAGAACCTGACATGTCTTAATTCATGTGGGTGGTTAACTGCCAGAATTTTAACTATCCTTGCCTCTTAAAGATCTAGTAATTCACAATTGAATCTTGGAAATAGTTGATCGTCGTGTTTCGTGATGCTATCCTATCCTCTGCGGCCGATGCTCACACAATTTTGCTATCATAATCAAATCTCTATTTTCATAAACGTACTAGCTTTCTGCCAGCGGCTTCGCCCGCGTGATCTGGGTATTTCCTATAACTTTTTCAACCTCTTACATACAGCCCTTTTTTCGTATTAAAAAGTTTAAATCGGTTCAGTAGTTTTGGCGTAAAAGCGCGACAGACAGAGTTACTTTCGCAATTAAATTATTAGTAAGGATATATAATTATACATTATACCATGGTGGGTTTAAGAAACCTCAAAATATTATTTGAATGGACCCAGTCATTAGTTTTTGAATCATATCTTGATACTGGTGTTCAATTATTCCACTTGGCTGACTACCTGCACACTGGAATTCCTTTGTTAGGTATTATTCACTTCGCTGAAAACGGGGCTACAATGTAAGGGGCTTGTTGGATGAATCTATGGCGACCCTATGTCCAATTCACATCTAACCAAGCTCTGATAATGATCAATATTTCCTATAAGTTTTTCACAACAGACTTTTGATAATGTTCATTAGGTTTTTTTGGAAGTGCTGATATAGGTATACTGCCAGAGCTTTACATAGGCAATACCACAATATGTATGCTGATGTTACGAATCGTGTGTGATGTTGGAAGCAAAGTGGACTGTAGGGGCTTATTAGTTGTTAAATCAGGAATCACAAGAACGCACAGTCCACTGCTCACACCACTGTGAGATGAGATGAGATAGAACACTACTAAACAAGTATTGTTTAATAATAATAATGTTCTATAATACCAGATATGGTTTTATTAATGGTACTCGTTTAATAATGCGTAATTGCGAACAGTCGTAATGGTTTGCGAGCCTGTAAAACTGTTTACCTAAAAAGTAAAAACTTTTTCTATTCATGTAGCGTATAATAAGGGCGGAAGCCGCGGCTTATTGCGCGGCACTGAGCTGTACCTCAACCATGGCTTTCGATAGATTTTTACAGATCGAAACGCTGTAATCTCATAGATTTTAGTTCCTAGTTCCTACCATAACCGCTAGAGGCGCTGCGAGGGTTTTCCATACAAATATTTTACGGCGTCGCTAGCTAGTCTAGTAAGAAAAACTCATTGTCGAGGCACTGAGCCCATTAACATTTGACGTTACCGATACATTGACCTTTATCTTCATTGATTCCTGATAGCTGCTTATATGTGGAAAAGCACAAATGCTTTAAACTTTTCGGTTGTAGTCTGGTTTCTTACACATAAACCGGAGACTATAGGGAAATCAAGCCAAAAGGAAAGTGTTCTAACTAAAAGCGGACTGTACTGTTTTTTTCGAAAAACCTGTAGACTTTGCACCACTGTGTGCAGCACCACCACTTTGCCTATTGTAGTTTTATAATTGCTAACAAGACTTTCTGTTTCATTGCTGGGCATGGATCTCCTCTCGGAATGAGAAGGGCCCCACACTAGCTTAATGCTGGTTGGCAAACTTCACGCACCATTGAGAAGACCTATCAATCATGCAGGTTTCCTCAAAATATTTTCCCTAACTGTACACAAATGATATAATAATTTATTCATATGTAGGCACGTGATTATGAAAAGGTAGCATGGTAATGTGCATGCCAGATTGTAGTCATATAATCAAATTCAAAATTCTAACTCAAAATATTTTATTTCGATTTCACCTATAGGCCTTTAAAAAGTCAAACTAGTCACATGGTTCCAAAAAAGTGGATCCATAAGTTCCACTTTTTTGGAACCATGTGTCTAGTTTGACTTTAGTTGGAGAAGAACCTGCGGCATAGGTTTTCACTTTAATGCCTTGTCACTGAATACCTGAATGACCTGGTGAGGTCAGCTGTCACAACTAGCATGCATGATTAACAGGACATAAAAATCTGCTAGCTATACTATATACAACTTCCTCTTTGCTAAGAAATGTGCTGGAAAATCAACAGTCATGCAGCATGCTTACTAGAAAGAGTTAATGTACCACCAAGCCAGTTATTACCCTGTCTTCTATTACCATAGACGCCTAAAGATGTTTACTTAAATAATTGTATACTTCATCATATACCCTTTTTGTGCTTACATGACACAAAATGAGTCCAAAGAATTCAATTAAAATTAAAATATTGAACATGGATAGTTATGGCTGGATATAAAAATTAGTAAAAGTGGGGGAAATTCTGCTATTAAGATTAGTAATTGCTATATGAATAATTTGATTGGTATAAACAAAAATAAATGTATTTGACAGATAATGTTTTGTTAACTGAAATGTGTAGCCAACAAATGCATTCAGCACAATTTTAAAGATTTTTATAATGTAACATGGTTTATTATTATTATTAGCCCATACCTACATTCTTATTATTATTAGCCTAAACTGTCATTCAGTTAAGTAAAGGATGTTTTATTCCATGTCAGTTGGTGGCATGCATAAACTCCCTAAGTATAAACTATAAATTATTTCAAAATAACACCTATAAATGACTTTTAGACTAAGCAGTTTTATGATTTATTTATATAAACTGTCTCTAAAAATCCAGTCTCATATTAGGTGTAGAGTTATATATATAATTTAACATACATTAAATTTACACTGGATCTGCCATAATCTAGGTATAATTTAATAAGTAAATAAATTACATACCTGCAATCTAAATATTAGGAAATAATATCCTTAGCAGCATTAAAAAAGAAATTAATACATTCAATAACAAGTAAAATGTACAACACACAAATGTTACAATAAGATTCAAAGCATGTAACTTTATGTAGGTACCTATTTAAGACCTTTAACATTCTTGTTTTATAATATATACTATACCTATATCAATTATCTACACATGTCATAATATCTACAAAAGGTTACAGCTCGTTGTAAGAAATATATAATCCTTCTACTTTCTAAATATAATAAATAAAAGCATTATTTGCATATAAATTTAGTAACATAGGTATAACAAATAAATTTACCTCTCCGTCCGTGTCATAGTAAATAAGCGCTCGACGAGTCAGGACCAGCCAGCGTTCCTTGTAGTTAACTGGTGTAAAAAGCTTTTTATTTTGAGACCTCTTGATCATAAAAGTTTGTAGTATTACTTCATCATCGTCCTTTCCAGCCATTTTCGCCTACAACATATGAAAATCCAATTACATAAGATAAATATACTTCCCTCGTTTTAAAAAAAGACATATAGGAAACCGGCATAGCAAAAAATACGTAAAATCCATACCTTCAAACAACCAAATCCATTACAAATAATTCGGTATCCAATGAACCCGATAGGATGATCGTTCTAATGGTAAATTAATAGAAATTCGACCGTATGATACTCATCAATACACAACAAATATTTCCCTTTCAAATGAGCCTTTGGCCAAAAAATAGTTAAAGTTATTTTACCGAAGCAGGCAGGAATGAAATCAATAAAAATAAATTGAAAATATCTTTAGAATGACAGAAGAACAGAATGAATATTATTTGAGTTTGACATAATGACATGACAGACCATAGATTTCTAATATACTCCACAGAATCACAGACAGACACCGAGCAAGACTGAGCCTGTCAGACATGGCGGCCGAGACCAAGACAATGCCTAGACCGAATTAAAAAATGTAAATCCTATGATACTCCAATATTTATCTTTCTCCACTCACCGCGTACCGTAAAAGCGTCTGTGTAACTGGCCAGAACGAGCTACTGGCATGGTATCGAGATTATGTCGGTAGCTCACGTGCCAGTTAGGCCCATTGCATTGTGCAACGCATGCCAGGAGATCGAAAGCAGTTTGATTTTTTCCCCATTAAAAAATAGGGTAAAAGTTCTGATATGGCAATACCACCAACCTATCGTACTATCTCACATGCGGCAAATGTTTTTTACGACAACCCTAAGGTGTTTTCAGTGTCTAGTCGACTGTCGGCATTTAGCGTCCACACAAAGAAGTTGGCTCACTATTCGATTTTATTACACTATACCACTCATAATACCACTACGCTTGAAAAGTTGAAAGGCTCTAGGGTTGACATTTGACAACACGGGGTCTCGTCTGTCAAGTCTGTGCAGGGTTGCATTTCGTACTTTAATTATAGTACGAAAAATACTATAATTTGCATTAATGACTAATATAGAAACCATTTACTACCAATGCAATTTAAAAAAACCACAAAATTAAAAGTAAAACATATAAATTCACATCTTCACTCCTCAAGTCCTTTCAAAACGAAACGTCTTAACGTTCTTGTCTTTGTGAGAGAATGTTCAGTAAATAAACCTTACATTACACTTACAACCTTATAAGACACTGGCAACACAATTCAAAGGCGGTAGCGCAAAAGTGGTAATTCTACTGATTTTATTCCTAGTAAGGACCAAGGATTCTTGAACTGATAAACTCGGAAGAGGTAATTGCATAAATTGGTATTGATTTTAACGACTTTTGATCCCAATTAATGAAGTGTACTATATTTTTTGTACAAATACTTACTTAATACTTTTCAATTTTTTTGTACTATCGTTTTGAACATGCCCAAATCCAACCCTGAGTCTGTATCTGTCTGTGAATGTCACTGTAATTTGGTTGGTACTATTTAGTATTTACTATTTCTTCTTGTATTCGTTTCTTGTGAACACGTGAAGTTGTGAATTTCTCATTTAAGTATTTTGCTTCAAGTGTGAAGACATAATAGTTTGTTTCAGATTCCTTCATTGTAGGTAATTATTTATTGCAGTAAAAACGACAATGTCTTCTGAAACAGCTCAAGTTAGTTCGTTACCACTGCCTCCGATGCAATACATAAACTTTTATACTGATGAAAATGTACGAAGAAACAGAGCACCTTTACCACCACGACCTATTCACGATTCGTATTCGATGTTTGGACACACTTTCAATGCCGACGATACGATAATTAGGTCACTTGAAAGTCAGGTAACACATTTTCTATATATTACCTTATCTACACATTTAAAGTTACACCATAACAATACAAGAGATAACTTTATTTTATGCTTTTAGGGTTTTCGGCGATTATATCCTATGCATTTTGAAAGAAGAAGAGAACTAAAGAAGCTGAACCATTCTTTACTTGTAAACTTTTTAGATTTATTAGATTTGTTGGTCCATTGCCCTGATTCTCCTAAAAGGGCAGAGAAAGTTGAGGATCTTAGCTTGTTATTTATTCACATACATCATTTATTAAATGAATTTAGACCCCATCAAGCAAGAGAAACTTTAAGAGTTATGATGGAATTGCAAAAGAGGCAGCGTGTTGAAACAGCCACACGGTAATGTTATTACTATTATTGACAGGTATGGGTATGCAGAACTATAATAATTCATGTTATGAAATATCAAGTCTTATTTCTAGTAATATTTTCTATTGGACACTTTATAACTGAATTTCGAATGGTACACTTTTTTATAACATCTTTACACATACCTTTTTCCCACAAATGTAAGCATAAACAGACATACTGATTTGGGACATATTTTTATTTTCTAATTGACTCTATCAACAACTTATTAAGATTAGATTTTTTTCTATATAGGTACTTATGCATCCATAATTTATCTTTTCAGGTTTAAGAAGCACTTAGACAAAGTGCAAGATATATTACAAAGTGCCTTACAAAGTTTACCAGATCAAAATGAAATGGAATCTAACTTCAAGGTGCCCATAGAAATACTGGAGCACATGGACTGCAGTGCCAATGATGTTTCAAACTTAGATCCTTGTTTTGAGCTAGATCGTATCATGTGCAATGTTGTAGATAATATGAGATAAGAATAGTAATAGCATCTTTAATAAAACTTAAGACTAATTACTATAAATGTGAATTAGCTATTGATGACATCTTTGGTTTGAGTGTTGAACTACTTATCATGAGTTTGATCTTACAGTGTACTTATAAATTTTAATGTCAAAGTAGCGGGACCGACTTTCGTAATTGAAAAATGTACATATTATGATATGTTTATTACCCGCGTAATTAGTACTATATTGTACCTGTCCTGAAAATGTTTGCTATTGTATTGTGTTATCGTAAAGTTCCTTTACGATAACACTGGTCCCGCCATTCTATTGCGTCTAATGATGAGACCATGCCTTTACTCCAAAACCATCATAATTAAGTCATTCTGATCAAACCAGTTTTTAGTAACTCCAAAAATCAACCATTGTTGGTTTCAACCACTGTTGTACAACACCACACCACAACCATCATATATTTGTTTCTTTACAAAATTAATTTATTTTTAACATTCTCTACACCTGAATAATTTTATTAAGCTTAGAAATACTTCAAGTAAATAGTAGCTACATTTCGTGCAGGCGCTTTATTATTTTGTTACTATAATTACTATGAGATGTGCCTGCAGGTCCATCTTAGATTCTGCTTGGACTCACTCTCAGGAAAGCTATTGCAATTGATTTTTGCTGCTCTAAAAACACCTCTAAGCAGTAGTTTTCGTTCGCCCTTGACTATTTAAATAGTTGGCCTGTACTGCACTGTGTTTTCAGGTTCTGACGCCAAATTATTGTAGCCCGTACACGCACTGTTATACATGGCTTTAGAATAGTGAAAAGAAATATAGTACCTATTAAGTCTTATTCTGTTTTTTGATTATTCTTTATCTTGACTGTTATGATTCTTTGCAAAATTTACTTAAACAAAAGACTATAATCAAATCGGCAGTAAATAGGTATTCATTTACAAATAAAAGATTATTTCCATTTAATAGTTTTATTCCCGCAATGGAATTTAATAAGTTTTCTGTAATAAAAACTGTCGTGAGAGTCTTCTTTGTCATCATAGAGGATAAAAAAATCTGAAAGAGCCAATACGAGGAATTTGTAGAGCAATAGTTGAATTTCCGGAGGTCGCGGGCCCTGTATTAAAAAATTAAAGTAAATGTATATGTGCCCGTTTACTTACGTTATGACGACTTTCAGCATGGAGAATATTCCTGAATGACTATGATAATTGTTTAAATAGGTCACACTTACATCTAAATACTTACAAGTGATGACATGTAATACTAATCAGTTGCTTCATGACGTACCACCTAAATTATTAATTACTAAATTACTTACCATGCTACACAATACTCGAATATATTGGTGGCTACCAGAAGATGGTAAACTGCATCCTCTTTGAAAAGTTGCTGATGAAACAAATAATGACTGTGCTGATGATGCTGATGTTGGTTAAAAAAAAGTTGACTGTGCCTTAAACGCAGCCATCCCCTAGCGAACTAAAGAACTTGTATTACCAAACAAAACCGTAAAATCTGGTTTTTCTTCATTGTCATCAGCAAAATCTTCAACGAATAATAATTGGAACTAACGAGACAACCTAAACAACTATAAAAATCTCCAGAGAAATAAACAACACCTAAATGAAATTCCCCCTTCAATGCTGTGTGCAAGTTTTTTTTTTGCAGCTGGAGCTTACATTTAGCATCATCAGATATTTGCTGCAAGCTTGTTTGGTGGAAATATATATTTTTAGAGTAATTGTTCAAATTATAAAATCAATGTCATGTTGAATGAATATTTTAGATTATAAAAGCTTAGTAGTTGTTACGCCTTCGGAAAGGCGCTCCATTGTTTCGGAAATCACGTCTACCATATCCCCCACGTCCTCCCCTCCCACCAGAACTATTCCCAGAGAACCTTCCATTATTGTTTAGTCTTGAGCTGTATTTGCCAGAAGGTGGTGTGTACATTTTTATATTTCTATCACCACTCCTTGATCGCTTCTCAGGAGATTCTTTGTCATTTTCACTGTCAAAAGTAATAGGACGATGTCGTTTTTGTACTTGTGATTGTTTCGAATCGCCAGAGTCAGCAGTGTGTTTCTCCTGAAAAAGAAAAAAACAAAGGATGTTAATTGACCAAAAAAAAAGTTGATCATAATCAAGGCTGGCCAAATCTACAAATGCCAAATATACCTCTTTTTCAGTTTTCTTGGATTGGAATGACAGTTGAACTTTACTCTTAAAGCTGGGTGGAGTACGGAACAAATCTCTTATCAGGGTGTTGATGTTAGATGTAGTCTTCAGGGCAGCAATTTTTAACTTGTTCTCTTCTGAATTAGCATCTTCACCTTTTTGGCTCTGCATAATAAGAACATATTTATTGTAACTATATAATTATGTGCAATTAAATATGAAGTATTATAAGAATTTAAATAAAACATACTTGTGTAACCTCCTTCAATTTCTTGATGTATCCTTGTGTGAGTCGCGCGGTGTATTGTAAACGTAGACGTAAAACCTTAAGTTTAGTAGCATCGGCACTAAGAGCCTCAGGGGCCTTGCGACATAGAGAGTGTAAGGCAAACAATGCACACTCAACATGAGAAAATTGGAGAGATGGTGTGGTTTTTGTCTCTTCTGTCTTTTCATCTGGTTTCTCACTTACGTTTTCTTCACCTTCTACTGGAGCTTCCGGCAAATATTTCTGTTACAATATTTTATTTATTTTACTATTATAGCTGTATTATTAAATATTTAAACAACCTAAATTACTAATAACTTAATATACCATCACACCTGTTTTTCCCGAAGGGGTAGGCAGAGGCGTACTAATGTACACCCACGTTTCACTGGTATGTACAAATCGGGACTCCAAGCTGCTACTGGAAATTTCACAGAAAAACCCAACAACACTTTGTTCGACCCGGGATTCAAACCCAGGACCTCTAGCGTAGCAGTACCCAAACTAACTTCAAACATGTGTACAATAACAAACCATGTTTTAGGATATATAGGAAATGTGCTTGTTTTTAGAAGTAATTCATAGCCATCAACAACTTAACATAGCTATGTTGAAGATGTTTGTGGTCTAGTGGTTTAAGTACTGGACTGGATCAAAAGATTGTGGGTTTGATTACCACAGGACACAAATATGTTTGTCTGGGTGTGTCTTATGTATCATATGTATGTATTTACAAAAATTGTGGTACTTTACTTTAAGAGCTTGTACTATGGGTACTAGACAATTCTAGTCCCCATAGTTCAAGCGCTGCCCAGTTTGGGACTAGATGGTGCTGTGTAAAAAATGTCTCCAAATACTTTTATTTTGAATTGACTTACCAGTAGTAAGTCGTAGACTGCATAAATTTTTTGCTGTGGATTTTCAAGTTCTCCACAGTGTTCTGTGATCTCTGCAAATATCTTCAGAAGTTCTAATTTCGTGTCTGTTCCTCCTTCAGCTGTAGTAATACTATCCCATCCTTGAAGTACATGGTCACAAAAGAAATTGACAAATTGGGTTGAGTCAACTTGTGCCTGTATGAAAAAAAAAAGTTGTTAGATTGTGATGTGATTTCACCTTAAAGACATGTCTCAGGCAGGACTTTTGACAATGCACAAGTGATTATAGAATGCAGAATATCTTTACAATCCTTGAGTACTGTCAGCAAAAGCACAACCAATATTCAGTAATATTGTGTATAGACATTGAAGTTGTAATTAAAAACGTAATATTAATTCAAATCTGTAGCTCAACCATGAGTTCTATCAAATGGCTTTCGATAGGATTTTTACGCATCGAAATGCAGTAATCTCATAGCAAATTTTAGTTCCTTAGGTAACCGCTAGAGGCGCTGCGAGGGTTTTCCATACAAATATTTTACGGAGTCGCTAGTGAGTCGAGTGAGAAAAACTCATGGTTGAGGCACTGAATGCCTCATAACACTTACTGAGAGCAGAGGAAGTGCATGTTGAGAGCACTGTATAACTCGGTCCACATACTCAGGGTCTTCTGGATGCCAGTCATCAGGTGTGAATGCAAGAGCTGCCACAATTTGCACCAGTTCTTTTTTTCCTACAGGTGTCTTTCCTAACTTTGACCATGTTAACAACTCCATTATATGTTCAAATTCTTCAGCCACAACATCTTGGATCTAAAAAAGTACATAAGTTTTATTTTGATGTATAATTATTATTACTGCTGCTTATGTCACACCCTGGACTAGTACATAAGCCAGATTATATATTTTGTACACATGTTGAAACTAGTTGGTATGTGTCCATATTATGTTTGCTTGCTTCATGATTTTTGGATTCTTTTTAGAAATACTACAAATATGTGTAATGCCCCATCAGTAAGTGGTCATTTTGCATAAGTTACTTCTGTGCTAATGTATATTTAGTAATTTATGTTGTTAGTTTTTTATGATGGGTAGTAACTGAAAAATGATAGCTATAAAGTTTCTCTAAAATACCTCCAAAAGTTTCTTGCATTCAGCAATAATTAACTCTTCAGCCTCTTTAGTGATGACTTCTCTGCCAAGCTGTTTAACTTTTGTTGCTAAGAACTTAATGCATCTTTCTCGGACAATTTCATTAGTAACTTCGCTGTCTGCATTCTGATGTATTTGTGAAAACACACCAGTAAGTGCACCCTTGGGGTCAATTTTCAAAATAGACAATAACGAGTTTGAGACTACATTTATTTCAGTAGCATCATCAGACTGTAATAGCTGAGCTAAAATATCGGCAATCCTTTGAGTATGCTCCTTGTGATCTTTGCACAGTGTAGGCAAATCCTTGATAGCTTGTTTGCGGATCTGTAATATAGTTACACAATCATAATGCAGACCATGGACCATAGCAATGAACCAGCCTCCAAACCAGATATCTCGAAATTCACAGAAAATAGATGGACATAAAAATTACAGATTATAGAGGAACAAAGTAAAATAAATGTTGATAACCCACCTAATAAGTGGGCTAATGATATTGCAAAAGCCACATTTTAATGTAACATATGTAATAAATGTTACTTTACTGTACAATTTAAGAAGATAAATAAATTATTTAAGTTCTTTGGCAGGTCATGGTAATAAATAGGGAATCTTTAAAATGGTTAAAAAAGAACACAATCTAGAGCCGCTAAGTAAACCCTTATAACTAAAATAGCATACTTACGGCTACATCATCATCTTCACACAAATCGAATTGAGCTTCAATAGCTTGATCAGCTAAATTAGGAAAGCTGTTGAAAAATTTCGCAATGAACTGGGACGCCAAACGTTTTTCTTTGTCGGATCCTTTTACAGCGGCTAGTATTTCTAAGTATTCCTTCTCATGCTACAAGTAAAACAAACGAATTTAAAGAACATGATTTATGAAACCAATTTATATTTTATTGTAGCCTAGCCTAGTGGCGTAAAAAATTAGGTTACTTTAGAAATGTCATCTTTGGCGTCGGCTAATATACCGTAGTTTTGATACAATTTTTCGATATTATCTGCTGACATATTTACTAAATTTTTAGCTGGCTTTTGTTTATTGTACTTGAATTTATATTTTTCAATAATAATTGTACGCGTTTGAACTAAATTAAATCAGTAAATCACACGAGACCACCATATCGTACACAATCACCAATTCACCATTTACATCAGAATCAGAGAGTAGAGTAGAGATAGAGACTATGTTACTCAATCAAAGAGTTTTTTTTTTTTTTTTTTTTCTCATGGCAATAGATTGTACTTTTTGCCAGTGTCAGGTTAAAAGTTAGGGAAACATTTATCTTATAAACATGTTTTTTTCGGAATTTGGAAAATGAATCAGAGGAGTTGGGTAGGATTAAAGAGAATTACACATTTAAAATATACTTACATAATAATATATATAAAAGATACATACAAGTTAACTTTATATTTTTAAATTATTGTCAAAAATAAAAGCTGATAGGACATTATAAAACTTACATGGATTTAATAGTAAGCAGGATAAACGGGTAGGAAATGGAACTTTTAAGGTAATAAGGTTATCATAGAAACAGGAACGATCATACAATGGACAGGAAAAGAAAAGGTGATCCAAATCTCCCACATCTGTTCCACATTCACACATATTGGAATCTACAATATGCAGTCTGAATAGGTGGGCAGGAGTGCACACATGGCCTAATCGCATGCGCGTTATTATGCTAGAAGAGGTTCTACTACAGTCTATTTTAGTGAACCAAGGTTTATTTGGGATGTTAGGTTGCACTTTAAAATAATGTTTACCTTTCAATAGACTACTTTCGGCTAAAAGGTTTTTCCAAGAATCAATAAGGAAAGATCTAGGTAGTGAGATTAAATCATGACAATAATTAATGTACGGGTACATGTCTCCACATGTTACTGCTTCTTTAGCTAATAGATCAGCTTTTTCATTTCCTTTTATCCCTTGATGACTAGGAACCCATGCTAAAGTTACAACATAGTTACGAGATTGACATTCTAAAAGCTTTTTCCGTATGTAACAAATAATGGGATAGCATGCTTTCATATTCAAAGGGTATTTTTGGATTGCTTGTAGGGAACTTTTTGAGTCGGTAAAGATCACAGTTTTCTGAAGTTTCATTATAAGTATATATTCTAAAGCTTTAAATATGCCAAAACATTCTCCTGTGAATACCGACGCTTCAGGAGGAAGTTTGATTTTCTCAACTATATTATATTGGCAGTGAAAAACACCTACGCCTACATTACCAGTATCACATTTTGATGAGTCAGTAAAAATATAGTGAAAGCCTAGCCAGTTACTGTCTCTGCTATAATTAAACAATGTATTTGCTTCTATAACATTCTTATCAATACCTATATTATCACAAACATTCGGATTTAAGCAAAGAGTTTCATAAGTAAAATTAAAAATAGGTAAATTAGGCGACCTGTATATGGGAACATTAAGGGCAATAATTTTTCTGTAACTAATGATGAGTGGATAGGGAGGTTTGTGATACCAATATTTGTTATTAGATTGCATATTTTCATCAAGAAGTTTCAGTTTATAAAAGATGGGATGATTGGAAAACTGATAAGCTTTGAATAAAAAGTTATCACTTAGAAACTGTCTCCTTAAGCTAAGAGGAGGTTCTAAGCACTCAACTTGCATAGCATTCACAGGTGATGATTTCATGGCACCTAGGATAAGCCTTAATGCCTTATATTGGACAGCATCAAATTTTTTAAATGCAGTTATGTTACCGCCTTGTAATAAAAATGAACCATAATCAAGTAAGCTTCTTATAAGGGCATTATAGATTAATTTAAGTGAAGTAGGATGGGCGCCCCACCAAACACCACACAGACATCTCATAATATTTAGTACTTTTTCACACTTGGACACGACAAAATCGCAGTGCTCATTACCGGTAAGTTTAGAGTCTAATATAACACCAAGAAATTTTGTATGAGGTTTGATAGGAATAGGTGTGTTATCATAAATTATATGAAAAGATGGCAACACACGTTTTCTCGTGAAAACCACTACCGCACTTTTTTCTACCGATAGTTCTAAACCGTTATCATCCAACCAGCATTTCAATAAAGTTAAAGAGTGATTTAAAATATTACAAGCAGTCGTAATGGAATGATGAGTGGAGTATAACAGTAAATCATCTGCATATTGAAGAATACTTATGTTATTTAGAGAGTGTTCTAAATCATAAGCATATATGTTATAAAGAAGAGGACTTAATACAGATCCTTGTGGTAATCCTTTTCTCACAACTCTAGTTGATCTGATACCATCCTTCGTGTCTAAGTGTATATACCTCTCTGTAAGCATGGCAGATATAAATTTCACAAGGTTTTCAGGAACATCAAGCTGTATGAGCTTATCTAAAAGTTTTGATATAATTACGTTATCATAAGCACCATGAATGTCCAGAAAAGAAGCTACAACAAAATCGTTTCTTGAGTAAGCTAAACGGATATCTGTCACTAGAATGCCAATACTGTCTATTGTGCCCTTTCCTCTTCTAAATCCATACTGACTATGGGATAATTTATTGTATCTTTCAATATGCCACTCCAACCGGTTTTTAACCAAATGTTCAGCCAACTTAGCTAAAATAGAGCTTAAGGCTATTGGACGAAATGATAAGGGATCAGAAGAAGGTTTACCTGATTTTAATATGGGAATAATCACCTGTGACCGCCATGATATAGGAACTTCGCCAGATTGTACGATTTTGTTAACCAAATTCAAGTAATAAGTCAAAGTCGTATCACTAGAATTTACAAAAAATGAATAGGGGATTCCATCATCTCCAGGCGAGCTATCTTTAACCTTATCTAGTACTCCTTTTAATTCCCTAAGCGTAAATGGGGAATTAAGATATTCATCTATCACCTGTCGATTTATAAATATTTTATATGGTGGTTCTGTTACAGATGGAGGGGCTAGATTGTCTAAAAAGGCGTTAGCCATAGAAGGAGGGAATGAGGAATAAGATGAGATGGTAAACGCTGAACGAAAACGTTTAATATTACGCCAAACCTCAGAAGGATTGGTTTTGGGCGCAAGCGATGTACAAAAAGAAATCCATCCATTTCGTTTCTTTTGTTTTAGAAGTTTTCTAGTGCTATTTACAGTTATACGAAGTTGATCGTAGTTTTCAGAAGACATACATAGTTTGTACTTTTTCTCAGCTTCCTTACGTTTTTTAACAGCTTCCGTGCATTCTCGGTCCCACCAAGGGGGAGAAGGAATTTTACCATTAAAACTTCCTTTGATAGGAAAGGTTTGATCAGCAGCTTCTAGTAAACAATTCGACAAGGCTTCAGAACAATTTTCATTCTGAATAATTTCCGGTAAATTAGAAATTTTCAAATCAACTAAATTTTTAAACTTATCCCAATCTGCTTGTGATAATCTATATTTGAGACGCGGTTTATGGACAGATTCATTAGACTTTTTTATTGGGGTGGATAAAAATAACGGGAAATGATCACTACCATAGCTCGAGGCTAATGTAGTCCAAGTTATTTCTGCAGCTAGTCCAGGATTAGTAATAGAAAGGTCCACAGCACTTACTTTTTCATTAGGCTTAGTAAGACGAGTAGGTGCCCCTGTATTTAAGACACATAAATTATGGGACTCTATGATTTGAAGCAAACCTTCACCATTACTGTTTGTAATTTCACTTCCCCATGAGCGATGATGACAATTGAAATCACCAAGTAGAAGAAAAGGACTAGATAAAGAAGAAATAAGTTGGTCAACTTCATTTTGTAAAATTAAAGATGATGCATGTGGAATATAAACTGAAATAATTGAAATGTTATTATATAATTTTATACCTACCATATTTACATTATTTACATTATGTGGAGGTAAAATTAGTTGTACATAGGAAATTGTATTATGTACAAGGATGGCTACTCCACCATAACCATCTGGTCTGTCCTCTCTCAGACAGGTGAAGCCTGGAATTCTAAAAAGAATTTCAGTCTTCAACCATGTTTCTGACAAGACTATAATTGAAGGATTATATTTATTTACAATATGAATTAACTCAGACTTTTTAGATAGTGCACTCTGGCAGTTCCATTGTAGAACCCTTAGATCCATTATTATTTGATATTAAATTATTAAACATTTCAATTATAACAGCAACGTTGGACGGTTTCAATGTGGTATTTGATAACAAAGTGTTAAGTAATGAAATTATTGTTTCAGTTATTTTATCATTTTCTACAGTTTCATTTACATTCTGTTTAAAGCCACAACCATTTGCTGATGTTGAAGGCATATCATAGTCTCTAATCATGTTATTGTGAGCAAATTTGTCATATCCTTGAGTTACTTTTGGAGGTGAACGCTGCTTAAGAAAAATAGTTTTTTTATATGAGATATTTTGAGAATTTTTAAGAGGGCTATTGTATGTGGATGTGTCAACAGGATTATGATTTCTTGCAACATCAGCATATGGTTTTGAAATTGGTGGATGAAGTTTGCAAGCCTCCATATATGAGATACTACTCTGGGACATAGTTAGTTTTATTTCTTTCTGACGATTGAATTCAGGGCAATTTTTATTGGTAGCATAATGATACCCTCTGCACATTATACATACTGCACTGCTTTCTTCAACATTGCAGTTTTCACCATTGTGTTCATTAGAGCATTTAAAGCATCTAGGACGAGAGCGACAAAGAAGTTTGGTGTGTCCATACCGGCAACAATTAAAACATTGAATTGTCGGATAGGTATAAAGTTCCACAGATAAAGCATTATAGCAAATAAATATTCTCTTAGGAAGTACTTGCCCATCAAACGTAAAAACCACTGATTGCGATGGTTTCCATACTACGGCACCATCAATATGAACCTTATAATTTAATCGTCTTATTTTAATAATTTGTCCACATCCAATTGGAACTGACACATTACTTTTTATTTCCTCTAGTGACCATTCAGGTGGTACACCACGTACTATTCCTAAGCGAGTGATATTATATGTAGGAATGAATGCCCGAAATTTATTTTCTTCTAATTTATGATGACAAATAAAATCATTAGCATCCTGAAATGCTGAAAAAGATACAGTGCATCTATTACGCCCAATTCGTTTGACACTGCCAGTAATAATATTCTTAAAATTATTTTTTTTCAAAAAGTTCCCAAAAGTAATTGGGTGCAGGTATGAGCCATCACTAGTTGAAACCTCAATCCTTTGCACATGCACGACATATGGAGACGCATCAGTAGAAAGATATGCTTTACGACCTGCCTCACCTAATTGAATGACTTGGGGAACAGAGTGTTTATCTTTTGATGAACGATCGGTATGTGGAACCATGGTAGGCTCTTTAAAAGGTTGTTCAGCGAGTTTTTCATCTAATTTATCACATTTACAGTCATGTTCACTATTGCCATTTATTTTACTAAGATGAGAGTTCCTCTTTCTCTTCTTATTGCAATGCTTGCAAACTTTGTTTGTTCTTAATCTTTTACGAGTGCTAGAGCCATCTACACTACTTAACGACGCATCAGTATCCATTTCATTATCATTAGATGCTATAACTACATTTAAGCCCACGGGGGGACCCAGGCTAGAGCCCAAGTCCCCCGACAAAACACTGGGGTCGGGGGGCTCGCTCATGAAGCTCCCATGTATAAAATATTTACAAAACTTACCACGTAAACAGCAAAATATACACAAATACTATTATTTGACACTAACTACTAAAATATTTACACTCTACACAACTCAACTGACGAAATTTTCAATTAAAAATTAAAATTAAAATTTCCGTAGGAAAAAATATGACCGCCCTGTTCTAATTTTCCCGCGCTTTTTTTCCAATCAAAGAGTAGAATAATGATATTATGTACTCTATGAATGACAGACAGAGAAAACAATAGAACATCGAAATCAAGCAGGGCTGGACTCAGACCCTCAAAAAATTATGCTACATGGACAATAAAATAATATACTATTCGTCCAAAATTATACTAAGTTTGACGTTTCAAGATTTTTTATCGTAGGTACTTTTAATTTATTTAATTTTTCGGCGTAATAGTTTTGAATTAAAATTAAATGCATTCATACTTAAGATACATACACACGCCTTTTTGCTCACAAGGGTAAAAATGCATTCATAAATCGTAAATAATATGTTGTTTTAGTCAGTTGTGGCGTAAGACGTTATAAATTCCATAATAATATAATATGAAGGTACCATTGATTTTTATTTTATTTTATGAATTCCCAAAATACTAGAAATGTGCATTTTTGTATTGTATTTGTAAAAAAAGATAATAATATTTATAAATAAAAAAATTATAGTAACTAAAATGACTCTGATGAATGATTATTAATTAGCAAGTCTTTTTTTAAAGAAAATCGTTTGAATAACAAGCGCTCAAAATATTTTGATAGTACTCCAAAAGTGGCCAAATAAATGTCTAAATAATTTTTGGTGTCAAATTTGTTTTCTGTCGCTAACACTTAGACAATAGTCGCCACTTCTAGTGACGAAGGCGCTAAATTGGCAACACTAGGTTTGTACTTAGTAATCCTGATTAGGTGTTACCGTACATACAGTTCGCGCCAAACTTATTGTCCGGGTTGAAGTTCGAGCTAACTTTAACCCGTCCGTAAAAATCGGAGAAAGAAAAATATTGGATTAAAATGATTTAAAACGATAGCCGACTTGAGCTTTCTTATTTTTTTGTTACGGCCCAATATTTTTCTTTCTCCGATTTTTTAATCCGGGTTAAAGTTAGCTCGTGCCAACTTCATCCCGGACAATAAGTTTGGCGAGAACTGTACAGATATTCCCGATTTAGTAGGGTAAATATTAATAAGTAAAAGGGCTCACAATTATTATTATTTTCGCGTAGTATATTGGCATAACGATACTACATACTACACACTATCAAATAATTGTACAAATAGTATAATTATACTGCGAAATTCAGTACTGTACTCGTCTATATGTCTATGGACTTGAGCTCGATATTGAGTTCTTTTGTCTTCTCTGTCTGTCACCAGCTCTTTGCTCAAGTCTAACTCTATGGCTGAGATTCAGAGAAGAGACTCAGCATGACCGTACGATTCCGTATATCAAACTGTAATACAAATTTGACATATGAAAGCCATACTTTACGCTGAGCGTCGTCTCTGAATGTTAGCCTATAATTTTAACTTTGGTCTCAACACTCTCAACCATAGGTCTAAACCATAGATTTAGAATATTATATCTCTATGGTCTCAACATGGTGGTGCAGCAATCGACAAAGATAAAGCATAGACACGAGAAACTTAAAAAAAAACATAATTACTAGTGATGTTGATTATCGATTACCAATTATCGATAATCCAATCGCTAGCGAATAATTATATGTTTTTTTATCGAGTGGGCGTAGAACCAATGGTTTGAGTACCAGAGATAGAGATTCTCTGTCTACGACGGGTTATGGATGGGAGAATATCTTTGGTGATTATTAGTATCATAGATCAATTTACCCTTTAGAGTCCGCGCCACCAGTGAAGTCTGATCAAAATTTGACAGTTCCGCCATAATGTCAATGTCGTTAGTTGTTTTAAGTGAAATATACAGCAATACTGTACGCTCTATACTAATCCTTAAAGTACATGAATTTTGTAATTTAAAACAGAAGAATTCCCGCTTAATAAAGTGCAGATGAGAGTCGCCGCCATCACATCTAAACTTTAGTTTAGGGATACCATATCTGCACATTTTGCCTAATTTATGGGTTATATAAATATATTATATTGTTTGTTGTTTGTTGTTGTTGACAATCATATTTAAGACCAACATAATTATTGTACTAAGTTAAAGTCTTTAAAGAAGCCTAAATAAAAACGAAATAAATAAAAAAAACATTGTTTATGTTCTTCTATTCAAGATCGTTCAGTTGTTTAGGGGGTTTACTATGCTTATAAGAAACCATCAAATTTCCAGGCATTTCAAAAGCAGGCCTGCTTCTGAATGGCTAAAAATCATACTATGACGGTAATAAATAGATTACCAATAAATATTACAAAACAATATTGTAAAAGCTCGAAAAATACTAACAAGATGGCTTATTTCGACATTACAGACGTTGAAAAGACGGTTTGCTGCTGTCAATAAGCACGTCATACTAGGAAAAGTCTATACCAAAAAAAAAGGGGAACGGTTTTTAAAAACAAGCCTGCGGCGGCTGTCATGATACAAAAAAGACGGGCAGTTCAATTTCTATCCTGATTTAAGAGCTCGTAGTTAGTAGCCCCCAGGTGTGTAGAATGAATGAACGTACCTACAGACTTGCATAATTATTAATGTTCAATTTATTTGAAATGTCGAATACTTCGCCTTTAAAATACAATACCATTTCTTACAGCCACTCAGATTGGTATCTCGTAAAAAAAGCTTTGACTTGCCCGGTGGAAGGAACTCTTGCACTTTTAAGTTGACTGACTAGCGACCGCCCGCACCCTTATGTAAGATTCTGACGTAATAGGGAATATGCGTTTGACTTAAAAAAAGGTCAAATAATTTTTTTATGAACTTTATCGTTTTAGAATTATGTCTATGTAGATATTTTTTTATATTATTTCTTTTTTGATGAGAAAATAATTATTAAAAAGTCAAAAAAACTGTTGGAAATTCAAATCACTTGAAACGCAACACTATCGGCCAAATGGAATATGACGTCAAAGTCTACTAAAACAGTGTCTGTTGTACGTGGTTGTTTGGTTGAGAGAACGTAGACTTTGACGTCACGGCAAGCGCGCCAAAATTTAAAATGCCAATATCTGTCTCATAATTTAATTATTTTTTTTGTTACTTAATTTTGATTTTAAGGCGCTGGAATGTGCATATTCCCTTTGCCTTTGTGTGCGTGCGTATCAACTTTGAATGTAGTACGTATAAGAGTCAGTTCCCCCTCTACGTGGTTTTGCAGTTAAAGGATAGGCAACGCATCAGCGGCGGTTCTGGTGTCGCTTAAATTGTATCCGTGGGCGGTGATGACTACCTACATGTCATTCGAAGTGGCTCGCCTGGCCGTTTTGAAAAACCCAAAAGGTGAAATCTGTTATCAAGGCTAAGATCATAACATACCATTTCTTTTTACTAAATTCTTGAATACTTGAACGTTTCCAATACTGAAATTGGCAGATAGTATCAAAATGACCCTTTACCTACATCTTACAATAGGCATAGGAAAATACTTATCACATAATTAAAAAGTACTTATGTAGGATAAAATGTTGAAACCACCACAAAGAAGTTGAATGGCGCCCTTCATCAAAAGCGGCGGCGGGGGGTTTATTTTTCGCGGAAATACCTAAACAAAATATACATGATATCGGGCCATACCTATTACTATAAATGGCTGCCTATACCTAATGCTAACCCGCATTAGGCGTAGCGTTACCTGTGTCCAGCAGTGGGACAGTACCTACCTATATGGGTTGATGATTATGACCTACCTAGCTGGAGCCAATGCACTCTCGGCACTCAATAGACATGGCGCGAGTTGATACCTGATACCAAATGAACCTAGTACCCGTAGGACTATTACCTATTATGTGTAGAGTGTGTCTAGTACCTAGAACACCTTATGCCTTTCTCATCAACTTACAATTCTGTTTTAGCCGCTAAAGTAGTTCGCTACATTACAATTTAGAATTTTTAAACTCATTGTTTTCGCGGATCTTTAATCTTACTTCTTAGGCCCTTTTCATTATTAATTTGTATTAGGAACTCCTTAGGTCTTGCGGGTGTGTACTTGTGTAGCAAAAGGAGCTGAAACGGATGTTGAAATCTCTTAGGAGCCGAGCAAAAAGAAAAAAGGACGCGAGTGAAAACGCGGGCATAATTCCTTCCCTACTCATGTGATAATACCACGGAATAATACTAAGGTATCTAAACTAATATTACAAAGAGGAAAGATATTTTTTTTTATAATATAATAATATCCTGGGATATTTTCCACATCACCATCTAGTCCCAAACTAAACATGTTGCTTGTACTATGGGTACTAGACATGGATATTAATACTTATATACTATTTTTATACATACATACATATAATAAGGAAATACCTAAGAAACACATCACATTAATATTTGTGTCTTGTGGGAATCGAACCCACGACCTAGTGATCAGCAGCCGGTATTCGAACCACTAGACCACAGATGTCGATAATTTTTTGTTTGTTTGTTACGATTTAACTCAAAACTCCTCGATGTGTTAGACAAAGAGTTAGATAACCCATTTATCGAGGAAGTGAATATGCTATATTTTAAAACGATGATCGACGCTGATGCGATGACGAAGTATCGCGAAATGAAAAATGCTGCAAAAAGTTTTTTTTCATAAAACTTGGCCACCCGTGCGAAGCTGGGGCAGGCCGCTATCAATCTATACTAATGTTATACTTATAGATTTGATTGTTTGTTTGCAATAACGAAACTACCTACTGAACCGATTTGAAAAATTCTTTCACCGTTAGAAAGCTACATGTTTACCGAGTAACATATTATGATATAATTTATAGGAAATACCCAGACCAAGCGGGCGAAGCCGCTGGCGGAAAACTAGTTAGTATAATTCGCATGTTGCTGAGGAAACATGATAAACTCACATTATTGTAAGAACCTAAGAACTCGGTTCTGTATTTCTAGCAAATAAAGATTATTCTATTCTTGATAATCATTTATTTAATATTAATACGAACCTACGAGTAGATTTTGTTTTGAGAATGTTGGCTGGGTAGGTACCCACCCAACCTACCTGTACAGATTTTGAGAAAAATAAAACAATGTTTTTTGAATTTGAGAAAGTATTTATATGCTTATCTTGATATAACTTAACATCCTGTGCGGCCTGTACCTATGCCTCTAAGAGTTAGGCAGCCATGTACTGTACAGTCACGAGCATAGATATTTCATGAACGAGCAATTTTTTCATGAATGAACGATTTCAACTTTCACATAACACTAATGTCGCTATAGTATTGGTTCGTAAATACTATGTTCGTAATACCAAAAAATCTATCACTACTTTAGGAGAAAATCGCTTTTCAATTTTGACAAGTGTATACATGTTTTTGCTCGTGACTGTACACCCAGGGTTCACCGGTAAGTATGTTTGGGTTAGGTTAGGTGTTATTATACATATAAAAATGTCCCAGGATATTTATTTATTATTATTATTATTATTTATTATATAAACCTTCCTTAAGAATCACTCTATCTATTAAAAAAAACCGCATCAAAATCCGTTGCGTAGTTTTAAAGATCTAAGCATACATAGGGACAGCAGACGCGATGGAGGACTTTGTTTTATAATATGTAGTGATGATTATGTGAGCTTGTAAGGTATATTATATCTATCTACTAACATAGTCTTCAGCCCTAGGTATATATCTTCACTATTTCGTATACATCTTAAATTTTAAATTTAAATTTAATAAAAAAAAAATTAAATTGATTGATCTTGACGACGTCTGTAGTCTAGTGGTTCGAGTACCGGACTGCTGATCAAGAGGTCGTGGGTTTGATTCCCACAGCAAGCAAGTAAGCAAGTACAAGCTCTGCTTAGTTTGGGATTGGATGGTGCTGTGTAAAAATGTCCCAAGATATAAAAAAACTGCAGTTTTTTTCTTGAACGTGTAAAAAAACATTAATTCTATCTGCTCAAGTTATATTTACAATTAAAAAATCATTATTTCATGTATTTCGGGTCGCGCGCGCGGTAACATTTACCTCGGAGCGTTATGATCGCGTTTTTAGTACTTAATACACTGCGGGCTCAAAAATGTCTATATTTATCTGTAATAACGGATCATTTTCTACATGATTGACCTAGGTCATTTTATTTTTGACCTTGAATGAAACCTTGTCACGACGTTTGTGCGATGTCCCTTCCATCTTCAATATCTAAGGGCCATAGATACCTGAAAATAATGATGTATTCATTACAAACTTCAAGCAGCTACTGGGAATTCCATAGAAAAATCAAATAACACTTTGCTCGACCTGGGAATCAGCCCCAGGGCCTCGCGCATAGCAGTCGCGCTTATGACCATTAGGCCAATGAGGCAGTTTTTATCCGGAAAGTATTGCCCAGAACCAGAAAGTCTGATAGCTACTTAGCTTTTTATTTAGTCACAAATCACAATTCTGAGCTGCTACTGGCAGTCAAATACCTACTTAGAATAAAAACAATAGAATGTTATTAAAAAAATCTAATCAACCTAAAGTATTATCGCTGGCACATCAACGAGCCGCATACCGCTGCACTTAAAACAATATTTTGACAGGAATCATACATAATATATGTATGACAGCATGACAAGTGTTACGAGATCGGGAAAACATTTCAGTGTTTTTTTTCTGAAAGCACCTACTTTCAGAAATAATAACAAGTCTACACAGTACCTTCACATGAGACCCAAAAATCAAATTAATGAACTAAGCTGAGTAGTAAGTAAGTATACTTTAATTATTGTTAATTTAATATAAAATATGATGATTTTAATAAGCACTAAATTGAATAATAGAATTTTTAATATGATGATTTTAATAAGCACTAAATTGAATAATAGAATTTTTATTTATTTTCTTATTGTTATTATTATTATTATTTTTTAATTGTAATGTCATGTGTTTATTGTATAAGGTGAGTACCTAATTGTAAAGACCACATTACCGCATTGGGATGGGATCCTGTAATGATAGTGTGATTGTGATGATAAATAAATAAATAAATAAATACTTATTTGATCACACAACGCCCGTGCTCAAGTGGTGCGAGTACTGGACTGCTGATCACGAACCCGTGGGTTCTATTTCCACAACACAAATATTTACGTGATGAATATAAATTGTTGGTGTTTGTCTGGGTGTTTCTTATAAGTCCCTATGTATGTTTTCCTTTATTAAAATAACTGGTAATCTTAGCATAAAAAATACAAAAAGATACCTATATGTATATTAATGATTAAGTTGTATTATATCCATTGTCTAATAGGTACCTGTAGTAGGTACAAGCTCTGCTTATTTTGGGACTAGACGGTGTTGTGTAAAATGTCCCCAAATATTTATTTATTTATTTTATTTATTTACCTACTTAATTATGGAGGTAGGCGAGGCAGCTTAGGGTACTTATGTCGGACTCGTACCGACTAAAACCCGATTACACCGTCTTCCGGCCTACCTATACCTGTCCGTGGGACTTGCGAGATTCGCCACGACATACTTAGGTAGGTAGGTCTTACTAACTACTGTTGGATAGGTAAGCTTAGCAAGACGTTACGGGTCTTAATTGCATATGAAAACATATTAGGTATATTTATTAGTTGATCTAGTTTCATATTTTGGCACAATAGAAAAGAATGGGAAAGGTATTTGATACGACTCCTGGTCCTGGATAATAGGTACCTGTTATTTTACCTGTTTGTTATTTTAAGGGCCTGTTTCATCGCCTCCTGATAAGTCCCCGTTAAATTACTTGGCACATCATTTCATACAAATTTTGTTCCATTTTTGAATTTATCCGGCGGTTAGCATCTATCCAGAGGTGGTGAAACAGGCCCTAAGTATTGTATGTACAGCTACATACATACTATTTAACTTCTGCCTTATAAAAATAAAATAAATCTAACTAATGAAAACTCTGACAAGGGTAGGTAGACAAGGTATACTTACATTACGGCGGTGTTAATTATTTTTGTAGTAGTAATTAGGCAAATGAAATGCAAGTGTGGCAGAGGCAGAATGCGGCGGGCGGCAGCGGAGCGGAGTGCGGCCGGCGGCGGGCGGCCGGGCCCGGGGCCGGGCGCCGGGGCGGGCCGCGTCGTAGCGGCCGCTCATTGGCCGCACTAGATACCGCCCTCCGGCGCCGTCATCGTCCCTCCTGTTTTCTACACAGCCGACCTCGCTTACCTCCTTCGTTTCGTTCAGTCGCGTCCGCTACGTCGCGTGTGGTGTATCTCGATTCTCGTACCGGCACCTGTTAACAGAACGGTGGTGTTGTGACAGCGAGTGTATGTGCGATGCTCGGACGGTGATCGAAGCATGGTGAATTACGTTAATCCGCTCGCCATGTACCAAGGCAAGGGCGGGCAATACGGCAGCGGCTGGTATGGCTGGCAGCACCAGAACTTCGAGGAGCAACAGTGGTGCGCGTGGAACGGTGCGCCCGCCGGTGGAGAATGGGCGCCGGATCCTCATCATTTCCCGAAGCGAGAGCCCGGGGAACGAGAGATCGCAGACATGCCTTCCCCAGCGCGGGGTGACCTCGCCAGCCCCAGCGAAGGTTCCCCGGGCTCGCGGCCCGCGCAGCCGCCAGCCCCGCCGCGTTCCCCATACGAATGGATGAAGAAACCAAACTACCAAACGCAACCCAATCCAGGTTTTTATCTTTTTCAATTATTTTTCATGAATACAAACTTGAATTCATGTCCCTGCCACATATTTGTGATAGATATACCTACCTTCACTACAATTATAATAAACTTAGTTTTTTGTTAATACCCACCATTAGTGCAATTATCGATCCTTTGTTTTGACTTTATTTTGTGAGGTTATTGAAGTTATCGAGTTTTATGTGTATTTTCCGTTTCTCACATAAATATATCTATTATTCTTGACATCCTTATTATTGGGCTAGGTAGTTGCATAATGACCATACGCGGACAGTAATCTAGATAGGTATATAAGTATGTTTTCAGGGATTCATAAATTTATTTGTTTTGAAATCTACTAAACCTAAAATCAGGCTGCTCATGTTATTGTTTCTGATAAAAGTTTTATTTGTTTATGTACGTGTGTAATAAAATAATATACCTTACAGGTAGGTATCACTATGTACCATTTGAATATACCTAAACAAATCCGGTCAATTGATAATAATGAACACCGACCTAAACGTTAAAACTCACTGATAACGATAAGGACTACAAGTAAATTATTGATTTCTACACTGTTTCTGTCGCATTCCGAAGCTTGAATGATTCATGACACAAAAAAAATTTAAACATTTACTATAATAATAATGTTCGTAATGAAACATAAAAATAATAAATAAAGTTACTTTATTTTTATCTGTCATGTTGCTCCCTGTACACATATATTAAGTTATGTTGTCTACGGCTTGCGTAGCACGACAGCCGTAGACAAAGATTATATCAACTGTTAAATTTTTTTATCGACAAAAAGCTGACCAAGGTCCAAACTCAACCGTACAGGTTGAGTTAGGAGCTTGGTCAGCTTAGCAACTTTTTCAGGGTAAGCCCTTTCTACAGTAATTGTCATGCTAAATCTGCTGCTATGAATAAGGTATGCATGACCGTAACTATAATACATAACAAAATGAATACCTACTGAAACAAAAAGCAAATTATAAAATTAATCAATAAGTTGCTGATTAGGATGTTAAGTCAACCTCCTATAGGTATATTTTCTTGCGATTGGAAACGTTAAAAAGCCGGCCGGTCTACGGGTGGCCATTGTGTCATATTGAAAGACCCCCAGAATCTGCTTGTGCAACGCCTGTTAGTGTTAAGGCACATCCATGGGGAAACCACCTAAACCTATACCGCAAAACGAATGGACGCTGGTGTCCCTTTTAAGGTCGCAACAATAGGCAATATCACTATTTATAAGTATATTATTATATATCATCACCCCTGTACTCCCCGCGGGGTTAGGTGGAGGTGCACTGATGAATGTATAGGTACCCAGGGTACCCACAGACCCACAGTTTGTCGGTATGTTTAAGCTACTCATGTAGGTAATAGGGGACGAAACTTTATTGCTATTAACCGGTCAACCATCCAGAGTCCGAGCTGCTATTGAAAAATTACCAAACTTCATAGAAAAATCCGATAACATTGCTCGACTTGGATATTGAATCCAGAGTTTCTAGCGTAGCAGTCGCAGTAGGCAGTCTTTGTTATGTAAATACTAAACTACTAACTTGGTATAGCATAGCCACTAGGAATGCAATATCAAGCTGATTATGAATTTGTCTAGGAATTTTTATTGTTTGTTTATGTGTCTGAAGTTCTTAATGTTAACTGCCAGGCGGGACCTAAGTTCTTAAGCATGTTTACCGGCATTTCTTTCATCACAACTTAAGCCAATGACCATAAAAAGTTTACCATTTAAAAAGCCGCCAAAGAAACTCCTTTGTTTATTTGATTGGTCTACTAATAATGATACGATTGTTTCATTTTCAAAGCATTATTACTAAGTAAAACTGACAATCTGTAGGTTAATGAAGTTTGCAACAGATGTATATTAGGCGTATACATAGGTGTATAGATATCTATCTTCATACTGATTTTATAGACCAAAAATTTTTTTCAAAAATGGCCTACTTAATTTTGGCCTACGCGCCTACGCCGTAGGCTTGTAGCACGTCGTCGTAGCAGTGTTATTTTGTTTATTGACAAATTACATACTGTAAATCATTTAAACAAATAACGATTTGTAATAATAAGCCAAAGAGATTTAAAATGTAATGTATTTGCCTTTGTAATAAGCATATATACTATTATATAATTATATTTGGATTATAATCTGAGTCCTGAGATTGGTTTGATGTTTTTTGCCAGACACTGTCAGTTAGGAAATTCCTAAAAACTGGTTTCTGACACTTACTCGAATATTAGATATTGAAATAAAACTACTTTTTACGGATTTTATCGGTATCTGAATAATAATATATATACCTAATGCTATAAAATCCGTAAAAAGTAGGTTTATTTTAATTTCTAAAAACGTTAATAGATCTATTTGAACCTTTTAAAAGATCTATTTGCACTAATAAACATTATTTACATTAACAACCAACACGAATAGTTTACTCTTAATATTTATGTAGGTATTAATATAATGTAGTTATGTATATATTATATATATTTAGGTATCAGATAGATATTATAATTACCTACATATCTACCTAGTTCCCACAGGTCATAATTTAGTATTTGGTGACACAAAACTTCCTGGACTCTCTATATACCAATTAAGCTAGTTTTGGAGCCTGTGCTGGCTATATCTAGAGTTTGTGATCCCCAGACTCGAAAACTGAGGCCGCCATTTCATTTAGCTCAACCATATTTTAGAGCAGTTATTTATTATAATGTAACAAGAAAAGTCAATGATCTATTATTATTGGCATCAACAATTAAACAACGGTAAATATTTTTTTATCGACTACCTATTTATTACGTCCATTTATTATATTATCAGCTATGCGAATAACTAAATAAGTTCTAATTTATTGAAACAGTTAAATGTCAAACCCACTGTTCACCAAATAAAAACATGTTGACGCGTTATAAAAGCATAAAACACTTTTAATAAATTTTATTAAGCTTCAATACCTATAACAAAAAATATAAAAGACTAAAGTGTAAAATCAAAGTTCAAAAGTTGTTTGGCGGGTATTGAGAATACATACATATTTGAGGAAAGTCACAACGGACAAAAAAGATTCAATATCTTTATTTCAACAATATTTTGTGTTTTACTCACTACCTCACTTCTCAGAATAATATCTGCAAAGGAGCATTAGAAACATAAGCATTTTTGAGCCAATTTTTTCGGAACCGGGCATCAAGTTGCCACTGAAAAATAGGTACTTTCTTATACTTTTACTTCAATGGTCAATTAATTACAAATACCTAAATAGATTTTAAGTCATTTAGATTAAACGAGTAAATTTCTATAATAGGTACTTATTAACAACTGAAGTCTTCTTTTTTCGAAAACAAAACAATAAGTAGGTACCTACTGCAATTTAAGTTTTTCTACATAGGTAGTATACCTCTCTGTTACAGAGCTTGTCGTTAAAAAATGTGAATAAAGGTAACCTACATACAAATCAGAAATGTACTGAAACAATAAACATAATTATTTTATTACAAAAAGTTTTAGTTAATTATTGTAAGTTTAATTTCAATCGGTCACTCGGGTCTTTAGGTGTAATAAAAGGTGACTAAGTAATAATAACGCACGTACCTCAGATTATGATATACCTACCTGCTCAATGACTATAGGGCAAAGATGTTAAGACTTTGGACGTAATGAAATAATTTAATGACATTAGTTTCAGTACCTTTAACTTTACTTCTCGATTCCATTCCCAGATCAAACCGTAGGTTATTCGATTTTTCTATAAAATTCTTAGTACCTAATAGCTCGAAGTTTAGATTTATGGCACCGCGCTCTAGCTAGTACGATGGGATTCATCATCATCCTCCTGCCCTTATCCCAATTTTGCTTGAGGTCAGCGCAGTATGTCTTTTTCTTCCATAGGTACATCTCTATTAGCCGTTATCTCGTCATTTGACTCCTTTTTGGTCATATCCTTTCTCACACATTCCATCCATCTTTTCTTTGGTCTTCCTCTTCTCTCATATCCATCAACATTAATGCCCAAACCCTTTTCGGTAACACGCTCTACACTTCTACACATCACTGTCCCAACCACAAAAACAGTTATTTCACGATTTTTTTGTAACCGGTGCCACTTTCGAAGTACCTGTTATATACTCATTCCTGACTGTCCCTTCTTGTCTAAACATTCCTCGTAGCACTGTAATTTTTCTTTGGTCTTCCTCTTCCCTTATATCCATCCACATTCATGCTCAAAACCTTTTTGGTAACATAAGAGCATGTTACACTTCTACGCATCACTGTCCAAACCACGAAAAGCGGTTATTGCACAACTTTTCAGTACCACTTTGAAACTACCTCTTATATACTCATTCCTGATTTTGTAAATTCTTGTTACTACACACATTCCTCGTAGCATTCTCATCTCAGTTGCATGTAATTGCCTTTCATGCATCCCTTTTGTAGCCCAACATTTAGAAGTACAATGGGCATATGGGACCTAAAATATGTCGGCGAACTGTGGGTTGTACCTACTGCTAAACAACCTGTGTACTTCTACGTAACCATTCGTCATGATTACAGACATAATGGTAAGCTTATTTGGATTGGTCACCTGTCACCAATCAATTCTTCTCCAGGCACTCATAACGCCTCTTAAAAGAACTCTCCAACTGTGTTCCTCTGTAACGTCCAAGCCTGGTCATATTTACAAGAGTCCACCTTTAATGTACCCTCTTGCGGGATACGGTCTTAACCAATGCAATAGTTTTCAAATACAAAATAATCTGCAGAATACTGTACCTACTACATTCACTTTACTAATTTTTCAGTTTTGTTTGTTGTTAATTTTAGTACAAAGCTAGGAATCAACACCTGTATTACCCGGGAAGTTAGATTGTGTTGTACATAGAGATGGGTAAATATCCTGATGGTTTTGATTAAATGCAGTTAATAGCCATTAATAGCCAATTATGGATGATGTTTTTCTAGTGAACACTCTAATTACTAATACCATCTTAATTCTACTATTTTTTTTTTGTGTTTGTCTTTTGTTTGAAATCGTGCCACAGAGAAAACGTCATTAAGCCCAATTCCTTGAATGAAGTGCATATAGAGAACGCCCGCGATTTAATTTTACGTGATAGTAGTGCAAGAATTACAAAGACGAAAAAAAAACAGTTTTTTACAATACATTAATAGCGGGGATATCATCCATCCAAACCATCAGGCTATTTATCCATCTCTAGTTGTACAATACATGCACAGTTCGCCGGTATGTATTTAGGTATAAGGGGCAAGCCAAATCAAATCTCCAAGCTGCACTAGGAATTAAGAATTGCATCCTAATCGAATTTATATTTTACTACGGTGCTAACTTTATTAAATTTATTTTCCATAATCTAGATTTATTACAGCTTCAGCAGTAAGGTTAGGGGTACCTTTTCCTCATTATTAATAATATAATAACAAACCTTTATTTTGGATGCGGAAAGTCCTCATTGAATGGATCCCTTCACCTGGGCCGGCTGAGTATGTCAGACTTGTTACTTATATCGATTAAAACCCTTGCGCTATAGTTACGCCTATGGGATTTAAAACATTCACCACGACCTCATTCTAACAGTAATTTTTTTTATGCACCTACTACCACTACCTATTTAAGTATTATTTTTTTCTACACAATTTCGTCGGTAAGACATATCTTCCTCTTCATTTATATTAATGGCCACCAGCGTTAATCTGGCAGTTTCTTCACACTTTTCAGTTCACATTTAACGATTTATTCTTACCTAAACTTATTTCTTTAAAAATATATATATATTCATATTCTTAAATTAAAATTTAATTAGTATACCTAAACTTATATTTAATGCTGCACATTAGTGCACATGCCCGTGACTAATATACAAATTAAAAGCGTTTTCAAGATGGCGTCATTGCGTGCGCATGAGAATTATTTCCGTATGTACGGAGTGATGCATCGGTGTGGGTTGGGCAGGTAGTCGAACAATAATAGCTTAGTAACAAACAATGCATTTTAGTGTTTCAACATTTGCAAAAAGGTTTAAAGTCGATTTACTCGGTTAAAAGTTTAAGGTTTAGGGTATAAGTAAAATGCCTAAGGCATTAAGACCACCTTTGTACATTCTGTACATTAAGCATAAATAAATAAATAAAATATATATATATATATATATATATATATATATATATATATATATATATATAATATAATTATATCAATTAATATTGTTGATACTTTTATTATTGTTTTAATTGAATGATAATGCTCCTTTTACCCGACTGCCGAAGCCCCGAAGGAGAAGGGGTTATGTGTTTGATTTTCAATATTTATCAACTTATTCAAAATATATTTTGCCCCAGTTAAACACTCCTCGACAACGCCTCTTCAGACTAAATACCTATAACTTAAATAATAATTATTCTTGAAAATACTTGAATGAGTTCTTCAGATAAGTTTATAAGCTTTGGAGCTTTTATAGGTCACTATTCTAGCACCGCTTAGGCTAACTCAGTAGGTATAGGTATAGCTTATTTATGCTTATTTTAAATTTGCGAATACTGTTTGAGCAATCTTTTCGCAAGCAATGTTCTATAAATCAAAAGCCGACAACGATTGTCTTCAAAGGAGTATTCGCTGTTTCCAAGTGTCATTGAATAGGTACTATTATAACCAGTCATTTTTATGAAAATAAATTTTTAGTCCGAAATTGCCGATTTCTAAAATGCGACACAAAGTGATCCCTACTATGTTTGGAATGTACCTATGCACTTTTGAAAAATATTCTAAAATCTTGCTAGTGAAGTCGTGATAAAAAACACTGTCATAATTTAAATCACTTTGTAATAAAATGATTTAAATTATTACGCGAAAAATTACGGCATGTATTTAATCCATGTCACCCTATCCAATGTGTAAATTGTCAAGTCTTCGCAATTATCACTGGGCATAAAATTAGATGTGTTATTTTGCGTTTACTGAAATAGCTGTGTTAACGCGTGCCCTGGGAGCGAGTGCATGGAGTGAGCAATTAATCCCGGGCGCTGCGGCGCGCGCTGCCCCGGCTCCCGGCGACAATCACCGACAACGGCGCCCCCGGGACCCAACTGAACAAGTTAAATCTTTGCCAACTTGCTCCTCGCGACCGCTCTACCGCAATTTGATATTGTACCTATTGCCAAGTTGCTACACTGAGCCAAATAGAGAGATTTTATTCTATATCGGACTAAAATATTCACGTAAATTTGAAAGCTAATAATAACCTAACATTTATCAAGCAAATAAAAAGAAAGTGAAACCAAACATTATGTCAGACTATAATGCGGCGTATACAGTTATCAACAAGCGAGAATAAAGAATTTTACGCGAATTTTAGGTGATAGTTACCTACATTCTTGTGTCGAATTAGACCACGATTATACAATTTACTGTCTACGCTACATCAATGCAATGTCAAGTTTACACATGTAATACGTGTTTATATTGTGGTTGTGTCCACAATGTCCTTCCCGACCGGCTTTCTGTGTACAAAACCTCTATTTGTCTTCGAGCCTTGTTTGCACAAACTTGGAGACATTCGACGAAATAAATCTCTATTTGTCTACATTCACCAATCCTAACTCTCGACGGGAGATTACTGTCGAGTTGTCGACATTTCACGCTCGTCGAGATAAACATATCGAGACTGACAAATGGCTTTCGGAATACAAAACATGAATGAATCGAGGAAATAATATATTTCGGAGAGTGTTGAAGGCTCTCTCCATTGTTTATGTGGTAGCCGCACGGCAGGGAGCTTGCAAAAAAGTCAGGAGCGGACAGTAGGCGTGAATTTTCATCATTCACCGTAGTTTTTTTTTAAACAATTGGACCGTTGACGATAGTAGTCTATTATAGTTACCATAACAACAAAACTATCTTGCTGTGCGTAACTACAGTTTGTAATCAACGAGTTCATCACATGCGACACGTTGTGTCTGACGTCTGTCATCAATCATGCAGATTCGGTAAAATGCGTTTTGTTGTGAATACGTTTGCGTCGGTCTGACGCCAAAACATAGGTACTTATGAAGATTAATCGGATACATAACGGATATTTAACAAATAATTAAATCGATGTTTATATAAAAACGTTTATTTTTATACTTATAATATCTAGGACGTGGGCTCATTAAATTTAATTAATTGATGATTCATTAAGGGTTTTGAAGATTGAATAGCAACTTAGAGCGACCTGACATCCTGTTCTCGAATTCCAGGCAGATCGAGACATACCAAGTTAGTGTAAAGTTAGTGGGAGAGGCTTTATGGTCCGCCCTCCGCAAGCTCTTCCACACAGTACCTAAACCGCCTCCCGGGGGAGTGTACACGGTTACAGGATGAGTTTAATGTACCCCATCTTATTGTGGGTACATACTTACATAATTTAACGAAAGAGACTTCAGTATAACAAATCTCTGAAATCAGATTCAAGAGTTATCAAAGTAGGATGAGTAGCATCTCGAGCGCGAGTATCAAAATAATTCTTTTGGCAGTATTTATCGGCGTGATAGCCGATAGCGGCCGCGCCCTCGTCCATCAAAAACGCATTACAAGCGCTTACAAGAAGGTAACCGCGCGATATGACAAGCGTTCGAGTCAACATGTTCAAAGACACCGCTATCGGGGCCAAATCGCGATTATCGCGCGTTAACTGAAAGCGGGATTTCGGCAGGCCGACAAAGCCGCGTTCGTCGCTGATAACTGCTCGATTAATAGTTTTTCTTTCATAATTAAACCCGAGTACACGTTCGACAAGCAATCGCCAATGTTCGATAAATAATACACGTGTAATCTCTCTAATTATCAGTTAATCGCGTCGCAACGTTACAGTCTATGTAAATGTTTTTGGCTATTCTTTCACGAAGAAAATGTTGCGGCTAGCTTTTGGTATCTTCGTGTAAATGAGTGAGTTGCCATATCATAATACATAGATATATTGTAAATAGTAATGAGTGGTATGTTATAACGCAATAACAAATATTACTCGTATTACGGAGAGGGGCTCGTGGCAAAGCGATAACAACGTTGGCCAATTGATATTATATGCTACCTGCGGTCAGTGTAAGAATTTTCTGTACCTCAGAGCACGGTTATCCTTCGGTCCCGATGGTTATACGAATACCAGTACCATAGGTATACATCTGGTTACACTGCAAATCCGAGCCAATATTATGATCAACTGAAATATCACCGATAAAGATCAAAAAGATCGTATTTTGAGCCTACCTCATAATTAATTCACATAGGGGAATTTAGTAAATTCAGTATGGATGAACTATGACAACGCGGTATGTGGGACGGTCACCTCTGATTAGTCAGGCGGCTGGCTCATCACACATCACCCTTAATTCGTGTTTAAATGCGCTAAAACTATGTTATATACGGTTCGTCTAAGTTGGCCCGGTTTATCTGTCAGTTGTGCTATCTGCGTGCCTATACACCTATTTGTCCATGATAACCGCTGACTAAGTGACAGTATTCGCCGCCGCCCTCCGGCGCGCCCGCCCGCAATGTTTGCTCACCGCAAACAACCAAGTATTTTTTGGTTAAATCTTACCATGATAATGCAGCTATTTACTTTATTAGTTGCACCATAAATTTTGTAATTTTATATTGATATTTTAAAAGTCAGTGGCAGTTGTTAATTATTGAAATAAAAGAGTGGTTTAATAACATTATAATTTTAAAACCGTTACGTGATATTATTTCTACGAATCTAAGTATAGGTACATAAATTTTAAATTATTTTTCTAGATTTCTACGTTGTTTATACCCAACAATATTCAAACCATTGAGAATTTAAAAATGATGAATAATAGTGCCCTGAATAGTCATTCAGTGCACTATTATTCATCATTTTCTCATCTCATCAGAAAGGATTTTTGAACGCAAATATGATTGCTAAACGTTGCGTTTTTTTTTAAGGAACAAAAATGGACCCTCCATTTTTGTACATAAGGCATTTTCGTAGCGGTTTGTCGTAGCACTTAGCGCCCGCTATCAAACGCCAGATCGACTGCATCGCCTATAGATGGAACACAACTCTGTTTGCCTTACTAGTTATCTGCCATCTCCTTTTGTTTGCTCCTTTAACCGGAAATTTATTTAAGTTATAATTTTCTGTCATTCGGGCTCTCTTAAGAGTTATCTTATAGCAGACTTCGAAGTGGTGTAGAAAAACATGTCACCATGTTGTCTTTTGACCCCTTGTGGTAGAGACAACATTAAGTATCGCTTTTATTATGTCGTAAATATAATAAAATGTCGCGTGTATTATATTGTATAACAATGTGTCAAGCTTTAATAAACTCTGATAATCATATTTACTGTAGTTCAGACTTCAAACAAACTAATAGGTTAGTTACCTTTAGTTTTTATGTTATTGTTTAGGTAGTAATAAAACTAATTACAATAACAATAATTTAGCTTGCAAGTTCAATATTTTAATGTCAAGTATAGTCTGTTCAAAACTAGGGTAGGTACATTTATAATGATTGCAATGTGAATGTTACGTAAAGTGTCTAATTCCACAGCGATTCTCTCGCGAGTGACAAACATAATTTATGAAGTTCTTAATACCGAGATAAGGAATATTTACACACTCCGAGTAGGCACACAAGCAGACACCTCACCTCTGTCTTAGTGTTATGTACATAGATATACGTATCTCGGTAATTTTACTCGTTGAGACATCTACAGTACAGATAAAAATTGTAAACAAAATTTACATTTTCGACACTACGAAAAATCCCACAGAATTCCCCATTTCATACAGATTTAATGTCTAATCTGTGTGTCTACATTAGAGTTGTAAAGTTCAAACGTAAATATCACTCAAAAATCCTCAATGATAGTGGGTTTTTCAGTCCTGAATATCCTTACGTGCTTAACACACATGAATATTACGGCCTCATAATTATAACGCAAGTTTTCGTGAGCTAATTTATGTTACATTTAATAGCTTTCGTAAAACATGACGTTGACAAACCTGTATTCGCATTATGCCTATATACCCTGAAGGGATAGGCAGAGGTGTAATGCTGTACACGAGAAAGCCTACTGCCATCAACCAGGCTTAAATCCAGACTCCGAGCCACTACTGAGAATTCCACAAAAACCCTAACAACACTGTCCGAACCGGGTTACGAACCCGTAGTGTAGCATTCACGCTTGGGAACACTAGAGTAAAGAGGGCGTAAAACATGAAAACGAGTAATTTAGGTTCTGGAATCAAATTAAAAATTATCTCATATTCTTTAAACTTTTGTAAATTATCTTTCATAGTATTTGCCTTCTACACAATGAAACGAAACGCGCGTAGGTACCCAACCTTATCTTATAATTCCTTGGTACAATTTATCATTGCTGAAACAATAATATTTCAATACACTATAGTATCTCGCTCTTACATAACAGGTAGTAACAATACTTTGAATTGTATTAATTAGCGTTAGCATTTTTAGCTTTGATGAAAATTTCTGAAATTCACCTTTAGGTGTATAAATAGTTTATTTTATAACCTATAGAATTCATGTAAAATGTTATAAGAGAGTTATTATAAGTGTATTGGCGTGGGGCAGGGCGCAAGGTGTGGTCCCGGGTAGATCCGCGCTAAGCCGCGAGCGCGCCGCGTCCCTTGATCCCGCCGCCTGGATTTACCTTATCGAGCCCTCGGGATTTGGTCCCTCACAACTCTCCCTACATTACACTCAGTGGTTACGTGCCTCGTTACGAGAATATAAAAGACTTTTCATGAAGTAAATCGAGGAATTATGTTCCACTAAAGTTGCAGTTGAGCACTCGTGATAAAATGTTTAGAGACTCGTCAGAAAGGAAACGCAGGTCTTATATGAGGTTATTATAATTATTTCTATTATATAACCAAAAGTGTCTGAACAATAAATATGAAGAACCTTATACCAAAACAGATATCCTTTAAAACCCAGGTTACTCTTTCCGATGCACTGTCAACAAAGAACATACGAAATGCACCTTAATTTCGTGTTTACAAATTCCATACGTCTTCCCTTATAGCGTAGGGAAACAGTAGGGATATTATAATAATTGTGTTGCATTGAAAACATTTTGAGGAGAAGACTATATAATATTTAATAGAAGATGACATTGTTGCAGGTAAAACGCGCACAAAAGACAAGTATCGCGTGGTATACAGTGATCATCAACGCCTGGAGTTGGAGAAGGAATTCCACTACAGCCGGTACATCACAATCCGTCGCAAGGCCGAACTCGCTGTCAGTCTAGGACTCTCTGAGCGACAGGTAATTAATGTAAACAAGCTTCTAACACAAACATACATACCTACCTATCTATAATAAATAAAAACAGCGGGTGATTGATAAGGTCACCAGCCAAGTTATAAAACCCAAACGAAATTAAATAGGTATCCCTTGCTAAGCAAAAGTCATATCCTTGCAAGTTTTGGATTTTAATAGGCTTCCTCAAGAAGTTTTTCCTCACTACACTATCTTCATCGGATTCAACGCGGAAACTTCAACAATAAACCTAATGAACGAATTTTGTTGCAGGTAAAAATCTGGTTTCAAAACCGACGCGCAAAGGAGCGTAAACAGGTGAAAAAACGTGAAGAAGTGGTAATGAAGGAGAAGGGGGACCACGCGTCGTTACAGCACGCGCAACTGCACCACGCCACCATGCTGCACCACCAGCAGATGATGAACGGTATGATGCACCACCACCACTACCACCAGGGCGTGCTGCAGGGCGTGCCCGAGCCGCTCGTGCCCGGCGTGCCGCCCGTGCCGCTGCTGTGACCACATCACCAACACTACTGTGCTCACAGTGACAACTACGCGTAGTGACATTAATGCCGGTGTCCCGTGACACCGCCGCGCCGCTCCTTACACACTGAACAATGGCCCCGACAGGGCGTCGCAGTGAATTTACAAATACTTCGACAAATGTGTGATAAATTCAGTGCAATCTTGTGGGATATGTGCGTTTCGGATTTAGAAATCGTTGTTAAAACTTTAAAATTAATACTCCTAGGTACTACGCGGCTATCTATATAAGCTGTAAGCGGAGACACTTAACCACTTTCTGGGGATAAGGCTTTTTCTTTAATGAGGTACATAAAAATCATTGTAAGTATATAAAGTCAACTGGTTTTGCCATTGCTGAAACAGTCTTCCCGCCAGAAACGTTTACATACATTTGTTTTAGTGATAATTCTAGTTAACTAAGTGTTCACGCCTTATAGCTATTTTAGTACCTTTTCTTTTAAATGGTACGGATTAATATAATGTATTGAATTTTGTCACTTGACTGTAAATATAGATGTAACTATATTTTTATATTATTATTAGATACAATTAAGTATTACCTATTAAATTGATTATTTTTAAATGTTTTATTTATTTCTCAAAGCTACAAGTGCCTTCCCAGTGATTTTAATTAAGTATCTTGTAAGAAATGTTTATAAATTATTCCAAAATAATAATTTGCTAAGTATTAAAGAGAGAATTCATTTTTAATTGTGTTTGTAGGCCTTTGTTCCTAGATAGCTTACAATAAAATTGTTTTAATCTGACTTTATTACCTATAATTTCATTGCGAATCTCATATGTACATTACGTACAGCAGTGAAATGTGCTATTATGTGCATGATAATGGTCATAGCATTTGTGGTCTTGAGAAGTAGGTGCAAATAGTTTTACGTTGAATGAGATTATTCCTAGCTGTAATTGTTCTGTAAATAATAGCTTAAAATTTAGAATAATTTATTACTATGCAAATTTCTGTAGCATTACACGGTAAAAAGAACTAGGTATCACTCAATTCACTTTAAACGAATGAAAACAATGTTTAGAGACTCATATTTGTATGGGTCAAATCATTTTGTAAGGGTTTAATTGTAATTTTGATAAACAGTAAGATCGAGTTGGTTTGTTAAAAGTTGAGTTACGAATACGATATATTATGTATTATTTATTGATTGCTACATGCCCAGTCCGAAGAAGAAACGTGATTGTTTATCGTTATGTTTTGTGGTAACAGTTATGTATAATATTGTGGTGCTAACAATATTCATTTTTGTTTATATGATTATATTCCTATTTTGGACATCAGTTGATACATTGTGTGACGTAAAGAATTTGTAACTTTGTGCTTGTTGTATTAAAGGTTGATGTTTGGAAATCGTTTGTGGCCACCATGATTTGTTAGAATTTACGCAGCACTATCACGAAACACATTTGATAAACTAAATAAATTCATGTTAATCTATACCCTGGTGTATCTTTTCCTGATCTTATAACCTAACAAAGAAGTGTGAGTTGTTTGAATAATTGCGATTAGTCTCGCAAAGTTAATGCGCACGTTTTACAAACGAGTGGTTTGCTTTGTTTTTAAAACATTACGTAATGTAGCAGATAAATGTCGTCCGACGGATTAAAGTACTTATTTAAATCGTTTAGAATTCAATAGAAGTTCTCCACTGTGTTTAGGTAAATGCCATGTCATGATTATACGGCAGGTTTACTCAAATCTCCTAAGCCAAGCAACAAACAACATTAGAGTTCACTAGCAACTATTTAATGGGTTCTCGATAACACCATGTTGCGAAATACCAGCATTTGTTAACTTTTGCCACTTTGAAGCAAAATAATAACGTCGAGCAATCTCACATAAAAATGATATTCACGTCTCATTCTGAATTACAAATACTTCGACAAATTAATGTGTGATAAATTCAGTGCAATCTTGTGGGATATGTAAAAGCGAGTCGGATTTTGAAATCGTTGTTAAAACATTAAAATTAATACTCCTAGGTACTACGCAGCTATATAAGCTGTAAACGGAGACACTTAACCACTTTCTGGGTATAAGGCTTTTTCTTTATTTAATGAGGTACATAAAAATCATTGTTAGTATATAAAGTCAACTGGTTTTGCCATTGCTGAAACAGTCTTCCTGCCAGAAACGTATACATACATTAGTAACAAAATAATAAAGTCGAGCAATCTCACATAAAAATGATATTCACGTCTCATTCTGAATTACGTTTCCTTCAGTCCCTAAGATAATTTGTGGATTTTGACGCATGATAAGTATATGTAGGTACGAACTGGGATATTTTTGCCAAAACCAAATTGCAGACGTTCTCAAAAAGGCAAGGTTAAGAGCATCCTTAACCGACGAGCATGCATCCCCATGTATGCTTGTCGGTTTAGGATGGTCTTAACCTTCATCTATACTCAACAACCTCCCTAGGTTGATGAGCATAGATGAAGCGAAAGTGGTGTGCCAGGATCGTAGCAAGTGGAAATACACAGTCTCTGCCTACCCCTGTAAGAAACAAGCGTGAAGTATGTATTTACGTATGTATGAATATTTTTTCGTCTCATCTACCCACGGTGGCACTTAAGTTTTGATCTGTTACCTACCTGTAAAAGTCTTGCAACTCCTCTCTTGCATAGCTAAATCACATAGTGTGACAGCGTTATGCGACGTCACTTTACTTATTGCTATACTTGAATACTTGTCTCTTATTTTCCAACAATACTGGCGAATAAATACAAATAGGTAAGTGTACAGCAGAACATGTCTGCCTTACCCTTGAGGGAATACAGGCGTGATGGTATGTTTGTTATGTTGTATACAGTTAGGCGGAGTATGACCTAATGTATCTTGGCAATGACTTGGCGTCAAGTCAAAAGCAACACATATCTTCTATCCGATATAGCAGAATCGAATTATGTCCCTACTACAACGGCGACTTAGCGCAATGTGCTCAATACACCGGCCATTTATCACCTAGTGAATACGAGGCTTTACTTACCTTCCAATTTATAGATGACGTTAAACTGTCAACTTGTACCATGAATGGAACATTCAAGTGCTGTCACTTAATGTTTGAGTGCAGCGGAAATGTGTAGCCTCACGTTAGAGACGCTTACTTTTAAATTAGACCCATAATACTGACTGAACATCACTGTCAATATTGAGTATTATTGGGTCAGCAGGGCTGCATCGTGACTTATACTGAAATTTCTTTGATTTTAACTCTCCATTTAGGCTACAGGATAACCGTAGGTAAACAAGTTTTTGCCTAGAAAATGTATGTTTTGTCGGCCTAACCGTCGACTTATATCTAACTCTATCCTTCTACGTCTACATGATAGAAAATTATGAGCAATGAGCATGTAGGTGTTATGTTCACAATTTGGAATTAAATCGGACGTCTAAAAATCAGTTTTATCAGTATGAGCTCTTGGTAAGTTTATGATATTCTTCAACATACAAAGGCTAGCGACAACTCAAAACACTTGAATCTATCCTTGCAATAGTGGGTACCTAGGTGCCCATGTACTTTCTTGGTTGACCAGAAAAATGATGGGCATTTAGCTATATTTTCAAATAGGAAACAAACAAAGTTTTCACAAAATATACTTATATCATAAATAAAGCAAAATTAAGAGTTAAAAAATGTTTGGTAATCTTTTATGTAATCTTTTGTTATTATATGGCGTCAACCCTAAAGCGTGGAGCATGCGCGGGAGGAATGTGAATGCGCTAAATGTTGAGTAAACTAATGCTTATTGAGGGCATTTTGAGAGCAGCTACAAAGAGTTGCCGCCGGAGCCTCGCAACTCACTGCACATCGACCGCCCCGCACTTCCGTGTGATGACCAGTCCAGGAACAGGAATGGCGGACATTCCAATGGATTTCTATTTATTAACACAATTAGGTATTTTACTTGAGTGTAAGTTACGGAATAAGAATGATTGAAATATAGGAATTCATAGTTGTGTTTTGCTGATCTCGGAATGTTATTTACGCAACAGCCTATAATTTTTGGATTTATAATTTTACTGCTACCTACCTATAATATATGGTATTTATTTACATCTCCGTGAAAATTGCCACATAATATAGTGTAGGTAACTATATTAAATTCGTAGTCTACAATAATGTTATTAAAGTAAAGTTTGCAAGGAAATTCAAGGAATATACACGGGTTTTAAAAGATCGGTGTACTTTAAGCGTTAACTCGCAGTTTGTAGATCAATGAAATCGTTTACCTTGCTAAATTCTATTTATTTAATGTTAAAAATAAAATACCTATAACATTTATTTTTATTGCTGCCTCTTATAAGAGCCAAGAAGGCTGATTAAGCACCATGGTATTCTACTTATGTAATGTCTACGTGTAGATCTACATCGTAGGTATATATCGTGCCTGCCATGATTTAAAAAACTAAGTTTGTATTTTTGTAGTGTAGTTTTAACTTAGGTAGGTACCTAAATATAATTTAGGCTAAGAAAGGGTACCTATAGGATGAAGAAATTTAGATGCAACAAATAGCTTACACCGGTGAGTCTAAACGAAGTAGGTTTAAGTAGGTGAGAATTTTGTTGGGGTTTTGAGAAATTACCACAGGATTGGGAAAATCGCGATCATTGCGGGAAACATCTCGGGATTTTCAGGACATAAATGTTTAGAACATCGAGACCTCTAATATAATATTCTGCAACAAATAACAGCAGATAGCCTTAATCGTCGTTCAAAAATTCAAAATTCAAAATATTTTATTTCAATTAGACCATATAAATAGGTACTTTTGAAACGTTAAATTAGTTGCACGGTTCCAAAAAAAGTGGGTGTTATGGAGAAGAGCCGGCAAGAAACTCCACAGATACTGTTTTAAAAAAATTAAAAATTTAGAAAACTCCCGACACAATGTAATTTGCCATTTTGTGGTGGCGGCCATCTTGGATTTCAAATTTATCATAGTGTATAGTATTCTACTAGTTAAGCGCTTTCATTTGATACCCATATTGACGGAGTTGTGAAAAAATATGTAATCCGGTGTCTTGTAGCGGCGGCCATCGTGGACCGATTTTCATCAAACATAGCTAAGAACACTCCCGACTAATTTACCTTTCAAATAAAAAAAACAAAATCAAAATCGGTCCATCCGTTGGGGAGCTACGATGCCACAGACAGACACACACACACACACACACACACAGACACGTCAAACTTATAACACCCCGTCGTTTTTTCGTTAAAAACAAGACTTTAATGTTCGAGTTATTTCTGTTTATTATGCATAGCATAACATTATTCCTATAACTATATGTGTGCTTGAAAATAACCCAAATTAAGAAGATAGTGATAGTGATAGTGACTTGATACAATCATTTCGAATATTGCTTCCTGATTTTCCTTTTTGGGAGACGGAGAGCTTCCATGTTGATTTTCACACGAAACGAAGAGAAAATGTAGGTACAGTTTTATTCTATTCACTGTCTGTTAATTTTTTTCCTTTTTATTTTTTATGCGTAAATAATAATAATAATAATAAATTTATTTATTCAGACAAAATCCATCTTTTGTTAGTAACAATTTTACTTAGTCTATGTTAGTATAGTATGTACAAGTTTATACCCGAAACTTTACTTGATATGGACTCGAATGAACTCCTTCATTATCACGGAGTAATAAATGACCTTTAGGATACCATTAGTACTGCCCCTCACTCTACGCAACAGCGACGCGACACGGTTACGGATGATGGCGTGGAAACCATCTACTCTTGCTTCAGCAAACATGCTCGATGCACTGCAGAAGCGGGGCAGCCCCAATAGCATCCTAAAGCCATTGTTGTATTGGACGCGGAGCGCATTGAGAGATCTCTGAGTATAACTGACCCACAGGCTGCTCGTGTAGAATGTCTGACAATATGTGTTTCTGACGTATGTAAACAAAAGATGTATCTAACTGGGTGACTGATTGATACATTATGACTTATTTAATATGGTGTCACAATATTTACTGCTTAATTAACCACAACACATATAATTGCGTTATTGCCTAAGAGTGTAATGTCAGCTGTAGCCATTATTATGTAATTATGTATTACTTACTATATACATATTACTGTTTTATGGAACATTCCAATAAATAGCTAAACAATTTTATACTGCGTTTCTGATCTTCTCTTCGACTGGGTATGTTAACATAATAATTATTTTCTGACTATATTACCATCGCACAGCGCAACTTTAAATTGAGCTGTGGCTGGTAGTTCTCTTAAAGACCAATAGAACTACGACGCTATACATCTTATAGATACTCAGTGTAAACACCAAGTACCTATCTACGTACGTAGAAGCGCACGGTGTATAGACACGGTGTGTCATAGTCTAAATAAGTAGACCAAATGCTCCTTTATATGATATAGGGATATAAGGGATGCCTACATGCTAAAATGGAATTTAGAAAATTTCAAGACCAACAGGAAGGAGGAGGTTTCCTCTAGGAACCTGAGTCTTTTGATCTCGATATTTTACATTACATACCTCAGGTCGTAGCTCGTCATACATAAAGGCATCAATGTATAAGTATATAAGATTCCTAACTCTAACTCCGAGTAATGGTACTTATATGGTTATTGAGTGTAAATAGCGATTAATTACTGCAGTTGCAGTAGGTTGCAGGTATACCTATGTCAATTTTCATCTTAAAAATAATGTGAAGACAATTGTGAGTGTATCCGACCACCGCGACGTGCCCACAGTGCTCTCTACACAGAGGCCGTTTTTCAAACAGAGCTTCAACTGTTTGCTCTCACCCTGCGTTTGTTTGCCCTTTGACAGCAGTCTCACAGGTCGTTAACACGTCACGCCTAACTGGAGGTACCGTGGACACCAAGCCGCTGTAATCATTGTATTAAATCATGACACACGTCATTAAACTATACAAACAGTGAGAATATTATGTCCCGGAAATGCTATGAAGAACAACATCAATGCGTGTCAGATTCAACAGTCCGAATGTAGACTCATAGATTAGTAACAACCTTGAAGCAAAAATTACAAGTCACTCGACTACTTTTTTTACTATAGGATATGGAACAACTAATAATTAATATAATTTCCTTGTATTTATACTGATTTAATTTATGAATTGAATGAATTAAAAAAAATATCACATATTAATTTGTGAATAATACGTAAGTAGATACATAATCAGTTGTTATCGAGTGCATTACATTTAACTTGGTGGGTTTAATCCTCTTGATTTGATATCTTGATAAAGTCTGGATTATCGGCGAACATGAAAGCGCCTAAATTAATTTTTAATCCAGCTTTCCCTCCGTGGCTTGGCCATATCTTGTCTACGTAGGCAGTTAGGCACACAAGTCGTTGATATGAATCGTACGATATCAAGCGTACCGCCACCGCCCGCCGCACCGCGCGGTGCCGCTACGCCATGCGCCCGCGCCGCTAGCGCACCACTACCATAAACAACACTCAAGACATGTTCATTAATTAAAAATTTAATCCAAGTATATGGCATCCGTATTTTCCCATCAAAGGTATACTGCGTCTTTGTGAAGAGGACATGAAACTAAATTCACAACAAAAAATTCTTAATGGATTGGTAATTTTATAGTGGCCGGATATGGAGAACAGTATGGAGTTTTTAATAAATTAATCTATAATACAGAAAAATGGATTTTTTGGTTACGACGGTTTTGACGGTTAATTGTGTTCGATTAGAAATCGACGATATGGTTCCAGTTAATGTGCGTTAAAGTTCTAGTAGTTACACGACTGAAAAATAATTAGGTAGGTACATTAAACCAAGGAGCATTGTTTAGATGTATAACTATGTGATACACCAATTACCCATTAGTAGATCATTTAAGTGTTGGCATCAAATTACTGATACCCTATCCTTTAAGCTTGGTGTGCGTTGTGACAAAATTATAATAATAATTATAAATGAAGAAAGTCATAGCAAAGATCAATATTACATGATTATGCTATTAGACAAGACAAAACAGCAAATAAATAGGAAGGTAGGGTTGCATTAATGGATGATAGGCAGGGAAAGTGATTTTTGAAAAGTTACATAATAAACATACACATACTCACACGCATACGCACTCACACACAGCTATTGTACACTCCAACTATTGTATTTAAATTTTTGATCATAGTACATTTATTATGTAGTCATTTATTTAGTATCTGTAAGCATGTCAGTAATAACATATTTCTGTAAAATCGCACTCCTGAGCCCCAAGATACAAGCTATGCTTAGTTTGGGGTTCGCCGCTCCTCGTGTACACTGTAGTAACTTTTTCTTTTCAATAAACAATTTGTATTTGTATTTGTATTACTAGTATGTATGTGCGTTTATTGTTTAGCGCCATAATTCAGATTGCGTGGCAATTATAAGCTGCCAGACAAAATATTATAATTTATTTTATCTTTTATGTTTATGTCATTCACTAAGCACTGTTTATCACACGTATCATTCAACATTTAAGTTTTATACATAATGGAGATAGATAAATGTATTAAAACACCAAGCTAAAACCTAGGTACGGCAAAACTTATCAGTTTTGGCCTTATCAATACCTAAGTATAATCTGTAAAATTTTCCTAATTAAATTGAATTGGCCAATCAGAAGAAAACTGATTATAACCGCAGTAGGTATAACATAACATACCATGATGCCCGTATTCCCCAAAAGGGTAGACAGACACGTATGCGGAAAATAAGTAGGTAGGTACACCTATGTTCACCCATGTATGTAATGGGCTATTTCAGGCATGCAGGTTTCCTCACTATGTTTTTTTCGATACTCAATACATTTATTGCACTCCACAAGTTAAATAGATGTTAAAACAATAATATACCTAAGAAGAAAAATGTGTGGGCCTTGTCAGGCACGGCAAATGTAGAAGAGAGGAGGAACGCATGCTTATGACTCTTTATAACTTTGTAATAATATAATTTTGTATTATTATTATTATCATTTTTTATTATGTCAATAACTACATGCCTATCTCAATCTTACCGGTAATTTCAAAAATTTTGTAACGAATTATGTACAAAGCTCTCGTTGGCTTCTTAAATAAACACAAATTAATATCTCAAAACCAGTTTGGATTCAGGAAGGGAATGTCCACTGAGGATGCCGTAACAACACTATTAGACTATCTAGTTGACAAAATAGACAAGAAGCACAAATGCCTTGGCATATTTTTAGATCTTTCCGAGGCCTTCGACACTGTCTCTGTACCCATCTTGACAAACAAGCTTGAACAGGTGGGGATACGCGGAGTCGCCTTAGAACTTTTCAAAAATTTTCTGTCTGACCGAATCCAATCTGTTAAAATAGGTGAATACGTGAGTAATGAGGAATCGTTTGAATTTGGCCTCCCTCAAGGTAGTCTTCTTAGTCCCATACTATTTCAAATCTATGTAAACGAGCTCTGCCATATGTGTCTCCCCTCTACTCGTATAATTGCATATGCAGATGACACAGTAATACTGGCCTGCGGGGGTGACTGGAACACTGTCCGAGAGAATGCAGAAACAGCCTTGAGTGGTGTAATGGTCTGGTTAGCTAGGAATAGCCTCACTCTCAACCTTGACAAAACTAAATTTGTGACTTTTGGTTCTAGACTCTCCACATTACCTCCTGCAGACTCTTACACTATTAAAGCACATGTCTGTGCAGGCAGGAAGGTCCACTGCAAATGTATCTCTGTAACCAGAGCAGCGGTAGTAAAATATCTTGGGCTTCAAGTTGACTCTTGCCTCTCTTGGAAACCGCACTTACAAACAATAACTGCCCGAATTCGAAAGCTTATCTTCATTCTCAAAAAACTAAGACTATCTGCTGACGCAGAAACCTTAAAAATGGTCTACAATGCCCTTGGAGAATCCATTCTGAGTTATTGCATTCCCGCATGGGGCCGCAAAAACTGCTATGGTCAAAGTTGAACGTGCTCAACGAGCGGTGATCAAAACTATCTTACGGAAACCCTTTAGGTACCCTACACAACAACTGTACGCAGATTATAAGGTATTGACGGACAGGCAAATATATATTCTGCGCACAGTACTACGGACACACTTACATTTTCCATTCCAGAAGAACACCCAAATAGGATCAACCAGACTGAGAAGACGACCCAAGCCCGTTTGCCCCAAAGTAAAAACCAACACTACATTTGCACAACGCCATTTCCCATACTTAAGTGCCTTGTTATACAATAATCTTCACAAAACGCTAAATATTCACTCTCTAAATACTTTTCAATGTAAAACTGCAATAAAAAAATACCTCCTAAGCGCAAATTATGATGAAACGGAGATTTTACTTAAATCAGCTTATCAATTATAGCCGCACACGTTAATGCTTTCCCATATTTATACACATTTATAGAAATTAATCTCATCAAATACACAAGTATACACATGATCAACCTTTCCAACACATACACACACACACACACACACACACACACACACACACACACACACACACACACACACACACACGCATGCACACACACACACACACGCGCGCACTCACACACACACCATAAAAAACACCTATCCACTTCGTTATTAGATAGGTATTTCTTTAAATTAAATGTTTGTTATTGCTGAAACACTAAAATATTGTATCACCTGTAAACTAATATAGAAATAATAAGTATTATGTTCATCATAGTATATGTGCTCGTGTTCATTATATTGATAATAATTCAGGAAACAAGAATGTTCCCCGTAACACAGGATTCTCCTAGCACGGGGGCCATTAATCAATCATGTACACTGTATAAATCTTGTTTAAAAACTGTACTGTACTATACATACTCGTATTGTAATTTGAGTCAATAAATGTTATTATTATTATTATTATAATCATATTATTTTCCTTCGCCGTTTAAACGCGTGATGTTCAATTATTTTAACGCGCACATGATTTCGAAACGTCAGAGGTATACACGTGCTTAAGCTTCGAACATTTAATTTGGCAGTCCAACGGTCATATCACTAGGCTATCATTGCACCCCGTCATGGTCCTGCTGAATGTTTCAGATTCTATGGCATTGGCACATAGTTGGTGCCAGACAGACATACCCTGCCACCTGGGGAGGCGGCAGGATATTAGGGATCAATGAAGATTTTTCGCACTCCAAAAGATAAAGGCCGATTTCGATGATCTCCTTTGCGCGTTTAATCGCAAAGGAGATCATCGAAATCGGCCAAATGATTAACATATTTTTTATGAAGGTATTTTTTAAGTTGACGGGGGGATGAGAAAAAAAACTTTTAATTTGGGAAAAATCACGCCGTTTTGGCACACTATTGTCTGTTTCGTAATCATTTCATAGTAAAAACTGTCAGTGTTAGTTTCGGAATGTCAAACGCACGCCATTACGGCAGATTTTTATTTTTATACCTATACGAGTATACATGTACATGACATGTACCTCCGGTACAAATTTGGGCTGAGTTGTATGGGCTTTTGATGACCTTCTTTCAACTAGGTACTTAAAGACGCAAAACGCAATTATTTCGCCGGGAAAAAGCTGGATGGTGATGATGAAAGAGGTACCTACTTCTTCGAATAACATTTCTACTTAAGGCCTTAACCCACGTGAATGACCTTGAGGAAATGGAGCTAATTTGAAAAATTCGCCATCTCGCTCGAGACGCTCCGTACTGCTTACACACGGATTTGAATAGTTCAAAGATTAGAGTCGCAGAGAGAATAAGTGGTATTATTTGGAATACTGCCTATTATGTTTAAGCATCACTGAGAGTCACGTCATGTGCACGGTATTAAGTGACTAAATCGATACTTTCAATTATTGTGTGTAAGATAAGTATGTTTTCTTATTGGTGACATGACGTAACGTGAAGTACTTCATTTCCGATATTACCTATATAGAGCTTGCTTTTAGATTTTTAGTTAGTACCGTTTTAGCATTAGTTTAACGCAGTCGGCTTTTATGTTTAATTTAATAATATGTTTTTTATTTTTTTGCCAGTGAAGTGAGTGTGTAGATGATGTGTAGTTCAGAGAACCAAATAAAAGTTTCAGCCACTCACTTTCAAAGTTTATTAACACATAAGTATTACGTATGTTTTACACTAAGTCTTAGCGCACAATTACACAGCCGAATATGCATACAAAATACTGGTTAGGTACGGTTTATAAGTATACAAGTCGCATCCGAGAATTATAACAATAAACACGCTGTAAGCGGCGGGGTACAGCAGACTAAACAGACTAACTCAACTCGCCGAACGCCACCATGTAGCTCAGTATCCTACAATGTGGGTACCGGCGCTGGCACCGCGCCGTTGTATTTCGATGTACCGCCACTGCGGCCGGCCGGACGTTTTGTCACGCGCCTCATTAGTGATGAGCTAACTACTAATACAAAAATCTGTTTGTGCGTAACAGACAATTATTGATATCTGCAAATTATTATATTATATAAAAGCTATTGTGTGTTTATTTACCAATGTCATATTTATTTTATACAAAATAAATTTAGCTGTTCACACAAAATTATTAAAACATTTTGTTATTTATTATATTATAACATTATTATTATATTAATTTAATTACATATTAAATAATATCATTATTTATTGATATATAAACTAATAACAATTAAAAAGGACGATTATCGGGCATAATATAAAAACGGTACTTTAAATAATTAAACTGTAGGTAGGACACTACACCAGTTTATTTATTACTAGCCTAGCTAGCCCGCGTGGTCTTATAATTTTTTCCCCGTTTTTGTATCATTTTTCATTACTACTCCGCTCCTATTAGTCATAACGTGATGATAATTATATAGCCTATAGCCTTCCCCGATAAATGGGCTATCTAACACTGAAAGATTTTTTTTTCAAATCGGTCTAGTAGTTTCGAAGCCTATTCAATACAAACAAACAAACAATCAAATCTTATAATATTATTAGTATAGATTAGTTTAAAGTAGTATGCGCGGCAAGGATAAAAAATTTGAAAACCACCGACACGAAATATAATTTGCCATTTTGTGGTGGCGGCCATCTTGGATTTGAAATGTTCTATAGTACATTATATTCTACTAGTTAAGCCCTTTCATTTGATACCCATAATGAGGGAGTTGTGAAAAAATATCTAATTCGCTATTTTGTGGCGGCGGCCATCTTGGACCAATTTTCATCAAACATAGCTAAGAAAACTCCCGACTAATTCACCTTTCAAATAAAAAAACCTACTACTAATTCAAAATTCGGGAGCTACGATGCCACAGACAGACACACATACACACACACACACACACACACACACAACACCCCGTCGTTTTTGCGTCAGGGGTTTTAAAATGAGAACTGTCAGGCATATCATCTTACGGCGAAAATACTATTAGTGTAATTAAAAAAGACAGTATATTCTTGCACGACACAAGTACCGCGTCGCGTTACTTTTATGTGCATAGAAATATGGTTCAAATTTAAATGACTGTACCGCGCTTCGCCGCGCCGCGTTGCTCAATTCGAGCGGGCCTCGGATGCCGCGTACCCATAGTCACAGTGAGTCTAGGAGGATCGAGTATTTTAAAAGATGGAATAGGTACTACATGATCTCGTTAAATACCTAGTCCTTTAATCTATTCTAGTATATACATTCATCTTTAATATCCATATCATACTAAATTAAAAAATAAGGTCCGCCATTTTATATTCAAAAACTTATGCCATTTTCGTAATCAGCATCCCAAGAAACCACGAATTTGATATCAATATTATATTATAATCATAATCATCAGCGCCCTGAAGAATCTTAAAATATCATAAAAAATAAAAAAACAATATCCGCCATCTTAAATTTTAGAATAAAGCTTATTTTCATAATCAGCTCCCTAAAGAACCTTGAATTTGATACCTATATCATAATTCAAAATTTCAAAAATATGTCCGCCGTATTGGATTAAAGAAATAATGCAATTTTTGTAATCCCATTTCCCTAAGGAACATTAGGATTTGATACCCTTATTTACCTTTACAATTAATGCCTATGTGGTTTTTTGAATAACCATACCTAAATAAATCAAAACTCGATAAACATTTACGATAAGTACCTGCGGTAAGTAACTATAAAATTACTTTGACAGGCGAGCGGGGCTCGCGATAGCTTAGCGGTTAAAGCGTCTGGTGTACCGAACCAGAAGACGCAGGTTCGAATCCTGAACGCCAGCCGATTTTTTCCTTCATTAAAAATAACTTGTAATCTTAGCATGGAAAATGCTTAAAAAATACAAAAAGATATAAAAAATTACTTTTAAATAAGAATAAGGCGTGTTCGTGAGAGAAGTGGACTGATGAAGAAAATCAAACTATGGTGGTAATTTAAGAGAAATTTAGTAGCACTGGAAGTATTTTATTTCACAATAACGGACTGACAGCACAAAAAACAATACAATCAAATATCAAAAATAAAAACTATCAAAAACAGAACTGTTGCCAGCCAGTCGCCAACAAGGCGAGTGGCGTAGTAATATTTTTATGCCTAAAGTGCGGAGCAATACATATCAGATCTACCACTCTGCAATCTTACTCTTTATGCACTTAAAAAATGAATTTGTTTAGAAAAAAATATTTACAGCCAGCAATATATAAATATTAACTAAACTAAGCATTTCTGTTAATATAAATATTTATCAATAAGTATAAAGCCTTCAAAACTTAAAATGTATTTTAAAATAGTCGCTCAAACACCGACGCGCGGTCCACCCTCGACAACGTCCGGAGACGGACTGCGCGGGTGAAGGAGCAGGGAACGCTCGCATGGATAGACTCAATTTCGAGGAAAATGAATATTTTGACTAGTAAAATGCAAAATAAAAATAATACTTTCAAGTGAAAACATTGATATTTTGAAGACCTATTTTTGTATGAAAAAGCGAAGTAAGTAGCTTCAGCCGTTTAGCAAACAATTTGAAAATTCTGACAAAAATAGGTAGTCTTTGGTGATTTTTTTTCCAAAAAGTGGTTGGCGGAATTACAATTTTTTTCAAGTGAAAAAATTTATCGAATCCTTATCTATCACATATATTTTTTGTGTACAGATTAAATGAACAGTTATTGAAACAATCTTAATTGAATACCCAAGAATTTGGGCATTTCACTGTTGTTAAGGCCTTAAATTATAAAATATATTTTAATCTTATCTTGGAATATATTGACGGTTTTACTCAAACAGAATACGTGATATTATGCGTCGGATGATACTTTCGGCCAACGAGTTTCCTTGAGAAGTTGAGACATCTGCAATTCACACTGAATTTCAAATGAGACTATGTAGGTTGCTTTTTCTAACTTGTGAACAGTAAAAAAATGTGACTAAGAGAACCACATAGGTATGCTTTTTTGCATTTTAAGAAATGTTAAACTGTTATAAAGTATGAGACGCTTGCAGAGATATTTATGTACAAGCGGTACTTGATTTCACCATAAACGTTGAAAACTTATGTTTTTTTGAATGGTTAGCGAAAACAATTAATTTTCAAAAGTGTTCTGGAGTACTTTTTATTCAATCATTGTTCGATGATTTAGTTTGTGTTAGGGATAAAATAATTAAATCAATACTAGGATTCAGTACCTTCAAATTGTCAAAATTACCTATGTTAACATACATCGTATCATCAAAACAGATTTGATTGAGGTAACTAACTAAAACGGGTCACTATTGAAGTGGCATCAGTTATTTAGCTTTTTAATAACACGAGGCATGAATATGTGATGCGATTTGACGCGGACCAAGATTTATATTTATAGCACTTTTAATTTATGATGCGCTATAAAATACGTCGAAACTCCGTCGATCGATAGTTGTGTAGGTGCCTACCTGACGATGGCGTTGTTATATCAAAATACACAGGTATCTTATACCTACTAATTCGTATTTTTAAATATACTTACCTATTATATATCTTAGTTTTTTTAATATGTTTTAATGTCGTCTGGCGACTTGTATTCATTGTAGGAATCTCAAAAATAAGATTAGATCTGTTTGTATTTATAAAGTACCATTTATACCTAGGTACTTACTCGTAGGTAGGTATTTTTACTTAATTCAACTACGTAAACGTCGCATAGGTATCGATTATATTTTACAATTTTTGTTCTGAGAATCATGGTATCTAGCAGATATTACATATTATATAGTAGCATAAGAATGATAATATTACTGTTATGTTGATTATAGGTAGTTACATTACAACCGGGAAACTGTAATTTAGGTAAGTAATAATGTCTCATACCTGAATACTATAATAATTCGGGATTAAGTAATAATTACTAATATAAATAATAGTAATTATTACTTAATCCCGAGTTTCCTGGGGTTGTCCTTATTATCTTCTATTTCTTGTCTGTTGTATTGGTTTTAAGTTTACGGAGTAAGTTATAAAAAAAGTTACTATACCTATTGTAAATTAAACGTTTTAATTCGTCGTTGGGGTTAGCTCTACAGTCAAGATGGAGATTATCACGTTGCCTCATACACCTGATCAAACCAGGAGTGACCCATGGTTTAATATTAGGTGTTTTGCGGCAGATTTTTGCGATTTTTGTGTGGTTATTAATGGCATGAGTGATGAACTTTTGATGAACTTTTTGAAAGTTTGCTTTCAGGCTGGAGATTACTAATGGTAAAAAGAAAAGATTATGCTAAAACAAAATCTTTATTATTATCTTACAAATATATATTACATAAGGTATATTATATTTAGATTACCTTAGGAACAAAGTTAGGTAATGGACTGGGCTGTGTAGTAATAGTGGTGTAGTGAATAATAAGTGACGTAAATTATCTAAAAATCGAAGCTCACATTTTGATAATTATGTAGGGTTACTTTTTTAATTATTAAGTACCATTTTACTTTAGACTCGACATAAAATCGTAAATCTATCCAGCAAGAACAGTTGTCAAAATAAGTTTATACTATAGATATCAATAAAATATGGCTTTCTTAGCCGTCAAAAACTTTCAGCCTTAAAAAATTAAAGATAAATTTAGATGAACCGGTGAAGTTCATATATTTATATTATAATATCTAAATGTAATTATGACTATAAAACTTGTTTTTTAGATTCTCAATTTTATAACCTATGTAATAAAGGTTTAGATATATACTTAGGATTAAAAGTGTTTATTAACGAAGTCTGTATGAGAGACCTTGCAGGAGTTGCAGTAAAGGAGTAAAGGTAACATCCGCTCGAACCTTCAAAATATTTCTCAGGGCCTTACTTGTGCTTTGTAGGTGGCTCGCACATTTAAAATGTAACTGATAAGGAGAAATGTTTAACGGTTCATTTGAAACTGTTATTGCATTAATGCTTAATGGTAAGAAGACGCCGACAACTAACAATGTCGGCACGTTAAAAAAATTGGTCAAAACTAGGCGCAACATTTTAGCACGTGATCATTTGCAAAAACTAAGGAGGCGGACGAGCGGTGCGGACTGCGGCGGCGGCGGCGTGGAAGCTCAAAGACGAATCACCCCAAAAGGCCGTCCGAGTCAAAATATGTACAAACGCAGACCGTAATGGCCTAAACAATAAAAAATGGATATCTTATTTAAGTATTAACAATAAGCGGGCCCGCGTTTCGTGCGGAGTTACCCTGAACAATGGTGAGTTTTACGAGGTCGTAAACGCAGCGTCTTTGTCCACGACTCGGTCAATAAACGTAGCTGAGCGGAGCCAGGCTGTGCTTCTAAAGGCATATAATTGTTTAGTCGAATTTCAAATCGATCTCACGGAAAATCTAAGCTGCCCAAAAGTTCCTACCCAGTGTTATGTGATTTGGGTTATTTATTGAACTTAACACATTCTCAACTAAACCGTATATAATGTCTTTTTTACATTCTCATACATTCCACTAAAAATGACGTTAGTGTTAAAATGTTGAAATAAACGACACGCAAAGTACCTACCTATCCAAGACTTGTGTGTTTCGTCAAACGAATTTTTGTCACAACGCAACGGGATACATGGTTTAAAGCAATCGGTTTTTCAAACTTTCTGTCAGGTTTAGAAACAGGTCAGGTTTAGAACTGATGGCCGCTGGGGTAGAAAGGTTCTCGAGTGGAGACCACGCACCGGAAAGCGCAGCGTAGGATGGCCTCCAACGAGATCGACGGATGACCTGATAAAAGTCGTTGGATGCAGGTGGCATATAACCGGTCCTGGTGGAAGTCTATGGGGAGGCCTTTGTTCAGCAGTGGACCTCTGTAGGCTGATATGATTAGAAACAGGGGGTGATTTGCAGTCTTGGCCATAGGCAATGTAGTAAGTATCTACCAGCAGCCCCTTTCTCAGAACCTACAATCATATGATTGTGTAAATCATATCAATTCAGAAGTTTTGTGAAAAATACATCACTGCTAGCTTATAATATTTCAAGGATAATTGCACATTTAAATAAAATATTTAAAACGGTTGTTATCATTAGTGAATTTTTGATTGGCCGCCCTAGGCCCGAGCCTACGGCCTATCGGCCTTTGGGCAAATCCACTACTGCTTAGAAAGATGAAAATGTAGAATAACTCACCGAAGTGTTACGTTTTCTTTATGTTTTCTTTATAATTATTTCTAAACAAGCAATGCAAACCGTGACTCAGAAACCACGTAAAGCCGTCGCACACAGGCCCCAGTGGGCGTCGGTCCCGGTTGACATAATATTGTGAGGACCTATGACAATCGTTAGTTAAATCAGACGCAATCAAGCTTGATAACTAATCTATTCTCTCCTTATGATATCGGTATTGCCGGACTGATTTGCAGGGCTGGTAGTAGACCCCAATATAAATGGGAAGAAGGCTAGGACGATGAAAACATGTAAGTTGGAAACCTATTGACGACGTCTGTGGTGTAGTGGTTCAAGTGCTGATCACAAAGTCGTTCGATTACCACATGACACAAATATTTATGTAATGAACCTAAATGTTTCTGTTTGTCTGGGTGTTTCTTATGTATTTTAAGTGTATATTTACAAAAAAATTATAATTCATCATAGACTAGTACCCATAGTACAAATTCTTCATAGTTTCGGCACAAGAATATTATTCTTGTGGTTTGGGATTAGATAGTGCTGTGTAAAATGTCCCAAAATATTTATTTATTCGAAACAGTAATTATATAAGTTGCGGTAAAAGAACAGACATAGCATATTGCTGTCCTGGCTTGATTTTTTTATTAACCTTAGGTTAATAAAGTTCTCAAAAAATAAATTATAATAGATGAACAGTTAAGGTATCAACTCGTTTAAATTTCTGCGTTCTCGCGAGATTATGCTATGGTAGTTTTCAATTTCATTTAGTACATAATTCAGTTCCTAGCAAAAAGTCAAAAGTTAGTCGGTAAAGAAACAAAGGTCGGCTACCTGCGTTACCCGCTACGTTAGGTATTCTGTACGCACCAATTGTGAAGTCAAACTCAACCCTATTGTTTAAAAAGCTGCGAACTACGGGAAAATCCCCTGCAATGTAAAAACACCCATTGTGTTTATAATATTCAAAGAAAGCCGACACAAAACCACGCGGACAGACGAAACGTTATCGACACTGGAACAGATAATTGAATTATTTGTTATGTATATTCTGTGAAATAATCTTTTTAGTGAGCATTCAAAGAAGGCGGAATTCGGCAGGGCTTAGTTATTTGTGTTTCAGTCTAATTGTCCGCAAACAAATGCTTAAAGGATTAGCTAGAAGAGTTGAGCAATTTATAGTATTTTTTAAGAATTTGAAGCATTACAACTTTTGATAATTATTTTTAAAATAGAACTAGCTTTCCGCCAGCGGTTTCGGCCGTGTGGTCTGGGTACCTGTTTCTAATAAATAATAGCCTATTTGTTACGCAGCAAAGAGGTAGTTTTATAATGGTGAAAGAATTTTTCAAATCGGTCTTTTAGTTTCCGAGCCTATTTAAACAAACAATCGAATCTTTCCTCTTTATAATATTATATATATATTATATAGATATAAGTATCTAGATTTCATTTTCAGGTCAGATTAAGTTTTTACGAAAGAATTATTTAAAAGAAGTATTTGTTTTCCTTATATTATATACTTAGGTATGACACAGCAAAAGCTCCCTCTTTCGTTTTAACTTTCATTAGATCATTTACCCATTCTTTTTGAAATTGTGGTAAATAACAAATTATGGAAGTCTATATATAGGACCCAATACCTATTGTGGGGAAATTTATCCTAATACAATAACTTACTGTTGGAAAATCTAATCTATCATTTGTATCCATAGGATAATAGGTAGGTTAGGTTCCTATACTTTTTCAGCCGGAAACCACTATTATAAACAAATGACGTCAAAAGTACCAACACATTATAAATTACAGTTATCGTCATCATTCATTATAACCTTAGGCAGATACGATTATACTTTATAACACGTGATAAAGGATAGTTTATTTTTGCCTTGAGGAGACATTGATTTTGGCTCACCCATTCAGTAACTCCGTGTATGATAACAGTCAAATAGGTTTCAGACGATTCCTCTTTAATAAAATGTCTATTCGCAAAAAATATTGTGGTTGTCTTGTTCGTTTGTTTGATGCCGCGATGGCGCTCGCGATGGTTACTATTGTCAACTAACACTACGAATATGATTGAAAATTTTGTCTACGGTTGCTACGCTATGTCCGCATTCGTAGCACGAGTCGATGAAAAAGATGTCAAAGTTGCAATTCTTTATCCATAACAAAGTGGTGTCAACTGAAGAATGAAATCGGACAGTTCATGATTGTGGCTAGCTGCACACGAGTGACATCATATTACGCACCTGCATTGTGGAGCAATCAATACAAGTTACCTACATAATGCAGTATTCGTAGCTAAGTTTTGAAAAGTTACTCGTAAATAGTCGTCAATTCGCCAAGAATTAGCGGTACCTATTTCCTAACCGTGTACTACAAAATCGAACGTACAGATTCATTTACAAGTACATAGTTACGTCAGGAAAGGAAACCACTTAAATTTTAATAAGAGCAGCGATTATGCACCATAAAATGCTGTAAATATGTAGTTAGCCGGGTTCCCTGGCGGTGGGCAATTTGCAGCGCTCCGCCCAGCGCGTGTGAGCCAACTACCAGTATCAATGACTGTAATTGCAAATCGTAAGCCCTTACACTACATAAGTAGGTAGACGTATAAAACTTAATCACTGGTCAGTTTTCAGGAAAACATTGAAAATGTTTAAAGCTAGCATTTAAGGAGTTATGGTAAAGTTGTCTGTTGGTACGATGTATCTATCCTTATATCTAGAGAAGTCAAACAACCGTTCAAAACTAAAAATGCTGTAAAGTTGCTGCTGGTTGTAAATAAAGGATCTCGGAATTGGTATAATTTCAGGTAAATCAAGATAGGTACTTGCGAAAATAACCTAGGTGAACAATCCTATCAGAAACGATTATATGCACATAAGTAGTTTCGCTGTTATAAATATATACATAAGTGAAACACTCAGTACCAGGATCTGTATATAGTGTTTATTTATTGTAATACTGTGTTATATAGCGTTTAGCTAAGTCAAGATGATGACAACGTTACTTATCGCTCAGCCATCCCTGGCGCCGTCATTAAGTATATCAGCCTACTTATTGCCGTCCATTGCTGAACGTAGGCCTCCCCCAAACGTAGATTTTTATAGGTACAGCTACTTAAAGGAAAATTTTATATCAGTCAGTAGGTAAGCAATTACGAGTACGAAAAAAGTTATCAAAAAAAAATTAGTACCCTATGCACTACCTAAATGTTTTCCATTTGATTGTTGTAATATTTTGATTGTTAATTAATGTATGCTCTTGTTCCACGATAATTAAAATAGTGAATCTTACGTCTTCACTACATTTGTATGTGAATATCTCGACGACATTGTTGCCTTTATATAATGGTAAGTACCTACAAATACTACGTAATGAGAAACAAGACAGTTACTTTCTATTAATTTTTTAACCTTAATTACCCTAAGGAAACTAGTTGAGTAGTGTAGCCGAGATAACTGTTGATGAGTATGATTATTTTTTGAGCAACAGGCGAGATGATCATCACAGTATAATTATCATACAACATTGTATTTAACTACGAAACTTAGATCCTAATCACCTCTTGTGCGGAAACGATTATCAGCATCACACGTTCTTAAGACCTCAATAAACTATAATCCGCGAACAATTAGCCATATTTTACTTTTGTTTAATAACCGTCATAACAATGTTTACTGAATCGTTAACTTTTCCCTAAGGATTCTTCCTACGAATTCTGTAAATATTTAGGCGAGGGTGTTAAAAATATGTTTATTATCCACTAAACACAAAAGTGCGAATGAAGCAACTGGAAATGGAAAAATGTGTCGATTTCTAGATAAACAAACCATCATCACCACCATCACTTCTAGGAAAGTAATATTTATCCAGAAATTGGATACACTTCAGAACAATAATTAATATCAACATGGCCACTCGGGAAGTAGAGTTGTAATACCTGCTCGGTGTTTATCATTACATAAACTCACACACACTTACTCATGATATAATATATCCACACTGTCCACGTGAACGTTGATATATAGAGGGTGATATTACAGCGCGCGGCCAACAAACAATATGGTGTGATAAGCAGATTCGGCGGCGCTTTTCATGTGTCGCCTTTGTCCGAGTTTAATCCGCCGCCCGAGGCGCGCCGCCCCGCGCAAGCGCGCGCGCACCTCGCCTCGCTCCGCCTACGCGCTACGACCCGTAGACCTTTAGCCAAACGAATTCCTGTTATAAAAAATGTCTCAGTGATTTTAATTAAAATAGCGTAGAAGCGTAGCTTAATGTTAATTGTTTTTACACAAATTAATTCGGACGTTAGGCGTTCTGCAGAGATTTTTTTTTTCATAAATTTAGTTTGTTGGCATAGAACTATAGATAATTATTTTAAGTTGAATATGAATTATTAATATATATTAAATAGACATGAGTAAACATATAAATAGTTTTATAGATACTTGCACGTACTATTTATCTACAGGGTTTACACACAGATAATAATGATAATATAAATATTGTATGTTTACATAAGCACGTTCATACCGAATCATTTAAATTAATCATATCAAAACTTGTAAACGCAAACACCTCGAGAAAAGTTAGTAAAACTAGATTTAAACCAGAAGGCAGCTGTATCATTTAGGTACTTACTATAATATTTTAACAACTTAATCGTTTTACGATATTAGTATCTAATGGTTCCATATTACTGAAATCCTTACTTCCTTACTAATATTATAAATGCGAAAGTAACTCTGTCTGTCTGTCGCGCTTTCACGCCAAAACTACTGAACCGATTTAAATGAAATTTGGTACACAGATAATCTAGAGCCTGAGAAAGGACATCGGCTACTTTTTAATGCGAAAAAAGGCTGTAGGGGGTTGAAATAGGGGATGGAAGTTATAACAAATACCCAGACCACGCGGGCGAAGGCACTGGCAGAAAGCTAGTGTTAAATAAAAATGTCTATATACATATTTGATTCTTTAGTTAACTTAAGGTTATCTAGCTCTATTTCCTAGTGCCAGTAACGGAGCGTCGAGTCCGAGTTTGATTCTCCCATGAGGAAAATTTTAATTGACTGTTCGGACAGAAGTTAGAGTTTGTATGTTTCTTTTTTATGTAAGTAAATGATATGTGTAAAATTGAGAAAACATATATAAACTGATTGTTACATAATTTCTTTTCGTTGTAGAAACTCACTCTACATGTTCCTGTCGAATTAAAGATTCTCTTTATTTAATTTTGTTACTGCAACTCGTAAATGTACGCGTCTTAAGTATTTATATATTTGGTCATTTGAATAAAGCTTTTATTGGTGTTTAATTAGCACCGACTCGTGAATGCGACCGCTCTGACCGCGACATAGCTACGTCATCGTCAAGCCATTTGTGTCAAGGCAAATCTCTGTTTACGGTGTTTACCTCGAAGCTAATCGAGCTCCATATTGAGTCGCTAAAACCCAATAAAGTTGGTCATTCACCAATTTCACGGAGCGTAATTAGTTGAGGCGCCACCCGCGTTGACTGATTGTTTTAAAACTAGTCAAGTTTTACGTGAACAATGATTGGTGCGTTTAGTGCGCGTACGGCAGTCCATAAAACGAGGTGACGCCGTTTTGTTCCGAGCTGCCTTTTTATTGTGCACTGTATACATTTATGGAATCATCATCGAGTTGTATGGACTCCTCTATTCGTTCGCAGCGTGAGTCCATAACCATTACGGATTGTATTTTGATACACATTTATTTATTTACACTTGTTAACATGCCATAGACGCGAGACGTTTCTTCAGAACTTGTTTTAAATTGCTTTAGTTTATTTCATTCATCTCTATGAAGCTTACTATAACAGATTAGATCTGATACTATAGCACGACGTCTGTGGTCTAGTGGTTCGAGTACCGGACTGCTGATCACGAGGTCGTGGGTTCGATTCCCACAAGACACAAACATTTATGTGATGAACTTAGGTGTTTGTGTTTGTCTGGGTGTTTCTTATATATTATAAGTATATATTTACAAAAAAAAAGTATGGAAGTATTATGTCCATTGTCTAGTACCCATAGTACAAGTTCTGCTTAGTTTGGGACTAGACGGTGCTGTGTAAAAATGTCCTAAGATATTTATTATTTATTATAGCAATAATTTCATTAATGATTAAAGTACTAAACGTAACGATTAGAGGTCCTGCGCTCGATTTCTAGGTCAATTTTTTGATTTTCCATTACGAAATTCCGGTGTTTGTCAGAATATTTAAACACATTATTCATATGCATATATAATAAATTTTAGGCTTGTTTCGATTATTTTTTTGTGGTAGAGGCCCAGACCCCACCCTGAAAAATAACCCTAGACGCCAATGGCTACACCTATTCCTACAATAACTGAATACAGTATAAAATTACATAATGTGCTTACTCTTGAACTATCCGATTTTAAAATATGCATTAAGTAGTAATAAATTTAATGGATTGCCGAAATATTTCCACGTCTAGTAGGTAGTAGTCGTAGACGTTTCTTCACCAGATTAGCCGGTAAAATTAGCTACGTTTTCAAAATCTTCACCAGACACAGATCATATAATCGCAGTTGGCTGCTCATATTGGTTTGGTGAAAATTACTTAAGTGATGTTATCCAAAACTTCGTTGTAGAGATAAGTATAATGATTGAAATATGAAAATCACTCATCTCGTATCATGAAATTATTGATAGAATTTATAGGTAGGTATAGTAGCCTATTGGAAATAATTATTGTCAAAATAAATAATTTCAAAGAACAATAAACACGTTGGCAGACGGCAGCTGTATATAGGAGGCATATGCGTGTATAAGTATAGCCGCTGGCGAGGGCTCGTTATTTTCTGGTCAATTGCCGCTTTACGGCGCCCGCGCATCCTCGCTTCCAATTACTGCCCAGCCGCCAACGCTATAAAATAACCGACTGAAACGAAACAGCTCAAACACCGAACCGAAAGCATACCATCTTCAACCTAAATCTCTTAAAATAAGTCACAAATACGTACAACAACGCCGATACATACTGTTTATGTGAATGCACCAGATGCAAATTATGCTTAGGTAAAACGTGTTTGTTGTCCGTCCCGAGTTTTATTTTTTACAATTATATCGGCTTGGTTACTTGGAAATGCATTCACGAGAAATCGGAGTGGGTTTCGTGATGTTTAATAGGCTTAGATTAGAAGTTAAAAGCCGGGCCCGTGGTCCGAGGGACCATTAAATGGTTCTCAGGACTCTACATGACTTAGCTCTCATTAGTTGGATAGTTAGTTGAGAACAAAAAATGGGTTACCATATAATCCTTACATTATATACATACCTACTTATCTACTTCTAGGTAAATAAAAGGAGAACCGTCGGTCTGCCCACTTACAAGATTTTTGGTCTTGCGTGCTGAATCTCTTTGACGTGTGAGTGAATTTTGTAAGGTCTTTTCAAAACTAGATCATTTATGAAATAAAAGCCTCGCCTAATTACTGCTAAAAACTGAAACAATTTACAGTGTCTAAAAGTGCACGCATTTTGCCGATAACTCGACTTCATTATGGAGTAATAAACGTAGGTAGTTTCGCAAGAGCAATTAAAGTGGAATGCCGCCAAAGGGCTCCGGCGCTTTGAAGTTACCGACGGCATGCAGCATCCGCTTTCTCCCGTAGATAACGCCGGATGTGACGTGGCCTTGCGCCTGCGCACCGACGGGACATAGCTTTTCACGATTACTTGATACATTCCAATGTGGGGATAAAAAACGTCTCACTTAAAAGTTTGTACAACGGATAATACGTGCATGAGTCAGCTAATGAAAGTTATGTGCTGGTCACCTCAATACTAGGTTTATCTTTACACTTTGACTGTGTTTACTAGCAACTGCTCGATGATTACCAACATAAAAGCTAATTAGTAGCAAATATAAGCGTTTTATTTATTTACCGTCTGATTCATACTTCTGTGTGCATATTCCATGCTACTGAATTCGTGCGGGATTTATGAGTTAGGTAGTTTGGATTCGCTATCAGTTTTACAGCGCATTAAATTATGCATTCTAAGCTATGCACTTTTCGAGCAGAAGTTAGTCGTACAAGGAGGGAAAAGCAGTCAAAAGTGGGGGAGGCAGAAGGGCGGGAGTGGCGGGGGCGTTCGGAGCGGGCCAATAAAGGCGCGCAGTAAATCCACGTAATTTAGAGCGGTCGTAAATTAAAGTTCCGCTATAAAGTCGGGCCGGCCGCGTACCTGCCGCGCCCGCGCCGCCGCCGCGCCGCAGCGTCACGCCACCGACCCGCGCCGACTCCGACTCGTAAATCAGCCGCCGTGTGAACTCCGCACATGTCCGAGCCCCGAGTCCTACCTACCTCCACAAATACATTAATATGCTGACGTTACATAACGACTAGTACCAACGCGTGTTGCGTATTTTGATGGCTGTCAAAACGATGCTGGTTTGATGGGTCGTAACTATATCTCAACTCGTAACACCCGAATTCGATCTACTATTAAATTTATTAATTATTTTTTTTATATACCGAAATTAAAGAGCGTGACGTAGCTGTTTCATAGACTAGCAAAACCCGACCCATCTTATAGGTATCCCAGCAGACACGGCTTAATTATGAAGAATAACAACTATATCTCGCTGAACAAGGATCTCATGGTAGCGTAATGGAATGGCCTGGAAGCCCTGCTATGTCATGCCCTGGCGAGATTTCCAGTCCTGAAGCTCCAGAACAAACCAACTGTTTCATTATAGAGGTCAAGAAACCAGATAGTCAGTACTTAGAAAATTTCTTACATATTAGGAAAGTTCCTTAATTATGAAGGAAGCATTTTTAAGAGCACCAGGTCAAAGGACAGTACCTATGACATGTCACCCAGGTGAATATAATAAAACTAACCCTGCTACTAATATCCGTACCTATGATATTTGATATTACATAAAGGTATTTAGTAAACGGTCAACACCGTGAGATACGACAAATTGGGGTTAATACATTTTATTTATAAAAAGGTTATTAAACCTTTATACAAACAAAAAGTAACGCAAATAAACTGATTTACCCACAAATTTAAATTAGGGAGACAGAAAGCTTGCTACGGGCTACGAACTGCTACGAAGCGCACGGAAATTGATGCTCTCTTTTCATAGACTTACAGCAGGCAATTGTAGTGCCTAATAACAATTACTCAACATTCAAATGAATTTTAATATAAATTTAACTCCACCAACAATCTTATAAGATGTCTTTAGGTAATTACAAAATAACTATGCCTATATTTCCCGTAGCCATTCTTGCTACGGTTTTGTATACGCCGAACATTATAAAGTCTCAATTATTTCAATTTGCTTTTAATAAGATGAGGTGTGGAATAGCAGAGCTATTAGTATGCTGTGTTGTTCATACCTATTACTAGATGAGGATGATTTATTACACAATAGAGTATGTACTCTCTATGACTTAAGAGACTAGTTCCTTAAGCTCAGATAGACACATTGGTATACATAAACAGGTAAGTCCGCGCAAGTATAAACCCAGTTATCTTTGTTATCAATGATCTACGTATGAGTTAAGCGTTTTATTATCTTGATAAAGACATTCTTTACGATTATCTGTCAATGTTATAAACGCTAGGAAAACTTTAATGGCTGTAGGTATGTACACGTGTGGCGTGCACCTCTATACGGATTTAGTGGGTCGTTTCAATACCCTTAATGGTATAAACCCCATGAGGCCGTGACGAGACGGACACCACTTTACGATTATTCACATAAAGGAACACAGTATCTATTTTATCTTGCCTAAAATTCCCCAACAAAGAGATAAAAGTCCTACGTTTACCCGTTGTGTGTAAATAAATTATCCAAAGTATTGTGCAGGGCGCGCTCGGATTGTCTAAAGTAAACTTGGGATATATTGTGGTTCCGATCGTCGCAGTAAATCACTCACGTCTACATCACATGTTACGTAAAAGGGTTTTATAGTGGGACTTGCATCCACGACGCGATAACACATTCAGATGTCACTGGGTAATCATTATATGGAGCTGTTCCGTACAACGCAAATAGACTGATCCAAGGTAAGTAAGTAAACGAAAATGTGATCTAATTGCGATTTTTGATGTTGACGTAAGTTACGTTCAGAGTTTTATTGTAGTTTTATTGCACATTGGTTTAGGCGAGCAAATCAAGAGAGATTAATTAAACTTAGGCTATCTTGTAATTTTTTTATTGTATTAGGCGTTAACGCATGCTAACCTTTTAAAACATATACCTATTTCCCGAAAGAAAATATCGATTTCAGGACTCGAACCGGAGGACGCAGGTTCAAATCCTGCCTAAGAATAAATTTTACTATCGGTAGAATTTTCATAAAAAACATTACATACATAACACTAAACATTGTCATTTGTAAAAATAAATAACAAATTAAATACCTAAAAAAAATCGTGCTGCCTAACTAGAAATGCATCAGATTTTTAGAATGGGCATGCATGTGTAATCATGGACATGTATTCTGGTACCGCAGGGTCCCGGTCGGTGTAGCAGCGGCGGGTGCGTCACGCTGACGCACAGAGGCGGGCGCGGGCGACGTCGGGCGCGCGGGATGGCGCGGGCGGCCGGCTCGCTTCGCGCGGAGCTTTGTTATCTGCGATCAGGCCCCGCCCTGGCGGCGCGCGAGCCTGCCGCGGACAACATGGCGGCCGCCGCACCGCGCACCGAACTCCCGCACGCCGGACTGCCGCCACTCGCATTTATGGTCCTAATGAAAACCACTTTAATTAATTCACAGCAATCACATGAGCCGTGCACGCCGCAGCTTTTATGTTTATTGTTTCCATATCATTTTAAAGCACCACATTTTGATTTCTCAAGAGTGTCACCGTCATAATGTTTTGTTTGCCGAACGACTGCTGTGTTTATCAACAGTGTAAGTATTATTGCCATTGTTCAATTATTATTAGGCTTGGTACGCAAGTTTTCACTTAATTATATTAGAATCATGTTAATAGCTTGGCTGTTTTCATGATTCGTTTGAAGACAAGGCACACCTACCTTTACGTTTGTATCTGTTTAGGCAGAGGTGGGGGTAGAAGGTGAAAAATTAATTACTTATCATATAGGTTGATAAGTAATTACTTTTTCACCTTGAAAGAAGGTGAAAAATTAATTACTTATCATATAGGTTGATAAGTAATTACTTTTTCACCTTCTACCACATGAAATTGAAAGCCTAGATACAGCATCATCATCAATTACATAGTATAGAGTATCACTGCTAAGCAGGGGTCTCCTCTCGGAATGAGAGGGATTAGGCTGTGCTATCTACCACGCTGGTTCACGATGCGGGTTGACAGACTGTATACACCGTCGTCACGATGTTTTCCATCGTTGAATCATGGTAACTTACTTATCATGGTATTTTACTGTCTTTGATGGTACCTAACACGAGTAGGTAAGTACTTATGTATGTTTACTGGTAATTTATCGTATATAATGCTCTCCGTTTTACTACTACTAAACATATAGCTGTTTAGGTACTATTAAGTCTTCTTGATCTATGGAGAAACACCGAAGGATTCAGGCAAACAAAGAATGCAGTTTCGGTGGCATCAAAGAACCGTGCCCGTACTACGGGTACGGGCACCTCATCAGATTAAAAATTGTCAAAATCCGCAACGTAATAAAATATTTGTAACCGGCCATTGTCCCATAAACAAGCACCTTTTGGGCATCGGACAGACAGCCCCACCCAGACTATGCAGAGGATGCATGGAGGCAGAAGGAACGCCACAACAGTGCGTATGGAATGCAGAAGCGGTGGCAGATCAACGGGCACAAACTCTTCAATCCACAAGCACCCCTCCTGGAAGCCTGCAGAAGACTCAATAGGCTCCTAACTTTCTGGGAAAGTCTGGTTCTGTTGGAGTAAGAAGTAGGAGACACGACACTTTCACCCAGCAAAACTAAACTAAAGCTTTAATAAGCAACCGGAGCTTAGACGCCAGCAAAGTTAGTACATCAATCGCGCGTTGTCATCTTGTCTCTTGAGACCTCATTGGCTAAATAATTTTACTAGCTAAGTAGTTATGTACTACATAGGTACATACTTAACCAGAACATAATAATGATAGCTTATTGGTTATTGAAGGGGTAGATTAGGTATTAGGCAATGCGATGATTGTGGCAAACCACTCAGATGAACTCAGCAAGCAATTACAGTTCTGCTATTTCAAAATTGACCGCGGTTAGTATTTATTCGAGATACATTCATTTCACTTAAGAACTTTTCTGGGTGACCCCCGCCACTTGGGGAGGCGGCAGGGCATGTCGGACTCATACTCACTAAAAACCGTATTTAGCCTCACTTTTCATGCGTCACGGCCATGGGTTCAGAAACATTCACCAAGATCATGAGGGAACTATTCGAGAACCTAATCCACTAACTGTAGCAGATTTTACTGTTCATCTATGAACTAAATCTGTGCTCGGAATTAAGTTTAAGTTTATCATTTAGTTATACCTTTATCATCATAAACTAACATGCCATCATCAGGCCTGTTTACGCCGAAGGGGTAAGCAGAGGAGTGAGAGGTGTACTAATGTACTTACACCTAAAGTGGACATCGCCATAGGGCGAGGCTACAGCTATTACCCCGGCACAAATAAAATATGAGCTGATACTGAAAATTTCATAGAAAAAACCCAATTAAACCTGTGATTCGAATTCAAGACATAGACAAAGCAGTTGCGCTTACGATACCTATTTCATATTAAAAAAAAAAGCTGTTGAAAGATCTCCTAGTACTGTGTCTGACTATCTGTCTGTGATCTAGTGGTTCGAGTACCTACCAGACTGCTGATCACGATGTCGTTGGTTCGTTTGCCATACGACACAAACATTTATGTGATGAACTGAAATGTTAATGTTTGTCTGGGTGTTTCGTATAAATTATAAGTATGTATTTACAAAAAAAAGTATATAAGTATTACATCCATTTTCTAGTACAGGTCACGCCAAACTTATTGTCCGGGTTGACACGGTCCAATTTTTACAGCCGGGTTAAAGTTAGCTCGTGCCAACTTCAACCCGGACAATAAGTTTGCCGAGAAAATAAAAAAATAAAGGATAAGAAAAAATAAAAAACAAAGTCTCCCCACTACGCTACTACAGTATTTACTGCACGATTTGACTCAATCAGCATTCCAAAATATGTTTTTTAAACTGTTGTATATTATACCTATTATAATATTGTATAATTATTTACACAATAAATTCGACGAGCAAATCGATGCGATGCAGGTCATGCGAGTAGGGTAGGTATACTTATAATATAGGTCATCGATTTCAAAAGTATAGGTAGATATATACCTACTATTGAAAAAAAAGTTACTCAGTTATAAAATCTTTAATTTTTATGTGTGATGCTATGATTTGCATTGAGAAATATAATTAAACAACCGGCAGTCGAATCAAATTTCAAATTGCTATCAAAACGGGTCGGTTTCATATTTATTAGGGTGACCACATTCAAGAACGAAGTTACATTCTGTGCGATAAAATAAAACTGATCACCTCCCGCAATAATGAGTTCCCGTAAAATTACCTGGCAGGTAATTTCATATTAATTTTGATCCATTTTTTAATCCGTATCCGGCGGTTAGCGAATATCTAGGGGTGGTGAAACAGGCCCATAATATTTTATAACTTCTCTCGAAGTACCTGCTCAGTAAGTAGGTATTAAGTAAAAGCTTACACTAGGAGCTGTAGGAAGGTAGGGGCTGGGTATTTATTTTTTAGGGCAGCTTACGAAGTTTTTCATAATCATATTTTTATAATACTAGCTTATCGCCAGCGGCTTCCCCCGCGTGGTCTGGGTATTTCTTATAACTTTCATCCTCGATTTCAACCCCTTACAGCCCTTTTTTTCCCAATAATAAGTAGCCTTATGTCCTTTCTCTGGGTACAGAGATCGTCTATATCTCTGTACCAAATTTCATTTATATCGGTTCAGTGGTTTTGGCATGAAAGCGCGACAGACAGACAGACAGAGTTACTTTCGCAATCATAATATTAGTAAGGAAGTAAGGATATTATATCATAAAATTATATCATTTAATATTATAATATTTAAGTAATAAGGAATACCTAAGGAAGTTAGAAGTATTTAGCTATGCAGCTAAATTGAAAATAATTATCTGCCTACATAAAAAGTTGGTGAAATAATCATTCTCTGGAAACTGTGTCATGTAAGTACCTATTATCCGAAAAATAATAATATGTCATGGTAATCCTAGTCAGTGTTGTAATGGTGTGCGGGTTGTGAGACGAGACATCTCCCTGGCGGCCATTTGTCGCGGGCGACAGCGAGGCAGCTCTCCCCCAGGCCTCGTTAGTGACACCGCGCGTCAACGCGACCGCGCTGATTTATATTTTCGCCTTTATTCGCGCATTTTCGCCCTTCCACATTTATTCGGGTCGCAGTCCACGCTCCCACAGCTGACACATAAATGTCGCTTTTGTTTCTCTTTACGAAACGATTTAAAGTTGTGTGCGCTCGGGGCAATTCACTACGTAAACCTTGAACCCATACCAAAATTAAGGAGCCTAGAACAAATACTCTATGAGCCTAGAATGTTACTTAGTAGGTATATTACTCGTTCAACTCATTAGAAAATGATGATCCTCTGGATAGTTATAGTATGGTTCTAATAATATGTAGGTACCTGGTTGTTTTCCGGTGTCTGCTAATTGATAGCCTTTTTAGGACGCGGAAAATCCTCATGAATGCCTACCACCTCCCTAGGTGGCATTTAACAAGGCCCGGCATTACATCAGATTTGATCAACCACAAGTCCTCGCAAAAGAAAACCGATTCCTACCCAGGATGATTCGTGAGGCCGTTGAAATTAAAAATCATCCAAATTCAATAAAGAAGATGGCTGGGTTTTAGCGCCCGCTTGGAACCCTATTATAGATTCAATTAAATCGAAATCCAAGCCTAAAACTGCAAGACCGAAGGATATGGTGAGCTCGTTCTGCGTGAATCGGATTGCCAACAATTAACAAAAATGTAGGGTAGGTGTTAGTAATTGAAACGTCAAGACGCCTACCACCTTAGTCACCCGGGACCATGGACGCTGTAAAGGGTCCGAAACGTCGGGATTAAAATAATATCAATATAACGCGATAAAATCCGTAGAAACTACTTTTATTTTAGGCGACTTCTTTTTTATCTATTTTATTTATTTTAATATTTCACGTAAAATTATAGTAATAGTACCCGAAGTGAGGGCGGATCGCTAGTACTAACTAAAACCGCATTTGCCTTCACTTTCCCTATTTGTCATCCATGGCCATAGGATCAGGTACCTACATTTACCGCGGCCATGACAGGGTTCTTGATAATTGAGATGAGATTCATTTTGGGAAAGAAATAATAGCGGGTAGGATTCGAACCTGTGTCCTCCGGTTTGATACTGCAGACCCTCTATATAACCTAAAGATCATATTTTCCTTAGATCTTCTTTGCTATTCGGTAATATACCTATATTCAATTTTACGAAAATATGAGGTTGAAAATATGAATTAGACGTTCTTATTGGAGGTATTCTATTTTCTGATATAATTATTAGTACTGACGGTTTAGGTAACCTACTACTACTAGGTACCTACTAACCTACCTAGGTACTCTCTATACACTATATCTATACTATCTATACCTACTACACTATATATATATATATCTATCACATCTAATTAATTTAGGTATCGACATAGCCCATCATTCAACAACCAACCCTTCTCTTGAACTAGATCCATACATAATAGGTACCTACCATCATTTACTCTAAAATATCTGTTTAAAGTACGAGTATGTAGTTTGTGGTGGCAATGACATCTAAGTAGTAAATAATATTTCACATTAGTTGATCTCGTAATGACCCATAAGTACGTCGGTTGATAATTAGCAGATAACAGTTGTCCGACGTTTGTTGAGTGTTGTGACGCCCGGTTACGCCCGTGCTTGTACGTAAACTGTTTACAATGGCGTCCAATACTTTGCCAATAAGTATTTCTGAAGTAAACTCGTTGAAAGAAGCACCATTTGAGTCAATATTTGGGAATGTGATAGAGCTATGCACAGATGCAGCTGTAAAGGTCAAGAATAAGAGACCTTTTCAAAGTGTGGCGGGTCTTTGTGACGCATTTCAAACTTACTTAGAGGAGCTTGGATTAGAAGGTAAGGAAAGAATATTATTTATGTCTATTGTTATCCTTATAGTTATGTTTTAGCTTTTGCTGTTGGTTTTTCAATAAATAAATTAATTTAGTATTAGCTAGGTATGCGGTACCAAGGTAGGTACCTATAGAGTAGAAGCTAATAATTTGGTACTTACGTGAACATTTTCTTGTTTTTTATTAGCTACACAATATATTGGAGGCTATCTATAGTCTCTTCATCTTCATCTTGGTGATCTGGTCCCAATTATTGTGATCGGCGCAGCAAGTCCTTTTATACTGTTCTACCCTGTCAGCTGCCACTTAATTTTTTCACTCGCTTTTCAATTATAGGTATAGGTATATCGGCCTTCGTTCACAATCCATCTCCTGGTATAATTTATTTATACTTAGCACTTTCCACTTTGATTATATAAACAAGGGATGAGATCCGTAAAACTAAAAACCCTTAGCTGTTTCAAATATTCCCGATAAGTATACGATATCTCGACTGGCTTATCACTTATTCCCAACTACCTACTGTCGGGTTAGACAAGGAAAAATATGATTTATTGAAGGTAGATGAAATTTTTTGTGTTAAAATTAAAGACGCGGGCGTTTTTGGGAAGTACTGAGTAGGTAATATTGAATTTTATTAAATAAAATGCCTGTCATCATCATCCACTGCTAGGTGTACCTATGGCGCCCCCAGTTTATGACTGTATTTTCATCTAGTATCTACGCCGGTTGACCAAAGTATGACATAATTACAGATAAATTAGTTATATTGAAGTTGCACCCTGACCTAGCGGGTCGGCTGGCAGCGCAGGGTGAATTAACTCAGGAGTCTGCCGGGGAACAGCGGGCAGCTGGGTTGGAGGGGCTCACGACAGAACAGAAGAGACTAATGGATGAGAGCAACGAACGGTAAACAAAACTATCACAACAACCGTCAAAGTCAAAGCTGGCCTTAACAGAAGTACAGTGCGACACTGTCGAACTGGCCGTATGGTCAGGGTGGCGATTGCCAATGGGCGGCAGCCAGCACGGCGGGCCTGGCTCGCGGGCCATTTCTGAACGGCGACAACATTTTTGAACAAATCTACTGATTTTGACGTGCTTAACACGAGATTTGCTTTTGTTTAAGAGATAAAAAAAAAACATTATTTTTCGATATTTTTCCATCTACCAATATCCCGTCCCGGGGATTTTTGGGAGGGGGAGCCACCCGGGCCCTTCCAGCCTACAGATCCGGTGACCGTAATTGGAACATTTGGAACTAACGTTGCTATGATGGTCGTTATTTTTATCAATGACTGTTTGTGTTTCTATAAACAAAATACATTGTACTAAACTACTCAATAAATTCAAAATGATTATAATTTAGAATAATTAAAAAAAAATGTAAAGTACTTAGATGATGGCGAAGCTATCATTGGTTTTGTTTCTGGCAATTTTATCAGTTAGCTTTAGAAATTTATTACTTTTTATTCTGTTCTGTTGTGGTGAAGTACATATTATAATATCATTGCACACAAACTAACTAATATGTTTACGACATAAATATTTTGCCTATTTTATCAAGTTGAAGCTTTTTTCTCAGCTCCTAGCGCCATCTATTGAGTCCCGTTGAAATAACTGTGTCGACATGGCGACGAAGTCCACGTGGTTCTTTATTTCTCCACGATGAACAAACTTGTTGGTTGCCCTTATAATGGTCGGCACCAAGAAGTAATTGTATGGTGGCGACATACCGCATGCAGAATACACGAAATCGAAATAATTTTCGCATGGGATTAGATAAAAGTTGTTAAAAATATTAATCTTTCGAAAAGACTATGAAACTTAGTACATACTAATATTGGGCATATGAAATATTCTTTTCAGATACAGATCAAAATTTGGTTTTAATTTCATCATTTGTGCAAGAGAAAACAAAGTGCAGTCGATAATTGACGGCTTACAACGTCGTTACAACAATTCGTATGAACAAGAAATAGCTACTGGCATCAATGAAGTTAAGAAAATATGTAAACTAAGGATACTTGATATCGTAAAACAGTAATATTTAATGAAGAATGTATTAAGTTGTTGATGTAAACTTATTGTCAACTTCCAATAAACGAATATTAAGAACAATTACATATTAGTAAAATGTTTTATTTGAAATCAGTAGTACATTATTATATGAGGAATCTAAACTAACTAGCTCACAGTACACCTAGTGACCGTTCCACCACTGCATGAGGTTGCCCGGCCACTTCACACAGCTCTGGAGTGTTCAGAATGTCTTCAAACCCAATATCCATATGCTTTCCAGTCAACACATCATGTTGGAAGTTGGACCTTTGTAGGAAAGGAAGATGGCCAATCTGTAAATAAAAAAAATAAACTGAATAACAGATTATGCCATGTATGTATAATACAACTGTCTGTAATTTTTTTTATTGTAATAAGATGACAGACAATGATATATAGATGTCACTTATTTATTTATTTAGTATCAAGTGCCCAGTTACCGGACACAATAATGTTAGCACATTATTGGTTTATTGTATTTATTCTCTTTTGTCTCACTGCCGAGCAAAGGTCTCTCCTAAAGTAGTCCAGTATTTTCTATACTGGGCTTCAAAAAATATCTATGTGGCAGTGTATGGCGGTGTGCATTTGACAATGCAATAGTACCGGCCTAGCTATACTGAGTTCTTCCCACCTTAATAATTTTGAACACATCTATACCTAATTATAGAGGTAACATTTTTGGGGTGTGACATTCAGGGATTTGAAAATTCTTTCACTGTAGGAAAGTTAATTATCCCTGAAGACTACAGACTACTTTATATATTAGACAGTAATAGTACCCTAATTGGAGCGAGGGTGGAATGCTAGTTTTGTATGTTTAAGTTCAGAAATTGATATTTCTACTCTCCTTTTTAATTATTTTAATGTCATGGTAACAGAATAAATAATACCTTGTTAGTAAACTTCAGCTCCATGGTAAGTTTGAGAGGAGCATGCAGACCTTGGATGTTGCGGAGCATGGCCATATTCATTTTTTCTTGGTTTAAATAATACTGTAAATAACATTAATAGAGATTTAAAATACATCAAACTAATTGCACTATAAAGCAACAAAGCACCACCACCACACTAAGCAGTAACCAAAATATGATATAATTGACATCAGCCATCTTTTTGTGCAAATTCATGTTTCCAATCAATTCAAATAATGAAAAATTGCCAAGTATTTATTTGGTTCTGTTAACCAGAGATATAATATTTTGTGTAGTCATAATATCAAGACAAAACAATGGCAACTAACATAAAATTTCCCTGCATGGAGCATCAATTTGATAGTAATAGAAAGTTTCTTATAACACATATGATGTTGTCTTTTGTATCGCACAAGGTTCATGAAATTTACTGGAATCATGCTAACTATTATTATTATATTGTGTATGGTTGGTTGCGCATCTACAATGTGTCTTATAGATAGACTTATTTTATAAAATGATCACTTACACTTCTTTCAGATATTTCTATTGGATGTGACATGCCAAGTTTAGACTTCGTAGCAGCCAGCCCCGCGACCAGGGGGTCTGGCACACCGAAGGGGCCTTCCTGTGGCTTGATTTCACTGACATGTTCCGGCTTTACTTTCAGGGGAGGCAGACCGAAACTCTGGAATCATGATATTGCTGTTTTTCAGGTCTTATAATAACACTAACCTTAAAGTGAACAGTTGATAATCTTACCATTTTGTTGCGGGAAATTTATGATTTCAATGTAATAAATAAATTTAGTAGATCTGCTTAGTGTTTTCCGGTGAATTGCCTAAATTGAACCAAAGCAAAGCGTACAGGAATGATGACTTTCTGTAATTTTGTTTCCGTCAATTCTTTCTGTCAATTAATTACGTCAGAAAAGTGTCAAATCATGTCCACAGATTCAAAATCAGAGAAATCGTGTATGAATCGGCCGCTAGAGGCGCTTGTGTAGCGTGAGGTCTCAAAAATGACAATTGCCATTGCTTATGGGATGACAACACGGGTTTATTTCTAATTAAAATAAGTGTTGCGAATATTCTCATTCTTATCATTCTCATAACTCAGATTAATAATGGCAAAGACTATTAAAAAACGGAGCGTTCTTTTTCGTAAAAAAACGGAACTGCGCAATACCAATACTGTAGCATGAACAATATGTTTACGCTACGGTTCTATTGTATTAAATAATTATGATTTAAATCTAAGCTTTGTTTTCACGCACATAGTAATAAACTTTGACACACTTCAGAACCTCACTCCATAGTAGCGCCATCTGGTGAGACAAAAAACGGCAGCCCTCATTTACATTTCAGGCAAAATCAGGGCCAAGCTGATAGTCTTCACACTTTATATTTATGGTCACAGATGGCGCTGTATATTCTGAACTTTCTGAACGAACCGCCCTAGGCCTGTACAGTTCGCGCCAAACTTATTGTCCGGTCCGGTCCGGTCCAAAAATATTGGATTAAAATTATTTAAAACGACAGCCTACGACTTGTGCTTCCGCTTTTATTTATTACAATCTAATAATATTCTTACTCCGATTTTTACGGCCGGGTTAAAGCTAGCTCGTGCCAACTTCAAGCCGGACAATAAGTTTGGCGCGAACTGTAGACAAGTTGCAATTTGCAAACTTGTCTCCGCTAGGAGTAATATTGTTCTGTGGTCTACCTAGAGTAGCTAGCCCCCCCTGCCTGACTGGGTGCTGGCTGGTGAATACTGGCCACTTTCATAAGCGTATAGAACGCGCGACATAACCTGGCGGGACTGGAATTCGAATAGTTATAATTAAGTATTATTCAAGTAGGTAGTTAGATAAGGGCTTGTATGAAAAACGATAACATGAGTTCGTTTCTGACGGATAGCAAAGTATATAGGCCTAGGCTGTTTCACCACCTCTGGATGGCCGATAACCGCCGGATAAATTAAAAAATGGAACATATTTTGTTTGAAATGATTAATTATTAAGCCAATTACCAAGTAATTAAACGGGAACTTATCATTAAGCTGTAAAACAGGCCCAGAGGTACTGAAACAAGCTCTACGTGTCATGAAACTGGCTGTAGGATTTTTCGTTAACTCGTTAGCCGACATAGAACAAAAACTAATATTTTTGGCTGTTTGTGACCGACTCATCATTATTCTATAGACTGAGCGCTGCAGAGATGCAGGTAACTTTGGAGATCGTTTGATCAGTAGGATGTTGTTCAACTATTGTGTGTATAACGTATTACCTACTTGGATGGTATTTTTATTAGACAAAAAAGAAAAAAAAACGATGTCTGTATGACATGTTGATATTGACACCAGCAGACATCAGGCACATCAATACAATTTTGTAAATTTTTTACAAACCATAAATCTTCCACTAATACTTTTTTGCTGATAAATCAATATAAAGATTAAAATCCACATAAAATGGCGTCAACCACGCGAGCGGCTGGAGCGAAGAAAGAACTGGTTATAATATAATATTATTATTGTTACATTAGTTTAAATAATTGTGTTGATCATGTTTTTACTAATTTCCTTTTAAACATGTTGTCCTAGGACCCAGAAGAGATTATGCGACGTAAGTTTCGCGCCAAATGTCGATTTAAAGCACTCGCGCGTCTGGTGCTGGCGAACACCTACTGGCTGATCGAGGCTGCTGAGCAATATGAGGGCGTAGAAGATGTTAAGAGGAGAGTGGCACAAGCTGTTCGCGGGAAGGCGAAGAAGAAACGTCTCTTGTCCATAACCGTTAGCTCATAATTGTTTGACAAAGTTTGAACTGCTTATTACCTACATTATTTTATGTTTTGTTTCAGTTATTTATTTAGATATGCTACCTAAATGAACAACATCCCTGAGTCTTTTATATAAGGATTTTTTTGGATGAATTTGGAGACAACTTTCCACTAAAATTACTGGTTGTAATATGTATAAGATTTAACAACGAGCGATAGATACCATTAGCATGTTATGGCCAGTTATGGTCATAAAATCTGGTAATGGTTACGCAGAAGGTACCTAAACAATATGCACCCACATGCTTTAGTTTTAGGACATAAATACCTATTATTATTTTCAGGACAAAGCACTTCTAAACAAAGATGCTTCTGAGAGGAGTGATCAAGAGAAAAAATATATTTACCGAATCATTGGTGGACTTAAATGTTTCAAGCGATACCCCAATGTAAGAATTATTAAATTTGGACGATTAAACTATCTGAGACAAACAGTCCAGTTAGGTAGGTCCAACTTCGGGGATGAGGTTATTAAAATCCGGAACGTCTGGGCAGCGTCTGGTAGGTTAACTTCGCAACGAACGAACGAAGTTCATCTGAAAAAGTTTATCGCAAACAACAAGTGATTTGACTTAAAATTTTTTTTTTTAATTAGAGAGCCTTATTTTCTTTTTAAGTATGATGATGATGACCTAATCTGAACTAAATCTTTCAATTCTTTTCAATGCAGCATGTAAAAAAGAAGTTGGCAGCTGTGACATACTTCAAGTACATCAGACCAAATCGAGTGATAGTGCGCCAAGACCACGAGGCGCATGCGCTGTATTTCATAGTGTCGGGCGACGTGATCGTTAGTCAGCTGATCTTCGACGAGTTGTTGCAGCAAAATATATCCGTGGATATCGGCGTCATGCACCCGGGTGACATGTTCGGTGAAGTGTCTCTACTCCACAACATCCCGAGGACTGCTACTTGCACAACAGCTGGTACTTACAAAAGAAACAGCGAATGATAGACTAATCACAGCCTAGTGGTCTTAGGCGCGACATCGACAGCTACAAGGTCTGGGTTCGATTCCCTGCTCGAGAAAATGTTATTGCTTTCTTTCATATGAAATTACCGAGTCTGTCAGTTCGGATTTTGGAATTGTACCCGGTTAATGGGTCATGGCTCATGGGTCCTAAACATTACATTACATTTTCATACATTACAACAAACATAAGAATTGAAAGTGTATGTACATTAATATACTCTCATAATGTATATGAATACCGACCGGAGTCATGGTTGTAGTATTTAAAATGTAAGACAAAAGTTCATTAAAGTTCAAGACAGGTAACTAATTGTGGAGTACCTATCTAGGATTTTTTTTGAGAAGTTATTAGCTAGCGGTAGCCTTCTTAAGAAGCACATTTCTTTATACGTAAAGATACGTAAGTACCTACGGTCCTACGTGTATGTTCGTTATAGAAAGGTAACAATAGAGATATGCCTCGACTGCTATCGAACAAACGTCTAACCGGTAACGTGGCAACCAGGAAAGATCTGTTTGCATGTTAGTTTTTGTTTTGTAACCACACAGTCAACGAGGGACAGTGAAAATAATAACATTTCACAACTAGGTCACTGCGAACTGCTGGCGCTAATGAAGGAAGACTTCAAAAATGTGCTCCAAGCGTCTGTGCAGAAGCAGTGGGATGAAGTGCGCCGCGCCATGTCGGCATTCACTTACTTCGATGCACTTGATGAGGTATTTTTATAACTTGCCTTATAAATATCGATAATGATCCTAAGAAAACCTAGATACGTTATGGCATTGAATAAAAAAATCTAAATATAGGTACCTACCTATACAATTTGGAGTGATTTAATAAATTCTAGTCATAATTATTAAATAAAAGATAGTTCACGTGGACAATATAGTCTATCGTTATCTACTTTAATAAAGGTTATTTCAATTTAGGTACGTAAAAGTTTTACATAAGGAACATCAGCTGTCACCTACATTGCCATTTTAGAGAAAAAATTATGCAGGTCTATGGATGACGATTTAAATTAAATAAATAATCAAAGCTACAAGACTGTTCCAGTTTTGAATTTATCCGGCAGGTAGCGGCTATCCAGGGGTGGTAAAACAGGCCTCAAGTCTTCTATTTACCTATTTACAAGATTTTAATGTCATTTCAGGTTGCTCGTCGCGAGGGTTGTATCGTAGCGAAGATGAAAGCATACAATACAAACGATATTATTTTGGGAGATGGAGTGGGTGTACCTAATTTTGTTTATTTCATCCTCTCCGGACGCTGTCAGATGATTGAGACGCTGCAAGTATCTGTCCAACATCGATTAGGATATACTTCCTATACTCTTTTCGATCCATATGTAGGTATTCTAGCTCAAACATTTTTATTTTTCAAAGCTTGTCTTGTGTTAGATTGGTAAATAGTTTAAATATTATTTTAGGTTCCTAAACCAGAAAGCGAGCAGGATCTCGATACAAAATACTTTGGTGCTTATAAAGATCTCTCGAAGGATAGTAAAAGTAAAGAAACGCAGCCGTCTGTGGAGAACCAGGAGGTGACGACGGCCCGATCAACTTCTAAACGTTTAGAAAGTATATTGAGATATTCCGATACAAGACAAGCGAGATCGAGTAGCATTAAACGGGACAGTATACAAATAATAGCAGAAGAAAAAGTATCTCCCGAAGAATCTAAAGCCGCAGCAACTCCTTCAGCTGCAGATACTTCTACAGCTCCGGCTACAACTGCACCTGACATGATAGCTGAAAGTGAAGTTGTTGCTGACCAGTTAGGTCACACAGCGTCTGTGAAGTCAGAAGTTTTATTGCAACCCTCTGAACATCGTCGGGAATCTGTCAGGTAAACATGCACTGCGGCATAAATACTTTAACGGAAAGGGAAACTCATACAAAATGTTTTTAATAATAATATCAAGGCAACTTTCTAAATACTACGTCAGTTCCCCTTCCGATGATTGTATTAATTACCTACTTATTTAGAAAATATTAACAATAACATATTTTGTTATGATATTACAGATTTAGTATTCAACATCAGATACTTCTCCCAAATATTCGGACATACTTCATGCAGGTACACGCTCTAAACTATTTTACTATAATACCGACCTACCATTACCATTACATTTTGCATAACGGGGTGTTATTAGTTTTGTTGTGCGTATTTTAAGCATTGTTTACCTACTACGCTTAATAAGGGCCCGCGGTAACGTCAAAACTATCATAATTATTGTTTACACAGGCTGTTGGATCTCAAAAGTTACAAGATATTTCAACTATTAAATTTACTACATTACTTACTTGCTAATTTCGTTGTCTTTGTTTGACTAAATTATTAATTTACGTCTAAGATTATTTACGTTTACGACAAAGATTAGTTACGCATTCAACAGTTATGCTATTATTCCATACACAGGTATGTCGTTTTTATCCTGGTTCAACGTTTGGCTTCGGCGAGAATATGCGGGATCGTCGTATTATCGCACTGAGTCCTGTCGACTGCATGCTGCTGCCCAAAATGTGGTTACTGCAACGAAACACTGCCAACATTTGGTCTCGTATACAGCACTTTCTGGAAAAGAAGGTACCTTTCATTTAAATAAATAGCACCAGGGAACGCAGAACTTGCCCCCTTACAATATGATCGTAGCTGTGGGAATTGACCAGAATGCATAAAACCTTCGACCCATTGATTTCAAAAGAGTACGTAACGTACCGTTTCCAACAGTTGCGTACCTACGTCCTCTAGGTGGACTTGACAACCATATTTCCCAGCTAATATAGGACATTCATTGTGGACTTCGCTTGTTCAATAAAAATCTACCTACTACTTACAGTACAGCATCCACCATAAAAAAAACAAACAAACATCGGAGATCGATAAAAACAGATATTCTGGTTTCTTTAGATACCATCGAAGCGACAACTGTTTCAAGAGTTCGTAGCAGAACGTCGCTGGCAGGAGTTCCGTGAACAGCTCGTGGGAGACGTGGTGGCGCGCTCCAACACAGTCAATTTGACTTCAGTACATGATGTGCCGTACTCTATACGTATGGAAGAGATGCTAGATATTTAATTAATTTATAATTTGTTCATTGCTTTTGCTGGTATTAAAAAATAAATTTCTGAGCTTAAATTTGCCTTTTATGGTGATGTAATAAAGTGAAACTCGCTCGTCCATATGTAGGAATAAATGAAATTACCAAGTTATAAGATATATAAAAATGAAAAATAGAACCAAAAGATTGAAGGAGTGGCCGATTTGATTTTAGTACTTAATATATAAAACTCAGTTCGTGCGATAGAAAACTAAGATATTTTATCGTGGTGAGTGGTACAACCTAACTGTTAGTAAGCTACCTACCTATTTGGAATAGTTACGGGGGCGGAGGCCCTGTGGATCGACTTGTTTCCATGTCCTTATACGTGTATAGGAAATTTTACAGACCAGTGTCCGCTATTTTGGTTAGATTACCTATAAAACATAACTTTTTTGGTCAGCATCTGCCTAGTGTACAAAAACAACTTCGCAGATTTACAGTTCTCGCCAAATTTATTGTCCGGCTTGAAGTTGGCACGAGCTAACTTCAACCCGGCCGTAAAAATCGGAGACAGAATAATATTGAACTGTAATAACTAAAAACTAAAGCTCAAGTAGTAGGCTGTCGTTTTAAATAATTTTAATCCAATATTTATTAGTTTGGCGAGAACTGTAAATCAGAACTTTATTTGAGGTGAAATTATCTAAGGATCTTCTTTTTTATTAGTGACCTACTTACATATATAATTATCTAAGAGCTAAGATTTGGCTGCACTAAAAAAGTCGTTACATTATTTTATTATTGTTTGGATTTGATGCATACAAGGCTTGCCGATTTTAACGGCTCATTATAAATAAATGATTGGTAATAATAGTAGGAGCAAACTGGATGAGTAAAACAAGGCGAAGTCACAGGCCAAGTGACATACGTAATCCTAAATTAAATCAGGCGATAGATATGCTTATTGAAGATGGATTTATAAAATTCTGTATCTAGTAAACATAATATTATCTATCGACTGATTCAGGAGCCGTAAAAAGAGGCTTACTTACCTTGCCTTGTTTATATAAATGTACCCATTGTGACAATACGAGCTGTGAATGATGATAATGTTCATCATCATCATTATCATTAGCCATTACGATCCGCTCTACTATTGATAATGTTACCTTTATCTACCTATATAATTTTAAATCGCGACAAACTTAGATTTTAATCTAAGGCGACAAAGCGGAGATTCCTTCTTTTGGAAGGCAAGAATTAAGTACTTGGTTCGCTGATCCATTACGGAATACAATACAACTCATTTTAAATGTTACCCCAAAAAGAGATTTCATATTTTTATGACATCCCAAGTCCTGATTAATAATGCGCATGCGTGTATTAATTCCATGATGGCGTCTCGTAACCAAGGCAACCGGTTTTGGCGGGAAGTGCTCAAACTCGCGGATCACGGGTGCCCGCGGCTATAGCAGCTAATCCAGCGGAGACATACAACAAACGGCTTACAGCGATAACTAAACACATTCGACCGCAGTGCACCGCGACGAGCGACCGCCGCGCTATACGACGACAGCCACGGCTTCACGGCTGATCGAAAATTCGCGACTGTTTTACAGACGTCTAACGTAAACAAATAAACTAGATTAGCATTCACCTCGAATTATAAACACTTCCCTATTTAATTATTATCTACAGTAACTTCGCCGGGCAAAGTGTCATCTGATTAAATCTTTATCACCTACTTGTTGAAATCAGATCAGGTGTTCAGCAGGTGAGTCAACTCCTTGTTTATATACACACTACATTAATTTAAACATAAAAATACTTTACTTGTTAATAACTAATAAGTACAATTTTGTAAAATATAATTTTGAATATTACTCGCACAAATTATTGTACACTAAATGTGTAAGAAAATTAGCACAAGGTAGAAGATGTTATTTATTTTTTCGGTTTATAATAGGTATCCCATTATTCTAGCAATGTTATTATTGGCAACAATCAGATTAATCTGTAATTTTATTGTAATAAATTATTGCAATATATAATTAGGTATGTTTTCTGGTTTTGTTTTCGAATTTCGTATTACAGATTAACCCAAGAATTTGTAGGTCAAAACCCTCTAGCACCACCTTGACATGAATGTGGTTACTTATATCCCTTTACGTCGTCACCACTAAGGAAAGTCCCGAAAGCTACGTAAGTTAAAAAGATGCGAGCGGAGTGAGTGATTTACGTGGGGGTACTTTTAAGTTTTATTATACGGGCTAATTTGAGTCCAAAAGTAGATAGATATACCTACTTACTTACCCAAGATAATAAAAAACTGTGGATTTTCAACTTCATCAAATACAAAAGATCTTTTTAGAACGAAAGTAGTTAATTATGGATAACTAGGGACCTGAAATATACCCTTGAGACTAGCCAATAGGCAAAAAAAATTACCACACAACGGATGTTAACTCAATCTCAACACATTTAACTCAATTGTCAGTCACTTTAATACAATCTTCCTATTGTTCTACAAGGTTGTGCTCAACATTTTAGAGCCTGCCATTGTAAATAATGTAGGCAGATATTGGTTTATATGAAATAATATTGTAATCATGCGTCACGTGCATATATACATGCATACATAGCTCTATAAAAGAAGAAACTGACACTGATTCACTGACTGATCGATCACCGCATAGCTGAAACCGCTGGAAGGAAGTCTAGAAGCATGAAATTTTGTTACAGACTTATGTTCGGTAAACTTCGGTAGATGTGTAGGTACTAAGAAAGAATTTTGGAAGATTCCCATGGGATTGGGAAAAATTGGATAAATGCGAGTAACACCGAGGGAAACAGCTAGTTGAATATACAATCACTGATCCTAGATAAAATAACCACATTGGCAAGTTTGGCAATGTGTAGCAACATGTAGGAAACATGGCTACACATTGCCAAACTTGCCAATACATTAACTTTAGCTAGGAAGATTAGCTTTCAAAGATTTTGTACCTCAAGAGTGTTGATAGTAGGTGGGTATTGATAATAGATACTTGATAAAACTTACCTGTTCTAAATTAATGTGTTTAAGTGTTTACTAGCAGTTTCCCGTGGTTTCACTCACATTCCGCAGCTACTTTGAAACCAAAAGTAGCTTAGTTCTTCCTTAGGATGCAAACTATCTCCTTGCCAAATTTTATCGATCTATGTAGGTGAAAAGTTAACAGTCAGAGTTACTGTCGCATGTATAATATTAGCATGGCAAAGTACTTATGCTTTAAACTCGTGGATTTCCGATACTGCTAAGTGTTACATCTAACATGGGTTAACATGACCCACAGCCTGCTAATAGCAAGGCTTTGTAGGTTTTATATTACATACATTAACGCGACTGTATCTCGTTGTTACGACGTGGAACACATTCAACACTCTTAGTATTTGCATACATATGCCAATCAGTTCACGAGTATTGTTACTTATTTGTTTGACCATCAATTACCACGTATTATCGGAGATCTAAGAACATAACGTGACAGAAACCTCTTCCGTGTGTCACACTAATATTATTAGAACATAAATTTATTGATTACTAAGAATCTGCCATGCAAAATTGGCCAATATCAATAGAGCTGTGTTTATCATCATAGGCTTTATTGCAATAACGACCTTAACATTTTGACCTCACAGCAAAATGTTTCCTGATGGTGATGCTTTGAATGAGATGCATACGCTCATCGAGAACGGAATGGTCGATGACGACATGCTCGGCCCCAGCCGCCAACCGGCTACCGGACAGGTTATCGGCAAATGAGCTCAATTGAGACAACACTCGTTCTGATAAAAGGCTGTTATTGGACAACTGAAGCTAGACAACCGTATACATTCAATGACAAAATCATTAATACGTTAATAACTTATAGATAGCATATGTAGGCGATATAGTAGGTATACAGCTATAGATAATGGTGTAGGTACTCGTACAACTTACCATAAATACCTATTAGAAATCGTGAATGCAAATAACTTTTTGCGGTACAAGGACAAGTTTGCAAAAGTTTGCTTTATAAAACAAAACATGATCACGCAAGGACAGAAAAAATAAAATATCATGGAAACGGCACGTCATAGGACAGAAAAAGCATTCAAGTAAAAGTTAGATTATTCGCGAAGGCTTCAGGACACAGTGAATGGCCCAAATACGATTTTATTCATTTTTCACGACGACAGTGACTCGTACGAGCTGGCACTGAATTAGCTTTTCTTTCAGCCCGTGACGAGTTCTGTACTTACTTATACGTATTTATACATAGTGACATAGTTGTTTTTGTTGCATGTATGCTTGAAAATAATATATTTGGTTAGCTTATAGGTATTTGTTTTACGTTTTATTCTGTGTTATTCTGTAAAACGCCAGAACGAAAAACGCCTTTGGTAATTTTGGGATAAGTCGATTTTAGTCTGCCGAGATCCTCAGGCGAAGGATTCCACCACTTAGTCAGTTCCTCAGGTCAAAATACGCACTATAGGAACTCATTGATATAATATAACATCAGAATGATGTAGGTGTGCGTGCGATACGTAGGAATAAAATAAATCAGTACCCAACAAACCCGTCAGTCAGGATTTACGAATGTGGGCGATGTGAGTAGGTGGTTCAATGAGTAGTCTTACCTTTTGCATAGTGTATGATGGCAATTAATTATGTACCATCATGAATATTATCACTATTGTTTGCTAAACGCAAGGTGTTTTCGAACATCACACATTATACCATATTACCTCATTTGTACTTTATCATTCACAAGGCGATGTAACGTCATGGTGCATATTATTTGCCAGACAGAAAACGTATTACGTAACCAATGAAGGTCCGGAAATGTAACGCTTTCTCGTATTTTGCAAATTTAATACAGTGATAGCGTAAAACATCAACATTGAATAATAATACAACGTATTAGAAAATACGAAGAAGAAATTGTTTGAAAGGTCAAACGACTGTTACGACAAAAGCAGCAATGCCTGCAGTGGAAAGGTAATCTAAATCAGTTGGTGGTCTGCACGCTGATACTAAACTTTAGACAGTTTGATTAATGTGAATAAAAATTACTTATAAAAAGATTGGATTTCTTTTCTTTTGGTTGCGGAGTTCTGAAAGGTCACTAAAGTGTATCTAGTATTTTCTTTTGTTTAAATAAGATACCGTATACCTTCTTAACATACCATCACGCCTATATTCCCCGAAGGGGTAGGCAGAGGCGTATCAATGTACACCCACATTTCACCGGTATGTTTAGGTCCCATGTAATAGGGGGCGAGCCTATTGCCATCAACCGGGCACAAATCCAGACTCGGAGCTGGTATTGGGAATTTCACAGAAAGTCCAACAACACTGCTTCACCCAAGGATAGCACCCAGGACCTCTAGCGTCGCAGTCGCAGTACACCTTCTTGTATTGGTATAATACGTCGTATAATTACCACAAACTTTTCTGTGAACATTCAATACAGTAAAAAGTCCGGTTGTTAATGTAGTGTGACACGCATTCTTACTTATGTCACGTAAGCTCTAAAAGGAGTAACAACTTTCTACGTTACCTAGATTTTGCGAAACGATCGAATCTATCCATATAAAGCTTTACATTATTTATGCGGCACCAACTTGTTTTTCTTTTTAAAGTTTATTTATTAAGATATTAAAAAGGACCTCGCTGTCGGTCCCGGTGCTCATACCAACTCCTGTAATAATTTTTAGTACTAGGCAGGAGTCTAAAATTCTGACAATCGGTTTAACCTTACCATAATATTACTCGTACCCAGAAATTGGTTTACACTACAAGCTAGGCCCCGAAATACACGATACGTAACTTGAAGACTAGGGAGGTTCGGTTCTTTAAACAAATGCTCTTACTGTCATCGATAGCTTGGACTTGGCTGCTACCGATACGACTTCTACTATTTTATGAATTTTCTATTTAATATTTGAAAATAAAAAAGAAGTATTGGTAACAACAGTTCTCGTAAAAAAAATTGTCCGGCCCGAAGTGGACGCAAGCCAAGTTCAAGCTGGACAAAAAGATTGGGTAAACTGTAAATGATTAAATGAATATTAGTTTGCCTAAATCATATCTGTGAGCTATAATATCTCGGAGGTGATGAAGGAAGTCATTTTCGTGCGGGACCATAACGACTGTTTAATTGCTTTGCTATATTGTGTACCTACTACTGAGCTCCTTTGTTACTTCGAAACGATGATAGATACTTATTTAATGCTGTATAAATTCCATACTTACGCTTAACCACTTCTTATACATTGTGGAAAAAGCTATTGGGGTTTGACTCAGTTAATAATAGTGTAATGTTAAAAAAAATTAACTACTTAGGTTCCCAAAAAAATATTCTCAGAATTTTGAATCGAGAACGCTAAAAAGCAAGAGAAGGCCCACGTGGACGAAAAGACGTGGAGAAGTTTGCCGAGAAGTGTTTTTCGATAAGTAAAGTGACCAATGTCTCTAAAATAGGCGCATGACGCCATCTCGTTTTGCGATTGAAGTGTCAGACGATATAATAAAAATACACGGGGATGCTAACCAATTTATCATTAATTACTTTTTATTTTTATTTAAGTACATTATTAAGCACAATGCTTAGAAATACTTAAATGTCAATAAAGCAACCTTATTGGTGCAAATGAAAAAAAAAAAAATCACATATGTTAATGTCAACATTTTGACACATTTTGTAGTCATAATACAATAATTTTATTGAGAATTGGATGATCGGATTTTTTAAGAATTTATTATTATGGATTGTGTTATGTAGATCAAAATCATATTTTTGTACACATATTTAAGATTTTATTTAATTGTTTTTATTGTATGTTGTTGTGGTGTAGTTGTTATTAATTATGAGTAAAACAGCGAACCCAGTGATCACGGACGCAGAAAAACCGGTATAAATTATTAATTAAAGAATTTATTTGTGTATCAAGTATGTATACTTAATTAGCGAAATTAACTAGTGTTATCTATAAAGTAGTAATAATAATTAATTTGTTGTAGTTGTAAATTAGTTATAACATAATAATTTCTACATAGGTATACAGGTAGGTAGGTGGTACTGAAGATTTTCAATACTATAAAGGTAGGTAATACAAATCAAACCAACAACCTAAATTAAATGATGGACATTCAAAGTTTTTCTCATGTATTCTGAAAACGGTAGATACTTAATAGTTATTTGTTATACAAGAGTGCAAAGTTGCTTTTTAACCGCGTGCTCAATTTTGATGACCGAGCAAGCGAAGGATTCTAAAATTGAATCACGAGCGGAGCGAGTGATTCAAAAATTAGAATCCTGAGCGTCAGCGAGGGAATTAAAAGAGCACAAGGTGAAAAATCTTTGCACTCGAGTGCAACACGTAACTTTTCATCCCACCTCAGCGAGGAAATGACTAAAAAAAACATTTACAACCACTCTTATTTCAGTTTAGTTATTAAATACTATATGATAGGTAAGTTTTACAGAATATTCTTTAAATTATAACAAATAATACTAGGTATAATTAAGAGAAATTGAAAGTAACGTTGCTATAATTACTTGAGTTTAATTTTGTTAGGTATTGTAATGTTGGTGTTAGTGACTTAAAAAAGTACACCAAGAAAGTTCCGATAGGCTTGTTGAAAACATATCGATACATCGATATATCGATATTATTTTTTTAATGTATCGATATTTTTGAGCGATATTTCGATAAATCGATATAAAATTCAAATTATCGAAAAGGTATAAAAATCTATATTTTTTACAGACCAATAAACATTTATAAGTTTTAAGATTATAAAATCCCAAAAAGGAATACTTTTTTATACTAACATCTTTTTAACAAATTATATTTATTGTTTTTGGTCAACTTGATTTGTTGTTTTATAATTTGGTTTTTAAGATATATCGCCCATATATCGATATTTTTAAATAAAAATATCAGTATCAATATCTACTGATATTTTCAAAAAATATCGATACGACTTTAATCGATACTTTCTTGCGTTTAGACTCGGAACCTAGGGAAGGTTCCAAGTCTGAGTTTTTAACAAATAAAAAAAAAAGTTGTATGATAAATTCGGCGCCAGGGGGGTAGAAGCACGATGTTCTAAATTCAATTTACTTTGTCTCTCTAGAGGATAAAAACGACTTTTGCACTCAGATATCGAAGAATAAAAATACTCTTTCCGAGATGGTGGGATGAAAAAAATATTTTTATTTTCTGTATTTTCCAGTAGAGATTTTTTTGTCTCATACATAATTATTATGACATAATATTTTAGGACCTTAGATTATCAGGCCTATAACCGGTTATTATTTAGTGCTATGGAGCATTTGGTTATGGAATGGTTTGCAAATAACTAGGCACAGACATAACAAAAAAAATGTTTTAGGTCCCCGGCGGCTATGTTATGTTTGACGGATATGATAATGAACCATAACAATATTTTAGGGTAATTCGAAACCGCGTACTTCAACATCGTCGGCGAAAGCTCTGTACCCGTGCGAGAGTCTAATGGGCGTTCGGCAGAACCCGTGGACGCCAACAACACGCCGTGGACCGATCGCTGCCGAGGCTTCCAGCCCAGGACCTGCAGTCGTATCACTCCCTTCACTTATAGGTAAAATAAAATATGAATAAGTATTTTATGTCACAGTATTAGCACAATTAGGTGTTGCAAATCGTTAAGTAGTCGTCGCCAGAACTTAAATAAATTATCTCCGACATCTATACCATCATCATCATAAGTCCGTAACTCCGTACTCGTCCACTACAGGACGTAAGTGAGTGAACGCCACAGAGCTGACAGAGCCTGATCTCCAGCTCTTTTCATCCAGTCACTGCCAGCTGCCATTCGCAAGTCGTCAGTCCACCTAGCCGGCGGGCGTCCCACATTCCGCTTGCCTAGACGCGGTCTCCACTCAAGCACTCGTTTGCTCCAACGGTTGTCAGGTCTCCGAGAGACCCGACCGGCTCATTGCCACTTCAGCGTGCTAATCCTGTGAGCTATGCCGGTCACCCCGGTTATCTGACGGATAATTTCGTTAAAAATTCTATCCCTCTGAGAGACTCCGAGCATAGCTCTCTCCTTATCTCGTTGTGCGACTTTAAACTTATGGACCAGTTTTCATCCATCTATTCAAGACACATTATTTATAGTTTATTGGAATAATAAATAAAAAAAGAATACGCCATAGTTTAATGAAAGATGTCGATGACAAATAAAATTTGAAATTAAAATAAGGTAAACAATTCTTTAACAGCAGCATGGCTAAGTGTAAATATGTATCCGAATTAATAAGTATATAGTGGAAATTCCAGTATTTTTCTATGTAAAACATTCATTGTTAAACTGTAACGTGAAAAGCTATGATAATTTAGTTTAAATACAATGTTTGGCTGTACACACTGTATCGTGTAGTATATGTACCTACTACTCAATATGGTCATTTTCTTTCGTCGCGTTATTTCGACCGGTATTGTTCATGTCGGCGTTGTCGTCTCGTGCGTCCGCGCTTACGTCACCCATCCCACTCCAATAGAGGTTGTGTTTTGAGTTGTGAGATTATCGCTTGCGCACCGCAAGCACCGGCCTTGCTCGTCCGCTCTGTTGTTATACAAAGTGAGATCATACCTATAATGTTATCCGCAAAATAACTTCACTCATTTCTAAACTTTGATTATCCATACAATTGATCACAATAGTGTTACAAGTTGGTTACAAGTTACAACTACAGTTTCTTTAAAATTGTAAGTACCTAGCTACCTTTAAGCCATTTATACACAGTTAAATTCGCACCTAAGTGTCTTTAATCTTAATTTTTAAGTAAGTGTCTTAGATCTTAATTTTTACTTAAAAAAAACTACTTTTAAAAGATTATTTAGGAAATGTCATCGACACTAATAAAGCTTTGGAAGAGAACGTGGGCGAAAACATGACCCCGTCCAAGGTGAGCTCTATCAGTGCGTATGATACACAATATGGTTTGACATTGAACAAGCGTCTCATAGCTACCTACCGTATTATGTATTGTGAATTGCGCACATAAAACGTTTTTACAAATTTAAGAGTCCTAAAACATTCATATTATACATAGTAATGCACTTAATTATCTTGTAGTTAAAATAGCAAAGCACAACAATACAGATAAGATAAACAAATAAGAACTATAAGGTTAACAATAATATTATGACAAATCAACAATGTTTTCGATACATTGGTTATCTACTATTCGTATAGAAAGTATAAAGAAAATAATTTCATAAATTTCTCACATTGAAAGTCATTTCATCAAATAAATATTGTGCTAGGAAGTGTTGTAGACGTTTATTTTACTGACTTAATCACCTCTGTCCCTGTCTGTGTCTGTGTGTAAAGTTAAATAGACAGTTTATTATCCAACAACTGTACTATCCACTGATTGTCGATGCCATGGGTTCCAGCTGAACTGACGATTGAACGAACGCACTCTAGGTGCACTTTAAAAGATTTCCAAGCTTGTTTTCCGCCAGCTGTAAAGGTTCCACAGCAATAATTTATTTTTAAACACAGGAACTTTAAAAAACATTTGATTAGCGACCTGTTTGGCCATATATACCAAACCAGCTAAACCGGACAATATTAATAGACGTGATAGTTGGTTTGACTAATAAACATGCCATTACGAAGGGAAGAAATAAGAAGAAGAAAATGGAATGCTATGTTTGTTACTCATTGGAGTAGCTACAACTGTTGGATGTTCATGCACTATATCCTTACTGGGATCTGGTCATAGTTATTAAGCACGAAATCATGTTATTGATTACCGGTACATTGGGGTCAAATACACAGGAAATCGTTATGAACTTGTGATGAAGAAATTCTAAAATGATTCTTAGTTACTGATTGCAATATGAATGTTTGGTGCAGGTAAACCACCGCAAGAATCTCGCAGACCCCGTGCTCCAGCATTCACCTTCGGTCACAAGCTTGATCCACCTGGCAGCAACTCTGCCAGAGCCGGCCCTGGACCCGCTACGTACAACACAGAAGGAATGACAGCCAAAGGTGAGTTAAAACCTCATTTCTCCATGAAAACACAAAAGAGAAATCTGTTGACACAATTGTGCCGATTTAAGTGAATCGATGGCATCAGAGCCACAAATGAGTTGCGTGTTTAGTGGACATTTTGCCAAAACTACTTACCAAATCGCCTGCCTACGACAATTACATGATTTGGGCGTCAAAGTGGTCGTATTCAGAGCTTATAAAAGCTATTTTTTATCGTTTTGGATAGCCATTAAAAAATAACAAACGTATTGAAATAGATACATAAATATTGTACCTCCTTAAATGTGTATAGCTTCAATTAAAAGGTCTAAGTCTGCACTTGACCGCGCAATGAGATTATATTGATTTTAAATTGCTAGCCGCGCCCACTTGGCAGATACCATGAAACTACTAGAGCACATCTTTCTGTTTGACGACTGCAATGTTTACGAATTTACCATATAGGTACTTGGTCGCAAGTTTAATAGAATCGTGGGTAGCCATCCGCAATTGTCGTTTACTGGATAATTGCTTTAGTCGCCTTAGCCCGAACGAAGCAGTTGTTTCTATACAATTATACAGTCTACCGCCCACAAAATATACGCAGTAGACTATAGTTTATAGTATGTATTACGTACTTAACTTGATATTTGCGATCTTGTATTCGCAATCAGGTTTTTATCATGTAAATTCAATTTTTTTATTTTTTTTTTATGTAGTGAATCAATTGGCACTAATTAAGTCAAGTTAATATTAAGCCTATTTGATTAATGTCTATAGATAAATGTGACACAATGAAAAATCTATTTGCAGTATTGCTATCTTGCTTAAACGGGCTTTTAAATATATATAAATAGACTTGTTTAATTGTTTATCCCTGTCTACACTTAAAAGGTTCTGTGGCATGACGGAAATAAACATTCCTTCCAGAATATACTTTCAATGGGATGTTTTTTGTTTATGTTGTGATTCATACTGCGACACATAATTCTGTAAGTGGGTCATGACTGCAGTATTATTTGCATAAGCGATGTCGTCTGCAGTTGTATTCCGAACCTGTTTACTTAGGCACTTAAAATATTTAAAGCAGCTAAGCGCAGGCTCTCATTCCTTATCCTAATAAAATTATCTTAACAATTTATTTCAACCATTAAATACTCTACAGAAAATATTATTTCTGAAAGTTGAAAGAATATGTTCTGTTTTTAATATCCTATTTATAGTCGTCTTCACACCCATATTGGAAATGGACATGTTGATTACGCATTTCGTTTCGTTGTCATAAGTAGAATGGTGAAAAAAAAACATGTGTAGGTTGACGTATAGTAGTTTCGATGTTCCTGTTCCTATTTAATATCAATGTAAAAAATATGATAAAAATAATTGAAATTAATTCAAATTTGTATTACTCCAAATAATATGGGTCAAAAACATAACTAAGCGATTTCCTCAGGGAATTCCCATGTAGTTCAGATTCGTATTTATATAAATAAATGATGAATTCAAGTGTTATAAGAGTGGTGATTATTTTCAAATAATTAATTAGTATTCAGGAAACGTACGGTAGGTAGACTATACGTTTATCATATAGGTACATTTATGCTCTTAATAGGACAATTACTTTGGCATTGAATGATCGAACATGTTGCTAAGTTTCTCCGGCTGCGACTGCATTTGGTCGATGTCTCCAAATAAGTCCGTATATGCGAAGGTGATCTGCGGTGAGTCAGCGGCCTGTGTAGGTGCCCCGGACGGACCCTGACAGTCTCGAGCCCATACAAGCTCAGTCGCGCATCCACCTCGCTTCACTCGCCACTCTACCGTTCCTAGAGCTTGTGCAAACAAGTTGTGTTTAGGCTATAAGTGCTAGAGAGATTTTGAGTGCAGTGTTTAACTTACAACTTGAACGTGTGGATTAATTTGGTAAATAATTATTTTATAATGCTCCAATTAAATTTAGCGTGTAACCAGTAAATGTCTTGTACTACTTAACTTTTTTGACTACTGTCAGCCTTTGTAGGTAAAGGTCAAATGGGTTTTCATTCAATGGCGTTTTTCATTAATTTAGTTGACCTTTTTTTTAAACAGCCTTGTGTTTACCAGGTAAAGGGTTCTTCTATAATATATTGGTACAGAATAAATGTTCTACTGGATTTTGGAAAATATTCCTCAACTTTTTGAATTAGATTTATGTATAATTATGTTTTTTTAATTATTTACCGACGAGAATTAAATTTTAATGAAATATTTAATTACAGTTTTTGTCGTGCTGAATTTTTATTATAAAATAGTCTTTCGTTTTATAAATGTTTGGTACCAACAACACTTTTAAGAGTCATTAAATATTTTAAAGGAATCTGTTACTAAAAAGTACTATAATCCACTGGGATAGGCATAGAACTTTCTAGAATTTTATGTTTATTATAATTTTACATGTTTAATTTATGATTACTGTGTACTTTACGGTTATTTCCATTTATTATGTGTTTATTAAGTCCCCTCCGCGTTATTGAACTGGATCCCAACTACGGGAAAATATGTATTGTATATACATAGAATTCTACACCAAATTCATATTGCGTAGATACAGTCTGTAGGTACCTACTCAGTATTATGGTTTGCTAAGTGTAAACTATATTACAACTACATATGTAATATGTGACAATAAAAAATAATTGCACACTATACATAATTTAGTTTAATGATGTCGTAATGGTTACTTACAATCTGCAGAATGATGGGTAGGAAACAATACATGTCATATTGAGCATCGGTAGTAATATATTATGCAGTCGTTATGTACAATGTCCCGCTTGATCGAACAAGCAGGGCGCTCTGGTGCGCCGGCGGCGTCACTGCATGGTCGGTGGCCACCACCGCGCGTGGCGCCGACTCCTGCGCCGTGTGACTACGAACCTATCAAGGCGGTCCGAGCCGTCTACGACCATGCTCCGGCCTTCTCCATCGGGCTGCGCGTGAATCCCCCGCAACCCAGCGGCAAGACCCCAGGTGTCCTCACGACCTTTTTGTAGCATGGCCCTGATGATCACCTAGCTTTGGTCATGTTTGTATCATGCTGTATTTGAGTACTTGTTATGTATCTAGCGTATAAATTGCTTCTAGTAGGTACCTACTGTCGATTCGTTTTCAACCGTCCTTTTCAGTTTACGTCCTTATCTTACTAGGTTAGGTACGTACTTACATTTATCTGCGCTGCGCTGTTGTTTTTGGCTGTTTTTTTTATTATTACTTTGTAATTTAAGTTGGATCATGTAGAAAAACTTGGATGCTCATTTAGAAAAATTTGCAGATCAGTCCCGTATGTTTTGTTACATCACTATTTCAATTTAGAGGCTGCAGCTGTTCAAGGACGTTTAGTTTCTTGAGAATAATTTAGCTTGGTATTACGTTTGATGCTTGATGTCATTTCTATTTTTCATTCATTCGTTATTTTTGTGACACATTGTTTTGTTACACTATGATTTATTACTTTGCTTCGTAATGTTCGTATCACGCGATATAAGGTAAACTCCAATTGTGTAGTAATATTGTATAGTACCTACACGATTAAAATTGTGTAAAGTTGGCACGCTCTTAATCCTTGTATTGATTTCTACACTCACTTGGGCTCATGTTTGATTGCTTTTTTTTTTAATTTTCAGCGCCGAATACGTATTCTATGCCACCCGTGCTTGGAGAAGCTAAGGAAGGTGGCAAACGCGCAGCACCTGCTTTCAGCATCACAGGCCGGGGTAAGACGTTGGAGTCGAAAATCCCGCTGCCGGGACCTGGCACCTACACTACCGACAAAGCATCCACAGTGCTCACCAAGCGACCTCCTGCATACACCATCGCGCCGAGGCGAGAGCTCAGGCCCCCAACAGCTACCGTTCCTGGGCCAGGCGTCTACTGCCCCGAGAAGGTAAACCAAATACAAATACTTTTTAGTAAACATGATAAAACAATATACTTAAATAATTATGATGATGTAATTTATTGTTATTCATCCTTGGATATTTTATTGCTTTAAAGTATGACACTTACGTTTATTAAGAAAACTAACTGCTTGACCACTACGAAGGTATTTTGTGTCGTCCCTGTCTTTATTTTACTGTTTTAAATAAATAACTGTGTACCTTTGTGAAAAAGTCTGAGTCGGGGCGAGGCAAATGATGTCAGCATGCTCGTGAATTTTGATGTCAAAATTGAGTGCTTCTTAAATTTAATCCACGCGGAAGCTTGCTTTATTGCCGGTAACGCCCGCACAGGGGTTGGATTTGCTTGTGGGCGGGTATTTGCAACTGACAATTTAACAGCATCACCATTCCACCTACCTATATCGACTGAATAATGATTTCCATTTTACTTTCTATCATTATTACACACCACAGCATAAAAACTACGGAGACATCGCGACCGTATTGGTTCAAAAATATTGTTTTGAGAAAAGAAGTAACATTGTAAACAAGGTCAACTATGCTTTTCAAGTTTATATGCTGTTATTGGTGTACCATTTGCATCATTTATGTACTAACATTGGGGTGCGTGGCAGGTGTGCGTGAATCTGCCGTGGGCTCCGGCGCATACGTTCGGCATCCGGCACTCGCAGTACGCGGGCCAGGCCGCCCTCCATCCTGCACCAGAAGGAATCCCCGCCATCTAACCGACATCTGTCTGTAACAAGATTTACTCATCTAACCTCACCAATCACCGCCATGCTTTATGGGAGCTAAGGACTTTTCACTGTTCTAGTGTATTTATTATTTTGTGATGTATATAAAATTGATTATTAAATATTCTTCTAAAAATCAGTTTCACAATAAAATTATGTATTATCGGAAAATAACCCTTTAACATAACCTATCAGTAATTATCTAATATATTCACCTGGATATCAAGGACTTAATCAACTATATTTCTAATATTTTGCATGTTGCTTCCCATCAGCCTTCTGACAGGTAATTGATTTCATTTATTAATACTTATTTGTAACGTAGTTTATACATTTCATATTACTAACAATATTTTTTGTAATTCCAGAACAAAAGAACTGTACGCGAGAAAATCACAAGAAAAATGAAACTCGAAAAGACCGAACAAGTTCCTGCACCTAACGCTTATTGCCCCGAAAAAGCTGATAGAATACTAAGAGAAAAATCACCGGCATTCTCATTTGGAACTAAAACTGAAATCATTAAAATACATAACGCACCTGCTCCTAACATTTACTCACCAGAAAAATCTATGAATTCGCTTAAAAAAGGGCCCAAATATACTTTAGCTGGTAAAGGTGCTGCTGAAAAACATGATGTAACTCCTGGTCCAAACTACTATAGTCCCCAAAAGGCCGATAAAATACTGCACGAGAGCTCACCATCGTACACCATGCGGTCCAAAGAAGTAGTTGAGAAGTACGAGCAAACACCGGCTCCAAATATTTACGCTCCCGAAAAGTCCATGCACATGTTAAACGGTGGACCTAAGTATACTATATCGGGTAAAGGAACGTGTTCTAAGTTAACAGAAACTCCAGCACCAAATAGTTACAGCCCTGAAAAAGCTGATAAAGTTTTGCACGAGAGCTCACCTGCTTATTCATTTAGGATTAAGGAACAAGCAGTTCTGCGAAGCGAATCACCAGCACCTAATGTTTATGCTCCTGAAAAATCAATTCATATGTTGGACGGAACGCCAAAATTCTCTATAAGTGGTAAAGGCCATAGCGACAAAATTGAAAACTATCCAGCACCTAATGCTTATTGTCCAGATAAGGCTGACAAAATGTTGCACGAGTCGTCACCAGCTTACACGTTTAGAGCAAAAGATCAACTTCAGAAGCCTGATAATACACCGGCACCCAACGTATATGCACCAGAAAACTCAGTACAAATGTTCCATAGTTCACCAAAATATAGTATGTTGGGAAAAGGTCACACACCAAAAGTTGATTACGTACCAGCGCCCAATACATACAGTTTAGATCGATCCGATAAACTTCTTCACGAGACATCACCATCGTACACTTTCAGACCGAAAATAGCTTTGGACAAACCGAATGAAACACCAGCACCAAATAATTACGATCCACATTTATTAGACGGCACGCCTAAATTTAGTTTGTATGGCAAAGGCCATGATGCCAAACCTTCAGACACACCTGGACCCAACGTTTACGATCCTCATTTACCTGATGGAACACCCAAATTCACAATTGCTGGAAGAGTTCCTGCAAAAAAACCATCTGACGTGCCTGCTCCTAATGCATATGATCTTCACCTTCCTGATGGCACCCCGAAATTTACCTTTGCTGGTAGAGGACACGATGGAAAGCCATCGGATACCCCTGGCCCAAATTGCTATGATCCTCATTTGCCTGAAAATTCACCGCGGTTTACAATTTCTGGAAAAGGTTTGGATGAAAAGCCTTCTAATTATCCTGCACCAAATTCGTATGACCCCCGTTTATCTGATGGTACGCCCAAGTATACAATAGCCGGGAAAGGATCAATTAGCAAGCCTTCTGACAACCCTGGTCCAAATGTTTACGATCCTCACCTACCCTCGAATACTCCTAAATTTACAATGTCAGGCAGAGGATCAGAACCTAAGGTTTCTGATTATCCTGCACCTAACAAATACGATCCTCATGTGTTAAATGGTACCCCAAAATTTACTATTGGTGGTAAAGGACAACCTGAAAAAATAGAAAACTATCCGGCTCCGAATGCATACAATCCAGAAAAAGGCGATAAAGTATTGCAGGAGAGTTCTCCAGCGTATTCATTTAGAATGAAACATCCGCTTCATAAACCAGAAGATACACCTGGACCAAATGCATATGACCCAAGCAAGTATGACAACATGTTAGACGGCTCACATAAATACAGTTTCGGGACGAAAGGTCCAGCCGATAAACCATCAAATAATCCCGCTCCTAACGCATACAGTCCAGAAAAAGCTAACACAATGCTATATGAACATGCTCCTTCCTATACATTCCGGTCAAGGCAAGACGCTGATAAAATATTTAATACACCTGGACCAAATGCGTATAATCCAGAAAAAGGCGATCAAGCTACTCATAGTCATTCGCCCGCTTACTCTTTAGCTCCAAAAGGCAAAGAAGGCAAAATAAACGATACACCCGCGCCTAACGTGTACAGTCCTGAAAAAGCCGATAAAGTTTTGTTGGACAGCGCACCTAGATACTCGTTCAGAATAAAGACGAACCCTCGCAAGCCAGACGATGTTCCTGCACCAAACACTTACAATCCAGATAAAGCTGATAAAGTGTTGCTACATTCTGCTCCTCAATACACATTTAGAATCAAAACCGACGATGTAAAAGCCGCTGACACTCCAGGTAATTGAACAAATCTTTATTTTACTTTTGACATTGTTTTCACATTCATGATTACTATATCACTTCATAAATGTATTCTAGCACCAAATACGTACAATATTCCAACGCCTGTCGAAACACCCTTGTACACAATTTCGGGTAGACATAAGGAACCAATAGACGAGCGGCTGAAGGTGCCAGCTCCAGGGACTTACAACCCTGAGAAGAGCTACCAGTTCATATTAACGTACTCTCCACAGCATACTTTTGGCATTAAAATTCAAACAAATAAGTTCGCTGAAACCCCTGGTAAGTTCCAAGATTCAGAGCGAAAATAATACTGGTGGCAATAAATACAGTAACAAAGCATGGCGGAATACGAACTAATGGTAAAAATTAGCGGAATATTTCTAAAATTCTTCGTTAACAACATTTGAGGGTGGTTTAACATTTAAATAATAACAGTAGGGTAAATAAATAGCCTAAGCGAATATTAATTCTAATAAAACTTGGAATGCTGGTAAGAAATGAAAATGAAGTGCATGCAGATTCTACTAATTTTATAATTACATTTTTCCAGCTCCGAATTCGTACCGCATCCCGTCGGTGTTGGACACTCCGGTGTACACAATGTCGGGACGTCACAAGGTGCCTGTGGACGACCGCACGCGAGTGCCCGCGCCTGGCACCTACTCACCCGAAAAGGTACACCACAGAAATATCATATCCTATCCTATACTATTAAATTAGCAATTTGTATTGTTTATGTATAATTAAATTAAATGTTTACATTTGTAACCACGTTCTCGAAAACGGCTCTAACGATTTCTATGAAAATGCAATGGTAGTTTACGGCGGCGAAAATTTGATCTAACTAGGTCTCCTATTTGGGAAAACAATTTTTTTTCTCTTTTCCCCCGAGCAGGGTGCGGTCCCCCAAGTACTATTATTTAATATACAAATAAAATGAGTCGTGGGTTTGATCCTCTATTTTTATAAAGGTGATATGTTTGTTTAGTTTTGCAAAGGCCTAACATTGAAATAGAAAATTATGAATGTAAGACAACTTTATACTTACATACAAAAAAGGCGTCTCTTTTACTCAATAGATACTTAGACAAAATCATCATCATCATTTTACTTTAGTCATATGAAACAATTGTAAAAATATTAAATTTTGTGGTTACAGGTGCAGACCAACAGAACGCCGCAAATTACTTTCGGTATCAAACACTCGCCTTTGTTAGGACAGCTGAAACCACTGGACCCTCAGAGGCAAACTCCACAGTCCAACGATAATTCCAAGGAAGTTACCCATGTTACAAGAACTATAGTCAAGCAGAGTAATGATTATATAGATGATAACAGGAATGTTAATCGGCACAATATAGTGGATTCAATTGAAAGTAATGAAATTCACAATACTCGTGCACACGTAACTCAAGTGCGACATGACAATGACGTTAGGAGTACGACGGTTTCCCCCGAGCCAATCCAGCACCGAGAAACTTTAACGCAGGATATTGTGTGGGTTCCCGAAAAACCGATTCGTCGCGGTTCTTACACTATTGATAAGACCGATGGAAACGGATACTCTGAGCACTACGAAAACAGTGAAGTAATACCAGTTGAGAATGGAGTAATCAGAACTGCGGAAAAGGGAGAAAGGTCTGGTAGGTGCACTGAGGAGAGGAGCAATGAAGTAATAAGGAGAGAAGGTTTTGAACAGAATATTGAAAGGAATGTAAAGAATGCGAGTGCTCACGAAAAGAAGCAGGCGGCTACTGAAGAAGTGCATACAGACACAGATGTACAAAAACTTGCCAACGGTGGTATTTCTAAGACAACCACGACAACTACTGTAAGAAAGGTTGGGACCGCGGCTAGAACCGCTAATCAATCTACTGCAGTGACTCGTACTGCAACCGTAGTGACGTCACGCGACATTGGCGTCAAGTAACTTGAGCACAAGAAACCAGCAGGCGCTTTTAACTGTAGTATCGATCCTACCAATAATATTTAATCTAACATTGAACATTAATTTTGATTTAATAACCATTGAAAGATTCCTTTACGATTATGAAAGCTTTATTCTTTATTTAATGCGAGCTATATTTATTAATTTATATAATATATTTCTGTTTCGTCTTTCATAAAAGTTATAATAGAAGAAAGATGTGACATTTAGATTTTTTAACTACATTAATCGATTCTTTATATTGCTATTTATATTTTAAGTAAAAATGTTTTTGACATTTAATATAAGAACTAATACAACGTTACACAACTTTTTTTTATTAATAAAGTTTTTATTACATACGAATGTTTTTCTCTGTGTTTTATAATGTTTACATTACTTATTGCATGAAGCATTGAGGCACAAAACACTCAAATCGTACGTAATTATGACTATGTATATCTGGTGTTCCAATTCGAGTGTTTGTTACACAACGGGACTGAAATAATAATATCTGTAGGTATACATTTTAAATGTTTACAGACAACATGGTGTTCAAAATTTGAATACTAAAGTATTACAGTTGATGGCTAGCTGTGAACAGAGTGTGTAAACATTGCGAAGAAACACGTGTCATGACGACGTAGGAGCCGAAATAGACACTAGACGCCGCCTATAGGTATTATAGAAACATCTCAATTGGTTGGCAAATAAAATGTTTGCAACACCATTCAAACTGCACTAAGAGATGTTAACATTTTTAGCTTTGATGAAAAGTTTATACATATTCGAGGAATAGTAACCGAGTTTAACTGACAAACAACAATTATTGTATTTTTTATGAAAATACCAAGTTATCGTAAAAAATTCAATTGTTATTTTTTTTTATCTCCATGGGTGCGGATGTGCGACAAAGTTGGTAGGTACTCGCTTTGTAACAGAACGAATTCAACGAACTTAACAAATGCAAATAGAGATGGGGCAATTAACCGGGTTTAAGCCCGATTACTTTTTATGAAATCTATTTCTTGGAGCATTTGTATCAAATTTACAATATATTTTAATGTTTCACACATCATGGTGTCTTCAAAGGGGAAATTGTCACTCTTGTTGTGCTGTCGGTAACAGTCATCTACATAATTTGTCACGATGACTGCAATTTTGAGCCGCTGTTTGGGTTTTTACTGTTACCACTACCAAAAAACTCGGTTTAAACGCATTTACCAAACACTCTGCCCATCTCTAAATGCAACGCTGGATAAGTGGACAGTGAACTATAGTTGCGCCCACGCATCTTCCAGCGACAACACTGTGTGAAACAATGACGTATAGATAAACATAATAATAATATGTAGAGAAACGTCAGTTACGTCGACCCCTTTTATCACTTTAACAACAAAAAGCAAGCAAGGATCGTATCAGAATTTTTTTTATTGAAAAAAGATACTCACTTGTATTTTTTTTCCTTCAGTAAAAAAATAACTTGTCATATTAGCATGGAAAATGCCAAAAAAATACAAAAAGATAAAAGTACTTGTAGTCAATTGATTGATTGACAGGGCTCAGTAAAGTATTGTGTGCTGTAAAAAAGAATTATGTACCAGCTTTTGCCATACCTTCACTCATGCTAAGTTTGAGCCCCATTACCCAACTAACTTTATGTCCCAAGTTTTTTGTTCATAAGTACTTTCCTCGGAGTTCAACGAATAATACAACAAAAAAAGGCGAATTAGTCTAGCCGTTTTCGAGGTGTGCGCTTAGCAACACGTTTAGCCATTCATTATTATTTATACAGATACTCAGATCTTTTAACTAGACTGGTCAGTACAGTCAGGTACAGTCGCGTGCTATCGACTAGCATGGCAAAAGAGGGAGGGAAGAGAATTGTATTGGAATTACTTTTCTACTACTATTCTTGGCTTCTGTGCTTTTTTCGGGTGCCATATGAGGGGGCGATGAGGGTATGATGGACTCGTACCTATAAAACCACACTTGCCTTCCCTTTCTTTACGGCTATGGAATTTGTGACGTTCGCCACGACCATAACAAGCTTTGGTACAGCATGTCAGCCTAGAACTTGGATAACTGCTGCGTGCAGCAGGAAACTATTCCTAGCAGCTTGGCTGCCATAGTTATGCGTACTATTCCCAACAGAACAATATCAAATTGTCTTTTTGTATTTTTTAAGCATTTTCCATGCTAAGATTACAAGTTATTTTTAATGATGAAGGAAAATATCGGCGGGCGGGCAGGATTCGAACCTGCGCTTTCTGGTTCGGTACACCAGACGCTCCGACCACCAAGCCACCGCTCGCCCTGCTCGCCAGTCGAAATCTTCCTTCACATTCTAATTTAGGTGACTATCAAATTGTTCAAAAATGAGCTTTGGGTACCTATGCAATGTACCACTACGTTTATTTTGGAATAATTTTATAAGCTTTTCAGAGCTTTTAAGAGTTAAAAGTTTTATTTATCTTTGTTTGTACACTTTTTTTTTGTGTGTACTGTAGGTATCTTTAGACATAAATTTTATTCAGTGTATACACTGACCATTGCGTCCATAGTGGTTGTTTGTTTGGGCAAGGTACTTATACTGATAAATGTTTATGGAAACAAGTATAAAAACAAGTCATTTTAGATAAATTTATGTAATGTAATTCTTTCCAGAAAAATGTATACTTTATCATAAAGGTACATACGTAGCCATATTAGGAAAGAGGAACTTTAAAATAAATATCTTTTGACGTCACTGAAAGAAACATTGCAATGACGTAATTACAATAATTTATCAATTACTGACAGGCAAAATGTTTACACCAAAATTGTAGTAAGTATAGTTTTCAACACTTGCGAATGTTGAACTCTAAAACGATCATAAAACGCTTGGAAAGGTGTAAATGTTTCGTTAATTTAATAAATACGTTGAAGTATACATTACCTAAGTAGGTATGTAGGTGGGTACTACACAGAATAAAAATAAAAACAGTAGTAGATAAACTAAATTTAGAAAACAGGAAGCATTCCAATCTTTATTATTAGGTACATAATTATATACTTATGGTTTATAAAGTTCCTTCGAGGAAAAAAAATTACGTTCGTTGTATGTCGGGGGGTAATTACGTCCCCATACCCCAATTAACTGGCAAGAACACTCGTGATATATTTTGAAGGAGTAACATAAAATATAAAGCTCTATTAATACTCGGCTATCAAGACCGGTGCTGTGACACTAAAAAAATAATTGATTGCCTAATTAATTACTGCTGATTAAGTAATAAGGTACTGAACAAGGTATTAAATTATAGTAATTTTATTTAATTCACCTACTAACAAAACGTGTGTCGTTTCAGATTTAGGTCGCACTAAACTTATGTGCTGATTGACATAGCATAGAGCGTTTTAACTCTGGGATTTTAAGTTTGTGATGTTTATTGATGAAATTACGATATTGACATTGCTGTTAGCAAGTTACTATTACCAGGATAAAAAAGATCACAATTTAAAATCTTTTAAAATGTAAGTATATTATGTTTTTCATAAAATTATTTTCTGTCCTATAACCACAGTGGAAAAGCATAGAAAATTATATTGCACTGTTTGCAGGACAGCAAGTAAGTGTGGAGCTAATGAAGTAGGTACAATCACGCGACACACAGCCGGCTGATTGACGTAATAGCACCAACGCACCCCGCGCTCTATGCGCCCCTAGTGCCTGCCGCCACCCTACAATAAACCAAATTAATGTTTGTCCCCGATAAGTATGTGTAGGTTCGACACCACACATTATCAAACTTATCAACGAATCATAGTTTCTGTTACATTTTCTTAAAGATTAATCTCAACTACGCTGCTGAAATTGTTTTTCTTAATATAACCGGTCAATTTAAATATAGTTATTTTTTAGGGTTGGTTGAACTATACATTCTTTCATATTTAACATTGAAAATATCAATGTTAAATATGAAAGAATGTATAGTTCAACAATAAGCTTTAGAACGTGTGAAATAATATATATTCTATTATTAAATGTTAATAATATTCTATTGTTAAATGTAATTTATATGTCCTAATAGTATTTTAGTATTTTAGATGATTTATATCTGACTCATTATTATATTGCTGTGCAGTGTTGCCAACTTAGTGGATTTTCCACTAAAACTGGTGGTTTTGACCCCCCGTTTAGTGGTGAAATATTGCTTTTAGTGGGTGGTGGATATTTCTAGTGGTTTAGTAGAAATCAGTTTCAATTACTGAATATGATATCACTCAACAACTAAGCCACTAACACGTTACGAAATATATTATTTCTACTTCATTAAATTTTCTGAAGTACTATTTACTTTTATCCGTCAAACGATTCATCCCGCCACATCCCGCTTAATGCAATACACGCAGGGATGCCCATAGAATATTTTTAAGTAGTAGTTATGGTTTATATATGATTAGCTTTCCGCCAGCGGCTTCGTTCGCGTGGGATATATTTTCCCCCCGTTTTTGCAACATTGTTCATTGCTACTCCGCTCTTTTTAGTCGTTGTGTGATAGTTTATAGCCTATTTATAGCCTTCTCTGATAAATGGGCTATCTAACACTGAAAGAATTTTTTAAATCAGTGCAGTTGTTTCGGAGCCTATTCAATACAAACAAACAATCAAATCTTTTCTCTTTATAATATTGGTATAGATGATTTAAATTACAAAACTGAGTGAATTCGGTCTCGGACTGCTGCAGTGTGTCGTATTATTCTCGCGAATTTGTGCAAGCGTAATAATTATGCCCAAACCACAATAAACGCAAAAGTTTCGGGATTCTTGGCTTAATATTCTTATTTGACGACGTCTGTGGACGAGTACCGGACTGCTGATCACGAGGTCGTGGGTTCGATTCCCACAAGACACAAACATTTATGTGATGAATTTAGGTGTTTGTGTTTGTCTGGGTGTTTCTTATATATTATACGTATGTATTTACAAAAAAAGTATATAAGTATTATATCCATTGTCTAGTACCCATAGTACAAGCTCTGCTTAGTTTGGGACTAGATGGTGCTATGTAGAAATGTCAAGGGTTTATTTATTTATATTCAAATATTTTATTTTTTCCCCTGAAATTCAAATTTTCTTAGGTTTTTTGCAATTTGCAGTCAGTGCCAGGTTGTATTTCGATCAAAATATGACATGCGAATTAAAAAAAATGTATTTACATTATTTTAACCATAAAAATTATCTTTCTATGTTAAATTTTGTGCGGATTTGTCTGTTGTGTGAAATACGAACGGTGCGAAACCTCAAAAAACGCAAAAAAAATTGAATTTCACAGGCTAGCCACAACATAGTAATCTGTGAGGCTAGCACAGCGCATCGATCTTTCAACTTGTTTATTTGTATGTTGATTTATAATTGTTAAAATGATTTAAAATATTATGTTGATATTTATTAATATTTTATTATTAAATAAATTAAATAATAATAAAATAAAAAAGTTTGTTTAGTGGAAATTTTAGCGATTTTTAAAGTACATCCGATTTTTGTTAGTGGTTTTCTGGTGGTTTTAGAAGTTGAATCTGGTGGAAAGCTAGTAAAAGTGTTGGCAACACTGTTGCTGTGCCCTTATCGAGCTCCATTTTGATCCTGACATCTATGTAACACATAAACGCAATAAAGAACTAGAACTTGAATAATATACACGGTGACAACTACAACTTTTTTTTGGTAGGGTTTCTCCCACAATTTTACCTCTGCCACCGGCTCTAGAGGAAAACTAAAAATATAATCTAAAAACTTTCCACTAACGCAACTATAGGTGATGGTTTGAAATAACAATTAAATTAATTTCCGCCTTATTATGTATACCTACCACAGAAAGGGTAACTAGTACCGTTAAGGAAAGGAGGCAAGTATATTACAATGAAAAACTTTAATAAAAATGGCATAAATATTACTTTTCCCATACTAAACTAAAGTTGTTGTAAAAGTAAATCGTTATTTTTTTATAATACTAGGTGCATAAAGCCACGCGTTGCTGTGGCTGATAAGTATTTATAATTTTTGAGCCTTGCAAGAATTCCGGTTTAAAACCCTAAAATTTCCATAGAAAAACCTTAACGGTAATGTACTTAAATTTTGGAATTTATTTTGAAGCTCAGACGGAACCTTCAATTGTATTAATTGGTACCTATAGATTTAATATAATTTCATTATACCAATTCTTCCTCAAGTAATGCATGCATATCCAGAGTGAAGGTACAATTAATAAGAACCTACTTGAGCCCGATTGGTGTTTTTTACAATTTTTTACATTTTTTAATATTTTTGTAAAAATATTGAAAAATGATTGTTTTTGGGACAACAAAAATAAATGTAGTAATAATAAACATATTTTTTTGTGTCCTATTAAAAAACTAAAATCAAGAATATACATTCATCAAGTGTATGCGTTAATTACGCTTAGTTTACGTAATTGTTTAAAATTAGCATTATACTATTATTGATCGAAGATTATAGTAAATGCTACGTGTGCGACCTATGATTAGAATAATACTCACTACTCGTGTATGCAAATATATTATTACTTATTATGATCTAGTATCCACTTAATTGTAATTATTTTATTGCGTCAACCTGCGAGTATTGCGTTAACTACTACTATTAAATAACTAACGACGCATACAATAAACGTAGTACTGCTATTATGGTAAAGTACATTGTATCGTATCTAGCAACATATTAATGGATCGAAAACGATGATGAAGCTTATAACGTTGACTGAATTAGCTCATTACAGTAAGAATTATACAAGGTATGCTCATAGCTCATAATTAAAAAAGAACTAAGTGGTAGAAATACTACAAGTAAATATTAACCTTACTGCTCAGATCTGAAGGATAGGTTAAACTACGTTTGCTGACACCCCTTGAATGCGTGACTCCAAGAGTTCAAGTACAATGGTTTTATATTTTCTGGGAATCTTAAAATTTTATCGTAGTAAAATTTGTTTTGTAAATACAGCTTAAAATTATTTAAGACTGATTGTAGTTACGGTTCAGAAGATCACGACAAAATAGAAACGTCTTTATCTCGTTATATGTTAGTAAATGTCCGAATCAACGTGCCTGTAAGTAAGTGACCACCGAATTACGGAATTATACAAAGTTGACATCGTGTTCTGTTGCGTTCAATTAATAATATAATATTTATACATTTGGGTGACGTGTGGATTTAACTGAAAAACGCTAACGGCAAGTTTCCAGGCGGCATTTGAGCTTTGAACACGCGACAGGTCAAGGTTACGGCTCGCCAACAGCAGGTCGACACCGACGGCGACGGCGGTCCCCCGCGCTACGCAATTGTCATTTAGACCAATTTGTGGAATTAATGTCCAATGGTGCCTCTTCTGTACATATATGATTTAATTACTGTGATGTTTTCTAACTATTACTTTTACGTAAAATTTACTGTTCTACGAATCTGAACCACAGGGGGCGGTACTATTTATTACATTATTTAAAATACTACATATACAAGTAATTGGTATATTGATCACAATATAATTTATGTGGTGGTATGTGGTTTAGGAAACAGTGCTTTGGCACTATCAAGTACTATTTATTGTGGTATTTTGACGAGGAAAATTAATTAATTTCGAAACGTTATATTTTAGAAACGTTAATAAATATCTTGGGATATTTTGTTTTTTTTTTACACAGCACCATCTAGTCCCAAACTAAGCAGAGCTTGTACTATGGGTACTAGACAATGGTCATAATACTTATATACTTTTTTTTTGTAAATACATACTTATAATATATAAGAAACACCCAGACAAACACAAACACCTAAGTTCATCACATAAATGTTTGTGTCTTGTGGGAATCGAACCCACGACCTCGTGATCAGCAGTCCGGTACTCGAACCACTAGACCACAGACGTCGTCGATTTATTAATATACCTAGGAGACAGCTACAGCGGGTATAATTAATTTCTGTTGCGGTTACAGGACATCAATATGACCAAGACAGAATGATAACTATTCAACATTTATTTTTACAGAGTAACTCATTGTTTTGGTATCCATTCCCTAAGATGTTTAAAGAAAAAGGACTAAGGGAAATTAAAAAAAAATACTCGAATTATAGGTACGTCCTCCGGTTAAAAAGACAAGACGTTTGAACTAACTGAGCTACCGATCACTGCCATTGATGTTGATCTTCTACATTAAAAAAATAATCCATGAGTGTTAAAGACCAATAAAAAAAACAGGTTTTCAATTATTTAGCAGCAGTATGCGATATATACAATAAATATTACGAACTTCAGGAAATAGTTATGCATGAATAAAATCGTAGCAAGTGGCGTTCTTGTTTCTGCCTTCCTCTATAGGATGTAAGATGTGAATATAATAATGTTTGTAGAGTTTATGTTGTGGTGATCAGTGTTGTGGAGTTAGTCGGCTGGTTGGCAACATCAAAAATATTATTTATTTATTTTAATGGAAAGATAATTGTGATAATTATACGAATTTTTGCAACGGACACCAAAGTACAAGTAATAAGTATCTTAGTGTAAAGCGCATCAATAAAAAGATTAATATTTTTATGGGATACGACTACGATAAAGTTTGATGCAGCACCGTATCACGAGATACACTAAAAATAATTACAAATCCTAACCATTATCAGTTATCGTTATCATTATCGTAGCGTAAACACAAATGTGGAGATAACAGCATTTTGCGAGATGTCATATCATGGGGATTCTACAAAGTATATTTATTTCTGATTGTATTATCTAACAACGATAACTGTGGACAACTACATCTAAATTATATCGACAAACTGTATATACTTACCTATTTTTATGTTGAATGCATTAGGTTAAATGACAAGCAATTGTTTACGAGCACCATAGTATTGACCTATTTACCCTGATTGATTTCTACAAAATTACGTGGGGAGATAGTAGCCGATATAGCTTTGTTTTCCTTCCACGAATTTAATCTAGATTAACCAAATAATAATGAAGGTATTATAGATAACAAAAAGCGGAACACCCCACTACGGAATAATTAGTAGCTAAAATTATTATAAACTAGGTAACAGTCAAATGTACGATAACACTATAAATTAATACCCCTAAGTTTTCTTTGTTCGGATTAGTAAACAGATGCGTAAAACACTTGGCTGTGCTGTGTATGTCCTTGATATTTTATTATTTTTCCAACAAAATTTCGTTAGTGACCTCTAAAAGCAGGTTTTTACTATGCGACAATGTGGCGTGGCCAATGTTTGTGCGTGCTTAGAGCACCTCGTCGTAAATTAAGGTGGAGTACTGCAAATATTCAGCCACACAGGGTTTAAGGCTCGATTTGTATAAAAAAATCGGTTTATATTTGCACACCACACTAATATTAAAAAAAGTAACTTAAATAAATGGAGGAACGCGAGTAACATCACGGGGAACAGATAGTTTATTTTATATGCGATTCAATCCATAGTTGATTCTAGTTTTTTTTGCCTGACATGGTAACTGACATATCTAAAGCAGCAGCAGATCCTCCTCCGAAGAACTGTCAATTAAACCCAATCACAATGTACCGATTTAATTGGGAATCGACACAACACCCTTTATTATAAAACGTGTGCTCACGCTAGGCGGACAATCGATGAAATGATGGCATGCTATCCTATAAATTAAAGCCACATCTCAGCTTGCTATAATATACAGGGTTACTTGTAATTCGACGTATATCCGCCAGGAGCTGATTGGCGGGCTAAAATGCAACAAATTGAACACCACCTATGTATGGCCGAAATTCAATAGTTTTCGAGATATTTGAATTTTAGGGGATTTTCGATCTTTACCCAAAATTTGACACTAAGTTCCAAATAAAAAAGAAACTACACATTGAATGGGTACCATTAAAAAATGATATTATAGCTGACACTTCAATTAAGCTATGTACATCTTTAAAAGTGCTTCATCCAACAAAATACCTAAATTGATGAGCGATTTAAGAATAATAACTAACCAATATTTTTATTTAATGCTTCAAAAAATGTAGTCTAGTTAAAAAAAATACTATGACATGAATCGTACAAACAACTAAAAAACTTCTCTATTCTCTCAGCTTTCCAAAAAGGTATAAAAGTTAGTTAAAATACACTTAATTCATGGCATAGCATGTGTTTGAATCGGCGTGGGGAGAAAAATCTTCGCCCCCATGATCGGAGTATTTCTTATAATTTATACCCTATGTTACCCGGGCATAGTGTAGCTTCCCAACGGTGAAAGAATTTTTCAAATCGGTCCAGTAGTTTCGGAGCCTATTCAATTAAATAAACAAACAAATCTTTCCTCTTTTTAATATTTGTAGAAAAAGCATTGATAAAAACGTGTAGTTTATCAAAAAAATTACACATCTTGTTCGTGCTGGCCACGGAATTGGTTCTCCTCTCCCAATCCATCGGTTTGGATACCTCTCGTCTAGCCACTGCCGGACAATAAATCGGTAATGTGCTGGGCAACCATCATGTGGAAACATGAGGTTATTTTTTATTTCCTCGGAAATATCCGCCAACAAATCATTGAGGTTGTTTCTTGAAAACTCTTCGTAATTTTCGCTGTTCAAATTTTGCGACAAGAAATGGGGGCCCAGTAAATACTTAATTATCAAATCTTATTTCTACTTCTTATTTTATTCAAATCGGTCCCTACTGGACCGATTTAAGAAAATCTTTCACCGTTGGGAAGCTACACTATGCCCGGGTAACATAGGGTATAAATTATAAGAAATACTCCGATCACGGAGGCGAAGCCGTCGGCGGAAAGCTAGTATCTTTTTAACACAAACACAGATGATTTTTCTCCCCGCGCTGATTCAAACGCATGCTATGCCATGAATTAAGTGTCTTTTAATTAACTTTTATACCTTTTTGGAAAGCTGAGAGAATAGGGAAGTTTTTTTAGTTGTTTGTACGATTCATGTCATAGTATTTTTTTTAACTAGACTACATTTTTGAAGCATTAAATGAAAATATTGGTTCGATATTATTCTTAAATCGCTCATCAATTGAGGTATTTTGTTGGAAGAAGCACTTTTAATGATGTACGTAGCTTAATTGAAGTGTCAGCTATAATATCACTTTTTAATGGTACCTATTCAATGTGTAGTTTGTTTTTTATTTGGACTTTAGTGTAAAATTTTGGGTAAATATCGAAAACTCCCTAAAATTCAAATATCTCGAAAACTTTTGAACTTCGGCCATACATAGGTGGTGTTCAATTTGTTGCATTTTGATCCCCCAATCAGCTCCTGGCAGATATACGTCGAATTACAAGTAACCCTGTATAATTATAGTACGGTATAGCGCTTTATATTATAGCTATGTCTGTGACAGGCTTTACTTCCGTCAAAAAGTTCAGCGGCGTAGTACCTACTCACAACCGGGTGAGTGTATGACAAGATTGTGAATGTGAACAAAGCAAAAGAAGTTATAGAAGTATGCAAGAACCGTAGCAACGTTCTGTAGTCTCTGCCTACGCCTATACGAAAAAGGTGTGAGAGTATCATGTATTATTAAAATTTGTCAATATTAGGTATATTATGCAGTTTGTCATTAATTGTCATAATTATCTGTATGATGTGCCCCGTTCAAGACGTTGTTCTGCATTATAATTAACAATGAGTTCTGCATTGGGCTTCAAGTACGGTGCTATAATTTATCATCAATTTAACGACGATTATGTACCGGTTGATAATGACAGTTCTAGCAAATAGTGATTCATTACGATTCATAGATAATTTTATCGGAAGTATTCGGCAAACTTACTGCCATACAGCCACAGTCCGCTGGTATGTACACCGCCGTACATAAGAATTTATGTCTATGTTCTAGTGAGTAGTCAATTTTATACACACAGAATATTTTAGCACTAAAGTTACTCGAGCTTAGAATATTATATCCTTCTTAAAACCGTCAGCTATTAAAGTAAACAACACTAAGTTAAAAAACGAACGTGTCATAAGTAAATTATTTTTGAATCGTGTTTGTCAATACATTTTGGTACCGTAATAGATACCGTAATTGGTTCTAACTGGTTTATTGGTTTTAAAACAAATTGTGGTGAAGTGATAAAAAAACAAAAGAATAGTAACGAGCACACGTTCTCATTACATTAAGAAGAATTAGTCGGTGGCTTATAAAAAAATCCCACATTTACCTGGCTTATGTACAGGAAAATATTTCGTTAAATACTGTTGTTTAAATTTATGCTATTGTAGTTCACAGAATACAAGCATACAGTCATGTGTTATATACCTAAGTACTTTAATAAATATAAGTATAAAATTAAATATAGTTATAACTTTGACGTCATAAGTTTTATCAATAAATTCTGATACGTCACAGTTCAGATATCTCCAATTTTTTTTGGTTATTCCTAAGTTATATTTTCTTAAATAAGTACCTCTATCCCCAAGTTATATTTTGTTATAAAAATTCGTGTGCGTGTGATATCTAATTTATTTTAACATAACATAATATTTATGTAAATATAGATAGCGTTAGTTTTACTTACTTGTAGTTTTACCAGCCTAGGGGTATGACCACTAGACTGCCAAGTCAAACTGTGTGACTGCGTAAAAAGTCCTAACTAAAAATCTAAAAACAAGCTCTGTGATGTTGGAAAATGTATTGCAAATGTATTGTTTATGAACGAACAGCTTGTCCCGCCTGCAATACATTTTCCAACATCACAGAGCTTGTTTTTAGATTTTTAGTTAGGACTTTTTACGCAGTCAGGTTTTTTGTTTCATTTAATAATTGATTTTATTTGCTTCTTTTTAGTTTATAAATCATCATAGAATCACTAGAAAGATCCTAAATGATAATTTAAAATGTAAATTGATACAACTAAAGATCATTTTCAAAATCAATTCGCACATTAAAGCGTATAAAATCCACCATATTGTTTTTTTTTAAATTTTATGTATCCAGTGACACTCGTGCCATCAAGACGAATCTAATGAGGTGTCATTTATCTAAATCGGTTGAGCCGTTGAGTAGTTACGACCGGACATAGGAACGGACATACATACATACATACATACATACATACGCGTCAAACGCATAACCCTCCTCCTTCGGCAGTCGGGTAAAAACACTACTTATCCACGTAAATTAATTAATTCAAGCTGAAATGGTAGATACTCCAAAACATTCTAAATTAACTGCAATCACTTGTCGTATAAAAGTATAAGATCATATATTATTCTTTTGATGGTGAGTGATAAAACAAACTTTATTATCCCGAGGACAACTATGTGCACCCCATAAGGTTGAGTTTTATTTTGTTAGCTATCATCATCGCATAACAATGTGTCTTATTGTGTTGTAATGGGGAGCTCTGATTTAAATGACCTTTGTCGTGTTTGGCTCATACGTCTCGTAGGTTTGGTCGTAAGGACATTCGATCATATTTGTAATCTAATTCCGTAAGTCTACCTTGTCTAGACAATATGTGCAGCATGCATGTTATGCATTTTAATAGCTAAATTGGTATTATTATGAATGCTCCGACCACCTGTGTTCTGTCTATAATTCACACGCCATGGGGCACGTACAGCATTCTCCCGGGGCCTCGTAAATTAATTAGATTGCAACTACACTTTAATAAATTAAAAAATACATTTTCCTGTTGATGCTACTAAACGTGGCTGTAGTTTATTTACTATCCTGATGTTTTGTCTATTGATCTTTGAACAATGGTCATAAGATTTCTTAGTAGTAAACAGCACTTGAAATAATTTGTGACTACTTGAAGCCGTATCTATTATTTGTTTAGGTACGTACAACATTCAGACTACCTACTTTTACAAGTCCTTTTATTGTTTTCCGAAACTATAAACAAAAGTCTATGAATATTAATTAGTAGTAAACTTACTTCATTATGCGACTATAACCAGGGTGAAGGGGTGAAGTTTACGACACTGCGTATTTAAATTTCAGATTATGTGAAGTGTTTTTGAATTTTGTATAATTAAATTGAATGTAAGCACAACATGAGTTATTTTCCATGCATCTTTTAACAAAAGATAGTTTATTATATATGCAATAGGTACGGTCCAATATCAATGATACTTTTCAGTAACTCATTTACCTACATTGAAAATTTTAATTTAAGTAGCTATGTGTGCGTTGCGATGTATACTGCTACTAAATTACATACTGGGAAATCAAATCACATTCGAAAAAGGGAAATCTTGAGTTTGTTTACTATTTATGCCAACAGGCTTAATGACAAATTGTTAAAGAAAACGTTGTTCCTCTGCTTACAGGCGTCTAATTGAATTATGTAGTTTGTTTAATATCTGCTCCCAAAACTCCCAAAGAAAAACGGATATCTTAGATTTTCTTCATTTTTCCGGGACAGTTTTGCAATTTTTCTTGCCCTGAAAATCTTAATCAGTCTATTAACAAATTAAAAAAAATCGCTAGAACTGTCCAGCCTTTTGCAAGTGATGAGCTTACATTTGCATATTTTTTTTATTGAAATATATAATTATTATTATATACTTAGATTAATTATAAATATAAATAGATGGACAGTCATTTTTTGTACGCCGCAGCACAGCAGCTGTGTTGCCTACGTATTTAGGTATATCTATGGTGAACTACCATGAACTACGAATATTGTACTGGTGTTGTTAGTGTTGTACTTGTAATTTTACGGACGTTACACACATACTTATGTGGGTCTCGTTCGCTCATGGTGTTTTTATCTTTTTCGCTGCTGCGAGGCCAGAGGAGTGAGCACGCGAGCGCGCTAGCACCGCGCCTGAGACTGATTGTATGACATTCCGTCGGAGTTGATGGCGCGAATCGGCCGCGTTAACACCGTACTTTTACATGTTTCACGTAATACAAATTGTTTGTTAACTTTCGTTTCAACCTAGCCGTGCCAGTGGTGCATTGTCCTTATTTACGAAGAAAGTTGGCTTAACAACAGTGAGCACTAAGTCACATAATGTGATAACGATTAAAATGACCATATACGTACAAAATTACAACGCGTACTCATATTGCAAATCAAATGACTCAGTGTTTTAAAAAAATTAAAGTGTTTACACCTTATAAAGTTGTTCCAGACTGCTAAACAGTGGAATGTGCGTTTCGGGCTCCGGCAAGCTGGATACGAGAGCATAAAAATAGAACCAATTCAAGATTCCATGTGGAGTAGTTAGTCCTCTATTATGGGAGAAGCTGATTGCATCTGTTTGTTATAAGCTGCAGTGTAAAATAATCGTGAGCAATATGTGGAACAGCTGGAGATGTCGGCTGCGCGCTGTCGTGATCATTGCTATATACATGATCTTAAACACGAATGCAGAAATCGAATGTCCAGGGCACGGGCCAGGTTTGATAACTTTTATCTTTGGAAATCTAATGGATCTTCTTTCTGACACACAAACGGCTGTTAATGTCTTTTGATGATTAACAAATAGGCTCTGTCAAATGTGCACAATTGTAGTGACTATCTAGTCACGTTTCTGACTTCTATGAGTTAACTCATTTCATACACAATCGAACTGAAGATTGTACAGCATGATATTCTTCGAATGAATATTAAAATTACTTATTAATACACGAGCATACAAATCTTCTGCACTGTTTCCTTATCTCAGTGATTAGAGACTACTCCAACTATTGTGTGTCTTCTCTTAACTAGAAGATTACATTGCATTACACGTAGTAGGGGACTCTAAGACAAATTATATTTTGTTTTATGACCACAGTTTCAACACAATTTGTTTTCCAGTTTGAATTTTTTTTTAATGTTTATTTGTTACCTACGACTAGATGACTATTCTACAACACTTAATGGTGACCACAAGTTGGAGTAGGCAAGGTATCACTGAAATAAATAGTAAGCTAATAATTGTAAGAACAATCTAACAGCATTGTGTCACTTTGTCACTTTCCGCGTACTTAATACTGGCATTTTGAATTTGTTTAATTATGGTCACTAATTTGTAACTAAAGCTTGCTACTGACTTATAATAGCTCGAACAGAGGGCTGTTGGATGTATATAGAAGATAGCTTCGCAAGGGTATGTACCAAGTAATGGATTCTGCATAAGCTTCATAAATGCCGTGTGGATGGCGGCAGTGCTAACAAAACCCTGTTATTAAACCTGATGTTTTAAACCAGTCACTAATACTGAAACCATACACCCGAGCCTATTTAGAAACGGCTTCTTATTTAATGGTTCAACTTTAACAATGGCGTTAATACCTACATTATTTCAGATAGAAAAGGGTTACTTTGCTGAAATCACTTAGTAAATGGAATGTTTATTCATTATAAAGCGTTGGCTCAGGGCTATTCGCCATCAAATAATATTTGGTTTGACTTTACAGACTTTAGACGTTACATTGGAAGTTATAAATCTTACCGCTTGTTTATGGTATGACTAGGATGACGAATTGACAAGAAACATATAGATACATTGAAGAGATAGCATTACATGATTCACATGCTATATTAATTATTTTTGTATTATTAAAGAAATTATTATTTTCTAAGAAATTGATAAGTAATTAATGTACCTTTTCAAAGTTATAATATTAATTAAGATTGTGAATTGACTAACAGTTTAGGAAAATAGTGAACATCGGTCGCAATATAAGCCGGGTACCTATTGTTAAATTGTTACTATGCGCCTATACAATGTGCCAGTCTGCAAACAGGAAATTATGAAAAAGGGGAAACAGATTAAAGCTGTGATATCTACATTCCCAATGCGTAGTAGGCATTTACATTAATTTAAGTTTGGGACCGGATAGCTTTTTGGTGTCAGTATAGAAATTTTTAATACATAGACAAAGACAGTAAAATAAGTACCTAAATTATAAGCAAACAAATTAGATTCAATCAAATGAATCAACCTCGTAATAGTGTTTATCATTAGCGGTTGAAGTTCATATTGATACGGAAATGAAATGCATTATACACAAGGCAGTGACCTGTTACAACGTTTGGTGCTGGTGTTAGTGTGGCCAGTTACACTGGGTGTAATCGGCACCTACGCGAGCGCTAATAAAACAGATACCAGACAGGTTGGCTTATAGCCAAGCATCAGCTGGATCAGGTCTAATTGTAACAATATTATCATAATACATTTCATACAATATCGTAACTGACAAACTTGTCAGTGCTTACACGTCCGATACCTAGTCGGACATATAGGTACATTGAGTACGCTGTAGTACCTATCATCTCTCAAATCTCTCTAATAAATACTAATGCTTTAAAAAAATAGATGGTTGTCCTATCAAACGTTCTTATTACTAGTTTGGCCTTTTGGTTCAGTCAAGCAAACTGCAACGCTCCTCTGTCCTCATTAAAAACCTTAATTGAATTGATTTTAAAGTGTCTTTTTTCTTCCTATTTTAATAGATTTTTATAATAACCTTAAACTTATGGAAAGTGTTTGAGTGCAAGTTTCTAAATTATATGTTTCGGAAGGAGAAAATTGTATATACAGGTATAAAAAATCCATCCATGGTTAACTTTTTCAAATACTTAAGTAACATCACATACTTAGTTTCAAATGTCTCAAAATTATGAAGTTAATTTTATTTTGCTGTATCTACGGGAACGGGCAACGAATGCAGCGATAGATAAATTATTTGCATAAGTATGTCGGTTCCATGCGGGCATTATCTTTCCTGTATGAAAACCTAGCTGTGAAATCGTTCTTTGTTTGTGTACTTAGTGTTATAAATAAACTGATTCATCTCCACCTTGGCGAGGTTTATAGAGAAATCCTGAACACAGTGCAGATCAGATGTTGGTAATATCAATATCCGTTTCACTGTAACCGCTTCATGGAAAAGCCAAATATACATACCTGATATATATAAATGATCCGATGTATCCGTGCGATATTCTAGGTTCTCTGGTTTTTTCATTAAGATATGGGGATATTTCGGTGACGAATCAGTTAAAAGATAGTGTGGGTTTGTTTTTATTTTCTCTCTCATGAAACGTCATAATATAATAATAATAATAATAATTTTTATTCCAAAAAATGTACAGTGGCTTTCAATAGGACAATGATTTCCAAACTAGGCTAAGCCTGTATTTTGGAACTCTGAGTTGAGTCTTAGAGTTAAGTCACTATTACATTTGACAAAATTATTAAAATAATATGCAACAAAATAAACGTCAATTCTATAACATCTAATTGAGAGTTGGTACATAGTAATTAGACTTGGTTTATTGTAAAAAGTAAAAAATATTTATGAAAACGAGTGTGGATTTGTAAGTGTTCTAAAGAACTCGTTGCTTTTGGTGGTTCCACTTTTATTGAAGTTTTACTGAAAACACTCTTTTAAACTCATAAACAGTTAGTTAGCCCTATGTTTATAATTACCTGCTCGGGGTGACAGCTAAAGGTAAAGCAAAACAAATATTGACAATTAGAAATGAGTCAGACTCCAACTGCAACTTGTCAGCAAATACCTAACGGTTTGAATTTGTCTGAGAGGGGCGCCAGTCTAGGGTTACCGCGGTTTTCTAGAAATACTCTTATAAATAAAATTAGTTTCGGTCAAAATACATGTCATAATATTGTAAATACAAGAACATGTTTCTATTATTTGTTAATATTACATGCTCTTTGAAATTTCATCGTTTCGACAATACAGACACTATTCAGGATTAGGTAGGTGAAGATGAGCTCGCTAAATTTAGGCTTTTCTGCAAGACACCCTCATGAAGTCATGATATACTCAAACCTTATCCCCATAATGTCAGATACATAAATAAACATAGATATCGCAGCATGCATCGTCTGCGATATAACAATCATAACAACCTTCTACATATATATAATAATTATAGGTATAATTCGGATGCGCCCAGGTAGGTTCTCGAATCATATTCATAAAGGTTTTGTGTTTTTTTCCAGTAGTTCAAGTTATCTTGCAAAATTACACGTGGTCAGGTTGTAATCGCTCTTGTCCCATATGGGGCAGCCTTACTTAGCAGTTGTGACTCAGTCAGTCATCAATAGCGTCTCGGATGAATTCACGATATTTTACGAGAAACGTGTGTATGACTCATTCCCTGTCTGTACCTACAGACGTTAATCATCTCATTGATATTTCATCTTAGTTTTATTTCATTAATATAGTATTTCGCGGTATTTTGCATTCATTCAAATGTAGAGTAGTAGCAGGTATGTTTACGATGTTAATGTTGGTACGAATGGAAGTCCCATTGATATCAACAGGCGTCGTATAATGAAGGACAACATCGTGAGAAAACGTGCATGCCTTAAAAAAAATCTCAACGGCGTGTGAAGTCTGCCAACTCGTACTAGGCAAGCGTAGTTGACTGTAGCCTAAATTAAAATTCAAACCATATAAATAGGTACTTTTGAAACGTTAAACTAGTTGCACGGTTCCAAAAAAAGTGGATCTTATGGAGAAGAGCCGGCAAGAAACTAAATTGATACTCTTTTTAAAAAATATGTGTGGTAACAGTAACAATTGTTGTGAATAGTAATGAGGATGATGCAGCTTGAAGCCTAAACCAGACCTGTCTCACTCTGAGAGGAGATATTAAATTAAAGTACCCATCTACAAAACAACATGTTGTTCGTCTCGGGTCTGCGTGGGAAGTTGATCATTTTATACTTTATTATTAAACAGTTGGTGTCGGTTTAGAGGTCGCATAATTATTATCAAATTAAGTACCTACCTATATAATTATTATCGCTCGTAATAAGAGCCCGAGACACATTTTGGTAGTTATATATGTTATATTTGCTTACAACGATAACATATATAATATAATATGTTTAAGTTTTTTATTTATGTATATCCATTCCATATTTAAAATAGATGGCTTTGACGCTGATAGGTAATAACTACTAAACACGAGTAAATTAAGTTACTTTTTTTGTAACTTTATCATCTTTGTAAAAATACTCATAAAATACATAAATATCCTGGGACATTTTACACAGCACCATATAGGCCCAAACTAAGCAGAGCAATAACAATAATTCAATCGTATGCGTATGCTAAGTACCCAAAATGTCACGGTGTTTAAAAATAATTACACTATTTTTTAAGAATTTTACATAAAATATGGTACGGGTACAAATGAACACACATACAAATGTATAAATAAGAATACAAAATAGCACTTATATTTAGGTATCGAGAAATTTATTTAGGGTGTATAAATTTAATAATCCACGATATTCCTGTTACTTGTGTAGATTAAAATAGGGGTCGTAAAACATAACTGTATGTTTTATTTTATAACAAAGAGAAATTGAATTATTTGTTTTTACTAAAACGATGTGTAAAAGCAATGACAATGACAAACATATCACATTTTACACAACATTTTTGATAAGATAACGTCTGATACATAATTTATCTATACGTATATATAGGAGTGACAACATAATCACGCTTAAATGGACATCTGTGTTTATTTGGATTTGTTCAAAATAAAAAAATACTGCATCATTTATTTTGACTAAACTTGATAAAATATAAAATAGCTCTAGATATCATTAAACAAATTAACCAATTAATTACATAATTCAGTAATTTTTGAAATAGTGTCTAACATACCACAGTTTTCCGGCGCCGCGCCGGTGTGTTTTTAGATACCATGTAAAAGGGGGCGAGCCTATTGTCATTAACCGGACACAAATCGAAATTCCTGGGTTCTACTGAAAATTTAATTGAAAAGTCCAACAACACTTTGCTCGACCCAGGAGTCGAACCCAGAACTTCGAAGGCAGCAGTTGCGCTTGGCATCACTACTCACAAGGCTAACGAGGCAGTTGACATAGGTAGTGTCTGATTTTCTAACCAATGTTTTGGCGTAGAATCGATCCCAGGTGTAACAAGTTTGTTTAAACCGGTTCAACTCTCAAGGTAATAGTCGATTTGTGAAGGTTCTATAAGTTCTATAGGTGCGACAAAACCAACCTTTCCTCTGGTAATGGATTAGTAAATACTTAGCTAACAATCTGCTAAGCACAAGATAATGACAACATAAATAGAACGTTATGTGAGAAGACTCTGAATGTTTGAATTAATTCCCTTGCCTTCAATACTCCGCCGCTTGTAATTTTTTGCCATGTGGCCTCAAACATTCATCAAGGTCGTCTCGACAATTCTATATTTAGCTACAGAGACAAAGTCTAATGATGCATAGTACCAGTGATTTCAAATTAAGAATTCTAGTCACCATCGTCTCTTGATAACTGCTACGATTAAAGGGAGATGCTTGGTACACAAATTGGTGGTAGTACCTTATATTCAGATGTAGATTCTCTCCATTCTCCGGACATAAAACTTCGTCGCTCGAGTTGACTGCCGGCTTGCGAAAGACTATTGGTGTTTTCACTTTTCCGGTAGTCATACGGAACAAGGATTGTCTTGACGTCACTCCTTTGAAATGATTCATTAGAGCCCCAATCACTGCATAATTACTTTTGTGATAATTAAAGAATATTGTAATTAGACTGCATTTGTTTTATTTATCACGTTAACTTAAGGTGCTCCCACACACCTCACAAACGTCTGTCAACATTAAATAAACTTTTCGTTGTGGGAGCAGTAGAAAGAAATGTAAAAATATTCCAAAACACGCATTTAAAATTTTTCATAAACATCTTTAAATGTCAGAACACAACTGTTTGAAACTGTTTCCAACTTGTGAGCACCGATGTGGGAGTGCCTTTAGCAACACTAATGAGGTTCGCCGCAGTGTAATTGGAATTCCAGAGAGTAATACAGATAACCATACTTACGGTGTATGACCAAAATAGAACGCCTTATCTCTGGTGCCTTAGAAAGACATAAGGATAATTACGGGCATGGTATTTCTCCAAATAACAAACACAGGACAACTAACAAATAGTTTATTAAAACATTTTAACTAATGAGGTAACCAACTTCATATACTATCTTTTTGTATTTTTTAAGCATTTTCCATGCTAAGATTACAAGTTATTTTTAATGAAGGAAAAAATAACTTCATATAGTTAGGAATCTATACTTCTATACTAATAAAACTAAGGAAAAATTTGATTGTTTGAATTGAATAGGCTCCAAAACTACTGAACCGATTCAAAATAATTCTTTCACCATTAGTAACATAGGCTATAATATATATAACCACGTGGGCGAAGTCGTTGGTGGAAAGCTAAAGAAAAGAAAAGAAGTACATCCTGCAATAGTATTATGTATTCAAATTTTAAAACGTTTATACTTTTACTTTACCACTATATAAAAACCACCAGCCAGGAACAGATCAGCTACATTTATAGAAACTTCAATAACGCGAATCATCTGAATAACGTGAATGAATTCTTGATAGTACACGTTATAAAAATAAAATTCAAATGAATGATGAATGTTGTTTTTAAACAAAGCATCACTTTTAACCCTGGCAACTGACAGGGAAAACAGTGCGATGAAATGAATCCAAGGAAAATAGCATTGTATAGTCTAAAAGCAGGTCTAGGTAAAATAAACAACACAAAGTAATGCTCTGTTCTCTTAGATAAAATTACGATATATTTAAATTTTAATATAGTATTTTTTTTAAAACCCGTTAACCAACTTTTCAGTAACAGCCGAAATTTCTTCAGTAGAAACTTGTATATTAGTAGGTGAATGTTTATAGATGTCCTGTCCTGTTATGTTAGCAACACCCAAATTCAATTTCTGTAAGAACTTAATGTACCTATCAGATAAGTGGATAAAAGATTTTCGTGTAGGTGTTGGGCTAAAGTGAAATGCCCAGTGTTGTGTAGGCCGTAATTTGTCAATGTCCCTTTTCGGATATCATCATTCAACTGTCCTAAGAAAGCACTATTGTGTTTCAGTAGGTACTTACAGTTAGTTGCGATTCTCAGGGTATTAATCACGTTGTAATTTTGGCTATTTATAAGCACGGCACCAAAAATTGAAAACACCCCTGACGATAATTAAAACAATTTTTGCTAGATACATTCATTACAATAAAAACTAGTTGGAGTCAATGAGGTTTTTAGTTATTTCAATTAACTACATGTTGTAGATAATGATTAATTTTCAACAAAATAGCTAATTCGATTTCAGTTTTGTTGCACCAAATCATGATTATAAATGTCTTGGCTTTCGAGCGTAAGGATCATAATCATAAATTTTGTTGACTGATACAGTCGAGTAATTCAGTACACATACAATTTTATCACCTTGTGTCCTTTCTTATCAAGCCAAGCTTGTATTGGACTTCCTATCTACCGACTGCCTCACTATCAACGATCTTAGAGATGATAATATGATTGCGGACACACTGATACCTAAGTGGATATAGAGGATATTGGTCCGTATTGTTTTCTATTATGGATGGATAATTTTCTTTCCGGGTTCTTTACATTTCGTTACCAGTGTTAGTCTAATTTTAAATATTCTTGCACAGGAGTGGAGAAATAGGACTAAAACACTACCTTACACGTTTATTTTATAAAATAGTAAGCTAAAGTGACGCATCAATGAGCTAAAACTGCAAGTGAAATCATCGGCTATTTGCAAAGTGCATCTTAACTTAGACTTGGATGCAGACTTTTATAATTATTTTTACTGTACCTATGAACAAAGATTTATAAAACATATATAATTATGTAAATTGAATTCTTCTTTAACAACTTATTAATCGCTAGATCTAACTTTACTCTCTATGACTGCCAAAACGTTAATTTCAAATTAAATAATTAACGGTATATTTAAAATATCCTTCGACATAGTCAGTTTACGTATCGAAGTTCTTCCACACAGTTTTAGTAATATTATGTAAGTATTACCTAATTTAGGCGACGACCCGACGTAGCTAACTGCATAATTTCAGCCAAGGTTGACTCATAATAGTAAACTCGACACCCGAAGTGTACATTTTCTCGTTAATGCACTCAACGTAGAGTATATAGGTGTGTACCAAGTGTTTATAGATTTCAGGACTAATGGGAATCTTTGCGTCATACGACCGAACAGCGTAGGTGTGACAATTTATATTAATAATTTGATGTACTAGATGAAATTATTAGGGCAGTGTGGGAGGGAGCAGATAACCCAGTAAATGTGTATGACGATGGTAAGCAGTGCTTGATATAATAGCTAATTACAATTAGTGATGTCTACTAAAAGCAGTTGCAGTGATAAAATCTTTGGTTTGGCGCAATATTAAATTAATGGGAAATTGCAATAATACAGAAGTGTCAGTAAAACAATACACGTCGCATTTACAAAGAAAAAACAGAATATTGGAATTGTTACTATTCCGAAAAAAAAACAGTTCATTTTAGTAGAATTATACAATTCAACAAGAAGGCCAATTTTAGTTATACTATACATTGTTACAAATTGTAAGATTTCTAATGAAACCGCCTGGGAAGAGAAATAAAACGTGCCCCTATAGACCGTGAATAAAATTGCGTTCGTTAATGGCTAATAAAGTTGATCGTCGTCAGTTTATTACACAAATCAATGGACAAACCCTGCAGATGTCGTAAATTGTCACTTATCAAGCTTAGACACCATAACAGCGTACACTAATGGATCCACTCGTAACATTATAGTTGTATAATAAATGATAAGCCTAATACCATACACAATATCTCTATTGCCAATTAATTTACCCATGAGATATACCATATGTCCCAAATGGCACAAATTAATCATATGAAAATTCCAAACAATACCAATCATAATCTCCACATGGAAAACGCTTAAAAAAATACAAAAAGATAATACCAATCATATTAAAATAATTATGTGAGTACCTATATACCGCATCCTGTGTAAATATTATGTGTAAACATGGGTTTATTTCATTGTAACGTACTGATACCAATGGTAACTACCACTGGAATAACCCAAACGGATTCGGATGTATATCATCACGACACGTTACGGTTAGGTACTATATTATGTTGTCATCTAAAAGTAACATATCCTTACAAATAAGTAAAAAAAAAAAAATCCTTACAATAACTATTTTTGCGACAAAAGAGCTCATATTCCAGCTTAGCCACCGACTTATTTTTTTAAAATAGGACTTATCTTATGCCTAACGTGGGAATGTAGTGCGTGTGCATTTTTGACACTAATGAATGACAATTTTTTTTTTAGTTAAAATAAATATTCTACTTGCACTTTGCCAAATACATACTATAAGGGTTTTTGCCTGTTTATTTTAATTTAAACTAGTTACTGCTTAATTCCCGCGCTTTTCACGTTGAATTTCAAGTGGATAGGTACCTACTTAAAATGTCAAATAGTGAAAGAATAAGCTACAAACTGTATAACTATATTGAACTACAATTTGACTACAATACGTACTCGCACAACCATTTATACGTAACGGTAAGTATAGGTAGGTATGTAGTAATCTTACTTCACAGTTGTTTAGAACATTAAGATTGTGTTGTGCAATCATACAAACTCCACATATTTAGTAGGTATATTCAAACGATTCAAAATGGTATGTGTTGGTTAATCTGAATAAAACATGTGTTGTAGTACGCACTATAAACTTATTAAAATGTATTCGTCTGTCTATAGAAATCGTTGTATATAAATTAATGATTAACGTCTCGAAGTTATTTATAATCACACTCTGCATTTAATTCGTATGCAACCAATGTCCAAGTTGCCAGAATAAACCGATTAAAAAATTCACCAGCATAATATTGAGCAACTACTATAAGTATAACCTTGAATTGGTGCTGATGGGATACTTTATTTCTAACATTAATTTAAACGCTATTTACTGAGAATTTACAAATTACATACTTAATATCTTCGCAGTTAGTCATGACTTTTCCAACGATTAGTGCCCCATTTTCTTACTGTGCCATTTTGTTAGGTGTTTCGTCATTCACCTACATAATTACGTCACGGTGTTAATTATAATTTTGATTCTTCACCACACTATGGCTTTTTCCTGTATCGACAAATTCCCATATAAACAAACACTCCGTCCCTACTTGAGCCTTCACAATTTTTGGGTCAATTCATTCGGAAATTGACAAACAGACCAATGAATATTTCGATCATGGTAATTATAGTGACTACATTATATGTAATTAGTGATTATTCATATATTTTTATTTAACAAAATAAGTGTAATATGGTTATGGTAATCTAATCCTTATCTACTAGACTATGTTTAAATGAGAAGTTTTTCTAAAATATTGTCATTAGAATTGACATTACATGTAAGTAGGTACATTTCCGCATAATTTCAAAGTCGCCCTTTAACTTAATCAGCAAACATAAATTATAGCCATGCCGATATATTGGTATCTAGTAAACGTTTGACTCGAGTAATTTGGAATAGGATCGCGTGACTAGATAATATTATTAGTAAACAAACAACATATTCGGACCAATTTTACATAGGTATCCGATAATCACGGCTTTTAGCGTAAACCTCAATGTTTGTTTTTTTTTGTTTACTATTTTTTATCCATTGCCCATAAGTATCCCAATTCACTTGGGGTCGGCGCAGTATGTATTTCCTTCCATGCAACTCTATTAGCCGTCATCTCATTTCAATTCCTTTGTGGACATATTCTTTCTCACACAGTCCATCCATTTTTTCTTTGGTCTTCCTCTTCGCATATATCCCTCCACATTCATGCTCAAAACCTTTTTGGTAACATGCTCCTCACTTCTACGCATCACATGTCCATATCACGATACGCGGTTACTGCACAAGTTTTCAGTAACCAGTGCCACATTCAAACTACCTCTGCACTTGTAAACTTCCTACATACACTCAGTCCTGACCCCGTCGATTCCATTTGACTACTCCAAATTACTCGAAATTTGACGTACTTACCCGCTCTTACGTCAAAAGTGCAACAGGGTTTATTAGATACAAACTCTTTTTTATACCTCCAGATTTTTGTCACTCTACATTAATTTATCACAGCACAACTGTATCGTAAAACCAGTAGGTACTTAGGTATAATTAGTTATACAGTATTACAAACTTAATCTTGGTACAAATCTCGACTGTCAAAGGCGTGCTCCGTCGTTTTGCTAATGATGTGACGCTTAAATAACCGAAAGACTATAATATTACTACACTAAATGTATGACGTGTAGTCGTGTTCAGATATTGTCTAAAAAATATCTTAAATTATCGTTAGGTAGGTACAGATACTTACCAAATAAAACAAAAATGAAATAAGGAACATTAATTGCAGAGCTTGCTAACATTACATCTGTAATATTTATTACTTTATGTATGTACTCGTCATTCCATTCTCAGAGACATGCAGACGTTCTGCTCGGCTCACACACGTTAACTCGTTATGAAGCAAATGAGATGCTTCCTATCTTATTTTACAATAATTTTAGCGACAGGATGCTCACATTCTGATATCTTAACGCAGACTTCCTGCATAAGTGTACTGTGCGTACTGTTTTACGTACAGTTAGTTGTACCGGATGTGTCAACTGTTATATCGTGTATTTTATATTGAATAAATAAACATTATTAGAACGTTGAAATTACAATGATTGTTGTTATTTATAGACGAGTGCCGATGACCTAGGTCGACTACCGATTGGGTGTAAATACTTAACGATATTTTTAAACTATGTTAGTCAAAATATACTATAATATGTTTCTCTGTAAAAGTCTATATGTAAATTTCTACGAGTTGTTTTCGTATTGCAACATAAGATAAAATGTTATCCTATGTGCATTATCTAACTAAACAAACAGTAAGACTGTTATTCCATTAAAATACGTAATGCACGTGTTCGTACAAAAAGGGGCCATATTTAAAAATGATAAACAGCTATCAATCCCGTTTAAATGTGTAGGTGTACTAACAATATACCATACCCACATAATTTGACAGCGTACATACGCTAACAATTGCAAGCATAATGTACTTAGTCTGCAATTATTAGCGTCAAAGTCATTGTTAAGTTAACTTCATTATACAAATACATTTATATTTATGTGCGCTGTGGTTTGGGTACCTAATATTATGTCGGTACTTACTAACAAAAAGTAATCATTACCTATTCATACATTTATCTAGATATAAGTAGGTACATTTGACTAGAAACAATTCTTGAACAACATGTCACTAGACGAGATAATTAGTTCTCGAGTAGATTTTGTAATTTTTATTGTAATCTGGTGGGCGGTTGTAAAAATATCGACGAAAATTTAAAAAAATGTATACATAAATGATATTATGGTTTACTCCGAAACCTCGCTGTCTGTCCCGGGCAGTGCGTTTAGTTGGGACAATACTATAATGGGTACAAAACAAAATACATCTATATTTCAAAAAAACTTTTAAAATAAATCATTTTAAAACAAAAAACAAACCGCCTCCTAAAAACACCTGGGAACTAAAAAGCAAAAAATAGCACTGTGCCAAACTACTAATTTAATTTAAATATGACTTTCGTCGATTGTCTGTTTGGCACCGACTCCAATTAGTTAGAAATCATAATGTATGTAAATATGTACCTGTTATTTTTTGCTTTTTAGTTCCCAGGTGTTTTTTGGAGGCGGTTTGTTTTTTGTTTAAAAATAATTTATATCTATCAATTTTTCTTTAGTAATTTGTACTTAGTCAATTCTATCCAAACAATGCGGCTCTTGTTGACGTGCTTTAGGACCAATAATCAAATCAGCACAAATTCGTTGCAAACAACAGTAATTTGGTTTAAAACTACTGCCACACACACGGGACTGTTATACATGTGTGGGCTAGTTTGTCTACCAGACAATATCATATTAACTGAAAAAGTCGTCAACACTTGCACTTAGCGTGATGAAATGACCACTAATTTGTTGATAAGCAGAGCTGCGGGGTCCTAATCACTTAATTGGTCGCCGTTTCCAGGGTTTAATACGATCAATTGTTATCAGCGAGGGACATGACGTTGCGGTTCATTTGCCATCCTACTGGTAGGATTAATTTTCCGAATGTTGACCGCACCTGTGTCACGCCCTGGACGCGAACACTACTAATTAATAGTGTTTTCGATAGGTGTGCAGTGCGGCGCGCGCGTCCGCCGCCACAGCTCACGTTACAAGCGCCATTAGTATGATGATAAGCTTGTCAAGTTGCTACAGCTCGACTGACTGTCGTCGCTCAGTTAGCGACTTGATATATTACCTTTCGATTAGCGCGTTGTAACACTAAACTTACCCTTGTGCGGCCGTCGATATTTGCTTATGCATCAAGTTTAATAAGTACATTCGATGATGATAAATTGACTGGGAACCTATCAATCAGTAGAAATTATTTGATCGGAAGTATGTTTGCTTATACATTAGGAGTTGATGTGCTATATAACATAAATTTATTAGTTTCAATCATGGAAGATGATAAATGATGTTTATAAACTTAACATTCTGAAAAAAAAAACCCTTGAATAGTCACTACCATTGTCGCTTTCAGATGCTCTACGATCGAATGGCCCAGTTATTAGTCCATGTCAAAGCGAATTAATATTGCAGACGGGCCAAAATTATACGCTTAGGTGTAAAGGAAAAACCTCAGTACAATTTTTACAACAAGAAGTACCCGAAGAAGTCATCGGACCGTTTACTATGGAACAGACAAATAAGTCTATTCTGTCCGATGAATACCAGTTCGAAACGGTCCTAAATTTGTACAATGTTGACCAGTTTGCGATTGGCTATTACGCTTGTTTCGACAACACCGTGAACGGTAGCGAAATACTAAATAACCTCATCGAGGAGCCAAATAACACAGCGCATATAGCATTTATTTACATTTACGTTGCTGGTGAGATTTATTTAGTATTTACTTAAATTTAATAATTTTGTAAACGTCTGTCTGTATCTCATGAATATACTAAACATTTTAGGCTCGGATAGCTTGTTTGCGCCCATGAGAGAGGTTATCGTTCCAAGAAAACAATGTAAGGTTCTTATTGAATGTAGACCAACAACACCAGATATTGAAGTTATCCTGACGTCGGTACGTATACATAGTAAACGAACTCACAATTCAAATGTATTATAATTAATTGAATAAAATCAACAAACATCTTGCGTAGATATGCAAAATTATAAACTAAATTATTGTAAGAATTTAAGTAGAAATTTGCCATAAGTTGATACTTAAACATTATGCGCTATATCAACTGCTTATTGCCACTGCATGATATTCATTCTCAATACATAATATACAAAAATAATTACACTGCCATTGTGGCCTACTATAGCAATCTAATTCCCATGGCTACTTTTACCGCGGCTGCCGTCAGCAAATACATGATATTATGTCTTAAGGTCCGAAGACTCAGCGTTATCACTATTGCGGCTTTTAAGTAACTAACGCTTATTGCTAAAAACGGAGTCGATACTAAAGCATGACCGACTGAAATCAAATTTGACCTAAGATTCTTCATATTCAGATTCAGGACATTGCAGACCCAATATATCAGCATTATAGTCCCAAACTCGGGTTCGTCATCGATAGCGACATGCTCTCGGATCCTCAGGGATCCAGTATGATGTATCGTTCTATCATCTGTGAGTTTCAGGGACACGAAAATCGGATAGAAAAAGAAGTTGTTTTCCAACGTAGGTGAATAGCAGATGTGTGCGTTTTAACCATTTTTATATTATCTTATACCACATTCACGAGAAAGGGTATTTCGCCTCGCTCATTACGAGAATAGCTTCAATCCAAACACGACAGTCCAAATTAACAAAAACTTTTTCTGAATGTGGCTCGTTATGTTTTTCAATTTTATTAAACATTACAGAACATGATACAGACTTTTATACAAATAACGATACGTTTAAAATTGAAAAACATAACTATATTATCCAATACCCATTATTTACTAACCAGAAATTTATTTGGCAATACTACAATAGTCGCAGAACAAGACACCAGAATCAATAAAGTATTCACCAAAGATTGGGTTTTTAATGAGAACATGTAGTAAGTCTGGTTACAAATGCCAAGGACAGCGCGGAAAGCAAATCGAATGGAAACATATACGTAGTAAGTAGTGCTACAATCTTGATGTCACCTAACAAGGTAGCGTGGTGTGATGGTTTCATTCACTGGACCAAACGTTTTAATGCTCGGTGTTCTACTAGAAGACTTCCTAATACTTGATGTTTTGTGTTACTAGCTTGACGCTTACTACTCTTTCTTTCATTTCTACTTCTTTGGTGTGTTGCTCTGCGTAACTTCTGTATGCATGTAAACATTTATAACTTACTAACACTTGTTCTAATCACTTTAGGTTCTTGATGCAATGTGACATGATATTCTAATGTTTCACGGTGAATTGATTTGAATGTCATACATTACTCGTTTTTATTGTTTTGTTGCGGATTTTATTTGCCTGTTACGAGATTATGATTTTTTTATAAAACTAGCACGAACTTTTCTAAATAATATTTATATGGATGCTGCTTGTTAAGATACTATTTAAATTTTATTTGAAGATAATGTGCCATTAATGTAATAATTTAGTTTTTATAAGTAAAATACACATTGATTTGACTGCTTGATTTTATGTTTTATAGTTTACATTTTAAGAAGTTAGCGTACCTACTGTCTAGTTCAAAGTAGACACAAGTTAACTGTTTTTTTTACCTTTATGTAGTCGTGTAGCAGTCTTTATAATTGAGTGATCTTGCGAGTTTCTAGCAAGTATGGTAGTATTGTACCTATTTATATTATTTTGAGGAATGCATGCATTTCTTTATTCAGCAAGTTAGTCTCACAGTTACAGTTATAGTTATTCCATCACATAAAAAAAAATATAATGAACAATCGTATTTATATATAATTTAATCTTTTTCAGATGTTAATCCACCACCCTTTCCAAAAATATCGGGGGGTTCTAATCTTTTCTTAGCAGGGGAAACATTTTCAATTAATTGTACTGCTGAATATCAACTTGATTCCGTTGTAAACCTATTTTGGAAGTATCCTCCAGGCATATCAGAGGTAAGGAAACATTTATTTATGTTTTCTGCGAAATAAATCAGTTATTCCTGGTTAAAATAGATTGCATATTATTTTTTGCGTCGCATTGATTACTTTGTGGCCTACAGGCCTACTCATATGCAACTTTCCAGAATGTTAATTTGTTTGATTACTTTTAGGATTCTATAATTGAAACATCGAACGACCGTGAAGTAACTGCTGGTATACTGTATCGCAATATAACCGTGGTCAATGCGACCAGGAGACATGGAGGGTCGTACGTATGCGTCTCCAATAATAACTGTGGTGAAAAAGAAGCGCAATTCGTGAAGAAATACTTAGGTAATTTTCTTTTAGCTTCAAATGTCTGGTGATAACATGAAATCACTTTTGCGTATAGAATTTTAGTATATTACTTTAAAAAAAATGTCTACTTACTACATTTTGAATCATAGTAGCTAATATAATACTAGCTATACAATTAGCATCATTTACGGTGTTTTTAGTGAAATATCACACATTATAATGCATCCTAATACGGTAATATTTGAAATTTGATGAAGCGTTGACACAGGAATCAGATTAAAACCGACCAGATAGTCGGATCATTGAAAAATATTTTATATTATCATTTATTACCCAAGTCTTTATAGGTTCACCAAAAAAAGCAGGTAGTTATAAAAAAAACAACGAACGAATACTAATTAACATTTTTTATTAAGATTTTCTGAATAAAATTTTCTAATAAACATGATTTGAAATGGCGGAAATGAAACAGGATTTGACATGATTTAAAATGGATGGTTCCGTAAAACATTCACTCTTTAATTTTTTTTCATACAAGCAGTTGGTCGGATGAAAATAATCCACACTGCTATTTATTAGTACAATCACTATATTCTGAAACAATATCATTAATATTGCATTGAAGTCCAACGAAAATTTATTAAGTACCTAAGTTGATTTTTTTTAGCGGAACCTAAGCTCGAGCTAAGAACGATGAAGAACAGTAATCGGATAGAGACAAAACAGAAGACTGAAAAGTTGGCCATTGAGATAATAGACTACCCTCGTGCTACATTTTACTTGTAAGTATTGAAAATATTGAGCCATAAAAGCCTTAAGTATGGTTCGAATGCTCGTCCATCTTGCGAATCGAAGAAACACACACTTCTGGCTTTTTAAATTCATCTTCGAATCAGAAAATTACCATCACTAGCTTTGAAAAGGACTTTGCAATCTGGTGGGACTAGGCCAGTATAAATTATATTAATTTTTGAAACTAAATATTTTCAAGACGCTTTATAAAAATATAAATATGTTTAAGTAGGTATGGAAGATGTCGCCGGCGTTCTTAACTCGAGAAGAACGACTAGTGTTGTATATTATGTAATTACTTAGTGGAATTTTAGTTATTATCCTACACCTATGATCAACATTTATATTTCAGCTTACGCAACAATTTACCTTTGCCTCGAAACTCATCGAAATATTCTGTAATGAGGCATCCTGGTACTGGCGACGCCATGCTAACTATATACAACACAAACATTGAAGACAGTGCAAATTATACGCTGGTCACGAGTAATGGATACTTGAGTAAAAATTATACGTACGATGTGCGAATAAAAGGTGAGATATTCAACACAATAACTGCTATAGAAACCTACATGAATTTATCTGATATTCTCATAAAATATACGAATATAATTAGCCAAATTTTGTTTGTATAAATATAACAAACCATAATTACCATCACGCCTGTATTCCCCGAAGGATAAGATGAGTATCAGATGTGTATACACACATTTCGCCGATATGTCTAGGTCTCATGTACAGGGGGGCGAGTCTATTGCCATCACCTATGCACAATTTCCAAGAATAACCCAACAACATTGCTCGACCCAGACCTAGGACAATAGCTAGCTAGATCAATGAGTCTGTCAGTAAAAATGTAATGTAACATTATGTAAATACAAATTATGTTCAACAGGATCACCAGTTGTTGAATTTGGACCTAAAGTGGATAAGAAATACATGAAGAATACACAAGCATCACTAAAGTGTGTGGTGACTGGGTATCCACCACCAACCATTAGTTGGATATTTTCTAACGAAGAGGAACAGACAATGGTAAAAATAAGTACTTCATATATTTTTGTTCGAAAACGGTTCAAGCGATATTGCTTGCGAAAAATCGATCTAGCTTGGTCTCCAGAAAATTTGTTTTTATAAAATGTTGAAAGTTGTTAATACAAAAACAATATAAAATACTGTCCATCATTGCCGTCCTAAGAAAACTAGAATATCCTTTTATAAATACGAGTATTAAATCTGAATTCTGTTATAGTAATATAACATTACCACGCCAGTATTCCAAGGCAAAGCTGTGTTGCTGTGCACCCCATGGAATCAATAAATGATTCCATGGAATAATTCTTACCTCTTGGTATTAACCGGGCACAGATCCAAGCTTAGGACTGCAACTTTGCACTAACACTTTGCTCAATTCGGAAATGCCATTAATTATTATATTATTTTCAGACCAGTAAAGAGGTCATTGTGGAGTCAGTGTACAAAGCAACGGCACTGTTGGACATACCGGTCCACGCCTCTGGTAACATAACCTGTAAGGCGTCCAACTACCTTGGTACGAGTATGCAAACTAGACGACTTCTGGTTTACGAGATAGATGGTGGTTTTGGCATCCAAAATCCAAATAACACCTGGTTCCCAGAAAATCACGACGTTACTATTACGTGTATCGCCTCCAAATATGATTTTTCAAGGGTAACTTGGCTTGGACCAGACGGCGAAGATTTAAATGGAACGGGTTGGTATTGCAATACTTTGAAAGAAATAATCTAAATATTTTGATAATGTTTTCACGGCTATTTGTTTTAAATGTTTCAGTGGAGTATACCAGAAATTCATTTTCACTTTTTGCCAAACTTAAGTTTCCACAAATTTCTTTGAACCAAAGTGGTGAATACAGTTGCCGGGCAAATAGGATGGATGGCTTCAAAGCAATTAAACATATCAATATTTCAGTGGCCGGTAAGTTCAAAATAAGATTTTGGAACTGTGAATGACTGTATGATGAGAATGATTAGTAATACTATCTTAGTTGTTGATATTACTGCTATATTCAAGATAATAATCCAGTTTTTTTTCAAATCCACGTCTATAAAATGGGCTACTATCAATGATATCGATAGTTCTATTCGTTTTTTTTTTCGTCCAATACTCTGCATTCCAAGGGCTACTACTATTGCCAACCAGTTTTAGTCTTAATCCGTGCGATCAATATTGATTGATAATGCAGACGGTACTGAAATCTGTTATGTTCTGGTATACTGTGGATATGAAAATGACTTTTAACTGTTGTAGCCCTTAAAGCGCCTGTGATAAGAAAGCCCGTTACGGACAATAACGTGGAGGTGGTTCTGTTTCAACCGGTACAGCTTACTTGCCAGGTTGAAGGTGTGCCCCCACCCCAACTAGAATGGTACAAGGTAAAGTGTGACGTAATACTATGTAATTTAAACACTTATTTCTCCTTAAACTTACGGAGGTTTTAATAATTATTTCCGACTTTAATTATTAGTAATTTTATTACATTATGTTAATTAAAACACTAACATTCGATGTTTTTCATGTGTTTAACAGGATGAAGTTTTGATGAAGAATGATACAAATGCAAAAATTTATATTAATGTATTAAATCGTACTATTGTCAATTCAACAATAGAAATACGTCAGATGGTGGACGAAAATAAAGGAACCTACGAATGTTTGGCTACCAGCGACGGCCTGACCGCGAGGCGGGTGTATACCCTAGCATTGAAAGGTAAGCTGTAGGTTAAACAAAGGTAGTTAATATTGAATGTCTTTGAGGTTAAAGGAAGGTTAATTGTTTAACAATGACCTATTAACCTAATGTATTTACGTGTAGGCTGTAAGATATTTAAATATTACGAGCGATAGTAGAACGTGCCAAACAAATTCATAATTTTCTACTTGTTTCCAATGGGGAAACTAATCATAGAGTGATTAGAAAAGAAGAGCCACATGACAGTCTGACAATGGGAATCAAAGACCAAATAAATAACTAAAAGTGATTTGCATTTTTTTGTTATTGTTATAACTCATTTGTTTATTTTTTCAACAGAAGCATCATATGCAAAATATTTAAGCGTCATCATAGTGATAATCTTCTTGTTGATCCTCGTGGTGCTATATTTGACGTGGAAGGTCCGAAAAGAGAAGCAATTTAGGCGTGAACTGGCGGCAGCTGGCCTACTCTACTTCAAAGAAGGCGTTACTAAATCTCTTAATCCAGACTTGGGCATTGATGAGCAAGCTGAATTGCTACCATACGATGAAAAGTTTGAATTTCCTGCAGACAAATTAATTCTAGGTAAGAATCGAATCAGCTTTCATAATTATGTTAGTGCAGGATTTTTTTTGATATATCAGAATTTCAACAGATCTAAAAATACATTCAACATGCCAGACGTATGTTGGATAAATGATTTGAAAGTATTTACTTTAAGAGGTGCACATACATATAACATGTGGAATATAAAAAAAATATGAAGTGGCATGAAAGATGATATAGTAACTCGGATTGAGAAAGGTATGTTAAGATGGTTTGGGCATATAGAGAGGATGGATGAACGGAGGTTGACTAAGCAAGTATACATGGCGAGTACGAATGGAAGAGTTGGAAGGGGCCGACCTCGGCGAACGTATCACAACCAGATTGCGGACGTTCTCAAAAAAGGCAAGGTTAAGAGCACCCTAAACCGACGAGCATGCATGGAGAGGTTAATGAACATAGACGAAGCGAAAGTGGTGTGCCAGGATCGTAGCAAGTGGAAATCTATAGTCTCTGCCTACCCCTATGGGAAACAGGCGTGAAGCTATGTTTGTATGTATATAAAAAAAATACCTTCATATTTTTATATGCCCATTTAAACTTTCACAAAGTCTATATGTCACTCCATGGACCCAGAGTTACCTGTTTAAGAATATTTAAATAAGTCTAGCTGATAAAGATAATGTCCCTTTCGTAGGCAAACAATTAGGTGCTGGTGCATTCGGCGTAGTTTACAAGGCGGAAGCACGTGGCATTATAAATGCCGAAGAAGCAACTGAAGTGGCCGTGAAAATGGTGAAGAAAACGGCAGACAATATGTATATCAAAGCGTTGGCCTCAGAACTAAAAATAATGGTGCACTTGGGGAAACATATAAACATCGTGAACCTGCTCGGAGCGTGCACGAAAAATGTTGGGAAACGTAAGACAAATCTTTATATAAAGAAAGTACTTTATACATATTTTATTTTAGCTCATAATATGTGACGTATTTATTCAGTATGTTTTCTTTTATTTTTAATAAATTTTAATTAAGAATGCTTCATATTATTCACAAGATACCTAGTAATGGACTATTGCACTAGTACTGATGATAAATAATAAATAAATCTTTGCTATGTCATCTACAAACATAAAGGTCTTGAATACCTTTTGCCGAGTCATTGGTTTGATTCGAACAAGTAATTGAGTTTTTCTTACAGTTTAGATTTAAAGGACTAAATAATAATGTTTTGACCATCGATACGCAGCAATGTTTTCTTAATATGTCTAATTGAGGGTTGTATTTGATTCCAGGTGAGTTGATAGTGATTGTAGAATATTGCAAGTTTGGAAATATCCATAACTATATGCAAAGGCATCGAGAGGTCTTCATCGATCAGCTTACGGATAACAAAGAAAAAAATCTCGGTAGAGTTAACCGAGGATTTTCTTGCAGCAGTGGTAGTACTGGGTAAGAAAATGTTATAGTTACTCATGTAGGGATTTGTCCCATCATCTGAATGTAAAAATTCAAGGTTCAGAACAGCACAGCGGCCCCCAATGTGAAAACCCTAGAACAATGCTGTGCCTTACTTACAGTAACGCTTTTCTGTTAAAAAAACAACAATGTTCACTGAACCAGTCAAATTAGCAAGGCCATGTTCAGAGTTCGACATTTACGGGATAATTGAAGGCGGTAATGACTTTGCAATGTTAATTAATGAATTCATACATGTGCTGTTGCATCATTTTGTTAGACAAGTAAAGTTGTTATAAAAACTCGTCAAGTTATTGGATAATATTGAGACGACTTTTGTATTTGCAGTGCACACTCGGACTACTTCGGCTCAAGTACTCAGGACACTGATAACACATTCCTGAACACTGCCAACACAAATAGATCTGCAAGAAAAGGTAACTAAATTCTATTTTATAAATGTGAAGGCCAACAAAGTCATCGTGTAAAAATTGTTTTGATAACACAATCGTTACATAAAAACTCTTCAAAAGGTGTAGGTTGATTATGGTGAAGCAAAAAAGTTCAATATCTATTAAAATATTCAATATCCATACTTACTGCTCGGCAGCGTAAGAGGCCTTGTTGGGAACAATAATTTAAGATAAGCTGTACTGTGGTACTCGTGCACTGTTCAATGGCATGCAGACCGAAATGATTAGATTTAGTTTCCTTAACTAAAGCAATTTTATAGGTATTATCCGTTTTTCTCTAACTACTTACGTAATATTCATTATTTCTTTGCCAGACAACCCTAACCAACAAGTGGAATTTGTGAAAGGTAACTTTTTAGGACACGCTTAATTACTTGCACTAAGCACTGAGTTTTTGTGTCAATGTTGTGATTTTGTGTCTTTTTTGTTTCCTTTTCAACAGTGTTATAATCAGGATCGCACATGTTTTTTAAATCTTAATGAATAAATATTGAACAGATCGTATAAGTCGGGGCCGCAGCGGTACTTATTTACTTTTGCCCTATGGTGCCCAAAGGTTCAGTGATAAAGCTATATCTGTGTGTAGTGGTTGTATGCGCGACTGCTGCGCTAGAAGTCCTGGTCTCGATTCCCAGGTTAAGTAAAGTGGTATTGGTTTGCTAACTGATATTCTCAGTAGCAGGTTGGAGTTTAAAATATTAGGTACCTATAGATAATGAAGCCAACCATTTAAAGTATTACTGTACCTACTCTGTTCTAACTTTCTTAAAATTGTTGTCACTTTTGGAGTGTAGAGTGTGAAAGTATTACCAAGAAATAGTCATTACCAATAAATAAAATTGCATGCTATGCTAGTCTGTACCTTCTACAGACTTCCAATATTGTACATATCTATGTTTTTATTGTCGTTGTTGATATTTAGATTCTCGGTGCATAATTACTGTTCGTGTCTACACAGGGGTTTATTATTTTAGTGTATTGAAGTGACTTTGATATCTAGCAAAATATGATTATGTATTATTTACATTTCGTAAGGTCATAATGATAAATATACATGCCTAACAATAATGCATGTACGTCGTACATTGATAACAATCCCAAAATACTAAGTAAACGTTGCATTTTAAAACCACGAAGCCATGAATAAATCACGAATGATCAATTCATTAATGATGATGAGTATATTAATAAAAATAAAAGTTGTTATTGATCCATTCATCTCCCCGACTTTGTATTTGTGGCAATTATTAGGCTCGCCCCCTATTTATTACATGGGACGTACCTAAACGTACTGATAGTGTACATTAGTACACCTAACCAGTGTCACTTTATGTTTAAAGAGGAAAATAACCAAAAGTATAAAACATTCGTTATAACTCTAATTTTTGTACCGATTTTATATCGTACCTAAAATTGACCACTACGTTATCTCTTGCGTACAATTTTAGATTTTGTCGGTACTGTAGCCTATTTCGGATGACAAGAGAACGCTAAGTACCACAGTAATTTATTACGAAATATTCTGTATCCTATAACTATGGACTATTTGTTCCAGTATCGGAAGGTTATGTGCAGCCAGAGTGGCGTACTAACTATGAAAGCGACTACAGTTTCGACGGGCGCAACCCCCGGCCGCTGACGTCACGCGACCTACTCGTGTGGGCCTTCCAGATCGCACGGGGCATGGAATACTTAGCCAGCAGGAAGGTAAGTCGTCGTTTTTATTTACCTTTAATTTTGAACTACGAGTAGGTACCTACCTTGTTTTTTCCTTAAATTAAGCATGACTTTTCTGAGAGCCTTGCATTTATTGCACTGATAAGCTGTGCTGTGTACTCGTAGTTTACCAGTGATGATCTCGTTTTCCCCAATCACGTAGGAATTTCCTACAATCCCGTCTTGTGAAATATTTCATGCTTCTAGACTGTATGCTGCGCGTTGTCTATCGGTCGAAATATGTTGTATATTAATCCAACGTCTTTCGAGATTGCCTCAAACTCAAATAAAGTACACACGATGGTACGTCTAGAAGTGGTAATTTCAACATGCGTTTCCCAATTCTAATTATTTGAACCCCAAACCACAGCAAACGAAAACTAAAACCAACAAGAAGGCCAGTGTCTGTCAGAACTACTTTAACTATGGATTTTGTATGAATTCCACTTTGTTAAAAACTGAACACACCATTCTGAACATTCCAGGTCCTTCACGGAGACTTAGCAGCAAGAAACGTGTTGTTAGCTGATGACAACATTGTTAAGATTTGCGACTTTGGTCTCGCTAGGAGCATTTACAAAAACGATGAATATCAAAAGAAAGAAAACGTGAGTACTTTTTTTATCTACAATAACCTTTTTAATAATAATAATAATATGTTGGAGTAGATCGCTTTGAAAGTAAACACTTATTCAAATAGTAGAAACATTGTAAAGTGCAAACATTGTAAAGCATTTGTTATAGGTACCAAAATAGTTCACAGACATTTGTTTTTCAAACTAACAGGAAAATTTATGACGTAATACGAGTAGCAGCACCAAAATGTGCATGTCCTGGGCCGTATATGCATAATTGTGTTTATTATTTTAAAATAGTATGGTCTGACTCTCATTAGCAATTGAGCTTGATTAGGTAAGGAAAATCCCAAAAATAATATATAGGTACGCTGCCAAATCATAATTAAGTACGGTTTTTGGAATTTTAGTCGGTTTGTCTTAAAGTTTGTTTGAAATGGCCTAAAGGCTTAACGAATTAATTAGTAAATAAAAAAAATAGGACAAGAATTATAAATTTTTCACTTTAATTTCCCGTTCCATTTCGACTGGGATTAGGATTCAGAAAATATTCGAAACTACATGAACGCGGATAACACTGAGCAATATAGCTAGTATTAAAATATCATTCATATTGTGTTCTCAGAGCCTCCTTCCCGTCAAGTGGCTGGCTATCGAGTGCATGACAGACCGAATATTCTCGACTCAGTCGGACGTGTGGTCGTTTGGCATCGTGCTGTGGGAGCTGTTCTCCCTCGCCAAGACACCCTACCCCAACATCAGTCCCGCAAGTCTGCTGCAGTGGCTCTCTGAGGGGTACGTACAAACACTGACATTTTACATAATCTTCCTGACCCCAGACTAACATCATACTTCAGACAAAACGGCCAGTCCGTTAACCAGTCCATTTACGCCTTAATCAGTCAACTTTTAACTCTTTGCTGGTGACGATATAACTCGTACCTACCTATAATATTATCACCACTGTGTTCTCGAGTCTTTAAAGGTTTTACTTAGATTTTTGCCTTAGCAACCTATTTTCCATTTGTGTAAAGATAGTCTACAGTAATTGTATACACAGAAAATATAGTAGTCTATCTCACTGGACCAACTTCAATTATTCTTTCATAACTATTAGTAAGCAACAATAATTAAAGTGACTAATCAAACAATTTTATAAACAGGAAGCGTCTGCCTAAGCCGACATATGCAGATGATCGTCTGTACGACGTAATGATGAAGTGTTGGGAACAGAAGCCTACGAGCAGGCCCACATTCAGCCAGCTGCAGGAGCTACTCGGCGGCTTCCTGGAAGACAACGTACGAAATGTAAGCCCAACAACATATAGCTTGCATGTTTAGGGCTTGTTTAACAACCTCTGGATAACCACTAAGTGCCGAATAAATAAAAAATGGAACAATTATTTGATGAAATTAGATGACAGTTAATTTTACTTGTCAGTAAGCTACGATCTCTGAGTAAGTTCCCGTTAAATTACTTGGTAGATAATTTCATTATTTCATTCACTTTAAATTTTATTCGGCGATTAGCGGCTATACAGAGGTGGTAAAACAGGCCCTGAGTATCTTTAGAATATAAGCTACTTTAAGTTTAAGGAAAGTTTAGTTACCATTAGGTATACCTAAACGTAATGTCTGGTGTTCACCGTTAACGTGTTGCCAAGTTTCAAACTATGAAATTTATATTTAAGAAGTGAAAAAAAGCTACCATGGAGAATTGATCCCACAGGAATTACTATTATGTGGCCTTTTTTACCCCCGACAGCGCCTCACTGGAAAAGGTTTTTTGTAAGGAAACTGTTTCTGACCCTATGTGTCTTAACGCTGAATAGATGGAAAACAGCGTGGCTCTGCCTGATTGTAGTTAATGTCGTATGCAACAGATGGCGCTGTCGGGTTCTTTGCAAGATTCCAATTTTTGTTTTTATTGTTATCTAAACACCGCTTTCATTAGAATTTGCAAGTTGATTTTAATGTAATGCTTGTTTAAAACCAAAATGACTACGATGATATGAAAAAACCTAGACTAAATAGAGAAAACTCAACAACAATAGAGTTTCATTACGTCTTGAGTTCGAACAACTAAGTATACCTTATTTACTTTGCAAGCAGCAGATTCAAAAATTCTAAATGTTATACAGAATGGTTATTTTGAATAGGTTACCCATCGACTATGTCATTTGTGTGTGGTCGCAACCAAGGCTGCTGAGCGTAAATTGTTCTGGGTTCGATTATAATCGGTTAAGAGCGGCAATACCTAATGTTCTCCGGCGAAATAACGACTCCTCGACGACTAGGATAGAATAGGCTCACCATTTTTTTCGTTTTCAGCACATACGGTACTTAGGTAGCAGTGCATCTCTGCCTAATGTTTTGAGGAATATAAGCGTATAGTACCTATTTATGCTATTTCGACATGCCCATGTTTAGACAAGTCTTGAAACCTAGCTTGTAGCTGAAATTATACTAATAAAACCAATCACGAATCACTAGACTACAGACGTAGTCAAATATAGGTAATATAGGTATACCTAATATTGTGAGTAATATTGTTAAACTAGTAATTATAATTTTGCAGCACTACGTGGACCTCAACTCGGCGTACATGGAGGTGAACGTGCAGGCGCAGCGCGAGGACTACTTGGCGATGGTGTGCGCCCCCGACTACAACAACCTCGTGACTCCCAGCCCGCACCACTACGTCAATGACAATAGTTTCTTCCCCACCACGCCCACGCAAATAGGTGACTATTATTTATTATTATTATAAAACTAGCGACCCGCTCCGGCTTCGCACGGGTGCATTCTCTACTATTTTACTCTCGATTTTTTTAATTGTTTTCTCTCCATAAGAACCTTTCTCAGACTTCATTAAACACAAAAAAAAGGAATCAAACAAATTGGTTCAGCCGTTCTCGAGTACTCTTACCAACACATTTAGTGATTCATTTTTATATTTAAAAAAAAGATAACATACATGCACACACTGCACACGGATGAGGAAAGCCGAAGATCGGACTCTGTAGCGTTCACGCTTACACTGCAGCAGTGGATGAATACAGGCTGATGGTGCTGATGATGATACATGCACACATACATAAATCGACGAAAACTCCAAAAATTATACACCCTTATTTATCGAAGAAAGCAGCTATTCCATAATGCCTATAGAAGAAAGCGCAGTTTGCGATAAGGCAATTGTATGCTTTAAAAATCGAATAGGTCCTGTTTATTTGTTTTATTCTGTGTACTATTGTACATAGTGTATAGAAACCTAATAAATATTTTCACACTAGGTTCACTCAACTCGACAATTGTATCAGCTGTTTTTGATAGTCTTATTGAATGGTCCCCATGGTGGGATTCATATCTCATTTTTTTATTATAAGATAATGACAAACAAGCATACGATGAGCTACCAGGTGGTAAGCCTACAGACGCTAACATCTGTAGAATCACTGGCGCGTTTTGCCCAGTAATTTCAGTGGCTACATTACTCCTGAAACCGGAACACAATCTCATGAGCACGTTATTGTTTAGCGCCAGTTATATTTAGGAATGGTGTGGTACCAGCTCCGACGAATTTAAGCAAAATTATACCACCTCATATATAGCTTTTATAAATACTAAAAACCACACTTGCCTTCACTTGCCGTATTATAAACAAATAGAACTCATCATCCTACTAGACAAAGGCTTCGCACATATAGCATATCCTTCCATATCTCCGTATTGTTGCCTTTTCTGGTCAAAAAAAGTCTCCAATCATCTCGTCAATGCCGCGTTTCCTCGACCGCCTTGACGTCGACTATATTATTAAAATTAAAATCATTATTATTTATGTTATTAATAATAATTTACTGTCACAATATTTTTATTTTTCACGCAGCTGAAGTTAAGAAAGGTAAAATAATCTATTCCAAATAAACACAACACCACTATACTATAATCATTTTTATAAAATTAGAAATACATATTGTAGTAATTAAATATATAGATATCTCCAGTACCTAAAACAACATTAAACATTATTATTGTTAAACTGTATTTCCTTTTATCAGACGGGACGGCTAACACTACATTATGATTACCTACCTACACAAAATCTCCAAACGGTAAATCAAGGCATGTCCTCGTTGTAACTAACAATTGAAATAGTGTTGGTACTGATCTCACTTGTACACACTTCACCTTTCAACTAAAACCATTAAACAACACATTTGGCTGACCTGGTTGACGTACTATCCACTTCTTCGTTGGTAGCATGCTTTATTTGTGTTCGCTTCAAATAACACTTTACTAAACTCAATTCTAATTTCAGACGAGGAAGGCTATCTACAAATGAGTCCGGCGTCAAGACAAAACATATTCAGTCCACGATCTCAGGACAACAAATTTGATTTCGACGCTCGCAAATTTAATCCCAGGGTGTCTGAAGCCAGTAGTTGTGGATCTGAGTTAACGCCGATGCTCACGCTAAACAACCTGCCGGCTAGAAGTGGCTCAGAATCTGACCACGAAGGCAACGCATCGCCCTATCTTAACATGTGTCCCAGAATAGACGAAGAAACAGATGACGTGTTTGAAACAAACCAAAACAATATAAAGAACACACAAAACACAGCGGTAACAAACCCGACGTACATAACATTAGACGTCGATATCGAGAAGAAGCCTAAAGATATTATTAATTCGTATATAAACGTACCGAACGGTCTAGTCAAATAATTTCATTTCGTGTACAAGAATAAGCTAATCTCATTGACTTAATTAGTAGTCAGCTTTTATATTATTGTCATTACCTGCATGAATGTCAAATTTTATTGCTGTTATTTTGATCTCTACGTAATCTGCTAATTCCTTCATGTTGAACTCATACTTTAAACTTTCCTTTATGCGAGTGCCTTTTCTCCTTTTCTTGCGTAAATAATTGTTATTGTCTCCCAATTGTTTATTTCATAAAATTAGGCTTATTCTTAGTTATATCTTCATTCATGTTAATAGGTTCGTATCCTAGGTGTATTGTATGTATGTACAGAAAATATGTTTCTTTTTTTGTGGTCTGAGGGTGGCTAAAATTTGGCTGGAGTGAACGTAAAGTGGCCGCCTTAGTGAATATTTGACGCTCGCTATGTTATGGGTTGCCAGGCTCTCATATATTTCATATGTGTACTTTTCTTGGTAGCGTAATCGTATAAGTTACGTACGTATGAGTACACCTTTATTATATAGCTTTTTGCCGATTACAATAAAAGAGCCAATGTGAATTGTGTATTCGGGTAAGTAAGGATTTATCTGGCAACGCTGAGCACATGCCAGTGTGGTGTTAGTAGAGGCATGTGTTGTATGATGTGATATTTTGTTATAGGAAATTAAAATTGGACTCGATAGTATGAATGTAGTCAGTATTTACGTTCTGTAAAACCCACCAGTTATTATATAATCGTGAATATGTTTTAAATATTCTTATTTCTACCCAAAACATTCCTATTGTATTTTATTTCGAATATAAACAGTCTTATGAATTAATTTACCTAGGATAAATACATATTTGAAAAAATATCAAAAAGAAATATTTTATTGTGGGTAATCGACTCAAAATATATAAAATAAAATATTCATAAATCAGTTTATTATTATATTAAAAATTAAAACTAATGTTACTACCAAGAGGATAAGATCAAGAGTTATGACGCAACTAGGGCACATCTAAAAAATGTTCCGAAGTAATTATAATGTGTGATAACTGTTGATTGTAGACGTTGAAGAAAAAATATTTTTTGTACTACAATATGGAGTAAAAGATACTATTTTACCAAATAAACATTGACTGCTTTATTAGGATCATAATATTATGTAACAAATGATAACAATATATGCTATGACTTCCAATACTATGTAGACGTTTACAAGAGTAAGTAGAATACTGTTGTTTTGTGATCAAAGAATATTTTTGTTGTACAAATTATGTAGATGCCATATATATAAGTGAACTCAGTAAAATAAAAACGAAAATATATCAATGTGATATTAAAATAAATATATTAAGACATTTTTATTTTTTGACCTTCTTAGAAAACACTTCACTAGATACATTAACTAAAAGTTACAACACGCAAAATTAACCGGCAGTGACAGTGTTGTGGAATCGTTGATTACGTGCTTTTGAGTACAAAGCTTAGCGACCTTTTCCCATAGTTAGTAAAGAAAAGACAGTGGTAGCGGTTGGAAGCGCGAATGCTTGAGGACCTGCCTCCTGGGTTCGATTTTCAGGTCGAGCACTGTTATTTGGCAAAAGTTGCCACTGCCGATGATAATTATCTATTTTACAAAGAGAGCTCTCATCTCGTCTGTCAAACTCCAGTCAATGGTCAGATACTAACTGAATTTATATGGGAGCAACATATAGAACATAGAAACTAATCAGATAGAGATAGAGATGAACCTAATATAAAAATATAAGTACAAATGAAAAATTATTGCGAACCTCCTTTTCTGAAGTAAGTACACAAACATTTTACTTATGAGAATAGTGTTTGGAAGTGAAACTTGAATATTTATTCAACTTAATTGTGAGCACACAGTGCTACGTGCCGTACTATTCGAACGCATACACTATGCAGTGAGACTTGAGGTGAGGATAAATTTTGGGTCGGATTTCGTAGGAGACGGAGGCACGCCAGTGAACTAACAGTGTGGAATGAATAATATGACTTATTCAGACAGTCGATCAATCAGTCGGTTACTTCTTTTGCCAAAGAACATCATCATCATCATCCTCCTGCCCTTATCCCTATTCACTTGGGGTCGGCGCAGTATGTCTTTTTCTTCCATACATCTCCATTAGCCGTCATCTCATCATTCACTTCCTTTGTGGTCATATCCTTTCTCACACAGTCCATCCATCTTTTCTTTGGTCTCCCTCTTCCCTTATATCCATCCACATTCATGCTTAAAACCTTTTTGGTAACATGCTCTTCACTTCTACGCATCACATGTCCATACCACGCTAAGCGGTTAAGTACTGCACAACTTTTCAGTAACCGGTGCTACTTTCAAACTACCTCTTATATACTCATTCCTGACCCTGCCCATTCTTGTAACTCCACACATTCCGCGTAGCATTCTCATCTCAGCTGCATGCAATTGCCTTTCATGCATCCCTTTTGTAGCCCAACATTCAGACCCATACAAGACGGCAGGTCTTATCATGCTTTTGTATTTATATTTTCCCCTTTAGTTTAAGGGGAATTCGGGAGTCGCCCGAATTTTGCCAAAGAACATATTTACGAAAAATACAATGTCAGGCATGATTCGAACCTGTGTCCTCCGATTAAGTACACCGTGCTCTTTAGCCAACTATGCTAGATACACCAGTGACATCAGTATTTTTATTAATTTTACGTTTATTAATACTAAATACCAACAAAACTACTTACTTCTAGTTTTTGGAATATTGCTGGAAAAGTATGTAAGTAAGATGACTTAAAAAAAAAAAATGCGATAAGAATAATTTATTTCCCAAACTTTCAAACTTTTGTTACCTATATGGAGAAAAAAAAACATTCATAATATATTTGTAATAACGAGTGCGATCTTAACCAACAAAAATAATATATTGTATTCATATATAAGTGTGAGTGAGTATATCTACAATGGTCCGGAAATTAGGGAAAAATATTATTGTGTTGTGTTTATTCACTGTATCGGCAGCTTACCTTCTCGCAGAAAGTATTAGAAATCAATACAGGAAAATACTGAATACTTAATTGTACGTAGGTACCTATATACATTCGCACTTTCAGCTTTCTTGGAACGAAGCAATACTTGTTTATTTATAAAACTCAAAAGAAGTACCTATACCTACTTAATATTTTAGATTAGAAAATTTCATGAACCAACATTTGCTAATACTGAAAGTAATTTTTACAAATCCTTTAAAGGGAATAGAAGTCAAAGTTATTGTACTAGGTACCTACTTATAAATAAAATAAGAAGAATTAATTCAGGTTAGGTCTTCTCACTTAAAACATTTTGTTTCGTGGAAGTCAAAGGTTGATTATATAAAAATAAATTAAAAACATAATAAATACTCGCATTTATTTGATAACCGAAGGGTTAGGCAGAAGCGTAAAATACTTTCCTCGCAAGGAAATCGAACCCAGGACCATTAGGCTAATGAAGCCACTCATAATCCATTGACAATATATTATGTATACAGTATGTACATAATATTATATTGTATACAGTTTTCAAAACGCTCACACCGGGTGCGTTGAGTTGTAACTAACACAATCACGTGGGCGTTTTAGTAAATGCCAAGCGGGCTGTCATTGGTACCTACTGCCAGTTAGTCAGTGAACCCACACACTACTTGCGACGTACGTCTAAGCTACAGCTAATCCTTCCCAATTCACGCTTATCATCACACACTATTGGAACAACTGACGTATTGTTTCTCGAGTTATTTAAGCCACTTGACACGTTTGAGAGCGTAAACTAATGAGATGGTAATGTGTTTTGAGCATTAAAGGCCATGCTTTGTTTATGTAGCAAGAATATCAAGTCACATGAAAAAAATAGCGCAATGTTGAGCACAAGGGCATAATTATTATAGACAGATACAGGACGAAGGCCGAAAACGGGAGCGCTTCACCTGTCTCAACGTTTCGCCGTCTATATTTAAGTTTCAAGAAGTTCTGAATACTAAGTACTGAGAACGGAGTCTCAGAACGTCGTGGAGTTAGTACAAACGAATTCAGAAATTAGATCATCGCTTGATATCACTCCTTTCCTCGTTTTAGTTGTGGACTTGTGGGGGTGAGTAAGCATAGCAGACGGTATTGAAGCACCAGCCATTCGTTTATAAACTATATGACGATAAATAGAAAAACATTTTTCTACAAGGCTTTCAGTATAAACTCAATGTAGATAAAACAGTTTTTATAGCACGAACCTTGAGGCCATTGCGCAACGGGTAGCAGGTTTGACTCCGGAACGGTACATACACACTTCACATATTAAACTTGTAGGACTTACAGAGAGCTGTTCTGCATCTGCTTGTTGTTGTATGTGATAATTTGTGTAATGTAGACGCACCCACATCTTGAAGAAGTTTACAAAAGATCACACTGCTCATTCCGGGATGCAATAGGTCACAGGGAGAATTTTCTTCAGGATTTACCATCATTTTTCTATCTATCTATCTAATATCCTTTGACATAAAGGATAGCTGTTGCTGCAAGAATGACAGGGTGCCAGATAAATGAAGGCTTCCCACAATGTACACAAAAGTGACTTAGAGAGTTATGGGCCAGGACTTGATATAAATAGCTGAGGGGTTGCAAGGTTAAAAAAATTGCTTTTAATGTGATTCACACTAGAATCTGCCATGGATCTACTGGGAATTTAGATGGAAGATTTTAGATTAAAAAAAATATATTTGGCCCGATTTAATGAAGCTAATGTTTGTTAGTCAGTTAATATTTGTTAATGTTACCGAAAACTTTGGGAGAGTTCGTCACGCTCTAGACCGGGACCTCCCCCGTTCTTCTTTATGAATTCCTAATCTTAATACTCTTTAATTTTACTTAACGAACTGCACCATCCTCAAAACTCACATATAAATAAATTATAACTGTTACCATAACATTTTTTTTTAAAGAGTGACTATAGTATCTTCCCGGCTCGTCTCCATATGTCCTATTTTTTTGACCGTGCAACTAGTTTGACTTTTTAAATAAGTACCCATTTAAGTGGTATACGAGTACTACATCTCACACCGATTTAATAGGAGGAGAAGGAGAATTCCGGTAAAAATCAGGAAACTGTAAAATAGTAGTTTTCGGAATGGTGCCTCAATGTTGCGCTTTATTTAGATATTTATTTGAACTGTATCCGTTTATTCGATATCGTTACAAAGTTAGCCCATCATCCAGGTTGGGGCAACGAGTGTTGGCACTTATGAAGTTTGTATGTACGCAATTTTCGTAACATGTTATACCTGCTAATGTTAAATGAAAATAGACTATAGTACCTATATGGTTGGGTAAAGTGTGCTATAGTGAAATATTACTTGTATAATTTAATAAATCCTGTTAGGAAGATTTGTGCTATCATTTGCTACCGCCGTGTAAATTAAGGTTTTATGTTTACTACCTCTGTTTAACTTTTTTAACTGCCGCGTTTGATAAGTTACTGTTTTGACTTGTTTCACCACCTTCTAGTTAGTTCCTGTTAAATTACTTGACACATATTTTCATACAAATTTTGTTGCATTCCTAAATGTATTCGGCGGGTAGCGGCTATCCAGAGGTGGTGAAACATGTTGTAAATTAGTGTGGTTTCGCAGTTCTACGTTCCCTAAGAAGGGACAATCCTGTATACCTACCTTTAAAGACGGCATGAATCCTTGATTATAAATAACTAGCTTTCCGCCAGCGGCTTCGCCCGCGTGGTCTGGGTATTTCTTATAACTATTTCAACCCCTTACAGCCCTTTTTTCGCATTAAAAAGTAGCTTATGTCCTTCCTCAGGCTCTAGACTACCTATGTACCAAATCGCATTTAAATCGGTTTAGTAGTTTTGGCATGAAAGCGCGACAGACAGACAGAGTTACTTTCGCATTTATAATATTAGTAAGGATTATCGTGATGATGATGATGAAAATAAATAATCAACCCATATACTGTCCCACTGCTGGGCACGGGTCTCCTCTCAGTATGAGAGGGATAAGGCTATAGTCCACCACGCTGGCCTAATGCGGGTTGGCAGACTTCACATGCCGTTGAGACAATCTCTCAGGCATGCAGGTTTCTTTGATTCGAACTCGAGACCTTTGACTTGGCAGTCCAGTGGTGACACCCCTAGGCTATCACTGCTTTTATGATATTTTATTTGATGATGATGGATTATATAAAAATGTTATCATTTATAGTCTACATAAGCCACCTACCTAACCTACGACCAGTTAAAATAAAACAAACGGTTCAGTTTAGTAAACGTTTTTATTTTACTAAAATATGATATGCAGTAGCGATCCCACCGCATTTTCGATAGCTTGTGCACTCTGAAAAGAAAACATGCATTATATAAAAAAATAATCAAATATTCAAAGGTGTTTGTTAAGTCCTAATTGTATTGTTATCTAATTACTAAGTAAGTTCGCTTCAGTATAATCTTTATATGTATTATCCAACTCTTGTATTCATTAAATTCGTAATCATGTGCATATCTATCTAATACTCGACCACTCGCTTAATCAGTAAAGGTACATCTTCAGAAAACCTGCCAACCTGCACTGGCTAGGGTAATTGACTTTAGCCATATTTACACCTCTCATTCTGAAAGGTGACTAGTGTCTAGCAGTAAGAGAGTAAGAGGGTAAAACAAGCTTTAGCAAGAACTTACATCTGACCAGGCATTGGCCACAGCGTTCGGTAGGTATAAAATGGTGGCAGCAATATTTTGTAAAGCCTGAAAATAATACAATAAAATTAGATAAATTTAATATATTTCAGATGATATAGTAGTTAAACCCAAGCCGTAAAAACGGTTATTGCCTGCACCCCAAAATGTTTAAAAGAAATAACAGTTTTATTTTATTCTAAACAGCTAGTCCGGTCAGGTCACAGAACACATATACCCTAGGTCAGGTCAGACGTTTGGACAGACGTTGTTTTGGCCAAGATTTAAAAAAATCTCAGAACCCGATCGCAGAGCCACCTACCGGGTCCAACTGTAAATCTAAACTATCCAGAGACTCACTCAAACACAAACAAAAAATAATGAACTTCCTGTAAACGACTGAACTGTATATATTTGTCTGAAATGACATCAGCAAAATCATTTCAGGGCAATATACTTGTTGTACCTATTCTAGTATCTACTAACACGTATATTTTGTTACGGCTGTAGAAAATCTAGTGTTAAGTTATGAACATCTTGAGACTTAACTATAGAACCAATCCTGAAATCGCGAAAATATCAGCGGTAGCTACATACTATACTTAATTTGTTTGTAATCACTATTATTTTGTTACTTTTAAAAATACTATGAAAATAAACTAATTACAGAGTATGAAAAAAATACATAGAAGATAGTAGTGTGTCACTGAGTTTTCATGTAATACGCTTATAAGTTGTGATATTAATATAGTCGACCATAAAATTGCTTTACCACCCTTATAGTGAATGTCGTTTGCACATCACAAAACAACAAGGTCTATTTTTGCTTACAAGACCAAGTGACAGATTAATAATGAGCCTTAGTCAATTTAATTTTGACGGAAGTTTTTGTCAGAATTGGTAAAGCAATTTTATGGTTGACTATACCTATAGGAACACAATATACATACTGTTTGTGATCCAGGATTCGTAGTGGTTGGTGTTGCGGTGCCCACTGCATCGACGGCGGCAGGGGAGGTCGCTGCAGCGGCGGCAGTGGGGGTAACTGCAGCAGTGACAGTGTCATCACACACCCCCACCCACACCACAACTGATAACACTAACAACAGTCTCATGTTCGCCATCGCCATTTGTTCGCGACTGTATACCCAAATAACTTCACAAAATCTTATATACGCATTACATACGTTAAACTTGACAACCGAAGCCAATACTTTGTAGTTCTTAGTATGACGCACCAGCGGACATAAATATTTTGTACATAATAAGATGTGAAATTGTTTACGGTTTTAGATACTTTGAAGGCCACTGAGTTTTGCTCTGACAATTATGAGATTTTTAAAGAATTTTTAAAGTAGTTTAAGATTAGGCTAAATTGAAAAATTTTTTGGTCACCTTAATACAATAAAAATATACGTAGGTAGGATGTAGGATGTGTGTGATATATATGTAATACATATTTTAAGCCTCCTTTAAACCTCTTTAAATCTCTCATACTGAGAGGAGCCCTGTGCCCTTCAGTGGGACAATATTTGGGTTGATGATGATAGTGATGACGTTGAATGTAGAAGGACGGAGGGATAGAGGAAGGCCAAAAAAAAGATGGATTGATTGTGTTAAGGTCGATATGATGGAAAAGGGAGTGAATGAGCAGGTGACGGCTAATAGGGATGAATGAAGGAAGAGGATAAGCTGCGCCGACCCCAAATAAATTGGGACAAGGGTAGGAAGATGATGATGACACTTTAAACTCTTTATTTTATGTACATAGGTAGGTACAAATCATGTAAGTAGGTATGTATTTTTTTTTATTGCGGAGCTTTTCTCCTTTTTGAAAACATCAGCTCCAACAAGATATGTAGATAAAATAGTTTAGTCTGAATTTCATCATATGAAAATGCTTACGTCATAAAATATTTTTCGTCACTGGATGAGGTTCAATCTAGCTTGGATTTCCACATTAGCTTTGTGACATCAAACGTAAAATAACCTGCTTTGTAACAAAAATTTACATATTTTTTAATTAAAATGACGTCCTTTTTAATCAAGTTGTTAATTACTGTCATTTCAGAGCAATGTGGTGACGGTATGTGTTAATATAAAATTTTGTTTTTGATATTAGTTTATGTACACTGTAGAGAACCACAACACACAAGAGTTCTATCCATGTAATATTATAGGAAAATATGATGCCTACTTTGTTTGTTGATATCATTATAAAATAATCTTCTGTACTATGTCCGCTTTTCTTATATACCATCACGCCTGTATTCCTCGAAGGGTTAGGCAGAGGTGTACTATGTAGGTAGATCCACAAATCCGCTTAAGACCTATGTAATATGTGGCGAGCCTGTTGCCATTAACCGGGCAAAAACTGAAACGGAGAACTGCTATTAAGAATTTTATAAAAAAACATAATAAGACTTGCTTGACCTTGGAATTAAACCCAGAAACTTTTACAAATAATAAATTCTGATTCTGATCTCTTCTGATTCTGAACGAGGCAGTTGCACCAGTTTTGCTTTTTCATAAAAAAATATATAGCTTTCTCTCCGTATTTGTAGAACTGATAATAAATTATATTCGTTGTTACCGTCGATGAACTGTTTTTCTCAATGTCTTGAGAATTACCCAAAATACAGTATAGTACTTACGGTATAAAAGAAACTTCTGTAGAATTTCCTTTGTTTAATTGTAATAACTTTCAGTAAAGTGGGGTTGATTTAATTAATTAAGCACTGCCCAAATATAAGGCCTATTCCATTTCCTCTAAATCAGTACAGTAGTTATTCGTGTTTTTGTCATTGGTAGTCATGAATTTTTGTTTATATATTTAAAATCTCAAGCATATCAAGGACAAACAGACAAAAATCTAAACATGATAGAAATTTATTCTGTACTTATGGTTCCCGCGGTTTCACTGACGACGACAACGACTATCATACATTTTCTTGAGATTTTAGTTCTTTTTGATTTTTGATTTAGTATGTTTAGTATAGGAACTTACTTTTAAAAAAAAGGTTGCAAATAAAGAGGCACACAGGTATGTCACATTTTTATTTTTAACCCCTAGCAAATGTTCTTAACACATTGTCCAGTACTTGCACACCCTGTAAACAAAACATTGGAATTACGGAAATACAATCTATACTATAATAATATTATATCTATACTAATATTATAAAGAGGAAAGATTTGTTTGTTTGTTTGTTTGTAATGAATAGGCTCCGAAACTACTGGACCGATTTCAAAAATTCTTTCACCTTTGGAAAGCTACATTATCCCCGAGTAACATAGGCTATATATCATCACGCTACGACTAATAGGAGCGGAGTAGTAATGAAAAATGTAGCAAAAACGGGGAAAAAATTATAAGACCACGCGGGCGAAGCCGCTGGCGGGAAGCTAGTAAATTATATTATTAATCTAATATATAAAATTCTCGTGTCACAGTTTTAGTTGCCATACTCCTCCGACACGGCTGGACCGATTTGTATGAAATTTTGTGTGCTTATCCGGTATCTATGAGAATCGGCCAACATCTATTTTTCATCCCCCTAAAATGACCCACCCCTATATGGCAAAACAACGTTTGCTGGGACAGCTAGTAATTATGTAAATATTAAAACACGAAGTAGGTATTATAATGCCTGTCAGGTATTACCCAATGTTATAGGCAAAGGAGTACGTACAATTGCACACGGTTTGTCAGTATATTTATAGGTCCCAAGCCAATCTTATTTCCATTAACCATGCACAAATCCAAACTCCAAGCTACTAAAACTGATATACTCGTAGAAAAACTGAAAAACACCGCTTGATTTGAGAGATTCGAACTCAGGACCTGACTTACATATAATTTTACCTAATGTAATAATAATAAGGTGAGAAAATTGATGTGGTCTTCTAAATGATAAAATACCGCGTGCTGTTCGAAACTGCAGAATATAAATTTAAAAGTTAGTACTAGTATCGTTCGAAAATAAAAACTATCGGATGTCCTGATAATTAGGCGTATCTGGATAGACTCAAGCCGTGTGGGAAATATTAACGGTTTATAGGATATACTAGGTACCTACTAGTCAATTTCTTTGTCCAATGTCATGACGTCAAATATACGACCAACACAACTGAGGCAATTAATTATCAAAGAAATTTTATTAAATTTATGATCCAAGATATTGTACTGAATAAATAGATTTGACTACTTTAAAAAAGGTACTTTTTTTGAAACTTACCTAACTAATAAACGAAATGCAATATGTTAAATTAAAAAGATATGAATAGTGTTAGAATTTATATTACACAAAGTTTGATTTGTTTAAAATATTGAATGTATAACTTACATTTTTTAAGGCATTTATGAAGCACAGGCCGAGTTTTTGGATTGGCTGTAAGAAAAAAGTATAATTAGCATGCATAAAAATTATTTATGTAGTAGTACCTACCTTTTTTATTTTCTAGCGGTAACTTAAGATAGCTAGTCTTTGTAAGACTTATTATTGTCTGACTGTATTATTTAGTCTCACATTTTTTCGCTGTCCATTGTCTTTACCCGGCCACAAATCTGTAGTACGCTGTGAATTTTATAGGAAAAACACAATAATATTTTGTGCTACCTGGAAGTGAAGGGTTTCATTTTCAGCAACCAAAGGAGGTCATCAAAAACCCATACAACTCAGCCCAAATTGTACAGGATGGTAGCTGTCAAGTTGATAGTTTTTACCATGAAATCACTATGAAACTGATAATATTCTGCCGTAATGGCGTGCGTTTGACATTCCAAAACTGACACTGACAGTTTTTACTATGAAATAATTACGAAACAGATAATAGTGTACCAAAATGGTGTGGTTTTTCTCAAATTAAAAGTTTTTTTTCTCATCCCTCAGTCAACATTAAAAAAGTACGCCTAGAGTTTTAACCAGCGTAATACTTACAGGGTATTTTTTCTAATAAGTGTACCTTCAGTACATCATTTGGGCCGTTTTCGATGACCTCCTTTGCGATTCAGTAAACGAGCGTACCCATTATGATTGTGACTTACTGATTGAACCGTGGTTGTAGTTGTAGGAGCAGCGGTGGTAGCTGCACCAGCCGCGACAGTAGTTGCTCCTGCTGCTACGGTCGTGGCATTATCTTGACAAAACCCCACCCCCACCAGAAACGCCAACACTAGGAACAGTTTAATGTGCGCTGGAGCCATAATTCTTTGCAACTGTACACTCCAATTACTCTACATAAGCTTATATACATTTCGTTGACAACCGAGACCGATTATATGTGGAGACAACTACATATAATATCTGTCAGTTTGTCACAAAAGTAAAATTTTGCATGGTATGACAGTGCACGGAGGTCACTTTGAATATTGCTGTAATGAATATTCGGTTTATTCATATTATTTAGTAAGTATATTACTACGACTCGGGCATGTATTCGATTTGGTTGACCATTATTATTTGTTTATTACTTACAGTATGATTTATTATTTTGAACGCCTGTCAACAAAAAATCAGCATTATCTCCCCCTGTCTCTCTTGTGATTTTATCGAAGAACCCAGAGGTATGGAGGATTTAACTAGCAATAGATTTTTGCTCTTTGTAAGCATAGATAACACCAACACTAGCAACAAGTCTGGAGCTAGACCTAGACTTTAATAAAAAATACTTTTAACGGGCAGAAAGTATATCCGAAAACGATTAGTACTGCAACTAAAAGATACTGTGACTACATAGCTGTCTAATGATATTAAAATTATAATATGAGGAAGTGCTGCACTGTAAATATTAGAATACAAAATTTAAAATGGCAGATGCATGCATACAAAATGCAGGTAGCGTCAACACAAAAGAACATTGTGCGTTCCACCTGGTCGTTAGGATGTAGTGTGTATACACGTAGAAACTAGGTACCCGGTCCCTGTAGGCTAGACATACATGTTTCAAAACATTTGCTTCGTGTTCGCTAGCGTTTCAAATAAATTACTCCAAATAAAATACAATGCTTTGCTGCAAATTGTGCTTGGCATTCATAACGACTTTACTACAAAATGTATTAAATCTGGACTCAGAATTAGTGCATTTAACAAAATTTTCGAATCCAATTCATCAATAGTTGGAAAACTTCATGAAATAATACTGCTTCTGAGATTTAATTAAAGTTTCCAGATTTTTAAATACCCAGTACACATTACTGCGTTGGTTAAACACTCAAAATTAAAAGGAATATGGTTATTTGACTAAAAAATAAGACCTTTTATATTTGTTATTTTACCTAACATTCTGTCACATTACATTGCTTATAAGGAGGTATATATAACAAACAAATAACATATGAGTACCTCTCTATACAGCGTAATCCACTTGATTAAGCTTGTTCAATCCCTGAAATTGAAACCGGTGTATTGAAATAACATTTGCTGTTGTTTCCCTGTCCTGTGTTTACCCAACAAGAATGTGTAAACGATGTTAACTCGTATGTAACTAACATAACTGGTTAAATGGATGCTTAAAATCAAATTGTCGTCGACAATAGTCCTCTTAAGACGGCTTTGCAATTTGCTCTACGAACTATTTAGATCGACCTGATTAGCTAGCTTAGAGAGACATGCTAAATCTACATACAAAGCGTTAATATAGGAAGTTAATGGATTTGTCCTGTACAAGTCCAAGGCGAAGAAACAAGTGTTTTAGTCTGCATTTAGGAAAATGGGTTATTTTGAATGATTTAGAAGGTAAAATAGTCCCTCTCAAATTTGTATTCATTTTTAAACTTTCTAATAAAATAAACTTATAGATTGGAGCCAATGCCCAATTCTATTTATTTCTTTAGTAGATAATATCGAAATAATTAACGTCTTGTAGTACGTCCATTGTCTTTTCTCCTCCTATTTCATACATACATACATAGGTAATATCAAGCCTTTTTCCCAGGTATGGAGAAACTAGAGACCGCCATTTGCTACGATTCCTTTTTCATATCCGACAATTTTTCGTACACAATTGTGGGTTATACGTTTCTAAATCTAAGATCTCTAAATTATTGTGTTTATTTTATCGTGTTACTGTTTTTTGTCCCAAATAAATATAATAAAATAAAATTCAAGGTATTACGGAAGCCACTAGCTCTACGTGTGTATGGTAATCAGTAGAGGTTGTTATTGGTTTTACCCATTTTAAATTTGGATGTGTCCGGCTATTTACGAAGAAGTATCTATCGGTATTAATATCATTTCAGATCATTTCTGTTCAATAAAAATGATTTATTCAAATTTCAAAGAACTAACTAACAACTGCAGATATTAGGTACGTATCTAACTCTTATATCGGTACTAAAAATATTTTATAATATCATCATAACTGATTCTTACAGCATGAGCTATAAAACAGAGCTACTTATAAATAGAATGCTCTATATAAAATGAATGACTTTAAAGGGTTTGTGTAAAATTTAATCGATAAACGGAAACGGTTCGGCTCTCGAACGTAGTACGTACTCAAGTAGCCATTGACCTTTTTTTAGCTTGAATTGACGGCACTTTACAACATACATTATGTGGGTATGTATTGAAATCTCCACCTACGCTTATCCGAGTCGAGCATAATTTCATTGACCAATATTTATTTTAAGGCGGAAAACTAAATATAAGTTTATTTTAAATTTAGTTTAATGGTATTCTGACCTGAAGGTAGATCAGCATTTCTCTTACTGGGCGTTGAAAATCGAATCCATGCCCTTCGCTCCAAAGTATAGAGAAGTGTTCTATTTTTTGGCTAGACAGCTTTGATATTTAAATATTTAGTTTTGTTTCCTGAAGATTACCATATAGGTACTAACATGATCATTATCATCACAGTAGCCATTGATAAATATATTACAATAGCTTATAAATATAGTATCAAGAGTCATATATTCGTATCCAGGTGACGAATATTGCCAGATACTATATTGGACATTATCTTGAACATCATTAACATTTGCGAATTATATCACCCATTACTTAAGTGTTTTCTTATGTGATGATTGACATGAAGAAAACAGTACCTTTTTTAAATAATAAAGTGTGATGGATGTGAGAGGCTTGAAATATTAGACAAAAACAAACGTGAAGCGTTGTCACAGATAAAAAATACCAAAAAAACTAGCACTGTGTCGTCAACTAACTAACCACTAGTTGGAGCAAACGCTACTGTATTTGTTACCTGAGTTACTGGCAGTTTGTTCGTTTCGATCCTAATCCACTTAGTTCCCTATTGTGGTAGATACCTGTCGGTTTTCTACAAGCCACAATAATGGTGATTGTCGTGAATTGCAATTTTCTTTACAAAATTAAGGAAAAATTGTCATAACAACCGACGGGTACAAATTGTAACAAAAAGAATGTTTCATCATAAATCATGATGATTCTGTGAAGTTATTCTATATGTACATAATTATAATTAGGATTTATTGTATCCATCGCTTGGTCTCACCTAAGGTAAAGGTAAACTAATATGTAATTCAATGGAGGCTAACATTTATAAAGTCGCGAGCGGTAGAGATCTTACTCTTGAAGGTAACACGTGTTGGGGTCTGGACTGGCTGGCGTACGGTCGCTTCTCGGTTGCTGCGGTTTCTACAGGATGCAGTCAGCTCTTAAGTGTCAGCAAACATTAGTTGAGTTCATGAGTGGCGATGACTACTTACCATCAAGGAGGTTCTACATGAACCATATGTTTTTGAATAATGCGCCTTTTGTGGTGAATTAAAAAATGTCTTAAAACATAGTGTTGGTACTGAAAGTTTGGATATATTTGCTTATCTTGTGAAATCACCATCGGAAACGTAGTAATAAAACATTTAGTCGGAAATTTTGGATATCTTCCTACGCATATTCTGCTGTGTGTCATGCAAACATTCCAGTTTCCATTTAGTCGGGCTAATCTGCCCTGGCTTTGATGCTAGAAACATACCAATATTTTGTTAATAAAGTTAAGTAATGCATGCATATTGAAAGCAAACTACCACTATGTACTACACTAATTTAATTGCCTTCTTTTTGCAGAAAAAAAATATCAAAAATAGGATCCTATTTTATAGGATCCCATTATATATCTAATGTGATTGTATAGTGAACACTAATTGGACGTGCATAAATATTGAAATATTTGTAATGTTTTTCTAGTTTACTGTGAACGCGCGAAGATCTTGTTTTTCCAAATCTCGTCTCTGTGTTCACCTTTGCTGAATAAGTAGGTAAAAATATATCAAAAATAGGATGCTATTTTATAGATCCAATATGATTATAAAGTGAACACTAGAACATGCACTTAATATTGTACCTAATATTTGTGATGTTTTGCTAGTTTACTGTAAACCCGCAAAGATTCCATTCATTGTTTTTCCAAATCGCGTCTTTGTGTTCGCCTTTGTTGAAACTCTGTTGCATAATTTTATGCTTCTAGACTAGTCAATGTTACTTCTAGTCTCAGATATCGAGAGATAAATATAGTAGGTGTATATGTACCTACTTAAATAAAGACTATTTTAGTTATTTTCTTTTCTATTCACGTAGTAGTATTCCGTGTGTTCTTGAATGCTGGGTAAAAGCTTTCGTTTTATGCTTAAACTCTATAACTACACAACAAGTCATTAGATACTATTAAATACAAATAGTACTCTATGAATGTAATAGGTACTAGGCATGATGTAATTACAAACAATGTTAGCACTAGAGTACCCGATAATACCATTACTCTCGAGGAATTTTCATTATCTCAGTGCTGCCCATTGAGCGTAGAAAGTAAACCGACTTGCAAACAACATTAAAAACTCACTTTTTATCTAAAGATAGTACTTTATAATTTCACCTCACTGCACTCTCTCGGATAGAGAAATAGAATTATCAACCGTTTTGGCGAAAAACTGCAGCGGAATGGCTTTTAACGTTTTTTATTTTCAAGTTCCGCCGAGTCCAAAGTTGAACCGCCATATTGGTTTTAATTTTACCCCTTCAGCGGTAACTGAAAACCTGATAAGTGGTTGGTCATACTTTCGACATTAAGACGATAAGAATCCATTAAAAGGTTGCCTTTGAAATTCTTAAAGAAAAATAGTAGGTGGATCTGATTTTTGCTAATCTTTTTTTAGAGAGATAAGCTTTTAAGTTTGGAGGTAATATTAAAATAAAGATGTTTAACGTAAACTCTATACCAATATAATATTGCTTTAATTTAGTAATATAACTATTCATCTCAGTTTCAAGCAGTTTCACTTGAAATCAGTTGCAACCTTATCTCAGTTTCATTCCCAACCCGACATAATTGTTGGAGACGAAGAGGTAGCGTTAAAGTAGGTCCTCTCCTAATTTTATCGAAATCGATTCGTTCGAAACGAAATCGATCGATCGTAGATAAACAAGTAATGTACTTTCACATTTACAATGTTAGCATTAGTATGGCTGGGTGTTTTAATGATATAAGTTGCACTTCAGTAATCTACGTATTGTGTATGTTGACGCCAAGTTACGGAGTCACGAAGGCTTTCTCACTTAACTAAAACATGTTTGTGAAGATCCACGCAATTTAAATACGGAAATGTGGTGGGTGTATTCCGGTGAAGCTCGCTCGACTCGCATCCGGATTTAGAAGCCGGAGCGCAAGTTAAGCTAGCTCATACCTACACGGGAATTACCTTATTACTAAATCGACTCCTAAGAGAAAACAAAAGAGAATTATTTATTAATAAATTATCTGCTGTTTTTCATGCTGGGTTTTGTTTGTTTCGATACATCTACTGATAAAGATGGATTGGGCTCTGTCACATTGGTCGACCGACCGACCCCCTAGGGACCTTCTTGTAAAAATTATTACCCTCCTTTTTGGATCCATCCAAATCTCACAAAAATTTTTGATGCGGGACACATTTAGGACAAATTGTACCTCTGCTCTGTCAATTAAAAATATACATTCTACAGTTCATATGAACACTCGATCATTTTATAAACTCAACTGTTTATTAAATTGCCGCTTCCTATTATTTTAGATGGGAAGATGATGTGGCGCCAAATAATTTTTATGTATAAATTAATAGGCATACCTACATAAAAACTTACAAAGTCTACGCCATAAATGGTTACTCAAGCATCAAAGTAAGGTAATATAAAAGCCTCTTATTCAATTTGGCGAATCCGTACACACGTACAATATTCAACATTTATAAATAGACCCATCGGAGTTATGCCAAGACTTACAAAGGAATTTAGAAATTGTAGAGAAATACCTAATGAAATAAAATTCACTAGGGCTAAAACTACGACCATCAAGACTACAAGTCACCAAAAGCAACACCCGAGTGCTGCTAACAATTTATAATTAATTGTATTAATACATGTATATAATAATATACCCACATGTAATGATACAGTAAATATATATGTAATATTTATATAATATAACTTTATATGTATAACAGAAACGTAGAATCACTCGTCCTCGGCACTACAATTGGAACTTGGAATCGATAAACGAACTTTTATAGATGGTCTTCTATCGACTGAACGGTCTAAATTGAATCGAATACAAGGGGGAGTACAACAAACGCTTGTCATGCTTACTCTATGGCCCGCGCCTATTTAAGGCGAGTCGTAACACAGTTTGAGCAACTCAAGATGCTCCAGGAAATTCTACTTGCCTTATCCTTTCACGTAGAAAATTAAATGTCTCGCAGTAATATCCGCGAGCCTGACTCTGGTTTTGGCAGTTGATCTACCCGGGCGTCGTACCTGCTTGCGGCCGCCTTAAATGCTGTATAAATAAATTGTTCGTACCCAATTCTAGAAACGGTATTCCACTAATCGATACTCGTTACCGGATCTAGATATTTAGCTGGGTGTATCACAGTTCACAGCAATGGTTCAGATTCTCAAATATGTTAGCGGGGCATGCTTGCGCTATCGTTGATTTAGCGCACCCCGGTGATTATGTTCGGTATCTTCGATAGATAAGTTTAATGGAAAGCTATTGGCCTCTGGGACATTCAAAGGCTTTTTATAACCTAACAAAAATATGAAAACACACGTCAATACTTCGATCTATAATAAAATAACAAAAATAACCGCTAATTCGATGCAATACAAGTCAAACTGTAATTTATAGCTGGTTGTTACGTCGTGTTTACTCTTCCCGTTATGAGTATTTGTCTTTGCTTTGCCTTTAGGTGTCAATGTTAAAATTATCAGCCGATGACAATGATTCGACGACCTATAAATATTCCTTTTATGTCACCCCAGCCTAGGTCATTTAAATATTGGCACCAAATAGGCTCAAAGATGTATATCCGATACTAAATGGTAATTTTAATAGGTATATTAAAATACTCGTATTATACGTCTGTCCTTCCATTATCAACACTCACAGAAAAGCATTATATGAAGGTATGTATACATTTTTTTCTTACTCAATTTAGTGTTGTCAGTCTACTCTACTGTAATGTTATTTGTTATACTTACGAAGGATACTCACTAAGTAGGAGGTATCTACTGTTTAATGTGTCTAGTACAATGAGATTGAGACGTAAATATCTTGTTTTATTTTATTAACGATTAGCTAAGCCTTAGTTAGCCTCAGAGACGACGCTAAGCGTAAACATAGGCTTCCATAAATAATACGGAATACTTTCGATCAGTACCTAAAATAATTCATATTTTGATGTTCCACTGCACTGCTGGAAATGGGCCTAAGTCAAGATAAGGGATCAATTCTACAGGCCCTTCTTATAATTACATTATATAGGGGACGAGCCTATCACCACTAACTGGACACAAATCCAAACTCTGAGCTGCTACAGAGAATTTCATAGGAAAACCCCATCACACTTTGCTTGACTTGGGAATCGAACCTCAAGCGTAGTAGTAGTACTAGTAGTTGCGCGTAGGACCACTAAGCGAGGCAGTTTTTCCAGTATAAACCGTCTATGATAAAAGGAAACATCGGTGGGATAAAATACATTTGCGCTGTCTTTCTAGGGGTACTCGAGGGAGCTCCTAACAATGTGGTGATTGCTCCAAAGTTGACTCTGCGTCGCCTGTCGGTGAAGTAACAGGTGCCGTATCTAACGAAGCATTTCTTTGTAAAGTATTCTAAAAAGAAAAGTATTTTAAGTAAACATTGCGTCAATAACAGCTTCAATAGTTTAGTGTGAGTTATTGAGTTCAGCTCCCAGGTTAGTCGAAGTCAAAGTCAAATGTTTTATTTCAAACAGGCCATATGCACTGCTACTAGTTGCACGGTTCAAAAAAGTGTATCTTATGGAGAAGACCCGCCAAGAAACTCCATAGACACTCCTTTAAAAAAAATATGTAACAATCTTGTTTTGGATAGCCATTGAGAATAGTTGTTTGTAGAGAGAGATAATAAGCAGTGTAATAGAGTTTCTCTATAAAATTCTAAGTTTGAATTGATTTCGCCCCTATTTACATTGGACTTTGAGCGAACTGTATATATTACAGTTTAATAAATATCTAAAGAACTATAAACAAGGGTAATAATTATTCAAAGCTGAATAACGGCTGAGTAAAAAAACAAAAACGAAGCTTATCATTCTAGCCAGCGTCTGTGTTTATTGCTCAGTCGCTGAACTCGTAAATTCAGTTTAAAATGAGTCTAATTTAATTACTCAAGGTCTGATGGTTTATTTCGTGATCTCTTTGGATCCGACTCCACCCAACTGTTATTTACCATTTTGAAATCGAAATACAAAAAACAACTTATTTTTAAAATGTCTTAATAGTATTAAACAGTCTCTAAATTTAATATTGTGGTATCTGACTTGTAGTTCATTGAACCCACATCGTATATATTTGCCATAATCAATAATAGTTAGGTACTAACTGAAAAAATAATTATGATTAAGCTCAAACTCGTCCTGGATTTCATGACCATCACCAACGATTTGTAATGCTAAAAATACCAGCAATCTTTAAGTGTATTTATGTTATCTTTAAGTGTGCATATGTAGTGTGCATGTATGTATTAGTACACACACATCTGCTCATCCTTCAGGGAACACAGGCGTATTTTGTGTCATATATCAAGTTTGGTCGAGCCTAAAGCGGACCGCCTGTATCTAATGAGTACTTTTACGTAATTTTTTTTGTTTACTTAGAGGGTCCTTACCACAAATGCGTAATGGTGCGTTAAATCCAGTCAATGTATTGTACTTTGTTTTATTTGCTAAAAAAAACTGTGTATATACTTAACATTTTCACATTTTATTTACAAAGGGACCGAAGGGCTTATGTATATTCATGTCACTTGTTACTGATGTATACTTTATTTTTTTCTTTAAAGCTATTCAACCGGGAACAAAGAATAAAATGAAGGAACGTGTAATCTCATTTAGGTTCGTCGCTTTCTCCTTCTTGCATCCCCACCATGAGAGGGAAATATTTCACATAATGCTACGTATTTTTATTTTTTATGTCAACATTCTGCTTTTTATCTAATGATCAACATAAGCAGCTTCCAATATCAAAGTCACGTCAAATTCATTCAGATCAAAGAGGTGGGTGGTAAGATGGATACAAATCTCTTCTGTTTCTGTACAAATGTTATTTGCAGCGTTGAAAGTGTTTGTTTTAATCGTTTAGTACCTTTTATTAATAAAACTTTGTATCATCGAAAGCGCGCGGCGGTCGAAATTCATTAACCTTTTGAACGCCAATGGCATGTATAGATGCCATGCGCAAGCGTGCCCTGTGCGCCACCGACATCTATAGATGCCAAGAAACAGATCATAGAAAAATACAAAATAAACATATTAAATCATTACTTTAACGTGTTTTATTGATATATCTTAAGAACTGAATTTGTCGGCTTGGCGTGGAGGGCACGGCGAAGCGCTTTTGCTCTGGCGGTCAAAAGGTTAAAAGTATGCTTCAAAGATTATAATTTTACTTCAGACCCCGTGGAGGTTGTTATATTGCTATTTCCTAAAATTGTGATTATTATACATTGATTAAAGCTGTTCGTTGTTTGATGTTAGTCGCAAACTCTACCGTCATTTCAAAGGCTTCGCAGGCAGCGACTAAAGGCGGCTATAAATGGATTGGCAATCGCTCTTAGCTGTATTCTGATAGGAGCATACGATGATCACTAATCCGCCTGTCGAGCTTGGAAATTGTGATAGTACCTTTGGACAGCTTATATAAACAATCTTCGAGAATGACAGATGTTTTGCTGTAAAGAGAAATTTGTGAACCTGGCACGATGTACACGATAGTTGTAGTCCCATTCAAAGGATCTATGCTTTAGGAACAATTAAATATACTCAATATAGGTTATTACATTATGCATAAAATTAAAAATGGTGTTGTGCAAATCACAACTCTTCAAATACATTCTTTATAAAATGATTGCTATATCATACACAAATCACATAGGTAACTACATAGACAGACTTTATCATAAAGTATTATATTCCGTATTCCGAGGTATAGATAGTAGTAACATACGGAAAACTACATGTACCTACACTACCTACGTATCAATTTTGTTTTGGTACTTTTATTAAAGGACTGCTAAAATAAAATCTATTATGATTACATAATAATATTGGGGATAGTCGGCATGCCACGTCACTGTACATGACCGCGATACACATGGGTAGGTATAATGGACATCGGGCTTATCCTGTTTGTTTTTCTTGCTCACCTCGCTCGGTATATGATGCAGTGCGGATGCTGCATTTGCATAAAAGCGTCCATTATCCACAGCTTCAAACAAATAAAAAATCAATATCCCAGTGCACGCGTTTGTATACACCATATAAATATAACGCGTTTTCAATTCATGACATCAAAAACATCACTCGATTCAGAGTAAATATCGAAAATAATCTTAATAAATGTATTTACACGTGGTCTAAAATGGTTTTGTAAATAAATATGTCAAATTACATTTATGGCTCTCATCCGAATTATTCTGCATTGGCTGTGGATAGTTTCGGAGATTATTTTTGTCATCGGCCATTTGATATTATGTATCTTCAAATATTGTTATTTGAAGAATTTGTAACTGTGCTGAACTTCTAACTGAAATACCTGTTTGGTTTGGTTTTACTGCTCTTGTTTTAGTAAGGTGCCATTGAAATAGGGAGCCACTCCTCTCGACTTCATTGTTATTAATTGGTTTCTTTCAGAGGTTCATTTGTTTCAATTGTCTCTAGGTGTGACTTCTGTGTGCTCCGGTTTTGTGTGTCTTGTATTCATCAAATGGGTCAGCAGGCAGGACACAAATCAAACGAGGTCGCTGCGCCTGTCGCATCAGCACTTGCGAATAATGCCTTGAGCGGTGACAGGTGATAATTCATGTATGTCGCCTTGTATATGTAAGGTCAGCCGTCGCCTGAAAAGGCTCTGTTTACAAAGCGGTACTTTAAGACAGTAACGACCAATAAGAATAACGAAGTTCGGTACTAGTTATGTATAACAACAGACTGAATGTTTGTGTCTGATGCCACACGTTTGAGCATTTAAGTATTCATGAATGTAAAGCACAGATAATCAAGCGAGTAAATATAAATGTTACATTAGTTTAAAGCAAATAAAAAAGGTAACTTACAGGTAGGTACTAAACCCCCATATGAATGATACAAATATTCAATTGAATGCAATGGTTATCGATTGGAAAATGAGCCATTTTCAGATGCCTAAATTTTCCATGACAAATCACTCGACCGCATTTACGCGTCGAGCCGTAGGTACGTACATTTATATAAAATTAGTGAGTTGTAAGAGCGGGTAGGGCGGCAGCACCTGTTTCCGGCCACCGACGGGGCACTAACTCAGCGATCCCGGATCCGACCGACGCTACATTTAATTCTTTGTTATGAGCCATGAAATAGGCGGGACGGGACCGACACACTGTGAGAATGAATTGGGTTCTTTGGTTTTATTCACGATTCAAGGGATGTGTCGCGAGATGAAGCTGTTTAGGTTTATTGGTTACGACGTTTTGCGAATTGTTGAATCAATTTCGTGGAATTGTATGTAAGGAAGCTTATATAAGACTTGCCGTTATGATAGGCCAGTTTTCTTTTATTTTTATTAAAGTATATTGTATATTGAATACATGTTTCGTACATACATACATAAATCGTAAAAAGAAATACCTACTTATCCAAAAATACAAAACACGTTCTCTTTGTGAGATGATAAGAACAAAAACTGTTTCCAATTCCAATTATCGAAAATGTATTAAACAATATTCTTAGAAAATGTATTTTTCAAAGCTACACGTTGAATTTACAGGCTGTTTGCCGTTCTCGGCAAACATTAAAATAGCGGCCTAAATTACTTGTACCTACTGCTCTAAAATCTATAAATAAAACTGAGCAATGTAACAGCCACAATTCTGCCACATACAATATACATTTATAATATCTATCTCGTGACGTGTATGTCATATCAAGTTTCTTGTAATAACTGTCAAAGTTCACATTTACATAAAAAAAATTAGAATCCAATCTCGAATCTATGATTTCCTACATGTAGCTGCATGAACTAATAGTTCAGCCACTTGCACTGGCTCGATAATTTGCGATAATGTGAGTTTCCAACTTAAAACTAAAGAAATTTTGAACAACCTCACACTAGAGAGCGATTTGGTACCTAAATAATATCCACGGTAATAAAAAACCGACTTAAACCGACTTGATCCAGGTCCCCAAGGTAATCGTTCGCGTGTTTCATAGCCAACCCCCACACTGCTGCGGTTTGTGCTTCCGCCTGCTGCTGGCTGCTGCTGACTATTAACTTAATTTCAATTCAACTTTTTTTTGTTTCGTTAACGCTCATATTGTTTTAGTGAGCGTTTTACAGTTTCATTACAAACTCGGTAATTGGTGATTGAATTTATAGTCAACAGAACTGAAGTAATAACATGTTTTATGGAACACGGTTGGATGGGTTTAAATTCCACTTCTAACTTTTCGAATAATGTGATTTCAATTTCGAGATTCTTTCTAATACATTTGCAAGGTATGGCTTTTACGGAGAAGTAAAAGTCGTTTATAGTTGTAGTTTACAAATTGTATGTGGTATCATGGTAAAGTATGATGCGGTCTCTTACCTACTCTCTCTCTGTCTGATAAGGAGTCTGCTCCTTAATGACAGGAACAGACTCCTTATCAGACAAGAATAATTATACTGATTCCCTCTTAATAAGCTACACTGAAACTGACAGCTAAACCAGAATGAAGGATTTATTAACATCAAAATAACAAAACATTATAATAACACTTTAGTATAGAGGCCTGCTGAGCATTTTGGAATAATACCCTGAGGACTAATCATTATTTATTACTTAGAATGACTGTTCTCTGTAATATTCATGAATCGTGTAATCTATACATATAAAATGCTTTGTCCTGAATGACTGACTCACTGACGGATCAACGCACAGTCTAAACCGCTGATCGTAGACACCTGAAACTTGGAGGGTGTATTCTTTGTATGACGTAGGCATCCGATAAGGAAGGATTTTCCGAAATTCTACCCTTAAGGGGATGAAAAAGGGGGGCAAAGTTTGTATGGGACAACGTGATTCCTTGGTCCAATATACTTCAAATTTTGCATAAACATTCTTTAACAGAATTGATGGAAGACGTGTTTCGAATTTTATTGAAATTCATCCCCTAACTGGGTTAAAAAGGGGGTAGAAAGTTATTTTATTTCCAAGTTGATATCAATACTCCTTAGAGTTTTTTATTTTAATTAAATAAAAATAAAAATTTTGACACATGATATGTCAATTCCTCAGCAGTAAATAATGTCAAGTAGTGAAGGCTTATTCAATGAACAAAGATTTATTTTAATCCAATAAAATAATATGCACAATCTATTGCCATGAGGTAAAACTTCACACGGCGTTCAAAGTTCTTCTCGATTTGATATAAACCAAAACCCGAACCCGAACAAACAAAGTACTACTATGGCAGAAGTACTCCGCAAAACGAAATTAATTGTTTGGGATGTGACTACTATGGCTCATAAAGGGGGTAACTGTATTGTCAGCAGGCATTTCCAACAGACTTTACCAGTAGAGCTCAGAAGAAAAGCGCGTGAAGCGGTCTCATTTGTGGTTCTCAGGCCCGTTCCTTAAAATAGGAAATGGTGGAACACATTAAAATTGAGATTTGGCGCCCCAATTATGTTGTTGCGGAATATAAATCCACCAATATTATGCAATGGCACCAGATTTCAAGTGAAAACATGCATCGCAATGTAATCGAGTCAACTATACTGACCAGTTGTTCTGGAGGAGAGTATGTATTTATCCCTAGGATTTAAATTCAAGAGAGTGCAGATTCTCATCAAAGTCTGCTTTACAATGACCATAAACAAAGCTGTAGGTCAAACTCTCGGTAGCGGGAGTAGATTTGAGGGAAAGCTGCTTCTCCCGCGGGCAGAGTATGTGGCATGCTCCAGAGTAAGCGCACAGAGTAGCCTGTTGATTCTAGCATCCGAAGAAAAAACAAAAAAATATTGTTACAAAGAAATACTGTGGCAGATAATAACCCCATGTAACTTACACCAGATCAAAGACCGAGCATAATGTTCATAAAATATATAATGTATCATGTTTTTATTTTATTTTCATGCTTTCTTAACCTTTCAATCCCTACAACATAATAAAGATTGTTATATTTTTAACCCCCGACGCAAAAACGATGGGGTGTTATAAGTTTGACGTGTCTGTGTTTTTATTTGAAAGGTGAATTAGTCGGGAGTGTTCTTAGCTATGTTTGATGAAAATCGGTCCAAGATGGCCGCCGCCATAAAATAGCGAATTACATATTTTTTCACAACTCCCTCAATATGGATATCAAATGAAAGGGCTTCACTAGGAGAATACTATACACTATGATAAATTTCAAATCCAAGATGGCTGCCACCACAAAATCGCAAATTCCATTTCATGTCGGGGGATTTCTAAATTTTTAATTTAGGTTAGGTTATATAAGTATTCAAAAATTTTCATATTTATATTTTATCAAAATTAATAACGTAAAAAAACAATTTGAAATCCTATTAGAACCATTTTCGACTTCTACGCGGACGAAGTTGCGGGCGTAAGCTAGTGTTCTATAAAATACTAATAATAAAATTGAATAGTATGGATCAGCGTGTGGGCAATAAGAATTAAGAGTTGGGTGCGGGTTCGTATTCGCTGAGGCAGTGCGGCCGCCGCGGTGCCGACTCCAGGTGCTCGCAACAAGACTTTTATAATCTACTACTTATTTGGTATATATTGTTTAAAAAAGTTTTGTAGACAGAATTATTATAGTCATTATTCCAATATTGAATATTTATTAGGCAGAGGTTTAGTGCTGTACAGACACAGTTATGCTGGTATGTTTTAAGGTTCCATATAACTTTTTCCTATTTACCACTGCCAAACATAAAACTGATACCTAGTATGAACTTCATAAAAGAACTTCATAATAAAGCTCGTCTGCGGGATATTCATGCTCATCGGTCGTGATTGCGAGTTGCGAAATGAGGCGGGTTGTTTGTAAGAAATACAAATCATTGTGCGAATATGTACTTCGATGAAAATATTTACCCGTAAGCTTCTTACAGGTACAGTCGTTATTTATGGCGGATTTCCTTATTGACGAGAGACTTAAAAATCGAATAAGTCGTCCATTGAAAACTGGAACACAATGTTTTCAAAAACTTAATGGCGGTACTTGACGATGTCACCTGTAAATCCTCCCAAGTTCTTATGAAACCGCACACACAGAATAAAAAAAAATTGTGTATTGGTTCTTATAAAGTAGCCTGTCATAGAAAGTAGGGGAGAAAGATACACTCGTAAGAGCCTATTGTGAAAAACAAAATGATCTTTTATAAAATTATTGAAATTGTGAATAAAAGTACTTTTATGAAAAAGTTATACAAAGAGATACAAAGAGGTTCTGATCATTATCAGGGTTACTATATTGTAAATTCGTTTGTGTAGTACTTACACCGTTTCTGAATAAACCTTGAAATTTAAACAGAAATAGAACACACACGTATGTTACAAAAACACGGATTCTATATTTTTTATACGGTGTAAAGCTTACCTATATATTACAATCATCAGAAATGTCAACAGATCGCCTGCAGATGAATTTTGTTTGTTTTATGCAAACAGTTTTTAAACACGACCTGTAAATGTATGCCGAGTTCGTATACCTGAAGTATTGACATTGAGGGTACACGCTAGTTCCAAAATGTCCAGATATTATGTTTTTCCTAGTAGAGTAGGAAGGTAATCCGGTATGCGTTGGAGTCCACAAAATAAAAAAAGAACAGAAATTCACTCCCGTGGGACGCAATGGAATGGACACTGCGACAATACCGGCACAGGTTTTTGAACTAATTTAATATAAATTCTCTTTTTGTCCGAGCACACGCATACAAAGGGAAATTTAACTAAATTGTCTGTGTGTTTCTATAGTACACTGTCAGCCAACAAATTCCTATAAGTTGTGTAATTCGGTTTGTCATAACAGCGCGACTAATAATACCAAATGGGAGTTGAATTTCAGACATTTGGTTGGCGGCGTGTGTCGAAAATCTTCAAACGCCAGCTTTTCTAACAAGCCTAAACAACTGACCGTCAATGCAGCCGCTATAGCACATAACGGCATATGTCTTCATGTTCTGAAGTTATATTTATATAGTAAACAGTTGGAATAAAAACTCAATGTGCACGAGAAAGGGTTAAATTAGTTTCCCGCCACGCTGAGTTTCTGTTTATTTGGGCTAATCTCAGAAACGACTTCACGGATTTTCATAATTATAGTTTTCACTAATAGAAAGAGGAATTATCTGGAAGAAATTATATAAGCTATAATTTATAAACTCGTGGAAGCCAAGGGTGAGTTGCTAGTTCAAATATAAATGAATATATTAACTTAAAAAGTTCAACATTGACTTTCTAACTTATTTGAACATGATATACAAAGTAATAAAGGGCCCTCAAAGACTTTATTAAAACTAATGTTCTGTAAGAAACTATCAAGGTCGTACAGCCTAAATGTCTCTTTCTCCTGAAGGTATCCGTCGCCCGGTGTTCAATCACATACCTTATTGTATTTTATTTTGTCTCGTCTTGGATTTACTTCAAAGGACAAAACATGTTACTTTGGGACTATTTATTACGATTCTATTAAGTATTTACTTTTGTTTTTGAACACGCATTTTCTGATTACAGATTGTGTAGGGCTTTTAACTACATTAAGCTCGTGAATAAGATATTTCGATAAAGGTATGAAAGCGTAAAAGCTTTTACTTTTATAAAGCATATTTACAGGTATTGAATGACATGAAGCACGGGGTGCAGCTAATGTAAATTTTGCATCATCATTATCAAATCATATTTTGTCCTACTGATGGGCACGGGTTTCCTCTCAATAAGAGAGGGATTAAGCTATACTTAGTCCACTACGCTAGGCGCTAATGCGGGTTGGCAGACTTCACATGCCGTCGAGAAAATCTCTCAGGCATGCAGGTTTCCTTACGATCTCTTCCTTCACCGGTGAGTGAAAAATTTTTGCAACTATGATAATATAGCAAAGATGCGTCAAGAGGTTATCGACGTGTGGGATGTGGATCATTATACTGTATACATTATACCTAATAGTTGAGTCAATAGTCGGTCAATGGCCTAATAATCTCAAGAGGCTTTCGTTGGATGGCTGGATCAAGGCTTGGTACATAAAGCAATCATGAACACGAATCGCACTCTTAGGTTTGTTTCTTTGCGTTTCTTCCTTTAGCCATGTCCACCGTAGCTTTAAAGTTCATAATGGTAGCGTAGGTACCCACTGTTTCTTTTTATTGTATAAATAAAACCATTTTGCTGTACTTATTTGATGATTGAAAGTACCTATATGAACCTCGATTTCACCCAAAACATAAGTAAGTATAAAAAGCTTAACATGAAAATGATGGATATAAAACTGTTAGTTTTATATGAAAATTCCATTATGTTAATGTGAACTAATTACTGGATGTATTGTGTGCGCGTTAATAAGTTGATGTGTTCATATTAAATTGCCCGAGGCCAAACGTGAATGTACTGACAGTCTGCTTGTGCCACTGATTTTAATACAATCTGTTTAAATACGCACTTTTGATGATAAAATTATTAAAAAGGTCTCAGTGGCGTAAATTAATGGTACGAAAATATACTAAAAATCTTAAGACCTACTAAAATTATAAAACCTTTTATAAAAACAAGAGATATTACGCGTAGATAACTACACTTCTTAAATAAATTTAAGTAATTACCTTTGTGTTTAGAAAAGCAATTTAGTAAATGTAAAAAACTTGCAAAACAATTCTCATAATGTGGGTTTGGCGAGTGTTTCCTTTGAGGTGTAAGCCAAAGTTTTGGGTCAGGTACGGCACCAGCGACACTATCACATTAACGAGTCACTTTGTTCTCAACTAGTTTCCAATTTAATTAGCCTTCCTTGTAGAAATGGATGAAATCGAACAAGAACATTATCGTTTCTTCACTTTTAAACTTATTCCGCAAACAATTTTCCATTAGTCTACCGATTTCTCATTATTATTCTGTTTCTACAAAACCTCTCTTGAATTGGAAGTTGATGAAAAGTTATCAGAAGCAGAAACAATATTTATAATGCCGTGTTTTTCCTTTATTGTATTTTACAGGGTAATCACGCTTCTGTCTACAGTAAAATGTTGATGGACTGTTAAATTGCCGGTACCTAGTGTGTAGTGATCGTTCCGGGCTGTCGGGCGCTAAAAGCCACACCCTAGCTATTAAGATAAATTTATTATCCTTTGCCGCTCGGTTGGCGGCGGCGGCGTAGTTGTTACTTGGGTCCCACTGGCTATACAAACGGCACAACCGATCGTGTATTATAGTAATGTTTATTGGCGGCGGAGAACGTCCAATGGCTCCGTTAATCAAATGCGTCGTGGCGGCGCCGGCGTCGCTGCGGTGGCCGGCAGTTCGCCGTGGGCGCCACGCGTCGTCAAGCTTACATAAATCCTTGCACAATTACTGAGATCTAGCTCGAGCCCTGAATGTAGCCTTGTAACAAACAAGATTATAGGTGTAAATAAGACACTGCGTATATACATAATGTTAATATGAATAGCGACTGTATTTAAATAACATACGATATACCGTGCTAATTATAACTTGAGAGAATACTTGAGATACTAATTAAACAGAGTATTATAGAAAAGATTTTGTATTGTATTATTTAATCCTTCATCTGAAAATGTTTATTTCTATCACTGACTTATTTTATTGATTTGTAAATTATCTCAACACATGACATACCACCACCCCTTTATTCCCCAAAGGGTTAGGTAGAGGCATACGAATGTACCACCTCGCCTCTAAGGATTGGGGTCCAATTCAATGTGGCCTATGGCCTTTAATCATGCACAAATCTAAACACCGAGTTGTTGTTGTTGAAAATCTAATAACACTGCTCGTCCTGGGAATCAGACCTCGAGCGTATCACTAGGAATACTAGATTATCGATGCAGTTAAAATATATAAACCTTTTAGCAATCAACTTTTTTCAGATAGGCGTACAAAGTTTATGTCCAGTACAATCCATACATAGATACGGACTACCGACTTGCTTTTATTTCAAAAACAGCGGCCTGGCTATAGATTGAATTTGTTTGCGATTGTAAAGTATGTTAAAATATTGTTTTTCATCGACTTTGTCAAGGTATAAGCGTCACTCACCTTCATCTAATTGTCCCCAATTCCGTAGTAATTTCACAAAATTATTTTCTATTGGATGCTTACGTGTTTTCGATGCATTTTCATTTTCAAATTTCAGCCCAATCCGTTAATTGGTTTGAACTTTACTTTGATGGGTCAGTCAGACAAAGGTGGCTGACTGAAATATTATAATACCTAATCCTTTTATAATATAATTATACTTTATAATATACGTGCAGATGTGTAGGATATGTACCTACATATATATTTATGTATAAATATTTAATATAAATAGTACATATTTTCATTCACTGAAATTGATATCTATAGGGATAAATCTATAATGTACAAAGGTCAAAGATTAACAACCTTAGTCATCATGAAAAAGATATCAATTTTGTCTTTTCACGTAAATAAAGAGTTTTCGATAGTGCATTGTTCGAGTGGTTAAGTCCTGTGACAGTTTTCGATATACGATATTTTGCGTAAAAGGGGTCGGGTTTGCTAAGTGGTCGACAGGGCAGGACAGGACCGCGACATGCGACATGCGACATGTTTGCGGCTGTCGTGCGGTCGCACGCGCCCTGTTCGCACACACCATCGTATAACACACACTAATATCTACGTACGACTACGTATTTGCTATCTAATAGAACGTTCAGTGCCAAATGGTAACATTCTGCATTTATAATTGACCGCAAATATACGGAATGTAAATAAGACAAGAGTAAGCTCACATTTTCGCTTGTTTATAAAAAAATATTAAGTTGAAAAGATTCAAGAGCTCGTAATTAATGTTCAAGTAAATTTTATTTAAATAAATACCTTTATTCCAGATTCTCGGGACGGAAAATTACATGAGGGAAGGGGCAACAGTACGAACCACTTTGGGGACTCATAATTCGTAATAAGTGTCAAAATAAAAAGTTTATGACGAGTTTATTCCATCACCTACACTTAGCACGTATTAGGAGTGTTTTTTATCAGATTTTTTATTCATACGTTTGTTCTTGTACAGAAAGCATTTTAAGATATCAAATCAGAGTGACGGCAGCACTTTCCTAGTTGAGCTTAATGCCATACCCACTTCTTTTTGTCGCAAAATTGAAAGAAATCTAGATTATTTCGTCGGGGTTGGTAAGAAAATATGATAAAATACCAAAATTATATAAACATCTGTTAATAGTACTTGTAATGAGCGCTCACAGGAAATTAGGCTTTTCTCAAAACGGAAGCCGTGGGGGGTTGAGAGAAGGTAACATTTCCCGTTTGGCACCGGCAGCGGGCCATGATCCCCACATCGCATTAACTTGTCTGTAAAATACCGAACAGATTTTTATCCCAGTTCAATCAATCGCTGCGCAATATTGGTTTTCCATGATCATAAAATTACGACGAAAAGAGAACGGCTATTAATTTGTGAAAATTTTAAGCACCTTTGTAAAAAATATTTTGAACGATCTTGTAATCACCATAAGTAATAAATTTTACATAAGGATTTTAAAACGTATAAGCGACAACGATACTCCTTCGCTTTTAGATTTAAGTAATTCGATCAGATTTTCTTCAATTATTAGTAAATGCTTTTAGTTTAGGATCCTTTATTTCTAACAATAACCATAGGCCCTTTTCTTGGATACGGAATATCCTGATGGATACCTGACACTTGGGGAGCCGCAGGGTATGTCGGGCTCATATCAACTAAAACCGCATTTGCCTTCCCTTGCCCTATGTTATGGTAACTACGAATAGGTAATAGATAAAACTAAGTGAATACTTCAACAATTTAATAAAATTGTATTTCGAATAACGGATAAATTGCGCCTAATATTTGTTATGAGCCATGGCGCCATGCGGTATCGGGTAATGTCGGGTGTCGGTCGAGCGTCGGACGTCGGCTGTGTGTCGGACGGGCTGCGGACGACAGGCGCGGCAGGCCGCTCCATTAGCCACTACACACGTGTTGCTATTTGTGCGAAAACCTCGTTATCGCACCCGATGCGCCATTCACACAATTCTTTTACTTGAAAAGAAAGAAAAGCTATCAATTTTCCTCCTGGCACAGGCGCATGAAGAATATAAATACTTATTGTGAGGGTATTTTCGAAATACACGCTAATAATATGTAAGTATCTTGTATAAAGGTCAGTGTTACAGCTTTTTACTTCAATATTTTAAAACCATTGACGTATCTACGAAGTACTTAATTATTCGCTGCGATGTACTAACCTAAGCGAACGTAAAAGTTGAAATGTTTGTTGAAAAGAACAGTCATGTCTATTAACCTGAATTAATTTCAACCTATACGTTAGTTATTATCAGTCAGTTACTGCATCTGAACAACTGAACGACACCTAACAAATATTTGAGCCAGTATAATGGTCTGAGATCAAATCGAATACTTTGTCGTCTATTGTAAGTCTAAGTTGCCCTTCCACAAACCCAGTAGGAAGAACTAAGTTAGTATCTAGTCTGTTAGTTCAACTAACTTCAGTTATAGCGAGGGGTACAAGCACTAGTTAAGCTGATTTGATCGCAGTTCCTTATTCTTAATCCCCTGGATACTGTAGGTTATTGAAGTTACTTTTGCTTATGTTGGAACGCAACAAGATTTAGAAAAACGCAGAAGTTCTATAGAAGCTTAGACTGGTTGCATTTCTCTGCCGTAGTCCAAGAACCGTAGCAGTTCTAAAGAAAAACTGATAAGTTTGAACTAATTGTTATTTGTCGTTTGCGATAAAATGATTACCTATTTTTCAAAAATGCAGGACTTATTTAACAGAGGCATAGCTGAAGCTATGTCTACGACGTAGTCAATGGACCGTAGCTCCGTAGCAGTTGTAAGAAGAACTAAGGAGATTAGATTGGTTATTATTAATTTAGTATATTAAACTTGTATAAGAGACAAATCTAAAATACGCACAACCTCTTTCGCTAAAGAGGTTGTGCGTAGAATCAGCTAGATTAGCTGATGTCTTGTCTACGCCGTAGTCTATGAACCGTAGCTACTTTCCGTAGTAGTTGTAGCGAACAACTGAGCTGTTTACGATTCGTTGTTATTTGACATTTACTAGCTGGTGACTTTTAAACTTGTTCAAGAGAAAATTAAATAAGAACGCGGGACTTACTTAACAGTAGCATGTCTGATATTTTGTCTACGAATTATGCTATAAACCGTAGCTATTTTCGGTAGCAGTTGTAAGAAGAACTTCTTCTTCTTGTCTACCCTACACCGTAGTCTACGAATTGTAGCAGTTGTAAAAAACAACTAAGAAGTTTGAACTGGCTGATAAATATAATTTGTTTCCCAGTGATTATATTCACAGCCAGGCTTAAAAAAATGCAGAAATTCTTCAGTAGAAGCAAAGCTAATGTCATGTCGCCGTAGTCTTTGAACCGTAGCTATTTCTCGTAGTGATTGTAATGAACAACTGAGAAGTTCAGAAGAAAGCTGTTTACGACATTGTCTTCTAATGGTTATTAAATTTGAAAAAAAATATTTTATTGAGCCCAACATTCTTACACAATTACAACCCATATTATTAAAACCTTTTTTCTTAAAAAAAAATTTCCTTCAAATTTTGCTGTACTCTATTTTCCAGTATGTCTTTGGAACCGTATTAAGAAGCTTTAGAGCCATAGTTGCTCCAGTGGGAGACAGAGATGGAGCTATCTGGGATTGTTAGCTACATATCTCTCTCGCACAAAGCTTAACAATACGGCCCCGGAACAAATAAAATTGCAGCATATACCTATAAAGTACAGTACCTACAGTTAACTGTTGTGTTGATATTCTCATCCAATTAAGTGATATACAAAATGTACATAATATATGAACAGGTCGCCCGCTACTTGCCTGCGGGTACAGTTAAGCCCCACTCCCTCAGTTGACTTAGAATTTGCGTGGGATCTCGAGCACCTGATAGGTATAATTTGTTTTTCTTTCAATGCCAGAATTGCCAGTTTGGTTATTTATGTTAAAAACTTACTGTGGATTCATGCTTTACGACTTTCTCTCTCCATCTCCGCGTAAACTCGCCGGTAAAAAAAACGTACAGGTACCGCGATGTTGTCTCTTTCAAAACTACAAAAAAAATTACGAAAAAGTCTAGAAACATATCTACAAACTATGGTTAAAGAGGTTTTGCAAAAGGTTTTTAAATAATTTTACTTGATTTATTTTATTTATAACGTGGAATTTTTTAGATTCCCGATAGCGCTCATTTACAAAATACAGTCACTCGAAACGTATTGGACGGGAATCGAATCCACGATACCCGGTGCAACGGTAACATTACCAAGTGTATAATTATAGTCTTGATAATAGTACTACCGCTATCGACATTAACCCAGTAAATGTAGTTTGCACACCATGTGTGCAAAAAAAATTGCAATATTTTTTATCATGGAAATTCGTAAAACTATATTTTTCCTGCTCTAATTTGCAAAAATTGTAGGGAAACAAAAAGGATGGCAATAATAGTCATATATGCACCTGCATACTGCACATTTTTGCATAGGTTGCATTCTAAGCGCGTGAGAGGTAGTCTCTATGTATACTTAAATATTCATAGAATATATAATCAATTCACCATAGAATAATAAACCTATATTAATTACCGAAAAATCGTCATTGTTGAATTTCTAACGTACTTCCTTTCCTTTCACAATTACGTTAAAATAATTCACACTCTGAAATTCTGGAATATTGTATAAATCTTTTCACGAGTCCTTGCAAAATTATTAAATACGTGTTCTGAATATATTAACACAAGTAATCATAGCAAATAACGCAGTCGTACTTATTAAATAGGTACGATTTCTGGAGACTCTCTTTATTTGCGTAAAATTTTCTTAGAGGTCATGGTAGTGATTTACCTACTTTAAAAAAAACTACCTTCAACGGTAACCTATACTAATAAAAATCATTTATATCAATTATACCAAATATAAACTAAACACGAAAGTTAAGCAACACTAAGTTCAACACGGTACTGAATCATTACCCGATTGCCGAAGGAGGGTTATTAAAATTCTGATTTGACAAGTAACCACACTGCACACAGGCAGACCTGGGGGGCCAGGGGGGCTAGACAAGTTGCATTTTGACATTCGAATCGACAAACAAAATTTATGGAAATGACATTAGTGACAGCCCGATTTGTCGAAAGCATGTGTCATTTCCATACATTTTGTTTGTCGATTCGAATGTCAAAATGCAACTTGTCTAGCCCCCCTGTATCGTGGATTATTACGACCGATTTAGTAAGATAAACTACCTTTTAACTTAGAACCTACAAAGATATTAGCCAAAGTCTAAAACTGATCTGTCAGGAGTCGAAACAAGAATCTATTTCGCAGTTTAACAAAATATCTTGGTACTTGGTAGAACTTAGAATACACTATTTATTGCAAGGAGAGACTGTACCTTGACTATGTCACAGATTACACAAATACGGGCTAAGCAGAGATGTACACCCACAATATAAAGTTAAGTCCCTTGTAATGGGGACGACATTAACCCAAACGCCAACTTGCTAGTGAGAATTTCATAGAATAACCTAAAACATTTTGCTCGACCTGGGAAACGAACCCAAGCCGTCAAACCTTACAGTCGCGCTTATGACTTAAAGACTACTGAACCAAAAATATTTACAATCAAGATACACATACTTTTTTAAGTAAAAAAGGAGCAACTAAAATATTATTCTTTTTATACTTCTGGTATGGCAAGCGTAGCTATTTAATATGGCAACATTATTAAATTCACAGAATTTCCCGGAATGTAAAAATAATTAATGCAAAACAAATAAAATAGTACATGTTACGCAAGTTAATATGAAACTCTGAAGATAGAGACGAGCACTGAATCCTACGTAGAGGAAGAATAGTTAGATGTTATGTGTCAAGCTAATTGCCAGAAATGGGTGGAGGTAATGAGCAGTATTCCCGACTTGGCTGAACTTTCCGCTTAGCTGTGTCACACTCTGGAAAATTTGTGTAGAGCAACTGACACCTAAGTAACTTCGAGAAATCACACAGCAATTTGCATAACGAGGAGCATACAGGTACTCAGGCTCTTTGACGCGCTAATTCAATGGAACTGCAAATGAGCAATGCTATGCTTCATCAAATTAGCAGGGAAAGTACATATACCTATGTGTTTTTTAATTATAGACCGTATATTTTAGATAATTATTGTTGTACGAAAAATTTTACAAATTGTAGTCATTGACATGACATAAATATGTATTAAAAAATCAAATTATTTGAAACTTTATCATTGATACGAATAAGATCGAACGACATATTTTTTTCCGTCTATTAAAATGGTAAGTGCCTATAGGTACTACATAACCTGTGCCTATACTACAACCCTGTATTGCTGTCATCTCTAATATGAAGTTATAGAGTTAATATAAAACTTTTATAACTTTCATTTTTCTTTAAAAAGTCTTGATTAACTTCAAGTAATCTGCCTAATCGGGTTGACAACTGCGGATTATAAAAATCAGCCATGGCGTTTAGTCGTTTACAATACTTTTTAATAAGGTACAAAGAACGTCCCGGGCAGTAATATTTTCAGAATTTGTACTTAAAAGAGTCGCGCTTCATTTTGGCAAGTGTCGAAATCTGTTATGTAAATATGAGACCGAGGAACCGGAAAATAAGTTTGGTGTTGTGCCCTTTTGATTTGCAGCAACAGTCGGCCAGCATGGAGGCGGGTCGGCCCCGTGCGCTGTTAGGCGACGTAACAATTTTGTTTGAGCACAACTCGCCACTTTATGAATAGTAATCAAACCACCATCCTCCATTCATTTATCTCGCGACCAGCGATGAAATGTAGATGAGGCCTTTCTGATAAGCTCCAAGCATTTTGTACATTTACTTTGTAATTATGTACTGCGAGGGAATAAACGGTCGGCTTAAATTATTACCAGCATTCACATCTGATAATATTCAGCAGAATGATTCATTTGGAATTAATATTTATATATCAATGACAAATGATTTGCGTATAAAGCGGATAATTTAGGTAAAGGTTTGATACATAAATAAAATAAAGTTATTTCTAATTGAACCTATACATAATATTACAACCTCAAATTAAAATAATTAGTTAAATAAAAACATAAGTAATTTTATAGTTAAAGTTCAACTCGAAAATGAATAAAATACTAATGAACTAAACTCAAAAACTATCTAACCTATCCCAGGTTAGCGAAAAGAGAATAAGGTTAGAATTTACTTTAAGGTAAACGCAGGTATTAACGACCCCCTTAAGGCAATTTGAAAATCAACCATATTTTTTTAGTATACTGGTTCCTCTAAAGATTAATAGTTTAATTTTATATGCTAGTGTTATGTATAAAAAATGTATTTACTGAATCAAATACATTTAAATAAAGGAGTATCTTGTAAAAAATAATTTATAATGTGACTTAGTCGATTGTTGCAATTACCGACCCATAAAAACGGCTGTGAAGCTATTAACGATTTTTATGCAGCTATCCCCGACCGTGCCTTTTTCCAGCAATGGAATGTATATAAGCTAGTGATAATGATGATTACCGAACTTAATAGAATTTAAAAATGCAAATATTTATTCGTATTTTTTTATTATCGTTATTTTTAATAAAACAAATTAGTACTTCTTAGTAATACCTATGAACAAAATAATTATAAACTTTTAAATTAATCAACATATTACTATTAAAACACATATATATTTTATTATATATATACACACACATATATATATATATATATATATATATATATATATATATATATATTATATGATGTTAGTCTGCCCGTGACCATGGACGCTGAAAAGGGTCCGAAACGGTAATAGCTTCTTATAGTTGTTATTGCCGACCCTAATGGGTCGGTAATACAGTATGTAAATATAAACGTAAATTGTATTACCGACTCATAAAAAATGGTTATTTTAATTCAATTGACCTTCGGACTATAAAATTGATTATAATTGATTAATGTCACAAATAATATGAACAAATGCACACTGTTTTAACCACAAAAACAGTGATTTATTACTGTAACTTTTCAATATCGATCCGCGAAAAATATCATAACTTTGGTTAAATTGACAACGCTAAAAGGTAAAAACTAGACAGAAAAGTTTAGTCGCTAATAGATTTTTATAAAGACTGATAGCTTAGATTTAAACTGGTCCATAAAGATACTTGTGTTAGTGTGATATAATAACATAAAAGAAATATAAAACGAAAAGTTAGGTTTCTGCCATTGCCGACTTATGGGTCGTCGATAGCTGCCCCGACTAAAACTGATGAAGCTAACACCATCCCATTTTAATTTAAAGTTTTATCGTTTCAAATTACTTTTTATTAAAAAAATGTCGTTAGGAATTATGAGTTGACACTTAAATGAATACATTTAGTAATATAAGATAAAGATTAGACGTCATTTGTTTGTATAAATGTCTTAAGTAGAAAAGTCACGTACTTACTTGAAGGAACAAGGGAACCGTACGAAACATCCTGGGTCCACGCTGCCCCGCAGTAACTGAAGTATTTTATGTCTTTTTTGCACAGCTACTCACACTAACGTAAAAGTATACGATGCTCAAGGAATAAACGCGTGTGTAACTTTACCTACCTTTAGCTAGAATAGTTCGGTAACGTAAATATTTCGAATTTCTTTTATAGGTCGGTAATAACTACAGATTTTCGATGGGTCGTTGATAGCTGCGTTTACCACGTAGTATTCATAAATTAAAGCTGAATAATTATGATAACCTACTTTGATATGCATTTCACTTCAATCAATAGTGTATGTCTGCGCGGCTTTGGCATGAGGGAGTCAGTGAAGACTGTCTTAGAACCGGCAGAGTAGTACTGTATTGTATAATACTGTTCAAGCTTTGTACTTACCTGTTGATAAATCTATAAATACAATAAATGCAAAAGTAAATTTGTATTTCTGTGTACCTTTTCACGGCTAAACCTAAAGGATTTCTCATTTCAATAAAATTTGCCAGGAAGATCGTGACGATAATGATAATTCATAATTCATTTATTGCTTAAATGATGACTGAATGATACCACGGGCAGCAATAAGTAAATTATTTTTCTGTAACTATATTTCCGTAGAACTGGAAACAGAATATTTTCCAAGAAAAGTGTTTTATTTAAAAAGAAACACAACTTACATACCGTACCGTACTTACTGATAATAATTATTAAGTTCACCCACAGATCGCCTGTAAACCGGCAAGCTTGAATTATCGGAAGAAAAGATTATAGCGAACACTGCTACTGCTGTAATGTACATAATACTGGTACTATTTATTAATTTATTTAATTAATTACTACGGATCCGCAAACAGATCGCCTGTTGGATTAGAATCCAAGAGATCGTTTAGCACGGCCAGGTTGCGAGGAATTGGTGACTTAGCACGATTTACTATATACTTTGGTACCATAAGACTATTATGATCGAACAAGTAAATTCCTTAAGTTCTTAACTAAATTCCACAAGTCTACGCTCCGGGAATACCCTATTGTGACAAAATTGTGCGCACACCTAGAGATATTTTGACAGTTACTGAATAAAAAAGTTGAGATACTAAAAAGTTTCAGAGTATTTCTCACACAGATATATACAGACGCGCTTTATTTTCGTCTACATTGCCGCATTGTGATACAAAATCAGGTTATTTTTCTTATTATCTGGAATATTTTTACTTATGTGTGATCTTATTGCATATTTATATGGTAATACATAAAGAAAATCATATTTGTTTATATAAGGAAACTGCTTCCAACACATCTTTGTGAGATTTCGTGTAGCCAGAGTTTCTGTGTGATATATATGTTCTTTGCTTTTAGAATAAATCCTGCGATCTTATAAGTGTGCTCGTAGATACTTACATTTTTTTTTAAGGCAGAGATATCTTTAAACAAAGCCATTATTTCCAACTATTCATATCTACTAATCACTGCATACTATAAACAGTCGGTATCGCTTTAAGGGTCACGAAGAACTTTATTTCCGAGTCACCTAGGACGAAGGTATCTTATCAACCTGTATTTCATTTTGGTACTTTAGTTTACTACAGTACCTACAGTTTATGAGCAACTTAAAGATAGTCATAGTTAACGTACGCAAGGGTGGCCTTATCACATAAAGCTATACCTCACTGGCAGCCAAATAAATATAAATAAATATTCTGGAACATTTTTTACACAGCACCATCTAGTCCCAAACTAAGCAGAGCTTGTACTATGGGTACTAGACAATGGATATAATACTTATATACTTTTTTGTAAATACATACTTATAATAAATATGAAACACCCAGACAAACACAAATACTTATATTCATCCCATAAATATTTGTGTCCTGTGGGAATCGAACCCGACGACCTCGTGATCAGCAATCCGGTACTCGAACCACTAGACCACAGACGTCGTTTAGAAAATAGCACCGACATCAGCGTCTAGGTAAGGTTCAAGTAAATACATAAGGTATCCTTGTCATGTATATTTATAGAACCTTACAAGGAATTTAAAAAATACCGTCACTGATACAAAAATGGCTTTACAATCAGCTAAAAGCTACGTGAGTAATAGCTGGTCGCGACAGATGTCAATCTGATCCGTCGATGTGACGTTGGACATCTGTCAGGTTCCTTGTTATCGCGACCCTCATCTTTGAAGAAATTACGGTTGTGCATCCATGTCGCTGGCACTGACACGCCCCGCGTATTCGATCGCGGCCACGTTAATGTAGGTACGTGACATCGCCCTTACCGGTTAGTAACATGCCTTGCCACACATACTTAAGTATAACATTTTATTTTTAGTAAAAATGTCTCGATATTGTAGGTGTTTTGGTTATTAAGTACTATACTTACTACTCACGCCAATTACAGCACATCCTGACAAAAATATTGAAGAACGTCAAAACATAATTTGTTCCGTGTCTCTAACGGTATGTTTTTCCTTTTGTGTCGTTGATTTATGCCAACCAACTTGGTATACGACACTATAGCCAGTTCTCAGAAGTTACAATGTAAAATAGACTGTATTTGAATTTTAATAACTGAATAAATAAACATCCCGCGAAATGAACTCTATAGAGGAAAAATATGAAGACGAAAACATTCAAGAAGCGTCTACAGTTGAAAAATATAGCTCATTAAGGAATGTTTAGCCAAGCTAATTTAACTAGGGGCCTTAGACATCTCTGGGGAAATTACGAGCCTTGTGCGTATGTACTTCCAAAACTTTTAGGACGTCTTTGTTAGGAGTTTTGATGAACAATTTCATTAGTATAATCCAACTATCAGTAACTTGCGAGATTTTTTAACTATTGTCATGTAACGTAAGTACAATACAAAGCAATAATTGTGTGCGAGTGCCAGATGAAGGTAAATCGGTTAGGTATTTGAACGAATGAGACCGGTTCCCGGTAATTGTACCTGTCGCGTGGATAAATGTGCTGTCCAACGTGTGCCAGATAGTCAGTCTAACTGCCGCCATTAGCCCGAGAGATAATCTTAAATTACTATCCGCACACTCAATTGTTGCGTCACGCCCAAATGTGCACCGTTCTGAAATATTTGGGTTAAATAACAGCGCGCCAGTAACGCCATTTGTGGAACGCTAATTGACATTTACGAATACATCATTCATTAGAGTATAATGTAACTTATTACAATTACGGCTGTGTCAAACTTGATTGATAACAAACTAACGCGACCGTAATTAAGTGTGTGAGCGAACTCTCGCGCGATATAATTGTTAATTTGAAGAATTCTCACGTCACCTTCCTTATGGTTTGCAACTAAGGGTGGATTTCACGTGACAAAGAATCACCAGATATAGATACAACCTGTTATCTTCACACGAATCTCCGTTATTTAGTGCCAACTACCTCCACTACTCAGAACAAAGCAAAGCGTAACTTAATATAAAGCATGTCGGGATGATGTCCACAAACTTAGGGCAAGTTTCAAAGACGATCCCTCGAGTCTCCTTTATGCAAATCTCGGGTAATTTCTTTGGTGAGAGTCACACGGGACCCTTTGCCAAGATTGCGTTGACTTTTCAACCTTACGTTACCTATGTCTTGTTTTACGTCAGTTTACATAGGTGTGTGACGTCAAAACTACAGGTCCGCTCATATAACCGTATCATTCGGATAAATAGCTAAAAACACAACCACAGTTGATATGTACGGTCTACTACTTTCCGCATTTTCTATTTCAAGTAAAACGCAGCCGTTACGAATGCTACAAACCTTTCACCAACCTTTAATAACACAATTATTTATAATTAAAGTTGGAGTACTTGTCTATAAAAAAGTTCAACACACTTCAGTTCTTGTAGCCTCATTGTAGGAGAAAATTTCATTGGGAAAATTATTGCGATGTAAAAGTTAGTGTACTGTATTAATTAATGCTAATGTTTTCATTATATTTGAAGAAATACTCATTATCGTCGTACGTTACCAACAAACGTAAATAATTTGGACGCTACCAATTCTCAAATGACGCGTATACCAGTGTCACACCTTGTTTTTAGATGGCAAACATTATGAATAAACAAACAATTATGATTAGGTATCTATAATAATATAAATTCCGAGATCTATAATGCCTTAAGCTTCGTACTCACATACGGTTATATTCGATCGAGCAAACACGTCGAGCAAAAATCACGGCACGGGCTTTTTCCATTTTTGCCTTCGAGCTGTGAGTTTTGCGGTCCTCATGATGTCCTTTCGAGTAGATAAAATTATCGAATAATACTCTAAGATCTCGATATCTAAGAAGTAATCAAGATCAGTTATATCTAGATTCTAGACATTATTTTATTTCTTTAAACCAAGAATCATCATATTATAAAATAAAGTTCTCTGCCGCGTCTGTATGTCTGCTTGTTCGCGATAAACTCAAAAACTACTGCACTGATTTTCATGCTGTTTTCACCAATGGATAGAGCGGTTCTCGAGGAAGATTACTATATAATTTGTCAAGTTTTTGTATACATCGGCTAAAATATATTTGTTGGAGGTCTAGGCTATCATTTATAAGATCACGCGGGCGAAGCCGCTAGTGGAAAGCTAATATAGACTATTATACAATCATATTTGTTTCATGTTGAAACGGAGCCCGCAATCTTTAGCACATCCTTATCTAACCTCCCCACTGCCTTCACAACATCATCGGGCAGCCGGGCTAACATGCGCAGCGTCAAATAAGTTTCTCGTCGCCGTATCTCTTCCCGAAACGAGATATTGCTCTATGTCTTCCGTTGCTAACATGGCAGTGCAAGCTACTCGTCTCGTTCTGTCAAAATTCGACTTCAACCGGACTTTGTGACAATTTTTCGACGAACACTAACATGTCACCATATTTTTTTCGAATTTTGACTCTTCTACATGAATTGTTTGTCGTCGGTAATTTCCATCGACGACTTGAGACGAGAAAGCACTAAAATGTGAAAAACCACCGTCGTTGAGCCATCACCGCGATTTTTAACATAAAAAATATGGCGGTGAATAATAAAGACGTTATATAGTCAGGGGGGCTAGACAAGTTACATTTTGACATTCGAATCGACAAACAAAATGTATGGAAATGACACAAGCTTTCGACAGATCGGGCTGTCACTAATGTAATTTACATACATTTTGTTTGTCGATTCGAATGTCAAAATGCAACTTGTCTAGCCCCCCAAGTCGTTTGATATCCCAGCCTCCATTCGAAACCGAACGAAAAAAAAAACTGGTTACTTATTTCAAAATTACATAAAACGTGGATGTCATTTCTTGTTTCGTCTTAGTGTAGGTACTGTAAATTCAACCGCTTCAGTACAAACACGTGCTTTTGAAGGTAGAAGAGGCAACTGATTTAATTAGGTTAACTACGTAGACGCTCACACATGATAACCTGTCGCCGTCTAACGTGACACGTTGTAACCGAGCGTGGGTTCAATTATCACCGATGCACTGCATACTGCTATTAGTTTAATAGTTTGTAAGTAAGTGGCTTGATAACTTAAATTATATAATGTTACTAAATGTAATGTAACCCGATACCTCTTAAAAATAAATCAGCCCGTGCATTTACATACATTTAGAATGAGAGGGGTTTGGCTAGGCTTTCACAAGCCTCTAGGAAAATACAGGCATAGGTACGGGTTTGGTTCACGGTGCTTTCCTTCACCATTCAACCTCTGGTACGCGCTGGTATGTTATGTGATGTGTCATCATCATTGCGTATGTCATTCATCCTACGTGAATCAAACCTCTATGTCCAAATTATTAATTGTGATGATGAGCCAAAGACCAGCCAGCCCAGCATACAAGTGTGTAAAAATAAAAGATTCTGCTGAATTTTATACCGATCTATATCCAAGAAAAATGAATAATTGGTATTTATGTCGATACTCGTAAGAGCAGAAACACAGAAATACACACAGACATTTTCTGGTGATTCAAATTCGCGACCTAGATATTACTATGAATTTATATTCATGAACGTGTCACTGCTATTTATGTCATTAATTAATTACACATTATTGTCCTAGTTCGTAATATGGTTATAGCTTTCAAAGTAATTTCCTTCATTTCTTTTATAAACGTAGCACTAATAAAGCGACTTACTCTTTACAGCCCACGCTGGCTGCTGCACCAAAAGTACCATCATATAATATGCTTTATATGACGCCCCTTTATGTATTAACCCGTATTATTCATGACCGCATAAACGCACTGAACTCGACTACACACCGCACCAATTTCGGAGATGGTAAAATTACGTCACAATACATCTTTTCATGTCATTACCTCCACCTTTTATTATGTTTCCACTAAATGGATAACTTCATGAATTTTAAATGTTCCAAACCGATTTTCTAAACTTTGCACGAAAGTTCAACTAAAGCCGCTTTATTTATTTAAGAAGTAGGGAACGGTGATTGCCGCAAACTTCTGTCGAAATTTAATTAACTTAAAATTAAAATAAAAAACGGAATGCTGTAACAATTTATAATTAGAACAATTTTTGGTAGATAATGATTAGCAAATTTTACAAGGATCGTGTCTTTTGTAATTAACCAACCTTTTTAGAGACCTTAATCCTTTTATTTATTCTTATTTTCTCCCTTCAGATAATTTAGAATATTGTCTTTGTTATATAAAAAATCGCTTACAGACCACGTCAACATCTCAATTACACACCGGACCGGAATCGTTCTTTTATAGTTAAGTATGCAAGTATTTTTTATGTTTTATTCGCTTTCCTTCACGTCATTCCTGAGTCGTGTCTTTGGAAAAAGGGTAATATTTAAAATCACAGTATGTATACTTTTATTTGTGCATGAAATGGGTAAAGATCTAAATTGCCGCGTCAAACTGCTGCAACTACCTAAATATTGCCACTAGTTCTGCAGCACTACAGTGTTATCGTAACCCTATTTATTGCATTTACAATCCGTCACTGCAACTCTGTGTGGCAATCTATCTCACTCATTTGACTTTTACGCAGGAATGAGCAGGAAGCGTTTAAATCTAGCTCTACACTCATAAACACCCAGTCACTACTGGGTTCAGGACCGAGCAACACATTGATTGAGTTCATCTGTTGACCAATGATCATTCATGTTTCATCGGCGTCTGGTCATGCATCAATGAGGAAGCGATAAGGTACAGTGAGCCACAGAGATAGCTGAAGGAACATATTGCACATGCAATGCAGCACCGATCCGATAGTGCCTAGCGACAACACTTACATGTACGTCGCATCATGTTAACTACGTACATATCCAGTGAGTACCTACGTTTAAAATTCCTTTTGTCTGTTTTAATGCGGTGTTTAAGTTCATTGTCACAGTTGACACTGTTAACGTCACTAAATAGTTTTAATTCTGCTTCTCTGAAAACCTATGTCTTCGTAATAATGATCATATCAAATTAGTGCGTGTAATTAGTTAGAGCGTGAAACTTTTAAATATTAATAAATTATGCTAAACGAAACTGCTTTTGAACACAAACACAAGGCACTTATTGTCTTGTGGTTCTGCCTCTACACTTCGATTATAACTTGGTTTGTTTAATGGAAAATGTTTGCGACAATATCTTGAAAAGAGATTTATGATTACATTTTAGAAATTTTATCTCGAAGGATTATCTAAATAGTTTCTATTTTGGTAATTATATGAAACTAGTTTGGGAAGATGCCTATCACGAATAGTGTAAGGTCTCATAGTCAAGCGCTGCTAAAGTTTCCAAATTAAGATCGTAGTGGCCAAGGGCGCATACAGCTTAAGTTTATAGGGAGAAGCCGTAGAACGACTTCCAACTTGAAAGACCCAAACTTCTCTACAAAGTTTTTGTGTAATATTTAGTAAAAGCCTAAAATTCCCGCGGGTACCATAGTTCTCGCCTAGCTCCCCCCGCTTACGACCTCCTTGCAGACATTTAGTTTTAAAACGTCATTTTGTATAAAAATAAAAAAGATTCAGCGTGAAAGGTTGTCTCGTTTTATTTTATTTTCGGTAGAACGCTCCCATATAATTGGATTTATTTTTCCAACTTACAAATGAATAACAATCAGTTTAAAAGGTCGTACAGTATGCAGCGGGCCACGAAATTAATTTGACATGTATAGTGTACTAGTGTTTGTTGTTACATTATATACTATTGTTTCAGAGAGGTCTATTTAGTTACCACAATTAACGGTTTAACATTTAATCAATAACATTATACAAGTATTTCTATGTAGTAACTAGGTTCATAAATAGCAAAAGTTAGGAAGCTAAATTATAAGTGGTATAAGTGAACGGCACAACTAGGACTATCCTAGTTTTGGAAAGTTTTATAATTAGTTTTAATCTTTTAGCACTACTTGTACTTTTCCGCTTCAAGATTACTACTGTGTTTGTTACTTAGCGCGTGCTTAAGTTAGATGTTAAATTTATAAATCCTCCTAGATTAGCTAGCTACCTGCTACAGATTTTTATCAAAGAAGAGCCTGTTTCACCAACTGTGGATACCTTAAAAACGACCCCTATAAAAACATATTTCATTTATATAACCACTGTTCAATGTAAAATTAATTTTGGTTTTCATATGAATCTACATTGGCAGTGCATTGATACGGCAGTGATGCGTGCCGAGCCTCACGGTTGACGGCCGGCGTCCGGTGCCGAACGAACGATGACGATAATCTGTGCCCGCGGGACTGACTCGATGATCACTCACTTGTCATTCACGGCTTATACGAATCTGTGGATATAGCAATCCGAATCGTCCGATGAGAAATGTGTGGGCAGGTGGAGGCTTTCCTCTAGTTTATCGGTATCGTAATTCATCTTGCGATAAATGCCTTCAGTTAATAAATGTTATTTCTATTTCTAACTTCAAAATACTGTTTTAGTTTTAGGTATGCATCCTACTAAATTAAGATGGCTGTTTGTCTATTACTAGAGCTGTAACTAGAGTTGTAGTCTATTACTAGAGTTGTAGGCTGTAGGTAATTATAATCATTGCGAAATCGTGTTTCGAAATACCTAAATATAGGTTTAGCATATCTTTGTTTACCGACGAATCCATTAGATAGTAACCTAACGTAAGAGAAAATAGGGTTTTCTACCCTAGAAAATAGGGTTTTCTACCCTATTTTCTCTTCATATCTGTTACACACAGCTATTAATGTAAGTTTGGACAACAGTTATGAAATTTTCATTCTGATGATTTCATTGGGACGTAGTACAGCGGGACCCCGAGTTTAATAACGGTACGGGTCGGGTGTCAACCCTATGTTTCTAGAGTACGTACTGTGCAGATAAGTACAGTCTACAACAAAACTGAAATGAATACAACTACTACGTTCATTTGCACAATATCAAACACATTCGTATTCAGCATAAATATGAAAACGTCACGTGCAATATTTCCTGCGAACTTTATTATATTATGTGAAAGTGTGAAATTTCACAGAGTTCACTTGTGTTGTTGAATATACCAACAATAATGCGCAAAGTTTTGCTATACTGGGTCAGGGGGCTTCTTGAGAGCTCGGCAGAGCGAATATACCTCTTGCGTGTGTATGGAATAATTTTGAGATGTACACAACAGGAAATTACCTCTATGTAAACGAGAAACTTTTGTGTGTGGCTTTATCATTATCCCTGAAACACCTCTGGCATTATTTGGGGGTGAATAAACACTTCGAATAAAACAATGCCCACTTCTAAATTAAAGTAGGCGAGTCGAACACCCGCACCTACTTAAACAAGAGTAATTTTGCTAAACGAAATTACAGCGAACATAAATTTAACGATTTTAAGAAAAAAATTGGTATCGCACCTGTTCCACGTAGAAACGAAAATGAACGCCATTATCCCACACCATAATCTTAAATCACTTCGGCTTAGTGTTTCGATTACAGACAAAGGTTCGAAGGAACCCACATTATGATGGTAGTTGAATAATTGTATAGATAAGTGGAATTGATGGCTTCTCTATTGTTCCTGGCGAACTCTGAAAATTTTCTTGTATTCCAATCTAAGAAAACTATATTACTACTTCATTCATTCAAGTCGACTAAATGATACTGCTCCATAAAATACAATCATTAGTCGTGCAACGTCTATAGAATATTAACAACTGATAAAAACTATATTTTATACGTAACGAACTATCTTAATTGCACGGCGCCGCTGCGAGAATATAGACCGAATATCTAATAGCTGTTTTGATCAGCTTAAGTACTACTATGCAGAGAATGATATATTAGAATGAGGCATGTAAACTGTATTAACGGTTAGGAAGCGTTATTGGGTTCCTTAACCGTCTCAATTATAATTAGGATTAACACATAAGTGACTACTTAGAAGGATAAATTGTGTAGTGTCACATTGATTTCAGGCGGATACGGCTTAGCAGTGATAGCCGAAGGGTACGACCACTAGACTGCCGAGTCAAAAGTCTCTAGTTTGAATCCAAGGCACGCACCTCTGACTTTTCGAAATCATGTGCGTAATTATCACTCGCTTTAACGGTTTGAAAACATCGTGAGGAAACCTGCATGCCTGTGAAATTTTCTCGATGGCATGTGAAGTCTGCAAACCACATTAGGTCAGCGTGGTGGACAGTGGACTATAGCCTAATCCCTCTCACAATCAAACGAGAGGAGGTCCATGCCCAGCAGTGGGACAGTATAATGAGTTAATGACGATGACGACATTGATTTAATCGAACTGGTTAACAAACTAGCTTTAATCTCAAAATCAAATTTTTAATCGCATGAGAGCAATGTATATGATGCCTAATGTGTTTTACGAATTAATTTGTGGCAGTGTAACCACATTCCATACATTTGTTGGCAGGAGGGAGTGCAGCACACAATGTGGATTCTGTGAAGGCGGGCGAGGCCACCGACCGCGGCCAGGCAAACAGCTCAACCCGATAACCCTCTAGCTTTCCCTACTCTACTATTTGCGTTTCTCTCCACAGGTATCCTGTTTATCCTCTTCTGAAATTTATTACAACACTTATAAACTGAAAATAGATACCGAATGTACATGACTGAAATCAATATTTTCTATCCGTGAGAACCTGTAATTGGCTTAGTGCAGCTTAAGCTAGATATTATCATTTATAATACTATTAATTCCTACGACTAAGAAAACTTATTATGAACCTCATCATCAACCCATACTGTCCAACTGCTGGGCACGGGTCTCCTTTAGCGGGAGGAGGAGGGGAGGGGAGGGATTAGGCTATAGTTCACCACGCTGGCCTAATGCGGTTTAGCAGACTTCATATGCCGTAGAGAAAATCTTTCAGGCATGAATGCAGGTTTCCTTACAATGAATGATAAATACGCACATAATCTCGAAAAGTCAGAGCTGCGTGCCTTGGATTTGAACTCAAGACCTTTAACTTGGCAGTCCAATGGTCGTATCACTAGGCTATCACTGCTGTTTTATAAACTTACTCTACTTACTAACAATATGATTTATTGCTCCACCTTGAACCACTTCATAATAAAATGCAAAGAAACCGTAGCAAAGGATATTCCTGCTGAGAGACAGATGTTTACAAGCAATAAAAATCGTGGGATGGTTATTGAGCAATAAATAATAATAGAATCTGGGAGTCGGACCGCGCGGCGGCGGCGATGGCGTCGACGCTGCGAACGCACACAACTTTTCTCGTTATGTCCTTTGGAGATGTTTTGAGATTTGCAGGAGCTCGGCACTGCATCGGGCACAATGGCCCCTTTCTTATCCTCCTTGCCGACACTTCTATTTGGACTTTTTGTTGAGGCTGTGAAACAGTTGGTCGCGGGGCACGTACGCTCGCTCGTCGGAAACGCGCTTAGAATTCAATATCCCTATTTTACGTTACCGTCTTTTGCACATACGTACAGCAACCAACAATAGGTACTTATTTGGGCTTTGTTATCCTATTTGTTGATGTTCCAACTATACTAATATAACATACATACTTCGATCAAACTTTGGTTCTTTGAGTACTCGCATTTCTGGGTTATTTATAGCAGTAGGCAGTTTTCCGCATCCATAAGTTCTGTACAGTTGTCAAGGATAAATTGTTTGATGATCTTAATGTAAAAGCTTTAGAGACTCCATTTATAATTTATGAGTAATATTTTACATCTGAAAGATAGACAGGTGCATGATTGACTATGATAAACGGCTTTTAAAACTTTTTGTTCACAATAATTTGAGATCCAAACAAAGTTTTAATGTTATTTAAGGCGACGGCGTTCTACAATTTGGATTTAGTATTAAAATAAACACTCAAACCATGTATGCAAAAGTAATATCATTAAAACTTCACAGCGCGATGCTTTTTATACCTCTTAATATGCAGCTATGAAGCTCTAACTTTGCAATTTAATTACACTATTCCAGTAATTGTATTCAGTCCGGTCACGGCGCGGCGGCTCGTTCACAGATCGCTACTCGCAACCGCCGCATCATGTTAATATGGCTCCCGAGGTAGATTATCAATGTATTATCAATTATTACCTATCCTGGAGATGTTAACGGGCACAAAGGTGCTACATATATACATATATATATACCTACAAAATGATGGAAGGGAGAACTCTATAACATTTTTATCACAGTTGAAATAAATTGAGTGAAATGTAAAGCTTTCAAGCAAAAAATATTCAATTGTTAATCTTTTGTATTAAAAACTTTTCATTGTCTAAAAAACTTTTCGTTGTACCTATTGAAAACTCTTTGAAGTACCTAAATATTGCTATAGGTATATAAAATTGTACTTTAGAAATGGATCTTACCCAACGTTCTCAAAATATTACGCTTATCGAAAACGCAAATTTAATTATTTAAGTTACCATAAGTACCTACTCTAGATATTCGTTTTGCCGCCATATTAGTTGGCCGTAATTATTTAATTGCCAAACAATTGTTGTGTAGGTGGAAACGAGAATAGCAGTTTTCACAAGAAATAGTTAATGAACGGACCGTATTGATATTTAAACAACTCACGTCTAGTGCTCCTCCTCCTCGTAAAACGTTTATACGCTTACATAAAATACGAGTTACTAAAATTAAAGACTCTGTTTAATACCCCATTTAGAACATAAACTGAGACGTAAGTAGGTTTATCTCGTCCGTAGAGATACTTTACAGGCTAATTAATTTTTAAATTAAATACGATTTCAAAGTAAGTGACATGAATGATTTAATATTTTGTCATTTTGCCGGTTTGTCGGAGCTAAGCGAAATTTGTGTGGAAACACAACCAGCGAAAATCAACTCATTCAACGCAGTAATTATTTGAAAATGTTAGTTTGAGTCACGTGAAGGACGTATTTTGGCAAAAAGATGAGGTCAGGTGAAGTTGTCGCTCGCGCTGGCTGAGTCGGGCGGGCGGGCCGGGCGGGCCGGGCGGGCCGGGCGGGCCGGGCCGGGGGCGAGCACAATACATGTGGGCCTGCCAGCTCCTGCTTCATCGCAACTTGCCACAATACGACTTTCCAAACCTTTCTCATTTCGTTTTTGTTTCGCTTCGCATCGTTGTTGTCGCGGCCACAGATGTTCCTACGAAACCGACGGCTCATCTACGGATTAGTACCCGTTAGGTTTTCGTGTTATGTGTCCTACATTACAAATGGAAGCACTTGGAAACATTCAGACGGCTATTATTATCATTATTATTTCTGTTTAATTAAATTTAAGTTCACTCCAGGTTTGTTTGAAAGGACATTTCTTTCAGACTCTACAATTAACGGGTCGTCGTTAACAAGGGTTTAGGTTAATTGTACCGGCAAAGGTTGATTTGCTTTTTAATTTGTGACCGTTTAAACTGAATCAGCATTTGTAAATTTACGTTGTCCTTCAAAAATTGAAGAGCTCAGGTAAGTATTAATGAGAGGCCACTCGTGTTACAAAGTCTGGCCGGCGCACTCCCACCGAGAAAATTACGCGAAAATTTACATAATAGAGAATCCGTGGCTGCCCTAGTCCTTTGAAAGTCGGAGCTGCGGGTCCGCTTCGAGTGACACCGTCGTACATTAAATTAACATCTCTCTCACTTTGTTTGCGAAGGCTACACCGACGGAACCTAATTTGTGATGATAAAAAGCTCGCACTAGCCTCTACGTGTCACTGCATATATAGTTATGTAAACTCAAAGAGTCATCAATACTATTGGCTTTGAAGCCTGGCAGTAATCCTTTGGGGATTAAGGTACGAGTATTTTACTATCAAATATCTGCTAGATTACTTTCTAAATCTTTCAATGTAGGAAACAATACGTGGTGAATGTTTTATTAGCCGTTGCTAGTCCGCGGGGTTTCAGCGAATGTGCTCAGTAATTTATGAAGCGGAGCCTCTGAATCAGCGGAACTAAAAACGTAAATGCAGCGGTAGTCGGTGTAATTGGGTAACCGCTGCGCATCATTAGGTAATTGCAGCTGCGGCCCGCAAACCCGCCCGCGTCCCAACGCTTCGCTTTTTGTTTTCGGATTCCCTTATTGCGCGCCGAAACATGGGTTACATACGATATAATCTGCTTGATAAGTTGTAGTTATTAGACAATGTGTTTGGCCTAATTTGGGTTAGTTGTTTTTGTTTTCTTTGTAACTAATTCTCAACCAAGAATGTTAAAATATGTCGACAATTCATGACAAAAGTATGATAATTTAAAAAAAACCCTGTGAATACAAAATGTATTGCAGACAAGCTAGTCGTTCAGTCTCAATTATAAACAATACTGAATTATTTAAACAGAATTGATATTTGCTTTTTTCGCCTTCAATACATTTTCCAACTTTTAAGAACATGAGTACTTAATTTTCGGGTTTTTGGTTCATCTAATAATTTAGAAGAGTTACTTACAAAACAAAACGCAAAACGAACCGCAGAATTTTAGAGTTAGTAGGCAGTAATAAGTACATTAGTTCTCCTACATTAGTATGTTGGGGATCGAGCCTTGTTGTACATGTCCGCCGTGGACCGTGACGTCATCCGCGGCGCGCCAACGCTGCTGCACCGTGCCCCGACACTACAATTAGATAATCGTTTGTACACCCGCTGCGTACCTAATTTACACTTTTCTCTCGTTTCGAAACTAAATTAATAATTAATTTCTGCACAATTTCATATTGGTACCGGCTTAAGTCAACTTTAGAAAAAAAAATGTAGTAGAATAAGTATATCATTATCACTGGCTGCTTTGACCTTCAACGAAAACTACTTATGCCCCGCAACAGCTTTGATTTGTCAAATTTACGCGCACAAATCACTTCAAATGACCAACGAAACACAGTAAAACACTACAACATCTTTTAATTTAGCATTTTAATTTACCATAAGATATATCCCCTAGTAATTAACAATCAAGTCTGTGACATTGAAATTAACATCATTCTATAGTTTAATCTCAATGCTATATCATTTCTTCTCTCATTAGGCTTAGATACCTAACCCAGAGCATACGTAAATACCTAAACAAAGCCTATTCAAGCAATAAATATCAGAGAATATTGTTATTACACTTATACCTACATTCCTATTTATTTGATTTCTGATTCTAAGTACCACTCTACTAATACCTAACGTATAACAAAATTAATAACAATTAGTTACCATTAGCAGGATATCAAAGTGGATGATATAATGACGCTATTATTAGGCCTAGTCTTGACTATGGACGAAGTTACATTAAGTTTGCTGTTCAGCTTAAGTTAGCTGGTCGGGCAGCCTCCATAGCTATTACCCCACTCTGGGCCGCAACTGTTATACAAGGTGGAAGGAACATCGACGCACATCCGAATACCATGAGTTCAGTACATGATTCTAGACCCCCCCCCCTGCGTTGACTGCATTTTACTTGAAGGAGTAAAAAAACATTAATTCTATCCACCCAAATTAGATTTATGATTAAAAAATCACTATATCATTTATTTCGGATCGCACGCGCGATAACATTCACCGCGGAGCATTATAATCGCGTTTTTAGCAATAGATACACTGCGCGCTCAAAAATAAGAATATCTGTAATAACCGTACATTTTCTACATGAATGACCTAGGTCATTTTATTGTAGACTTTGAGTAAAATCTTGTCTCGACGTTTGTGCGTCGATGTCCCTTCCAGCTTGTATACAGTGTGCAGCCAGACGCGATCTTGGTTCGCTTGTAGATTACGTTAAAATTGCCTGGTTGAGTTCAATGCTTCGATTAAGACGTAACGCAAACAGCTCTTTGACCATGATAACAAATTCTATTCTGTACTGAAAAGCGTAAGCCGCTTATTAACGCCGAGTGCACACGTGTGTTAACAGTTCAGTGTATTACCTACGTATTATCTTTATACTATCACATACAAATAGTCTCAATAAAATCAATAAACATAACGGGTATCATGAATATTTTAATAGATTATAAAAAATCTAAAATTGAAGTGTCTATTTGTTATACGATATTTCTAAATACGGTACTTATAAAAAACTCTGTTACTGCACTCTCTGTTTGTTCAGGCTAAATCCGGAACAGCAGGATTTATTTTGACAGATAGTTGATAATATGAGATGTAGATTGGAAAATTAAGATATAATCCTATTTGGACGCAAGTGAAACCACGGGCAAACATCTAGGTAGTCCTTACATAAAAATAAATATATATATAGTAATCCATTAACGCGCTGCCTAAAGGGTTTGAAACTTGAAACTTTACTTGTAGGTAAATATCTTTTATGACGTAGATATCCACTAATGATTTTTGGTGGTATTCCTATCCCTAGGTAAAATAATTGAGTTGTAAGTTAATAATCCATTATGGTAATACAATTTTTGAAATGGTATTTTTTGATTCCAAATTAAGAAAGACAAATATTTCAAGATCTAGTATGAAAAGCAAAGCAAAGCATACATAAGAAAACTGAGCATTGAGACGTAGGTATTACTATTTTTACTTAGTTACCTGTTTAGGTCAATTTAAAATAGGTAATGATAATTAATTCACATTTGTAATTGTAGTGACACCAAGATGGACGCAAACGAAGTTGCGAGTGAAAGCTAGCACAGTAGGTATTAATCAATAGAACCAATTTGTTCGATGTAATTGTAACATGTGATACGCGAAGTTTTACGAGGCGCGGCCGAGCACCGGGACACTAAAACAAATACGAGGGTTTTATCATACAATTTATGGCGGCTCTTATGAACTCACAAAACACTCGTGATCGAAGCACACGCAATAAAAATCGGTGATTATTCTTCCCCCTAAAATTGATCCAAATCAATTTATATTATTTACACGCGTTGCACGGATATAAATTGAGTTTTTGTGTTTTATGTTTTCCAATTACCCGCTCGACCCTTTTCACATTGAAAGTGTCCCTGTGTTTTATTTTGAATGTTTGTTGGTATGAGTAGGTAGTGGATCAGATGGGCGCTCTTATTTAAGCAACTTGTGATAAATAACATGACATAAGAGTCACGTACCCTTGTTAATGGATTTTAATTATAGTCTAAGTTATTTATTGTGAGGTCGAAATATTTAGTTTTTGGGTATACAATAGATATTTTTAGTTATCGATATCAAATCAATGTTTATTACTTTTTAATTTTTATTACTTCTTTAATGGACGGACACTCCCCTGGGTCTCATAACAATTTGCTTTTATGTTTTTTTCGATCGAGTGATATTATGTTTCTTACATATGAGAATTTGTTCCTACAAACGCAGTCATTATACAAGAGGAAGACACATGCAAAATGCAAACGTTTACTGAAAAAAGAATATTTAGTTTTATTTTCTGTCCTACGAGTAAAAATATGATTGTCATATGACACGGTTTGTTTTATATCAATTTGTGTGTAAGTTCAGTAGTTGGCCTCGGTGAACACGTCTAGAACTCGTTTAATTAAAAGGGAATCTACTCGTCTAGTGCAGTTAAGCCCGTGTTTGCTCTCCATCTGTGTTCCCTCGCCACACTTGCCGGCCGAGTAAACTAATACATTATATACTTACATTACATAATGCATGTACGTTTCATGTAATAACTTTGTTGGTGTTTCATTATTTTCTGTTGTGAATTATGATGTTGCAAATAAAATGTGTTAAATGAAAGTTATGTTTGTTATATTTCAATTCATTTTTTTTACTTGGTATTTTGTATGGCACCTGCGCTATTGTTATCAAAACATAAACTTTGTAAAAAATGCAGTTACGTTGTTTGTGCATTCGCGGATACATGACCCTTCAAAACGCTGTTGTATGTTTTAGGACACGATTGGCACAGTGATACCTACAGCGGTACAGCGACTGGCTTCTTACCACGGTAGCAGATTATCTTCCCGCAAGGAACGAAAATCACCTACCTACTTCTAAGTAGGTGGTTAGTAGGTAGATTAAAAAGAATACCTACTTAGAAATAGGTAGGTAGGTATTTTTTGATCTCTTATTATGCTACCTAGAGCCCGTTTCACTACCTCTGGATAGCCGCTAACTGCCGAATTAATAAAAAAAATTAACAATATTTGTATGAAATTATTTGCCAGCTAATTTGATTGGAACTTATCAGTACTTAAGGTGTGAAACAGGCCTTTAGTCATGTAGTTATAAAGTTAAAGTTAGTTAAAAAGTTATGTTTTTTACTTATATGAAATAATAAGCACAACATTAGCTCGTTAGAGCCTCCACAGAGCGCTTTACCTCCAAGCTTTGTACATATTTACCTCTGTGCGTACTAGCTTATATGACGTCATCCCTATTCCCACCAGTATTGTTGAATCCAAGTCGCGAATTGTTAGGCAAATATTTATTGTTTCTAGGGCTTATCATACACGCTGATAAATATAAAATGGGACGTTCTAGGCAGTTTGTTCCAATAATACAAATAAAAAAAATATACAAATAAAAAAGCAATGTACGTATTAGTCATATTTTTTTATAGTTATAAGTACAAGCCAAACCAACACAGTTTAAGTCATTTATGAGCTGAATATATTGTATGTAATGATTTTTCTTTCCAGATTTAAAGGTCATTCAATCCGATAAGGTCAAGTTTACATAAAATATACTTCTTGTTATACACCCACGTCGATTGCAAGTACTACGCAACTGACTTTTGACTTTTAAAGGCGTCTCCTGCCGTTTTCACTTAGGTAAGTACATTGCCATTGCCACAGACGTTGCCATTTATAATTAATTTTGTTAATTGCCTCTCTCAATATGACCAAACAAATGAAATATTTTTTAAATTAAGTTAATAAATGATTAATATTGCAATGGCTAATTGTTTTAATTCCAAGTAGTTTGACAATGGATCGAAACAAATCTCGTTGTTATGTAAAAAAGTTACACAGTTCAAACAATAAATCTAGCTCCAATTGATTGAACAAACACCGACTAAAACTATCATTATCGAAAAGCATTCTTAAATGGATTTTAGGGCTGCTTCAAATCCTTTTTTGTATCTGGAATGTAATGTTAATAAAGAAAATAAATAAATGAATTCCTACAGAAACAACATCATCGTGATTGCAACATCAAGTTAACGTAATTTTTTTAGATTAAGTTGTTTGTCGCAAGTTACAGTTAAATGTTTTTTACTTTACTTTTATTAAGTGGTAAGAATTTTTATTCGAGTGCATGTTAATTGGCATAAGCTTTCAAACTTATGTGGGTTTGTGTTAGATGATTTTATATGCGCAAAACCATGCTGCATTTCCCCAACCAGGTGGATGAAATGTTTTGTAAGTGTTAAAGCTGCAACCCTAGTAGCGTTTGCTACAACGGCTACAACGATGTCGTAGCATCGTAGCGTCGTAGTGTCGTAGCGTCGTAACGCGGACGAGGGCATCGAACAAATGGAAACTTAGATAACATCGAGGACTGGCGTAATGTACTCACGTAGGTTTTGTAAAATACTTCAAATGAAATCAAATAGTACTATTACTTGAAAATATATTGATTTGCCTTGCCTCTAATTTTTTTACTCTGAATACATCTACCATGTTCGACGTCTGTGCATAACCTGGTAGAAAATGTCTAAGATATTAAGGCCACCTTTATACACTCTTTTCTTTTCAATGTATATCAAAGGATGTTTTATTTACCATGTTATAAAGGCTTCGCAGTCTACTACGAAGCACACTAATATACTAGCATGCCTGTACTATATTAATTACCTTACTACTGGTAATCAATAGGTGATCGCAGTTTAAGTACGCGGAGGTGTCAACGAGCGCGGAGCGACACGTCACGCGGCGCGGCTCGAGCGCGGGCGCGGCGGGCGCGTCGACAAACACCGGCTCGAGTGTCGAGGCGAGCCCTACACCACGCGTGTGTACATTATTAATCATAATAATGGTACCTACTCCTCAACGGGCGGCTTAATTTAATTAATTAAGCAGTACTAAATATTGTAGACGCACAGCTAACCGAGGACGATGAAACGTTAACAATGTTATTGTTCTAGTGGATTAAATCCAGTGGCGGATGGCTCTAATATTAATTTGAATGTTTGGGTAAAATCCTCAGACAAGGTCGTTGGCGTTACAATGTATTAATTTAACCGAGCGTAAAGTTTATCCAGAGTGAGACTATGAAATTTGATTTGATGTATTCTCTAGACAGATTAATTTAAAAGTTTAGAAACCAATTTTATAACAAAGTCCTCCTCTCTGAAATATTTTACAGTTGAAGTACTTTGAACTCAGTATTTTTCCAGCTGTTATAAACTTAGAAGCATAACACGAAGATTATCGATTGATTCCAAGTATGTTTGGAAAGCAAATACTAAGTTTTCAACAAAACTGGCTGTAATCAGCTAAAGACTTGAGATACGAACCTCACGGAACTTCTCGGGAAACAATTCTGCGAGGTACAAACTCCGCAGTTTAACCTTAATATTTCTACGCTCATTTTATAATATTGAGATAAATGTATTCTATGAAATGTATCAGAGTATGTTGTTGTTCGTATAATATAAAACTATTCCAAAAAAGTTTTACTGTCATAATATGATACAACGAGATATTTTTTTCTGAAAACTACATTTAAAGCAGATGATGTCCCTATCCCACTAACTAACAGTACCAGCCCCATAGAAGTAATCCAAAAAAAACAATTCACGTGTATGAGTCTGGCAAAAACTCGATAGTGGCAATCAAATAATATCCTGACTGAAAAAGGTAAAAAGGTTTATTAGTCGGTTGGTAGAAGGCCGACTGCCTGGCTTGCACCGGGCGGCCAAAGAAGCGATGACAATTTACATACACTCCTGTTTTTCACGGAAACATCTTGGGGGGCGTTCATAGAATACGTGAGATGTTTAAGGGGGGGAGGGGGTCGAGTGAAATCTCATCTAATCTTACGTTGGAGAGAGGGGGGGTCTCGGCAAATATCACGCAATTTTTTTTTCTGATTGAAACAAAAAAAAACTATTTTTATTACACTTATAATTAAACTTTCAGCAATATTGATTACTAGTCTAAAACTAGTCGTAAATAAAACCACGAAGCATTTTTTCAATGGATTCTTTTTCAATTTTTGAACAATCCAACGGGTTTACGTAAGAAACCCACATTTTGGAGGGGGGGAGGGGGTTGAATTAAATCTGACGACATCTCACCAGGGGGGGAGGGAGGGATAGAAAATTAAGAAAAACACCTCACGTAATTTATGGACGCCCCCTTGTCACACATCCCGTCAACGGTTGTGAGTGCGTACTAGGCACCTGACCTTTTTAAAGGACCTCACCAATAAGGTCAGTATACGAGTACCTCCGTCTTTTTAGGACGTCGTCTTCCGGCGTGCGGCGCTTCCGCACTGATACCTTTGTTAGTCACCTTTCATTTATTCTCTCAACATGATCAAAGTACCATCTCAGCATATTCTAGTTTAGCGACATAAACTACTATGATGCGAGCTGTTTCAGAACCGGCACATATTATAATGTGTTATTCTGATGTAAGCTATAATACTGTTAAGTTTTATCAAAATTCATTCACAAGTTTTGCGTAAAAGAAAAACAAACAGCCATACATCCTTAATTAGTAGAAATACAGGATAAACGAAACTACAAAATTCAGTGTCACCTATCGTTGTAAATTCACCTTCACCTATCATCAAACTGAAATGTGACAACGAGACAGACAAATGAAGAAGAGAAAAACATAACTGTACTAAACTGACTATAATATATTGTTATGTTATTGTATATTGGCATTCAGTCAATGGATTTTCTTAAATCTGACTTTCTTGAAGTCCTGGCACAATAATATATGGCCACTTCTAAATTTGTTACACCATATTAATTCTGCTAATATCACATAATATTTCTTAAAAAAATATGGCTGAACTCATTGATTTAATAATCTAGATTCAAATCTGCATACTTACCATAAATTCCTACTAATGAGCTGTACTTCAGTCTAACACATAAAATAGATAAGATCTCTTGCATTATTCATTGCGACACAATCACACTCTAATTCAAAAGTGAATTCTAATAAAATTACTACAAATGTAGCTAAAAATTATGTTGAAACACTATTGATTTAGACAATTACATTTTATGGTTCCATACAGGAACTACACTTTTTTTATTCTTCACTTCATTCACATTTTTTTTAATTAAAAAGAATCAAAGAAAATAGTCGGAAAAGATACACTCACTTCGTTTATAAATTGTCAGTTTTCCGCCGCCAAAATAGTCTTATATACTATAACATAATACATTTTCTAAGTATCTTCGCGGAAAATTTATTTGTATGAAAACTTGTAGTGGAACCGTAGATGTCGCGCGAGAAAGTAATATTTTATAGGTAATTTATTCATGTTAGCGGCAATCGTCATTCTATGAACAAGGATTATCAGAAACTCAATACGTATACGTCTAATGGGTTGAAATGTAGCCGTACTATGTAGTAATATCAGTGGCTCAAGTTATAATCTCATAGGAGCAAACAGTGCAGATTGGCGCCCGTCCACAGCCCACTGGCAATCTAACTGCGATCACCATGACGATTTTACGCTATAATGCATGATATACGATCAGGCACTCCCTGCTAATTAATGTAGCGTTAAGATTATATGATACGTATCACTTGCGAACCCGCTAACTATATTAACTGCCTCATATTTCTGGTGAATTTATATTGGAGCAATAATTTCACCATTTTTAAACATATTATCAGGCTTTTTTTACCGAAGGGTAGGGCGGACTGGCAACCCACAGATCGACGGTATTTTTAGGTCATGTGTAGTATGAGGCGACAATTATTGCCTAATGTATTACTTTTTAAGTCCTGAATGCACATTATCATAAAATATATCTATTTATTTACACCTTAACACCTAGGTATTCCCTTTAGTAGTCTTACTCTCTAAACATGACCAAATTACAAAGACAGATGTGGCGTGTATTTTGTTTTAAGTGTTTTATGCTAATAGAGATTTACAAGCCTTTAGTAATACCTAATACTCTTGAAGAATTTACATGACTACCGACTAGAAAAGATGTGTTATAAATTTTGAGTAATATTTGTCAGCCGGTGGCCTCCGTAACTTCTAAATATTGAAAATCAGGACTATTAACTAACTTAAAACTAGTTTCGTGTTGTCGGTTTGTCATATTATACAGTTATAACTTCTCTGTAATTTCCTGCCTTCTGTGCGCTACTCCATCTATTAAACGATTTCAATCGCTTTATGTCATTGACATTGACGTCTCCCATAAATCTCGTTGTTCACCACCAAATGCGTCTACCGCAGTGATAAATTCCCGAAACGAAGTAATAAGAATCATCTTCGTGTACAGTCAAGAGCAAAAGCATGTATACACTAACAAAAGTGCTAAAGCAAATTTCTCCTAAAGTACTAATAGAACCTTTGTGATATTACAAACACAGTATTTACATGCCAATACTTTAGTAATATTGGTGTTATCTCAAAGTTGCAATCGTTAATTCATGAAAAAAAATGCTTTAGCACTTTTGTTAGTGCTTATACGGCTGTGCTCGTAACTGTACTTGGGTTAAACGCTATATTTACACAGTAGCGTTTATTTGCATGTTCTGGAATAGCTTAATATAGGATGGGCCATGTTGGATAACACAAATTTGTTGTTGTGTAAACACGGCGGCGACGTCGACGGTCGGTAAGGAGAGGCGGTGTTTCGTATGCGAGGTGCGAGACTCGTTACGGGGATGTGCGCCCGCGGGCATTGCGACGCCGACGTCTCAATTATCTTTAACTTCATTGCTCAGATTCCGTCATGAGCATAAGCTCTAACTTGTCACGAGTATATGTTGCGCACTAGTCTGTTTGTATTGTTAATTTGGTTTCCCCAACTGTTGTAATTCCGACGCTCGACACAACGCAATTTTGTTCTTCTGTAATCTAAACATTGTTCAATTAGAGCGGATGGAGACAAATATATTAAGACTAGTGCTGCTTCCCTGAAACTATGGCGAAATACGAGGAAGTGAACACCGAAAAATTATAAGAAGAGATGTATGTTTTTGCTCATGTATTTTTTCATTTCTGGCCGTACCTTTTAAAGTTCCTAACAAAAAGCTAGGTTAGTAGTAGTTAGTATAATTTTCTATTTTTGTGATATCTGTTTAAAGAGATAGTTGCGCCCTTTATAAAACTATTCGTTTGCCGAGGGCAATTAGAAAAATAGAAAAAATGTGTAAGTACACTATTAGCTTTTATTTTCGAAATATATAAGCTAACTGTACCCGATGTCCCGATATAATTTGCTATGTTATAAAGTCCAATTTCTAAGTCAAACACAGTTTGAATTGAAGTATTATGCCAGTACTTTTTATCATATAAAAGTTTCCGTGAGATCTATGCCAAGCAAGCAAAATCAACAAATCATTTAAACGCAACTTATGTTGTTACTGTAACTTTCAGCTTAAGTTAGTCCAGAGCATGTTTAGCCTGATTGGAAAGTCGAGTTGATGCGATTAAAAGTTTATTGAATAACGCAGCTAACAACGTTTCCAGCAGCTGCAACGCCGCGGTTTCGCTGGAACTTGGACTTGGAGTTTGACCTTACATCAATTACTCAGTAATGTTGAGAGCCGTTCACGTTATTATCAAATACCAAGTAAGTATTTCTACTCACTGCCAGTTACAGAATCTGAAACTTTTAACCACGAGTATAGTTTTTTATACTTTATTTCTCGTGATCAGTTTTCGTTTGATCGTTAGCTCACGTATATCAAAACAAAAACATTCAATCAAGCCGCGACGCGATGTGTTCTTTTGGAGCAGTTCTGCTAACGAGCGGGGAACGCCTGTGTACTCCTACAATAATGAAGCAGAAGTAATTCCTTAATAATTGTTGGTGAGAAAGGGCCGAGGAAGTTGTCGGCTGGCGGCGAGACTTCAAAGAAATTAATGAGTGTTAGGAACTCGCGACGTGCTACCGCCGACTTGATCAGTTTGGACGCCAGCCGGAACAAAGTTCCCGCAAGAGCTTTAAGAAATTTCCTGCTAATTGCAGACGGACCTCAATAGCTAGTTCAAATGCCTTATCAGACGATTCAAATTTTATTCAAAACAGCGAATAAATTTGCCGTCACTTGGGGCTTTACTATCTGAACTGTTGAATTATTAAACACAATTATTGTGTCTAGAATTTTGTTTTAAGTAAATTATGTAAAAGCAACAAGGTCGGTATACATCATATTTTAAATTGTAATGGGTATCTTCAGTTGTCTGAAGACGATTTTTTTGTATTGATAGAATAGAATAATAAATAATAGAGAGTTATAAGAAAAGTCTATATTATATACCAATACGCAAGGAGTATTTACCTACGATAACGAAAAAAATTTATTTTGTAACTTTTTTAAATACAATTAAAATAATGTTTTCCGTACACATTGAACAGTTTATTGTTTAGTTTGTATGCAGATACAAAACCACTCAAATATTTCAAATTCAAATTCAAATATTTTATTTGTTAAACATAGGTAAAAATGCGTGATATCTACTTATAAATGTATTCCTATGACATGGGACCCAAACGTACCGGTAAACTGTGGGTGTACAAGTGTACATTAGTACATTCTCTGCCTAACCGTGCCCTTCGGGGTATACTGGCGTGAAGGTATGTCATGTTGTTAAATAAAATATGAAAACAAACTTCACGCAACATGTACTTACATTTATTTTCTCTTTCACACTAATATAAAGCTCTCAGTTTAATGATAAACACATACAGAACTAACTAATTGTGCATGTAATGTTGGCGCTGTAGCACAAGCCACTATTACAGTAATGTTTCAAGTTATATTATTTAGATTGATCGCATTGTATAACATTGTTCGTTGTTTACATTCAACAATATAGCTCTCGTCAGTACAAAATCTGTACTCGCAATTAATTTCTTCTGCTCTTTCTGCGTCGCGACTTTTACTTTCTCTTCTGAACTAATATTGTGCTAGTTGCAAAACAAATAGTAGGTATATAAAAAAGCCTTTTCTATTTTGTGTTGTTGTCTTCCCTTTACGCGTGTTCCCATCATGTTGCTTGAGGAACACACTGATTCTTTTTACATTATAACTTTTGCAACTACGTTGGGTTAAGTTATTCGTGTAAACAGAAATCTTAGTTTTGACTTTAAAATACGAGCTGCATAGCATGTTTAAACTTAAAATGTAAACTAGTTTTGTAGAAAAATTGGACACATGTTTATTTATGTTATAATATGTTATGTTATTGACTGCCTTACGGTCTTCTGGTAGCAAAGGCGCGAGGACCGTGTATTCAATTCAAACGTTAATTCAAAAGGATCCGGATTTTGGAGTGGCGCCCACTTATTGATCATAGGCTCCAATACGGTATTAGGGTGTACCTTACCACACCTTAAACCATACCGTGTGATATTGCAAGCTGTCTGCATATTGTGTATGACTTAATAATCTTTATTAATCTGGTTGTCCTTAACGCAACTGATGCGTTCTGGGTTCGACTCAAGAAACGTATTATTAGATTATTTAATGAAATTCTCAGTAGCAACTCGGACTAAGAATTTTAATCGCCCCCATTACATGAGACATACCTACATACCGGCGAAATGAGGATGTACAATAATAGTGCTACCTAACCCTGCAGGCGAATACGGTATAATATCATACACTATTTTGGTTCTAAATAAAGGTTCATGGTTCATGTGATTCCATCAATATGTGCAAACAATACTCAAATAATGGCACTGTTTTTTTAGGTCACCGACAAAAACAGAAGTAAGTACTGTCAATAATATTTTATTCTTTAGTCCATTTTGTTGCTGTTGTTATTCTGTTTTTTTTTTCTGGAATTATGAAGTCTGTCAACCCGCATTGCAGCCGGCGCGGTGTACTATAGCCGAAAGTCTCTCATTCTTAGAGGAGTGGAACAGCACCTAAATCACAAAACACACACCAGTCCTCCTTGGGTTAATGGTATCCAAAAACTTACAAAAAACATTTTCTACTTCAGTAAGTGGATTCCAGCAGAGACACAGCACTAACACTGAACGTATATCAGCCAGAAATGATAAACCGACTTGATATTCGCTGCAAATTTAATTCTGAGAAAAACGGAGCGAGAAGAAAATAGTTTTCCACATTCCGCGAGCTAGATACGTCAGCATCTCAACGATCCACACAGCAATAAGGTATTGGATTTATGTATTGCAGTAGCGCACGACTAGACAGGATCGGCGTCGCCTGGGCATTCAACTGAAATTATTGTTTTAAATCGTCAGTTTTACAGTTCCATTCTCTTCTTGTCTATTATATAATTTTACTACTGTACTCGTTCTCGTACAAACAAAGACACGTTTAAGTTTATTATTATAGGGACTGCCTCATTTTTCTAGTAGTCGTAATAGCTACGCTATAAGGTCCTGAGTTTGATTCGCAAGTTGACCAAAGTGTTATTGTAAATTTTTTTGTGAAATTCTCAGTAGTAGACTCGGAGTTAGGATTGTGTGGATTAAGGGGCTAAACATATCTGTGAACTGAACTGAACCAAACTGTAGGTTACAATAGTATACCTCCGTCTAACCCTTCGGGGAATACAGGCGTGAAGGTATGACATGTATGTCCTGTTATTAAATTAAGGGCTTTTGAAAACGAACTGTAAATTGTAATGTTCGCTTTAAGAATCTTTGGTTTGGATAAAATTAGGTGAAATATATCTGAGTTAGTCCTAATTATGTTTCAGACCCTAATTAAATAATTTACGGCTACGTTCCTTTTGAAAAATGATACAAGTTATCAACAAATTCTTCAAAACTGGGTATACAATATTTCTTTTAAAGCACAGTTACTTACACATAGTAGTTAATTTGTTCACAAATACCTGTGTTGTAAGCCTCAACAAGATCACACATAAAACTTTCATTGACACGTGAGCATTACCTACATGCGAGGGAGTGGCTACACGATGCAGGTCCATTAAGGCAGCATACAAACTGCCCTCGGCGGGGCAATGCCGTGATTAACGTAATGCGATTGCGGCCGGCCCGGCTGAGCCGCTTCAGGCCGCTATGATTTCAAGCACGTGCTATTGATTATTGTCGCTACAACAGAAACAAACGTAATGCCTAATTGGCGGACATTGCTTTGTTGCTGAGTTGAGATGTAGCGGGAATACTAAACCACTTTGCATCCAATCTGCCAATGTAGCCAAGTAAGTTCCTACCTAACTAAAAATTAGTGGTATAAAAAAATCAATTTTAATCATACTTTTAGTATTTTAAGGTAGTATTTCGTAAAGTTTACAAAAATTTATTCCTGCATTGTTCGTAACGGTTGACTTAATAGGTAATTTCTCAGTTTCTAAAGGCGGCTCTGCGAACAAGAATTATATTCATGTAAGTTTTTATCGAGGTTACCTCATATTAAAATTCTAGGAATAAAACTTCATGTAGATACTTGGTAATATTCGTTTGTCATTCAGAAGTATTTCTTAGAAAAACAGCAGGCCTCGCGAGTGAGGACCTTTCAAAGATTCTCATATTTGAGTGGTAATACAGGAGTGCATAAACAGACTAGGACTAATAAATATCTAAAAATATTGATATTTGTTTGTAATATAGTATATTTGTATAAAATGGAATTATCATTACGAACTTAATAAGAACAACCACACAGTCGTTTAAATCAACAACAACAAATTGCCTATGTTTAGATTTTACGACTATTTTGGTCGAATTATACTGCACACAATTTGTTAAAGCTTTCAAAACACAACGTTCAATTTAGAATTTATGAAATCCCATTACGTGAATGGTTTTCATGCTTGCATCCAATGCTGTTTTATATAACCAATATCAACCTTTAAAAATGTTGTTTTAAAGTCATATTGTCTTGGAGAAACTCGACCACGCGCTAACACGTCTTTCCGATCGCAAATGGAATAAGTAAACACACTAGTAAGATTTTCTCGTCTCGAAACTAAAGCAAAACTTGATGCTGAAAGCTCAAACTGCAGTCCGAAATGCAGTCGCAGTCAACTCCAAGCAAGAATGTTATTAACAAATTAATAATAAGACTTGCGCCCAAATTCTGCGTGTCAGCATACTAAATGTGGACTTGTACGTAGTTAGCGAGACCTGAAATGTTGTTTAATAATTACTTTGCTTGCGTCCAGAACTGCCTAACGAACCGCTGGTTTTCTTATTTTGGCTGTAGGCTTTATGAACGTGATAGCGTGTCTATAATTGATTTAGGCTTTTATGGACAAAACTATGTTATCTATACGTTGTCTATAATGTCTATGATACAGTTATTACTACTCCATCAACCAATATTGGTCGATGGTCTGATGATGCACGACTGCTATTCCCATATCGAAGAAACCCAGAGAAACCCAGCAGCTCGGATTCTCGTTTCCATAAATACAGCTCTGGCTAACCCTTCGGGGATTACAGGCGGGATGGTATAGTATGTTTTACAAAACTGCTATAATGCTTCAATGCACATAGTATAAACTCATAGATCGCCGTTTAATATAAATGTAGCAGTTACTACAATACAGTTTAATCTTTGGTACGTACGCAACCCTAAAAATACACACAAAGCCTACTTGAGATTGAAATCTAATTACAAGTACAGCCACAGGGTGCTTGAATAACAAATTCTTTTTATAATATTTTCTTCTAACATTACCTAAAGGCTTCTAATTGCTACATTGTTGAGACTAATAATACAAAGGTAAGAATTATTAGTTTCACGAAAAATCTTTTGTGTTCGTTACCCGCTTCCCATAATTCACGTTACATAAAAAATGATCCTTATTACGAAGCCTTTAGATGTTTTCTCTTTTGTAATTATAAACCGGTCAGTGTAATGAACAGAAATTCGAACGCTGTAACAAGAAAATTAAATTTCGTCATAGAAATGCCTGAAGTCTCGAGCAGACAGACCTCTGGGAAAATTAATGATTATTGGTTAGAGAAGAGAAAAGTGGCGGCGCCGGCGGTGCAAGCGTGGACTTTGAGAAAACTAATGCTGCCAGCCAACGAACTGGCTAGGATATCAGGCAGCTTTTTTATAAATGTCATTAAGTTTCTCGATAAATTTTACTTGTAAAGTAATAGAAATAACATTTTATCAAAAGTAGGTATCTACGTACGGCGTACCTACTATGAACTAAATACCTATACTAACTACCTACAAACTTGCATCTGCAAGTTCATTATGTATTACATTTTTAACAAATATATTTTAGAATACTGCCTTTGATTTTTTTGACGTATTTCTACGTGACTGTGTTTTGTTACATATTATTTAAAATACATACTGTTATAAAATACATAGGTACATATTGTTCCGCATACTGTTCTACATTTGTTCACATGAATATGATAATCTTTATATGTGCTTGCCTACAGGACTCGGAATACAAAATCTAATTAATCATGTTCACCTTTAAATGGACCTACTTGTATAAGACGAGGTATATTTCAGGCTGTTCGCAACAAATTAAGATGAAAGGTTAACCTTTAATAGGGAATATGCACATTTTTTTTAATATTTTTAACCGATACTTTATATCGTTATGTAGCCGTAAAAAAAAATCCAGCGCCTTAAAACTAAAATTAAGTAACAAAAAAAATTATTAAATGATGAGACAGATATTTGCATTTTAAACACCCGCGATTTTGGCGCGCTTGCCGTGACGTCAAAGTCTACGTTCTCTCAACCAAACAACCACGTACAACAGACACTGTTTTAGTAGACTTTGACGTCATATTCCATTTGCCGATAGTGTTGCGTTTCAAGTGATTTGAATTTCCAACAGTTTTTTGGACTTTTTAATAATTATTTTCTCATCAAAAAAGAAACAATATAAAATAATATCTACATAGACATAATTCTAAAACGATAAAGTTCATAAAAAAAAATACTTTACCTTTTTTAAGTCAGACGCATATTCCCTATTGAAATTAATCGGCAAATATTATTATTATTATTATTATTATTTATTAAATAATCCATAATCCATAATCTATTTAATACTCAATACTCAATACTTTATTGCATTCCATCATGTTTTATAAAGGTGGACTATAGATAACTTAGATCATTATGGACCCTGTCGGGCACAGCAACAACAACAATTTAGTTCCCACGACGGATAGACAAATACAAAACATATAAAAATAATGTTTTGATTTTATTTCATCTTAAATATGTCCGAAAACCTTTAGGAACTATAAAGAAAGAAATTTGACAAAGTTAAGCAAAAATATTCATCTTCCTGTTACACACAACAGGCACTTAGAAAAAAGGAATAAAGGGTATACCTTGTTATGTTACTTGGTGAGCAATAAACTTCTCGTCTATAAATACATTAAATATTTAAACTAAAACGACGGTTTGTTAAATAGAAAGGCTCTTGACAATTTTTGTTCTATCTTTTTGTCCAAGCCTCGCTCAAAAGCTATGGGACGAATTTTATTAAGACTTTAATTGCTGCAGTACTTAAGAGCTTCGGAACTAAATGGAATATTATATTTAAATAAAAGCTGATTATTTAGGTAGAAGACTTGACAGGAAACTTTTGCAGCCATCTCTAAGTCTTAATGAGTAGATACTACAAAGAGTAATTTTTTGACAATATTCATAAACTTCTAATATTAATTTTGTCAAATATGAATTATTACTTAGAGGTCATTTTGGAAGTAAATGGGACAGTGTCGTAATTTGGTGTAATACGAAAAACAAGTATGCTTATCAGTCAAGAGCGCAAAAGCTGATGAACGAACATGGTGTTTATTATGTATTTACAAAAAAAAAGTATATAAGTATTATATCCATTGTCTAGTACCCATAGAATCTACAAGCTCAGCTTAGTTTGGGACTGTGCGATGGTGCTGTGTAGTAGCAAAGGTCCCAGAAATGTCCCAGAATATTATAATATTCATTCTTGAATGCTGAACCATCTACAACAGTGAAAATTTATTTTGATTTTAATTTTCGAAGGAGCCTTGTGTTCGTTTATTACCGAATACATATAATGCATGTATAATTTCTTAAAACAGATTTTTTTCCTTATTTGCTATCGTAACAGCGGCAGCGGTTTGTCGACCTATTGCCAACGGCTTCTCTTTATCTATTTTAAAACTTCGTAAGCTCATTAGCTATCGCACAACTTCCTTTATTCTGTATCTTTCTCGTGTCAGGAAGTTTTCCATTTGTGTGTAACGATTTCTGGCTCCAAAACCCAAGGGAAACGAAGATTTGCCTCTCAACCACCTGATACAATCTTATCTTTTTTTCTATAAAGCTTTCCATGTTTAAGAGAAAACGACTTCTAAGTTGTATTTAAATGAATATTTTTGTGTATGTATTATAAGGCATCTTTGTGTTACTTAACGCCAATCAAATAATTAATTTCATTGACTCGACTTATTCAACTATAAAAAGGCCCGAAATTTGAGTTAATTTCTTCTATATCAATAAGATCTAAGAATATTGCTAGTATTGCTACCTTATCAATTACTAATACTTTTCTCTCTCGGCCAAACTCAATTCCCTCGCCATATCTAGAACTTCTGCCTTAGTAGTTTCTTAAATATTCTAGATAGTATTTTATCGTGGACTGCTAAATACAAAGACTAGATATTTGAAGATTATGAGTGGCTAAAAATCAAAGCATTCCGAACTTATTTAGGACTAAACAAAGTTACGACCTACAGTTTCCCTTTAAAGAATATATATAATTTGATAACATTTTATTATTTCTCTTTTCTGCTGTTACCATCCATTCATTATGATAGTTTTATGGTTTGATATTTAACAAGGCTACTTCAACGCAGCAGAGATGATGATGATGATGATGCCATAAGAATAATCGCAAAAATACGCTCACAATATCTTACGAGATTAATTATTTTCTACTTTACCGAAACATTGAAAATTTAAAGAAAGTAATTAACCAGTTGCCGTATCATTAATTTGATAAGAGGCGTAACATCGCCATAAGTCTAAGCATGTTCACAATTCATTACATTGTTCACGGCGGCGCTGTCGGTGCGGCGAGCTATTCCGCTGAGCTGTTCCCCAGCCCGCCTGCTTAATTGGGAACGCTTTACAACTCCTATCCAATGCCCTGGGTTAGCTTTCAATTTAGATGTTCACTTGTAAACGCCACTTCACTTTAATACTTGATGGTAATGGTAATTTACGGTTTAATTACCGTGTATTAAAGGAAAATACGCCAAAATTTAAACTGGTTTTAAAGCTTGTTACGTTATGGAACAAACCAAATTGTTTACTAACGATAGTTAAATTGTGTTGTTTAATACATTTTCAGCATAAGAAGTTTAATGCTGCTGTTTCCTTCAATTCTTTCAAATTAAAAGATCTTATGTTAAAGGTTTACTTAACTTGCGTTTGCTAATGTATTTCAAATCAAAGTTATAAATTGCTTTCTTTGCCAGTGCAGTAGCCTAATGGCGGCAATTGTGTTTAAGTTGCTCGGAATTTGCTCTTAGGTAGGTAATGTTTACAGATGACAAAATGTTTTTTTGAAATTATTGAACGGTAGGTAAGTAAAGGTAGGTAAGGTAAACTCCGCAACAAAACAAGCTTTAAGACGAAATATTAGATCAAAGTCAAACTTATATTATATTGTAGTCTTTGGTCAAACTTGCACTCCTAAATTAGGTAGTGTAAGTACTTAGTAGAAGTACCTTTAAAATATCACGTCCCAAAATAAACTTTTATAATTATGAAGATATAGGAAGTAATACTTAATAGCTATCTCGCCGCCCGCGCCGCTTAACGATAATTTGCAATGTCTCGAATTATGTTGGGGGCGGACCGGTGCGTTAAAAAAAACGCAACTGCTTTGTTCAGATGTTTAATACCAACTGACTATCTGTTGTTTGATACATATAATTCTTACAACTAACTTATCTCTACGTGTACTGTTACCAGTTAGTGGTAACAGCCTTAATTTTAACATAAACTACGGACTTAACCTACATAACTCCTCCCTTCCCAGAGAGCTGCGTACAGTCGGGACTTGTGTGCAGGACCGGGAATGCTCGGGCGAAGCTCGACGTTGCAACGGGATTGCGGACAAGTCCGACTGGCGTGGCGTGTTGTCCATCTCAATTGCGACGACGACTGGTTGCGGCTGTTGCTCGGTGCACTTGCACTGGATAACTCTGAGTTTTCGGTATGCGAAGTATGCGGCGCCTGTTATTAGTGCGGCTAACACCAATATCGATGTCCAGCTAGGTTTCTTAGCGATGCCGTAATCGTAATCAGGCGTGAAATTAATGTTGTTTGACTGAGCGGCGAGTAGATGCAACTTATCTAGCTTGATGTTGTCTAGTTGAACGCTTTGTATTGAAACGTTCGTTTCCTTCATCTCGATCTTCGGTAGCGCTATTGTTTCATGAATAGCGATGGTGCGATGATGCGTTTGTAAAGTTTGACCATTTATTGTAAATGTACATTTTTCAGTAGTGGTCAACAGATATGTTCCTCGTACTCGTTGATATGTGTTGTCCTTCCCGCAGGTGGTTTTCAGGATGTCTTCCTTCGGGATGATGATCAGCCAAGTGTTTTCTTGAATATGTTCTATCTTGGTATCATTGATGGATACCTTTGCTAGCTTGCAGTTAGTTGCTGGTGAATGCTGAATTATCTGCACAATGCAGTCAGGATTGTTGTGTATATTTTTCAATTTCAGGTGATTGCAGATCTGGAGTCCTTCGGCGACGTGCAGACAGGGCTCGTGAAGGTAAGTAAACCTCTCATTACCTAGCGCTAAGGTAGGGGATTTAGGAATATGGGTAATATTTAGATTATTAGGAATCGAGTAAAGGTGTAATAAATCATAGGTAGTAGGGCTGATTATAGGAATATCTAGTATGAAGGTAAGTGTAGATATTGTACTATAGGCTATTACTTTAATACAATTTTCTAATAAGTGTATATTTTCCCTTTTAGGTTCAAAAGGTAAGTTAAAGTCTTTTCCAATTTTAATTAATTCTGATAGTAATTGTAAAGGCTTAATAATACTTGGGTGTAATGTTCCCATTGAAGCAAATGCTATCGCAGTTTCTAACGTACTAACTTTATCGTAGATTTGTTGGAAACTATTTTCTAACTGGATATTAATATGAAGCATGTCTATACGTGCTGCTAATGTAGTTAGATTGCTATTAATATTATTAATATTTACTACTAACATTTCTAAGTTCCTTTGTACCTTACTTAAATTCTCATTATATTCGTCTATGTAATTTTTCATTAAACTAATACTAGACTTCTGATTACCTACTAATACGTTTGTATTTTTCCTAAGTTTTTCTATTTCGCTTTCGAATCTTTGGGCGTCACTATCGTCTAAGTTTCCGCTAATAGATTTAATAACTGTTCCTAATCCGTTGAATAAACCTCTTTTAGATCTAACTATAGTTCTAGGTAATATATAAAAGAACTTACTTTCTATTAAATCTATCATATACTTAATTTGTTCGCGGTGTACATACCGTTCGGCGTAAGTATGTTGCGAATTTTCAATTAAAACTACTTTATAATAAACGCTAGTCGTTTTCCTAAATATATCGTATATGAGACTAACATTATAAGTACAAACTAAGTTATAGGTATCTATCCTATGTAAAATCGTAGCTTCCCGCAGAATTAACAGGCCATCTTCGTTCGAGACTGGCTGAACTAAGTTGTCTGAGGCTGCTCGGGTGCTGCCGATGGCGGCGAGCCACAAGAAGACTCTGTAATTTGAGAAGGTCTTCTAAGCATTTTACTATGTACTCTAATCGATTTGGAGTTAATATGTTTTCCGACTATTTCTAATATGTTATTCGGGTGCATATGTATGACTGTATAGGGGCCTATATATTTGGGTTCCGTTTTCTTGCTTCTAGCTGACTTTGCTACTTGTTTATAGACCTTATCTCCTATCTTAAAGGCTGGTATTTCGCTATTTTTATTAGCTTTCGATATAACGTTTTCTTTCTCCTTGGAAAGTTTAAGCGTTACTAGCTTTTGTGCATTTTCCATTAATGATTTATGTTTTTGTACATATTCTTGGTAAAATTCCTGAGTATAGAATAATTCTAAAGGGTTCCTACTATTAGTGTGTCCGTATAATAACTCGAATGGGGTAAAACTTGTAGCAGAATGAATAGTGTTGTTATATGCAATAATTGCGTTGCGCATAAGTGTGTTTATGTCGCTCTTATCAGTAAGTTTCTGTATTCTTATTAATTCACCAATGGTTGAATGAAACCTTTCAATTGGGGAATTTGAATTCGGGTTATATGGGGTTGTAAAATGTAGGGATATTTTATGCATTGAGCATATTTCCTTAATAATTTCGTTATCAAACTTATGATCAGAATCTGTTGTGATTTTATTTGGAATTCCGATTATTGATAATATATTTAATAATGCTTCCGCTATGTGGATACTAGTGGCTGCTTGTAATGGGATTGCTTGCGCGTATTTACTAAAATTATCGATTATTGTTAAGAATGTCGAACCGTCTGAGCTATATAAATCCATGTACATTTGTTCCATTGGTTTAACAGGTGTTTCTGTTAACGCTAACGGGGGTCTTAACGGATTACGTTCGTATTTTGCTTTAAGACATATTTCGCACTCATTAATATATTTTTGGATGCTGATTAGCATATTGGTCCAATGGTAATTTTTCTTAATTTTATTATAAGTTTCTTGGATTCCGCGATGGATGGTTTTACCTTCGTGGTACCGTTTAATAATTTCTATCTGTTCCGATTTTTCGTGAACTAATGTTAATCTTGTACGGCAACGTATTAATTTAGGTCCGCGTTGATCAAATACGTCATTGTAAACTTTACAGAATAATGGAAATAATTTTTCGTCATAGAAATATATGTGAAATTTCCTATCTGCAATAGTGTGATCGCGTAAGAATTTTATAATTTGTTCTTCCGTATTATTTATGGGTATAAACACGTGCTTGATGGTAAAGTTATTTTTAGATTTATCTTCTACTCGGTACTCGGTGCCTGGCGAGCTTCTGATAAGGAATTGTTTCAGCTGTTTATCAATTGCGTCAGGGCATTCCGGTATCTTGTTACTATCGCTATCTGCGCCGGTCTGTTCGGGCGTAGTGGGCATATCTAATAACGTTCTTATATCTATCGTATTAGGGTCTAAATTTGTGTCATCGGTTATTTGTTCCTGACTTATGATATTTTCTAATTCGTCATCAATAATTTGGCTAGGGCTAGGCTGTAAGAAATCGATTTCCTGAATTAAGTCTGTATGTGTATCCTTTGACGTACTAGGTTTGTCTAGGTCTAAGGTGTTTATTTTTACGCGAGACAACGCGTCTGCATTTGTATTATGTTTACCTTTTTTATATACTATTTGATATTGGTATTCTTCTAGGCGTAAGCGCCAACGTGTTAACTTTGAGTTTGGGTCTTTAAGAGACATCAGCCACGTAAGGGGTTTATGATCGGTGTATATAGTAAACTTCCTACCGTATAAATATGGACGGAAATATTTCGTAGCCCATATGATAGCTAAGAGTTCTCGTTCTATCGTAGAATATCGCGATTCCGTGTCTGACAAAGTACGAGACGCGTAAGCGACGGGTTTGTCTGAGCCTACTGTACCTTGTGAAAGTACTGCGCCTATCGATACATCGGATGCATCGGTCGTTAATATGAACGGTTCCTCGAAATTAGGGTACTGTAATATAGGGGCATTACATAAGATTTGTTTGGCTTTCTCAAATGACTCTATAAACTCTGAACTGTGTATAATTTTAGCATTTTTCTTAAGACATTTAGTCATTGGTTTCGTTAATTTAGCCAAATCGGGTATAAATTTGCGGTAATATCCTATTAGTCCTAGGAAAGATTTTATCTCTTTCTGTGTTTTTGGTATAGGAAATTTCTTAATAGCTCTAATTTTTTCTTCATTAGGTTTTACTCCGTTTTGTGTTAATGTATGTCCTAATATATCCGACCTCTTTCTTTAAGAATTCTGATTTATCTAACTGCACTTTGAAATTATGTTCCCTGAGTCTCTGAAACACACGTTTAACTTTTTCTAGGTGTTCCTGAAGACTAACTGAATAAATTAAAATATCGTCGAGGTACACAACGCACGTATCAGCGAGTAAGTCGCGTAATATGTTGTTCATGAGCCGTTGGAATGTGCTCGGCGCATTCTTTAGACCAAATGGCATGCGTAAGAACTCGTAATGCCGATCTGTACTAAATGCAGTTTTCTCTATATCTGCCGGGTCCATTTCAAGTTGATGGTAACCTGACGCTAAATCAATTGTACTAAAATATTGAGCTCTACCTAGCTTGTCTAGGATGTCATTGATATTTGGGATAGGATATTTATCATCTATTGTTTTTTCATTTATTTTCCTGTAGTCGACAACTAATCTCCACTTAACTTTTCCTGAGGCATCGGCCTTTTTCGGCACTAGGTGCACAGGGCTAGACCATGGTGAAATACTTTCTCTAACTATTCCCTTTTCTACTAAACTATCGACTTGTCGCTGTATCTCCTGTTGTTGACACGGGGGACGTCTATAGTTTTTTACGTATATGGGTGTCGAATCTGTCAGTCTAAGCGAATGCTTAACTGTATGCGTGAAACTTAAAGGTAAGTTTTCTGAATAAAATATGTCTCTATATTGGTAGCACAGTTTCCGAATTTCTCGCTTTTCCTCTGAGTTCAGATGGTCAAATCTGAGTCTATTTAAATTTTCTTTCAATTCGTTATCTATATCTATTGGATCTATATCGAATCGATTTAATTTGGGTTGGTTTAATTTTCTTTTAATGGTGACATTATGGAAAATAAAGTCTATATGTGTACCATTTATATATAATTTCTTTGTACTGTAATCTATTGTACAACCTAATTTGTCTAAGATATCACTTCCGATTAAGCCGTTAAAGTTTTGATCAAAGTCCACGACTAAAAATTTATGGGTAACATTAAGACCAAATGTATCCGGTAACTTAATGTACGCTACTTTATCATGTTGCGATTTACCGTGAGCAGTTGTTATGGTGTACGGTTCGCTTTTAATAATGATGTTACGGATCTCTTTTATTACTGCTGAGCTAATTAATGAATGTGTGGCTCCTGTGTCGATAAGAAATTGGCCACCAAGTTCTGAGATATTTATGTGCGGTAGACTATGTATAATATAGTCGATTTCTGTATTTTCTATATCTGGTTTTCTGGGAATATCCCTATGGGAAAATCCTGAGGGGATTCGTCCTCAATATCTGGTGTGGGCTCTATTTCTGAGTTGTATTCGTATTCGTCACTAATATTTATATTATTAACTTTTTGTGTCGGAACTAACGCTTTGCTCTCCTGTTCCTGTTTAACAGGTGGGTAACGTTGGTTAGGGTAGCTCTGGTTGGGGAATGTACGTGGGTATTGAGCTTTATTTTGAGGCGGGCTCCATTTAATTTGGGGCTTTGGATGTGATGGGTTGCTGTTACTCATGGTTTTCCTATCACTACGCTTTACTCTTGTCTCCTCCTGCCTGGCTAACGCTATTGCTCTTACTAGGGTATCTGGTTTATTTATTCGTACGCCTAGGCCAATGTTGTAATCTAGGTTATCTATGTATGTATCTATCGCTATGGATTGGTAGTATCCGCTAGATTTGTTTACTGCCTGCCCTATTCCACATAATGCATCGAGTAAATCTCTGATTCGTTTTCCGAATTGTTCACACGACTCCGCGGCCTGTTTGGTGCAGCGCATCAATTCCTGAAGTAGTTGAACTTCTGTGCGGTGTTCACCGAATCTGTTAACTAATGCTACTCTAATTGATTTCCAATCTTCTATATCTACTTCCAGTGATATAGCCTCCAACGCTTTACCTGTAATCTTATTCCGAATCATGCATATCGCAATGGGGTCATTACTTCCAATATTGTACATCATTAATACACTCTCTACACTTCTGACATAGAAATTCAATGATTTGCTATTACCATCGTATGTTGGAATTAATTTATTTAGCAATTCATAATTAATGGGTTTACTGGCCATGCATGCCGCAGCAGCAAGGTCTGCCAGTGGTTTGTTGTTTTGTGCCATTTTTTAAAAGATCTAGATAGACTTTAACACAATATAACTTAAACAGAAGTAGGTATCTGTTTCCCGATTTTTAGGGTTATCAGATCCTATAGAATAAGGGTAGGTATCTGTTTCCCGATTTTTAGGGTTATCAGATCCTTCAGGCAAAAGTTCACGGTTAGTGGGACTTAGATGGGACACTGAGCAATGAGAGAGTTTTATCTCACCTCCAGTAGAGCTCCATCCGCCTGGTTGAGTTGGTCAGCCGATCCGCTTGTAGATTCTTCAGATTGCTGGTAAGCACAGGCACAAAGAGTTTTATTCGCGCACTGCACTTATTATAACCTTAGGTCGAGAGTTCTATCCACCTTTGATATTTCCAAACAATCCTACCGACTGCGCCAATTATGTTGGGGGCGGACCGGTGCGTTAAAAAAAACGCAACTGCTTTGTTCAGATGTTTAATACCAACTGACTATCTGTTGTTTGATACATATAATTCTTACAACTAACTTATCTCTACGTGTACTGTTACCAGTTAGTGGTAACAGCCTTAATTTTAACATAAACTACGGACTTAACCTACATAACTCTCGTCATATTTTTTTTTATTTTTGTGACCAGTATCATAAAAAAAATACGGAGTTGATGCCAAAATCCGAAAAGTTTCTTAAATCTCGCATAAAGCTCATATTACGAAGATTCTTCGACATAAATTACAGAACCTTATCATTTCAAAACGTGACTAGGATCAAGCTAAAATGTTTCAACTTTAATTCCCCAAAGAAATAACACAATATGCATATGCTATTCTAGCAATATACGTTCGTGCGATCCAAGGAATACCAAACTAATAAATAAGGCGGGCGCTGGTTTAGCTTTTGAGACTATTGTTACAGCAACCAGTAGTTTGCTAAACATATTTGATCTGCAGAGGTCTCAACTGCAAACACGTGTTTTGCAATTTCTGGCTTTAGGACAATTTCAGAGAATACAGATGTTTCATTTATAACTTATACATAAGTAGTTTCTCCTAAATTTATCTCTGCGTTATTCGGCGACCTCGTTTATTCTGCTTCTAAGAGATATTAAAAGTTAAGCTGGCCAGAAAAATAGATCATAATATTGGTCATTGTTTTGCTACATTTGCGAGATATTTATCCTACGTTCTGTGTGGAACATTGTGTAATAGTGGATAAATTTCGAACCAAATATTTATTCCCATAAATTAACTATGTATCATATTGGAAAAGCTTTCAGTATAAAACATATTCATAATTTATCAAATAAATTAGTGTTATTAATTTAATAAGTAAATGCAGAATTCTCTGTACCTGTATATGTACAGCATTTACCCTAGAGAGGGTATATATCATCACTGTCAAGTGATGGTGGTTTTATTGTGAGAATACCAAGTGTCTTTATTGTTTGTATAAATATTAGCGGCTGAGTATGTCTTGGTATTACTAGATAACTCATGGGAAAGTATCAGACTCTTAACATTTTCATCTATTCTAATCAAGTTAATTATGAATACTTTTTCATCTGAACGTATGTACCATTTAAATAATTATAGAATTATTTAAATTATAATTACACCAGTTTCTAAGCACTTGTTACCTTCAATTGAACAAAAGTTGCTACCATTAAACCAAAGAAGGGTGAGGTTTTCCCATTGTGCTATGACATACATACATACATACATAGCTTCACGCCTGTTTCCCATAGGGGTACGCAGAGACTATAGATTTCCACTTGCTACGATCCTGGCACACCACTTTCGCTTCGTCTATGTTCATTAACCTCTCCATGCATGCTCGTCGGTTTAGGGTGCTCTTAACCTTGCCGTCCGCAATCTGGTTGTGATACGTTCGCCGAGGTCGGCCCCTTCCAACTCTTCCATTCGTACTCGCCATAATTACATACTTGTTTAGTCAACCTCCGTTCTTCCATCCTCTCTATATGCCCAAACCATCTTAACATACCTTACTCAATCCGAGTTACTATATCATCTTTCATGCCACAACGCTCCCTTATCACGCTATTCCTCACTTTATCTTTCAAAGTTAAACCACATATACTTCTCAAAGCTCTCATCTCTACGGCATTTATTTTACTTTCATTCTTCTTCTGCCATACCCAACTTTCACTACCATACATTAGTGTCGGCGCCAGGGGTTCTTTAAATAAATACTACCCGCAACGCATCAACGACTCCTCCGGAGTTGCAGGTGTCATCAGGTGGCTCATCTGCTTATATGCATAAACATAAAAATAAATGCATTTAAATGCAAAACCCTTAAATTATATTACTCAATATTAACGACCTTTCCGAACCACGCGTAACTACGCTACGTACTTACAAAAATTTAAAGAATTGCAAAAACGTATATTGTTTTAAAGCTTTTAACGTTGTAACATACAATTTGTACCGTTGAAAAAACTAATTGCAGGTATGCGTTGCTTAAAAAACACAAGCGACATTTTGAAAGGGAGTTGCTAAAACAATCTGCTATTAGTGGCCACTGTGGTCCGCCGTGGTTGACAAAACAAAGCATTTGTGTTCCCGCCGTGTCGCATTGTCGCCCGCGACACTTACCACAAAATACCACTTAGAGTAATGTCAAATTTATTTTTATTTCGACTGTACTAGACAGATGTCACCTGCAAAAGTTTTACGGTATACCTAGATTATGCGATGTCATATTTATGCCAGGTTTATGGTTTATGCTGTTAATATGGGTAGTTGGACCTTGCTACCACTTTCTAGACATACGTATTTTTGTCTCCATCGTATTTTGTATATCGTATCGCATATTGACTCTCATTGACATTTTCCTCAGCTAATATAAGTCAAAGGGAAAAAAGTATCAACAGTTATTATTGATACTTTTATTATTGATTTTTTTTACCCTTTGACATATTAGCTAAGGAAAAATGTAATTTAAGTGTAATATAAATTATGAATTTCTAGCTAAACTTATTGTTTACTCCTTCGTTGTACCTATCTATAATGTCAGCATCGTAATGATGTTTAAAAAAGTGAATGATCTCCCAAAAATTGCCAGAGATAATAAGCCACATTTAAAAAATCATTAAGTACCTTTTATTCATAAAACTACCGCACATTTCCAGCATTTAAAAAAAATATGTGTAAATGCCTCATTGGTTATTGCTTATTGTGAGATCCTGGTTTCAAATCCCAGGCTGAGCAATTGGGAAATTCTTAGTAGCAGTATGGGTTTCTTAGTAGCAGTTTGGGTATGTACACGGACCAAGTTCAATGGCACAATAGGCTTACCCAATATTACAGTGGGATCTAATACATATCAGCAAGACTTTAAGTCTATATAGTTAAAAAGTAAACAATTTTTTTCGGAAAATGATTGACAAACAATAAATACTTACCTTTAAATGAAAATGTTGACACGTTAACACGGAGGCATATCCAGCGCTGATATACACAAATTTCCGTGAAGGTCCACTTGAATGAAATATATCAACACAATCTATTTAAAAGACGAGCTTTTTAAACAAGCAATTTAATCTCCAGATGAAGTCGGAGTAGGTACGTCTTTTTAAATGGGTAAACATTTACATAAATTGGAGATCTAATGGAATCGCAGATTGATTGGGTGGAATATTTGATGAAAGTACTGCGAAAGAATTCGGATACATTTCAATGCCAAGACACCTTAGAATTTATATTTAATTATGTGTGATTACTATGCAGTACTATGACTTCCTTTGAGCATAAATTATTAACCTACTTTCTTTCAGTATTCGTTCGCCACAAAGAAACCTATCAAGCGTTAGCCACAAGGAAGCCTATCAAAATAAGATCAATGTAGAATAACGAACACTTAAGCCGCTCGAAACTGAATGATTATTCTAATACCAACTTTATCCTCCAACTAGTCTAAACCATGACTAAAAGCAATTTTAACAAGTTGATCAAAAAGCAATTTAAGCTTTATCGATTCACTTTTCGACATAACTGCTTATGTGCCCGTTGAAAACCTCTCCAGCTGTTTAAAAAAACTCTTTGAAAAAAGCGATGACTTTCCTCAATCATTCCCTATGCCAAAGAGGTTCGGGTACGTGCTATAAGGTTTGAATTACCCCCATTCATATTTTCAATGGGAAATAACCTAGTTTCGGGAGTAACAGGCTCATAACTGTATCTTATGGGGAGCACTATGGCAAGGAAATATTTTCCCCGGCTAAGTGCGATGGCCAGTGGAAAGAATGTTTTATTACCTTCGCTCATAGGTAAGTAAATATGTGCTCAAAGTATTAAAAGAGAACTTGAGGGAAACTTTTTTAATTCAAGCGAAGACAATAAACCTACGAAGTTTGCCGTGGCTTGGTCGGAATCAGTGGTGCACGCCGCTCTTCAAAACATTATTTAAAAACTATTGCAATTTCATAATAATTGCGTTCGTCGAAATTTATTTTAGATACTAATTCATTTGTTTCATACCAAGATAAAATGGGTAACTATTGTTAAACTAAAAATATAAGTAACATAAAAAGCGTCGTTACAAATAATACTGATACACAATACAAATTTTTGACCAACAAATAGATAGGTACTACAAAATAATTAATAAAAAAAACATTACTTATATTTCTTTATGCTACACAATTTGTACAAATGTACATCGGCAAATGAATGCCTTAGGCATTTTCGACTGATCAACTAACTTTTTATAGCTATTAATAGTAAATAAAATGTTACCTTGTCATAATAGGTTCAAAGCATCATAATAGGGCCTTCACTGATTACAGATTTAACTGAGCTCAGTTAAATCTGTAATTTTGAGAAAATTCTTATCACATACATTTTTATTTCCCTTAGAACATAAATAGAATTTAACACGCATTAATGCGAAATACAATAAAAAAATATGGAATTCTTATCAAATTATAATCAATCAAAGTAACAAATATTATCTGATGTTACCACCAAATGACACCACATCAGAAGTAGTAGTCAAAAAAATCCGTAACAAGATCCAATTGCCGATAAATACAAAAATACGGATTAGTTAAGATTAGTCGTAGTCTGATTTAGTGCTAAACTTTGACAACAGTAAAAGCCAATGGGCAAAGTTTCCGTCTCAACTGATCGTTCGCGCCTGATACTGAAACTGACGACTAAAATAGACATTTCTACGCCGTGATGTACAAATTGTATAAGTTTCTCGAAATAAAACATTAAGTTAGCAGTTGCTTTTCTGTTTCCGTTATTCTTATCACTCTGTTACCTTGAGAAAAAACTGCTTAGGTGCGTACCAAACTTCCTCCTTGCAGACCCAACTCGCCCAAACGGCTACTAAACTTAATAACATACGGAGCAGAAAGAGTATATTTTAGTAATTCCGGGTTTACTCTGCAGGATCTAATAGCCACCGAAGGCAATGTTTAAACGCCCTCCTTAGTTCCGTTTCTTTTGTGTAATTACCGTGTGTGCCGGGTTCATATACGTAACAGAAGTAACTGGTAGTGCTATCTGGGTGTAAGGCTACGGGTGTGGAATTTAAGTGATCTTATTTGGTGGCCGGCGAGCCGATTCAGGAGCGCCCGTGCGCCCTGCGCGTGTTGAGAATCGACAATTTCCTACCTACCTGCCCGATCTTTTTGCCTAATTATTACTTGGAAGTCTATATTCAGCTCTTTTTAATTCTCCCAGTTGTACGCTGAGAAAATTTCAATTATTTGTTTTCTTTTCCTGTGTATTACTACTTTATAGATTTCTAAACAACGTAGAAATGAATGATCTACATTACTTTTCTTGAGTAGGATAACTAAACAGCTTTATCATTTATATTTGTAATCGTTGTTTTCCCAATTTCACACGTCAAAACATTGAAAGGTAAAACGAATTTTCATACGAATACAATATTTAAAGACTTTTAGAAGGGTTATAAGTTATTTCAAGATTTTAATCATCCTTATCATCTTATCCTTGAAATTGTTATATTCTTTTCACTTTGTATGTGTGACAAAGCAACACTACAGGATTTAATAAATTGCTCATGGATTTTTAAGAAGTGTGAGACAAAGACTTCAATAGTAAAAAAATACTTACATTTCTGTTATTGGATTACCTTGTTACGGGTCTAATAGAATTATACAAACCTTTCAAAGGACGTCTATAATAAAATTCTAAAAGGAAATAGCTTCACAATCAGGTAAAAACATTATTGATATAGAACGTGGGCGGGAAGTCGACCCGGCCAGTAGTTGGTCGTCAAGTCACTTGATTTTATTTTGCGACCAGCCGAGTTCGCGGGCAAACGTCGTTACCCGAGTAAAGTTTAGCTATCGGGATCTTCCATTATTAAAGTTTTATCCAACTGGGCCACACGAGAACACCGATATCCATACGAATTTCGCAACCGATTCCAGTTCCATTTGCGTTGTATAGAGCCGTCTCCGTGCTGGCGTGTTACCGCGTCATTGTTTGATCGTTAAGCTTACAAAAACTTTATTCTTGTGTACAAAAAGTTAATTTCACACAGTTGTAAGTAGCCGCCAGTACCGTCAGTTACTTACTAAAGGGTAAAAACCCTTAAATATTACGCGAGGGATGCTTTTTTCTTAGTGATTATTTTGAACGAAGCGCGGCTGATTCTGGGGTCAACGTCTTAGTCAACTAAATTCATGTGATGCAAGACGTTGACCCCAGAATGAACCGCACTATCAACAGGAAAAGTTTATTAGTTCCTCTTGCATAATCTTTTTTAGTGCTTGCAACCGGCGCAACATGTATGAATGTAGACAGAACAAAATAAGTAATCGTATCAACTGGCTTTCTGCGATTTCTGCTTACTCTTATGGGAAGAAGGCGTGAGTGTCTGTATATATGTCGCTGTCACTTTGCTGAAAATTTTAATAATTATACTTAAGTATAGTATACTTAAGTATAGTATACTTAAGTATAGTATACTTAAGTATAATTATTTACCAAAGTCAATATAATTCAAAAAAGTGCTGGTACCTATAGATGTGAGAAATAAATATATTAGATCAGCTGTCCCTGGACAATTGTACCAAGTACCTACTACCATACGTAATTCCCAATCTCATAGGGAACCTACCTGGCATTCAAGTTTCTAGGCTTTCCTAATTTCTGAGATTTCGTGAGTGGTTTTTCGCTTTTTTTACGAGTAATATATAGAAACGGTACAAAGTAAGATATCTTAAGGGTATGTAATTATATTTCTTCTAGAGTCTAAAACTTAGGTATAAGTCTAAGTCTAATTTTCCTCTTAAGTGTAAAGGCTCAATCTACCTAATGATTAGGTAAATTAATTACCTATATGAAGCCCTAAGTAACCACAATGTAACCGCAAACATGCAAAGCAATCGACATTATTAGACATGTAGCACACAATTGACACAACAATAAATGAAAGCCGTATTTAAATTAAATTAGTAGTTTGGCACCGACTCCAAATTATTTAGAAATCATAGTGGAAATTATGTACCTGTTATTTTTTTCCGTGCCTCGGAGCGCACGTAAAGTCGTCGGTCCCGGTTGTCATACGAACACCTGGGACAATCGTTAGTGGTCAGTCAGTCAGATGCCCAAAAAAAAAAGTCTGACAACCAGTCTATCCTTAGAATAATGGTATTGCCCAGAATTTGGGTTGCGAAGATCTGATGGCAGTCGCTTCGTGTAAAATACTGATATTCAGCCGCATATGCTTAGACTGAAAGCCGACCGCAACATGGTTGGGAAAAGGCTAGAAGGACGATATTTTTTGCTTTTTAGTTCCTAGGTGTGTTTTTTTTGTAAATCTATTTGATTGGTCATGAGGCTTTTAGGAAAAGTGTGTACCTAAATAAGATTACTTACGTGTAAGTAGAATGTGCGCACAGGATAAACTCATAGTGTACAATGTGATCACGTGCGAGAGTGCGGGATAACGACGCCGCCTTATTATTGGACTTGTTCCCATCTTCACTACAACACATGTTTCCATACCAAAGCTTATGTCTTTATAAGTTTATTTACTTAGCTTGAGCTCTACTGCAAACCTTAACAGTTAACCTTATTATTTCTCCGCTACAATTTCACAAAGACCACATTAATTCAAAGTCAAAGGAAACCCCCCGATTGAACATTGGTAAGTGCAAAGTACACAAGTGTGCGCCGTAGCGTTTACCGATCTTGCGGCGAGAAAATGAGAAAGACAAGTACAGAATACTTTGGGATCGTGGGCTAATTAAAAATTAATATTTACCAAGACGCTTCGTTCTTAAAATACTAAAAGTTAAACTACACAATAGTGGAGCTTATTTAAGTAGGTACCCAAAAGTTTTACAGAAATTTGTGCGAAGCACAGTATCATCCGGGAGGGTCCTGGTGTCGTGCCTAAGTGTTTAATTACTCCGCCTTTGTTGTTATAAACAGTGCCACAAGCCGGCGGCGGCGAGGCGCTAGGCCACCGACCACATCTGCGGCGGCACGCGGACATAAATTGCTGACCGGACCGCCTAAGCAAATTCACCCGACCCCCTCTAATCTGACACTTTTAAATGGATTACTTCCAAACTTGGAGCGAACATAAACATTTGGCGATATACATAGTTTCGTGCCGAGATTTGGAGAGGCTTCCTCACTCACACTTGTCACTTTATAATGCTTATTCGGGAAAAGCGGTAGATTCAGTTTGTCTTTCCTCGTCTAACAACTACGTTACGATGAAACTTTACGTATTCGACACATAACTAGTACATACTTTCAAACCACCCTCTTGGGTATTACTTTTATGTACCTTTTACACTAAATATGTGTATTACACAATTAATCCGGGGTTACAAAAACTACAGAAGATTGAAATCTGCGACACTTAACACTGCTTATACCTACTATAGATAGATAATTACTTCTACAGTTTATTGATGATAATTTTCGGGTACTTTATATTTATTAGTACATTTACATCTAATGAAGCTATCTGTTTGTTTTGGTATAAGTACTAAAAAGTACCTACTTTGAGTTGGTAATCAGCAAGCGAAAACGATACCGACAAAAACGTACGTCTATTCGTTTAAATACAAAAACCAATGGCAAACCCAAACTAATGTTAGTTACAAATCTCCATTTGAGTATAAAGTTACAAGGGTCAATCATAGGCAAAGAAACGAACAGACATTTATTCAAAACATAGACAAAATAATCCTTAAAAGCTACAAATCTGCGTTAGTGTGTGAGCAAAAAACTCGAGGAGTGACAGAGCGGTTTTGCCGGCCAGCCCGGGATCACCGAATGACTGCCGACTAACGGGACTTGACGAGATAATCCCCTGATTAGAAAGGTCGATGCTATTTTCTCGTCACTAATTCGAAACATATTTTGATATTTTTTTCAATATGAACTCTCCAAACCTAAATAATAATAAAATTAATATTGTACTTATACTATTTACTATTTCTTCTATGATATCACAAACAAGATATCCTACCTAAATATTTTTCCAATGGTGAAATGACTGCTCTTGCTCATGATATGAGCATCTTATCAGAACAGAACAATGATTTATCTCACTGTGACATAACCATTTTACCAGCATACCCTCTTGAAAGTTTAGCCCACACCATGACAACTTGACTTCAACTTAATCAGTCTTGCATCTTAGTTTCCATTGAGAAGTAGACTGAAGTGTCCCGCCCATTTTCCCACTTCAACAATTCGGGTCTCTAAACAGCCACTTGGAAGTAAGTTTCCAATGTCAACAAGTTTGTTCTTGTAGCAAATGTCAACATTAAGAGCCGTGACCTTAAGGGGCAGATAACACGTCGCCCTTTATAGCTATTTGCTGTTACATGTGTAGTGTAGTTGGTTACTTAAAAACAGTAATTATATTATCAACCATTAACATCCAGCGCCAAACACAAGGTTCTCAGGGAAACAACTACAAGGGACACACACACACACACAACTCAATCAACTCAATCAACTCTCATAAGGACGGAATTTATCAATATTGCCTATAATTTAGGATTTCTCAATACTTTAAAGATGAAAAAAATACTTACTACTCTCTCCATATTCCCTGCAATAAACTTAGTTTCGTTATAGCTACTTAAAATACTGTTAGTCGGGATCTATTTGCAGTCTAGACAAGTCAGCCAATAGAATTATGTTCAAGTGACAACGAGAATTCTTCTTTAACTTTTTATTTTTATCTCTCTGGGAACTAAATAAAACCGTTTTACATTGAAATGTGTTAAAGCTTGCGAAGGCACTTGAAGTAATGACCAATAAATGCCAATATTGTAATATTTCAGAAGTCGAAATCTAACTGCAGTATTAAGTACGATAAGACAATGCGGTGGAGTTTTATCAACAATCTCAAAGTCGTTAAAACAGCCGTAAAATAAAGTTAAATTTGAATCGTAACGTTTGACCGTAACGCTTTATTAAAATCACAGAAAATCGTTGAAAAGCCTCTGATACGTTTGTTAAACTAAACTGTATACATTCACTTACACTATTATTTACTTTTTTTAAGTTTATATCTTACAAAGCATTACTATACTTGCTGCTAATATTCATATAAAATTCAAAATTCAAAATTGTTGCGTTGATAGATGACTCAGCCAGTCAATCAGTCACCTTTTCTTTTATAAATACAGAAGAAGAAGATAACTGTCACATTAAAACATTCAGTGTACCTACGCATGATGAATTTCATCTCTCGGTATGTACATAACTAGCCGTACCCGTAGCATTCATTGCTCTTGTTTGTGACGTCATGTCGTCGTCCGCAGACGAGCACCGGAGTGACTATATGTGCTCGGATCGGACCATTCATTGGCTCCGTTGTTTCACTTTTCGACCGACGGCGATCTAAATCTGCAAAAGCTTTGATTGGCTGCCGTCGGTACGCGAATAAATCGGCTAGCACCGCTACACCGCTACACCGCACCGACTTCAAAGGCTCGTCCAAGCTACAGTTAAAATTGGACATTCAAGAGTGTTCCATTCTTTCGTATTTCATTGTTCCTAAAACGGAGCAATTTCGGAAATATCGGGCCCATCTAAAGCGACGAATCGTTGCTGAAATTTTAACAGAGTATAACAGTTTTAAAACTGAAAGCAAAGTTGAACAAAAAGTTTATTTCGTTTTATATTGACAATAAAATTGAATTAGCCGACACGCGCAGGCTTTCTAGGTCTGTCGGTAATCCTATTTGCGGTGCGGACTCGCGCCAGTTGTTCCTAAAAGTTGGGTGCGCGTTACCAACAAAACGCTGCTAACGCCTCGGGAGATTGAGACTGGCTGCGTCAAGTATATTTTTATACATGCGAGCTCATGTTACGGATTAGCTTTGTTACACAAATTTACGGTCGTATTGTAAAATATTATACAGGTCATATGACACTAGTATTTTAGTATAGATACTGAAAATTAATTTTCCATTTTGATACAAAACAGACGCAGCAATTGGTATCTGTAGTTACCAGACGGGTACTAATTTGCAAGCTCTCTCGTATCCCATTAACCTAGCTTATCAGAAATTAGTTTTGTTCCGATATCTTTTATTAGTAATTCTCTTCTCCGCGTTCCGAAACGCGATAGAATCCCTAAAGGGGGTACCTACCGAAGCTGCAGCGTCACTTCGTCTCGCATTATAAAATATGCAGATAAGTTACGGGAATTGATTCAAGGCACAAAGGAGGCGAGCGAACTGTCTATAGGCGGGCGCCGAGATTTCGGCAGTAATTTCCCGTGAGGGTACACTCTTATCTCATGACACTGGAAATATTTTGAAAAACACGCGTTTAAAAGTGCTTGTTCACTAAAGTCCAGGAAAAGCAAGGAGGAAAATCATTTTCCACTTAAAAATAAGAATTTTACAACGTCTCTACTAAATAAACGTCAAAAGAAATGTGGACATCTCAGCTACTGCATTTAAAAACGCCATTTATTGCGCTTGCCACGAGCGCGGAACCAACAATTCTCCTTTGAATCATTTTGCAGTCGTTTTACTAAAGTTGTTGCGCTGTATCACTTGATCCACATTCTCATTATAAGACTATTAAAAGTTAGCAAGTAGACGTTACTTGCACAATCCTAACCATGAGTTAAGCACTTGTATGTTTCGAAGAATATTAAATTAATAGTTTTAAATGTGATAGGATAAAGCTGTGGTTTCCGTTCCTTACCTACCTGAACTTTGTACAATAGCAAACTTTAAGAGAACCAACAGTTAAGTGCACCGAAGCGAAATATAAGGTAATCTAATAATCAATTAGGTAAATGTACTCAAAGGAGTTACAGCTACAGTTACGGCTACAGTTCGCGTGGACGGAGTCGATTCAGAGATTTTCCAAACTCAGGCTGGTGTTCGACAGGGATGTATTCTCTCCCCTCTTCTGTTTAACATCTACACTGAACATATAATGCGGTTAGTGTTGGAGAAATGGGAAAAAGGTGTTTCGATTGGAGGACGTTTGATATCAAGCCTCAGGTATGCAGATGATACTACTCTTCTTACGACGTCGCAAGCAGATATAGAGCAGCTTCTATTACTTCTGGAGACAACGAGTACTGAATTTGGCCTTTCCATAAACCGCGATAAGACAAAAATGATGGTGGTGGATCGTGAGAACAAAAATCGCCCAGACTTACACAGCATAGCTAACTGCGAAGTTGTCCACAGTTATATCTACCTGGGATCCACTATCACAAATACCGGGAGTTGTGAAGAAGAAATCAAAAGACGGTGTGCTGTAACACGATCAGCGGTGGAAAAGCTCACGAAAATATGGAAAAATCGCCGCATAACCAAAAACACCAAGGTTCGATTGATGAGGTGCTTGATATTTCCAATTTTTCTATACGGAGCTGAACCCTGGACGATCCATCAAAAAGACCGTAAAAAGATTGACGCCCTTGAGATGTGGTGCTGGAGACGCCTGCTGAGGATAAAATGGACTGCTCACCGTACAAACGTTTCCATCCTGAAAGAGCTAAACATCAAACAAAGACTTTCGTCGACTGTTCAAATGCGAATCCTCAAGGTGTTTGGGCATATTATCCGCAATGAAAGCTCAATGGAGCGTTTAGTAGTGCAGGGGAGAGTAGAAGGCCACCGCTCTCGCGGCCGATCACCCACTAGATGGACAGATGCAATAAAATCAGCAACAAAATGTTCCCTAACAGAGTGTACACGTAGAGCCGCCAATAGAGAAAAATGGAGAAATCTCGCCAAAACCGCAACCTTGATGGATCAAGACAACCCATAACCACGACCACTCTGCCAAGAGTGTACGACTAAGAAGAAGACTCAAAGGAGAACATCTACACTAATGATTTGTTGATTTAAAATAACCTGACAAAATACTGATGGAAGTCTAATTTAGCAAATCAAGATACCGAACTTAGTTGAACAGTCTCCATTGTCGTATAACTATCGTTAGTAGTCGGAAGACCTGAGAATATCCTTACTATATCTGTGTTGCCCAGAAATTGATTAACGGATGTCAGAAGGCAGTCGCTTTAGTAAAATACTATCTAATAATCAAATTCAGATGCATCTAGTCGAAGAGAAAAAGGTTAGGATTATGACAAAAATAAGAACAATTCCACATGAAGCCAAAAGCTCAACGACAATAAGGAAATGTAAATAACAATGGAGATAAAAAGTATATAATACCACATCTGTTTTTCCATTATGACGGCAGTGCGATGCTCATTTCACAACGCAATCGCTTTATTGATACAGTTTTGTTGTGTCTCGGATCGTGAGTTAATCCTGCTTTTGTGAACCTACTAACGAACTACAGTGCAGAAAGTAAGCATCGTTAGTAAGTAGCACGTGAACAATTACAGTTCCTATTGAAAGAGATCTGATAACAAAACTTCAGGAAATGTTGTTCTGATTTTTCCACGACGATATAAAAAAATACCTTTTGTACAAAAATAAAAAGCCGGCTCCAAAATCCTTTATCGGTTCGTGTACTAATGATGCTGAGCATTCATTTTTCACACTATTGTGACTTTCTATTGAAAATAACGAACTCAACTTCATAATAACAAAATTAACCATCTGTGAGCGAGTTCGTTGATTTGAGATGCAATTTAAGTTAAGATTTGTTTACAGTCGTTGTTGGTGACAGTTTAACTAAGCCCAACATGATTCTGTTTACCTTTATAGCTCCATTTTTTTACTTTAAGCGCTTATTTAATTAAACGCTAAGTTGCCTTTTAATCCTTCTTCATCTACTTTAAGTAATCGAGTTTACGAAATAGCTTTTAAACAACTTTGAACGCAAGACCTTTCGATGGGGTATTTGGGTTCACGTATTTTAGGCAAATAAGCAGACAATATAAATCTTCTGTTACTACCTAAATAAACATTGTATGGATTCAAAGAACATATTTAAGTACCTACGTATAGAAGCCAAGTACGGTTTTTAGTCAGTACGACTGTACGAGATTTTCCCAGACCCGTGGGATTTTCCCAGAATACTTTGGTAACGGATGACTACGTCTTCTATCCTATCTGTGTGCCAAGTTTCAAAGAAATCCATTCAGTAAATGAGCTGTGCGTTCATTGATCAATCAGTCAATCACCTTTTCCATGTATATATACAGAAGAAGTTATACAAATTTGAATAAATACATCTTACACTGAATAGTTGAAATATTCAAATAGCTACGAACAATGTTTGCGCTGAAGCCCACGTAGAGATAATAACTTGCTCAACTATATGTTTGCAATACCTAGAATAACGCTATTCTACCCTTAAAAGTTCTCGCAAGTAATTTGCATGGCATAGGTGTCAATCAGGTGGTTGTTTATTCGACGGCGAGGGGTGAAGCGGGTCGTGTGCGGGGCGCGGGGGGCGGCGGAGGTATTCGTTTGCCGAAACAAGGCCGAAACCGGAGAGTGCTCATGGAACTCAAACACGGCGCACTATAATGAATTAAGTTAGCAACTCTCTTGGAGGTGAACCTTCCTCTTGTCACACTTACGTGAACCGCTTTCTAGCTGTGTATGTATGAGGCTTTAACATTTTTTTTACGGGCCCTCGGTAACAAGTATACCTAACTGCAATATTGTATAAATCTATCTATACTTATACTAATAAAATTATAAAGAGAAAAGATTTATATTATTGTATATTTGTAATAAGGAAACTCAAAAACGACTGGACCGATTTCAAAAATTCTTTCACCATTAGATAGCTACATCTTTACCGAGTAACATAGGCTATAATTTATAAGAGCACGCAGGCGAAGCTCTGGCGGAAAGCTAGTATTTAATATTTATCAAGTGAACTGCGGAATCTACGGATTCTCGATTCACTCGCAAATTTCTACGTTTTGAAATCTGTTTAAATTCCCATCGGTTTCCTATTATCCGTATAAAAAGGTCGAATGATAGCAAAATCAACGGCAATCGCTAACGAGTCGCGTAATACGATAACCATCAATTATGGACATGTTGATTGAATGATTGGTCCGAATGCGGAGCTGATTGAGACTCTGCCAAACGTGAAATTAAATAACTGCTGAAAACATTTACCGAGAATGTCTCTTGTTCGGGTAAATCTTTTTTATTTAGGCATAACAGATTATCCCTTGTGTATTGTTAATTTGGGGCAATACTATGAAACAAAAACACGAATGAAACATTCGCAATCATTTCAATCAGTGTAAGTGAACACATAGGTATTTGTTTTACACAAATATATTTATAAATCACTAAAAAGTTTACACTTTATATGAATGCTTTTTATTTTAGCGTGTGCACATTGCACAGTAACATTATTCCAACTACAGTTGCTATACAAATAACGTGTAAAAGATGGACAATTTGACAGCGGGACAGAGCGAGGCGCGGCTACGCGAAGCGCGGCCCAGCTGCAGACAAACGTTATTGCTAGAGCAATGCGGAACCACTCCATGATGGAAAATAAACACCTGTTTTCGAATACCAGATCTAAAACTGACGGTTACATTACTGGTGTAGTCATCAAATTGGTAAGTATGATAAACGCAAAGAAAGAAATCTCAACAAACAGGTTACGGATATTACCTAATATTGTTTTTAGGTTACGGACGCGGCTGCTTGAGCCTGAGGTCCTAAATTCGAGACCCAGGTTGAGCAGTGTTGTTAGGTTTTTCTATTTTACAATTCTCGGAGTATAGGTTTGATCCCGGTTATTAGCGCATAGTAGTACATAGTATCTTAACCACACTAGTGCACTGTACTTAACATTTCGGGGATATAATTATGTGTGATCATAAACTTTATAAAATTTAATGAAATAAAACTTACTCAAACGTAGATATGTGTTCTCACTAAGTGTTGACGGTCAATTAGAAATGAATAATTCAAACAATTCAACCTTTACATGCTAACAACCTGTGTCTCGACTCTCGAATGAAATTTATTTCACAGGTCAGGGAAAAACATTGCCTTTTTGGGAGAAGATAACTCAAAATATAACGGATTTGCGTAAAATATGTGAAACCTTTTGTATGCTAATACGATCCCATTGTTCGGAGATTGAATTTTCGGGTTATCATGCTTAAGAATTATTCATAACAGATAGGTTGCGATTGTTATGATTTTTCATAGCAATGATGTTACGTATCTGTTAATAAATAGTTTTAAACCACACAGGTCTTTACATTTTTAAATTCATCATAATGATGCGATAACAATACGGCAGATAAAAAGCATACATTTCTACTGCACATTTAAATTTTATGCGCTTTTCATTTTTCTTTGTAAAAATCAAATACGGTGTAAAACCGAACTAGGCGAGTGTCTGAAACTCTGAAATGCGAATATGTCTGGTGTTGAACATGCCGTCCGGAATATTTCACTTGGAAAAAAAATTGTGGACTTTTGTGTCTTTGATATTGAATACGCATTAATGAAGTGAATAATACACTGCTAGAAAGACAGATCAGAAAGGGCATTCATTTCGGAAGGCACCGCACGTCCCGCGGACGGCGGGGAAATTGAAACTTTATATTTGAGCGCACTTTATCTGACCGACGAACCTGGAACCTCTCTAGCGGAAAATCCTTAGTCGAAATAAAATAAAACTCCAACGAATTTCCTCAATACTTTCTACGACTGGAACATGCTTCACGGTTTTCACTGCGATTTGTGCAATGTATTTATTTTCGTTTTTATTCTGTGACGCTTAGCGGGACCGTTGTCGCTGTTAACCTGAACCATTTACATGTTGCTTTTTATTACTAACAAATTCGACATCAGATTAAAAGAAGCAATTTACAACGGCTTACGTATTTTTCCAGCCATGTAATTTTACATAATACCTAAGTACGTACAGGTGTATTTCCAATAGCAAAGAATTGCGAAATTGCGAGCTCATTGTGAAATTTTTACTTTTTCACAAGTATTTGATCATGGTGCTGCTAATGAAAATGTAGCGTCGAAGCTCAAAATATTGTGATTATTTGACGTTATTCTGACGCAGAACTTTGCAATCGAAATATTGTTTATCATTGCGGAAACAGACAAAACTCTGGAACAGTTTTAATTTCGCTTCAGAAGCTGTTTTGACTGCACAGTTCCGTGGCTATTTTCTGTGTACCTATACGGGGAGTATACACGGTAATAAATAAAAGTTTTGTTCGTACGTCCATATTATTTGTATGATTGTTTGCTGACCTATAGAAGTATGTTTGTGTATATGTGTGTCTACTTCTAGAAGATGAACCATTCATCATTAACCCAATAAATTTCCCATTGTAAAAAGAACTGTTTTCTCAATATAAATTGGTTTTCCTGGTGTACAGAAAGTAGGTCTATAGGTCCTATATCAGTACTTACCTAAGTGATTGAATCATTATTATTTATTTACTTAATACATTTTTAAGAGAGGTACATAGATCTTAAGAAATGATACAATGTGAAATAACTTTTTCAAAACTACCGCCTATTTTTGCAGTTTTTCTGGGTGACTGTATAAAACGCAGAAACGCAGGCCGACACATCACTTGTGACACTTTGCCGCTAGCCGTTGTGAACATAACATTGAATCTCTGTTCACTGAATTGTTTCTTCATGTTTCTGATCCCTGCGTATGTTTTTTTATAACAGAGGGGGTAAACGAACGTGTGTTGTGTACGCTTTCGTTGCTGTAGCACCTTCCGCATGTCTGTCTTAGACTTAATTTAATACTACCTCTTGAATTTTGTATCTATTATCTTTCGCAGCTTACTGATAAGTTCCTGTTAAATTACTTGGCAGATAATTTCATACAAATTTTGTTCCATTTTTTAATTTATCCGGCGGGCTATCTAGAGGTGGTGAAACAAGGCCTAAAATCTTTTAAAGCAATTATTTGTTATTTATTTATATAAAACAATACAATAATTTGCCTCTGACTGCCTCCTTAGTCTAGTGGTCCCAAGCACGACTGCTACGATAGAGGTCCTGGGTTCGATCCCCGGGTCGAGCAAAGTGTTGATGGGTTTTCTGTGAAATTCCCAGCTCGGAGTCTGGATTTGTGCCCGGTTGATGGCAATAGGCTCGCCCCCAATTACATGGGACCTTAACATACCGGCGAAATGTGGGTGTTCATTAGTATGCCTGTATCTACCCCTTCGGGGAATACGGGCGTGATGGTATGTAATATGTAATACAATAATTATACATATAAACAATACATTTTTTCCGCCTTACTATCTCATTCTTCCACCTTTAAGTAATCAGAGCTCTTTGTTTAACAATTGCGTACATTCTAGTAGTAAAAGCATGTGCGCCGTAAGAAAACCCACGTCCATAATAAAGTGTAACGTGCCCATATACACGGGCTCTCATGTTGGCCATAAACGACGCCATAACACTCCTGCTGCCATTCATCACCATTAGATGCTCGATTAACTAAGTCTGCTTACCTGGAAAGGGATGACTGATGGGTTGAAATATTGTGGTCAACTACGTAGATGACTATGGTCATTTATATCAACACAAGTACCCAATTTTAATTAGGACTGGTATATATATATATATGGTATATATGGTATATATATCGCTTTAAATACATGCATTCTTTTTTAAATATCGCTTGTGTCTAGCAGCAACATTCTAGTTGCTCGCTTTTGCCATTTTTGATATTTTTATGGGTAAACTGCGGTAACACCCGCATTTTAACTTTTAACCATATTAACGAAGAGACAAAGAGTCGGTAACGGTTTCTCTATAAAGAAAATGATGGCACTATTGTAAACTCGATAAGTTAATAAACGATCTCTAAATTACAGTTACTTGCACTGAAGCTATCGATGCAAATGGTAGGACGGAGCGCATCGGGGTCTCGGTAAATCTTGTAACCCAAACGGTAGGAAGCCGAAACAGAGTCGTATGGTTACGTTTCATTCAGAGAGCCTCTGACATATCTGACATTCTTTATTCTGCCCCCATTCCTACCGGCTTCCCTTTTGAACAGTCGCTATTAGGAAACATTATTTAAAGTTAAGTTTGGAAATTAAAAACTTACAGGGTACTTAAATCAGTCGGACATCCATAGATTGTTTTAAAAAAAAGTGTAGTATATTTTAGCCCCACTTTTTCTTGCACCAAAATTGACCTTTCGCTAACGGCATGGGTCTATTCAGAGATTCATAAACGACGAATGTTAGTCTAAAGAGATAGCAAGATAGTACTAGCTCTTACGGGTATTTCGGACCATATCGCCTACGCGGTACTTCAACGCTAGGGTTGCCAAGTGTCCCGATTTGCTTGGGACGTCCCGATTTCAGGATTCTGCTGACACGTCCAGATTCACCTTTAATCAGAACACCGAATGTCCTGATTATTCAGGAGGTTACTGTTGTTACCCCGTACTTTATTGGATCATTTTAACAAAAACGTATTTATAAGCTGCTGTTAGGCAAAACTTTATAGCCATTGTAACAGACCCGTTTCTAAAATCAAAATCCCATTACATTATATATATGGTTATAAATAATATAAATAATTATATCATTGCAAAATCCCAAATTATTAACTTCCCGTTCCGAATTTTGACACACTGTAACTGGCAACACTAGTCAGCGCGTTCACGAGGTCTTTACGCTGATACACGCCTACACTTCCACCCCCTCGTAATCTAGCGTAGGTTGTGATTCCTTAATGCCAGTTCTACCTACACTAGCTAACTTTGCAAACTTAAACAATAAAACAGCTAAATGTTATTAATGTTGTGATTATCTTTCGGCGTATAACCGTCTGGACTGCCAAGTCAAAGGTCTTTAGTTCGAATCCAAGGCACGCACCTCTGACTTTTCCAAATCATGTACGTAATTATCACTCGCTTTAATGGTGAAGGAAAACATCGTGATAAAACCTGCATGCCTGACAGATTTTCTCGACGGCACGTGAAGTCTGCCAACCCGCGTTAGGCTAGCGTGGTGGACTATAGCCTTACCGCTCTCATACTGAAAGGACACCCGTGCCCAGCAGTGGGACAGCATATGGGTTGATGATGAATCGTGCCCGTTTACATGGAATGGGATATGTATACATATTTTTATTGGCAGGCTTTTCAAGAGATTTAAATAACATCAAAAGTTTCGTCAAAATCTCAAAGATCAAAGCTTGTCTTCTAAAACTTTGTTTTCAATAGTGAAAGCATGATTTCATTGTTGATAAGAGAATTATAGAAAAACCTAACGCAAACAGGCGCTCTTTTTTAAAAACAAGTGCTCGATCCGAGTTATTTATTCAGGTAAGAAACAGGCAATGTCGGTCTCCCAGCCACGTGTAAAACGTTATTGAAGATGCATAACAAATTTTTCATATTTCACATAATATTTTCATCATATCAGCCTATTGCCGTCCACTGCTGAACGTAGGCCTCCCCCAAAGAGCGCCAACCATCCATCATAATAGATAAGATAACATCATAAGGTATTAGATTGTTTTTTATTAACTGGGTTCACGTTAGGAAGCGTCTCGGGTGCAGCTTCGCCTGTGTCCCGGTGGATTATAAACAGCAGCGCAACCTACCGGATCTAACTGTTTTTTCAAACCACCCAGGAACCCATTCAAATATACATACACAATTTCTACCGAATCTATCCAGCCGTTTAGGAGTTAGGTGACCAACACTCGTACGGGTATTAATATGTGGGCATGATATAGTAAGATAAGATAAAAAATCCAATGGATTTGCTTTGGACGTTACTTCACCTGTTGGTACCTAAGTAATTGAAGATGGAAAACCTATTCACTCGAGTCGTGTAAACTAAATGCACGCATTAGCTTGTAAAACAATAAATTAGAAACATAATAATTAATTCCACCGGGATGGGTGGGCGCCGCTAGATTAGATGAAATAAACTATTTACCATTATGCAGATACTATAAGTTGTATGTATGTATGTATGTCGATTGTATATAAAACTGCTGGTTGGTTGGCGAAGCATATTATGCTGAACCAGATCCCTTTCAGGGCAGCCGTGAGGCACAGTACATTTTTTTACTTCTATTTTGGTATTTTATCTATTTTTTTTCTTAGTAAGTAAAGTATGTATGTGTTTCGCTTGCAGCTGAATAAATGTTTCTTTCTTTCATTCTATCTCTTTTTTTATACCTAACTATAAAAAAAGAAGGTAATTCTCCTAATTCTCACAAGATACGAATGAAAAAATACGCTCATGATGCAGAAAAAAAGCACACAACAATCTGTCTTATTATTATTGACACAAAAATTGTTCTCGCGCATAACCGTGACTTGCATCGTGATACGTCATACATATTCACGCGAACATTGACCACAGACAAACAACTTTTGTGACCATAACTAATTAGATATTTCAACAGGGACCCCGCAAACTAATTGGGCGTCTACATACTAGATTCGTTTGTTGAACCACTGACGTTTAATTTAAATAACTTGTCCCAAACTCCGACTCTACTGTTGTGAACCGCACGAAATTTACAAGTAAGTATCATAATTATGTGTAAGGCTCGATAAATGTTCTCGAGTCTTCTACTCGATAATGAGTCTATAACAGGGCCTCGACCATGAGTTTTTCTCACTCAACTCACTAGCGACGCCGTAAAATATTTGTATGGAAAACCCTCACAGCGCCTCTAACGGTTACGTAAGGAACTAAAATCGGCTATGAGATAACAGCGTTTCAATGCGTTAAAAACCTATCGAAACAATTCGATAGAACTCATGGTTAAGGTACAGATCGTGTTTAATATTGTAAGATCTTTTGAATGATGCGTACCGTGGGAATTTACAGCGACTACCTACTCTTAAACTATTATCATTATATAACGTTATTAGAGTAGTAGCTGCGAACTAAGAGTAAAAATAAAAATAGTATAAAAGTACTAAAAACCACACTTTATAGAAAATCAAACCAAAAAGCAAAATTAATTAGGTAATGTAAAAAGCGTGGGATGCTTGAATCAGCTGTACTTACAAGTACCTAGTCATTTTAAAAATCTCTTAAAAAGCATCCCACGATTTTTTACATAAATTAATTATTTTACTTTTGTGGTATTTTGGGTAAGTTTAGCTTTCTATCAGTGAGGGGCTCGTGGCTAAGTTATAGCAATGCTGATCAACCGATCTGCAAGGTTAAGCTACGCTTGCCGAGGTCAGTCTGTGGATGGGTGACCATTCTTAACACATCGAGACCCCTCCGTGCCTCGGAGAGCACGTAAAGCGGTCGGTGCCGTTTGTCATACGAACACCTATGACAATCGTTAGTGTTAGTCAGAGCCCAAAAAGCCTGACAACCAGTCAATCCTTCGAACATCAGTATTGCCTAGAAATTGGGTTGCGGAGGTCTGATGGCAGTCGCTTCGTGTAAAATACTGATATTCAGCCGCATCTGGTTAGACTGGAAGGCGACCCCAACATGGTTGGGAAAAGGCTAGGAGAATGATTATTTAGCTTTCTATCAGTGAAAAAATTTTCATTCTGAGAATATCAACAAGCAAATTCACAGTTGTTTTTCTTAGATGAGGAGCACATCCCTCAATTAACTCGCTGATCAAACAATCATTCGATAGTCGTGATTTGACCCATTTCCTGTATAAAATGGTATCGTATGGTTGTTAAGTCCAGACGGATATTTCATTAGCTGGGCAGCAGTAGCGGCGCGGTGTCAGTGTGTCGCTGGCGGACGAAGCTCGCCGTGACCCGGCGCGAACTTCACAAACATCAGACAGAAACTCGTTAGCCATCCCCCGGTCCACACCTTGCCGCACCTCGCCCCGCTTTACTAAATAAATGTCTCACTCCAATTCCGCAGATTGGTACAGCTTTACTTTACAGCAGTTCATAAAAAAATCCTAACAAAAAGTGAGTGAATCACTTTACACAATTATTTTATTAATAAAACAATGTAGCTAAAAGGAAATTCCGATACTATCCCGATGCTATCCGCTCATTAGCGCTGAATTTTTCATGAATCTTCTACACGAAAAATACCATTTTGTACATTATAGAAATATTATTGAAAAAAAATCTATCAAAGAAACATCTACGCTTTTTCGTTTTTATACTAGGTACCTACTGTAGGTACCTTTATATAAAAGTCATGAATAAATGAAACTGCTTTTAACAAAATTAATAGATTTTATAATTGAGTTAGGTACTTACAAATACTAATTAGTAAATTTAAAAAAAATAGATATTATTGGGCATTGAAAGATAAGAATTTTCCATAGAAAAACTTTTTATACTTTTTTGCCTACTTTCTTTTGACATTCTTAGTTTTTTTATATTATATCTTATCTCTATTTAGGAGAACCATACCTTTTACCATTTGCACAGTACAAAACCAATGAGTACATCAACCATAGTACATCTGTTCGTATTTAATATATGGTATGTACCTATAAATCCTCAATAAAACGCTTTCAGTCCATTAAGCAAATTGAAAAACTTTTCCATCCGTATTATAACCACATCCAAATTATAATTTAATCATCTTACACAGTTGTTCTGTATTTCAAATGAAATTAATAAATGCTTTATTTCAAATCGGGAAAAGCTGAATATCCTTTAAGAATAGATAAGATAAGCCATAGAAAGTCCACAAAATTGACGAAGTTTTGAGTAATCTACCCCTAATCCAAGCCAGTTTCAGTCATAATTAAATAACTTGCTAAAAATGTAAGGGTTGTAAAGAAATATCTTTTCTTTAATTAAGCTATCATTTCTCACAGAATAGTGGAAACTAGATTTTAATGAACAAACATACCGCACAACTGTAGGAAAATGTTACTTCTAAGGAAATTACTTTTAAAAAATATTATCTGAATAGATGTTGCCGGAAAAAACATAAAAGTAGAGAAAGTTAAAATAAATAAGTTTACTATTTTCACTAGGTACTGAGAACAAGCATGAGAAGAAAAATATAATACGGATATTCCTCGAACAATAGTTTTAAATTAATCCGCAGCTAACAACAATTTCAACGGAGAAAATACATGGCAACAAATCTTCTTCGCCGGAAGAGGTTCTACTAACCGAATCCAGATTCCAGGTGTCGGCGTAACAATGCAATTCCCGAACAAATCGCGTCGGGGACGCGGCGGGAGCACGCTGAGGTATCTCAAGTTCTCGCTACCGTTCGGCCGCCGTAGCGTCGTCGCCCCGCAGTCGTCTCGAAGTCGCCACGCCGCCGCTGCCGCACCGCCACCGTACTACGTCAGCTGCCTAGTCCTCAGTCCTCGTTCAACGAGTGACAGCTAACTAATATCTGTCTAGTGAGCTATGAATCGAATATGCGAGAATGTGAACTACTAAATCTCTCTAAGTATATAAATGTAAGTGTCAAGTGTCATCATTCGTTCTTTAGAGCTTTATTCTTTTACCTTCAAGTAAGAGGTAAGTGAAATAGCGCGCGTATAATAAATGAAGTTGTTTCCTATTCAAAAATAATAATGATTCACATCATCATCACACTTATAAGATTGTACATTGTTTTTGGTGTGCAATAAAGAATATTCCTTCTATTCTATTCTATCATCACTGTTTCGACGCGTATTAAGCATTGGTCAAGGAACAAAATGACACGTAATAGGTATTTATTGGCTTAGATATGGCGACCAAATTTTATCTCTCATCGATAGCAATCACATTAAATACAAATACAAAACTAGTAATAGTAATGATATAATGGTAGGATATCACAACGATTAAATTACTAAGCCTTAGTATTATTTATCTACCTACTAATATGCGAATTAAAAGTATATTTTTACAGAAATGATGGAATGTTCTTTTTTCTGCAGATACGCGTAATATAAAGTACCTAGGTACTCATAAGCATTCGTCCATCCACTGGCTGAGTAACTTTGTTGAAAAGAAAACCGGTGCAAAAGGGAAAAAGAAATAAAACTGTTGGCTGACGAATTCGACAGAGATTTATCACCTCTGCGAGGTTTTAGCGGTTCCTAATTTACCTACCAGAGAGACGGCTCAAGGACGATAATTCATTTTTATACATTTTCAAAGTTAGTCTCTAAAGGGCAAATATTTTACCGTGAAATATGTAATTTTAAGTAACCAAATATAATTTAATAAATTATTATACCTAATGTAGTAATTTAATGTAATAGGGAATATGCACATTTTTTTTTTATATTTTTAAACGATACTTTATATCGTTATGTAGCCGTAAAAAAAAATCCAGCGCCTTAAAACTAAAATTAAGTAACAAAACAAATTTATTAAATTATGAGACAGATATTGGCATTTTAAACACCCGCGATTTTGGCGCTTGCCGAGACGTCAAAGTCTACGTTCTCTCAACCAAACAACCACGTACAACAGACACTGTTTTAGTAGACTTTGACGTCATATTCCATTTGACCGATAGTGTGGCGTTTCAAGTGATTTGAATTTCCAACAGTTTTTTTGGACTTTTTAATAATTATTTTCTCATCAAAAAAGAAATAATATAAAAAAATATCTACATAGACATAATTCTAAAACGATAAAGTTCATAAAAAAAAATATTTGACCTTTTTTTAAGTCAGACGCATATTCCCTATTGATGGAATAATGGAACTCATGGAATAATTATTATCAAGCATGCTGACCTGCTCTCATTTTTGGTAATGCAATATCTCTCATTGGATATTGCATTTTTAAGAATTTTTTTAATGCCATAGACATCCGTTAAATCATAATTATGGACAATAAGGTCGTTTTCATTATTCTCATCCAGTACAAGCATACTTAGCATTATATTTGAGTATTTTACAATAAAATAATTCATATTTATTCCAAACAACTCACCGAGCACATTGTTTATTGTCCGTAGATAATCAATATTTCCCATTTCACAATACCACGATTTCAATCTTTGGGAAATCAACAAAAATTTGCATACAAAAAGCGCTATCTGTTTTGCATAAATCGATTTACCTATCCTCTTTCGAAAGCTTTTTCCTTCCCAATTTCAACGGCAAGTTTATTTGTAAACAAAGTAGGAATTGCTCTAGGGTATTACCAAATAAAAGTTTGGAATGTAGCAGAAAATTATTCCAAATTTAAGTTTTTTATGGGCGGTGATAAATAAAGCGCGACGGTAACACGTCATTTGGTTATATTCAAGAAGTTTCCAAGTCACACATAAATGTCGAGAAGTAGAATACAGCAGTTTCATGTTTAAATTTTACTACGCTATTGTTCATGTTTACAATTTACATCTGTATATTTTATATATTAAGTCGTAGGTACGTATAATATTAAATTTGTCGGTTTCGCAGATTTATGTCAAAAGTTACCTTTAGGCAATATATCTGCAATCCAGCTGGATCTAGCGCCAAATGCTTGATTCCTATTAGAACACGAAACTAGAGGATTCTCAATTCTAGAACCTTCATATCGGGTGTTGTATATGAGTTATTTAGGCCGTCGCCTCTCCGTTATTAAAATATAGGTTTTACGTGTCTCTACATCGTTTCAACCCAAATATAACAAAGATTATATAAATAATTTACTACTGCTAGATTCCCGGTATTAAAAAAACGGTTTTTCCCAATATTCTAGTGGAGCGCTAATAACATACATAGTAGCGTTTTGTAATAGAGACGACTGTCGAAAGACATGAAACTGTCATGTACATATAAACCTGTTAATTGTATTTTTAGGGTTCCGTCAACCAACAAACTCATAAAAAACTGGTCACAAGAAATATATGTAAACATACATAAATACACTTACGCCTTTTTCCCACAGGAGTAGGCAGAAAATAGAGACTACCTACCACTCTTTAACATACTTTTTAACCATCTGGTATAAATAGAGATTAAACAAACCTATTGTTTAAACTCGGTATGAAAATAATAAGTTCATACTTACATATTTTACATATTCTACAATTTGCATGTTTTTCATCATAACAAAATTTAAAAGACAAAGGGGGAACATTTTTATTATTACCGGATTAGAATTCGCGTCATCGCATTTCATTTCGGTACACGTGGCGACAGCTCTGTCAGCGCTCCCAGCCGCCGCAAGGGAATATGTAATTCTGAATAGGATCATACTTAAATGTCAGGTGCGAAACCTCCTTTAACAAATTCGCGACTGGCCGTTTTTTTTTGTCTCTGCTAACGAATCACCAAGCTCATGGGGCTTTCAGCGCGCCGCTCGTAACGGCTATTGTTTCGTGCCAGTTAGTTTTTTTTTCCTTGCTGTGTCCGCTTCGTTCTTTTATTCTAACAACTATCGATCTTCTGAATATCGGATATCGAATGACACTTCACAGTTCTACGCTTTCCACTTCGCCGTGTTTACGAAATATGAGTTCTGTGCAATTAGCACCTCTTCTAATTTGTTTATCGTTTTATTGCTTATTATTGTTGTACAATTCCAATTTCAAATGAAAATCGAATTCAATTTGTATGAAATTATCTGAAAATTCATTTACCCGGAACTTACTAGGAGGTGGTGAAACAAAAATGCAAAATCATTGTACAGAATCCGCAATCTGCAGCTCTTGTTTATACGAATACGTCTCTTCCATACGCTGTTTACTGGAGACGCCTTTTTATAGGGTCAATCACTTGTCGAGGTCGCAACATAAAATAAAATATTCACATTATTAATAATCTGTAGGAAAAATAGAACGAGAACTATTCACACTTGACCTAAGTATTATTTTTTCTGTTCTCACCCCGAGGAATGAACTACCTACATGAACATGATTGATCACCGCAACTTCGTATGTTCAAACTTTCTCTCTATGTATTTATTCTACCTATTGATGTTTGGTCAATAAACGTCACGAATGCAATACCAAATAAATGTTTAGTAACAATTAAAGCCATACATTTTAGCATTTATGTAAAACGTTATTAATTAGGTAATTGGCTAGCCTAATGTTATAAATTTTCTTGTACCCTTCCGAGTAGCATACCTTGAAGTGTAGGTACTGATGGAGTCCACCTGTGCAGTCCACCGATACTACCAGACTGCGAAATATCCTGCCTCTAAGGTATACTGTTCTAATCGAGACTAATAAATATCTCAGCAGCGAAATTATTTTGCATAGGTATCTCTAAAGGTAATATTGTTTCTATGTTCAAAAAAAAACATAGGGACGAAAAAAAACACATTTCGAATGGTATTCATAAAAAGTAATCGTGCAATTCTGTTAATTCGCTGAAAAACTCGAATAAAAATTGTAATAAAAATCCTGGTTCTAAAATTTTCCGAGTGAACGAAACGTTAGCGACTGAGACGGATGCTGATTGTTCTCATTTATATGCAGACATTATTACGATTTCATGATATTGTATGTCTGTACGAATATGAAGTGAGCCTAGGGATATGACGGCGGACTATCCAAAACACATAAGTCTAAATGCGTAAGTATTATGTTTAATTAAATATTGTGGTAAAAAACATATCGCATGAAATGGAAAGAAGGAAGTTCGTGAACCCATTGTATATCATGCACACTATAGCATGGTTACATCTCTCCCGATCCGTATTTGTTTTGACCCTTTCCCAGCAGTGGGACAGAAAATGGGTGGATATTGTATGAGTAGTATTGTATTATTACGTACGGCTATAAAAGATAGTATTTTGAAGGTTAAGTTTCGTGAAATAACTGGACTGAAGTGTGTGGCTACGATTCGCAGCAATTACTATAAAGAATCCCTTACAACTTTACTAAAACATATAATAATATATAATACTTATATCGTTTTCACTACATATTTCGAGCATTTTTCTAAGAAGATTTTCATATATTATGCGAAGTCGATAGCGAGTTTCTAGTTTCTTAAAATATTTTTCATCCCACCATCTCGGAAAGAGTATTTTTACTCTTCGATATCTGAGTGCAAAAGTCGTTTTTATTCTCTAGAGAGACAAAGTAAATTGAATTTAGAACATCGTGCTTTTATCCCCCTGGCGCCGAATTTATCATACAACTTTTTTTTAATTTGTTAAAAACTCAGACTTGGAATCTTCACTAGGTTCCGAGTCTAAACGCAACAAAGTATCGATAATGTCGAATCGATATTTTTTGAAAATATCAGTGTCGATACTGATAATTTTATAAAAAAATATCGATATATGGGCGATATATCTTAAAAACCAAATTATAAACCAACAAATCAAGTCGACCAAAAACAAAAAATATAATTTGTTAAAAAGATGTTAGTATAAAAAAAGTATTCCTTTTTGGGATTTTATAATCTTAAAACTTATAAATGTTTATTGGTCTGTAAAAAATATAGATTTTTATACCTTTTCGATACTTTGAATTTTATATCTATGCATCGATATATCGAAATATTAAATATTGCTCAAAAATATCGATACAGTAAAAAAATAATATCGATATATCGATGTATCGATATTTTTTCAACAAGCCTATCGGAACTTTCTTGGTGTACTTTTTTAAGTAACTAACACCAACATTACAATACCTAACAAAAATATTACACTCAAGTAATTGTAGCAACGTTACTTTCAATTTCTCTTAATTATACCTAGTATTATTTGTTATAATTTAAAGAATAGGTATTCTGTAAAACTTACCTATCATATAGTATTTAATACCTAAACTGAAATAAAAGTAAGTATCTTGTGGTTGTAAATGTTTTTTTTAGTCATTTCCTCGCTGAGGTGGGATGAAAAGTTACGTGTTGCACTCGAGTGCAAAGATTTTTCATCTTGTGCTCTTTTAATTCCCTCGCTGACGCTCAGGATTCTAATTTTTGAATCACTCGCTCCGCTCGTGGTTCAATTTTAGAATCCTTCGCTTGCTCGGTCATCAAAATTAAGCACGCGGTTAAAAAGCAACTTTGCACTCTTGTATAACAAATAACTATTGTTTTTCAAACACATTTACGTTCACAATTTAAATAAACCACAAGAACATGGAAAAAGTTACGATGAAAAATAATTTTGAAGCTACGCAAAAATGAACACGCGGGTTAAAAATTATTAGGTACAAGATTACTGTAATTTTCAAATTGATGACAATAGCAACAATAATACAATAACATATTGTTTGTATTTCCTAGTTTCGCATCATACAAGGGAGCGTGAAACCAATTTTACACTAGAGTTACGCACAGTGTAGGTATTGTTGCTGTTAATATTCCAGAAAATATTTGGCTAGCATTAATTGAAAACACAATTTTATTCTACCTTATTTAGTTTTTTATTGAATACGGTTTTACGCGAGTGCATTTTGGATATTGAAAACAGAAAAAACTCCGCGTATGAGAATAAATTTAATAAAAAATAAGTTGCACTCGCTTGCATTAACATAATTGAACCAACACCACTTTGTGACTCACATTAATTTCACACCAATTATGTTTTCGAAGTTAATTGGTAATGCATCCCTTTCATAATTACAAACGCTGAAAATTATTCATTCGGATATTTCCCTGTATTGATCAGATAAAAAGCACAGACATTAATTTTAATTAAAGACACGCTGAGTATAAGTAATCCACACAGGCCTTTGTCTATCAGGAAACATCTTCCTGCTGGCATGATGAAGAGAATACAAAGGACCGTTTATCAGAGGGGAAGTATAGGTTTAGTTTAGTTTAGTTTAGTTTAGCTGGGCGTTTTCCGCACTTAGCCTCTTAATTGGGCCATTGTACGTGTCTTTCAATCGTTCCCTATTCTAACCAGCCCAGGCCCTCCCAAAAGGCCAGCAGTCTATTGAGATTGCTACAGGCCTCTGCAAGCGATGCTGGGTGTTGAATAGTTTGTGCCCGTTGTTCTGCCACACTACTGCATTCCATGAGCACGTGCTGTGGCGTTTCTTCTCCCTCCATACATCCTCTGCACAGGGGGCTGTCGGTCACACCTATATTGAAGAGGTGCTTGTTTAGCGGACAGTGACCGGTTATAATACCTATAACCTTGCGGATTTTATCCCTTTTTAATCTGAGGAGGTTGCGAGCAAGCTTTGTTGTCGTCTCCGGAACGGCGTTCTTTGGGGAAGTATAGGTGACCCCTATGTAAAAATAAATGTGAATTGACTTGCCTTAAACCAGTACGCAGAAACACTTATTTTCGCTCAACCTATTAATGAATACTAATATTATATTCTCTACACCTATTCCCGTAAAAACTTCGAATTTCTCGAAACCAGTGTAAATATAAGTACAGTGCTCTATATAATTTCGTCAAATGAGAAGGTACAGCAATCAATGTGAAGCACCCCAAATGCCATGAGTAATGTTCACAATTTCGTCACCCTCATTGCCACCCGGGACGCTCACTTTTTATTTCAATAAATGCCAAATGCCTGTCACCCAAATATATATATCGTAATACACATTTATGTTAATGAAGTGCCCTTTATATTACTTCACCCAATTTCATATCTGATCTTTAGTAGAATTTCTGTGCGGAAATTGAAGAATACCTTAAAATTTTGTGAAATTTTGAAGATACTGTCATCTTAGCAATGACAATAATTGATGGGCACACCTTTAAACCACTATATGATTTTTAATAGTATACTACTTGTGCATGATTTACAACTTATTACAATTACAATAACTGTGGGCCCATAAACATGGCTATATTATTTAAATTACACTCAACATTGAAGTAATTTGATGCTTGTAGCAGTCAGAAGTAATAAAAATGTTCTCGTTTCTCATGTTTAAAATGCAACAATAACGAGTAATAATTATTATTAAAGCTTAATAAAAAACTCAGTGCAATATTATCCAAACACGCGATCCAGACATTGACATCTTTGGTGATTCCCATAACAAATTCAAAACTAAATTAAAAAAAATATTCAGTATCTCAAGTAACTAGTTTTATATACCTAACTTGGTTATTCTTAAGTTATAATTTAATATTGTCTAATGTAATTAATTATAGTCACCTAAAGTGTACACACTATTACTACAATTACTGGTCAATGTTATGTACACCGTAAGTGTCATACATATCAGATATAAAATATTCTGTAACATCAGCATAACAATTGTAACAATATGTATGATGTGGTTGTACTATTTAATAATAAATAAATAAATAAATATACTCAAAAAGATAACAAATAATAAGAAAATTTTACTTAATATCATAATTTACCTACTAGGTATCATAATTAATTCGGTTCATTCCACTTGTCGACTGCAGGGTTTCGAAATGAAGAGCCATCGGACCTTTAACGTACACGTTCCCTACAGATAATTCAATTTGCTGGGGTGACTCACCCAATTATTATATCAGCACCAACTCATTTTAAAAGCTACTCAGTTCTAATTTAGTGTAATTTAATTCGGGTTTCCCGTTTTCTTCTTTCAATAAGTATTTGATGTATAAACATGGAGTCTGATTACTTTTTTTCATATGCTTAAGCGTTTAATTAAAACTCAAGTTAATAAGTAAACTCAAGGATATTGCATTGTCTATCATATCACAGTGATAATGTCATCAGTTTTTACAAAGTGTTGCCGTTGGAGTTCTTGAAATTAATAAGTGACCAAATATCGTCATCTTGTAAATAAACAGTTGATTGTCAGTCTTTAGGCTGCCTACCGCTAAAGCCTGTAGATATCAATAAATGACAATCAAAACCGGCAGCCTACCTTACATTCTCTAGCTAGAAGACATGAAAGGTTTTGATGAATTTAAAAACGCATCCTTTAAGTTAAAAAAAATGGCCAGCAAACCATAGACTGATCGCAGCAATAAAATTGTTGTTTGACCTAAAAGATCGGCTAATTTACCTATTTGACACGTTCTCTTTTCGACATTTAATTATGTTTAAAATCTTTGTTCTGATTTATTAAAACAAAGGCCCCCTCACCGTGTTTATCGAGTTATTGTTTAAATTTAAATTTTCCTGACATTTCGAGCACATTACAGGGCTCATCGCTTCGGGTAGACAACCCGTGACCACGAGCGAGGCGACTGCCCGTAACCACGACGGCTCAATATTTCACTAAATTGAAATTTAAACAGCAAGCCGGAGATGTATCCGTCAATTTAGCTTTATATTTACAAAATTTATTGTTTCATTTATGCACTTTCAATACGAAGCGTGAAAAACTCAATTACTAGATTTTGATATTAATAAAACAGATATATATGATTTAACTCAGTTTATAGAAGAAAATTTTGTAAGTCAAGTAAATAGTTTTATTGTGTCACTCAATAAATTATGAGTTTTCAATGAACTAAAATTTTAATGAGTGCTAACCCTAAAATGATGGATAAATGAAAAACACACTAACTGCTAGTATTCGCATGCAGCAAAGGTGTAGTTCGTCTATTTACTTTTGCACTCATAAAGTCCAATGTACTCTCTCTGTTCTGAAATAACAAAGATACTTTACAGAGTGTCAGTGATGAATGTTGTGCACTCGACGAGGCCGATATACAAGGTGTGCTAAATAACACCATACAATACTAAATTCAAGAATATTCCTGCAGTCATTTATTTTAAAATTGAAGCAATAAGTCGTGGTAAGCATAGACTATGAATACATCATTAGTAAAAAGAAGTATATTATAAAAGAGAACGAAGTTAGTTTTATTACAGCTATCCATTTCAGCGTAGAAACGTAAGATTGCAGTCTAGCTCCGTTTAACTAAGATATCTTTGCAACTTGGCAGTTCTGTTTCATGAATAGAAACAGTATCAGTATCGGAAGTCGTTTTGCCTCTTCTCACACCACCCCTGACTCGTTATACATTCGAAAAAAAGACGTTTACTTATACTTATCATTAGCAACTTCGGTTCAAGTAAAAACTTCCTCCCTTTCGTTTTACCCTTCTCAACATGGATTTATTGTTTGAAGGCCAGTTTGATCCTTATCTTATCTTGTAATCGATTCTGTTGGACTGTACCATTTACACTTGTGTTAACCACTTATTCATACATTTTTATTACGTGGATCATGTGTGTATTTGTCGTAGTAAGGTTATGGTATAGAAGTAAATTTTCAAATATAGTCGTCCCGGCTGTAGGACATTATTATGAGTCTGAATATATATAGTAATCTATTTTCTCGAGATTTGAGACTGTTGAGTATTTGTAGGTAGGTACTGTATTTAGCTGTCGACTGCAGAGTAACATATCTAAAGGCTCCATTACATCAGGCTTCGAATTACCACAATGGTTGAACGTACAATTACACTATATCGATGAATATTTAATACACATAACATGAACAATATGAACATACAATACATATTGTTAACATACTGTATTTAAAAAGTAAAACATGAGAACGTAACAGTGCATGTCAGACAAAAGGTGGTCCGGAGGCGATCTGGGCAGCACAGTTTTTATATCGTTCGATTTCCTATGAAATACGTGAGAGGAGATAACGCCGCGGGAAAAATACTTTACGGGAGATCGAATAAAACAAGCCTGGATCTCGGCTAGCTTTCAATCCAGACCACGGAATTCTAATGAACAGATTAGAATTGTGAGCATATTTTTGCTTAGAACTGAATGCGAAATATTTTAACAAGGAAATACTATATTAGAAACTCCTTTAAAAACAATTTGGATTCACTAATTCATTCACCAATGAAAAAAGTTATAGGATCTCTTTGATTCGGCTTATATGAGCATTATTACTTAAAAAAAATCATAAAATGTAGAGCAAAATACTTAAACTTTGCACGTACATTATGACGCACCTTAAAGTTTGAACTAAAGAGGTTTCATATCTCAGTGGCAATAAATTGAGGATCTTCTCTCTGAACGATGACAAAAGGTATAAAATAAGGTTATGTCACGATGTAAAGGCGTAAATTCTCCCTTTCTCCCCTTATCTCACTGACATGCTACCGTCAATCGTTGCTTTATAGGAAACTGCACTGAATTGTGAAACAGACAGGTACCTAACCTGTCTGTTTATACTTAAATCGCTTATAGGTACAGTCTGTATTATTTCTGTATAACGAACTAACTTCAAATTGATCTTACAGTTTCGGAGATTGCTTAGTTTAGAAATACGAGTAGTTTGCTCAACTTTCGCAGATGTCACAATCACAAGTCACAAAGGATGGGTAATGGCGTCTTCCTATCTCCTAATTACAATAAGCTACCATGTGCAATCTATACTATAGGTACTATAATTGTATGTGCAGTCAATACTATGCGCTTTTAAAGGTTGCAACAATAGATAAATCATCATATTAAAGTTTATTAAAAATCATTGTCTCCAATATTATAGTCAAAAGCACCACCTAAAGTTATCATTATTCAAAAAATCTAAAATCTTTTCTAAATTCCCACGTACCTACCTACTATCATATACCTAACATTGTGCTATCTGAACATACGTTTTTATGACATTTCCAATTATTACTTGTCTAAAAAGCCATATCGCTGTGACAGTTTTTCGGAAAATGCGGAAATGAAATATCGAGATACTTCTCTTAGCAAATATAGAATTCATCACAGTAATATTTTCTTTTATTCAGTTCCTTTTTATGTTTGTAGCCGTCAGGTGCAGGTACAACCGCGGGTCATTAGGACGAGTCGTAGCGTCGCTCGCTACGCCGTAGTACGAGATGAAATCATAGCGACCCTCAATCAACACCAATGTCACGACTTGTATAGAAACGTGAAACGTGAAAATATATGTAAGTATAACGCAAACCGATTTTAAGGATCTGTTTCACCAACTCTGGATAGCCACTAATCGCAGGTTAAATTAAAAAATAGAACAATATTTATATGAAATTATCTGACTAGTAATTTAACAGGAACTTACTGGGAGGTGGTGGAACAGGCCCTAAGTGTATTAAATATCTTTGGTATAACGGCAGCCAAAACTTGAATAATAAAAACGATAATTTAAGAAGTTTGGACTTAATAAGTACGTATCAGTAATTCCAGAAAATAAACTAAAACAGAATTGCTTGAAATCTCCAATTGTATCGCCAACAAAAGATCTGAAAGAAACTTGGCTCCTCCTTTCGGCATTCACAATGGTATTACAAGCGGGATTCAATGAAATGGGAAGGAAAATCGCTTTGATGCGTAAATAATTGAAAGTTAGATGTAAAATTGGGAAACTCAATTGTTAGTCTGGAATATGCCCGAAACCTTAGATTGTATCGAATTTGTCGAATTAGGCTGGCTATAAACTATGGCGTCGAGAGTTTGGGGTGTGCTCGTATGTACCAGACGTCCGATCGATAGCGCACTAATGAGCCGTAACATGGTGTCGACAATCGACATGTGTGTATCGAATACGTCGGATCCGTCGCGCGTCCGTGGCGGTCCGTCGAGCCGGCACGCGCGTGCTCTGCGCCGCGCGCCGTCCCCAATGCTGCGGCTTTTGCATGAAATGCTTACACGAATACCAATTAGTTGTCCCCCGCAAAAATTAAACCACTACCTAGGTACCTATTTTGAGATAGACGCCAGTTAACGTACAACTAGGTTTGCATGTAACGATACGCTAATAAGATGTGATGTCAAAGATTACTGACATAATAAAGCTAACACAATTATTTTATACTTACAAAAGAGTCCAACGATGAAGCTTACCTTTGTAAAACATATTTATAAATCATGTACCTAAGTGATTGAAACTGCTCTAAAACATTTTGGCATAGAATGTAAATAATTCACATTTCAGCAGTTAAGAACAAATGATATTTGTGTGTCTGGGAGGCGGACAGCGGTCGGCTCCGAGCGTACCGCTCCCGACCGGCGGAACATTACTCAGCCGCTATCTGATGTCGTCTGCTAATTGACTAGAAATACAGATAAACGCTATTTTTACTCCACCATAAATCTTCAAATACCTTTTCGGATTTAGCGATCGATCATCCTCGAGTTTCCTGTTCAGGGAAGGTATGTTTTTATCCTATAGAGCTCATACTTTATTCGTACTCGCTCGTTCTCTTACGTAAGGGTGTTGAACAAAAATAAAAAATACAGCTATTTCCAAAGGCAAATTTTATTCATGGTCCAACGTATACACAATGAACGGACCCTTTCAATGTAAAATTTCGCATTATTAAGTTCACTCGCATATAATACAATATTTACAAATGGATACATCTCACTTAATTGAACACCGACGGCGGTTAACTACTCGCGAGAAAGACGAGGGTGGCGGCAATGAGCGCCAGGCGCGGCGAAGAGAGCGCATCTCGAGGCCTCGCGCCGGCGCCGGCCGCACGGGCGCGCGCACTGCCCCCGGCCTCACCGCGACATCCTGCGCCGCCAGCACCCACGCTGGCCAAGCTACGACCCCGGACTTTCAATGGCGATATACAAAAATTCTCTTCTGCGAAGCCTTCCGTCAGTGCCAAAGGGTTAGCAAGAGGATCCCTGCCACACTCACATGGAACGTGATTACCACGTATCACTATATTTTCAACTTCCAAAAGTACCGCCTCCGGTGTCTCCAACATATGATTTCCAGTTAATTTAAACGTGGTGACGCTGTTGTTTTGCACCAGGGAAAGTTCCTCGACACCGTCGATTTTATTGTTACATATTTCTAATGTATCAATGCGTTGCAGGCCGTCGAATGCGCCGACTCGCACAATACCCAGATCAGACTCCCGCAGAGCGAGCCGGCCGACACGCACTAATCCGCGAAATGTATCTGGCAACACCGCTGGTAGATCCATGTATGCCAGTTCAAGTACGCCGACACCTTCTAATCCTGCAAAAGCTTCAGGCTCTATGGATCTTATCCCTGAAGGTAATTCGATCTGCGCAACGTCATTAAGGCCAGAGAACGCATGCGCTAATATACGTTTGATTGGATTATTCCGAAGTGAAATGAGTTTTATAAAATTGGTTCCTGCAAAAGCGTAACCTTCGATTTGAGCGATCCTGTTGTGTGTCAGGACGATAGAAGTTATATTTTGAAGAGCAGCGAATGCGAATGCGTCCACAGTCGCAAGAGGTGTGTGCTGGATGTAGAGCTCACGAAGACGTGGTAGGCCCCGGAAAGCAAAGGGGCGGATGCGTGTAAGGTTGCAAGCATCGAGCGCGAGCCTGCGTAGTTGCCGAAGGTGGGCGAATGCGTCGGAGCGCAGCACGCGCAGGTCGGCGCGGGACAGTGACAGCTGCGTTACGCTCGCGCTCAGCGCCGACGGCACGCCGCGCAACGTCGCGCTGTTGCACACCACCTGCGATCAAACAAAGCCACTTACATTTCATATTTTAATCAACATTTATATCCTCCTCAAATATTTAACCAGAACCGAGTTCATGACAAACAAACAATACAAAAACGGTTCGCAATATCAGTTTCGCCGCCTCACGACTTAAGTGCTATTCCCAATGTTTGCTTGGTCAATAAAATTAATCCTTCCCAATATATCGTAATCGTCGTTCACAGGCAGAAACCCATATTTTGATTGAATTGTTCCAAACTTAAGCTTCGCACATAATCGACCAAAACAAATATCAATTTGATACAGCCCTGGACACACAATCATATAAACCGTCGATGTCGAAGCTTCAATTCAATTTAGTAGGTGCGTACCAATTCAATATACGCGTATTAGTGGCCCATTTGTCCATTTAATCGATTAATATAAATACCAGGCACGTCTCGTGAAACAGTGATTTATTAGTCCAAAACATATTCCTAGAGGAGCTAAAAGTTATTATAACATTCTGGAATCAAGCAATAGGTATTGGCTATGCTTGTATCCAAACTTGTCAGACCTTCTGAGAATGTAATATTTTAAATACGGTTTAAGGTATCAACTAAAAAGTATGCAATAATTGGGGTATATCGATACTTATTGATACCGATTCTTTTTTTTTAAAGAGGGACTATGGAGTTTCTTGCCGGCTCTTCTCCATAAGTCCCACTTTTTGGAACCGTGCAACTAGTTTGACTTTTCAAAAGTACCTACTTATATGGTCTAATTGAAATAAAATATTTGAATTTTGAACTTAACTATACATGCGAATCATTCAATATCCCAACTAACAAATAAATTGAAGAAATTAATGTTAAAATAATAAGTAAAAATTTGTAGTAAAAAGTGTAAATTTGAAGTATGAATTATAACGTAGTCAGCGGCAGGCTGATGTTTTCAGATCAATTATACATATTTCACCTTCAGACTTCACCAATTCAATAGCAATTACATAACTTAGGTGCATGTTAAAACTTTGTCTGAAATCAAAAATCTTTACGTAGCAATATAGGTATTTTATTAGCCGAATCCCTCTAAATAGCCCTTGATGGAAATTCTGAAAATTATGCCGCCCGGAAAAGAAACTTAGCTACCTATCAATTTATCTGTTCGAAAAGCAGGGACAAGGGCTGACTGGAATTGTGAAGATTACAGTCCCTAATTTCAATTTAATCCAATAACTCAGAATTCCTTTACCTTCAGCTATGTACCGTAAAACATTATTAAATCCGGTGAATTGCACAGCTGAAGAATTAGTTTATAGCGTAATTTGAAATTCTTGAAGGTCTTGGATAGTAAAACAATAATAATTGTACTAGGAAAAGCAATCCAACCCTCTTTTTGAAAGCATTAGAAGAAGTTTGATATCATTATGATTTGATTTTCGAATACAAAAAAAAAATTAATATGGAATAATATATGGAATAAAAAGTTAGTATTGATGATTTTAATGGTTTTATTTGTGCTGGAGTGCGGCAGTTTGATGTAGTGCATCCAGCAGACGTGAACTCAGTTGGATTATAATAAAATCTTCTCGTACCTGCATCAAAAGGACGCGGGGGTAGCTTAAGTATAATACAATACCGTGAAGCGAGCGTGGGCCGGCCGCAGTACCATAGTTGTATTACGAAAATGCTGAAGCTTTCTATTAAATGTACGGAAATGACATAAGATTTTGACAAATGGTGCTGTCTCTAATGTCAAAATGTATGGAAATTACATTAGTGACAGTCCGATTTGACGAAAGCTTGTATCATTTCCATACATTTTGTTTCTATTCGTTTGTCGATTCGAATGTCCACATGCAACTGTTACTAACTATGATAAAATATACCTGTGACTGTGATAGACAGATGCAGTGCGTCGGACACGGCGGCGTGAGGCCGGGCGTGAGCGAGGACGTGTGCGCGCGCCCGCCGCCGCACAGCGCGCCCCACGCCGTCGCTGTCACCAGCCAACGCAACACCCATCTGGGGACAACTTATGTGTTACTAGCTGCTTCACTCGCATAGGAAAGCTAGCCTATTCCTCAACGTGCAATCCTCCTTTAGAATTCTGTTCTCTTGTTCAGGTGGAATGGTAAAATAAATGGTCAAATAGATTTAGGGCCCATTTCACCACCTCTGGTTAGCCGCTGACCGTCGAATAAATTCAAAAATGGAACCAAATTTGTATGAATTTATTTGCCAGGTAAGTTAACGGGAAATTACTAGGTGTTGGTGAAAGAGGCCCTTACTATCGCATTTATAATAGGATGGATAGCATTCAGCCAAGTACTGTGACCACTATTAGGCATACATTTTAAACCCATCTGTGTTAAAAACCTAACACTTAGTACCTAATATGTGAAATCCAATATACTTTTTCAGCTAAAACTATGTTTAATCTCTGTGTGACAGTAGCTTTGTACCCAACAAAGTGTATCTAAACGTAATCGTGCAATTGTAATGCATGTTCCCATCAATACAAAATGCACCGTGTCGATTTACCGATTAAGCATCGATATTCATCCGACAATTTAAGCCCTTCAGCTGTCACGGCTGTATGCGGACTCCGCAAAGCAACATAAATGTCAGTAAAATGTGAAATGTACTTTCCTTTCCTCAACGTAGCACGTTAGTTAGATGATTATTGAATATTTTAGATCGCGTTTATATCAAAAAAATATTATTCTATGACCGTGGAATATGGCTCTACAGGTTCTCAAAACAGTTCGTTCTAAACCTCACAGCAACGAACCAAGTAGTCTGATAATATTGTTGCAAAATAAGAACAGTAGATATATATGTAGGTATATATTATCTAGTAAGATCTAGCTATTCATTACAGACAATACAGAACTCAAACGAGCTCAAGCGCTCTCCGTGCTTTGTTACTCATTAACAAAATTCGTGATACGATAATCCGATTCCACAGATGTAGCGACACAAACATATGGATATGCACATACAGTCGATGCACGTTGCACACATAACAGGAGTAATTGGAGTGACGATGTGTGATAGATCGGAAAGTGTTTGCGGGGTTTAGAGACACGTAGCAGTACGTGAGGGGTCGAAGGTAGCCGTGTATAAGTTATGACAGGTCGCTAGTTCATCGTCAGTTATCAACGGCGAGCAAGATCAATGCGTAGTTATAAGTCAACACCAACCCGAAAACTATAGTCTTCGGAAATTCTACATAGGTACCTACATGTATAACTCTATAAAACCTCAAATAATCGAACAGAACCATTTTCTAGAATTATATTCTACTTGTGAAATCCAGATAATTTGAATATTTGTGTAGAAAAAAAATCCAATCGACGACGTCTGCGGTCTAGTGGTTCAAGTACCGGACTGCTGATCACGAGGTTCGACGGTAGGATTAGGTCCCGTGTAATAGGAGGCGAGCATATTGCCATAAACCGGGCACAAATCCAGACTCCGATATTATTATTTATTTAATTATTGTAAATAATTAAACCATATTTAAAACGTACCTTGTATAGCTTTAAAATGAATTGTAATATTTATTTTATACGCCTACGTTTTGTTCTTATTCCATGAAACAATTATAATACCTTAATTTGCTCCCAACCATTTAATGTAGCATTTGTTATCATCCCAAATAATCCTAATTCTATTATACTCGTAGCACAGAATTCCAAAAACTAATAGGTACTTTATTGTGGTAACAAACTATGAAATACGAACTTTACAAACTAATGAATCTTATCGCAACGGTTTGAGACAACTTTACGATTAGGAGGTCGAAGTTGGAGATCCTTTGAGGTTATACAAATAAGCCCTCAAAAGAACATATTTAGCTATTTCTCTGTAATCAATTTATATGAACCCATAGCAATACCTACATTGTCAATTTTCGAATATGGGCCATCAATACAAGCCTTTTTAGGCCATCCAGTAGAATATTTAAGTAAATTTACGTAGTACCTATATTTTATCTGTATTCTGTATTATAGAAAAATAAGCAGTCCAGCTAAATTAATTTCGTTGGGAAACACTATACTAACACTATTCTATATTATAGCCAAGCGCGATAATTTTGTATGGTAATAGGTACCCATTTAGAACTGTGCAGTGAGGCAAGCTATAGGACAGGCTTATGTACCATCGATGAATATTTACCGCTTGACTTAACGACATAAATTAATCAGTATTTCCGGAGCAGCTTGTACGCAGCTTGTACGTCGATATTGATTTTCGTAGGTATTTACTTAAAATAGAAGGTAGAATTTTATTAGAAGGTAGAATTACACTTAACAATAATATCATATATTAGTTTAATGTGATATGTTATAGTTTTCATAAACTGCTTCCGTCAAACTAGTTTTGATTTTAGTTAAAATGAAATAAAAAATGACACCTATTATAAATCTGAAGTTATTTAATAAAACGTTGTTTTAAAATGTAAATTTTCATTTCAAAAGTACGAGTATGTTTGATATAAATATGAAATATAATAAAAATTGCGTGCTCAGTGCGAACGAGGTAGTCATTTAAATCAGAATAAATAAACATCAAACAATTCCATTGTTACAGTAGCTACCTATATTCGTAAATTTTAATCGAATGAAAACAACGTGGAATTGAATTGACATTGGGCTCAAAGGTAGATAGTCAAAAGCTTTGATGTGACTGTAGACGACTGGCTGGAAGTCGTCTGCACAAAAACATTGACACCTTCCTTGTCGAATTACATGACCCGAAAATCGATTTCTAATTAACGAAAAATATTTCCTAAAACAATCACATTAAAATAATAGTTAAAATGTCTTGTTTACTTTTACTATAGGAAAAGAAACCTTATTATATGTTGCTACGTACGAACAAAAAAGATTTGTATTAATCTATAGTGGAAATAAATAATATACCTACTGGTATATAATGATGAAGAGTTGAAATATTTTACATACGCCAGTTATTACGCCTTTCAATAAATTGATGAATATCATGTTATACCACGACCTAAATAAAATATGATCTAAGAGCCTTCTCTGGACGTGTTTATTCTCTTTTTTACTGGTTAGGCAAGTATACCTTTAATATCAGCCAATATACTACTACTATGTGTATATGCATACTAGGTAAAATATGTATGCATACTAGGTAGGGCTTAGTATAGGCCGAACATTAGGATTAAATCTTCATTAAGGTTTCTCAAAACTTAAATGTGTGTGAAATCTGCCAATCAACATTAATCCCGCGTAGTGGACAAATAACTTAATCTTTTTCTGCCCAAGTGGAGACCTGCACCTAGCAGTAGACCAATAAAGGGCTAAATTTTAGTTCAAACCTTTTCAATTACTAATTCAACATTGATTATACAAAACCATTAGCAATAGTTGGTAGAGATTCTTTACCTGAGTCTGAGAGCAGGGGCCATGGGCGGACGCAGGCGGGACGCCCCGCCCGCCGCGCGCCCTCACCGGAGACCCGCCATCACACTACAAAGGCCTGTCAACAAATAATTAAACAGTTACTTCATTAACTTCCGTGTACGCACTAATCGCATTACTACGTCCGCAAATTAATCTGATACGTTGCTACCTCGGTCTTCTGTTCAAACTATTTGAAAATGGAATGTGTTTTAGTACAATGCCAACCAGTTTTTTTAGGTATAAAATAATAATAATAATAATATAATAATAAAAATTTATTTACCAAATTAAACTTTACATTTTTAACAATTCCCAGTGGTCCCAAACTAGGCTAGGCCTGTATCTTGGGCACCACATAAGTTGACATCTAATTTTTTAAAATAAGGTTTTTCATGCGTAATTTGAGTGGTCCGTATGGGCGCATATTAACAAAGTTAAATAAATTGTATATTTCAGCAGACCATCTAAGATATTACCAATATAGTAAAGCTGACGGTGGATATGAATAATCTCTAAGATACCGCTACTAGAGATGGGGTGAACCAATTTTAAGCTCGCGAACACACATCATAAATTATAACATTACGCGTGCTCCTCATATACGTAGTTCTCTCACGATACAAACATGAAAACCGATGTTTGTATTTAACTCCACAGCTTTGGCAATAACAAGTTGAAATAAATAATGCTTTAGTACACAATTAATGTACTTGTTTACCCTTTCTTTGGCGCAGTTTGTAAACTGTTCCCGTACAACTTGCTGGATATAATAAGCCTCTAATGACTCCGTGTTTTTTATTTAACTTGTTTATGATGTATATTTGCATTACAATATTTTAATGCTTTGTATTATAGAACTCGTGCGTGTTAATAAACGAAGTTCCATAGCTTTTCAGATTTTAGAATAACATTTAAAAAAACTTTATTTTTAGCACGATGATTTATTGCAGTTGGCAGATTTCACATGTCGTTGAGATTCGATGAAATCTCTCAGGCATCATGCAAGTTTCCACACGATGTTTTCCTTCATCGTTGTAAGCGACGTGGTAACTAATTTGTTAATACGCAAATGATTACGAATAGTCAGAGGGGCGTGCCTTGGATTCGAACTCGAGACCAACGACTAGGCAGTGCTGTCTGTGGTCAATACTTTTATATTTATTTTATACTTTACATATTAAAACAATTATGATCAATCAAGATTGTGTATCAACTACTAACTAAAATTTCAAAGGTTCTAGTGAATATCACTGGCACATGCAATTTTATAAAGAAGATATTTTATTCCTCGGTATTTTACCTTAAAAAACGCGCATATTCTAGATTCAATTATACTTAAACGGAAATTGAAAACGTCGACTCGATAGAGCCGCTGTCGCCTCACAAACCTATTCCTCTCTGGCAGAAGTTTTTGAGCTTCAACTGTCTCCTGATACTATGTGTGACAGGAGGTATGACAAGTATGTGACCTTTACTATAATTACATTTTAGTCTCACGTTCCTAGAAATGCGTCGAGTGGGTGTGTAATGTACTAAACACATAGTACCGTACCTATTAAACTATACGATGTTTAGACGTGGTTTATTAATAATAACCTTATAAATCTAAATATAGGGACAACATTCAATTAGCAGACACAATAGAAAAACAATTGTGTCGACCTTCGGCAGGGTCAAAATACTTTGAATGAAATAAACTTGTGCGTTAGTATCGTTTTCGATGTGTCATAAAATATGACGGTTTTCCTTTTTCAGGAACGTAACGAGCCGTAATAAATTGCTTTGAACGTAATTCCAACTAAAGTCAGACAGCACGCGACGCCTAGTTGAGCTTTTGACACATTTTTACTTCGAAAACCACACTGTAAACGGATGACAAAACATTTTATACATGACGTGGTGACGCTGTAGAATAAAATATGCCTCAAAAAGTGCACCTAATACACAATAATCAAAAGAATCTAAATACATTAAAATTAAATAACTGCTTACGAAATGCTCTTGAAATAAGACGAAATATTTACCAAGAATAAAACACAAAGCGCTACTTTCCACAGTGTAGTCGAAAATAAAGCAACGGGAACATTGAAAGACCTACGATAAAGGCTTACACGTGATGACACACGTCTGAAGAGGTTCCTTGTAATACAAAACGCTTTGAATAATGTACATGTTGCATGCCAAAAACTTAAAATTGTACGAATATGTTTTGCGCTTCGCGTGGAGATTTCTTGCGAAGAATAGTCCCCCGGAGCGCCATTACCCCGCCCAACGAAGACGCATACGCTTTTAAACTAAACCACGCTTAAATTGCTCGCAAAACAAATTATACTTTTTGTGGAATACTCCAGAGGGTAGAACATCGCCACTAATCATGCAGCTGAAAGTAATTTAAGACATAAAATATGGAAGGAAACATAAAATAAATATTTTGGCAATGCCAGAAAAATATTTTTTTATGTGGATTTTTTGTATAATAGCACAAGATTTCAACTCACTATAATAAATAACATTGTTTTCTTACCTAAAACGACATCCTAGTTTAACATTAACATAAGTCACGAGGGATAATACCCCTTCTCAAGCTTTGTTTTTACTTGACCGCCACCTGAGATCTGAAACAATGATTTCCTCTTTTGTTTTCTTTCATTTATCGGCTTGCCGACCCTACCAAATTCGTGTTTTCTCGACATGAAACAACCGCACTGCGATAGCTACACGGCCATTTAGAATTTCTAGTGCCGGAAAGGGAGGCCTTTGTCTTGCAGTAATCACGCCTGAAATAATAATACCTAATGCCTAGTCCCAAAAAAAGTAATAACGTGAGACTAGTACTCTATTACCACATTTAAGTCTAGTAGTAGTAAGGACGACTGCTAAGTAGAAGGCCCGGATTCGATTCTCAAGTCAAGCAGTATTATTGGAAACTTAGCAGTGCACTTTTATGAAATTCTCAGTAAAAAGTTCAGCATTCGGAATTTTGCTCAGGTAAGCAATCCGCTTAGGTACATGAAAAAATATTCCAAAACATTAGCTACGAACTGTAGGAGACACATACAGGTAGGATATTTGACTCTTCACAGTGGTATGTTATTATATGGTACTAATTGTTGCTATGGCAAAATATCTAAAAAGTGACAAGAAAATCTAAGTAGTTGTAAAACTAGTTTTTCTTTAAAACCTATCATTGAAGATCAAGTCATTCGCTGTTTCTTTTCCAGAAGGCTAGCCTATTAAGACTGTTTCAGGCTTCCGGGAGCAATGCTGGGGATTGAAGTTGTTCTGCCACGCTCCTGCATTTCATGAGCACGTTTTATGGCGTTTCTTCTGCCACCATGCATCTTCCGCCTGTCTGTCGTCCCGTGTCCTTCCGTCTGCCACACCCATATTGAATAGGTGATTGTTTAGGGGACAGTGGCCGGTTATAATGCTTATATCCTTGCGGATTTTGTCCCTTTTTAATTTAATGAGACGGCGGGCAAGACTTAAAAGACTTAAAGAAAACTCTAAATTTCTATCGAGGCAGCGAGGTTATCACAAGTATTAACCTGGAGACAGGAAAGTACCTACTATAAACGTAACTTTCACCTTATAGGGTTTTTACGAACTAAATTCCTACTTTATAGTCGAATTCATCCCGTTATTGCGTGATAACGAGTCCAAAGATATTGAAAATGTCTATAAAATAGCAAGGTGTAGCAATAATAACCTGTTCCGAAGATGTAGCAAAAGTAAGATACTTATTGAATATTTTTTGATGGTTCAGCATTTCATTTTATCTGTATTCGCTGTAGTATTTATGAACATATATAGCACAATATTCTTTAACATACTATCACACCTGTATTCACCTAAGGGTTAGGCAGCGGTCTCCTAATGTACACCGACAGTTCACCGGTGTGTTTTGGTCCCATTTAACGTGGCCAGTCGGTGAGCTAAAATCAAACTGCTTTTTACGGATTTTATCGCTTTATGTTGATATCTATTATTAATCCTTTTGTACAATCGTACCATTTGCATGGTCCCGTGCGTCCTATCGCAGGTCCCGTCGCCGTCGTGGACTGTCTACTAGACTGAATGAATCTAATGTTCGCGTAACTGTCATAAATCAATTCCTTTTAGTCCCCCGGTACTAAAATTGAATACCACAATTTGTATCATACAAAACAGTAAAAAGCCTTCACAGTCTTAGCTCAGCGTGTTATACCCTAGATATAATACGTCCTCTACATCGTTCTCGGTGACTACGACCCTGGCTTATATTAATTAAACAATTAATTGAATTAAAACTTTCACGGATACGGATCTACTGAAAAGGTATATTGTAACGAGCCTCTGTCAAACACAGTTACATGAAATACCATAACATACTTACCACAACACTCCTGTATTCCCCGAAAGGTTAGGCAGAAGTTCTATGTAATAGGGACGAGCTTATTTTTGATGGTAATAAGCTCGTCCCTATATCAACTAGGTACAACCCGATATCAACTAGGTACAGATCCAAACTTCAAGCTGTTACTGAGAATTTCATAATAATAATAAACCTATTGCTGATGGCTCAAGCTGGGAACTGAGAACAGGTCATGCAGCGTTCCTTCCTCTATAAACATCAAAACTGGGCAAATATTTATTTATCGGTATATATCTTACCAAATTTTACGTCTGCCGCTGCAGTGGACAAGTTTAATTGGTTCGCGGCAGTGAACGATCAATCATAGCAGTGGCGTGTCATGTCGTCGCACCGAGAGCGGCCATGCCACGAGAACATAGGCTGTATTCCTCAACATTTTCACCAATAAACACTCAAGCTTTGAATGTTTGAAAAATATCAAAGTAACCTCACGAAATATTCAACAAGCGATACACAAAGAGCCTATGATTCGTTTATTGTGAGTATTGTGACTAAATATGTATTTAAAAAAGCCGAGCTCATGACCAACAAAAACATTGGCAAAGGGAACATCAAAGTATAATGTTACAAAAAAGAAAATATGAACGGATCCAACGTCAGATAAATAAACATAAAACAGGGTTTTTTGGAACGGTCACAGCTTTGTAAACAAAGCATAGAGAACATACATGTACGTAATAATGTCTGTATAAACACAGTCGCCTCGCACAATAATTACCTACTAACATTAAATTAACACAAGATATTATAACATCATTATTCAATAACAGGGTAACAACACCCTTAGATACGTATTTAAATATCGAAAATTAATTTATTAACTGATGGTGAAAACCTCATGGTTAGGAGATAAAGGACGTACCTACGTTTTATACCTACTATTTAGAGATTACTCGATATAAACATGTTTGAGGCTATCAGAACCAAATGGATTGTAGGTATAACATAATCGGACATCAAAGACAAAGAGATACATGCAGTATGCCGAGGAATGTTGCTGACCACACAATTTCACCTTAATTAATACCTAATTGATATTTTATTATTTCCGTAAATGGATATTATGAAGACACTCACGATTCTACGTTTTCATTTTTTATAACTAGGTATACTGCGCGTGTTTTAAATGTGTAAAATCTTTTGTGTTATCGAGTACGATATTGAGATTGCTATACCTACCCACACAGACATACAATTTCTAAACTTGACAAACTTTGGCTGTGGTGTGCCCACTTTGTAATTTACGAGTTTAGTATTTCGACATTGTCTCAAATTGCTTCGTAATTTGTAATCGTCTTAATGTTCTATGAGTACTAAGAACCGTTATGAAGATTGAGCTTCTAAGTTGTAGCTTTGATTCAAACTCAAACAAATGTAGATAGGTAGGTATGTCATAATACATTATGTACTTGGAAGTATCTACATAAATCCTACTGAAGTATATTTTTTTTAAGGAAATCTCTACATTTCCATAAATTGATTTCCACATTCAAATAGATGTAGCAATTTAAAACATGAATGATAATTATGATTCACCTAAAGTGGCATTTTAATCCTGCCAGCCACGAGAGCTAAAAAGGACAAATTGAGCTAATCCACTTGAATAAATTCATATCTGAACTTGTAGAAGATCCTTAGCAATTATCTAATGTGTATCATATTACGTTTCATTTGAACCCTGGTCTTTTGATTGTTGATGCGGCTGTTACAATTCCTAACACAGTAGATATTTGCTACAGAACACCATCGCACGCGTTCGAAACTTTGAAAATTGATCCTGTACAGAGGCAGAGAAATGCAGCTTGACTGAACTTCACAATATGTATGCCGATATAACTCGTAACGCTACACCTCGTTCCGATAATATTAAATTGTTTGAAAATCCATCGAAGATTCAAGAGAAGAAAGGTCGATTCGAGCTCCGAGAACTGTTTCTAAAGAAGGATACCTATAAACCTGTTACATTTACAATAGAAGGATACCTATAAACCTGTTACATTTACAATACACAAAACCTATTAAATTAAATAATACGAACATAAATCTGTAATAAGTTAGAGTTTTTAATTTTTAATTTTTTAATAATAAATTACATTGATTTGCACGCACCATAGGGCAGAATATGTTGTACACTGAAAAAATACCAACACCTGTATTTTACACCAGCTATATTCGAGCAAAAAAATACATTACATTTCATACCTCATTACACGCAGTAATTTACAGCAGTTCAGTGCATTACTAGAAAAAAAATGGTTAGTTTTTATGGTTTTTTTTTAATGAAATGGACTTCACAAGGAGAGCGCCAATTGGACCATTGACGTCACACATCATTCTCGATTAATAAACATTTAAATTATCCTAACATGCTAATTAACCGTTGGCAAACAGAAGCAATTATCACAAAACGTACGTCAGAACCAATTTGCACGTTAAACAATATAACGTTCAAATAAATGTAGCAAAAGGTAAAATTGGGCGAAATTGTTTTCGTTAACTGGTGTCGTGAACCGCGGGATGTTTTCCATTATCCCAAGATAAACGAGGTGGTATATGTTGACACGTATAATCTTATACAAGACGAGTATGAGATTACATGTGTCAGCTAATAATTCCCTGGCCTACACGAACAAACGATGCCAAAGCATTACTCGAAACATAAATAAAACAAATCACGTTAAAATGTCTTTGTGTGTGTGTCTGGGAGGGAGAGAGAGAGAGAGAGAGCAAGAGAGAGAGATTCGAACACGCAAACACACACACACACAGTCTTTCTTTTACTCTCACAGGCAGACAGACACAGACACTGTGTGTGTGTGTGTGCGTGTTCGAATCTTAACATTAATTCAATTATCTGTTATTGCAACACCCCTACATGTTATAACTTAATTAGTCTTGAGTCATATTCCTCAGTCCTGAGGGTCGCGATCTGCCATAAGCATCACTTTCTCCCGTATCATCTTTCTCCACCTGTTTCTATTTCTGGCGGTGTGGAGGGCGTTGTGGACTGTCGAGTCTAGGGCAGTGCGGATCTGGTCAGACCAACGTATTGGGCTGCGTCCACGAGGTCTTTTTGCCTGTCACAATGAGTTTCTCGAGGTTATCACAGTCTTTCCTTGCAAAGTGACCGAAGTTTACAAGAACTCTGCGCAGGCACTCTGATGCCAGGCGCGTGGAGATTTTGAGTTCTGTAACGAGCTATAGCGTAGTCATCATTAAAATACATTTTACTGTGTGTAATCAGCACTGTTGGAATCTATTAATGGGAAGCATACAATCAAATTTCCTATTTGTGAGGACACCCTCACGCCTGAGAGATTTTCTCGATGGAATGTCAAATCTATCTACGCGCATTAGGTGAGCGTGGTGGATGATATACGAACCCCTAGTTGTGAAAGGAGCCCGTGCCCAGCAGTGGGACAGTAAGGACTTTTTGACACAAAAAGTAGCCTAGATATAGGTAGATAACCGAGCTAAACCGTCGGCCACAGCAAGTATAAACCAAATAATAAAAAAATCTACTTAAACACTGTTTAATTATTAAAAACTTCATTTAAAAATGCAACGAATGGCCGTATTGGCACTTAAAAAAATAAAGTTGAGGCCTGTATAGAAATATTTTTATAAAACGTCGCGAAACTTGACACTTTACGCCTCCCTTTAAATATGGAGCTCGTTTTTCTTGGTGTGTGTGTGTGTGTGTGTAAAACTTACGTATGAGGAACGGCGAAGTACGGCGCGCGGCGTAGGTTTACGACGTATTGTCATTGTCGTGAACACAACACAAATCTTCCCTAGGGCGTAGTGTGTCCCACCTCGGGCTCGCGCCTCTCACATTCAGCCTCAGAAAGCTTTTAAAATAATATTAATTTGATTGTTTCTATGAAACTTTAAACGTTCATAACATAGCAATACTGTCCCGCTACTGGAAATGGGCTCTCGAAATGAGAGGTGTTATATTTCAATACGACTAGTCAGTAAAATCTATTTATTAAATTATTTGTTAGTTGCAATGATGCGGAAGATCCAAGATTTTCCCAAATGGTGTGATTATAAAGATCAGAAGATTACTTCTGTGGAAGGCAGCAGGTTACCGAGTACCTACCTACTCTGATTTACTCAATCTATTTGTGTTTTCAGTTCCACACTGAAAAGATGAGTACCCACTACAAATTGTTGCTACTTCGTGCCGTGGTAACTAACTTAGTTGTCAAAGTCCACAAAGTAGGATTTCCTGTTACTAACTGTTGTTTTAAGTCCCTAAGTGGGTTAGATGTAGCCGACCAATTGTATCAGGAATACTGTAAAATTAAATTGGAAATGGTACGTGACGGTGGGCGGGGGTCACTACATACCAAGTGGGCTCTACAACGAGGTATTAGCCGATAAAGGGCCGGGAAGGGCGTCTAAAAGAGTTTCGACGGAGACACAGTTATGACACGAATAACTGATAGACGTCGTCCGCTCTTCATCACTTGATTAACATTCAGAGTAGCTCGCGACTCGCAGCTTGGCATTCTTGTAACAATACCCGAGCACGAAATAAAAGCTTTGCACGTTCACTCGCTGAAAGGCGGACTTCCCCAACTTACGTCATTCCAGTTTCCCGTAGTTGTAGAACTTTATCGAAAACAAAACACTGGTACCTATTGTCAATTGTAAAGGCGCTCATACATACTTTTCAAACATTTTTAACAGCAGCGGAACGAGTTATTTATCAGATACAAAGTTGGAGTGAAATCAGATTTATTGCACGGAAGCCACGTCGTTGTGGCGTTGGAGACGCATCAACTTGTTTCGAGACACTAAGTTATCTTGCATTCTGAAGGAAAATACGAGGCGGAAAGTGGAATGTCGGCCGGCTAAACATAGGTAAGAAAAAGCTTTCTTTTTAATAAAATCCCCGAGGCAAAATACAAAAACGTGTTTAAAGTACACTACCCTGTGAGCCGCAAGAATGGCGGGATTTCCTAACGCTCGTTAATTTTAGTGAGGTATTTAATTTGTAGGTACTGTACAATTTTCTCCAAGCATTTCACCTATGACGTAGTATCATAAAATTCGTTATTGCCTATTTCCTTCCCTTTATTGTTCGCGCGTTTAGAGTTGCCATTGTCAGCCCAAAACTTATTAGTCACCATTACTTTCCTCTGTTGGCGCATTTATATTTTAATTAAAGAACGTCCTCCAAAAATTTAGCAATAAATTATACGAATATAGTAGTTTAACAGAGACGTATCTACTATTGACTGATTTGTTAAGGAAATGCAAGCACATTCCAGTCCTCATTAAAGAAATGAAAGGTTCATTGAAACCTGGTAGGTACATACTTCTCTGGTTACATAGCTTCACGTCTGTTTCCCATAGGGATAGGCAGAGACTATAGATTTCCACTTGCTACGATCCTGCCGCACGACACACATAATAAAACAATGTAAAATAAATTATGATAAACTTCTGAAATCTTGTATAAAACTCCCAGAGACGTTGATCAGGAACATGATATTTTATAAATATTCAATGAATCCAATGCACTTCAGAAAACTCTAGTCAAGTCCGAGTGCAACTTGAACCCCTTCTTGAAATGTGTGCCAGCATTTTTTTGATGAAAACTATAAATGTCGCTCCTATAGTTTAGTAATTTAAACAAATCCTGATTAAAAGCTTTTCTCTGAAGTTGACGTCGAAAAAATAGTTTTTGAATGTGAAATGTTTATTCGCAACAAAAAGACAGACCAAGCATCTCAACATCAAAAGTGTGTTCCGTATCTTTTTACTACGGGACCCTATACCTATAAATACAACAGCCATTTAGAAGGCACCTATCTGAAATAAAAATGCAAATTAGAGTAAGACGAATTGGGTTAGCTAAGACTTTTTATATTTCTTTTTATTTTCTTTGTAAATTAAAATAATGCGAGGTATACAAAGATGGTTACCTTCCTACACGTCGGCAACACAATAGCTGTTCTTGTTGTAATATTTAGTGCTACACTGGCTACAATTCCCTGAAGTCTAGCTTAATCTGGTGTGTTCTTGATACCCTCCACACATGTTCTTTGTTTCAGGTTGAGATATAAATTTCTTGTTTATTTAAACAGTAGGTAAAGAGGAGGGGTTTTGGTAAGAATTATTTATGTTACCTTTGTTGTACCAGGAAACACATTTTTTTACCATATAACCGATGGACAGACACCGTTCAAGTTTATATAAGACCAACCACGAATAGATAATAAAAACAAAAATCACTGAACACGGTTCAAGTTCGCGTAACATTCACAAAAAAAAGAACATAGGAACAGTCGAATCGGAAGCCTCCTCCTGTTTGAAGTCGGTTAAATAAAAATAGGTACTCGTATTATCCAGAACATAATAAGAAAATTTACTTAACTTTTCCATAAGAAAGAGCTCTTTTACATATAATTCTTACCAAAATTTCCTATTAGAGCCATGTATTGGAAGGTTTTGTAGCTGTAAATAGGTAAACTCGTTCACACAATTCGTTTATAAATAAACAGGGGGCTAGACAAGTTGCATTTTGACATTCGAATCGACAAACAAAATGTATGGAAATGACACAAGCTTTCGACAAATCGGGCTGTCACTAATGTCATTTACCTACATTTTGTTTGTCGATTCGAATGTCAAAATGCAACTTGTCTAGCCCCCAGGCCCTTATTGCTATCCAAAGAAAAGGTTTGAACACAAAAGAGTACTTTCAATGACTACATGCATATATACAGGGTATAGCAAGCCTGTGCGCACAGAAACTAAGGTTGGCATTTAAAGAGAAGGGTCGTCAAAGTTAAGCAAAAATAAAACTCATTTACGAACACTAGACTAGCGTACCGGTTCAAACGCGCGTCTTTACTTTTGCAAATATAAGTTTATTACACACATACACATAGTTACGCTTTGAGAATTAGAGGAAAGCGTTAGAGCGCTTGTTTTAATTAGCAGGCGCTCCCCGGTCTCAAGTGTGTGCATAACTGAATACTTTAAACATAACTAAACGGAAGTTTCAATTTAGGCAGGTTACTTGACCACTAATATTATGTTCGCAAAGCCTTCAATTTGATAAAGGGAAGTGTAGGATTTAGGGCTGAGTTCCTATATCCAGCATGTGAAAGCAGCAATATAATGATTAATATCTTATATTCTCATTACGATATAATTTGTTAACGTTTTAATAACTCAATTGTCACTAGTAAGAAAAAATAATACCTAGTCACGTTTGACACTAAGGCTATATAGTCACAGTATCTCGTAAACGGGTGGAGTACCTATTGTTTAGGAAAATTTATAAGTATTTAGTTTTAAATAAAAAAATCTGTTTCGTTTCAGATAAAATTTGTAACATCGATATTGTACAATTAATTTATTAAGTATTAAAAATCGTCGTTTACCATTTAAAATAAAAATAACAGGTATTTGTTGCAAGAGGTAGTGCTTTAAAAAAAAATAGTACCTGTATGATATCATTATAAATTAATCACATCATAAATGAATTCTTCTGGGAATAAAACTGTGTTCCTGTATAATACACATGAATACAGCTAATTATGAACAACGCAGGGCAACTGAAATTTGAAATTTTTGTTCTTAATGTCATTATTTGATGTGTGTGTCGATATCAATACAGTTCAACTATATAATATATACCGTGTTGGTACAGTAATGTGTATTGTGTTGTAGAGTGAGTTGTGTTGGATAAATATCTTGTTCCTAATTAAACGAAAACATCGCCTCGTTGTATTTGAGATGAGCAATACATACCTACATAAATTGTGTTCATGTTATAACAAAGTTAACCTCTTTACAGTCTAAAATTCATATTAAGTACCTACCTAACTTTTGTGGGATTCCATGGCTTAGTAAATAATAAGCAGGTGGTTTTGTTTAAAAGATGAGAAATATATTATGCGTAGTAAATAGGTGAGGTACACATGACATAGATTAATTTTGTAGTTTGTAGACGTTAGCACCCCGCACCACTGCACACTGGCCGGGCTCAAAGGCTACATTTATGTACTAATTACATAAATGTACGCTTATATCCGACGGATTCATATTTGCAGAACGATTCAGTTAAACATTTTATATGTCGACAGCATTTCCCTTACAGGAAAAACAAACGAGAGCGATAATTTAACCTTTGTCTACGGAATATACGAAGCACATAGTTAAATGGGTATAAAAAATGGCATAGATCATCCACGAGTGACCGCTCCCTCTCTCTGTCCTCCTCTCCTGTGTCCGGCGACATGGGAGGGCCTTTCAAAACTCATTACCAACGTAACCGCATACCAAATGCAATGCGAATATCTATCGGCACATGTGTTCTAAACTGAGTGATTAATTAGAATAGTTTTGATAGGGGTAGACATTTTGCGGTTATTTTATGTTGGTACCTACAATTGTAGGGTTAATTTCAGTGTAAATCACTCAGTGTAAATATACTTACCTGGTTGTGTAGTGGGATTCAATGATTTTACTTGTTGTAACAATCATGTACTCCTATAGCCTATTTTTCAATACTCACTGATATTTTTAAATAAGCACAAAATGCAGTATGAGCTTCGGATTCAATGAGATCGAAATCAAATGTTAAAAGACGCTCGACTCGTTCCGTCTTAAATGGTTCGAGTAAGGCAATAACTGAAATATAAAATGTTCTAGTTTTTGAAAGGATATACAAAAGGAGCTGTAGAATCGAGGGGAGATATGCCTCGGCGGATTGTGAGGATTATCTCCACAAAGCTGTGCACGAAATATTAAACTTTCAACAGTTTAGGGGACGTCTCTTAACGACTTTAATAGATAATGGAAACAGGCGTACTACCATTTACAACGTATATACATAAAAGTAAATGTTCTAGCCTAGCAATAAAATAAGAAATGCTGTTTCTATTCACAGCTACGTCCAGGTTAAATTGTACCGGCGCTGTTGGCCTGTGGATTTTCGCAATTATGGAAGAACGAATTTTTTACTGTCCCGCGTATTGAGCGAGGTGCAAAAACTCTAACGCCGCTTTTGTACCACTATACATCTATTATAATAAGAGTAGGTACTAATAGTGTATGTTCCTCCTGGGGCTCAGTGCACGATTAATGTGTGTCGCCCACATGTAAATCTCTGCAAGCACACCAAATAAATGTTTTGTAAAATGTTTGCCCCCGACGGAGTACAACACCTGATAAATGATAGCTACGGGCGTTTTATGAATATGTGAAACGATAAAATGTTGCCAACGTCACTTGCCGAGACAGGTTTGGATGAAATTACGAATCAGCTACACCACCTGCAAATCTAATACTGTATTCTTCATTTCAACCCTAATAAATTTAAAACAAAAGCACGGGTGCGCTGTACAGTGTACATACATAAAAATTCTGAATTTGAAAAAAGATACAATAGAATCGCATTTCGGTAGAATTTTCATATAATTTTCGGTATTTTAGTATACCGAAAACCAAATCGCTGAACAACTCACTGTTAATTTTAAGATTCACTGAACCTAGCATACTGTTTTCCGGTAGCGAAAAGAAGCATAATGTAGTTTGTAGTTGACTTCCCACGCATATTGGAAAGGTCAATTATAGTAAATAGGTCACCATGCTATACATACGGTAATAGGGCAACCTGTTTTCCTTATGAGTGTATTTTCATTAGCTATATCGATATCCTAAGATCCATCCATCCCGTAATATATAATACCTATAAACCTATTCATTATATAGAACACACTAACTTGCATAAAAAAGCTTAACCTAAAGAAGCTTTTTTTTTAGTTTTTATGCGTTCGCACTTTGCAGTGCGTCAGAAACAAGGATCGCTTATAAAAAGGCAGGAAGAAGGTCACCCTGACAAAAAGTTTCCAAGCCCCTAATGTCGACGTACAAAGACGTATTTAATGAACGTAAGAATTTTAATTAAATCACAGTCAACACTGCCGACGTCGTTAGGGACATGTTTACTCAAGACATTAGATGCCTACGTTAATGACAATTAAGTCTAATAGATGCTACGGATATACAAAGTAGTAAAGTAAAACAACGATTATTTGAACTTTAAGGATTCGCCTAGAGAAAGGAGCATATTATGCGTAAGATTGTTTTATGTTGATTACCAAAGGTAGGAGTATCTAATTAGATCATTTCATAAACGATAATTTATATTATCGGCAGCAATCCCATTGTGACTTAGATTCAGTAGGTAAGTGCCTAATTAATATCCATATCTTATTAATCAATTGGCCAATGACATAAATCTAAGTAAATTTCATTAATACTTTATCTAAGAGTTCTATGAAAAATTCACGCAATAATGCTAGTTCTTATTCTTTTATGAAAATAAGTAACATAAAAATGGCGCTAGGAATTTCATAGATAACAACTGTGCAATGCACAACTCTAAAATTTTCTCCAAGAATATTGTGCTAGACGTTTTAAATTTGTTCTTTCAAGAAATTAAATGAAACAATAGATGGCTGTCTAGTCGCTTTGTTACTTTAATGTGAAAATTAATACTGAGCATATTTCACGACAGTTTCAAAAGTACAAAGGTCAATGTATTGTTACCTTCACTTACCACAGCAGTAGAAACTGTTCGGAATATGAAAACATAATTATCTATGTACGATGAGAGGAGACCCGTGCCCAGCAGTGGGACAGTTAATGGGTTCATGATTTGATTTGATACCTAGATACCTACCTATATACGATTAGGAATATAATCCTTAAAAGTACTCAAGAATGTTTAGTGACCACTGTGGTCAGGGTTACAACGTAAAAAAACTAGGCCGTTTATAAGGAATTGTAGGTACCCTTAGGTTACTCCTTACATCATAAATAAACCACATAATACGCCAATTACGTAATTGAAGGTATAGTAGGAAAGACAAAAGACACGACAAGACTTGTAGCCTGTCCTCGACTTCAAACCTCTGGAGAAGTGGTTTTCGGAAATATTTATTCCCTAGATAGCTGAGGTAAGTTCCAGACAAGCTTATAAAAGTATGAGAAATGCTAGTATTGTGCGTATTTTCTTTTTCTAGTGGTGTGTGGATATAGATACAGAGCACACAGGGTCGCTTAAATTGAGGTCACAAAGAAGTGGCCTAAGTATACTCATAAGGGGGGGGGGGGGGGGGGGGGGGAATACGGATCATTTATGCTGGTGAAAAATGGTCATTGGTCATGGAACCATCCCCTTGCTTTATTTATACTGTCTAAAGAGTGCTATTATACATAATACACAAAAAAATTGCTTAGAAATAAATATGCTTATTAATCTTGATGGGTCATGACTGTTTCCGCGTGTGAAATTCCATTAAGATCTATTAATTTCGTTAAGCTTAGATTACATTATACAAACAAGCTATTAGTTTTCTATACAATCTGAGCATGGCATAGCATACAAGCGTACGTACCACGCGAATTTAAAAGAAATAATAACTTAATGTAAATAACATTTTTAATTCTAGGGATTCAAGTAGGTAGGTACGTTATTCGTAACCTTGAAAGACTAACCAGCACTGGAACCTTTCAAAAGCTTAATAAATAAATTCTGGCCTTTATATTTGAAAAGGTTTGTAGAGTCTGACTTAACAGTAAAAATAAGGACGTTAAATGGTAGTGAACATTTAAAAGGAAAATGTTAGAGTACATAAATAAGAAAACTGAAAACAGTTATTTTAATGGACTGATGAAATGGCTCTTACCAGGTTATATAAACCCACTTAGGTACTTGTTACCTTCCTTTAGTAAATTACTGTTATTTCAGTAACTACGGATAATATAAATTTGTCACAGGATATTTTCAATTAAATCGAAGCTAAAACTAAAACGAGTAGGTAAAGTTTTTGACAACATTAAGAATGAAATAGCTAAGGCCAAAAATTTTGATAACAATTCGGGGCAATGAGTAGCGACAAGTCTAAGAAGGCGGCGAAAGGGCGGACGACGCATAAGTCACTGTCACAACCCGCGACCACCGACACTTTTTTGTTCTCCAGCGCGGTTTGTGCTGGCAACAATGATTAAATATGTGTACTAAGACTCACTTTGAGTCGTAATGACCAGCGGTTACACCAGAGAAGCATAGTTAAGTGAAGTATGCAGTGACTAAGTTAAACCCACTTCTTACATTTCTTCGCTACCGGTTTCACACGTTAGTTTTACGCTGATCCGTTAGTAGGATACTTGAAAGTTACCGAATATATTCACTGCTTATCATCCCACACAAGTCGTAAAACTGTTCTCAAAGAAGTTACAGTTGTTCCCTTATACGAAATAACTCAGCACATAGTAGATTATTTTCTGTTTGTTAGATAGTTTCGAATAATGCACTTTTCTAATAGTCATTACACTTCGTTCAACAATAACAGAATAAGTACGGGTATTATGTTTTTAATTCATGCACCTTCCACGTTCTTGAAACACCTTAGTCCCCACTCCCCACACAAAACGTTTACGAATTACATTATGTGTGGACGACAACGGTCATCGTAATTCATTCCGCAGCTAGATCCTTATACAAAAAGCGGGTTTTGGCACTTGAGCCAAAGAGCACATTTACCTCTTATACCGTAAGCCCCTCCTTTTATTCCGGCTTAATATAAAAGAATACCTGCAATGCGTGATGCATTGCTTACTCGTACATTCTTCTCTCCACCGAATAAGATAAATGAACAATGCGTCTAACTTGCAACTCCCGCAGGAATAAGCGTGGATAATCCGTGCATGTTATTTTAAATAGTTTACATTAGGTACGTACAATAGAAAATAATTTCCAGGAAATGTAAACCTATGAGTTTTAAGCACATTTAATGAGTTCTCAGAGAAAACAAATTAGAGATAGTCTTGATAAGCGTGTAGGTCTCGTTTGAAAAAAAAACAACAAGATGCTGATTATGGCATTGCATTAATTAGCCGTTGCTTATAAGATGGTGTTCCTATTTAGTAGGCATTGACTTGACATTGTTCTTCCGTCTCCAAAATGGCACCCATAGCAACCCATTTTTTCAACACGTTTATTAAGATCGGAAGCTATCTCGTAATAGTTGTTGGTAACATGAGTAAAAGAGGAGTTCTAGGAATTTATTTAATTGAAAATACTCGAAAATTTTACCGAAAAAGTCTTAATTGTCGTTACAAACTAAAGAACTCGAATGAATATCGTTCAGTTCAGTTTGTGAGTACGAGGCGAAGAATTAGCTATTAGTTTCTACGAATTATAGACCACATAGTTAGAAGTTCATTATACCATTAACTACTTACAATTACAACTACGAGTTCAAGCAGCGATAATTGGGGTCATCGAAATAGGTAGGTACATAAATCACAAATTTACAATGATTTTCTTAAATACATTGTGAATCAAAGAATCATCAAGTCTTATCATAATATATTTAATAAGTAATTCTCACTTATAGTTGTATGCAATAAATGGCAAGACATAAAGTAACCTAGTTTTATTTATGATATTTTTTAAAATATTTTATTCTGAAAGTATTTGAGATTGCTTTGCTTTCTATTTTCAAATATTCCATCTCATTCGAAATCTGCAAAACTGGTGAGATCACCCTTAACCGACGACCATGCAGCGTAGATGAGGCGAAAGTGTTGTGCAAGGATCGTAGCATGTGGAAATCTATAGTCTCTGCCAACCCTAATGGGAGACAGGCAGGCGTGAAACTTAGTATATGTATTATGTATATATACTGGCATAGGCTAACTAGGCCTCTCTCAGTTCCAAAGAACATATAACAGCTATCGCTGGTTAGTCCTAACCACATTCTTCAATAAACCTCAGTATAAGGAAAGCAAGAAAATCGGCGTTTGAGCGAGGTACCTGCTCAATATTATAATAACATCTGGTGTAAATGTAAATGTTTCAATTTATCTGTGCTGCCAACTATATCAATGGTTCGCTCGCTCTTACCTATAGTAGGTACTGCATATACCTTGAAACAGTGGGTTGCACACCCACTGTTTCAAGGTATATTATTACACCTCTCTGAGGTCTGCCTAATCCTTTGAGGAATATAGACGTGACGGTATACTTTTTTAAAGTATCTAGGTCCTTTTATTTTTTCTCATTTTCACTCCAACACCTTTGTTTAATCCTACTGTGACTGATTCATTGATTTATTATTGGCTTTAGGCACTAACTACAGTTCTGGTTCTATGTGTGCTTAGGTGGAATTAGTAGTTACTTACCAAGAAAAAAAATACCTACTAGAGAAAGAACTTTCGTTCGATCTAATTGATGAATTGGACAATCTTTAAAAGACTTCACAGAACTTTTAATTTGATTGATTTAGCATTAGATTTTCAGTAGGTATAAATCTATACTCCTGTATTTTATAAAAGTAACTATGTACTAGCTAAAACTGCCATGCTTCACAGTAACTCAGTTTTTTTATGAAAACATAATTTACATTACCTACATTAAAATGCAACGTTGTGTAAAAATTTCATAAACCATTTTTGCAGTTTTTAGATACAAACACACGGAAACTGTATGATTTTTTTGTATATAAAGATAACGACCAATATAAAAAACCATATTACTCTCACAACAACCACATAGAACATCGATATACATAAAAAATAAGACAAATCTACAAATAACTAACTAATACTTTCACATCCACAAAATGAAACTTCAATGAAAGTACTTTCTCAAAAAGATCCATCGGAAAGAAACATCGCATCCATTACGTAGAAAAAGTTGACAAATAACAGTCATAGAGATACGAAAAGTTCGATTCCTCGGAGACAACAATTTCTATTAAAGAAAGTGCAGCTTTCTCAGCTACGCAAAACATACACAAATGTAATTCAATTTATCAAAGTTCACCTGTTTTAATGTTAATATTAATCACTTGAGCTGTCACTTTTAAGTAGCAATAATCATGCAATCACGCGCGTGTGAACATTACGCGTTCGCGATTCTCAGCTGAAGCCGGCGGGACCGAGGCGACGACTAGGTCCGTAGCACGCGCCGTAGCCGCGGGAAGCCAACTGTCGTAGCTATGTGCCACGGACTACGCGCTGCATTCCTCTACAGTTCGCGCAGTCGCAACTCTTGCAACCATTGCTTGGTTTAAAATTTTGAAACAATTAAATAAGAAATTATGATAATGTAATATAAGTGTTATTAATAAGCCTATCTACTTATCTAAGTAGGTACTAGGTACAGGTAAATAATAATAAACGTAGTAAGTATTCCATTATAAGATTTAATTTTATTAATCACAATAGTAATCGTTGGCATATTTTTGTTATATTTGACAAACATCGACTTATATTCATCTCATAAATAATAAAGACAGGTAAATCCATATTTGATTATAAAATTTAAAAAAACTTTTTAACGTTTTTACGTTAGTACCGATGTAAAACAAAAGAATTTACTAATATTAATTAGTGAGGTTATTTTTAAAATTAATTTAAAATAGAGCAATTAGGTCTACTGATCGATGCTTGTGTAGTGATGGTTGTATTGATACTAATGCCAATAATAATAATTACTCAATTAAAAGTCTCGGATCTAGATGGGTAGATGAGTCAGTAATGCTTAGATAATTACCTATGTAATGTACCTATACCTACTATTACAGAGAACTGTGGAGCGTGCACCGATAAGTACAACGATATTCCTGGCTTTATGTACCTACCTAGGTCAAATGTAGGATATGTGCTCAGTTTTAAGGCATGATTTGAATGGTCGGTAGAGGATAGACACACATGCATTTTTTTCTTGGTTTATTTGCAATTGTCATTGAAATGAAATTTGTAGCCAAGCCAAGGGATGCTGACTTTTCTAGTGGGGTAGCCAGTGCCGCAGCTAACAACCACGTAAGGTGATCCCTTCTAAGTCTCTTGCTACCGCAGACGGTTCCAACAAATCTGCTACGAGTGGATTTTGAATTTTTGGTGTACCTACGGATAACCGCTCTATGTACTATTTCCTGTATCTACCGGTCGATTTCAGACGTGAATGTGAATGTGAAATGTGTTGTTGAGATTCATGAATCTCATCATTTCTTGTGAACCAAGGATCGTGGACTTGCCCTCTGAATGCAGTTTTGTACTCGTTGCAGACGGAGTACATAAGCTACATTGACTTGCAATACCCCATTAGCTGCATTAGCATTAGGTCCAAGGTAGTTTTAATTCTGAGTTTTAGATAAGAAACTTGAAATATTATCCATCGACAGCATGTTAACACCATCTACAGAGTTTCTTCCTACGAGAAAGTTTAGAGTAAGAGCCTAGGCCCGCCAGACATAGGTACTTTATTTTCTAAAGGGCGAAAACTGGGGCTTCGGGAACTCCTCATAGGTACCTTAAATGCCAGCATGCCTGCTAAGTACCAGGTAAGAAAGGTAATTAAAAACAGGACTAACTTATTTTAAATAGTAAAGGTTGATTTTTATATAATACTAGCTTCCCGCCAGTGGCTTCGCCGGCGTTGTCTTGATAACTTTTTTTCCCCCGTTTTTGTAAAAAAAATCATTTATACTCCGCTCCTATTAGTCGTAGTGTGATGGTATATAGGTGTATCCGCCGTTAACGAAAAGACCGACAAGCGGGACAACACTAGCCGGAAGAACGGCACTACAATTCCTTAGGACCGTAGATCGGTCCCCCTTTTCATTTTATTTTAAATGTAATATAATGATTTAAAGTAGGTAACAATAAACTTAACTAAATGTAAACCAGCAAGTTTTAATTCTCGCTCCAACATAGGCTATCTAACACTGAAAGCATTTTTCAAATCGGTCCCAGTAGTTTTGGAGCCTATTCAATACAAACAAACAATCAAATCTTTCCTCTTTATAATATTAGTTTAAATTACAGAATAATTATTACAAAATAATATTACGTTTTGCTTTGCACTTTGTGCTAGCCATAACTTTCGCGAAACACTTTATACTAAAAATGAAACGAAATGTTCTCGCCAAACTTATTGTCCGGCTAGAAGTTGGCACGAGCTAACTTCAACCCGGTCGAAAATACCGAAAAAGAAAAACATTGTGTTAAACTTTGGTGACAGTTAAATATGTCACCTATGAGCTATCAGCAGCTGACATTGACACTAGAGATGAGTCGTACTCCTTAAAACCCGTACTGAGGCTTACGAGTACGAGTACGTGCAAATACTGGTGTCAAAGACTAGCTCCATGAATATTTAGGAGTACGCGTCAAAGTGTCACCAAAACGGACTTTTTTAGTAAGCAAGTCGCGAGTATTTCGAAGTTTTTCTCTTCTCTCCTACTTTTAGATTTATTTATAATAATTTTTACTTGTAAGATTGTTTTTACAAATAATTGATCATTATTTATAAAAATAATCAAAAATGTTTGTAGATTATTATGTTTGTAGACTTAACTAAACGTATTTATTCCAATTCACTCACACAAGTGTCGAACGTGTCTCGAACGCGTCTCGCAACGTTATGAGTATTTTGAGTTCAATGTATTTAAAAACAGTCTTAAGTCTTGAACGATAAAGTTGATTTTCATTTGACATTTCAAGCACCTCGCACACACACTTAAGTGCAAAGGCGTACGCGTATGCGGTCGCCACTTGGGCTATCGAAGTATGAGACTTGTAAGTGTTACGCGTATTAACGAGTACAAAAACGTGCTATATGGTTTGTGTTGGTGGGTAACTTGGCACTCGGACTTGAAATAGTTCTAAATACTCGAAACGCGTTCGTACGCAGACGCAATACTGGTACGCCATACTTCTTCTTCGAAACCTAGTCTTGAAACCTGTGACAGTATATACGCCTCATCTCTAATTGGCACCAGCAATGACTGACACTGTTGAAGTATTGACAGACGTTGACATCCGACGTTTCTTTTCTCTCTGGTATAAATGTGTGTGTCTTGTAGGGATGTCAATCCCGGGGCTTTGTATCGATATTTCGGATCGTAATGGATCGTAATACATTGAATCGATCCATGTATCGATCTGATTGAATTGATACGATTTCTTGGATCGATCCAGTATCGTATCAAAAATTAAAAAATAATTAAATATGTTGTAATTTAAAGCTTCAAAGTTTAAGTAGTAGAGAAATAATTTTTTTTTTTACATTGGCCCATCTTTGAATTGTAAGTATACGTAAAAATTATAATCTTGATAGCCGCTGGATCTAGGCGATTGTAGATTTTATTTAAAGTGGGTGACCAACAAGAAAAGACGTTCCGAGCGCACAGACGTTCTTACCCACAGATCAATATTACTTGTTTCTACCACTGACAAATAATGTAGGGCTTGGTTGATTTTTTTATGAAATTATCTATAATCTCAAGTAATCATGCCAAAATTGAACGTATATTAAAAATATAAGTTGTAATAACTACTGATTTAACAGTCCACCGACAGAGAAATATTTATATTAGCGTAATATGAACCTGTTTGTTATTATCAACCATACTTTGGAGCTAAGGAATGCGGTGTTAATATTACGAATAAATATTAAGGTTACAGATTGTTTATTATTTTAGAATTTAATACAAAAGTTTTTTCGATCCGATCCTCATGGTATTTGTATTGATCCACTAATGGATTGAAAGCCATTGTATCGATACGAAAATCGGTTGAATTGTATTCCTTTGTATCGATTCACACAAGTATCAGAACGAATCGAACATCCCTAGTGTCTTGATTTGTTGTTTTTGTTGTTTTCCACCAAATTGTCACTTGTCAGTTTTTCTTTCTCAACACAACAACTGTTCTACTCCTACCTAAAAATAATTTATTTCAATTCATTTTAATATTTTCCTTTCGATATAACTATGAAACCTAAATCTGGTTTAACAAGGTTCCACAACTGTTTCATTCTTCGTGATAGTAAGATCATAAAAGAGGACTTATGGATCAGAGACGGGAAAATCGAGAATCCTGAACAGGTATTTTATGTAGAGCAACTACAAGCAGATGTAACTGTAAATTGCGGAGGACTGCTGATCGCCCCAGGGTTCATTGACATCCAAATCAATGGTGAGTACCTACATATATTTATAATTTTATGTGCACTGCATTGCTATTGTTATCAGAAAGTAGACAAATAATTAAAAGTTTTTTTATAAGTTTTCTTATAGCCTACTTTGTTGTTTGTTTAATACAATGTGATGGTAAATATCCTGCTTTTTTAATATATTTTCTCTGAGACATATTTATTAAAAAATTATACATTGAAAACTAGATAAAAAAGTTAGAAATTTACAGTGGATAAGTAGTGTAAGTAGGTACTTAATTTTATAGAGAAACTTAAGTCCTTATAAAATTTGAGAATCCCTTCTTTCTAATTTAATAAAGATATTTACCATAATGTTCCCTAGGCATCAGTTTTTATTGCACCAGTCTATTTAGATTCTTAATAGTATATTAAAATTTATTCTTAAAAATGCCTTCATCTGTTATAAAAATAATAGTTACCCTATTGTTGTGACCTTTATATGGATATAATGTCACAGGATTTTTCTGAGTAGGTACTTACTACTTATGATCTATGAAATCAGACTAAACATCGTAATAGTGAATGGAGCTGGAAAATCAAAATTTTAGGATTATTGAAAAAATATTACTAATAAATCTATTGAAAATGTATGTCAAGTATTAATTTGTAAATTTTATGGTACTTTCATAATCTTTCACCTATTTACAATCTACCCAGATTTATAAATTAATATTTTTTTAAATGTATATAACAATACTCCTAATTTAATATTCTTATAGGTGGTTGGGGTGTGGATTTTTCGTATGATTGTGAAAATGTTAAGGAAGGCATCAGAAAGGTATCCAAGGAGCTTCTGGCTCATGGTGTGACCTCATTTTGCCCCACCATGGTCACATCTGATGTCGAAAAATACCACAAAATCCTGCCACTGATAAAGAAGACTGATGGTGGCCAACACGGTGCTACTGTACTTGGTGTACATTTAGAAGGACCATTTATTAGCTTGGCCAAAAAGGGTGCTCATATGGATGAATATATTAAAACACCTGAGAAGGTAGGTAATCATTCAATCACTTCTTATTTGCCAGTCATTGCTTTCCATAAAGACATGCCTACTCTTTCTGACAGTCAGTGTTAGATAAAGAAAGTTGATTTGGTTCTCTCTGGAAATCAAAACACTTAGGTCTAAGTGTAATTTAATTTTTCTGGACCTGTTCACATAATTTCAGTTTCATTTCACAACCCATGACACAAGCCTTTGACTTGTTTCCTTTAACAGTTTGTTTTAACTATCTTTTTGTATTTTTTTAAGCATTTTCCATGCTAAGATTACAAGTTATTTTTATTGAAGGAAAAAATCGGCGGAAAAAGGTGACATACGTCACATCACCTTTAAGATGTAAATTAGAATGTCAAACGCGGTCAAAGCGTCTGGTGTACCAGAAGACGCAGGTTCGAGTCCTGCCCACCATCCGATTTTTTCCTTCATTAAAAATAGTTTGTTTTAACATTATAGATTTGTAAAATGCTGGTATCATATGGGAGAAAATAAATAAATATTTAAAAAAAAGCAATGCAGCAACCTTCCTTCTTCCTTGTCCCCCTAATCACTTGGGAATCACTGCTTCCATAACGGCTATTGAATTCTTAGTAACTTATAAATAATCTAAAAAGTTCTAATAATAATATTAATCTCATCTCAGAGGTCATCACTTCATCAGTAAAAAAAATGCCAGTGACATCTATTTTGAAAAATGTAGAACACTGACTTGTAAGTGTCTTCGAATACTCTTCTTCATACTCTTCATACTCTTCTTCATGCTCTTCATACTCTTATTTTTAAATTTAGTTACCATAATGCATCCCAATTCAAACTACTGAGAATTTTGAACACTGCTTGAATGTTAATTAAACTGAGAACATCTAGCATGGCAGTGGTACTTAGCTCACTAGACTAGACTAATAAGGTAGTTAATACCAACAGGTACAAAAAAACTTTTGCTATCACATGTAGGTATTATATTCATTCATTGTTTACCAACTCAACTTACAGTAAACAATGGCTTGCTCAATAAAAAACATTTATTATCATCTGGAGTTGTGGTTTAACAATATATTGTGAACTGGCATTATCAGTTAGCACTTATCACTAACCTACTTTTGAGTTTAATTATACACAAATACTTACTGAACTTTTTATATGTTACTGAACTCTTATCAAATACTTAACATGAGAATAGAACTGTATTGTATTGTGATAACTACTTTGGTACTTGATATAAAATCACAGCATAGTAGTTGTGTTATTATTTTTACTAATATTAAATTTTCAGGGTATAAAAACTATTGAAGAAGTATATGGTTCACTGGATAATGTTGTTATAATAACTCTTGCACCAGAGCTGCCAGGCGCCACTGAGGCAATTAAAGAACTGACTAAAACTGGAATCAAAGTAGCATTAGGACACTCAACTGCTAGTTTAGCTCAAGGAGAAAAAGCTGTTGAATGTGGTGCTAATCTTATCACGCATTTATTTAATGCTATGCTGCCAGTAAGTATAATCACTACATATTATAAAACAAAGTCTACTGCCGCATCTGTTTGCGATAAAATCAAAAACTACTGCACAGATTTTCATGCTATTTTCACCAATGGATAGAGTGGTTCTCGAAGAAGTTTTTAGTACCTATAGAGTTTGTGAAGTTTTTGTATACATTGGCTAAATTATAAATATGCTATGTGGGTGAAGCTAGTAAAATATAAATGTCTGAAATGTTAATCATCATCATCTTATGATGTATAATTTAGTAAGAGGTAGGTACAAGGCTTCAAATGATACGCATACCAATCTACTTAAAATTTAACATTTCTTTTAGAAAAGGTTCTGTTAAACTTGACATGCTAAAATCGTTAACCTTCATGGTATTTATTGAGCACAGGGAGAACTGCAATCTATTGTGCAAGTGCAAACAAATAAATGAGATCAAGGGTCTTTAAAAAAAATTGATTGGATTTTATGAATTCAATATTAATAACTCCTTATTTTTCTTATTATAGTTCCATCACCGCGATCCTGGACTTGTTGGCTTGCTAGCTTCCACAACGGAGAAACAAATATTCTATGGAATTATCTCGGACGGAATCCATACCCATCCATCTGCGTTACGAATCGCTAGCAGAACAAACCCCGGCGGTACGTTAACTTATTATATACGCAATTGCACTGTACATTCTACAAATAAGTATTCTTCTTTTACACTCACACTTCACATAGTAAGCTTCAAAACTATGTACATAGAGTAAAGTAATACATCGGGATTATGAAGCAATATTTATGAAGAGCCATCAGCCACTCATTGTGAAAGAGTAGATGATCAATTCTTATCTAAAATGCTCTTTGTACATGACACCACAAATTAATAGTAGTAGTGAGCCCCTTTTCCAAGCCAGTTTTGATCAATTCTGCATGCTATGAATTTGAAATTTACGGCAATGTGTACCTACATGACCAGGCTATCAAGTTTAATTCAGCATCGCACAGCTGCTTACTCTTTCTCATGCTCATACGTTGAAGACGCCCACTGCACAATTGCTTCATTTAATATTGCGTCCATTGATTCATTTAATATTGCGTCGTGTTTGTAGTTGTGCAGACAGAACCTCCTACACACACAGGCGCTATAGTTTAAACTAACCACAAACTGTCACTCAGTCAGAGCAGACTGGCGAAGTAGCGGCGAAATGACTGATTTTCGTAACAATTAAAATACTGACAAGAATTCAATTGCTATTGAATTGGTCGCTTCAATCGCCAGTCGTTCACGCCATATTTTAATATTAACCATTTCTATCTAGGTTTAGTACTAGTAAGTGATGCCGTGGCTGCCCAAGGTCTCGCAGATGGAAGCTATCACATAGGACCACAACATGTGACGGTGGAGGGCGGTCGTGCCTACGTTACCGGCACCAAAGTACTCTGCGGGAGTACGGCTGCACTGGATGCATGTGTTGCAACTTTTAAACAATCTTTAGGTAAGTTGTAGAATCTACAATCGCAATTTTTTCATTTTAACAACAGTGGTAAAACCAATTACGGTAGCTAAAAACACATTAAAATATACTAAATAAACAAAGTAAAATTTTAAGTGATAACTTAGATAAAAGAAGTTTAATAACACTTTAATATTTCTCTCACAGTACTTCTAATATACCAATAAAATATTTGTCCACCTATCCCCTAAACAGATCGCCTGTTGGAGTCCAAGAGATCATTAACGCTGTGTAAATTAAATTGTTGTCAAACAAATGAACCCACGCAGCAAAAAACGTGCGCCGCCTGGCCGCGGACAGCGTGCGCCGCGGTGGGTTTACGCCTTTAGGACCATTTAGGACCTCGAAGCACGGCAAACTGTCGCTTGTTTTTTGCCCCGACAGTAATTGTCTGGGACAAAGAAGCACAATAAATTCATTGCAGATATTTTGTGTCCTACAAAGATTTTGCTCTTTTGTTCTGTATGTATGTGGATAAAAGAAAATGACTCATCTCTTCAGTTGAGATTGTTTAAGTAGGTATTTATAACTTTACATTATGTACATATATATTTTTTACAGATTGCTCTTTGGAATATGCATTAGAAGCGGCTTCTCTCCATCCTGCTAAATCATTGGGCATCGACGACAGAAAAGGGAAACTAAATTTCGGAAATGATGCAGACTTTGTTATTCTTCATCCTGAAGGCATGAAGATTGAATCAACTTGGATCGCCGGTGAATGCGTTTATAAATGTAATAAAAAATAATGTGATATGAATGTATGGTCTGACCAATTATATTTTTTGTATAGCATTTAGGTACACAATCTTTTCGTGTATAAAATTAATACCATTACCATTGATAATTAAAATTGAAAAAAATATTCAATCCATCATAAAATGTTGGATAATTTTAGGTAACTTTGTTAAATAAAACTTTATATTTATCAAGAACTCTTATTTTGTAGTGGCTAGTTACTGACTAAAAAAAGAAAGCCCAGTATTCAATGGTAACATCAAGCATACTGGACCCTTAGATTAATAATACATCTAAGACTGGACCTTAAATGAATACCTACTAGTAAGGTACTGGACAGAAAAAATCGGCTGGCGAGCAGGATTCGAACCTGCGTCTTCTGTTTGTAATCTTCGCATGGAAAATGCTTAAAAAATACAAAAAGATAGTCTTCTCTCACCATTAAAATCTATACTTATATTATAAAGAAGAAAAAATTTATTGTTTTGTTTGTTTGTATTGAATGTGCTCCGAAACTACTGAATCGATTTGAAAAATTTTTTCACTATTAGAAAGTTTCATCTTTACAGAGTTAGGCTAATCAACTATTTTATTCTGCCGCAGAGCAACCTTTTTAGAAACTGATCAATTATATCTTCTCTTTTTAAGTTGGAAATTATGCTTTACAACAGTTAACACAAAATTTAAATTATTCAGTAGGTTTAGCGCCAACCCCTAACAAACACAACAGACAAGAATTCTAAAAATCACTTTTTTGGGTTCGCGATCGTTTATATGTACAGTTCTCGCCAAACTTATTGTCCGGGTTGAATAATCGGAGATAGAAAAATATTGGATTAAAATGATTTAAAACGACAGCCTGCGACTTGAGCTTTCGTTTATATTTATTTAAATCTAATATTTTTCCATCTCCGATTTTTACGGCTGGGTTAAAGTTCGCACGTGCCAACTTCAACCCGGACAATAAGTTTGGCGAGAACTGAATACCCACTTGTTTTTTTTTAAATATCTTCAATGTACAGGCACGACTTTTTAACAATTTTATAATAGTATAGATTACTAGCTTCCCGCCAGCGGCTTCGCCCGCGTGATCTTATACTTTTTTCCCCGTTTTTGCTAAATTTTTCATTACTACTCCGCTCCTATTAGTCGTAGCGTGATGATATATAGCCTATGTTACTCGGGGATAATGTAGCTTTCCAAAGGTGAAAGAATTTTTGAAATCGGTCCAGTAGTTTCGGAGCCTATTCATTACAAACAAACAAAAAAACAATCTTTCCTCTTTATAATATTATATATATATATATATATATATATATATATATATATATATATATATATATATATAGTATAGAAGTATAGATGTACATCAAACGTACATAATGTACTGCATTAGGTATTGATAAAATAAGAGCATACTCTCTTGCCACAAGGAACCTGTAGGTACTCAGGAAAGATAAACGCTACTGTTTTTTGATGAAAACTGTTGTACGAATAGTATTTATTGCGTACGTGTTGAAAAATATCATTATTAGACTGAACATAGAAAGCGCCTAGTTATTTTGTGTCAGCAAAATGTTTTTGTAGCATTTTGATTAGGCGCACAATACATTACAACATATTTTTAACCTTTCAGACTCCAAAAAAAGGTGTCATACTCTGCAGCAGAGCCACCTTTTAGAAACTGATCAATTATATCATAAAATGATGTACGTCAAACGTACATAATGTACGTATATCCAATATCGCTGTACGTGCAATAAGTAACGATAAAATAGACATTTAATATTGAGAGTATGCTCCCCAGCAGAGCCACCTAGTACATGTACTCAGGAAAGAAAAACGCTACTGTTTTTTATATAAACTGTTGTAGGAAAAGTGTTCAATACGTACATGTTAAAAAATATCATTATTATCCTCTCGTTTTATTTATTTTACTTTACTAAAATATTCGTAGAAAACGCCTAGTTATTTTGTGTCAGCAAAATGTTTTGTAGCATTTTGATAAGGCGCGCAATACAATACAAATATTCAACATATTATTTTTAATCGTAGTTTTTATGGTTTGGTTTTTTTTGACATTTCATTTAAGCTACAAAAAGCGGTTTGTAACCTGAAATTGGCACAAAGCATAGCACAAAGATATAACTAGTGAATACAAAAAAAGGGTTTGTAATAAAAAACATCTGAATTTTTTTAAATGTCAGTTTTAATACTTTCAATTCATTATTGACTTGTGTTGGAAATTTTTGTTACATTATTACATTCAAAGTATAATGAAGCGCGCAAAACGTTTATCGGTTTCCTTAGAAGAGCAAAAAATAGCATTTATTGACTTCGGGCACTTATTTACCAATAAAAAAAATATCAATAAAGGCATATGAAGTTTTTTTTAGTTGTATTTAGTGTAAGGTTGTATTTCAACCACTTTTATAACCTCGCAGCCTCGCCAGGCCCATTTCAGTATAGTTTTTGACATTATCACAAGAAAGTAAAGACAATGACTGTGTCATCAGCATAAGAAAAAACTTGTGCGTGTTCAAGGCGTATGTTACAGAGGACATTACATTTATGAGGAAGAGGCTAGGACCTAACACTCGCCTGGGGGACTCCACGACACTTTTTTGTCATCGCTTTGGAAATTATCCAGTATGACTCTGTTTACGGTCATATATGTATCTTTTGAACAGTACCAGTTGATTATCCCTTATACCTATTTTTTGCACGAGGATGAGGAGAGAGATGATGTCAAATGCCTTTTTGAGTGTTCAATGGCACGGGGCTTCCACGATGTTGTGTCTGGCAATGAATGACGATCATTTTTAATAATATTCTGAAGGTGAATACAAAAAAATCACAATTCAATATTTGATGAATTAAGATAGGTATTTTCACATCTTTAGTACGTTTACCTGCTAAAGCCACGGTACTTCTCAAACTTCATAATGGTTCATCGTTCTTACCTGTGGTGGGAGCATGCACTGACAAACTTTCAGCTTTTATAAACAAATATATGACGAATATATAACGAAGGTCTGGGGTTCACGCGCTTTCACTCTAAAAGTATAACTCTCGTCGTATCCCGTCTGTGTAGTTGATTTAATTTAGTGTCACCAGATGGCACTGTCGTCTCAAAAGAGTCATTTGACCGTCTGTAATTGCATCCGTCGCAAAAACTGCATCAAAATCGGTTCAGCCAAACGCAAGATAATCGTCGACAAACATACATACAGGTTCTCAGTTTAACCTGTATGTATGTAATATGTATACATGTCAAAATGAGAACCTCCTCCTTTTTTGAAGTCGGTTAAAAATATGTTGAATATTGTATTGTATTGCGCGCCTAATCAAAGTGCCAAAACATTTTGCTGACACAAAATAACTAGGCGTTTTCTACGAATATTTTAGTAAAGTAAAATAAATAAAACGAGAGGATAATAATGATATTTTTTAACATGTACGTATTGAACACTATTCGTACAACAGTTTATATAAAAAAACAGTAGCGTTTTTCTTTCCTGAGTACATGTACTAGGTGGCTCTGCTGGGGAGCATACTCTCAATATTAAATGTCTATTTTATCGTTACTTATTGCACGTACAGCGATATTGGATATACGTACATTATGTACGTTTGACGTACATCATTTTATGATATAATTGATCAGTTTCTAAAAGGTGGCTCTGCTGCAGAGTATGACACAAAAAAAGGATGTTCTCAATTCGTCTGTGTTTTGTGTGTACCTATGTCACGCGATTTCTCTGTCAATAATAAAATTGTAGGCCGATTTCGAAAAATATTTTTTTGTTTTGAGTGTACCCCCGAGGTGGTGCCATATATATTTCTTTGTTTTAATGGCTTGGTTTTTATTTTTGTTTATATAATTAAAGCTAAGCATTTTGCAACAAAAAAATCGTATGTCGCATGTTTGGTTGTCCGCGATTATCTCGCGTTTTGCTGAACCGATCTTTGATGCTGATACTTTGATGATGCTGGCATTTAGCATTTATATTGGTAATATCCCACACTACTACTAGTGTATGTAGATCACTTAAAAACTGGAATCGTCACTTGACTGTGTCCTTCCGCTGGGAAGTGATAATGAGTTTGGTGTTGATCCATTGATCCAACCATTACATTAATCGTGGCGAGTGCATAAGATTTACACATCAAAATTACATGGCATTAACTTGCGGCGATTATTTTGTGTGCGTACGCGCAGCGGAATGTTGTTGAATTTAAAGATTTTAATTATGCAGATATTTAGTGTATGACGGCGTATAATTGTGTATGGTAAAAAAAAATTTGTGCACGCAGCCATTGTTGAGAAATTCACCAAAAACTGATTCCGCTGGGCGAACGTTGTCCTGGCGGAACTCATTTTAATCCATAGACTTTAGAAGAAAAAAGATGTGTCCAAAAATTAGTGTGTATTTGTGTGTAATTGTGTATGTATGAATAAAATTTGTGCATGCATAAACTTCGGAGAAATTCAAGTTTCCGCTACGCGAACGTTTGGCCATTAGCTAGTTTTCATATAAAGCGCTTACATAGAGAGCTGTAGATTTTTACATACATTGTTTTGAATTTGTGTATATTTGTTTAAAAAACAGATTTAGAAAAAAACGTAGGGCTTAAAAGATAAAAATATAAACGTAAAATACGCTGATTAGGTCTTAGTTCTTAAAGTATGCACTTTGGGGTCTAGATTTTCACGTTTATACAAACCTTGTAAGTGTCTGCAACATGTTGCCAAGTATCAATGATGTTCCGTTAGTAATTAAAGAGTTATAGGACAATTTACCATGAATAGATCACTGTTTACAAAGCAGTCAAATATCACGACGTTCTAAGGGAATTGCATAGTAAAATGTATGCCAATAATTAGTGTATTCATTCAACTATTCACATGCAAAATTTCATGTCATTAAATTCAGTAATTAAAGAAAAACAATTATAATACTGACGAAGCATCGAAAACCTACATAAACCGACCAAGTTCAGATGGCTACAAAAAAGCGGCCGTGCAATATATTTAGGTAACATCCCAAAATTTACAGTATAATACCGGTATTGAATTGGTACAGGTGATAACACAATTGTTGTTTCGATATAATTTATAGGTCATTTATTTTTGTACACCTACTTTTTTAAATGTATTTGACTATGACAGAAAGTAGGTACTATTTACGTAGGTACTTTATTTAAGTAGGTATGCGCTTGAGACTTGAGATATAATCTAGATATACATATCCGCTTATTATGACATGTTTGTCAATTCCTTTCGATGTCATAATAAACGGATTCTACTGTATTATCTAAGATAAATAAAATCCATACAGCTAATTTCTATTAAAGATTTCACGGATCAGGATTCTAACTATAGACCCTTAGGGAAATTAAATAATTACCACATGTAAGTACTACTGTTTAGGTAAATATTTATCATATTGTAGCTTATTACACTATTTTTATCGTAGACAGTGGCGTTATTATTAAAAAAATATTTTTCAATCAAGAAATGCAATTGTTATCTTTTTTCCTAACACTTGTGTACGCAACTGTACCATATTAATAAATACTATACTGGAAGGTTAAGAACGTTTCTTAGATATATGGCACGGCCGCTTTTATGTAGCCATCTGAACTTGGTCGGTTTATGTAGGTTTTCGATGCTTCGTCAGTATTATAATTGTTTTTCTTTAATTACTGAATTTAATGACATGAAATTTTGCATGTGAATAGTTGAATGAATACACTAATTATTGGCATACATTTTACTATGCAATTCCCTTAGAACGTCGTGTTATTTGACTGCTTTGTAAACAGTGATCTATTCATGGTAAATTGTCCTATAACTCTTTAATTACTAACGGAACATCATTGATACTTGGCAACATGTTGCAGACACTTACAAGGTTTGTATAAACGTGAAAATCTAGACCCCAAAGTGCATACTTTAAGAACTAAGACCTAATCAGCGTATTTTACGTTTATATTTTTATCTTTTAAGCCCTACGTTTTTTTCTAAATCTGTTTTTTAAACAAATATACACAAATTCAAAACAATGTATGTAAAAATCTACAGCTCTCTATGTAAGCGCTTTATATGAAAACTAGCTAATGGCCAAACGTTCGCGTAGCGGAAACTTGAATTTCTCCGAAGTTTATGCATGCACAAATTTTATTCATACATACACAATTACACACAAATACACACTAATTTTTGGACACATCTTTTTTCTTCTAAAGTCTATGGATTAAAATGAGTTCCGCCAGGACAACGTTCGCCCAGCGGAATCAGTTTTTGGTGAATTTCTCAACAATGGCTGCGTGCACAAATTTTTTTTTACCATACACAATTATACGCCGTCATACACTAAATATCTGCATAATTAAAATCTTTAAATTCAACAACATTCCGCTGCGCGTACGCACACATTATTTTTGATCAAAATTGACAAGAACAATTTTTATAATAAACGCTTCTTTAATGGATTTATAATAAACGCTTCTTTAGTGGCATGGAAAATCTTTATTGAAGTAAATATATTTATAAAGTCAGTACAATTTAAGTTCAATAGTTTCCAAAAATATTAAAGTGCAGGTTGCTGATCACCTGGCAATGTTAAATATGATTATTTCTTAATTAAAATACAAGCTAATATTGAGAAAACTGTAATATGTGAATAATAACATGTATATACCTAAATAAAATCATGACAAAAATATATTTTAGGCAGGCTCTGAATTACAATGCTCTGCTGTTGTTATCCTGGCCACAGTTCACGTTAATAAACTTATATAATTATTAATAAACCGCTAACGTCACGTGACAATTTGCACTCGCCATTAAATAAAGTTTAAAGAAAGAGTGCAAAATGGCCAATCATCCAAATTCTCAAGTCACTTCAGCGGTAACGAATTTGGTCAAAGTAAGATGTGCAACTAGTTAAAACAAATACAATTCTACTCTTGTCCACAGTAAACATCAACTATTCATCAGTTACGTTGAATAATATAGGGCTAGTTTTTGAAAACACTCAATTCCTCCACATATATAGGCGTGGACAGAGAACCAGTTGGGCATCTTAATTTTACAATAAAATAATTAAACATCAAGTTACAAACCACGCAATGTATATTCATATTGTATACAATAATCTAGGTGTATGTATGTATATAATGTAAATACATTTTCATGAAAAACAAAATAATATCATGGAATATTCAAAGAGCCAAATATTTGAGATTAACTCTACCTTGATACCATTAACTTCTAAGATCTAGGCACAATGCAGCAGAGACTCCTGTATGGATTATAAATAACAATTTTCGTTGACTGTGGGGCTACATAGTACAATTACAGTCAACACCATCACACAAGGTACTGAAGACATTATATAAACTGCCAAATCTTTTACTTATGGAACATATTTGATTAGAAAGATATGTTGGATAATACTGGACCTATGCGGACAAAGCGTCTGTGTTGTGCTATAACAAAACGAGCAGTATAGTATAATGGTTTCAGATCCAGTGGCAATCCTATGTGCTGATGCTGCTGGCGCCCCTTGCAGCTTGCACTCTGCGGCAAGCTGCCATGAAGGCAAACAACTACATCTAATAAAATTTTAACATTAATTTTTTTCAAATGTTCAAAACGGAGGGTATTGTCTGTTAGATATAATTTCGTGTCTGGAGTCCACATCCATACTAAACACACGGTGGACTACAACTAGGTTTAAAATACTTTCAACAGAATTAAATTATTGAGCAATATATTCTTAAGAGAATATTAGTAGAGGTTTGCTCGGCTGCACCAACTCTACAGAATAATTCATGTTACTCCTAGCATCAAATACCAATGCATACTCCACAAATGTCATTTCCGCAAAATGAGAATTAAATAATTAAATTATAAGGAATTAATGAAATCTTTGGATCAAAATTAAAATATGCATTTGGAACTTGCACCTTTCACACTAACTATTACAATAAATTTCACATTTCAACATAAAATGACAAGAACATAAGACAGTGTAACTTAGAATATACTTAAATCTACTTGAAAACAAAAGAAATAGCCATTTAACAACATTAAACCAATGAGGAGGATAAAATCACGGGAGTTGCAGACAATTTCTATGAAAACTAAATTGATTCGGTATGATATGTTTTGTTATTTACTGAATAATTTGCGAGATGAAGAAATATCTGAATGGCCGCTTAAGAGAAAAAAATTATGCTTATAGTTATAGAATCAAAAAATAAGATCACTACAATACGTAAATACCAAGATTGTATATTAAAATATTTGTACTTTTACTGACTAAAGGAAAACATTGGCAACTGCTAATAATCCTACAATTGTAAAAAAAAATTTGTATAATGTAGACTGAAAACGGTCATCTCAAATTCGTTCACTCTAAGATGTGGAATGCAATTAGAATTCTTTAACAATATTAAAAGGTATAATAATATATTAAATTTTTATAATCAGCTCAACAATGTATATAATCTATAATAATTTAAAAGCCTAGATCCAAACTGTGATATTTATTGCACAAGCACACATGTGGCTTAAAATTCCAATGGGAATAGAGCTCACAACCTTATTATTATTTATGTTGTTTTGTAGAATAGTGGAGATTATACCGGTTTAGTGGGTGAAGGTTAAAATTAAAATAAATTATTTTGAGCATGCCGTCTTTCAAATATTAATTGGAATCATTTCGAACAAAATAGAGGTAATAGATACAAATAATCTTAGTCTCACCCACGGTTCAAAGTTGGAACAAAATTGAATAGTAAAGCCACAACACTCCACCGAAACCGTCGAGCTGTGCTTGGTGCCACTATTAGGCAATACGCCCACCTCCAATAGGGAGGGTAACATTAGAGCTCACCTTGTGCGCTGCGAACCCTACTTCTATCACATTACCTGGCACCGAGTATGCAAAAGTCCTTGACATTCTCATTTCAACAACGCGTGGCGATCTATACAAGAGCCTAATTATCCAAGGAAATCTGCAGTTTCAGTGCCATATAAAGTGATACTACACAACTACTGAAGTAATTTATTGCTGGATACATAAGGGGAATATAGATTCAAGAGAAATATCTTTACCAAAAATTGCTTTAAAGTGTATATAGGTAACTTGTTAAGATTCCTGAGAAAGGCTACTGTAATGTACTCTAATGATACAATTATTATCAAGTAATGTCAATGGACAATAGATACCATTTGACTGCCATTCATCCATGACATAGTGCTTACTCGCTACGGCAAATTATACAGCCAAGCAGTCGCGACGAATAACCGCCGCGGCCCGCGCCAACCACTAATAAACATCTCTAAACAACACCACCATATAGGCAGGCATACTTGTGATACTGTATGTGTATATCAATTGAAAAATACTAGTACCTACTAAACATTTCTACGCTGATCCCTACATAAAATACATGGCAAGAAAGATGAAAGTGTTGATATCACCAAAAACTAACGTTAACGGGGCGGGGGGTCATTGACAGATAATACTTTTGATGAACATAATAGGAAATGTTCATTAATGAAACATATAAATGTATGTTGCAATTCAATATTTGGCTTCAAATTTTAAATATTGGAGTTCACACATAAAATAGTATAATTTGTAAAATTATCCAAAACTTATCACACCACTTTTTAATAATTTTATGCAACCCTAAAGCAATATTATTAATAGCGTCAAACGCTCCCTTTGGGGCAATAATAAGTTCTATTTCGGTTAATTTTACTTCACTAACACACAATAATTTTGATCAATGACAACGAATTAAAATTGAACATCATAATATTAAAACCCTGAATATTAATAAAACAAAAAATTGGCAACAACTAATAACTAATTTTTACAAATATTATACAATAAAATAATTACTATGTGCATGCACAAATATCGTAAGAAAATAATTTGGCAGTAAAAATTCGTAAATCTAAAGGCCTAAACACACTGGCCAAAAATACTATTTATATAATATAGGCCCGGAACATATAATTAAACAAAACAATAAAACGACAAAATCAGAGTATTAATCACACCTGCTCATTAGCGAGTGGCATGTAGACTCATTTTAAACTAGTTAAAATAAAGAAAATAAAATTCCCTAATACTATTGGGACAAAAATCCTGAAACAAATAACTTAAAAACAATATGAAAAATAAACCCAAAAGTTACTCACTAATTAATAGAGGATTCAGACTCAAATGTCAAAATTCAACTTATCACTGGCTTCCAAAGACTGACGTTACTCCATCGCCCCACGTCGCAATCTTTACTCGTGTCTTTCAAAATATTGAGTCATGTAAGTCTTAAAATGTTGGTTCATTATGTCTTCTCTATTATTGCTCATATCACATCTAATTTTGCGTATCGAATATTGTAAAACTGTTCCAATACACAACAAATACATAAAATAAATACCTATTTCTAATTAAGTACACATACTTATACATGTTACTCTTCAATTATGATTTTATTATTCAGTATAAATTATATGGCTCAGCAATACGAAGAGAGTGCCTGACTATCAACTAATTAATATTTAAACATTAATTACAATTTAGTAACATGAGCGTGTATTTTTTTCAATGAGATGCACGACATTTGGAAATCAATGAATTAAAATATTTTAATGTGTAGTAAATAATTGAAACCAAAACATTAGAGAGCATTTAAAACTGACAATTAACAAAATTGGTAAATATCACACTTAATTTTAGGTGGTCTGGTTAAGTACTATTTCCAAAGTGATTTATGTAAAACAAAATAATGGTCATTTACAACAATTAATAATCCCGGCTTTTAAAATTTTGCGGCATAATATTTTTTTTCTATGAATATTATGTATGTACTATCACCACTAAGAACAACAAATATCGTACAGATAAGTTATTTGTAGGACAAATAACAATGAATGTGGAAAACTGTCTCATAATTCGTTCAAAAGCCTAATTATATTTGGAAGACCATGAATCCCTGAAATTGGATATTATTGGTAAGGTAAATTTGTATCTGACCATTACTTTTGTATTACAATTTTGATACCATATTAATAATTGGGATTTTTACGACGTTAAGTGTCCCACCACTTCCTAAATATACTAATTTTAGGAAAACTAACAAGGGACAATAATATATGATGTATATTGTGATTATATCTAAATATGGTATCCCGTTTTAATAAACCGCATTTGTACCTACTATCTAAAACTATGAATTCTTAATTTTGAATATAAATGTGGATAGTTATAAAAATATTTAATTTTGGCGAACTGTATACTCGTCAAACAAAAGTAGAAACATTTTATAATGGTAAATTCTTGTACGTATCAAGTCAGGTCATTGAGATGCATATATTTTTTTAATACTTGAATAAAATACTGCAAAAAACATGTGAGCGAGTACTATTCCAACTACTATGTACGTAAAATATCTTTAGCATTTTAATTATGTATTTAAGAAGCTCGTTATGTACAAGAAAATGCCAGATAAACTATTTTTAACATAACTATCCAAGTTACACAATACATTGTACAAAATCATTTTAATGTTAATTTATAGCGGTTGTCCAATAATTCAGACAATACAATTCTTCATTATTAAGATATTTACTTGTATTAAAGCAATTCTTAACAATGTCTAATGTAATGCCTACTCATGAAAAATCTTTTAATATGTAATAGGCTCTCAAAACAAGAGTACACGAAAAACATTTTGTATAGACACAAGAATTCTGTAAATGGTAAATATATTTTAACGGACAATATATAATATTGTATACGAGATTAACCTAAACTAGATGGCACGTTATTATGGTGTCGCCTCCTTTGGTCATGACAAGACTATTTTTTTTTAATAAACTCAATTGTGCGTTAATATTTTGTTCTTATTTTGCAAATTACTGATATTAAAGTAAATCAATAACATAAAAACAAAACGTACGTATATGAGGCTAACATTCGAAGAAATCAACAATTTATTTGAGGCGACACCCCCACGCAGTCCCCTAATTGACATGTTTAAACTTCACTCGAACTAGGAACCATACCAGCTGCTAAAATTTTGAAACAAGTCCTGTCGATGGGAATTCTTTAGTTAAATTTGGTTAAGGGTGTTCCTTTGCAGGAAGTTGCAAGTTCCGGATATATCTAAGAGTTTTGTTGACCATAATTGTTGCCTACATTTATACTCTTTAAAACAATAATTGTTTGTATCTGTTTCATTAATTTCAATGTATTTTATAGTCAAATGTAAAATAAATCCGAAACTTTCTTCCACAACCAAATATAACAAAATTGTTTAAAAATCGGACTAAACGAAATCAATAAAGTTGAATATTATATACTAACCTTTGGATTTTCCATTACTAGAACTAAATGCAATTATAAAATAATGACAGATGAACAAAACCCAAACAATACGCAAGTATTCAGTACTTTGGAAATAATAATGACTTAAGTCTATCCATAGCAGTGAATAAAGATTATAGTGTCTCTAAATCTAGAATGCCATAAAACAAAAAAATCACGAAGCATACTGAAATTAGGATCACTATAGTTCACTGCTCATGGACAGAGTGTAAAAATATCAGACTAATATGAAATTTAACACAACATAACGAAATAAGTAGTCAAATACTGGTTTAGCAAAAAATGTTAAGCTTTGTAAAAACAGCAATTAATATAAAATATAGGGAATAAATGTGAGATCTTGTAGTATGCAGACTTACAGCCATCGAGTTACTCCTCAGACAATATAAAGGGTGTTGAGGACTAGAACATGGTGATTATTCTTAGCCAGAGTGACAATATAACCTTCAGATGTAATCTTCAAACCGCAGCAGCGTGACACCTGCAAAAGAACATCAATGTTGGGGTCACCAATTACTTCTATTTGACGTCCGTTTTTTTAAAAAAAATAAACGTCACGGTCCAAATTTAAAATAAGAACATTAATAAGTACAGTACGTGCGTTATAACTTGGCGAGTCTGAACACAGGCTCTCCGAACTTCCGCGCAAGTACACTCGTAAAGAACACGGTTATTACCAGATAAACAAACATTCGAAGAGAAAATATCTAATACCTAATAAGGACTGACGCAAATAACAAAATAAACTCAAAAACACTTAACAAAAACACACACAACTATAAATAAGACAACAATTACACTTAACAACGAACAAAGATAACAACAAACAAAAAACACAACGAAATAAAACCACGGAAACTTTTGTTACCGACTGTGGTCGAGACAGAGATGGCGACACGAACACCAAAAGTGTGACTGAGATATAATACCTCGTACCCGAGTATTGCCGAAAAAGTACGAAGCTTACGAAGTTAACAAAAAGGGGTGTGCAATGTGCATTCTTGCAGGTGTTGTTTAATCGATTATGATTCAAATCGAATGAAAATAAGTAGTAAAAATATTTTTCTCTTCCATTGGAAAACAAGGGTAAAATTTTCTCAAACGGCCGTTATTCATGTAGTCGTTAATAGATCACTGTAATTTAAGTAAATCATGTTATTGAACCGCAAAAACATTATTTTATGAATCATATTTTGTTAATATAGACAAAAGCTAAATTATTAACGATACAGTTCACTATATTAGTCTATTTAACGAAATATTAGTCTATAATATTTCGTTAAATATATTATATACACTAAAATGAATCGATTATAAGTGAATCTAATCGATACCATATTTATTCGGTTCAAGGATTGATTGTGTTTATGTCTATGGTTTACGTAAGGTACGTCTCTAGCTAGACCACCACCCCGCGCATGCCGCCTCATGTCACCATTTGGTTCCTAAAAAACATTATTGCGCAGCCTTCTGCGCGAACTTCGGACTCGCCAAGTTATATCGGACGTACTGTACAATATGTGTACGCTTGCGGCTATTTCACGAATAGTAATTTTTAGAATTATACAAATAAATATAGCTGATTCGAAGAAATAAAAAAAAGTCCTCCGCTGTCGAATTGACAGATTAAATTACGTACCTACTCGAAGTAACATAAGACAAGTAAATTATAATGACTGTTTGCTTATGGTCCACACGAAATAGGTCGGCGGTCTGGATCCAGACCGCAGTCCGCAATTTGGTGACCCATTTTGAACTATATAAGGTAACCATTGGTTACTAATGGTTACCTTATAGGTACAGTTACCAGTAAGTCATATAGAAGTGGCAAGTTTGACTTGAAAATATAATATGAAATATTAAGAAATTTTAATTAAGAATACAAACCTTCACATAGGGGCACTCAAATTCAGTAACAAGAACACCATCGCGTGAGAAGACAGCCACATGGAACTTGTTGCCGTGAGAATCGCCGATGAGCACGTCACCAGCGTCGGACACGTCAATACCGTTCGGGAAGTTTGTTACGTTCTCGCATCCAATACGACGCAAGAAACGCCCTTCATCATCGAAAACCACCACGCAGTGCCCCTTAAAATCGCACACGTAAAATTCCTTGCCTAAAAAAAGAATTTTTTGTCATTACTCCAATATAAAATTTTAAAATTAATATTGATGTTTACTTTGAATCAATTAAATGTAATAAAAAAATTGTAGCGCAACACTGACCACTGATAGCAATATCAGATGGCTCCCTCATGCACTCACTGCAATCAAACCAGCTCATGAGATCGCCTTCTTCAGATAATATAAATACTGTAGGTGTAACACTATCCACTGCCACAATGAGACCTTCAGCAGTTACTGCTAATCCAGCAACAATATCAATGAATCGCACCTAAAACATGAATACAGACAATTATATAACTGAACTATGCAATTTGCACAATATTTTTTTTAATTATGCTTACAGCAATTTTCTTCAAGAAATGTCCATTTTTTGTAAATATTTGCATGCGTGATCTCTCGTTTCCACGATCACACACAACGAACTTGCCAGTTGCTCGAACGACCGCAACCTTGCGCGGGTACCACAACTGGCCTTCCTCCTTCCCAGCAATGCCGAAGTTAAACTTATAAGTTCCAGACTTGTCAAATACCTGAAGAACATCATTTTTAATTGCAAAAAATTTGAATGCAAACCAATATTAAATTAGTGCTACTCGTTAATTTAAATTTTACCGTGATGCGATGGTTGTTGGTATCAGCAACGATTATATCTTCATCATTTCCAAGACAAAATCCATGAGGGGAGTTGAACTGGCCCTTTCCACTACCCAGTTGACCAAACTTGAATCTAATATGCATGGGTGTAGCTTTAGTGGCGCGCACTAGTGGGGCTGGAGGAGGTACAAGAGCAGCCTCCTCTGCAGCAGTTAAGAGAGGTCTTCCAGGAGAAACGCCGCGAGGGCCCACGCCGCCAATTCCACCGACGCCAGCAACACCACCAAAGCCATTCACTTCTAAAAAAAACATAAATATTAAAACTATTTCACACTTAGCGATTCCGATGTATAATATTGAGCACTTACCAGTATTTAATCCGAGTTTAGCAAGAGCTTGCAAATTGTTGTATGCTTGAGGCGAATTGAGATCACCAGCAAGTAATTCAGCAAGGGTAAAAGACGGAGCTGGCGATGCATGAGGAGGTGGTGGCACATCTTTTTCGGCAATACTAGCCAACTGTTGTAAATTGTATTCTACCATAGAAGGCAATGCAGGAACGCCTCCGCCGACTCCTTGTACGCTATTCATGTTAACTCCGCCAGTAATGACACTGGTATTAGTAACTCCAACTCCAGCAACTGCTCCCACACCTGGTACTCCAATAGCAGGTACGCCCGAAACTCCTACTATACTCCCAACTCCAGATACTCCGGTAACCCGGCGAACACCTCCCATAGGGTAATCATCAAAAACAGGAGCGTTAGTCACAGACACCGCAGGAGAATGAGAATTCGATGTCACCGATACAATAGCAGAAGACTCGCTTGCGCGTTTTCTTTCTTCTGCTAGAGTGGCCTCTGTACGGAATGTTCCAAATGTTTCCTCCGAAATAGCATCAAACTTATCCATCTTAGTAACAAACTCCAATGAATAATCAACATCAAATTCCGGTGCTCCTTCCAACAAACGGGCAAATTGGGAGGCAACAGTTTTCTTCAACATGACAATTTCAGTACCATCGCCGCGGCGGAGGAGTCTAGCCGCAAACTTACAAGCACAATCTATGCGCTGAACAGTTTTATCGACGCGATCAAAGAGATCCATGACCTTAAGTTCTCTTTCTTTATGCAAGCGCTCAAGTTCTTCAAGAGCTTTTTCACGGCATCTCTCCAAAGCAGCTTTATAAGCATGATAAGCTTCATTAATAACACCTTCAGCTTCATCTCTTTGACGTTGCAAATCTCCGAGGGCATCGTCAAGCCTTGCGGAAGCGCTACCAGCTGTTGCAGCACGAGCATTAGCTTCAACAATAAAGTTCCTCAATTCTGCCCGCAAGTTAGGCTCGACATCGACAATTCTCTCGCAACGATGTTCTCCTACTTTGTGATCCACAGTAAGACATTCAGTGCAAGCACCCACTTCACACTCGCAGCAATAAAACTTAAGACTTTCTCCGGCATGCCGGGCGCAAAATATAGGCTTATGCACTGCAGACTTCTCCTTGGAGGACCGTAAAGCATCAAATGGTACAACTCTGTGATTCTCAAAGCATCTCATAAATTCATGAGCAGAATTACAGTTGGAGCACAGGAAATGAGAGCAATCAGTGCACCTGGCAACAGCAGGTTCCTTACTCTTGCAACAAGTGCAAACAACCGACTGATCCATAGCAGACACATCCAAAATGTTGGTAAGCACATAATCAGAAGGAAGGGATGCAGCCCCACCTCCAGGTATCTGATGACAAAGTACACAAGTGACATAAGTACCTCCTACTCACAACTAATATGTAAAAGATAGTGAATTTACATGATATTAAATACCTTAGTTTCTTGTTTGCATATTGGGCATTCTACAGCCAAATCAAATTTTAGAGAATCGCCAGCTTCATTAACCATCAACTTGTCAATGCAAGCTTCACAAAATACATGAAGGCAAGACAAAACCCGAGGGCTGCATAGCTTATTGCTGAAATAAATATAACATTACAAATAAATATAAATAATATTGAAAACAATTTCTGGCAACTATTTAAAAATTACTTGTTGCACTTACTCGCAAATTTTACAATTTTGCTCTTGCTTTCCATTATCATTAGACTCCAGAGAACCCTCATCTCCCAAACTAACTAAACCACCCCCATAAAGATCCCCATTCATTTCTTCCATTTTAACTTATAATTATGTTGGTGTATAATGAATATAATTCCTTGACCTTACGCAACAAGAATCTGTAACAATAAAATTGGTTGTTGTCACACACTGTGTAGGGTATATCTTTCCTAATAATTATAAAACAAAGTTGGGTTTGTTACAAGTGTTACAACACTTATAACTCGAAACTGCTGGACCGATTATCATGGTTTTGAGTCGGTGGATTTGCATTTTCTCTCTCTCTCATTTTCAGCTGATGAGAAACTTCGGCAATCCGATGGAAAGTACGTAATACCTAAATAAATTATACGAAGTAGAACGAAGAAAGGAAGTAGTAAAGAACTTCGTATAACCTTAATAAATAAGCTATAAGTACGAAGATCCGAGAGTTCTCCCATTACGTACGAAGTCAATGCGAGTCAGTTTATACTGGACTAGTAATTGTTCCCCACGGTGATCCTCGCGTTCTATTTTTCCCAATACCGTGGGATAGTGGATACCTACGTCATAATTATCTAGACAAATTTCGGCCCAATCTGTTCAGCGGTTTCGGCTAGGTATACATTGATCGATCAGTCGATCAGTTTCCTTTACATAAGTACAAAGATTAACTGAGCGCACGCAACCGCGCACTTCCACCGGATAACGAGCGATAAGCTTTCGTCGTTTTTTATTTGGGGGTGCCCAGACGTTGGGCTTTGTAGTGCGATTAACCGTCCTATATTTCTATGAACACAGTTGCAAGCTATTGGCGGTCATTTGAAAAGCGAACTGCATCAAATTCAAAAGGACCAACCAAAGAAACCAGTATAAAGAGAAGACGATACATATAGTATAGTACATAAGGAGATAAGTGATGAGATAACGACTTGGGGTCTCCCAAGTCGGCAGACGGCGGTTTAGACGGCAGAAGTATACAAAAGCAGTGTTACGTCGGCTGGAAAGCGAGTGCAGCCAACGGTCAAATAATTCGGGACTACAACTGGGGATTGACAAGGACACAGACGAGACAGTTTGTAAAATTCCACTGTCAATTAACGCAGTTTGTAAAATTTTGAATTTTGGCAGATTTGGTATTTGCATAGTTCTGGAAAGCGTCGGCATGCCGTCACCGTAGCCACGTCATTGTGTTACGGCAAATTGTAAATGCCAATCAATATGTCTGTCTTTCCCTTCAAGTAATTCAGGTAAGATAGTATGTTGAGCTTTAAATAAAAGCATGTGTGTGAGTCGACTTGGACTTATGTGAATCTTTTTACCAAAAGTAATATTACCCGAATGTAAAAAAAGTAATAAACCCCTTCACAAACCCACATAGAGATGATTAAAATCAGCACAAACAATATTTTTTTAAATACTTAAATTAGATAAAGGTACCAGAGGTTTTTTAACAACAATCTCAATCAAATAGGTACATTAAAATATTACGTCATGATAGGACATCACATCATCATGTATCCTACAGGAAGATAAGCACTTGTGTCGATGACAGTCTGAAAAAGATTATTTCAGCCTAACAGAATAATTAAATCAAAATGACAAACATTTTTGCATAAAAAAACTCCCATTGTCCAATCTAAAGGGAAGATTAATCTGATTTATTAATCTAGTTTCAATATCTATATTTCAATATAAACAAAAATAAGCAATGATAATATTGGTGTACTTATACTGCAGAAGACACCCTTATTATATTTTAGTAAAACCTAAGTTATGAACACCTTTCATTGCTATTGTTATATCATCCATGAATTAGAAACAATAAATTTAAACAACTGGTCAAGTGCAAGTGAGACCCTCACATAGTCTTCCATACCATATTTAAATAATGTAAAAATTTTAACTCTACATAATATGGTTCATGAGATACAGCCCGCTGACAGACAGACAGACAGCGAGGCTTAGTAATAGGGTTCATTTTGTTAGTACCCTTTAGGGAAGTTGTTAAATAATATGTAATATATTATGTTTAGTGTGTACATACATGTTTCTTGATTAGATTTTTTTTATATACAGTGTAGTTTTTATATAACAGTGTATAATTGTACAAAATTATAGTCATGTTCCGAAAATGTAAAGGCCTGGGTGCTTTTAATTGTACATCCATCCATACTCTGCTTATTACCCTGTACTAATTACTACTGGATGAGCAGGTGATGACTTTCAAATACCCATTGATTATACTGGCCCATAGTATGAAGGGATGTTTATTACATAATATAGAAATAGCATGTGGTATGACACAAAAATTTGATCACATATCTATTAAGAAATTAAGAATAGAATGTTGGATATACAATCTCATTGATCAATGACATTTTGACTGACTGGCATACCACCCAGAGTAAGATAATAAAGAAATTGTGCATAAAATGTTTGAAGTACCTAATTGTTCTTTGTAAAAATTTTAATGTTTATCAATAACCAACCAAAACAAAAATAATATTACAATTAGGTAAATACTTAGCTTACTTAGCTGATGATAGTATTATTTGGAAAACATTTATTATATTTTAAATAAAATTTATTGTTCTTTATGTCTTGCTTGTTCTCTTTTTTTTGGTGCAATGGAACTCTAGTGTTGCATAATAGTGTTTTCCTTCAGTGTTGATTATAAATTATGAATATACATACATATAACTAACAAATTTTACAACAGACACTGCTCCCATGTTTTTCCACTCCGTTACAATAGATTGAAACAGATTGACAAATGTAAATATTTTTAAATTTTAAAACTAAGCCATCATATAATTTAAAAAGTCTACAGATCTTTCACTTATACCAGATGTAAAACATTTATTGGATACTACATTTATGCAAGTTTTCTAAAGGTAGTAGTAGTACTTACTATACTATACTAGTAGTACTTACTATTTAATTTCAGCAGCAATGAGACCTAGTTCTTGATTAGAATTTAGAGTCTACAAATGATAATCCTATATCAGTGATGAAGCCAATGGTAACAAAGAGTTGAAACTTGTAGGGCACTATATAGATGAGATTGAATTCCTTGTTGCAAAATTCAACAAAATATTAGTTGCCGCCGACTACATGAAGATTATTCAAAAGGAGTGTCAGTAGACACGCAGTGTCGGTGGTGTAATTTTTCATAATCCCATACCCAGCCTGCAGATCTAGTAACAATGCTAACAAAGAGGAACTAATGGAATTGCAAAGCAGAATTTATAAATCACACAAATACTCAAAATTACTTGAATAACATCGTCAAAATGGCTTCATAATACGCTATGTACGTACCTATCGTACAATAAACGCAATGCACCATGCAGACAATGGCGAAGGTCGATAATCTGTATCAACACGTTTCTACACAAATATGGCCAAAAAACTCCATAGGTTAATTATTTCAATTATATTATATGATTAGAAATGATTTACTAACCTGTAACAGTTTATAATTTGAAGGAAAAGCTGATAATCTACGCGCAGAAAGTTCTACCACGCCGTAACTATGAGAATACTCATCACTTTGTAAATAAATAAAAAATGAGCATCAAATCTCAACAGATATTTTTTTTAAATAAAAGTGGTTTCTTCGATGAATTAAATTAATGTTTTGTCACGTTCTCATTTTAAAAAGGCGAATACATCACGGTGTATTGATTTTCTGCGTAGTTGGTTGCGCTGTCTATCTGAATAAATTCTGTCTGGGCTTCCAGTGTTGCCATTTAATTTAACGATCCAATATCTTCGTGACTTCATCTCCTAATCCTAACCCCCTCTGGTATCCTGGGAGGCAACATTCTGCTAACAAGTTATGTTTCCTCATATTAATTATGCAAAAATCTTTATTCTTTGAATTGTTTAAGAACTATGTAATGATATTGAAGTGTTGACTAAACTGATGATTAATTAAGACGTATCGTATTGTTTTTGCTATGTATAACATGGGGATGTAGCCCTTACTTATGTATGCAAAAAGAAGCGAATCCCAGCAATCAGCAATTAGGGAGTGAGGGGCACTGACTGAATGAATCCGCCCTTGGTTGTCTCTCTTCTCCAGACACCAATAACAACGATAACAAAATGTAAAAATAACAAAATAATAATATTTATGTGCCGATTCAGATAAGATTACAGATTCAATCGATTTTTGGATCGGATCGAATCCATGCGATCCGATCTGCCAATCATTCAACTCATCAATTATTATATCACGGTCCATACAGAACGTACAATGTGCACACAACTAGGCATTTGCAGACTATAGGGGTTATAGGAGTAGGACCCAAGTATTCCAAGTAAGTTGGTGCCCAGAACGGCGGCGGCGTCTGCGCTGCAGCTGCGTCCGCGCGATACGTGTACGATCCTATGGTACGATTCCACGAAAGGATCGTGGGATCGGACAGCAAACTGTCAAATAAAGTTAGTCATCGAAATCTGTCCAAATGATGTATCAAAGGTACACATTTTGAAAAAATCTGTATTACGCTGGTTAAAGCGTAATACAGATTTTTTACGCTGGTTAAAACTCTAGTTGTACTTTTTTTATTTTATGCTTCGTATTATAAGCTATCCATATGTTAGGATAGTACGAAAAATACTTTGTATTAATGACTAATATTTAAACCATTAAATGCCAATCTAAGATTTAAAAAAAACACAAAATTAAAAAGAAATCACATAACTTCAGGTCTTCACTCGGTCATTTCTCTTCTCTTAAGTTCCCTTCGAAAAGTCTTGTCTTTGTGAGAGATTATTCAGTTTGATAAACCTAAGACTAAGCTGGTAACACACTCCATAGGCGGTAGCGCAGAAGTGGTAATTGTACTGATTTTATTAGAGGTGGGTAACTCATCAAAAATACGCGAGCTGCAGATCAGCTCATGACTCAAGTGAGTGAGCTGATTCAATGAATCAGTCCGCAGATCAGCTCAGTTTGTATCTGTACAGGTATATGATTCTACTACGAGCCGCGAGCCGAATTGAGCTGAGAGCCGAATTGAGCCGAATCGAGCCGACTGAGCTGCGGCAGTTGACAGTTCGTTTAACTCTGACGAACCGCGCGACTAGAGATTTTCAATATAATATCGTATTTACTCGATGTATTCCGATACATCTGTTTAATCGATGTTTTGACAAATATTTATTTGACAATATATCGATGTATTTAGATATAGAAACGTCGAATCTTTGATGTTTTATTTTTTATCGGATCTATTAAAAAAAACTTGGTCTGATTAATAGTTATACTAAAAATGAAATTAAAATTTAACACTACTGATGATATTTATGATAATAAATAGAGATTTTAATACTTTAATTTAATAGACAAAAATAAATCCAAAGCTTATTGAGTTACAAATCAATAAAACGTTTCAGAACGAATGACTCGTTCAAAAACTTACTTTCTGGACTCATTGACTGTCACTGAACAAGCCTCAAGTAGATCCAAAGAGCTAGTAAGTAGATCAGAATCACAGATCAACTCAATTGAATCAATTGACTCATCTGTCTGTGGAGGGATTCAAGGAGTCAAGGGAGCTGAATTGAGCCGCGCGAGCTAGTCATTTCGTTGCTGAGCTGTAGCTCAACGGCTCAGACCCGTGCGATCTGATTCATTGAGCTGACTCAGAGCTGAGTTACACACCATTAGATTTTATACCTACTTAACATCAAACAAATATTGAAGAACTGATAAATTTGTAAGAGGTAAATTTTACACAAACTGGTAATGATCGATTTTAAAATGATTTTTAATTCAATATAATAAAGTGTGCAATAATTTCTGTACAAATACTATCCTTTTAAACGTGCCCAAATTCAGCCCTGTTGAGTTGACAATAGGGATGTTCGATCCAGGGTCTTTGTATCGATATTTCGGATCGTAATGGATCGTAATACATTGTATCGATCCAAGGATCGATCCGATTGATTTCATACGATTTTTTGGATCGATCCAGTATCGTATCAAAAATTTAAAAAAATAATTACATATGTTGTAATTTAAAGCTTTAGTTCAAGTAGTTGAGTTTTTTTATTTTAAATGGCCAATCTTTGAATGGTAGGGTACGTAAAAATTATAATCTTAATAGCCGATCTGGATCTAGGCGATTTTATATTTTATTTAAAGTGGTGGCCAACGAGAAAAGACGTTCGGAGGGCACAGACGTTCCTAACCACAGAAAAATATTATTTGTTTCTACCACTGACAAATAACGTAGGGCTTAGTTGATATTTTTATAAAATTACTAGCTGATTCCCGCAACTTCGCTTGCGTTTGAACCCCGTTACACCAATTTTTTTTAGTTATTCTGTTATTCGAGATGGTAACAAATACAACCAATCAAAAACCGTGAAAATCGGTCCAACAGTTCTCAAGTTATAAGTGTTGTAACAAACCCGACTTTGTTTTATATATTAGATCTATAATATCAAGTAATCATGCCGAAATTGAAGGTATGTTGAAAAATGTACTAACTATTGATTTAACCGTCCACCGCTAGATAAATTTTTATATCAGTGTAATATGAACCTGTTTGTTGTTATAAACCATACATTTCTTCTTTTTTTCTTCTTCTTTCTAGAATTTAATACAACAAATTTTTCGATCCGATCCGCATGGTATTTGTATCGATCCACTAATGGATCGATTGCTATTGTATCGATACAAAAATCGGTTGGATCGTATTCCTTTGTATCGATCCACACAAGTATCGGATCGGATCGAACATCCCTAGTTGACAAGCAAGTCTCAACTTCTCAAGTCTGTCTGCCTGTCTCTGCCACTCTACCAGTCTGCCTTGCTTGCCTTACATACAATTATTACCTATAAATGTTCAACAACCATTTCTGTGAGCATCAAAAGACCCTATAATCCATTAAGATTATTATACAGTTAATCTTTGGCATTATTAAAAAAAAATAAGCAAAATGACTTTTATACCTAATTGGGAAGAGTTTGAAAAATCTGCAGAGATGTTATATTTGAGAGATCCTCTGAACACTCGATACAGTATTAAATATTCCCATTCAAAAGGTGTATTTGTAGTTAAAATTACGGATAATAAAAAGGTAATTATTTACATTCGGTCGAACTTACTTGCTGTTTTAACTAAGTACTTACTTTATTTTGAAACTAACATTGTTTTATTGCCTATTGATAAAGTAATGTCCATTCTATTTAACTTGTTATCATCCTCCTGCTCATCTGTTATTAACTTTTCTGGGAACAGAATAAATATTTTTTGTATATGTCATCATTTATAATAACCAATAAAACCACAGTTTAATCTTTAAAGAAATTTTAAAATAATGTTTTGTTGAGCAGTTACAATACTTACAATTATTGAAGTGAAGTACCTAGCTGGGTAGCCACCCAGCTTATCTTCTAGCCTATCCACCAACTTTTTTTTTTCTAAATATTTATTTACACAAAATACATTATACATCCACAGCGTAGGTACATTATCGATTTACTTGAATTATTGTATGTCACATAATGGTACTGTAACTGTTTTCCCAAACTAGGCTAATGCTTGTATTTTGGGAACCTTACTTATTCCTGTCTTCTATTTATTTACAGTGTCTTCAATACAAAACTGAAGTGCAGCAAGATGTTAGAAAAATAGATAAGTTTATATCAAATCTAATAAGACATATGGCATCAAATGACAATTGAATATAAAATAAGTTAAATAAATATATTTTGTATAATTATGTATTTGTCTTTTGATGTGGCATTTTTCTTTAAGAATAATGAAAAGTGTCAGTAGCGTCATCATGCTGGGCACATGGAATAATACCACAAAGATTCATGGTCTGTCAACCATGTTTGGGTATGGTAGAAAATAATGTAATAAATAATTATATATACTAAACAAACACACAAGAACAAAGGATATCACCATAACCATTTGGAAACTCAAATGGAAATGAAGAGGCCATACCATTAGAAGAAATGAAAAGTGGTCGAAAATAGTAATGAGTTGGTTTACAAGTAATAGGAAAGAAACTACCACTAATAACCACTAATAAGATGGCTTCTTATCTTCTTATCTTACTATGGGGGCTGGTACAACCAGCAACACTTCGAACCAATGGGATCTTTTGTGTTGTCCCCATTACCATATATTCCTTACTCTTTGAAGATGTGGTTCATGAAGGCGGCTAACCCACTGAGAGGAAGGAACCTAGAATCTTCCGGCTTCAGGTACCCGTTGCCGAGAGGACTCATCCATTTCGTCGCCAGGATGTCACAATCGCACAGGATGTGCTGCAGTTTCCTTGAATTCACCACAGGCTCTGCAGTCATTATTCAAAGCTAGCTTAATTTTATCAAGCATGTCATTTGTGGTGTAGTGCCCTGTAAGAGCTCCAATGACAGCTCGGGCTTTGTCCCTTCTGTTGCTCAGACCGAATTTTGAGACTCTTGTGGTGCTGCAGCCGAGTTAACGTGAGTGTTCTAACCCTAGGCTGTTAGGCTCCTCTATAAGTTTCATATTGGCATGGTCCTGTAAGGACTTTTTATGTTGGTAGTCCTTTTGCATGTTGGTAGCCCCATGCATGGTTCTGGTCCAATCATTGCATTCGCTGATCCTGTTCTAGCTAACTCGTCAGCCTTCTCATTTCGTTCAATACGTTGGTGGTCAAGATGGCTTGATGAAATAAGCAACTGTTGCAGTGGAGGGTGTTGTGGTTTCCTTTGCCAACAAGGGCAAACAGACAGCATATGAGTAGGGATCGTAGGGAAGGCATAGAGACTAAGCTTCTAAGAAGTGGACAAAACGTTTTTGTATTCAGGTAGGGTTGGCATAATTCAACAGCATAAAATTAAATAAAATGATCTTGCCGTGCGTTGCCGTCTTTAAAACCGTCTGTCACCGATGCGATCCGAGTACGCGAGCTTAAAGACCGCGGTCTTTGAAACCGTGCGTCTATCTGGTGCTTTACACTTTACGGTACATTATTAGAATCTTCACTTGACAACTTGACGTCTTATCTTACTATGGGGGCTGGTACAACCAGCAACACTTCGAACCAATGGGATCTTTTGTGTTGTCCCCATTACCATATATTCCTTACTCTTTGAAGATGTGGTTCATGAAGGCGGCTAACCCACTGAGAGGAAGGAACCTAGAATCTTCCGGCTTCAGGTACCCGTTGCCGAGAGGACTCATCCATTTCGTCGCCAGGACGTCACAATCGCACAGGATGTGCTGCAGTTTCCTTGAATTCACCACAGGCTCTGCAGTCATTATTCAAAGCTAGCTTAATTTTATCAAGCATGTCATTTGTGGTGTAGTGCCCTGTAACAGCTCCAATGACAGCTCGGGCTTTGTCCCTTCTGTTGCTCAGACCGAATTTTGAGACTCTTGTGGTGCTGCAGCCGAGTTAACGTGAGTGTTCTAACCCTAGGCTGTTAGGCTCCTCTATAAGTTTCATATTGGCATGGTCCTGTAAGGACTTTTTATGTTGGTAGTCCTTTTGCATGTTGGTAGCCCCATGCATGGTTCTGGTCCAATCATTGCATTCGCTGATCCTGTTCTAGCTAACTCGTCAGCCTTCTCATTTCCTTCAATACGTTGGTGGTCAAGATGGCTTGATGAAATAAGCAACTGTTGCAGTGGAGGGTGTTGTGGTTTCCTTTGCCAACAAGGGCAAACAGACAGCATATGAGTAGGGATTGTAGGGAAGGCATAGAGACTAAGCTTCTAAGAAGTGGACAAAATGTTTTTGTATTCAGGTAGGGTTGGCATAATTCAGCAGCATAAAATAAAATAAAATGTGTTTAAATTTTTATTAATTGTGCGAAACTTTGTATTAAATATACAATTGGCCCCCAAGATGCAGGTAAAAGTCTAGTTTAGGGTCATCGTTAAAACTTAAAACACTTTTATAGTTTGTCTGTTGTTAGGTACCTATAAGATTTTTTTACTGTAAGTATGCACTATGTTAAGAAACCCAATTCATGTAACTAAGGATTGAATAAATTTATAATAAAGCTGTGATTTGAGATTTTTGCAAGATTTGACCGCGCAAACAGTCGTCGTTTCAATTAATATTACGCCTCCAACTATGATCTTAAGGGTCGGATAGACGGGCGAGTAAGTCATGGCAAGATCTGTGATCTTGCCGTGCGTTGCCGTCTTTAAAACCGTCTGTCACCGATGCGATCCGAGTACGCGAGCTTAAAGACCGCGGTCTTTGAAACCGTGCGTCTATCTGGTGCTTTACACTTTACGGTACATTATTAGAATCTTCACTTGACAACTTGTTTTTCCAACTCCTTTGTGGTCATATCCTTTTTCATACAGTCCATTCATCTTTTCTTTGGTCTTCCTCTCCCCTATATCCATCCACATTCATGCTCAAGACCTTTTTGGTAATATGCTCTTCACTTTATATGCATAAATTGTCCATATCACGATAGACGGTTACTGCACAATTGTTCAGTAACCGGTGCCACTTTCAAACTACCTCTTATATTCTGATTCCTGACCCTATCCATTTTTGAAACTCCACACATTGAGGGCACGCACTCCACTCCATGAAAGGCAATTACTTGCAGCTGAGATGAGTCTCATCTGCAAGTAATTGCCTTTCGTGCATCCCTTTTGTAGCTCAACATTCAGACCCATACAAGACGGCAGGTATGATGCTTTTGTTCTCCTTCAGCTCAAGGGGAATTCCGAGGTCACACACAGTTCCCGTAACCTGCCACCATTTTATCCATCCTGTATTAATTCTGTGCTTAACAGTTCGATCTTTTCCCCCATTGCTTTGTACCACTGAACCGAGGTATCGAAAATCAGAGCAGCCAGTCTGCTCTGATTTTGTGACTGAGTGACGCCATCCAGCGCTATGGCCGCAAAACCGGTCGTCAGGTCTTCCCAGGCTTTCTAACCATTTTACCAATCTGCTCTGCATCTCGATCCACTCTTCACCGACGACCTCAAAAACTACTGGACCGATTTCATAAAATCTTTCACCATTATATGGCTACATCCTAGGATGGAATGAAAAGGCATAGTTTGACGTATAGCACGGTCTACTATGGGTACTAGACAATGGGTATAATGCATTTTTTTGTGGAGTCACCAAAACAACCGAAAATTAGATGAATATCTGACCATTATCCTTATAAACCGACTATGCTAGCCAATAACGATTGTGACAACTCGCAAATAATTAATACTATATTAATTTTGGAAAAATCGATAGTGGCGAGTTTATAAGAATACTTGTCAGAAACTCATGCGTTCACCGGAAGATATTCTGTTCCTGAGTTGAGCAACACATTTTTTGTATTATTTTATTGATTCTGAAAAAATCGAGCGCTAAGCTAGCATGACCGGTTTATAATGCCACATGTCCAAAACTCGTCCGATCTGCGGTTCTATATTTTACCACTTTCCAGGCATCAACAATAATTGCCACATCGAGCAACAAAATTATTTTGTTTGTTCTGGAAAAACCGAGTGGACTAGCATGACCGGCTTATAAGGAAGAAGGTCATCCGGCTTAAGGGCTTAAGAAATTTCTGGGGGCCAAAAGCTGGGTACGCCCCATGTTTGCCTTTCTTTAGTCGAATGAATTCTGTCATATATTCTGACATTGTATTAACGACAAAAATATAAAAATTATGGTCATCTAATAGAGCGAGAAGAGTTGACTCCTGTACTCAACTCCTATCAGTCTCTCTTTAGACCGTTTTTCTCAGTTTCTTGGAACAAGCGGAACAAGCATGGAACATGGAACAAGGGATTAGGCAACAAGCATCAAGCAAACGGTTAAAATTTTGCTTTCTTTTGTAAATAAAAATTGTGATACCTAGGCTTTTAAGTTATATATAAGCTTCAAGTTGTCAATATTGCTTTTTAAGTTATTTAGATATTATCATAACCATTTACATGATACAATATTAATTCTTAATAATAAATATGTGATTGAATAAATTTATTTTAAGCTATAATCGATTTGCCAATTATTGTGCACAACTTTATTATCTACAATACACACTGTCAAAAATTGTTGATGGACATTGGACATGTTATTTTACTGTCATGCAGTGTGAAACATAAATAAAGCATATTAGTTTTTGTAAAAATCATGACTTAATACTCAGGCCTAAACTGTTAATATGAAATAATAAAATTAATAACATAACTGCCACTTACATATTTGTTTTAATTAATGACATTATGGATGGTTTAATTCACGCGGCATTGGAAGCTGAGGTATTTCATGGCTTTCTTATATTTATTATCCGAGCTTTAATTATCTAACCGTTCTTGTTTATAGTTTTCTTTATAATCAATAATTAATATTTCAGTTAATACTTAACCGGGCGAAACATGTGAACTCAAACTTATCACAATTTAACAGTGGTGTCCCAGACCACAAAATGACTTGGACCCATGATAAGATGCACCTTGCTGAATCTGTTGATGAGTCTAGAATGAAATTCCAACGTAATTCGTCCGGCTCTGCTTCCAAGGCGACTGAGAAGTTTGATTTATTTAAAAAACTTCATGAACTTTACAACGAGCTGAGTAGAGATGAGACACTTCAGGTGAACTATGTAAGTACCAATACAACTATTCTTGCATTAGATTTATATAATTTATTTTTTATTGCTATTGATAGGTTGCTCAAATTATATCAGTAGTGATATTATAATGTCTAGTCTTGTAGCGCAGCCCATGTGCATGCTGTATTGTGAAAATAACTAAAAATTAAATTAGAAAGTATATGAAATCATTATTTATTCTCTGATGTAAAAGAAAAAGTATTAATATTACAATATTTAATGTATTTACCTGCTACTATTTGAAAATTAACATGTTTATTCATATCAAAGTACTCTATCTAGCTAGGATCACAAAATTTTAATGAAACTTTTACATACAGTATAAATATTTCATAAATACATAGCCTTATTAACCAACTCTTAGAATAAAAAAGTAGAAATGAATCAATTGTTTTGTGTGTTATATTTACAGCAAGGCTTGAAGACTACATCATATCTATTGGAAAAGTTATTAGCAATATATAATCTTAATACCTTAATTATAAATCTGTATCCAGGCAATAAAGGATATTCTTTATCATTAAAAGTAAATGGCAACTCTCAATATTTGCACCCACCTGATGGACATGTAAGTAAATCTCAGTGTTCATAAATAATTTGAATAATTGAATAAAAAATCTATCAATTCAATAAATAATATAATTTATAAAACTATTAATGAAAATTCAAATCAAGTGTAAAATATTTCATTCAGTCTTTACAGTCAGTTACTATGTAATATTTATTAGGTTTCATGTTTACATAATAATTAACATTTTAGTCAAGCAAAAATTACTGTGAGTTTATACTTATCAGTAAAAAAGAAAATATGAGATGACCAAAGGCTGGTTATAACCATGGTACTTTAATTAATAATTATTACATCTGTCTTTTATTTGATCATTATTGTGTCGAATATTTATTGAGTAAGGAATGGTAGATTTAAAAGAGTGAGCATGGAGTTCACCAGCTCTTCTCCATAGAAATCAATTATGTATTATGGAAGCAAGCACCTTAGCTCGAAATTTCATAACTGCCTATATAATTGGTTATATGAAAATAAATTATTTTGATTTATTTGTTAGTTTCACCGCTATATATTTAAATTTATTGAGTGTTTTCATCTTAATTACCTGTCTAATAAAATGTGTACATAAATCCTTCACCTTATAATAAATAAATCTTATTATGCTTAGGATCTGTTACCTGTCTTAGGACCTGATACCTGTATAGTGAATTAATTATTCTTGTGTTTCTAGTCATCAACAAATCAAGAGGAAACATTAATAGAGACTCCGAGGTGGCCATATGAAGAAGAGGAATTATTGAGTTACATAGATAATGAGGAGTTGCCTGTAGTGTTGTTAGACCTGTTGGAGACTGAGCACTCATGTCTGTTCTACTCTGGATGCATTATAGCACAAATTAGAGATTACAGACAGGCCTATCCAAGTTTCCTATGTGATACACACCATGTACTCTTAAGGCCCACTAATCAGGTATGCATGTTGCAAAATTATTTTTAATACACAATTATTAAAAGGGCAACAAGGCAACTTCTTTTATCTTTTATAAAAGAAGTTGCCTTGTTGCCCATGAACATGGATGCCCTAAAAAGTCTTATAAAGATATAAACTCTTGCTCCTTTACTACAAAAGCTCAGACAAACCCAGGCTTAAACTATATTGATTACATTCTAATATCATATGAAATTATAGAAAACAAGAAGTAAAAAATATAAAAAGTGTGGGTTGTTTCTTTTTTTTTTTCTCTTTTTTTATGTCACCAAGGATATGTAAGCCCCAGCGTTACCTAAACTTAATATCTATCTACATAAGGGACTTAAAGAGTCATTTATGCGAAATCATATTTTCCACTACTTGGGTTTGCTAATATACTTAAAAATGCCCCTTGATCATATTGATTTATGTGAAATCTTCTCACCAATGTTTCATGTCAATTGTTATAAATATTTTATTGACAGATGTTAGTAGAAGTAGTAATTTTGAAAATATTTTAAAAAGCACCCCACTCTTTTTTACAAAAAAATAATTTTTAAGTTTTAAATAATTAATTTTTTAATTTTTAAGTTTTAAATAATTAATTTTTTTATTTTTAAGTTTGGTTATCTATAAAGACAAACTAAATAAATTACTAGCTTTACGCCAGCGGCTTCGCCCGCGTGGTTTAATAAATTATAGCCTATGTAACTCGAAAAAGATGTGGCTTTCTAATGATGAATTTTTGAAATCGGTGCAGTAGTTTTTGACTTTACTCATTACAAACATGCAAGTATACAAATGTTTTCTCTTTATAATATTAGTATAGATTACATTGTCATTGGTGCTTGATAAGTTTGCAAAAGTTTCAAAACAATCCACCATTTTGAAAGATGTGGAAATCACCTTTAAAGATTCATCTTTAACACTTTTATTAGGGTTTATTTATCTATGTTAGGTTAACATGGATACATAAACCCTAATAAAAGCGTTATAAAATACTTAATACTTTAATTTAAAATATTTGTGTTATCCTTTTCCAAGTAATATATTTATTTAACCTCCTGAATGAGCCCTGCGTCTCTTTCGCATCTTCGTAGTAGGTTTTTTTACCTGTAATTTTTGTGCTATTATTGTCTTCCCTTTTCAATGTCCAAAGTGCCAAAGCTCTGTTGAATAAGAATTTGACATAATTAAATTATACACTTTTAGAATATGAAATTAACTAAATAATAGAACAATATTTAAATCTTAAACCTTAGTATCAGTTTTGTAGAGACATCAAAGCTTGTCGTGTAAGCCGGTAATTTTGTCGAACAGAGTATAATAACTGACGCAATGTGCATCGGTGGGCGCTGCGGCTGGGCGGGCGAGGAGCGCGGCGCGCTGGAGGCCGTGGAGGCGGCGCTGGTGCACGCCGCCGCGCCGCCGCTGTGCCTGGACCCGCGCCCGGCCGTGGGGCTGCTGGCCGCCCGCCTGCACGCCGCGCCCAGGCTCTTCAACACGCCCAGGATCCGCAGGCAGGCCAAGAGGTTCTCACAGGTAACTCACATTACACACCTTAAAGGTATATTCATGGCCAATCTGAGGTTGTAAAAGTGTTGCAAGCACACCTTGCAACACTTTTACAATATTGGAAGGTCATTTAGTATTCGAATACTTATGATTGCACAGCCATTATAAGTATTCGATTACTTATATCAATACCAATCTATTATAATTTAAACTTGTTTGTTTTAGGTGGCAGTAAATAGGAAGAGGAAATTGGATCAGTTCACACATTATCATGGTTTAGAGATATTAGACTTAATACACCGTCAGAGAGCGAAGAATAGTAGACAATCAGTGCCACTTACGCGACTTACATCTAAATATCCTAAAAAACCACCGGAGGTAAACTTCCTTTTTTTGTATAAAATTTTGAATGTGTAATCAAATTTATTTTTATAAAATCAATCCGTTAATTAGCATGCTTACAACTAAATTGAGTTTTTCTGCCCAGTTTCTTACAACTTACATGACCACAGGTGTTCAAACCCATCGAGCCACCAAAAATGGATCCCCTATCACTAGCAGTGCCGTCGGAGCCGGGCGGGCCGCTGCGGCTGGCGCGAGCATACGAGCGGCCGAGGCCCACGCCCGACTGCCAGCCGCAGCTAGTGGAGGAGTACATCCTAGAGACTGAGAAGACGTCGCCCCACGCCGGCTTCTTCCATATAAAACTATCGATATTACAGAGGCCGTCTGATCAGGAGTTCCTTGGAGAACTGTATGTGGACAGAGATCATGTTGAAGGAGAGAGAAATGGTGCTGCATGTCGATTTACTTTGGGTAAGTTATTTTTATATTAAAAATAAAAACCTAACTCGAATCTATTTTCTTCGTCAATCAGTTTCTTGCTATTAAAATGTTATTACGTGTCTAGAGAACTATTGTGAGTGTATCTCAATATTTGTCTCGATAATTTTATGTATAACATTCTGAGTTGCGTTAAATTGATTGATATTGCAGGATCAAGACTTCAAGCAAATAAATATATACAGCAGTTCACGGAAATATTCACAGAGGAAGGTCGTAAGTCAGTTAGGATAAGACATATTGTGCCTGGACAGCTTCCGAGAGTGTCCTTTACTGGAGGAATGAGAGAATTGGTGAGGATATCTGACTTTGTTTTTACCTATAATACAAACTTTGTTTTTGTTCTGACCATACACCAGTAATAACTGCATGCAAATCCTATTACTAATTTGTACTTAAGTTACTATTGCCAATTAAATGTTTGAGATAATTCATGAAGTCAATATTTTATAGATTTTGATTTTGACATCAAAATATATAAAGTCTGTAATATGTTTTTGTTTGAACAGGGTCAACAGTTATTACTGCAGCAGCGTTCTGCGGCAGCGGCTGCCAGCGTGGCAACCGTTCAGACCCACACCACCACAGTGCCTGTCGTGTAAGACTCACTTATCTATTTTTATTAAATAAACCATTAGCATACCCACGATAATATAATTTTTATCAATCCCGTGGGAAATTCTCAAAAAAAACGTGTTAGTATACCTCTGCGGTATTTATGGAACTGTTATGCAAAATTAAATCCTTGCTCACCTGTTTGCAGTCTATTGTCTGTCACCTACAATAGAAATTATTACAATAGATATTCATCACATAAATATTTGTGTCTTGTGGGAATCGAACCCACGACCTCGTGATCAGCAGTCCGGTACTCGAACCACTAGACCACAGACGTCGTCAATAGTTTTTCTGGTGCGTGGGACGCTCATTTTTCTATCGGCAATTGCGGAAAAAATTTAATGCACCCTATTATTGCTATAGTATGGTATAAGATCTTAAATCAAGATTAGTGTTTTTTTGACGGAACATTACCAAAGTTTAGAATATTGATTGACTGGTAGATAATGCCTTATAATCCGCCGTAGTTTGATGTACATTGAAGTTTAAATAAATACCAATGTTACTAATTTAATATTGTTTACAGAACTACAGCAATACAAGCAACGTCAAATACTCATACAAATGCTCGTCAGCTACCCATACTTGTAAGTAAATAAGCTCTACGTAATTATATTTTTAAGAGGGAACTAGTCTACGTATTTGAAAAATAGGTATTTGAAGAAACTATTGCCGTCTCGTGGCGTGCGAACAGGACAGCAGCTTAGGCTGATTTTATCTACAAAAACCTTGACCAAAAGACGTTTCGTATTCCGCTGTTTTGTTCTTCAAAACTTTTGACCTAAAATAATCTTATCCATGAAGAAAACTGCGGAATGCGTTTGTATGGAGAAAGGGCCAATAGAGATCTTTCTTAAAAAGTTTTCAATAAGTAATAATTAGTTTATATATTATTAAAAGAATACCAATCACCTTTCTGAAGGAATTTTATTAATTTGAATTCAGGTATTTACAAGATATTTATTTACTGTTTTACTCTAAAGTGGATAAATAGTATCAATATAATTTTTATAGAGGTATCTTCAGTAATTATTTACCATCAGGATGTATCACACGAGATATTTACATGAGACCATGTGCACTGTTTAGTATTGTATACATTAATAGTCTGTGATTTATTTATGTAACATTAATTGATTTCGGAATGGCGTTTTACTTACATTTCGACTGAAATGTAATTAAAAAATATTTCGTAGCAGGCGCAGTTACAGCAAGTGGGTAGCGTGACAGCGGTTGGGAACGTGGTTGGCAGCGTGGGCAACGTAGTGGGCAATGTAGGCACAGTGGTGGGCAACGTTGTGGGCAATGTGACCGCCACTAACGACACTGCGCTCAAGCAACAACCATCCCCTACGACACCACGGCTTTCACCACAGGTGCGTATTTGTGGTGGCAATGTGGTGGGAAGCGTGGGCAACATAGTGGGCAATGTTGGCACAGTGGTGGGCAATGTAGTAGGCAACGTTATCACCACCAATGACACCACGATAAAGGAGCAACCTTCACTTACGACGCCACTACTTTCACCACAGGTATGTGAATATATTTTATTATTCCTACAGCTTAATCCAAGAATAACCATTATGTTATTGATTGTATATATTAAATTGAGAATGGAGTACTAATGGTAACCAAAGCTATACAAAACAAAATTAGAGCAAGTTAAATTTCATGAATATAAAACCAATAAGCTTATTAGGATAAAAAGGTTTGTTTCGAACTAGGGGTTTTAGAGTAGATTATTTCGATTACATTCAGGATATTTTCTTCCTCTCATTTAAAGCGTAGTTGTCATATAATGTTGAAAAAATTGCTTTTATAGTCGTTATCTTTATTATAATAGCACTATAAATGCGATAATTTGCCGCAGGCCTCAACGAACCAGTTACTGGCGCAACAGTTGACGAACCCACCGCAACCGCTTAACCCACAGAAGATGCAGTCAGCCATCATCCATATACAGCATCCACTGATGTCCACTGCTGGCACGTCACAGGTACGAGACAGTACAACAGAGACAGATTAATAAGTTAAATCCTGGATACTTATGTAAATGCCTCATTAACACGCGACCGCTACGCGCGAGGTCCTAGGTTTCGATTCCCAGGTGGAGCAAAATGTTATTGGGTTTTACTATGGCATTCTCGGTAGCAATTCGGAGTTTCGATTTGTGTGCGGTTGCTGGCAATAGGCTCGCTCCCATGGGACTTAAACGTACTGGATAAATTAGACTTCAGTTTTTGGGTCCCATTTGTCCAGTAATTTTACTGGCTACATCACCCTTCAAACCAGAAAAGAATAACCTTAGCACATCCTAATGGCAATGGCTAATGCCGAAATATTTAGAGTATTACCACCTTAAAAATTAACAGATTGTTTTTGACTAGGTACTATTTGTGTGTACCTACTCTTATCTGATTTTCTTTGGCAGGTGCAAAATATCCAGTACACCAACACGACGACGACGCAGCAGAAGGCGACCATCACAAAGCCAAGAACAACGAACCCCGCCATTAGCGCGCTTGTTACTAGTCTTATGAACTCCGCACAACAGTTCCAACAAGGTAAGTATTATTCTGCCTTTTTAATAGAAATTTCTAGCCTTTGGCTTTATCCCTTTTTACCTGCTTCAAGTCATATCTTTGCCCATCAGAAATTGGCTTATATTCTGGTTGATAATATGCTTGAACTTTTATTTATAGGTCTGCAATATAGTGCTTAAAATTCTTACTAAAATTGTGGTGATTTCCAGCTATTTTGCGTGTATGGTGTATAATTTATGCTATTATACTTAATCGCTCAATTAAAAGAAGCCTTGTGATTTTTATTGTTTAGTTGTCAAAGTCATGTATTTATCGTCAACAGCGGCCAGTCAAAATGCGGCCAAGTCAGCAGCGAATACACCCACGAGCAACGCCACCATCCTGAACCTACTGAACAGCGCGCCGGCCGCGATGACGCACGCCACGTCCAGCGCCGACAACACCATCGATGCCCACAAGCTGCTCGGCCGCGTCTCCATAGCCGGCGCCAGGATCATTACTGCCACCACTGCCTCACATACCTTACCTACTTACACACAACAGGTGAGCCCGTAATACTTATGATGGCTGTTTTTAGGTCCAATATCCAGCTTACGAGTAAAGACTTTCTAAAAAGTGCCGAGCTGTATAGCTTTTTATCATTTTGTCTAATGACAGATTAACATTTTGTCAATGTCAAGATGAACAACATTTTATACTGAAATAACTTCGGAGCTTATTCAATTCAAACAAACAAAATAATAAAATATTTCCTCTTTATAATATTACTATAGATATGTACTCCGAAAGGGGAAGGCAAACCAAAGCTATTTCCTAGGAAAAACCAATCCAAACCTGCAAATGAAATTAGAAAAATAAATTGTTAAAAAGATTTCAGCCGATAAGATTACATTTTGTAAGTGGCATCATTAGTTTCTCAGTTGCCACCTTTAGATCCCAGTTCCAGGAGCTTTTGATAGTAATGTATGGTAGTAGTATTGCTAATTTCGCTCTATGTATGGGAGCGTCAGATACAGTTCACAGGGTTCGTAATCGTTCCTGATCCCTTGTAAATGTTCGCTGTCCGTTGACTGTAGGGTGTGGGTGTGCAAGTGATGAGCGGTTACGGGCGCGACAGCGACGCGACGAACGTGTCGAGCAGCGAGAGCGCGCTGCTGGAGCGCCTCATGGCGCCCGACGCCGCGCCCGCGCCCGCGCCCGCCTCGCAGCCGCAACCTGTGTGCCATTTGCAGGTACACGAAGTCGCTACAGTTCATTCCTTATTCATTTTCACATTACATAAAAATAATTACCTACATTCATGTCTTAGCCGGGTTACATTGACAAATCGATAAAATATCCGAAACTTTTCGACAACAACAACGCGACCATAGCTACCTAGCCTAGCATACCTAGTTAAATTTAATTATTGTATTTTTTTATAGTTAATTAAAACGGCACAGGTCCAATTACATTAATTAACATAGAGTTATAAATATTAAAATAAAATAAACATTCAAACAACATACAATACAAAAATTAAATTCAAATATATACAGTTCGTGGTTAAAATTATTAATAATTATTTGAGTAAATGGTTAAATAATACTTATATATATGATAAGTACCCTATCATATATAATAGAATAATTGTTACGATCTACCATTAGTTTTTGCCTAACATGACCAGTATTACCTTGGTTAGGTGAGCTTGTTAACCCTTAAATGTGCAGTAGGAAAATGGCTATGGCTACTCTCCCCAAATGATTGTAACTAAGGGGGCGTCCATAAATTACGTGAGGTGTTTAAGGGGGGGAGGGGGTCGAGTCAAATCTCATCTAATCTTACGTTGGAGAGAGGGGGGGTCTCGGCAAATATCACGCAATTTTTTTTCTGAATGAAACAAAAAAAAAATTATACTATTTTGGTCCATTTAATCCAGATTGTACATGCATAAGATTTAATCTTAAGCGTAATCGTAATACGATAAAGATCATTCACTAATTCGTTCAATAGAAAATAATTTCATTCATACTTCGACGTTATACATTTACTTACTGTCAAACCACCATATTTGTTTTATACCAAATAGCTCATATAGTGGACCAACTTACATAGCAATACGAAGTGGCAAGCACTCTTCGTCAACTGCAACTAGTCACGCTCAAGACTTGGACACTCTTTTAACAACTGAGTCTTTTTCCAAATTTACAAAGAATTTAGACAGCAAAGTTTAAACCTGTTCTTATAATTTCAAGAGACGGTGGGCCTGACGAGAATCCGCGATATCGCAAAGTGATCGCACACGCCATAGAGCATTTTAAACAATATGATTTGGACGCAGTATTTATTGTGACTAATGCCCCTGGCAGGAGCGCATTCAACAGAGTAGAGAGACGCATGGCTCCACTTAGTCGAGAACTAACAGGCGTTGTTCTTCCCCATGATTCTTTTGGGACACATCTTGACTCCAGCGGCAGAACATTAGACGAAAGTCTGGAAAAGGATAATTTCAAAAAGGCAGGGGATATTTTGGCTGAAATATGGTCTGCAGTTTGCATTGACGGGCACGAAGTTGTTGCTGAATATATAGACCCGAATAATGACACTTCCAGCGTTCCAGACCTGCCAGGCGAAGAAAGGTACACTGAGCACGTTAGAGAGAGCCAATATTTACTCCAGGTACATTGGCAGTTGGTTTATATCAAATTTTTATGCGTGCCTATTTCATTTTTTTTTATTTTTTAACGAGCACGAATATTAACAAATTTTTATTAAGAGTTACAAAGGGAAATTGTTATTAATTTTTTCTAGGTTGTAAAATGCGATGACCAGAAGTGCTGCAGCCCACGCCGGAGTGATCTGCATATGATTCTTCACGACCGTTTTCTGCCACCTCCGTACCCTATCACTCAAGTTGATGGACATTTGACAATTCCGGACTTTAAAGAGCATGACGGAAAGTCATTTGCTCCATTTCTAATACGCCACTGCCTACCGATTCAACCGCTAAATGCCTTCATCAGCACGCCTTATGATCTCTATTGCCCAAGTGTACGTGATGATTTAGAGAAAAGATGCTGCAGTACATGCGGTATTTACTTTGCATCTAGCACAAGAGCTGCAGAGCACAGACGATCAGCCCACATTGCACCAGCCAAGCAAGCGCGTATGTTCCGAAAAGTGCGACCCACACGGATTGTCACAAGACGAGCTAATGAATTACTTTGTGCAAGTGCCAATGGCTTAGAGTGGCTAGATCAGAACGAAGTTGAAGGATCAGATGATTTTACTGAAAATCATATGGACATGTTGGTTCCAATAGTCTCTCTTGAGACCGTGCATGATTCTCCATGGACTGAATTAGAGTAGATACTCTTTTTTAATCTAAGTAGTTACGATTTAAGTATTCTATTGTTAAATTTTTATTACACTTATAATTAAACTCTCAGCAACATTGATTACTAGTCATAACTAGTCGTAAATAAAAGCACGAAGCAAATTTGTTTTTTTTTTTTACAATAACAATCCAACACGTTTACGTAAGAAACTCACATTTTGAAAAATCTCACGTGAGATTGGGAGATGGGGGAGGGGGTTGAATAAAATCTCACGACATCTCACCAGGGGGGGAGGGAGGGGCAGAAAATTAAAAAAAACACCTCACGTAATTTATGGACGCCCCCTAAAATACAAGAACATAACAGAAATTAAAAAAATATATATGATACTAAACGTTTATAACCTATTTAACAATTTAATAATGTTATTAAAAAATATTTTTCTCAGGGTTTAAGTTTGGCATCACTCCAAGGGCTTCAAGGCATCCAGGGTCTTCAAAACGTGCAAGTGCAGATCCCGGGACTGTCTGCGCCGATATCGTTGTCTCTGAACGTGTCGGGCGCGCCTAGCGGGTTACTCGTGTCTGTGCCTCCTACAACCTCCGTAGTGCTCACCAATCAGCCATCGGTGCTCTCTTTACCTATAGGTTAGTGGGGCTGGAGTTCAAATGCGTACGCGCATTCCAATATTAAAGAACATTTATGGTAGCTATGTTTCACCTTAGAACCAAAAAGGGTAAAAATATTTTTATCATTCATTCAACAAGTAATAATATTTGACTCATGTTCTCTATGTATAACCATATCAATCGAGGTTGTGTTTGTGTAAACAGCGCAGCTTATGTCCGGGAGCGTGAAGGGCGGCGTGCGGGGCGGCAACGTGCAGGTGGTGCGCAGCACGCGGGCGGCGCGCCCCGCCCCCCGCGCGCCCCGCGCCCCCGCCGCCCCCGTCGCCCCCGCCGCCGCGTCCCCCGCCATGCCCGCACCGCTGCCCACGCATACAGGTCACTACAGCTCATATAAACTGTGTACATACGATGTTAGATCAAGGAGGATCTTTGTATCTCATTCATATTTAATATTACGTCATCCATCACCTAAAGTTTCCGAGGTCCCCATTCTAATATTCTTAGGGCCTGTTTCACCACTTCCTGATAAGTTCCCGTTAAATTACTTGGCAGATAAATTCATACAAATTTTGTTCTATTTTTTAATAAAATTTATCCGGCGGTAACCAGAAGTGGTGAAACAGGCCCTTATTGTTACACCTGTATATAATGTTATCAAAAGTTATAGTAGACGAATTCAAATATAAATAGGAAGTTGCCCGAACTGTTCTTTCTAATCTATTAAATAATTATAAGTTAAGCTAACGATTATGTATTTTGCAGGTACGACACAATTCATAAGCCAAGCGCAAGCGCAGGCGCTGAGCGCGCAGCAAGTGCGGCGGAAATCGAACGCGGATAGTTCGTAGTGACGTTATGTGCTACACGTGTTAGTGAAATATACTGTAAATATTAACCCTAGCTAAATTATTGTAATTTTAGTGACTTGATGACATACACGTTATGACATACGTACCCGGCGGCCATTTTTTAACATCAATATTCGCGAAATAGACTTAGATATGTGCGTGTATGCAATAGTTGAATTATGGTTGTATTATTGAATTGTCATGCAGTTATTTTAACTCTTGTTAGGAATAATGTTGGTTAAGCTGCGGTTTGTTAATACCGTAATAAATGTTTTCTAATACATAACTAGATTCAATAAAAACTCTATTTAAGTAGTATCCTCAATGTTGCTATATCAAATACAATAACGTCTGAAACAACGACTGAATTTTTATAACTTAGTAATGTTATTACATAAACAATGTCTACAGATATGCTTAATATTAAATTTATCAGTTTTCATCACACTACATGTAAATGGTCTACAATATTGCAATTATTTGTTTTTAATCATGTCTTTGACATATTTTATTGTATTCGAATTATTTATCATATACTATTTTCAATCATGTATTTTTATTATTTGAATGTCACAAATTATAATATTATGTATGAAATTTAATTTTTAATGCAACATTGAAAGTGATCGGATCATGACATGAATTGTGAGTAAAGTTTAAATTGTTACTACATAGTAAAATAAGAATGTTGATAAATCCGGATATTATTATCTTAGTGGAGATTTTATTTGTTGTTGATATTGTTAGTAAACATCTGTATATAAACGTTGTTAGAAAATTGGTTGGTAAAACTAATTTAGAACTGCACACAGGATGATTAAATATACAGTAAAATTTAGTAAAGTATGATAATAATATATGTGTTGGTTCTTGACTAATCCACACAGTAGAACATTTGCGGAAATCAGTATTAATAAGAATTAAATCACTGTTCGCATGACAACCCAGTACTGACGTTTTTGAACTTAATGAAGTACAACACTTTGTAGTGATTCATGAATCTGTGTTAGATAAGTTGTAAATATGTATCATATAGTTTCGTGTAAGCATCACAGCTATGGTTAGTTGAACATAAGAATGTTGATTTTATGTTTTCAGTATATTAGTGTAGTATAGAGCATGTGAATAGAAATGGAATTTGTATTGGTACTGATGTTAATAGTTACGGGGTTTCGTGGATAATGATAAGGCTCTGTTTACAAAACATTAATTTATTAATAATTGAGAATTTATTTATAGTTTGATTGCGAAATTGAAAACTCATTAATTATTTTGGTCTTTGCATAATATGAACTTAAAATAATTTATCGAGCTAATATTATTGGGAATAATTTCCATTGTGTTTGTGAATCTAGGAGAGCCTTTAGAAAGGTAAATCTCAATCGAGATCTAAATACGTAATATTTTATTGTAACTTTAATAACGAAGCATGGTCTTACAAAATTTTCTAAGACGGTTGGTGGATTTATATGAAGAATGAATGTTACTAAATCTGCGGAACCCTTTAATACTTTTTACAATTAAAAAATTAGAAATAACAATGCAATGTAGATGAATATTTCAACTGAAAGTTTTTTCTGTATCGTGCACATATTTTAGCAGTTATGAGTTCATAACCTCTTATGTGTTTTCCAAAAAGATATGGTTCGTTTCAATTTAAGGAAGTATTAAGACGATTCATTCACCAAAAGCTGTTCTTTCCTCGATGATGATGACAAGTTCCTGGTTTTCGAGAATAATATTGAGAATACGTCTGTATTGTCTATTAATACTCAAACCATCTGTCTCATCATTGCAGGAGCTACGGACCGATAGTGAACTTGTTAATAATAATAATAACATTGAGTTTTGAAATGTGACTTCAAGAAATAGTAAATTGCCTTTTGTTTGGGATAAGTTAAATTCGTTATCCATTGAATATGTGGTGTATGAACTATATGAACGACACTGGTTTTACGCCATGAAGTAATTTTGTCGTATATCTCGTCACGAGATGGAGAGACATAATTATGTCGTGGGCCGCTCGTTAGCCCCCTGAGCGGATATCAATCGGTGAATGTCTTTTTTGTGCATGTCTTCGACACGATAGGAAAGATTTTGGTAAACGATCAAAGCTGTGTTCCCTTATAAGTAGGTCCCAATAGTGTTGTTTAAGTTACAATATTAATAGTTATTGTTACGCCATTTGCACACGCACAATCAGATATTTATGTACTATATATATGAAATATAATGTTACCTGCCGAGATATTGCAATAGGCATACCATTATCATATATTTTATTGTGTACAGTTTTTTATGTACGCGTACGTAGCGATGTCGCTGTATTTACTATTTATTTTAGTTAACGAGATGTGTTCATATTGGCATTCTATGACATGCCTAGATAAGAAAACGATTTTGTTTGGTAGATATTTGTATTGCCTAGGTGTATGATAGATTGCGTGGACATATTTTGCTATTAACACAAATATTGCATAAGTCGAGGTGTAGATGAATAACTGTGCGTTTTGTTGATCTCATTTGTTTACGGACATGTAGCTCAATATGTAGACGATTGTAACATAAAGTTTAATTAAACATGCGAATGTACCTATACTTTAAGAAATAATAAAATAATTATTGTATATATTTTCGAATGGAGATTTTTATAAATAAATAATATTATTTAGTTCGAGGTTGTATGAAGTTTCAGTGTCAACTAGGTCGATTAAACTGCATTGTAAATATTATTTTATTTTAGATGACATGTGATAATGCATTCAGACGTTTATAACATAAATAGTGTACAATAAAAATTTTATGATTGCGTTGACATGGATTTTGTGTATAAAATTGATATTGTAAAAATTAACTTGAATACGTTGTTCAAAGATTGACGGTTCGAACATAAATAAATAACTTTTACACAAAATGTATGCGCTTTTATTATAAAAGTACATTTTTGTATTCGTTTCTATTTTAATTAAGGATAATTCAATATTTTGTTAAAACACCTGATATTTATTTTATCTTAATTGGTAAGAATACTAAAACACAGACTTAAACTTTTGCTTGCGTTGTTTGGCTAGTTTTCAAAGATCGGGAATCTAATAAGTGTTAAATCAAAATTTTACTGTTGCTCTCTTAGGTGATTGCAGAAAGAATATATGTTACGTTAGGTACCTACTTAAAATCAGTGTGGATAAACAACAAAACTACAGTTTGGTTTGGTTAAAAAAGTATGCCTTTTTATTCTTTCAAATAGTCTTCATCTAAATTTATAAGAACATTGGACACAATGAAGCTTTTTTACCGATAAATAAGTATAAATAATTTCATATTCACATAAATCTTATTTATACATACATTACATTTATTTTAATATCAGTCCTCTCAAAAGGTCCATTCTCTCCCTGCAAATTAAACTTTATTATTTACACAGCGATAGGGACTCGCATCTACCGTACATACATACATCAACAATTAACAATTAATAGAGACTATTTACAAAATATATTTCCACGAACACTCACACAATCATACTTCACCGTTTGCACACACCTATTTCACATTCACACCATTTGGCATATGGATGGCGGCACGTCACTAGCAGAGTTCGTCCCAGGCGAGCCACCAGGCCCCTCGGCAGTCCTCGCGCTTCCGCCGCCGGCGTTCGGCGCGATCTGACCGCTTCTTTACGAAGCGAATGTTGTATGGGTCTTCGGCTAACTCTGGGTACCGTGCCACGTCGTGCACGTACTCTCCTTCGTAGCCTGCTGCTGATCCAGCCTTCTGGATTTCATCTAATTCGGCTGCGGACCAGTCGAGCGATCCGCCGAGTCCGCTGCGCAGCGCTTCTCGCTCACGGTGCCATGCTTTCCGTACGGCTGCGGTGCGCGCGTGGTGCAATAACCGTTGTCTCTCACGTTCTGCACTAGTTCCGTAGCGTAAATTGACAATGCTTGTCTTTCCATGAATTTTTACGTCCGCGTAAGAACGTCCTCCCTCTGCAACTTCGTGGAAGGTCACATTCAATTTTCCTTGCATCCGTTTCAATTGTTGTTTATCATCAGCGGCGCGCCAAGTATCCTCTTTCACGAAGTAGAAGACGTCTTGTTGGTCTCCATGGACGACAAAAGAGAATGGCAGAAGATGGGATCGGTTGAAAACTGAGGTATACACGTCACGGTAGATGGCGTTAGCTGATGGCACAGTGGTGACGACGGCGCGTCCACGGGAGTTTCGCGACACGAGGATTCCGCGTCCGAATGGTGGTTCAGAGTCGGAACCAATCCGTTTCGGTGCCAGGTTTAATGCGTCAGTCTTGAGAGCTGACAAAGCCGGTATCGATAGGCTTCTGAAGTCGGCAATTCTTTTGTTCGACATATGTGACAGGAATCCCGATTCAATAGTGACTGTCGGAAGCAGAGACATGGCAGAAGGAAGGCCAGGGCTGCTGTCTGCTGGCGCGGTGCCCCACACAGGTCGACCGCGCGGTATACTAGGCAGCACTGACCCTCCGGGCAGCTCGTCAGGATAGAGCTGAGGTGCTAGGCTCTTCGTGTCGTAACCAAGCAACTTCAGCCACGACAGATGATCTAATGACAAAAAAAAAACATTTGATCAATTATAATAAATTGGTATTATGTGTTTATAGTAACAAGTATAGATTCAGATCGTTACCTGTTGGTTTCTTGTTTTGCGGCCTTACGTTGATTGGATCGTTACCATTGAATCGGTATAGATGTAACTGAGCTGGGTTGTGTATTCTTTCTATGAGATTTTCCCACAACGGAGACATCCATTGTCCAATCAGAGGATCGTAAACTTTTCCATTTGCCATATGGACTAATGACGTCACTTGATCCAAAAGTCCTCCACAGAAGTCAACAGGTAGGTATAAGTATGGATTAGAATCGTAAACGATATGTCCATATGGAGATCTCATAATTTCCCTTATTCCTTCTCCATACTGATTGAAAATCATTACTGGTGTTCCACATTGGTCAGTAGCAATATAATACTTATGTCGAGCAACCTAAAAATGGAAGATAAGTAGTTAGAATTCAGATTATAAAAAAAAACGGTTTTTCGGGTCTCTCTCTACTCTACATACCTGAGTATAGATTAGATGTCCCCTATCGTCGTAAACTAATGTCATAAATCTGTTTTCACGTGGCGAATAAATGTGGCTTACTTCATGAGGTCTTTCTTTATTCGTGTAGAAGAATTGGGTTACATTACCAAAGTTGTCCTTTCTTGTAGATAACCTAAAATGGTACACATTGTTAGTAACTTACAAATACACGAGTACAGCAAGAAAAAGGTTAAAATAAACTACTTTAAAAAAACGGAAAATAATTCAATTTACCTGTCGAGATGGTCATAGAAGTATCGAACATCAAATCTTCCTCGTTTTGTTGCTCTAATCAAAAGTCCTTTAGAATTGTATTGGAATCTTTCTTCTCTGGCATTTTGGGATACCAGTCCTCGGCTATCATATCTGTATTGACCTTCGCCAAATTTAACTATGCGGTCCATATCATTATATTCCATAGGGATTGTGTTACCCCTGTAGGTCAATGACAGCATATTACCATTATCGTCGTATCTAAAGCCCCAAGGTTCTTGCGCCTCTACTCCTGTTAGTTGGCCATCACAGTCCCAGGTGTAGTTTTTGACATTTGTATACGTATTAACACCCACATTCCGTGTATGTGTGCGTGTCTGAGATATTCTTCCATGTCTATCATAAGAGAATTCCATTCTGAATACTTCCATTCTGTGGATGTTAACGGTCACTTCCTTTTCTAAGAATTGATTGTTAAGTAGACGAGAGAACATAGCTATTCCATCGTATACCGAAGTTTCATTCCATTTTTGTTTAGATACAGTAAATTGCCCTAGTATTTCAGGAGAGCCCGTTTTGCTATTGTAAACGATGTGGTGAGGTATTAAAGTTTGACCACCAATTCGACCTTGGACGGAAGTTATTCTATAATTGTTATCATATTCGTAAATTATTTTTGCATTGCTAAGTCCAGTTTTGGCACCATAGTCCAACCTTTCTTCGGTCAATAAACCACCAACATAAGTAGATTCCCATCGATAGTCGACATCACGATCAACGTGTAATATTTCAGATGGTAGCCCACTTGTTTCTGCGTAATGAATCTGAGTTTGACCATCCCCATGAACTACTTCAGAAACTTTATTCGTAGTGAAGTAACGATATACAACTCTAGCACCATCGCCTGGAAATACAGTCTGGAGAAGCTCTCCTGTATGAGCATAGTGTTGCAAATATTTCTTTGAAGAACCAGGTGGAGTGTATGTAACTCTCAAAAATCCTATTGATGGTTGCACACTAAACGAATGGTTTGATCCCGAAGGCAAAATAACATGCGTCAATCCACCGTCTTCATCGTACTTGTACTTGAAATTTCTTTGACTAGCTAAAGTAATTTTAGAAACAAGATTCCCTTCATTGTAGTATATGAATTTTGTACCGTCTTGAGGACTCGTTATCTCTGATAGCATTCCATGTGGGTCATAGCTGTAGCTTTCCTCGCTGTCGCCCCATTTCCAGCCATTGATTCTATAGAATCTATCATACGATATATTGAGAGGAGCCCCGGCTCCGTGAGGATTGAACGAAAGGGGTAATCCAGCGACATCGTAAGATATTGTAAATAGTGAGCTTCTGTCAGCGTTGAAGAATGTCTCACGACTTTTGAACTGGTCAAACTCAATTATTAGCACTCTGGAGTCGTTAACCCATATTTCTCTGTTCAAAGTTTGCTGTGGGTTCCGCACATCGCCCACTAAAGTGTATAAGGAGTACATGTTGTTGACCAGTGCATCTCCAAATGTAGTAGTTTGATGTGACCACATATGAAGCATTTCTGCTTCTATTGGCAAAGCAGCTTCTAGTAAAGGATGCTTTGCAGCCGCAATGCTTTCGAATTTTCCAGCCCATGGTGTTTCAAGGAGTAATGTATTGTTTGTATAAATGCGACCTTCAGTTATTTGTTTTCCATTGTTTATCGTGATTTGTTTGAATGATTGTCCGTGTAACACGTATTCGCATTTCTTAGCAACGCCGACAGGTATTGTACTGGATGGATTTGATACAGTGACAGCTAATCCGTAATTCTTTGCAAGGCCAGAAGTTATGTGTACTTGTTCACCCGATGGCATAATAATTTTGGTTACTCTTCCTAGTTCGTCGTAGTTGTAAATTACGGTATCTCCAGCCTAGAAAATAATAATAAACCAATTACAAGATACGTATTAAAAAATAAACTATTTACATGCAGTGTACACAGCATATAACTTACGCCTGATCTACTATTGAGTAATCCAGTGCTAGCATCATAATCAAATTCCATTTCGGCTGATCCTTTCTCTGCTATTCTAGTAAGATACCCAATTCCTGAAATCTTTAATTCGAGTTTATGATCTTGTGTATTCTCGATAGAACTAACAATATTGCTGTAATCTCTGAGTAATTGTATTTTATTCCCAGAAGCATCAGTAACGGTGGACAATTTTCCGAAACTTGTATTCTTGGAATACAAGAATGAATATCTCGTTTTTCCCGATGTCAAATCCTTGGTGGTGATATGTTGACCATAGCGGTTGAATACGTATATTTCTGATGTTGGTGGATACGGTATTCTGAATTCTCCATTTTCGTCATGGGATGGTAAGTAGTGTTTCAGCGCCAAAATATGTAGCGATCCTGAAATAAGAAGTTTCTTTGTAAGTACAACGTTGCTGTTGCATCGGTAGGATGCAGCTTGGGTTTACACTTAACTGACGAAGTTCTAGTAGTTAATAGGTTTTATTTTAAGACTTCTGTTAAAAAGTAAATGATATTTGCAATAGCATATTTAATCTGGGAATTGAACCCAGTAGGTACGCCATGTTTCACAGTTAAGCAGCAACAAAGTAGGTAAACAATGCAAATATATTATCTTTAGTACATAACATTTAATTTACCTTGATCAACAACATTAAGAACACCATCTGGAGTAACAGCAAGAGCAGAAATTGTTTGGAACTTTGCATTGGATGACAGTAAAGTTTCCGTGCTTGTAGGGGGTTCGTCACCAGCAGCAACACTAAGCCGGCATGGACAACCAGCATCGTCTCTAGAGTTTGTAGGTACAACCGTAGCAGAGGCAGATGAGTTGCATTCACAGCTTAATTCTTTCAAATTTTCCTGAACTTTTCCAGCAAAGTGCATAATTTTACCAGATGGGTCAATAGATTTTATTGCATTCGTTTTCTTAGAATCAGCTTCCGCAACATACAGAATACCACTAGGTGCAAAAGCTATGGCCAAAATTGTGCCTAAGCTTGAATCTTCCCTGATATCCGTGGTCGTTCTGTTAGTGGCTTTCGTTATAGGCTTTCCGTCGCTTCCTATACGACAATGTGATGGTTGACCAGCAACTACTTTGATTTTCATATCAACTGTTAGTTTTAGTATGATTCTGTCGTCTATGAAATATAGGGATCCATCCAGAGGTGATAAGGCTACCCCTGTAGGCCACTGTAGCTGTGCTTCATACGGTGCAATGGCTCCTCGGCAAGGCACTGGTGACCAATGGTTGTGGTGACCGTGATGACCAACGAGGGTGTGTATGATGCCATTTGGATCTACAGCTCGTATGTTAGTACCATCTGCGATATACATTGTTCTATCTGCAGCAATTGCAAGACCTGGAAAGGAATAATATACTTGTTTAATTAGGTACGTGATGTAAAAAATCCGCGATTTTAGATAAAGAATAAATAATAATATAAAATGTCATAATCATTATAACTGCAATTCTATTTAAATTAAGTGTACCTTTGGGATGAGCCAGTTTAGCTTTAATCGCTGGTCCTTCATCACCACAATTTGAATCGTCGCCAGGAACGCAACGATCTCCATTTCCAACAACAGCCTCAGAATTTGTAGCAGGATCTCGCACTTTTTCTAAAGCTATTACTCTTCGAACTTGGTGTCTTTCAGAATCTGATATGTAAAGATATCCGTCGGCTGGTGATATACAGATATAGTATTGATATGCAACTTGAGTAGTTCTGAAATTGAAAAACAAAGTTATAAAATTTACTGTAATAAGGAGGGCGGAACGATAAACAAGTGTCTTCGGACAGGACGTTTATGAGGTAAGATGTTAGTTGGATTTATAAAAACTAGACGCCTTGAAGGCTCTACTTAGTTTCTGCGTAGGCACCGTGTAGTCGGTGCGTAGCCATAACATAACGCAAGTGCTTAGACACAGCGTACAATGAACCAAAAGCGCAACGCAAAGGGAACCTAACCTGATTGATAGTGATCTTTCGTAGTTAATACTTACTGTAATTGAAGAACGGTAGTGACAACACCTTCAGGAGTGATACGGCGGACAAGATTAAAATCGCCAACATACAAAGATCCATCCGGACCCGAAGTAAGTGCCGTTGGAGTCAAGAGACGCGCGTCTGCTGCCTTGCCGTTGCAGTGGTCAGGACATTCTAAAGATCGTTGAAGGCCGGTACCCATTACCACCTAAAATTATCATAGAAGTTACATTATTCCACCGTATGAATTTAGAAGATATTTTAATAAAGAACAGAATAGTTATAAACCAACTTATTCTTTACCTGCACAGTTCTGGGATATTGTTTCAAATGGAGTAGTGCTCCGTCACCTTTCTGCAGAATGCCCTCATGAAAGTTGTAATGGTGGTGTATGTCTAGACCCCATCCACCTATGTCTGAGATGTCAACATCAAAGCCAGCTAGCGTAGCCGTCTGTGTCTCCCATACGATAGACCCACATGATGTGTACTCATATCCTATTGATATTTTTGCTTGTGCTTCGCCGTATACCTACAACAAAAAATTTAATGTAGGAATCAGTAATCCCTCTCATTTTAAGGGGAAACCTGTGCCAAGTAGTAGGAACAGTAAATTGGTAGATGATGGCAACATATTTTTTATGGTATAGGTGGTAGGAATATGGTATAATTAAGGAAAGATCGCCTTCATCGCAACATCTGAGGAGTCACATTTTGAAAAATATGTATTGACTATCTTTATGTATTTTTCATGTTAAGTTATTTTTAATAAAGGAAAAAATAAAATATGTATTGATATAAAACCGGTTCAAATAGGGCAAGGTAGCAAGTTTTCATATGGTCATGCTATCTTACCTTTTGTTTGTATACGTTCCGTTTGTTCCACGCGAAGATATGAGTCAAATCGGGATCAGCTTCGTAGGTGTGGGTGTGCAATGAGCCTTCGATTTCAACGCGAACATGCACGCGTACAAGTGATGCTGGGACCACACGACGAGTAAGTTGTACGTGTACGCATGATAGGTAGCCAGCAGATTGAGATGAGCGGTAGGTCAGCTTCACCAATGAGCCAGGAATACCAATTGATTCGCTTACAATCTGCAAATACACAAATCGATTCTTAAGTGATTCGGTCCGTGTATCTAAAATAAACAACAGTCTCTTTTTAACTTTCCATTCCCAAAATAAAAGTTTGTAGAAAAAGGATTTTCGTGCTTAGCATTTATGTACACTGCATAGTTTTGACCAATGTGTGTGGTAAGTTTGTTAAACGAGGAAGACATACTGAATAATATATAAATAGGTATATAACATCATAATATTATTGCACAGTGACACTAAAGCCGTTAACAATTTTTAAATATTTTACGAGGTTTGACATTAGACGAATATTTATTTACTTAGTTGTTCCATATGCCTTCCCAAAATCCCGAGGCCTGTGACATAGGTAACTGTGCAGTATTTATATATTACTTAATCGATAACTACTGACAATCGTGTTCAAATTCAAGAAGAAGAAGAAACTCCATGGATACTCTTCCAGTTCTTACATTTTTTACTGGTGTTACTTGCGATATCAGAATGTGTGGATATTGTAGGTTAATGTAATAGGAATTTCTTGTATAATTATGGATACGGGTCTAGTCAGCGAGACTAGTTCAAACTACGCTTACCTGAGCTTCAGGGTATATAACGGTGGTAGTGGTAGCAGATGAGGCAGCGGGCGCTGCCAGTGGTGGTACTGCCACCACTTCAGGTCGGAGTCGCTCGTGGTCGTGTGCCGCGCACGGCGGTGTTTCTGATTCCCACCATTGCGGTGTTGGTGACCAGCCGATGCGAGGTGGAGCCCTAATAATTATGTGCAGTTAGTAAAATGAAGTAATTGGAGGGTAACGAGGGTAGTGCTACATTTTGCCATGAATCATATTTATAACTAGCTTTCCGCCAGCGGCTTCGCCCGCGTGATCTGGGTATATATTATAACTTTCATCCCTTATTTCAACCCCTTTTTTCGCACTTATATAGCCTATTTCCTTTCTCAGGCTCGAGACTATCTGTGTACCAAATTTCAATTAAATCGGTTTTGTGGGTTTGGCGTTAAAGCGCGACAACAGACAAAGAGTTACTTTCGCATTTACAATGTTATAAAGTAAAGATGTTAATTGCTAAACATAATACCTATTATTAAATAATTTTTGTATTAGTATTCAGATGACACCTGTAACAGAAAGTCCAGTGAATTAGTTCTAAACTAAAAAAAAATTCTTACCTAGGCGTTGGCACTTTGACATTGTCGTCACTAAGTTCCATTTGCACTGGCGGCAATACGACGATCTGATTCCATGGCACGAAGACAGTCTTCCTCAGCGGCTTGAACGGAGATCGCTGGAACTGCAGCGTCACAGCGCCGCCTCCGTTCACCAGCACGTCAAACCTGATCGATGGCACAAAAGTATTGTTTTTTAAAGTGCAAATACTACTTCGGAGTATTGTTGGGCTCTGACTAGCTTAGACAGAGCTCAGCTCAACATTTCGCGATATAAATTTTTTTGGGAGTGCGGAAAATCCTCATGGCTTTATTTAATAGCAACAAAAAACTCCCTTAAAATTGTGTTAGATGAATGGCGCCAGGTGACACATTTGAGTACTACCTACTATTTGATCGGATAAAACCAAACCAATAGATATCCTAAGTTTAAAAAACAAATTGGCTTCGTAATAACGAATGAGTCATCGGCTCATCGCTCTCGCTAGTTGTTTGACAGAGAAAATAGTCCCATATATAGATCTACCTACCAGTAAAAAAGATAAGATATGAAATTAACAAATAGTTGCATTGTTAACTCAAATTATGCTTTAAAAAAATACAAAAATATAACTAATATTATATCAAGTTTTTTATTTAAATTTTATCAAATTTAAAGACAAGGCAACATAAAAGCTTCACTTAACACACTTAACACTACTTTTTAAATTGGATTGCTAAAAGTTAACAAAAATGTAGGGTAGTTTAGTCTACCCGTTACTGTATGTACGCTGTAGAGGGTTCGGATTTAAATAATATCTATAAATTAGGTAAATGCGATACAAGCCGTAGAGGATTTCCTATGGGTTTTGATTAACTTAGTGATTTCTTTGCGTCTTGTAAATATAAAACCCTGATTTTAAAAACTTTATAAAAATATTCCAGAATCAAATTCCATTATACAATAGTAGGTATCATTGAATTTTAAATTGAATACACATCTAGCAGATATATCTATCGTATAGTTCCGAATATTTACAATTGCTGACACGGTTTGCAGAACCAGCAGAATTAAATAAGTTTTGCTAGCTATCTACTTACTTATTTAAAAACTTTAAATTTTCGATTCTGATCAATAAATGTTGGCTTTGCAGTAAATGTAGGTACGTTCGTAGTAAGTAATTACTTATGTATTAACTATGGTATTTACTTAGACTTAACCCTTTACTGAAACACAGACGACGTCTGTGGTCTAGTGGTTCGAGTACCGGACTGCTGATCACGAGGTCGTGGGTTCGATTCCCACAAGACACAAATATTTATGTGATGAACGTAAGTGTTTGTGTTTGTCTGGGTGTTTAAAAAAAAAAGTATATTAGTATTATATCCATTGTCTAGTACCCATAGTACAAGCTCTGCTTAGTTTGGGACTAGATGGTGCTGTGTAAAATGTCCCAGGATATTTACCTATTTACTAGAAAATTGAAACAAAAGTAGAAATTCTAAAATAAATAGGTACAAAAAGGTAACTGTCTCGAATTCCGTTCCGACGTTTTTAATGATCCCTTATAATATTTTTTCTTGGTATTTAATTTAAGCAACGGCATCCAATATTTTCTACGCTTTTCTTTGTTTCATTCTACCTTTTTTACCTTTAATGAGATATTGTTATCGGAACGTGTTGAGCAGGGGTTTAGTTTGATGATCAGCACTTCTAAAAAAGCTGCGAAAAAATTGCGACGTTTCCTCCAGTTACATTTTTAAACGCGTCGTGATGTTATTTAGTGCCTTGAGAAGTAATAAAAAAAGCGTGGCGAGTTTTTTATTGGTGCCTTGTTGCTGGAACATCATTAAAATGCAGTCTAGTCTTCTTGTTCAGTTTTATAATACGAAACCAAGTGACATTTATTATTTCATAAGCGTTTTAAGCACCTACACTTTTTTGTAAGTTCGGGAAACGAAGCTACACGTAAACAGTTACTGAGTTACGGTAATTGGTTTTTAAAAGCTGCAACGTGACGCGTTATTTGATTACATGTTCACATGATACTGGTTTAGTTCCGCCGCCTAATTCGATTTCATACTTGATGATTTTACGTACGTGTAAGCAATATCAAAGACCGTGTCCGAAAAGTAATCACCACCATCGGAACAAATGTTTGTGTAGATAATTCAAATATTTCTCTTTGTCATGCTACGTTCAATTACTTCCTATAAGAAAATTTTGTTTCATGATTCAACGGTCATCGTGACCAATAGTTTTTTTTAAAACTTGATGTCATACATTTTACACGGAAACATTGTTATGACATGGTAAGTAATCATTTAACCCGATTGCCTAGTGCCATATTTCGTTCATTGGTTTACGTAAGGATATAGGTAATAACTGCGATGGTTCATGGTAATGAATTTACATAATAATTGTACACTGAAAAAAATACATTTATACTTAAGTGTTTTCTAATTGGGTGTACTTTCTTAACAACAATAATTATTAAAACGCCTTGTTCTGGTTGTTGGTATTTAATTAAAGTAAACACAGGGTGATTAAAATTATTTAACGATCATACGTACCACCGTAAGCCATCGGGACTTTATTAATTTACTTAATAAGTTGCCGTCAACGTTCATTAAAAAATAATTATGTTCGGACCTAAAGAGGTGTAATTTTAAATTTTTGGTTTATGAAGGACTCAGGCAGTCTGTCAGTGACTTTTGCTATTCTATAAATATGGGACCATTCACATATTGAATCTATTGAAGACATTTATCTCCGCTATTGCCATTCATCGAGCACAATTTCAATATTTTGCTGTAATAACAGTTGGCGATAAGGCTATTCTTGTAGATAATTGAAAAGTTACCGCTCAGCAGTCGTTGACACAATAGAAGATACTTACCTACGTACAATTTAATATTTAATTCGTACAAAAACATAGAGATAATTCGTACAAAAACATAGTCTTTGTACAAAACGAATAGTTGTGATTCGAAATTCGAAAAGTAATAATTTCCCTTTACAATTGTTGTACTAACCATCCACCCTGTCTGGTGAGCGTGAATCCGAAGCGAGCCTCCCGGTCGACGGAGACCCTGATGCCGATGATGCCGAGGCCTTGCGGCGAGACCACCTGCCCTCTCATCACCGACACACGGCTGCACAGACCAGCTCACGTCAGTTCGAGCCACGGAGCCACAGCACATGGCATTGAGCGATACGATTCACACCGAAGAAGAAAAAAACAAGCGAAAAGAAATAGTCGCCTTTTTGCATAGTTTATAGAGGTCAGATTTTGTTTCTTATTATCTGATCAGACTATCGGACTCACTAGAAACATGTTCAATTCTCGTTACCGATATTTTTGTGATCTTATTCAATGATTTTTGTGTACTCAGACACTTTATTTGGCACAAATAAAATTTATTGTGAAAGTGAGCATTGATTTTAGTGATTTGTATTATTAGATCATTGCTAAGATTGAGGATGTTCGGGTGACATTTCCGAGTCGGGTGTCCTATATGGCCTTCCGATAATTTGATCAGATTGTCCGGTTCAACTATTGTATGGAAAAACCGGACACCTTGTCACGTATAAAGTGAATTCAAAAGAACTGAAATTGATTCTATTTATCAGTAATAATAAAACTATTTCTTGTTGATGTAAAAAAGTTAATTTTATAGCCTTTGTATGTTAAACGAATAATTAATTATGCTAAACCTGGCATCGCAATAAACTGGGTACGAAATAAAGCGAAATGTACCTAAATAGTAAGTAAATAGCTTTCAACTTTAAGTACGACTTGTAACCAAATAATGATAGTAAATTGTGTGAACCGTATCGTTCAATGCACACCATCGATCATAAAAGTTTGAGCGAGGTCTCGTGCTATGCTTCACGTAAGTATCATAGTGTAAACGCTGTGAGAGTGAAGTAAAGTATGAAAATAATTTAAAAATAAAATAAGAAGTCTTAGCATTGCACATTCTCGTATTAGGATCAGCTAAGTATCTAGGACGCATTTCTGTTTACATTTCAATATTGTCATTAAAATTAAAACAAAATGCTGAATTTAAATAATTTAACACAAAAAGTAACGTAAACGGAAATCTACCTAGAAAGGTATGTATGCATGTAACAGCTGCCACACAAACCATAGTCAATCAATTTTGTTATTACTTCATGTTTGAATGTTCGGTTACATATTCATGACGAATGAAATTGGTGCAAGAAATGTTCGCGGCATCATCAATATCCAAATTGGAAGAAACTTTGGCTTTATTATTGACACAATTTACAAGTTAATAAATGTTAAGATTTACTGTGAATTTAGTACATAATAATTTTGATATAGCGATTGTGACACCCGTGGTGAGGCTCCACAGGAGACGGAAAAGCGTCAAAAGTGGTGAACGCTATATTACAGCCAAAAATCAATGTATTTAATGAAAAATGAATTACTATTGAGAACGAGTGATTCGTTTTTATTTATGACTGGTTTTCCGCCAGCGGCTTCCCCCGCGGGGTCTGGGTATTTGTTATAAATTATAGCCTATGTCACCCGGATGGATACGGTGAAAGAATTTTTCAAATCGGTCCATTAGTTTCGGAGTCTATTCAATTCAAACATACAAACAATGAAATTTTTCCTCTTTATAATATTATTAGTATAGATATACACCATCAGATTTAATAATCAATTGTTAAATTTAAAAGTTGGTTTTAGAGTAATATCGGTACCTATCCGTTTGAAACCTTAAATATCTACTAAAATAATTAAATATTTCATTAGTCAATTTAATATAAATATAGGTAGGTACCTTTTCGTCTTCAAGGCGCAAATGATATTCATGCCTTTCAAAGCTACTGTTGGTCCTTAAGTGGTTAAAGGTTGAGTAAAAAGATTAAATAATCTAGACCTAATAGCAAAACTTAAAATACTTATAAATTCATGTGAAATGTACAACATAAATTGTTCACAATATCACGATATAGCTGTTGTAATCACAATTGTATTTATGATTAATGTTCATGCAAGCGTCGTCGCCGTCGTGTCTGATAAGCAAAAGCTCCAACTAAGCTTTTAATATTTTTTGTATTTTATCACACAATTTTTTTTTTGTAGAATAATCATTTGAGACAGACGCATTTAGAAACAACATAAAAATGTTTCATTGATATTTCCAATTTAAAACATGAGTGTACGTCATACCTATCTTTTATTTATTTTCTTTTCTTTAACAAAAATTACCCAAAGTTTTTTGTATAAAGCTACGTAATAAAAATCATATTAGAACTCGATAAAAAAATTGCATGTTCTTCATATCTTTCCACGAAGGCTGAGAAAGTAATATTATGATGCTCTTAAGAATAATACACCTAAAAAGAAACATTTTAAGTAGAGGCATCTTCCAAAATATAATCTGTAACAGTTAGGTACAGGTCATTTTTAAATCATGATTACACACAACACTTATTAAGAGAAGTTGTATCTGAAAGAGGACACATTATTAATTATTATTGTTATTTAGTGGTTTTGACGAACAACGTAAGTTCAGTATTATTTAGTTGTTAAACATTTATTAAAGCACATTAGGTTCATGAAATACATATAAAAACTTAAAATATACCAAGTATACAGCGCTTTAAGAATTGTACTGCCCTTTAAAACATCAAAATGCAGTAGATCCAGTTTATGCTAATAAAGTGCAGAGGCAGACAGTTCTGAAAGCGATGAAATAAAATCGAGGGAAAACGTTCGTTGCACCAATTTCAATGTGTAATAAAATGTCGTCAATGACTGATTAATGGAAGCGATGGTTGTAATGTACAATGTCGACAATTTTGCTATCATCTTGCTGTGAAGTAGTAGGAATACATTCAAATAAGTTGTGTTTTGGTTAGTTACAAAGGGTGAGGATCTAAACACATAAAGAGCTCGGGCGAAGGGTAGGGGGTTGGTTAACAGATGAAAGACGCAGACAAAGGGTAAGGAACACATAAAAGGGTAAGTTTATTTGAAGCTTAATTTGCGTGTTCGCTGAAATTTTGCTCAATTGATAATATACAATTCGCGTCAATTTGTATATTTTGCAAGCCCTACTCCTATCGATTGTGTTAAAAACGTTTTGCGTGAAAGCGTAAATGATTTTCCTAAGTTTCATATAGTATAACAAAATTATTCCATAGTATATATGTGAACTATAATATAAGCACAGTAGACGAGACAAATAAACAATACAAAATACAATTGTGACTGCGGCAAATCATATTTGAAAAGAGACGCGGTGTACACGGACCGACGGCGGTGCTTGATTTACGCTGAGGCAGCGAGGATTTTGTCGCAGTCACACGAAAACATTCAAGACAAACATACAGATGTTACATACACATAGAGAATGAAACGAATACAGACAAAGGATTAAACGAAAAGTGAAAAAGCGTCAGTGGTACCGTTCGCGTGTCTGTTGTGGGACACGCGAAGGTCACCGGCATCACACTCATATGCAGGATTCGCAACAAAAGGGAAGAGGTGAACAGATACTGAACACTGAGGGGCGAGGGCGGGCTGACTGACACTTACCATGGTGTAAAGGAATTCCAGAACTCGCTAGGAGTGGCGGACACACGGCGGCACAGGGACACAGAAAGACAGGACAGATTACTACACAGATACCTACATCCCTCAGTGCAACCCCACCCCGGTTTTGCAACCGCTTCGGCCGATTGCACTCGTCTATATTGGTTAGCTTGCGTTTTAACACTGTATTTACCGATCAAATTTCTGTTAATTACGAATCGATACACAGACAAAGCCCGTTTGCATTAGAACAGCACCACTACTATTGATCGATAGGTAATTCAATGCAAAACAATGCAGGTTGCACCAAAGATTGAATGTGGAATAGCATGCTGGATGGTGAATAGGTACATGGGGGAACCCCGTCATGTTACTTTTACAAGGGCTTACGGAACAAATGCCAGAACGCAATATAACCACTCTAGACTTTTGAACTTAAATAAAATAGTGAAGCGGCTCGTGTTTTAATGCAAACAAACTTTTAGAGGCGCTTTTGCATATTAAGCGAGGTGGGTTGACTACTTTTATTATTCAGTTTTGCTTTGTCTTATTTATTTAAGAGATTGTTCGAAGTTTTCTCAACGCACACGTTAAAGTAGGGCAAATAAAAACTTTCAGAATTTGTTTACGAACTTAGATCATGAAAGACTCGTTTGAGTTTATTTTGTTATAAAAGCAGTCTTAGAAGAATAATCAAAATTTTATCCTCATGCTAATTTTAATTGAATTTAATAAAAACAATAATTATAACCTAGATAATAATACTTTCATGATTCAAGTTTAAAAATTTTGTTTAAACTTATTTAAATAAGGTATTTTTTTATCGTGAAGACAAACAAAACTGTTCGAAAGCTTTTGAGCGCTTGATTTATTTCTAATATTATTTTGTTATTAATAAGACGCAATTATTTTGTTTAGACAAACAGGTAGGGTTAGACACACACAAGGGATGAACATTAGACAATACACAACACATCGGATCTGGTGTGAAAAAAAAAATTAATACAAAAACTCATTATCCAAATAAAAAATTCAATGGTGAAACATAACCATGCTAGGATCGCAAACAATAAATCATAATTTTTACACGCGAGAAAACAGAGGAAAATCAAAACACTTCCACCAGATGAGAAAATAAATTGTAAGTTATAAAAGTATTTAAAGTTATCAATCAAATTAAAATAACCACACCAAATCCTCGGAGAGGTTTAGGAAGATGAGCGGGAATTATATGGTGAAGGTGCTAGTTCCTAATTAATTTCATGTCGGAATGATTTTTGTATCTTCTTCTTACACATAGGTATACATTACAGTACGGCGATGATATCACGGATCTAAAATCATTGTAAAGTGCAAATATAATTAATTCATGAATTGTGCAAAACCGACAAGTCAGTCCTAAACCAACTGGTTGCAAAAGATATCGTTACAACATCTTTTAGTTTACTGATCCTATAATGGTTAACATAATATGTTAGTACTAACGACATCTTTTACGTACATGAAGTGATTTGGTGTTTGTTAAAATTTTATAATTTTCTTAGTCTACACATACCTTTCAGAATATTCATCCATGTGTGCATAACTCTGCACTGAGTTTTCTTCTATGAGGAATTTGACGCGTTGGTAGAAGGAAGCGGTGACAGAAGGCGGCTGTTTTCTGAGGAGTACTTCTACGGGATCGTTGGAAGCTAAGCACATGATGTGCTCGGCGCACTCCGGTCGACTGCAGCATTCCGAGTCCGAGCAGTCCGTCATGCCATCTTCAAAAGTGTAGTGCCATTGTCAGGGGACAGCCAATATGGTTTTTGTTTGGTTTTAAATTTAATCGTCTTACGATTGAGCCTATTTTATCTGCAAAAAAGAGGCACTGACCTTCATCGTTATCTTCGTTGTCATTGCAGGACAGTTCAAGTGCGATGGAACAGTCGGTGCCAGCCCAGCCGTCAGCACAGGAACACCGATATACTCCGTCTTCCAGAAGACATTGCCCATGACGAGAACAGCCATTTGGACAGCCAGCTGTATACATTAAATTATTAGTAAGTAATTAAAATTAAGACTCAAATTCTTTCTTATATACCTTTTCCAGTGCAACTTATCTTACTAAAATCACTATAACCGGCTGCATGAAAAAAATAATACACTTTAAAGATGTGGTGCAACTTACGCAAAGTACAATGTCGGCCGTTCCATCCTTGGGTACACACACACGTGCCGTTTTTGCATTGTCCGTGGTCGTGGCAGCGCGTGTCACAGGGCCGCTGGTCACACATGGTACCTGTCCAGCCATCATCGCATCGACAAACACCTTCAGCACAAACACCATGCGGTCCACAGTCCAATGAACACACCACTAAAAGATATAAATCGGGTTAAAACGTTACAATACATAATAATATTACGACAATTCAGAATTCAGACTTATACATATACATCTTGTTTTTAATGTTTACCTTGTGAGCAATCGTCTCCAGTATAGAGTGGGTCACAAACACATCTTCCTGCGTCAAGGTCATAGACGCCCCGTTGAGAACATGCAGGAAGGCAACGTTGTACCCTGGCATCGCGTTCGCTGCAGGAGGCTCCTCGCCAACCCGCTCGGCATACGCATCTACCACGCACGCACGACCCATGGCCACCACAAGTTGGGTCTAAGCAATCCTCTGAACACAATAAAACAATTAAGTGAGTATTTTTATTTAATTTTTTTATTTGTTTTCTATAAAACGGTGATTTTGGTTTAGAAAATGTACCTTCGTCGCATTTCCCTCCTTTCCACCCAGCTTTACAGTGGCAATGGCCGGCGATACATTGACCTTTTCCTGAACAGTCGGCCGGCTCACAGTCGTGTGCTGGAACGTCACATTCCGCGCCTTTCCACCCCTCCGAACAGTGACATACACCACCTGCATACGCGCCGTGCCCCGAACAAAGAACTGGGCACACACCTGCGAAAACAGTTGTAAGTTATTACTTAAGTATTCATTTACGAAGGTAATAAATATTCGTATACATGATTACTGTCTACTTACTTTTTGAGCAGTCGTGTCCTTCGTAGCCATCCATACATTCACATTTCCCGAGGTAGCATGATCCGTGACCTGAACAGTCATCAGGACAAGAGTTCGTGACGCCTTCCGCTTCAGAAACAATCATTTCGACGTTGTGAGGCTGCAGTTCATCATTGTATACCGAAATAAACCATCTTCCCGTGTCTAAGTACTGCAGTATACTGACGTTTACTCTCATATCCGTTGACCTTTTGCTTATCGTATGATTCCATCTTTGTAGCGGAGTAATCGTGCTCAATAGTGCGTCCCAATCGTTAAGACTACTTTGAAATGGATTATCTCTGAAGGGACTTCTTCTCCGCCTGAGCCTGTGGTCGACTCTGCCGCCTCGGATGAATTCTACAAAGTCGTATTGTGTTACACTAGGAGCCACATTTCGTCTACCATATACGGCAAAATTAGCTCCCCAGGGAACTGTGAAGTTAAGGCTAACGTAGGCGGGTTGCTTGTTGCGGAATTCGGAACTCCAAAATTGGTAAGCAGGTATAGTTGCACTGTGTAACTCGTCGAATTCTCTAACTTCTAACGCGGGCGACCAAGGTGGTGGCGCGGCTTGTTGCGCTTGTTGTGGTATTATAACTGATTCTATCGCCACTTCTGCTGTAGTTGACCATCCTCCTAAAGATGATGTTGATATTGATTCTGGAATAGAATAAATAGGACTTAATCATATAAATTCTATAGTTTTCAGAACATGTGTTATCTACAGCTATTTTGCACCTCATTGGTTTAAGAAATTCGTATGTAACATTTATTTTATAATAACTACATACCGTCTGAAGGTGATGACGTTGATAAAGCATCTTTAATTCCTTGTGCGTGTGTAACTGCTTTCACATCTTGTACCAGGATACAATTTGAATTGTCTATATTACTTTTAATTGACGATAACGCTGAAACAATAGAAATATTTTTTTTATAAAGTATCACATTGTTAGTCTTTTTTACCAATACCAAATGATGCTCAAGATCGAAATCTTTCACTTGAACTCGGTCATCCAATTAAGTTTCCGTTAAGTTTGTTTCTTATCGATGGCTCACATCGATAATGCCCAGTAGCGGAGCTGTAATTCTATTACAGCTCACACGGGCGTCGGTTGGGCGCAATGTATTACGAAACGCGACACAATAAGAGATGTCGTTCAAAGTTTAAGAGGTGCGTGAACGCAGGCTAGGCGACGTGATGTCCCGTCGGGTTTTAATTAAGCGAAGCAAGGCTATGCTGCATTTCGTGGCGGTGTGACGAAGCGATTGGTTCCGCTGCCGCGGGCTGTTCCTCTAGCGGGCACGTAGGTGGCTCGGCGACACCCAACCATTTCTTGTTCGGGAGAATGCTGTTGTCTCCTCATTATGCGACAGTTGTTGGCTATCGAATCGATCATAAAATGCGGTACGCAATCTAATTGGATAATTCTTCACGGTGCTAACTGAGAAAAGCACGGGCACAGATGACACGAGTCTTGTCGAAGTTACTGTTTATTTTGAAGCTACTGGAGCATCAAATAAGATCTTATCCTATGATGTAATTTATTAGTAGTCAATCCTTTCAATAATAGATCATGAATAAGTATAGCTAGTGCGTATTTCCCTTTTAAAAGTACGGTGGCATATTCAATAAAAACTGCAAGGGAGCAATTGAATGTCAGTGATGTAGAGAGAATTTATTGCCTTCATTTATTAGTTTAGTAAGAAGCTCACGATCGGTCAGGATTTGTGCTCGAATGGGGATGCAACGTTTATTTGTTTCGGAGCGTGCGCAGGATGTGCGCCTAATATGTCGTGCGTTGCGTCAAGGGCGATATATCAGTCCTTATAGACTTAATTGACGCAACCCAGATTTTGTTCCGGCTAATTAACATGTTCAGTAATTTGTCGAGAGACATGTGGTTATGTTTCGGTAGAGCCAGTTTATATGTTTTATGTGTGAACATTTTCTCTGACACAGTTACATTCCATAATTCCCTTAGATAGCCCTGGCGGTGTCGGAGCAATTAAGTTATCTTGCCAGCCCAACAGTTGCCTATCTATCCCCAAGATTTACTCTCTGATAAGATTGCGAAATGTTGACGCCATTTGGCCGTTTGCTCTGAGGATTGGACAATTTAACTTTACTACACCATGCTGAGGGTAGATAGTTCAATGACAATAACCTTATCGGCTTAACAATCAATAGTTAAGCAGGCAATTTATATTCAGTGTTAATGCTACATGCGCACGTCGAGATGGATTTAAAATCATACTTCTCAAATAAGATATATTGAGTTCAGAGACTTAAAGCAGTAAAATATGTCTAGTGCGTTGCCCCGTATCAAATATTGATGGAATGGAAATAAACAGACATCTTCAACAGACAGTAGAGTGCAGGTAATAAAAACGATCGGCCATTGTTGTTTAACAAGCTTTTGTTTAAATACTAATGACACTAAAATATATACGTTTATACGTCTATACGCATATTTACATTTATACGACGTAAGATAGAGCCCTACATTCTATAATATAGAGTCTATAATATAGACGAGAACGAAAACAATAACACACATTGTATGTTCACACAATGTCTCCAGATAAACGAGCAAAGATGACGTAATTTCCTCGCAAGAAAGTAAAATATGACAATGTGGTAAGTCGCGACTTTTCCCGATGATCCCTCGTAAAATCTATAAATTTTCTGTATTGAACGGGACGGCGGCGGCGGGTAGGAAATGGAGGGTGCTTGAGTAGACGAGGTCGCCGGCCGATGCATGCGACGATTGTGTGCAGATGGACTATGTTTGCTATCTCCACTATTTTTCGAGTTAATACAATTTATTGTAATACGATTCAGCATAGATTGCATCGTGCGTTGGGGGAGCGAAACTCGTTTGATAGAGTCCCTGGGGACGGACGCGCCGTCGCACATTCTCGTATTAGTCACGTGATAAATCTTCCCGTGTTCATGTGTGCTGTCTCCTTCCATTACACGCGGGATCTAATATCCTTATCCTTGTTACTTGCGCATGTTAACCGTGTTCGCATGAGGTCGCGGTTTGTTTGCTCCATTTTCTCAGGGAACACAAACAAATCCAAATTTTGATTGCATTATCGTAAAATCCTGACATAAAAGTTGATATTTATGAAACAAGGGAGTTATGGTATGACTTGTCGTTTTATAAATTATGTACTGGATTAAAAAGGTCTTATTGTCTTGTTACATTGTCGATTGCCATAAAAAAGAATAGTAACGAATATACGCACACGTTCGAAATATAAAATGTATGTGTACAAGTTCTAATAATTTATAAGCTACCAAATCATATAACTAATAAACTGTTGTTAAAACATTTGTTCACATTATGTATTTTAAATGCTAAACCAAATAATGGTAGTAATATTATTTCATAAAAAAAAACAACGTTGAACGTGCGCGAGAACCACTTCACAAGCGTTAATGCTCGCACAGAGAGCTTTAATAAAACATTTGGGGTCCTCACATTTTCAATTACATTAAAAAGTTGACGGTGCTGTATTTGCCCCCATTCATACACCATACACGTAATGAAGGGTGCAACAGATGGTTCACATTTTTTCATTACATCACTAAAACTACCGGCACAAACCAGCAGATTTATGTCGGATTAAACTACAAACCCGGTTTTTATTTGATACAAATCCGAAACGCCAGGAGGCGTGACCGAAAAATATTTTATTGTTATTTTGAAACGTGATCATTACGTTAGGGAAAGTTCAGTAAAAAACTGGAAGTCGAAAGTAAAAAATATATAGGTAGCGTTTAACAGATTCATTGGTTTCGATATTATCTTACGGAAATCTAAATGTGGTAATTTCGAGGCGTGTGTGTCGCCGTGTTAGAAAAACTTATATCGTTTTGATGCGGACAGGTCGTCGCAGCTATCGATATGCTACATGCTGCCTTATCTCCTCAGCATAATTTAACGGACCTCTAAATGAAGTGAGATCCGATACGATAAGCCTCATTGACTTAAGGCAACCCATATAGTCGCTTAGTAGGTTCGTTACATTACTTTGAAGAAGCATCCACTGAATCTATTTTATTTCTTATAAAACTGTTAGATTACTATCATCGAATAGGTATATAAGTGCCTTCTAAAGTAGTAATACTTGTAGTTTTTATACAATATTCTTTCCTTACTTCTATGATTTAGCTGTTTACCTATTCTCATTCATTTTTCAAACTTTGCTTTCCAGTAATATGTTTAGGGGATGTAGCGCAAATCGCTCTTAAATCTTGGATATTTATACACATTAGTGTTTTACCTGTCTGTGCGATAGATACTACTGTTAAAAAAATTGTTTCGAACATCGTGCCTTCTCGTCAGTACTTATAAAAGTTCATTTGCATGATGTATGTAAACAAGTTTTTGTTTCAGTTGAAGTAGAACGCGTTGCCGAAACTGTAGTGAAGTTGTTAGTGGTTCACGTAGCGTGCTCCAAGCGTATTATTTAGTGTTTGTTCAAACTGTTTAATAGAACGCCCGCTTAACTTAAATTGAAACTATAGTTTAGACGGAGAAGGAGCGTTTATAATTTAATGTTTTAAAAGCCAGAACACGGTGTAATATATTAAACCGAAATTTCTTTAGCCGTTACGTAATGGGTCACAATTAATACGTATATAAAACAAATCAGTATACTACTGTACCTACCCAAGCAATACTAGGAATGGATATATTTAACGGGTAAAAAGTTCGAGTACGGTTAGTTTACAAATAGAACGAAATAACTTTCCGTTCGTAGACTCCATGTTTATCTTTTATTTTCAAGATTAGAAGAAAGATAAACAGGTTCAAAGTTATCACGGAATAGTGTCATTAAAGATATTTAGATATACAAGAAATAATAAAGCAATACAAATATATTGCTACCGGAAGCAATTCAATTTGGAAAATGATCGTTTAAGTCCCTAATTGAGTCCCTATTAGGTACATAATTTGCCATCGCGACCCCCACCACTTTGAAAAGACCTCGCTTGAAGGGAAATAAACAAAAGTAATTTCCCGGCATTACAGCGAGTGAGCACTTTCAGTGTAAATGGCAATGCGGCTGTGCACCAAACGACATATTGTTTCTACGAATGCTCCACTGTTATACGGGATTCGCGTGACGTTACCCAAGTAGGTGCAAACCCTACACACATTCATGTAATATGTGCTTAGTTGTAGAGCTAAGCTATTACTTGAATGGTCTGGTTGTGTTTTAATGTCTTTCGAACTTTCGTTGTTAAAAACGTTGTGAAAGAATTTATAGTTCATTAATACGCTCCCTACTTAAGTTAACGTATATCGTTCTGGTACCAGTGGCAGTGTGAAGTTAAGCGTTATTGACTCTATGGTTAAGTGTTTTTATTATAAGAAACAGGAATTCGTGGAACTCGCAGCACACATTTTTTGCCTATTTTGCTACACTTGTTTCCTTTCCTTATTCTGCCAAATAACCTCCCCACGACAGTAATAGTGAAAACACTTTTCCCTTACCCTCGTTGAGATCGAATTTCGGAAATAGCACTTCGAGAGTTCTGACATCATTAAAAGAGTAAAACTCAACACTTTTGTTGGACTAGTGTTTCCAAATGTAACTCGATAATTCAACACAGAACAAAAGCTTTAATGTTTTATGAGTGTGGAACAGTGCAGGGATGATTATTTCAGTAATAACGAGTTACAAAGAATACACAGTCATTATCGTTCGAGTTGTTATAGTAATTGCGAGGGCTCGGCAGGGTAAACGTGTGTTCGAAATGTTCGAATATAGGCCAAAAGTGTTGCGTCGTCGTCGGTCGCGACCCGTGACGGGTTCATGTTATTTTTGTGATGCCTCGTGTGTCTGCGGTTTGGGAGTAATGCTTGTGATCACTTACAGAAAATGACCTACTTTTTTTTATTGTAACTCCCAAAGTACATATCATCATCAATCTTTCCCACAATGCTATGTAACTCAAAACTGTTTTGGTGTTCACTTGCAACTGTGTATTATTACCTTTATGTAGTTCCGTGTCCTTCCGTCGTTAGCGTAAAATGCTTTCTCTACATGTAGGTACATTCAGTACGGCAATAAGCATTACATGCAGTTGAGAGAATGTGCCATTCCATTAGATATAAAATGTAATGTATTGTTTTATTATACCGCAAGGAAGGGATTAGTTGTTCGTCATTAAATCAAACAGGGATTTATTTTTGCGATTTATGAAGCATTTCGTATGTATAAATTATGATTGGTCGTTTGGCGGGTACTGGGTACGCAGGGAGTGCGAGTGCCTGATGTATTCGTAGTGAAATAACATGGGACGTGGAAGTGTAAGATAATTTATAACGGCTCTAACATGGGCGCGCGGGCTCGAGGCACGCAGCGCGAGTTGCCTTGCGTTAGTCGCATCATTTATATTTTTCTGATGTTTGTTTTGTTTTTTACAATACCTCTGTGAATGCCGGCCAAACAAAGAATGATAAAAGACTAATGGTCAACGTCTGTTTTCGTTGAAACATCAATGTTTAATCAATTCATTTGCATGCAGCCAGTGAATATTTAAATTTATCACCTTCAGTAATTGTGTTCTTGGGTGATGATGGAAATATTTTTCTGTTATGAGATGGTCATATAACGATAAATGTATAAAGGTATTTTTATGGAGGTTTTCCGTTAGCCTGACTTTGGAGTACACGAAAAAAGACTTTGATTAAAGTCGGTGTGGTGTTTAAGCAAGCATTTACGATGCATGATTATTGTTTTTTATGGTTATAAAATATATTAAATCTATAGAATATGCAAAGATATACCCACAGTGTAACAAAATATAATATAGGTAAGTAAGTAACTACATTTCCTTTGTTCACTCGAAGTGTTTAGTGCACAAATAGGTTGCAATTTGTTAAAGTCGAAGTAATTTTTGCTACTGTTTCAGTGTAGAGTTAAGTCCGAGGGACTATATAATCTTGTGAAGCCCTCGACGGCTGTTCCTTTGTCGGTTTCCAATCATACAGTACAAGAACTAGCCCCTTAATTGGATGGAATCCCGCTTCAGGCACGATTCGGCATTAAGGGGATAAAAGTATACGAGTGCAATTTTACATTGCTTTGTAATCTGGTAAAACAATCAGATTGGAGTTCCAAGGATTAGGCTCCGACATGTAATAAAGTTAATAGTTTTATTCAGAATTTTTATTTGTAACAGCAAATTGTAGTTAATACTTTTGATAGGACAACAAAGGCATTGCAACTACCAATTTTTTGCGGTTTTGGTTACCACAGTCGGTTCGGATCCATACCTAAATTAAATTACCTTTGTAACTGTGGGAGTCATTTTTAATGAAAGGCTACCTATACGTTAAAAAGTTTTATTTTATTTTCGTAATACTGAAATAAAGTTAACCCCACATGACGTCATTATACAAACAATAAACTGTTGTCTTGTACAACTCGAAGGCCATACACAACGGCTAATGGATTGTGAAAGAATAATGTTATGAATATTCTAATCGGCATTCCGAGCGAGTTAATAAAAATAGTGTATTAAAGAGAGTTCCGTACATCCCGCTGTGATTTTAGAAACAAAGATGTATCGTCAGTGTAACTTGTAGTTGGATATTTCAATATTAAATGGACAGCCTACACGGAGTTTGTTTATCTGTCCAGTTAAAATTGTCGTTGGAGTTCGTTAACTTTGATATATCATTGAGAAATGTAGATTACTCTGCTCATTCTAATTGTATGTATAATATATTTGGGATTAGAGAGGGCCTGCAACTGTAAGTCTTCTGTGGGGCTAAATGAATAGAAACAAAATGTATGTAAATGACATTAGTGACAGCCCGATTTGTCGAAATCATACTTATGATAGAATGGTGTTCGATTATCATCATTATATTAAATATATTTGAGATGTAATGTAGCGATATTTTCGAAGCTATTCGATGGAACAAAGTTTTCCTACACGGGTAAAGTAAACGTGGGAAAAAACAGGCGTGATCTTTGAACGATCGCAAATTGAAATTCCGTGCGATGGCGAGTCCGATTTTGTGCGATTGCAATCCCTTATTGGAATACTGAAGTAGAAGATACGAAAGAAATGAGATGAGTCATCAATATACTTTGAATCCTATATATTTATATTTCCAGTGTATATTACGTATGATCACTTCAAAAGCAAATCAAATGGAATTTATATTTTTTTCTAATAATAATATTTTATTAGGATACTTTGAGTTTGCCAGCTTAGGAGAATTAAATTATTAGCACACATAACAATATCATGTAACAGACGATGCAAAACTCACCAAGATATATTTTGGAGAGGTTTTATTATATGTAGTTTCAATTTAAGCCAACAATATTTTTCAAAACAGTTAATTGTTTTTAATTAGAAAAAAGAGTCTTAGCACAATAATTTTACTAGTATGGCTACGAAGACTTACCTATAAAGTAGGCGAGCATCGCCGCTAAGATGACGCAGAGGCATATCATGGTGATGGCTAGGCACTTCCACGTGCAGCGGTGCTGACACCGCTTGTCTATGTGGAAGCGCGACGGCGAGTACACGGGGACGGGGCTGGGTTGGCTGGCGCGCAGCGGGAACACCGGCATCACTAGCGGCTGGTTCGCGAGCTGGCAGTGCCCGCTGCCCAGCGTGCCGCCGCCCATGCCGCTCGACATCGGCGCGCCACCCAATCTGTGGCACAAAATACTGGATTTAAAGCTAAAGTCGACTGTCGAAGACCTCGTAAATAGGGTTGGAAAGGAAGATATGATATTTAAACTCATAGCCCATAAGATCAGGCAGATCTAAATATCCCGGTGGGGCAGGTTTTGTTTACTTTGTATGGTTGAAACTTTACCAAAGATGAAAAAGTTACGGGAAAAAGGTTTCGGTCTACGGATCATCTACTGGGATCATGCAATTTTCTTGCGATCTCAGCCACATGATATTTGAATATAATGGATGTATCCGAGACTAACATATTTCCTACAAATTGATTTGTTTATTTTGTAAAACTTCATGGTCTCTGACGTTATAATCCGTAAACAACGACGACGTTTAATTAACTGGATATTTTGAATTAAACTTTCCGGAGGTTTAGGAGAAAAACAGAAGAAAAATACAAATAATGTCAAACTTCCACAAGTAGGTGACCCAGATGTCAAGAGTTAATTGAAAACAATCTCTGGAATTTTTATCTACAAGTATTTATATACAATAGGTGTAAAAAACACGTTTCCGTTGATCGCAGGTAGATGAGAACTCGTATTGGTGTCGTAACGTGTTATGACCAACTGTTAGCGGATCGAATCTGTGGCCCGCGCCATATGGCGCTTTTTTTATTAAAGTCCCTTCAAGACAATCAGAACGTATCATTACCGGGGATTCCGGCAAAAAAACGATGACCGTAGCGTTTAAACACGTCCGCCCTGTGCGCCATTAATCAATTATCCGAACTTCACTGTCACGACTAAATTTAAAGGCCGGAGCTGGGAACATATGGTGCGGCCGGCCGAGGCGCTCGCCAACTGACGCCGATATAATGACCTCTCGCATAAAGGAATAAGCAAAAAGAGAATAGAAATAATTGGACCAAGTTTAGCGAGAACGAAGCGTGACTCCTAAAGGGTTTGTTTCGAAGAGGCTCTTGACTGTAATTTTCTTTTGAATAGCGGCCGAGGAGCCTAAGGAACGTTCGGAAGGACGAATTCATTAAAACGTGTACAGAAATCACAATGCCCCGGCACGCAGACTTTTGCCTTAAATGGGTTTTAAAATGTCCGCCGCCTTTGTACATTATGTGGGCTTTATATACTGTTGGTTAATTATCTTTAATTATGGTGCTTTACTGTAGCCAAATAAATATTAACAGTATTTTTTACATCAAAGAAAAAAAAAGCTTATAAAATCACAAACTTACGTACAATTTGTATTACCTGTTTACCTGTTTATGCGGGCAACATTTAAATTGCCGGCGAATTGAAATAACTTGGAGCAATTTTGAATAATAGGCTTTTAGGCGGTAGGTTTCAATAACATATAATTAACTTAAATTACTAGTCCGGCTTACGAGCTTCATAAGTCCGTAACGATCCGTTTCTTACAGTTGATTCTTCTAATTTCTGCGAAAAGATCCGGTTAGGTTAGATACACAATCCATTAGATTTAATTAAAAATCTGGGAATTAATGAGCAAGACTTTTAATTACGCATAGATACATATCCGATAACATGTTTTGATTAGAAGTTTTATTAAGTGTTCCCGAAAGGATATTGACTACATCTGTTATCCGTTAACATAAATAAACAACGCCCATCATAATCATAAATTATTTAGAAAATAACATAAAGGTAAGAAAAATAGTCGTGATTGCGAATGCTGCCGGCATTTCCTGGATAACTGTAGAAGAAATTGATTTTTTAAATCCATCATCATTATACTAATGGATTTTATTGTTTATTATCTAACGTTGATGCCATTACTGACCGGTAAGCACGATGTGGGCACGTTACCGAAATGAGCCGAATGCTCTCATTTTGTTTTTGTTAAAAGAAAATTTGTGGTTTAGTAATGAAATGTTGCGCAATACCGCAATGCGTTTGTTTCGGAGCGGAAACGAGCATTCTATTTTACGAGCACAAAAGCTGCGCTCTCAAATAAAGAAGATCCCGCGAAGGAGAGAGGCGACTAAGACAATTAACGAGGCCGACGACAGCGTTATTGTAGGACAATGCTGCGATATTTCAAGCGTCGGACGGACGCGGGACGGGCGTTCGGCGGGATTTTGACAGGCGCTCGTCGCGAGTGAGCTCTTAATGAAGCGGTAAATAATGAGCAGAGGTGTTGCGCCGCGCGAGACCCGTGTCTAATTAACACTGAGAACCGCGACTAGTTTGTACATACAAAACTACACACAAACATACACATGATACTTTCATTATTACTAAATGCAAACGTAACTATCATTGGAAGTAACGGGAATTGTAATGTAGAATAAGAATGGCGCATTACAAAAACATCGGCAGGTAAGTGAAGGCTCGTTAGTCGCCCGTGGCTCGCGGCTGTCGCACAGTTTTTATCGCCGCAATCGCGCGTGCAGCGGTCACTTCTAGTCTCGGAGCAAGCAACGGCGACCTCTAACTCGGAAACCAGATGAAACAAAAAGAAAGAACTCAGGCACGGGCCGTGAGAACGCGTCTCCTTCGCCGTGGTCGCCGCGGACCTTCCATTTATCTTGCACAGTCGTGCGGGAATGGGCCGGACAGCGATGTGCTTTTATTGCATCGCGCCCCTAAATATAGGCCTGCGGAGGCTGACCACAACGCTTTTAGCCCTAAAATGATTGGCCGCTCAACTGGTTTAATGGTATGAGAGGAGTAAATAAAAGTGTTTATCATTACGTGGTCGCAACGTTCATTTGTTTTCATATAAAATAAACTAGCAGCAATATAATATGTAGATATTATAATACGCTCTTGTGTAAAATATAGAATACAGTATTATTTTAGTTAATGTAATGATATTTCATATTGAAATAACAAATTTTCAATGGGAAAATCCGTAATAACATTAACAATTATGAAACTAAAACGATATCGTTTGTAATATAATTTTAAATGTCAACATATTATATTTAGTTAATTTGTAGTGAAACAGGTGGTACGTGACCGGTTGTTGACAAGCAACGGTTCGAAAGCTATTTGCGTAAACGCTTTGCAGATGACACTAGTAGTTTCGTCTAAAAACTTGTATGACATTTAAATATAGGTAAATGTTATCACCGGACAACGGCCTGTGATCCTTGTGAAACGCACCTTATGGAAATTGAAATGTACATAATGTAGGATCCAACGCGTTTCGTAACTACTAGTTTTGGAATTTTCAATAGTATTTATTTAAATGGTCTGAGTATTGGAAATAAAACCTTTGAATTAGAAAATAGTAAACGTTACTTCCCTTATTTCAATGTCTTTTGGTGGCCTCAATGGTCAATTCCAGTCTAATGAAAATTCAAGTTTTAAAATAGCAGGTATCTCATTTTGTAAGATGATGTAGGTAGGTAGGGATATTAAAAAGTCCCGTCATCGCTGTGGTGAATATTTCCTGATCACATGACCATGACGCAGAGGGCAAGTGATGGAAAGTACGGTTTTTACAGTTCTCACCAAACTTATTGTCCGGATTGAAGTTGGCACGAGCTAACTTTAACCCGGCCGTAAAAATCGGAGAAAGAAAAATATTACATTTTAATAAATAAAAACGAAAGCTCTAGAACTAAAGTCGTAGGCTGTTATTTTAAATAATTTTAATCCAATATTTTTCTTTCTCTGATTTTTACGGCCGGGTTAAAGTTAGCTCTTGCCATCTTCAACCCGGACAATAAGTTTGGCGAGAACTGTAGTCAGTATGAGTCCGACATACCGACCAAGGATCCATGAGGATTTTTCGCACAAAAAAAGGTACATTAAAAAGTGATCGATATTTTGTACCCTGGCCTCGGCTGAGACTAGGCTTAAACCATAATTTTATAACAGGTGTTTTATAAATCACAGGTTTAAAAATATGTTATACAAACAACATAAGTAATGTTTATGGTTCATTCTGGGAAATCGTTGGGCTTCGTTCCCGGGAAATCAAGCTCGAGAAAAGTCGAGAACTCGAGAAATAATGTACCTATATAGAAAAATAAATAAATTTCTCGACAACCCGAAAAGCCCCGAGAAATTAGCCTCGAGAATTCTCGAGACCCGAGAAATTGAAAAGCTCGAGAAATCATGAACCCTAGTAAGTAATGTTCAAAAACTAAACATTATTAGGTGTCTAATATTTAGTATATAAGTACTTACTGCCTTAAAAAAGGACTAGGTCTCAATCATAATGTTTTACTTTTAATTATAGTTAGGTATGACTATAAAGATCAAAATATATCAGCTGATACTGTTATATAGTATAATTGGTTAGTGTTTCTTATTTCTTAAAAATACTTCTAAAACCAAAGATTTATTTCATCGATGTTATAGGTGTGGTTGCGTTACTCAATATAAACGGTTCTTTTTCCTTTTGTGGTCGCCTTTAAAACGCCCCCTACATCCATTGTGGGGGTCGAAAACGATCGAGAGATGTTATCGACTTTATTTTAATACGAATAACATTTTATAACGATATCGAGTCGGTTTATTTTAAGATACCTCGGAACTAATTGCCTCATCGCTTGAATGAAGAACAATGAGATATAAACGCGAAATAAGCGCCTTGAAACTGGGCGAGGCTTTCAATGATGATTGTTCCGCATAATTCATATTGAACGTAAATTAAAACGTTAAAGGTATTCTCGAAGAATTAACAATCAAAAAGGGTCCCTCCGAAAGACTATTCAAGTGTCAGGCTAAAAATAAGATTATAAGGTGCACGAATAATACACTTTGCGGATCAATCGATACAAACATGCCTTAGTTCTAAAGAGCCGCACCCTCCCATTGCAAGTCACGGGTGTAAATTCAAGAAAGCTCCCCAATTTAAAACGAAATGTATAACAATAGCATCGCCCCGCTATGCCAATTTCCTCCCTCGACGAACGTTTTCACTACAAAGAAACTGAATAAAATTATCATCCATACATACTGCTTACTATTATTTAAAGCGGAAAGTTAGATTGAAGCGTTCCGAAACGAGGAATTTACACAGACGAGAATCATAAAAAGAAAAAAAGGGAAATTCAAAATAAACAGAAAGCTAAGAAGTGGCGCTCAACTCATACATCTCACCGAGCCGCAGTCTGCCACGCCTGGAATCTGTCCACTTAAATAGCTGCCTTAGTCGACACCGATCACACCCAACGGATTAATTAAAAACATTTGTCAAAATGGCCTTTCGAATGAGAATTTTCTACGGAGAGTTTAATATACAGCAATATTAATTACATGTATAAGTAATAAACCAGGCTAACTATGACAGTCAATTAAATTTATACAATCGTTTAGATCACTTGATGAGTTCATAAATATAGATGGATATTGTAATTGATTTCCGCAAAAGTTCGGTTCTATTTTGTTTATGTGAAGCTGCAGTATAGTAGTCTGTGGAGATGAACCGCGTGTTCGATGCATATCGAAATGATACAGCGATTTAAATACAGTACATACGCTCGGATTCATTGAACTCGCAACTCTTATTAATAACTCTCATAGCGTGATGTTTGTTTTAGTCGTCTCGTGTGGCGGTTAGGTAATGTTGAAGTTGATTCATGAATGGGAGAGCCAGCGGCTCGCGGCTAGCGCAAGTACGCGCCCACTCGTGTATATTTAGCGAATATCATTTTCCGAGAAATATATTAGACGACGGAAGTGCCAACATTTACATTTTACGTTCACTTTAACCAAAGGTAGCATGGATCACAGATTAAAAACACAGTTTCAGTTTCAGTTCGCGATTCTATGAACGCCAATTTATTGAACTATGACGAAATATACGAAATTATACGTATTTTATTGTATAATTTGCTATGAAGTGTTACTTAACTTACTTATACTTAACTACATTAATATATGTATAAGTGCTTGTAACATTATCTAACATTTATATTGGTAGTTATAAAAATAAGCTCATAGTATTTTATTAGTTATGATTTGATATACATACTTGCATTGAAGTACCTTATAGGTACCTTTTTAAAATTCATAGTTGCTGATCCATAATCATAAACGGGATTATCTTGAGCGATATCGTCTTAGGAGCTTACTGTACAGTGTAACCGCGCTCTAGGCAGGGCTAGGCAGGTGTATCGCTGGAAATGAATGGAAGCGATATCGAATAAGCGGCCAATTACTGGTCTGCGGGTAGACAGCGAGGGCCCGCACGTAAATAATCGTGCTCACGCGCAGAAACCCGATAGTGATAAACAATTTTCCATTAGCTAAGCTGTACAGCGGAGGGCGGACTCACGGACCGTACCTACAATTTCCATACCTAACGGAGAGCCGTATGCGATAGCCTTTTATTGGAGCCTCTATACGGAGTTTGCCGTTTGAAGATATTATTACGGTAATACTCGAGAAATGCAAATTAAGTACTGCAATAAATACCGAAAGAAATAGCCCGGGTTGGGCAAAAACGGCCGTGATTTGAAAATAGAAATGTAATTGTTTTTTCAGGTCATGAAATTACGTCCTTAAATACGAGTAAAACGAGAATGTGGGTTATAAAGTTTAATAAAACCGTTTTATATTGCACATTGACATAAAAATGTAATACCTATCACCTTGTGCGACCCGATTTCTTGAGGCACGAAAGTCCTAAACTAAACGCTTGCTATTGTTCAGTGAAACGGAAAAACGGTTTCGCAGGAGGCGTCCCTCCGCGGGCGCTCGTATTTCACTCGAAGTTCAATATTATTTCGACAGTCGGCGACACAAAGAGGCGGAAAGCCCGCGCCGGCGTCGCCGCGGTCGCCGCGGGCGCCGAGCGCCTATCGCTCCACAATATTGTCCTCCCGCCAGCTGCCTCGGGTTACACTGTAAATATTTTTCGGTTGCCTGATTGAAAAATTTTATCGCATTCCACCCCCACTCCCTCTGATAATAGATTGTGTTCGCTTTTCGGCATACATTGATATGGGTACTCCCATAGCAGCCTCCCTTGTTCTCTGTTTACCACATGGTCCTGATGTAATAAATAACCTTCAAGGCCTATTGAGAGTCAATAGGCGATTTGAGATTTTGTCTTTACTTTCTTCTTTGTAAAGCTTGTTACTCAGATAATATAGAATAAATGAAATTCAGACTAAGACACCCTATTCAACATATCGTTACGTATTCATAAGTTGGATTGTCCAACTGTTGGGTGAATAGAAGAGCAACTGGCCACGTCAGCTTGACTGCTTTATCTACTTTGAATGTAGCAAGTAAAGTTACTAGTTCTTTTATAATACATTCATAGTGAGGATGACATGTTGCCAGGACTCTGGAAACAGAAGTATACCTTTTCATAATAACTTTCAAAGTAAAAGTTTTGTACAAAACTTCTGGTAGTATTTAGGTACTTTCAGGATTAATTTTAGTCTAAGTTAGCTATCTGAATTAATGTCTAGATAGTCTAGGATACGTGATAAGAAAGAAACCGTAGATACACCATTAAATCAGTTAATTTATGTATATAAATTGGAATAATCGAAGTCCAAACGCTGTATATATAGTTAAATATCGGAACCAACACGCGCAGGGACAATGTCTCTCTAATTATATTTGTTTTGGGCGGCTGCGAGGCGTGCGGATCGTCGCTCGACGCCATTATTTATACAGAGGAAGATACAAATGAGGATCCATTACTGGATTTCCTCGATCTGAGCCTAATGAAAGACAAATAACTTCGAGTTCAAAGCGATCGATAAGGGCATTTGCTTTAATTTGAACTACGCGATTGCTGAGGGCAATTCGATAGCGTTACTTAAACAGCTACTAATGGTTGGAAATATATTCCAAGATTTGTTACATAATGAAGCTTGCCGATGAATAAAATATTCTTGTTCTTTGAATTTAAAAAGGGAATAAAGCGGAGAACCAATATAAACTACACCACTTGTCACAAGAGTAGAGACAATACTATTGATAAAATAACAGTAGCTCCTGTCGCTAGCAAAAGAGGGGTGTGCAAGATTTCAACACTACAAATGGTAGTAGCATATAGCATTTGAATTCAATTTTCAACTCAAACGTGAACGGCGTTAGAGCAAAAATTGGTTGAGCTATTTGAGCGACACTCTTGGACACAAAAACCACTGAGATGACTTAGGGGCGCGACTCATTTGTTGCACTACATTACCCAGCAAGCCAGCAGAACCCTAGTTTTGAATTAAAAACGATTGACATTTTGTCTCATCTACATTTTTTCCCTATAACCAACCCCATGGTCCGTGAAATGTATTAAACGATTATTCCATGTGTAATATTTTATCAATTAAGCACGGTCGGTTTCAATTTCAAAATTATGGCGTGCCATTTGAAACTACCCGCAATTTATTACTTGCAATTATTTTATAAAAGAAAATGTCACGTTGTATTTTAAATCGTGCAATTTGCTGAATTAGCAATTTGAACTTACGTACCAAAAATATTGTATCATGTTCGTCGGCGCAAGAAAAATTCGGTTAGTCAAGGCTTATGAGTGTAAATTTTATTCGTGGTGAAAGTAAACTAGATCCCGCCACTTTTCCACAGAACTGCAATGTCCATATTTCAGCAAGATGGCCGCGGCTTATAAATTATTACGTACAAAAGTGGTCGGTAGGTACGTCCGTCGCACGGTTGACCAGGCCACGCCAAATGATAAGGGTCATTCGTTTGCTTGCACCAACCCATTGAATTGCAAAACAGTTTACTTGCGCGGTGAATATTTACACGTTTAATGGCTGTGACGCCCGCTAATGATGAATGCACAAGATTGGCATTTAGAAACTGTGAGAAGTCAAACAGGTTATCAGAGTAAGGGACAATTAGTAAAAAAGTTTGTCTCATTGGATAATGATTCCAAATACATTTTATGTTACAATGCAAAAGTGCTTCTGACAAAGCTGTCAACCCAACACATTTAAACTGACTTGAGTTGATCAAAGTTTTTGTATGCAAACGTTTCAATGTTCACTCTACAACCTTAAAGACGGATAAATTAAAAAATTGGAACAAAATCTGTATGAATTGATCTGCCAAGTAATTTAACGGAAACGGTGCTTGGAATCCCATAAATATCATAATCCAATACAAATTATCATTATTAATACAAAAAATGGCTGAAAAACTCAAGTTTTGTCATACGACACGTCAATATTATTGTGATAGTATCAAATAGCACGCATATATTATTATGTTATATGTTTTAACTTCGACATAGCACACACAACCATCGTCTGTGATAAGGAGGTTTTTTAGCAGTCGGCTGGTTGTAGGTTGCAGTCCAACATACTTATAGGTACTTACCGTAAGAAAAACAATATTTATACATATAGTTCTAGTCAGTACCTATATTTGTAGCACTAAAAATAAAACCTCTGAGACTGCTGCCTTCTAAATAAACATTTTAAATTAAGTAAAAGTCATTAAAATTATGCAGTAGTAGACAGTTATATCCATTGAAACAGGATTTAGAGTAAGTTAATCAAACGTCGACGGTTAATAAAAATGCTGGTCATTAAATAACCTCAAAAGATTACAGCCTTTAGTAGAAAAACGATTTGCCGCTGCAATAATATATTCGAGTTTATAGACGTTAGTGTCGGGGGCCAAACGAAGAGCTATGAACTCTACAGACATGGCAAAAAACGTATGCAGTAAAAACAGCTTGGATAGGTATTTAAACAGTTCTTGTTGTTATGTTTTAATGCGATTACAGAGTAAATGTTAAAGGGGTGAAATACTATTTACGACGGTTTAAGGGCTTATGGTTGATTAAAGCGGTGTATAGACCTGCTCTTGAAAATATATGTATGTACAATGCTAGTAAACGCTGGTTAATTATCGGTTTTTGTACTATCGGAGAACTTATAACTCGTCTATAGCTTTTATACTTGTTTAAATAAATGTGTATCTAAAATGTTTTTTCATTACAATCTGATAGTGTGTCGATCGACCGTGTCTATAGTTTATACTAGTAGATAATAATAAATCATCAATAATAATTATTCCAATTAAAATATTTTTATACAGAGCGTCAGTCATATCTAATAGATTTATCAATCTCTATCAAACTTTAAATCGTCGTGTATGGATTAATAAATGGTTGTAAGATTTGAATTAAGTATGTAACGTTTCACATGGTCGCTAGATAATTACAAGTTTTTCATGTCAGTTGGCACCGTCGTCCATCTAAGTTAAGCAACGTCTTATCATATCTTACGTAATTAGTCACGCTAATCTTTAAGTCTTACGGGGATAACTAATTTAATCCTCATCTTGTCTTATCTGAGATCTTAATTCAGATGTGTTGCACACGTTGTTTAATATTTAATCCTAAAGTCACGGTGGTACGGCTTATTTTATTTGTATAAGTTGAAATGTATCAGATCAGGATTCCTCAGGTCGTAATAATGTTTGATATGAACCCAAGATCGTTGACCCCCAATCAAAAGGGATTAATGTGTTTCAAGTGTTCGGTGTGTTATTGGTGTCTCTAATTACGTTTATGGGTTGGTGAGAGTTATGGTAATGTTCGGCAGCCTTCGTAGATGGCCGGCCTCGGCGCTGTCGTGTCACTGATACTTACGACTCTGAATTTAGGGTCTGTAGGGCGAGCCATTCGTTAGTCACGCCCGATGACGTGTACCTTGGACAAGACCAAAACTGTTATTAGAAAGATTTCGTCGTCCACCTTTTTAGGTGCTTGTCTTAAAAGGTTTTTTCATAAGTACCTCGAAATTATATTGGACGGCGGTAATGTGTTTTATTTAATAGCGGACAAATAATGCTTTCACTAAAATGGGACGGAGGTAGAAAAAAGTAATTGAGGGTCCTTTTATCGGGCCAACGGTGACTCGTCATATATAAAACGGAAAGGTCATTCTTTAGTAAGTATCTTCCTTTAACTGCACATTGCGGCAAAATGCATGAATTTCCGGACACAAACAAAGGCACTCGGCACGCAAAGCATGCAATGCCGCGAAGCCCTAAAGGGTAAAAAAAGACGTTTCGTGGTAAAAAGTGAGTTAGGGTGCAGCTTTGTTTGTGTATGGCTCGAGTTAAGTGTTTAGATAAGTGCTGCTGAGAGCGGCGAGCACGTTTGTTATCTCTCAGGGAGTGTACGAGCTCAGGCAAATGGAGCCACCCTGTGTGGTCCGTTATTTGGTCGGCTCTCACCAAATATGTGCTCTTGAATCAAAAACTTGCCTCGGATATATCACGAAACGTCGAGGAAACGTTACATTGTGAAAAGTTGTGGTAATCGGGAACACTTCGAAGCAGTACAAGTGGTACTGCTACGGAGAGCCAATATTTTGTTTCTATTTTAGAAACGTGAAATATATTACCTGCTATATCTACTTTATGAGAATTTTACTGTGGCGATAAACAGTTTTGACAGTTTATTGATAAGTTATGACGGATGAGTTAGTAATGGTTAGTAGATTTATGTCAACAAGCATTTAAGGTGGAGTGTTATAAATGTGCTTGAAATAAATTTCTCTATGTATCAATACTTTATGACCCAACGAAGCAGAAAGAGGTGCAATATGCATACATACATTATGGATTACAGTACTATTCAAGATTTACGTATATTATTTTGATAAAGCAAACTCATTTCCAGTAAATGGTTGCTGTTTCTATGGATAAACCTATCTAAAATTGTAACGTTATATGAATGTAAATCTGTATAAATATTCAAATTTATAGGATTACACATTGCATTCATCAAACACAAGATGCATTAATCTTTAATAATGACAGAAAATCAAGTTTTACAACGCGCGTGACATTATTATCTACTAACTATCTATCTAACGGTTAACATTGCAATTAGGGTTTCTGGTTTCTCGACCTTTTTCATTTCCCGAGTCACGAGAATTCTCGACAAGGATTTCCCGAGTTTCTCGAGTCTCTCGAGAAATTTTGTATTTTTTTATAAAACATGATGTTATTTTAAAATATTTACTTTAGTTAGTCGTGTCGGTTGTGAGGCATTCTTCACAATAGATGGCGCTACGTCACCTTAAGACGTAAATTAGAATGTGGAGGAAGATTTCGACTGGCGAGCAGGGCGAGCGGTGGCTTAGTGGTCAGAGCGTCTGGTGTACCGAACCAGAAGGCGCAGGTTCGAATCCTGCCCGCCTGCCGATTTTTTCCTTCATTAAAAATAACTTGTAATCTTAGCATGGAAAATGCTTAAAAAAATACAAAAAGATATTTACTTTAATACAAATTTGACGACGTCTGTGGTCTAGTGGTTCGAGTACCGGACTGCTGATTACGAGGTCGTGAGTTCGATTCCCACAAGACACAAATATTTATGTGATGATGACAGCTATGTGTTATACCTCATTTTAATCCTGATTAAATAAGCAAGTTTTCCTACTACAGGGTCATTTTTAGTACATTTTTTTACAGTAACGTTCTAAAGTTACAAATAATTTTTCGTGAAACTTAAAAGGTATTGAAAAAAGTTCCAATACTCATAAATCTTGGCACCTACTATCATAAAAACACTTGTGTAGTGATGATATATTACCTAGAAGCAACTAGACACCATTTGCTTAGTCCCCTTTTATGCAAATATCTAATTATATTTCTATCATATTATTTTAACTACTGTCTTCTTGATTGTTTCTGTCTTGTTGAACCACAACTTCCAAATTATGTTTAAGACCAAATCATGTTTTATTTCATGTTATTTAAGTAATCACGTGAAAACTTGTAATTGGCCATCTTCTGTTTCATTTAATTGTGTATGACTGTACTAGCTGTAAGTTTTCCTTTAATAATAATAAAAAAAAAAAAAAAATTGTTTTAAAATAGGTACCCATTTTAGTCTAATTGCCTATTTACTACTAATTTTGGTTTTTCTTTAGAAAACACTCAAATAGTCATAACTTTTAAGGAAATCAAGTTAGAGCTCTGCCCCAGAGATATTTTTTACTGCAAATAACCCCAACTATCGCCCTGTTTCGTTTAATCCACGATTTTCTGCCCACGCTGTATATGGATGTGTCAAGTTTCAGTACAATCGATTAACATGTGAAAATTCAATAGATAAAAATCAATCATACCCTGTTTTTCTACCGAGATAATAATTATGATAAATGAGACCACCAGTTTGGAATTTTTTGGTATAATTTTTGAAATCGGTCCACATTTGACGGAAATATCGGGGAACATAATTACGTAAAAAACTATATAAAAACCTCCGAAATGACAACCTCCGATTTTTCGTCGGTTAAATAAACTAAACCCTTTGCTGCCAATACCTCTAGATAAACCTTCGAAATGATAACATCCGATTTTTTGTCGGTTAATTAAACAAAATATTTTCCTGCCAACGACTCGGGAATTTCCGAAGCGTTGAGATTTTTTTCCCGTCTCGACTAAAGACAAATTTCTCGAGAATTCCCGACTCGAGAATTCTCGAGCAGAAACCCTAATTGCAATCAAATAAGTTGGAAATAAGTATTTACGGCAATTAGACACGGCTGTAGTTTTGAACTTATTGTGTACTTGAACATAATGCACTATACAAGTATACAGTTAGTGGCACACCTTTTTAAAACCAAATGATTTGTGATCGCGTGTACTTTCTACAGTATTTCACGTAACCAGCTGGTTGTCCTATAACGATTACTTGATCCCATTGTCATGTTATAAAGCAACATTACCCTTCTCAATTATAAAATATTTAAATAAGCAGGGAAATAAATCCAAGCGAGGAAACGTCGACATTACATACTTATTGCTTCGGGACCGCCAGCCGCCTATTCATTACAGTTATTTATAGGAAGCAGTGTCAAAGCGAGGTTTGTATTTATTCGGACGGGACAGCAGTTTATTTATTTTTAAAACGGGTTAGGCTGAAATACCCTATTCCGATAAGCGTCCGGTGCCTGCCGGTGCAACCGAAATATCTGGTGACGGCGCTGATTCCACCGATAGCCCGATGTCACTGTCACACCAATATGCGCCGTCTCCCGAGATGACGAAATATTGCCACGCTATTAATAGATCTTCATTATTCGACGCGATATACGCGTTCAATGAACTCAATACCCATTCTCAGAAATACCTGTTCATACTGAAACCAATATCGGAACAGCTTATTATGATTCATGACGTATCTGACCGTAAATTTCAATCGATATAAAAATTAACTTTAGCCATAATTTCACCGGAAAACAATTTCCGAAGCTGGTATTTGTCGTAATATAAGAGATGAACTCAATCAATATTGAAAGGAGACAATAGGCATCTCTTATTCAAAACGGAAACTATTACAGTCTCGCCATTGTATTCGGTGCCTCACCTCGACGAGTGTATTATTCAAACGAAAAGTGGTTTATTTACAAACGCTAGAAGTAATAACTATGGGGACAGTCAACGACAAAAGGAGATTGTGTGTAGTGGTAACTAAGGAATGTAGTGGATGTCAATCCCCGTCAACATGAAAGATTTATGTCCAACTTTGTGACATTGGTGACGTCGGCGACGATCCTGGATTATCCTTTGTTGGAGATGCAACGTCATACATTCGTGATAAGCTTTGTTGTGTTCCACTGACAAATGCTCGATATGGAACAGTTGGATTAGAAGACAATATTATGATTCCATTATTTCGTCACGTTGTTTACACAGTGCAGGCGTTTCATATCCATTCGTATTTTGAGTGCGTTTTAAATATAGGTGCGGATGGGAATGAATCATTCTTGACAAATATTAGGGTCCAGAAATACAATTGGATTTAATTAAAACTTGTTTGCGATTTTACGTAAATAATATGTTCATTCAAGACATAAAATCACAAAGTATAAAGCTTATTGTGATTGTGATACGTGTTGTTTACTGACCAAGTTCGTTGGACTTGCTTGATTAATTTATGCGTTCAAGTTCCATTACGTATCATTGCTCCTATAATTAGGCATGTTGCATACACTCATCTAAGGACGGACAGTAATTGGTCCGTTTGATCGGACCAATTATGAGCGATTGAATCACAAAGATTCAGTTTAATGAAATGATTGTGTCGACATTATGCATTAAAGTTAAAGGAAGATAATTGAACTTCCTGCGTTGGCAGCGATTGGTCTGAACGCACCGCGGAGAGTATTCAGTGCCCCCTTTCATAGTCGCCGAGGACATACGGTGAAGCTTGATGGGGCGTTTCCTCTAATTATACGAACTATTAATAAGATGCTGCACCAGTTATAATAAACAATCGATCACGAACATGCCTAATGGCTTTGAGTGAGCCACGGGAATGCTTTCAGGGTGAAGTTCAAGGGTCAGATAATATGTAAACGTTTTTAGATACAGATATTAAAATTATATTTAATGTTCACTAAGTAGTGCTTTTAGAAACTGAAAGGACAATATCTCTAGTAGGTAGTATCTTATCATAAAGCAACGTCTACTATGAAACAATTTTAGTATTTGTAATAACTGAGAGAATATTAGCAATCAACGGAGATTGTTTGTCAACTGTTGTTGGTACCGTTTGTTATACGACAGACGGCTGTTATCTCATATACTATTGGGATGTGCAATCAGCTGTAGCTAGATGCTTCACGTCGCTTGCGTATGCAAATGCTTAGTCAAACGTAGGCGCTCCTTAGCTTTGTGAATCATTTCAACTAGTTACTACTGAATATATATAAGTAGCCTATTGTAGTAGACATTAGAAGTACATAATAATAATATAAATATTATTCCTGAATAAGTAGTATTTTCCATAACAGTCAAAGAACTGTTGAAGATTTTTATTTATGTATTCTTGTTTGTGAGGACAATAATAAATACTTGTTGAGGAATACGTGCCAGTACGTAATACAAAGTCTGTTTTATTTTCTCTGCCAGATAAGTATAGAAATTGGGACGAAATACAATTTGTACACAAAGATAGGACTTACTAAGGATTACAAGATAATACGGAAACAGGGCCAAAACGAACAGGATTGAACCAATGCACAAAGTAAATGTGAATTCAGTCGGTTGAACCGTTAGCGATCGCCTAAACGCTATTAACTAAGTTGCAAGTTTGTGTTAGACTTTGATGGTTGAACTGTTTGCGTTGTCCGGGCCGTATGGAAATCATTTCTTGCTCGGCCGAACTTCCCGGCTCCATATATGCCCAAATATTTGCCGACAGTTCCCAACTCCTCAGTATGGCGATCGTGTCTCTGCAAACGTATGACGCATTTGCTCTTGTTTACACACGACGTTAATTACTAAACTTAAGTTATATTTTGTTGGATTTTGGAAACAACCAATATTTGTATCGCATAAGAATTTATTAAGAACTTCGTTTCAGAATTCGTTACTTTTGGTAAGAGGTCCACACTGAATATCCTTGATTGTTATTTGTATAATTTGGCAATCCTTATATCAAATATATTTCCATAAAGTTCTTAGGTTCTACGAATTACAAACGTATGCAACAATAGTAGTAAGTAATTTTCATAATTTAACCCCGGTATTTTCCTAATGATTGCGAAATCATATACTTGATATTACTTTAACTTATTCCGAATTACATAAATATTGAGTTGCGTTAGCGTAAAAAAGGTGCATACAAGCCAAAGCTGGGGGTTACCTTTGAATGACAATTTCCTTGTGGAAGCGTGGCGGCTGACGATGTCGAGGCGCGCCTGCCCATGAAGGGCGCCTCGATGCTATCTACCCACCATTGTTGCGTGCACTTAACCGTCATATAGTTTGCCTCGCTGTTCGGCCCTTGTTAACACATTGTAAAGGAAATTACATTCTTTACTCACCGTTAGTACAGCGTCAAATGATGCTTCCGTTATCTATCATCGCTCTAGCGTGTCAAATTGTTATCATTAAACAAGTCAATAATAAATTTCGTTTCTGACCCGGTTACTTTAATGGGTAGACGGTGCGATTACTGATGAGTTATGACAGGTGGAACTATTTTTACGATATTAAAGTACGTTTATCAACAATTTTTAGAGAGTAATTTGATACAAACGGTGGTAACGAAACTAGATATCGGTGGAGCGTGTGTTCGTTTTCATTACTGTTGGAACATTACGTATTGATACGGCAATATTAATAGTTGGGATTCGCCCTCGAATCTGTTGAAATTAAGCTGCGGCGATTGGGGTGTCGCAGATGGCAGTAACTGCGCTATCTGCGCTGCCCGCCCGCCGCCCGACCGAGCGCCAAGTATAAAAATATGATTTATGGCAGCATATAGAACCGCACATCCGTTCGAGTCTCTCTAGTTCACCACCATTAGCGCACACACCATATGCATATTGTTCAGTATCCCTTACCCGCGGAAAACTACTAAACTACATTTTGGAATCGGAATTTCTTATTGTTGAGAACTCGGATCGTAAACCCCAAAGGACACCCCGAATAAGAGTCGCAGAATTAGTTTCGTGTAGTGCCTTACTTTAATAATGTTCTGTGGTCTTTGGAGGTTTGTGGGGTTCAGGGAGACCCATGTTTATGTAGTCGTGCGGTATATGAAATAGATGTTTTCTGGCTTCAGGCTCTTTATTATTACTTTGAACTGCGGCCATGAATACAGGGGCCCACCCTTTTGTAGAGCGGGGGTCGGGAAGGTAAACAAGTGCCGTCAACTGATTCAAATACTCGATTGAATTGTTCATTTTCCTTAATTCGTTGAGATTTCTTCTAACATTTCCTATTATAAAGGTTGTCATCTAGTATAAAGTTGTTATCAAGAAGCGGTATTCCTATAAGAATATTGTTTGTCTTAAAAGGGACTGGTTATAAGTCAGAATTTATCACAATGGTCATGTTTTCGAAATGATTAAGAACGGCTTGTCCCTTGGCTTTAACGTCGGCTTTATCAAAAGTTTAGTAATTTATGTGGGTTGTCATCGGCTTCACTAATGTGTTTTATCTTACTGTTGTTGAGTATTTTAGTTTTGTTTTTTAATACGCGTAGCTGTATCTTTAAAGTTTAATTTCTTTATCTGTATTTGTATGCAGATCAAAAATTGTAAGGAGTAGTAAAAGCCTGTTAGATCAAGAGCTCTATTATGTTCAGTCATGTCTTTTGAAGCTTTTGTTGTTAGATGCATACTTACCTGCTTTGATATTAGTTGATGAATTTCTTGAATGTATAGAAACTTACCTAGGGTCTACGAAGGGTTCGGCGTAGATGTTCCTGACTGGCTGTCTGCGGGGGAGAGGAGGGGGCACCGGGCTGAACCCCTCCATCATCTCCTCCCGCTCGCTGTACTTCAGCGATTTCATAGTCATCCTGCTGCTGAACCAAGTCCACTTCACAACTGTTTGATCTCCAAACACAACATTTCACTGTACCGTCATATCGCTTACATTGTTACACTATCGCATGTATGTTCATCTTTATGAAAACTTAAGAAAATCCACAGCAAAATTTTAATTGTTTATTTTCCACATTCCGGTTACACTTATATTTTTATTTATTTATTCAGATATTTTTTTTTACTAAAAGGAGAAAATTACGATTAATAAGAAGACAGGTTCCGTGCCCGACACCCTGCGATACATGTACAGTGGTTGCCCTGCGGGTGTGCGCGGTCGACTGACGGCCGTTGCATCTCCCGTGAGTGTACGCCATGCCGGCCCGCCCCGACCCTCGCCTGCGCAGAGCTTACTTGAGCTTTTGTCATTTTTTGCGCCCGCGCCGAGGTGCCGTCAAGCTCGTCGAGTTATTAGACTCGCGCACAAAAAACCCGAAACATACGCAAGACGAGGGACGACGCAATAGACCTGACGCGAACGATAGCACACCCGTGTTCAACATGTCGGCATGCGGTTGAATTTCCTATTGTATCTTAAGAATATTGTGAAAAGTGTGAATACGATCTGTGTTGTAGAGCCGAGGGTGCCTTTTGTGATGTGCCGCGACGCTATTCAGATTTTTTGCAAATTTCATATTTAGTAGATTTATCGATTTTTTTCTGGTAAAATACAAGTAACACATGGTTCGCTTTTTATCGAGTCGACACGTGGGACTTCTAATAGTATTCCAAATTCCGACGGTTATATTTAAAAAATATTTTATGTAGAGATTTTTTTAGTTGGTTAGTTAAGTGAGAAAGGCATTAGGTCACATAAAAAGAATGCAAGGTAATCGAACTAGAGACGAGAAAGGAGAAAGTATCTAATCGATACGATTATTGAGTGGATGAGGGTCGGCTCGGGCGGAGCACGGGGTTCGTCCGACTAAATTACCTATCGTGAATGATAAGATAAGCGGTGGGTCGTACCGATTGATCTTTTGTTTATACATATTTATCTGTAAATTAGCCAAAACATTTCCTTCGTAATTGGATAAATTAAATTCATTATTGACGTTTACTATAAAAGTTAATAAGACGAAGAGCGTCTGACGCCAACGCAAATGTGTCTTGTGAACAAAAACACATGAATCACCTGAACAATTACGTTAATGTTATGGAGCTATAATAATAAACGGCTTCGTACTAACGAGCAGCAAGTAAAAGCTCAATAGGAACTGCCGTTCGTCGCGTATTGCATATGTATGCATGATCGTATTAGTTCAAAGACCTGCGCGGTGCCCTGCTGCGAGGCGGCCGGGCGGCTGGTTGATCTCACCACTTTGCATCTCTAACAATGACTATACAAAAGCTGTTCGCGACAACCACGACAGGCGTACACCCGTTTACCCTTTTTGTTCTCTAAAATGTTTGTTTTTAAAACTCGTTACATACCCTCCGTACAAATTTTATTTACGATCGCTGAAATTGAATTACGCCCGTGTGATTTATTGAATGTTTTCTAATTTAGCGACGCGTTACCGTGTGACTAATAAAAAAACGCGAAAAAATGTGATTTTGGCGTAGGTACTGGCAATGGAAAGGGATGCGGTAAAATTATGTAAAAACCTGTCCTATGGGCCCGAATTATCCCACAAGGATAAGGAATAAGAATATAAAAGAGGCTTAGAGTTTTCCATACGGCTTTTTGAAGAAGCAACGAACGCAAGATTTACATACATACATGCGGGTAAACATGTTCCTTGCGAAGTGTCGTCGACTACCTGTATAATAAATTGATTTAAGCGCCTCCTGACAGATTTAAGTATGTTCTGACAAACATTAGGGAATTTAAGGCCCCAGTGACTAAACTTTGTTTTGTATGGTTAGGGTGAGCGGGCCCTATCGGTGGCCGACAAAATTTTCCACGAGTTTTCAAACTGTGAATATTTCCGACCATCTTCTGTGAGATTAAATCAATCCGTCAAATGTTTAAAATCTTATGACCATTGTTTTTATTGAGATAAGAATAGATTATTACAGACTGAAAGTGAATTTGCGTGGGTTTGCCTATAAAATCAAAAGCAACATGGCTATGAAATGTTCAGAGAATAATATTTGTAAAAGGTTTATGATCTACGTGGACAGGGATGCAATAATGATTGAAATCCTGATAAACAGTGATTGTCCTTATTTAATTATGGTTAAAAGTGGATCCGTGACTGAAAGTCATAATTTGAATGGATTTATACTTACATAATATGCAATAACTTGAGCGGGTTATAGGGATGGCCCAATGTTTTAAACTTAAAGTAAAAAACAAGATTACAATAGATATTGTTTCTAAAGCACTAGCTTTCACAGCCAATGTATTCCGAAGTTCGTGTGCGACGTACGTGAATGCTTGTGCAATAGCGGTTGTTGCATATAAGGCAACTAGGAAGCGGGCCGCATCTCAGCCGAACGTTTTCCCATGCCATAGACTGACTGATGCATTTCTGACCGGCTGATGTATGGAGCTTGTTCTTGCACTTGAACTTGCGTCGCTAGCGCACGCTTTGATTGTAACATACGATGGCGCACCGTACATTACTCCCGCTAACTAAAGATAAGTAGTACATGCCACTTGAATTTGAACAGAAATAAACCTCACAATGGGCTCGTTATTGGTCCCCGTATACGCAGCAGTAGTCGTAATGTAAAAACAATGTTGCATAACAACACTGCACCAATTACAGTATTGTTTGTATTTCGAGTACTCTATAGCACACTCAAACAGAGCAGTTGTAGACTAATAAACACATTTTAGTCAGTGTATTTACACTAACATTAACAAGGCGCTCGTTCGTTTGAACTGTATTAATCTTCACAGGCTGGCCCAAATAAATTTCGGCATCCGTCAGTCGACGGCTCTACAAAAAGTTCCTCAGCTATTTTAATTGGCGTAAAAGTTTGGAGTTACGACGTGGTACGAACAAATGTCAATGATGAAGGAATACGTGTTTCAAATGTTTGCTTTAAAATTTCCTAGATGAAGAATATTTTAACGTAATTTTATAATTAACTTTTTCTTTTAATTCGCGATATACAATGTGTCCCTTCGGTCAACTTTTTTTTGCGATGAAACAACACTAACAAACACAATTATAAATATACATGAAACTAATATCACAACTCGAGAGCGAGATTTAATTAAATCTCTTGAGTTTTAGAGGCCGTGCGAACAAACACGTGCGAGAGTGAAGAAATTTGGATTAATTATCGCTATCTGCCTGCGTATTTGTTCATTTTATTCTGTACGTTAGCAACCCTAGGTAACACCCCTGTGTGCGTGCTGCGAGGTGAGACTGTGTGTGTATGTGGAGCACGTTTCATAAGATAAAAGACGATATTGATTCCGTGACGAGCCGAGAGCGGGCTGTGGGAAACGATTCCTGTCCGTTTAATAGATGCCCCGAGGATACGAGTACTCCGACAGACATCGTTCAACCTACAGAAGAACACTCATTAAAAATATTGTTTTAAATGCGAGAACGTTTGATACCCTAAACACTCCCAGTTATTTGAAGTTGTAAAATTTGAACGGGTGAGTATATTAAGTTTCCGAGTGTAATTAACGAGTTAAGGGTACCGCATTGAGCACTTTATTCCTAGTTTAGCGACGCGGTCGGGAGGCTGTCCCGGCCGCAGGACTCGGCCACATTCTCGTCGGGTAATTACGCACGCCCGTCTCGTTCCCAAGCCTCAGCTCTAACATTTTATGCCTCATTTCGTAGTGTATGATTTGCTGCACACATTACTTGATGTAATTATCGTGGGAGCAATCCACGCTCGCGTGCGAAGCGAATCATTTACTGGATGTCGATGATAGCTGTTGTTTACATACATTGTCTATCAACCGTAGATCGTTGAATTTCTTGTTTTCAATCAAAAATATTATCTATTCAATTAGTATTTGATTTCCGTGTCTGTGTTGGCATAACAGTATTATTTATGTAAGTAGAATTGTATGTACTTTATTGTGCATTTTGATAATATTCTGGAATTTTAATGTAAATAATGAGTCCATGCTAACTTGCCAACACGGCTTGAAATAGAGATCAAACGGTTTTTGATTCAGTAAGCGATGATTACATCCGACATCAGTTGATTTAAGTTGGTGGCGCGGACGCCGGGCACGGCGCGCGGCGTCGCGACGCGTCCCAGTCTGCAGAGTGGACTTCGTCATTACAAATAAACGCTATCTTCGCGAAACACGCCCGGAGGCGGAGATAAAAGCCACGACTCGTTACTTTTTACTCCGCTATTTTTTTCCTCTTTTCCCCGCCTTTTCACGAGTTTTTAACGGTTAATTTGTCATTAGCCCTGCATCTGTCAGCACGCAGACTTTTGTCGCCTGCAGACATCGGGCAAAAACAAAGCGGTTTAACCCAAAAGTTTTTCACACAGAACCCGTCACCTGAATCGACTTCGAATGATGCTGAAGTATAGCGTACTTTAACTCTTTTAGCAGTAATTTACGTTCAACGTAGTAATTAATTTTATCAGTAAACTATTCAAACAAAAAGCGCTTCAAGTTCTTCAATAAATCAAAAAATATTGTAGCCGTAGAGAAGCCACGGCGTCCTGAAATATTGACTTTCAGATGATAAATAATGATGAACAGAGTAAATCAATGTGAGCGGGCTTAATGGTGGCGCGGCATCATTAATGATTATAATGGTTATGGAATTGTTTCTAGTACGTAATGGCGGGAAGGTAGGGGCGGGCCCGGAAATTGTCCTCTTGTCGGGCCACCGCCGCATTAGCGGAGGACATTAGGCTACCACACCATGCCGTGCGTGACATATCACTCCTGACAGGTGACATATGACATACACCAAGACGATATAAATGTGTGAAAAGAACAATGATTTGACAGTATTGTGATAGATTCCATATTAACATGTTATGCCAGCGTGTGAACGCTTGCTCAGCGTGCTTGTCTCAGTCATGTGTCATGGAAAGTTAGAAGAACCATTAGCGTCCGACGAATCTTCCAGCAATTTAGTTTGAGCACATAATTGCGAGAACAAGTCGAACCTAATTGATGTCCGGGCTTGAGTTCAAGTTGCCGTTAATACCTACACCGCTGGTTCTTGCATATGGTTCCACATCGTTAATGTTAACCGTGAGACTTCACTCGACGTCTTTAGACAAACTTCTCTACACTATTTCGTGTCATGATACGATTATATAAGGGTATAGTAGTTACGGTGCAATTACATACGGTGTTTATCTAAAAATAATTGCGTGTTTTTATAGCGAGTGTTGTACGACTTTTATTAAGAGTCAAAGTGTTAAACTCGAAAGAACACTAAAATAAGATTGCAGACGCACGCTTAACTGAGCGTTAATGCTTTTCTTTAGTCGTTTTAAGTGCTGCAGAAAGTGTAGAAATAACAAGTTTCTGTCTCAGCCAGAGCTTATAGCTAGCTTTACGGCTGTGTTTTGATATCTAGCATATGAAATCAGGCGTAGAGTAGGTAAGTTTTGTGAATAAATGAGTAATATTTTAGGCGTTTCTCGTGTTTTTGTAATAAGTAGCATCACTAGGTTGGGTTTTTCTTCCGCAATGGTTGTTTAAAGGCAGGATTTGAAAGCCTTTGTTTTCTTATTATATTAGAAATCTTCAAAATGGTTTCTGTAATAGTCATATTGAAAGGAATGTTTCTGTTCGATTACATGAAGTTTAAATACGTGTCAATTGAAATAATTCTACACTTTTGGTAGTAGGACCCGTATTAATAATGCTTATCAGGTAAACATACGAAAAGTACCTAATTGTATATTAGAATCTTGTAATGAATCTATTTTATAAATTCATACATTAACTAATTTCAAACTATAACTTATACACTGAAAAGCCGTTCATGGCTATAAGTGACTTATTTGCACAGGACAATCCATAATTATGTAAAACCTATATACCAATTATATACACATAAATTTTGTAAATAACTTGTTTTTATAAATAAATAGAGCTATACAATTTCCTGTTTTTTTAATTATTACTTAATTAAATTTTTAACTGTCACTTTCATTTGATATCTAAAAAAATAAACAACTATCAGTTAGCAATTAACTAACTTTATTTTTAGATTCAGGAGTTACAATTGATGGCAACAAAAAGCTCCGATATTAGAAATATTTTTAGTTTTATTTAATTTTTTGGACATTTTACCTTGCCATTTAGTATGTAAGCTCAAGCGCTATTACAGTAACTTTTTAATGAGGAACAGTAGGTACAAATTTACTCAAAGTCAGAGCAACTTTGGAATGGAAAGCTTAAGATAGGGATTATCGTAAACGGCAACTCATGACGTGACTAATGTCACGTTAAGATTTATTTACCATTTTTTTCAAGATTTCTTTTTACATCATAAAAGCTCAAGTGCTTTTTACAATATCCGTAATATTATATAGTCTGTCAAAGAAACCAAATAACAGATTCTTTGCTGAACCTTTAAATTTTCAAATAAGATAATATAAAACAGTAACATTTTATGTAAATTAAGTTTTGTATCTGTAGGTAAATAGCCATAAATATGTATGACTACAGATTAATTTTATTTTCATTATTATCAATTTTTTATTAGGTGTGAATGGTGTGATCGTATAACTTGTCGTATTGGATTGGGTAATACTTAAAAAGTATGCAAGTACTTTTAACCGTGACGACAAATTAGTTGTGGTTACTAAAATAATAGAATAACCTATGTATATGTAGAATATGTACCTATGAGTCATAATAAGTGTCCTTATTGTAGTAGAATACTTATTATGACTCATAGATACTTATTCTAGGGATTTTTTGTATCCGTATATATTGTAAGTAAATATGTTTACATAATATTGAACTATAAAAATAACAAATTGATGTACAAATTGCTTGTACATATTTGTTTTGGCAGTAAAATTATTCTGCGAATGTGGCAGTTGGCAAGCGAATGTGGTTTTGCCAATAAAGCCACTCGGGAGTAACTCTGAGAAAGGAACAAGTATTTCAAATAGTCTTTGCTGCATTCGTTCACATAGATAGTCAAGATTTAATCTCACAACAAAAAGGCGTTTTGAAAAATCCAGCTTTCATTTCATGCATTCCCACTATTGGACGTGAAGATACATATCAGCACCTTCTAATTTCTTTAATCTTATGGTATTTTTGAATAGCTATCTACATAAATTGATGAACAGATCAAAGACCAAATTATGTAAACAGATAGTTATCATGCTTTTACTAATCCCAATAAAATAACAGAGGCAATCCATGAATAACTCACGCCTTGACGTTGAAAGGCACCCTTACGAACTCACTTACACGATTGACTAAGTACATTGTAATTCCAAGAATTTGACAACGATGAAAACACATTTAGTAAAACAATAAACACCAAAAAACAATAAAGAACAAATTAAAGTCGGACAGCGAACGAGTGATCCGATATATTGCGCCGCTTACGGGAATATTGCTGGATATCACGCTACCGAGGGTCGCGACTCGGGCTACCTGCTGGTGCATGTGGAGTATCGGGGAGACGGGCACGGGAGGCACGGGCCTGCACAGATCGCGGAGCCACGGGGCGGAGGTCAAGCGCGATGTTGTGATGGACGGCCTATCGGTCAGTGACCGCAATCAAGTCGCATCGGCTTGGAGCGCACCTCGCCGTCGTCGGAGGTGTTGTGGCGAGTGACCGCGCGGGAGACAACGAAACACGCGCGCCACGGCCGCCCTCCGCAGGCGATTTGATGCCCTCCGCGCGACGCCGCTGCGCGCGCATCTATCGCCGCCGGATAATGCCGCCCTATCCCATGTCGAGCTATCGAGTTATCCGCTACGGGTGGATATCGTGCTTAACCCTGTCAGTTTGTACGATAGATACGTGAAAGCTCGAGGTTATTCAGTAAGACGTGTGTCTTGTTCTTTTATAGTCCGTAAAAATATAACCTCAAATTATGGTTTTGATTTCCATAGGGGTAGGTTTTCAAAGTTTAGGCAGTTTGCGGTCGACATGTAAGTTCTAAAACGGTCATAAATAATTTGCATAACAAAAAATATTAATCGACAATAGACATCCCTAAACAGATTATAATTGGAGCATGCGTGGTGCGAGGGTTGAGGGTAACAGGAGGACGACAGCGGGTGAGTGGGGGGTGCGCGGCGGCGGAGGGGTGCGCGTGTCACCCGCGGCGGCGCGACGCTACGCCGACGTGATCTTGACACCGCATATGCACAGCTTGTATCGTCCCACGTTGTCCAAATTTTGACCATTGAAAACAAAACAAGTACCCTTAATTCCACTAAAGCAGCAACAGATAAGACAATAATCTATTATGATAAAAAAGAGCTTTCATTAACTCAGAGCAATCTATAAACAGATATTGCGCTCGATGCTAGAAAACTTACTATAAAGGCTTTTCAAATTGGCTTTCCAAATCCTTAAATCCCGTATCTGCCGTAAGTATAGTCACCCTTCAATTTCGGGACCCTACACATCCAATATAACATGATATTAAGTTAGTATAAACAATTGATGGGCTACGCCAGTCGTAGCGAGTTGCTACGACGGCAGGCGAAGGCTTTCGAGCTTTCATGTTACTGAGTCTTAAGACGTGTGTACCAAAATCCTCGGCGCGTGACTTTAGTTCACGCTCTATCGGCTCTTAGGTATGCCATATCTGTCCAACAATCTAAAACAACGTAAAAACATGAATACCTTGTTACTTGGTGGTTAGTGTGCAGCGCAGCGTAAGCTTCGTCGTCTATGATTACATAAAATAAAATTAACTGGGCTGGTAGTTTGACTACGTTTTTTGTTTAGAATATAAACAAGATAGCATAGCATACCTATTTAAATAAAATAAAATCGTCCCTATATCCTCGACGCTGTAAAGGGTTTGAAAAGTCGGGATTAAATTATATAAATGGAACGCGAATAAACCAATAAAACAGTTTTTTGGCTTAATATTAGATAAAGTATGTATTTCAGATTCTGTGACTTATAAAATATATGTTTATTAAGATACTTACAAATGCTACATCAGGTAATCTTGGATGCTACGTGCAGTACAAGTATTGCAATTTCATTTTGCGTCGTAGACGTGTTTAAGGTATAGCTGGTCTTATTCATACTCCGAGGCTTTCACTAATATTTTGAATACATGTATTACCAATAAGATGGCAATGCATAATGTATGTGCATGCTATCTGCATATTATTATATGTTAATATTATGATTTGTTCAGTCTCTACTACTGCTGTAATTTATTACTTCAGTCTACAACGAAGCATTACAAATTACTCCGATATCTTAAGTTCGTGTTCATAGATGGTAAATATAATATTATTTTGTATTCATACGGTAGCTACGTAGTTAGTGGAGGTAGTATAGGTAAGGTTTCATGCCACCGCAGCCGACGCGCGCGCCCCCGCGACTCGCGGCGGATAAAGGGTTTTGTTTTCTTTATAAACAAGCGCGAAGGTGCTGCTAACGACCCCACGAACAAATACGAAATTCGATCTACCATTACGAATACAAATGGCTCCCCTACAACCCGCCACCGTGAAGGCATTGTCTTCGCTGCAATCTCGATGGGCGTTCACTCGTTATGCTCTACAATCTCCTCTAACTATTGTTTATGTTTATTGATCTTGTTTAATTTAGTCTACGAGCACCTGTTTCCGATAACCGACACAAAATAAACACGTTTCAATAACACCAAGATTGATTTCTGTAATTTTTCCGATGTCCTTATCGCTATATTGAATCTGTATTAAAAAGGAAATGAAGAGTAGGTATCGGTTCCACAAAAAAGTTGAAGTGCTGCTATCGCTTTGATCTCGGACTGGTATTGCCTTCAATTTTTGCCGAAGACATTTAAATTCGACGTTCTTTAAGTACCTATCTAATGCTGGAGTACTCCAGTTTTAAAAATTGGATTGTCTTAATCACGGAATATCGGACGCCGACGTTTCTTTGATCTTAATAACTTTTATTACCAGTTTATCGGGTAAAGTAAGTAATAGTAACAGTGTGATTATAGTTCATAGTAAAATCAGAAGGTTTTATAGATAATTTAATAATAATAATAAATATCTTGGGACATTTTTTACACAGCACCATCTAGTCCCAAACTAAGCAGAGCTTGTACTATGGGTACTAGACAATGGATATAATACTTATATACTTTTTTTTTGTAAATACATACTTATATTATAATATATAAGAAACACCCAGACAAACACAAACACCTAAGTTCATCACATAAAATGTTTGTGTCGGTTAATCATTGTAAACAAGGATATTATATTCTTATAATAATTAAATAGTCAAACGAACTTACCTGTAAGTGAAGTTCGACGGTAATTATACGAAGTTGTTGTCTCGTCCGAAGATGTTAGAAAACAAGTGTAGTCCCGGTATTGTCAGTCACTGGCGCCACATAATTTTGAAGAAAAGAAATAAAGAGAACGCACTTCCACTCTCGCTCCCAGTCCCAGCCTCTGCAACTCTATGGCTTCATTAAGTTTATAGTGATTTATTGGTTTTACAACATAGGGCTCATACTCGTGTCTCTACATGGTATGAGATAATTGGGTAGGGTGGGACTCCACATCTTCGGACGAGACAACAACTTCGTATAATTACCGTCGAACTTCACTTACAGGTAAGTTCGTTTGACTATTTAATTATACTCGTTGTTGTCTCGTCCGAAGATGTTAGAAAACAAGTGTAGATGTTTAAAGACTTGTTGTAAAATCAATAAACATTAATTTATTAAAAAGGAACAAAAAATCACTATCAGTAATATTTACTTTTTATCATAACTAAATACTTTTTCACCTCTTACCATTGGTCTCAACTTATCATCAATTCAATAACAAATTTTAATCCTGTGTGTGAACTTCACAATCGGCGATCATAATCGTCTGTAATCGCCACGATCATCGTGCAAGTATCTACACATTCGGCTGCGGTAGTTTTTCGAACGGCACTGCGTAAGACGGACGCGGAGTGCGTTGCTACTGCAACCATTTTCAGAATAGCGGTATACAACCACTATGTCAATGTAATTCCACGAAAAGTTGTGGATACAAAGTATATAAGTTTGGCTATTCATTTTAATCTTTGTAATATTTGTGTTACAATTTCAAATTCAAATTCAATTTCAATTTCTGGAAACAGGTCTGATAACGTTCTATGAACTTCAATGTATTCATTTGACCATCCACTAGTCATATTAAGTGCATACTGCACCGATTTGTAGTTACACGCAAACGTGTGAAAGGCTTCACTGCCTGACGGCGAATGAATGATCAGCGATCATGTGGGCACCTCGACTTAACACTCAGTAATGGTTTGAACCTTGGAAGTCCTTTGATGTGTGCCTTGAAACCTTGAAACAATTGACGAAGACGATCATCGGCGATAGCAGCAGAGTATATCCTCTATACGATCGTGTTCGCATATGATCGCCGACGACGCCGACTATGTAGAGGAGCCATTATAATAGACATTAGCAACGCTTATTATCTTAATCTGTAGCACGAGATTTTGTAAACGTTTATTTATAATAATAATAAAACCTATTCATCGCTAAATAAGATTCTGAACTATTAATTTCAATGTTACTGTAATCATTTTACTTAAAACAATTATGAATAATGAAATAACATAACAATCCTGAAATAATATTATTTTGGCTTACTGTCAGTCATTGTATTGTATCAACTTATTAATACAAAAAAAAAAATTATATTTAAGAACAATTGTTAGTAGTAGGTATGACTCTTATCATAATACATGGATTCGAAGGGCCTGTTTCACCACCTCTGGATATCAGGAAACTGCTGAACAAATTCCCAAAGGGAACCAAATTTGTATGAAATTATTTATCCAATCTAATAGAGACTGATCAGTAACTGTGAAACAGGGCCCTATTGTTCAGAGTCAGTGATAGTTGCAGAATGCAGTCTGATCAATAGATTATTTAATTATGTTGTAAATGAAATAATTAAACTTAAGCACAAAGACAAAATTAAATTACACAACTTTATGTAGGTTCTGATTCATTTATATTAAAGATTGCTTGAGAGGAGCATCTATTATTAATGATGGTACTATTATAAAACATAGCATAGGTTGTATGACTCTCTGGTCTAACAACCTCTCCTGATATCATCATTTAAATATTGTAGCTAAATCTTCTGCAAAAGTTGTCAGATTCCTAAATGTTACCCCAAAACTAGCTAGACGTTTATAAAAAAACCTAAACTAATAATTAAAGTCATTGTTCAATGCAAAAGGAAACTACCTTACGTTAGCTACCTTTTTTTTTTTTTTTTTTTTGTAGCTGACTGTTGTGCGAAGAAATAGCTAGATCTAGCTATAAAATAGCTAAGTTGTTAAAGCTCATCTAGATAGAGATGGAATCTTCTTTGATTGTTATATTGTTAGGTGCCCAATATTGATGTGTTATGGTTTTAGCTCTTTAGCCGGAAGCTACATCAATACCTAGTCTTTATTGTAATATAACTAATTTATTATATTGGTTATAATCATGTTTAGTATGATTAAAACAAACAGACACATCCCAAGTATTATTATATTTTGGTTTGGGGGTCCTAATCTATAGAAATCTAAACAGCTGATCTGTGGGATTTTAAACTATAGGAAATATACCTATAGGTGATCCCTCCTGGAACCTATAAGTAATGGTGTGTTTATCCATGCCACTGCAGGAAAAAAATTGTAATCTTGGATAGTAAACTGATCATAATTTCACTTTCAGCGGTTTCACTATTGATTTAAAAAACTTCAGAAATTCAGGTAAACACCTGAAAGTACCTACTGAGTACCAAGGTAGATAACTCAATATTGGGGTTGATATCTGGAGCCTTTCTTGTTTTTTTTTTTTTTTTTTAATATAAACTTTTGTATTTATGTAACTAGCAAGGATCTAGAAATGTCTTAGCTCACACCATTGTCAATGCTGTTTGTACTTTTATGTTAATGACTGTGCTGGATTCCTCCCAGCCTATGTTACTACTGTCTTATTACCTATCCTTAATAACATTTCATAATCTCATAAGTCCCATATTCCAAAGAAGAAGCAATTCCAGTGAATTGATATGAAGGAGAGCTTCATCAGAAGTGGCACTTTGAGAGTCAGTAGATATCAGTCATATTATGTAATAAAATATTATTATCATAATATAGTACATATAAATATAAGTATTTGGATGTTTCTAACTCATGAGTATTTTTTCAGTTAAGAGAACTCTCTTATTGTGAATGTAAGATCATAATTATTATTGTTAGCATTCAATATGAGATATTTTTGTCTAAGAATTTTACTTGAATTTGTCTCTCTTATTAAAATTCAAAACTTAAGAATCTATGGATTTCTGTTCAGGTACAAATTCATATTTTCCTTTATTAAGTATGAGACTATGAAACCTAGTTTTCCAATATGTTTATTTTGGAATGCATAATGTAATGTAATGTTTAATCATTGATTGTAGGTAACTATTTTCTTTACATAGAGAATTATCTAAGGAAATTAGAGATGAAAATCTCTTTCTCTTGTGTAGTTATGACTGGTTTCATAGTATTAGTGAATGCATGCTGTGCAGAGACTGAATGGTAGAGTATTAAACTGTTAATACTTTCATTAAAATTTTAACCTTAGGTTTTACTACCTTCATGTATCTTTATCATGTAATATGCATCATATATCTTTATCTAGGAATACTGATAGATATTCTAGATAGTTTGTTACTGTAACAATTTTCAACTGTTCTGTAATCTACTAACTTAAAAAGTTCAGTAGGTATTAATAAAAATGTATAGACTATTGTAATACTGCAATTATTTATGTTTTTTTTAAAATGTACCTATATTTGTATACCCTTAATGGTAAAACATAGTGATACTCTTGTAAGAACTTTTAATATTCCACTGAGTTTGTAACTTTTTACCTATATTTAACAAATGAAATATTTGAATTTGAATTTGAAAAGTGTTTAACTATTTTGATTTTGAATAAAACAAAATAGGCCATTGGATCTTATGGTAAGAATAAGTATGTGCCACAACTAACTGTCTATAGGTTCACAAATGTTTTTAATTAAGTTGTATAAATCAGATAAGATATCTGAAAAGACTCAGTCAGAAGAAAGAATCATATCTCTGACTAACCTGACCGACCAAGTCAATTATGACGGGGTCCGTGGTGGTTATTTTCCAATTACAGATGTGAAATGGAAGTTGACCCACCTGCAGGTTTACTTTTTCTCTGCTCTGCTCCGCTGGAACTTATCCTCTCTCTTCTTGTCTGCTACTGGTCTGCATGATGGCACCTCTGCTGATGACCTGTTCTTCACTTCACTGCACGGAGGTCCCCACCAGTTTACAGCCTCGTTTTTATTGAGGTTTGTTCTGGACAGTGTGGAATGAACTCTTTGCAGGTTCTGCCACTATTAAGTCTGTCAAGTTTCTGCACTGACTTGGCTGCTTTTATTTCATCGGTAAGATTTTCACCGATCTGGTTCAGAGTGAAGCAAGAATTCCTTCATGTCTTTGTTTATAGCAGCTAGAAGAATTGACCTATGCCCTTTTGTATTTGAGTGTAATGCATCACACAACAGCCAGGCTGTATCATTAAGCTTTCATCCTTTTACTTTTTTTGACTTCGTAGGTATATAACACACATTTGAAGTCAGGCATGACAATGCTGTGGAAATCTGTTGTCTATTCTGTCTCCTTTTCATGATTTCCCACCTTTGGGCTAGGTATCTTCATATTTGATTGATGGGGGTGCACACTCCAGTACCTGTACATCAGGTTGGACTCATTGAAGCATTCCTGTGGGAATGTTCTCATAATCTTCCAGTCTCGCTGGTGAGTCCTTCACTGGGATTTACAATATCATCTGGAAATTGTTATAGGTAGTGCATGCCAGCCATTATACAAAATAACCATGTAAGTTCCTGCCGAACTTCCCTAGGTCATGTAATGTCAACCACGTACGCCCCCGCAGGACGTCCCATTAAGGTTGCATGATAAAGCCACGTGCACTCCCGCAGAGTACCCCTAGGCCTAGGTTGTATTGCTATTTGCAACATACATATTGTGTGCTTTTGTTAGTCACCACTTGCACCCACCATCTTGCATTTGCATTGCAGGCTTTGCGGCATGCGTTTGGACACGATTACATTAGGTAATCACATTAGGTACACGCTTTTTTGTTAGTAGGTAAGCATCTTACCTTTTTCAGTATTATTGGATTGAATTCCGTAATTTTCGTTGTCACTTGAACAACACTTGAAAGTTTTGATTCAACTTTTTTACGTTTTCCAAGTTTTCGTAACTTTTTAATAAATGATTCTTTTCTTGTTCACCTGATCGCTTATTTCCCATTTTTGTTGATTTCTAACACTTATAAGAAATGCATAACAAGAAAAAATAAAGATATGGGAGAAATACGTGACGCCGTTTTCGGACATAAACACCGAATGAAGCCATAGAGTTGCAGAGGCTGGGACTGGGAGCGAGAGTGGAAGTGCGTTCTCTTTATTTCTTTTCTTCAAAATTATGTGGCGCCAGTGACTGACAATACCGGGACTACACTTGTTTTCTAACATCTTCGGACGAGACAACAACGAGTATAATTGTCTATAGGTGGATACAATATACCATGTAGACGTGGAAAAATCCAGAAAATATTCTACATTCACATGAATTTGTAAACATAAACTTCATGTAGCAAACAGCTCTATGAAAAATGTTATTCTATTGCTTCTGTCTCTTTTGCGAGGGACTCGCTGCAAATAGTCTGTAGTTTACCGCGACAATTCAGTGAAGCTCGTAGCAATCACACGTTCCTATGCAGGTACGCTAGCAATTCTTCAGATATAACAGTTTTATGTAATGGCTTGTGCCACGAGACGAATAAAAAAGACGTCTGACAAAAAGTAGATGAGGAACGTAAATCGAAGCATTTCTATTGAGGGCCATGACGTCGCATAAATGTCGTCCACGAATGTTGTTTGTCACCGCACGGCGCACGGACGGGCGACGGGCGTGGACCCCAGATCGCGCGATAATGCCACGGAGCGGATGAACGACAACCTACTTATATTGAAATAATATTGAAAAATAGCTTATTCACAACTTTGTTTCACAATTACTATGATTGGGGATTGGAATAATCCGCTTACGTAATCGGGTATGCCTTACTCGCTTCTCTGTTTCATGGAACTGACAGAGTATAAGCCGTGTAGGTGCCGATTGAAGTCACGTTTGTTGTTATTGGCACACGTGAGTTCTATATCGAACTTCGAGATTGCGATCGTGGCTTAGAGATAGATAATAGCCTATCAGGCTCAAGCAATCTAGATCTTCGACCAATTTAAAAATAAAACGGTTATTACTTAGAGCTACTAATGAATTTTATTTCTAACAAAGGATGTGGTTTAACTCAAACAATTTCAGGCTAATTAAGATGAACGTGATAGTAGACTAGGAGTAAGAAGACTTAACGTAAGGTTAATCAGAACAAAGTAGTAGGTATTTCTATCAAGCCGAGAGCTAAAGCATTGGAAGTAACAAAGTAATTACCAGCAGAAACTGGGTCTCGCGTCACTTTATTGTATGGAAGCTGGATGTGCGTGATCTTAATTCGAAACGTTTAAACCGCCTTTTCAGTTCGAGCAGAATATTTTCCTACATTTGTTACATTGTTGTACTGAATCGTAGTTCTGGCACGACTTTGTATGGAAGATTTTAAGTGCTTTATTGGAAGCGTTTGTTTCTGAAGGTGTGCCCTCCATTAGTCGGTGTAGAGCGGTTTATTGAATTACGACACGTACGTAAGGCTGTCACGGCGCGCCGTGCTCTCGCGTGTCATATCGGGTTACAATCACATGTTAAACTATAATCTGGTAGTCTTACAAGGAATGAGAATGCGACCGATCGACAGATTAGGCACGGAAACACAAACAAGTCCGTTTGTTTAATGAAGTTAAAAATGTACACACATTTTTGTTACCTTGTTATATTTGTGAGGGATTAAAAATATATTCAGTGCTACATTTTGTATGTACGCATGTACTTTTGTAAGGGAATTAAACGTATGAAAACCCGTTAATCTTTGTATATTCAGCCGCTATTGAATTTAAAAAGTATGATGATTTAAAACGACGAACTAAACTCATATTACAATATGAGAACAAAAACATTCTGTATTTTTTCTGTTTACTAAAAAAGTGCTTTTAACATACCTTTTAAAACTATTTTGGGAAAAATCGTTCTACATAATATTTGAGACTTAGTTTACCGAGTCAAAACTGTTTACAATAGGAAAAGTTGTCCCATCCTTAGGAAGTAGGTAAACATTGTAAATCCTTCAGCGCTTTTAAATTCATAGACAGAATAAAACGCTCGCGTATCAAGTGCGTATCTCCTACACTATAACTTACAATTTTGAGTCATGGCACAAAATAAAAACAAAAGACTAGCGTGGTTTGGCTTGAAAATATTTTTATATTTTTTATATTCAGTAAACATTGTACATGCAACGGGTTGGTTATTACCATAAAATTATAGTGCTTTCTTTGATTCTTAACTATTTTAATTTAATTGTCACGTATTTAGGGTTCTATACATTAAATTTAAAAACGGAAACTACTCTCATGAGTCCATTTCATTTTGTTTGTCCAAATGCCACAGAAGTTTTACTAAAAAAGTATGTAACGTAGGAATTTCAAAGTTAAACATAAGTACCAAGATTCTCCGAAGAGTTAGACAGAAGCGTTATAATGTACATCCACAGTTCCTCAATATGTTTACGTCTCATGTAATATGAGGCGAGACTTTTGCCATCAACTGGACACAAATTAAAACTCCGAACCGCTATTGGGAATTTCATAGGAAAATGCAACACCACTCTACCCGAGAATCGACCTCAGGATTCTCATAGCGCAACAGTCGCACTTGCAACCAAGACCAAAAAGGAAAATTTGAAAATAGAAATAGGTCTTTTAGACCTATGTACGACCTATTGACTGCTTAATGTAGCAATGCTACGAGCAATTTGTGCGGGCACGACTCGCACTTGGCTGGGTTTTGTTTTTAAATTGTGTAGTATTTCAAAAATGGATATTTTACAGTTGTCACGTTCAGTTTATTGAACTTTGATTACAATGAGTTTTAGTTTCACATAGGAATTACTGTGTATACATTATTGTGTGTATATTATTATTACCTAGCTGTAAACACGAAAGGACTGTCATCAGACCACCGGATCCCAATTTACGGACAATACCGTTATCCTAAGGATAGATCAAGTATCACTAAGTGTAGATATCAGATATTCGTATGACAGCCGGGGCCGACAACTTTTCCCTTTTCTAACTGCTCTCTGAGTCAGTGGGTTTCGATAGTTCAGAATGAACACACATCCACAGACTGAACTCAATAACCGCAGCTTAACTTTGCAATTGGGTTGATCAGCGTAGTTATAATTAACTAGTATAACTTAGCCATGAGCCTCTGACAAATACAAAATGGTTAGAAGTATGATATGGGTAGTATCTGTATAACAAAGGTTTCCCTTAGTAGGTCACGGTTTTGTTGACCTCATTTCGTTTCATAAATAATGTATTTTCAAATTGTGCAGTGAGAATAATTGCTACATTTTATTTCTTTTTTATTAGTCTTAAACTTGTAAATCAGCATACGTATATTTCCTTTACACAATAAGTAATTTAATTAAGTATTAATAGTAAAGCTCTCGTTGTAACACGACATGCTAAATGTAGCATTGGTAATTTCTTAGTGGCACAGCAGGCCAGATGTTGTTGTCATAACGTCACGTTGTGGAGTCAGCTACACGCAACCGCGACCCGGCGGCGTTCAAGTAGCGCACCACGCCGACGTTGAGCAACAAGTCACTATTATATTGTTTATGCCGAATTATATTCACAATTTTTGGCCTCAGGGACGGCCTAGCTCAAATTACGCTCGACGCGGATCAAGACAAAATGAACGTACGTTGGCGTTACAATTTATGAGCCAACGGACTATTGTGCCGACACTGATTACTCTTTATGGAGATTTGACGTCCTAACACGACGCGCCCTACATGCTCCGTTTACGTACACCAACGGGTTGTATGGACGTAAAACTTTTATGCCTCCACCGCGTTTTACAGCCGGCCTTTTATTATTTAGTGAAAGGAACGACGGTGATGTCATAAATCTCCGCTCCTGCGTGAACTTTCGCCTCTTATCTCGGCAAAGAAATTATGGAACTTTCTGGCTTCTCCTAGACAAAGTGTTTGGCTTTCGGGATCTTGGGTCACTAAAAGCTTTTCACAAATTAATGAGGAATTTGTGCAGAAGAAACGACCGAACAAAATAAATATATTTCATTAGTTATATTATCTAATTGAAATTGATTGGGCGATAAACGTCTAGATGTCGGCAAACGCATTCAGCGAGGACGATGCAACGTAAATGACTGCAATCATGAAAACGTGGGCATTAAATATGGCCGCTTGTACAGAATAAGTCATGTATCTGTATCGCTGTGATTCATTAATCTTGTAGTAACTAGGGTCTGTGTGGGCTTAGACAAGCTCTATAATATGTAATTAAATTACATTTAACGTCGTCGGTCGTAGCGACGAGCCTCTTTAAATCATATCAAACCCGTAAATGACTGCTACAGCTGACATGATAGACAGTCCGGTCATTAAGGGTCAAACGTTTTTGTTTATTGCTTTCTGTGTCCTTTTGTTCGTTATTCACTTTATTGGGATTCATTTGACCAAAACATTGACGTGTATCGCTTCAGTGCAGCCTTCGCCTTATGGGTGAATGATATAAGATTTATAGATGTGACAAATGGTGACATCTTTTTTTGGTTATGTGTTGTAAAAGTGGCATCCAGCAGAGATATGGATGTAGATTCATATCTTGTAAGTACTAGACTGACGACTACAAGTATTGTTTGTGTTTGCATAATAGCATTACAGAAAAAATATGCTGAGGTTCAAAATATCAACTGTTACTGTTCTTAACTAATTAAATTAGGTTTCTTTTATTACTGTAGTTCTGAATTTGATAGGATAGATTAATTATGAAAAGAATCTATTAATGTTAGGGTAGACTTTACGATGTCCATATTAAGCGTGATCGACATATCATAGGATAATATAATAGAAAATAACGGCTCGGGTGATACCCAGATAATGCGCCGCCGACGTCGCTGGAGGCTCATACAATTAAACAGATAACATAAAATTAACGAAGCTGACTCGTAAATACACTCACTTTATTATCTATAAAAGTCACTAATTAATTAATTGAATAATGATAAAGTGCTTTCTTGTGTGATGCGGAGAGCCCCGCTGCCGGCGGAGGCCCTCTATCGAAAAGCAATATTGCGGCGTAACTAGGTTGTCGTCACGTTTACCTTGTTAATGCTTTTATCTGTGATGTGGGTCATATAAATACATACTCAGCATATAATACAATTAATTAACGCATCATTTATACTTTAATATACGACTCTACATCATCAATTAGTTCGTATCTCAGAGGTTTTGTATAACAGAGCGTCGCTTATTATTTAGCGGTGTTAGAAGCTTTGTAGGGTAGTAAATCTTCGCTCCTGGCTGTGACGGCAGTTAATGCAGTCTACCTAGGCTTCAAGAGATAAGCTAACAAGCCTCTTTAGCTAAACAAGAGGCGGCCAAACAATAAAGGCGAGTTAAGCGTCGTGAAATATGGCAGAAACGAGGTGCGATAACTCAGCGTGCTCGCTGGTCCCGCTTCTTTTCCCCTAATTAGCCATTCAATTCCCGTAATCTTGTTTACTCGTCGGGCGGCTCGCGCTGCCCAGGTGCGATAATGGCCGAGCTATTTGCATGCCGCCATATTGTTTCCCCATGTTCGGCTCGCAGCCTCCGATCCCGTCCGATGCGACCCCCCGTTGTTTTGGCCGGGCTTATTGGATCCGCTTGCGATTACTTTGTATTGATCCCGCCGTCCATTATCTACATTCGTTTATTTTCGTATCACAGTAATGATACCGACTGATGTCCGCAAATCCAATGAATCCACCCCTTACGTTGTTATACAAGTACGAGTAATTAATTTGTAGTTGATATTGATTGTATTGGTATTATACATGTTGTTGTTTGGGGTTCACCTCATAAACACCATTTGGTGTTACGTGTACGTATATTATATTAATATGAAGTTCACGTGCACGTGCACGCCGGCGTCGCTGTGCGAATAGATACAACTTTGGTGAACTACAACTTGACTGTAACTTGCGTAATCTGACATCCCCAAATGCCCTTTTACGACTGTTAGTTGCTTAATTAAATTATCACGATGTATTATTCCATTATGATAATTAACGAAGTTATATACCGTGTTATTCTGAGACTGTAAATTCAGCAGTTTATTCATAGTCATTGATATTTTTGAAGTAGTGTGGTGCAAGCTCGGCGGTCTGCCCCCGACGGCAACTTTAATATAAAGCTCGATCGAAAGCTAATCGTAATCTAGAACAGTAAATTGAAGGCGATCCGTGCAACGAGGCGATGCCGGCACATCTTCTATAAATACATTACTGAACACGCTTTATTACTCCGCCATCTTCATCCAATCCTATTAAGTGTCTGTTCGCGAACAGCTTTCCTCGGAAGGCGTTCAGTTTTAGGATGGCCATTTTTTAAAATAGTATTAGGGTTCAATAATGGCTTTAACACGGGGCGCCTCTGAACGTCTATATTATGTCTCGGTGTGAATTTGGCGAGCTCAGTCGATATGCTAAACTGAGGAGGCGGCGAGGTCCGCTGACGCCGCGTCTGCTCGCACCGCGCCGCGCCGCACCGATGAGATGCGATCATTTAACGACAACGCTTCGAAAAGATTTCCCTTCGAGCAGCGATATTGGCGATATTACGTCCTCTTCCCGTGGACCACGTTTTATAATTTAGACGCTCGTTGCCTCGGGCTGCATAACATTAAAGGTATTTTATGAAAATGTTATTTTGCATGTTAAACATTTGAAAGGATTTCGTCCGTAATAACTTGGTATTGTTATTAAATTCTTGGGAAAAGTCTGTGGTTTACGAAGTGATTTTCTAATTAAAATGTGTGCGTAGTGTAGAATCAACACTGTTTAAATATCTGCACCCAGCATAATATTAAGTGCAGAGGGGTGGGAGCTTGATTCATAGAATGAAATAATTTCAGAATCGGGTGGAATTATATCCATTTAAGTTAATTACCATGCTTTATCTGCTCATATCGTTGGACCTGTATAATTAGGGGTGTCAACACAATGCTTCCAAGCGAGCACAATATGTCTGCACAAACCACATGTCAATTTAATTTGACCCCCGATCCAAGATGGCGGCCAACCCTCGCGACGCGGCGTCTGCTCGACCGAATGCCTGTGGTTTATGCCTGTTTACTAATTGACGTGTTTTAGAGAAACACTGCATGGTTTCTGTCAGCATACCAACGAATACGTTTGAATATGTATACCGGTAAAGTTGGCGTTTTAATTTAGACGTTCAACTGCGTAGCTATATTTAGTGGCTAGGTAGGTACTATCGCTACGCCGAAATAAGTTATACGCTTTGTGAAGCTCTATAACTGAATGTTCTTGATTAAAGTACTGGATTGTACTGACTTCGTACGGAGAATATTCACCGTTCTAAGTCTTCTTGCTTTGATTGAAACGAAACTTTCATAACTATAATATTTTGTTGTTTTTGTTAGCCGCTGGTGTTTGTTTTTATAAAATCACTGTTGATCGTTTTTATCGCTGGGGTTTGCTCGTATGTTATTGTTTTTAACTGTGTAATTCAAAATAAATATTCAGTTTTTTATTTTACGATCGATTTAATGCGGCATCCAGATTGTAAACCATAACTAAATCACATCGTAGAAACGACCAGGGTCACTGTATGTTTCATGGATTCAAATAATCAAATAACCATTAACTATAATAATAGTCACCTAAATCAGTACCCTTGGTTTATAGGCGAAGGTAAGCGTTGTAAATATTTTATAAAGGACGCAGACACTTGCATAGTTGATGAGGACTGAGGTAGAGACGACTATACACGGTGGCGAATGAACGAACTGCGATTGAGATGATACTTAAATATTGAAATGGAGCTATTATTATGGGCCCTTTAAATTAATGGTGCCCAACATTATACGACTGCTTTTTGTCAAATGTGTTATATGCCATTTTGTTCGTGCCTTGTACGAAATATACAGTAGCACATAGAGTATAGAGGGATACCACACTTATTCCAAGCTGTTCAAATCTAACAAAATTATAATTTTCGAAGCATCGTTCGCAGTTTGGATTGCAAATGCCAAGGTGTGTGACATTCCATTTTAGAATTATCAAAAGCGGTACTGCTTTTGTTAGTAAAAAAAATGAAGTGTTTATGGGGATCTTAATGGGGTGTTATCGTGGGCAGAAAATTGAGTGTTGTTTGTTCTAAAAATTTCAGTCTGTCTAACTAAAGGTTTGTAAAGTAAATGACGAATACTTATTCAGAATCAAGTAGACAAGTAAGGTTTTTGGAACATTATTAAATAAACGAGATGTAAAAACGAGATGTAATTAGGTCAGGTAGATGAAGTGGCAGGTTTGTATTTACATAGGTATCTATGTACATAAAAACTAACACCTTTTTCACACAAGGGTAGGCAGAAACTACACACCGCCGCTTGTTATGATTCTTGCATAATTTAAAAACCCACCCTAGTATTTGTGTAGTAGTAGTGTAGTAACTTACATAGTTTAGAGAATGATGGAGCTGATGTTTCCAAAAAGAAGAAAGCTCCGAAATAAAAATGAATTAAGAAAAGAACACCTTTTGTCTACCTTTCATAAGTGTTTCCAAACCGTTTTTTAATACCATACATAAGTTAAACCTTCACTAAGAAAGAATTCAATTCGGAGACTCATGTCACGACTGAAAATAACGTAATCCGATACTAAATTTCATCTACAGACCATATTGCTACTTTATTACGGTATAAGTGTGTCGTCGCACCGCTGGTTATGACTCGCTATTTAAATCATATTCTAAGAAAATCGTTTTCGACGGAGTGATGAAAGCCTTTACGGTTTGATACTACTGGAATATTCGATGGCACAATATTTTCGCGCGGGCAACACAATAGGGTCTATTTTTAAATTGGGAGCGCGGGAGCCCGTCAATAGACGCGAATGACATTAAATTGGTTAAATTGCTTTGCCGAGCTTGGTTCTGCAACTCCTTTGGGAGGTGTCTGTTCGTCCGTCGCGACGCCCGATGTTACACAGCTCTCAATCGATTCACAGCTCATCTATTTTTCTCGATACATGTTTCCGCTTTGTATTATCAACTATTTCGAACCGGATCCGTTTAGAACAATTTACAGCGTCATTTCCCTCTTAACGACAAGCCTCTTATTTATGTTTCTTTCGTTCTTTTTAAGTCAACGTGTTATGTGAGAACGTTTAAGTGGCAAAATAAACTCTGCCATTTAAGCATTTGCCAAACTTGATTAGGTTACACCTGCATTGTGCTGTCCGTCTGATAAAACAACGCGGTGAGCTCGAGCCGCTTCACTAATTCAGTGTAGAATGTAGTGGTGTTGTGTGTCTATCAGGCTGACAGATACAAACAGGGCCAAAACCAATCAATCAGTCCGCCGGAGCGTCGCGCGATAATTGAACTCTTCCCTCGAAGTACTGCGATTCAATAGATAATTACAATCGCAAACCAAAAATTACACGCGGCATTTAACCGTAGGACCCTATTACGTTTCACAAAGCTGGGTCGGTCGCATTCGATCGGCGATCTTTGCCGGACGGAGGATTAACTCGCAACGGCGCACAATGAGGGCCTCGAGAGGAGACGAGTAGGGAGGGGATGTATTAATAATGGTCTCCGTAGTGAATGGAGCACTTACACGGTCCGGCGGGAGCTGAATGTGTGACTATCGCGTTAGAGCAAATCGAATCGGTCAGGTTGGCCGCTCGCACGCGCCGAATTCGCCGTTTAACCGGAAACCCGGCACAGGAAGACGAAACATGTTATTGGGTAGAAATGACGGTTTCCCATGGTAAAATGTTGTTGGTCTCTTTATTAACTTACTGGTCAAGTGAGAGTGGTTTCTCAAATATCTTAGTATACGTAGTTATACTAGTTATGCATGAATTAGCTTGGCGACATCTAACATTACTTCCCTAATATACTGTATTCCGGAAATAATGTATGATACCTAATAGAAGGGTGGTAATATGCAAATGTCTACAAATTGCTGTTGACAATGACACTTAATTGGACTAGGTGTGCTCATGGGTCCGCCCGGCCATAGTCCTCTATTCATTTAATATTCAACTCAATCCATAATAGTGTTCACGAGACTGAAATAATAAATCTGATAGCATGAAATTAAGTGAAAAGTTACAATCATAATTATTAACTACGATTGATTAAATAAATGATTAATTATAATTGTTTCTTTAAACGCGGTAATCTCTGGAACTACCGATTGTATTAAAAATATCTTATTGCATTTGATAGCCCATTTCTTGAGGAAGGTTATTAACTATTTAACAACACTATAAGTACGCCTCTTAGGAGCCGAGCAAAAAGAGTGGAACCGCGAGCATAAGCTAGTATCTAATATTATTCATAAAATATTACTTAGAAGCTTCTTGGAAAGTTATTAAGGGAAAAAATCCAGGCAATTTCCTGATGCAAATCTATCAATGGGAGACAATGGATAAAGTTTAATGCAGCCTCTGCACGATGACGAGGACACTGAACTTTTCCTATTAGCTTTCATAACAGGCTAGTTATAAATAAGAATACCTAAAAAAATTAAGCAAATACGTGATCAACTTGAAGTTGATGATAAGTAAGTTAAATTATTTTCAAGATAAACTGAATTTGATTAAAAACTCAACTTTGGTTAAGCCAAAATAATATATTTTTCTAAAACTTCAAACTTTAGCCTGTATAATCAAAAAAGCTTAGAAAACTATACGTACCTACATTTATTTTCAGTGTATTTAGAGAAAAAACTTATTTAATCTTAACTTTTTAAATTTATCTAAACGTAATGATTGAATATTAACACAATAGCAACAGAAATATTGTTTTCAAAATATGAATCGTTTTGAATACAAAAAATTGAATCAAAATCCTCATAAGCCCTTTCAGCATAGAGTATTTATTAATTTATGTAGGTCCCATTTTTTTACTAATGTGTATTTTATTAAGCTTTCAATTTTAAATCAATAAATCCAAAACACACGTAACATACGTGGATCAATGTTAAATATTAGGCAATCTCTCCAGTGCTCTCCCAATAGACTGTAATGAATGCCACTATACGTGTATCTGCTGTACTATTTCGTGACTTTATTTGTAAAAATGTAAATGTGACGTGGAAAAGTTCCATTGAAAGTCGATTTTCGAAGTTGTTCGTCGATGGACGCGTCGGGCATGGCAAGCAGTCGGAGCACCCTTTGCATACAACACAATGTCGTTCGTGATACTGAATGCTACCTATGTGATCTTCTAAGCTGATCTTTTACGTTATTATTTTGTTCTTCGATACCATTTTACAACTTTGCGGTGTATTGACGGGTTGATTTAGGTACCTATAATGTTATCTAGGCGGTTTTCACCCTTTTAATGCTGGAGTTAGGTAAAAAGCACTTCTGAATCAAGTTACCTCAACCATGAGTACCGTGGCTAATCATAATGAAAAAATTGCTCCCCTTTAGTAAGAAAGTTTGTACAAAACTTTCTAGTAAAAAACGCATCAAGTGCCGAATGTTATGTTTCGCAATCAACAAAGCTCTTTAGTTCTTCCATTTGGGACGCCTAAAGTCAAATTTATAATTCAATCAGCTTACGTTTGAAAACTAAATTAATATTCCGATGAGAGTGCAGATGAACACGGTACTGTTTAATACGAAGAAATACATATTTATCATCGCTCCGATACCATGCAATCTTGGTCATCAGGTCAAAAGTCATCACTAGACCTAATGACCGAGATGACTCATCAGGATTTCATCAGTTACATGCACTTGAATGTTTCCCGTAAGACTCACTACATATTATTTTACTACTTAAACTAGTTATTTTTATAATAACTTGTGATCGCTCTGAAAGATAACTAGTTTTCTCCAAATAAACAGAACGTTTTTACAATCAGTCATTACATGATTGTCAATTTTCTACATGAAATAGAATAGTAAGTATATTGAGTGGTATTAGTGTTACTGTTTTCCTGTAATCGATAAACTTAGATTTTGTACTCGCTGTCTTAGGAAATTCCATTATTGTCAAATTGATGGGGCAATTTCCAAGAATTAGTTCAATATTATTATACGTTTCAGAAACACAGCTGTGAAACCAACAAGCTGTCAGAGAAGTTTAAATTGAACCTAGATATTATAGTTTCAGTAAAGCTAATTATAACTGACTTAATGAGAAAAGTTAACCATCGTTTACTTTATTAATTACGTTGAGAATCCTTGGAAATAATAAAATGAATAAACACGGCCGTGTATTGGTAGTTACGGTAAAAGAATCAGCAAGGTTTAATTTAATTTCTTTTATTCTATTTTTTTTTGTTATACGTTTAGCAGTTACTTACTTTTTTTACATTAGGTAAATTACAATTTAGGTATATAAAATCAATAATAGTAATAAATAATAAAATAATTTAGTGCATGCCCTGAAAAATACTGTTTTATTTGTTTTATATACGTCAATAGTTATCAAGGATGCGTTACAATCTAATCGGCTATATTTGTGATCTGGGAACTACTTTTATCCATAGTATGAAACAAGGGTATGTGAGCTAGAACCGATGTATGAATAAAAATGAATTGCAGCGTCGAGAATGAAGACAAACTACCCACGAGTCTTGTTACACTTGGCTCAACCAAGTGTAAACGTTCCACAGTGTCATGAAGACGTATTATGCTAACAGAAAATACGTTACAGCGAGCTTGCCCGACTTCGTCCGAAGAATTCCGAAATAACAGTTTATAAAAACTAACCGAATTGGATTGTGCAATAAATCTGAAATTTAAATACTTTTAGGCATACTTTGACGTTGTTACATTGACTCAAGTTATCTTAGTGATATGACCACTGAACTGTCAATTTGACATCCCGTCTTAGGCACGGATCTCTGACTTTTCAAAATTATGTCATTATCAAACCATATACTGTCCTACTGCTGGGCTCTCCTCTCAGGGTGAGAGGGTTGAGGTTATAGTCCTAGTCGACACGTACAATGGTCCACTGCAGGACTAAGTGCGGAAACCGGACCCACACAGAAGTGGGTTCTGAATGATGATGATGATGGTGAGGCTATAGTCCACCACGCAAGCCTAATGCAGGTTTCCTCATGATGTTTTCCCTCACCGTTAAAGCGAGTGATAATTACGCACATGATTTCAAAAAATCAGAGGTCGGCAGTCCAGTGGTCATACTCCTAGGCTACCACTGCAAAATGATGTGCCTATTATCAATTAATAATTTCACTCGCCCTCTCATTCTTGTTGCAAGAGGAGACCCTGCAGTGGGAAGGTAAAAAAAAGGGTAGATAAAGATTGTCCTACATATTATTTATAGGTACATTTATAATATTATGTAGTGGAACGCCCACTAGCCAGATAGACGGATGATCCAGAAAAGTGGCGTCCATCATTCCATCAGCCTTTCGCAATTGATAACTTAAATCATACATTATATTACCTAGTGCTTAGAGAATACTAGGAATTACTAATTGTTCCTATAGGTATTATGTGTACAATGCTGGGTGTGCTGTTTTGTATTTGTTTCACGAAATGATACCTAATGATGACAGGTGATATTTATTACCAGAACTCTGAAAATGCTCAGTGGTGCACAATTACTAATTAATATGACGTTGCGCAATGTGTTCTAATTAATTATCAAATATTCACACAGTGTATACAGTGATAAAATAATTTCTTTATTATTAATCGAATAGCATGAGGTGCAAACAATAGTATATCTTAACACTTTTAAGGTTTATTGAGGATGTGCAGGTTGTAAAGGCCAGATGTGCGGCGACCCGATCGGCGCGTGCGCTTCCGTTTCCGCGTCAACTGCAGCGCGCCTGCGCCGTGCGCCCACTGTTAATGCAGACAGGTGGTCACACTGATCGATATTTATTGATCGAATGTATATTACTTTGTGCAGCTATAAATTAATTACTATTAAATATACTAAATTTAATGCTAGGTTGATTTATTCATGAAATCAAATTATTTATGAAAATAAAATAAGTATTATTAGTATTGCAACATCAGCGGCCATTTGTAGGGGTGAATGCTCAATTGCGCATAGAAATGGTCATTAATCTATATTAATAAATAAATGGTTAACTCACGAAGCCACAAACATTCAGCGTTCGTAGAAATGTATTAAAAATAAACTTTGAAATACTTGGCGTTTAAAATATTTTCAAATTTTGCGAGAAGCTAGCGGCTAATAAATAACCGCAGCGCCAATTAAGTCTAGTTAGTCTCTGAATTCCTGTATGTACTTCATAGAATCTAAGGACAGTCACTAGTGGCGCTGGCAACGTAACAAAAACGACAATAACACTAATATAAGACTGAAATAAACTCCATATCCCCGGTCCCCACTAAATGGAAGTGAATAAGAGCAAAATTTTCCAGCCGCTATTGCAGAGTCCGTATGTGTATTGTTGCAATTTCAGAAATTCCCATTATCCTGGAGCGTAAAAAGGAGTGGCGGACAATAGTAGATATACAGCTATGGGCACCGTGCAAAGAGAAGCGGCATTTCTAAGCAACGCTACCCGCGCGTCCCACGCAGGCCGTGCGTCCTTGTGTACGTACTTTTACTACACATGCTGTTTATTGATATACTTCGCAACACATTTCTTGGAATAATTATTTCGTTGGACAGTGGTAAAGAAACTAAATCTATGGAAATACATTGAAACACGTGCACATTTAGCACGAATTCTAAAGTAGCGTGTTCTCATTAGCGAAATTGCAATTAACACGCAAGTCAAATATACAACTTCAAAACGAAAATACTATCGTAAAGTTCATTGATAAATTATATTATATTTTTAGTTGCATTGCAGTTGGACAGGTTGGACAGGTTTGACATCGATTGAGTGATGTAACGTATAATTACGCGGGCACTCACATAAATACGTCAATGAAATCTGTTCATGTGAGAGGAAATGATTTGAATAGCCGAAATAACCGACTGCGAGCTACCTCGGGATGCTATTTCTGTTCCATATTGACTGTTCATATTTCATAATGTTATACGCAATTAAATTATTCCGAGGCCTTTATCGTTAAAGGCCTCGGAATAATTTTAATTGCCAAATTTAGAGCCAGTAGCACTGGCTCGTGCCAGTGCTACTGGCTCTAATAGGGATACGAGGCAAATATAGAATAGTGTGCTTAAGACGTCGTTTGATGACTTGAGAGTGTCAATAGTTGAAGTGCCACTTGAATGGTTTATTCTTGAAAAGGGCGTTAAAGTAAATTAATTTTAAAATATACCAGTTGTATTTTTACCGCAAATAAGGCACTAGTAATTCTTCCGATTGATGTAAGTATATAAAATTCGAAACAAAACACAGGCGGCGCCTATGCCTTACCAAACTTGGGTAAGCGGTTCGCAAAAGGCTTCCTTTTCTAAACAGAAAATTCCTTGGATCGATTCAGTATACGGGCGTTCTAATAACATTCCGGGGCGATATTTCACACACCTCGATCGCGACTGTGTACATCACTTAGCCCAACACAATGGTACACGGACGATTTATTGTGTACAGTCTGTACCCAGATAAAGCACAGACAATGGCCTATCAGATGGCGGTCGATCGACACGTGTATGCTTTTAGCTCTAGACTTCGACACCCAATTACGTGGCCGCTCGCGACGGTATCATTCATCACGTACAAACGAGCGTTTTTTTATTACAAGGTGAGGGAAAAACGAACTCTTACGAGTAGATGGCACTCTCCAAACTTAGTGTGGCGCAATTAAGGACAAAATTACTTGCGCCGACGGGTTTTCGGTGGATTACGGGCGGAAAGTTAAAACAGAGATTATCGTTAGACGATGACAGACATAGTATTAATATTATGCTTATCTAGTTGATAGGGATTATTAAAATGTATATTTATTTACATTAAATTATTCATGATTAGTTTCGATTATGTAAATGATTTGGAGTAATTTATTTATTTCAATTTCATAATTGTGGTATTGGTTTCTCATGTTTATTAGACAAATACATATATGACTAAATATTAAATGACTTCAGACCTTCACAGTAATGAAGACTCCTGAGTGCAACTTTATAACGAATAGAACTTTTTAGTTACGATTATGATTACATGACAAAACTATTTGTGTCAGATAAAAAAAAAGAGCCAGAATAACCATTCGTAATTTAATGGCAACTTTTTTATTTCGTAACAAAAACCAGCAGTGTGTCAAATAACCACTAAGAGCTTATAAATAGGTTTAACTATCTTTTATACGAAATGCTGGAAGTATGGGCTGCCTATAAAGTTTTTATATCATCATTATACCATCAAACTTTATGATTAGACTCGGCCAGTCAGACACTGAAACGAGGTCTGCCGCGCAAAACTGTTTGAGAAACAACTAATAAAATGTTATGCTAACTAAATGCTTCCTTGCGGAAAATAAAAAATAAACTTTTGTGAATATCATATTGCGTAGGAACATTTTATATTATGTTAGGGAGATCCTTGTCTGTGGAAAGCTTCCGTGTAAATTGACGATGTCAATTTGTCCGAATGTAGTATATTAACGCATATCGTAACACATTAAAATTATCATACCAATTAATGCACTGCGTGGGACTAATTAGACCATTAATATTAACAAAAATTTAACAGCCGGGTCGGTCGTGTGCTGATCATAGGAGGGTCACTTAATCGTGTAAAGAATTTCATAAAAGCTATAAAACTCGCTTTGTGACATAAAAGGTGAAGTTGAAATCGTAAAAAGCCGGGGTGCGAACGGTTCACCCCCGCAGCGTGAATCCATGACGTCATTAAGCGGCACGCGCGCACTTCGCAACAAGCAGCGTATCCGAACGCCGCACGCCTCTTTTACATTCACTTTTCACACATCACTAGCTTCCAAAATTCCGAATATAATATCCGAACATAAAAAAATAATAGGTCCTACGCAAAAATTTTACTCTTGTATCACACACTCCCTTTGTAATCTCATTGATTAACCCGTTGAACCCGAAAATCGTTTAAAACTATATTTCGGCAAGGATGATGTTTGTGATGAATGTGTACTGAAGTTTATAGACGTCAGATGACGTCAGCTTAACTTCGTCTACATGAGTCGTCTGTGTATGTTTCGGGATCGTCCACACTAGCAAGAGGTCCAATCTCCCACAAAAACATTGTTTACAAAGGTTTTCTCTTGTGTGTATGTGTCAACATGGTTTGGGAAAAGGCAGATTAATTTACGTGATTGCGTTCTTTGAATGTACAGTAACGTGACGTCATAAACAGTATGACGTCACAGTACAAACAACATAGTTTGTAGTACCTTTGCTGTAATGAAATGTACGGACCGAACGGTTCGTAGGTACTGCTTTTAAATGAGTATGTATGTATATGAGTAAGATTGCTAGTGTCCCTCCAAACCAGTGACATTTAACTACATGTTTTATGTTTGTACATTGGAATGGATTAATTTATAGTTACTGCATCAGTCATGGGGACGAGCATGTGACGACCCGAGCATCGAACCGAGACGTTACGATTACGACATGACTATTTAAGTGACCTACATAATTTAATACGGCTTTTAACTGAACGAAGATTGCGTTCCTAATTTGAGCTTATTAAACCACGCAATAATAGTGTGACAGAATAGACGTTTCAATAATACAAATCAACTGTGGTTAGGCAGGTACTATCCTCTTAGATAAGTTTAGTACTATTCTGTAACTTAAATAGTTAACGAAAATTACATAAAACGCGTTTGACATTTACAAACGCTGTATTCAATTATGATTGTCAATCTCACAGTAATTATTTTCATAGATTTCGTGTTATATGTTCGCGCTACAGAATGACACAAGTACTTAGGGCAGCCCCCTACCCCCGTCTCTATCGCCTAGTTTTATGAAAGTAACATTTTAACGAGCTAGTCTATCTATTCGGAGATCAATAAATCTACCGCCTACGCTTGTCCCTGATAGGGTTCCTCGAAATTCGATTCTATGACCTATATTTAGTCAAGTAGAAATACAAATACTTACTCTGTTACCTTGAGAAATGAGTAAGCTTTTCTATAAATAACCTGCCCTTTTGTTATAAAACTGCCTTATAGTTTCATCTTTTTTGGTTTCTTTGTTTATTCTGCTAATGAAATAATAGTGGTTCGTATTCATAGTAGGTAATTAAATCAAAGCTCTTAACTTAGCTGGGCGGGAAAAGAAAATATTTTTTAAGTTCTTGGTGAACTTGGGATGTTACGAGGAATCAAGATGGCCATGATCTAAAGGTGGTAGGTGTGCACAAAATCCCTTTTAAATTCCCTATTATCTTCTAAAAATGTGTCTAAATTTCAATTGATTTTCATCCATTTGTCCGACCGTTATCAACTTCAAAATGTAGGTCTCATTTTATTGAGACGGTTGAAAGCTTAGATAGACTTTAGAATTTGCATGAACAACGTTGCGAACAAAAGGTAAGGTGATCGGGCTTTAGAATATTGATATATGTAGTCAATTTAATGTCTAAATTTTGATTATATACCTATTTCAAAGAAAACACAATCAAAATGGTTTTGGCCGGGGCTTTGAAGACGCACAAAAGCTACTTAAGTGACCATGACTTGCTATTATTTAAAAATGATATAGTGTCGTTTAATTGTTTTTAAAATTAAAGTACCTTTATAAAAAGTAGTCGCGACGGCGAACAATCAATTTTGTTTTGTCGTACAAAAATAATAGTCGGTTCGACGCAGCCTTTTCCCCTGTGACATCTATCGAGGCCGCATCGTGTGTCAGAATGCCGATAGACATCAGTTCCCGTCGCTACGTAACACTAAAGTGATTTTTATTACATTCGATTCGGTTGCTTTGTTCATATTCCAAGCCCTTGTGTGACAATAAGTCTTGGAAAAGCATCAGTGTGGAAAATAGTATCAGATATTCGTACATTTCTCTAGAAAATTGGATATACGAATATAAGACACAGTTATTAGGTTGCGAAATTATTTTCTTATTCCATGTCGATTGTCGGTATGTAATATAATGTGTAGCGCTATCTTCTGCGGCGTGTGAGCTTCTAACATTATTTTCATATTCTAGGAATAATCCAATAAAAATCTGGATAGAAATAAAAAAAGAAGAATATTATTTGTAGTTTTCCTCCAAAATATTCATACCATTGAAAAATAAATTTTATTTTAATTAAATCTCCTTTACACTATGGTAAATTTCTACTGGGTTCCAAAGCGATGGCATAAGTTTTCAGGTTAAAGTAAAAGAAAACTTATAAGGTTGAGCAGCTGTGGTTGCACGTGTGACGTGTATGAAAGCCATGTAAACAATTGCTCCGCCAGTTTATTAAGGTTTCTCCAGACGGAAGGTACACAGAATGACCATACGGTGCATCGGCACGAGACCGCATTGTCTGACACCTTGCGCCCGGCTTCTGTCTGTGATTACCGTGGCAGGCGGTACCAGACACATAATATGCATAAACATACATACAGTACAAACAGGTCCTTTTATAGAATTAACGAAGACATACACCTCGCGAAAGTGCGTGTCTAAGCCGCGTATTTCGCTTTCATTAATTGTTTAACACGACATCTGCAACTTCAAAGCGCGGCTATAGAAATACTCATCTGAATCTATGGTTAGACAAGTAATGTCTGGGGTATAGTTTGAATGGAGGTATGTCTGAAAGTGGCAGCTGAACATAAAGGAATGGAGAACGGTGTTCCTCGAGATAGGCACTCTGTGCAGGCTTGTAATTTTAGATATCGAGCCTCCCCCGTCACCCGCCGAAGCCCCCGGCTCATCCCGACTCCGCTGCAGATTAGAATGAGAATACAACGCTTTATTATCTTTCCTTTGACCGTATGTCTTACCTTTGCCGATCCACCGTTACTCTTGTTCAAGACAAGAGCAAAGCGGGCAAAGGTGAGTGAATTGTTGATATTTTTTTCTAATCTCCCCCTCTTTTGTATTCAATTATCTTTGTTGCGAGAAGATTATCAATCTGAAATGTAAATTCAAATTTCATCTATACTCAATGGCGAAAGATTCTTTTTTAACTCAACGCGGAATACCCCGAAAAGTATGCGTTTTATAGGGATCCTCGAACGCGGTGGATTTTTATTAGAGACACGTTTTTACCGACAGTAGATCGTGCTACAGGCGACATTTATCTTCCGGGCGGAGCGCGGGAGCGGCGGCGGCGGGGGTGTCTTTGTAAAACGTTTGCGGATGAAAGATTTTCCTCCTTTTATTATTTCACATGTAATTTATGACACCTCTAAGGTTCGCGATTTCTTAGAATAAAGAGACTTTTGACTCATAAATGAACAATTTTATTGGCGACGTTACTTTTTCAACTTTTTAAAGCGTACAAAAATCTTTTTGTATTATTTTATTCGGAATCGAAAGTGGCAACTGGTATTTTATTCTATCTTATAATAGTAAAGAACATCTCTGAGATTTAATGCAAGCGGAGTGCGGAGATCAAAGGGCCTTATGCATTATATTAAAGTTTTATTCGACGCCGGTGTGCGGCCGCCGGGGCCCGGCAATTTCCTTTTCAATTACGCCTACCTACTTGAAATAAAAATACAATTTTTATTTGGGCCCTGGTAATTAAAAAGGGATTCTGTAATGAAAAGGTATACCTCCAGTTCCGGGCGCTGCTCTCAATTTCACTTCCGTTTGTTTATTCCACGAGGGCCACGCCTCTGGGGGCAAAGCAAAGGGTTGTGGTGCCGCGTCGTGCGGGGTGTGTCCTCAAACATTGCCTAAATCACAAACACATTAAGGAAATGTCTCTTGTCATACTTGTAGACGTACGTATATAAACAGTTTCTGACTGCATGCAGTTAATTTCTAAAGGCGTTTCTAGTTAGTGAAACAATGAGTGACGACAAAGATATAGTCGTATCAGGCGGATGTGCGCCTGATTGCCAGCACGAAGTCGACAGGATCCTACTTCCTGTGCCTCGGATACTAAACAATATACCAACATAGCTAGTTGCCTACATCCCTATAAGAGTTTCTCATCACTATTTCCTTCCATTATTGCTCTATAGTATTCAATGTCTATTGTTGACAATATGTATTGGGTATTATTCTTCAAAAAGATTTACCATAAACATATACAGCACACTTACTTCTGAATTTTTGAAATATTTGAAAGGACAAACGTATAAAAATTAAAACGTATAAATTCTCCAAATAAATCTACTCTCCCCTTACTTTCATGTCAGATTAGGACTCAAGCAGCAGTTGAAATAAACTCATGAAACATAAATGCCGCCATGATAGTTTCATGTGACTGCCAGAGATAGTTCACTACACTCTTTAATGTTAATGTAATGTTTATGTAGAGGGTAATAATATAGGTAGAACTCCTGGCTCCGGTCGGCCGGCGGCCTGCACTTTACCCTCTCCGGGGGAGATTAGCCATCTGAGCGGATTAAGCAAAGGTAGAAGTATAATATACTATTTAATATGACGAAAATATTATGTAACTCAGAGACGATGTTGCTTTTGATAAATAAATTAAAGAAGCCTAATACAAACATGATAATAACATAATCCGTGTTTTATAATTTTGTAATCTTGTTGTGTAATTTTCGTTATATACCTAATAATGTACGGAACTGAGAGAATATCTAGTATTACTACGTCATACTACTTACTTACCGTCAATTAGTGGGATTACCGAAGCTACATAAAGGCTCTCGTTAAGTTGAGCCATATTAAAGTTTAATTTAGAAATACAATGAAATACTCAGCGGGTATCTTGAATTTTATGAAGAGATAATGTCCTCGAAACGCCAGCGACCCTCTTGAAATATTCTAAGAAATTTGCGATTCAAATACGCAAAGCCGTTTAAAACGCCTAACAAATTAAAGGCGGACTCGTTAAAGCAATAATTACTGATTACATTATGAAATAATACCTCGCGTAGATGTGAGAAATGCGTTACAATATTTATTTTAATCAAGCATTTGTTTCTGTTATTAATTAAAATTTTTCATAAAGGCACTGCAGTGGGATGTTGTAGGTACAGGTGGAGAACATAAGACCCTCCATATACAGGATAATATTTGCTTTTGAAAAACAGTGCAGCCGCAAAAGGTTAATGCAGGCATCACCCACATCCGAATCAAAAGAACGAGTTTTGCAGTTGTGAGTGAAGCAGGGCGTTCATGTTTTAATATTTTACCGGAAGCTTTGCGCTGAATCGCCGAATGCGCAAACAAAGCTGCTACCTTAATAACCGCGTCGCGGCGCAACAGTACGCGGCTGAAAGCTCTCATAATCCGACCTCCGCAGCTCGTGAAAACAGGACGACTGAAGCATTTTAAAAACTCGTTCCACCTTTAGATTAGCGCCGATAGAGATAACTCTACTTGTCATCTTAGTCTCAGATATATTTTAGCCCGACAGTCCTTAGGGAAGAAAAATAAACAGGCGCAAGATTTAATCTGTGAGCGTTTCCCTGTCTGTTTAAATAGAAGTCACAGGAGACGGCGTGTTATCGGCGGCGACACGGCCCGTAGGTAGGTACGTATTTGCGAGCCGCAGTCGGCGCGCAGCGCCCGCACCGCTCGCCCTAACTTCCCTTGTTTGCAAACTCGGATTGGATCTCGCGTTCTACTTTCCACAGGACATTCACAATCTAGTTTTATGACTTTAAAATGTTAACGCCGCTGCCCTAAATGGTTGATCATGACTTTGATCTTGACGGGATCTCTTCAACGTCTCCTTGCTTTTTTATTATTTCCAATCGTTTGCGTGTTTTGTTTTGGTTCCATTTTATTGTATGTGTTCCAATATTTTGGTTCAATTCCCTAGTGTCTTTAGTATGACAACTGGATTCTGGGAAGTACCTGATCTACAGATTGACGGGCGGAACGAGATCGGCGACGTCGCAGTTGGAGTCCAACACTACAATGGGATTCAAAAGACGTTTCCACGAGCAGAACGCCCGCGCCGCCGCCGCGTTGAATGCATAAATGACTTTGACCAATTGATTTTAACACCGCATTGTGCTCTAACAGAGAATGATGTGCGGTCTTTTTGTGTTTACCTATTCGATTTAACAAGAACCGACATTTGACCTAGCGTATTTAATCAATGTCTCTGATAATGCGCACGAATCAGGTGAAAGTATTTTTGTACGGGTAGGAGATGCTTTTAGTTTTAACCTTTTGTAAGTGTAAACTCAGTGTCAAACCTTCACTTCTTTGGAAAGATTTATTTATACAAGATTGGTTAACATAAACACTGAAACATAAACACACGCATTTGTAGACACATGTTGGTGAACAAGTGCATGCGCAGCGGGTGTTGTGGGGCCGAGGGGTGGGGGGTCGAGAGGAGGGGGAGGCGGAGGCCTGACGAACCTTTGTTTAGAACATAAAATTATACGACACCAATAAATTCTTTGTTTACCCGATAAATGAACGTGTCCGTTCGTATGGGAGTGCGATCGACTCTGCGTGACTCGAGGATATGCATGTACACCTATAAAGATAAAAAAAACTATGTGACAGCTATAAACAATCCTCAGGAATTGAATAAGAAATGCTTCCACTGTACTTCGTTTTGAAATACAATTTGTTATTTCAGATCTTTATCTTAATGAGAGCCGTTTTGAGAATAAATCTTTTAAATAAACAAGCATTGTCAAAACACTCGACTCCACAAAAGTTTAAACGAAGAAATGTCAACTCTTTCCGAGATAATGCCATTATCTGGTTTACCTGAGGAGAGCTTCGGTTAACAATGGCGACATCGCTCGGCAGATGTCTTCGCAAAACAAACTTCACAACGGTCCTAAATCATCGCGGGAGATAAAAAATGTAGGATTAATTATACCACATAGAGTCGCGGTGCGACGCTACGACAATAAATTGTCATCATTGACGTGAATCGGTGTACAAAATGTTAATGCCGCGTATTATGCCGTGACAACAATGACGCATTGTACGAGGATTCGGGTTCGCGTTGGACACACAAACTTTCAAACGTCATGTCGCTTGTGGTTTTTTTTTGGCCGTGGATGCACCCTAAGGTTACAAGCTAAACGTTTTTGATGCGGAAGATTCATTCAGTTTGTCGTAAACATTTATGGTATTGCTTGTTAGCAGCTTGCTATGCTTGACAGCTTCACAGAGTGCAAAAGAATTTATCCTGCATGTTTTCCGTATAATATAATAACTAACTGCCTCGTTAGCGTAGTGATCCTAAGCGCTACGGCTACGCTTGAGTTTTTTCTATGAAATTCGCAGTACCAGCTCGGAGGTTAGCATTATAGGCTCACCCCAAAATGCTTTAACCGTCGTGTCATGGATAATTTCAATTTCGAGAATACTATTCTAACATATTCTGGTTTAATAAATAATTGTTTGTCAGAGATATCTATTATTTGGTTATACCGTTTTCTTGCAGGCGATATATATTTATTCATGGATCGACAAAGATTTGTACAATGTTGGTGGCGGTTTCCGGGCGTTTGTACGACTACCTGGCCACAGATAAGTTGCAATACATTTTCGAGCGGATTACGAATCCGTCCTTGAGTCGCCTTTATCCTTTAAAGGAACCGATATTGTTGCTTATGCACGGCCGCTCCGCGAGCCCCGAGCTCGAAGGATTCCAGAATATTTGATTATGCGACATCCTTATCTGGCTTTCAAGAGCTATTAACATTCTCTCTCCCGACAGAAGAACCGCTTACAAATGTATTGTGACCCATGTTATACATACACGCATTCATCGATGAAATTTAGCATACAATAATACTACTTTTTGTGCAATCATTTATGTTCAATGTCAGGTAGAGATGCTCCGAAATAAGATTAGATTTTTGTGTTTGGAACTTGGGTTGTTATCATCACAGAAAAACAACGAAGAACACTGTTTGCAATATCGTTCCATTCATGATTTATTCAGAAAATGGATACAATATTCAGATTCCCGATTCTTTCTGTTTCATTACAGGTTGCCGAAGCTCCCAAGTTACGGTCGTGTTATTATATTAGTTGAACTCGAGCATGTTCACAGATGTCGCCATGTTTGCAACGGATAACTATTACGTTGTTGCCTTCGGGCGACGCACGAAAACATACGAATAATCGTGGTATAATAGCACAGCTGTTCGACAGTACCGAGATATTCTCTTCATCCCTATAAATACTCTGAGCGAAACACAAAAGGATTTGTCTCGTTAATTCACGTGTATTATTTACGATTCGTTTCACCTCTTTAGCAGGCGAGATGATGAGATCGAGTTACGATACAGCCAATATTGTCTCATATTTCCATTGTTGTGAGGGTAATCGTAAAAGCTCTTCAGTTCTCAATTGTTCGGAAGGTAGGCGGGCTAAACTTTATAAATTGTTAATCTGATACTAATATTTTTTTTGTGAATTAATAATGTTTAATCAAATCAAATAATACTAAGACAATGCTCCGTCTCGGGTAATAGAAATTCGGGCGCAAATAACAGTAATTGTCTACAACTAACTGTTATTTGAAAGGTCGCTTAATCACTCAAGGGCACGGAGACAGTTCAAACACAAATATTAATTAATGCGGCTATTTCGGCTTACCTAATTCGAGAAGTTCCCCGTTTCTGAATAAACAATTAAACTAGCAGAAGTGTCGAGACCGGGCAGGAGCGAGGGTCCGGTGATAACTAGAAGGGACTCCTCTCCGCTCCACGTAATAGAAACATTAATATCGATAGAACAGTTAATTAAACACCAAGTTCTTGACCAATAAAAGCGTATCCCCAAATTGGGCACATACCAGAAATATTTAACATCATAAATCTAATTGGAATATTGAATGGTATCGTGTTTCTTTTAACATAATCAAGCTCAGAACAAAACGACTTCGTTAGTTTGTTATCTACGAGTATCATACTAAAATATGTATATGCACAAATGTTCCATTATTCAAGCCGAAACGAAACATAAAAATTACATAATACGAGCATTTGTATGCCGTAGTTTATTAATGCATTCGATCTTTGTCACGCAATTGGGAGCATACAATACATAGTAAAAGAATACACAAAATTAAAATTATATGTCTATGTATCATTTTAAAACAGTCAACATCCTAAAAACGTTGGTATAAAATTATAATTCCACACAAATTATAATTTCAGCCCATACAAATCTAACCTTGTGTAGTTAGATAGTACCTAAACGTAAAATTATGGTCAAAATATTCCTAATGCTTTTAAAAATAATTTCCTTTCCGTATGCGCAAAACATAACATTGCGCTCAAGTGTAATTTAATTTGTAGATTCCAGACTTCTGCAAAAATATTTTTTTACAAAAGTTAGTCCGAATATGACGCTTATCAAAAATCCGTCATAGCTATAATGTAGCAGTGTGGTGTTCGAAACAGGAGCAAGCGTGTGCCTGACGAACCGTGCAAAATGATAATTAAGAGAAACCGCTCAGTCATCGTTAATACGATAGCCGGTCATGTAAATTACAACGGCGCGGTGTTTATAACAATGGCCGAAGTCGATGGTTTTCATTAAAATTTAGTAGATTGAAAACACAAACAGGGGTCAACAACCTTCTACTTTATTGAGAAACTTTTAAATAAAACCTACGATTACAGATATCGAGTCTGCCCTTTTAAAACTTATGTTTATCCTCTCAAACATGTTTATAAAGTGTGAAATATTTGAGAGGAAGAAACCTTTTTAAAAACCTTTTCATGTCTTTTAGAAAATGCGAAGTTGACAGAGGCAGATGTTGATGACTGCCAGTGCGTCGCAGTGGGAATGTGGTGTCGGCGGAGGGTGCTTTATCCATTGAGCACAAGTACTGAGGTAATGTTCGGCGCAAAGGGTCGCTCACGAGCTCATCCGCGGTTTATCCGCACACTATTCAACTCAAATTTTGCAGAATAATTGTTCACACTTTATTTACTCGAATTTTTTATCCGACTTTAGCCTTGTGTTTATTCCAAGTAAGCCATCTTACAATTTCATTTTGTAATTAATGTGCGTTGTTCTTAATAGGAGCTTAAGATTAATTTGATTTCTAATTTAGCGTTTACTTGGTAAGTATTTTTCATAATGAAATATTTTCCTAACAGATATTAAGCTAAGTTAAACATTATTAAGAAACATTTTTTGGAAAAGTCAGATTTTGTTCTTCTATAAAGGTTCTAAACAAGCATACAGTATCATAAATAAAATTCTGTATCTAACGGTGTTCGATACATGAATTGATGTTCCATATTTATCAATATTGTATTGCAGGCGTGTTCTCAGGGTTTTCTTCAGTACAGTGCTGTGAATATGACACTGAGGTTGTGAGGGCGCGCCTAGTGGCTCTGGAGTGTCATTTCGCTAACACATTGTCTAGCGTCATTGTCTGCCGCGGCTCTCGTTACAGCGACGTTCAACTTTTTATTTACGCCCAAGTGCACTCTGCCTCTGTCGCGTCGAGAGCTGAATTAAGGTTCTCGGCGTTGATATGGGATCATTCAACCCAAGAATATCGAATTACGCGCGCACTGGGCGCTTTGTTGCTTACTTGCACGTGATATTCCTTTTGTACAGGAAAGTTGCCGCATACTCTCGTTGCACGTTGTTGTACGAGTCCTGATGTACAATCGGCGTCCTTGTAATGCATTCGTCTAATAATAAGCTCGACTTCGGTGGGTTTTTCACAAAACGAAGTTGTTCGACAGTCAGAGCGAACTACTCGTGTCTCCCGCGTTCTAATTATCCTATACTCTGTTGTACTTTTCAACTTTGTGAATACGAGACTCTTCCGGAGGCAGATACCGTTGCCTGACTTTTAGCTTCTAATTTTGCCAGAATTTCCAACTTTAACTACCATGTTCGAAGTTACTTGATGAATGTTTCGATTTTGTTAGAATGAGTGTTGTGGTTAGTGTCGTTACGATATTTCATAGAATTTTCTCCTAGATTTGTGATGCTTTTTAATTTGATAAAAATAGTTTTTCAAATGAGATCATATCATTTCTACGTAATGAAACTTGAAAACTTGAAAAACTCGAAATTTCTCTAAACACAAATATACAAAACAGCCAACTATAGGTAAGGTAGGTATACAAATATTTTGCATGACATTTCATACAAATCTAAACTTGCAGAGAATAACAAGAAAATACTAGGAAAATCCGTAGATTTTTAATTTATTTTTTCTACGTGAACACACAGAGTGAATAGTGGACTTATTACGCGACCGGCAGCGGAAATTGAATCTGAAGCTACGCACTTTCCGGTTGCCGCCGCGCTTCCGATTCACTTGCTCCCCGGCCGCCCCTTGTGTTACCTTTTATTGCAAGTTTTCACTTGTTTACGATACAAAATACTGTAGTCTCTACATGCAAAAATAATATAATATAGATGAAACTGTAGTGTTTGTTTTTATGTCCACAATACATAAGATATCGCCTTCTAGTACGCGAGGGAAATCTTTATGAACTTCGCTTTGGAATAAGCCAAGGTAGCTTAGTTTTTACTTTCGATCGTATAAATAACAAATGATAAGTATTTCAAATGATGTTAACGATATTGGTTAATGGTTTAAAGTGGCCAGATGTGTTTAACTGCCACAAACAAAACGACAGAGGTCACCACGGGCTAAGTATAGCATAAAATAGACGCACTGCATACCATTCACTTATTAGATGGCTCCTAGAACCATAGTCGTTAGCGCTTGATCTTTTTGACCCCAGTGTTCAGTTATACACAACTATGAGAACCTTTATGTTACTGCTCGCATATATTAACTAAACAATCTCTAGACACAGTTCTTACGTCTAAACTTTGCATAATTTTGTCATGAATACAAAGTCATGCTGACAGTTGTTTGTATTTACGCGACAAAAAAACAATAACAACAGAGTATTTGTATTTCTGGAACCGGAATAGTAATTGATTAATCAAATATTAATTTTAAATATTGTCATTTATAATAAATGAATGCGCGGCACGTCGGTCATTGTTTGGCATCTGGCGAGCCAAAATGATCGCGTAAATGCACGCCATTTCACAAATTGAGATCATACATCATTCAATACACATTCAATTTGATACGAACAATGTTTTCAGGAGGATATTTATCTCAGCGGCAAATTAAAGCTTATACATGTATTTATAAACCTATGGTTGTAACATATAATGATGCATATTAAATGCAGGGTGGAATCGTTTGGTGACAATATAAGTACTTATATTTCATCATTATTTTCAGGTAGGTACCTGAATCAATCTTCATGGTTTTTAGATTGTAATATGATCAATCGTAATTGTTATAACTTATAATTATGAAAAAAACTAAGAATGTTATCAGATTTCAGGTATTCAGAATAATAATAATCAACCCATATACTGTCCCACTGCTGGGCAGGGGTCTCCTCTCAATATGAGAGGGAATTAGGCTATAGTCCACCACGCTAGCCCAATGCGGGTTGGCAGACTTCACATGCCGTCGTTCTCGACGCATGCAGGTTTCTTCACGATGTTTTCCTTCACCGTTAAAGCGAGTGATAATTACGCACATGATTTCGAAAAGTCAGAGGTGCGTGCCTTGGATTCGAACTCAAGACCTTTGACTTGGCAGTCCAGTGGTCATACCCCTAGGCTATCACTGCTTTTTTTATCAGGTATTCAGGTTTCAGTGTAAATGAGCTTCTTCTACCTGACTACTTATTTCTGAATAAAATGTTGTTTTACGAATTTGTACCATAAATACATATAACTATAATTAGAACTCTAAATGAAAAAAAAAACATTTTGCATCTTTAATAGTTGAGTATATTTATAAAGGGAATTTACTAATACATATTCGTGTATCTATCAGAGGAATTTAGGTATTTCTTTGCATTTTTTTAAATCTTATTAGGTCACATCTCTGTTAATTTCTTAGTTACTATTTTATACAAAAGTAACAAATACACTATGACGCTTTTTTTTTATAAACGTCGGTGCTATGATGACTCCTAAGTCGAGAGTACTTACAACTGTAACATGCACCAACACCCAGTGTAGGGATCAAAGCCGCAACCCACAGCCAAAACCAAGAGCTTAAGCATTGCGCAATTTGGGTCGTTTGAGCCAAGTTCTCCTCGTAGAAGGTATATACAAAACAATGGGTAGATATTGATATGAAGATACAAAAAAAAACTGATTTGATAGATGTGTTTCTGTTTTACGTTCATTTACCTACTGTCTGGTTGCCAAGTGCATATCTCTTTAGATAGAGTGGTTAGGATATCTCGTGACTTCGCTATCCTGGTGCAGGTGGGTTATCCGCACACGGAGAGCTTTGAAATGTGGATCTGAGTCAAGCTGTTTATGTAAATTTTTATAAATTATTACATAATAATATGTATGGAAGTTTTCAATACATTGATACAGTGTTATAATTACAAAGAAATTGCACAGTTGTGTACAAAAGTGCCCATTTAAGGAGTACAGTTATCACTATTAAAACTATATAAATAGGTACCTACCTACTTTTATCCGATATTTAGAATGATAGGAACACTCACATACAAAATGATTTCCTTTTGATGATGCGTGACCGTATTTCTGGCAATTTTAGAAGTAAGGAAATATTATAATAAACATCTATGTTTAAACGCTTAACGATAGGGACATAGCAGCAACTTAGTCAAATACGAGGTTATTTCCTGTATCGTATGGACATCATTCATCACAATAGAACTACCTATTTTACCAATTCCTATTTAAACCATCAATTCCCTCTATAGATAGCAATGTAATACTAATAAAATATTTCCGAACGTAGTTGGAAATCGTTAATTTCTCGGAAATCGAGGCAATGTGCTCTGTCCGGCCTTACTATTCGTCTGTGTGTCTGCAAGAGAGAAGCTTCCGAGTGCGAGGGAAAGTGGCGATGCTTGGCACCCCGCCAAGCACAGCGCCGGCGCGTCCGTCAAAATGCTCCCAAATTTATTAATTCCACCTAATTTGTGAAATATATATAGCACCCGACGATTATTAACATTTTTGTCATCGAAAGGATTAAGGATACCGTAATCAAATAATTCATGAAACACACTGACGTATTTATTTGACAGGCAATAAAAAGGTAAACGTTTTATAATGTTTGTCGAGTTCTACGAAACACCGTTGTTTATTATTCAATTAATTATTAGTGTTGAAAGTTTGGTTAATGATTCTTCGTAATAATTATATCAAGTTAACCGTACCTACTCATTACACAATGTTTGTTTGAATGTGTTAGTATCGATACATATCGTTGGTGAAAACTTCCATAGAGAAAATCCTTAATTACGTTCAAAAATTTGCAGACACGTTTCTGATTTTCGATTTCCATTGGTGCTTTAATTTAAATTCAAAGCGTACAGCGATGTGTCGCTGAGTAAACAGAATATGTTTGTTTGCCGAGGCCGCACCGAGGACTGTCAACACGCGCCGCCCGGTGCCATGCTCGCTTGTCCACGAGGTGACTACCTACTTGCTCTACGCGAATCATATCAACACTTGTGGCGAAACATCACGAAACAAAAACATAAAACATCAAAGCGTAGGCACTCGTGCTTCAGAACAATCAACTTCATTACCTTTGACAGTTTACTTCGTCAGTGTTCGACTTTTAAACAATATTGTTTATCTTTACTTTATTTGGAAACAAATTGATAATGAAATTTACCAAATCGAAATAAATAAATTTAAACTTTACGTTTCAAACAATTTGGACAGGTAAATTAGCTTTGTGGTTGAATGCTCTAATATTTGAAAGGCAAAGGTAAGTTTGTCTATTTAATTAAAGTTGAAACATTCTCGATTTATAGTTGCATAATTATAAATTTGGCAGGACTTGAAAATGTCGTTGGTGGTGACAGTTGTCTGTATTTACGTGACAACATAACAGATTTCCAATCAGAGTCGCCGACGCGAAAGAGATTCTAATAACATTCAAAACTCGTCCCGCGGGAGCCGGTGTCAGTTTAATTACAGGCATCGCGGCGGGACACGCCGTCTCTACCGGCATCACAACGGATTTTTCTGTGGGACAAAGGACGATTAAAAAAGTTTGTAATGAAAGTCCTCCGCCGAAAGCAAAGGGGTGAGACTGCACTGAAAATATCCGCATTGTCATGTTGGTATTCACCACACTTACATATTATCAGCAGGTTATAACTAAACTTAAATATTCTGCAGTTTTTTCATAGACAGAGTATACTCTCATTCATGCAGTGAGCAATATAATTCAGCGAAATGCCACTCGTACAGTGCACGGGAAAGGTAGTTTAGGACATTTTGACAACCATAGGTGGAGCACAATGGCAGCGCGCTTCAGGCGACGCGCGCGAAAAGGAAAATAAATCGACGCATAGAAAACCGGCTTAACTAGCTATTACGGGAAGAGCTGAACTTTCCGCGGTGGCGTCTCTCGGCCTGTCACAAAGTTACCGACGCTATTCTCCGATTAACTCTGTTCTGACATATAAAGAGGAAAACTGTTCAGATGGGCCCTCCTACCCTGATAAATGGATTGTTTGTTTTTTTTTGTTACAATTGTAGCTCGCATTCTATTTTAAAAAAAAAGTTCTATAGCATTTGTTTTGTATAGATACACAGCTTACTATGATAGCCAAAATACCTCAATTCTATTAAATGTTTTGGCATTCTTTTAGTATGCCGGCTGAATACAAAACTGTGCAGCAATGCTGTCGACGTGTGATATTTTTCATTTGAACTCAGCTTCGTTAAAATCATATCACTATATTGTAGGCTTGTTAGTTAACTTTTTGCGTATTGCTAACTGAAGCTTGTTGAATCCCAACATCAAAGAGATGCCTCACAGTGATATATCGATTTAAATTATTTAGATAAAGTACTTACGAAGCTTCGTGCGCGATGATATCATACATACGTTGTGTGAAATAAAACAAACCGCCTGGAACTGAGTACCTGTAACAAAAACAGAATTTTAAAATGACAAAAATGTTTAAAATTTAACGACGTAGGTGCTTACGGTTTTTTCAGGCGATCATTAACATAATTTTAGCGGTGTAGATGTGGCTTGTGACCCGACTCACCCGACATACGCCAGAGGTGGTGTTTCGAGTGTAACAAAATGAGCGCGTAACGCTAAAATGCCGCCCACGAGGGCGCTTTGTGTGCTGCAGGAAGAGAAACAGATAACAGGTGAGGATGCCGGCGCGGAATTGATGCCGTTATTTAAAAAACGCCCTGATAAGTCCCCTCCGGTCCCAAATAAAGGTTGAATTTTCAAGCTACGGATAAAGGTTTCAAAAATTTTCGCCTTCATCTAAAGTTACACGACGATGCGTTGATTAGAATTCTCTGTTTTCATTCGAATGTCCGTATAAAGTTTATTTTCCAACGGATATGGCAGTTTTTTAGATTTTAATTGTTGAATATTTCAAGAGAGATAATTGTTCTATTATAACTTACGAACGAAATTTATTTTTAGGACACGGATAAAACCTGTCATGTGCTGCACAAGTAGCGCAGGCTGTCGGTATATTTTCGGACGCCTAATTATCGGGCGTGCCGGTTAGTTGGAGCGCAAAGAGCAAATATTTTCCGTCATTTGAATGCAATGTGGAAAGTATCGTGAATAGTTTCTGAACGGCAAATTTAGCGTTATATTATGTTAATAGGAACTTAAATGTTGCAGAACGTGGTAATTGTATAGTATTGTCCGACAAATCTGTCAGCATAATTTTCAAGTAACTAAGTGAAAAGACAATATATTGCTGTCTCGGTTTCTCGAACTTATAAGTGTTGTGTTGATACTAAAACCTCTTGCAACTTATGGTAATATAATCTATAGCCATTTGCGACAAAAGTCTCGTAACATTTCACAGTTAAATGCTTCAATGATTTGCTGAAAATGATGACAGCTTATTACCGGATCTAATAGATCTGAAATGTATATGTAAAAGTATAATAATACATAAATATGAAATCCAATAATCTAGGCCCCATAATTCTGCGTTGCATTTCAAGATTATATTCAAATGCAAATGTTTAAAGCAACATAATTTAAGGAAAAATGCCTGTGGCATACCTAAGTAATATATTAGTGAGTGCATAATGCACGAAATGTATGCGCCGACGCAAAGTTTATTCCTTTCCCGGTGAAGATGCGTGGGCAGGGGAGCTTCACAAGGAATATGTAAGTATTTCACATCAAAATTGGATAAGACATTTCGACACTGTGTCTTTGATGGCTGAAAGGTAAACGACGTCTTATGATGATGATATGAAAATAATTTTATGTTCTTAGAACTTGAGAAATCGTTTGAACCTGCGATCCAAAATAATATATCAGGCCATGGAAAAATATCTACTCGTTTACTGACGTAAGAGCGCTTATTAAAAACTATAGTTAGAGAACTTATAGACGATTAAAAGGGTTAATCGATACATTGTTATTGCAACAATGTAATCCAAGATCTCGGTACAAAAAGAACAGGAAAGGTCAAGAATAAAAGCCGTAGGTTGTCAAACATTGCCAATAGAAACCAAATAGTGCCCCATAGGTTTCCGAAAAGATCAACCATTGTGATAAGGAAGCCTATAACGAGACGGAACTTGCCGGGAGCGTTCCAACTTTCATTGCACTATAAGTGCTATTTCCTCCTGTCGGGAAACAACCAAAGAACAACAAAAGCCCTTTAGATACGAAACACATTTATAGAGACAGCGACGTTATGCAGACACATCTGACATAAAAAGCGGGAATCCTTTTTCTCGATAATGTCACCTTCGAATCACTTGACTTTGCGCATGAATGTCGCACTCCTACGCAGTCACGACGGTACGCGACACCGTCTTAGTCGCACGCTGTACGCAGACGACAAATGACACAGACGTTCTCAGAACAAACTACCGGAGTTATCTGATACAGCCACTTCGTGACAGACTCCTCCGGCGATTCACTTGAACTCCGTAATGCTTTCGTAAGGTTGGCGCGTGAGTTGTATTGAAGGAGGGGTTTTTATCAAGACATACGTATAATTTATTTATTTTTAACCCCCGACGTAAAAACGTCGGGGTGTTATAAGTTTGACGTGTCTGTGTGTGTCTGTGTGTGTGTGTGTGTGTCTGTCTGTCTGTGGCATCGTAGCTCCCGAACGGATGGACCGATTTTGATTTAGATTTTTTTAATTGAAAGGTGAATTAGTCGGGAGTGTTCTTAGCTATGTTTGATGAAAATCGGTCCAAGATGGCCGCCGCTACAAAATAGCGAATTACATATTTTTTCACAACTCCCTCAATATGGGTATCAAATGAAAGGGCTTGACTAGTAGAATACTATGCACTATGACAAATTTCAAATCAAAGATGGCCGCTACCACAAAATGGCAAATAACATTTCGTGTCGGGGGTTTTCTAAATTTTTAATTTAGGTTGGGTTATTGTTAAAGCTTCTACTTTTGTCTTTGACTCACTTAACTTGGTGATGTAAGTGGAAGTCTTACTAAATGGCTTTATATCAGTCAACGGTCTATGCAATAAGAAATGTAGAAACCGGCCTAGGGGGCTAGACCAGTTGCAATTTGAGATTCGAATCGACAAACGAATAGAAACAAAATGTATGTAAATGACATTAGTGACAGTCCGATTTGTCGAAAGCTTGTGTCGTTTCCATACATTTCGTTTGTCGATTTGAATGTCAAAATGCAACTTGTCTAGGCCCCCTAATCAATTAACCTCATTGGAATATAATACAATAATGGTAACCAATTATAGGCTTCGATACCTATACCATTATTAATTGCATGCGTATCTCTATATCTAACCGTAATATATTTAAGCTTTCATCATCTTTATTATCTTCTTGTTCAAAGCATCTGCCTTCTGTTACCATGCTGTCTTAAAGTTTGATACGCATCATGTGTGTCATAAATGAATGGTTATTATTGTGTTCTGTGATCATAATTAGTCTGTAGCATCTAATTAATCTAATGATGATATACATTGTGATAGCTTGAGCTTAAGCTGCCTTGTTAGCCTAGTCGCGCTAAGCTCGACGGTTACGGACTTGTGGTCCTACGTTCAATTCTCAGGCCGGGCAGTGTTATTGGGTTTTTATATGAAATTCTCAGTAGCAGCTCGCGTACTACCTATTACATAGGACATAACATACCGGTGAAATGTGGATTACATTAGCCTCTGCCTAACCCTTTAGGCAATATAGGCGAGATAAATAAATAAATATCTTGGGACATTTTTTACACAGCACCATCCAGTCCCAAACTAAGCAGAGCTTGTACTATGGGTACTAGACAATGGATATAATACTTATATACGGTTTTTTTGTAAATACATACTTATAATACATAGGAAACACCCAGACAAACACAAACACTTAAGTTCATCACAATAAATGTTTGTGTCCTGTGGGAATCGAACCTACGACCTCGTGATCAGCAGTCTGGTACTCGAACCACTAGACCACAGACGTCGTCACGTGTTGAATGGATGTTATGTTGAACTAGTTTCGTACATTTAATCCCGTGACTCCATGTATAATCTCATAGTATGCCTATGTATCTCAGGACTCAGGAGTTCACTTTCCTGTAATTGATGATCGTCAATTAACAAAATAAAACCGACGCATAGGATACGGCAAACTCATTATAAGTCAGTAAGCGTATCATTTTCGATGTGAATACGTGACAAAGTTACAATTTCGGTTCGTAATATTTCACGCCGAAACCTATGTAAACAGAATTTTGTCTAAAACGAGTGTTTACCATGCTGACCCGTTGAAGTTCTTGCTCACTCATATTTTTGCTTATATTGATTAGGTACTTTGTACCCGCTGTACCATATAAGTATAAAAAGGTTTTTGAGGGTATAGTTGGTTGGCAAGGAATCATTTATTAGTTACATTCATAACAACCCATATTTTTCTATGTCGTTCAAAAGTGCCATGTGTCATCATCATAGCTTTTTTCTATAAAAAACTGGTCGACGGTCTAAAAAGGCCACTATTCAGCAATTGCTCTGCAATTTTAAAATCCATCGCAGCGTCTTAGCTATTTTGTAACATAAACCTTCTACACACGGGAACTAATTCACGGGAAGAACTGAATTAGTGGCTCGATTTGAGACAGTACAAAACATATTTAAAGAAACACTATTTAACTGCCTAAATAAGCGTTAGTACAACATTTGAATGTCAACATTGAATCAATTGACGTTTCATTTAGCTCTTTATTAATAAAATCGTAAACCCCTTAATGGAGCATCAAATATATAGAAAATAGTAAAATATAGAGTACTTATTCCCTACTTGTCACACTCTCTTGTTCCCTTAGGCAAACAATTTTATTGTTATGACTCCATTTATTGCGTTAATAATAATATCCACTATTGAATCAATATTAGATTATTATCGATATTTTATTAGGCTATCATATATACTATATACCTTTTGCGATTTTAACAGCTACCATAAAGGCCACCTTGGGTCTTTTAGTGGGTGTTTTGAAGAGGGAACATTAGTCACATAAGTATATGGCATGATGTTTTTGTATGAGTAGTGCAGCTACCTAATACCTAAAAAAGATCTTACAAGTTTTAACGCAAAAGGAACTGCTCTTAAAACCACCAGTTTTCAAAAGATGTTATAGAACGATTTATCATCATCATTCATCTTTTTACTCGAAGCTTTGGCGAACTGTAATCGTGGTCTACGTATCTTTGCTATTTTTTACACTCCACTATTCAATATTCCATGGCCCGTTTCCCTGCACACGTACTACTAATATATTTTTAGATCTTTCCATATCCGTTCGAACGTTTCAAACTGCTGTGCCAAAAACTGCAGGTGTGCATCACTCTGGGCTGCGAGCGAGGGGGCGCTCGGCAACCAGCTAATCAACCAGTCGGAATGTAGAGGGCACTCAACGGTTGCAGGGAACCCGACCACACACCCATTAGGGAGAGTATTAAACTTGTTGCGAATGGATAATTAGGGTCATACGTTGAATTACTTTCATGCTTTTTGATTTGATTTCATTTGCGACAAAACTATATTTGGAAATACCATATACCGAGGTATCTACCTTATAAAAAATCAGTAGGTGGAGCTGCCTGCTGCTGCCAAAACATATGGCTGTTTATCAGTGTTGTTGAAAGGTTTTCACAAATACAAAACAAACAAATTTGGCGGATTTTCTATTTGTGCATTTTCCGAAGCAATTACAATGTCCTAAAACATGAGCGTGAATTTCACAAGCTGATTGTATAAAAACTTCACAGTATGAAAATGAAAAATGGTGACCAAATGAACCGTCGGAGTTCCATCGTAGCATAAACAGGATTGGAAGGGCGCAATTTGGTCGGTATTCAGAATCGCGGCGCTGTAAAAGCTCGCCATATCTAATTATCGTCGGGTTACAGCGGAGTTACCATGAGTTCGCAAATATTTCCACTCGAGAAACAAATCCCGCTTATTAGCCACCTCTAAAGGAAAGCTACACAAATGTTTAAATTATTATCCTTAAATGACCTCTCTTAATTTTGTAACTCAACAAATTAAAAATCTTTTATCTTTTGCTGAGTTAAGGGCGTCGAATTGTTGAATGTATTCCTCTCATTTTCGTGTAAATTATTTACTGAGATAAGAATTAATTACGTTACCTTGATTAAAAATTTATACTACATCTACAATTTGTATTACTAAAACATTTTAGATTTCAATAAAATTATATAATCTACATCTACAAAGTAACAAGGGCTTTCAACCTTTTAAAATTTACATTTAACAAAGGCACTTTTTAAAGCAGATCCCAAAACAGCCCAAAATTCTTTACACGTCTGACATTAATACTAAAAAGAACCCCTTTTCAAATGTAATTGACAACATCGAAGACACGATAGCTTATTTACAAGTCTACATTTCGATTCTCATTCTAATATCCCACCCGCCATTCAAAGATCCAAATAAATACCAAGATTTCAAAATAATTTTGGGTGGAATAACATTATGTATATTCAACTTACATATGCAAGTAGCATCGTACGCAGGGATCTTTTTCGGGTTTGTACCAAAAGGGTCCCCTTTAAGGTGATTTTAATTACCTCGACCTTTATTAGGCGAAAATGGGACAAGATTATTATATTTTAACCCATGCATGAAGGTAGGATTACCGACGTAACTCGGAATGAGAAACTTTTTGTAAAAAGCTCTGCCGTAGTTTTTATTGCGTTGTTTTATTTAGGCTACGGGCAATTTCGTCCTCCACTTGGTTACGGCAAGTGCGTGTGACATTTTTGTAATTAATATGAAAATCCCTAACACGTATGTATCTATAAAAATATTTGCGATAAAACGTTACAATCATGTATATTTTTCAAACAGGAATAAGTTCTGCTGTGGATAAACTGGTTACTTATTTGGTTTTTCGGGCTTCTGACAGTTACTGGGACTTATGTATTCAGTGCTCTTTGAGGTACGGAAGGTGGTCACTGTATTTTAGTCTGATGAATGTCTACTACTCTACTCGTATATAATGAATACATGATATTTAAAAAGATATAGCGAAGACTCAATCAGATTAATCAACTCACAAACAAAGAAAAACTGAATAAAACCGGTTTACCCTTTTTTCGCGCTTCGATTTCATGGACAGATAAGTATGCAAAATGATTCAAATTCATACATATAATGTCCATTTTGCACCACGGGTCAAAAGTAACAAGTTTAAGTTCGAGTCGTGACGAAAGTGAATCATAGTTGGGTATACCAGTGACGTGGTAAGTGAGTTACTGGCGACGTTTTTAGAGCTTTTTGCAGAGCGTGCACCCGTTTCATAGTAGGGTAATATTGGGTATCAATCCAATGCAGTCTTCCACCGCTGACCAGCGAGGGTCCGGTAAACATCGTAATTAGATTATACAGAGAGTGCAAGGCTGCAGGGGAATTTTTGAGGAATTTTAATTACTTACCTACTCAATACAATATAATATGTATCATACGTACACTACTTCAGCTTTTGTTTTTATTTATTGCAATCCAATATTTGTCTTTCTCCGATTTTAACGGCCAGGTTAAAGTTAGCTCGTGTCAACTTCAACCCGGACAATAAGTTTGGCGACAACTGTACCCACAATTTAATATTTTAGTGGAATTAAAATGTGATACACATGCCACGCCATCATAATTATTTAAAATCCAGCATTAATTTTGATTTTAATGGGAGATATTGGTGGGTGTCATCACTCAATAATGAAGGTAATGATTTATACTCAATAATTTAATATAGCTGAAACTGAAACAATAATGAAATGCTTGAAATACTTTTGCCGTACGATTTATTTTCGGCCGTCACTCAGTTCAAAATTATGTATGTATGGAAGTTAATCATTAACAGAAACTTACCTAGACAAGTAAGTAAGTAGGTACTTAAAAGTAAGTATAGTTAAGGAGAATCTACCGCCGGTCTCAACACATGCGACTTTTTCAACTGGCATGTTTAATTATTAATATCCGATTAGCATTTATTAATATCGCTCTATTTATGTCTTAGGGGAAATATTGGAGTTCAAATTCCCAACCACTCATCCGTTTGCATCGTAGGTGCCGCTCTAAATTATTCAGATTCAATTATTTCCCATGTAAAATACTTTAACTGAGGAACGTTTCAATCAATCACTCTTCACCAATTTAGTGTGAGCGTCATTTGGCAAATTCGATTGCGTCTCTCATTGATGGCGCTCTAGTGAGAGAATAAAACAGTGCGACGGGTGCCATTGACGGTTGTGACAGAACGCGTACGCCCATCCGGCGGCTCCCGGCTTAATTAATCTCCTAAACTAAATTTAAATAGGTGGATATACTGGGTGCATGCACAGCAAACTCTTGTCCAACTAAATTAAATCGAGCACTATTCAAGAACACTGAACATAGAACTAAGAGCCCTCGTTATGACGTGCATCATAATTTTCTTTTGTACACTTTCGCTTCGGATGTCGTCTGAAGTCAACTTAGATTAAATTAAACGTCGTAAAACCCAATTAAGATTGCATTGTAACTTAATTTAATGATAAGTCAAAGTATAATTATAATTAAGTCTTTATGTCGTATTAACTCTTACCATACATGTAAAATGTATATACTTATTTGTGTATGTAGTATCTTTTAAAACGAATTTGCTTCTGAAAATTTCTAAATGGAAAACTCCGAAAATGCCACCCGATCAAGAAATGAAACTCCGATTTTCATGCGTTCAGCAATCGCGTATGACCACTAGAACAATAATGCAGTTACTATGTACTCGTAACTGCATTATGTTATATAAGGAACCTACGTAAAAACATTACTGTTATTTGTGGTTATAAATCAGATCAGAAAATTTCCACCAAATAATTTGGAAAATATAGGCATAGGCGTGATAGTATGTATATTTAGATATAGAACAATTATACCTATATTATGTGATGATTGATACCAAAATTAACGAGCATACGACCCCAAAATATTGAATAAATAGGCCCGTCCCAAAATAAAGCCAAACTAAAATCTATTTGGTCCGCTTGATATTCGTTGAGCATGGACCGAGCCGTAGGCGCTTTTCGATATCATTATGTTCAGGTTGTGCTGCCACATAGGAAAATATATGTGTCGGTGCGCACGTTTAAGCCCGCGAAATTCACACGGCTGGCTTGTCGCTACGCGCGAACGCCTCCCACCCGATCTCATTACCAACCCCTCGACAGCGATGCTATTGATCACCGTCAATATGACGAATATTATAAACATAACATATGCTGCACTTTAATTATTGACTTTTAACTGACATTACAATTAAAAATAATGTTGGGTAGACGGAATTAATCTTGCAACCCTTTCTATTAATTAATGCTCTTCTGATCACAAGGCAAGGATTAGGCACTAATAGGTGCTATACTTTGGCCTACTTTGGTGTTTTAATTATTTCATACGCGAAGATGTTTTATACAGTGTTTTCTAAATATCGGATTCCAATTAAGAAACTTGGTATGCAAATATGTCTGGAGAAAGCCAGCGAAGAGTAAAAAGAAAACTTTTACACGAACAAATTGATCTCATTACCGAAATAGTTGTTCGATTACTCGAAATTTAAATTTAAAACGTATTCAAGCATTCTTTTAGATTAATGATGAAAGGCTTTAGTTAATTTATAATTATGAAAGGTTAATAACCATCGTTTTGTTAGCTTAGGGTTAATTTGAATTATTTTATTTTCTAAAGCAGAATCAAACAATCATAGTGAATTCTCATGATCTGTTTTCTTAAATTTTCCAAAATACTTAGGACCGATTTACTAAAGTAAACGTACTATGTACGTATTATCATCGTTATTATTTATTGGATATTTTGAATTATAATGCTTATTCTGTATCCAATCTTAATATGAGTGATACTTCAATACGTTCATTTTTTTTATTTGTAATAAATTAATTTGTACTTGTTATTCAATCATGTATAAAAGGATAATTATTGCTACCTTGTGCTCCAGTATCGCGATAAATAGACTAATTGCAACTGTGGGTTGCAAGTAGACGCACAAAAAGGTTTCAGAATAAGAAATAGACTAATAATACATATACTTAATACCACTAACTACCTAATCACGTCTCAAAAGTCAAAAGCTATAAAGCTACAAACTTGAACAGTTGGCAAGTATTTCATGAAGGGTAGTAGGCATTATCTATGAAAGGGTTTACGAAAAATTCCACGGCTTGGGAAAAACAAGACTACCACGGCTAATACCGTAGAACAAAGATATATAGACATACTTTAGTACAAATGAAATAAGAAACGAACATGTAGACAAGGTGACTGCGACCCGAGACGTCTTGCGGTCGACGAACATACTTATTGAAACATGATTTTGTGTCAAAGTGTGGCTCGGAGATTGATATTTATTATGTATGGAGGCTCAAATAAAATACATATTTCATTAGCGAATACAGACGCGTGCTCTTTTTGGTCTTTTGATACATTTTATTGAAAGAATTAGTGGAAATTGGAGAAAATTTTAAATTATTTAAACTAAATGAAACTTATGTTTAATGAAAATTATCTTATTTAATTGAAGCTATAGTGTAATAGTTAGTATCCCTAACTAACTATTTAGGTACTATCAGATATCGTCATACCACAGAGTACCGAGAGTTTAATTTAAATCCTACTTTAATTTTATTGATAATAACTCGGTACAACAAATACAAATACAAGTCATTTTAATTTAAATCATATACCTACTTATAACAATATAATGTTTAGGAATTTAGTGCTGACTGTAATATTTACTTGAGAAAGTGCCTTTCTCTTAAGCCGAGTGCTCTCATATCGAGACACATTGCTCGTAAAAGCTCAGCAGGCGTTTAGACTGTTATCTACTAATGAGGTAATAATACGTGTCAATTAAGTATGATAACAGAAAACATGTTTATCTTTTATGGCAAATTAAATAAAAAAACAAACGCCTTTCCAACGCTTCTCGGGACCCAAAGGCTGGCCTTTATTTTGGTAAAGATTCAGCATTGCCATACAACGTGGCAATGCAGCCAGCCTTCTGGGTACGCTTCCAGGTGATAGCGATGCGGAGGACTTTTTTGATGCCTTATTGTAAGTTCTTTTTTAATGCCTTATTGTAAGTTCTTTTTAAATGCCTTATTGTAAGTTCTTTTTTAATTTAAATTGTTATTTTATTCTGCTTATATTTAGGAGTAGATTACTAGATTTAATACTTCAAAAATATATAACAACCATTTGAATAAAGAACTTCATTGTTTGATAAACATTCGTGGTTTTCTTTTTTAATAAAAATAAAGGATGTTAAGGCTTGCGCCTGGAGAAATAGACGAGAAACTTTTTTTTTAACATTTTCAAAAAGTTTTAATAAATGTCATTGCTTTCGCTAATTGTTGTCTTTTTAGATGAACTAATGACGTAGTAACGTTGTCGTCAACACATGACGTCCACTAGAGTTCGCCAGCATTACGAATATTAACTGCAATGTGTACCGCGACACCAAATTACAAATTAGGTCAATCATAAAGTAGCTGTCACACTAATAAATAAACAAGAAGAGTTTGGCTTCGGACGTAGGCAATTGGCGAATTGGTTCAATAGTCGCTCGAACTGGGTCGGAAGCAATTTAAAGTTTTTACCGAATAAATACGCCGAGTCAAAAATTCACCCATGCTTACAACTCTACGAGACGGTACAGATTGAAATAAACTGGGGCGGAATTATTAGGACGAAATATAAATTAGGAGCAGTGTTCAAGAATGAACAATAAACCTAATTAAGTTGGCTTCAAGTCAAGGAGTGTGTTCGAAGAACGAGGGAAGTTTATTTAATTATATGGAGATCTGTTTGTCCCTTGCAATTCGTTTGCGCGATCCTTTTTATCGTTCACGTACGAACCCCGTGCGAAAGGTTTCTCTCTGTTTTATGACATTAACTTCTAGCCCAAATTGGAAATCGGACTTACGTTATTGCTTATGTGCCTTGGTCAAACACTCTCAGGTGTTCTGAAATGGTGCAGTAATTTAGATGGGGATGATACGTGATCTATAAATGCGGTGCCTGCCTACATTGTTGCAACGAAGTTTCATGAATGTTTAGGTTAATAGATCTTTATTTCTCAAAGATTACATGAATCACTTACGAGAAATACATAGTTATTTTATAAAGCAACATAGTTCTGTTCTGGTACGACAAGAAAAATAAATTCAAAATAGTTAAAATGTAGTGAGGGTAAACTGAGAAATTGTTAGTTCGCAGCATAACTAGCCGAGCGACTTACTACGTCACGCTCGTCAAACGTTATAGAATGTTTACTATAAAAATAATAATAAACTTCAACTTTAACGAATTCGTAATGGATTTGAAGTTCATACAGAAAAAACTAGTACACATAAAATACAGAAGAATCTTAAAAATAGGCTTTACATAAAACATAGTGACTCGATATTTTTCTTTTTCATACTTTTACTTTTTGCGCCTGAAACTTTGAGTCTATTTTAAATGATCTTATTTAGTTTTTACACTGAAACAAAAAGATAAAAATAACCAACTAGAAAGTTTATGTAATTATCTGAGTATGAGCCGCCATAGTCTTTAGCATAATTGATTTTCATCAATACGATTAGTGCCCAAAACATTCCAAGTTGAATATAAGATCGAGATATAGAAAACCACTTCGCTCTTCGTTTTCAACTTAAATTGAATATTGCTCGCGGGAGGCATATCTAAATATCACGTAATTCTGTAGTGAGTGAAATAAAGCTATAGCGCTGTCGACGTAGCACTTCAAGTAAACAAATTGGATCAGTAGACTCGGTTTGTCTAAAGTTTTTCAAATGCTTACAACCCTCGGCGACCGATTAAGTACATTTAGCAAACTTGTGAGGTCAATTTTCCGTGTCGGTATAAATTAGAAGCTTTCAAATAAAACTACTTTTCACGGATTTTATCGCGTTATATTATTATATTTTTAATGTAGTTTTATTTCAATGTCTATTATTCGAGTAAGTATCAGAAACCAGTAAATTAGAAGAGTGTTTGTGTTGTTGGGTGTGTTGCCTGCCAGAACCCTATTTTTCATCAGGACAACGGCAGGCGACAGGTGACATGTGAAAATCTGATAGCCTGACACGTTTTTGTTTACATCAACTGGAATGCCAAAAATTTATGAAATTTATTGGTTGTATTTGTTGTATGTTTAGGATAATTGCCAAATTGTTTTCAGAAACAGAATTTATTCACATAAAAAATGAATTCTTATCAGTATGACTAGCAAGATATCAGATAATTTATGAAATATGAGACATTTATGTGTTTTTCCATTTACCGAGGGATTTAAAAAATATCAACCATCAGCAACCTTTTAAGTATTTCTGTTAATGTCAGTCAGATTTTTTGATACACTTTTTGTGAAGGCAATAAAATGAAAGAGAGAGCGTTGTTAAAACGCCCTTTGAAGTCAGGGAATTTTCACCGGGCACCTAACAAAATTGTTCTTTTAGCCTTCATAAATGTACGCGTACTTTCGACCCAAGCTTTTTATGTAGCACCAAAGTGAGCCAAAGCATGACAAAGAGACTCCAAGCTGAGTATTCAACAATATATTGCTGTGTGGTAATTAAAATTTCTGGTCGTTGAAAAGTTAAAAATTGTTTTCTTTTTATCCAAATAGAGCACCCCCATTTTTAAAGACTTTTTATCATATTCGACAACTTAATTTTCGACGTTTACATTTTTCATGAACTATTTGTTTGTCTGTTTTCTAGGGTATAAGCCATGGGCTTTTTAAGATTTAAGAAGAAATTTTAAAAACTTACAAATGACACTCCAAAGCACACTGGATGTTTAAAAACATCCTTCTTGATTTAAACTTTCCAAAATTAATGAGACTAGTATTAAAATAAATGCTGACCTTTATGAAATTAAATGAACAAGGGCTTCCATTCCAATTAAAATATTGCAACTAAATTATGTTTCACATTTCTTCGGCTTATGGCTGGAAAAGGGTGAAGACGATTTGTCAAAAAACTGATTACAGTGAAATCTGTCGAGGCGACAAGTCATCAAGCAACTGTCGCGAGGGATAGCACCCCTCACTGCCCGATAACGGGTTTGTTGACTTACACCACTTTGGGTTTTACAACAAAATACAAAATCATGAACAAACAGCGAATTTGAATTGGAAAAATATCAAGGTGGTGATTTTGGTAGGTTTTATATTCTACTACTTCAATATGTATAAAATCCTATTATTACAGATGTAAAAAAAGACTGGTTTCTATTGGATTAAGGTCAATTAAGCTATGAAATGGTCTATAGAGAATAAAGGCTACTGATGTTACAGCCTAGCAGAAATCTGAATTATAACAGCTTTTAACAGAGTGCCATAAAACTGCAATAATTATTATTTTCATTGCAAACAGTATGTACCTACCTACGTCCTTTATCGATGTTTCAACTAAAGTTATATTATATCTTTCGATTCTATATTTTGCTTTGCAGAAAGCATCGTTAAGTTTATTGCTTATTATCAACTATACTCCCCTTGACAATAGTATTTTACCCAAAGTGACAGGGGCATAGCGTTTTCCGGGAAAACACCTTACATGTTTTTATGAACGCGGGTTCCTCAAGATTTTTTCGTTACGGTGAGACACTAATGATTAGAACAGGGTATGTCGAAAATGACAACGGGTGCTAATTTACGAGGCCAGACAATCCAGTGTCTTTTTTACTGTCATGTCTCAACCAGCTTTTTAATTAAAAACATCTGTCTAGCGTAGCTCTTGAAATAGGAATTGAAAGTAATTTAAAATAAAATATCGCCGGCCAATTTTGCCTCATCCGTGCGGCGCTTTCAACAAATTTTCAACCAACGTAATCCTGAAAACATAAAGATTATGTATAAACCTAATTACCCTATCTCATAATTGCCTTGTTTTGACGTCTACCCTTTGAGAGGCCGTCGCTTATTTCCCGAGTCCTCTAAAGATATTAATAACCATCTAAGTCGTGGGCTGTCTTCCATCTCGCATCTCGGTCGTGTAACGTCGCACCCCCTCCCTCTAGGTCGTGTTTTTCGCTAATACCCTTTCGGAGATGATAAGATGATGGCTTTACAAGCAAGCAGTAATTACGCCCGTCCAATTACCGCTCGTCGACGCCTGAGCCGGGTGAGGAAGCCGTTCATTGTTCAACATTTTTGTTTTCAGTACTAATATTTTTGTCGTTCCTTTGTTGCTATCAAATTGAATAAACTGTTAATGTACAATCTTGGAACCTTTCCTTTTAAGTCTGATGTCTGTAGGGTAAAACAATAAGGGAGCGGTGATAGTCTTCCGGTTATATCCGGTCGATGCACTTCATAAAAAGTTCCATGCCCTAGAGGGCTCACACGAACGAGAAAAATATATTATTTCTGAGTATATGCTTTATGTCGTACAGGAAAGTGCGGCGAGGGAAAGACTAATAAAGAAACAGACGTGCATTATGCCTTGGGAACAGTGTAAGGAAACCCCACCTGTTATGTTGAGCATGAGTCAATCTTTCACCGCCATGACTGGGCGCTCTTTGGAACTTAACCCCCCATGAATTCGAAGTATTAAGAGACTGTAGGATCACTTGAAAATAGATAAGAATACTTACTATCACGCCTTTATTCCCTGAAGGTTTAGGCAGAGGTGTACTTATGTACACCCACAGTTCCGGTCCTATATGGGGGAAACCTTCAACTTTTGACTGCCTTCAACTGGGCACAAATCCAGAGTCCGAGCTGTTACTGGTAATTCCACAGAAAAACCTAACAACACTTTGCTCGACCCGGGAATAAAACCAGGACCTCAAACAATTATAACATTTACAGCTAGCGCGTCCGTATAGATATGCAATAAAACAAATGCAATTAACATGTGCATATAAAATCTGAAAATTGCAGCTCACTTTAAAGAAATTAACATCCTTATCTTGCGTAATCTGCATCTAAAAGAACGCGTTACAGCGGCAAATTAGCAATGTTTCTCTAATGTTTAGAGCTCTAGAATCAAAGTGGAGTGCGTTGAAAGGAAACTATAATTAGAGTCGACAAGTTGCCGGTGACGGGTTAAGGTGCAGGCGGCGGCGGCAGAGGCGGTTGCGGCGCTGGACTAGGGTTGCCAGGAAATATTTGTTTAAGGCCAAGATAACTCATCAGATTTCCTTTCCCATTGTCTGATCATTTTGTGGAATCGTATTGATTCGACACACATAAGATTCTCGTGTCCCGATCATTTTATTTGAGTCCTTTAGACTCTAAAGTAAAATGGTCGAATTACGAATTAGGTACTTGTCATTTATTTATTTATTTATTTTTGGAAAATCAACAACTATACAAAAAAATATCTAATAGTTAGCTTAGGAAGCATTAAGCCAATTATAGGTTTTCACGGATAGATATAGAAAAACACTTATAAGTTACTCAGACGATTATGTATGTATGTATGGCATTTATGTCGTAAAAGTTTTGGCACCTGTTTTCGGATTGGGATTACGATCCGGTCAGACGGACGATCCAACATGAAGTTATGTTCGAACAAATGTATGGCGGGAACGCTTACCGTCTCCTTCAGATAATTCAGACAGACGGAAATATCTAACGTATGCTCCTGGCCTTAAGGCAACACAACGGTACACAACTATGTGTACAGAAAATTAGTTATATAGTAGTACATGTGAAAAGAACGTAACCATGACATTCTCGTCAGTATTTTATATTACAGGGTTATAGACAAGGAAATATTGTTTTACAGAAAAATAGTTTGAATTGTAGAACAGCGATCGTTGGTATCAAATTCCTGGACAACCCTGCATTCCCAGGCAGAGTGGCCATAGCGTGGACTGGGCGGCCGCCCTTCATTGACGCCCGTTCCCTGTAATTTCAGCGAACGCTCGGCACCCGGCGTTTGCCAACTAATTTGTCATCCGAATATCAAATTACGCATGAAATGGCGCGTAACACTAGACTTGTCGCTCCGATATCGGGGTTTTAAAATAAAATTTAATTCAGTCTGGTCCACCAACGCAGGTAATTGCAGCCACTGTTCGGTGACACCTAATTGGCAAGTAAATTTAGTGGAATCGTATAATGGAATACAAAACTGTTGGTAAAATGGACGTCCATTATGAATTATTATTATTCTGATCTTAAAATATTTTAATTTGAATAAACATCTGATAATATGGGCTGCCGTTTTAACCTTTAGGTTGTAAACGCGATTGCGTTGAGGTTCAGGGTTTGATTCCGAGGTCAAGCAAAGTATTATTTTGTTTTACTAAGAAATTCACAAACATAATTCCCAGTTTCATTCAAATATAAAAAATCGGCAATATATAGGCTCGCATAACCTAAATAAAGGCGAACCATACTGGCGAACTAAGCTGCCTAACCCTTTGGGAAAACAGGTGTGATATGTTATGTACTTAAAATGAATGAAAAAATGAAATAATATGTAGCGATTTCACGATTTAATATCCTTAGGCAAGTTAAGTATTCTTTGTACAATCAAAAAAATATAAAAGGATTCAAATATTTTCATAACTTCTTTGTTGAAATACTCTTTCAACAATTTTTATTTCAGTTAAAGTACTCGTACAATATTAAAGCAACCATTTTATCGTGTTACAATTCATAGAACAAAGTAATTTTAAGTTGGTAGTTGGAGTAAATTGTAAAGTCCTTGCTACGCAATTTTCCGGTGGTTCTATTTAACAACGATACGCCTTCATATTTTGACAGGCGATGTGAATCCATTACACTTGATCTATATCGTCGGAGGGGATCGGTATCTGTACACAGATTTTATGGTGCGCTAAGTGTACGCCATTTTGGGCTCCACGTGGTCAAGGGGTGTTGCTAAGGGATTCGTATCTAGCTAGGGGAATGTCAATAGAGAGGAGTTTATTGCCTCATTTTCATTACGATATTATTTACGAGTATTTTTCGTGAGATATACTCACTGAAAGAAGGTTTTATAATATTTTCCTAATATTTTAAATTTCTGTCTTGCCCTTTTACAAGTGAAACCATAGGAAAACTATTGATAGGAAAAATGAAGCCATATTTTAAATAAGCTTTTTCAGGAATTTATGAAACGTCAGATGAGTCTAAGTTGCACAGTTCCAAAACGTTGATTTCTTGTAGTAGAATCCCGAAAGAAACTCCACGGACTTTTATTCACTAAAAATCTTTATTTTATTACCTGCAGAATTTCAATATTTCCTTTACATCATCATTTATTTTCTACGAAATTATAATACAAAAATAAGGAAGCGTGCAACAGCTCAGTGTCGACGTCGTGGGTCGCGTTGCCAAGGGAACCTTACTTAGGGCTATGGGTTTTTCCAACAATGAAACGGCATAAGACGTAACGACATCTAATTAATAACGTCTATCATATCTCTATTGCTTGGCTTATGTGTTCGGAGGGAGAGGGATTAACGTAAGAGGATTCAATGAGTACGCATGATTTGTTCCGGAGGTATCTCGTTAATGAGCCATTTTTGTTATTACTTTCATATAACGTTTTTCGTCTGGAAATCAGATGAAAATGTTTAATGTTTCAAGTTTTTACATAAGTTTTCGGGTCTGACGGCTAAAAGTCATTGAATTAATATACTAAATTAATGGCATTTAATAAATATTAAACTTTTCTGCACATGCAAATTTTCACCTAAACGTCATCATGGAATGATATAATAATTGAGCATTGAGGTATAGACTCCCTCACTGGATGTCAAAGCTGATTTCAATATTGATATTCTGTCTACGCAACAATACGTGGTATTATTCAAAGTTGTCAGTCACGTAGTTTGTATTATTTATACAAAAGGTCGATAATTAGTGACACAGCGGAACATCAGTCTGCATCAACGCTTGACATGTTTCATGTTAATTGGATAGCACAGGACAATAGCGAAACTACCGATGCACACTGGAGATGGGGTGCCGTGCAATTATTATGACATATTGTTCCTGATTCCAACCATTCAGCGTTTTAACTGGACTTTATTAGTACCTGTCTATCTGTCTATTATTATATATTTACGCATATATATACAATCAGCAATGTAGGCCTATAATAAATACTTGTGAAAGTTACCATTTAAATATGAAATACCTACCTTTATACTTTTTCGCGATCGAAATTGTTGTAACATTTTGTGACTGCTATCATGCATTTATGTGACGGGCGCCACATCATATTAATTTTAATATTATATTGAAAATTCACCGCGGAAAATGTTAACTATCACCGGACGCGAGTTACCCACGGACGTTACAGCTTCCGCTGAATTTAAGTTTTAAATGCTCTGTAATAAATTTATTGCCCGTTAAAAGATTCAATTTGATAACTCTATACAGTACTCACGCATATTCACCCTCTAAAAGCGGAGGCCCGTAATAAAAGCAATTAAAACTTTAACAACATCAACTCCCGCGCTCTTTCCGATTTCGCCATGTAAATATACTTCATTTTACCGTCCACTACACAGCTGAACAATAATGAATCGATAAATGAGTTGCGCAAGTAATAAATACGTTTCGGTAACTTTGATGCGAAAAAATCCAACGAACTCATATTTATAAAGATTTGCAAAACAATTCGAGTTGTTATTTACAAAGTTTTCCATTTCGAAACAAATTTGTTTTTAGCTTTTATGACAGATAATTTGTCAAGGGTAGCTTTGCGCAAGTCAAAGATAATTTATCTGTCTCAACCGCTTTATTTATTACAACGCGTTCGCATCTTCGTTGAGCCCTTAAAGTTGGTGGTTAATGGAGCTTCTTTGAAGCTAGTACGTCAGTCACTATACGTGAGGCGGAGGCGGGGCGGGGGGCTGAGGTGAGTCGAGAGTGAAGGGGGGAGTGACACGTCTGCATGTGGTCAGCCGTCAGGCGCGCCCAACTTGTCTTATTTTTTGCTTCCTTTTAGTAAGTGACGGGGTGATGTGAGACGAATGAACAGTTCCGATGTGTCTTGTAAATACACTTCACGTGTTCCCCTCACAAGGAAAACGAAAAACCTGAACAAATCAACATTTTCGGTTTAAGGTATGTGTGAGCGAACTTAACAGAAAACACTTACTCGCAAAAAATATTTCGTCGTATCATGTAGAAGTCTTTTAAAGAATAACCACAGGCATTCTCGGTTCAAAAAACTTAATTTATTGTATGTGAGTCTATAAAAATCTTTGGTACACAATACATTTAATCTGAGTGACCCTTCATGACAAAAAAAATAAATAAATAAAATAAAAATGTTTATTTCGTCAACTTAAAAGTGGTACAATTGCTGAGTTTGGAATCACCTTTTAAGCAAATTTTTGCTTGTGATAGGTGATTCCGCTCTTCCAAGATACATTAGCGATGTTTAAGTGTGAGCGAAAAACACTGATTATGAAATTAACCTAGGCATGCAAATGATTTTAAGAAGGCGTTTAGTGACAAAGTGTGAAGGAAATTAGAAGTGAATGATATAAGCCGGTGATTAAGTAGGAGGGTAAGCGCGTATGTGTGAGAAGGTGTGTATTCGGTCTTGAATGAGTGTGTGTGTGTGTGTGTGAGAGAGAGGGTGTAAATGAGTGTGTGAGAATGTAGATTTGTGAACATTTTTAAGCCAGCTCTAAGTCTATGTTTTGGGATCGGAAGATACTGCAGTACAATAACTTCCAGACTAACTAACTAACGGAGTGTAAAAAAGAGGTCAAAGTTACAATAATTTTGTTGTAACTAAAGACAAATTAATTAGATGTAACCTTCAGACCCTATGACAATGCCTATACCTCGCTTGTGATAATGACAGACCCAAAGTAACAGGTGGGTTTAACTATCGCAAATTTGAAGTTTAGGTAGTCTATTTTCGGTATGCGGGCGCCCTTTGGACGTTGTCCTTAACATTTTGACAAAGGGCCTTTAAATGACTTTTTATTGTAAATCGAGTTAAGATATTTCTTCAGTCTGAATTAAAAAGTTAAATCCTATATATTTACCTAATACCTAATATTTACCTTGAAATCATAGGAAAGGGAAACCGGAATTTAAAGGTTTTTGTAATCTATCGTAGCAACACCAATATTGTCCCCCATATATAATCCTCATTAATAAACTGTAAAAATAAAATTAATAAGTTAATTGAATTAAAACACCAGGCACTGGGTATCCATTTGATCGAGGTTGCTTTGAAGAGGGAAGAATTATGATTGATGATAGGATATGATTCGTTTCCACTTAACACATTGTAAAGGGGTTATTTTATTGCCCTCCGCTCTTGTTCCTGTGAGGTCAGTGACTAATGAACGAGATGACTCAGCTGGTTTAAACTAGTTGTTTTATGAGGATCATATCATTGATAAGCTTTTTTAGAGCTTATTGTTTCTTAAAAAGCCATTAAGTATTTATATACCGGAATTATCATTAGACGGGGAATGTGATACCGGACGCCACGTGTTCAGATATTGATTGCGTGACTCAATAAGTCAATACTGTGCGTATTACCCACATCTAAACATAGCATAAAGAATATGATCAGTCCTGTATTCGACGGGAGGTTGGGCTTATTTAGGTCCCATTTAATAATAGAAGGTGAGCCTATTGCTTTTAACGGAGCACGAAACCGTTAAAAGCAGCTTCAGCTTTCAGCTTCCGAGCTTCTAATGAGTCTTCTAATTTGTAAATTGTAGGTCCTAATGACCTACAATTTACAAAGGGTAATCAATTAATAGGACCTAATAATTGATAACCCTTTGTAAATTATTTTTTTCCTTTATATTATTCTATGGATTTTCATCTTCCCTCAACGTGGTAGTTTTCCAAATGCGTTTAGCTACATGCCTAAAAACAAAAGGGGAAACTTAGCTAATTTACAACATCTGACAACTAATTTATAATATAAACACGTATCCTATGCACCTAATGGCATGTCGTAACATTCTTCCATTAGGGAGTGAAAATTCAAAAGCTACCCCTCAGGAACGCAAAGTATGTGGTGTGTTCTCAATTGCATTAATAAGTTGAAAACATCTAAGGAGTTATAACGCAATCACAATATTTCTAGTAAAGAGGTGGTGATAAAGTTTTTAATTCTATTATTCAAATATGAATTCTTAAGTCGCGTCACTACGAATAGTAATAGTTACGTTATCCCGCCAATCAGAAAGATCGATTACCTGAATTATATAATTTAAGTACCTACCTACCTGCGTAGCCTGTCTCGTTTAATTTATTAAGCTTATTATTTATTTTCTTTTATTGTTAAGTAACTTGCGTACTCCCTCAGTAACTCGCGGAAAAAAAGAATTATAAAGTATTGTTAAATTAGCACTCAAGCTGCCAAAAGTTTGAAACATACATACTGTAAAATTAATTTCGAAAACCGTGCTAAAATTATACTTATCAATTTTATTATCATTCATGATACCTCATTTTTGTTTTTGTATCGCCTCGGTTGTAACTTCACTTCCCTCGAGCAACAGTCTGGGAGTTTCTATTTCAGGATTCTTTACACTACGCCAGCGCGCGAAGTCTCCTAAAAAAACTCCAAGAAGGTAGGAGGAGGCGTCAACAAATCGAGCCTTTAAGTATAAATATATTATTTAACGTTCAATTTAAAAGCTAACGCGTTCGGAAATGTCTGGCCTGTACCGTGAATAAGCAAAATTGTGCGCAGACAGGATCGCACCCCATCATATATTAATGATAGGGTCGCTGCATGTACCTACCACTGGTAAAATATCAGGCACCGTATCAATTATTCCTTCATTTATTTTCAAGCATCATCATTTTTGTATACTTGTGTGCCAACTAAGGATATAGACATAAATAATAAATTTAATTAAAGTTATATTAAAGTTATTTTGAAAAGGTAAATACGGTAACCTTTATTATCATCTTACTTGAATAATTTGTTATAGATTCCAAAGGTAAAGTATTAAAAACTTATTATTACTTGTGTTTAGAAAATTATAAAAACGATTTAAGTAATAAATACATGTTGAAAAACTTACAATTGAAAGGGTGTCGAAGTACTTCTATATAATAAAACTGAATTAATTTGATCAGAATTTTGCTTTAAGTTATAGAATATAAATAGAAAATAATTCACAATTGCTTTCGCTACAATTTATTAAAAATAGGAGACAAAACAACATCTAAATAGTGCCTTCACTAAAATGCTAATTTTAAAAGATAAAATTGCGTTTCCGCACTAAAAAATGGTGTGGTTTGGTGGTAAATAGATTCACTAAAGCATTTTCCGTGTCTCGGTGGCACGTTGCGGGACTGGTCCTCATGCCCTGCATTGCATGACGCGGTTAACCAGCAAAACTAGATCTGCTGCGACTAAACAAGAGCACTAAAAACTAAATTTTATCTCTCACTCATAGAATTCCGAATGATCTCCATATCTGTTCCGTGCAAACATCCGAATGGAGGTAGAATTTTTCTTATCTAAATTTATGAAGTGCCGTCGTGTGGAAAACAGCTTTGAATACTCTTGAAGCAATATAGAGTAATAAAGTGCTGAGTTAAGCTCGCTTTAGGTATTAAGATATATCTTTAGAAATATCTCCATGATATTAATATACAGATATTATACCAGAGATTAGAGAAACATTATTAACCTCTCACGCGATTAGAATGCAACCTATGCAAAAATGTGCAGTATGCGGGTGCATATATGACTATTATTGCCATCCTTTTCGTTTCCCTACAATTTTTGCAAATTAGAGCAGGAAAAATATAGTTGTACGAACTTCCATGATAAAAAAAATCATCAATTTTTTTGCACATATGGTGTGCAAACTACATTTACCGGGTTAAAGTGGCAGATTATTTTAATTATGTAAGTTATGAAAATCGTGCAAGTATTATAAACACGCTTAAATCACTATCACGAATATTCTGCAATCTATCCGTTATTTTGGGTTTCCGCTTAAACATAAAAGCCTTTTGGTTCCAAAATGCAGGTAAAGAGAAGAGGCCAAAAAACAGTCGTAACAACTTCACCTTTCTCGTAAACAGGCCGTCGGTTCAGCGCCTAAGCTATTTCACCGAACTCATTTCAATTCAATATCCAAAGTTTCCGGCTTATTCCTAGACTTTTTCATCTTATCACATAGTGCTGAAGCCAATCGATGGCGACATGCTGAACAACACAAACTTTATATATTTCACGTTTGAAAACTCGCTATGTATTTATATTGGGACTTTATATTCGACTGTAAGGTAATCGTGCATGAAGTTCTGGAACATTTTAATACAGCATGTTTTGAAGAAGTTTTCGACTACTCAGTAAATATAACAAGTCCATGTAAGGTTGTATGGTAGAGTTGTTACATTATAACAGGGGCACAAATACTAACTTGGAATACGAGAGAAATTTTGTTTTCTGACATTCAACGTAATAATAAAATAGGAAGCACTAATATAGGTACTTTTAACAGCAAAAGTGATCTTTGAGTTCAATCAGATTTATTAATCGAGAGGTTATGCGAAGGTAAGCAGTTCAGCATGACATCAGGACCTCGGGGGAGGGAACTTAACGAACGAATATTCTGTGAGTCGAAGCACGTATATCGTGGCTAATGTATTCGGATACCGCCAGAAGCGGTGTGTGGCGCAACACGTCCAGCCACGGTCGTAGGTGCGGCGAACGTTAATTACATAAAATTGTGACGTCGCCAGGGAGGATCGGGCTCCACTTGCATATATCAACTTATAACGTATGCAGTTTCAGAATTTGCCGCCAACAGTTCAGGTTTGATTTAGTATTTTATTGATCAGATAAACGCTATATTTCATTTCATAGTTTTTATAGAATGATGGATCGGTAAAGAATTTAAAGCCTTCATCGTGTAACGATGGCCGCTTATAATTAAATTAGATGTGTTCCGTAAAACATCGCTATTTAAATGAAGTATTTCAAAATAGCAATAGATCTATTAATGATTGTTGTTTCATATTTGAGACAAGGACCACAATATGACCACAGAAACACAAAAGAAGCGAAAGTAGGAGTAACGACAAGGCGTCATTGTTCTCATAGGTCACGTAAACCGAAGTTACTTGCAGCGAGTTCATTGAACTGCCCTACCTTTTATTCTCTTCCACGACGGCTCGTAAAGTTTTAATGCATTTGCAAGGCTCGACCATTTGTTTGCTGATGACAATTTGCTAATTTGACTTTCTAACAAAGTCTATTGACTTACAGACTGATGTAAACGTAGGCAACCAGCTAAAGAGAATCCAAGTAAATTACGTAATTTAAATATTCTAAGAAGCTTAAGAAATACCTACCGCGATTAAGTTAGCCACTAATTTCCCTAGCTCGGCGCTAAATAAAACGAAGTAAACAGAACTACGATTAAAAATGTAAATTAGAGTACATTCTCGATTCTAAAGTTTAAAGTATTTTCTCGCGGATAAGTTTAAATTAATGTGGACCGTCACAAGCACTTTTACTGGCGCGGCAACCGGGCGGTTCCATCAATTTTTTATTAGCTGGGAGATTCTCTTTTCAAAGAATTTAAGGGCAACAGCGATTATATTTAATTAGAGACCACACTACTGCTCCTTATTGAATTCGACACGTCGAATTTTGTCTCGTTGCGTCGCTGCGTCGCCTGTCTCTCCTCCATTCAATACGCGGTAGGAATGCAGAGTATTTTCGATCCTTTTGATGAGAGCTAAGATTAATTTTGGAGGGCGGTTCAAAGGAAAATTTTAGAATATAAGTGCATTAATAAAAGGTTTTCAGGCTAGGGCACTCTATAGCAAAAATGCTTTTATTAAATTTGTGGGCTTTTATGTGCATATCGGTGACTTTATTACGTAAAAGCTTTTGTTAAAGTATTGAGATTTTATAGACTGATTTAACCTTGTAATACGAAGGTAGATAAGTGAATTACTTTTGACACGAATATTTACTTAACTAATACTGTTTTGTTTACGGAGGGCTTTAAATATCTTTTGAATTTTGTCAGTAGCTTAACTGAAATCTGTACCCACGTAAGGAATTTGATTAAAAATAGATTAAATAATCTTCCTGACGGTATAGCTTTCACACGTTAAATTTTGCATGCTTATTATGACGCTACATAGTATATTATATATTCTGTGCTATGTTATGTGCCAATGCTAACTTGATAGAAAGTGAAGACTAGATACCTGTGGTGACTGGAGCTGGAGTGTCCCGTGGTGGAGCTGGATATAGGTGACCTGGCGGGGTAGTTGCCGCCGCCCGCGCCTCCCTCCGACATCACGAATTCTGCAACAATTATCGTACGTATTATCGACGATGTTCAATATGTATATTTGTTATATTATCACTCTTATGTCACTCACTCACTCTGTTATCACTATAAATAAGCTTTACTCCTCGGACATCGTCAGTAAGGAAATGTGGTTCCATTCTGCTTTAAACATTAGGTACCTAATTGAAAATTAGGAAAAAAACCTGTTTTTTTATGGATAAAGTCTTCATGTCTGTAAGCTCGGCTAGCTTTAAATAATCTTCATAATATAAACAACTAACCTTTGTCATTATTATTAGTTTCGATCTAGACATATCTAAGGTTAACTTTACTGACTAACCTATATTACCTATAACAGTTCTCAACTCTCTGTGATTGAGGAATCATCTATAATTCATAGCTTTCAATCAATTAACTTTGCTACGTAATTTCTGTGTCCTACATAACGATGTAATTGAAGATAAAAGGGCAGATGTTTGCATGGCTACATTACTATAGCAACATTGGTTCTACGACAAATGTGCTGACACACTACTTTCCTATAATCACATTAAGGATATTAGAAATGCATTTTTATAATAGCCGTGCTAACCGCATTGATATTGTATTTTCCAATTTCGTGGGAAATTCCCAAATTCCTTTCTTGGCGGATGTCTACAGTTTGTACGCTATTTAGGTATATCGTTTTGAGGTTTTGCGATTATCAGTGAGTGGTGTTTCACGTTTTATATTTGCTTTTAATAAAAGCTCCGCTTACCTTTATTTTACTTTACACTCACTTTATTTGAGAGCCGATAGACATAATTATAGTCTCAAATAAAAAATAAAGGGTGGACCGATATTTTTGCCCGCAAGCATAAATAGGAGGGAAAGTGTGTAATTATGGTTTTTAAATAGTTATAGAAAAATGAAAGTCTACTTTAATTACGCTTTCCACAACAAAATATATTGCTCTTGAAATGAAATTGTTTTGTCCGGAACGGACAATGGACAACTGTATCCCACTTATCGTGAAACTTGTCGAATCATGGAAAATATTTTCCATCTGAATAATAAGATTAAGATAAGATTAGATTTTACAACCTTAGTGATTCTTACCTACACAGTGTATACAAAAGTATCAGTAGGTACCTAAATAAGTAATTTTATTTACAACCCATAAAATAAGGAATGGCTATAAACAAGGCAATGCGGTCAGTAGAACACTGTTCGTCGTTATCTTACACGAGTTTTTTGTGTGACAAGAGGCGTGAGTACGAACCAGGCGCAGGACGCGGACTCCGTTTTCAACTATCAATCCTTCTGTCACGCTATCGACAGCGCATTTGTTTGCTCTCACCATTTTTGTCTCAGTGTTTCCTCGTTCCTCGGGCGCTATATTTGTGCTGCGCGCGTGCGGCCGGCGCCGGCGATCAATCTGCCCACGACTCTGAGCATGACGGATGGTAGATCGAAGACCGAGCTCGCCGCTTCTACGCCTCGACAAGATACCATACATTTTATTGGAAACCGTTTTTGCCAGTATCCCTGATTATACTCGATGTTGTCGCAGCGATCTAATGAATTATTTACTTTGTTATCCTAGTTCCTGACTGATGTTTAGGCGATTGCGTCGCCTTTTTTCGTGAAAAGGAATTCATCAGTGATTTCGTTTTATGTTTCTTAAAAATAGAGCCTTCTAAGCATTTTAGATGCGGACTTTGTGGATTGATTTTTAGAGATGAAAAGAAAGTTTCATCTTACTTAACAAAACGAAACGACTTCCTGTTTTTTCACTATGAATGGCCGACTTTCAATAAGATAATGGTTTTGATTTTTCGTTACGAAATAGAAAATTATTTAACCATAGTAAGAGACTTGTGAAATCAGAAAGTAACCACGCTGATCAATCAACTTGCAAATTTAAACTGAGCTTGCCGCGTTCAACCTTTTGATAGAAAAAATCTAAGAGTCACAGTCATTAACATTTCTTAGACAGTTATTAGAAGGCTAAAAAGCCTAACAACTACATAGTTTATCCTTACAATACCGAAAGTCTGATGATAGTCGTTTCGTGTAAAATATTCGTGTGTAATATACCACATCTGTTTAAACTACAAGTTCACTAACTTAGCTATATTGAATAAAAGACTTCGGAAAAAGTAGTGTAATCCGCCAAATAATGAAATAAATTATATTTCTGTTAGACAATTTGTCAAGTCCGTTTTGTAGTAGTTATAAAATTGTTGATTAATGCTATGTGTCGGTGGAGATGACGTGATGGGATGGAACGACGGAGCCCCAGCCTTGGCTCCCGTCGAAATACTGTAAATTATAACTTCCCGCGTTCCGTTCTGTTTATCATCTTGCAAATGTATTACGCAGGTCTTCCGTTTGTGTAATATGTAAATACGTGTCTTGAGCGGAAGAAATGAAAACAAATCTGGCGGATCCCCGTTATTCATTACATAAGATACGATGTTTCATTATTAATGCCGTACCCTTAGACAGGGATGAGCGACCCTCTTTGAAGTGGCCTGTAATATTTTCAGAATTAAAGTAGATTGTACTATTTTTGAGAGAAATTATAATTCACCTGTGTAATATGATGTAAATAATAGTTGCCATATAACATAGGTATTATTAGTTAAGGGGTAGTCACTTTTCGCTACGATGTCATTCAATACGTGTAGCAAGTTGATCTAGGCATTCTTCTTACACACTCTTCTCGCTATACTCTTGACAGAGTGGTCATGGTCGTCACATCAGGCATAGAGTAATCCCTAATAATTAACAGGGGAGGTTGGCTGTTATTTAGAACAGAAGTGAAAAGTGAATTTATTATTTTTGTATCGCCAAAAATAATAAATTAACACCTCCAGTTACCTTACACCTTATAAAGTAACTGGCGGATATTATTTTATCTAAATTTAGGATCTTTACAAAAATACTGCCTTTATATGTATGCATTGTAAATATTTTCAAATTCAGAAATGTAAGGCGTTTAATAATGCTCTGGGACGATTAAACCATCGTTCATAACCGGTCGAACAAGTGAGAATAATCCCCTAATTAAGTATTACTCTACTTATACATTCCTGAAATGTGTTATTAACTTAAACAATGATCAATACGAGAAAGTGACAGAAACATAAACAAATAAACAGACTCAACGGTAACAATATAACAGTATTAGTTCCTATCTCTTAAAGAAAATTCGTAATCGGCGGAAAATGAAAATTGATCGTCGCTAACTAAGATAAGTTTGGAAAGTTATGATGGAATGGAAGTGCTTCCGGGCGGCGACGGCGGCGGCGACGGGCAAAAATGCTCCTTCCACACTGATTTAGCTCCACACTAAGTAATTATTGTTCAAACAAGAAACCTAACGAGTGAACTCATTAATCACCAGCCATTAATGTCATTGCTTTGTTACCTAATGGACACTACCTCGTAATAAAAGAAGGTGTGTAAAATTTTACTTCGACGGGTATATATCGGTGTAAACTTACCCTTATTTACTAGGAATAATAGTAACGTAATATTTAAATACTTCGAAGTAGTATTCATTACTCTTATTTATTTATTTACACTAAGTACTTAGTACCTATGTACACCACCAATTCAACTAAACTTTAGTTTCTAGCTGTCATAAAAATAATCAATATGTAAGTTCATACATATTATAATTTGTAAAAAGGTTTTATGCTCCCCAATATTTTTTGCAAAACTACCTAATTTATTTGTTATAGTTTTATTTTATTAAAAAGGGTTCGCACTGAATAGGTATTGTGGAATATAAACGACGATAGCAAAACTTACAAAATGCCTTTCGGTAAAGTGTCTTGCGCCGCAAACCTTTATGAATACCATATGAGGAGGCCGCTATTTTTACATACAAAAATCGGCACGGAATCAAAGTCCACATGTCCGTTGCGGCCTACCTTAATTTTCCTACACGGTTCGCGCCCTGAATACCAAAGTCAGGAAGGACATCAGCTTCCCTCGGCCACTACGGGATTTCCATACAAACTATGTAAAGCCTGCATCTTACTAATATCATAACTTTCTATATAAATATCATCCATGATGATGTTAAAATATTAAATTTAATTTGCAAGAAACGTTTGCGGAGACGCTTTACGGTAACGTTGTTGAGAAGCCGACAATGCCGGTGTAATTTTGCTTATTTCGGCTTAAATTACTTGATCTCGTTTACGGCCTTTGAAGATTGTACCGAGTTTTCACAAAGTTTGTGTCTAATTTATTGTTTACCGTCACTTTCTTGTATTTATTTAACGAAAGTTAATTGTTAATTTTTGAACATTACTTTAATGAAATACCAAGTGTCAATGTTTTTTCTTAAAACACGTACTACAAACAAAACTAAGCTTCTTTTCGGAATATAATAAAAATTTGGTTACCTAAATAATCATAATATAACATTCGTGAAGACAAACTTAGTATAAATTTGGCAAATGTACCTTTGCTGCTGAATTTAATTAGGTATCAGCAGAATTTTAATAATAATAATAATTGAACATGAATGTTTATGAGTATTACCTGCGAAATATATCCAATATCACGGTAATTAAATCGTAAGCAAGCTAAATAATTAATATTTCGACACATGGAAGGGTTCATGTTACCCCAACAACGAAATACACTACTTATAATAGATCGCTGGTAGATTTAGTATCGTGAACAAAGCTAATGACGCGCGGTTATTCAATCACAGTAAGAATTTAATCTCAACTTAAATGAAGGTGATTCCCTTATAACTTTCGAACACAGTCGCTAATAACGAAACTTGTGGTTAATAGCGCCGAGGAGACGAACCAGGGGGGGCAGGGAGCGGGGAGGGACGCAATGCTTGGGGAAATTTCGAGATAATTCAATGGGAAAATCTGCCTTTGTGAAACTTTCATTGTAGTTATTATATTCTAACTTCACATTATAATTCGTTCGAATAATTTCTATGACTGTTAGGCACACACAAGTGACTGTGAATATGGTAAGTTTAACATTTTCTTTGCTCATTGTATGTTCAAAGTTGTGTAGCCAATAACAATACACAATAGTAGTGCGTAGGTAAACAATATAATTTAATGTGACAGTAACGTTAGTATCGATAGAGCCATGGTGGGTAATAAATGGAACACTCGCGGATTTATAGATACATATAATGTATACTTTTAGCGAGAGCAGGCTTTCAGCGCAACGCCGCGCGAACATATCGAATGTTTATGACGTCATTAAACATATTTTTACGAGGACACCGCCGTGTTCTATATTATTACGGCGAGGGAGAGACGCGTCACACTGCCATTTCATTGGTCAGTAATTCGAAGGAAGTGAACCTACCCTGAAATTGACAACACTCGTGTAATAAACCATTTATGACGCGATATTGCAACGTGACCGCAGTTGAACGAATCCGATAAAGTTTGTATTAAAGCTAATTTTATGAGCTCATTCATATTTTCTTTAATAAACATCGAAGTAGTGTTGCAAATACTATTATGCACCATTAAAAAGATTATATTGACTATAAGGTACACCAAAAATAAAAATGATAAAACTTGATGAATATACAAAGCAGGATGATTACTTCTTACTAGATCTAAACAAAACAAGCGGGGAAGCTGACAAAATGCCATGTCAATTCACCAAATTACAGAGTAATTGAACTGATTTCAGAGTGAAGCTCATGTAATGAAAGCAGATAAAGGGAAGCGAGGGGCGAGCGAGGAGCTTATTCAATTCGTTCGTAAGTTCAACCTGACAGTGTCTTAAGTAGATAGTTAAGATTTAGTCAAGAAAGCACCCGGCACCCACTAATGTGTACTCTGAAAGTAGTCTGGCCTCCAGAATTGGCCGCTTAAGTACCTACGGAAACTTACCATCCATTAGTTACTTGTGAGAACACATTATAGTTTAACTTTTGTTTCTCTTTACTTACTGCCAACAAATAGCGGCAAAGCAAGTAAGGTAGCAACGCTTGTACATGCACTGAATTCGGAGGCATTAGTTTAAAGGTAGGTAATTTAAAATTCTTTGTTTTGTATTGGCAGCCGGTTGATTGTGAGTGAGGCTACTCGATATTGCAATAGCCGATACCGCAACTCCTGTCAACAACCCAAACGTTTCAGCTAAATAACTCCACGGAGACGCCAAGAGACCGCGCACTTTACTCGATTGGATTTGAGGTGGACTCTCCTTGTGACCTCACCACCACTTGTGCTCTAACGAACTAATGATTTTTTTAAACACTATTTGTAATATCCCGACATCAAACAGGTTGCAGCTCTTTTCAAAATGAAAGTAAATATTAATATAATATTTATCATTGAGTTAGCAAGAGGGAATAAAGATATTTTTGAAATACGATCTTGCAAAAACCCTTTCATTTTCGCTTTTACGTTTCAGCTGAGATATTTTATTCCAAGATGAACAGTGGCATATAATATATTTTATGAGAGTTCTATCTATGAAACTGGTCATAGTTGTCAACAAGAATATCGGCATAGCAAAATATGTTCCTTTTAAGTTTATTTACGGAATATCTTTCCATATTTTCCCAAGGATAAGAAACTGATCCCATGCATATCTGATTCGATCTTCATTCGTATGTTTGCGTAAAATCTTCTCTGTAAAGGAATCTACATAATCAGAATCAGCGAGACGCTGTCGAAATACGAAACCATCTGTTGTGTTCGTCGTACTTAGATGTTCTTTCCATGTGATACGAAAAAAACGTAATCTAGTATCGATGGATGAGCCCGAGTTTCAAGTCAAAAATATTCTAAACCTTATTCATAAGCTATTCCATCTATATTGTATAGGTATCATCTCCTTAAAGGCTTTCTGGTGTTCGAGGATCAACCAAAATTGCTTCTGAGGAAAATCAAAAGAAAATTCCTGCTCGCGATTGTCTAGAGTTATTAATTTTGAAATATGACGAACGGTATCGCGAGAAACCAATACCCTAACGCAATAAAACGTATGAAGCGAGTATTATTCGCATGATCACATTTCCTAATAAGTTGGATCCCACAACGTGTTCAATGTGGCGATAACTAATACCGCCCATCTCGCCACCGCGCCGCCCGTCACTCCCGCGTCCGCCCGGCCAAGCATTTAGAGCCTCCACTCTATTATATTTTGTTTAGTTCCTTACAAAACAGACCGACCCCAATATATTGAATTTCCAAAAAGAAAAACGCTAAGCTGACGTGAAACCAAATTTCCCTTCCATGAATCGTTGAAATAGTTACAAATGGGTCATATTCGATCACTTTGTTGCGTAATATGTAGGTATTAAGCTTGCGTTTCATTGCACTTTGTAATTATACAGTTGGTTTCCGTGAAACTGGCTATAAATAACAATTTGCCCCTATTACACCCACAATACAATTACCTCAGAACTTTTTTACAATCGTACAGTAAATGGCAAGGTATTCGCAAGTACGGTTTATATGAGTATTGTATTTCAAACTAAACATAACCGATCATAATGACTGTAACATTATCAGTAATCACATATATGTATGTTATTTACATCCTAATTTTATTGTTTGTATATCCACTAAGGTCAATGTAGATTTAATTAAAACTAAAGCTAAAACAAAGTTAAGTAAATTAATAATGTAATAGTTCAGCAAAATTTATTCAAACACTAAAATCAAAATTTGCTTCGGTTATTGGGGCTATGGAGTGATACTTTTGGACGAAATTTAGACTTGAGTGTGTGTGTCATTATATGATTAGTCAACGGCCGTACAATGTATAGTGCACGTGTCATTCGTCACAGATTGTGAGGCATGAAATGACATGGCATTACTTTAGTGGTTTGCGGCGAGGCGCGGTCCTGACGGGGTGCGGTCACTTACGATTACAGCTGCGGTGATAAACCCGAACCATATTAGTTATTACCTATATTAACGCACAATAAAGCACGCTATTACCGTTTCAACCTATGAAAGTTTTTATTTCAATCATAAAATGTATCAGACCGTTATCAATATTAATCCCGGAAATATCATTCAAATATATACGGGCATTTGCCGGCCGCAATGCTGGATAGAATTGAAATATACAGATTACGAAAGTTGCTCTTTGGCTGGCTGTACTGATAACCTTCGATATATAAGTTTTTGTGTTGTTTTTCGATATGAAACTGAAAAATTATGTCTAACTTGAAAGGTGACGCGTAAATATGGATTCGAGTTGTCAATTATTCAATAAAGATAAGGAACTTGTTTCAAAATCTGAATAATTCACTTGTTATTTCATTAATAATGGACAGTGGGACACTTAAAATGACTTGATGCCCCCCACCGTGACTACAAATGACCATTTCCGTCCACGCAAAGCTCGCATTAAGGGAGTTTGTCAAACCTAGTCAATAAGTACACGAAGATGGGCCTTATCATTACATTGTTTTACCACAATCATTAAAGCCCGATAACGGAGGTGTTATGATTTTAGAGCTTGCTTTTTATTACGGTATTTTATCACTGATCGGGTCGAATTTGACGGATGACGGGGGCTAGATAAATTGCAATTCGACAATTTGAATCGACAAACGAATTGAAACAAAATGTATGTAAATGACATTAGTGACAGCCCGATTTGCCGAAAGCTTGTGTCATTTCCATACATTTTGTTTGTCGATTCGAATGTCAAAATGCAACTTGTCTAGGCCCCGAGATATCTATCGATCAATCATAGGTTAGGTATATGTTTAAGCTAAGCAACGTTTAGTTTCAATTATACCCAAAGGTTACTGTTGCATAAAGAATAAATAATTTGATTCAGTATGTTTAGGTTGTATGATAACCAGGTGAAAAACCTAATATTTATTTAATTACCACATCCTATTCCTAGAATACTTAATATAGACTGTTTATCCTATATGAAGTCAAATTATTACGTATTCTGCTTCAACATCGTATACAGTAATGTATATAATAGGAGTAACTGCGGCTGTCGAAATGTTCAACAATTTCCTTAATTTTTTCTTATTGCCACGTAAACCAAGGTGGCTCTTACCGGCACAATTCAAGCTAATAACAGTTTTGGTGACACTAAACACGAAAAAAGCTTTCCCCGTTTAACGGAGCGTAAATGTGAACTCCATGTTACCGCCACCCTTAAGCAGACATTATTAGGGGGGAGGCACACGGCGGACGTAAAATTTTGTAGCGATTTTTTCTCGTCTAATACTGTTTAAGCTATAGACTGGTAGGTCACATTGACAACATAACTTGTGTCGAGGGCCAAATACTAGGGGAGAGCTAAAGGTATTTTTTACCAGACAAGCTTTTGTTTATACGATGTGTTTGACTTTAGACTTTGTAAGCACATGAAACTCCTTTAAAAATAATGGTGATGATTAAAGTTATTGAAGTCATTTTAATCCCGTATTTCAATGAGAAGTTTTGGGTATTGTATCCTTCAATATGTATTTAAATGTATATCTTTTAGAGATTAAAAACCTTACAATATGTTCAAACGTGACCAAAGTTGAGCTTCATGTAATCGAAAGACGACCTAACCTATTCGCCTAAATTGTTGTTTGTACAAAACTTGGCTGTTTAGCAGAATTCTTAACGAACGAGTCAAATTCTCATTAAAGCTAGTATTATAGCATTGCGAAGTTAAAATAAATATAGTTCGTGATGCGTGACTTGTCTAAAATACAGTGTATGATGCTTTTCAATTTAATTATATACTCTGTGGTCAGAAAGACACGACCTACGAATGTTCTTGTAAGTTTTGTCTTTGATTTATTTCATGACCCTCAACTGAAAAGCTCTGCGGGTTTTTTATCTTATTTGTTATTTTTAACCCCCGAAGTAACAGGCATCGTAGCTCCCGAACGGATGAATCGATTTTGACTTTGTTTGAAAGGTAAATTAATCAAATGATGAAAATCGGTCCAAGATGGCCGCCGCCACAAAATTACGGATTATATATTTTTTCACTACTCCCTCATTAGGTAGTTAATTATTCAACTTTGTGTTCGGACATTAATCAAATGACATTGTTTGTTTTAGGTGTTGTTTTGTTCACAATCGAAGTCCTGCCACAAACAGCCCCCTTCAGACGTGCAGAAGTTTCTTTTTAATCATAATTAGCAATATTTTGTAAGGCGACACAAAGGAGTGTCGCCGCGGGTCGGTCGGCTTTGGGACAAAAGCGACCGGCGAACTGCGCCCAACGCACTACAAAGGGCTTACTTACAGTTTAAATGTCGCCGCCCTGAAAATTTGTTTCATTAAGCGGACTGGCCTAAAATTTCTTTTCCTTTTACACCGTACCGAAATTCCAGTAACTGGATTTAACGTCAAATATTTCATTGCTCTCCATTTACCAAAGATATATTTTTGTATAGAAATAACAAAGGGTGAAATTGTAAGGTATCGGGTTGGAATATCGAGTTCTATTTTTTGAAAGACTTCCGTTTGTTCTGGTTTATGTAAAGTTTGTACCAGATAGTTTTTTTACCTTGTCGGCACGTGCGTCGAGGTTTAGCGCTGTACCTACACTACAGTACCTACAGTCATATACCTATTGAATAAAATCCTGGCGCTTTTTACGTTTTTTTTACTGATTCACTGAAATATTATTATGTAGTGTTACAATGTACCTAACTCAAATATGAATACTAACACAGTTGTTTACATAGACTGAGCTTGTGTAATGACCAAAACATTCTACCTACCTAATAAATATTTATAACAACTATACTCGAAAATTAGGTAAAGTGATGAGGGGTTTGCGGGTCGTAAAGTTGTTGATATATCATATTATTAACAAAGGCGGGATCCTCCACAATGGATACCTGTGCGTAAAGATAAAAGAATAGAGGATTACCGCCATCAAAAGCACACCAAGTGTTCTTCTTGATATAACAGCGTTAAATAAAAAGCTGTTTTCTGAACAAAGCGGTACGTGCGGCAAATTATTTATGTATTGCCGCGGTCGGTCTAATTACGAGAGGCTTTTGTTCTTGTAGCCCTCCCGGCCAGGCCACACTTTACTTACCATACAACCTCCCATATAGTATCCGAGTGAAGGTTGCTTAGATAACAATAATGTAATGAGCTTGCGGTCCCCGAAGAATCGAACCGCAGCGTTTGTTTTAGTTTTAAGCGCTACTTTCTGCGATTAGGTTGGTTTAATTAATTTAGCTAGAGATGTTGCAAGCTTTTTATTAGTCTTTCATCTTTGGTTTAGAATTTGCAATCATAATGTCTCATCTGCTGTATTTTTAGAGCTTTTGTTATACATTTAATAAAATACTTTTAGGTTTTCTTATCTGTCTATTATTTTTTAATCTCCAAATTTTTTGTTTAATATTTTTCTGTGAAAATAATATTTTTTGTTTTGTGTTTGATATCTGCAGACTAGTAGTAAGTACTACACCAGTTTACTCTCTAGTCTCCAGTTAGAATATGCTAAAACAAAATGACTAAGAAAGGAGGTAGTTCTTTCATACACGTTTACTGACTGATACTTATACATTTTGTCATAGCCTTGTTGTCCCACTGCTAGGGAAAGACTTCCCCCAAGTCCTTCCAGGTCTCTTTTCTTGGTATGGTAAAATATAATATAACAATCTTCTCTTTCAAACATGCCAGATTTCAAACTTAGGTAAATTAGGTGCTTAGGACATTAATGCCAATTTAATGTCTAACCTAACAGTTCAGACAAATCGAAATTGCAATGTTCATAATGATTAAAAAAGATGCAAGAGGTCCATTATCATTGTAACGACAGCCTCGAGTGAGGCCGTTCATATTAAACCTCTTTTGATTATAATGATCATGATGGTTAATATAATTCATACTATTATTACTACAATAAAAAAATAAATTAAATGGAATATTTGCAGAGATAAATATGTAGTTTAGATCGCAGTAAGTATAAGACTTTATTATTAATTGAGTGCTGATTGAGTGACCTTTTCCATATTTATTGGAAATGAGTAGGTACATACATATTCACCTAAGGTGGTCAGGCAGAGGTATAAGTGCTAATGTACCCTCACAGTTTGCTGTCCTATCTACACTTATATTATAAAAAGGGAAGATTTGTATTTTTGTATGTAACGAATAAACTCAAAAAGTACTGGACCGATTTGAAAAAATCTTTCTATGTTAGATAGCCCATTTATCGGGGAAGGCTATAGGCTATATATCATCACGCTACGACTAATAGGAGCGGAGTAGTAATGAAAAATTTTGCAAAAACGGGGGAAAAAATTATAAGACCACGCGGGCGAAGCCGCTGGCGGGAAGCTAGTGTATTATATTAGCACTTGACCCATTCGCAACATTACATACGGGCACGAATCCAAACTTCGAGGAGCTATTGAGAACTTTATAGAAAAACCTAACACGTTGATCGACGAAAGTGAGAATCAGGCCCGAGACCTTCAGCGTAGCAGTCGCACTTACGATCACTTACTAGTGAGGGCCTGTAGACAAGTTGCAATTTGACATTAGAATTAGAATCGACAAACGAATAGAAACTAAATGTATGGTAATAACACAAGCTTTTGACAAATCGGCCTGTCACTGTCATTTCCATACATTTTCTTTCTATTCGTTTGTCAATTTGAATGTCAAAATGCAACTTGTCTAGGCCCCGAGGCAGTCAAAATGAGTATTATTATAATATCTATACTAATATTATAAAGAGCAAAGATTTGACTGTTTGTATTGAATAGGCTCCGAAACTACTGGACCGATTTGAAAAATCCTTTTAGTATTAGATAGTCCATTTATCGGGGAAGGCTATATATACCATCACGCTACGACTAGTAGGAGCGGAGTAGCAATGAAAAATGTTGCAAAAACGGGTGAAAAAAAATATCAAAACCACGCGGGCGAAGTCGCTGGTGGAAAGGTAGTTTTAAATATAATTACTTATGCATACAAATTACTACAACAGACTGATTCGGTGCTTACAAAAATACAGAGGCTAAAATTCTATACAACCTTCTTAAAGATCTGAAATGTTGCCCAAAAGACTCGTCGTGCATAATATCGGCCCAGTTTAATGCTAAATTAAGTTTCTGTTGGGTTATTAATTTTTCACCTTGTTCAGTTCGGCCCCAGAGAGTTTGAGTACCCCGGAACTCATTAACCTTGACCTAGAGAAAAGACAAATTCATCTGTCAAAGTTAAAAGCTTGATTTATGTGCGGAATCCGATATCCCATTTCATTATTACGAGATTTCTTGGGGAATGGCGAAAATATACGAAGTCTAATATATACGTATGCATACTTGTATCTGTAAAAGCTTTTTGTTTACTACGAGTATTACGAATTCTGTTTGTCTTAGCGTAGTTCATAAACTTAAGTTGGTATGTACTTAACTTACTTTTACATTTTCACTCCTAAACTACTGAACAGATTGAGATAGATTGCATTCAGCTTTTGTATTAAAACGTCTTCTGGTATGCTTGTAAACGTTGGCAACAACCAATTTAATATGAATTCAACGAAAAAATAATAAATATGGATTTGTACTTCCGTTTTCATTTAAGGAAACTAGAAAGCTAAATACCTACTTGATTTCATCTCCCACCTGTTCGTTATCAATATTGATATAGTTCATTCAACCGCCCTTTTCTCTTATCAATCCTATGATGACTGTATAAAAATAATTTTATCACCTATTGTACTCGTGTAAGGTTTGTATTTGTACTCTATCCTTAAAGAATGCTTAATCTATTTATTCCTATTGAAAGTCTTCGAAAGCAGTCAATTACAGGTCCACGTATGTGCCTGATAATGGGACTTGCTGCAGCTTCATTCAAGCTACCGCCCACCTGTGCTTTTAAGAACGACTTCTTCGATTATAACTAAATATGTAGTCATAACATGCTTTCATAGTAACATAACTTCACGTTACAATACAAAAATAATTTGACATCTAGTGTGTACTTGTAAGAAAAAAATGTAATATCATAAATATTTATGATGCGCTAACATCTTACGCTCCCCCACGGCAGCTCATAAGAGTTGTGCAATCAGTTCCACGGAAAGAAGGAGCATACGATATTCACGCGTAATAAATATTAGAGGAGTGAGAGGAGCAGCAGTGATTGCGAGAACAGGTGTAGAAGAGACGGAGGTCGGACATAAACTGGCCCCCGCTTTTTATTCCGACGACCATTTTGAAAATTTGCCGAGTTCGCACGTTTTTTAGTGTGCACACGGGAGCAACGTTTTATCAACGGATCCGGTTCTTGCTTTGTACCTGTCAGATGACTTAAGAACTATAGTTGCATAGATATAATGTTGGGCCATTAATAAAGTTTTGAACATCACATTAATACTGTTCGATTGGTGTTCACGTTTGAACTTATCAAGTAGGTTCAAACCTTGACTTTCAAGTTTGTTTCAGAACAGGACAAGGAAGGTGGTACCTAACGCATATACTTACTGTTAAAAATTTCAAACTAAATTGGAAGATTTTCTCAAAGACGACACGATTGGCGCAGTTGTTGTTGGTATCTTTTTTTTCAAAGGGGTTTCGATGGGCCACGAGTTCGAGTCCCGCAAGTAACAAAATGTTAGCTACAGTTATTCCGGGTTAAGTAGGTAAGTATTACTCCCAAATTTTGCATTGATATTTCAGTGTTGGATACGCAAAAATAATCTTCATACAACAAATGCAATAAAAAGTGCGAATTTGAATTTTAATGGACTGCGTAGTAGTAAACGTAGTGCCTAGCAGCTATATTGGATTTGTTTAGGTCCGTGGCGCACACAGTGAGCGATGAGCGATGGACGAGCGAAGCGTGAGCGATTGTCACACGAGTGATGCGCGCGAAGAGCTATACGGGGAGGGAAACACCGGCCGGAGGGACCGCGCCTCCCGCGCCCCCCGTTATCGATTGCCCCAGTTGAGAGCGGAGCGGAAGTAATGATAGAGCGGGATGCAACCACTGCCCGATCCGATGCCCAACTCCACCTAGTAACTGTAGTGCACTACACAAATATTTGTTCAAGATAATATTTAATCCTTCATTTCTTTCGCTTAATAATTGCAAATAATGCAATTCCCGATAACTTATTTTGTAAGAATGCTCACCAACAGTTAATTAAGGATTACCATTACTATGTATCACATATGAATGCTAAGTGACGTCAGCATATTCCTACAAATTGTAAATGAAATTAAAAGCGCCACTAATGCTGGCATCTTCAGATAAATTAGGAGAAAGTTTGAACCATCAAAGTAAACAACTTCACAAAGTCGAGCGTGGAAGTGACATCCTGCTTATATCTATCTGAACGGATCCCGTAATAGCTTCCTCAATCTCGGCGTCAAAGTTCTCATAAGGCGCTTCTTAACTAAGGCGTTAAGGAAGATAGTTAGTAAGAGGCCTTCGGCAGGGTCTTAAAACTTGGTCGAAACTTGCGTAACTCGATCTCCCCGATCCGGCGTCGGGCATCAATGGACGATAACTCACAATACGTTATTAGCATAATAATCATAATCGCCTGACCGACAAGAGCTATGACACCGACGGCGACGCGCCCGCGCTACTAAGCTCCACCAATAGCTCCATCGTCTGTATATTTTTGATCTGAACAAGCGTAATTCAAGTTTCTTGTCGTTTCAATATAAAAGCCATTGATGTCGACGCTGCTTACTGCGTGATACACCAAAATGGCGATTCAATGTCCATCGTAAAACCAAGTTCATAAGCCATGATGTTTCAGACCTCTCGTCCATAATCAGTTATATCGATTTTGCGATAAAACGCGTCCGACAAGAGTGTCTTCTTCGCGGCGCGGCGCGGTAAATTGCGAAGGAATCTGAGCCGACGTTCACATCCAATGATAATAAAGTGTAAAAAGAGTCGTCGTTTTAACGTCCACTTTATGGGCACTTCCGGAGGTTCGTATGGAGGTTCAGGATGCGCCCAGATATATGGTGGCTGTTAAAGTCCTCCGCCAATCGTTCGAGCTCTTTGTCGTCATCCGATCGCCTGGATGGTGTAAAAGAGTTCCATAAAAGTGCTTCATACTTCATAGCAATTTTTACATGACTACGTTGAACCGCAAAGAGACTAATGTACTTTCCACGGATATTGCCAGACAAATTTAAATTATACAGCTAATTGGTGTGAATGCCAATTGGTGCGGTCACTGTTTTTTTGATAAAATTATGACCATAAGAATACCTATACCTATTTTCGGTCATTTATATATTTTTTCAGTTTTGGCTTATTGAGTTGCGTGTAAATAAATACACGCATACTTACCTAATTTAAGCTTATCAATTTAAAACTACAATTGTATGTATCTCAAGGATAAAAAAGCAAAAAATTTAAGCAAGAAATGCTAAATGATCAAAAAGTTTGCTAAATTCAACCAACAAATGATAACCCATCCCACAAACACAGTAAAAAGTAATAGAATCAATCAAATATTTTATTGCATAATTAGAACAGTTTCCACGTAAAACAGATTCGGTGTCGTAAAACGAAGTCTCCTATTTAAAGTAGATCGGTCTATAAAATAAACTTGAGAATCCAATTAAGAAATGAGCAGGCAACGGATTTATTCCAGTCTCTCTTTATTAACGTACATGACAATAAAATGGGATATTCCGACTTTGTGTAGTTGATTCGTGTTCATGAGCAATTAAAACCAACACTGACTGTTCTATTAAAAGTAGAAACAGTTACACAGTGAAGGGGAATTGCTAGCTAGGTTTAAAATAAGTACTAGGATAGTAGGTAATTGCCTTATTGGTATAGTGGTTGTTGGGCGACTGAGTCAGTAGTCCTGGGTTTGATTCCCAGGTCGATTAAAGTGTTGTTGGGATTTTCTATCAAATGGCTCGTAGTTGGAATTTTAGGTTGGACATTGGACATTATGGACCTCAAAACATACTGGTAAATAGTCTGTAGGTGCACATCAATATCTCTCTGCCGAACCCTTGGGAGTAATGCTAGAAGAAGAATACTAGAATAATGTACTATCTAGGTAATGAATAGGTAAAATTTTATATTTGAGATTCAAATTTGAAGTTGATCATCTTCGAACAAAAGAACATCCGTTGCTAAAGATAACATTGAAAATTTTAATGATTCAACTTTTGCCCCACCAAACAGGTGGGGAAAAATGATCAGTTTGCCCCACCTGTGGGGGATTCCACTACCTGATTACTTTTCCTCGAAAAAAATTGACATTTTTCTATTAGTTATAATCGCGCTGCACGTTGGTCTTAGAACTCAAGAGGAAACAACAGAATAATATTTTAAAAGTACCTATATAGCTACCTAAATTACGAACCCTTGACAAATTTAAGACTTACGCTAGATCCATTTGAGGAGAAGTCAAGTTTATAGTTTTGGCGTGAATATTTGCAGAATATCAATGTTACCAGAAACGAGACCTAAGCTAGATCGATTCTTCGCTCCCGCAAACCATGTACCTACTGTAAATATCATCGAAAGCATTCCAGCCGTTTTCTTGAACACGGTTTGTTGCACGTATATAAGTACAGAGTATATGAGGATTTTTCAAGGAAAATGATATAATATTCTATATTTTAGGGTGCACCCACTTTTCGTTTTCCATCTTACAAGACCGCTTCCTGCAGCTATTAAAATTTTACGACTAAGCTGGCGAAATGAATGCCAGAATTAGGTTAAGGAGTACCGTTGGGCTCGGTTCGCGTGACGCAGATACGCCCTATTCGCCACCAATTTAATGGTAAAAACAATCACAATTCATTTTTCTTCGGTAAATTGTAGGTACTTACACGCGAATATGATTCAATTTTATGTTCGGGTAACAAATTATTCTGTTTCCGAGACTGTAGCAAAAGGCCTTGGTCCTTGTGTACAACGATGATATAAATAGAAGCTACATAATAATTTATTTAGGATCTCCAAAGAAAAATATACACACACTACTTATCGTGGCATTGAATTAATATATTGGATCCACATGATGTATTGATTTATACTGTTATACTGAATTAATATAATGGTAATAGGCTCGCCCGCACGGGACTTAAACATAACTACTGGCGAACTGTGGGTGTACATTAGAACACCTCTGCCACACCTTTCGGGGAATATAGGCGTGATGGTATATTAAGAGGATGTTACTACTATACTTTAATGCAAGATTTATTTACATAAAGGGCTCAGTGTCCAAGGAGTTTCTTGTCGAATTCTACTCCATAGGATCAACTTTTGGAACCGAGTATCTAGAATGATTTAACGTTTCATAATTGCTTGAAGAAGCTTATTTATATCTATATAAATAAAAGTGAATATTTAAATGTGTTGCTAAGCTTAAAACTTGAGAGCGGCTGAACCAATTTGGCTGATTTGTTTTTGTATGTGTTTGATGAAGTCTGAGGAAAGTTCTTATGAAGAGAAAAAACTTAAAAAAATATGAGAAAAAAGTACACACAGCAAAAACAGGTTAACGCAGGCAAAGGTGCGCTATGCTAGTTTGGTATAAAAACATGTGAACTTGCACTTACTCACGGGAAGGTTTAAAGTCTAACCAGAGTCAGCTGAACAAACGTACTCGAACCGTAATCGATTGACGATTACCATCAGGCCTTCCAAACCCAATGTCTAGTAAATACCAGGATAAACTGGCTGTCTGTCTGTCAGGCATATGACTTCCTCTTACTACTTCTATAAGTATTCAAACGACAACCGGGGCTGGCAGCTTAACGTGCTCTCCGAGGCAAAGAGGAGCCTCGATGAGTTAAGAATGGTCACTCGTCGACTGACGCTTGATCACTTCTATATTAGGTCCTGAGCACAATCCTAAATCTTGGTTTAAGCTGGGATTAAAAATATTGTACAAGTAAATTATTAGAAGAGTAATGTCTGCTAAGAGATGTACTTACTTGTAAGTTCGTAACTCGTTATTGAGTAGTTACCTACTTTAATAAAACATTTCCTTTGCTGACTCTTACTATTTTATGGTATGAGAGGTAAACTATACTCTTATAATAAGTAACTTAGTGCCTTGATAATTATAAGGTATTAATTAATTACCGGTACTATTGAAGTATCACCAATATTTGTAGCAACACATCCAATACTACGTATATAGTTAACTCACATTCGTATTTTCCAACTGGCTTTAATCGGGCACGCATGCGTACTCTATAAAATTTGCTCCCATATAATTTTGCTCAACATGGGTAGTTGGATACCGAACCCAGGACCTCATACTCAGCCGTGCTTACAGTCACTACTCTAATGAAACAGTTAACATAACACATAATCAGATTATTTGAAACTAAAATTCTCTTCATAACATGTTTGAAGAAAAATGGTCTTGTAAATGTTTAATCTTGCAAGTACTGTAATCCTCTTTTCTCATTCAGTGGACCCGTGCATGGCTCAGTAAATAGAATCACTTAACGAAGGCACTGTGTTTAAAAATAATCCTAAATAGAGAATACCTAAGTACTACGTAGGTTTACTTTACTATACATTACGAGGTCCACGTTTTGTGTAGTGGTTACTAACATTGATCTGAGTGCCGGGGGTTCGATTCTTTCCCGACACAAAATAATTTTATGTTCCACAGATAATATTCGTTAAGCATTGACTAGGAAAAGTGTCTTCAAATAATTTGAAAACGAACAAAATTTAAATATCTTTTTTGTATTTTTTTAGCATTTTCCATGGTAAGATTACCAGTTACTTTCATGAAGAAAAAAAATCGACTGGGCGGGCAAGATTCGATTCTGCGTCTTTTGGTTAAATACACCAGACGCTATGGCCTCTAAGCCACCACGAGTCCTACATGTCAAGTCTAAAAGATTAAAATAGATATAATCAGTGAAATATCTAAATTAAAAGTGAAAAAGAAACTAAGTAGGGTTAGTACAATTGTAGGTACAGGCGTTTCACATGAAAGGATAATTTCTAGCACCTAAAATTATTTTCGTCTTGTTATGGCCGAACATAACGGTACATATTTAAAACATTCCTGCAAAGAACCGTCAGGTTACACTGAACATTTCGTAAATACTTCAAAAGGTTATCGAGGTAGGTTTTTGTTGAGAGCTAATTCCAATGTTAATATATTTATTTCTTTTATTTGAATGGCCAAAACTTAACAGCAAAAACAATAAGGAGCAGAAAAAAATATGACCTAATAGAAGCTTCATTGTAATGCTTTATCGCTATCCCACGGGAACCATACACTTTACCGATAAAAAGTAGCCTATGTGCTATTCCAGACTATAATCATTCTCTGTGCCAAATTTCATCCAGATCCGTTCAGTAGTTTTTGCGTGAAACGGTAACAAACATCCATCCATACATGCAAACTTTCATCATTTATAATATTAGCAGGATGTAATAAAATAATAACTATGTATTCTTTACAAATGTATTCTAAAAACAATAATGAACTCCCTTTTGAACGCAATGGATTTTGATGCTAATTGGGTGTTAGTTATATCAAGTTATCAAAGTTTTTGATACATAATTACCTTTTTTTTTCCTCCCCAAAAAGGAAAGTCAGAGAGTTATGTCGGACTCTTACCGACTAACAACACACGGCCGTCTCTAGCGCACTGTGGAGGGGACTCCTGGATCTCTGGTAAATGCACCGGTGCCCCTTCTATGGCCTTTGGCACGTCACAAAATAATTACCTACAGGCAAAGTCACGGGCAAAAGCAAAAATATAATACAGCATCACGCCTGTATTTCCTGAAGGGTTAGGTAGAGGTGTACCTACTAATGTACACCCACAGTTTGCCGGTATGTTTAGGTCCCACGTAATAGGTGGCAAGCCTATTGCTATCGAGCACAAATCAAAACTCCCAATTGTTGTTACTAAAATTTTTACAGAAAAACCTAAAAACACTTTTCTCGACCTGGGAATCGAACCAGTAAGATGATAAGATAGCATTAGCAGTAAGAGGGATAAAGCTTACTGAATTAGAATACATATTTAGATATCCAGTATGAATTAAAATTAATGAGAAGTGTGAAAACTCTCATCAGCGATGCACTCACATTAAAATTTACTGCGTGTACAGACATTAGTGATTAAGCGCTATAGACGAAAGGGGTTAAAAGTTTATCTTCTCAATTAATTAATCCAATAATATAAACGGAGTTGTATTTAAATCTATGACATTTAAATTGTTAGGTTTACGTGTTAAAGGCACGAAACTTATCTCCAAGAGTGTTAGTTGAATTAGTGTTTCGCTGAGTTATTAGATTTATCACTTTGACAAGTACTGATTGGTTTGCTTGTTACTCAAATTTATACCGACCTTGAAGCCAGTGTTGAGTTGCCAACTAGAAACATTTTTCATTTAAATATCAGAACTAATTCTTCATTTTAAGATTTGAATTACCCACAATTTAGAGTGCATTAAATTTAATTTATCTATATAATAGTTTTCTTTCTATAAGACTGATTATGAATGATGATATTCAAAATAAGTTGACGTTCTTAGAAATTGAGCAAAATTGATCACGGGATTTAACTGAAAAACATTGCGCATACATTTATTTGAATCGCATTCAGCAATTTGTTTATATCGGTCAATGGTATTGGATAAACACAACATTAAACACTTTCCTTTGACATGTAGACAATAAGGCCTTTTGTAAATAAATAACGCGAAAGAGCGTACCTTTCGATAGATTTTCAGCTATTTCGAGAGCAGCGGCGGCGGCGGCGTGGGCGCGGCGTTGGCATGCGAAGCACGCGTCCCTTTCTTTGTTTCGCTTATAACGAGATATTGTGATTCCCCGCTATTACGACACCGCATACACAGATGATGCGAATATCAAACACCGCATTAGATACACGTTTTCTTATTAAGAAGAGGTATACGCTGAATAATAACAACGTTATTGACTTTCTTTATAGTTATTGGCACGTTAGGTGCAGTATTGATAAGCTAATAAATTTTACGAGCCAATGTGACCTAGTTACCTTATTCTGTACGGGTATGGGACGATTTGATGATTTATGAATGTGTTGTGTGTAACTGGGGTTGTAAAAATGACACAATTTTTGTTTACGTACGGATTCCGATTGAGATAACAGAAAAAGGGGCGGTAATCATTATTAAAATGTTTAAAAATATGATGTCAAGTGTTCCTTATTGTTATTACGATTACCAAATTTTGTGGAAAACGTTATTAATCGAAAAGTCATTAATCAGTGAAAACTGCCACAATAAGATTTTTTCCAGCAGAAATTCTTGGCAAAAATACTTACTTATATCTACTTATACCTATTGATTTCCTTTCTTTTCCCCAAATGACTAAAAGACCAATCAATAACACATTTAATCAAATAGAATTATAACATAGTAAGCCGTATGTCCCACAAGTCAATGTTATAAGCTCCGCCGTGATATTTAATATTCGTCAGGAACACCTTTAATCCCGTAAAATCGGCCACAAACCTCCGCGAGCGGTTCGTTCGCTCCAAGTCGTTGTGGCTAGAAGCACTGCATGTGCGGTGTAAGACACTGGCTTTAGCTTCTTAGGAATAAGACACAAGTTTGTATATGTGTGGGTTCGTAGTAATTAACGGTACACGAGTGTGGTGTTGCAAGAAGAAAAATAAAAGTAGATATAGTGAAAGTGTACTAGACCGTTGCATATTGCACGGGAATGTTCTTTTATTTATATTTTGTAGATATTTTTTATTTATTTATTTATTTATACTTTATGCACAAATAGTACAGAGGCGGACTTAATGCCGAAGGCATTTTCTACCAGTCTACCTTAAGGTGATGCAGAGACAAAAATTGGTAGGTGCATTAATAGTGTAACGAGAGAAAATACTGTACATGAAACGTAATATAAATACAAAAAAGGTAGGATTCCATAAAACAATATCTAAATAACTACCACAACTTTTTTCTTGAGGCAATCTTGAGGTAAAAAACTTTAAGCAATGCTCCCGTATAAGACTAAATTCGTACTAAATGACTGCTGCTTTCAAACACTTCCAACCTACTAAGTCTGTTTGATTGTCATGTCTTCCCATTACATTAGATATTCTAGATACTTAATTCAGTTCAATGTATTGGTAACATAACACTAGTTAAGTAAAACAAGCACTATTTTTGTAAAAAACGTACAAGAATATATTTCAAATTCTATGAAACTACACTTTTTCAACATTCACGTTCACTTTTGGATGGAATTAGTTTTTTAATCTTTTCAATTTTAATAAAGTTGCCAAGCTCCAATGGTTGATTCCTAAGTCAGCCTTAGCTTAAATATCGTTTTTTCTGTTACGAATATGTATTACGGAATAATAAAGTTATTACGCGTGGAGTGGCGGGTACACTCATTTTGAGTTTAGCATCCGAAGCGATAATACATCCAACAAACCCTTAACTAATGTGTATTATTGAATTCTTAAACTATCCCAGAAGTTGTGAAAGCACTAGGACACTAAACCTCACTAAACCCATTAACTGTCCCACTGCTGGGCACGGGTTTCCTCTCAGTATGAGAGGAATTAGGCTATAGTCTACCACGCTGGGTCGTCGAAAAATCTCTCAGGCATGCAGGTTTCCTCACGATGTTTTCCTTCACCGTTAAAGCGAGTGATAATTAGGCACATGATTTCGAAAAGTCAGAGGTGCGTGCCTTGGATTCGAATTCGAGATTTGGCAGTCCAGTGGTCATACCCCTAGGCTATCACTACTCCTTCTTTATTACCCTTTTCTTAAGGTCGAAGCAGTCTTGCATACTTAAATGAGTACCCACAGTTACCACGATAGGTACTATTGTCTGTGGCTTCAGCTCCAAGCACCGAATTAACCGGTTCCAGTCAGTTGACTTTTATAACGTCTCGATCGTTTACGGTTTTCTTTTATTTCTATGTACTCATGTACACGCGGCAGAGGAGTTAAGTGTGCAGCTGAACAAAGTATGTGTACATTTATATTGTGTGTATATGTATTTTAAAAGTTAACGCTATTGATATTGGGTATGTTATTACTTATAACATTTAATATTGATGCCATTGATGTAGTATGCTTTATTAATACATCATCGTCGTAGCCTTTTCTCAATAGTATGAGTAAGCTAGGGTAATACTATAAATATGGAAGCAAGTAATTTTGTTTCTTACTTTTTTACAACTAAACCACTGAACGGAGCACCGTTTGTCTAAAAATCATCCTTTGAAATCCCAGTGAAACCAGCTAGTAATGAATATAAAACAGTGAAATCTTTATCTCAATGTATGAGCGATGACATTTTTTCTTTTAAAATTTAATATTTATAATCAAAAGGCTTATGTGGCTCGGGAGGTCGTGTAACATGGCGGGTGTTACACAACCATCGTTATAACGTAACACAGATAAGCAAGGATGAAATTCTAACCCATTCGCGCCCTCAGATTAAAATTAAATTTTATAACACGTCAGCGGATCGTACACCGCTACATCGCTTATTGTCTAAAACCCTTAATTTAATTTCATGCGAATTCGTAAATATTAACTTCGTTTATGTAGGTGTAAGCAAACAGTAATTGTTTAAACATAATTCATAAGATATGAGATCTTTTGCTGAAATTAATTACAAAATATTAATAAGTGTGCGGTGTTTTACGAGTTCAGGACAAAAGCTCTGTGTGACTAAATGGCTTTGTGACAAATTTCTTAAAGCATTAGTCTGGCTTTTATTAAGATTCATCTTAAATCACACCGTACGTTGCCGAGAATATTTATTTTGTATAAATCATACTCTAAGGTATTAAAAATATTTAGCTTCTGATAAATAAGAAGTGTTTAGTCCTTAGTCTTTAATTCTGATGCAGAAAATCTTTAGGTAAAGCTCAAATCACACAATTTCTTATAATCTCATCAACATAGCGTAATTAATAATAAACGAACATTCTGACGTAAACATAACATCGTCAATAAGATAACTATATCGAGTAAACGGATACCGAATAAATACGGATAACCTTTGCAAGTCGGATGTCGATACGATAATAACATGTAAAGACCGAAAGACGAGGAAAATAAGGCGATGACATTGTATCACAAGCGGGACATGCCTCGGAAATTTTTCCTTTCCAGATATTTCATAAACCAGGCATTGATAGGAGAAAATACGATAGAGAATGACAAATGTGATGTTCGGGTGTAAACGTTTAGTTTATTTCTAGTTATTATAACCCCTATATTCAATATAAAGTTACAATAATTACCGATAAGAAGTCGATTTTACATTAACCCTTCTCTCACCTGCAGGTACTTAAGCGTCCTTTCTTTCAATTGAACTAACATTAAAAATTTAGAAAATCCCCGACACGAAATGTAATTCGCTATTTTGTGGCGGCGGCCATCTTGGACCGATTTTCATCAAACATAGCTAAGAAAACTCCCGACTAATTCACCTTTCGAATAAAAAAATCAAAATTAAAATCGGTCCATCCGTTTGGGAGCTACGATGCTACAGACAGACACACACACACACACACACACACACAGACACGTTAAACTTATAACACCCCGTCTTTTTGCGTCGGGGGTTAAAAAGAGACATCACTTGTATATACGACAAACATCTTTCATTTTTTATAAAGCCTCTATGCGCGCAGCGTGTGATATGACTAAGTATTAAAATTCTCCCTAAAATAACATGCCTATTCACTTTCCTTCGTTTCCACGGCTCTAGTTATATCTAACAGGCGTTTAATGGGGCAGCTAATACATTTAAATCATGTTCTCTCGTGTTGCGTGACTTTAAATGTTTCCGAAACGCGTTAAACTAGTTCCGAAAACGTTTGGTAACTAGCGCTTTAAACTTAAACAAATGTAGAAAAATATTAGTGTAGTCTTGGATTGAATTTTTCTTTGCATTTGCAGGTGAACACTAAAAGGCTGTTTCTGTCGGGAACGGTACACGGAAATGTACTACAGACGGTGACAAAAACGCAAAAGCTCAAGCCAAACTAGTTTACAGTAGAGATGTGCCTATACTTCGAGCAAGCTGATTCAAACTACAATTATGTTATTTATAGTAGAAGACGTTTTTAAACTAACATAGGTATTCAAAGTATACGACCTCTTTAGTTATAAAACCTTGTTAATTTTTAAAGTTAAAAGAATAATTATGAGCTTTATTCAAGTAAGCACATAACAAGCAAGCAAAGGAAATGCACAACAAAGACGCCTTTATCCCGTCGGAATGTTTTCCCGTCTATTATATTCCTGTTCGGTAGTTATTACCGGTAGTTACTCAGATAGAAGATAAAGGCAGAGATCACGCGATTCATTCGTCTAATTGCATCCAGCGGCGATTCCCTCTGTGACCCTCACAGGCGCACGGTTTATGGAACGAGACGGTAAAAATAATAGGCCAATTAAACTTAATCAATTGGTTACGTAACAAAGCGAATGATTATTTAAAAATATTGGTAAGTAAATGTCAAACGAATTAATATTGATTTATAATTATGATCAGTGTGAAAAATAGATGTTAAATATAGGACAAATTGTGTGGCAATACCTAATTCAATTTACAATTATATTTTTTAATTGTTAATATTCGACTACTATTTTTATGTATTAGCATCATAGCAGTAATTCCAATATTAGGTTTTTCTTTAATTTTTTTTATTTTTTTTATAGTAGAAACTCGAAGGAGTTTAGATTTGTTTTCTTCTTCTCATCTTGCATCTGAATAAATTCATAGTTTCTTGAATAATGATTATTTTGTAAGGTAACAAACGCAATTTCTACCTAAGCTGAAGGTGGAATGTATTGCCAGTAATAAAGCATAAATCAAAACTGCAAAACCAATCTGCTACTGAGAATTTTCTAATGGAAAAATCAAACAAAAAAATCTGAATTGGGGATTTGAACTCAAAACTTCACGCTCGGCCCCGCTTGCGACCACTGGTCACAAAATATAGATGGTGAAAACATGCCTATGGTCATCTAATGTCGCGAATATTTAATATAAAGACCGTCGTTCTTATATTAAAGGGTGTCAAAACACCGACTCTGAAAAGGCCCACTCGGCCTTATAAGTGTCCATTAGCGAGCCGAGACTGATATCATGTAACCCTATACATTTGACATTCTGCAACCGCCTACGAGAGAAAATGGGCCTGATAACGATGGCCTCTTTTAGGGATATATTTATTGTTAGATTATTCATACTTACATAACCTTATTTGCTATAAAAGTTACGTATGACAGGCTGATTTTGTTCTATCAAACTGTGCTCTATCAAGAGCACGTCCATAATTTTTGAATTAAATTAAAAGTTGGTACTTCGGTAGTAGTTCCAAACTAAAATAATTTTAGTGCCTACAAAAGTTACACCGAAAAAATACGTTTTAGTTGAGACTTGTAAATTTTCTTCAACAAAAATTATATTAGACTTCAAGCAGACTTGTCTGTTTAGAAAAAACAAGTATTAAACATTATATAGTGTGACAGTTACTATCGCTTCAAAGATTTATGGAGATACAGATAATTTTGCAGCCTATTTTCAATTTTATAAAGAATGTACATTTTATTTAGACGGCTTTTGTTACGACATTTTCGATTTGTATTCTAATATATCAAAATTTCAATTAGAACAGTTTTCTAACTTATTACAATTTTGAAGCATTGTTGTAGATAAATGAACGTTTACTGTGTACACATTTTGATGCACTTTTGTCTTTTCCAATTGAAAAAATAAACAAAATGTCAGACAGTATTAAATGTAGGGAGTGACAGACACAATGATTAAAGTTCAAAACAATAGTTTTCGGCGGGAGCTGAATGTGAGCAAGCGCTCGTAGAGTAACGACAGATAGCTGATTCTATTCAGAAAAGCCAGTGGCTCCAGCGTTTCAACCGAGCTTTAGCTCACAGATACCACAACTCCACTCACAGTGGAATTGTCGAGTAATTTCACATTTATATTACTGTGTCGCGGGCAAAGCGTGACGTAGTCGGTTGAATTATGTGCGCCATACATGTAATACGACTGAAAGTTCTGAAGGAAACACGACCGGGATTAATTACGCGGGTTTTCTTACATTCTTGCTACAGGAATCTTAAGAAAGTGCCAAATACCTTGAAAATTAGTTTTGGTAACGAATACTGCCTACGCACATTAAATGAACATCCTTATTCCATAAGAATCGGAAAAATACGATATGAGACAGATAAAAATAGACTCATAATGGATTTCCATTTGGCTCAAGGACATAATATTATTTAGATGTAGACGAATCCGTTCGTTTTTCAAGTGAAAGAAATCTTTTTTTATTACATTTTTGCAGACATGAAAATGATAAGAAGTTGTGAATAATTGTTATAAAAATTACACAAAAGAGTTAAGTACATTTTCTGTGATCTCAATAACATTAATTTTATAATCAATAATATCGTTTTCTTACTTATTAAGATCATTAACAAATCTACAAATATATATCTGAATGATCGAAATATGAGGTGGTAATCCACACTCCATATTATAATTTTTACCATAATTATGATGTTACAAATACGAAAGTAACTCTATCTGTCTGTCTGTTGGTTTTTCACGCCAAAACCGCAGAATTAGTTTCGATTGGATTTGTTAAAGAGAAGGATTGCGTCCTGAGGAAGGATATAAGTTACCTTTTATCTCAAAACTTTAGAATGCGAGTGAAACTACGCGCAACAGCCAGATTTTTATATAAATTACCAAAAAACGTGATTTCAAAATAAAATAAGTAATCAATTTTCTATTCCGTCTAATTAGTTACTTTAAGGAAAAATATTTCAATAAAATTATCCTTTTCTATTAGCTATATACCCCACACCTATAAATAGGTGGATGAGTGGGTACTCATCCACCTATTTATAGGTACAATAAGCACTCTCACGAGTCACTACGTCTATAGAAAGATGCCTTCAATCAGGTTAAGTATAGATAATCTTTTTGTTTTCAGATGCCTTGTAAATGTAGCTGGAAGAGTCACATAGATTTCTAATATTTTGTTAGTGAGAGGTTTTTAGAATAAAAATGTACATTGTATGGATATGCTATATACACACAAGCCATTTTCCCATGAGTATCCTTGTATACCACTTTTGCGCCGTCAATATTCAACATAGTACTTAGCTCTTGACCTTTTGAAAGACTTCACACGAAGGTCGTTGAATGTCCTTCGAGTCAAAACGCCTGGACGCCCGTCCCGTTTTCAATTGCCAATCATTACCAGCCTTTCAATATTACCAAATCATCTGTAAACATATTATGTTCAGTAACTTTTAGTTTCTAGATAATATGGTCCTAGGTTTGCCTTAAAGTCGATTTGTATGATTGAAATGTAATCCATTAATTATTTATTGTATTAAGTAGTGACATGTATTTACATAAAAGCATGTTTACGTAGATAAATTGCAATATTTTACTAAGATAAGTTGTAATATTTCGTCTGTGAAGGGCAGATAGGTCAGAACAGTTTCAAGCATACTTTGAGCTTGTTTTGTTGGAGTACTTATATTTGCTTTAATTTCAAGACCGCTGATGCTGTTATGTGCTATAACGGTTATCTCTCTGTATTATACTGGAGCACAAAACATTTAAGTCGCAGTTTGCGGTTTGCGATAAGCTCTATTACCAACCATGACCTTACATCCGGCCTCTTCTGTCTCGCATTTAGAAGATACGAATACATTCCACGTGTAAAACACCCACTATTAAGTACCCACCTTTACTTAAGTACCTGTTTGGAATCATAAGTGTGTACACGCACGAGTTTCCGCTTATTTTTTTATGTGAATTGGACTGGAATAGATTCAGAAGAAATTCTTTTGTTTTGCCTAATGATCACAGTATAAAAAATATACACGTGTAAAGTACGACACACGTGGAAAATTCTTGGAAATAAATTTAGAAGAAGGTGTCCTTATTTCTCAAAAAAAAAAAAACGTATATACCAGTGGTATTGCAACATTTTAGATGGATTTAGAATATCAATCCTCTCTTTGACTGTTGGAAAGCACCTACATCTTTGTAAATCACATGGATTGATCATAAAGGGTGCCAGTATAGGTGCTTTTTACTGATAGTATATAAAGTAAGGTGTGTTTAAAGCCTGAACTAGTGACACGGCAATGCACTCAACAATATAGCGGCAAGACGTCAATCCATCACAACTCGTCTGCTTGCACTTTTATGGCTAAATCATGTAATGCGTTACCGATACATTTCATAGTGCTTTCAAAAGATCAAACCTGCATAAAATGAAACATTTTCCTTCGTACTAACCGTATGTCGTCATATATTAAAATTGGAAATAAATCCTGTGAAGAATTGTTTAGAAGACTAAATAGAGCCCGTTTTGCAAGAAAATCGATTGCTGTTGTGAGTGGGAGATTTTGGGCGTGGGCAAAATGATTTAAAACAGTATAAATAATTTTGACGAGAAGGAATGGAATGCAGGAATGCATATTAAAAGCCAAGAAAAGTACAGTACGACGAATATATCTCTTAAATACAAGTACCTACGTATGATGATACGAAATGCATAACTACCCTTTTACTGAAAAGTTTTTTTACTTAAGTATAATTACCACAAATTTGGAGTCTCCTAACGTAGGCATTAGCTCCAGTCACTAAATGTTTGTAACCCTGATTAAAAAAGATATACTATTTTCTGGTTTGTATTTTGTATTGGCAATTATTATTGGTGTATAAGTTGAGTCTTGTTTGGTTTAAAATATGATTTACGATTGTATAAGTGACGATTCAAATTTAATTTTCACACGAATGACCCAATAAGCTCCCTTTTCACATTCAAAGGAATGCAACTATGCAAGAACGTGGAATATTCGACCGTTTCGCCGGTGACCTGTGCAAAAGGACACATACTTCGACTGTCCCAAATCAGAGGAATCGATTCAGCTTTCATGTCGGGATTAACAATAAAATTCTAACACGACTAAATATAAATGCCAACAATAAAATTTACTTATAAGTGCTGGGCTAATGTAGATTTTTTTACTCATGAATAGTCACGCAATCTGCTTGGGCGTTCCGTCAATTGATTGCAGCCAGTGAACCGTGGAAGTCGTCAGCGGTACGGGAAGTGTGCCAATTATTAGACGTTAGACCGCCTCACGACACTTCTGGGACAAGGATAATTAGGCAAAGATATTTTTAGTGCCACTTGAGTTAATTAAAATACGGATTTTTATGTCAGTAAGTTAACAACGAGTAGAAACTGTTGTGGGATATAATTTTGTAGCTTTTTTAGATATAGTAGTTACATTTTTCGAGAACACATTAGGTAGTGTAATGGTTAATGGCAATCAGATCGCCCCCTGTAACATGGGAGTTAAACATATACATAAATATACCTCAGTACACATCTGCCTAACCCTTCGGGGAATACAGGCGGGACGGTATGTTAGCTTATTAGGTAATAAACAATTTAAACCTACGAGTGACGCTGGAATCGCTCAAAACACCACCGTTACTACCCGCGTAGCAAGATTGCTACGAGATAGCCGATAGCCTACGAAATCATGACTCACTCTGCTACGACGTAGCCGGTTGCTACGATCCGCCCGATTAAAACTAATAATAATATGGCAGTTGTTCTTCACAGTACCTCTTTCTATGTTTATTAATTAATAAGCTTAGGCCTTCATCTATCATAACAATAGTTTCCCTTTTGTTGCGGCCTTTAAAAGGTAGTTAAATTATATATTTTGTATAGGCACAGAATATTGTAAGTCCGTTATTTATCAAGCATCTTATTCGAAAACATAACAATGTAGATTTTGTAAGATTTTCGTCTCGACGAAATTATGATATCTCTTGCAATTGTGAAGCAGACGAGAGCCACTACATACCCACGTATTACAAAGAATTGTATAGAAAATTTCTCAACTGGAAGGAAGGTCCACTTTAACAAGACTAAGTTACTGCATAACGAAGGCTAACTGGGCGTTTGTTTTTACAAATAGAACTGTTAAAGTATATACACGCGAGCTTTTTTTGCAGCTATTATCTTGAGAATACACATTGATCCCGTGACAAGATTACTTTTTGAACAGCTTGTCTTTTGAATATTACTTTTTGTATTCTATTGTTGTCGTAATAATTTCGGAGTGAATTTATCTTTCTTTATCAAAAATCGGAGTTTTGACAGTAGCTTTAACAAGATGTTGATGTAATCTACGTCAGCTGACACTCAACAATATATTTACTATAAGTAATCAAGTACAACTAGACGTACCTATGGAAAAATAAAAGCAACAGTAACGTCAGTCGTGTCGCGTCGCCACGTCGCTTCATACAACGACACTCACCATTAGTTTACATACAAATGGGTGTCGTTTTACATAATCCATCGTACACGATCGCTGTAATTTGTTGCGAACCTTCTGAATAAACAAATTGATCGCGTCCATAATGCATATCCGACGGCGTGGCGTGCGGGATAATTAAAATAAAATCTCTATTGGTGTACGTAATACGTCAGTCTCGACTAGCGTCACTCGAGTCGAGCATTGATTGATCAACCGCGCCAGATATATCGGTTTAAGCTGAATAAAGCGCTTGTTTAACGATGATGACTTTTTAATAACTTAATAACATACTGATTTGACTGTATTGTTATGTTACATTACTGACTTAAATTTATTTTACAATAAATTGTATTAAAATATAGGATTGCTATAAACAAAGCTTTTATCCGTGCTCACGAATTCGTAACCAATTCGTTTCCGAGTGATGAATATCTTTGACATAATACAGTGGTAGCGTACGCGTTAAACGTAAATACCTATGTAAGTACCTGTGTGAAATCCACGAACAAACGGCTAACGAACGCGGAGCAAGAGGCGATACGATTTGTCTGCCGCTGCGAAATTCATGGATGTAGGAATGCGGTGGAGGCGAATTGCTGGAAATCTGCATTTCATTAGCAATGTGCACGAGTTGAAGTGTAATTCTGTGTAATGGTGTGCCCTTCACACTGACAGACAGCCATAAATGTATGTACACGCAATGGAACCAGAATTTGACTCGGTTACGTACAAGTGCAACTACACGCTGCCATTTTAATGTTGTGTTTAATCTAGTTATAGAAATTGTTCGGTAATTCCCGAACTAGATTATAATATAACATTCAGCTTCATGCAACGTCAACAACATTTTTTAACAGTTTTTTTAAATACTACCAATCACCATCTATTGAAAAGCAGGTCACGGATGCAGGTCGCATCGTACCGAAATGTGTAACTGTTTAAACACTACAAAATATACGTTACAATGTCCAATGTAAGTGCAAAACACAACAGTGACATGTAGCATCCCTGGCCGCACTAGTCATACATTGCGCGATAAACTCTTTTCCTTTATTACGAATGCAGTGCATTCGTTAGTAGCTCGGCGTCGCGAGTCGGTATTTGCGCCGCCTGCAAGTGGCGATATTTCAGCGCGCCCAGAACCTGTTTGTGAAAACTTTATTCACGTCAACAACCGCTGTCTGTCAACTGCAACACAAACTCACTACTATTACATACAGAACACTCGCACACAATGGCTACCGACAACAATCCCAACCTTTGAATAACCAGCTTTTATTGCGATAGTTCATTTCACTTAATCATTCATTGTACTTAACAATAATATTTTTATTAATTACTGTTTCAGCGAAGATAGATAAGACATTCATTAGATTTGATTACTAGAACATAGACATAGTTACTCACTGTCCAAAATCTGCACAAAGCTGTACAATAAATTGTACTGAGTACCTACCCGTCTACCCAAGTATGAATAATTGAAGTAATATTTATAATCCGCTCTTGTTTCTAAGATTTACAGGTTAATTCTTATTAATTAAGAATCAGAGTTTAGTTTTCCTTACGGGCTAATCTGCTTGATTCAATGTTTACTTGAATATTTGGCGACGCCGTGTTAAAATTATGTTATACCAACAAGCGCAGCAGATAAAGCGGAATTATTGGGTACATGATTATGTGCAGGACCTGCATAAATAAAGTTTATGAATCAAAAGTTCTCAGAAAATTTTATCTTACAATGGTAATCTTTGAGTTGAGTATAAACTCTTTTCCAGTACCTACTCACTCACAACCTACTCCTACCTACAAAAACATTGATTTAAAAATATGTAAAATACATAGGTAGCAACACAATGATCAGCGTGTGTCGGCAGGCTTTTAGAAGCGCGGCGCGGGGGCGCTCGGCTGACTGACTCCGATCGTACGCGTCACTATTTTACATATAAATGGACGCCGCTCCATAATCCGTCTAACACAATGGCTTTAATTTGTTCCCTGAATGTGTACGTAGGCAAATGAAACCTGAAATTGGCGCAAAGGTACGTCGTATGCAGCGCTCTAAAGGGTACCACAACATCGCAGTTAATAAGTTAGTGCAGCGATGATTGTTTGCTCTAATTTCTATACGACAGTGAAAGGTTCCGCTGCTACATCGGATTGTTAGACTTTCGTAAGCCAAACTACGTGTGTTGTTTAGTTTGACTTAGCTAACAGAGAAGTTAAATTAGTACGAGTATTTCCGAATGCAAATCCCGTGCAGGCTGAAGTAGTGGGTCGGCACCTGCGCTGACAGTTTGCGTAATAGCTCGGAACCACCGAATTAATTTACAAAACTGACCTGTCTCGAACAAAATAGTTTTTGATGCCACTACCCGGTTAGTTCGCTCCACTATGCCGTAACGTCGAGTAAGTGGGTTAGTTTTTGAATAAATATTACGAGGAATTTGTGTTTCCTAAGGGGATTATTTTAATGAAACATAACAGGTATTTGTTTCTTTGTTAACTGAAAATAGTTTGCATAATGTGAACGTCACTAGCATAGTAATTTTATTTATCACGGTTAGGTAAGGTCATACCACTGAAGCGGTATCATGGTTACATACAAAAATACCTGCAACATCAATGTACCTACATGTCGTATTATAATAGTTATATTATACTGTATCATAATTATGCTGTTTAATCCCGTTCCGTAAAACTTGAGATTCCTTATATTTTTGAGGAAAGCTATCACGGGTTACGAAGAAATTTTACTACCTACAATAATTTCAAATTATCCAAGCGTTTAATAGGGTAAGTTGGAATTAAGTTCAAGCTGAAAATAACGAGATTAATTTTAACAATAAAACGAGATTATTCAAAAACAGGTTAATTAATTAAATAATTATAGCACATAATAAAATGTAATTTTAAGAATGGATAGATAGAGATATATTTAGAATGATTTCCATAAGAAAGAAGACAATTTATAAGAACGTTTTCTTCTTTCAAGCTCGTCAATGAAAAAGTTCAGGTCTTAGCCTGGATTAGCCGAACGATCATTTTCATAACGCAACATGACGCCTGTGTATTCCGAAAGGATATGAAATGAGGTATGTACTACAAAACACACCGACAATTCTCCTTATTATTAGGCCTCATTATAATCAATGTTATTGTCATTTTTAAAAACAAAGTCGGGTTTGTTATAACACTTAACTCGAGAACTACTGGGCTGATTTTCATGATCTTTGAATTGTTGGATTTGTCTCCACCCCGGATAACAGAATAACTATTAAAACATCAGAAAATTTCAAGAATAAAACTAATGGGAACTGGTAAATGGTGTAAACTAATTATAATAAGTAGTCACTCGTTGAGGCACAACGCAATAGCACTTTTAATACACCTTAACTTTCTGCTCAATCAAGAAGTACTACAACTATGACATCACAATATGAACTGCTTGAGTAGCTTGTCCGTATAAGTTTTAATTAAAACGTCTTGTTTAGTCTTCTGTCATAGTAGGTATTTCAAGTCAGTTGAGATACGTATTACGTACCACAGATGACAAGTTTATATAACCAACTGGGTTAGATCCTTTCAATTAAAAGCTGTATTCATCATAGTATTATACGGTGACAGGTGAATTGGGATAAACATCAACATGTTTATAATAAGAACGATCTCCAGCGGTGCCGCAAACAACTTTGAAACTGGCCCGGCCGCGCAGATGGGGATGACATCTCTTTGAAGATAAAGACGAGAGATAATTTTGCAATTTTCGTGCCGAGAGGTTAGCGATATGTACCTGCCTGTCATGTTTCTCAAATTAACTTTTGATGGCAAGCAAGCAGAGCAACTTTCGCGTTTGTGGTGACGAAATTCCGTAGGTATTTTCGCTGACGGGAATTGGTAGGCAAGTACAATTTCCAATTTCGAACTTTGATCGATGTCAGATTATATAAATTTGTATTTTCAGAGTCGGAACGAGTCCGCCAATGCTTTGATTATATCTCAGTGTGAAATTGCCATTTCGAATCATAAGTTTCAAGGAAATGAAAATACCTTTCAGGTATGAAATCGGCTGTAGGTAGGCTGTGTATTTATTTTTCTTTGAATCATGGACGTGTTTGTAGATCGTGAGTAAAGAACGAATAAAGAAGTTTTTTTGTTAGGTATAATCTCCTCCCCCGACCCTAGCTAAAGGGAGCTGCGGTCACGCGCACCCACGCCATTCATTCACCATTCAATGAGCTAAGCCCACAGCTACACTCATCCCACTTTTGATATTTTTCTATGACCCAATACATAAGGGCTATACTTAATGCGAATAACATCTGTTACTTTATTCTACTGACAAAATAAAAAAAAACATAATCTATAAGTCCAAAAATTTATGCAATTCACATTATGATATGATGCACTGTGTTTAAAAAATGATTTTCACTGAAGAACAACAGTGCTTTCACTACTTATTTATAGTTTTAAATCGACCAACAGTGTTTTTATGTAAAATTTGTGTTGCCATATCACAATCACTGAGATGTTTATCAAAACGAACACGTCAATGTGACAGCCCTAAAGCATACATTTGTCACTATGATTATGTCAAACACAAAAATAATCCCGTCATCTATTTGGCGTGCGGCGCACCCCTGCTGTTCGCGACTTGCAAATTTGGGGAGACTGAACTACGGCCGGGAACAAATGCCAGAAAGATTATAAAGTGCGTTGTATAGGTGATCAGACGTCAAAGTTGTGATGTTTTGAAAAAGTTGTCGAGGGCGAAGGAGGGTAGCGTCGGTTGCCATGGTTAATAATACCCCGCCGTATAACACGCCGAGCACGTTGGCGTCGTGGGCAATTTTCCCCAAGTCGTCGACCGTCGCTCTAGCAACAGGTCGCCTGTTTTATAGCGAATCTTTTTATATGATTTCTTATGCTCAAAACGTCTCCTTAGAGTTCAAAAGAAGTCAAAAGCATTAAATTTCAAAAGGTGAAATCGCTTTGAAGCAGCCTCTTTTAAAACGTCAAGCACATATTACCTTTTTCTTATTTGTTCACGTATGTACAAAGTCCTAATACCTATGTATCTAGAACAAATCTAAGATTGGCATGTACCTTAATTTAATATGAGTACAATAGTTCATTATACATATTCCAGAGTGCTAACTTAGTCTTGAGAAGCTTGGTTATTTAGGTACCTAATAATTTACACATGGGTCAGTTGTATTAAGTCGTATAGAATATAAGTACTCTTATTTATGATAAGCCAAGTATACTTAAAAAATGAACTACGAACAATTTTTAATGATTTTTGTTTGAAAAGTATTAGAATATGTGTGTAAGGTTTACTTTCTACAAACGTTAATTTAGGCCAACACGTTTTGGTACTTTATTCAGTGCTTGAAAAAAAAACATAAATTAGGTACTATTTTTTTGTTTTGTAGCTAAAACATACCTGCAGATGTGTCTATTGTTTTCGAATACATTTGTTTTCTTCTCTTTTAAACAAAACTCCGTTGATATTTTATCGTCAGCATAAAGTTCACTACAAGCAATTTATTAGACCGGCAGAAAGTTTTGTTTCGACTACAAAATAAACAAATCCTTTTAATAAAACTCCGTTTATATGATTGAGTGTTCCATCTAATATTTTTATCGCTTGTATATTCTTCTGTACGGAGTATTGAAACAGTTCCTACATTTCCGTACGCAGTAATTAATATTGTCTGTGGGTCTTTAGAAATTGTACCGCACCGCACTGCACGATCGCTTACGATACGACCGCAGGGCTATTTAATAACGTCACTCATGCATAACCGAGCAAAAGTAATTAAAGCGACGTCACCGTCACAACGACCATATGGTATTAAAGCCTTTTCAGTAAAAGAGGGCGCTGAGCGCAATTCCAAGTTACGTTTTAATCAAACAGTGACCACGCCCGACTCTGTCATGTCGCCTATTTATGAGTTGTAAAGGGGATCCTTCCGCAGTTCACTTTGTGCGGGCGTATGGTAATGGCGTGGATATGGTGTGACGCGCTCTGACATGTGTCGGCTCCGGAAAATGAAGTCCGAACGCGAGGGAATGTTTGCACGCACGCGCCAATAACGTGCGAGGGCCAACAACGGTTTTATGCGCCGCAGTTTGTTCTGCTACGTAATTAATTTCTGGTTTCTTTTGAACTTGTATCTTAAATATACACAGTTAAATGTATTGCAGGGGTTGACAGATTTTAAATTAAAATTTACATAACCCTCCCCTACCTACATCCTATATAGAAAGGTATAGGGGTAGAGGTATAAGCAGCGGAACCGAGTAAGATATCATTCAAAATTATATCATGAACGACTGCCATGCATACCGTATTACACTCCTGGGCCTTGCCCATTTAGAATGGAGGCAATTCACAAGCACGTCATTATATTACGATGATGACGTCATAAAACGCAGTTACGCGTTCGAGGGGACGGAATTAGGTCCGCAAAACCACGGTCACCTTCCAGACGAGAGATGTTTACATATTTCAGGCCCTTATTCCTTTACTGTTACAGCGAAATTCTAACATTTTCGAGAGTTAGCACTTTAGTGAGTCATGAATTCAGTATTTGAGTTAAATGTACATGATGTACTTATTGGCTTACATGTCTTTTGTAGTACTTACAGAAGAGAAAATTAAAAGTTTCCAAAGTCATAACCACTATTTTCTAGCTAGTAAAAACGGCTTAGAAATCCTTTTTAGATAATATTGCCTCCTTTGTAACTAGGGAACAAAAGCGTTTCCCTATTAATCATATTCTGTGCTTACGCACTATTTCATGTTACGTTTCTCATGTACGAATACACATTAGACTGTAAGTTGGATGGATATGAATATTTACACCCGCGTTCTAATAAATGTGCGGTTGGAATCTGTTTCAGGATTTATTCGTAAAGAGAGGTAATAGCGCGGCTCATTGCTTTTTCACTTGGTTACTCAAATGTAGATGGATGAGGTCGTCGTCGGCGCCGCCAGAGACAATTGTCGGCCATCGCTCAGTGTCCCCGCTAATTGAAAATTCTCGTCAGCTTCATTTAAATCTCCATCGACAAGAGAGAACCCGCGGGCGTTGAAAATTAAGCCCAACACTATAATTTAATTGTCCCTACACCTTTATGTGACATTTGGGATTTGGCGTTTGCGTGACTGATTTCTATAAAGAGCACTTGACAATATCTATGCATCCGAAAAGGTATTCGAAATGTTCTCCTTGTAACGTTCGAATACAACTTAAATATAAGCGCTCGAATGTAGGTAGAAAACTCGTAGTAAAATAAATTCGTTGTACCAATTAAGGATCCCTTATTCCTAAATACCCTTTCAAGTGGATTCGCGGAAGGAAGAGGGCGCGAGCGGAAGAAATTCTCGATAACAGGGAGTAAGAAGTGGAAAATTATAAAACGCCCAGACACCGTCTTGAGTGGATAATATTATGTTATGATTATGATCGTTCGACGCTGAAATAATACCATCGTGGTTAGCACATGTTTTGGATTGAATAACATCTAGGTACTAGACATTATGTAATTTTGTGGAATTTTGATTTGTATGTGTTCATAGTGTCTACATTTTTTGATTTATTAGATTTATGAATGAGAAATGTTATGACTTATGTAAGACCCCGTTCACCAACAGCGTGAAGTTAGCATTAAGTAAATAAAATTTATCATGAGAACATAATGTTAAAATTAAATTTCATTTGAATACCTCGTCTCATTGTGCGGGAGGAACTAAAAAATATAGATCCAATAACTAATCAAGTATACAGTAAAATAAACTATTCAGTTAATTTGAAACGAATTTTTTTGTTTATTTTATTGTATCACCAGATCAATTCTGATATAAAAATAACTGCGTCGTTAGCCTAGTAGTCGTAAGCACCACTGCTATACTCCAGATCCGGGGTTCATTTCCCATGGAGACCAAGTACTATTGGGTTTTCTATGGGACTTGGGAGAGTGTGGATTTGTGCCTAGTTAGCGTCAATAGGCTCACCAGCTTAACATGGGACCTATACATACCAGCGAACTGTAGGTATTGGTAGTTTCGTACACCTCAGTTTAATCCTTCGGGGAACACAGGCGCAGTGGTATGTTACGTAATATAAAATATGTTAAAAAAATTAACAAAATATCTTACGATGTGATTTTACTATTAGAATTTCATTTGCTAACAGTTTTGCGAAAAACATAACAGAATACCAAGGCACAGTTTTGTAGGAGAAAGAACAACTTGCGATTCCATTTTTATTCATTCCATAGCGAAATCAACATTTGTAGAAAGCGTAGATATGGGCGCAGGGCGACCCGTATTAAAATATTTTAAGCAGGCTATGAATATGCAAAGACACGGCGCTCGGCGGCGGCGGTTAACGATTTGCACGTTTTTGGACCACTTGCTAATTGCAAATGTGAACGAACACTTATGGCAAATGTAATTGCTTTCACTGATACCAGATCAGATAGAAACACAATGTTTGATTTTGCCTCGCTGCGGCCCTCTATAACTGAAAACTAATTTACTTTCATCGGATAGCCGGCCCGAGCTAATTTCATTTCGCCTGCGATTAAAAAGTAACTGCGGGTTTCATTTATTTTAATGTTCTGTGACAAAAATTTCCAGTTGGATAAAATTTTATTTTTCAATTATACCTTATCGCTGATCTTGGTCTGTATTTGTCTTCTCAAGCGATTATATTTCTGTCTATCCACGAAAAACTATCCGCGAATTTTATCTGACATATTATGTATGTAGGTAGAACTTTGTACGTTCAAAGATGTCTAAATGTAAAAGAAAATCCATTTGGAAGATGAAGGCTACATGACCTGTGGGTGATCCCGGGGGAGGCCCACAAAGCCCGCATTACCACTTACCTACATCTCTCAAGAAATTTGAAATTTTTAGGTCCAAGGAGGCTTACGATACATTTTCATCGTCATGTTTGAAGAGGATTGTAGAAAAAGTTATTCATACCAGCCAGCACAATTAAATTTTTACAATTCCGGATTTAAAATAATAGCGTAGGGTTTTTTTTCTACTTCTCATCATTCCCTATTTCCTTTTGCTGTTCTCCCGCAATGATTGCAAAAATATCTAATTAACAATGCCTTTAGTATTGAATACATTGTATTTCTTAAATAAAATAAGTACATTTTTTTTCTTTACCAGCTCGCTTACAGCATTTGCGGGTTTTAAAAATAAACAACTTGCATTTTGTTCTAGAATTACTCGCGGTAATTGTTTCTTTTAACAATATCTTCTATTCAATTTATATAAACTGAAGTGAGTAGACGCGCACTGTAAAGTGGAAGTTGCTTAACAAGATCAAGCACAAAGTGCGATACGCTGTACGATTAGCTGCTTGTTGTGAGGAGCTGGCTTCTCCCAGCCTTTTCAAGTGTGATTAAGGTTGGATTGAGGCGAGGAACGGACGTATCTATTCAATTAATGCTACTCTAGACTCAGGTTGGCCACTCCTTCAATTTATATTGCATCGCCTGTGAAAATTGCCTTTATTTACGTACTCGTACGAATACAAACGCTTTCTAAGGCCGCGGGCGGTTGAGATTGTGCCAACAGATTGAAATATTGCCCCTCTAAACATCCATACTCCCACATTAATATTGTAAATGTGAAAGTAACTCTGTTTGTCTGTTCTATTTTGGCGCTTAAACTAATGAACAGATTTCAATGAACATTTGGCCAGCAGATAAGTTGCATCCCGAAGAAGACCTACCTTTTTTTCTTCTGAGAATGTCTTTTAGGATGAAACCGGGAAACCACTAGTTAAGGATATTATAATGTGTGAAATGATAATAATCACGTCTTTTTTTGTCGAATAGAATCATCTGCGTTCTGTGTTAGATTTTTTCTTGAAGGACCAAATATCGACAATGTTTGGAAAAATCAGTGATTGGTTAAAAACACACAAATAAGTGACACGTAAATGTTTTCTTCAAATAAATCATAACAATGGTAGGCGAAAATACTGCTATTGCTTTACCTAATAATAATTAACATAATAAAGAGGCAGTTAGCAACTACCTCTTTAGTGTAGTTGTCGGAAATATGACTCCTGAGTTAGTGGTCTGGCAAGTTCGATTCCAAGATCGAACAGTTTCATTAAGTTTTTCCTTGAAATTCTCAGGTAAAAGATGCTCTGAGTTTTGATTGATTTCCAGTTCATAGAACCTAAACAGACCGGCAACTCCTACCTAGCCCTCTGGGGAACAACGGCGCGATCTTTTGTAAATTTGCTAAATGTATACCGTCACATGTTGGTACCGTATTAAGCCAGACAGTCAAAAGGGTACGTTACATTACACCGGCACAGGAGTTGCAAGTTAATTGAGCGCAATAAACACTATGTTACTCAACACACAAGTCGACAGTAACAACTACATACACTATATTCATTGGTAATGACGATCATTGACAGACGCCGCATCCGTGCGCAGTATTGTGCCGTGTAGTTCCGAGATCAAGGGATTACAGAGCATAGCAAAGCGCCAATAATGGCTGTCTTCGAACATCAATACAGATGCGGATTTGTAGTCATGCTTCGAGAACTCACTTCGGATTATAGTCTTAAGGTACAACTACGATAATACGCGTTTAGAATGAATCAGGAATCGCTTGCATATCTAAAAGAACTAAGCATTTAAAGAAGTATTAAGTAGCTAGCGGTTTTACTGGTATCTGAGAGGACTTTTGGGACAATAAGTAGGTGTTCTGTCTGTTCAGCGAATTAGTTGTGAGAAGTGACAAACAGGCAGACAGTTTACTTTCGCAAAAGAACCTTCAAAGTTTTAATTTACCAAACGTAGAAGAACAGAAGGAAGAAGGTTCAAACAGTGCTTTTAAGATGATTATTTTCGCTATATCTTTAATAATGTTTCGTAAGCGGTAATGCCAAATACTTAAATAAATTAATAACTACTACCAAACTGACTATTAAAACACAATCATTGGTTTTACCGTAAACATAGACTTCATAACCACACGCGTAGTGCATAGGATTTTTTTTAAATTTCGTTTAAAATTTACGTACAAAATGTTTCAAAATTTTTATGAAATACCGGAAAAATATTTCGCTGAAATAGCTTTTTGAAAACACTATTAAATATATTGATAGATATAAAATTTGAACACGAGAAGCAATCTCAGCAAATGGACGCCGCTTAGCAGGCCATTTTGCCATTTCGATGCATTTCCGCTTGGAAATTACTATCATTTGTTGAAAGAGGGACGAATACCACTAAACCGGTCATGGCGCTGTTCATTAATCAAAGAAACAACGTAGAATGTTATTGAATGTATTTATTATATATTGTAAGTGCGTTTTATGCAAACTGTAATGTACCCAATATGTATTTATAACTTAGGGTGGATGACCAATAGCTATTTATCGACTTTTAATAATATTTTGGGGACATTTTTACACAGCACCATTACACCAGTCCCAAACTAAGCCGAGCTTGTACTATGGGTACTAGACAATGGATAAAATACTTATATACTTTTTTTTTGTAAATACATACTTATAATATATAAGAAACACCCAGACAAACACAGATAAACACTTAAGTTCATCATATAAATGTTTGTGTCCTGTGGGAATCGAACCCACGACCTCGTGATCAGCAGTCCGGTACTCGAACCACTAGACCACAGACATCGTCAAATCAATCACGTCGTCAATAGTTATACATTTAATACATTTTTAACATTAATGAATACAATTACTTCATATGCTTACCCATTAGGCATAATAAATTATAAATAAGTTATATTATCATTCAAAAAAATCTGCCTTGTTGATCTAGTGGTGCGCGACTGCAGCGCGACTGCAACGCTAAAGGTCCTAGGTTCGATCCTCGGGTCGAGCAGTGTTGTTGGGTTTTTCTGTGAAATTCCCAGTAGCAGCTCGGAGTCTGGATTTGTCGGCAATAGGCTCGCCCCTAATACATGGGACCTAAACATAACGGCGAACTGTGTATATGCATTGGTACACCTCTGCCAACCTTTCGGGGAATACAGGCGTGGTACATGGTACATTCTAAAAAACGTGTAAGTAGTCATGTAAAGTAATATAAGTGTTCATCTCAAATACCAGGCACGCATCCAAACTAAAGATTGAGAATAAACCTTAAAGTTTTTAACAACAACTTTATTCAATACCCTCTAAGTAGACCGGGGCTTAAGGTCAACGGGTAACAAAATTGTCCGTACCCCACTTGAAAACTAAAAGTAATTTGGATTTTTGCGCTACGCGTCTAGGATAGGGAAGGGGGTGGGGAAGTAAATAGAACACGCTCTCGTATACAGTTTCCTTAAGACACTCGGACAGGATGCACGCTTCTCTCGCCAAAAAATGTAAATGAGATTTCCAACAAACGGAGTGCTATAAATCATGAAAAAAATACTGGTATTCAGTCGCATCAGGTTAGACTGGAAGCCGACCCCAAAATGGTTGGGAAACAGGCTAGGAGGATGTTACTCGAAATAGATACATGAGCTACAAGTAAAGTTTTTAAGTAGATTTGCAAATAATAGTCATCATCATCATCATTGTCATACCATCACGCCTGTTTTCCCCAAAGGTTTATGCAGAGGTGTACTAATGTATTTGTACACCCAGTGTTCGCCGGTATGTTTAGCTCCCATGTAATAGGGGGTGAGCCTATTACCTACCATCCACTCAGCATAAATCCAGACTCCGAGCTGCTCCTGGGCATTTCACAGAAAAACCCAACAACACTTCTTGACCCGGAAAACGAACCCAGGACCTCTAGCGTAGCAGTCGCGCTTGGGACCACTAGACCAATGAGGCAGTTAAATAATACTCAATAGTCAATATCCAAAATATTGCACAAGTTCAAAAGATACATTCCTTATACATTTTATTCGCGTCGTTTTAAATAAACGCCCCCCGGCTGTATAAAATTGTGCCGAGCGGCAAATCTTGGTGAAACTGTCTATAAATCTGACCATAAAAGTAAATCCCTGCAATCAAATTGCGAACAGCTAAAAAAGTAAGGTTGTTTGTATCTGGGAACATACATGAAAATAGCTGAGGAACTATTTCGTAGACGGATAAAATGGTGCTCAGACTATGAATATAAATATGTACGTTGCGGCCTGATGTCGTCTAACCATGCTGTAGGGGTGCAAAGCGCTTTAGCGCTAACAGCTACAATTCAGCTCACTTCAGCACTATGCTTAAGCCAATCAAATATACCTATCTTTTAAATATATATTGATTTACATCTCACTAAAAACTGGACATAATACTCAGGTACATTTTATATAATTTAATGTTTAGAGTGGATAATTATCATAATTGACGTCTGTGGTCTAGTGGTTCGAGTACCGGACTGCTGATCACGGGGTAGTTAGTTCGATTCAAACAGAACCCTAGATTTATGTGATAATAATATTTATGTTTCTTTTGTATTATAAGTATGTATTCACCAAGTATACATAGTACAAGCTCTGCTTAGTTTGGGACTAGAAGGTGCTGTGTAAAAATGACCAAAAATATTGATTTATATCATTATAAAATATATTAAAAAATTGCAGATTCTCAAATTGTATAAAAATCGAAAGACCCGTACTGGTAAATGGGTACCTATTCAAAGTGAATTGAAAGTGGAAAGCGTTTTTGAAATCTATTTGTGTGCAACCCTACACGCCTTCAGGGGCAAATAGCAACTGAATAAAGGTTATAAAAATGCAAGAAGCCGGAAATGAATACGCCGCTGCAACGTACTCGAGTACCTACGTAGTACCTACGTATTGTAGCGTGCTCGCGAGGCGGACGTGAGGACACGGACTCTCATCAAAAATAAAGGAAGTGCACCCACTATTTCACGCAAATTGGATTGTTGCGAATGTCACGTTTTTAGAGAACTGCATAAAGGATTTTCATTATAAAGTTAAACATTAAAATGTGAGTTAATAGTAAGGAAAGAAAGAAATGTAGGCAAAGAAAATAATATATAAGTTACCTATTAAGAGTTTAACAAAAACAATTTTGGACTGCTTTCGTTAAGCTAGTTCAACGCTTCAGAGAATAGATGTGCACTTTCTTAACAACTATGCGTTGAGAATTTTTCTCGTCTATTTCTTGAGGAAGCCAATGATGCGGAAACTCGCAACAAAATAAAAACAACAACCGGGAAGCACATCGAGTAGGTACTTGTTGATTCTCAGCCTGTAACTTAGTAACTATGGCATGGAAATCAATATTTTGAAAACTCATTACAACAATGAGTTTCACTAATTTTTCTATGGTAAATAGAAATCCATAAATACATACCAATTCCTGTATTTCCCAAAGGGTTAGGCAGAGATGTATTAATGTACACTCACTGTTCACCGGTACGTTTAGGTTCCGAGTAATAGAGGGCTCCTACTGAGGATTTCATAGACCTGGCCCCCTAGCCAAGTTGCAATCTAAAGTTTGTATCGACACCTCTACGAAAGCTGTCGCTTACGACCACAGACGACGGCAAAAAAAAACATTTAAGGACTTGCGTGACAGATTTGTAACGTGTATTCTTTGCCATACCCTAAAAGACTCCCCAATTATTCGACACTTTCTGGATTGTCAACTTCGCTATTCAACTGCTGACTGCCTAATCAAAAACTCAGATGCTTCAGCGTCAGGTCAGGTAGGTGGCTACTTTTGATGAATCGCAACATTTGCACCGTACTGTATTTTGTCTAACCTTGCATTTTATAGGCTTTTCATACAATAAGAGCTCAGTTTTATTGGCAATGTGTGTAGCCGTGTTGTACGTTATTCGTATTATGATTCGTGAACAGAGGCTATTTACGCGTTTCTTCCACGACCTCATCTAGACGTTAGTCTTGCACGGAACTTCAAGACGCAAACGTTAATGATTAGTTAAGCATTACGGTTACTTGTACAGCTGTACAGCACTGCTTACTGACGCCAAGAGAGGTGTTTGTTAGATTTATTACCCACCATTTCGATTTGTTTACTCAGTTGTTCAGATCCAATTACTTGGCACTGTTTCTGTACTTAATTAAAGGGACGCTTGATTACTCGCCCGCTGTGGGGCTTTGTATAATTGCTATTGTTTAGCAAATGAAGACAAATGAAACTTTAATTTAATGACACTGTCTCATTCAGACGCACGGGAGAAGAAGTCCTGTGTTCGCGCTCAACAACATCATTTTAAGTTTAAATTAGGTACTGTTGTGACACACCACCAACTTAAACAAAATCATTTGTAGGCCTTTTGTTGTTTACCCAAGCACTATCTACTATCAGTTTATTTTATCAAGTCTCTAATTTTTTTTTATACCACTAAAGTGGCAAACAAGCATACGGCCAGCCTGATGGTAAGCGGTTATCATAGTCTATTGACGCTTGCAACACCAGGGGTATCACTCGCGCGTTGCCGACCCAAAAAACCTCTTAGAGATTTATGGAGGATTCACTGCGCCGACAGTTTGAGGGAATATTCCTCTTACTGCCAACGCAGCGCATCCTTAGAAGGAGCTCTGGCGACCTTACTCACTGCAGGAACACAACACACAATAAAGTGTATTATTTGGCTGCAGTTTCCTGTAAGGTGGAGGTACTTCCCCAGATGGGATGCTCTAGATTTGAGCCATAAATGGCTGTGCCCTAACTCTCTTTAAAAAAATTGCCATCAAATATTGTTGAAGTATATCTAATTCAACATTCAATCTCGTCAACATTCGACATTCTAAATCCTATTTTATAGAATCCACAAAAAGTCTGAGAGTGCAAACAAGTTTCGAAAAATCTCATTACAGTTCTGGACTGAACTTAGCACTCCCATGCGAGCACTGTAGGTAGCGACTGCTCGGAAACAAAGGCAATAAAAATGTAATTTTATTTAAATTTTATAGACTTACAATTGAAATCGTTTTTTAATTGCCATATATGCGATGTTCTTTCATATTTTACGCGATTTCATTCGTTTATCCATCACGGGTATCACGCAAGAATCGTTAAAGCAGTATATAGCCTGAAAACCGTTAATAGTTTAGTATACAATATTGAAATAAAACTACTTTTTACGGATTTTATCGCGTTATATCAATATAACGCGATAAAATCCGTAAAAAGTAGTTTTATTTCTATGTCTAGTATTCGCGTAAGTGTCAGAAATCAGGTAGTATACAATATGTTAAAAAAACCTTGTCCGGTATATAGGTATGCCAATCACATTACCAAATAAAAAAACATAAAAGTAAGGCTGATAAAGTTTTAAATACACGATTTTAGTACAAAAATTACCAAATTAGTTTATTAGAAAAAAAAACATTATCTACATCGGAACAATGACAACATGGTTGAGTGCGTCCAAATGAGAATAGTTTTAAAGAGTACTTTAATTACCTAGTTCTTAGTTATTTGTTTGTGCCCGTCTCAAGGTTTTACTCCCGTAGGGGCGCGGGGCGGTAACTCGATTCGCCATCCGCCGGTGAGTGAGTGGCATACTTTTAATTGGCCGTAACTGCGTTGGCCTGCAAGCGTTATTGAATTACCCGCAGAACAGCGCTTGGGGTTGTACATGTACAGTCACTATATAACGTTTTACTCCGATGATAATTATATTTTATGGGTATACTTTCACTAGTTAATTTTGAATTTTATTCAAAATGGGAGATAAAGAAATTTTTATTTCAATTAATTATTGGAACTTTAAATTAATTATTTAGTATGGACATTTTACGAAGAGAAATATTCGGTTTCATTTTGAAAACTATTTTCACTAAGTAAACAAAATAGGTAATGCTTTATCCTCAAAAGAAGAAATTATAGAGAATATAGATTAACGTTAAATTATTAATGTTTAAACATAAATATAATTATATTTTATAGATAGACTCAATCTTCTTTTGTCCTGATATTTTTAAATATTTATTCATTACTTAGTCATTTTATAATAGGACTATAGGCATTACAATTTACAATAGAAATAATTAGATTTTAAGCTATATTAAGATATCTAATGTTATTGATTTCGTGCCCTGATTATTTTTAAATTAACACGCGAATCTTAATAATCTGAAGAAAAGAAACTAACAATTTTCACAATCAAGGAAGATAAATATTTTTACTTCTTTAGATAATCGAGTTGCACGAGCCTGTTGTTAATAACGCGTGCAATGAAGCGGACAACTCACTTAGCGCAGGCGGGAGCGGTCGCTTACGCTGAAGCGAGAGCGACGCGGCGGCCAGCGGCGGCGTCTCTCGGACATCGGTCATTGTGTTAGTGGATTCGCTCAGGCAAGCTCGCAGTAATTACATCAGGGAATACGCTCCTGCGAACAGCCACCGACGGTCCCTGTTTTTACTCGAAACTGCTACCTATGAACGAGGTAACTGTTAGTAAATACTCGCTTGTTACTCAATGCCGCGGCTTACAGTTTGCATAATAAGCGACGTGATGGAAATGTAGCCTTCTTCAGCAATAGAGTTTAGGTGTTTCTAGGCTTTCATCTGCTTTTAGACATTTCCAGAATTGGAACAAGGATAATAAAAGATGACGATCTTTTATAAAAAAAAATATGTGATGAATTTAGGTGTTTGTGTTTGTATGGGTGTTTCTTATATATTATAAGTATGTATTTACAAAAAAAAAAGTATATAAGTATTATATCCATTGTCTAGTAGCCATAGTACAAGTTCTGCTTAGTTTGGGACTAGATGGTGCTGTGTAAAAAAAATGTCCCAAGATATTTATTTATTTATTTATATTTATTTATAAGGTTTTTAAACGGTTACTCGGTAATATTAAGTAAACTGAAGCAATGTTGGGAAGGTGGAATCTAAAATACCTTCTTTAGTAGGTGTCTAGGTACCTACTACTACTTTGACGACGTCTGTGGTCTAGTGGTTCGAGTACCGGAATGCTGATTACGAGGTCGTGGGTTCGATTCCCACAAGACACAAACATTTATGTGATGAACTTAGGTGTTTGTGTTTGTCTGGGTGTTTCTTATATATTATAAGTATATATTTACAAAAAAAAGTATATAAGTATTATATCCATTGTCTAGTACCCATGGTACAAGCTCTGCTTAGTTTGGGACTAGATGGTGTTGTGTAAAAAAAAAATGTCCCAAGAAATGTCCCAAGATATTTATTACTACTGATTCCTTTAACGTACCACGAGCCAATCAGCCAAGCTAAGTGGTTGATGCTTGCCAATTGGTACCTTTTACCGTAGGTACGCATGTTGTTATTATATAAGGAATATCTGAACAATACAGTTATAAATTAGGTGACGTCATTTAGATACACTTTGGTAAAATGTTATAGCAGGCATAATAAAATTTCAGCTACGATTTATATTATTCCACCAGCCCACGCAAAATTAATTATAAAAAGTAAAATGAAGCCTCTAAATAAATGCATAAACCGACCAGAGCAGGCACATAATAAAAAGTGAAATTACAGGGGCGCGGACAGGGAGCGTTTTCCGGGTTTCCGACATCAACACATAATTCAGTACAAGATTAAATGCCTCTTGGACTCGCTGCCGGAAGGCCAGGGCTCCATTAGACAAGCGAGGGCCTGTAAAGTCGGACCTCTTTTATAAATACCACTATCAACAAAATGTGGATAGGCAATCTCCGGCCATAACTTTTACTACTCATTTTTAGCTCTAATTTAAATTTTACGAGTAGCTACTTTTCGTCGCCATTCTGCGTACTCCTAAAAGTACTTACCTATTTTAATTTTTATTTGTCATTTTAAAAGTACCGTGGGTGGTTTTGTTTACTTTCATGGTTCAGAGAAGTCTTGTTTCATTTTTAGTGTTAATATTTAAATTTAAAGTAACGATATTTTGTTAGCTTACAAGAACTAATCAGTTACTAATTGTATAACAAACGGGAAAACCAAATCATCGTGGTCTGAAAATTGATAATGCAAACTCCAGTCGTCATGCATGCATTATAAGTCTCATATGCGGTGCTTTTGAGTTTAGCAATAGATAGAGATAGACTAGTTTACGCTAAAGGAGGAAATTACCCAGACGACATATGAGCTTCAAAGGCAAACGGTTAACAAATAAACGTGGCCGTCGGATGTAACCGGTTTGTGACCATTCACAGCGCGCACCGCATCGCCATGGTGAGGCATTCACGGACATGGGGGCTCGCCATTGTCCCCCGGCTGGGGACCGCATACAAAATCAATGGCTCGCATTTGCTCCGCAAGACTAAACTGTACTCCAAAATCACCCCCCTTAAGCAGATATCTATCGACAATATTGTCACACATATATCAGACGTCAGGATCCCACATTTATTGGTTTCGTCTTCCATTTGATAAATCGGTTAACACTTTCAAGTTATACGATAGCGATACCAAGCGGTAAAAATATTATGTGATACTGAAAATATAAGCTGTAAAAAATACTTATATATGTACATATATAACTTATTGATTTAACTCGTTAACTTAACAAATATTAAAAATGATAATAAAAAAGGAACAGACATAATTTTTATAGTAGCTTCTTTAAAGCTACTTGATAGGGCTAACTTATCGTGATTGGTGTCTTAAACATATCTTAATTTTTAAGTTTATTAATTTCAGTGGTCAGAAAGACGCCAACCTTTTGTAAAAGATTTTCTAGTTTTCCATTTTTCAGTACGTAGGTATTGAAATGTTAAATGGGGGGATAGCCCGAAAATCCAATTTGCATATATCTCTTTACCATCGAAATGTTTATCTACTACAATTTCACTAGCATACACAGTTTAATAGAAAACGAAAAGAAAGAAAAGCCAGCCTAGCAAAAAAGAGATTTAAAAGAATCTATGTACTCAAAGGTTTAGCAAAATGGCTAAAAGAAGCACTCAACAAATGTTGACGACGGATATTAAAGACTAGCCGACTTAGACACAACATTGTCCTAAATTGTGTAGTTTTTAAGGTGTATAAAGCTTTACTTTCATTTCAGACTTTATTTTCATTACTTCAAAATCTAAATAATAATTAATTTTAGCTTTAACATCGAAAATAAATTTAAACTCATTAACATTATTAGAAACTGTGCCAGTATTAGTTTGCCAATTTGATAACATAATTACACCAATTATCACAATCACGTAATAATCCGATTAATATTATTAGTGAATTTATATTCGCTACTTCAGTAATCAGTAACTAGTTAATATAAATACGTATAATAATTGTTTATTCACGCTATAATCTATGCAAAAACTTTGCTGTACGTAAATAAATACATTTTTCATAAACTAAGCAAAGCAGTTTCATTGAGGTGATTCTCAATTCAAATCAAATCAAAATTCTTCCGTTACGTGTATAAACATTTTTTTTACAAGCCCTCTTTGTCCCACTGCTGGGCAAAGGCCTCCCTTCCCTCTTTCCAGCCGCTGTCTGTTGACGACTAGAGATGTAAACAAATACATGTCCCTAAATATATATGTCTGCATAATAACTTATTTCTCAAACCGATTTTATCCAAACTTTTTATCAGATAAAGCCTAGGTATACCCGTGCTGGTCGATTATAAACTTGATAGATGTCTGACCATCAGCTCTGCATATACCTCAAAATGCTTAAATTCCTAAAAATCCTCAGGAATGAAAATTTCAATTTAGAAAAACCACATATTTCTCTGAAAAAATCTTTACATTTTGATCTTACCTTCAGAGATCACACATACACATGTTAATATAAACATTTCTTGAATAAAATCTTTTAATCTCACAAGCCGAATGGAAATTTACATAGAAACAAAAAACCAATTACAAGTTCCGTCACATGGGTAATGGCGGAGTATTTCTCCTGGGGCGGGTTGATTCCAAAACGTTCAGATATTATACGTTTGATTTTCCAACTTGGGAGAGGCCTATGATCCACAGTCGACTGGGATAGGCCGGTTGATTGATTATTTTCTTATAATCTATACATTTACAAAGTATATACTAGATATTAAGGTACATTTTGTGTTAGTTTTCTGCAATTCGTAAGCACTTATGGTGGAAAAAAAAGCTTCATAGATTGAACCATAACTAATGTGTATTGTGGAAGAATAAACACCAGTGTTTTATTTTATTGGCTTTATTGTTATTACCATTTAGTAATAAAGCCAGTATAAAACATATCAATATAACATTAAGTAAATATTTAAAGATGAAGGTTTAGTTTTTCTTATAAAGTTTTCCATTTCCGTGTCGTCGACATATTTTTATTGTGTCTACACGTGAGGTACACAATATATGTTACATAGTATATTTAATGGTAAAAGATTAGCTAGTTAGTAGGTTAATGAAGTGCTCACAGTGCACAATCACAATTTATATGTCAGACTTGAGACATATAAGGAGATATACCTATTGTGACTAGAATTCTTGTTTAGGCCAAAACATATGCCTGAGACGGCTACGATAACCTAAGGCGAGTTTTATTGATACACTATTGTTAGAAGCAGGCACTACAGGATAGCCGATGTCGATGTAATAAGACGTGTAATGGACACCACTGAAGTTTCCTCATACAAGTTTGCGACAAGCCGCGTCTAATAGCGCCTGAAAGCGATCCAGTCAAAATATATGAGCGCATGAGCCAATACAGCCATGGAACTTAATTAATACCTGCAGTAGTTATTAGTTTCAGATGTTTAATAAACACAAAATTACCGTCAGTGTTAACTCAAAGTTGAAGTTTACATCAATATTAGTTGATGTGCGTATAACATAGTTCGTTAATATTCTTAGAATTGTTTTGCTTCTGTTATGATCATTATAATTTGGTATAAAATATACTTACAACATATTAATGGAGTTAAAGTAGTACCTACTATTAAAATAAAACGCCAACTCCGCAAGGCTCTAAAAATACTCTTAAAAATAACAAATACATGACCAACCTACTCTCGGGTTTTAGTAGTTACTCAACGTACTTCACTTAAAAATCAATAAATAAGTATACTATATTGCTTTCGGTACCTTCGGTTTCTTGATTTAAAAAGTTATTTTTTTGTTTTATGTCAGTTCGATTCAAAATGAGGTTAAAAGTAGAGACTCACAGAGAAAAACCGTATTCTGTCTTCGTAGGCACTTTAATTAATATTTCACTGCAGTCGTAAACTTTTTCACGTAGACACCAATTGATTTATCCCACTTATTTGTATTCGAGACGCAACCCTTAATATTTTAGGGTTGGGATATAATTGGATGCACAGCTTGTCTCTGAATGCAGCTTTGAGTCTTGGCGGGCCGCCATGACTCTGCATAATTTAATTCTCAACTAATAAATACATTGCATTCTGACGTCAGGATTTTGTTTTTAGTTAAAATGTGATATTATAATTAGGTAAATTAAGTATAAAATAAAATAAAAATATCTTGATATACATCTATGAAAAGTTATAAAATTATGACATTAAAGGCCTGTTTCAAAGCTTACTGATAAGTATTATCCTACTATATTATATTATAAATGTGAAAGTTTGTGAGGATGGATGGATGGATGGATGTTTGCTACTCTTTCACGCAAAAACTACTGAACGGATCTGGATAAAATTTGGCACAGAGATAGATTATAGTTTGAAATAGCACATAGGCTACTTTTTATCCCGGTAAAATGTATGGTTCCTGTGGGATAGATTCATTTTAAGAAGATACGTAAAGACAATTACGTCGTCAACATAGAATAATTTATTTATAAGAAATACCCAGACCACGCGGGTGAACCCGCTGGCGGTAAGCTAGTATTTAATAATTCCATAGCTTGTTTCATTTTTGAATATATCCTGCAGTTTGCGCCTATCCAGAGGTGTTGACACAGAATTAAAACATCGAACAGGATTTTTATGAAATTATCTGTCAAGTAATTTAACGGAAACTTATCAGGAAATTATGAAACAGGCACTAAGTCTCAGCACAAGCTTAGATCAGTATCATTACTTGCTGTATTTCATAATTAATTACATTGATGATGCATTGTATACCTATCGTTACATGATACGATAATACCACAATACATATTTAATTCGCTAAATTATTCAGTCATGTCCGTGAAAATTAACCCATCAAATAGCACATCGCATTATTGGTATATACCGAATAGATAATAATACCTAAGTATTATGTGCGCTGAAATAATGAACCGTATGACAAGCTTTTTGTTGACAACCCTACCTTTACCTGCATTTTGACGGAGATCTGACAAAAAAAATTCGACATTTTCACGATGGTTTACCAAAATGTTCTATGAAGGGTGCCGGGACAAAAGAAGTGATTTTAGAATGGTTAAAACAATTTTGTCCAAACAATAACCTATCATTAAGTTTATTTTGTTTATATAATGAAATATCCACATATCTTTCCTTATACAACGGTCACTTGACAAGCGTTCGAAACAGAAAGGGCTGAACAAAAAAAAGGATTTTCTTACTAAATTAGTGATGTGCGCAAACAGAGTATTACTAAAAAGTATATACTTAAAACAGATTTACATACAAAATCAAAAGCCAAAGACAAGTCGCATTTTACGTTCCACAAGACTGTAAAATTATTTATTATTATTATTTATTTATTAATATTACAGATATCTTGAAAGGTAAAATGAATGTAAGACTGTAGTTCCCCTGTTCTGTTCAAGAGTTCTGTAGTTATAGGTAAAGCTGTGAAAGAAAGGTAATAAAATAGAGTCAATGTGGCAAAATCTATGAGTAAATCTATTATGTATGAAAATTTTAATTAATTTCGAATGTGGCATGAATTTTCCGCGTCCTCAGTTAGAGCTTTAATTCAAATTTGTTGGTTCACCGAAACGATTACTGAGAAATTGATATTTTAATTGTTTATGCAAATAACGCACCAAGTAGTCTTATTTGCATAAACTCTACTTACATTAAATCTTTTAAAAGTACCTTGAAACATTCCGTCTATAAAAATAAAAGCTCTCGTATTCCTTTCATTGTAATTCTATTTCTCGAAGATGACTTCTTATTACGCAGGAGTAACAGGCAAACTGAATTGATTTCAATATTCCCTCTACACTTTTCCTTTAGATATTTTTCGTTCCTGTTCTACATTTTACATAAACTAATTTCCTTGGCAATATTGGTCTTGCGACAGTTCTGTAGGCACGGGCGCGCCCTCAAAAAGAAACTCGACGAGTCGGGCCTTCGAAGACCAAATCAAATCACTCGACCTTATCGATCACCCCGAGAAAACTTACAACTAAATTTATTTGCGTATCTGTACAGTTGACGGTAAAACGTGCAGTACCTGTCACATTTTTTTATATCATAAAGGTAAGGTTATACAAAACGTTACGTAGACGGTATTAATCCAATAGTGCTGCTGATTTAACGCAATTGCTGAGGTTGCATCCCCTTTGCAGGCCCACAGGGCCAGTCACCCTTCACCGAAGGGGAAACGTTAATACGAGGATATGAGAATTTACTGTTTAATCCAGCTGCAGGCCAATTTGTTAATATTTTCATTCAATCCACTTAAAAGCATGGTTGTTTTAACGTAAACACGATAGCATGTGTCTATATCAAGTTACGCTTTGAATGCTTTAGACAAATTAAAAAATATACAGGAAAATGACTTACGGCATTACAGTAAGTACCAGTGGTAATGGTAGAACACTTTAGTGTATTATTGGCGAGGTCATAAATTGTGGTCGATGTGTAAACACGGGAGTCTTGGGTGCAGCGCGTTTGATGTGGTCGGCGCGGGCTAGCACGCCCTTTATCAATTACGGCTAAACAAGAAAAATTACCGTCCGTAAGCCTACACAAGGCTAATTAAAGCAAGTAGGTAAATTTCGGCAAGAGCCGGCGTTGTCCCCGCACCCCATCCACCTGCGAGCCGTGTTCATCCCTCTCGGAACAGGTGGTTAAACTTTTCCGTAATTTCATTAAGAGAAGCGTATATTTTGATCAACACGCAAAAAATTCACTTTTTATACGCTTCGGCGTCTTCTAAACTGTCTTACATCCGTGATTAATTCTAATTAAGTACATCTTCTAATTTTATTTTTAATGGAGACATTAAAAAATCTTTATGCTCTTTATGCGCCTTTCTTTAGATTTGAAGATGTTACTTTTTTTATCGACGCATCGCGGGTCGCGGTGTCTTCACCTACAGTATTTCAAAACATCAATAAATCATTCACGCTAGATTAAATAGTAGTTGACCTCTCCCTCCGAGGAGTAAACACATTACGAGTAGTTAAGGGGTGTTCTCAAGAAAAATCACACTAGCTATAGTAGGCGCACTGATTTTAGTGTCGTAAAAAAGAATAAATTATTAATTTTACTTTTCTGCGTCTATCTAGGGTGACATGAGTCGTTATCATTAATCACGTAAAAAAGTACATTTCTATTTAGTTTATCAACTACTGAGTGAACCGAGAATAATTTTAAGAGTTTTTTTGATAAATGGTTGCTGCTATTATTCTAAGATAGGCGTATTTTAAGTCAACTTTTAAGTTTGAGACACAACCACATTCAACTCACGTGTAAATTCATAATACATTTTATTTTATAGAAAGTTAACAAATACCTTGATTTGTATACACATAAATTTCTTCGTACAATAGGTACCACCAATACCATTTTATTGAAATAAACGATAGAACTACGAAGATACAGAAAAATAAGATCGACTCCAGCAAGCCAAGCCAAGTGTTTGGCCAATACATACGCCAACATTTCAACTGATATTAATATCCAGCGTCAGATATGCGTAGGCTTGCCTGAGGAATATGATAATAAGTTGTATACCAATATTTCAACTTCCACAGGGTTTTATAAAATATATACAAAGAAAAATATCATAATATATATGATTATTTGCGTTATTTCATCCATCAGAGCGGAAAAGAAATGACAGAGATAACGTATGAGTATGATACAATCCAGGTACGTCCACGCATAATAAGCGGGTAAAACTTAAGATGTCCTGAATATAAAATACTTTTTTATCCCGTCCTTTAGTAAAATAATTCTATTATTTGTGATAAGTAGCTTAATAGTTAACTTTATTAAACCATACGCATTACAAAGCTGAAACATCGCATGTTCCACATCCATTTCCCGGTTATCATGAAATTATGTCTGTCTATCTGCCAATTAAAAATGGTGCCTACAACATGACACAAAATGTTTATTAATCTCATTCAACAAATTTATGCAATTAAGGTATCCATCACATGAGATTTGACGTTAAATCGCGTGGCGTTAGCGGCGTGCTCAGACCTAAATACATTCTCACTAACATTGCCTGAAGCGGATTAAAACTTTCTCATAATGGATTTCAAACTCAAACTAATGAAATATGAACTCGTAAAACTCATTTATGTGAATAACCTAAAATAAGGTAGGTAGGTATATACCTGATTTTCTAAAACCGCTCAAGATATTTATTTATTTATATTAGGTACACCAACGGCATATACATCACACAGATATGAAGGGATTACACTTAGTCGCGACTTTTACAAACCAAAGTTAGAGCAGAGGTTGATGCGTCGCGGCTAGGTATATGTCTTTACGTTAGTTTGTCTGCCTGTCACCTACTTTGCATCATAATCGAATTTCCACAAAGTAAAACAAAATGTCGTAGTCGCATTAATATTCAGTGATAGGGCCCGACGCATCGCCGTCGGATTGACGTTTAACATGCAAATTGCAATCTGAAAATCTAGCGAAATTGTGTGCCACTAAATATTTTCGACATTATTAATTCAGGACACAGTTGTTTGAATCGGCAGCTAGAATATAATTTAAATGTTAAACGAATTTGTGCCACTAACGCTAAATTAGACTGGGGCGCTGGCCGCCGGGAATTTAATCGGACAGGTGATTCTACGAAACATACATTTATTCATTTTGCTTTGCGTCCGTTTTGAATGTTTGAGTCATATTGGTTAACTCATCTTAACTATGTTTCTAGTTTCAGTTAATTTTGTTGAATTCAGTCGCACTCTATGTAGAACAGTTGTTGCTGTTAGGTTATGCTTTAAAAGGGAAGTTTTACTTTATAATTATGTTCGTTCGTAAATCTGTTAAATTCATTTTACTCTGATCCAAAATATGTTTTATTACATTAGAAAAGATAGAACACGAATTAAATTAAATAAACAATCACATTTGTCGGGGCCCACGAAATGAAAGCCGAGAGCTTGCCAGTAAGCAAGACACCCATCTCTATATAAATGGATGAAGAGTAAATATCCGCCCAAACGCAATACATTTAAACAGATAGCCACGACACAGCGGGTCATTCTAAAAGTGCGGAACGATTAAAGTGAAAGAGGGGAGACAAGTCGCCTCAGCTGTACGCGGCCCGGTGATGGATACCGAGAATAAATCAGGTGGCAGCACTCGTCGGCGATGACCAGATGTGCTCCCCGCTAATGTATTACCTCAGGTCATTCAGAACTTTCAACTTATTGCCCACTGACCGCGCCACGTAGCGCACCAACTAGGTCTAGGTCCTAGGTCTTGTGTTATAATATTTTTTTGAGAAATGTTATGGGTTTAATATGCTAGATAAAAAAGATCATTAAACTATTTATTATTTTATTATAAGGTGACAAACAAAGATACGGCTCCCTAATGGTAAGCGACAATCCCAGTCTATAGACGCCAAGAACACCAGTAGTATCACCACCGCTTGTCTTGAAACCTCAGTAGTAAGATTCCAGCGAAATCACTGGTTGCATTACTTTTTAAAGCAGTACACATAAAAGTTTACAGTTTATTACTTAAAGTCCAGAATATTTGGAAATGCGATAGTACCATTTCGGAAGTTAGCACCTTTACCTTAAAAATATCGAACTTGAAGTACTTTTTATCACTTTTTCGTGTATTATATTGAATCCACTATCATTATTAAACTATAAATCATAAAATTACTATCTTCAATTAACAGATGTGTTTTATTAACACCATCTATCTACATGTCTCCCCTTCGAGCCGGAACTACCCCTTTAGGGCGTACCCTAAGTTAATTTCGTAAACCAAGACATAGATGTTACCGCTTAGTGAATAATAAGACATCTCCCAAGTGACGAAATAATGCGAAGGATATTACTATGTCTATAGTTGCTTACAATATCAAATTTGTACGCTAAATTCACATCGCCTGGTTCACAAAATTTATGTTTAGTCTATCAAAGAAACTGTATTGTATCGAAAAGGATAAGGTAGTGAACTCTATTACATAAAACAGGACAGGAGGAAATTTAAGGCAGCCATTTGTGTTTACTGTTATTCTAGGCTTTTCTATCCCGAAACTTATTTCTTTCCACTTACCTTCCCATCGCTTTATTTCCTCATTGTTTGCTAAGGCTTAGCTAAGCTTAGTTTAGGCTATCTTATTTAAAGTTATTTCTTCATAACTTGATCCAGTTGCCTTTCCTAACAAAGTGCCCTGCTAACTAACACAGTGCATTCATCCCCTCCGATCATATCATTCATCGAATTTCCGCCCCTTACAATTGCAATCGTCCGCGGATTTGCAAGGGTTGTTCTGTAACTCAATCGCTCTTAGAGCGAACACCCAGTGTGTCTATCACTTTACATTCCTACTAATTTATATATGAAAAGAACATCTAGGGTTTGGTTTTGAATTCTATGGCAATATCGAAATTAAACTAGATATTTATGCGGATTCTTATTTTGAAGATTTAAATATCATCCTTAGATATTAAGTAAGAAGCTCAAATTAGCATAGCAGGATTAATTTTAACATAGACTAATAAAATTTGTACTGTTTATTAGTAACTAGCCCTTTGCCGCAGCTTCGCTCGCGCTAAGTTTGAACTTTTTTTTTGTTATTCGGGGCGGAGAGAAATCCAAAAATTATGAAAATCAGTCCAGCAGTTCTCGAGTTATAAGTGTTGTAACAAACCCGACTTTGTTTAATATATTAGACTAGCTGATACCCGCAACTTCGCTCGCGTTTGAACCCCGTTACACCATTTTTTTATTCTGTTATTCGGGGCGGAGACTAATTCAACAAATCAAAAACCATGAAAATCGGTCCTCAAGTTCTCGAGTTATAAGTGTTGTAACAAACCCGACTTTGTTTTATATATTAGATATTCAATATCCCGCTAGCTAGATACACAAGAGTAATCAAACTGATTGGGTAGGTGCATTCAAACGTTCGACAATAATGGCACTCCAGCAGCCAATCGAGTATATTTGATAACAATTGCATCACCTATGGACATTTTGGACGTATTTATATTCGGTAACCGCAGTTAACAAAAAGCCGCGGTATTTTCCCATCAGCTAACAATAAATAGGAGTTGGCGCCGACGGTAACGTAGAAATATAAACGGGAAATGATTCATTCCGAATTTCGACATATGCACGAATTGAAAGGTCGGCTGCGAGTGACGTATTTTTAATTACCTTCTACCGCGTCGTCGGATCGACTCCATATTGAATTTCTATAGTGGACAATAAATATGTCTGGAGCCACCGGTATCACGTTCCCTTTTAACTATCACCCTCGTGTAGGATAGCGATATCGTAATTAAAAGTCAAATCCACCTATATTCTCTAACGTATACCAAGTAATAAAGAACTCCTCCAGCACTCGAAGGCAATCGTGCGAATCATATCGATATCAAAGTGGGAATTGAAAACGCCGATGAAACTGTATTACGCGTTCGTATAAAAGTGAAAATCTGTGCTGGATATATCAGGTTTATAAAGGCGTGTTCAGGTAAAAAGTTAGGTATTTTAATTACCCCAACCTTGATCGAATCTCCGTGCTAGCTGATTGAATTTCCGGACGAGGCTATCTCTCGTATTTGCGGAGCGTTGCGGGCGGCGCGCCCGTCCTCTCCGGCTCACTGGCCTGTGACGTCATGCCGTCGATTACATTTTTTTTATTATTTGCTACTGTAAACAGGTTGCTCATAAAGTCTACTCCTGTCTTTTTGTTGTGGCTTCCATGATTAAACGCGATATTAATAGAGTTTTATTTTCTTCCCTTTTTCTGTTGTCTGGGTTACTTTTCATGCTGTGCTTCATACTAGTTACTTTTTATTTTTTCTTGTCATAAACATTGTGAATGCTTTATGGATGCTAGTTAGCTCGTTTTCAGGTTTGGTTGGTTTTGAAAATGAATAACTGGAATAAAAAAAAATCCTAAATACCACAACTCTTAGTAGATGTATGTACCTACTTAGACGAAATACAATCTTGATTTTAATACAGTAAAATATTGTAAACAACACAAAAATAAGAGTACATTCCAGTAGAAACCCAAAATAGGTTTAGTCAACGATCTATTGCTTAAGATATCTACAGTAGACAGTGCAGCCACCTGGACACTGGTAGCATCACACTGTGAAAACCTAATTACCTTGACTTCGGTCAACGGCAATGGTCAGACGACATACGTTTGAATACTTATGTAAATTGGTAAATTATGTAGAAAGCTCTCCGACAGTTTCATAAAAGACACCGATATAGTTCTCCACTTGAATATTTTAAGTTACGAGTACAATTATTTTAAACCCCTTGCGACCCCGATCAAAAACGACGGTGTGCTACAAGTTTGTCATGAGTAAGGTCATGTAGGCTACCTCTTGTTTCAAAAAGTTCTACGTGATCCGCAGACTGCACTAGTTTTTATTTTTTTACTGTTCCCCGCGGTGTTAATCGCATCAAATGAAAGTCTCGTCAAAATCAGTCCCGCCATTTCAGAGATTAGCCGGAACAAACAGACAGACAGACAGACAGACAAAAATAAAAATAAAAATTCTGGTGTAGGTACCTACCGTATATACCTAATACTTTCATATTATATGCATTGAGTGAAATGCTGTTGAAATTACAGACAGACACTTCAATTATATTTATTTCTATGTAGGTATGTATAGATCTCAAGAAAGAAGGTTATGAAAATGACTTCAAATCAAATCAAATCAAATCAAATTTATTGCGTTCCATAATGTATATACAGGTGGTAAACTTATATCTAGGGATCAATTATGGACCCTGTCGGGCACAGCAAGTAAAATTAAGTAAAGTAGGAGAGAGGGAGAGTTTCAATAGGTTTTATTGTAAATGAATTAGTTAATTTATGTATTTTAATTATCACAAATAGATTTATCGTTTAATTATTTAATATTATTATTATGTGTAATTGAATATAGTATTTTAATTTAGGAGATTTAATGTAATTTAATTTTTGCAGATTGTTTTTTGTATGAAGTTTTTTATTTATTTATTTATTTATTTAACTTTATATTATAATTAAGTATTTGGTATGTATATATAGGTATGTATGAAGATATTGCACGAATTATACATTTATTAGTATTATTTACTTACATTATTTATATTATTTATTTATTTATTGATATTTAATTATATTTATTTAATATCTTCTATATAGTATTTTCTGTTATTATTTATTAAGGTAGTGTTTGTTTAAAATTAGATTGTATCTTTAAAGTAAGTTATTTTATAGTTTATCGTCAAGATATTCTTTTATGCTATAATAGCTTTTGGTAATAAGGAAATGTTTTAATTTATTAATAAAGATGTTGAGTTTGACTTCTTTTTTAATTAGTTCTGGTAACTTATTAAATATTTTTATGGACATGACCAATGGGCCACTAGAATGCATTTCTAATCGAGAAGTTGGTAGATTTAGTCTATTTTTATGTCTTAGCATAATTTTTCTTTGTATGTTTTCTCGTTTGCTATAGAATTCAGGGTATTTTCGGACGAATTTACATAGTTCCAATATATATATGCATGGTAGGGTTAGAATTTTGAGTTTTTGGAAATGTGGTTTGCATGTGTCAGTTTCTTCAATGTTGACTAAAATTCGTACTAACTTCTTTTGTAGGGTAAAAACAGTCGGTGCGTCCGTGCTGTTTCCCCATAAGATTACACCATAACTAAGCCAAGCATAGGCATAGGCATAGTAGGTGATGAGTGCGGTTGATATATCTGTGGTCTTTTTAATTTCACGTAGGGCGTATGCAAATCTTGCTAGTCCTAGACTTAAGGGTCCGTCCTACAAATCGACCCATTTTGATACATTTTGATCATCGATTGCAAGGAACCGAATAGGGAAAAATAAAAACTGAGCCATGAATTGAAAAGAACAGTTCCTTTTATGTTAGAGAGCCAAAGTGGATTTTTTAAATTATTTCCATATTAGTGGTAAATCACGAATATTGACAACTCTTTTTCCTAAAAGTTGCGTTCGAGTGACGTTTGATCGTCGCTAGCCAAGAAACTATAAGTAATTATGAATGTAAAAAATATGTATTAAATACAGTACATACTCTTCTTTTAGAGAGCCAGGTTACTTTTTTCAAGTTTTATACAAAATATACCAGAAAAAAAATGATGAAATAATGTTATTTTTGGAAAACTTCCAGTCAAATATGTATTTTTTTCTATTTTTTAGAGGCACTTTTACGAAATTTAAAAAATAGTGTATTAAACTTAAGTTATCCTTTAAATAGAACGTAAATTTATATTTTCAAAAAAGTAATATTTTCACTGTGAAAATAATAGATACATTGAGCTATATTATCGAGCGCAAAAACTCGATCGCGCCAATAACCATCGGGCCATCATTTATTTGTGATAATTATTATTGAAAAGATCAAAATTGTTTATACGATACTACGCCCAACCTCGAGCCGAAACATAGAACTGGATTGAATTAAAATTTGAAAAATTTAGTCAAATTTGTGCACGGCCTCTTAAGTATCTACTTAGTTTACCACTACGCAAATTAAATTACACTAAAATTTAATAACGGAACAAGGCTTTTAAAATCATAGTTCGCATTTTCCGACATGAAAAGCAGCAACCATGATTGAGATACTCGAAACGAAACGTTGGCAACGTAATCGTATACTTCTGGGGTTCTATGATTGATGTGACGGGTAATAAGGCCCACAAGTATTGCAATTTGTTTACCCTTATCGCTTTAATATACTTTCGGTGCGCACAAAGACAGGTTCCCGTATCGTATTTTATACCGATCAACAATGCCGACCCCGACGTTCACCGATAATTGGAGAAAACGTCCCCAAGGAGCCAATTTTGCTGACGCTACTTGTAAAGCGAGTGGCATCCATACGAAGAAATAAATTATAAACGATCCATCACTCTCTGTTGACAAATATAGCGCAACGCATTTAATATCATAACAGGAAAAACTTAGCCAATAGGTTTTTTCAGTAGCCTGCGATAGCGTGATGGATTTGTTATTATTACCAAATTGGCCGTGCGGCTTGCGTATTTATGGTTTCCACGTAATGATTAATTTTGTGACGTTGTTTGACATTATTTTTCAATGTCCCTACTTTTACAGTCGTACGTCGAGAATTACTTGACTTTGAGTTACTAATATAAAGATTAATAACACAATATATTATAATACAACATATAACACAATTGACACCTAAATAGAAAAAAAACTGTATGCGGTTGAAAATCTGAAAAATAATGTTCTTAGCATAGAAAATGCTTTAAAAAATACAAATATATAATGTTAATTCATTATAAGACCGTCTATTATAGACGGTCTTATAATGGAAATCAATAATATCAAAGCTAAAAGCTACTATAGCCAAATGGATGACGCATGTATCTCGCTACTCTGTCTATCTAAGCATAGACTGCTTTCTAATAATGAAACAATAGGTACTCAGACAGCGAAGAACTTAATGAAATGTGAAAAAGTGTCAATTAGAACGTAGTCTCCAATAAATATAAAAGTAGCCAGACAATAGCAACGAACGAAAAACGAAAAGACAAAAAAAAATATGGGTCGCAGTTGTGGTATAATTACAACGATGTTATGTGAAAGAAACTTTGTTCAGCTCTCTCTGATATTAAGTAAATATCCTTGTAATAAAATACAATCTTAAATAAACTTGCCTTATTCTCTGAAATGAAAATATTTGGTCAATAAGGATCATCTAAATTATAGCTCCGTAAATAACATTTCTCAGTAATCCAACATGAGTAGGTATAAGAAAATGTTTTAACACAAATATTAGAACACAAGTACAAAGTTATTTGAAAATTTAATAAACGTTTGAGTAAATTAATGGAAAGTTGTATCAAAATAAATAATCACTGTATTTGATCATGACTACGGACCAACGCCTCAACGATTCCATTTAGTAAGTAGTAGTGTATTTTACAAATAAAATAGAAACGTTTGTGTACACACATGGCCGAATATCTTGAATTTGTGAGTTTTTAGTGTGATCAATATGGTAGGCTCGGTCGACGTCTTTCGGCTCGGCACGTGTCAGTCATAAACCTGCTTTTACAGGGACGCCCCGCCCCGGGGTGGGGACATTCAGGGGGATAGTCGCAGTAAAAAAACGGACTGTTAAGGACTTTCTCCGAAGCTAGATTCTGCCATTCTAGTAAAATATATTACGGGTAGACGTGACTTTAGCAGAAAGTGCTATTACCAAATATGCCTACTTTCTTGTTGAAACAGGGCTTAGCTTCATATAGTACCTAGTTAAGTAATTAAGTGTTATTTTCTTGTTCTATTTTGGGCAATTCGTATATCGTATTCATATTTTTCATAAAAGAAAATTCACTTATGCACTACGAGTATTGTATTGACGATTGACGTCGGTACAAATAGGATCTATTTATAAAGGAGTACATTCTATTTACATTCGTAGTTCATATAAACTATATTAAGCCCACCCTCAGCTATCATTTTATTTCTGACATGATAACATAATATTAAACGTAAACCTGCCTCATAAGATAACACTGAGGTATCAAGAATTTTCATCGCCGTCGTCTTGCAGCCGCCTTCGCAATATAAACGCTCACGCAATAGAGACAAAACTCAACTCATACGCCACCTGACCTTGGTTAGAAAGAAACGACAGAGATTTCACAAGCACGCCTTTAATTTCTAAAGGTTTTATTGCATTCCCCGCAAGCTCAGACGCTTAAACTTTATTGCTGTGGGATTAAAGTAATATTTGCAGCGACTAAATGATGCCGAGGCAATTTCATGATATTAAAAGCTGTCTATGTTGGAGTTCAGGTCAATAGTTTGGTGTTCCGTGATAGTTTGCGTGGTATAATCGTCGGCGAACTTTCTGTCGTTCACATTCTTGGGCGACGACGTGCGATAACAATACGTTCCTTTTCAACTATTTGCGGCAGCTAAATAGTTTGCCTCGTGTACTTCGTCACCATTAGACTAGTGCTTAAAGTACAAACTCTAGTAATTAAACCACAAATTAGATGTAATCCATGCACTGATTTATACTTAATTCAGAAGACAAGAATAACAATATTTGCACTATTTCATTGCACTAAGTTTTCTTTTCAAAGTCGCGCATTAGTGCCAATATTACCTAAGTTTGCAATACGACACGACGCGAGTGCGTTGCAAGAGTTTACAGTTGAATGAGTTGGTAAAATTTTTCAGAGAAGCGACAGATAGCTATGAAAGAAGCCCTGCGCTCGAGAGGCGGTTGAAAGGGATCGGAAATGTGAGACCGTTGAAGTGCATTCGGTATTGGTGTCGTTTCCGGGTACTCGCAGCAACAAAGATACTTTTATGAACTCTATATGTTGAACATTTATTTGATAGCCAGTGTACTGCAGGTGCCGCTCTGTTTAGCTACTGATATCGGGAATGCTTTTTCTTAGAAACATTTGACTGATTTTTGTAGATAGTATTATTAACATTTTGTACATATACATTTTACATACTAGTACCTAAATATAGTTTTATTTATACATTTATAAGTGAGTCAGATTCTTCGAACATAGAAAACATGATACACCATAGAAGTACACACTAAATAATAACTTACTACGCAGTTACAAAAATACATTATTGAGAGTCACGTCATGAACAAGTTGATATATGCGGAAGGGTAGCCCCCGATCGACCTGCTCACACCCTCCAGATATGATTAGCAGCTAATTGAATCCCGGGGTGAAATCCGCAGTTTAGTTTTCTAATTTACGAGACTTTCCTTTGCTTTGCACAGTAAAGGGTTGAATTTAATTCTCATCTTCACGTCGACGACCCTCAACTAAAATTCACAAAAAATGGATGAAATTGCATCTCAATTTGAGAAAAAGCTTCGTTAACCTTCGAGCTCCTCTCACTATTCTGACTATAATACTCCGTAGCAGACAGCCCGTAGCTCGTAGCCCCGCTACGCGAGTTCGTAGGCCTTTTGATTCGTTATGGCAAATTGCTATTTGATATCCTAAAAATAAAAGATTTCTTTCACTAAGTTCTTTATATTTTTTAAAGTACTCAGTGAAAGGAAAACTTTTTGCTTGATTTATTTTCTATGTCAGCAGCTTTATTTGTGTTTCAATAAAAACGTATTACTTATGAAGACAATCCCCCTTTTTAGATGTCTTATGCTACTCTGTAGATTTCTTTAGTCCTCCTACTGGTAGTTTTATTGCGTCGCTAATCGGGTGATATTTTTTGAATGGAATTTGGTGATAATGACTTTCAACATAAAGTTTGTATTCAGGCGGCGCGCCCCGCCCGCTCCCCCGTGTTGCGAATTTGATAATGAAAGGGCCCCACTTGTGTGCTGCAGAGATAATGTAAATAAGTATGCAAATTATACACCAAGTTCCATTCAAATGAACCTTTGCGGCTCTTTAAAGTTTTCCTCAAAGCTAAATCTAACAGTGTGATATATCTACTCGCACGGAGATCCACCCTGCATTTGAATATTTTGAAATAAGGAAATGATGTACAAACAGACACGGATTCCTGTCGGGAAACTTTCTCTTCGAATCGTATTTATGATGTTATGACTTCGCATGGCAGCAACAGACGGACCGAAGTACTCCGTAGAGGGACGTTGGGCAGGCAACATTATTAAAGTAGGTTTAAAAAATTGTCTGGGGTGTGTGCTTTTGTATAGAACACTGATTCACTGATGGGTACCTATGTAGTTGAAATGTCTGGCTGCACAACAGAAAAGTTTGTAGTTTTTGTGTCTTATCTTATGAATACAGCTCCGTATATTGATATTTCATGTAGGTAAATGAGTTTGAGTCATGTAATAGCAGAAGATAAACAACAATTAGCGCACATGACTGACGCTCAGTTCTTTCTCATTTCACCCGACATTTGGCACGGAATGTGTAAAATATTTTCGGTGTACCAAAGTGAAAGTGTGACGTGATAGCGTGTGACGCGGCGGCGGCGGCACATCAATCATTATCCGCGCCTCCGCGATACCGAGGAAAGCTCTAAAGCAACGCCACTTTGATAATGTATCACATTTTAAAGCGACTTTTAAAACCTCTCTTTATAAAAAGTCTCTCCCCTTAATTAACGAAAGCGTGCAAACACAATAGATTGATACCGGAACTTGATAATACATTTTCAGTTTACTTTTTTATAAGCAGCGGTTGGTTTATCATTTATATTCAAATGGCTTATTTTTATTTTTGAAAATGTTTTATTTTGCGCTTTCTGGTTTAAGACATTTATTTACAAGATTGGCTTAAATTAAGTACATGTATACAAGTGATCGGAGCGGCAATATTACTAATTACTTTAGCGAAGTTTATATTTAAAGTTTTATTTACTCTATTCGTTTTTTTGATTATTTACCAAACTTCTACATGATGTCGATAAACGTGAAGGAAAATGCAAAAATCGGAGGAAGTGGCATAATTAAAACCCATTTTTTCAGTTTTGTTATGTATATCATGTATAATTATTTAACATAACTGCCGTGCGTTGAATATTTTATTTAAAAAAAGATTACACATTTAATTTCATTCCTTTCTTACTAAATAGTAGCGCATCCAAACAATCACAAAAACTAGACATAGAAGCAAAAATATGTTCTGTTAAAAATAGAAACACAATTTATATCATGTTGCAAGTAAGTGAGGCGTTGATATCGAAGATGTACAGTGTGCAGTTTGCTGCCAGTACTTTGCACTTAACTGTGATACGTATTATATTTCCGATAAGTGCGATCCAATTTGTTCAAGTTCCGCGAAATGGTACCCAGAAGAATGTATGATAAACTGTCATTCAGATGCGGCACTCTACGGGAACGCGACACATTCCAGTTCGGGAACACCATAAATTGGGCTATCAATCAATATTACTTTCGTATCTCCAATTTATGTGGAAATTGTTTATATAATACATACGTGAACAGGCATTGTTCCAGATCATTGGCACTGGAAATTGGTACTACGGATTTGTTGGAACCGCCGCCGATATCAGCACGACTGTCCTACTATAAAGGTATACTGCTGTCGTTACTTGGTATTTTCTTACAATCTGAGCAAGTAGCGAGCTGGGACAGCGCGCGTAATGGCCCAATATATCAAATAGGATTAAGTGTAAATGAGAGTAGCGCAAACGGCTGATACTTTGTTGTGCGACATGACCGGAATAGATAGAACTATTGATTTTTCATCATTACAAGATACAAGAAATAACAACTAAGCAATTTAAAAAAATATAGTTATGTACCATCCACAATATGGTGTTTCAAAATTTGACGTCCGCAATAGAAGAGCACTTCACGATGAATTAGTTTGGCGAATACGACAACATAACAAAATGGAGTCTGCAAAGTAGCCCGAATAAATCGCATTTGTGAGCGACAGTAGGGCGCACGGGTGCGTCGAGACACCGCCTCCTACTCCTACGTATGCGAACATTTCTAGTTTCCACCTGAGTGACGCGCCGCACGCTCTATCAAAATATGCAATTTATTCTTGGTATTGCTTGTTATTTCTACCTACATTGCAACATACAGAATTCGAGGAATACTTACTTTATATTTTTCAAACCCATAACGATCTTCAGTTACCAATAAACAAAAGAGATCTCATAAAGGAACTGGTGCAAAAGTAAGAGCAATAACCACAAAACTTTCTTCTATTCATTACAACAAAGAAATTTTCATAATAAACACTATGTTAAGAGTGTTTGTTACAGTGCTAGCTGTTATATTGTCGCAACTGTCTGCAGTTAGTGTAACTACCACAAAGTTGGTCGTAAACACAGTCCAGTGCAGAAAGAGAAACGAGTTAGCTCGTAATGAGCTTTTTGCTGGATATTTTACACACGATTAATGTGGACAGGGTGGATCACAGCGGCGACATCTCGGATATTTCCCAGACGTCGTCGTCGTCTACCGACACGAGTTTCTTTCTTGATTAAAACTCGGAATAATAAACGGCGAAACAATTTTGCTTCGTCGCGCGACGCCCGTCCCTCTAGAACAAACTAATATTGAAGTACGGGGAGCACCGCCACGGCTCCGGTCATTTTAAACCCTTAGATGGGATTACTGTTATTAAATATTTAGACAGAACTATTTGTTAACGTTCAACAGTATCCCTTTTATGTACATTCTGTGAGAACTTGGTAATAATGAAAGAAGAGTGGTGTGGATTTTCATTTATTAAGTTTATGAGCTTGGTGCGTGGTTAGAAGATGAAAAACATATTTGAAAAAGATATTAAAAGAATTTCATGTAAATAAAATATAATAAAAATACTTATCTCGGCAGGGCGTAAGTCATATAAACCTTTTATATGACTTACGCTTACAACAAATTGAATGTAATTAAAATATCGTAAGTGCAGTGTTTTTCATATTGACCGATGTAAATAAGGTTCTTTAAAAAATCCACCAAAACATTTTTGTTAAAATGTAACGCGAGCAGCATCTATAAAAAGCTGAAATAAACTGCCAATAAAATTCCAATATACGGTTACTAGTTACAAATGTTATTAGGTAGATACAAGCCCGCGCCGAAAATTGGAAAATTTAATAATTCAGCAAAGTTGGAGTAAAACCTACTCGGCTATACGTTTTCACCCCACCTCGTCATTAGTGCTCATTCTGTTACTAATTTGGAGAAGTGATCAAATTTTACAGATTTTCAATTCTAAGAAACTTTACATTTATTTAATTCTCAATATGCTCTGATTAGTACCGACGGAGCTTTATTCAATAGTACTTAAAATGTGCTGAACACAATATAATTTAAATGAACACAGATTTCTAATAATACTTACAAAAAATAATGCTCTGTTTTAAATAACAAAGTAAAAACTGATAATAATGGATGGGAATGGATTGGGTAACATTTTTTATATCACCTAAGAAATTTCACAAGCTTTGTTTGTTACTTTAAAAATACTTCACAATAACAATGATTCATTAAACAAAAGGCGTAATATTGATCTCGTATACAGTTTAGCAAAAGGCAATTCATTGTCATTGATATTCAACTCAAATATGATTGTCATGAGTAGATTTTTTCCCGTGGGGGAAAGTTTCAAATAATCCTGATCCATCGTTACACAAAACTTGTAAGTTGTTCGCGTCTCAACGGATAATCGAGTTTATACTTGGAGGTCCGCCATCAATCATTTATCCCGCTTTCTCCCGCGGACGGATCTGCACCGCGCTACGCGGAAAAACTTTAAAGTGTTCCAACTTAGTGTGACGTATCGCACACTCGCTTGTTACTTGAATAATGTCTCTCAACAATTTATAACTGTGGACTACTTGATATCATCCGTTATTGTAGATCTCTTGTGGTGCCATCATGAATTTTGTTTTTATGAGGTGCTCATTTTCCTTATTCGTGGACGCTAGGAAAAAGCCAGTAGGTACATCCCTTCCCAGTTGCTAGAATAATGTTATATTACGAAAGTTAGTTTTTGCAAACCGTAAGTAAGTACATATAAAGCTACTCGTAAAGTATTACAGTTGGTAGGTATTAGTAATGAATATAACAAGCAATACTTTGTTACATAAATTTTCCAATATTCAATTCAATCAATAAATGGGCACTTTTTAATCAATTTAACTATTTGGAAAAAATATGCTATAATTTGTGATTTTAAATGATGAAAGCATAGATTTATAATGTAAGTATGAAGTACCATAGTACCATAAAGGAATTTAAAAAGAAAAAGTAAAATTTCGGCTTGGCGAGTAGGACTCGCGGTGGCTTAGTGGTCATAGGGTCTGGTGTATTAACCAGAAGATGCAGGTTCGAGTCCTGCGCGCCAGTAGTGTTTCCTTCATTAAAATAACTAGTCATCTTAGCATGGAAAATGCTTTAAAAATACAAAAAGAAAGAAAAATAATTTAAATAATTAATCAGGTGTCTTTAATTCAGAAAAATGGGTTCTCAATAATAACACAAACATTATCAGAATAAGCGGTAAGGTTCAAAACAATATTTTTTACATTTTAAATCAGCACCAAAACAAAAACAATCATAATTTTTTATCAGGCTGAGGTTAACCGCGCAAACGTTATTGACGATCCAATAAATCTGGTATCAAGTCACCCCGAGTGAGGCAAATAACACAAGTAGACACGAATCTATACGGATACTGGTATGAGTGTTTTATGAGCACTCAAGTGCCTTCCGGACTGGGATGTTTAAAACTCTCGCGAGCACGGCATCGAGAACATTCCACTCGCACTCACGACACGACAATATCGGATTTGATCTCGAACGACGTCATTTTATGGGTGGTTAAAAGTTTATGAATATGCTTACAGCTGCAGATTTTACTTACGCTTTTGATATAAAAGTAAGCATTAAAACTTTTGTAACCACTTCCTTTTTAATTGACTAGGCTTTCGGTTGAGTTTAGACAATTATTATATAATGCAAGTAACTTAAAGCATAAAATTCAAACTACTACCTTACAGCATGTCGCTTTGTTTATCTAAATAGAAAGGTCTTGTATCAAACACATGCTAAAAGAACCTCCTTTTTTTGAAATCGGTTAAATATTAATGAGTTGTCGACTGTTTACCTTAACATACTATGACGCCTATATTTCCTGAAGAGAAGCAGAAGTGTACTAATGTACCCTATTTAGTCTCCACGGTGGTAGTAGTCCTTTTTCTTTAGATATCGAGTCGCAAATTTCTCCCAGGAAAAGCTCTATAATAAGCACAAAAATAAAATACATTAGAAGACATTATTCTATGTACGATATACAACGTAGCTGCATTATTATCAACCGAACGGTTATGTTATCTCCCATAAAAAGTTATGATTTCCTCACATTTCACAATATACTACAATATCCTCAGAAGTTCATCAAATGTAAGAATGACAACAAAGAATATTTAGAGTTATATCAATTTCACTGCGATATTTTTTTTATATCGGCATCAGAGAAAGAAATGAACACAGCGACTGTTTACGTCGCTGTGTTCATTTCAAGGGGCTGTCGAGGAGTAATAAGATTGCAAAGTACTCAACGTAATACGCAGATGAATTATAATTAATACATTGTATAAGGATTTTGCTACATGCCCATGAAAAACCATTGAATCCAACACATTTCAATTTAGAATTGGAAATGTCTCAAAAAATACTTGTAGTAAACTTTATTTATTGAAGAACCCTAAACTCAAGCCGAACATGAAACATATTGACAAAATTATCAATATCAAAATACACAAACACAACAAAAACTAGACAAAAATTATATTTTGATTTCTATAGTTATATACATGTTTTACCTATAGAAATAAGAACACACTGCTTTAAGAAAAATATAGCATTGCTATTACATTTATTATAAATAATAAGTATGTATTAGAAAGCCAAAACACAGTATCGTAATTCGTAAATAATCATCAATAAGATACACAAAGATTCCATAACATTGGCTAATAACAACATATCGAGTCCAATTAGCTACAATAACAACGTATCACATTAATACAACAACATAACGTATTCTCTACATCTCTTCATTATTGGCAAGTCACTGTTTAATTTAAACGAGGAGAATTACAATAATAGTCAGACGACTGTACTTTGAGTTTTAACAGCAAACACCGCTTCTTGGAAGTTCTAACAATAGCGCATCGTAAAAATTAAATTTCAGCGAATCTCCGAGGAGGTTTCAATTTTCAAGCAGTAGTCGGGACTCAAGATCCCGTCTCCTCTTACGAAATAATATTGCATCCACAAATGCGCCTTTACTGCCTTGCAGACACACAATACAACAATAATTAAATTTAAAAAATACCAATTTCAACACTCATAAGAACGTCCGCGTCAGGTAAAATCAGAGCTGCAAAGTTATGGAGCACCTGGAATTACTTTTAGCGGAATAAATAGAAATGTTAATTTGAAACTGTAAAAAATATTGCAGGAGCGAAGCGCGACGCAAATTAGAGGGAATGGAATATAGTTTACTTTAAGTTAAACTTATTACGGTCCTCGAGAAACAAGCAGTGGGAGGCTCGGCCGGCGCCGGCGCGCGGGTCAAGTGCCCAATTTGTCACCCGCGCAAACTTCCGACTACTTCGGCCGGGCCTGTTCGATTCCATTAAACTTTCGAGACCTTTTGAAGCTATTTTCTTGTTTGAATCAAGATTTGCCTAATTCATTTCGGTGTCTACTTACTTGAACGACTTCGACGTTAGTTTAACGTTTATAAACATTGAACATGTCCCGCCCAAAACTCAAAATTAATTATAATTTTGTGGGTATTTAACAAGCATGAGTTGAGAGACCGCAACTGAGAGTACGAAATCAAAATGTAAGGGACGTTTACAATGCACTATGATAAAAATTAAATTACGGTAAGAGTTTCTGTGTAAGTGTGCGCCATTTCAGCGAGGCGGGTGAGGCACGGGTGCGGAGCCCCGCCACATCAAAGCGACTCAACCTGCGCCCGGCTCTCGCCCAAATCTAATTTACCAGCTTTCTTTCTTTCTTTCTTCTTTCGTCACGGCACTGAGGCTTAGCATTTAACCCATGGTTTGTTAGTACGAGTACATCACGGACTATAAAATTAAGGAATACAATACAGTTGGTCTCAGTAAGTTAAAAAGATCATTAAAATGTTGCAAGAGCTTTGAAGCTAATGAAAACGAAATGTATAAACAAGGGAAAAGATAAGAAGAGGCAGTTTACCGCGAAGCGGGTTCTGTACTGTTTGGGTAAACAATTAGGTAGACTTTTACCAATGTTTTGAGCTCTTTTTGAATCATTTATATTTTATAAAGGGAATTGCATTTGAATGAATGAACATATACGAAGCAAAACTGGTGAGCCAAGATCGTAGCAAGTGGAAATCTGTAGTCTCTGCCTACTCCTATGGGAAACAGGCGTGAAGCTATGTATGTAATTACATTTACTTACATTAAGTATCGATTACGAAATTGGCGTCGTTAATGTTGTGTAAATCATTAATATATATTTCTTATAATGCTACGTTGTAGCAAAAACCAAATTATATAACACTTATCCTTAATAAACTGATTCTATTTTCATTTTCCCACTAAACCCTAAGCGCGTCAAAGTGGGAAGAAGTAAAAGAAATTAAAGTACAAGTTGTTTACGTATACACGCCTGGGGCATAGATCAAGTGGCTAATTTGTCAGAGAGGCAACTTGGTGGCACCGGGGCGGTCTAGTACGGCCGATGCGATTCGATTAAACTTCAGCCAAAGTACCAACACAAGAACAAGGCCTACTTAACGCGCTTCTACATTTACGGCGGAAACTTAATTAGCTAACTCGTCGGCAGAGTCGGCAGAGTCGGCAGAAGTGTATGTGCTGTGAATCTTTGGTACATTATTATAATATAAACTTGTACATTACTTTAGGTATGTGTATATGGAACGACAAAATATAAAACGTAGGCTAGAAAGTCGTGACTAAATAATAAAAATGCTGAATAATTTTATTAACTGGTTGTGCGGTCAACCTATGGATGGGTGATCATTCTTTGCACAGCGAAAGTAACAAATCCCTCTGTCACTGATATCCCACGAAACCATATGACAATGGGTATTGGTATGCAGAATCCCGAAAACACAAAAAAAGAGCTTATCTACAAATGTATACCTATGTAGCCTACCTACAAGATGTTGCACGGTTGTGTCACACAACGTGAAGTTTACAATAACCCCGTGCAACATTTTTTTTTCTATATCTTGCTTTCTTTAACATTGATATTCATAATACTCTCAGAACAATGTCTGATAAATCTAAGCAAGCGTTCCTTACCAACGCAAAATCGTTTCACTATTAAATTTTACCACATTTTATAGAACCCTTATCTTCAAACTTAGATTAAAGGAAAGTTTGAACACCAAGTTTGTTTTCCTACGTAGTGCATATAGGTATCTCTATAGGTACATAGAGATCACTGCTTATGTAGTTTTAGTACGTTAGTAGTTTTTGACGTCGTCTGTGGTCTAATGGTTCGAGTACCGGACTGCTGATCACGAGGTCGTGGGTTCGATTCCCACGGGATACAAACATTATATGATGATATATAACAACATATGATGACCTTAAGTGTTTGTGTTTGTCTGGGTGTTTCTTATATATTATACAAGTACAAGCTCTGCTTAGTTTGGCACTAGATGGTGCTGTGTAAAATGTCCCAGGATATTTATAAAATTTATTTATTTATAAGTAAGGTATAAAACTTATTGCATATTAAAATGTATTGCCTCTCGTATGGTTTAATCGAACAATTTGTGAACAAACAGATTAAAGAAAAAGAAAATGCAAGCATAAAACTGCAAGACCAAAGGATGCCGTGAGCTCGTTCTGCGGTAATTAAGAAAAATGTAGGCATCAAGACACGTACCATCTTAGTCTACCGTAACCATGGGCGCTGTCCATAACTTCGGGATCTAAATTACAATACGAGTAATATAACGCGATAAAATCCGTAAAGAGAAGTTTTACTTCAAACAGATTAATGTTTTGTACACTAATTACTTACATTTTATTTGAAATTATATGTATAGATAATATAAACTAAAGTTCATTATTATATGAGCCACAGAATAAGTGGTAAGTCTTAAAGCTTTTAAAAGAAGCCCAAAGTTTAAGTTTTTTAATAAGTCCTCATGTTCGTAATTCTGTAAGTTATTGAAATTGTGTTACATATTCACGTCACTTCATATTGTAATGGCCGTCTGCCCTTCTGTCACCTCTTGGTTTTTAATAATAAAAATGACATTCAAAATATTACGGTCACTAGCACAATGTGGGTAGTCACAATACAGAATGACACTGGCATGTCAATTTTATTGAATTATCTACTAGACTATAGTTAGAAAAATTGCATAATCCGCTGTCACATTTTTTCAAAGGAGAAGCCTTAACTTATGCTTGAATGAATTTACATATGTGATGTAGGTAACTCAAATACATTTTGATGGGATTTTTGTCTGATACCTAAATATTTCTACATAGGTAAGTGTGCTATTGCAGGGATCATCTAGAGACCATTTTCCTCAAAAATCTAAACTTACCTTCAGACAGGTACAGGCGATCAGGCTCGGCTGGCTGTTCGCAGGGGCGATGGCGCAGGGTGACATGCAGACTGGGTCCTCTCGGAGGCACCTCAGGAGGAGCAGGTTCGGGAGGAGACTCGCAATCCCGCTCGCTCGCCTGACTACCGTTAGCTTGGGGACCTGTTTATAGGTAAGTGAACGTTACATTAAAATCAAGTAGGCCTCCTATCAATAAACATGTTATGTTGCCGTATGACTTGCATAAAGCTTATGTTTTTTTAGTAAATACAGTCGACAAAAGATTTTAAATAGACAGGCTGCTTTATAATTAGAGGGTTTAGTATGTAGACAGATAACAAAACCAGCGTTTTGACATTATGTATATTGTGTTATAGGCACATTTATTTTACAATGGTTGTCAAAATACAAAAATCTTTAGTTGCCTGCTTAAGTAACTCTTTTGTTGGCTGTACTTATTTTCTAAAATAATATCAATATCCCATGTGTGTTTTTTTTTGTAATAGTAGCTCATAATATTAAATAATAAAAAGCGCACATTCACAGCCATTTAATAATAATAATGTTCATAACATTACGATGTTCGTCGCGCGAAACACGAATACAATTCAGTTGGCTCATTGTCTACGCGTACCCACGTGCCAGTCACATGCGTCGGAGCAACTATGCGAGGCATCCTTATCAAAGGCATGCACCCACCTCCGTATTACGTTCATAATAGGTACACTACAGAATGCCTAGCTACAATAACTAAACTGGAATCCGACACTGAATATGTGCGATACCTCGCCCATAGCTTACATTTCAGGGTAGCATTATGTTATTAATGCCGGTAGTTACCGTTACATTCCTGTAGGTAATTAAGCGGTGCAATTATAATAAGGCGGACTAGTTTAATTAGGTGATTGTATTGTGAATATTAGATATTACGTGGATGGAGTGTGGCATGGAAAGCCTGTTGATGACGTTTTAATGAAATGCTGCATCAAATAATATATATAGTTGGGTTTTCCTAGTCGTAGTCCTATTCGAATCCAAGGTAAGCACCTCTGATTTTTGGAAATGATGTGTTAATATCTTTTGAATTACCTCGGTGAAAGATAACATCATGAAGAGACCTACATACCTAAGAGATTTTATTGATAGCTTATAAAGTCTGTCAACCCACACTTGACTAGCCTGGTGAATTATTATAACCCAATCTCATTCTAAAAGAAGACCCGTACCCAGCATTGGGACAGTATATTCTTTTTATCTGCAAAAACTGAAAATGGACTTGGAAGTAAGGTAAAGGAACTTCTCAATTGCTAAGAGTACTACGACAGTCATTGATTAATCTATAAATATTACCAGCAGACTCAAGGTACTCAAATAATTTACTTTGCCTCCAAAAAGTATTTATTTTTGTGAATGATATTGTGTCATAAAAATAAGGCATATCTAATAAATGCCATTTCCTCTTGTAAAAATAACTTGTTTATACAATAAATTGAACAAATATTAGTTAGGTAGGTACTACCGAACAGTCAAGAATTAAAAACTTGTTTATTATCACTAAACTGCGGTTCTAAAATCTTGTATGTTTATACAAAACTACACAGCTAATAGGAATGACAAGAACATATTTTTTCATGATATAGGTGCTGATCAGCATGCGTTACCTACCATTGCTAAGGCAGACTCGTGGATTGCGCGCGTTGGAATCATGCGGGAAGTCGTCAGCACGTCGACGACGCTGCAGCGTGCCACCTGTCTCGCCGTTGAATATCTCCTCACCTTGATAATTCAGTAAATACAATGTTATTTCATGTATAGCTTTTAAGTGTAAGGGCATTTTACCAACAAGAATAACTTTTTAACAACAAGAAAATGAAAATCTCCCGTGACAGCTAGAGATACTTACGAGAGAAAATAAATTGAAAGTGACTAAAAGAACCACTCAGATGAAAAATAACTACGGATAAATAAAGGATGAAAATGTTCAGACTCAAACTTACAACCTTAAAACACAATTAGGTACAAAATTTCTCTCTGGAATGGTTCTCACTGACTTCGAGAAAATGAACTAAGTAGGTATATGTTTTTGGTGTACCTCTTACATATCTCGGTTTTATGGTAATGGTTCAATATCACTCCGTAAGGTTATTCGGAAAGGGGTTACCTAATAATACCCATGACAAAAATGAACAGTTTTAAAAAAAACATTTTCCCCGTATACATAACAAGTTCACCGATAAAATTAGTAAAGACGCTTTTCATTGTTAGTAGTTCCATAAATTATACAATTTCCGTCGAAATTTTAAAACTAGAGTATATAAAAACACTTTTCAGAACGGGGACCTGGGAAGTAGTGCAACAAGGGGAAAAGTGGAAAAACTGAGAAGGCGTACGAATGGGACAATGCATGCATGGTAAAGTTGACCATTAGAATGATAGGATAGGTTTTGTACCGTAAGGTGTATGTATTATAATATTATTATCTATGACACTGGTAAAATGAGATTACCTTTAGAGTTTCTGTTTCTTCTATAGAATCTTCTGTTGGTGCTTTCATGAGGAAAAGGTGAAGATTGGCGTTGCGGACTGCTGGCGTAGCGAGGCAACTCCTCCCCACCTTCAGACCCGTAGATACGCCGCTGTTCATCTGTCACAAAGTCATTTTGGTAACAAAGTTGTAATAAATACCTATTTTTGACTAAAAGCGATAACTTGATAAGGGCATTAAAAATTGTCGTCGTCGTATAAAATATATTTGGCACGCAATCCATAAAATAATTGATTTTGTTATTTTTGTTGTTAGTGGCATACAAAGTGCGCACACGCCTGTTGATTTTAATTTAGGTGCGGATCAGATTTTGATTAACCTAATCCTTTTCAATCTAAGAGGAGGCCTGGTTCAACATATTATTTAATAAAATAATGGTAAATGCAATGCAATGTAGGTGCCTCTAGAAATATTATGATATCGCGACGAGGTATTGTCTCCGTACATTGCTCCTAGTTAAGCTATTCATTCAAACGTAAAACTTTCCAAAAACTATAAAAAAATCCTATTCAGAATACTCTCTGTCGTGAAAGGTATTCACGATTTTCTCTAGAAACATGATGTTTTAATTCAATAATTATATCAGACCACTTTAAAGTCCTTAAGGGCAGACAAAGGTTGATAATAATAATAGTGAGTCCTTAAGTTGTAAGGGTCTTCATTTATCAGAATTATTGCAGTTTATGTAGTGGTTTATAATTGAAAATGTTTGCACAGATTGAATCCATTAGGCCTAAGTACGAGGATCATTGAAAACTAAGTCGTCTGAACCGATGAGTATCACTATTCAGTCCTTACATTTCAATATATTATCTAGAAATAGATACCACTGTGAGTCTAACCTTTATCTCCATGATATAAAGACGATAATATTCAAATGACGGACAAGATCAACACCACATTTTCAACATAAAAAGTTCGCCAACTCTCGACGTTCCAGTTATGTTATGACTAAGTAATAATTTTCAACACTTTATACAAATAGGTCAGTATAAAAGTTAAGGGCGGAAAGTTTGGAATTTATGAGGCGGTTTGTTTGGGTAGGTAATTCTAAACAATAACAAACAAAATGTGTACGTAGCCCTGAGGTTGCACGGGCTGGCGTGAGTCGGCCCGCGGCGAATCGAACCCGCTCTACTACTTCACCAAACAACTACACTGTGAAATGACATGTACAGAAGGCCAAATTATAAATAAATAAATAAATATCTTGGGACATTTTTACACAGCACCATCTAGTCCCAAACTAAGCAGAGCTTGTACTATGGATACTAGACAATGGATATAATACTTATATACTTTTTTTTTGTAAATACATGCTTATAATATATAAGAAACACCCAGACAAACACAAACACCTTAGTTCATCACATAAAATGTTGGTGTCTTGTGGGAATCGAACCCACGACCTCGTGATCAGCAGTCCGGTACTCGAACCACTAGACCACAGACGTCGTCAATTATTATGGTATGGTCCTGGCTGTATTTCCCGAACGGTTAGGTTAGAGACGTACTAATTAATGTAGGTACTAGGTAGGTACACCTATAGTACGCCGATATCCTCAAGTCCCCTGTAATAGGGGGCGAGTCGGTTGCCTTAAAGCGGCCACAAGTCCAAACTCCGAGCTGCTACTGAGAATTTCATAGTAAAACTAAAAAACACTACTCTCCCTGGAAATCGAACCCAGGACCTTGACCTTAGCAGGCGCGCTTAGGAGCCCTAGGCCGCCGAGGCAGCTGGGTGGTGGTTTATGTGAAATTTATGTTTTTTTACCCGGAACAACTAACTGTAGGTCATTCCAATAGTTGTTCAATGAGGGGTTCAAACCCACAACCCGTGGTGCAAAAGCCGATCTCTCAGGAACTACGCCAAAATTGTCGTCAAATTACGTATGCTTCTAAGTATGAAGTGGAATTTCTGTCATAATCTGTGTAGTGGCCTCACGCTATGGATATGGCCTGCTCAAATAATTCCTCTTAACATCGCAAAAACTGCGGACCCATGAAAAAAAACCTGTATGCCCCGAAATGGAACTATAAGCTTTTGTTTACATTGTGCAGGCTTATTTTGATGAAGTTGGTTATTACAAAAAATACATTATCTATACTAGGTAATATAATCAAGAGTTGTTTGTTTGAAGGCGCTAATCTCTGGAACTACCAGTCGGATTGAAAAAACCTTTTTTGCATTTAATAGCCCAACTCTTGAGGAAGGCGGGTGAAACGGCGGGCATATTATGTGATATAATTTAGATATTATTTTTTGTATTCTGTATTAATGACAAGGTTTTGCGGTCTAAGAAGAAATATGTTCTCCGAAGCATAACTATGGAATTGCCAAAAATGGTCAATTGGTCACCAATTTATAGCCTGACCGCAGCAAGTGTAACTTTACCTTGCAGATCGATTGTTACAGCCACTAAACCTACGACTTTCAATGAAACTAGTCAAATTACCGACTTGAAACATACTTCTCGTACTTTTTATTTTATTCCCACACATAATTTCAGGTGTAATCGAGATTTTATAAATCTCTAAACAGATTTAATACAAAGTTGTCAAAACGATGAACAAAACCACAAAAATATTGTAAGTTCTTCAAAGAAAATTTCTAAGTAAACTTGCAAACTACACCGTGCCTATGTTGTTACGAATGAGTATAAAAGAAAGTTACCGAGCGAAAGAAAATGAATTAAAAATACTCGTTCAGATTGGTAAGTTTCGCAATACTTTGGAAATTTGTTGGCAACGTTAACACAGATCTCCGTAACGAAACGTGAATAAATTGAAAATAAGCAGAGAGACGCAGTCATTTGTAACTTCAGGGAAAGCATTTTAATATTTTTTGAAAGTTGACGAGGAAAAGACGTCAACAGGCGAAATGTAGACTTAAATAATCAGAAAGAATGAATTAAATTCAAATACGTCAGGAAGTAAATCAGTATCACGGTGACAAATCCTACTAATATTATAAATGTGAAAGTTTGTATGTATGGATGGATGTTTGTTACTCTTTCACGCAAAAACTACTGAACGGATCTGGATGAAACTTGGCACAGAGATAGAACGAGTTATTTCCAGTTGTCCCCACCATCACATAATCTGGAATAGCACATAGGCTACTTTTTAGGTAAACTGTATGGTTCCAGTGGGATACCGGGCAAACCCGCTGGTCATTTATTTATAAACTAAAGTAGTCTTTATTTAAGCTAATGTACACAAAGACTAAATTTAACATTTCCGGCTCAAACAATATTAAAGGGTTCAGATGTACCTAATGTTAATGAAAGTTAAGTCGGCTCTGTGTAGCCAACGGCTGTATGAAACTAAACACCTTGTTTTAGTTTACTCAACGATTCTACAAACTCAATTAGCATTACAACCTCTGAAAGTCACTTTAGGCGAAATGGAATTATGTTGGGAATAAGCGCCGTTTGGGTGGATACGCCTTACATGAATATTTTCCGGATAACGTTTCCTATTCCGCGCTGTTTATATCGGTGTAATTTGTTACGGTTTATGGTTATGATAATAATATTATATTAAAGTTTTAAGGGACAACGACCGGCAGGTAGACCTACTGCTCGCTTCATATACCAAGGAGCATCACTACGTAGATACATTTTGGAAATAATGAGAATAACTCTTATTTAGAAGAATCTACTACACTTTATGTATTTATCTATAATATTTTGCTCGTCGGCCCTAACATTAATAAATAAGTACCTATTAAAAAAGTTTAGGCTTTGTTATTGATTTATCCTATTCCTGATTACAATTATGTACTTAGAATCAAAATACAGTACCAAACTGAATTGAACGTATTAATTAAAACCAAACAATCTATTTTACCACTACAAAGTAAGTACTTTAATTTGTATATTATCCTGAAAATATAAAAGTCTCAACGTAACGTAAGTGCATTAACTTTTCTGTCTAGCCCGACGGTCTGAAATCCAGGCAATATTTTGAAAGTTCGACTTTTTTTCTTGTCATAGTACTGACTGTTGAAATAAAACTACTTTTTACGGATTTTATCGCGTTATATTGATATTATTTTAAAGTAGTTTTATTTCAATGTCTAGTATTCGCGTAAGTGTCAGAAATCAGTATAGTATTCACTATTCAATCTAACCATCTCTAAACGATTACCAACTTTATACAAATACAAGTAAGATACAAAATTGAAGAACATGATATCTGGTTCAGAAGAGCGATGCTTCCCTTTAGTAAACAACTCAAGATTGAATATGAAAATTTAATCGACTAATTTAATCGAAGAGAGATACCATGTAAATGTAGCCGTCGGCGGGTGAGTTATTAAACGTCTCTCCGTAAGCATTGAGCTTATAAATATGGATTTATCATAAAATCTATACTTTAAGTAACTACGTTGTTGCTACTGGGAATACTACATGTCACAGTAGTACATAAACATTAAACAGAGAGAAATCAAAGAAAATAAATGGATATTTATTATTCCATTATTACATTGTGTTTTGCCGAAATCACTCAGAAGCAGACGATATTCGTAAAGGAATGGGTTTTATTCGACATCTAGAATTTATTCATTCGGAGAGTAGAGACCTATGAACAGCGACCTACGTTCAGTCGCAAGCCGCCAAAGTTTGACAAGTTAGGTTGCATTTAAAGCTGCCAGTGGAAGGTTCAGCACCAAGCCACCCTAGGAATTAGCATTTTCAAAGTTGTATGAGCCTGAAGCTGAGCAGTCTCACAAGTTTTTTTTTACATTTATATTTGAAAACGTCAGAAACACATACTTTTTTGCGAAAACTTCCCAAGATTTCCGTTTAGACTTCTAACAATAATAAAAACTTTTCGCATAATATCAGGCACTTGTAATAACATTAACAAATAGTAGTAGCCTCGAAACAGCCACGGAGCACTGAAGCCTTACGTGAACAGCATAAATAAATGGAGATCTTGCCGCTGTGAAATTCATATTTAAAAATGTTAGCTGAGTAATAGTCTTCTTTGGGGAAAAATAATAGATTCCTTTACTCCTGCGATGAAAATGACCTGAATTAAATTTTCACATTCAATCGTCGCTGTTTGCCCCTGAGAGTGATCGCGGGCCGCCGCCGCAGTGCCCCCGTCCCGGTTCCACCCCTCAACCGTCTGTCGTTTCTCATCATACCTATTTTTGTTTTTCGGCAGTATAATCGCAGACAAAATTATACGTTACGTATAGAAGAGTTATGGTTGATCCCTCAGGAATACTCGTACGAACTGCTTGCTCTAATAAGATACCTGATGACGTATAAACCTTTGATACCGGGGAGTGGTGAGGATTACCGTGGAGGCACACACGGTTAAGTTAGGTTTAAAGAATTTATTCTCAAAAAGACACATAAGCCACTTACATGAGAACTTAGATTAACTTAAAAATAATACAATGAAACACTGGTCGCCTAAAAAACGAAACAACACACGGTCCTGCTAAGAATCTAGGGAGATCATTCTTCATGCAAAAAAAAAGTCATAAATTTTCAAACTAGTGTTAAAAATCCAATAAATTTAGGGTCACTTTAATAGAATATCTACAAAATAATAATAGACAAGCCTACTGCTGGATGTTGTCTTTTCAGAATTAGATTCAAAATTCACAAAACAGCAATTTTGTTTAGACTTACAAACTAAGATGCTAGTGCTCAACTAATTGAATACTCAGTCTATAATCTATCTGGTTCAAGATGACTTATACTTTAATTAGTGTATTTAATCAAGCAATTGACAAATTAATCTGGATCCGAAGTTCTGGTAACTTTATCTGTTTACATATCACTGGAATGTTGTCTAGATTATTTAACTTAGCCATTAAGTCGGGCCAGATAAAATATTAGATCGCAGTGAAACCACTTAGAGCTATTTCCCCGGGATTGCGTGATGGCAACACTTAATTTACAAGCTCCATTTAATTTGAACTATTTTGAGGCTCAGGCAGGAATTTAAATATCTGCAGATAAGAAGCTCACGCGAATTGTACGCCACCGCGCCGCAACGAGTGAATGCTCCAACTAAATTACGAGATTAACGGATTAATGCTACACAAATTTCGGGGATTTTAACAAAAAAACGTATTGACCCTTCATGCAACCCAAAGCCCTTTACACAATGGTTTATTTTATTTACATAATTAAACTATCACATAATTCAAGAATTTCAAAATTCACGTACATTTTGGAAAAACGTATTACACACTAACCATATAATTAAAATATATCTGACACCCTATTTCGTGAAATTGCGAACCCAATATTACCCGCTTATCTCAAATAACGATGTAGTCCTCGTAAAATGTAAATACGAATGTAATAAAAGTGTACATGTGTGTGTTAAAAGTAAAATCGTTTCGACAAGTTTAGAATATGGGCAACTTCTATATCGAGAAAGCCGAATCAAATAAAAAATAAATCCGAATTCGCTGGCGAAAACTAAAACTATTTGGTAAAATAAACGTTGGTACTTTGTAAAATATTTTTTTAAATAGAACGTGAGTGTCAGGGCTGGGAGCAAAGTGCAGAGATTAGACACGGGGACCATCAATTACGCGTAATCCGGAGCACGTGCGAGCCGCTCATCGCATCGCAAACCTATGGGGATTATTGAAATTTTCTATAGCCACACGCGGCCAACGTAAAGCTGAGTATAGGCTTTTGAATAAAAACGAGATAACAAATTATGCAAAGATTCGTAGCGGCCTATTTAAGTCTGATATAAATGTAAATAAATTATAATGTACATAAATAAAGTATTTATTCAGAATCGTCCTAGTGATGCGTACTTGAACGTGATAGGATTTCACTATACGTTTTAAAAAGCTTATAAGTTATAAAAATATAACGTTATAATAGTTTAATTGCATTAGTCCTCTCTCCTCTAATAGGTACGTCATGCTTATTCAAACTGTATGGTCTTTCTACATCAATATAAGCCCTATTGCTATATTATCTAGAAGGCTTTGTAAACCTTACGAATAAATGAATGATTACAGCGCGCTATACACCCAGGCTACCTATGGGCTCAATTTCACACCTATTTTGCAAGTTTGACCGGTAGTCCAATTAATCTTCCTGCAGATTGGATTGGCTGCGATATTTAGACGCCTGCAGGCACCTTTGATCTAACCTAACGGGGACGGATTTCCCGAAATCTCTGACTCAGTGGTAACACACAGGGAGCCTTTGTATATCAAAGGCTTATTTCAACCTTCGATTTGAGTTTGTTGACATACCTATTCTGATCGTCAGTAAGATGACGTCAAATCAAGAGGTTATTAAGAGGCTTCTTCATTAGCTTAATGGGCAAAAAAACGTCACTGAGGGCCTGTTTCATAGCTTATTGATAAGTTCCCGTTAAATTACTTGGCTGTTAATTTCATACAAATGTTATTCCATTTTATAATTTACTAGCTTCCCGCCAGCGGCTTCGCCCGCGTGGTCTTATAATTTTTTCCCCCGTTTTTGCATCATTTTTCATTACTACTCCGCTCCTATTAGTCGTAGCGTGATGATATATAGCCTATGTTACTCGGGGATAATGAAGCTTTCCAAAGGTGAAAGAATTTTTGAAATCGGTCCAGTAGTTTCGGAGCCTATTCATTACAAACAAACAAACAAACAAACAAATCTTTCCTCTTTATAATATTATAGAAGAAGATAGATAGATTAGTATAGAATACACTTACACATAATTTATCCGGCGGATAGCGGCTTCTAGATAGCCGCTACCCGTCGTGAAATAGGTCCTAAGTATTATTTTTCATATTGACGTTACGCTACGTTATTTTCCTTTGATGGCATCGTTTTAAAAAATAATAATCAACTACAACATGCTTAGTGGGTGAACGATAAACATAAAATATGTAAGTACATGTATACATAACTATCGTAGTACTTTCCGTAAGTGGGTGAAAACTTGAAGGAAGTTACACTATAATATAGTTTTCATAGTTGGTGTATGTTGTACTTGGTGTTAGTATTGCTAGAACTTGCCGTACCAAGCTGAGAGAACTAACGTTTTACGTTCTAAAACTGAAATAAATTATTAAACAGCATTTTTATTGGAAGTATTCACTGACACTGGAATAGTCCTTAGTCCTAGGGCCTTTGACCCCTGGGACCCAGAGCCCGAGAATGTGCACCTCAATTTTATTCGTATACTAGCTTTCCACCAGCGGCTTCACCCGCGTGTTCTAGGAATCTCTTATAAATTTTAGCCTATGCTTATCACTCGCTTTAACGGTGAAGGAAAACATCGTGAGGAAACCTGCATGCCTGAGAGATTTTCTCAACGGCGTGTGAAGACTGCCAACCCGCATTAGGCCAGCGTGGTGGACTATATAGCCTAATCCCTCTCATACTGAGAGGAGACCCGTGCCCAGCAGTGGGACAGTACCTATATGGGTTGATTATTTATTTATTTATTTTATTGCCTATGCTACTCGGTGAAATTGTAAGTTTTTAATGCTGAATGAATTTTTCAAATCAGTCCAGTAGTTTCGGAGCATATATAGATAAAAAGACTTATACAATTATATCGAATAAAATTAAAACCAATAGATCAACCAGCAATTATAAACTGAGACCTATACAAAACCTATAACACAAAGAGAATGTTTCCCCACGTTTTATATTCATGTTAACATAACACATAGCATTTACTTAAAACAACATAACCAGAGTGATAACAATTAAATATGTAGCTCGGCAGATCCAGCCGCCTCGCCTGTCCGCTAGGCAATCTTGTAAAATATTCAATCAACCTCACTGGGTAACTAAACAGAATAACCAATTAGGTTGCTACTCTCCACCTTAGACTCATTACTCATAAGAAAGTTAAATACATATATATTAACTCGTGCCTTTTTCCCATAGGGGTAGGCAGAAACTACAAGAAACATATATATGTAAAAATGTATATATTTATATCATTCTCACTTTAATACCATATTGTAGGCGCTTCAAGTGGAACTAAATCCGGCTGAATAACAGCTTTTTACATAAAAAACAACTTTTAGAATTCATACCCCCGCAAACAAATATCTGGATAGCGAATAAGTACACAATATATTCTAAGAGTAAACGGGTTGACAGACTTTTGGACTTCCGACCACCACAAATGATTGTCATAGGTGTTCGTATGATAACCGGGACCTACGATTTACGTGGTATGAATGGTCACCTATCAATAAACTGACCGCGGCAAGCGCAGCTCCACAGATCGATTAATCAGCATAATTATAACTTAACCACTAACTACTCTACTATACGCAAATGTGCCTACATGCTATCTTAATTATATTGAACTGTAACTACGAGTATTGTTACATTGTGACACAATTAGGTCGAAAACACTAATTAGCATTGATGCGCATTGAGATGTCACGATTCAACTGCATGACTGCTTTATACGCATCACGGGTTAGGATGTGATCAGATTTACGATCAGAGTGCTCAACAATGCATACGTCAGCAAATCAGCATGTTTGTCATGAGACGCGACGATCTCTCCGAGTATGTCTTCGCCCTTACAGTGTATTTTTGCAATCGACGAGATTTTATCGTCGCAAAGTTTCGATCCCCTTCAACAGTCTACAACGACATCCGACATCCATAAATGCATGTATTGTTGAGGAATAAAACAATAATTTATATGCAATCTCGTCGTTTGCTCAAACAAATAGAAATAAAGACACAAACTGTTTCAGTCAATACTAAAAATTTCAGAGTTACAGTTCTATATATCTTGACTTCTTGAGCAGTCAATGTATGTTTAATTCACATGCAGATTAACAATTTTCTTATAAATTTAACCTTGTTTATAACCCTATTAATGCGAAATTACGTATCAACGCACAAGATACCTGAATAAATCAGTAAACAAGTAATCCAATTTTAACGAAGTAACTTTTGCACAACTCGTGAGCATCTCATTAATATAATGATCAGGTTTACAAATAAAATATAATGCAATGTTAATGACCCGTTAAAGTTACTTACCTGTTACCACCAAGCGTGCGGTTTCATGGAGTCAACTACGAGTTTTCTGGTTAGGAGGGTAAATGAGCTTGTCTATAGCGCCCTCTCGTGACCTCCCGGCGAACAAAACGACAAAGAGAAGTACGGCAACATTTACAGAGAAAATGGCCGTGGGGCAGTCAGGCCGACCCTCCACCCTTTGTTTCCTTAGAGCGCCTCACCGCGCCGCACGCCGTCAACTTGCCGAACCTTCCGACGAAATATGTACATTGCGATTTGTGGCCTTTGTCCTAACATATTAATGCGAATTCCAAAACGTATTTATTAACTTTTCGTAGACCCAAACGTATTTAAGTTTGCAGCGTAAATTCCTACATTTACTTGGCTGTTTATGTTTTACATACGTTATGCGAACCCTGTTAGTGATTCATATGTATAGAAATATATGCAATTTAATAAAAGTTGTACAAGAATGCTTGTTTTTTGTTATAGCATCCGTTGTCTGTGGGGTACGCAAGGGCGGGAAGTCGCAGCGCGGCGCTACGCGGCGCGGGTGAGACGCGGTGCGACGAGCGAGACGCACACCGCAGGAATTTCTAAATCTTCATAAGATAATGGATCGCTCCACGAAAGAAAAGGACCTCCCGGCTCGGAACTTTGTTGAATTCCTGACTCGTAATTAATAAAATTACTTTTTGGGAGCTTTCCTCGACTTCAAAGAATTTTAGCATAAAAGAAAAAGTTAAGTAGATGAATTATTTTTGAATGATAAAGGGAATAATTTTGGATATTTATACACTTAAAGGCTGAGTTATTCTGAAGATTTTCAGCGTCGTTTTGAATGTCATAAACTGAAGCTATGAATAGCTGTGCTTAAGAGACAATCTTTACAACAACCAATAGGTAGGATTTTATATTTTATTTACCTTCAATTATTACGATTTGAACCCACTACACAAACAAACAAATTATTGGTAGTGTTCTTAAGGAAAGCCCAAGTACTCTCTAAGGGGTAAATTGCATTTAGCGTAGACTATCAAGAAAGTATTTACCCTGCAATTGAACTCCACGAGATTTATACGATTTCTCTCGACGCATATTCTCAAGAGCTCTTTCCTTTTAATTTCTTTATCTTCGTATTATTTACCTTGGTTCTATGGATGTGCAAATATTAATCTTTTCTATAAGATATTTACAAAATCGATATGTTTTGTGAAGTAGATAGAAGTAGACCTGATTCTACTAAAAGTATAACTGTGAATGTTTGTTTTGATGTTTGTTCGTCACGCTGCAACGACTGGACGGATATGTATTAAATTTGGTAAAGAGATAGCGTATACCCTGAAAACACATAAAATCAATCAAACAGAACATCATTTTATCCTGGCCGTGAATTCCACAGTAAAAAATAGTAAAAAAACAGAATATTACTCGGGGGGAAGCTACGGGAAAATACTTATGTCGGTATATACCTAATAACATCAAACATTGTCAACTGCTTTGTCAATTGTTACAAAATACATAGAAGGTATCTTAAAAACAAATCGTCTAAAGGCCAGTTCAAACGGGACAAAAGCACCAAGATTAAAGAGTTAATTCGTAGTGAACATTACTCGATTGTATTAGTTGAAGGTCGAGCTTATCTACGAGCCGGAGTGACGATAAGCGCCCGCATAATAGTCGCTGAGTCGTGCGACAAACGCATGGTAGTCTTGTCGTCAGTAGTACTGCAGCACGACGACTGCTAGCTTAATTCGCGAAGCCACATAAATCCCTGTTTGATGAGGGTAGCGCGCTTTCATTAGATACGGACTCGATGCTTCGCGGCAATCGTAGCCGATGATAGCGTGTCATTGTCCCTTGTTATGTCAATTATGTAACTCATGAGCAGTTTCGTTAAATTAATCGTATATGTATCTGTTTCTTTCCGTTATGGTCGTTGAGAATGGGATCCTATGGCCATGACATATGGGGCAAAAGTTTGTGGTCGTATGAGTCCTCAGATGGCAAGGATCTATGAGGATTTCCACTACCCCAAACGTATGTTTCTTTCATAACTCAAAAGTATTTATACTTACAATCAATCATAATACTTATTGTAAAAGTTATAACAATGTATGTTATGTATGCATCAAACAAAACAAGTATTCGGCCTTTAAATTTAGTCCCCACAACATGTATCGTTAGTAAAGGTAGAGCTTTACTAACAATAAATGTTGTCCAAAACCACTTATTATTCACTCTTTTCTTTAACGATACGTTAAACGACCTCACAATTCCAAATATCGTTATAATCTACGAATAAATAACCTAACTCATCATCACGTGACACACCAAAAAGGCTTTTAAAATAATCAATCAATTGGTTAGGTTTACTCACTATGTTTATGGTTTGGTTCCGCTCATGCGACGTGTCAATATGGTATGCCACCTCGTGTACAAAGCCACCTGTCACGAACCGAACATTTATCACAATTCTACCAAATTTCCTCTAAGCTTACAAAGATATCGACTGCTATGTCACTGTATGGGTGGATCGTGTTATCACCATGAAAAAACCATCGCGTTATAGAGTATATATAGATCTATAAATAATAAGCTTTGCTAGTATTAGCAAAGCCTATATATAGATCAACTCTAAGTAATAACATCATTAAAGAACCCTTTACGGGCTCCCACCAAAAAAGCTAACGTATTTTGTATAAAAGCAAAATAATATGCTAAACAACAGAAAATATTAAAACCGAGTAAAGTTCATATAAGTAAAAACTTTAAACTAGTGTCTTTTAATCTGGTGAAAAAAAAATTATCTCAACCAAAAGCTATAAAACCTAAAAGAAATAAACCGACTGTAAGTCAGATAGTGAATAGCCATTTCATCCAGTTCATCGCATTCCGTGGTGCTACAGTCCTACTCACACTTGACTGGCACGCCTACGCTACACAAAGGTCGCGTACACAAGCTTAATTGAATAAACCTAACTGCTTGTGATTCAGGGAAGGTAATATCAGGTGCCTCCCTCGCTTTTGAAAAACAATAACCGTGGAACATTGCGCGGAAAGCTTTATACAAAAGAGAGTCGCTCAATGAAGTTGCACGCCGAAGAATTTCCATGCAATAACGGGGCATAGCCTCGGCGAGGATTCTTGTGGAGCGCGGCCGGAGATATTGCGTACTTACTGGGCTTGCCTCTAATAACACCGCCGATACCGTTTGTGTAAGGAGAAAAATACGAAATGAAATGGAAACTACCAGACGCCTTATGGTTTCCAATCTCGACTTACATTACACGAAGGCACGGCAGCTATTTCGCATTTTAATATTCTATGTAGATCGAAAGTAAATCGTCAAAGTTTAGTGTAACGCAGGCAATAATTATTTCGAACACGATATGAAAAAACGTTTGAATATTTCAGTACAATTTTCTGTAAGCATCTGAATAGTAAAGTTGTATGAAAGTCTATCCTTTAGAGATCACATTAACGCTTTAATGTCCATCCCGGCTTCTTAACCACTGTAGATTAGTTTTTTTAAGCTAATCTTTTCAGTACCTTGCTTTCAAGTACTTTTACAATAAACGTAATCTTTAATGTTAAGATTTTGGACGAAGAAGACCCAATGTTTTTAAAGTAACATAAAAAAATTCTTAAGCACTCGGAATAACAGCCATTCCCAAAAACTATTACAGTCAAATTATCATAACTATATTGTTATCATAAGTGATGACGTAGTCGTCGTATATAAAATATGTTAGAGCACGATAAACGTCTAATATACTATGAGTAGATATGTATAATATGTATTCACACTTGAAGGGGCACGAGTCGGCACTGAAAGTTAGTCGTGCCGAGACTGCCGCCCTTGAATGCTCCTTAAGAATTCTCAAACATTTAGCTTCTCTATCTAGGCATACTAATTTAATAAATACTATTTTGATTCTCTGACATGGTCCGCATTCAAGCTTTCCAAGTGATAAATAGCGCTCATACATTTACGGAGCTCTATATAAATTCACCCAACCTGAAACACGCTGAAATCGCTTGATTGCGCATGAAAAATATGGAGCATAAAGCCTACATTATTTTTTCATTTCCAAATCAGCATAAAATTAGGATTCATACATGAAACATACTATTCAATTTTTTGTGGAAATATCAACAGCAGTTTGTTAAAGTTATTAATGTTACTGTAACGCTGTAAAAATAACAAAGTGTAACGTTATATTTACTGTCTCTTTATACAATGGCGGTAACTAGAAACAGCAATTAACCCAACACTAGCCGCGGCAGTAGACAGACACATCGATTACCAAATTCCGAAAACGCATTTATGATGTGACATAGCCGTGCATTAAAGCTCTGCAAATGCCATCACGCGGCGAGACTAATCACATTAGTGGCCATCGCAAAGGTAATGCTGGTAACAACCTAAAAAGCCGCCATTTGCATGTCAGAGCGGACCTCAGGAACTCATACTACAGAGCAACGTAAATTATTCACTCTCACGTGAATCTCATATTGGAGATGGATACCAAACTTTGTACTCAGTGTCAGCTTTAAATAAATATTTACATTGAAACAAAACAAATTTGAAATTCTCATAGAATGGACTTTACGAAAAGGTACAGAAGGTATTCAAATGGAAACATGGGTGAATATTGTATATTTTTAGAAACAACCCACCTATCCTTACATAATTATAAACATTTTATGATATACAGAGAGCTATTTAATTCAGTTTTATTCAGTGAGCTATTAAAAGTACGTGAACAATAGGAGAAACACAATGAACAAAGAGTTAAATGAACGTGTACGTGCATTTGTATGATTGAATGAACAATCAGGTATAAGGTGCTACCATTGTACGTGAACGCACTTTTTTGTCACTCGAATCTCAGGCTGCTACATGTTTTAATGCTACATGAAAACTCCAAACTAGGAACGAGATTTAAGTTTTATTATTAATGGCAGGTATTTAATTTTTTTCCGAGGGTCTAGACTCTAAATAAATGTATACAAAAATGTAATGAAATGTAATGACATAAATGTATAGAAATGAACATATGTTTGTCCGTTCTCTCTACGTTCCTTACATTCATCCAATTACTATTGAAACTTTAGTGAGTTATTCTGTCCGCATTTTTTTATAGATGAAAAATATAACTGAAAAGCGAATTATAAACCTTTTTTCGCTTCGGTCGTGTCAATTCGCCAATTGCGTTATTTGGCAATTCCCTAGGATTGAAACTCTTGAGATGCTTGCCTAGATAGAATAGAATATATCCCTTGCTTTCCAATAAATTTGAAAACTCATTAAGTTAATTCTAAATACGCAACATTCAATTAAAGGCTCAGCCGGTTATCCTGCGAAAAGTTTCATAGACTACTTGTGGTTAGTTAGAAGTAGTAATGCACTTGTTCTTTATTTCATACATGCTTTAATTTTTTCTCTTATTTCCTATCATTTATCAACAAAGATTCCCTATTCAGGATTTTAACAATGTTCCGTAATAATTATTTTGATAATATAACTCAAAACGGTAATACGCTACAACATAAATACCTCAACAACTAAGCTCCCAAACAGGTTAAAATCACATTTACCGCTAAATGGTAGCAACTGCACCCGTACCTCTCGAACGTGACGCTTTATCAACAGACCGGCAATTGTCGAAACTAATATGTAGCATACATACGGGCCGCATACGCAGCGTTGTATGGCATCATCCAATTAACTGCATATTTACGCCCCGTATGAGCACCCAGAACATTATTGCCGTGCAGTTTGCACGTGATATCGATGCCTTTACTGTTCGATTCCAAGATATGTAGCCATGTTTGTTGTATAGACTCGTGACGGTAGAGCTCTCGATGAATATTTAACTTTGAACGTGTTCGTATACGCGTTCTAGTTCTAAGCTACTGATATTTTAAGCTTTACTAAATAACCTACTAACTACTAGTAACTATTATGTTTGGAACTTGTCACTGTTTGCTTTTACGAAACTTAAAAACGCTTTAAGACCTAGTCGTTGTAATTTTTAGAGTGAGGAAGTGAATAAATATATAACCCATTTAATTAAATATCGTACTTATTAATGAGTACTAAGGAATAAACACGTTATCTACTTATTCATTTATAACTGCCCTATTGTTTTACTGGTCGCGACTACGACTGCTGGGCGTGATATCCTGGGTTTGATTCCCAGTTTGAGCAAAGTGGTATTAAGTTTCCGTAATAGGTTTATGAAATCAACAGTAGCAGCTGTCGGGACTGGTCGGCTCTAATTGCTATGGCACTAATTTCAATTCTAATACTTACGTACTCTTTAATCTCTGAATTTACACATCAAACTGCATCATCCTCATTACTATTCACAACAATTGTTACTGTTACCACACATATTTTTTTTAAAAAGAGTATCTATGGAGTTTCTTGCCGGCTCTTCTCCATAAGACCCACTTTTTTTGGAACCGTGCAACTAGTTTAACGTTTCAAAAGTACCTATTTATATGGTCTAATTGAAATAAAATATTTTGAATTTTGAATTTTGAATTTTGAATTTGAATTTTTGAGCTCAGAGTTTGGCTTTGTGCCCGGTTAATAGGCAAAAAGATACTTTCGAACTGACTCTCTGAAAATAGGCACGATAATATGTATAGTAAAGTTCTAAATAACAATGGAATTCATAGATTACTGCATATGTGTTATTATTGTGATATTATGTAACGAATTCATTATAATAAATGTGGTGGTTTATGGTAATCAGCTACATTGCGAAACTGGATATCGCGGTGCTAATGATAATAATTGGCCGCAACGCGGTCTGATTGAAATATGACGTTAATTGAATTAAACGTAGGTAACGTAACGTAACGTAACGTAAATGTTATACTTCTTTTTCTAACTTAACGTAAATCTTATACTTCTTTTTCTAACGTAACGTAAATCTTATACTTCTTTTTAACCCCCGACGCAAAAACGACGGGGTGTTATAAGTTTGACGTGTCTGTGTGTTTGTGTGTGTGTCTGTCTGTGGCATCGTAGCTCCCGAACGGATGAACCGATTTTGATTTTGTTTTTTATTTGAAATGTGAATTAGTCGGGAGTGTTCTTAGCCATGTTTGATGAAAATCGGTCCAAGATGGCCGCTGCCACAAAATAGCAAATTACATATTTTTTCACAATTCCCTCAATATGGGTATCAAATGAAAGGGCTTAACTAGGAGAATACTATACACTATGATAAATTTCAAATCCAAGATGGCCGCCACCACAAAATGACAAATTATATTTCATGTCGGGGGTTTTCTAAATTTTTAATTATCTATTCTTAATTTAATTATCTATTCTAATTATCTAATCTTATACTTCTTATTCGAATCCACTTATCCATCAGTCAGTATACAAAAACATGTTTAAAAATGTTTACAATAGGTATTTATTTGTGTTTAATAATAAAAAGATTATCCTGAAATCTGATGCTTTGAATCTAACATTTAATTTTGTACAGACTGTGCATATCTCAATCATTTTATGGAAATGTCGAACAATGTTTAACATATCTAGTCTCAAATCTCCAATAACATTATTTTTCCAATAAATCGCTTGTCAACGGGAATTTAATAAAATCTTATATTGAATAATAGGTGCCCACTTGATGCTTTGAATGCTGTTTATTGAAAAGGAGGTATTAGGATCCTTAAACGAATACTCGTGCTGATAATCCTATCTTATGTTATAACTAGCTGTGCCGTGCGGTGTCACTCGCGTTCATCTTTTTTTTTAAATCTCGTGGGAGAAATGTGTGTAGAATCGTTTCTCCTATAAACAAAAAATGTAGGAGACCTCTAGACAAGCATTGTCACAGATCTGTCCTTATGGTATCTGCAATTTATTCAAAATAATTTTTAAAACCCCTTAGGGTGCTTACTAATTGAGAATCTAGAAAAAAAGAGAATTTATTAAAAAGAAGAATACCTGTGTATAAAAAAGTAATAGAGCATAATTACTTAAATTTCTGATTATTAAACGGCTTCGAAATTCAAATTAATTATATTTTTATGAAAGCGTAGATACTGCTTAAATTGGTAAGGCTTGTCTTTCTCTTGCATGGTTTTCGCGGCCGTAATTACATTACAAAATTTACATTCGATCTCGTCTCCTATTACATCTAATTTTCTTTTTTTAAATGAGAATCAAAATCTCCTTAATTACTTCATAAAAGAAAACATAAAACCTCCACAAAATAATATGCCTATAACGCGCATACTTTTAAATATTACTTGTAGTTACTACGGTTTGATAAAAATCTACATTGGAAGGAGACATTAAAGGCTTCATCTAAATAAACTTGACTACAGGGAGGTCAAAGAGATAACGCTATCGTTGCTTTTATGTAATATGAAGTAAGGTAAAGTAAACTAAAAGGCAATATCTAAGCCGCAATAACATGAACCTTTATGATATTCCTTTATGATAATGTTGTACGCTATGTGAGGTAAATACAGTCGCGTATGCCGCGGAAATATGAAACAACGCTAAACTAACACAAGATTTAGTATTGCTAGTTTAGTGTACCTGTTTGTGTACTAAACTACCTTGCTGAGCTTCCAACTTGTATTATGTAGTAGCTCTAAACTAATGTTACAGGTACATATAGCATTTACAGAAGTGTAGTATTTTCCTGTCTCACGATTGTTGTGAATTATTACAACAATTATAAGCTCAACCCCCTGGTTTTATCGCGTTCTTCTATTTATTTCCCAATCCCGTAAAAATTATCCTTTCCCAAAATCCTTTCTGAGCACACCTACGTTTCCTAAGGAATATTTGTTCAAAATGTCATGCATTTAGGCCCAGCGGTTTTAGCTGAGCGATAATTAATCAGCCAGAGAATCAGTCGGTCAGTTTCTTCTTTTATAGGTATAGATTAATTTTATTATTAGGTATATGAAGCTTATTGTCCGCGGTTTCACTGTCATCCCAAAAGATTTTTTTAGACAAAAGTTAACCTATATTCTTCCTCAAGAGGTAATAGGATATCTCCTTGCCTTATTAAAATCTGCTCAGCAGTATAGGCGTGAAAAGTTCTCAAACAATCAAACAGACAGTTACTTTTCCATTTATATTGTTCATACGGAAGTAGGTATGGATTGCTGCATTTAAGAAAGTAGAATAATTATGTTTCATCCAAACCAAGCCGAAATAAAATCTGAACAGCCTACTCAGACAGTACTTAGGGCTAGGGCAATTCTCAAGATTTGGAAAAACGGGATCAATACGGAAAACAAAACATTATTATAGTGACTTGTATAAAGACAGAAAGAAAAATGATTAATTCAGAACATTTTTTTTACCATATATACTACTTACTATCTATAGGTACATTTATACTCTAATATAAATTGCGCTGGTTCAGCATAAGCCAGACCGGAATGCCTGGCGCTGGTTTTCAACCAGACCTATAGCGACCCATGGAGGAAAAAAGTGGAGTTCACAAAAATAAAAAATATATGATAATACTTAAATACTTCAAAAAAATCAATACATTATTACATAAATATAAACATAATAAACTTGTTAATAACTTAAAACAAGATAACAAAATAAAATATAAAAATACACGTAGTACAACTTATAAAATGTCCATAATGATACACAAAAATGCTCGTTTATAACAGCGCTCTCACTTTCTTACCTACACTGTCCCCTAATGTGTACAAATGTAGTTCTAAAACCTTCTTTACAGTATAACAATGTTTTATTGTACGTAAACCGTGTCCAAGCTTAAGGTTACATAACATTCAAATCAATACAAAGCTTGGACCAACGACTAGCATTTATTCTCATCGGGGCGACACACGAATTTTCGTCATAAGCTCGATCTAAACCTTTATCGGTACACCTTTATTCAAATATCACCCCTATTGTTTAGCAGGTATGGTTGCATTCATAGTTACACGTGTGAGTCGTTTCACGAGGGTTATTATCATGACTGAAGCTTTGTTAATCCTTTCTATTCTGTAGCAATCGATATGTAGGATTCGTGCGTAACGGTACAAAAAGAGGATTTAAATGAAAAATAGGTTATACCTGACGAGCTTACGCAATGAACAATTACTGAAAAAAACATTTGCTGTTATCTAGTTTAGTTTATTGATGATGATTTTATTGTAATCCAATTAGTGTTTTTAAAAAATAAATCTCTCAATGTTTTATTTAAATTTTTTCTTACTTCTGACACTGAAAAGAATATTAGATATTGAAATAAAGCAACTTTCTACGGATTTCATACGTTTTTGTCTAGTTGATCAATACGTCACGTGGTACGTCATAGGCAGGTGACAAAATAGCCCCTAAAATAACTTACTTTCTTTACTTGACTCCAACAACTTTGTTGATTCCCCCAGCTTCAGCGACGGGGGGGCTAGTTGTTGCTTAAAATAGCATTTCCCAAAAAGTTTTATGTCCAGTCAGGTTATTGTGTTGTGCACGAGATTAATGGCTTTGAAAATATTGCATTAAAAACGTATTAGGAATTAAGATAAAAACAAAATTTTTATAAATCTAAAAAAATACAAGTTTATCGAAGACAAACTTGAGAACTCCGCTGTGCATCTGTATGACTTCATTACATCCTGGTTTGCGTCACAGACAGACGGAGCGGAGGCTGCATCGGGTTTACGTGTAAAGTTTTCCTCATAAGCTCACCACAGGGCGCTCCCCTATCAATTGCCGTGATCCCGTGCCCCGCGCGCCCCCCACTACCCCTACAAGCCCCACTAATGATCCCACTTGTTAGGGCTCAGCACGGACCTTCGACCGTGTCACTTGGTGAATAACAAATTCCTAGCTGATCCTACTTCTCTATAGCCACTAGAGTTACCACGTAGGTCATAATATTAAGTTTGGTGTGCCACCATTATAGTATTTAGTATTGCATTCGCATTATGGAACACCTATATGTATTTTCGGTATACCGTGTCTTAGTGAATTTACGTTTGTACATACGCCTATTATGTGTTTGAGATAGCCAATCTAATTATTACATACTTAGTTGCAAATTTGACAGTCAGCATGAAAACGCACTATTTCTCATGGTTAAAAAGTTACTTCTGCTCTCAACACAAATAGAAAAAAGGAAATATTTAAAACACAATACAAAACACAGGCAGTAGGAACATAAATTCAATTTTTAATCTGCCCAACGCATACTCGGTTGACGTTCAATGTGAAAGATTAATTTGATTACATGCAAAACTTACTGTCGAACTGTTGTGTGGCCTGCGCGAGGAGTGAGGCGAACACCCTGTCGGCGAGGGGCGGCGGCTGCGGGGGGCGGTCGTCGTCGCTGCTGCTGTACCTGTCGCCGCCCCACTCCAAGGAGCGCTGGCGGCGGACACCGCTCGCTCCGCTGGGCGCGCTCGGCAGCCCGCCGGACAGCCCGCTCAGAGAGCCGGCCTTAGCCCGCCGCCCTGGCCGCTCCATCCTCGACGTGCTCATAACATCTTGTCACCACATCTACAGACAATATAAGATACATTTTAATTGGTTGCACTATTATCTTTACTGGATTTAGATACTATTCCTATTTAAACCAGATGTCGTTGATATTTCATCAAAACATATTTTTATTAAGGTGACTGAGACTTCACTAAAAATCAATAATTTTGCATAATACAGATGACAATTTTATTGTTCTACTAGCTGACCCAGCAAACGTTGTTTTGCCATATAGGGGTGGGTCATTTTAGGGGGATGAAAAATAGATGTTGGCCGATTCTCATAGATACCGGATAAGCACACAAAATTTCATACAAATCGGTCCAGCCGTTTCGGAGGAGTATGGCAACTAAAACTGTGACACGAGAATTTTATATATTAGATTTGTAGAATCAACTATTCGTAAAAATACACTTCGAAATCGATTTTGTCAGATTTTGCGTAATTTAATTGACTTAATCAAGTTAAAATTACTTATAAAATTCGTATAAACGTATAATTTTGGAATCCAATGGCAATGTGGCAAGAGGCAATAACCTGCAACAAAATAAAAACTCCCCAACAATGAATAACGATTTGCAATCCAAAAAAGTTTAGCACCCGTTAATTCCAGATCTGCCACTGCCCGCCGAAACATAAGCCCATGCTCAAACAAAAGAAATCGACACGATATTTTATCAAAGCAGTTACAACATCGTGAACGGAAAAGAACAACTGTAATAAAGAGCCTACAAGTCGTTTGGTTAGCGACCCAACATAAATAGGAAGTTTGCGCGAGAGGGCGTGCGTGTTGGAGGCCTAATCCACTGGATTGCGCCGCGGTGTCGCCCGCCTTCCGCTCCTTCCAACATTATTTCTCGTATTGACTTAATTTGTACAAGCTTCAGTCCTGTTTCCTACTGAACAATTTAAAATATAATTTCTCTGCTGCATTAAACAAACAAAATGTAAGTCCAATCATATTGCAAGACAAAGATATAGGTACAATAGAGACAGATATCAATAATATTTTATGGGGAAGCTTTCCAGAAAATTAGTTGCTATCATGTATGTATACAGTAAAACAATATTAATCCATAATGTGTCAAATACGAAGGAAAACATACTACGAGATTTGAGGGGACTATGTTAACTTCACTCTCCAAGTATTCTTAGGTTTTTCTACGGAATTTAAAAGTTATTATGCATATAAAAACTCCGAGCTTAGAATGTCAAAAACCGCAATGACATTTTCTGAAACTGGTACCTAATCAAACCCAGGACCTCAAATCGCACTTAGGACTCCTAGTCTAATGAGGCAGGCATAAGAAGAGTTTTGCAAAGATAAAAAGATACTTTAAAGACCACAATTACCTTTCAACTAAGTATTTGATTCTAAAAACCTTTTAACGAAATAACTCTTCTCAAAGGAATTACTTATCTTAGTATCTTAGTGATAAGAGGTTTAATGTAAACAGATTTCCGTTTAATGTAAATGCGAAGTAGGTATTGTATTTAAGGCAGGCAATTGTTAAGGTTTACTGCACTCATTTCTCATTTCGTATCGGCAGAATAAACAGAGGCGGTTTCATTATAGATTCGCCGACATTCCACAGAGATACGAATTGTTTAGACATTATTGAGATTTAATAAAAATTCTTTAGCAAAGTTTCTGTGGAACTTTGATAGAGAGATTAAGATATTCTGTAATTATTCGAAATTTCGTAACAACGAAATTATACTAGGTAGACACCTTATTACTACTGCTCGACTTTAACACGCACGCAGAGAAAAGTTGTACATAAACTGAAGAATTAAATTGATACATTGTAATTTTAAATTCCTTTGCGGTTCCATGAGAACCTCATTTGGGCATATATTGTAAAAGCTTATTTGAAATACAACACCTTTCGATTTTTTTTAAATGCAATATGTATTATCTCAATTAACAAGTAAATTCAAATGTAACGCATATTCAGAAGTCAGTAAATAAAAATAAAACGTATTATTTACAAGTTGTTAAGTAAATTTACATAAAACATGTTGACTTTACTTTTGCTTTTACCAAACCATTATTAAATTACTCTCTCATGAGATTTCCATCTTAATTTTACTAAACTCGTGTTTACTGATCGCTTTTTCTATCCAGCTATTAATTAAACATTAATTAATGAGTCCCGTCTGCTCTGAAGCAGTACGTCGTCTAGCGTCTGATGGACCGCTCGGTTTAATATAAAGTAGGCTGCTATTTACCCGCCTGTGTCGCAGCTCACAGCGTTAATAAATACGCCGCTTCCCTTCACAGACAAGCATCTGTTCTGTTTTTATTCAATATTTACTCTTATTGTGATGGCGAGAATATTAAACTTTTTAAAATTCATTACTCTCGCCGTAAACGCGGAAGTAACGATTCGTGGACTTTTTTAGTTTAAAATATTGGAATATTTATTTTTTGTAAAACATTTAAATGCTGAAATAAATAAAAAATGGTGTCTAAATCACGGGACCGTCAGTTTATATTATTTTAAGAGGAGCAAATGTAACGTTATAAGTATATGATGTGAATGAACCGGAGTACGCAGGTTCGAATCTCACCCGCGGTCGATTGTTATTTGTTATACTAGATATACTTGGCATGGGTGAATATGTAATACAATTAAAAAATATTTGTGTATTATTTTTTCGATATTTTTCATTAGGTATATCAAAGTAAATTCTTTTTCCTAAAAATATTTCTGTGGGCTTTGAAAACATGGTAAATCCATGTTTAAGTCATAAGTTTATTGAATCTACAGTTAATAAAATTAGTGTTATTAAATAGCCGGACGTATTAATAAAATCAAGTACTTTCCTGACGAAAGGCATAATTATTTAACTGAAAAACATTGAGGTAATAATTCCTTTTTAAACTTGGCAAATAAAATACTATTACAATCTCTCTCCACTATCATTAAAGCCCAAGTGCTTTCACTTGTCTAAACAGCTGAAAATGTTGGAATAGTACTCAGTGACTATTAAAGCGAGAATTATTAAGGTCAAGTTATCTATCGCCGAGGCCAGGTGTAAAACCCAGATAACAGTTAAACCCTTCGGGAATTTTATGTTTTGCCCTTACCTTCCTTGTTTTCACGGGCCATCAAACACCCCTTGTAGAGAATCTAAAGTGACCCGTTCTTTCATGGTCTAATATCGGAGATGTTATGTGAATTAGTGTATTTTTATTGTGGCTATAAACATGTCCTCAATTTGTTGGATAGATAATTTTGACGAAAAGTATCTAATTTTCACCAAGAAAAGGAAGGGGTGCATTCTAGTACCCCCTCAATATTGGTTAGGTGGTTGAGCTACCTATGATATGGTCGGGCTACACAATTACTGCTGTATGCGTGCCGTCGGCAGGATCTGGTCTCCTCAAAGTAGCTATGGCTTTTTCTTTAAAAGGCCCTTTCAGACATTTCCCTACATTAACACTCACATGTCTTGATTTGATACTAAAGTCTGTACTTTAAAAAGAGACCATGATTCTCTGAGTTTGTTTTAGCGTTTCTTCTCAGAGGTCCTCAGCTAAGAAATGCCGGCGCCATCTCGTTGAAAAAATGTAAAACACTTTGACTTGTAAAAGTGTCATTAAAAGATCTATTTTACAGAAAAAAAATGATCTGGGCTGACAAATAGTCCAAAATCAAATTTTGGCTAACACTTTAGACTCAGCGATCCCGTTTGCGACAACTATGCCACACGTATTTGTAATTATTACATTATTAGCTTATGTTATATAGATTAATTCATAACACAATCTTAAGTACCATACGAATTACTTAATATTGATTTTGCATTAATGTTATTATTATTAACTAGCGATCCGCCCTCGTTTCACTTCGGGTACTTTTGCTATAATTTGATGTAAAAAGTAATCTATAGCACTGAAAGATAATGTACCTTTCTAACAGTGAAAGAATTTCCAAAATGGCTTCTGTAGATCCAAATATTATCCCCTACAATATCACACACTTTACCTCTTTATAATATTAGTATAGAAGTATAGATAACACTTTTATTAGAGGCAATCCTAATTCAGTAAAACGTACGATCGGTAGTCCGCTGCGAACTTGATCAGCTTTGCCATTGATCATTACTGTCATTACTGGATAGTAACATTAAGCCGATGACACGCGACTCATGTTCATTGATACCGCATATGTGCTGCTAATGACATGACATGACGCAGATCATACTGAACGAACAAATGTATCACTGGTACCCTAAGATTTATATATAATAAATTTTGTATGCACCTTGCATTATTGTAAGTAATACTTACCTTATAAACCTTTTAAAGGTAACAAAAATATAAGGTAACTATTGTTATGACTGAAGTTATTGTACTAGTTATTGGACTATCTTCGTAACCATGAAATGAGACATTTCTATTTGGAGACATCCTTTTTTTTTATCACCGTGTTCATTGTTGTGAATAACTTTTACAATCGACAATTGGACCAACTTTGAAATCGTGATTAATAAATAATTAGCTTATCCATACATTTTGTCAAGTATCGTTTAAAAGTTGTTTCTAATAATGAGTACAATGAACTACATGTTTCATCATTAATTAAAAAATAAGGCTGTATTCGCATCTACATTGCTATTGCTTTGATTATGTACACTGACTGATATAATACCTACTCCACGTCGGTATCCCTACCCTACTGATGGCAGCGTTACCTAGAAGCATAGTTTTTCTTTGCTATATATGCACACATAAGTTATGTAATTTTTAGATTTTAAATTTGACCCATATAACGCTTCCAGCAACCACAGCATACGTGGTTCTATAAATAAAAGATATTAAAAATAGTGTTGTAACAAGGATTGCGGTTCCGCGTCACGTATAAAATAAGCGTCAGGCCAATAGGGAACAAGACAGGCATGTGAATTATGAGCCGCACACCGCCTTCGTATTAAAACTGCATCTTACACTGACCTTCTTAAGTCTCACTTTGCATACTCGTGTACAAACTTAGTAAATTAACCACCGTCCGAGCTTGAGATCATAATCTTCCATGATTAACATTTAGCGCGTTAAACTTGTGAACTTGTAATGTACTTGTTTAATGCAATGAACTTTTTAGGAGGTTAACCATCGAGACAGAATCCCTCACACTCCATTTCATTGTTTCAAGGGAAGATTATTAAATATGGTATAAACACATTTTCCCTTCTTAGTAAATTTAACGAGTCCAATTTTATTTTATTCAATGAATAAATAAGTAAAATAAAAAATATTGTTGGCAATACTTATTTCCATTTACGTTGGAATTGTTTGTGTGGGTAATTTGTAAGTTTGTAATTGGATACTTGAATACCTATCTTGCTCCATACATATACAAGTTATTAATTGAATATACTAATTGATTGCTTTGATGGCAAGTTGTCTATGAAATTATCTAGGAAATAGGACATACCATCACACCTATGATCAACAAGTTAGGCGGAAATGTACTAATGTAACCTTGATGGCTAAATTCCCTTCAAGGTCGAAACTACTGCTATTTACCGGGCCCAAATCTACACTCCCAGCTGCTCCTACTAACCCAAAAAAAAAAATCTGGATTGTAGGAGGTAAAAGATATGATAAAATGTATTCACGAATGTAAGGTATCATCACCGCAGATAAATTATTAACGTTTCCCAGAAATCTCGACACAATCTGAATTTCTACGTACTTTACCTTGAGTAATAACATTGTTGTGGCTTCCTCGTAATAACTTGCGTATTCGGAGGAATATCCTAGAAACCTTTTCACAAAAATACGTTAGAAACTACAATGAAATCATCAAAGAACAAAGTTTCTGTTTGTAGGGTATTGTGAGAACAGAACGAATCAAACATTGTAAAATAAGTTTCGCAGAAACACTTATGGCGATCAGATTTTGAGGGAAAACACAATTTATACGTAGACGTGATCAACAAGCTACATCAGTTGGAATCGTTTCGAAGGGATCGCGGAGTCGTCGCACGTAGGGAATAGGTCGGACAGGCATCAGCCCGGCCTGGCCACGTGTGCTGAATCCGCTGCATTCACTGCACTAGCTGATTTTTAGAAGGACCTCCAAAAGAGGTCGATGTACGCGTAATGATAAAAGATTATCGGAATCTTGTGTAGCGAGACACTATCCTCATTGAGTATTTAGGTTACACCGTAGTAACACTAAATAATTTACCGAAAAAAAACTGGCTAAGTAATTTAAAAATGGACTGGGAATTAGGATATTCTTATGGATATAGCAATCAAACCCCAGGCATGTTCTTATTTCAAACAATGTTAATAACGTTTTCGTTATTTTTGCTTCAAAAGTAAAATAAACGATAACCTACCTTAATACCTATTCTCTAGAGAAAACTTAATAAATATATTTTTTAAGAAGTTTAGTTAGGAAATTTCATATCATCCTTTTCATTGGGCTTTAGACAGAATCGACACGTATTTTAATAAAAGTATGTTATAGATATCGCGATGTGCGATAATTATTTTTAAATCCCGTTATTTATTAGTAACAAAATCTTCTTCCTAGCCTTTTTCCTACCAAGTTGGGGTCGGCTTCCAGTCTAATCAGATTCGGCTGAATATCAGTATTAAGTACGAAGCGACTGCCATCAGACCTCCGCAACCCAATTTCTGGGCTATACCAATATTCGAAAGAAAGCTTTCTCAGACTTCTGAATACATAGCAATCGGTTGATCAGCGTAGGTACAACTTGGCCACGAGCCCGAATTTTATCAAAATATTGCGATAACATCTGTAAAAATGTAGGTTTTTTTTTAATATCTATACCTAGTAACTATCGCGTAGTTTCACCAATCTGTTTAAACAAGTGTTATTTTGGAGAATTCATACACATGTAAGTTCTCACACAGAATTAATATTTCAAAACTGAATGTTGAAAATGTAAATTTATACCAATAGATACGTATTTTGTTAATAGCTATAGAACAGTTTTGCCTATGTAAATCATGTGGAGTTCCACGGCTGAGTGAATACACGAATTAACCAGGCACTAGGGTACGTGACGCGTATTGTATCAGCAGACAGATGGAGGCCGATACACAATTAGGAATTGATTAATTTATGACACATCTATAATTAGATAGCCGACCACATTACTAGGATTAGCGCGGCTTTACATGCCAACTATAATTTATAAGGCATTGATTATTGATGCAGTGTTGCTGTATTAAGATTAATTAGTTATATAATTTCTACTAAGTACCTAATGTGTCATAGGTGCTTAGGTAGCATTTTAGAGCTAGCGTTGACGGCAACTATTACGAAAATACATTTAGACAAACATCATTGAGTTCTTAGGAAGTATCTTAGGACTTTTACTACGTTCAAGGAACATTAAATTAATCGTACATTTAAGTAAGTACTCATAGTAATCTTTTAATGAATAGAAAGTGCTTCATTAGCACAAAACATCCACTTATTACTGTCCATAGTAATCAGGTACCTACGTATGTAACTAGCGACAAATGTAGCATAGGCGAATAATTCAATAATTGTTTAAGTGAACCAACTTAGTGCAGATTAACACAATCCAATGAATGTCTCACATAGTTGTCTCAAAGGACACTGAAGAGCATTAGATTAACGTGAATACTCTGCCCGACTGTTAGGATAGACTTGTCCACTCAGATTCGAACTTTTAACGAGCACGATGTACACCCATTAAATCCTTAATAATCACAAATGGAAAACAGTAATTTAAAACGCAATTTTTAACGAAAAACCATTCAACAAAATTTTATCGACCCCTAGACTTTGTTCATTATATTTTTAGAGGACTTGATACATAATTATTAAAATGATAAAGATACCTATCCAGTTACTTGTAAATGGCTTTTATGCGCCATCAAAATAATGTGCCAACGTAAAAATAGAGAGAACAAAAGGTTGGGAGCGTAAAAACTAATATATTAGGCTCAAATACGAAACGTCGCTCTTGAAAATGAAAGTTCATTTGAAAGGGCTATTATTAACTGTAATTATTTATAATTACTGTTTTATTGACCTCTGGCTAATTATTGGTATGGATAATTAGTTTAAACATACAATTAGAACAAAGAAATTAGAAACTATGTTTCATAAAATTAATTATTAGGCAGAGTTTAAACAATCAATGGTGGTTTATTAGTAAGTTGAGTGTTGTCACTTTTATTAGGTACTGCCTGTTTTTAATATCGCTGTATATATATTTACTGAGGATTTATATGAGGATAATTACATCCTTCCTTAAAAACTTCCTTTCCGCACTCTGATCCATCTTACATGTAAAACCATACATAAATCCTACCGTGTAAACAAGAGCCAGTGCTTGAAAAGAGTTTGAAATACTACCTAGTTCTTTCAAGTACAAAACACTCGTATATGGGTCAATCTCCAGAGGCATTTTTTTTCGTGTCGGGCTGGATAAACCCATTTTAAAATCGAAAAACGTTTTACAAGTATTTTTTTATATACAGTTCGGTGTCTAATCTACGTGATACAAAGGTAATATAATGAATAAATTTATTTCAAATGCTTTAAAAAAAATCTTAAACCCTAAAATCCTGATCGCTCTGGGTTGACCCAACTCCCGATTGAATGAAAAAATATTCTCTAACTTTTTTAATGAGTAGGTTCATATAAAACAACTTATTTAGATTACCTAGCAAATAGTTAATCTTCATAGTAATAAAATATTTTTAGTTATATTAATAATACTTTTGGCACAATTTGAATTTAAAATCGTGACCGGGTATTTTATCTCATCGCTCTGCGCTGAGGTTAAACATCGCACTCATCCCTAGTTACGCGTTATAGACACTCTATTCCTCTTCCGCGGGGTAACGCCAATAGTGGTCTAACCAACGAGGAAGATACCTGTGTGCCACGTTCCCGCGCTCCAACATTACGAAGGTAAGTTTATGACTGCTCTGGATTTGGTTCTCGAATTTTATGATTGCTATGGCACGTTATTTAAATGAAATAGTAAGCCTCTGAATGTATTTGCTATGTGAATTAAGTCATCGTTATGATGTTTTTTATGAGACGTAATCACAACATTCTACTGCTTTTAAATTCGGCTATATTTATGATTTTGTGACTTTTTCTGATCGCTATGGCTGTGATCGCTCTGTCCAAAGCGACCAGAGCGATGACATTTTGTATTAATTGTACATTATAAATCTATTTTAAGTAGTAGTACCGGCCTGTAACAATGACAAACGAAGAACTATGCATATATATCCTTTAATTTATAACCTTTCCTGGGTTTCTTTGGGTAACCTAAATCCATAAACAGATTTGACGTAGTTTACCTTGATAATATTATTATATTGGCATTTAGTTAACCACAACTGTAACTCTTCTCTAAAAATTAATGGCAACTATTGTTGCAGATTGAAATCATGCCTCGAAATAAATTATCTATTGAAGAAAATAAGACATACTATTGGGAGAAATATTTAAATTAACTGTAGATATATACAGAACTGGCAATATACCATCAGATTACTGTATGAGCAAACTAATAACCTTGCCTAAGAAAGCCAATACACTGAAATGTGAAGAGTACAGAACCCTTAGCCTCATAACTCACGCATCAAAAATATAACAAAAAAATATTCAGAATAGACTACAAAATAAAATAGAAAACTTGGTGGGTTACCCAATACGGATTTCGTAAAAACAAAGGAACCAGAGAAGCTATACTAGCACTGAGGAAGCTGATTGATTGTCGCTTAGACATAGGACTAAATACATATATAGCATTTGTAGATCTAGAAAAAGCGTTTGATAAAGTTAATTGGAATAAAATGATGAAAACTCTAAAAGAAGTAGGAATAGATTACAGAGACAGATGAATAATATATGAAATTTATAACAAACAAGAAACTACTAAATATGGAAAAATAGGTCAAGATATAGTTTAGCCACTGTTTGTTAACGATTCATTAAGGTTAAGTGACGTCTCTGAGTGGGGGTGTAAGTAATTTTGTAACTATATAAAAGACTGTAGCTATTAATGATTGATTTCAAAAGGTTTTTAATTTTGTCTCATTTACATAGAGGTGATTTAATTAAGTCCAAATAAATGAAACTAATCCAAAAGTTGATTTTTATAATTATGGTAATTTGTTATTTTAGCAATTATCCTTACATATTATAAAACAAAGGCCTCCGTCGCGCCTGTCTGTCCCTATATATGCTTAGATCTTTAAAACTACGCAACGGATTTTGATGCGGTTTTTTTTAATAGATAGAGTGATTCAAGAGGAAGGTTTATAAGTATAATACATGACCATGCGGGCGAAGCCGCTGGCGGAAAGCTAGTTTTATATAAAAAATACGGAATATATTTTTGATATATATGACTGATAATATGCCTTGTCCTTTTTCTAAAATTATATATTTCTCTTACATATAAAATTTTCATATAATCTTGTTAACGTACACTGACTATGACTGAAAACGGCTTAATAAATAATATTTTATCAATATATTTTTTTTTGTTTCACTGATTTCACTATTTATGATCGCTCTGGCACCAATTATGATTGCTCTGGTCGCAAAAATTTTTGATCTTAAATATTTCCATAACTGTTTGTGTAAATTGAAGGCCAATAGTAAAAATGTACTATTTGAATAGCATTATTTTTACTGAGATACATAATTACCATTAAATATCAATATCTGAAAAGCACCAGAGCGATCACACGAATACGCCCGTTTTGGAGATTGACCCATATTTTAGTGATAAGAACATTTAAGAATAATTTTGTTTGTAGATATTATTTACAAGCAGAGTTATTCCTATTCTTATTGAAAATTATGTTAAATACCTAGGCGACATGGCTCTACTCGGGTGAAAATAGAGTATTTTCGTAGATGAGACCTTAGGTTGATTGTTTTTTTGCCCTGTAAACCCCCATATTGCAACTTACATCGAAATCGTTCGAGCGATTTTGAGAACGTGATTACAAATGTATATAAAAATATCGCTAATTTATTAGTAGGTACACGATAGATTATTGAAACAAGTAAAGTATAATAACTTCCAAACATCGTACAGTCTCACATCATTATTCCCAACAGATATCAGAGCACAATCGCATTATAAACATATATCTACTCAGCGTTAATATGTTGACGGCCTAATCTGCATGACTATTGAATGGGACGCCGCCATAATTGGTTGGATATTGTTAGTATATACCATGGAGTATGACGCTCTAATGTAATCCAGTGAGGAGCTAATCTGATATCGAAGCGAGGCAGGCACGGAGTCCACGCTGGTTTAATTGGGTTGAGTTTAATCCCCGCAATGCAACTTTAGACTCATTTCCGCTGTCCAATAAAGCTGCTCGCGCTTTATATCATCCTTAAGGCTTTGCAAACAACTGGCACTCCACAGTAGTTTGTAGTTGCGTTACCTGCTTTTCTGTAACGAAGGTACTTTTTATGGACAATTAATTATGCCACTATTGCTATGTGGGTGACGACAATATTTTCCATTGATTTGAAAAGGGCTCTATTAAAATATAGTACTCACTTCTGTTTTTTCTTTAACAAAACCGATGCAGAGTCTAAGGCTTAACATTCAGAGACGATGCTCAGCGTAAAGTAAGGCTAATATTCAGAGACGATGCTAAGCATAAACTTAGGCTCCCGTATATCAAATTGTCACACGGAAGCATTACTTTACGCTGAGCATCGTCTCTGAATATTAGCCTAAGGCTTCCGTATGTCAAATTTGTATTACAATTTGACATACGTTCATGTTGAGTCTCGTTTCTGAATATCAGCCTTAATATAGGAAAGAAGTAGGTACCTAAGTGTTCAGACATATTGCACGTAAGTTTAATTTTAGACTACCGAGCATCTTAAGTTACGAACTTACGAATGCAGAACTTTTATCTTACCATTTATAAATCAGGTGGAAAAGCCATCCAAAATGCATGCAAGACGACCCGAAAACCCGCTCAAGATATTGTGTTATTTACGTATGCCAATTTCACGCGGACCCAGGAGGAATGCATAAAAAAAATACAGCGAAGAATAATTGAATGTTTTTCTTTTTCAGTATTTAGCAATTTTACGCTCAGTAAATGCAATAATATACGCCACAGTAGATAATTCAATTCCAGTGTAAATACATGGCCCGTTACCGAATTTCCTTTGAGAGACGAAGCGTGCGGCAGGCGCTGCGAGCCGGCACGTTTCTCTGAACTTCGGAATTCCAATTTTGAAAAGTTTTCCAACAAGGGCCCGATATTGACAGCCAGTGTCAGAGGGCCACTCGGTGAGGGCACCAACAAACTTAAAAACAACTTCACACTACACAACACGCAGCCTATCTAGTCTAGTGAAACCTGCGACACACACATACAACCTCCAAGCGTGGGGGAAACCACATATAAACGTATGTGTTGAAATCCTGAACAAACTGTTTCCTCGAATTTTTCTTTTGGAGTCCTATAGGTAGGTATACAATTTCACAACTCACGAGTAGATACCTCTATCTATATGCAAATTTTCAAACAATAAAACCGTAGTGGTAATGGCTTTATTAGGTTTATAAGTACTTGGAATTAAAAGCAGTAACTGAAATGCTCAAGTAGTAGCACAAACTTTTGAAAAAAAGTTCGACATAATGGGGAAAAGGCTTTGTGATTGCGTGCCAAGTACGGAATAACTGAGACCTTGCTACATTATTCGCTAAGAAGAAGGGAACCGGAAAGATTAACTTCTTTTATAATTAAGTTTGTCCCCTGACACCAATTTATAAACGGTGTGCGTTTCACTAAGTATAAAATAGTTAAAAGAGTCTTCTGAAAACCAAGGTCATAAAGCTTTAAGGATAGTCAAAGATTTTAAAACTTTACTCACACTCTAACTAGGCAGCTGTGTGGTGAAACACGACTAGATTTGATATTAGCAATTAGATTAAGAGCTAGAATTAATGATCATTGTTTCCTCCTCATTCAAACGTCAATCATTGAACAAAGACCTGCTTGCTGGTTGGTAGATGGCGGGATTATTATCTAACAGGACCTGTCAACATTTATTAAGTACTGCGACTCTGGAAGTCCAGATCCAGGACCCTTGACAGGCTGCTATTATATATGCACCGATGGCTTTGAAGCTAACTATTTGTACTTTAATTAGAACTATTCAAATAAGAAGAGTGAATGTTTCGCCTATTCTAATTAATTCCAAAAAATATCATAACATCCCTCTTGTTTGATAACCTTTCGTAGTAATTTTATATCATAAACTTTCTCTTCTACTACTAGAACCTTCAGTCAAATACTAAGTGTTGTGAGAAGCGCCATCTGTTAGCTTTCCTGTGAACTACTAAACATCAAGAGCTTTTGCTAGCGCCATCTATTGCAATTCTCTAAACTGTGTAGCCGCCCTCTGTGAAACGAAATGTGAACCACGTTGTTTCAGCGTTCAGTGGCGTTCAGCCTCTTCGTTTCTGAGGAAATGGAAACTTGCTTTTAACCGATTTGTACTAGAGACGCGGTGCGGCGCGACGTTTTCTACGACATACTACGACGTGGTATAAAAACGAATTGCCACTTTATCCGCGAAAATAAACATGCTTTATTGTAAGTACAAAATATAATGTTAACTAACTTTTATCTTTAACTTTGATACTAAGACAAATCGACTCCTTTTCATTGGAAAAAATATATTAAATTGTTATAATGTAGAAGAATGAATTTCTAGTCCTAACTTGATACAAACATTTATTGCATGCCAAGTGTACATAAGGTGTTACATAAAAAATTTGTGTGCTTGAAACTTAGCGGCCTTTTACAAGCATTGCAATGCGGATGTGGAGGGCTTTAATTAATTACTTAATATTACATATTCATTATTATCTTGCTAAATTAATGAAAAAAATATTGTCAATGAGCCAGCCTGCCACTTTAACTCAATTCATAAGTGATATATATGTGAGGCTCATCACAGGCACTTATCAGGGAATGTCGCCATATTTCATTACATTTTCCTCATAACAAACTGGTACAGAAAAACACATTTGCAATATTTTCTAATTCTACATACATGACTGTGACACATTTTTTTGCTTTTTTTACTCCTATCACATAACTTTAAGATTGTGGGTCGAGGCTCGGCCATATTCGCCATTGATCATAGGGAACGGACGAAGCTCGCTAAGGATCGAGACAAATGGTGCAGACGTGTGGTGAGCCGTCTTATGAAACAAGCTTTGACAAGGTTTAGTAAGAACCTAAAAAATGAATAAAAGACATCTCAGCTGAAACTTATATATAACAATTTACATTTTACAGGACTTAAATTAACCAAATTTTTATTGATGAACGTTATTTTCACCGCCCGCCATGGTTGTGGTTAATGTAAGTGATCCTATGGCCATGACATATAGGACTAGAGAAAGCAAATGCTGTTTTTAGTCGGTATGAATCCGACATACCCTGCTGCCATGTCAGGTGGCAGGGATCAATGAGGATTATCCGCGTCACAAAAACGTAAAACATATATTGTTTTCTACAACTTCCTTTTGCTCGTTATAAGTACATACGTTTGAGAATAAACTTTTAGATTTGATATCGCGTCTTTTTACATAAAATAAAAACAAAATATTACTGATACTAAGCATGGGGAACTGGGCAAAATAATTCCAACAAGAGGACTGATCGCCCGCCTGGTGACTATTCCCCGAATAAATAAATAGAATAGCTGATAAACTTGTCAAAAAATATTGAAAATGTTATCTTATTTCGTACCTTTCATACTCTTTTTGTTTTGAGCAATATTATACCTAAATTTCATGCATTTTGGTCTTGCGTGTAAAGACGTATAAGCCACAGTTCAGCAGTCGAAAATAAAACACAAAATATAGACAGACAGAAAAGATAGGTTAGACAAAAATGAAGGTACTATTGTTCGCAATATGAACAAAAATACGTTCCAATGTGGACTTACTCGAACAGATGTTTCAAATTGACTGATTCCCAAAAGCTGTTAAACCAAGCGTGAAGGTTGTAATAAAGACCGCAGGCCGGCTCGAGATTAATTAAGATAGAGGCTCGTCGAGCTTCAAGAACAAGAGCTGACCACGCCTTTTATTTCGTTTACCCACATATTTACTTGCGCAGGTTTTGTATAAGTAATTAAAAGTAGTGCAGTAGAACTAAGTTAGCTATTATTTTTAAGTTGTTCAGCACAGATATCAAAGTTGAACTTTATTCGTATATATTCGTGTTAGCCTGACTTGGTTACAGCGTTATAACTCGACTCAGGCACGTTGTTGTAGCTGCAAACAACGTTGTAAGTTCGGAAAGTTTTACCAATAAATATGTAAAATCCGAGTGTTGTATAAAACATCTAATATTTATTTTTATAAATACCAACCTCTTTTTAAAGCATTTCTGCAAAACGATTAGTTTTTTTTAATACAGACATGAAAGTATAAAAGACGTGAATGTAACAATTTAAGACAAAATCTCAAATCTCAATCTGAAATGGCCATCATATTTCATCGCTAATCAGTCCCTAAAAGCTTCCATATTTTTCTATTTAACACTTATGTTTTATCAGCACTATGAAACTTTGTTTCGGTATGTGTAATGGTATAACTTAGTATATTTTATGTAGGTATCCGTAAAACCAAACAAAACAACCTTACAAAAAACTTTATTACGCAATCTGCCGGTGAACTAAATAAAACCATAAAATGGCTTGTCACATTACTTACAAGTTGGGTAAAAATTTATTGTCAATTTCGATATTGTTAGCCTGAAATCCTGTTACGAGTCCCTAGATGGATGGCCTACATATGATAACATGTCTAAACAGTCCCATAATAATCCTGTCCACTATAGATAAAGGGGCCCCCTGGGGCACGCGGGAGCACTCCGTCTTTCACACTATCCGTCAAAGTCGCGGAGACGGTCCTACTTTGCGAATACAAATAACTCTTCACTCGTAAATCTACTTCGAACGTAATTGACACATCGAAAACTGGTTTCGATTTCAGTTTTTAGATTTAAAAAATATAAATTTCTTCGTATTTCACGAAAAAAATTATATATTACGTAATAAAACTGCCTCAACCTTACTGCTCGTAAGCGCTACTATTACGCTGTGGTTGACGTTGACTGCTGTTCCCTGTCCTGAGTTCGATTCACAGGTTGAGCATTATTTTATGTTTCGATTTTTTTATATTAAATTTACAGTCGTTCAATATGTTCTTATAATCTATAGAAAATTACTATTTTACCAATACTCGTAGGTATAAGTATTTTGCTATAACATTCAGCACCGATCGACGTGATTGACTAATGCAACGCTCGGAAAGTTATCTAGGTATTACTTAGATACACGTAACAGTAATCAGGCTAAGGGCATTTCGATTAGGTAGGCCTGTGCTACCAAGATTCCCACTTAAACGATAAAAACCCGTCGTTTCCACTACTTCGCACTTACTAAGAAAGAATCAAATAAATCTTCTGTATGCGTTCACAGGTTCACACGTACATTAGGGCCCGCTAAAAGTGTGCTAAAGAGCCTTCATCTCGCTGTCTGGTAAAAAGATTTACGTGAAAGAAGCTTATTTTTGGTAAGGCTGACAGTGCGATAGTGTTAGGCCCATTACAGGCAAATTATGGCGGCCATTATTGTCCGCGTGTCCCGTGCTCACCGCCCTGAGTTACGTCCGCACTGGGTCAATGGGTTTTATATAAGGAATCTTCTCCAACGCCTCCTGTTCCGCAACAGATAAATGTAAGCATCTCTGGAAACGAAATCTGCTGTAAAACGTCTGCATGAAAACGTGATAGGACGCGACGATTTGTGATATAGGTTACCTTTAAGGAAAAGTCGGAATGTCTCTTGTTTATTTGAATTACTTTGCATTATTTATTAAATAAGTAAGTACACATCTTCATAATCTTTCTGTCATTTCTGATAATAGACGCGCAATGTTGTGTCATGTTTTTGGAATCTAATAGGTATAATTTTACAGGCTTTAAAGTTCAGGTGTAAGTACAATGTAGCACGTTACTATAGGTAGAATTCTGTAAATAAGCGTATGCGACGTAACGCGTAAATCTGATTAAATAAATAATATCAAAATACCCGTGGCGGGCTAACGGGTCGTCCCAGTGCGCGTCGGGCCTAAGTTTGACGAAGTTAACCCATTAACAAGGTCACTAAATCATCCGCGTCACTACTAAGTTCGCTTGCTTGTCTCACCAAATTATTTTAATTACCGTTACAAGTTTATCGCGAAACTAAACGGAATTAAGCGCAGCTTAGCCATGAATATTTCCTTAGCTTCTTACATTACGTAACCGTTGATGGCTGTCTCAATAGATTTTAAATTTCGATCTGGAATAAAATACTTGCAGAACCGGAAAGTTTATTGCTGGGTCTCTATTAAGCTAACGACGTAGCAGTGGCAATTATCCTGGTTGATTCAGATAGTTGTCCACTGATGCGCAAAATAGAGCCAGCTTAAAATCGGACTTAGTTCCCAAGGCGACTACAAAATGGCATGCGGCCGATTACGGTCAAATTATTGCTATCATTATAGTCCGTACTTCTGTGCGATACTGGGTAATCACGGCTGGCGTTGTCGCGCTGCAATACTGCATCTTATTTACTATTACATACGGACCTATCTACTAACTAACGTCGCCGCCCGACATGTTTAATGATACCATTGGTCCTGTGCAACCCGCCACTATATTTTCACCTTGCATTTTAACTTTATTCAGTGCACCCACGGCTTAATTGTCGGAACGGTTCAGGTTTAAATTATTTGCAAAATAAAATAGGACTTTTCAAATCCATTATCAGAAAATTACATATCAGAATTATTATCTCAATAGACTAATGGTAACAACTACGGCTGCAGAGCACGAGGGCGGAGGAGCTCGAACTTTGGTTCGATTCTCAGCTCAATGGTATTGGGATTTTCGTGATAGGTATCATCAATAGCAGTATGTGGGTGGCTTTATGTCTAGCTAATGGTAATAGGCTCACTAGTAATAGATACTAAATAAATACCAGCGAATTGTACACCTGTGCCTTATGTTATTTCAATCAACTCTTTGATTGAAATACCATAACAACATGTTTAAGGCTCCATAATAAATAATAAAAAGCGATGACATTGCAAGTGTTTGCTATCAAAACTTTAACCTTTTAATGTAACCTTTATGCATTCAGTAAGTGAACACACGAACACGAAAGTAACTGCCGATTGCCACGCACTACTTAAGCACTCGCGGTCGTTGTAAGTGTAACCTACTCCCCACTCCCTCTACACTGGGCAAACATACCATACCATATATCTATCTGAAACGGATAACGTTGAAAGACTTCTTTATAATGCATTACCGTAGCGGTTAATCGACTTTAGATGGGTGAGGTACACATACACTCACACACATATATGTATAGTTGTATACTGAATTACTGACCTAGCAATTGTTATTCATTATCCACAATTCAAGTATGGTGAAAAATCTGATAACACTTATCTTAATGAAACATAATAAACAATCACGCCTAACAACCTCGAAGGATTAGGCAGACAGAGATGTTCCTACAGTAATACCAACACATAGTTCTCACAACTCTTCACAGCTATTTTTCATTAAAAAAAACAACACTTTTCTGTCACTAGGACTCGAACCCAGGACTACTCGCTGAGCGATACTCAGCAGACGTGTTAGTTACCACCAGACCATTGAGACCATTCACAAGATAGATGTTGAATTTTGAAATGACGATGTTAGATTGCTTTAATATGTTCAAGCATATATCCAAACTTAAATAAATCATGATGGTATTCTAGGAACGAAGTCAAATGTGTTAAACATGTAGGTATGTTACGCAATTACGCCGAAATAGCTCATCCAACTTTCCTGAAACTTGACACAGATATGAATCATAACTTGGAGAATTATACCAACAACATATATGACACTTTTTATGCTCGCAATAAATCTGTTTACCAAGATATGTATTAGAGAAAGCTACGTCACAAAGCGGGCGTCACCGCAAACTTTATGAAACATTTCATTGTAATCTAATGAAACAAAAAGCAAAATCTTTGAAAAAGTAATACAATGAAAGAGAAATATAACATGAATTTAGGTATAAAAGTTGCTAATCAATATGTGAGTTAGATCAAAGGCTAGTTGAAGTCATGTTGAGCGCTCGGTCAGCGAAAGAAAATCACTGGTCGTTTAGGTAACGAGCTATCTTGATTGACGCTCTGCTGCCGGCTTGATTAAACTGATCAGTTTTTGCCTCTTATGAAAAGAACTCGATCAATGTAACTAGTTGCCGAAGATGAACAGCCCGTAAAGATGTACGAAACTAGTGATCGATGGAGCATATTACCGACTTCTAAATAGTAGGAGCTATTCACAAGAAAAGAAATTTCATATTTGCGCTGTTATTTACGATCGAGTTTCCCATCATTACTCTGCGTAAAGGTGAGATTTCTCGGAGTGTTTCTTTGTTTAATCTCATCAACCATTTTATAAATTCATGCGCTTCAAATTACACGTCTAAATATTCTTAGGGCAATCTTTCGTGATGTAAAATTGGTATAAATTATGAAAAGAATAAATCGGAATAGCAGTGTTATAGAAGTTATTTTTATTTTCCATTCAAGACAGTGATTTGACAAGCCATTGAAAGAATCATAATTGCTCAATCGCGAATAGAATTTCCATTACAAGTTATAATATATTTTAAATACTGCTGCTAATGCTCAATTTTAAAGACTGCCTCAACCTAGCGGCCGTTGGCGCTACACTAGTATGGGCTGGATTCCCAAGTCGAGCTTACTGATATTAGGTTTTCCTAAAATTCTTATTAACAGCTCGGTGTCAGGAGTTACGCTCGTCACTTTGGATTTACAAGTACCTAACCCTTCGGAGAATAAATACAAAGTCAAGGCTAAATGTTGTATTTCAACTAGACTATATAATCAATAGATAGTTTTGAAACATCTAACTACTTTCACGAAACCAAAAAATGGTCTTATAGTAAAACGCTGACAAGAAAACTCCTTTAAAAAAAATGTTACAATTTTCTGGCATGCTACGTTTACCTACATATACATATATTTTATGAAACAAATCTTCTGTGCACAGTTTTTGTTACAATGGACGCCGACTTCAGTAATAAAACATCAGAACTGGAAAGCCAAATAAAATTCTACCGAGGGTTTCCTAAACCAGGAATTTTCTTTCTGTACCTTTTTGTAATAATCCTTAAATACGGGTCGTACTTGGTGATTTGAAAACAAACAAATCGTGTTTAATTTTGGAACCTAAATATATTCTTCCATATCAAGCTACACCCACCAGTGACTAACTTTTTGGAGAATACAGGCGTGGAGTGCTTGTTAGAATTAATATTATTATTATGAAAGAAACATAATATTTACAAGACAATATCATTTTACGAGATAGTATTCGTTTATATGATAAATAATATCAACACAAAGCTTGTTGTTGAAAAATAAATCCTAGAATTTAATGTTACTCCCACAAACATAACAAGTAGCAAACTTTCAATATCTCAAACACACCCACATACGAATCTTACATCAAAGACTTAAACCTCTTAGTTAAATTAATTTTATTTTAGTGAAAGCGTATTCATATAGTGAAATACACATAGGTAATTGTAATACAATCGTGAACTGAAAACATTATGTTTGTTGAAGTAACAAAGTGTGCCGCCTAATGGAATGGGGTTCGATCCCTTTAATGTAATTGGATCTGTCAGCAGCAAACAGGCAAGCAGGTAATTACTAACTGCTACTAACGAAAATAACAGCGGTCTAAGACACCCGATGCCCCAAGGCGTCGAACAGCTAAAGCCCGGGACACATTATGCGGTTAACCGCCGAAGCGGACAAATGCACAATCCCGGTTTCACTACACGGTAAATCTGGTTGCAGTAACAGTGCAGTCGCATAGTGCGTACCCTGCTTTATACTTGTTCGCCGTAATGAGTTCACTGCGTCTTATCTACACCCACTGTAAACTGTAGACTGTAGCAAGGTTTGTAAACAGCGAGTGCTTTTATATACAGAGATGCAGGTTTATTTCACCAACCTTTTTAAACAAAGACTCCTTTATGTCAAAGTTTATACGCCTATATGTTTTCTTTATGTGTCTGAACTCTAGACGTTATTGTGAGGGCACAATTTAAAAGTTTATAGTGTTGACTTTACTCCGCTACTACTATATATGTGTCGTAATTGTGGTCCATAACATAAAACATGTAATGATTCAAAGTTAATGGCATCTGAAAGTAAGCGCATTACAGCTGTAGGGACACTGCTGACGCATTGGATTTGTATACAGGCGCACAATTGTATTAGCGCGGCGCAGCAGTCGTCTCCCCGCACCCAAGCAGTTAGGTCGTTAGTAGTTAAGTTCTTTATGTATTTATAACTGGTACCAGGCAGTAAAATATATATAAAATGTGACGACCTTCATTAAGTAACAACCTCACCCCGAACCCCTACATTGGTGACCCTCGACAAGCAACACGCAACTTTCGGTAATGGACAACTTCGATTTTTGACGTCGCGTCGGAGTAAAGCACGCGGACAGCGAAGCGTCGAGACACGTGCGCATGGACAGCGTGGCAAAAACGCGCATGGGCAGCGTGGTAACAAAGGACGCGCCACGAGAGAACCGGAACACATGACATGGGAGGCGACTCGCTCTTTTCACGCTGGGGTCTAAAGAGCTGGAGACCTAACTGCAGCAACATAATATCCAAGGTAAACAGGCTCGGGTACAGTGAACATCATAGTCTCGGGAGGACGCTCTGCAGGAGTTGGCACACGTCGTGAAGGTGTAACGCGGTCATTCGCGGCACATTCCGATGATACCGGAAGACATGGGACACGGCGGCGACACTACAGTACAGAGGCGGACTACAGTGTGCGCGTCGTATGCAACGCATCACGCTTGGAGGCGTCGACGGAACTCCGCTCCAAGTGCTGGATGGCGCAACCTGTCATTCCAAGGACACGGCCAAGGAAGAGCATACCCATGAGGATATTAGTGGACACCACTTGACAGAAGATTGTTATAACGTATATTAATTTGCATCATCGTACGAGTAGCTTAATTCAGCGTCATACGGTGAGCACATGGATATGGAGCATAGTGAACATAAATAGGTGTTGTGAATGTGATTTATCATAATTTTTCGTATATAAGAATTTGCTATTTTGTCATTGTCAATCGTAGTCGTATTATATTGTTCTAATTCCACGTAGTAACCATTGTGAATTGTAATTTTTGTTGAGCCTGCATTATGAGAATTGAGCCCGGTAATCTGATAGCTTGTTTTGTTCATGAGTAACTTTGTTTAATGTAGAGTCAGATATTTTGTCGAGCACTAATTTTGTTGATAATTTTATTGTTATATAGTTACATGGCTTGTTTAGTTCAAATTGTTAAAAAATGTACCATTTTTTTTTAAAAAGGGGGGGAGTACTGTAGGGACACTGCTGACGCATTGGATTTGTATACAGGCGCACAATTGTATTAGCGCGGCGCAGCAGTCGTCTCCCCGCACCCAAGCAGTTAGGTCGTTAGTAGTTAAGTTCTTTATGTATTTATAACTGGTACCAGGCAGTAAAATATATATAAAATGTGACGACCTTCATTAAGTAACAACCTCACACCGAACCCCCACACAGCTATCGGATTAACAAGCTGCTGTGCCATTAATTCTCTCTACCAACTTAATACTTATACAGCTCTACATTAATAGCTTGAACGTGGAAAGGTTCTGAAGGTTCGAGTATATTCAGCTTAATAATCTCAATTAACAAGCTTACAATAAAATGCCGTCATTAATATATTTGCGATTGTGTTTAAAATAGCCGATACAAAGGTACGATTTTAATTGGTAGTTAAAATTACACAACACAACGAAATAACAATTTATTTCTATTCTATTGTTCTAACTTAACTTATTTATAAAATTCAATGGTACTTACTAGGATTTGTGAAAACGATTAAATCTTGAGTATTCATTTCTATCGCATTTATGACTTATTCATATCGATTACCATCCCTAAGTTCTCGGGCCCTCGAGAATAAGCTGAGAATATTCTTTTGTAATGACCACTTAAAATAATCCTTTATGAACTCTAGGTATTGCTTAAATTATAATTAAGTATACATACTTCTTCGTTGTTTATATTTAAAATATCGTAGCTGCTGGTAAAATAAAAATTATGTTAAATTATTGAATACTTGTTTAAACATGTTTTCATTAAATATATAAGAAATACCTAGGTAGGTACTTTTACAGCACATAATTATACAACATCGACGCACACCGAATACCGTGAGTTCAGTTATTCAGTACATGATTCTGTACCCCTGCGTAAAAAATTTCCGTAACTTTTTTCATCAATTTTTCAATTTTTACTGCAGTTTTTTTTAAAAAACATTATTTCTATCTACCCAAATTAAATTTATAATTAAAAAATCATTATTTCATTTATATCGGATCGCGCGCGCGATAAAATTCACCGAGGTGCGTTATAATCGCGTTTTTAGCAATACACTGCGCGCTCAAAAATGACAATATCTGTAATAACTGATAATTTTCTACATTAATAATAATAATTTATTTTAGAAGTCAATTTCCATATAAATTTTAATTAATGACCTATGTCATTTTATTTTTGACCTTGATTGAAACCTTGTCACGACGTTTGTGTGTCGATGTCCCTTCCACCTTGTATATAGCAACGTGTTTCTAACATTACGTTAAATGGAAGTGAGATGAAGCCATAAGTCAGAGTGTTATTCAGATCGGTTAGCTTCGACAGCATCTCACATCGGGCCTAAGCCGAGCACGACATAAATCACACAACAAACACAAAGAGCAAAGTGTTTACCATAAAATCGCATACGCGTCCCTAAATCATAACACAATAAAATTTATAGCGAACGGAAGGTCCGGCCTCAAGTGCTGATAAATCAAACACATTTCTTCGTGTGACTGAAACGGAAAATCTTTCCGGCAAATATAGCAGGCGACGCTGTTATTTACCTTCTTTTATAATACATATGAGTACATACAGCCACGACACATTGTTTCCCATCTAGGTATATATTAACGTTGCTATGGTAATAAATACCTTGATTGTACGGTTTGATTTGACATTTAGCATTGTTTGAAAAAATATTTTTAATCATAATCAATCGATGGTTGTATTTTCTTTTGTTTCATAATAGCTAGCGGTTTAACTCCCTATTCAATTTGCAGATTCCCGTAGAGGCTATTATGCTACTATACACAGACCCAGTGTCGCAAAATGACGCAATCACTCTTTTGTGAACACAATGAATTTAATTAAATTGTTAATTCGATTCTTTTAATTAAACGAGACTTTGTATTAAAATCAAATAAATCGTCCGAATAGTGTTACATACGCACATGTCTTTCGCAATGCATATTTTACCTATAGAAGCCCCCTCAGAAACATCTTTAGAAGCTCGAGCAATTGTTTTTTTTCCTATCAGCACCACTACTGACAATAGGAAAACCTACTGGAACACAAAACACTTCCCGCAGTCGACAAAAAGAAATGACTAGAACATATTTGTTTTGTATCCGTACCACTGCCATTTTGAATTCATGGAATAAAATCGCATATAAGTAGTGACTGAAAGCGGGAGCAGTGAGTGCGATTAAGTAGGCCATTTCCCTGCTTGACTCAACAACTAGCACAGTAAATAAGTCTCTGATATCCTTTACTTTTTCTTATATTCATATTCTAAACAAATGTTTTGATAATAAATTTGTAGACGCTTAAACTTATATGATTTTATATTATGTCATGCAATTAAACATTCACATGTACAACATGTAGGTATTGGCAAAAACTAACTATCGTATTCATAACTGCGTGAGCGTAAAAAGAAATCACATATAAATTAGTTATAAATGGCTGTACATAAATAAGTAAACTGCTTTATTAAGATCTCCGCTCATTCCCGAAAACTTCCCAAGTATAATAAATTCTGGCCATTAATCGGCCGTCCCGTAAAAACTTATTTGAAAATAATAAATAAAATTAACAAAAATGTAGCAGCAACACCGTCGCGCGGCGCAAAATAAATAATTTATTAAGGACAAGTTAACAAGGGTCTCATAAAGAAGGCAAAAGGTCGGCTATTTGTTTCCAGCGAAGGATGGTTCACCCCACTTTGTTATTTAGAGTTTGTGAGAGTTGCAAAGACGAAGGGGTTCCGGACGGCCGCAAAACAACCTAAATACTGGACAGTACGAATAGTGTATTAAGTTGTTCTTCTGCGATAGTGCTGCCGCCTGGCGGCAACTTGTTCCGAGTTGTAACTGTTAGCATTAGTAATCACATTCTGTATGACAACACCTGGCTTCCTGCTAACCTGATGTTTACTTACTCTTGTCTCTGAAGTGAATCTTGACACAAGACAACTACTACGTACTGTACGATGAATTAATTATTCAATTTTCTGAAACATTCGACATTTCAAACACTCAAGTGGTTTGAAAACTCTCTTCATATAAATTATAATACACCGCACAGTAAAATTCAAGTACCGAAAAACAATTATTGCCAGCAAAAAGCTACTATCAAATATTTGTTTAACAGACAGAACCTAACTGCAATGGTAACAAGGTACCTAATAAAATTCTTGAAAAGGATTCAATTAAATAGGGTATTTTAATTGCAATTGTATGAAGTCTTTTATATATTTTCGTTTCAAATATTTCTAGATTAAAAAGAATGAAGTGTATTGATCCATGAGGATCTCCCCATTATATTGGTTAAAGAAACCAAATTTCAAGTAGAAAGAGGAATCAAACAAAGTTTGTTAAATTATATTCAGCCATTGTATCTTGCGGTACGCAACTGCAAACCAAATACGAACGTAGAATGTGGCACGGGCGTCGGGCGTCACTGTGCCGTAACAGCTAAATTATTGCGGGGACGCGACGACTTCCCTACAAACCTCTGACGCACAACTGCCTCTCCCAAACCGTTTCGGCAACCTCTTTTACTATCTGAACATACAAATGTTTCGGTATTTTATATCTGCCCCTATTTTTAACCGTTTCAAACCCAAAAACAAATCACTGAACCGAACCAGTCGATGACCTAACCTGGTTTTCAGTCTAGGTAATGTCTCTTTATATTATTATCGTATTTCACACAATTAGAACATTGATTGATTTGTCATTTACCTACTTATAAATTCCCTAAAAATTATAAGATTTATTATTTAATATTGTTTTAACATCGTTTATCAATTAGTTGGATAAAAGTTATACCTATCTAAAAATAAAACCGTCGTAATTTAAGGTATACATCCATATATAAACACAGAGATTTGTTAGGTTCACATTACATTTCAATGTACTCGTACGGTAATTAAACATTAACATGACTTTAACAAAGTCACCTCGCTTGACCTAGACAAATATATAAGTGCAGAACAGTTGTTATGCTCTTCAAATCCTCAAAATAACGTATAGAGCCAGTCTATCGTATGAAATTGCTTAATGGGCTTACATCGATCGGTTCTGAGTCAATTAGTCTCCGACGTTCAAAATTTCGGAATGACCGAAAGATATAAGCATGGTCAAGCTGCCAGTAAATGCCTCTGGTTGTCCGATACCAAATAACTCAAATTGTTATTTCCTATTTCCGAAATTGATGTCAGGTTTCATGGAATAACCGCAATTAGCGTTCGGGTAATTCAAACTTGCAAATACGAAAGTCTGCCAGAATATCTGAGTCGGAATTAACCGCGGCAATTGAAATTCAGTAACGGATAAAATTAAATTTTGATAACTTGAACTTTGTGAATTGAATCCCATAAATTTACAACACATCTCAAAAAGATTTTGAGATGATGTGCTGCAAACCACTGTAAATTTAAGTGGCTCCAAAATAACAATAAATCTAACTAGAATGTCTTAGGACCTCATAGTAAATTTTCGTTAAATTATCTGAATTTATCCGGTGGTTAACGACTATCCAGAGGTAGTGAAACAGGCCCTTAATCTTTTGCTGGTTAACTTGTCATTAAACATTTCATACAAGTTATTCTGTAATAAAAACACTGTCTGTATTGTGGTATAGGATATTCCTTACATAAAACTGGCACTCCAACAAACAAACCTAGGCACAAATAACACAAAGCAAAAACATGCAAATAAAAAATGCTCAATGTAGTGTTTATTTATACAAGTCAACTAACTGTGTCTGGCGGTGTTACCATGTGGTGTCACACTGAATGTATTATACCTAATCCCATGGGAATTTTTATAAAAAAATTCATATCGGCTTACATCCTATAAAATCCCGTATTTTTTTATTTGAAAGTTTTGATTATAGTTTTAGACGGCACACGAGCAAAAGAGCCACCTGATGATAAGAAATCATCGCCGATCGTGGACACTTGCCACACCAAAGGTGATTCCGAGGCTATGTAGTTTCGCGATATAGTCAATGAATGAAAAATAAAAATAACTGTGAAAATTAAAATATATTCAAATTCAAAAGAACATTATTATAAACCATCATTATTTTTTATCGCTCCACAACATTTGCTTTTAAGCTCCAAGAAATTAATTCAAAAGGATAATTAATCAATACAATTTGCAGGGAGCTTTTACTTACAAAATATCAGTGTGTTTTCGCATCTCATTATATCGTCGGGACCAACGTGCACCGTCTACAGTAAATTCTTGAGCTCTCGTTTGCGTAATACCGCCATTGTAACGGCACACCTTTGAAGATAAAAGCCTTGCATGTTAGCTAGTCCGTTGCCTTTTCGCGGTCTGGTAATCTTGAGCTTAGTAAAAAGTTGAAGCTCCATAGGAAACTATTTTAAATCTCGAAGTTAAAATTAATTTTACCCAGACTGCGAGCTACTCAGATTGAAATTCTAATGCCTCGGGAGCGATGCGATTACCGCAGCGATTAGTTGTATATTTAGTGAGGTAAATGATAAAATGTAGGTATAATCTTCCTAGAGCTCTTTATATAAACAGGGTTTATGCCATAAAACCAAATCAAAGCAGGGTTTATGTTTGGTGGCCTCGGTTGGGAATAAGGCCATCTCATTAATTTTCGTGGGTGTCGTAAAAGACGATTATAAGATTATACTTGGAGGATAGCTACAGCAACGTAAACCTGAATAGCACACTACGATCACCAATTTGCTCAACAAACATATTACGGTTAGTTTACAAAATGGTTTGATGTGACACGGAACGGTAATCCTTTTGTTCTGTTGCGGATCTTTAGGTCTTTATTTCGATTTTTTTCCACAATTATTTACTATTATTACTATTTCACTAGAAACTGCCATATAAGTCAAGGGGTCCTAAGCGCAATTACTACGCTGGAGGTCATGGGTTCCATTCCCAGGTACAGCGAAGTGTTATTGAGTTTTGATGTGAAATTTTCATTAGCAGCTCGGAGTTTGGCTCTGTGCCCGGTTATTTTATTTATTTATAACTTTTAGGAAGACTATCAGATAAATTAACTAATAACTACAATTAAATAATAATTTATATGAAGCTATTAAAAAATCTCCACAGATAGAAAATATTTAAATAAGAGAAATAACAAATAATGGCAGTAAGTTCGCCCCTTATTACATGAGATCTACACGACGGCTAACTGTGGGTCTACATTAGTACACATCTGCCCAACCCTTCGCGAAAAACAGGCGTCATGGTATGTAATTCACCAGTAACGTATTTTAATCAAACTAGAATGTATTTGGAACGTAAAATTAGTTAATTTGATATGATGAGGCAAAAATATTATTTGCATAATTTAGAATTACCGGAGTATATGCTGAAACTCACAGCGCCTCTAGCGGTTAATTGAAGAACTAAAATTATAGTACATGCTTTTGTATGGCTACATTTGTCGACGAACGCAAGCGAATGTCGCGCTCAGTAAGCTCCTTGTAGGCATACAAGTTACACAATGATGTATTTGTACTTGATTGTTTAGCATTACTATTCTATACATAATAGGTACCTAACATATTATAACGCAATAGCTCGGTATAATCTGTCGTTTCACTTGTGTGCTGATGAATAACATTATGTTCTACGGCTACGATATATTCTGTTTATCCATCAATTTCTTAGTGAACTGTATTCGAAGAATAATTAAAGTCTATATACCTAGCCGTGAATGTAGGTTTTCTCGGTAATTTATCATTACTTTTGTTAATTACTGCTCCTACTTTAGGCATATCTCCTATACATTACATTTGCTTTTTCACATACATTTTTAGTTGTGGCTTTCTCCGATCAAAAATGTTGTAACAAAACATAGCTATAAACTTTTTACAAAAGGTGTTTGTATTGTAAACTAGCTACCCGTACTAGTACCCGTCGATACGCGAAAGACGCGCCAAACGTCCGACTGGTTTCTGTGCTACGAGCGCTACGAGCGTAGCGGTCGTAGCCGCGTAGCGCGCAAAGCACACATTCGTAGCGTAGCGTAGCGGATGATGTGCCAATAAGCCTTGGGCTCTGTCTCTAATTTTAGTGTGCAAATAGCTTACATTACACAATATTTATGTAAAGGCATGGCTGCTAGATCATAATGATTTACCTATGACGTAATCAACAAAGTAGGAACATGCTTTTTCCTCTTTGGAAATTAGAACGAGTTAGAGTAAGTAAATAAGTTAATTTCCTCATAAAAGAAAACCACTCTAAAAAAAACTCTTACACTATATTTGTGGGGTTTCGTCATATCTTCCTACTCAGCGTAACTGTATGGCTCCCGTCGAAAAACGATGAAAAATCACAACTTAAATTGGTCTATCATTTTCTAACCTCGCAATAAATCAAAAGATATTTGGGACTAAACTGGTAATGAACAATGAAGTAATTCGATGGATCGAATTGATATTCATTAATAATTATCATAACATGATGCGTGTTGTAGTACGTCATTAGAAAATACAGGCGATGCCTTATCTATAATTCATAATGGTTTTCATACTTATCGACATGATGACTAAAAAACATAATTTGGGCACATTTTTAGTCTTCTTTTTTGCGTTTCTCTAGCAGTTTGGTAGTGTAGGATTTCTGACAACATTTTTTCTTTATTCAGATCTTCTCAAAGCATTGTATCTTTGTCACAAAGACGTGACTTTGCTTGACTGCTTTGATTTTCACCACAACCCGTTACTGGTCACTTCACTATTATCGGTTCCCATTTTTTTAATACCCTTAATATATTCTATAAGAACAAGCCTATGCCGGTTCTTTATTTAAAAAAGGTACTTTAAAACGGACTTTATTGTTTCATAACGAACAAAATGATGCACGAAACCTTTAAAAATATACATACATCTTTATCCTTGAAGTCGCTTAAAGTATTTGTCGATTAAAATTACCGTCTTTCGGCAGTCGGATAAGAAGAATGGGCATCCATAAGCACGTCGAATACCTCATACATTTTACTTAAAACTCATTTCACCAAAACAACAAACAATGCCATGTAAATTATTCCCCAAAACTGTCAAATAACAGGCCGACTAGCAAACCGGCAATGTGTTACTGATAATAATTGGTAAGACGCGTGATAAACGTCATGCACGGAGGTCGGTGGCGCGCGCCTCTTTAATAATTCACCCATCCACCGACAAACGCCCACCGCTACTTTGAAAAGGGTAAGGGCCTGCCATCTAATGACTGGAACGGTGTACACCAAAACACGATTGCTGTTTATCCAACTAAAAGTATTGCCATCTATCTGTATGTCTACGGATTATCGCCGACCGCAAGGCCAATTGATTAACCAACCGCTTAGCTAAAATTACAGCTTCTTTGTTTTTACTTACTATCTCTGCATCCCTGATTCAAATGCCGTTTATGGTAACGTAAATAGAAAATAAAATTAGAGCTCCAACTTTTTTGGAATTCAAAAACTTTATTAAAACATTTTGTTATGCCTGTAACGTAGTAACAAATTATTAATTCTCACTCCCGAGTGTACGGTCAACAACGAAAGTTGATGAACACAAGCAATGTTTAAAAACATCAATATACCAAAACTATTCATTAGATTTTAACTACAATACAGCATATAATTGTCCTCTAATAAGAGAACTTGTACTACCTTCTAGGGTCAGTAAATTCTGAATATTAAAGATGTTAAAGTATTTTGAAGATTTCATTGTGTTCAGCGACTTTCGTTGCTGACTGTACATGACATAGTTAAAATATTTTAAAACATAGCGGTATCAGATATTGCTTCAATTTTTAAGTATATATCCAAATGGTTTCATATTATTATTCAGTGGATTATCAATGCATCACCAAACATTTTAAAAGCCTTTTTAACAGATTCATAAGTGGAGCGTAACAATAAAAAATATAACAAGATAAAAACACTATACTGCATTTCTAAGGCTTAATTTTTTTATACGGAATTTAATACGCATTATTTTTTATTAATGTCTTAATAACTAAAAATATGATACAAGGGTTAAGAAAAAAAATAAACGTAATTAAATATCATGCTGCCTTAGACAAACCATAAGATCGAAAAAAAAACTCTTTCATACCTGAAACTGATTATAATGAGAGCGATACTTAACATGACTGTGTTGAGAGATGTTTTACACGCGAATTACATGTACATAGAGTGTAACATAATAAGCGGAATAGGTACTTGAGTTTTACAGCATGAAACCCATATTAATGATTAAGTTTTGCGTTTGTTAAGTTCCAGTTATGGTCGCTACAAGAAAAATATCATTTTAATAATTCCGCCATTGCTTTTTTAACAATTGCTTTTGCTTTCCTGGTTCCAAGAATTTACGTAGCACCGGTGAGAAAATCATTCAAGAGACCCCCAACCACATTATAAATGTCTCCATAATAATTTAAACCTCCTTAACGAACAAAGGAATGTTGAAATTACATCTAACTATGATACTTTATCTAGATATTGACATACTTCAGCTTAAGTGGCTTCCACTTGTAAAATGAAATACGTACTCGAGGTAGGAGATAGATACATAGAGGTAGACATAGAGATAGATACATACAGATACATACATATTTAATTAAGGCACAAACATTGAGAGAAACACGATTCATAGGATTATCAATAGTACCTAACGTGATATCTACTTTCATTCACCAGAGTATATGAACTCACGACCTTCCAAATATCCTCTAAAATCGAGTTATTACCCTTTAAATACACTTAGATAGTATGTATCATAATATTATCACCTATAAAATGGCGCTCGTACATCATATCGTATTTATAATTCAGTCGTAGGAACATAAATATTGTTGTGAGCTAAGTATTTCACTCTGCTCTGTAATATATTAGATGGAAACGTTGCGTTGGTGACGTGTACCTCACATGATGTATTTATTACTCGCTCGGCATAAGGACGCGGTCACATCATTCTTTAAGCGCCCTTAATTCAGTTACAATTAAATTAGCGTCACCCGATCTTCTTGACATTAAATAAGGACGACGCCATTAAGCCGAGAGGAATTTGTTTTGTAATCTATTACTTTAGTGGGTAGGTACTTAGCTTTAAATATTCAGGTTCCACAACACTCGTGTTCGTTATCTTTCAAAAATACTTCTTATATATACGTAAATAAAATTCTAATTCTAAAGGCGAGCATCAACTTTATACTTTATTAAAGTAAAAGAAACCCAGACAGAAGTTCTGCTGTAATAATTCTCGATGGAATGGTAAGATATTTTTACCAGCTAACTAGAGTCAATGCTCAGATTTGAGATCAACGATCCTAACGAATATGCACTATGCACCAACATATCTACCTATTGTCTTTAGTAAAAACGTTTGAATAAAATTATTAACTTGTCTAGACGAATCGATTCTATAGTGGAGGTTTCTGATATTTGAAGGTTGCTACGACTTCATTTAGGTAATTACTTGGTATTTTTAAACTTCGGAACTTCAAACAATATTTTTGTTTCAACTGAAATGAAAAAGCGCTGTCAAACAAAATGCAAGTAATTTGTGATATGCACAAAAATGTCGGACAAAAAGGCTAAGATTGGTCGGCGTACTGGAGTAGCCACTAATAATTCACGGCACGTAGCCGAAAACAGAATTATCCGCTGTAGTAGTTCGGGAACTCTGCCAACTCTCATCATATTAAGGCGAGATGATAATGAACGTGATGTTTCTGTTGCTATTTTTCACGGCAACTTCTACCTTGCTCGCAAAATTTTAACACACAACAACTTTGTAACATTTTTCAAGGCCCACATAAAACCGAGTTGCTATCAGGAAAAGTATAAATTGAATAAAAGGAAAAGAAAATCGCCATCGTTGACGGTTATTGGAAAAATCGTTACCATTTTCAGTCATTCGAGTTGTCCCCGCGAAAACATCAAGGCTATAGACATTTCTCGATACCCGCAATCCTTACAAACCTCTGAGTGAACGACGCTTTGAAAGCCCAGAAAGCTCTAAAGCCCTCACAATTGTTACTAAACAAAGTGAAAAACGAAAATCGTGGCTCCAAGATGTGGTAGAAATGAACGTTTCTGACGCAATATCAATAGCTTTAATGTCGTCTTATTTTGGAGGCCTTTACCCAGCAGTGGGAACTATCATCGGTCCAACCATATTATATTTAAGTCATAAAAACAAGTTAGTCCTTGGTAAAAAAAACTAACTAAAATTTAAAGTTTAGGCCTATATATTCTTGAAGTTTTTATGGTGCCCATCAAACTTGGTAAAATAGACTAAATTGCTCGATGTTTTCAAAGTGCACCGAAATTACTTTTCGCGGAATAGGTCGTACATATTTGACGAACTTCATGACGCAGCCATCCAATGCCCACCTTTAATTCATCAAGACAAATATTTGGAAAGACCAAGCGGCCTAATATCGATCACAAACCCAGATGTTTATGCATATTAAATGTGAATTTATGTGTGTTATCGCGTCAAACACTATTCTGGCTCGAGGATAATTACAATACAGGCAAAGAGTAAGACCATACCGGGCAATTTCTAATCAAGATGCACTTATTTGGATGTTGTATGATTTATTGTCCCATTTGGGCTCCTAAATATCCTTAGAACATTTTACAATCATCATGCATTTTACAAATTAATGCCTTTTATGATTTTACAGAAACACTAAAGTAACAAAATAAAATTCGTAGTAAGATTACGTTATAACAAAATTACGTCCTTTTCGAGTTACTCGTTAAGTTTCCCGCACCTTCCACGATTTTTAATAAATGCTTTTACACACACCACACATAGGTATGTATACCATAGGGGGAAAACAAAATCCTGTCGCTCATTAAAGCAAATATTACGTTCGTAAGGTATAGGTAACATTTATCCATACCACAAATTGTTATCCACAACGTTATTAACCTATTATAACGTGCAACAACGGCAATCTGAGCGGTTACAAAGCTATTAAATACCTCGAAGTCACCTAATTGCTTCTGAAGTCGACAAGCTCTATTATTAAAAATGTTCTGAATTGAACAAATTGTCACTCGTTTTAAAAGTTAAATTAGTTGAGTTAGTCGTTTCCCCGTCCATAGTGAATAAAACATAAGACTTAGCTGTCCTAATGAGGTGGGGTTCTTTGTTTTTCTTAGTGACTGCATAAGTTGTGAATGAACGTGGGATCAGCGGGTGTCGGATCAAATCGCACTTCATTTGTCCGCGTCAGGCGTTCGCCCCACGTGATGGATGACAGCGGCGCGGCCGTTGCGTTGCCTGCTTTTAATTGATACCGTCATTTTTGTACGGCCGCCGCGCGCCGCCCGCGCCGCCAACACACCCACCACCGCCTCCGCCACTACTCCTTCCTTACATAATACCACCGAATGCTTCTGATCGTTTATCTTTTATTTCGATGAGATATCTTTCAAATCTTTCTTAGCTCGAGCGTGTCTTTTATCATTGATATGGGTAATTTGTTTGAAATTTCATTCCACAAGCGACCCACGTCATAAATTGAATAATATATGTAATATTCAATTTATGACTTGTGTTGAAGAAAATGTTAGCAATTAATTTTGTGAGTGTGTGTGTGTATGTGTAGATAATAAAGTACACGTAATAGATAAAGTTTGAAGTATAATTTCCACTTCCTACACAATCAATTATAATAAGTTACGTTATTAAGTACTATTGTATGAAGATTCAGTTTCTTTAACAACAAATACATTGTATACATAGATAATATCTCTAGAATTTATATTGAATGAAGATATTTGATATCGCGGGATATTAAATCGTCATATGCGCATATGACGACATATAAAATCTGCAAACGTGGCAACCCTGCCATATTTTTGAACAAACTCTGAACTTAGAAAAAGTTTGAATTGGACGATTTAAAATCTGCAATGCGCGCTGGCTTTAAGTATTGTCAGTTTTCGAAAAATTCTTGTTGACCCACTTCTGTCTGTTGAAATTTACGCTTTCCGGGTATAAATTAAGCTTATTACACTATTATTCTCTTATTTTCAGAACACAAAAACCAGTTAATATCCTCCAGTGGTATATTGTAGTAGACTACTTTTATTCTGTACGTACGTAAAATATCCGACAAAGACAACTGCTAGCTAGATGTTTTATAACAGTAGAAGATGCTTTAATGAATTACAATGAATGTTATAATTGTTTGGCTTGACGATACTGCACCGAAATTGCAGACGATGTATATTATAAGACACACTTTGATTGTATTCAAAGACACACTGAATAAATAATTGAATGTGTATCACTACATTATCACCAATGAAACTGTACGAGATAAAAACAAAATGAACAATTATTCAGTACGGCAGACACTCGACTACGGCTACGTGCTACGGCGTAGCACGCCGTAGCACGTAGCAGGAAATGGAGTTACTCCCCTAGCCGGCGCAGGACTTCTGCCAAACTCGGTAAATGGTAATGAGAATGCAATTTATTTCAGTTTTTAGCTTAGTTTAACGTTTTTTGAAATAGCTTAATGTTCGGCCGATTGGACGGGTTGGACAAAATTACACCGCTATTATCTTTAAATCGACCATTGCTATGTAAAATTGTGGTAAATTATTTCTGATAACCTATCATCATCATAAAACTGAAATATTCGTTGTGTCTATTCATGAGGGATTCGATACGTATGTTATTGAACTGGTAGTTTCAATAGATGTGTTTCTATAAACGGTTTGATTATAATGTAGTCATTTCTAAAAAGTATGAAAACCAAAATACAATGTTTTTTTTGTATTTATGTAATTTTTGTTTGACATAACAATTTGAAAATATTTTCTAATAAGAATGATTTACCTCATTTATATTTATTCATTATTATTCAGTTGTAAGAATACTAAATATTCTATTCACTTTCGATTCAGGAACAGATCAGTTTGATTGTTACTGATAAATGTTTGAATGGGGATTTAGCTGTCAAGCTGTGTAAGAGACATTTGTTGGGATCACGACCCTATCCCGAACCAACCATGAATTCTCGAGCTCTCATTTGCGTAATGTGATTACAAAAGCACATCTTTCGAGATAAAAGCGTAGGCTTTCTACGTAAGTAATGAATTTCGCAGTCCCCACTGAGAAAGCTGAAAGCCTCATAATTGTAACAGAACGCAGGCAGAGGCCCATGATCATGTTAACGGTCTCGAAATCACTACTCAACAGAATTGTCAGTGATTCTGGTTCACATGGGATTTCTGTCTATCACAACAATATCAAAGTTCAATGTTCTACTAACATGAAAATCATTACACGAGTCTGGCGAGCAGTCAAACATAATATCTTAGAACAACAACAAAAGAAATCTCTTCTCCAGTTACAAAAATATAAAAGACCTGAATAACAGATATCAAAGAGGAAGCTTTGTAGCTATTACTTAGAAAATGGTAGTGTACAATGTAATCTGATCAGATAAGAAGGGTACAGCTGTCGGGAAGAGCCGGCGGTACCTAGGTTGTCTACAAATTTATTCACACTCCATTAATACACGTCGACCGACAGCCAGCGTGATAGATTAGCGTGCACATTTATATGGCGTACACCAACCTGGAAAAAATACCTGGCGCGCTCTGCCCGAGGAAATCTAATAGTAACATTAATCTGACCCGCCCGCTCAGACTCAATTTAAAACGACGTCTCATTTATTTAGAATATTATCTTATTACATTTTTCTACACATAATTCCCTACCCGTAAGCAGATGAAAAAATTCGGATAATATCTCGTAAACACAAGAAAGTTAATAAATCCACGACAGAATGTCGGTTTCTATATTATGAAAGATAATAAATGTAGCATGGTAGTTATAAAAAAATGTACAAGTATATAATCATTGATGTGTTATAGTTATTTCGTTGCGATGTAATACCTCTTAATGACAAGCCTATAAAGCTTAGTGAGTGGAAAAAACCTACAACCTTACCTATTTTCCCAAATCTAGGGAAAATTCCCATGCGATTGGGAATCGTAAGACCAAAACGGGTCTCGCCGTGAGATACACCTAAAATTTATGTATCGATGTTAAAATTGAAATACCATGCTACAAAATAGTGTACTATTAAGTCGTAAACTGTGTAACGTTTTTTACTGCGGCCTCCAGCAAATTGCGAAGGGGAGCAGCTGCGAGTTGTAAAAAGTTCGCACAATAAACGTCTTCCCGCCACCTCACTGTCTGAACACAATTAAAACATTCATTCCCATCTACGCGTATACATCGTTAGGATAATAACACAAGCATTTAATGTTAAATCAGACAAATTACTCACGGAAATCTCAGGCGAAAGTTGAATAAATGAAAGCGGTTATCACAAATTATTTAACTGCAACATTCGGCACGCGGCCAGCGTGGTGTTCGGTGAATTTCACTAAACTATTCAGGTCGAGGAAACCGCAGTCGCTCAGTTGTTCACAGCTCTAACTTCAACTTTTGCTGGGAGAAAAAAGTTCAAACGTCCCTCTGATCCTCTTCTCATTTAAAAGTAAATATTTAACTCAATAACTCTGAATAACTTCACATTAATATTCACATGAGTTCAAATGGCGCAAATGAAATATTTTGAACTTTTGGAATGGAATTACTGTTTGTGTACCCGTTGGCGCTTGATTCTTTTACTGCATGCCCCAAAGGGAGCAATACACATGTACAGACATTGTTCATAATAAAAACAGGACCCAACAAGCCATAATAGAAACTAAGCAAACCTGAATATTTTTATTCTAAATGTGTGAAGCAGGAATATCCTTTAATATTCAACAGTCTTTTAAATGAAACGTACACATTGGTGATGTCGGCTATCATACTTTCTGATCATCTTTACATGTAAATAAATATACTACGCACAGGCTAATCAGATCATTGAGACTTTGAGAAAAAATTAAGGGAAATTCTCAACGTGTGTGGGAATTAATAGATCAACACTGGTAACACAATAAGACATACTTAGTTAATAACTTAATAAAAATAGAGCCTCTGCCACCCAGTTATCAACACCACCTTCTCTTTTCTCTCCCAATTTCTCCCAGTGAATCTTTTGACAATATGTACTATGTAAACAAATTCTGTCAATGTATGCCAAAGTTTGTTTAGCTTTCTACATTATATAACTTGGCATAATATACTTAAAGTTATTTACGTTACGTGCGTTGGCACCATCCAAAGCAACATGCACCAGTTATGTAAGATTTAATATCACGACATCTCATAAATATTACAGGTTACTAACCTTTTAAAGAAATATGTTTCTATATATACAACATCCCATAAAACCTTGCATAACTAAGTGAATAATAAAGGTCCAAAACATATACCTACCTTAAGAAACCATGACAACGCTACATTTACATTGAAATGAAAAGAAAATTGCACTACGGAAAATTCTGACTGATCGTCTATAGATTCACCACCCGAGTGTGGTCTATTCGCAAACATCATGAGCCAGTACCACGTAGTAAAAGTAAGAGGCAGCTGCTTCTAACGCACTCTCGCGTTCGGACCATAATCATTTCATTTCATCATTGTCAATTATCATTCCATCCGAAAGCGAGAGGTTACCCCCTACTGCTGCTAACAAATCATGGCGCTGCTATTCTAAGCTGGGCTTAGCACATTCTTATAGCATAGGTATAGAATTTCGATAACATGTCCTATTGCGCAATACAATGAAATGCTGAACTAGCTTGCAAAAATACGTTTGTTCCTAATCTTAGAAAAAAACATCAAAAAGCAACGTTATTAATATTACCAACACAATCCTTGATAGCAATGATGGCACAATTTTATTACAGTTAAGTAACTGCTGGTATTCAGTTGTACGCCTACGCCTTTTACTTTTGTTCATGCGGCTTTCAATACTTAAGTATAACTTTCGTCAAGCCTCGCTTACCTCCGTTACTTCGCGGTTTTCCTTGGCAACCACAGGAAAGTAGTTGATAAGCCAGGTAGGTACTGCAGGATAAAACAATGAAAATGAGGTCACTGGTTAAACGTGTTTTTCATTGGAAACTTTGGTGTGCCAAGCAGAATTGATAAACAGATCAGTTTTTCTAGCTTTATTTTATGTCGGAGACGGTAAAATATTTTGATGTTCTTTTTTACGGAGATGGTACCATTTTTTAGGTTGTAGCCAACCATCAACTTCAAACATTATTATTTAGTGTTCTAAAAAGGTTTGCTTCATGAAGAACCCTAATACCTCTAAGTTTTGTCTTTTTCTGCTCTTTTATAGCTGACCTTACACGGTATATAATTTATTTTTAATCTTATTACTCATGTTTCAGCTCACGTAAAGCTGCCGACATAAAAGTTCGCCGCGTCCAAATTGGAAACAACTCCTGTCGTTCTGCCGTAATCTGTTTTTTGTTTCCTATAAAAAGTATTTAGATGATAATTTTGATAACATAAAGTTGTGAACTTGTGCTTAGAATACAAAATGAGCAATATTTCCATGTCACACGTGTCTTGCGTAATCCGAATCTAGTTTTTCAGTCATCTCCCCAGATAAATCTTAACACGAGTGACACATAAAGTATTGCCAACGTATAAATATTATAAAGCTTACATATTTCAATGGATTTTATTTAGGTGGAAAATCATACTTCTATAAAAAATCACACACTTTTATATTCTGAGCAATCTTAACTATATTTAATGTTAGCAAAAAAGTTGTCGTTTATTATAAAATAGCACAAACAAAATCCGTGTTAAAACCGTAACGTGGTTGTTTGTTTGTTGTTTGTTTTCAGTGGTTTGAAATGATATTGAAAGTGTTTTTAACCATATATATTGTCATTGGAAAGTGTCCTTTTTCGAAAACAACCAATATGTTTTCTACTTTGTCTAACAATATAATTAGATTTGAGATAATAAGGTTAGACTCGTATACTCGTAAAAGGTCTTAACCTCGATTACGACATATTGTACTTATACCTACAGTAGTACTGTTGTTTCTGTTACTTTTACTTAAGTTTTTTTGTTGGTAAAAAAATAAATATTAATATTTAATATGTCCACCTTAATTTTCACCACACACCTCAAAGTAGAAGTTAAAAAAATCTTACACAAAGTAAGTTTGCAATATCTAATATAGAGGATATTTTTAGATATTATAAGAATTGTTTTTGTTTACAGGTAACTTCACCGAATGGAGGTTTCGTCTTGTAGCCTGTTTGTTCTGCGGGGAACTTCTCCACGAGTTTGGTAACTTCGGGAAACTTGGCATTGAGTTATAGATTCCCAACTGCCTTCCAAATACTTATTTGTTTTGTTCACTTTGATCGTAAACAAAGATATCCATTGTGACGTATCAACATAAGATGTATTGAAAACATAATATCTTAAATCAGAATATTAGCATCGATTTTGTCGCGGATGGGTGACCATTTTTAGCACAGCGAGACTTTGCCTCGAAAAGCACGTAAAGCATCCGATATTCAGCATCATCCAAGGTTAGGAGGATGACGTGGTTCATAATTATCCCCGCAGTGTTATATTAAAGTTAAACAATCTCTGAATTTCCATTTACCAGCAGTCCTTGCCCGCTCTGGTACCGTTACTTGTTAGCGCGACACATGCGAATGACGTGTGGTCATCGTTGAACTACTGTGTAATTTCAGTTGGTTATATTACCTACTAGTTTATATTTAATATCTTATGACAAATAATTAAACTGAATTGTCTGTCTATGATTTTAAAATAAATACCAAAATGTAGGTGAAACTTATTTATAGGCATCATAAATTACCGTTTTGTCTGTCGGTATGAAAATTTGTCTCGAAACGGCTCAGCGTGTTTCAATGAAAATTTTACTTGAATGAAAGGGATAAAAACGTTAAATTTTCATGTATCCATTTCATGCATGGTTCAGAAAATATGAAATATAAATGTGAAACGGCTACTACTACAGCTAGTTTTGACTATATCTAAACACTAATTTCAAACTCTTTCAAATGAAGACTCTTTCAAATTCTTTCTTACCATAACGCGACATACAAAACAATTGAAATAGAAATGGTACGTTATTAAATCGTTCCATCTCTTATGCTCCAATATCTCACAAAGGCCATTGGTGAGCACATAACTCTTTGAACTCATACATTCAGTTCACATAAAACCACTTGACCTGAATAAAACACCGATGTCACATTTCTCAATTGGTAGTTGCATTTTATGTCACTAAAATAGGTCAAGTTTTTGTGTGGGAGCCGCTCATGCGTGCGTGATCCACTATCTAAGGTCTCGAATAGATGAGAGGCTCGATAGCGTCCCACCATAAAAAAGGCGGGATGTAGAACGCGTCCCGTCACCTTCCGTCCCACTTTAGATACTCGTGTCTCCCAAACCGCAATTTATCCCCTCCCCATCTTAATTACCACTTACATTAATTACCCCTACATATTTATTGTAATAGTTTCGTTTTGTGAAACAATGCGATTTTAGCATCCACCCGAGTCGGTATAGTTCGACGAGGTAATAAAGATTGCTGTAATTTATTACTTTTGAGATAATAGTCCATTAGACGTTGGGGTTCATAATAATTGATTATAAAAACCTTAAGCACTGTTTTGTTTAAAATATTGACACAACCTAGCTTCAATCCCTGAAGGATTGGGCAAAGATGTAATATTTCACACCCACGGTCCGATTGGCTGAATTTACAAAACAAATATCCAATGCGAAGTGTAACTAAAAAAACGTACATAGTAAACTTTTATATTTTTATTTTATGTGGTGTAGCATAGAATATCCTACGCTCGAAATATAACTTCAGAGGTAATAAAGAAGCATATAAATTCAAATACAAAAGATGAAACAGTTTCATTAAGATTGTTGTCCCTTAATCTGAGATTTTAGACCATTAACAGTATTCTGGTCCCAAGTGTAAATTTGTAATTATTGTTAATTCATGTCTAGAAGTAAATATTTTATGCAAAAAGGTTTGAAGGGAGCAGGTAACATCATTAGCTCGATACGACGAAGGCCTGGCTAGAAAACAACATTAAAATTTAACGTAATTATGTAAGTGTATTTTACATAGAGGTTTATCTAATATTTTTAGGTTAGTAGTACTATCGCAAATTATTAATGTAGATTTTGTGAAAGAGGAAAGCGAATGCAGAGTGCCAGATACAACTATTTAGGTCAAATAATAACATAGGTCAAGGTTAATAAGGTATTTTTATGGTCTGTAGGTGTATTCAAATTATAGTAAACTATTATAACTGCCTCGTTCACCTAGTGGTCCTTAGCGCGACAGCTACACTCGAGGTCCTGGGTTAGATTCCCAGGTCGAGCAGTGTTCATGGGTTTTTTATTAAATTCTTTGTACCAGTTCGGAGTTAGGAGTTGTGCTCGTTTAATAGCAACAAGATCACCCTAACATCAGGTGAGTACAAACTCAGTTGGTCATTTATCATTTCTTCGATAAAATATTTTTAAAGGCCTTTTTCCTCCAAAAAAGCTATAAAAACAAATGATATAATATATATATCTTCCTCTATAGTGAAACGGTACAACAAATAATACCTTCGACTTTGGCTGTCTCATAGCTTGAATCTTTAAGAACTATAGTTAGATTGTTAACCATTCGGTATTTGTTTAAAAAAAACAAGAGGCAACTATAAATGTTTATGGTTAATTAGTCATTCAAATAAAAGATCATCGTTTCATTCAAACGTGATTAAGTAAGTCTATGTAGGAAAAACAAAAGATGTTCAAGAATACGAAAAGGATTACATAGAATAGGTAACGTAAAACTAATTCGCTTTTCTTGCTTTGAGGTTTAGGAAGCACTCCAGGTCAACTGGTCCCGACAGCGAGGGACGCAGCACGTAGCCTATACGAAATTATCTGCCCCGAGAGAGGGCGCCCCGGGCGACTCGAGGAAAATATAAAACGAAAATAACTTGCGCTTACCTAAGCCTTGTGCCAGAGTTTTTTTACATTAACACGGAAAGGCTGCAAATAAAATGTTTATTTTAAATAAACGTTTGCTCTGGCAAGCCCTACGTGAAGTTGTTCCGGTGTCTGTTTGCACAAACGTGGCATGAAGGTAATTTACTTAGTGGTAATTTAGTTCGTAATTTACTTTTTTTGTACTTAACCACGTATAATTATTTCTGAAGACAATACAATAACGAAACGCCAATGGGTGAATTTCAACAAGAGATTTTTATGTGTCATTTCGGTGGGATTTTTTTATTTCAATGTTATCTACATATTTTTAGTGACAAATAAAACTTTAGCCTATTTTGTAACATTGTGCGTGAGTGGACATTAAATATCATCAAAACTTACATAAATATTTAAGGAAGAGATTTTTAAGAGTCCACTGAAATGAAAAGTGTCTACCGTAATGATAAAAATTACCACCGAAATGATAGACTGTGCACCGGAATGAAATAAATCCACCGAAATGATACAGTTAAGAACAACTGTGCCGGGCAGCCAGGGTTCCGTACTTTGTTAGGTTTGATTTTCACAAATTTTAGATAAACACTGAGACAGTTATTTTAATATCATAATTAATATACAGAATTACAGTTAGTATTACATATACCATTCTTTGAGGTTTTACTTAATAACCTCAAAGAATGATATTATGTAATGTTTATTATGATATTAATGAATTGTTCCTTTACTTATATAATCTTTGGTAATTCAGTACTCATAATAAATTATATAAAAATAAAGGTAAGGCACTTATAATGAAGGTACACCCTCGAAGTAATTATTTTGTTGACAATTAGTATCTAGAAATAATAATCTACACTGTGGTGACTTACACACGCATCACATCATCGTTGAGCCGAACAAATGTGTATCTAAAATATATACATGTACTAAATAGATAGATATATGTATATATTTTATATATTTAAATACACCCGAATACATACACTACTATACATACACCCGAATAATCTAACCTACACTCTAGGTAAAAGTACCTACATTACAAAACTATGACTTTGTATCTGACATAAGTATCTCTAAAACTTTATATATATCAGCCACCGAAATGAAACTATTTTTGTCCCCTTATTACTGAAATGATAAAATTACTTTTTTGGCGGGAAACGGCAAGACGTTGGGACCGGTGCGTTTGCGCCGAGAGCTTGAGCCGGATTGATCCGAAGTGAGGAAAGGTGAGAGGGGCGTAACAACGCAATGTTGACGTGGCTATTCTACTAAAACTTACTGTCCTCTGAAATGATAACTTTTTTCCAGACAAAAGTTAACTGCCTGTCAAATCCATGAGAAAGAAGATAAAGAAACAAAAATAGTTTTATTTGATCGAATATGTAATAATTTAATGATATCAAAATCGATTTAAATCCATAATACGAATGTATTTGCAGGGGAAGGTATTTTATGAACGGAATTGGGTTCGGGACAGGCCACCGTGATGATAAAATAACACTTTATAATTATTTTTTTTGGTATATTAAAGGGTAGAAATCAATGAATTTTTTTGTCAAGGTAGAGGAGTACTTAAACTATTGAGGAAAAATTTATAAAATTAAAAATCAGCACATTGCACTACCGTTCTCAGGTTTGCCGTGTATTTTTTTTGCTTGCGCAATTCACCCCAATATTGTAACCCCGCCCGACGATATCTGCATATTGTGTAAACCATAGTCGTAATACTGAATACGATATCACGCCATCTCGTTTGAAATAACTGTTACGAGCAGGAGAGCGACTTGGAACTGAGTAGTTCTTATACGAAGAAACTCGGTGGATAGTATATTAAGTTGTGCGACTTCCGTTTGTACCATTCATAAATGTTTCGATGTAACATTACTAAGAACACGCATTTGTAGTAAAAGCGTGTTCTCGCCATAACTCGGGCGACCTCAGACCGCACGATATTAAAACTATAAAGTGCCGCGCGCGACCGATTCGCCCGCCCCTTACGACTCGCCTGCGACCCAACCAACTTTTTGTTTTTCACCTTACGTTTAATCTACATTTTATTTAGCACTTTGATTTTTATTGCGCTTGTAAACCTTTATTGAAAAAATGCTAAGTGAGTTATATATTTCCTGTTAATGAAATAGGAATATAGGTCAAAGTGAATTTGTTTATATGAGATGGCATAAGAAAAACATATTCAAATGGAAGATGGAAAAGGATATGCGTGTTTATGACGCTCCACGGGGACTCACACGTTGAACTTCCCGACGTAAGTACACCGGAGTAAGAAGGGGTGAGCATAAAATGACTAAGTTATCGCTCTCAGAAGACGTATATAGTCGTAAAAGTCTGAAACGGAGCTACTCATACGAAAATAATCAAGAGCAAATCGATGTTTGAAGGGTTTTACTTTTGGTGACGTAACAATGTCGGTGGCTTGACTCATTTGTTTCCAGTAAGAGGTCTGTTACAGTAATTGGGGGCACAACAAGTGTCGTTAGGGTGTTTATTGCTCGGTTGACGTACACAGGGTTACTAGTATAAGTGTAAGTGTAGCGACTGTCTCCTATTCAACTAATTAAATGGGTCTTCTAACACTTTAAGACCACATTTAAGATAAAATACTGCTTTTAACTGAATTGTAAAATAAAATTTTCAAAGTAGGTACTTCGACGTTACAGCAAGTTAATTATGTATTATACAGACAACGTAAACAAGTTAATTTTGATTCCATTGTTCTAAGTCCAACAAAACTTCGTTATAAATGCTTTAAATATCTAACAACAATGAAATTGTTCACTGAATTCAATGCAAGAGTAAAACCTTTTTAACAATGAGCAACATTGAAAGTTTTGCGATATTCATTACGAACGCAAAATAATTGTTGATGTACAGATCGTAGCGAAATTTGAAGTGTACTTAGAAATTATTACTCGTCCCCTTCCTAAGAAATGTGGGAGTTATAATGATAGTTGCAGTAATAATATATTGTGGCGAATGAATAGTTAAGAGTGAGTTCTTACAAGTAATATATGTAGAAAAGTTCGTGAACTTACAGCGAAGTTCTTATATATGTTAAGCAGAAATTACCCAATTCGTTGTTAATGTTTTAATTATTCTTTTCATTTTCAGTATTTCATTAGCGTTAGGTAAAATTTGCCAGTAATCGCGTTATTTATGCGCACAGTCGAGTATTAATTTTACGCTTATATTGTCCCGTTTGTTTGTTGTCTTGCAAAGCAAATCTTGCAAGTCAATTTTGACCCACTTTCCGGTGCTCATTTGACCTTAAATTTGATACACAGTAAATGTGATGACATTAATGTAAAAATTAATGATAAAATAACAGTTAATTTAGAATTCTATTCCCTCTTTAATAGTTATCTAACCAAAAAGTTCAAAAATAATCTAATAACCAAGAAAGGCTTTTATTTTACAATGTACCTACTAAAAGGAACTAAATAATAAAGATATTCATAAAAACTTGAAAATAAGAGCTTATAATTTTTACAAATCAATCAAAACACATCAACAAGTCTTTTAGATCTTCACAAAATCAGTTATATTTACATTATTTATGACATATAGCCCATTTTACTGATCGACCCTTATCCCTAGTACTTATTGGTCTCCTTACAAAACTAACAGTATCGGGTTAGGTAAAAATCTTTTGCCGAAATATCTGAGAGCGGATACGACGCGTGGGTCGTCCGAACCTCTGTTCACTGTAACGGTAGGAATCAATCACTATTGTCAGCTCCCGGTATAAATCAAGCTAACTTTATATTTGCGGTTCAGCCGGCTCTTCCGTGTCTCTCCATCCGTCCATATTGTCCGCACGTTGAATTCAATAAGTCTTGTTTATCGGGACCTACTCCATACTATGAGATTTATCTTATCGAGAATTCCAATCGGATGATTTCTATTGCGGCACTGCCTAAGCAAACAGTTTCAAATATTTGTTCTATTTTCTTCCTTGAAAATAAAGAATATGAGACTGAAATTTCGTTTTCATTGTCAATGTTCCAACGTCGCTTGAAATAACGGATTAAAAACACTCGTACATGATTAATTTTTATTTTTCCTGAACGTCATATGAAAATCCCGAGCTGCTTTAAAAAATGCAGAAATATCGTGCAATTTGCATCGCCACCTGTTTTCCTGGATTTAATTGCATTTATTTCTTTAATGCAATATAAACTTTTTTTATATTGAATGCAGACATACTATCAGAAATAGATCAATAATTTTGTTCCTATACTTTACACAATTTTTTTTAATAAAATCGAATAACTGTTTTTGTTTTTTTTTTTGTTTAGTGCAATTTTCAGGAATACAGGAAGTCGCACTTAATTGAAAAATCATTTGACAGGTACAAAATACACCACACACACGTCACGTAAAAAAGCGTTAAAAGTAATTCCACAGCATCTATATTACGAAAATCCATAACTTATTTCCCGAATCAATTTCCAAAATTAGACCAATATTTCACATCGTAGTTTTCTGTATTGCTCTTCTATACATTATAGCCGAGTCGCAAGTTAGCTTCCGAAGTCATTCCTTAACGGCAAGATAGAAATATCCCGGATAAAATATTGCCGAACAGCGATACAGACTACGTTATCGTTTGGATCCTTTTCATGCCCAATAGGATATGGTATTGGATTGAATGTGTGACAGAGCTACACAAACTGAGAGCGATACGCCCCGTCCCTCTTGTGTGAACTCAAATACACGTAATGTACAAAGACCTTCGTATTCCACTACCTGAACTAAGCTAAAAGTTAGTAATAAACCGTGACTTCTGAATGCTAACGCGAGACGCTCCGTTGAACTTCGCTTCTGATAAAACTTTAACTAGCGCCTCCGCGAAAAATTATTGTCAGACTAAGCGAAGCACCGCGGCACCGTAGCACTTAGATTCAATATACTTCGACTGCGAAGCAATTGTTTACTCACTTCACAAATATTATATTTACACTACGTCTTTTGTTACGCATGAATAAATGTAAACATATTTGGGAAAATAATCTCGACGTTGACTCAACATGAGATTACAGATCTACGAAATTGATATTTATGTACGGAGTCTATTTACGAATAAATTGAAATATGACATGTTTCTTCATGGACTTACTGAATTCATTTTGTGATAGCTTGTTTTAATTTTATCCCTTATTAAAATAATACGTAGGTATAAAACAGGCTGCGAATAAACAGTAACAAGAATAAATCATATTAATTAAAGCCGCTTCCTGTGGCCCCCCTCTCCCTTGCCCCCACATAGTCCACTGTCAGACATTTTGTGCATTCTCTTTTCATTATTTTCGCATGTTTCTCTGCTAGGATGATTAAAACTCGGCTGTTAGCTGCCCAATTTTAAGAAAAAACTTTGCAACAGCAGTAACGCTAGGAATCTATTAGGTTATTAAAGTTTGCATTGCTTTATAATTTGTTACGACAAAATAATATGAATAAGTATTTGGAAAAAATATGGCAGTCGTAAACATGGTGCGGCCATTATCCAACCGCGACCGACATGTCGCAGGTAAGTAATAAATTAATACATAAATTACACGGGATTGAATGTTTATAAACGTCACGTAACCTTCTGAAATCCCTCCATTAGACGTTGTTTACTTAGTCGGTGCGCAAATCTTGAGAGGTCGACTTACGAAAATGCCCCATGAATATGCGATGACACAAACCGTACACAGTTTTTCCATTTAGAAACCATAATGAAATCTCACGCACGCGCTATATTTGTTTTTCAATCAGACGTTTATGCAAAAGTATAAACAAAGACATTACGTATACATCTGGAAATGAGCATTCTCTCTTTAACATAAGAGCTTTCAAAGTACAACACTTATCACAATTGCATTATATTATTTCTTTGTTATTACTCCAAGTTTTCGCTGTTACAATTGAAACCTCTCCGAAAACTTCATTCTCAATTCAACAGCGTATTTCGAGAAAATAACACGCTTTGTACTTGTAAATAAAAAATTTCAAACATACCTGCGCACCAAACGATGTTCTAAGTAATACATCAATGGAATTAGAATTTAAAAATTAATCAAAACATTTGTGTACGTCAAAGCAGAAGTGGCCTAAAATAAAACGTGATGAATTGAGTAAATAAAAATGTGTCAATCTAGGTACGGTGTGTGCTATTGCAGCTATGTGTTAGGACAACTGAATAGAGTACTGAGTAGAGTAGTGTTGCCAATGACAACAATAAAATGGGTACGTATATGGGTGAATTGCGCAAGCAAAAAAAATACACGGCAAACCTGAGAACGGTAGTGCAATGTGCTGATTTTTAATTTTATAAATTTTTCTTCAATAGTTTAAGTACTCCTCTACCTTGACAAAAAAAATCATTGATTTCTACCCTTTAATATACCAAAAAAAATAATTATAAAGTGTTATTTTATCATCACGGTGGCCTGTCCTGAACCCAATTCCGTTCATAAAATACCTTCCCCTGCAAATACATTCGTAATATGGATTTAAATCGATTTTGATATCATTAAATTATTACATATTCGTTCAAATAAAACTATTTTTGTTTCTTTATCTTCTTTCTCATGGATTTGACAGGCAGTTAACTTTTGTCTGGAAAAAAGTTATCATTTCAGAGGACAGTAAGTTTTAGTAGAATAGCCACGTCAACATTGCGTTGTTACGCCCCTCTCACCTTTCCTCACTTCGGATCAATCCGGCTCAAGCTCTCGGCGCAAACGCACCGGTCCCAACGTCTTGCCGTTTCCCGCCAAAAAAGTAATTTTATCATTTCAGTAATAAGGGGACAAAAATAGTTTCATTTCGGTGGCTGTAATAACTCGTGCTAGATTCGTGTAATTTAGTATATATATAAAGTTTTAGAGATACTTATGTCAGATACAAAGTCATAGTTTTGTAATGTAGGTACTTTTACCTAGAGTGTAGATTAGATTATTCGGGTGTATTTGTATTTAAATATATAAAATATATACATATATCTATCTAGTTAGTACATGTATATATTTTAGATACACATTTGTTCGGCTCAACGATGATGTGATGAGTGTGTAAGTCACCACAGTGTAGATTATTATTTCTAGATACTAATTGTCAACAAAATAATTACTTCGAGGGTGTACCTTCATTATAAGTGCCTTACCTTTATTTTTATATAATTGATTATGAGTACAAAATACTAAAGATTATATAAGTAAAGAAACAATTCATTCATATCATAATAAACATTACATAATATCATTCTTTGAGGTTATTAAGTAAAACCTCAAAGAATGGTATATGTAATACTAACTGTAATTCTGTATATTAATTATGATATTAAAATAACTGTCTCAGTGTTTATCTAAAATTTGTGAAAATCAAACCTAACAAAGTACGGAACCCTGGCTGCCCGGCACGGTTGTTCTTAACTGTATCATTTCGGTGGATTTATTTCATTCCGGTGCACAGTCTATCATTTCGGTGGTAATTTTTATCATTACGGTAGACACTTTTCATTTCAGTGGACTCTTAAAAATTCATCCTTAAATATTGATGTAAGTTTTGATGATATTTAATGTCCACTCACGCACAATGTTACAAAATAGGCTAAAGTTTTATTTGTCACTAAAAATATGTAGATAACATTGAAATAAAAAAATCCCACCGAAATGACACATAAAAATCTCTTGTTGAAATTCACCCATATGTGGCAACGTGTGATAGAGGCGCGGGCGCGGCTCGGCAGCGGCGCAGCGGCAGCGCTGAGAGGAAGCGCGATTTGTATTTGCCATCGTCAGTTTTTCCGCCAGCCGGATACACTGCGCGCTCAACACTGCTTTCGAACTAACGAACCATTTGCTGACGACCATCCAACCGATATATTTATCCCAATCATTTGTTTTTCTTTGCCCTATTTTGCTTTAATCACGATTTGCATCTGTAATCTGTAGCCTGCAATCGAACGTGAGTTTTGCTTTTTCAATTTTGCCGATTTAATATACTGCAGTTTGAGAAATAAATAACATGATCACATCTATGTAATAAAAAAGTTCTACAACTTATGAATGGACTTATTCTTGAAAATAATTAAACAATACGACGTATTTATGTTAAATATAAATGTTATGTTAAATTATCATTTCTAGACATTTCACAATGTATAGAAATAAACATTAAAAAGTTTAAAAAAATGTACCTACAATATTTTTTTGCTTACGATAATTTCTAGAAATTAAAATCTTATTTTTAAAGGAAAGTACAAATGAAATAATCCTAAATGACCTCTCATGGAAAATCACCATCAAAGTTTTGAGAACGTCCTTTGACAAGAAATAAATTCCTCTTTCCGAAACAGGAAAATTTTAATACCGACCATTTATAAGTTTTTCGGCGTTCAGTAAAATATTCGTTAGACATTAATAACACTCATTTTTTCCCTCTAAATATCGTTTGAAAAAACTGTTAAGGAACACAATCACGTTTCACCAACTTATTACATTTTCAGTTATTTAGGCTGAAGATGACTAAAACTAATGAAGTTGACACCGGTTGTTAAACCTCTATGTACCTATAAGGAGTTCGTTATTTATTTTGTTTTTATTTAAGGCACCCTAAGTATTCGAATTTTAAACGTGCCAACTTGTGTCGGCAAAAAAGCAGGTATTTTAAACCGCTTCGCATCCACACGAGCCATTGTAGGTGGCTGTATGCCAAATGAGTTTTGTGATGGAGTCCCCTTGTGAAAAGGCAGATTGTGAGCGTGTCTCCTTGGCTAAATAACGTCTCGGTAAAGCACACAGGGACAAAGCGCACACGGTATGTTTGTGTTTTGTCACTTGTCAAATTGAGACCCAATTCCTGAAACTAATTATTGCCCTCTCCAGCAGAGTGAAATGGCTCTTTAGAAACTATACATTTCATTTGATGCGTGTTTCAGACATTTTGATATAGTGTGATTATACAGTCATGTTCCGTTCTACATGTAATACAAATTTAACCAATTTTGAAGAATGTGGAAATTATAAAAACCACTTTTTTGATCAAATGGGTTTTGATCATTTCGCCTACAGTACGTAGGCGAAATGATCAAAACCCAAAATGAGCTTTTCTTATTTTAGTGCATTATCAACGAGCTAGCAGGCAAAATAAAATAAAAAAGTGGTTTTTATAATTTCCACATTCTGTGTATTTTTCTAAAAGAACTTGAGAAGAAATTGTCATAACAGCATGTCTGAAATAATGCTCTTATGCCATTGTATTTTTGATGACATTATATTTTTCGCCGAGATTTATACAGATCATTTTTATCGAATTGGTGTCGACAGTCAGAAGTATGAATAAATTAATTAATATGCATAATAACACGTATCATACACAAGTTCTACGAATATAAAATAACTGTAGGTGTGTACCTAGAACATACATAGCATTGAAAAGTTAACTGGAAGAGAATGCCATATTGTATGTAGGTAAGTACGTACTACTGTTTTAAAAATAAAATAAATAAATAAAAACATTCATGTCCACGCATATTCATGTAATGGATATGAATGATTATATTCATATATTTAACTTCTACAAGTATTTAAAAATAAATAAAGGTACCAGCGCCGCAGTCACAAAATAAACACAGACTACGCCTGCTATATAGCATTAATTTCTAATTATCTCTTCAACATAAAAATAAAAGCATTACTTAACTACATAGAAGTATCTCACAATAAGTGGAATAAAATAATTGTAGTGAAAGAACTAATTAAAATGAAATGTAATACAAAGATAATATAATTTGGGGTAAAAAATTAAGGATCGTGAAAATACAAAGACAGTTTATTATCAGTTTTGAATTAAGGGGAAAAATAAAATGTAAAATGAGGCGATGAGGCGCGGATGGCGCATAACTTTTTTCTCGTTTATGTCATAAAACGTAGAGGTAATTTCAAGCGGGTGCAATTTATATTTTGCAAGCGACGGTTCCGCGCGTCGGACTACATAAAGCCTTCACCACTTGCATTTCGGAGGCTGCTTACTATCATACTATTAAACTGTTGGATACAAGTATTATATTCAGATATAGAGATTTCACTTTAAAAGCAAATGTAAATATCTATACCGCGCTCTGTTTTGAGGAGTCATCATAACATAGATCCCCATTGTGACCAACAATACGGAAACTATTATATGCTACCTTCACCACTATCATTACTCATAACGCGACGGGCCTTTTTTGTCATGAAAAAATCCTCGCGGATATAGTGTAAAAATCTTAGGGGTCACTCCGGCATTCAGGTCCATGAGCAATGAACAACATTTAAATTAGGTACGTTTCCGAGACTCGAATGAAATGGTTATTTAACCTTCAAGAATTATAAGTTAGCTGTACGGAACTTAGATATTGATATATTGATAATATATTATATTAGATTTTGAATTATCGACGCTACTCGTGACCAGAGGGCTAGATTATTTTTGGGCCAAAGAATCAGCATTGCCATTCAACGTGGCAATGCTGCCAGTCTTCTGGGCACGTTACCAGATGACAGCGATGAGGAGTACTTTGACGCCTAGGTGCGGAAATTTTGGTTTTTATTTATTATTTTGTTAATATTAGTACCTTATACGTTTTATAAAACGTTATGTAAATAATTAACTAATTATATTTCGGATATTGAGGTAAGTAAATTAGTATTTCTCGGTTGTTGGGTATTCTTCCGCCCAGAAGTTTGCGTTGATTAAGATGAATTTGTTGGATGAAATTCGCTGACTGCGGGGAAAAAATAAGCAAGATTTACACGAGAATATAAATTGAGGTGGTAATGCCAAGCGAGCGCAGATTTTATATTATGCATCAGTTACCCACTGAACTATCGCGGCGTTGTATGTACGTACACTGCATATGTATGTTGATTTTTAAAGCGCTGCAACGCTACGCTCCGAACGCTCACTAAACTTAGCGAAGTTTGTTTAATTCGCTGCCAAAGCATTCAAAAAGATTTATAATTTAAAACGATGAATAACGTTACTCATGTATCTTCACAACGAAAGTTTTTGAATAAGCAGCGTAAATTTTCGTTGAAATAAACTGAGTCATTCCTTGATTCAACCAAAATATACAACTTTACGAACACTTTATGGCGTTGGTTTTTGAACAGCAATTATAATTTTATTCTGTTCTGTTGAGTTTTTGTACTAAAATCAATATCAACAAGGATTTATGTTTGAAATTTAAAATTAAATAACTAAAACTGACTTACCTCGTAATAAATTACCACTGCGAAGTCCTTATTGTATACACACAACACTTGCACAGTTAGACAGAATGGCGCACCTAGTCTTTACCGAGAAAATTACAGACTAATGGAGACAACGAACAACACATGTAAAAAGCATTTAATATAGTGCTACCTAACAAGAGACACTGGAGACTTATTTTGTTATTCGTAATTGGCTACGATCAGTTACTGTGTTTTTTAGCTATTACGATGATTGTTGCGCACTGTCACGCAAATGTCACGTACTTGATCGCCGCGCGAACACCGATTTTCCTGAAACAAATGAATGATAAATCAGTTTTGCGAATCAGACAGGAGGCTAGACAAGTTATCAAACGAATAAAAGTAAAATATATGGAAATGACATTAGTGCCAGTCTGATTTGTCGAAAGCTTGTGTCATTTCCATACATTTTGTTTTTATTCGTTTGTCGATTCTAATGTCAAATTGCAACTTGTTTAGGCCTCCAGAAAGGATAGTTTTAAGCCTATCCATTAACGAATAAGGGCTTGAAACTACTCGTAAATAAAATAATACTCGGAAAATAATAATAGCTATTTATTTATACGAGCAGTATACTTGCAAATACTTAGCAGCAGCTTATCTGTTATTACTATATTAGTCGGCCGCCTGACCTAGACAATGGCAAAAGTAGGCGGTACGCGTGTTACTACTACACGTGCCTCTAAGTAGGTACCGAGGCAGGTTTCACTTCTTGAAGAGGTCCGGTTGCTATATATATAATCTGCAGATAAAATAAAAGTCGGTTCGTGAAAACTACTCTTAACAATTGTATTACAATTTGCCTAAAAGCATCCCCAGCAATGTTGCTTTGAACTACCACAAACTCATAAATCGTTTTATACTCTAATTGTAAATTATGCCTATCCGTTGCTAAAAAGAAACCCAAGAAAAATACATTGGGTTCTATGTAATGCAAACAAGGACAAATAATATCCTGCACGCTAAGGTTTCATAGCGGGTACCACAATCCGGCTTAAATTATGATAGCCTGCACCAGTGTTCTCAAGACAGTAATTAAATATGACAAACTGGCGGCAAATTGTGGGTTTTAGTCTAGCTTTCACTGAATACTGTATAAAAATATATTTCAACATCTGAATAGATGGTATTTTTGGTGGCTAAAGTTAGTACTGCTTTTAAACAACCCTTTTGTAAACCGTCCTCCTGGATAATCACTACAGTAATTACACATTGCGTCATAACGTAAATAAATACTGTCATAATCACCACGTTTGTGAGAACTGAAGATCGATACGATGACAAGGCAACTTTCGATTAATCATTTTTAGATGAACATTAGGAAATTGCTAAAATTTTACTATGAATTCTAAATACAGATTAAATCTAGAGAAATTGCTGAAAAAGAGTTCTAATGAGGCCATATTCTGCAATAATAGCGGGGGATCAGTTCAGAATATATAATTCGTAGCAGATCCTTAGCGAATTTCTAACGTCGCCAGGAAGAAATGCTGAATAAATTCTTTGGATTTAGTGAGTATAAGGTATCCGTTAAAACCCTGCAGGAAAACCGTGAAAAAGGCTAGAAAATTTACTATAACTGCAGTAGATATTTGTAGGGTAATTATACCGTAGAGTCGTTGACTATATTCGTTCCGATATGCGTCGCTGCCGTATTTTGTAACTAAGTTATGACGCAATTAGCGTCGTAACCCAAATAGCTGATACATTGTGTTTCGTCCTTGATCCCCCAATTTACATGAATTTGTTCTAAAAATATTTATTACCACCACCAGTTAAGTAGTGCGTGAACACGTACTAATTGTTATATTTTCTGTTCAGTTAGAAATTGAATTAATTAATTATTCTATAAGCCGTTGTGCTCGGAACAGAAATATAAAAAATAACAGGTCTTAAAGGTTCTTGGCATACGACCACTCTAGCTTGGCACCTGTGTAAAATAAACTATCTTACAGTGAGCCCGTAATGAGATAATTATTATTTTGAAACAAAACTGCTTCGATATATCTCCAAGCTAAGCAGGGAGGCATATAGGCACAAAGGTACATGGAGCGTTGTTTAATACGTGCTATCAGTGCAGCAATAACAAAGTTTGTTCTTCGTATTCTGTTAGAGCATAACGAGCAAGACAAACTTAGTGCACAATAATCTGGTGGCGTGAACACAACACGAAGCGACGGAGTCCCCAGCATTTCCATTATTTACCGTAGCGGTTTGTGCTCGCTTTCACGCAAATGAATTGGACAATAAACCGGCAAACATCCGTCAACTTTTCCTTAATGAAACTTTTTGATAATAAAGCAGAATAGCATTGAAAAGGTGTTGTCTTTGATCAGTTGCCCTTCTTTCAAAAATTTTAAGCTTGTTACAATGAACGCACAGGAACAATGACAATGGCATTGGGTTAACTTTCTTTTCAAAGGAATTGAATCGAATTAGGACAGTGTTTCTTATATATTTCAGAAATATAATGTAAAGGGTTAAAATTAATGGTTCTATGAAATGAATGGAATTAAATTAATTATAGTATTTTGTTTTGAAATACTAGAAAAATAATTCCAATACATAAAACATAATAATATTCCTTCGAATTTTTTCGATTTTTTCCTTCATTAAAAATAACTTGTAATCTTAGCATGGAAAATGCTTAAAAAATACAAAAAGATACATAATAATATATTAAAAAGTGAATTAATAAAAACTACTTATGAAATGTCGGTATACCGTGTGTTTGCCATGGTCTGGTGCCATGCACTGGTCGCTCCGTTTTGTCAGTATTTAAGCCCTCGTATTTAGCGAATTTCTTAATTATTTACATGCAGGCAGCAAATTTTGGAAAAATAGACTACAATGTGATCAGACTACATGAACTCTAGTGCCTGACGGTACTAGAGATTGAGCATTATTGACAAGAAAGCCCAGGGTTGTGCCGATTGTAATAGCTACTACTGAATTTATATCCAACACAATAAACTAAATCGAATGGAGAAAATAAAAACTGTTTACAATTCGCAGTACACACTTACACATCTTGGCTTAATATAATGTTTTACATATATTAACTAATTGATTGCTATTTAAGTAAAATTGGAGTAGATTGTGGAAAAATATTAGATAACCGAGCGACGGAGCGCATAGACGTTCATATGGTTTTACCGGACAATGTTAAAATATTTATAAAAGTGTAAGATAGTCGTAGTCATTTTATTTTTCTTTAACTTAATTTAATTTCACCGTGTAAGGCTAAAATAAATAAGTAACTAAATATAAAAGGTCTTTTTTTTTCATTCTATCCTCAGCCTAAGATGATACGTTAAGATCGTGTCCCTAAATTGACGTACGACTTTCAAAACTCCCGATTGAGATCGTCCGATCCGATCAATAACCGATTCAGTTCCATTTGATTATTTATCAAGCGATGTAGTACTGTAGTTTTTAGCGCAGATTCTAGCAGTACAGCGACCATAATGTTTCTACGCTTCCCAATACGAAACTTTCAACAAACGAGTAATTTTAATAATTAAGTAATAATTTTCAAGGTACATTACCTTATATCTCCCATCGATTTATTCAAGATGCACCGGCCGTGGTCACGCGCAAACTGCCACGGCGCCGCGCGGGCACGAGTTTGGCGGGGCGAGGGCGATGAATTTTTGTATTACCCTCATCCTCAATTGATTACAGGCAGTTGAAACTAGTGATTGCAGCAACGCAACGTAACAATGCGATTATTTATTCGATTATTAAATTTTAATTACTATGTAGTATCGACTATTGATTTTTTCTAGCGTAAAAGTAAACTATCCACTTGTTTGATATCCATATCCTTATGATGTGTATCTACATAGAAATGAATCGAATATGCGTTCTGTAGTTTCTGCCTACCCTTATGCGAAAATTGAGTGTATGAATCTCATACATTTCCTTCTTAAATATTTAGGTACTCTTCTAAGTAATGAGTATAGTATGTTGTAATAGCACCCCAAGGTTCTCCGAAATAAAGTATAATTATAAACTTACGTCTAATTGCACTTATTCTTGCCATTTTTAATAACACACAACAGAAAATTCTTTTTTCCAAGGCTGCATCTATTCCACCGGATCCGATAACAATATAAACAAATGTGTTTCCAAGTAGGTATTAACATAATAGAAATCTAACCTCAACGTATTTGTGATATTTAAGGAGAAAGACTTAATAAAGTACGAATGCGAAACGCGTGGGCTGCTTGTTATTTATAATTTATCTTTACTCTTGTTATGAGCGTGTCGGTTACAAATGGGACAATTCTTTCACCCCCATGGGAGTCATACATAAGAGACGACATTTGAGACGTTCTAGAAAAATAAACAGTTATATACAACGTACCAATAACAATAACTTCGCCTTAACTTTACTTCGTCAACCATCAACATAATTATTGACAAGAGATCTCATTGTAGTTGCAGTGTTTATGTAGTTATTAATTGGTAATTATACGCTAATCAAGTAAATGGCATACTTTCTGCAATCGATATAGTTCAATGACGGCATCAATCGGAATTGATCGTACGAGAAAATAGTATAAAGAAATCGATACCGGTTAAATTATGTGAGTAGTACCTCTGTTGGGAGATAGTAGTAAAACGGTGGTTGCTTGATCTTGAATGTGTTTATTTCGTATAGAAGAAGTTACAGGTGATTATTGGCGGTGCACAGTCATAGCAAGTATTAGTAGAGAGTGAAGGTAATGAATTTAATATTACAGATTACTTGTCACACACGAGTAGGTACAGTAGGTAGGTAAAATACAGACGCACGCGACGTGTGCTCGCGCCGCCCGTCGTAGCAGAATAGTAGTGTGGGGCCGCCGGCCGGCCGGCCGCGGCGCCGAGGCCGTGAGCGCGTTCCTCCCGCGCACCCCTCAGGCGCCATTGCTATGTACGGCGCGGAAGCCGGAACATCCTCCCCCCCTTGGGAACTTGATTCCCAAGATCATCAGGCATTAGTCCTTCCAAGATGCAGAGTCTATGAACTGCACGTTTGATGACGCCGCCCTTGGTCAAAACTTCGGCGACTCTCGGCACTCCATCCGCACCTTGGTGTAGTAAAGTAATCCTGCCCATTGGCCAGTTCATGGGCGGTGAAGAATCCATGATTAAGACGAGGACTTCTCAGGTGTCAACTGTTTTTATGGTTCCTGTTGATCTTTCTTCAAGTCCTGGACTCCATTCTTCTTTGTCCGCTACAACAACAGAGAACGAAATGGAAGTTTCAACAACAGAGCGTTCGCTGTGGAGACCTCGTCTTGGAAGCATCTTGCAAGGACGCATCTTGGAAGGACTAATGCCTGATGATCTTGGGAATCAAGTTCCCAAGGGGGGGGGAGGATGTTCCGCGCCGTACATAGCAATGGCGCCTGAGGGGTGCGCGGGAGGAACGCGCTCACGGCCTCGGCGCCGCGGCCGGCCGGCCCCACACTACTATTCTGCTACGACGGGCGGCGCGAGCACACGTCGCGTGCGTCTGTATTTTACCTACCTACTGTACCTACTCGTGTGTGACAAGTAATCTGTAATATTAAATTCATTATCTTCACTCTCTACTAATACTTGCTATGACTGTGCACCGCCAATAATCACCTGTAACTTCTTCTATACGAAATAAACACATTCACGATCAAGCAACCACCGTTTTACTACTATCTCCCAACAACCTCCATAATTTGATGTTGACTTACCTACTTATTATTGAGCGTAGTTTATCAATTGACATAAACTATAAACCTTTAAATTACACTAATCAGTACCCGTTATTTTATTTAATGATGACGAAAAAGGACAAATCGTGCCATAGATGATGTGAATAATAATGGATTATCTCATTAAGGATGCCTAGCCAGTATGAGCTGAATTTTCCAAATATATATAGTTCACAGTTAACACACACATTTTAACATAACTTCAAACTTATTTACAGTTTAATAGAAAAAAATAGTGTTGAATGCCTACGTTAAAATTTCATTGAGATATTATGACTGATTGACATCGAGGACAAAAAGCGCTACTTTGTTGAGGGCGCAAGCACTATTTAAGTAGTTGGTAAGTAGGTAATATTTAACTGTCATGCTTAAAAACTAAAGTAAATCGTACTACTTACGTGAATCCTAAGGAAATAATTCACAAAGTAAAGTTCTTATGATGATATTGTATGTGCCATAAAATATATTTTTTTTAAGAAAGACGTTTCATGAATTCCGTTAAATAATAAAAATTTGAAAAAACTATAAATTTTTTTACTATTAACATTTTTGCTAGTAACTTTGGCAAATTTAAACTGGATTTGAAAAAAAAGCTTACACTAAAACTGGTATCAGGAAAAATAAAAAGCATTACTTTACCGCTGATATCATGTTTTCCGTAAATTCTGTATCAACACGCGTAACATAATGACGTATACAAGGGCTATGTTGACAATATTGCCAAAAAATACATTTCCTGCCCTTGTCTACGGTTGTAATGTTACAAAGGAATGATTAAAAATCTTATTCTATTACGTTTTGTGTTCTCAAATCAGTTGTTTTCCGAATCTTCATACGTTTACAAAACGTTATCCTGCTAACATGGATCATTTCTTATCCGTCATACTATATAACGGTTCCGCCTAGATGCCGTAAACACACCATAAAAATAATGTCAAAAGTAATACTTATTTTAGCGGCGTTTCTCTTTCGCAACGTGCCGCTGGAGGATTGGCTTTCGTTGTCATAACACATACGGACGTGTGTCAACATGATATAAATATTTACAGAGTCATGTCAAGAGAGCATATGTCAGAAAATAGGTGAGCGTGATTCAAAGGATATTTTATCGCACGTGACCGCGCGGATTGCACCTCAGCGGCTCACCGGCTCACCCGTCACCCTCACCCTTGTCAATCAAACCCTTGCTGTAAACTATGTTTCAGTTTCACCACTCGAAACAGTTAATTGCTTAATGGAATACCACAAGAATCCCACACAAATGAGGGCAGCGTATGTTATGAACTTAAAATTTGTATTAAATTCTTCCGTAATTTAAATATTATTAACCGACATATTTTTACTTTTATTTACTAAAGGCGTGTGTGTAGACTCACGCCTTTTTCTCACAGAGAAAGGTTAGAAAGCGTCATCCTTGGACAATGAACATCTTTTTGCTTCTGTATATTGTATTTTTATTGATTAATAAAAAGAATCGTTTTGTACATGTTACTGCCCTGTTTGATGCCCTGTTTCACAACCTCCAAGTAAGTTGCTTTTAAATGACTTGGCAGATAATATCATACCAATTTTGTTCCATTTTTTAATTTATTTCGTAAATAGCAGCAATCCATACATGTTGAAACAAGCCCTAAATATCTCTGCTACATAACAGACACAGGCTTAATCTATATTAGGTCAAAACTTCTCATTGTTTATCTCAATGTTTATTATGTATGAGAATGCAACTAGCAAGAAGAAAACAACTATTCTTTTGTGATTCGTTCGCGAAAGCAAACAATAGATAATTCCGTTAAACATGTCCCAAAACAAGTTACAGCCACTACGTTATGCTGCTGTTGGCAAAAGTTTGGACATTTTTACTGTCTACGGAAATCTTTACTTGAGAAAACACGAAATGGGTAACCGTGTTTCGCGACTTTATCACGTGGATCTTGACAAACTGTCGACTAGACGCTGATAGATGCTTCAATGGACTGTTATCATAATCAACTAATAATGATGAGTCCTCGAATAGGCGGCGCTTTTCAAGTAAACAAAACAACTTTTAATAAGCGGAACGGATAGGTAAAGATATAATATTCTCAATAAACTTAATGTCAGGTTTCACTTTCACAATTTGTTCGTTGGTGTCGGTTACCGCAGCTTATTTATTTGTTCGATGTGCTTGCCTGGGGCTGTATCACGGTATTAATAACCTAACCTAAATTAAAAATTTAGAAAACCCCCGACACGAAATGTAATATGCCATTTTATGGTGGCGGCCATCTTGAATTTGAAATTTATTATAGTGTATAGTATTCTCCTAGTAAAGCCCTTCCATTTGATACCCATATTGAGGGAGTTGTGATAAAATATGTAATCCGTTATTTTGTAGCGGCGGCCATCTTGGGCCGATTTTCATCAAACATAGCTAAGAACACTCCCGACTAATACACCTTTCAAATAAAAAAAAAACAAAATCAAAATCGGTTTATCCGTTCGGGAGCTACGATGCCACAGACAGACACACACACACACACACACACACACACACACACACACACAGACACGTCAAACTTATAACACTCCGTCGTTTTTGCGTCGGGGGTTAAAAATTATTTCAATGTATTTCGATTTTCTTCCTTTACCAAATATTCTTATATTTTTCCTACATTTATGTAGAAGATTAAGAATCATATATAAGTATATGGTCACGCCACAACTTGAGAACGACCTTTTCCAAATATATTTGTTGAAATCCGAGGAAGGTTCTTATGAAGACAAAAGTATGACGGTCAAAATTTAGCGCAAGTGAAGCTAGTTTAATATTATGTTGTGCCTTGCGTTTTTCTCGTATTCGTAGCCCGTCGGAAATTATCAAAATTCTTTCTTAGTTGATAGTAATATCTACACACATACATGAGGCAAGGAAACGTATAATACTTTTCAGTGATACATGATAAAAATCTTTACGAGAAAGGTTGCATATGTCACATTTATTTTCTACCCACTTTTAAAAACAAAAATTATCCTACTATCAAAAGACGGTATCTTTCTTTGGACAGATGTAACTTCGGAGAAAACGAAATAACTTATAACATTATATGGAACCTAGGAGGTCAACTTTGTATGTATGTACTTCTGTAAATTAGTTTTTGAATAGTGTGATGGTATATCAGACGCTCCTGTATTCCCGCAGGATAAGACAAAGGTGTACTAATATACACCCATACTGTACCGATATCCGTAGATCCCGTGTAGGTCCGAGATCCCATCTCATACGAGGGAGAGCCTATTGCCATTGACTGGGCATAAATCCAAACTCTCAGCTACTATTGTGAATTTGTTGATAAACGCCAATACCATTGTGCTTAACCTGGGAATTTTACCTAGGATCTTATGCTTACTATTAGTACCCATTACAAGTTATTAAATACTATAGTTAGTCATTAAGCAGTGAAAACTAATATTATTTGTTTAGCAATATGGCGTGACGGACTAATTAGACTAATTACTGGAAATTATAGCTGAAAGGTGGAATTACGTTTCAAATTAACTTCCATCGTGTCTTTTCATTACACGGAATTTCTGTTAGCAAGAAATAAACCAAACATGCAAGTTCTCAGACTGGTATGAAAGCTAAAGTTGGTACAAGTCGCTGTAAAGGTATGTCATATGCATATTTATTTATTTACTTATATCATGTTTAAACATAATATCATGGTGGCAATGGCATGGTATGTTTAGTAGTGATATAAGTTCAAGCAGAATTACAGTTAAAATTGTCACTTTTGATATGCGTACACGCATTGCACACCATACACTGACCTCGGCTGTTCGTACATAGATAGCCATTTCCACAGTCCACCAGTATGTTTGCCTTAAGTTTCCAAAACGACTGACGATCGTCATGTGCTCTTACTTCGATCTACCATGACGTAGTAGTAATACAAATGATAAGTTTAGTTATGGACCCTGTTGTAAGACACAGAATGGTAGTAGGAAGAAGGATTACAAAAGGATACTGCAGCTCATAACCTGGTAGCCTCATATGACTGATCCCTGAATCATCCAAAAATGAGGCGAGAAAACTCACCCATATTTATTAGTCATTTAGTTGTAAAATCATAACATATTTAGTGCCCTATATATCTAGGGTAATTACAAGCAAAGTTTCTACAGAGAACCGGCGACGCAAGTGATCTTGTGTGCATTAATAATGCAAGTAAACTAAAGTTGAAATCAAATTAAATCCGGTCTGAAACTAAGCTCTGAATATCAAGTAGCAAGCGATATGCTGCATACTAGTAATGACTTGCGTACTATGCAGATGTTTTATTTTGTAGTAAATACAGTTGGGAACAGTTTTACCCGATTTCTAGTATAGTTAAAATAATCTTTAGTCTACAATAATCAGTTAAAATCTCACACTCCTTAGAAATTCTTTCATCGTCAATTGTTTCTCAATGTTCAATAAATAAAACCTATATACAAAATAATAACCTTTTATTTAATTGTTTTTGAGTTAAACAATGGTTCTGATATGGTTCATGATACTCAAAGAAGAACACCGCTCTTTATTCGGTGTCGATTTTCCGTTGAGAAACGTAGCTCTAGAGAAGAACAAAAAGTACGTTTCATCCAAATTAAACACTTTAAATGTCGTAAATAAACTGAAATGTATCCGTCATTAGTAAGTCGATTATCTTACATGTAGCTAATTCAGCTAAGAGCTTGGTATCAATTAACGAAGCAGCTCATAATTAAGTCTGATGTTTTTTACTCGACAAAGCAGCAAAGTTGCAGAATGATACAACTAAGTATAAGAAGTCGGAGGCACTACATATTATCATTAGCCATTCCCGCGAACGAAAATGTTTAAATGCTACTTTTTAACCCCCGACGCAAAAACGACGGGGTGTTATAAGTTTGCCGTGTCTGTGTGTGTGTGTGTGTGTGTGTGTCTGTCTGTGGCATCGTAGCTCCCGAACGGATGAACCGATTTTGATTTAGATTTTTTTATTTGAAAGGTGAATTAGTCCGGAGTGTTCTTAGCTATGTTTGATGAAAATCGGTCCAAGATGGCCGCCGCTACAAAATAGCGAATGACATATTTTTTCACAAATCCCTCAATATGGGTATCAAATGAAAGGGCTTAATTAGGAAAATACTATACACTATGATAAATTTCAAATCCAAGATGGCCGCCACCACAAAATGGAAAATTACATTTCGTGTCCAGCCAGCCAATTTCATTACAAAGCGTCAACGAATTTAGAAATTCTGGGTCAAATTAAGCAATATATTAAATTAATCATGATTACAGTGCATAATCTATGCCGTTTTGTATACGAAAATTGTCACAATTTGTTAACTAGCTGGGCATCTGTCTATGTCATGTTCATCTGTCATGTTCAAAATCTGTAGTCATTTTTATATCCACTTTGACATTGGCAGAATTGTCGACATCGGCACAAATTGCCATAAAGAAAAAAGAAGAAGCAGAAGAATTTTCAACCGACTTCAAAAAAAGGAGTAGGTTCTCAATTCGACTGTTTTTTTTATGTTACGTTTGTTTCCTCAGAACTTTCGACAGGGTGAACCGATTTTAATAATTCTTTTTTTATTCGAAAGCTGGTTCTTACAGATTGGTTCTATATAAATTTTATCGAAATCCGGTGAGCGGTTGTAAAAATATCGACGAAAATTTAAGAAATTGTATACATAGATGATATTATGGTTTTCTCCGAAACCTCGCTGTCCGTGCCGGACAGTGCGTTTAGTTAGCCTCCCCCTATAATATAATGGGTACGAAACAAAATACATCTACATTCCTCTAAAACTTTTAAAATAATTTATTTTTTAGTTCCTAGGCGTTTTTTGGAGGCGGTTTGTTTTTTTTAAATAATTTATTTACTAGTACAAACGAGAAATAAACTAAAACAGTAACGCGCAGAAAGCTAGTTTCTGATATTTTCTATTCTATTTGACAGTTTCTTTCACAATAGAATTTTCTAAATCTTACTAACTAACCCACAGTTATAAGTGACGTGCGATTAGCATCGATATGAAAAAAAGTGTCGTGATCGTGGTCAGTTACCCGGCTTCGACATAGTTAATTAATTTTGAAGTAATTTAAGTTAATTTTATTTAAATGTAAGCCCTATAGCAGTTACAAAACGTCTACACAATAATAACAAAGCAGTTATTTATGAATCGTACTAAATTGATTTTCTGTAGTTTCTGCCCATACCCATTAAATAAAGACTTGAGTGTGTGTAGGTAGTATATTGCAAAAAAATAAATTAAAAGTATAAAGGAAGTATATATATAAGATAATATTATAAAGGACAATGTGTTCAAGTTTAAGAATTTGGCACTCACTTCATACTACATACTTTGCTACGCTTTGATATAAAGACATTAATAAATGGAATATAACCGGATAGTTTTATTGTTTACTACACTTCTACAACGGAGCGTTCGCGGATTTCGTATTTCAGAAAATTTATCATGTAAATTACATAGCAGACTACTTGGAGAGAAAATGTAGTCTAAGTTTTGCCTAACTTAACTGTAACTTTGATATACATATTACTTAACATATCATATTCAATAGAATGTAAAGTGAGAAACATGTATTAATAAGCTAACCTAAATTAAAAATTTAGAAAACCCCCGGCACGAAATGTTATTTGGCATTTTGTGGTGGCGGCCATCTTGGATTTGAAATTTATCATAGTAGTACTAGGAGAACTAGTTAAGCCCTTTCATTTGATACCCATATTGAGGGAGTTGTGAAAAAATATGTATTTCGCTATTGTGTGGCGGCTGCCATCTTGAACCGATTTTCATCAAACAGCTAAGAACACTCCCGACTAATTATCCTTTCAAATGAAAAAAACAAAATCAAAATCGGTTCATCTATTCGGGAGCTACGATGGTACAGACAGACACACACACACACACGCAGACACGTCGTCGTTTTTGCGTCGGGGGTTAAAAAGATGACATACACCACCGTATTGCCAAATATTCTGCCGCTAAGCAATATGTACCAAAATATTATTGTGGTTTGAAGTGACAGTGAAATTACTAAACCTGAAACTGAGGTCTCAAGATGAAAACGCACTAGTCATACCTACTGCTGGTGTTGCAGGCGTCTATAGACTGCGGTTGCCGCATACCTATAGTTACCATACATACGTGTATAGTAGTTACTTCTTGAGCATTAGAGGATGAAGAATGACTCCGTCTGTGTTCTAGTGGTTGGAGTACCGTACTACTGATCACCGATCATATTTATGTGATAATATAAGTGTTAATGTGAATAAGGTTCAGTGTTGATTGTAGGGTTACTTAGAAAAATTACGCACGTCTTTACCGAATGATGAATTTATTGGTACTAGTTTCTAATGAGCGGGACACACATATAAAATACACTAAACATACCGCCCACCAAAAGGGATATAAGACCTTTTACAATTTTGAATTACTTATTAACACATAAACTACATAAACAGACAAATCGACAAGTAAATGCAAAATCATGTGACTTAACATCAATAAAATTCAATACAATAGAAATATTAGGCATGCTAACTGATAAATATACAATAACTTGAAGTTTTAACTCGACTACAACATTAGTTTTATGAAAAAAGTAATTGAGAGTCATTAACATCGGTTATTGTAAACATTGTATAATTGTATTACTTAATTGTCATTTGAATTATCAACTGGTAGCGGACAAAGTTTAGATATTGACCTTTTTACAATATTAGTGCCGCTTCTTACACTATAAACCCTGGTAATGCCATCGAGTCCAGGATGTTTGTCCACAATGCGTCCCAATAGCCACTTGCCCGGTGGTAAGCTCTCTGTTCGGATAAGTACAATCTGGCCAATTTCAAATTCTTCTTGCCTTTTTAACCATTTAGGTCTTTGCTGAAGTCTGGAGAGATACTCACATTGCCAGCGTTTCCAAAAGTCTGCGAATAATCTCTGGCAGTGTTGCCAACGCGATAAGCTTGACATGGTGATATCCTTCAAACTTGGTGATGGTATTGTAACTGGAGGCTCTCCAATAAGAAAATGCCCAGGGGTGAGTACGTTCAAACTGTTCAAGTCCGATTCCTCCACGGGGCAGAGAGGACGAGAATTGAGACATGCTTCCACTTGACATAATAATGTGGTCATTTCTTCATATGTCAAGTGCGTATTCATGATCCGTTTCAAATGGTATTTCGTTGATTTTACGCCGGCTTCCCAGAGACCTCCAAAGTTAGGACTATATGCCGGGATAAAATGCCACTGCGTGCCGTCAGAAGCCAGCAGAGTCGACAGGTTATCTCCAAACTCAAGATTTGCTTCTTTGAAAGCTTCTGCGAGTGCTTTGTTAGCACCGACGAAATTTCGCCCCTGATCACTCCAAATGTGACTTACTCTTCCACGGCGTGCTACAAACCGTCGAAAAGCTCCTATAAAGGCTTCTGATGTCAGGTCGCCTACCAGCTCTAAATGAATAGCCTTAGTCGCCATACAGATAAAAATGGCGATGTAGGATTTGTTAGTTTTTGCACCTCTGCCTCTTGACATCAGAACGTCATAGGGACCGGCAAAGTCTACGCCGCTATGCAGGAATGGCCGGGCTGGAGTCACTCGCACTGCTGGTAATTCACCCATAAGTTGTGTGCGAGACCTGGCATTTAACTTGGCGCATACAAAGCATTTGTGAATGTATGCCTTTACTACCCCTTTGGCCTTCAGAATCCAATATCTCGACCTTAGGTAATTCAACATCAGTTGTACTCCACCGTGCAAGGTCTGTCTATGTGCCTCAGCAATAAGTAATAAGGTAAGTCGATTTTTACTATCTAATATGATAGGGTGTATTTGATCATGTTCTAGAGTTGCATTTCTTAGTCTTCCGCCCACCCTGAGTATCATTTTAGCATCTAAATATGGAGTAAGGGCCTTCAGACTGCTTTTAGTTTTCACTTTGTTCCTTTCTAATAAATCTGTGATTTCTTCATGAAATATTACATCTTGTGTGATTTTTATGCAGGTTTGCAACGAGTCTTCTAGTTCTTCAGTAGTGATAGCTGAATTTGTGGCTGGCTTACATATTAGTTTCTTTATATTTAAAAATCTCTTCATATAAGTAATAGTCCTCAACAATTCCGTCAAATTCTCAAAATTTTCGAATTTATCATACAACGATACATTTTTATCTTGATCTATTGTCAGGTAAGTATTTATAGGTTTTCTTTTTTCTAGGTTTGTATCTTCATTGACTAATGTTACCATGTTTATTTTTTTCTGTTTCAGGTGTTCCGGACCGTGCCACCAGAGTAAGTATTTTCTTAATTCAGGAGCTAACATTCCTCTCGACGCGATGTCTGCTGGATTATGTTGCGACTGTATGTGATACCATTTGTTCCCAATATTATCTAGGATCGTAACCACTCGGTTTCTCACAAAGGTTTGCCATCTATTAGGGTCTCCGTGGAGCCACGACAATACTATCGTTGAATCTGTCCAACAGAATATTTGGCTATTTGGAATGCGTGTTGCAGAACTGATCTGTTTTAATAGCTTCGACAAGAGTACTGCACCACACAATTCTAATCGTGGAAGGGATAATGCCTTTACAGGTGCTACCTTTGTCCTGGCAGCAATAATACCTGTCTGATATTCACCGTTAGATCCACGGACTCGCAGGTAAGCAACAGCTCCATACGCTTTCGTTGAAGCATCACAATATCCATGTACACTAACATCTCTCATGGTTTCTTGGGTAGTACACAGCCACCTATTTAATCTTATATGTTTTATATCTTCAAAACTATTTCTTATGTTTAACCATTCCATTTTTGTTTTAGGAGCAATCTCTTCATCCCAGTGAAGTCCTTGAAGCCATAACTTCTGGATCATTATCTTTGCCGGTATTAGTGCTGGAGCTAACCAACCAAGAGGATCAAATAGACGTTGAACCTCGGCTAATATTTTTCGTTTAGTGATGATTCCAGATAAAGGTGGTAGCTTTATATTGTATTTCAGCATATCTTCTCCCATGTGCCAGGATAAGCCCAGTGTTTTTATTAAGCCATCTAACTTAATATCAATATTCACGTGAGAGCTGAGCTCAGCTGGCTGAAATTCTTTGAGAAAGTCTGCGTTATTTGAGGCCCATTTCTGTAAAATGAAACCTCCTCTTCTAAGGATTGCTTTCACGTTCTTAGCTACATCAACTGCCTCCTCAACCGTGTCTTGGCCAGACATTAAGTCATCCATGTAAAATTCTTGTGTAATAGTTTCTATGGCCACAGAGTGACTATCGCCTTCATCCTTTGCCACCTGATGCAGAGTTTTGACAGCAAGGTATGGCGCGCTTGCTGTCCCAAATGTGACACGTAGAAGACGGTATTCTTTAATAGGTTCATCAAGATTGTTACGCCAGACAATTCTTTGGTAATCCGTGTCTTCCTTTGAAACGAGGATTTGTCTATACATTCTTTGTATGTCGGCTATGAATGCTACTCTTTTCAGGCGCCACCGCATGACGAGTGACCTCATATCATCCTGAAGTTGTGGACCGACCAGAAGCTCATCATTGAGTGATATGTTGTTCGTACCTTTGTGAGAGGCATCAAATACTGGTCTCACCTTTGTGGTCTCACTTTCCTCCTTAATCACTGCGTGATGTGGTAGATATACCGCGGGCTTAGTAATATCATCTCTTGGAATTTCCTCCATGTGTTTCATTTCGCTGTATTCATTCATTGCCTTTGTATACTCCTCTTTCAACTTCTCATTCTTCATGAACCGTCTTTCCAATTGTTGTAGTCTTCTAATAGCTCCTTCCTTTGTGTTGCCATAGGGTGACTGTGGATTTTTAGTGTTAAATGGGAGTTTAACTATATAACGCCCTTCTTCATTTCGTGCATAAGTGTCTTCGTATATTTTCTCGCAGTTGGCTTCTTCCTTAGTGAGAGATCGTTTGGTATCAGTGTCAACTTCCCACATAGCTTTCAACATGTTATCAAGGTCAAACTTGTGATGCATTACTAGTATTTGTTCTTCTGAAGATTGTGCTTGTACTATACCAAATAAGATCCAGCCCAAACTTGTATTTTGAGCACATGGAGAGCCGGGTGGACCCTTTAGTATTTCAGGCTTTAAAATTTGAGCACAAACTTCTACACCTAACAGCATGTCTACTCGCCCTGGTGAATGAAAGCTTGGGTCTGCCAGGGTGAGTCCTTGTAAGTGCGGCCAGGTTTGTAGAGTACCAGCAATTGACTTGGATGGTAATTGTGATGTTAATCGTGTTGGCATTACATAGGCATTAATAATGAGCTTGAAATCATCATCGTCATGTCTTGAAGAAAGCTCGATTTGTACCACATGATTAACTGTAGTCTGTGTTGTCCCAACACCAGTGATTGTTCCCTTTAAGGGGGATCTTTTGATCTTTAACAGCTGTGCTGCTCGCTCACTTATGAAATTTGCTTGTGAACCTTGGTCCACTAAGACGCGCAAAATTGTACTATGTCCCTTTTCATCCTTCACTCGAGCCAAAGCTGTGGCGAGCAAGGCTGTCGACTTTTCCGACACAAAATGCGTAGATACTGCAATCGGAGACAAGTCACTGTTTTCTGACTTCTGTTGATCTTCTTCGATCTGACTATGATGTATTTTCGGATTGTCTGATTGACCGCCGCTGGGTTGGTGTAGCAGTGTATGATGGCGTCGGTTACATCTTCTGCAGGACATTCGATTGCGACATCTCTTAGCGGAATGTCCTGACATCAGACAATTGAAACACAAACTATTTTTCTTGATAAATTCACTTCGTTCATTCGGTTGTAGCTTACAAAATTCTTTGCAGTGACATAAGGTATGATCAGCGTTACACATACTGCATGACTTTGTCGGTGATGTAATTATTTTGTCCTCCGATGATGTAGCATGGAATGACTTCGCCTTAATAGGTGTCTGCTCCTTTTTATTAGGTATAGGGTTAACCATTTCAAGAGTACGGTACTTTGTTTCCAGGAACGACTTCAACTCGTCCCAGGTCGGCAGCTCAGTAGGATTTTCTTTGTAAGATTCCTCTTCCCAAGCTGTGTGTGTGTCCACATCTAGTTTCTGTACCACTAGATATATAATCATTTGATCCCAGGATTGGGTAGGTACTTCCTGATTTTTCAGATTATTCAAACACTGAGAGGTTGTGTCCAACAATTGTTTGATTTGAATAGCAGACGGGTTGGTAATTTTCTTTTGATTAAATAACTTCTGCAGGAGAGAATTAACTATTAATCGTTTATTCCCATAACGTTGAGTAAGTATTTTCCACGCTTGTTCATAATTAATATCGGTGACGTTCACATGTTTCAGCAGTTCTTTAGGTTCCCCGACAAGGCTCAACTTAAGGTAATGCAACTTCTGAACATTGCATAAAGACGTGTTAGTGTGTACCAGCGAAGTAAACATATCTCGGAACGTAGGCCAGTCATCGTAACATCCAGTGAAGGTAGGCAGTTCGATACGAGGTAATTTAACACGCGGTTCATGTGCTAGCATACCACTGCTTGTAGATTTTGACGATGTCGATTCCAACATGTCCTTCAAATCACCTTGTAAACTTGAGTATAAATCTTCTACTACAAAATAATCTTCGTTTACAAAATAAGAAACATCATTTCGTTCACATTTAGGTGTACACTTCACCAATGCTTGATGTGTTGCATTAAAAGTTTGCCAATATCCTTCTAGACATTGTAACTTCGTTTCTATATAACCTCTTGTCAGTCTTTGTTTTGGACATTTCTTTAAATTACTTTGCGTTTTTTGTAGTAATAAAAACGTATCTTCCAAAGAATTAACTAATTGTTGTTGTTCACTGGTTAACGTAACACTCATTTTGCATATAAAACGACAGTAAACACTTGTAATTTACTCCTTTTAGATCACTTTCACAGTCAGTTTGAGTTTGTTTATAATATTAACGTTATAACTCAGTAGTAATTATCTTGCAATAAAATGTGCACAAAAAAAACTGCAGCTGGGTCGGCTCAGGAATGCGGCCTATTGTTCTCGGCTCGCCGGTACGTTTTTTATATTTCTTCGAGTATTTTTTTCAATCCGGCTCGTTTGGACCATATGTTAATGTGAATAAGGTTCAGTGTTGATTGTAGGGTTACTTAGAAAAATTACGCACGTCTTTACCGAATGATGAATTTATTGGTACTAGTTTCTAATGAGCGGGACACACATATAAAATACACTAAACAATAAGTGTTTGTGTTTGTCTGGGTGTTTAAAAAAAAAAGTAGATATGAATAAATTATTATATCCATTGTCTAGTACCCATATACAAGCTCTACATAGTTTGGGACTAGATGGTGCTGTGTAAAATGTCCCAGGATATTTATTATTTGTATTTATTTATTTATTCATTAGTGTTACGAAAAAAGCGTGTTAACATTCACCAATATAACTTGCAAAATTGAATGTAACCAACACGGTATTTCTGCTTGCAAACCGTAAGCAATATGCTTGTAGCAAGTCTATAGAAAACGCACCGGAAACGACAATACACTCGGAAATGACGACCGTCTCTCTTCTTCGGTTTCAGTGCGCGAAAGTGAAAATGTCGCCTTTTCCGATAGGGACGTTCTCTCAATCACCTAATCGACTACAGATGTTTTAATCTTGTATTGGTGGACAAATTTTTTAATGTCCATTTCCCGCTGTTTGGTGCCATCTCCACCCGTTAAATAAATATTATGTTTTCAGATATTCCGCCACACGGTACAACTGGATACTTAGTTAAACAAAAATGCATTATCACATTGTCTAAGTATAGTCGACCATAAAATTGTTTTACCACCCTTAAGAGTGAATGTCGTTTGCACAGCACAAAACAATAAGGTCTATTTGTGCTTACAAGGCCAAGGGACAGATAGATGAGCATTAGTAAATATAATTTGAACGGAAGTTTTTATCAAAAGTGGTAAAATAATTTTATGGTAAGTATATTGTCACCAGCTACAACTACTAGCAGTATCCTAATGTGAAATCATAAGTTCTGTAAATAATAACACGTTGCGAGCCGGCGCATGAGAGTACTACAGCCACCGAACTTCCTCGCTTGACTTACGACGCGTCCTGTATAACAAACAGCTGCCCTGCTCGTTTAGCTTTCATTCGTAGATTAGGTGACGTCAACAAACCATTTTCTTTAAATGCAGTTTTGACGTACACGCTTATGATCTCTAATAGTTTAAACGATGCGATTTCGCGCACATTTGGCACGGACATGGCGAGTTAAAAGTTGATAAAATCACACCATGCAGTGACAGCTTGCCAGGCCATTGCATATCTACCAGTGCGGGAATAATTACCCTCGCTCGGATTTTACGACAAACGTTGGGTGATAACAACTTTAATATATTCGTTTTTTTTAATTTGAAAACGTGAAAAGAAATTAAAGAATATGATATCTTCCTCAGCCCTCATGACACACTGTAACGATCACCGAAGCGGTAATGACTATGAAAATCTTCGCCGTTTGTCAGACTACAAAATCGTAGCAAACAAACAAAACCTAATTGTTTTTCAGAAACAATGACCAAATCGCACTTATAGTTGAAAAATCAGAAGTCCCTTGCTCTTACGTCAAAGTAAAATTTTAATCCATTCTAGTATCTACCAATTTAAAACGAGCCCTCGAATATAAATGTGATCGAGTTTTAGAAGTCGTCAACCCCGGAATAGTTGGTGAGAACGTGGGTGTCCTACTTCTTGGGATAGGGTTGCCAACAACAATGATCTTCAATATAGTACAAAGATTCTAATCTGTTTCATGTTCACTAATGCTGAAAACCTTGCTTGAAACTACTCTAACTAAATCCCCGCAAAGATTATTCTTTTCGTAAGCAATATGAAAATAATTCTTATAACCCTAACAAAAGATTTAGTCTGTATAGACTTTAAATCAAAGGTAAGGTTTCTATATTCGGTTCAGCTAATGACATTATAATAGTTCATTGGGTTCAGCTAAATCAAAACAGTTGAACACAAAACAAGGATTGTGGTTCTCAAGATGACACTCAACTGACATTGCATAAGCTTGTGTCTGACCACGACATTTCCTGGTAAGCTTAGCTCAGCCACAAATAGTGCATTGGCTGTAACTAAAGAGATGATAATCCTTACAGATTTTTATAGAATAAAAAAAATGCATACGTTACATGCAGGCAGGCATCAGAGAGTTTAGCGCTAAGCTATTCTGACGGCTGAACTCCGATTGCGTTAGCCAATCCGACTTGCTGATGGCGTCACGGATTAAGTTCTATACCTCTGTAATGGAACTACCATCTATATAACACCTTGGCTTCTATAAAACTACAAAACTTTAAAAATATTGGTCTGACATGGGGTGTGTAAAATCATTGAAAATTAAGTTTCGACTGCTACGCTCGAAATCCTGGGTTGGATTCCAATGTCGTGAAAAGTTTTATTGGGAATCTCTTTTAAATTTTCGGTAGCAGCCCGAATCTTGGATTTGTGTGTGGTTAATGGCAATAGGCTCGTCCTAAACATTCTGAGGTTATTCACTAGTGAACCTCGGCCTTGGCTCTGACCCTCGGGGAAAACAGGCAGGATGGTATGTAAATAAGTATTAAATTAATTAAATAAGCGTATGGTTGTCTGTAAACAAACACTTGTATTCTCCACTCGAGATATTTTCAATTTTCTCTGAATCATAATTGCATATTATAATAACTTTACTTATTAAACAGAAAAATATATAGCAACACTGCGTTTCACACCCCTTAATTATTGCATCACTTGCAAAGATATTAAGTGAAAACCTAAATGTTTCACAAAAAAAATACGCTAATTTTTTACTGGCGTTACATAGAGTGGGATAAAGATAATTTACAAAACTACACAACTGACAACCCTACTACAGGATAAGGCCGCACATTAAATGTTCTCCCCCTCCCCACCCTGCAGAAATTCTACTTAAAAATAAAACGCTTGAATACTTAGATCTTCGATTACTGTAAGGCACATCCTTGAATTTTGTTTCTTGGATTTGTCGTTGAAACCAGCAGGTCAGCCGTATATTTTATTCATACTTATACGACTACTTACTTAAAGTTTAACATAAACAGTCGTAATCTATACTAAAAATAAGGAGGTAACTTATTTGCATCGACACACGAAAAGCCCTATGTATTTGTGTCAGGTTTGGTTATAGCTGTATAAATTACTGTTCACGCTGCGCTATATTATAAATCCTTAATACTAATTAAATTATAAAGTAAAAGTCCGATGTCGTATTAGTCGTATCATAAAGTATTTATTAAATAAATAAAATATGATTATTTTTTGTTTTAAGTTAGGCGGGAAAACTAAGCGTCCACAACTGCGATTCGAATGTCCAAATGCAAGTTGTCTAGCCCCCCTGTACGACCGTAGGTTATATACTAGCTCTAAAGTTTATAGACTTTTTAACTCTTCCTTCTAAAATAACACCGATGTCTTCGATGTCCACATCCTCGATGTCTTCCCTTATTTATAACTTATTTTCGTAATCCTTTTGTAGACTTAGTCGCATTTTCCCTCTTGTAACTATTTAACAAATCAAAGCATCTTCTTTTTTGTTTCCTTTTTAATTTAATGGCATGCTAATAATAAATTGGACTGTAAACGCAAATGCCTACAATCTACTTAAATTCCATTATTTAAAATTAATAAAAGGCATAAAAAGTAACCTTTTCCTGTTTCCGGTTAAGTTTAGAGCTAATAAAAGTCAACATTCTTTACGAGAGAAAGGGCAGTTATGATAACCTAATAACCTGAAAAGGTTCAGAGAGCTCCTTTCATGACAAGACGCAATTTCCACATGGAAAGTCAAATGGAAAAGCGTAACCAATCTTAATGTCTTCGCTGCATGCACGTACACCGGTCGATTGCAAAAATTTTCACACGTGATAATAAATAGAGAATCAGATATCACGACCCAACCTGCAATCATGACGTTAGCTTCATCGAAGCACGCCAATTTCTGGTCGAATGCTGTAATATTTTTTCATCCGAAAATATATTTGTGGATTCCAAAGATCAACAAAGATAAAACCAAGACAAGACAAACCCTTTCATAAAACCAAGCTCTCCTAAAAATGTTTTATTCGGTCAATATTTATTTTTTCCATCAGTATTATAACCTTATTATCCTGTTCCTTTAAAAAGGTACTGTAACGTCATTACTTATAATAAATGCTGCCTTTGACTAAGACGCTTCGTTCCTCAAAACATTTAAAAAGTAGTATCTACATTTTATGTAGCGTAGATGAAAATTAAATGATGCCTGTGCATGACATCATAGCCTTTTATGTTTTAAAAAGAGTTGCTTAAGTTCAGGTGTCCCAAATGATCAATAAGACAACAGTTGACACCATAATATACCCTATATAACAACAGTGGTAACAGGCACTGCTTTGGACCACCGAAACGAATTTTAAATTTGAACTCCGGACTACAAATTTTATCAAATTACGTGTAAAATAGGTTGGCTTAAACATATTGTACATTAATAATTTATCAAATTAAAGTTTCTGTACTCATAGAAAGTCTCAAACATTAGTATTAATATACCTACTGCTCCTACAAAGGTACCAACATAAATCATGAAAAAAGAACTTGCTGTAACAGTAGACCTAAAAAGTATGAAGCTAAGTGCAAAGAAAACAGCCTCGAGCAATGTAGGAAGTGTTCATAACTTAAAGTGCTTTATATACTCGTTAAGTTCCACGTCCTGAATCTATGGATGAACTATGGATATCCATTGTCCTCAACTAAATAACATGGAAATTTCAACCAAAACTGAATGGGTTTTGGGTCGCCTTTCTTTATTAACATATTTACGAGTAGTACTACTAAGTTCAGTGGTGAAGGTCGTTGACTCTACGATGCTCGACAAATTAATAAAGTGACGCATTTTACCTACTAACGTACTTGTCGTTATTATAATATGAAATATGTTTGTCACTTTGTCAGAACTCCGTATATAGACAAAATTATACATTTATTGCTGGATATTACAATAATAATTGTTAAACAATTACAGGTAATGCCAGTTGTTACCATCTGTAGACAGTGTTAGCGACCACAATACCAATAAACTGGATGACGTAGCTCCCAGTCAAACTGGAACATTTAGGCAGATAATTCAATATTTGCCACCATTCCTCGTAGGCGGAGGGCTGATTGGTCAGTGGCAGAGCAAACCGCGTCTGGGCTTGTGTATTTGTGAGTACGTGCATGTTTCTTATACCTCAAAGGTTTAATAGGTAGGTTTAGTTAATGTATTTATTTGGAAACTGCCTCGTAAGCTTAATAGTCCTAAGCGCGACTACTACGCGCGAGGTTCTGGATTCGATTCGTACCTCTGGCTAACCCTTCGGGGAATACAGACGTGATGGTATGTTACGGTATTTATTTGTAAATTAATTAATTCCCTGGTTCCTAGTCACTAGTGTCTGTAACTTAGGATACTAGGGAATGAACTATTAGGAAAAGACACTTCTTTTCCTAGTAGTTTCCTTAGGATTCCCTCATTCATGCTTGGGTAAAGGGGTTGTTTCTAAACCTCGCTTGCTTTTATATGTATGTAATGTATGTACTTGTAAAAGTAGAATGGGACAAGCGCAATGCTGTCAGCATAAATCTCTTAGAAACCTATATCACTGGCGACCTGTATGTACAATAATACACCTCTGTTTACCCCTCCTGCACACCAGGTGCAGTCTTCAAATTCAACCATACCTACGGGTAACATTAAGTTTGCCTTTATTAATCGAATATAGAAACAGTAGGTCCGAAGTATTAATGCATTGATTGAACATTTTGCATCAAAAGCTTCCTTTGTATACACTTGCACTTACATATGTACGACTATGTACATCGTAGTATTCTCCACGTGTGTGCCGGACTTAATACCTAACACAAAGCCAACTAAATTTGTTATTCGCAGGTATACAACTTTGTCAGTATACCACCTACCGTATTCATGAATTTATCGTAGTAATAGCCTGTCGATGCCAAACTGCAAACACCATGAAAGTTTTCAGAACAATTTAAATAAATTTTCATAAATATTCAAGATAAAACCCAGATGGATAGTCAGAAAAACCGTTACACTGTACAAAAAGTACGCCTAACAAAGTTAGATATTATAATCTGCTAATTACTTAATATTCAAAAAAATTAAGTGCGTTTTTTTATTTGTAACATAAGTTTTGACTTATAATTGTACTGACGCTGACTAGCTAAATAAATTATAATACTTTAATATAAAAAACAATCGCAACGAATAAGTAACTTTCAAAAGAGTACTTAATAAGCTCTTATAAATGAGGAAACACTTAAAAGCCACGATTTTCATTTACAATAAAGACCTAAGACAAACGGAACCTCTGAAAGTTCATATTTAATGAAAAAACTTTTTTTAAATTAGTTCTTATGTCAAAATGATCGCATACCAGGTTAGTGTCGCGCAACTGACTCAGCTTGTGTCATTTGGGCTTTCACGAAACTCATAAATGGCAATATCCACGTGAGCTCTCAGTTTATGCGACACTTAATTAAATAAACGAGCGTGCAGGGCACGAGTTGTCGGCGGTGGTGTCGGCACTCGGCGGCGACCGCGTCTAGTGCGGCGACGCGACGTTCGCTCGCGGCGGAGTAGCGACCAGCACTGGCGCGCCGCCCCGCACCCCGCGCCGATCATCCCTTAAGTTTCCAACCGCGCCACAGGATCCTTAGCGCCCGCACCTTTAAGGTGCAGCTTGGCTTACAGTCAAACTGCTGGCTGCTCCACCACTGAACACCTTATTAGCATAGCCGACGCAAATGAAGCTGCACCGTGCTCTAAGCCTACATAAGGCGAGTAACTTTTGCGGAACAACTCTTGGTATGCAAACGAAATGCATTTTATCTCCGTACTATTCTTCTTATCTTTACGCGTACCTACGCGAATCTCTGGGAAATGTATATTTGTAAAATGGATATTCCCCTACTTGCGCTTAACCGAAAGCTGGCAACAGATAGCGTCTCATATCTTTGTTAGACAAATTCTGCAATTTGTACCATTTTGTTCGTAGTAAAAAAACGATGGTTACGTGGTCGGAACGGTTTGTAGAATGGTATGCTACCACCTGGATTTGGAAGAACAATTCGGTTGTACATTTTAGTTAATATAATTCATTCAAAAAGGAAAATATTAACCATACCTATATATTATTTCTTTAATTATATATAGATATATATATTATGTACACGTTGAACATACGTCAAACATTACGTTAGTGTTATATAAATGTACTTTTTACATATAGAGCTTTTGCCTCAGATACGCTCGCGCCAAGTTGAAACACCCCTTAGGCCCTTACCCTTGAGGGTTGAATTATAAAAAATCTGTTGTTAGCGGATGCTGACGTAATACCAACTATCTGTGTCCCAAATTTCTGCCTAATCTGTTCAGTAGTATGTGTTGATAATCAGTCAGTACGATTTCCTTTTACATAGACAGAAGAAATCCTTACCTAAGTATACATACTATATGTAAACCGTATCTTCTTTAATTTTATATAGGTACGTTTGCGTAATCAAAGTGAACAAAGAACTTTTCTAGGAGCATGCATCGCGTTTAGAAAGACCGCCCATGGCGCTGCTGCCCCGCCGCCCAGCTTTGAAACCTAATATTTTACTCAACATGCTTGTTTAACATTTTTCTTAGGGATCCAATCACTATGCATTTTAAAAAACAATTTGCATAAAACTAACTGGCTTTCCAAAAACTAATTTAATACGTATAATTATCTTATGTTAAAACGTTAGCTCCCTATTACATTGGATTAGTACGCCTCTCCCTCCCCCTTCGGGGAATACAGGCGTGTTTTTAACGTTTTAACATACCGATGTTAATACTTTAAAATATTTTAGCAAATATCTATATATATACACAATAACAAAACATCACATAAAGTAATGTCAATGAAGAAAACTAGTCATACATAACGTTAAAAAGTGAACACAGTCTAAAAACCGCATCAATGTGTCTCCTTTAAAATATGAAATAATATGCTTCTTGCAAAATATTCGCATTTGATGCATGAATAGGTATACTTAATTCAAAAATTCTTACTTTCGCTTTACAAGTTTGGGCAGCTAGATTTTAAATATATATATATTTAAACAAGATCGTAATTATGCTAAATGTATAAATAAATGTACACACGGTTATAAAATACATTATTTAAAGCTTACACGTTTATTGAGCGTCGCCGGCCGTTGACCTACATTGACGCACAGACAAAATAAAATGGTATCGAAGAGTAGGCGAAGTGCACGACCGAACTGGCGCGTAGACACACTCATCATAGACAAAGACGAATGAATAGACACGCCGGCCACCCGGCCCGTCTTAGAAGATACGAATCAATTTCTGTACATTATACCTAACATGTTGATATTATCTATACTAATATACGAGTAATATTAAAAAAGAGGAAAGACTTGATTGTTTGTATTGAATAGGCTCCGAAACTACTGGACCGATTTAAAAAAATCTTTCATTGTTATATTCCCCATTTATCGGGGAAGGATATAGGCTATATACCATCACGCTACGACTAATAGGAGCTGAGTAGCAATGAAAAATGTTGAAAAAACAGGAGAAAAAAATTATAAGACCACGTGGGCGAAGACGCTGGCGGAAAGCTAAAGTAAAAAGTACCTATATTATAATCTACAAAAACCCATATGAGAACCTTTATTACCATTAATACAAAACAACAAGTAATTATAATTTTGTAAATGTAGAAACATAGAAGCTGTTGTTTTTAATTAGAAACTAGCTAAGAATTATCTTATATGCAAGTAATTGTAACCCTTAAGATAAACATAAATGTGAGGTACGTGTACATATTTATCAAAGTTTTCACCATGATTTGTAATCTTAAGGTATTTTTTCAAATACTGTACTTATATATTTATGTAATACAATACACATAATCATACATCTAATGAAAAAAGGGGTACCTATATACTTTAGTTACCCGTTACTCAACTCACCAGAAGCATAGTATATACCATATAACACTGTACACGACAAAACAATAATAATGTAGACTTTCAGTTTTCGTAAATGATAGATTGTTCCCATTTCTTTAACGTGGTCACGGCTAATCGGAATATCGTAACTGCACAATTACTCACAGCACTATGGCAAGACATCGGAAGAGAGTTAACTAGGCCGACACGTCGCGTACTACACACGCCTGCTTCACTCTTCTCGATTAAAAGGTACATCATTTTATCGATATACACCAAACTGAATACCTATTCTAATTTACCACCTAAGTAACGAAAGCGACCCCCAAATTTTAATTAGATTTTCCATAATTCAGTACCTACTACCTAATGCTTTCACTCGAATCGTAAAAACTGTTCTACTTTTACAATTTAGACGTATTTTATTCGATGCTAACCTGCAGTAATATTCGAGCTCACAAAATTCCAAGTGTACATTTTATTGAGTAGCTTTATAAATTTTTACGACGATTTTTATAGCATTTCGCACAATGAAACATTGCCCGGGGAGCGGCGCCCAGAGGCGCTGTAGCAATTTTATGTGAGGTCTATTGCTTACTTGTTTAGTTTCTTTTGTACCGATGTAACTAAAGTTGTTACTAAAGAAAACTAAAGTTCAATATCATTCTAACTCTGGAGCCGTGTGTCACTCGCGGCGCCCGCCAATCGGTACTATAATGAAAACAAAACGTCTACTAAGAGCTGGCGCGTTACTAAGAAATATGATCAACTCGCTCTAACATCTAACTAAACCAATCGCACGACGAAGTGCACAAAAAAATAAGCCAAATTACTTATTTTGAAAACGTTTCATGGAACAAGGTACTGTAAAGTTTCAGAAATTTCAGATTATCACTGGGTACTTTTTAAAGACCAGTTAAAATACTGAAACCTTTGCCAACTGTTAAAAAAACACAGCGGAAAAATAATCTTCGATTCAAAATGCTCGTTATCCTTCGGGTTCGAATTGTATCAGTAATTATTTGTTTCCTAGTTCATAAAAAGGTCTTTCTACACTTGACCTTACACGTACTTAAAATACGCTTGTTCAATAAGTAAGGAAACGTTTTGTCAGGTACTTGGAGCCCTTCTTCGCTGCCCCAAAAGGTCGGAAGCCACGATTAGCCTGCGTTTGAAGTCTTTATAGCCAGTCATTTACAGAGTAATGTGCCGCTCAAATTCAAATTTCAAAAGAGCGGTTTTACCAAATATGTCGTTACTGTATATAGCCTTGCCGGTAAAAAGTAACCTTCGGACATTTTTTCAATGACTTTTTGATTGCTTGTAATGTTTTCAGGTGGAAATAAATCGCTTAATTCGAAAATCAGTCAGTAGATACTATTTGATAGTGATAGTACTTTTTATGATAATATTAAGTAACAAATTAATTACGAAAACCGCTTATAAGCGATCCAGGGTTTTTAACATTATAACACATCTATTTAATATAATAATTTTATTCATAGAGGAAAAGGTCGTGTATATGGATGAATTTTAATAGACGATGATGAGGCTCGGAGCGTGGAAGAGTAATTACGACGGTCATCCGACACAGGCGATACCCGCCGCCTGGCTGCCCTATACATAGGTAATGCTATTTACATTTTTTAATTCAAAGCGCTTCACCAATTAGGTTTTTATTGCGCTTATGTAAACAAACACCAGGAGCACGTACCTAAAACACTTTTTATGTTACTGCCAGAATTTTGTGTAGCCTAATAAATAAATAAATATCCTGGGACATTTTACACAGCACCATCTAGTCCCAACCTAAGCAGAGCTTGTACTATGGGTACTAGACAATGGATATACTACTTATATACTTTTTTTGTTGTAAATACATACTTATAAATTATAATACATAGGAAACACCCAGAAAAACACAAACATTTATATTCATCACATAAATATTTGTGTCTTGTGGGAATCCTCCCCACAACCTCGTGATAAGTACGTAGTAGTATAGAACTCGAACCACTAGACCACAGACGTCGTAACCTAATAGCAGCCTAATTATTTATTGTAATTAAATAATAAATTAAAAGATTCTCGTGTGGTGGCCAGCTTGGCCTTAACACAGGACAACCTCCCACAAGACGGACAGACGATCTGATGATAGTCGCTGGGAGTCGTAGGATGTGAAAATTGTGGAAATCTATGGTGGAAGATATTTCTTTAAGGGTAGGTTAAATACGGCTTTGTAACTTAAATTACTGCCAAAAAAGTGTAAACATAATTGACTAACGTCAAAACTGGGTATAGAATCCGCTTGAAACATGTTACGTGTATCAAATTTCCCGGCACCTAACGTATTGGGCCGCGCACCTGGGGCGGGCATTTGATACAATATTTTTAATATTCGCCGATGACAGCAGGCACACAGTCGCTCGTTCGAAGGCCCATTGTGGACGAGCGGAGGCTCTGTACTTGATATTTTTATAGCCCTCCCCAACCCCCGCATATTATTATGAGTTACTGCCAAGTAATTTAAATATGAATGGCGGTTTGACAGTTCCATATGTCCTGGTACCTATAGGAAAAGTAATAACAAACATTGTGGGACCTATTTACCTTCCATTAAATAAACTGCCGATAATAGGTTATATGTTTTTCACCGGTCCGGATCAAATGAAATACAAGAATAATTTTGAGCAATACAAGATTGCTTTTTAAGGATTAACTACACAAAGATCATGAGAATTAAATGTAAAAAAGTATTCAAGCTAACGTGTAAACTGTAAAACTAACATGTAACAGTAATTCAAATTAATATATATATTTTTTATCCATTTTTTAACCCAGAACATGCTTTAGCACATCGCCATAAAGGCCGCAGGGAACAATTCCACAACTTTTAACTTTATTGCTTACAACAGTCCTAATTACCTAGCGGGCATAATAGGGCCTACTTCCAATTTAAGGCAACGGTTAAGCACCGTTAATGAAACGTGAATAATTACTGCATTTGTAGGTACCTAATTGTTTTTATAACTTTTCTTATTTTTTTTGAGCTGATAAAACTAAATTCATACAAGCGGAAGTCATGACACAACACTATTAACAAGAGCAGTTAACGTCAAGAGTTATTAAAGTATGTGAAATTCCCATTTTCGTACGTGGCCTTAATTTTGAACATCAAACGAGCTTCACAACTTGCGTCGTTTAGGGGAACTTCCCCAAAAATTCCGCCACTCTAATTTTGCGCCTTAAAATATTTGACACCGCTTGTCGGCCTCGTGGATTCCGAAAAAACACTCGATAACATTACAGAGCTGAAAGAATTCTTCGTTTTTGTCGTACTATTCGTAATGGATTTATCAAGCTATCAACGTTCGGTGTCTGCTTCCTAATGTCTAATGATTCGGAAGACTAAATGATCCTAAAGAATTGCTATAACATTGTTTTTATTCTTGATGTATTTTTTGTCGTAATACATGTCGACTATTAGTAATGTACGATCCTTGTCCCCACCAATAAAGTCGAGCAATGAAGACACGATAGTAGTAGAGCCAGTTGAAATAGCCCATGAGCTGAAATGAGTTACATTAAACGAGTACACTACGATACCTTTTATTCGCTCCGTCAATATAATTTAAGCCGATCAGATAATTAAATCGGTGAGTTGAAATTTAATTTAATATTAAGGGAGATATAGGTAAAGTACTCTACTTTTATTATTTATTTATATAGTCTCTTTGGTACACAAAACAGCCTAATCAATATAGGAATTATTAGAGATCCTGGTCTCGATGCCCAGGTTAAGCAAAGTGTCATTGAGGAACACTTTGGGGAATACAAACTTGATGTTAAAACTGGCGCTCTAAGTATTTTTTTAGCAAATTTCATTTAAGTATATTCAGAACATAATATTACAATGAGAACCATCTTTGATTTATTGATATGAGTCTATTGGAACTCTATCGATACAAGGAATCCATTTCATCATGTAGGCTGACTGTGGAAATTTATAAATACATTGATCGGTTTCTTACTCACATGTTTTACATGGAACAAATCAAATAAAAGATTCAGTTTAAACTGACCAGAGACTATTGTAAAAAGAGACACAGTTGAACAAAACCAAACAAGCTAACTGCCAAGTTTCCAAATATCTCAAACATTTTAAATTGTACCTTATCACGTTAACATTTAGCAAGCACACAGCCCAGTAACGAGTAGTCGGCCCCGAGTTGTTAAGCCGAAAGGGTTCGTATATTATGATTGTTATAGGCAAAAGGCCCACTTTATTGTCCTAATGTTGTGCCTTTTACGTGATCATCATTTAACGCCCGATGGGTGGGCAACCCTAGGACCATAACGAGGTTATAGTTTAGAATACATGATTAAATCATACATTCACTCGGCTTTGTGTAAAGTTTGGCCGGCCATAATTTTATTTTGTGATATAATATTTATGAATTTAGTTGTTTGTTTTAAAACTACTGTATTGTGTAACGAATAATGGGATAGAGGATAATTATTTAGTAATCACATTAAACTAGTTCGGGCTAGCTGAGCTAATTCGAATGTTCGACCTTAAAAAAGACAGGTACAAATAATCCCCAGCGATTCCAATTCTCAATACTTTCATTAGCCTTTACAAAGCAAACAACAGTTGAATTGTACACGCTAGCCCATTTTGTTGACTCGTATCGATTGGAAAGTTGAAGCCCAATCACTCAACGAGCCTCCACGTATATACAATGTAATCAACGCCGATATATTACTATAATGTTTACTCACCGCACCTTACAACCACTGTTTATGTAATCTCTATATCCTATCTATTATATCTGTAAATATACTTCCAGCTTATATGAAGTTTAACGAACACTGCGGTACATTCCTAAATGCTAAAGATAATTAATCAATTTTATAGGTAAGCGTAATATACCTAAGTATACGAAGAAAATTATATTCCAATATTGAAATAAAAGAGCGCACGAGACAGCTGCTCAAGCCGTTTTGATTAATCATCCTAACTGTAACATTCGCATTAAAGCCTTTCAAGATTTAAACGAATATCGAATTATTTATGTCACGCGATGTCCCTTCATTGAAATGAACAACGATTTTTACCACAGAGTCGAACATAACATTATCAGATGACGCCTCCCGGGGGACAGTAAATATTCGTGGACGCCGCGATTAGCCAGCGCCCGCGCCCGCGCCCGCGGCGTACAAACATGCAACACATTTAACGCCAGCCTACATCCAGTCACATAGCTATGCGAATAGCAAACACAGAACGTTAAATCGACAACAATGAACGCGATACATTACACATCACAAACTCCTGCGAGAAGCGAACAAAGACTCCAATCGAAATCCGACCTCTATTAAACTTTCACTGTGAAGGACGTTATCGGCAATAGGAACCATGATTTTTTCCATGTCCTTTGGGGCAACAAGTTGATGAAATATTTGTTCAATCGGGTGTGTAACATAGTTTCATTTATTTCACTTCAGCCCACTCACTCAACTGAAATAACAACACAGTAGGTACGTCGGATGTGAATCAGCAATAAATTTCAATGGGGAAGCATATACATATATGTATACTTTTATAACTGTCGCATACATAAATCATTATTATGTAACATAACAATACCCACATTTTCTTTTACCGCACAATTTGAAGTAAGATCATCGTCTCATCAGTTATACTTTACTTTCCTAAATAAACAATACTGCTTCGCTAAATAAGTATAATAAAAACCCCACATTTATACTATATTGGATAAGTAGGTACAGTATACCAAAGCAGTATAGCAATTTATTATGTGGTGTTTGCGGAAATGTTCCAAATCACATATTACGAAAAGAACTCCTAATCACGAACCGCGCCCAACAAATTACCGAAATTAACTAAATGTTGTTTATGTTAAAACATTAGCTGTCGGAATAAAGCACCGTATGGCCATGTTCTGATGTAAATATATATATAATTAAAACTTATAAGTTTCACTTACCTGGTAGTAGGACAACCTAAGCTGCCGGAGTGTATTTTGATATATTACACCGCATTATCATACATATATTATTACATACCGCATAACTATTGATAACAAGAACTATATATAGTATACATAACGGCACCGGTATATAATTATGACATTTAGTGGTTCTGACGAGCAATTACACCGATGTCATAGCCCAAACATTGTGGGGTAGGAAACTAAGTGTCACCCGTCCGGTACATAGCGAAATTAGCATCGAGTTAGTCGCCTTCATTCAACAACAGGAACGGTCCATTAATCTTATACAATGCGATTGCGGTCCAAATTCCTCTTCATTATTCAATCATAGATGACACGTAATCTGTACATTCTGATAATAATGTTTTTGAATTGAGGAAGAATTCTGTTATACTGGTTGTCCTTAGAAAGTCTTCAAGATGATTGAAGGTAGTTTTTATATCAATGTTTTCTTAAAGGAAACAATGGTTTACTACTTAACATGTAAATATACAATACATATAATTATTTTAATTTAATTGCTGACCGACACATATTAATGGTTCAGCAAACGAATTAAATGGTGTGGATGTGGAACTGCATAATTGCTCCAGAACTGACAATGACAATAAAACAATTCTAATTTAAATAACATTATAATTATGTATACCTAGGGAATAAAATTCTTCATACAATATAGGTAACATAATATATGTGTATTACATGTATTTTTTATTGAAAATTGTGTGAAAATAACGGAAATTAATTTGTATAAAAGCCTTAGTGAAAAGAACAAACATCAGGCAATAACATATGACGAAAACTTTCAAGTCCTATTTACAACTTTCTATATTTATAGTGTTAACTTTACGTAATAGGTAGCTTTTTTATCCTATTCAACTTCTGTCTTCTGTTGGAACATCAATTCAAATAATATACAGCCCTGTTCTGTTACAAATTTCTTAAAGAATTTGTGCAAAAGCTCTATGCAAAACTCACCGCGAAGTACCAGCCTCTAGGTGATACATAATGCATAAACATTACACCTCGGCGTGCAGAAGGCTGGGGGCAAGAGCTCTTCATATCTTGAGCATGCCTCCACTTAGCTCGCTGCATACGGCCCGTCCGTGTTACACTCACTCGCCACCACTCACCGATCTAATGTATTAGAATCAAATGGCTATACACAGACGTTAGTCATTGAATGAGCGGTATATGTTGTAAATGCAAAATATAGGTATAGTTCTATTGGCAAAACTATCACATAAAAGAAATATTAATTATTTCGTTAAATAATTGGTTTATTTTATAATTATAGTCAAACAATGACACAATCAACAAATCATAAAACAATAAAGCTGCTGTGCATCTTTTAACAAAACAGATGGTGATAGTGGGGTATACCTTCATAATTACAGAGGAAAAGTACGTTATATTCTGAATATTAGTTCCAAAGAGCCTGAGAAATAATATAAGTACCTATTCGTTGAAAGTAACAGCAAATAAGTACAAAACATCCAACATCAATAGAATGCATCTATAACTCTATAACAACAAACGCCATAGTGAAACAAAAAATAAAATCAGAAAAATAAGCATCGTAAAAACGAATTCGATATTCAAATCCAAACAAGCGATGTCTGTAGCTAAATGTAAGTTTCTGAACCGAACTAGAGCATAAACAGTGCGTACTTGAAAAGTGCATGAGCGCGAAGCAGCTGAAGCGAAGAGTGCCCTCGAGTGTTGTAGGGTCGTTAGAAGCCGCACTGCACGCTGCACCTCCTACCAGGATTATTTAGTTAAGCATCTTTTCACTAAACCTTAATGAGACTTCTTCCGCTTCTACATACTTGTGAATTTTGTTCGTGGATATTAATTTTGAATAAAGTTAAAATTTTCGTTTCTTTGGGTCACTCTTTTGTAACTAGGTCAGCCTTCGAATTGTTATGATTATTTTTGCTAGGTAAGTCTTCAAAAAATACACCAAGCAAATTAGAAAAAGTAAATCACATACATGGTAGGTACATTTGCTTACGGTTAGCTTCTAATTACTTTTAATAAAATAATGTTATAGCAGATATCATATAATTGATCTATAAAATTAAAACAACATAAATGTTCCCATTGCTCGTTTTCTAGCACTTAAGTCAACTGAAAGATACACAACACCTTGGTTACCAACTACATACTTTCTTTGTCTTGTCTTGTCTTTAAGCTTCCGAATATATCTACGCTGCCACTCATTGTTCTTTACCTATAAAATATTTTATTGTGAAAAAAATATAAGTACCAAGATATTTGAACGAAAATATTTGTTCAAAGAACGTCCTTTCTGCCGTTTTAATGGCAGTTGATTTACGCTACTGGCGCGGAAATCTCCTGGATGGGAGTCAAAGAATTCTTTGAAAGAGGTTTTCACTGCATCTTCAGTGACTTTTTTGCCCTGAGAGAGCTCTCTAAACTAAAATAAAATGACCTGATATGTTGATGTCACATTTTCTCGTTAAGTGTGTAGATAGATATACTGTAACATTACTTATAATATATATCCTATAATATATAACCTACCTCTATTATTAAGTTACATAATTATGTAAGTATGAAATAATTGAAGTCTCCTTACGTACTCATTGTATAATTAAAACAACTTGGGTTAATAATTAAACCCCTTTTAATAAATTATCACTGTATTTATATAATCAAAAATATTATTAGGTATGCGACATACGTGGAAAAATATAATATGGAAGATATAGACCCCAACGTGGGCTGTAGACACAAGATTATGCCTGAAAGCCTCTTTATGCGATAAAATATATGCAAACGGCACGTGATGTCCTTTGGTAAAAAAATATGAAGTCAAAAACGTTGACGCTTTCGTTCATTTATAAAAAATAGAGGCAGGACTGGGACAGGACAGGTCTGAGAGTTAATATTTATTTATATCGTCACCCGAACCGTTTCCCTATTATGTATGTGTAGGGGTCGACTTCAAAATCTCAGCATATTGAATGAATATGCGCAACCCAATTTATGTGCAAAAATAGTGTCCTATGGATGAACAAACGAACAAACACTAGATTGATTCTAATTTTAAATTGAATAACAAAATAATGTAAACATTTGCAAATAATATGTATAGAATAGACTACATGACATCCTCTATGGTAATACCAAACGAATCACAATGATGGAATTTCCAACATTGACTTATGAACCAGGAAAATTTTAATCACTGACCGACCCAATCCCTTGTCTTCTGTTTAATTTACTCAAAACTACTCCCACTGCTTTATTTTCTCTCTTGAATTTTTACAACGACACTTCGACGATTATTGGGGGCCTATGATTAAAAATAATAATTATGTACTGATAACGTACCTATTGTATTTAATAGGTATAGCATGCACAAACTAGTGACAATGTCTAATGTCAAAATGATATAAAATCAGCTTCTCTCTAAAAAAAACTCATAAAGTTCATCCGTTCATCCTTCGAATACTTTTCGAGTTTTTTTTTTTTTGAGAGATGCAGATTTTTTATGTTGGCCATCGGGCCATCGGGCCTTGTTAATATTAGTCAGTAAATGTAAAACAAGTTAATGGTTGAGAACATTTTAACACCATTTGAAAACATTACTATAATTTTGTAAGTAGAAACAAATATAACTGTGTGTAGTTAAAGTATGCTGCAGCAATAAATATCAATTGTACGCGCGTGCAATTAAATTACATGGCCCCCACTAATGTTCCACAATTATTTTAGCATTCATTGGTTGCGGAACGGCATAAAATGTACAAAGTATTTGGTTTATATAATTATTCATTTAGATTTAAGTAAACTACTTACAGCCCATACACATGGTCACTCTCAACGTTTCTCATTTGAATACAAAATTATTTATTTAATCATAACAGCTCAGTAATAGGTATTGGAAGCAGTGATAGCCTAGCTAGGGGAATGACCACTGGACTGCCAAACCAATGGTCTCGAGTTCGTATCCAAGGCACGCACCTCTGACTTTTCGAAATCATGTGCGCAATTATCACTCGCTTTAACGGGGAAGGAAAACATCGAGAGGAAACCTGCATGCTTGAGAGATTTTCTCGACGGCATGTGAAGTCTGCCAACCCGCATTAGGCCAGCGTGGTGGACTATGGCCTAATCCCTCTCATACTGAGAGGAGACCCGTGCCCAGCAGTGGGACAGTTAATGGGTTGATGATGATGATGATGATGAATAGGTATTGTTATTAAGGCAAATATCAGTACACCTCTGCTTATTACAAAAAAGTGTGACTCTTCATTTGTAGGTGTAAAACGGTGTTACGGTGCACTCGATGGTTGCTGGTATGCTTTTTGGACTCCATGTATAGACCGAGCGGACTGATCACAACAAGGTGAGTTAAGTTCAGAATTACGCCGCCCTAGCTTTGCTTTGTTAGACTTGTCACACTGTCCAGAAAAACTTTCAGGAATGCATTTTAACCTCGAAATGTTTTCACAAAATATCTAAACTCCTTCTCAATCTAGGAATCGAAGCCACGCTCGGGTACACTAGACCAATGAGGTATTCAGTCAATCATCACATCGTTTTTTTTTTAAATGGCCATCAGTTCTACGAGCTATGTGCCCCGCCCACTGCCACTTCAACTTCTATTTTCACATAGATTGCTGGAAAAGCAAAATATCTATAAACAATTATGTCATGTAGAAAAACCAGACGTATAACTAAACAATGAATGATGAGACAAATGCTCATTCGTATGCGGTAAATCTTGCTTATTTGGGCTCAACAACACCTAGCTACGTATCACATTTTCAACGGAATCTCGCAGCGAAATAAAAAACGTAGACATTTTGTGATCGAATCACGAACATTCAATTGGGTTATCGTCAAAACATTGGAGTGTAGATATCCGTGACAAAGGCGCAACTAGATACAGCTGGCGAGCCCTATCGCTCCGTGTTGTCGCCTCGCGCCGAGAGCTTCATATAGAGATCGGGAGTTCGCGTGTATGTCCCAACGTAGTATAACCCAACAGTGTTCGCTGTATCGGGTGTATCGAGAACAATATTCGGTCGTGTATCGGCAGTAATTGGCTGGGAGTGGGCGGATCGATCGCTCGATGTGACACAAATACCTCGTTCCGCGACGCAATCACCCTCAGTAATCCACTATCGACCTAATTGTTTCTTCTAATGACAATTGAGAATCACTTATATTAATTTATTATCCGTAGTTCTTTTATTTAGCCTGATCAGATGTTGTATTCTTAGAAAAAAAAAATACATTATAAATATGTGAATTTAAAACATGAAACGCGGTCGTTAGGCTCTTCAAATGTTTTATGTTATTCTGTGCATAGCCCGCAGCAGTCTCGGAGGATTGCACTTGACCTGCAATGCAAAACGTGCAACAAAAGCCGGCTACAAGCGAGCGCTCACAAAACACACGGATCTTTCCGATCTAAAGAACCAAGGTTCACTCTCATATCTGTGTATATTCTTAGCGTAAACATGACTATGTAAATGTTCTAACAAAATGCAGTAGGTTGAATACACAACAAGTATTTATTTAGTCTATTTATTAGTCATCGCGCCCTTCATTTTTGGTTCGATTTCCATTTCAGACCTAAAAGTGTGCATTTGACAAGGTAATAACTAAATACTTAATTATATTTATTTCAGCACTCACAATCTCTTTAGTCAAACTGTTTTATAGGATAGTTATAGCCCCGACTCTTGAAGGACAAAATTGTGCATCCACCAGTCTCCAGCAACTCCAGCAACCTGTACCTAGGTAACACAAGCAAGAAGTTTGAATATAAACCTAGGGGTGGACTATCTCTGAGGACTCATTTTTTATTTGTTTTCTTGTATTAACAAAGCCTATTAACGGGGCCTTAAACCATTGCTTACAAATGACAATGTAAGTACTAAGTTTGAATAAACATTTAAATCGTTTTATCGACAAATCCGTTTCATAAACAATAATATCGACTGTAGTTAAAACCAAATGCGAACATCATCTTGCAAGTCACCTTCACATACTTTACATGTCTTAAGTCTGTAATGCCCATCAGTTCATCAAATGTTACAAGATCATAAGAAAGAAATAATTCCAATCGCTTGAAGATAAAAATAATATCGCAATTTATAAAATAAAGTGTGTAGGTAAGGATTAGGGGCTGAAATTGCATTTATATCTTTCAATTGGTTCGTGCTACACACGTATGTGTATCCGCACAATTTGATCAATACCTTCGGATTGGATTGTTCTGCAGAGTGTAGAGAAGCGAGCCGCGGTGGCGCTCGGGCCGTAAACATCGCACGGCGCTCCATTGAAATGTTGTCTCGGAGGGCTATGTTTTATTGAAAAACTTTTCGCGTTGCTCTTCAATACTCAGAGCGCTCTACCCGGCACGCTGTCGCCAGACTGCTAACGTAGTTCAGTGTTGAATGCCAATATTATTCCAAGGGACATTTATTATTCATTAAATTGAAGATCACGGAAATATCAATCTTTTTTCCAACAGGTACAAACAAGAATTAATTCCAGCGTCGTTATCTGCCCAATTCGGCGTGCTTCAATGTAAACAGCGGAGCGGGCGCAAGGTGGTCTGAGTAAATCGCTCCATTAGGCAGTTAAAAGCTCGTCGCTATCGTCGGGACATAACTCAGGCACCCGTCTCCGCGCGGCCCTATAAATTACGCTTTTGTGCGAACGGGGCGTGCCCGCTTAAAATATGTACGACATTGTCTTCCCAGCGCAACTCCCCTTCTCATATCTCCCACTGAAATCCACTGAAGGTCACCTAACAGTAAATTATCTATTCGTACGTTTTGCCACCCGGCTGAGCTGCACTGTACTTAATCCGAAACTTTTATGTAGGTCGTGCCCGTGTCAGAATATGTAAGTTGTGCTTGTTACAGGAAGAAAATACTACCTGTCATCATTATCCGTGCCTCTTGACTTATCCGTGCCTATTGACAATAATTAAAAGTAGCTTGTCGAATTCACCGATAAAAAAAATAATCTAAATTGGTGCCAGGTTCTATGAGTGTTAAAACAGTCTACATAACACGTCATGCTGACTTATACATACTATTATACCTACCTATATACGAATCCGATTGTACCAAAGTAACCAGAATCGGAACGAATCTATACCTACTATTAAACTAAAGTGAATGGGTAGGTACTTACTAAGTATAACCTTTACTGCTATAAAACTCTACTCTACTCTGCTAGATAAATCTACGGAATTTCCATAAGATATTAAATATTTCATTTGAGCCATACAGGATTGTATTATTGACTAGTCTAACACAGCTCAAACCACTAGAAAGATTGGTGTCATGACGTAGCATCCACTAAGATCGTTGTTTTTTTAATTCTACCCCTTAAATGGTGTAACGGCGATTGTGAGATGAGCCGTGGCAGAAGCTCGTTTAATATTAATATAAACCTATTTTTGAACCCCATCATACACATGTAAACAAAATAATATGTTAGGAAACAAAAAAACACGCAATAGTCCATAACTTAGATGGCGCAACGCCTCCGTTCGCGCGCACACGGGACATTTATTAGATCTACGGCGAGGTAGATGATATCTGTGTTTGATTGCTGGCGCGATGTACAGGAGAGTTCCTTTACATCACATTAAGGTTTACGATAGGTTAATATTTGAACTTTGCCGTCTTGAAAACTAAATCTTTTTATCGAAGGTGATTCTCATTTCTGCTGTATTATGTAGGTATGTAGTACCTGTCCATCGATTCTGAAGATGCACCACAGAATGAATCGGTTGTTCCTAAAGAGTTATAAATGAAAAAATCGTTTGTTAGCAATACCCATATTTTTTGCAACTTTATTAGTAGAAAATGTAGAAATTATGGGATATTCTCTCCTCCAACTACCTAAGTACAGCTAAGGACGTCATTGAATCCCGTGGGTGCCGTAAAATATAGCCAATGATTGTAAGTCTTAGTTTCAAAGTTCATTTAAGCTAAACTCTGAATAAGTTATCGTTGCATAAGCATCTCATCTAAATAGTTGCTTTATTATTACGTCAGCCTCATGAACTATCTCTATAACCTAAGTAAAACGTTCACTCGATTATCACCTGAATCACTTCAATGGCTATCTTGGCGTCAAAAGGTACAAATAAGTGGAGATTTCGGTTGTGCTCGTGTCATTAGGCCTTAACAAGGCTTTGGAAGTCGTCGAAGCAGTAATCGAAGCTCGGTCAAGCGCGAGAGATAATACCACCGGCTGCCCTTCCTAGTAATAACCATTCAGCGATTGAGTGAAGCCCAAACAGAACATTATTATATTTAGCTACTTCTATGTTGCGTAACAAACTATATATTATACAGCCTCTTAACTTTTCAGATATTTGGCGATGTACCTATTTTGTTATTATTAGGCTTTGTATTATTAGATAGTATTGTGATTATTAGATTGTAATATTAGCACAAATTAAATCATTCTGTATAAGGCCAACAATTAGGCACTTTTATCATAGGAACTATATATTTATATTTTGTTGTAATTTGAAATCAGTTCTTAGCAAAAACTGTTTAGTGTTTAAATTTATTAAACAACAAAAGTTCCAGGTTTGTAGACACATAATATTAACGATACTTAAAATATATTTTAAGTATCGCCCCTAATCCTTACCTACACACTTTATTTTATAAATTGCGATATTATTTTTATCTTCAAGCGATTGGAATTATTTATTTCTTATGATCTTGTAACCTTTGATGAACTGATGGGCATTACAGACTTAAGACATGTAAAGTATGTGAAGGTGACCTGCACGATGATGTTCGCATTTGGTTTTAACTACAGTCGATATTATTGTTTATGAAACGGATTTGACGATAAAACGATTTAAATGTTTATTAAAACTTAGTACTTACACACATAATATTAACGATACTTAAAATATAGGTACACAAAACAAAACAGATCAGTTTACAGGGCACACCAACGTAGATGTTGGTGTGCCCTGTAAACAGATCTGTTTTGTTTTGTGTACATGAAGTAATAAAATATTTTGTACTTCATTTACACAAGACGGCGAAGAAATATTTTTATTGCTAAAATTACTGCATTTTGAGCTTAAATATATTTGTAAATGGATTAAACTTCTTTGCATCCATCGTCAAATAACTGAGCTTATTAGATGACGTTTTTGTTTGTATAATGTAATAATAAATGGAGTAGATACCTACTAGCTGCTTGTTCTGTTTTATTTCTACCCGTAAATCATTACAGATTTACAGAGTTGCGTAGTGAACGAATGCAAGTGGGTTCGAAACTCTATTATACCATAACCCCAAGTGCAGTGTTTGAAATGTCAACCAAGTTACATGATTCTTCACTTCGCATTTTCAACTCAAACGTAGGAAAACTATATTAATATAATAATATATCCGTTTGTTATATAAGATATAGTAGGACGTCATGCCGTAGATACTGATGTCTACGTATTATTTTTGTACAAAAATATACAAAACTAACCACGGGCCACAATAAAACTCGCAAAAAATACTGTTTTATTAGTAGATGTAGATACTTTTCAAAAATATTAAAGATACCTACATAAATAATTCACCATTTCAGATAATTTCCACTAGCACCACGTAGATAGACCTACGTCTAGAATTAATTACTTGTCAAACTGCGAACTATTTCGAAGTGGTGGCAAGTTGGATCGTACCAAACCGATAGTAGTAACTCTTCGCACGTGGTCTGAGTCACAAAACCCTGTTAACTAAGATGTCACGATTTGACAATGGCACGGGATAACTTCTGTGTCGTTAATATGAAACGTTTCACCTACGACCTGCAAGGTTACCTTCGTAGTAAACAATGTTGTAACGAATGTTTTCGCTGCATATGACACGTGGAGGATCTGAATCTACCTAGTAGGTACTCTTATCTGCATTCAGTCCAAAATTATTTAAAATTAATAATGATTATTATTTATAAGCTTTTATATTATGTCAATTTTTATCAATAACTTTATCGTTTTCATAAAATGTACAGAGTTATGAATAAGTGCTACGAATGCTACGTCCTCGTAGCACTCGTAGCTAATAACTCTCTTATGTGGAACATTCAGAAAGAAGCACTTTTATCATCGTTATAATTTACTCGTTTAATTATTATTACGGTTCCATTGCAATTCTGATCAACAACGAATATTATGTCTGAAAATCGTTCGGAAACAGTTCATAGGCTGTAGATGCCTGAAGCCGCCGGGCGGTATCCCGTAGCTGAGAAATTCAAAGATTAACGTAAGTAACAAACATATTTTTGTGCTTGCAAACGCTGGCTAAACCTTACGGCTAACCTTACTTATTTTGATCAAATTAATGTACTACGGAATTGTATATTTTAAAAAGTTTGATGAAAAAGTCCGCCAGGGTATACAGTGTTATAGGAAATACCTTAGCTATTTTCGATCTTATGAATCAGAATCGGGAACCGAACACATTAGTGAAGAAAAAAAAATGTTTTTTTTTCATTATTTTGTCGTTGTAATGTCCGAAATATTCTGAAACGATAGAGCGCCTAAAAAGTGAATGACCTTAAGGTAAGTGCCCCCGTCGGGCGTACACTCGTAGGCATCTTTACTTAGATAAGTGTGCGAAAACGTTTCACTATCACGCACACACACATACACACACTACCCAGCGCAGGCCACGCGGGCGCACGGGGTAGAAATACTAGGAGCGGCGGGCGGGTGGCAGGGGGCGGGCCACGGGCATACCGGAACTCCGGAAGTAAACAAACAGTTTCCGAAAACCTGTGACGCGAGCGCACGTGTGTCGGTAATTGCGCTCGCGACAATTTTTTACGTAATTCGCGCTCGGGTGTTATTTAAAATGTACAGTGACCGCGAATATTACGAGATGGTGCGAGTGTATGTACATTCAAAGTGGTGAGAGTCTCTACGAAGCACGTAGACTTTACGAAGCCGAGAGCATCCCTCGGTTACGGGGTTAAAGACAAACATAATTAGTGCATTTGACGCCGTAAAAAGTGACAGTGCAGTGCTTATAAGACTCTGAAGAAACGTTATCAAACGAGCAAGAGTGTATGAAAAGAAATGGACTTCATTTCGAACAATTGCTGAAGTATTTATAAGTAAGAGATTGTAAATAAGTACTGTAAGTTATTTCTCATGTTGATTATTTGTTAGTTTTCGTACGCTGATTGCATTTTTTTAAATACGCCTGAAAGCATCATAAAAGTATGAAGGGAAAATTGCACCTTATTACAGATGCATAGGTTAGATAATTGAATAGCGGACGGTGCGCATTTAATCTTCACAGCGCTACTGCGCGCCCGCGCCGCGCCGACCCAAGCGGGGGGCGGGGCCGCTCGAATACAAGTATGTAATAAATAGGTAGGTACGGCAGTACCGTAGGCCTCGGTTGTTGACCGCCCGTGCGGTGGCGAAAAAGCTAGTAGTTTTTAGGCTAACTTGGATACGGGCTAGTTTTTTTTATTTTATTAATTAAATAAAATAAAACGAAAAAAATAAAATTTTATTTTAAATTAAGAACAGGTTTTTTTGAAATAGCTAAGGTATTTCATATAACACTGTATAATAGGGAATATGCGTCTGACTTAAAAAAAGGTCAAGTATTTTTTAGGAACTTTATCGTTTTAGAATTATGTCTATGTAGATATTTTTTTATATTATTTCTTTTTTGATGAGAAAATAATTATTAAAAAGTCCAAAAAAACTGTTGGAAATTCAAATCAATTGAAACGCAACACTATCGGTCAATTGGAATATGACGTCAAAGTCTACTAAAACAGTGTCTGTTGTACGTGGTTGTTTGGTTGAGAGAACGTAGACTTTGACGTCACGGCAAGCGCGCCAAATTCGCGGGTGTTTAAAATGCCAATATGTCTCATAATATAATAAAAAAAATTTTTACTTAATTTTAGTTTTAGGGCGCTGGATTTTTTTTTACGGCTACATAACGATATAAAGTATCGTTTAAAAAAATAAAAAAAAATGCGCATATTCCATAGTATTATTTCAGGGACAAGCCACAGTAACGATTTTTATCTTTTTCATATAAAAAATTGGGTTATTTACCAAGCTAAAAACAATGCAGTATATTATTCCTTATTCATTCTCATTCTATTTAGATCTGAAAATTGCCATTTACAGCATAGGTCGTTAAATTAATATAATTATCTTAGAAGATATCAGAGATTTATAAAACGCGATGGCAGAGGGCTGGCGGGCTGTACGGAGAACTGTTTATATAAAGTTATCCTACAGTAATCATAATATTATTATTATTCACTCCACAGTGCCCCACATTAGTATATACATTGCACCCGTGCGAAGCTGGGGCGGGTCGCTAGTATCTATACTAATACTATTATTATGAAGCTGAAGAGTTTGTTTGTCTGGTTGAACGCGCTCATCTCAGGGACTAATGGTCCAATTTGAAAAATTCTGTTAGATAGCCTGTTTAACGAGGAAGGCTATAAGGTTATATATCATCACGATGCGACCAATAGGAGAGGAGTATCGATTAAAAATGTTGCAAAAACGAGGGAAAAAAATCAACTTCTACGGGAACGAAGTCGCGGTCAAACCTTAGTATAGTATAAAACAAAGTCGCTCCCGCTGTTTATACGCAACTGATTTTAATGCAGTTTTAAGCAATAGATAAAATAAACTAAGACGAAGGTTTATTTGTAGTTTATATGCATACTATATTAAAGTAGGTATAGAATTTTGCATTACCTACTTACATTGCGATTTAAGTGATCATGATCAATATAGGTACCTACATAGTTTGTTATTACAGCCTGTTAGAGCTACCTATTTCAAATCGTTGACAAAAGAACAGAAACATACAATGACATTATATAGTTTGGAAACAACGAATATATACCTAGTTACTTACACAAAGTTAGAAAATTATCAAAATTGTAATTTTAATATGTATTTGCCTGCAGTAAGATACTGCTGTGCAAATAAGATAAAGGACGAGTATGACACAAAAACCAGAAAACTTACCTACGAAACCGTTAACTAAAACGTTACCTACTATTTAATTCTTAAATATTGTAAAAAATATAAAAACTTTTTAATTTCTTCATAAAAATTCTGTGCAACTATGTGTAGAGATAGATTATACCCAGCTACGTACCTACCTACCCAGTACTTAAACTTTATCAGGCGTCGTCGGCACAAAGATGTAAATAAAGTTTGTGACACAAACGGGAGAGAGTCACGCTATTCCTTACGTCTAACTGCTGGAATAGCGGTTATGTACAATTTATAGTAAAAGTTGCTAATTTACAGTGGGTGACGATAATTTTAAACTTAAGTAAGGTATGAAACAAATAGTTACCAAAATTTCCTGAAACAGCCAAATTCAATTCTTCCACTTTATGACTTCGAAAAAATACTAATTAGGTACATCAACACTGGACAAAGACAGGTAGGTACCTAAGGTTTAAATTAGGTCAATGGCTTGACACAACTTGCCACGACAGATACATGGAACATCAGTTCCTACATTGAATAGGTACCTACTGGTAGTTTCACTCAAGAAGCATTTTTAGCGGAGGTTAAGAATTAAGGTTCCAGCAAGACCAACCAACCACCTGAGCTGACATCCCACAAGTATGAAACGTATAAGACGCACACTTAATACGGATTGTAAGCCGAGACGTATCTGTAATGGATTTAGCCGTACTAATGGAATTGAACCGCAGGCTGAACCGTTGCGACGACCGGGCGCCAGGCGCCGGGTGCCACATCCTGCTGAACGGTGACATCACTTAAGTAACATTACGTACCTGTGTTCACAATAGAGCCGTTACATAATTAAGAGAAAAGCAAGCCCAGAAACCCTGGCGGGTAATGGGTGTTCTCCTTGATGTAGCGATCCTCGATATATACATAGATTCATATTAATAACTATAGTCGACCATAAAATTGCTCTACCAACCCTTACGAGTGAATGTCGTTTGCACATCACAAAACAAGGTCTATTTTTGCTTACAAGCCCACAAAGTGACAGATTGATAATGATGCTTAGTAAATTTAATTTGGACGAAAGTTTTTGTCAGGAATGGTAGGTAAAGCAATTTTAATTATGGTCGACTATACATAGGAAATATTAACAGTATACCTACCTACTACACTAAATGCAACCAACACATTTAAATAATTTGAGGGGCCGAGGCCACTAATAGATTTACACGACGTCTGTGGTCTAGTAGTTTTCCGAGTGGCAGACTGCTCATCAGGACGGGTTCGATTTCCACATGACGCAAATATTTATGTGATAAACCTATGTGTTTGTGATGGCCTGGGTGTTATTAAAAGTATCTATGTATTTACAATTAAAAAGGGAAGGTATAGGCAAGTATGATACATAGTCTAGATGGTCCTGTGAAAAAATATATACACCAAATTCCATTCTCATACCTACCATGTTGTCCATGTTGTCCCATGTAACAAGTTATGCATAAGATCAGTGTTATTTATGGACGATATGAAAAAAATCGAGCATAAAATTCAATATTATAAGTAAACAATTCAACTATATTCAACTCCACTTATCACTTAACAAACTGGGCTATTACTAAATAAATAGTTATGCCACTTTTCAACAAAGTACAATATTGAAAAGTCAGGTACAGTACAATTTTAATAGATATTTTCTGTTTTTTGTGTATGTTTGAATGGGATTTGTTGCCTGAAGTAAATGAAAAATAAATGCTGTTTCAATTTACTTGTAAAGTGGATGGACAGCAATAGTTATGAATCTCAAAGTCATCTATTGCAAAATCCGAACTCGGCTGCTACTAAGGCTACTATATTCATAGAATGATTTGATACGGAAGCGTTACTTTATGCTTAGCGTAGTCTCTGAATGCCTCACTGCACTTGTGCCTATGACCATGAGGCAGTTATTATAAGTTTTTTTTTTTTAATAAGTTTGAAATGGATGTTATCTTGAATAAACAACTAACATTATTATTGTTGTAGAATGCTACACATACAACATAAAACAGACCGCCTAAAAATGTTGGCTAACATACAGTTCATTACAAAGCTTGTACTTACTTCACAGTACCCTACCTCTCAACCCTAACCATCACATAAATTTCCTACTGTACAGCAACAGTTGCTGTCTTGTCTCATGTTCCAAGCCACTTCTTTCCTAAATATAATTAATCAGCCTTTTTCTAAATATATTGGGGTTCAGCTGCCAAACATGCCACATGCAGCTGAATGTCAATATTTTACACAGCATGAATATAGAATAATAATAAAAAGTTAAAATATTAAAATTGGATATTTAAAAAAACTACAGTAATAGCTTAAACTTAGTGTTTATTCTTGGCTAGCATCAACATTCTCTGTCTGCAAGCCCTTGATTGAGGCTACTGGTACATAGGTCACAAGCGTGAACAATTTGTGAGCAGAGTCCTCATCATCATTACGTCTGCGAGACAGCCTTACACGGACACGGAAGGGAACATTTCTGCAACAAACCCAAGAACACCATACTATTAGATAAGGCAGCTCATGATAACACCAATCATCAATATTTATGAATATTTTAAGAAGTTTGTACACCAGTTTCAGAACGATTACTTTTTTATTCATACCCATGTCTACGGCTGAATTGTTCTGGTAAGTTTTAACAGAGATGTTTCCATACAATGTAATATACTAGAATAATACAGCTAAACTACAGACAGCAATCAGACACCGCATAAAACGCACTACCCACAATACAATCCAACTGTAACAGATCCCAGTACTGTTTTTAAGTTTTACAAACAGGGAATGAAAATATGGTAAATATGGGTTAGTTATCAAGTCGAGCACCTTTACCGATATCGATTTGATAGCAATAGCAAGAACTCTTTAATTACCTGACTCCCTTTGACCAAAGGTATTTGTTTAGGCGAGTGTCGACTCGAACGTCGGGAGTTCCCATTTGTTTCTCTGCAAATTTACGGATTTCCTTAATGGCACGCGGAGCGCGTTTCTTGAATCCCACTCCATGAAGCCGTTTGTGTAGGTTAACCGTGTATTCACGAGTTACAACTTCATTGATAGCTGATTTGCCTTTCCTCTCTCCCTTGGGTTTTGCCATTATGATCTGAAATAATATCACAAAATAGAACTTTCAAGATATACTTCGACTATTAAAATCACTTTGTACAACTATATTCAGTCATTTCGGCATTGAATTTACATGATTATATTGGATTATTTCTTAAATACACACACCTTGGAGCTTCGTGCACCAAACCAAATCAAAAAAGAAACGTCAAAGTCAACTCAAGGTACACATGTCAAGCGATTTTGACAATTGAATGAAACTGTTACCGGCACAAAAAAAGCAAAGAAATAATCAAAAATATATACTGTGGTTACCGGTGGTCGCTGGTCGGACGATAGATTTATACTTTTATAGTTTACTAGCTTCCCGCCAGCGGCTTCGCCCGCGTGGTCTTATAATTTTTTCCCCCGTTTTTGCAACATTTTTCATTACTACTCCGCTCCTATTAGTCGTAGCGTGATGATATATAGCCTATGTTACTCGGGGATAATGTAGCTTTCCAAAGGTGAAAGAATTTTTGAAATCGGTCCAGTTGTTTCGGAGCCTATTCATTACAAACAAACAAACAAACAAACAAACAAACAAATCTTTCCTCTTTATAATATTAGTATAGATTATATATCTATGGGTCGGACCGCTGACCGAGTGACCGCTGTGGACCTATGGACCATCTATGGGCCATCTGTGATACTGATACGTGATTATCCAATATACAATAACCATGGAAGTAGTAAGTATACTTAGTGATGTAAACGAAGTGTAACGAAGTTTGACATATTAGTTCCATGACAATAACATATTAATCTACGCTGGTGATACATCTGTGAACAGCAGTGCTGCCATGCTGCCAGCATGATGGCGGCCGACGCCGGCCAGTGTTGGATTCCGTAGTATTATAATACTATTTGTACCATTATTTGATAGTGTGTAGTATATAATATCGTTATGCCACTATACTACGCGAAAATACCATAATTTTGATATCGACCGATTTGTATTAATTGAGCCCTTTTACTTATTAATATTTACCATAAAATATTGGACATTTCTGTATGTACGGCAACACCTAATCAGGATTACCAAGTACAAACCTAGTGTTGCCAATTTAGAGACTTCGTCGCTAGAACTGCCCACTTTTGCCTGTATTAGCGACAGAAAAAAAAAATGACGCCAAAAATTATTTTTATTACGCATTTATTTGGCCACTTTTTGAGTACCATCAAAATACTTTAAGCGCTCGTTTTTAATAAGATTTTTTACCCGACTGCCGAAGGAGGAGGGTTATTATTAGAGATAGGCAGGCGGGTAAAAATTGGGTGGGTAAAAATGGGAAGGAAAGGGTAGAATAGGTAAAAACCCAAAAATACCCATTTATACCGGGTATTTTTAAAAAATACCGGGTAAAAATTAAGTTCGATAGTATTTTCATTTGATTGATTAAAAAATAACATGTTATATTATTAAACATGCCCATGTTTTCAAATCTATGTACTTGTATTATACCAATAATACTTTTGCCAAATAAAATTAAGCCATAATGACAGTAAAAATAAAAATATATTGCGTAGAGCCAGCGCACATGGACTTTTTACCCGACTGCCGAAAGAGGAGGGTTATGTGTTTAACTAACTAACCAAAATGGCATATTATAATGTCATCACTGGTCAAGGCGGAAAACCAACGCAGTCCACTCGTGTGTCATGAAGTCAATTCGTGCGATGCGTGTACATGGATTGAATACAGCTCCATACATTTCCTTGCAAAGCGAAGCTTGGTGCACGTGCGTAGCCTCTCCGTGGGTGGCGGTGGGTTTCCGCCTTTACACATACTGGCTTTTGTCTTAAGACGTTGCAGAGTTTCCCGAAAGCTGCCTAGCCGAGTTATTATTATCCTTATGCACTTCGTCCCGCTCGGGGATACGGGACAGTTATGTCAGGCTGTCTGGCCAGGTGGCCAGCATACCTACCACCACCACTACCTCCTTCCGCTTATTGGTAGGATCACGGGACGCGGGGACCTCACCGCGGACGTCCGTTAACAAACCCTTCCCTAGGGCCAAGTCCAAAGCCGTGTCCGCAGTCCTGCAGCTGCGGCCCCTCTGAGGCCGTGGAAGGCAGGGAGAATGGCGCACCGTAACCCTCTCCCGCCGCGGCCCCGTAAATCTTCAGCCGCAGTATTGCTCTGCACAACACTGCGGCCCGCCTCAGTTTCGGTGCCTCCTATACGACACCGTAACCTACAATGGCTGCTTCAATCTGGGATTGCTGGCTAACGGGCTTAGCCAGCCAGGAGCAGCACCTCCCTGGGGTTCTCCTTGGCTTCACCGTGAGGCAAGTTGGACCTGCCTAGCTGGATGATTTGTCCTAAATAGACACACTCCTTAACAACTATGAGAGCAGAGCTCTTGCAGCGATTCTGTCATGACTACGATATCGTCGGCAAATCGAAGATGAGTGATATACTCGCCATTGATGTTAATGCCGGCTCCGGCCCACTTCATTAACTTGAAGGTATTTTCCTTGCGGTGGTGAACAGTTTCGGGGAAACGACATCCCCCTGTCTAACACCTCTCTGCGATGGAATTGCCCCCGTACACTGTCCCTGCACTCGGACCGATATACTAAGTAGCATTTTTATATAAGCACTTTAACGCTTCGATATACCGATAGTCAATGTGGCACCGTTGCAGAGATTGCAGAGCCGCCCAAGTTTCAATAGAACCGAAGGCTTTCTCATAGTCAACAAACACTAAGCATAGTGGCAGATTATACTCCTCGTTCTTTTGTATAAGCGTGTGGATGTACTCTATGGTACTAAAACCTTTACAGGAAGGGGATAGATTCTATCCCCTTTATTACTATCCGATAGAACCGTTTTGGCATAACAACCAGCCCGCCATTTAGTTTTTTTCGAAATCACGATGCGCGATGAAAATAGTATGTATGGGTAGAAGACAAATAAACAAACTAAAAATGTTAGTAAAATGTTACCCCAACATAAGACTACAGACAATAAATAAAACTATACATATTACGTGATTACAGTGTCACACGGTATCCAAATAATCGTTCCCAGGTTCTTTATTAGTATCGGTTGTTTACTCATATGTCGGTCTTTACCTCCAAATATCTCGGTAACGTGACGCCTTGAGGTACCATGTTACTAATATTTTTTGTTCGTTTATATGTCTTCTACCCATAGATACCACTTTCATCGTGCGCCGCGATTTCGTAAAATAATCAAAATGGTTGCGGGTCGATATGCCAGCTTCCATAAAAAAGGTTTGAACCTCTTTTATAATATACTATGAAATCTACATATACACTTCATAATTTTGTTATTTGTACCGTATATTCTTGACGAAACTCTAATATTGGAACATTATAATTGCATATTTAACACTGTAATTAATCTGTTGCCGTGTACCTACTGTGTATTAATGTAAGATAGTGCAGAATAGCCGCAAATGGCAACCCTGTAGGCAAACATGTGAAAATTATAATGTCAATTGGTTTATATATTCCTTTTTAATTTTTACCCGGTATAAATTAAAATTGGGAAGGTAAAAATGGGTATTAAAGGGTATTTACCCGATGGTCGGGTAAATACCGGGTAGACGCCCATCTCTAGTTATTATATAAAGACGTGCTAATTAATAGGAGTCTTTTTTAGTTAGGTACTATAATTTTTTTTAGTTACCTAATTAGAAATTAAGTTATATTTTAAAAATACAATAAAAAACTGCATATTTCTAGTATTTTTGGAAATTAATAAAATAAAATAAAAATTAATGGTACTGCCATTTATGTAGTAATTAATACGCCTTACGCCTCAACTGAATAAAAAAAATATTATTTACGATTTCTGAATGCATTTAATTTTAATTCAAAACTAAAACGCCGAAAAATTAAACATTAAAAACGTCAAACGTAGTATAATTTTGGACAAATAGTATTATTTTATTGCCCATGTTGAGGGTCAAGTAATTTTTTGAGGGTCTGAATCCAACCCTGACCCAAAATTCATCAAATTGATTGACATTTGACAAAATAAACACATGCTTTTGTTTGCCTATGCTGATTGATATTGCATAGAGTGTACACTATTTTACATTTTAATTTGTAATTTACCTACAAACACAACACAATAAAATATTTAACTCATAAGTTTATCGTACAAAAGTTCATAACCACAAGTAATTTCCAAAGGAAATATGGCTGAAATATACAAGTAAGAATTAAAATTTTCTGTAGTCATGAAATCAACTTTAACTTTACCTACATTTAAACTGAATTCTGTTATTAATTTATATTTATAGGCTCATTCACCCGGTAAAGTATTTTAACGACTACATATCAAGAAACATACGACCTGACGGGAGGTCATTTCATGAACAACGAAACATAAAATTAAACGTTAATTCTATAAAAGCTGCTGATGCTTCGGCTGTTGTCAAATGTGGAAACACTACTGTAGTCTGTGGAATTAAATTGGTAAATACACTCCAATCTATACATAAATACCACCCCTTGAGATTTAATTATACATAATTATCTTGTGTTAGATTCTTACATGGAGGAACACCATGTGTGCCGGCAGTTATTCTGCTTATATTATAGCTTATTGTGGAAAGTGCTTGGAATATTTGATTTATTACATACTAAAGTGTGATGTCCCAATAAAGTAAAGGAGCACTGATACTAAAGCTTATTAAAATTATTATAAATGCCTTTACAAAATATGCACGTATATATGTACAAGTATGTCCCAGAACATGACAATAAGCTAACAATAAGGGAAAGGCTTACTAATGGTGGGATAAAAGCCAATATGACTAGAATTTTATATCTCAAGTAGCTATGCTATTTTGTTTTCAAAACAAAATAGTTTTCAAACAACAATTCAATCCTAAAAAGAATAACTTCAATGAAAAGAATATTTTCTATCTGCTATTTATTTATATTGCAGGAACTAGCAACACCAAAAGCTGAAGAACCAGATGTTGGTTTCTTAATTACAAATGTAGAACTGCCACCATTGTGCTCATCAAAATACAGGCCTGGCCCACCTTCCGATAGTGCACAAGTGACCAGCAACATAGTCTATGATATTATTAATAATTCTAAATGTGTTGATTTAAAAGACCTGTGCATAGTACATGATAAGTTGGCATGGGTGTTGTACTGTGATATGGTCTGTGTAGACAATGATGGCAGCTTGGTAGATGCTTGTATATTAACATTAATGGCCAGCCTGAAAACATGTGAGTATTAAATCTCATCTCATCTCAAGAAATAAAAGAATACTGCTGATGTAGGGCATCTATCAATATGTTACACACAATTCACTGTTTATACATAACTAAACTAAAATTTCTTTCACACTCGAGTAGGTAATAAATAATTATTTTAATAAAATAATTCATGTATTGCAATGTTTCAGTAACCCTTCCAACGGTTAATTATGATCCAGAAACAGAAGAGATAACAGTAGATACAAGTGTACGACGGAAACTCAATGTGCATGGATTACCAGTGGTAACTAGCTTTGCGATGTACAAACATGACCAAAGGTAAATATTGAGCATACTTTAATTTTAACATGGGTACTGCTGGCAGGATTATCTGGATAGAAAATACATAGAAAGAATCCACATCAGTTTGACTTTGGAGAAGGAAAAAAGGCTTGAAGTGGTTGAAGTAGGGGATGAAAGTTTGTACCTAATTGTATTTAGGCTGTAAGAAAAAATAAATTAGGTATTAAATGAAACAAAAAAAACAGATTGTGCTAAAAGTACTAACTAAAAATCTAGTCAAGTAAAAATAACATTTATTCAAGCGTTTTATTTTATTTTAGACGAAACATGAAATGGGGTAAAGCGAATATAAAGAATAGAATAGGCGAAAGTTCGTATGGAAAACAGTAACTTATTTCATGCGGATGAAGTCAATGAGCAAAAGCTAGTATTTTATATTAGTAATACTATAATGTGTAGATGCAAATGCAATTCTAGCGTCGCCCATGTATTTAAATATAAAATGTTATAGAATAGAGCAGTGATAACTAATTATATTTTTACAGCAATATTGTTTTAGCTGATCCTTCCTCATACGAAGAAGAAATGTGTGGAGGCATTGGTGCCAACTTAATAATGTGCTACAACAAAGGTTTTCTTTGTGGCTCTCAAAAATTTGGTGGCAGCAACCTTTCTGTGGAATGTGAAGAAAAAGCTCTGAAGATAGCTAAAGAAAGAGCACAAGTTGTGAAAGAGGTTGTTGATGTTTGCATAAAAAATCATGAATTAGAAAACACTAATAAATAGGAGATAATGACATGTAATTTGTTTTTGTTATTTTTTTTAATTATCGACAGGCAAAAATAGAATTTATATTATTTTGGGGTGCTACCGCAAGAATAAAGCAATCTAAAGAGGCGGCAATGAGAAAGTAAAAAAATTGCAAATCAACAATATTTAAGTATCAAATTTTATTTTAATGCTTGAAGCTATTTTAATATAAAAAAATGTTAAATTTTTCCCATTAGTCCTAATTTTAGCAGTGGCGTCAAGTGATTTCGTAAAAAAGAGCAGGCAACATTGACACTTTGACAGGCTTGCTGCTCGCGGCGTACGACAGGCGACTCGTCGACCGACGAACTTTCGCGACACGGGCACACGGGTGAGCAAGTTCGGAAGTTCCTCGAGCCACAATTACGCAAACTTACTCGCCCGTGGCCTGCCTTGGCATAATATTATATCTATGGTTGGCCTTTTAATGACAGCAAGTAGATAGGAAGTTTTTTTATGGCAATTTTATTTTTTATTTTTTTGGTCTGCTCACACTACCTACTTTCTTTGGTAAATGGTAACATTCATGTAAAATGTCACCACGTCTCAAAATATCAAAATATGTTATTGAGGTAAACTATTTTATTTTTTATGAACGACACCATACAAAGATTCAAATTAAGCATAATTAAGTAAACATTCAGTCTGCCTTTAATTTGAACCTATATTTCATTAAAAAAAATACTTTTATGTAGATAAATCACATACGTCATCATATGAAGTCATTACCTATTTGATTTGGTATTTTCTTTTTCTTTTTGCAATCAATGAACTCATTATAACTAAGCTGATAATTGCTACTTTTAGAGGCTGTCTAATACAGACACGAATGAAAGTACAGGATGTCTGTACGGCCTCATGTACGATGGCACGTTGCTCGTGGTGGGACTGAGCTTAGAATTATTTGAAAATGAGAAGAATACATACAGGCATTTGTTGCTCAACCTTCCCGGCGAGATAGAATTATGTGGTGTCGTGAGGTTTGGCGAATCTTTAACTACAGGAACTATGATGAAAGAAATATTGCAGGTATTGCCATTATTATTTCTATATACACACCGGCCCCTACTTTGCATGGGTGCACAAATTATATAAACCTTCCTTTCTATTTTTTGTGTTTACTGTTAGAAAAAACTATATAATATAGCTTCACACCTGTTCCACATAGACGTGAAGCTATGTATGTATGTAAAAGCCATATAAACATTTATTGCATGGTTTAGAAGAAGTAAGCCGAGAGAAAAGAGAAAGATAGTGACTTTGTTTTATACTATTAAGTGTTGAACATGAAGCACACACAAAATATTGGAACAAAGTTGCATTTAAATTATTTACTCATCTTGCACCATGGCTTAACATCATACATATTACATCCCAATCAAAAATTGTTGAATTAATTACTAAAATTATAATGTTATAGATAAAAATTGATCTGAATTAATTCTAGGATGTGGATATAACAGACAATCCTCTAGTGATGATAGTCAATGAAAAGAAAGAGATGAAAACACATTTTTTGGTCCATGACAAGTTTGAAGAAACCAAGTATGAGGTATTAAGTTCAGATGACATGTGGAAACAGTTTCTTCATGTGCGTTTGAATACTATATTGCCACTTAGTTGTGAGGCAACAATATCTGGAGTTAAAAATATCTTGCAGAATAAGAGAAAAAAGGTAACACCATGTTTAAATTTAATAACACATTTTTAAATAATTTGCCATTCACAGATATTCTATGTAGGTAATATATATTTGAATGAATAAAAATTTAATCATTTCTTTAAAAAAGGGTGCCTTAAATCTGTCAGTTCTCTACTATTCAAATTAGGTCAGAAAATTCTATTTAATATCCTGAAATACATCTTTAACACATTTGAACTAAATTTAAACTGTTATAAATATAATATTGCATGTTCTAAACTGTTATAACATGCAAAGTGCAAATTATCATTAAGTAACATTTAAGAGGTTTGTGAGTCAAAATATGGGAACCTGTTCAGTACTAAATATTTTGGAGTCAAAAGTTCAAGTTTAAAGTTAAACACAAGTTAGGTTTACACATAACTATGGTAATTGGAAAAATTACTGCATCATTTTTGTTACAGATTGCCTCAGGTCAAGTATCATTCCATATTGATGGGACATCTGTTTACTTGTTTGGTGTGGCATCAGATGTAGGCTTAACTGGCACTAGCACAGAGGCAACCATCGGAGAACTGGTTGACTCTATGAGCCCTGAACAGCCTAAGAAAAAGAAGCATAATACAAATAGTGTAGTGAGTGGTTTTTAGACATATAAAACAGTACTGAAAATTAAAAATTGCTATAAATAATTACTGAATCTATTTGTGTTTTCTCTCAGATCTTTAATGTACGTATTTTTTTTTTTCAGGAAATAGTACCTATAAATCTTGTATTGAAGACAACTAAGGATATACTGTCAGATAAACTTGTAAAGACTGCTGTTAAAATGATGACAACTCAAAGAAAACGTAAGATATTTTAATTAGTTTGATTGTAGTAAATTGTTTGTTTTAGTAGTCGGAAAAATGTAATAATATTTAATTTTGATCAACCACAGAATCCAAGAACACAATTCTATAGATTGCAAGGCAACCACAGTTCTCTGCCATTTTTAGCTGGACTGATTTTTATGTATAATTACAACCATATTTAAAAGTATGCCTTTACATTATAAAATAACTATTGCTGAGTAATTATTTTCTATTTCAGCTGCATTCTGCATCAGTATGCCTTTGAGAATAGATACGCTGGCAATGATACATCGCAACACGAAATTATTGGAACTTTACACAGTACTTGTGGAGGCTGCCTGCAGGTCACTCAGACTATTGGAAAGTGTCCTCTTAGAACAACTGGGTTGGTATATTACTAAAAGATATAATTCCACATTTAGTTAGCAGTATTGAATCCAAACTCACATTAACTTATTACATTTCAGGGCAAGAAGGTATTGGCGATGGCGCAGGCCTACGTTTACCTGAGACTTTCCATTTTCTTCCTCAAGAACTAGGACATTTCATCACTAGAGTAGTACCTAAAGGCATACCCGATGAAAGTATGGGTAAGTATTACCAACACACCAATTATATATTTAGAACAAACCTTAAAATTAGAACTGTATCCAATAGTCTATTTGGCCGATTGGAACACAAACACTTTATATTCATCACATAGGTACATATTTATGTACTGTGGTTAACAAACCCATGGCGACCTCTTGAACAGCAGTCCGTTACTTGACCCACTAGACCACATATGTCGTCAAATTCATTGTATTTTAAAATTGCATAAACCATATGCTAAGAAATGTTTTAAAATAGTTTGTAGGGAAAGTTTGAGGTAGTAACAATATTATTAATTAATTAATGTAAAAAAGTAGAAAAGGGTAATGTGAATGTAACTTTATATTTCTCTGGCAATATTCTTATTATCTCTATTCGGTTCTCTGGCAATAGCAAGTGAAAAGTTTCATAGTTTAATGTTCAAGTTCTGAGTTTAATTATTCTAGTGATTAAAAAAACTACATTTCAAACATTCTAGTCACGAACAATCACGAGATCATACGGCCACATACGGCGTGAAGAGTATTGCCTACTTTAAAAAAAGTAAAATTATGAGCCCTAAGAATATTGGGAAACGATTTTGTTTACATATTTTTGATCACTCTAGGTGCTCAGTTATATTTGATTACCTCAGAATTGTCAAGAAATTTACGAAGATATGCTTGTATTTACAAATTAAAGTGTAGATCATTTTGATGCATAAGATGCGGTGACAATAATTTGAACACTATTGTAGTGTAGATATTAATGATTTTTTAGGGTGTGTAGAGATATTTGGGCACTTGGTCCGATGTATCTGCTTTTGACTCTACATAGTTCCTGCCTACATACGATACTTATTACGTAGGTAATACCATGTAGTATGTATTATAAAGAACGGTGTTGTCTAATTTCTTCATAAATTTCAGAAAAAGAAAGACGTTTGCTGCATGAACAATTAGGTATTGGTACAAATAGGCCTGTGTTCCGAAGAGGTAATGCATACTCCGATAAAAGTGGTGGTCGTTTAGTGAATCCTCACGAAGCGATATCACAACAGCCTGTAAAATCTGACGTCACTGTGGCATTAGTCCGAGGACGGTATACTTACCATCACTATATGCAGGACAACTTCAATGATGATGGATGGGGTTGTGCTTATCGCTCTATGCAAACTATATTTTCGTGGTTTAGGTAAGCTATTATTGTTTATTTTTAGAACAAGTAACAATATTTAGTGCGGTCTTTATATAAAACAGTATTGTATATACATGAGTAAAAAAGTACATATTTTTGCCTGCCATAGCCATTGTACCCAAGATGACGTTGTAATTATGTCACTGTTTAAAATAGTATAACAGAAAAGTACAATACAAAGGCCCCTAAAAGAAACATAAATGTGTATTTGGGTTTCTATTTTGATCTCTATGTAAACAACTTTAGGATGATATTCAAATGTTAGTGGGAAATTGCTTGCAATAACTCGTGTTTATCTTGCAGGTATCAAGGGTACACTACATCTGAAATCCCTACACACAAAGAGATACAACAGTGCCTTGTGAACATTGGTGATAAGCAGCCGTCGTTCTTAGGTTCGAAGCAATGGATAGGTTCTACTGAAGTTATGTTTTGTTTAGAGACACTTTTAGGTGTTCAATCAAGGATTATTTTCGCTAATACTGGAGCTGATTTACAGAGTTATGCTCATGATCTGGTTCATCATTTTCAGACACATGGTAGTCCAATTATGATTGGTAAGTTACTATACATTAATATATTTTGTCGTATAGATGGACATCAAGCGCATAAGCTATACAGTAACAGTGAATTTCAGTATCCAAAAGATAGTATGCATGAAAGGGGCATGACATGATCTATCCACTAATCAAATATGCAGTATCTATGGTTTATTTATTTGAATAATTCCTTATACAATGTTTATTGTTTTATTACAGTTAAGCTTAGCTTATAAATATAAGGTGTTAAAAAATTAACTCTTAGAAATTTACAGTGATAATTAAAAAGTAACCATAAATAAACAATAATAAAATAATATCCGTTACAAAGATATGCAATAATTTTCATTACACCCAAATTATTGAATATTCACACAGTACCCGTAACTGACGGGGCCCGCGCTGCGGTGAGCGCCGCCGCGCGCCCGCCGCGGGGGCTCGCTTTCCGCCACGAAAGCGCCCGGGCGCTCATCTCGTGACTCGAAATCCGTAGGAATTATTTCCTGTAATCGTAGGAAGTGGTACGGATGTTGGCCTTCTTCACGTAAGACTCTCCAGGCGGACACGTGACTTATTCCTAATTCGCGGCCGGCGTCACGTGTGCTCACGTGTGGATTTTCATTAAAATAATCCAACATCCGTTCTTCCATGTCCCCGGAGGACTGCGGTCTGCCGGCATCAGCTTGATTAGGGCGAAACTGGCCATATTCAAGTAGACGGTGGTAAGCTCCCAGGATGGTTTCCGAAGCTGGCACTCGTCGTTGATCACCATTCACCACACAAGTCTCGGTACGTGCAGCAGACAAACTTTTACCACTCCGGATAAGTATAACACACAATCATGTCCAACTATTCACGATTAGTGTACGTAAACGGCATTTTATAAACTCACGACCGCGCGGCGCGTAATTTGCGAAATTGCACAGCGCGACACACCCTTCCCGCGCAACAGATATCGGACGAGTGCGGACGGGAAGGGCCGGAAGGGGTGTTAGTGGCCTCCGCCGCGCTGGGACGCCAGCGCAGCCCCATGTACAGTGCGGATAAAAATCATTATACTAAATATTTTTTTAACAAAATATTGATATCGGTCAAATCATTTTTTTTTTGTAAATTGTTAGTTTTTCGATACTGAGTCACCACATGAAATTCTAAGAGTTAATTTTTTAACACCTTATATACACTGAATTGCTACATATGATTTTGATACGATCTCAACACCCTCTTTACCTCCTAAGGTTTAATTTAGACAATCTAATATTTAAATAATATTCTGGATCTGGTGTATGTAATTTTGTTGTTACATACCTTTCCCTAGGTTTTACCTCTCAACCTCTGAAAGATCAATTGGCATAGGCAATAATAGGAAAACAATAGTTTCTATCCTCATAGCATATTCATTATTTTAAGTTTTATCCTTTCTCGAGTTCATATACAGGGTGTTTGGTAGAACGTTGAACATACGAAAATGGTGGTTAGTTGGGGTCATCTGCTACCCACTGGGACCAAATTATTTAACCTTGGCCGCACTGTTTTTTTTTTACTTTTTTTTAATTTCACAGAAAATTATCGGTTTTTATCAATTTAAATTCGAATATCTTTACTTGTGATGGGTAAAACAGGCAGGATGTTGTTTTGTATTAATGTCTAATTATATTCGAATTTTAAGTAAAAAAAACTGGTAATTTTCTGTGAAATTAAAAAAAGTAAAAATGAAAACGGTGCGGCCAAGGTCAAATAATTTGGGCCAAGTGGGTAGCAGATGACCCCAACTAACCACCATTTTCGTATGTTCAACGTTCTACCAAACACCCTGTATAAAAGGGATGCACCTCTGACTTTTCAAATATCGGGTACATATTAATATTTAAATATAACTGGCTTACTGGCCTTGTTGGTCTAGTGGTCCCAAGCGCGACTGCTACGCTAGAGGTCCTGGGTCCAGCAGTGTTGTTGGGTTTTTCTGTGAAATTCCCAGTAGCAGCTCGGAGTCTGGCTAGGTGCCCGGTTGATGGCAATAGGCTCGCTACCTATTACATGAGATCTAAACATACCAGCGAGTGGGTGTACTAATATACTATGTATTAATATACCTCTGCCTACCCCTTCGGGGAATACGGGCGTGATGGTATATTTATGTATAACTGGCTTAAAACGATGAAGTTAAACATCGTGAGGAAACTCACATGATTGAGAGGTTTTCTCGACTGCATGTGAAGTCTGCCTACCCTCACTAGACTAGTTTTACCTAAATCCTAATTCCTCTCATTCTGACACCAGACCCGTGCCCGGCAGTAGGATAGTAAATGAGTTGCTTATGATGATACATAATAGTAAAATCAACCCATTTCTGCCCATAATCAGTATGTTACATAGAACTCTTACAGAAGTAATCCTCATTCATCATATATTAAAAAAAAATTGTCTACCCTATACCTGTACTGATCTCTCTCTGATTTATACGGCCCCGTTGAAGTTGGCTCTCGACATAAATATTGGTGAGAACTACCGGGAACCGTACGATTTTATATCGAAAAAAACAATTGTAATAAAACATTTCAACACATTTCTGTGATTTCGCTACATACTCCACTTTTATTTCAGGTGGCGGAGTGCTAGCGCACACAATTTTAGGCGTAGAATTCAACACAGCATCAAATGATATACGCTATCTTATCTTAGATCCCCATTACACAGGCCCAGAAGATTTATCGACTGTCATCAATAAGGGATGGTGTGGGTGGAAAAATTCTGACTTCTGGAATAAAACAGCACACTACAATCTATGTTTACCACAGACTAAACCCGCTATTTAATAACAGCAGATTAAATGTATTTCTAATCATAAAAAGGATGTATTTACACGTCATTTCCTGATGATTCAGTTTTCGCTACCAATAATGGATGCTATGCTATATAGAGCTGTGATAATTGGCTTCAACAAGCCTTTAGATTCCACACAAGTGCATTTTTTTACAGAAAACATCCAGGTTGAACCTGGTCTTACTCAATAAATTAGAGGTAATATCAATTCATCTATAAATAATTTATATATTTAACAAGGGATTCTATCAACCAGGCACATTTTAATTCAATGTACAAAATGATAGTCACTATTCCCTAAACGATGTAGTATACATTTTTCAACTTATCCCATTATGCTATCAACTTTCTTTTTAAATGCCTTTCATAAATTTATAAGGAAAAGGCTGTATAAGCTCAACCAACGCTGATAAACTGTGATTATTTGATCAAAGTTTATATCTAGATTTAGGTTACCTACAGTAAGCATGTTTTTATACTTGCATGTTTATTCAATCTCCACGTCATATAATAGCTACTATAATTTTAAAGTTATCATTCAATAAGAAAATAATTTGAAATAACACCACGAATATGACAATTAGGTGTCTGCATAGAATTTTAATAATTATTTTATAGTCCATAATATTACGTGTGTCTGCAATTTGCGTCATTATGCGACAAAATATCAAGCATGTAAGTTAAAAGGAATTGTTATATTTTGTACTAAATAAAGTATGAATAAAAATTTAGATTTTTATTATGATAATGTATAACTTTACTAAAAAGCACAAATAACCAAATACACACAATTTTATCTTGCACTCTATGCAAAATAGTAAGTTATAAATTACATCACTATTACCTATAGTTTCAATTCAAGATAGAGTCACAACATGGAATAAATATTATAGCAGTTTATTTACACAATGAAAGAACAAGGGTCTTACAAATTACTTTTACGCCTATGCAGTACTTAGATCACTATAGATTACATACATGAAATACATTCCTAGATCACAGAGAAATACAACAATTAATAAGGAAACTACAGAAAATCAAGGCACAGTGTTACATAAAAGTGGAGAATGACTACGTCTACGTGATTACTAGGAGCGTTTGACAATGGAATGTCTTCCAATCTAGATAATAATACATATTTATACGATATTTGAACTAATTTTTAAACTGTGACACAGATGTCTCATGGTATTCGAAGTTGTAGTTTAATAACAAATATTGGATAGCATTTATTGGAATATAAAAAAATACTGCCTACAAAGCTACAATAACCCAAATCCCAATGGATAAAAAGCACTAATTCCATATAGATACAGTTCCACTCATTGTACCATTGACGCCACTGAACCCACTCAAAGCACACAAGCGTATTTTAAGGGTTTTTAGTAATAAAAACTACTCAGGGCAACTCATTGATAGTAATCTTAAAAACAAAAAGTATTTCGCTATAATACATAATTATATACCTAGAAGTACAATAATCATACCTCACTCTTATTTGTTGCAAATATAATTTACACGAAATAATATTGTATTAAGTATTACATTTTGTATTAGACCAGAAATAGTAAAAAAGGTTACCCAAGCAGGTAGGTAACAAAGCTATTGTCAATACTTTATGTAAGACTAGCTTCCCGCCAGCGGCTTCGCCCGCGTGGTCTTATAATTTTTTCCCCCGTTTTTGCAACATTTTTCATTACTACTCCGCTCCTATTAGTCGTAGCGTGATGATATATAGCCTATGTTACTCGGGGATAATGTAGCTTTCCAAAGGTGAAAGAATTTTTGAAATCGGTCCAGTAGTTTCGGAGCCTATTCATTACAAACAAACAAATCTTTCCTCTTTATAATATTAGTATAGAAGTATAGATTACTTTGTTATGAAATATGACAAGTTACCGGATTTTTAGTTTTTTTTTTCATTATTTCAAATTATTCGATATTGTTACAGTCCTCGCAACGAGTCACGGAGCGAGAGTACGTACATAATCAATCTAATTTAGCCAACTTGATGTTGGACGGCCGGTGCTACTGACCTTCTGGCGCGAACTGTAACTGTTTGACTAGTTTTGCAGCTCCTATATTAATATGCAACTATATTACTAGATTTTAAAGTATTTCTAAATCACAGTGCCGGATTTGAGGAAACTTTTTCTGAAAAGAAAAACAATGACAATTAGTGAAATTTTTTGGAACTTGCCTTACCTACATATTTTCTGAAAAGTATGGGTATAGATTTGCTTACCCTAAGTTTCAATTCAATTCTATCAATTTCTCCACCTAGCATATCTACTATATTTTCACCATGTTTTAGTAAGAACGCTTCTACGTCATCAATAGTTACTACTTTTTTCATGTCCTGAAACAACACGCTATTATAGATTGCACTGAAATAAGGTTACTTGCTCATTTCCTCCAAATGTCCACCAAAGCTGTGCACAAGAAGCGTGTATTCGTGTCTCGCGCCTTTACTGTGTATTTTTTTTTGTCACATCCCCTTGTTTTGGGTAAAATGCAATCACTCCGTGGGACAAAGTTACCTTTGCTAGATCACACTGATCCTCACACTACCGCCACCCTAGTTTCTTCTTGAAATCTATACAATAATTTAAGCAGGTCTTAGGTAGATCTTTTCGTGTCATTGAAGGATAATGGTTTCTAACAAAACTGTTGTGTTACTATGAGAAACTAAATTATTCATGAGATTATCATTAAATTTATAAATACCATTTACAAATACAGAGATCCTTACCTCTATTAAAGTATTCAAGTCATGTTTCTCTAAATAAGACCTTGTTAGAGCTCTGCCATCGAAATCAACTTCAGCCTGAAATGTAAAGTTCATGAAGGAATATGTGCCCCTCAATTAACGGTAAGTATAACAATACTTAAAAGGCGAAGTGTTTACCTTATATCTTATTAGATTACTGCCTATATCTATACCCTTCACGTCATGAATAGCCCTTATCATAAAATCCCGTTCCAAAACGCTGTTTATTTGATCCAGTTGTTCTTGCGGAATTGATCTGTCCAAAATAAACTCAAGATTTAATTTATTTAAGAACAAGAGAGACAAATCATATAAAATCTTGTCTTCAATATTTTAATAATTACCTGCCAACCAGTGCTCCCACGTTTGTAAGAATAATGAAAGATGCAACTCCTCCAAGCAGAGATCCTACTAATATACAACCAACAGCATCATACACTGGGTTGCCCGTGTACTGGGATAGAGCCATACAACCCGCGGCTAAGACCACTCCAGCTACAGCTGCTGTGTCTTCCAACAGCACCACATTTACTGAAGGATCCGAACTACGCATGACTGAAATAAAAAAAGGCTAAATAAAAAGACACCGAATTTGACGACGTCTGTGATCTAGTGGTTCGAGTATCGGACTGCTGATCACGAGGTCGTGGGTTCGATTCCCACAACACGCAAATATTTATGTGATGAATAAATATAAATGTTTTCGTTTGACTTGATAAGAAACACCCAGACAAACACAAACATTTACTTATGTACAAGTAATTAATTAATTATGTATACCTATATATACAAAAAAGTGTTATTTAATTTATTATAATTATTCATTGTTTAGTATAGTACCAATGGAGGACTAAATTCGAGGTTTTGTGTAAAATGTCCCTAAAATATTTATTTTTTTATTTATAAAGTTATAAATTATATTTATTTTTATTAATTAAATAATTATATTTTATTTTGCTGGCAGTACTTTTAACTACAAACAACTGTCATAGTATCTCAAAATCAATTAAAAAGAATGGGCAATATAAATAACTTTTTTATCCTAGTGATCTTAAGGTCTCAAGCTTGTGAAAATCTTTTACAAAAAAGTTACTATGATAACAGTAAGTAACTCTTAGCATAATGGGATAGAAATACTTACTGTATTCATATAGTGAAGTATGAGCTTCCTTTGCACCTTTTCGAATAGCATTTAAAGCCACCATTAGTGTTGCACCTTCTGACACAACTGCACCACCAAGGACGAAATAGGCCTGCAATTTACCAATTGATAAGAATAAAGATAACAATACAAAATCAGGATATAAAATATATTCCTCACCCAGTAAAAATCATGAAGAGGTTGAGGATCAATTATACCAGTAACTCCATGATAGAAAGACAAACCACATCCTACACAAAATATCCCAACACCGGATATTAAGGAAGACACATATCTCATGTTTGTATAGCCATATGGATGAGCAGGATCCGCCATCTAAAACAAGATTATACTCTCTAGTAATTAATTATAGTAAAATAATTTCATAAATAGAGCTGGGATTATGCCAATGCACAATTAGGATTACTTTCAGTTACTATTAACTAATTTAAATTATCAGCTTTTGGTCGCCACTTCGTCTGCATTATATGTATTTTCCTTGCCTGTTGGACCCTGCAGCCGGCACCCATGCCAATGCACTTAGCACAAATGCAAACTCCTTAGCATAATCCCATCTCTAATCATTAACTATACAACATACTTGAACAGATTTATGTATTCCATATGCAAGGATCAGCTGATTCACAGTATCCGCAAGTGAATGGATGCATTCAGAAAATAAACTGTGTGATCCAGTATAAAACCATGCACATAGTTTGAACAGAAAGTTACAACCGTTTCTGTAAATAAAATTAATCAAAAATATTATTTATTATTATAAGTATGTATTTACAACAAAAAAAAAAAGACATACTGCACCAACTCCAAGTGACTAGGGATAAGGGCAGGAGGATGATGATGATGATTTACAAAAGAAAAGTATATTAAGTATTATATCCATTGTCTAGTACCCATAGTACAAGCTCTGCTTAGTTTGGGACTAGATGGTGTAAAAAATGACCAAAAACAAAAAAAAAACATCAACCATTGTCAAATATGTATCTATAAAATAGCAATTAATTTACATATCTGTCTACAACTTACATTCCTACAGCTGTAAGTACAACCCTCCCAGATCTAGTTCTTAAACCTAACTCTTCAACTCCATGTTTAAGACGTTTATGGCTCATTTCCCTTCTATAATTCCTTAATCTTCTTTTGACAGTAAACACATCTGGAAAAAAAATGTAATGTTTGACTACAAATAAAAATGAAATGCTGATTGTAGGTAAGCATATTACTTCGTCTTCAGATAAGCGTAGTCAAAATTAAATTTGAAAAAAATTATTAATTAAAAATACCTTGTTCATATCTTCTTCGGTCTAATTCTCTTCTTAATAATTCCTTCTCAAGAGCTTCTTTTGATCCCCAAACCTAATTAAGGTTCACAAAATTAGATAATTGTGTTAGAAAAATATATACTACCAACTAAATATTTAAATTGGCACCTCAAATGCTTTCGCTTCCACATCCTTGCGATAATATACAGTAATTGGTGGCTCTGATTCATAGGGCGATCTTCTCAGAACTTTTGGCAATGATTCCAAATCTGACTGCTTTAGTAAATATTCTGTCATGGCTCTCATAGGTGTTATAAAATTACGCTCAGTATAAGATGCAGAAAAATCAATAAGTAGTCTTTTCTTAACTGTAAAGAAAAAAATATTATATAAAGTTATTCCTTTTTTCAAATATGAAGGATGCCTATTATTCATATTACTTATATGATTATTTGGTATGTAACTTCAGCATGAAATGATTATATAATCTATAATTTTAAGACTTGTTTTCAATTTACAGTCCACCTGAGTGTATCTCCAGTGTGAATGAACACTAACTTACTTGTCAAAGGGTTTAAGCAACAATCTTAACCATAAAACCTTTAACAGACCAGATGTTGGTATGTTAAGTACTTAACAATTAGATATCAATAAATATTACAATAAGCAATCATACTTGTAATATAAAGAATAAACTGAAATGTTACCTGGTTGTGGTACAACTACTTTATCGGGTGGTTTGCTCTTCTCAATTGTAACCTTAGTTACAATTTTATTAGCGTCAGTTTCGGTTTTAACTATGATGTCTCCAGTGACGCTCTGTTTTATAGTTTTATTTACATTTTCGTTTTCTGGTGGAATTTCCGGGGCTAAGGCATTTTTTGATTTAGATTTATCAAGTAGGTACACGGAACTGTGCACACATCTCCACAGTTTATTGCCTTCAAGGAAAATTTCTTGTCGCAAAATCCTGGGCGCACCAAAGTATAATGAATGCAAATATTTAATTTCAATAGAATGTCTACTCAGATTTCTGTAGAAACACTTAGCGGCTACCGAAGGCAACATGATTATGATACGAAAGTTCCAACCTTGACGACAATACTACTGACACTGTTAGGAAACAAGTTTTTCCTATCAAATATACATTATTATACTTAAAATGTATGTACAATTATCGCCAAAATACTAAAATAAAATTAAACCATCGCTTTTACTTTTATTTTGAATATTTCTTCAACAAGAGTCGTAAAGTAAACGCAAACTCGTAAGTCGTGAATCGTGATGAGTTGACATGATGATTGATTTGATGACATGACATTACACTACATGTCATTAGACATAATTTGACATTGACACCTTGTTTCTTTACAAAAAAATATCCATAAATGACCATAAATAAAATTATGATATTATCTAGCACCGTATGAACCATAGATATACATACAATATATGATGATGATGATGATGATGATGATGATATATATCAATACAATATATATCTATGGTATGAACTTCTTCTTACTACAACATCTGCGATCAATAAATTATTGACCGAAGTACAAGTTGCACCATCGAAATAGTTACTATTTAGTATTTTGATACTTTTGATAGATAGAGACAGAAATAGTTCTCGCCAAACGCCAAACATATTGTCCGGCTTGAAGTTGGCACGGGCTAACTTCAACCCGGCCGTGAAAATCCGAGAAAGAAAAATCACTCGAGTAATCTGTCATAATCATTGATAAAAATTTATGTACCTATTTTGTTAAATGATAATAATTAATCAGTCATATTTAAGTTTTATGCAAACAATTTTTAGATTATGATTGCAATATTATGACTGATCAAATCAAAGTAGGTATTCGAAATTCAATTATTTAAATACAGTTACAAATTGACAAAAACTTTATAACATGATCAAATAAAACTTTTTCTAGATTTAAATTAATTAAAATAGTCACATATAAAAATATATATTTTTTTGCAAATGTAAACTTTAACCTGTAATTGCATTAATAACTATACCAAAATCATAATTTTGAACTAAAACCTTTGTTTAAAAAACCTTCATTAATGTGGATATGTGACTCGAATTCACTAGAAAAAAGTGAACTCGAGTCGCATCACTAGACTCAAGACTGAACGCAGTTGCTGATGCCGATTGCCAAGCGCGAGCGAGCCGAGCCATAGACATTTACAAAAATAGCGAGCGAGCCGAATTGAATTTGAATTATTGAATTGTCAATATTGTCAATTATGAATTATTGCTGACTTCCAGTGTTGCCAACTTAGTGGATTTTCCACTAAAACTGGTGGTTTTGACCCCCCATTTAGTGGCGAAATATTGCGTTTAGTGGCTGGTGGATTTTTCTAGTGGTTTAGTAGAATTCAGTTTTAATTACTGAAAATGATATCACTCAACCACTAACACGTTACGAGATATTATATTATTTCTACTTCATTTAATTTTCAGGAGTACCTACTATGTACTTTTATTGGTTAGGAAAAACTGAACCGCCGCATCCCACTCATTGCACTATACGCAGGGATACCCCATAGAATATTTTAAAGTAGTAGTTAGTTTACAAAACTGGGTGAACTCGGCCGCGGACTGCTCAATATGTCGTATTATTCTTGCGATTTTTTACAAGCGTAATAATTACTAATAATTATGCCCAAACCACAATATACACGAAAGTTTTGTGTACCAAATTACCAATATACACTACGGGATTCTTGGCTTCAAGACACACATTTAAAAGACTGGCTTCAAGCTATTCAAATATTCTTATATTCAAATATGTTTCTTTTCCTGCGAAATTCAAATTTCTTGCGTTTTTTGCAATTTGCAGGTCAGTGTCAGGTTGTATCTTGATCAAAATATGACATGCGATAAAAATAAATACGTTTTAATATCATTTTAAACATAAAAATCATCTTCCTAAGTTAAAGGAGGTCATCAAAGCCCATAAAACTATCAAAGGAGGTCGTCAAAAGCCTATACAACTCAGCCCAAATTTGTACCAGAGGTACATGACAGCTGTCAAGTTGATAGTTTTTACCATGAAATCCCTATAAAACTGATAATAATGTGCAGTAATGGCCTGCGTTTGACATTCCGAGACTGACACTAATAGTTTTTACTATAAAAACACTATGAAATTGATGATATGTTTCAAATTGGCGTGTTTTTTTTTTAGTATTTTTTCTCATCCCCTAGTAAGCATACAAAAAAAGTACGAATAGAGTTTTAACCAGCGAATTACAGGGTATTTTTCCCAATAAGTATACATTCGGTACATAATTTGGGCGGATTTTGTTGACCTCCTTTCGTGCGGATTTGGCTGATTTTCGAAACCTGCAAATTGCAAAAAACGCAAGCAAGATTTGAATTTCCCGAGATAGCACAGCGCATCGTCCTTTAACTTGTTGATTGGTACTTATGTTGATTTATAATAAAATTAAGATTTAAAATATGTTGTTTTTTTTATTATTATTATTTACGTAATAATATAGAAACCTAATTATTATTTTTTATTGTACAATTTTTTTAGTGGAAATTTTAGTGATTTTTAAAGTACATCCGTTTTTAGTTAGTGGTTTTCTGGTGGTTTTAGAGGTTGAATCTGGTGGGAAGCTAGAATAACTGTTGGCAACACTGCTGACTTCATTTCAACTTGCTTCACTTGCTTGCTGTCTGAGGTGATTGGTTGCAACTGATTGTGAATACAATTTTTAAGAATAAACTATAAAGAGATATTACTGTGAGAATTTTGCGATCATACCCATAATTTATACTATCTATCACAAGAATCACGTCAAGAAAATGCCGGCAAGCAACATTGGTTCATACTCGCAGGAAGCCAGAAATAATATTGACGCCATGCGACCCGCTCTAATTTGTACTGACGCCAATCAACCTATGGGCCAATGTCAGAATATGCATGTATCCACGAATTGTTATTATGGCTATCACAATTTAAAAAGTTCCCACACGCACCACGATGACACAGATTGCGAAATGGTCGAATTAGAAGCATTCTCGGACAAAAGGCTGCCGCTTAATACAATAACAAGAAAGCGTAGCGCTGAAGAAGATGAATATCCACAAAAAAAGCGTCTCCGAGAAGGTATGTTTTTTACTGGGATGTTTCAAAGCTATCATATTCGATGTTACTGTATTTATTCAGTTTATTGTAAAAACTAAACAGTTTTACAGTTTTTTAAAGTTTGAAACAGTCTATGAATGATAAATAAAACATACATTATGTATGTGTTGTATAAAAATGGGTTTCACAACTCATTGATATGCTTATTACAGAATCAGTATAATATGTACAGTTTAAGAAGAGCAACAAGATTGTTCTAGTTTTTTTATTTTGAGGAAGTCTCCTATTGCCATTAATGTGAAGATGGTACCTACTGTCAATATGTCATTACTTACAGTTTTGTTGCAGTTTTACTTAGAGTTGTGAAGATTTTTGCTGTTGATATTTAATGTTTATATCTGAATGCTTGTAAAGTACCTATGCATTACATTATCTTTTGTGTTATGGCAGAAATCTTCCCCAAGTGCTTTTTTGTAGACCTAATGTAATTATGGATGGAAAAGTTATAATTATTATGTGCTATTATTAACTAATTTGTAATAAAAACTAGTATATGAGAATTTATCAGTTACACCACTACACCAGATAGATTCCATTAAAAATATTTTGATACAACATATAGCAAACATGCTAAATCAATTTTCTCCTAAAGTACTAATAGAATTTTGTGATATTACGAACACAGTATATACAAACCAATACTATAGTGACATTGGTGTATTCAAGAAGAAATTGCTTTAGCACTTTTGTTAGTGTATACATGTTTTTGCTTGTGACTGTACCTACATTTAGTAGCCCATTTTGCTATCATACTAATAATAATGTAATTTAAGAAAAGTGCCATTTATTATCAATATAATGTTATTATTACTTATTATACGATTGATTATGTATTGTTATGCTCAAATCTTATATCTTATAGGCTGTTTGTTTGCAAATTCAAATTGTCCACCGGAACCGGAATGGCACTGGCAACAAGATTATTTTTGTTCGAGACACATGCGTTGGACACACAGCCATAGTAAATGTATGTATCGCTAAATCGGCGCCGTCATCTCGTTGCCGGTGACGTCGCGGTGCCGGTGGTGGTTGACAAACAGCCTAAGAGTTACTGGGCCTCAAGTTTGCTATTCTATTTCTATTGTATTAGATTAAGACTAAGTAAGATTTTTGTATGTTTTGCTTACCTGTCAGTCAGCCTGAGCCCAGCAATTGAAATAGCAGGCTTGGGTCTGGCCTTCTACTAGGGAAAGGTGTCTAGTAGAAGGCTAATTTGTTTATTAAAGTTCCACTTTAATTAACAAATTAGTTTCTGGATAACTTTTACAAAGCTCTTATTTGAAACATAAAGCATTAAGAGATTCAAAGTTTTGGTTGTTGTGAATGTGATCACAATCCCATGGGCCTGACTATAAAGCAAAAGAAGGCAAGTATTCTTTAGTCGGTACCAGCCCAACATGCTAGTGCATATCCTGGCGATGATTCATGATCATCTACTGCATTGATGATGATTGTCCATGAATGTGCATGATCCTCTCCTGGGAGCAGGTGGTTGCAAGTGCCCACTAGATAAGTGTTGGATCACCATAGAGTACACATTGATCCATCTGAGCCTGTTAAAAATCCATAATTAATGTAACATTGACGTCTGTGGTCTAGTGGTTCAAGTACTGGAGCGCTGATTATGAGGTCATGGGTTCAATTCCCACACAGAACACAAATATTTATGTGATGAATATTAGTGTTTGTGTTTGTCTGGTTATGTTATATGTATAATTATGTTTTTAGCAAAAAGTATAAAGTATTATATCCATTGTCAGTACTCATAGTACAAGCTCTGCTTAGTTTGGGACTAGGTAGTGCTGTGCAAAATGTCCAAAAATATTTAAAAGTGTTAGTAATAGGCTTAGTCAGATCACTGTGTGAGAAAGTACGATTAAGGGTTTAGTTGCTATAACTCGCTAACTTTCTGCCAGCAGCTTCACCCACATGGTTTTATAAATTCTCTCATATGTAGTCTCTCTTAGTTGAAGCAAAGATTTGAACTTCCAAGTTCATTACTAATTTACTATAGCCTAACCTATGTATTTTATAGTATATGATGTAACTGACATAATTATTAGTTTTCAGTAGGTATGGAGCTGTATCGAAGTATTTCGCGTGTGTTGTGTGTGTTATTAAGGCTAATATTCAGAGACAACGCTAAGTGTTCAGGAACATTTTCTATTAGACCCCACGAGTAATTTGCCCGTTTTATACCTATAATACAATGAAGTGCATTCAAGTGTACAGCTTAATATTTTATTGTTATAAAATCAATTACTTAAGTTTAGGATTTGAATATGGATGATTTTACATAGATAAACGAATTTGTAGACAAGAGATTTAACATGGCACGAACACATACGTTTTTTTATAACATAATTTCCACCTGCGGCTTCGCCCGCGTGGTCTTGATAACTATTTTCGCCGGTTTTTGCTATATTTTTCATTGCTACTCCGCTCCTATTAGTCGTAGCGTGATAAAGCCTATAAGCCTTTCCTGATAAATGGGCTATCTAACACTGAAAGAATTTTTCATATCGGTCCAGTAGTTTCGGAGCCTATTCAATACAAACAAACAGTCAAATCCTCTTTATAATACTAGTATTATAGATAATACTGTGCCTTTGAAAGGCACTCTCCGGTTCTAAAACTTTAATTTAGGTATGTATATTAGTCTTACACGGGGGATGCATCAGATGAATACCTAAGTCTCGACCGCAGGTAAATTATTCAGAACAATGATTAATTTTGTGCTTATTTGGTTCGTGAAGGTTCAGTTCCCATAATTATTCTTCGTCTTAATTTAAGAGTTCAGCTCTTGTCGGTGGAGCAATGACCACTGTTCTCGATCGTCTGCCTTCCGTTTTACCTCTGAAGGAAAACGGAAAAAGATGACCCATTATTATTAACTGTGTATGAATTACTTATTAATTTATATTATTAATTATAAGACGCGCTTTGGTCCAGATTTGTCAGCAAAGTCAGCTTCGGTTGACATGTCGCCGGTACATGTCGTAGAACATTTCTAAAAAATATATTTGAAAGAAAACAGTCAAGAAAATTACTATTCAACTGTTTTGAATTGAATACCGTGATTCATTATTCAGGAAACGATAATATCTCATCTTTATAATTTTTCGATGTCGTTAAATAATTAATCATATACAGCGCAATATGTTTCCATTGCAATAATTAATGCTTTGCTTCGCCTTCATACATAGATATGATTCATATAAACTAGTACATTCACAATTTCACTGAATCATTTAATACTGCAAGCCCTGTTAGGCAGTCTGGCAAGAACACCGGCAGGATGCGGCGGACCTGAGGTATTTGACGTTAGGGAGGGGCTTACGTGGCCATTCTGTTATTATTTATTCTGTGTCCTTGTGATAGCCTTTCTGTCCCAGAGCGAGCTGTCTTTAGTTGTATTCTTTCAGAGTAAAAGCATAAAACGAATGTGGTCGTGCATCAAGCAACACCATGTATAAACGAAATACATAATTTGAAGGTAGTGGTATAAAGTTGAAACAGCAACAAAACTTGGCTTGGAGGCTTCCTGTCTAGAACTTGAGGCCCAGTGTGATGAGGTTCGAATTTATTTCAGAGGGTATGGTGCCATCGACTACCAACTACAATCCATGTATACTACGTCCAACACACAACAATCCAGACATATCTCGTTGTCTCATGGTCCATATGATCTAATCTCTACTGCAACTTCACTGTAAACAAAAATTAATTCAGACATTGTTCATTTTATCTGCAGAAGTACAAAGAGAGAAAAACATAGATCCTGAGACAACCGAGACAGTGAAATTGGATGCAAGTACAGAAGATATCACCGAATCTTTATATTGGAACATTCACGGAGGAAATATATTTCATTTAATACAGTGTCTGTGACTCTGTGACATATAATGTGTGTGAATCATTATTATGTGGGATGTTTTGTAGATCCAAGTGATTGGGACATTAAGATTATATGTTGTTATGCTCGTATTTTGTACATACACTGTGAATAAAGTGTATTATTTTCTTACTAAATAACAAAACTTGTGTAATAAAATTGTAATAGGTAAAGGAAGGTGTTTTTTTAAAATACAAAAATATTTTGTATAGTATTATTTATTTATTCTATATATATTACACAAAGTATTTATATAAAACGGAAAAGGAATTTAATACTAATAGTGGGATACAATAATAACTTTCAATAATACTAAAGGCATCAGGGGATCATCAAACCTGTTTAATCTGGAAAAAAAGAGAAAACACTTCGTTATTTCTATTTACTTTGTTTTTCTGTTCCAGATGCAGTTAAAGAAGCTTTAATTGTTGATTTTTCTTTCCAGTGTACACTTAAACGACAATGTAGCCAATAATGGTTCAGTTTAAGTGTTTGCTCTGCTTTTATACTGTGCTAACATCACCTTTTTGTTTTTCAGATTGTTCTTCCATATGCAGCCTTGTTGGCACACGGTCAAGTCCAAGCCACTCAGCTTCCGCCTTTAATGTAAACACACCAACATTTTACAGTTTGTCTTTATCATACAAATTGGTATTCAGAGTGCATTTGTTATAGGAATAACTAAGGTTGTAACTTGTATAAACCATCACCAGTGGAATACCACTATCTGTGATAATTTTTGTTGTTGTACCTGATATTGTAATAAATTATATTGAGTTTATTTGCTGTTTTTTTTTAATATTCGTAGTAAATACTTCTGAAGTGAAAATGCAATAATGGATCATTTATAAAATTTATTTAATATAAAAGTCTCATATTACAAATAATTAAATTAAAACATGTGATATTAGTTTGAATTCATAAAAATAATGTGCGTATTATACAGAATTTAAAATAAATATAAAGCTCTAACCATGAAGACATGAGACTGAATTGAAAAATGATTAATTATTTGCTATGGAGAATATTTAGTAGGGACATGCGTATTTAACAGGAAGTGAACTCCTATGTTGTGACACAAAATATCGAAATTCATACCTTTCATGCCAATCACGGAAAATATGGCCACGGTTAGTCTGATATCTATATTGGAGTTTTCTATCCCATTATCTGGTATGTATTCATTTCTTACAGTTTACAGTGGCATTCAGTTTCTCAAATGATACAGATGAACGGTAATGATATAAACTGAATGCCATTTTCATATAACCGTAAATTTGCAATTTGTTATTGTGAAAAATTATCGAGTCGCTAGAGAAATAATCACGAAATCGAAATTAAATAATGAAACAGACTGTCTTCTGTACCGAGCGAATAGGTAATAGAGCTAGTGAGATAACAAGCAATTGTTGCGGTCCCCTGTGCCCTGCCTCCTCACTGCGAAGTGCGAACCGTCTTGCCGTTTGCATCGATAAATTTACTGGGTACTGCGCAGAAACTTGTGACTTCAGAGAGGAATAGTTTATCGTAACACTTGTACCTACCATTGTTGTCCAATGAAACGTAATTTCAAATACAATTATACTCCGTAAATAAATTGTTCCGTATTTTTAAATATATATGACGGTATCATACGTACCTACTTTATTGGTCGGAGCGCATAAATAGTGACTCATCGGAGTCACACGGGTGGACATTTTATAAATCATATATTTTTGGGCGGTATCAATTCTTTTTCTAAAATAAAAGTATGAGTTGTGTACTTCTCATCATCAGCTCTTTGCCAGTGAGTCCCGTCAGAATTGCCTATCTGAGATTAATAATAAATAAATATCCTGGGACATTTTACACAGCACTATCTAGTACCAATTCCCAAACTAAGCAGAGCTTGTACTATCGGTACTAGACAATGGATATAATACTTATATACTTTTTTTTTTAATAAATACTTATTATAATACATAAGAAACACCCAGAGAAACACAAACACGTTAAGTTCATCACATAAATATTTGTGTTCTTTGGGAATCGAACCCACGACCTCGTAATCAGCAGTCAGACGTTGTTAGATTAGCCGGATATGCAAAAAAATTAAAGTAATGTATTTATCTACTACAATTATGAAATTGTGCATTTAGTAGAAAGCTGTTATTTTGACATTACAAACAGACGCTGCATTTACGTAGTGTATACAAATAATCGATTGTTTCAATTGTACATACATCAACGCGAAACTGTCGCAAGAATCAAGCCATATTTTCCGGTGTAATTTTTCAGTGATCTATTAGTTTATAATTAAACAAATTTAAATATTTGTAGTAAAATTTCCAGAGGGCCTGGATGACAAATGCTTTGAAATATTTTCTTGTAATTTTTATGTCTGTGCAGTGTGCTACTAAGTTGTAAACAACAATCATCACGACCATGTGTTTGTGTAATTCTGGTAATCTACTTATGGTAGAAGTCCCTAGTCCCTACGTAGTTTATTTAGACGAAGAATTTAATATAAGTTATTTTTAATGAAGGAAAAAATCGGCGGGCGGGCAGGGTTCGAACCTGCGCCTTCTGGTTCGGTACACCAGACGCTCTGACCAGTAAGCCACCGCTCGCCCTGCTCGCCAGTCGAAATCTTCCTCCACATTCTAATTTACGTCTTACGGTGACGTAATATAAGTTAATATAAGTTGCGCGTTAATATAAGTTGTAAATCTATAGCCGGTCGTTCTTGATATTATATTAGGGAATATGCATGAAGTTTAAATTTGTCTGAAACATTTTTTCCGAATCCTTATTATCTTCTCATTATACCTGAAAACTATTTTTTTATTTAGTTTCTATTTAAACCCATAAAATATAATACAAGGTGGAACGGACATCGACGCACAAACGTCGTGACAAGGTTTCACTCAAGGTCAAAAATAAAATAACCTAGGTCATTCATGTAGAAATTGCTGGGTTATTACAGATATTGTCAATTTTGAGCGCGTAGTGTATTGCCAAAAGCGCGGTTATAACCACGTTATAACGCTCCGCGGTTAGTTTTATCGCGCGCGTGATCCGGAATAAATGAAATAATGATTTTACGTCCGCTGAGGTCAAAGGAGTGAAAGCTGCAAGGTAATTATTGTCTTACATGATATATCTCAGTCCTTAACATAGATTTTTATCCTGAAATGCGCACAGCAGCTCATCATATTATACCAAAAACATGACCCATAAATAAATATTTGGCAATTGCTCCAAAACTACTATTCTACGTAGAGGTGGGCAAAGTGTATCATTTTTGCGATTGAAACATTTGCATCTGGATCACTGAAATGTTCCGAAACACTGATATGTTTCATTTGGCTCATTTGGATCATCGACCCAAAATATGATACAGAATGTTTCGAATACATACATATGAGTTGCGTTGCGGGCGTTTATTACTGAGTCAGTGAAATTTTATGTGCAACGACCGTATAGTATTTGATACGTAAGCGGTCATTTTACGTGCATGAATACCGACAGCGAAAATCCGTACGAATTGAGTGATGTACTTCTCATTTGTTATAATATCTTTCTGACTTGTATGGATTGTAATTATTTGGCCCGCTTACACGCCAGTCGCGAGACGCGAGTCAATAGTTAAGTTACTCAGTGTCTCAATTTTGTCTCTCTCGCTCGCGGCTCAGTCGCCTCGCGAACGACGCGTCGCATGAAATGAGCGCTCGGCAAAGTAATGTTTCAGATCCAAATGATACGTTTGAAACATTTCGGGTGATCCAATCTTTTGGAACACTTCTGTAAAGAGTTACACAGGCCTAATTCTACGTCTATACCTACCTATTATAATATTTCTGATGTTCACCAAAGTATGTTTGAAATAAAGTGTATAAATACGTATTATATAATTGAGTAAATACGTATTTCGTTTTTGCAAATATTAGATAGATACGTAATGATTTGATGTATACAATATTGCGTACTTCGGTACGAGACAATACTTGTAAGAAGGTTCATACTTCTTCCATGGTCTGTATAACAATTTAAACTAGAAATATGTACGAAATAACTGAAACGCCTGTAGTAAATAACGGTAAATAAACACGCGATGTGTCCAGTGACGTCATGACAAAGCAACACAAAGCAAAATGGCGGCGTTAGAACGGCTTCAATTTATTCAATGTTTTAAATATTATTTTAAAAAACGTTTGTACATTTACAAGACTATTTTTGTATGTTCCTGCGCGTTTTAAAGATGTAACTAATTGATACAAAACATAAAATAATATGCATATTCCCTATTACTTTTATCGCAAGCCTTAAAATACCAAAAATGGCCCATATGATTGTGCTCGACTAGTTTCCACCTTTCGTGCTATTAAATAAAAAAAAAGAGTCATATTAAGAGAGTTCTCTTATTGTAAATCTCACACAGGTATTCAATATAATTTAAAAAGACGCTAAAATCTATTGGCGGCGGTTCAGTTCATTACCATAATAACTAACTACTGAAAATGTTAGATGAACGTTAGAATTAAGTATTATATGTACTTATTCGTTGCGGTTAGCACAACTGATTAATGGCAGACATCTACAATACAGTACGTGTTGCATTACCTCAGTTGGAGTGACTTCTTCAGTGTCCACCACATCAGGTAGGGCTTCTGCATTCGCTCCAGCTTCGTCTTGTCCAGTAGCACCATCATCCTCTACCTCAGTGAGACAAGTTTGGTCAGCTTCGGCCAAATCTCCGTTATGCATTTCGGAACAATTTATGAGATCAACTTTACTTTCTTGGCTAGAACGGGGACTATTTTCATTCATGTCCGGAGTTTCAATATCCATGTGGACGTGTCCCGGCCATAAATCGTAAGGGCAAGTATTCAGCTGATGTAGCTGGCTGTCACTTGAACTAAATAAGTTCAAAGATCCAGCAACGTCTTGCAAAATTGAAGATTCTGATAACTCATTGGTAAGAGGTGTCGGATCGCTTTCGTTACTAGTGGGTATGAATACTGGCAAATTGTCAATAATGTCAGCAGAAACATCACAAACACGCATACCCTCGTATTTCGAAAGTAATTCTAGAAGCCTTCTTTTGGCTTGTTGAGTATATCTACCATCAGTAACGTTGCTTAAAATTAAAGATACTAATGTGTCTAAAAATTCTGTTGTACATGTCTCATCGCTTTTTAGCAATAAAAAGCAAACAATTTTATCAAGCTGCAGAGAGCTCCCACACATATTCTGAATAGATAAAGAGTTGCAGTCATTATACGTGCCAGGTTCACCGGATGTTGTTGAAACTGATTCTTGTCTATTCTCTTCTTGAGCACTTTCATTACTTTGACTTTCGATAATAGAACTGTATTGAGATAATACATTACGTATTGATTGTAATACTTTTTGTCGCAGAGTATCAGAACTAATCAATTGTAGTTCTCGGAACAGTTGTATCAAAAAATCTGGGTGAGATTCATTTACATCAATCAGAGCAGTTACTTCAGAGTATACGTTTTCTCTGAGAAGATCAAATAACTTTGAAGTTGACTTGTCTTGAACCTCACGACTCGTAGACGCTAAATTTGGATTAGGCATTTCCGATGTACTGGCAATGTTGATGTTGCTCATTTGTGAATAATCCAGAATATAATTTCTCCGATTAGTTGAATTTTTAGCTGGTAGTTTTGAAGATGATTTCTTTTTACTGTTAGCAGATGTATTTAAGTTATTAGCATGGGCCTGGATAATTTCAGGAATTGGATTTGCAATATTCAAATTTCGAAAGGAGTTTGATGGAGCTTCTTGGCGATTAATGTTGATGTTGCAAACGTTAGTAGCATTGTTTTCGTCAATATTTCTTGAATGACAAGCAGTCGACGTATCAGTATCTGGATTTTGATTGACGTTCAATACGTCTGGCGCAGATGAAAACGATAGAGATCTTTCATAGGCAACGTTTCGTCGCGTGTGTCTGTTAGGAACATCATCGTTATTTGCCTGAGATGATTGATCGACATTGTGTGATGAACTAGCAGTATTAGTATTTCTCTTGGGTGTAATACACGGGGGGGTAGCCGAGGGTGTACGGTACAGTGTGTTATGAGATCTCTCGACTAAAGGGTGTGGGTTATGATGCGGCCCAACACCTAAGTGCCCGTCAGCATTTGCCTTGTTATTAGCAGAGAGAAGATTTTGGCGAGAATAACTGAAAAAGAAAAAACACGCACTTACATTTTTTCATTTTAATTCATATTTTTTTAAATAAATAAGCTGCATGAAATATCACTATTATGTTAGTAACACGACATAATAATATCACACGGGTGAATAAGATTAGTTTTATCACAAAGCACAAAATAAATTCTATTATCCAATCCAAACAGTAAATTTCGGGGCAAAACACAATGCTCACCCTCAGTTTTTAACTGTCGTATACTATATAATATATAATTGTATTAGGTTTATGTGCTAAATAATAAAATAAATTATAATAGGAAATATAGTACGATTTCTAATATCTGAAAAGAGAAAATCATGGTAAATAAATACTTCCAATAGTATTATTTGCATTAAATTATTGCCTATTCATTTGTAGGAGCATTGTGAAAGCGTTACCTGCGGAAATTATCCCAGTAGTTATTGGCCCTGTTCCCTGGGGGCACTTGGTTGTTTAAGGTATGCGATGCTGTTTCTGCACGCCAGCGCTCTTCCAACTAAAACAAAATACGATAATATCTAAATATTATAGTCATGCGGTACACTCGTGGCCTTTTTTCACTCGGCTTCTTAGGTGTCGTAGCGTAATATTAAATAGACAGAAATAGCAGAAATGGGCTATAAAAACAAACAAGTTGGCCAAAACAATTTTTTAATTCCGTCGCGATCGGCCGGAGAACCGGACAAGTGCGAATTGGTCTCGCGCATTTTTCTTCAAAAATTTCCATCAAGTTATGATGTAAAAAGTTGCTTCTTGCCAAACTTGCCATAATTGTAGATCAATGGGAAGTACCCCATTAGTTTTGATTTATTTGTAAGTGTTAAAGTTATGTCTGTTTTATTTCATTCACAAACCACAACTCTTCTTATAAACAAAGAGAAACTCAAATTAAAATAAAGCTCACGCCACTGACATTGAGTTATCAACAAAACGATGCAATTCTTACGTGGTTAAGTTGATCTCTTAGTTGGTGTATCTCTCGCTGCTGCATGACAAGCTGTTGCCAGCACCACGCGCCCCAGAAGCCGCAGCCGCAACTACAACCACCTACCATACCTAGTGATAAAAAAAATCAAAACCTTGAATTGATCTTTATAATTAAAGTAAAAGTTGGCGTGCGAAGGAGAGCCCTACACTCTTTTATCAGCGAAAAGATGAAGAAAAGTTAGGGCCGGTTCTGTTTATTCGGCAATAAATTGATAGTTTACTAACGAGTGTGTATTTCAGCAACCCAAGGGCGAATCGGTACTTTTCCTCGAAAAATACAAGCCGTGCCAAAATACAGGCATGTGCCACTTGTGTTAAAATTACAAAAACGATTTCTATGAAACGCCATCGAGAAAACTAGAAATCAGCCGATTTATCTTACTAATTTCGCTACTATCTCCTTATACAGCAGAGGGTTTTAAGGGTGGTTGGTTTATACGGATTGATACCGATACTTATAATATTAAAAGTGATAAGAATACTTACTGTACGGCATCATCATGTTAAATGGCATAGATGGCGGGAAAGAAAGTTGCGGTGTACCCATCAAACGCTCCATGGTCTGAGAGTGACTGTTTTGAGTGAATTGGTTGCGCATATCCTACAGTCAAAAAATATTAGTTATCACCTGACCACGAGACTCACGATAAAAGCATTGTATATTGTGACGAGCTAAATTTATGCAGGTAAATATTATATTTTTTTAAATCAATTTTATGAATGTACATTGTACCTGATTGGATTTATTGATAGTGTTCCAGCCAGGGGGAGGCATATGCGGGTATGGCATGTTCCCTAGCGCTTCACCTGCTAAAAGAAATAACAATATATATAAAACTAGCTGACCCATCAAACGTTGTTTTGCCATATAGGGGTGGGTCACCCTTATCATTTAGGGGTATGAAAAATAGATGTTGGCCGATTTTCAGACCTACCCGATATGCACACAAAATTTCATACAAATCGGTCCAGCCGTTTCGGAGGAGTATGGCAACGAAAACTGTGACACGAGAATTTTATATATTAGATTAATCGTTCGTTACTACTCGTTACATTCAATTATAACTCATGTTTTGCAAAGAAAATATCTCACTAGTTTGGGAAGTCGGCGGAACCATGTTGATATTAGACATTTCTCCTCGAGGCTCATGACGAATATTTTGATTAGTATTATTTGATTGTGTTACCTGGAAACATAAATAATAAGTAAGTGCAGGAAATCGAATGACCAATTAATGCTACTCGTATTATATTGTGAAGTATTTGAAAATTACAAGAACATACAGTAATCTCCTCAGATTTTCTTTCTTGGGGTTGTCTTCGTCGTACCCGGTTTCTTTGGTTCGATTTATTTCTTGAAGCACTGTAAGAATCAAAATATCAATATCAATTCATGCAACAACGAGCCATACGATACGACCGAGAGTATCGTGATGACCAGATGAAATTGAGAACGTGGTAGCGGACAAGTGGTTTACAGCATATTATAATTATGTGATACCTGTCTGTGTCGCTTCCATAAGCACTGCCCATATGAGGCGGTAATGCAGCGGCAGATCTTCCGCCTAAGGCGCTGTCTCCGCCTCCCTAAACATTCAATCAATATATTTAAAAAATATACACAATAAACTTGTAACTATAACTTTAAATTGTCAGACTTACCCTGAAGTTTTCCGTTTCCCTAGAATCCTGTGAACCTAAAAGTATTTGTTCAGATCTAGATTCGGGTTCACTGATACGGTCTTGTTCACTGGAAAGGAGAACAACGCTCAAATGTTATTAAACAAGGAATATAAACTACCATACATAATGTGTGTGCTGTGTAAGTAAACAACAAATACAAAACGTACCTATTGTATGATTGATTGACAACCGAAGCAGTGCGCGATTCTGGTTTCATATTTTGCGGTTCGGAAGCAGAGCATAACACTTTCTGCTAAAATAGAAAAGAATTACTGAATTATATAAGAGCTCAGTGCAGTTTGGCTATATTATTATGTATGTTTTGGGTTGAGAATTGGCATCCCAATTGAAACATCAGTTAAAGGCAATCATTACGATATAATGATATAAATATTAGATTTTCAATATGACTGTGTTCACCTCCTTATTGAGCAGCGCTTCTAATTCGCGCTGTTTGTCTGCAAGTAGCGCACGTAGTTGCATCTGGCGCCGCTCGGCCGGCCCGGGCTGGCCGCTGGGACCCGCTCGGACTTCTTCATTTACTTTCTTCTGCTTGCGGCTCACCTCTGGAAGATTTTTCGATTAATAATATTATTCATAAACAGCACTGTGAAAGAAAAAATACCTATATCTGAACAAGGAATACGAAGAATTTTGAAAATTTGTAGTGAGTTCAGAAAAAAGGCTTTTATAAAAAAGTTGTAAGGATTCATCACCAGTGAAGAAGAACAACCCGACTGGCAACTTGCGCGATTTATTTAATTAGATTTGTGATTGGTCGTAATTGTACGATTAGTCGCCAGGTGCTTCATTTTGGCAATTCAAGATTACAATTAATAGCATAAATGAAATGATAGTCATGGTCTACTTACCCTTGTTAGAGATCATATCTTTGATACGAGCGCGCTCCCCCATTATCTTCTCTGTTTCCATTCGTAGCTCTTGTGCCAACTCTTGCAAAGTTGCGATGTTAGCCTCGTGACCTGAGTTTAGACCGATATAAACATATTTTTCAAAAACATTGCAAATATATTTTTAAATACAATTTTAATTTATATACATCTCAAGATTTTATTTTTTTGAGTGTAAACATATATGTTGCGTCAAATAGAGAGTTTAATGTTAACATAGAAAATTTGTTTATATAACCAGAATTGTATAGGGAAATATAAATACAGACATCCACAGATATCACCTTTAGATATCTATGGAGACGAATTTTCTAGTAAATGCCTAACCAAACCTGAACTTTTCATAAATGATCAATTACAGAATCATAAAACCTAAAATCAGTAAGTTACTTTGTTGTTGTTGTTGTTGCGCGTGATGTTGCGGCTGGGCATGATGTTGCGGCTGGGCATGATGTTGCGGCTGGGTATGATGTTGCGGCTGGGTATGATGCTGCGGTTGCGCGTGATGTTGCACTTGGGCATGTTGCTGATGTTGCGCATGTTGTTGCTGCTGCGCATGAAGTTGTTGTGAATGTTGCTGCGAGTGTTGCTCGTTAGTGAACTTATGTCGTTGCGGCAACGAGTTACGCACACGACACATACTTCCCTCGTTGGACCATCCGCCCATACTTCCGCCGCCTTCAGATTTACTAAAAAAAACAAATTTAAATAATGTTTCCATGTATTCTATAGTTAAGTTATAAAATTAAGGTTAGCTCATACTTATCGTGGATATTCGAATGGGTTGACATTTCCCTAAAGGAGTCGTCATGACCAGTGGAAAGTTGTTCCGCCTCATAATTTTCTACAGATCTCATCAGGTCTGAAAAAAAAAACAGGGTACATCGCCGCAATATAATAAACTATTTTTATAGTAAAGTGATGTGTTAGATCTTATTTACCTTTTGTTTTTTGAAGGGCAGTTTTAATAGCCTTTATTTCCATTAGTTTGAAAGGATCTTCGTTCTTGTTGTTACTTGTGGGCTTATTACCTAGAAGTAAATTATAATATTTTATATAAATACTTGCGTAATTTAAAAAAACGGAATGTAGGTAAGTGTATTCAACTAAAAATATCTACATTTCCGAGATAATTCTTCTTCGCCGCTGTCTTCACCGGAGCTAGAATATGTATTAAGTCCGGATCCAAGATGAGTTGCCATTTGCAGCTTTTGAAATTCTTGGACCTAAAAAAATATACTTAAAGTAGATTGACGAAGATGCATGTATACATGGACGTAGCCAGCATTGAGTTTACCCAAAATTTTAGTTATATCAAAATTAATCAAATCGGTTACACAATAGTGCATACCAAGTTTTCCATATGCTGCTTCTTCATCTGTAGCTCTCTCAGTTTAAGTTGGAGAATACGGCTACGTTCATTGAGTAGTACCTCATCATCATCTGCTTCACTGTCCCGGCCGACGCCTGCCGCCTCCTTTTACAGAAAAAACGAGTGAGTAATAGCTATTTTAAAGTTGTATATTTCTATTATAATGTATGAGGCGATGATGGCAAAAGAACTTAATAATTGTAGATATTTACACTGATTACAATAAAAATTAACCCCGTACTGTAGAAGGGTTTGAAAGTGATTTACACAAATACAAGTGTCAATCCCAACACTTTTCAGATTATGTTAATTGTTAGGTAACCTGTAAATCTAAGACTGGTCAGCAGCGACGCGGCAGACCAAAAAGAGAAGGCGACCTTGACATATTTAGCGCAGAGTGGACCCAGTCAACACAAGACCGAGACAGATGGAGGATTGAGGGGAAGACATTGCCTTCACCTCTGCGTAGTACATGGAGGAGTTACAAGCTTATAAAAATAGACAAAAAGGAAACCATAGTCACCAGAGCCAAATACATGACTGCTACATATGTGCTACTACATGTATTCTTTAACGTTAAGCTAGTTTGTTGTGATCGTTAAAAAAATTGTTCTCCTACCTCACCAACAGAAACATTGGTATCGCGATGCGAGAACCTGTCGTCTTGGCTGTGCGTAGAATTGACTGAATGTCCGTGATCAGTATCCACAGTGGCCGACATGTTCTGTGGCACATGCAGTGCGTCTGATGAATGCGGCAATGTAGTTGCAACGCCTATTTGTTGATTGGCAGCATACATTCGATTTGAATGATGATAATTCCCGCTTAATGTTTGGTTCTAAACAGAATAATTGCAAATATATTGGTTGCCAATACTATTGTTGTAAGCACTTACAAATGTGTGAAATAATTGATTTACCTGTGCACTACCAAAGTTATCATGTGAAGTAGATGGTTGAACTTCCTGTGCTTGTCTCTCCCTTTCTCTTTCTCTGTTTATTTCTTCTAACTGATGCTTAGCTTCTTCCTGTATCATTGTTAAATTGTTTGTTTGGTCAGTTTAATAACTCTTTTAGATTCTAATTCTAGAATATATTATGAAACTTACTTGATATTTAAGGAGTCTTCTTTGCTGTTGTTTCAAGGCCGCCAAGCGCATTTGTGACATTTCCATTTTATTTTTTATTTCGTTCTGCCATAGTTCATTGTCACTGTACGCCGAACCGTTGCTCTGTGCAGATACTGGTCGCGTTACTATTTCCTGATGAAATTAATTATAAATTGAAATAATATTGATCGCAAAATCAAATTTACAAACAAACAAGATGTAAATCAAACAAGTTATGTGTGAATCTAACACTATTAAAATTTTTAAGGAATGATATTTTTTATTGCTTTTTTTATGGTCACAACAAAATAATCAAAAATATACCCACTGAGGTAGTACAATTATTTGAGATTAATTGTATAAATCAATGCTAAATAGGTTATTATTGAAATGATAAAATGCTAAACTTGTTTTATACATTTTTCAATTGAACTACTTGCAGGGAGCCTAAGTCCTCAACATGCAAAATCCTGTACAGTGCTTATCATAAAATTTAAAACATATTCTTATAAAACTGCAGTTAAACGATGATTATAAACCAAAGCTGAAGGTCTAAGTTAAAGCTCTAAAGCAGCTTTGACACAATATTAAAAGTATCAACAGTTGGCTAGTATGGTAATAGGTATTAGAGATGGTTATTATGTGCTTCTTCCATTTCATGCTATGAGTTTTTCGGCTTACAACACAGGGACACACTTCATATTTCACAGTAACAAACAAAAACCTGATCGCTGCGTGTATTGGTGTCTTTGTTTCTAGTTTTGATCTCTTCCATTTTTGTTATTTTTTCTACACAAGAAAGTATGTTCTTTCGCAACATGTCATTTAATTCTTGATCATCCTTTTTTATTTTACTCTCGTCAACAACTTGAAAACCATTCTGCTTATTATCTTCTGCAGTAATCTCTGAACTATCGGTAGATGCTGATATCTGTTGTGCATTTTCAACAACAGCAGCATCGCCATCAGGAGGTCTGTTAGCTTCCTGTGGATGAATGTCTTCTTCAATCCTAATATGATGCATTGATTTGTTCAGCTGCTCATTTTCAATATTAGTAACTTTTTTCAAGTTGTTGTTAATAACATTGCTGTCAGTTGTATTTTTTACGTTGCACGATTTATCTAGGTTAAAATTGGGATCTGAGGGAGGCTCGTTATTATTTTCTGCAGGAACATCAGTTGGTATCTCTACAATAACGACTTGATCATTTTCCTCTGCAGGCACTTCTTCATTTTCTGGTTTGCTTTCCACTAACATACTTTCCAGTTTAGTTTCACTTTCTTTCAACTTCATTACCATATCTACCAGTTCATCATATTCTTCTTTAGTGTGTTCGATAAAAGCCTAAATTATAAATGATATCAAAATATTGTATGTTCTAGGTCTATATGTGAATAACAAAATGATACACATACCTCTTCTTCGGAATTACGCATAGTATCCACGAGGGACGAAGTGACGCGAATATATTCCCGTATTTGTCCGAGCCGACGTTCTACTGCAGCCGCATCGGGACAAGCTGCAGCTATTGCCTCACCTAATGCCCGAGCCGATTCTCTATGGACCTAATGAAATCAAATCATAGTTAAGACTTCAATTGTTCTAATCACATTGTGTTATAATGTAACAAAGTAAGTAACAAAATGTGATTAACAGAATGGTTGCCCACGCATACCGATATATTTCTTAAAAATTACGGAATATCCCCGTGGCGGGGAGAAAAGCAGGGCGCAAGCCATGGTCGCTCAATACATAATATAACACTTGAAGTTTTGAATTTTATATTTAATAAATTTAATTTTAAACAAAAAGTTTTATATTTTACACTGAGTGAGAGACGCCCAACTCCAACATCTGATATGATAGGAGAAACTATTTTCGGATTTTAGTAGCTTCTAGGTAAATTGTAACACTGTTTCGTTTTCAAAGCTGACATTAGATTGATTAACAAGAGCGGCCATGGATTGCGATATTTATTAAATACTAACTGTTCCCCGCGGTGTTACTCGCGTTCATACAACTTAAAATAAAAGTAGCCTTAGTTACTCCTTATAACATTATCTATCTGCGAGTGAAAGTCCTGGTAAAATAGGTCCAGCCGTTTCAAAGATTAGCCGGAACAATCAGACAGATTGGATTGGAAGTGTTAACGTTAATACTTCAATATATTGAGTTGATGTAGATAATTAAATTTGTAAGCCACCTATTTGCCTATGTACTTACATAATTATTACTTATTGGAAAATTTCGATATACTTAGGTACCCACTTAACTACTATAGGTCTAAAGATGCTACTCACATGATTACTCTCGTTGAGATTATTGAAACTTCCTTGCCCCTGTTCATACATGTTGTTCATTAAATTGACAGTCTTTGTGCCAGTTCTAGAATTGGAGATTGGTGGCGTAGTGTTATTGTTACTCGCGTGGCTTCCGTCAAAATTATTTCGGGAAGGGTTTAAGTTTCTAGTCAAATTGTTTCTGTTCTGATTAGGCGCCTAAAATGCAGAAAATAATATAAGTAATATTCCTGTAAGTAGGTATTTTAAGGTTTATCATCAAAAAGAGTCAGTTGCCGATGTCTGCTTTTGTTTTAATTCCTCTTGTAGGTACCTATAAGCTAGGTACGTCGCGTCAATGGGGTTTCAAGAACATTATTTTCTATTGTCCGTAATTACTAGTGGCATGAAAATTAAATATTATCATTACTGCAATAAGAAAATATTTCAAAACCTGGATCTATTTTCATCTTGTGTGTTTAAAATTTTCTGGATATTTCCAAAGTAATTATACTCTAACTAAAACTATGACATATTTATAAAATTATACGATAAAACTTACGTTAAATGGTTGTGAGACGTTTCCAGTAACAGCATTGGGTGTAGTTGGATTCACAATCATAACAGCAGCAGACGCATGGTTGGAGTGTGGAATTAGGCCTTGAAAATAAATTAAAAATTCATACCGACTGTATTTTTTATATTAGTTAAATACTTTTTATATTACTTATTAGCTGTTGCCCGCGGTATTACATGAAACATGGTATACTAAACTAAAATACTTTTCTTATTCCTATGTGTTATTTTCATTATAGTCCGTTCAGTAGTTTTTGCGTGAAAGAGTAACAAAAATACATCCATCTATCCTCACAAGCTTTTCCATTTAGGTATAATAATATTATAGTAGTAGTAGTGGGACCAACCGGGCTGATAATAATAACAATAAGTAGTAAGATAGGATAGGATCATATCAACGATTTTTGCATAGTGAATGAGATGGGCCCGTTTCACTAGACATCTGGATAAACGCCGGATAAATTAACAAAAAGAACTTAGTTTGTATTAAATGATCTGCCAAGTAATTCAACGGGAACTAATCAGGAGGCGGTGAAACGGGCCCTAAATATATAATGATAAAGATAAAATTGTATAAAAACCAGCAAGAACTTATACTATACTATACATACAAAATACATAAAATTTCAGTCTCAAATATTGGTAGTGAAAAGCAAATTAAATAACAGTCGAATGATTACCATTTTGCATCTGATGCACATACGGGTGCAGAGTGTGACCCGATAATGACGAGCCAGTTCCATCATCGTGTTGATCGGCCTGTATATTCTCGCGAGTTTGTACGTTTAGAGGCAATGCGCGCGGTTGCGGTCTTACCGGCACAAATCTTCCAAATCCACTTTCAAATGATACAGAATTATCTAAAAAAACACGTATTTACATTCCCAGTTTACAAGACCAAATTTGGTTAAGATACTTAATAATATTAGCTTACCCAAATCAGTTAGTTCTTGATCTGATGTATTATTTGCTGGTTTTCTTGACTGACTGTAGTTGGCGCGCGTGTTGTATTCAGAAACAGGAACCCAATCAAGAGATGTCTAAAAAATAATGGTTTTCTAATGATCACATGGGCCATAAATCCTAAAATATGTTGTGAAATTAACGCGGCACACACCTTCGGTTCACTAAATTTAGAAAAGCAACCTCCCATAAGTTATTTCAATGAATCCTAATTAAAATTACACTGTTAAGGATACTTTATGCCATATCTCTCCCGTCAAGCAGGTTCAGGTAAAAAGAAAATAATACTTTTCTGATCAGTATTATCTGTGTCACAAACCATAGCAGCTTGGCACCATTTCAAATTACACGAATCTTTTAGGATTCCAAAAATAAACCGATACGAACTTCACATGTGTTCAGACTTTACTGAAGCACAGTCGTTATTATTCATTTTACAGGAACATTATAACAACAGCTTGACATTTTATATTATTTTCGTATAGGTCTTAACTCTGTATTCTGAATTGTAGGAATAACTTAAGCAAGTGTATTTAAAATTTGATTTAATAATAGCTGTGTATATCTTTGTTAATGTAAATAGGTACTTTATAGTGTTAACTTTACAGAATCGTATTATTTTAGTATAAATAGATAATCCTAAAAGATTCTTCCCCAGGGTGCAATCAATCTGATTATAAAATTTTATCGAAATACGTTCAGCAATTTAGGCGTGAAAGTAACAGACCAATTATTAGTTACTTTCGCATTTACAATATTAATATTATGAATTAGTATGGAATTATGGATGTATTATAGATATGAGCGCCGCGCCGGCGCGCCGCCGTCGCCGTGAGTTCATGTCGGCGCGCCGCCGCCGAGTGTAGCACGCGGCGCGCCGCCGCAACTTGCTTCTCGCGCGCACGACCGGCCCGACCGCGTCCATTCGCTGCGCCTAGAGTTGCCAGGCGTCCGGATAAAGCCGGACATAGTTAGGCTTTTTGATTGCCTGTCCGGCCAAAATAAAATGGCTCTGATAGGCTTTTTACATATCGCAAACGAGCGAGTACCGAGGGTAGCCGAGCGAAGGCGAGTCGACTTTCGGACGCTCCCGCAGTCCCGCCCGCCCAGGGATGTCCGGGTTTTTTACCCAAATGTCCAGCCTAACCGGCTGGTCTGTCCGGCTATTATAATTGTCCGGTTTGGCGACCTGGCAAACCTAGCCGCGCCAGTGACTCACACATGGTAGTACTGCAGGTCACGGAAACCGTGAATCGTATCACAGTCGAGCGCTTTTCTGTAGTAGTACCATATGTGAGCGGAGTCACTAACAATTAAAACAAACCGCTGAAGGAGATCAGTCAGTTTTTACCACCTGTGAAGTGTCACTATCTAGTGACACTTCACAGGTGGCACTTCACTACATGATGCAGGAGTATACAAGCTTGATTGTGACTGAGGTCTCTCTTACATAGGCCAAACTAAACGAAGCGTAGGGACCCGCGTAAAAGAACACAGCTAATGTCAAACTCCGCCGTTCTGGAAAGTCTGCAATTTATGAACCCTTGACAAGGCCCAGCATTACATCAGATTTAATAAACCACAAGTCCTCGCAAAAGTTAACCGATTCCTACCCAGGATGGTTCTTGAGGCTATTGAAATTAAAAAACACCCAAATTTCAATAGAGGAGATGGCTGGGTCCTACCACTTGCTTGGAACCCAATTATAGATTCATCATCAGCCCGTATTCGTTCACTGCTGGACGTAGGCCTCCTTGAGTGAACGCCACAGAGCTCGATCTTTAGCTCTTTTCATCCAGTTGCTGCCAGCTACCTTCTGCAGGTCGTCACTCCACCTGGCTGGCGGGTGTCCTACACTACGCCTGCCTAGACATGGTCTCCACCTAAGAACTCGTTTACTCCAACGATTGTCGGTTCTCCGAGAGACGTGACCGGCCCATTGCCACTTCAGCGTGCTAATCCTTTTAGCTATGTCGGTTATTTTGGTTCTCTGACGTATAACCTGTTTACAAATTTTATCCCTCAGAGAGACTCCGAGCATAGCTCTCTCCATAGCACGCTGTGCGACTTTTAACTTATGGACCGGTCTCGCCGTGATGCCATGCCGAGTGTCCACGTTTCAGCTTCGTAGGTCATGACTGGTGGGACGCACGCATCGAAGACTTTCGTCTTAAGGCAATGTGGAATGGATAGCGAGAAGACTTGTCGAAGTTTACCATATGCAGCCAGTCCATCCCAGCTGAATCGTCCTTTCGGCTTCCCTCTCGAAGTTGTTTCTACCTACTTGTATTGTCTGCCCTAGGTACACGTATTCCGGAACCACTTCGGACGACCGGTCTCGGGGTAATAAGGTCTATAAACGTAACCTTTGTTGTATCTGTGTTCATTATAGATTCAATTAAATCCAACACCAAGCCTAAAACTGCAAGACCGAAGGATACGGTGAGCTCGTTCTGCGTGAATCGGATTGCTAATAATTAACAAAAATTTAGGGTAGCTGTTAGTAATTAAAACGTCAAGACGCCTACCACCTTAGTCACCCATGACCATGGACGTTGTAAAGGGTCTGAAACGTCGGGATTCAAATAATATCAATATAACGCGATAAAATCCGTAGTTTTAATTCAGTTATGTATTTTGCAGACTCCATAAACTAATAAACGGCATTTTTTTGTATGTCTACTTATGCATAATTAAATATTTTATTATAGGTAGGTATAATATTTACTGATCCCAACTTATTATTAAGAATACTGCAAAATTGTAATTAAAAAATAATTATCTATACTAATATTATAAAGAGGAAAGATTTGTTTGTTTGTTTGTTTGTAATGAATAGGCTCCGAAACTACTGGACCGATTTCAAAAATTCTTTCACCTTTGGAAAGCTACATTATCCCCGAGTAACATAGGCTATATATCATCACGCTACGACTAATAGGAGCGGAGTAGTAATGAAAAATGTAGCAAAAACGGGGAAAAAATTATAAGACCACGCGGGCGAAGCCGCTGGCGGGAAGCTAGTGTTGCTATAAAAAGCTTTTTTCGTGACAACAGTATGATTTTCGTTATGCTATTTTTAATAAATCTCTCCCTTATTAACAAACACTATGGCCCACGGCCGGCCACGCCGCGCCGCCGCGACGCCGCCGCCGCCGTGGAAATTTTTTGGCCACGCCGCCGCCGTGAAATTGGCCATCGGCGCTCATGTCTAGGATGTAAGGGCTGCAGTATCATAATTATGAAATATTTGTCAGTTGTGTATCTAAAAATATCTGCGTTAATCTTATAAAAGTATGGCTTTGCCTATCCTTGCCTTCCTTCAGTTTCCTGCAAAGTCAGGCAAATATTAACTGTTTGCAGCAAGAAGAAATGTACCTTATGTATGCAAACAGAGAGTTGAGATTGCTTTACCCACCTATCGAACGAATGCGCCAGGGTTCTACCTACAGTTCGCGCCAAACTTATTGTCCGGGTTGAAGTTGGCACTAGCTAACTTTAACTCAGCCGTAAAAATCGGAGAAAGAAAAATATTGGATTAAAATTATTTAAAACGACAGCCTACGACTACCTACTTACATTTAAATTAGAGAACAGTACACAGTCATCAAAATCGGTTCATTAGTTCTCATGATCTAATACGTATATGTGTGGCGTTTTGACTTCTGAACTGTTTCCGTGGTTTAAACTATCGTCTTTTGAGAGATAGCTAGTTATTTGAATTTCATTGAATGATTACTACAGCAAAAAATGTTTTAAAACAATATGAAAAAAAAGTTACAATCCTATTGCTTCAATGGAGCTTAATAGGTTTAATTTTTTCAACTGTAATTTCTTCAACTAGGCTTAGTTTCGTACTGTTCCTTTTTATACTGTTGCTAAGCGATAAGCATACTCATAGCCTTATTAAGCGAGTTACGGAGGCATGATATAGAGTAAATGTTGCCTCAAGAGACACGCTAACCAGTTCCCCTAAATCAATTGTGTGTATGTTACCCTAGTAGGAAAGTGTCTCCTAGAGTGGCTCTGTGAACTTGGCACCCGACCTTAAAAAAAAATTATTTTTTTCGGTTAGTTTGCAAGAGATCAGTTTGTAGTAGATAGTAGTAAAGACAATTTCGTTTGTAGTTGCGCCGAAAAAAAAATATGGACAATGAAAAAATGTTCAGCACCCGAGTTAAAAAAAGTGACTTTTTCCGATTGTATCTCGTAGAGTGACGTTAGTAGTGAATTGTAGTACTTTTTTTTCGTTTGTAGTAACGTAGAAAAATATAAAAAAATCTAGAAAAAATTTCAAAAATTTTTTTTTCATTTAAGTTCAATTTGTAGGCCTATAAGATTACTATAAACGCTGAAAATTATTGGGAGACGTCCATAGAGGTCAGCAGAGGATGGTAGTGCAATTATTTTCGTTTGTAGTAACATAGAATAATTATAAAAAATTCTAGACTTTTACCAAAATAATATTTTATATATAAGTTCAATTTGACGGCTTATAAGATTACAATCCTCTGCTGACCTCTACGGACGTCTCTCTATAATTTTCAGCGTTTGTAGTAATCTTATAAGCCGTCAAATTGAACTTATGTGAAAAATGTTATTTTGGTAAAAGTCTACAATTTTTTTAAATTATTATTTGTTACTACACACGAAAATAATTGCACTACAATCCTCATCTGACCTCTACGGATGTCTCCCAATAATTTTCAGCATTTGTAGTAATCTTATAAACCTACAAATTGAACTTATATATAAAATATTATTTTGGTAAAAGTCTAGATTTTTTTATATTTTTTCTACGTTACTACAAACGAAAAAAAATGTACTACAATCCACTACTAACGTCACTCTACGAGATACAATCGGAAAAAGTCACTTTTATTTAACTCGGGTGCTGAAAATTTTTTCAATGTGCATTTTTTTTTTTCGGCGCAACTACAAACGAAATTGTCTTTACTACTATCTACTACAAATCGAACTCTTGCAAACTAACCGAAATTTTTTTTTTTTTTTAAGTTGGGTGCCAAGTTCACAAAGCCTCCTAGAGTCATAAACCATAAAAGTGAAACAATTAGTGTGTGAGCTGCTGTATATGTGCGCCCATAAAAAATTGTGCGCTTTGCCGTTTCGGAAAAAACGGAAACACGATTCCTGCTGTAGTAATGTTAACCCAGCAGAAAATTCCAAAACGAACGATTGGAAAGGGAAATATTTTATTTTTCAAAATAAAATAACACGTCTTTTTGCATGAAGATTAAAAAAGTACAGACCTAACTATTACCATTATCAAAAATACCTAATGGTCCCTGATATACATGATGATATCATTTTTATTAAATACATATATCTATATCCAATATAGGTAATTCTCTTTAGTTCTTGAAAATTTTTACAAAATATGGATGATTTTTTTTGACCAATATTACAGTAGTACATCTACAAATGCATTTACAGATATAGATTGCTAAGGTCAATTAATTTTCGAATGTGGAAATTCATGTTTCTTTATAAGAACAGCACAGGTTAACCGGCCAGGTAACAAATCGCCGCCTCAGTGCTTGTTTGTCCTATTTATGTACCATTGAGTTAATTTTACAGGATCTACATTTTTTTTCACATAAATTCTGTATTTAAAGGTAATTTTGGCCAAAAATTTATGATTGGACAAACAAGCACTGAGAATTAACAAAATTACAGAAAGAAGGAAGGAAATTAATTAATTAAGAATAGAAAAATTTATTAGTTTTGACACAACTGCCAAGACCAATAAATTTTTCTATTACCAACATGTATTTTAATGAATAAATCCTCTAAATAACATCACAAAAAAAGAACTGATTTTTTCATGTAAATATTTTATGATCTGGTAATCAGTCATAACTCATGAAATGAAATACCTACCAACCATATTTGTATTCCCCTAGTACGGCCAGTTTGGCAGTATGTTATTTATATTTTCATTAAACTGGGTCTAAAAGTCTAAGATTTGAATTACTTCAAAGAAATTCCTAAAGGAAAGATACCAATAATACTTTGCCCAACCCAGGGATTGAACTCAGTTTAAAATACTTAAAGGGAGAAAAATATTTCATGGTCTTTCAGGAGTAAAAATGAAGAACCTCAAATTGAATTATACATCTTGATACAATGTTTGTTTGTTCTAGGCAGGTACTTTAGTGTAATTTCAATTCAATTGACATGTAGCAAAAGGTGTGCATGCATACATATACTGTTTGTAGGCATAGTGTCTAGATGCTGTCATTATAATTGTAAGTATTTGCAAGGGGAAAACATTGACATTGGTACATTTATATTTTAGAGAACTTGCTAAAAGACACTGTCTGATTATATTTTTCATTGCACTGGTTTGTAAAGAATATTATTATGTAGAGAAAATTGAATTTTGCAAAGAACTATTGGAAGTAGCTACTGTGTAAATATATTTGTCTGTAAGAATTTAGATGTTTACGTTATGAATTGGTCTTACCGTTACAAGATTGGTGGTCATGTCTCTTCTAGTTGGTGTAACTGCTTCTTGTGGAACATTACAATTATTTCTAACTTTCGTCTTGGGTATAGTTCCCGTATGACTCGGATGTCGCTCGTTGTTACCAGGAGCCATAACATTCAGTTTTTATTTTCTAACATATAAAAGAATCATAACGTTACTGTTTTTATTAAAATGTCTTTCGAAATTATTACGAAGCGAAGGTAATAAAAATATAACTTTTAGAGTACCTATGTACGGATACACAGTTTTATCTTCTACTGTCAGTAGAATAGAAACTACTATCACAAGCCATGTTTTATCATTTTTCAGAAATTACATAAAATTATTAATTTTTAAGCAGTACATAACTATTATTTTTATATTTTACAGGTTTTTCTCTTATTTTTCTGAATCAATCAAATCATGAAATCAACAATATTTTTTACTATTCTCTATGTTTTTTAATTTGTCATTGTCTATGTCTAATGTCTTGTCTTGTAGTGATGCCATTCACTCAGTCGATTCAAATTTTACACGGGTGACTCGAGTGAAATTGAAAATAGTGATAAAAATATCGACTCGAGTGACTCAGACTTGATTCTAAATTACAGTGCCCGGACTTTTCATATTCTGAGTTTGAGTTGAGTGACCTTTTCTTAGAAAATCATCCGAGTGATTCGTTCCCTCACGAAATCACTCAAGTGAATCGCCCACTCGAGTCATATATGAATGAAATTTTATAAGTCACTCGTATGAGTCGAATGACAAAATCTGACTCGGGTTCAACACTATTGTCATGTAAAGTTGTAATGTTGCCACTTGCCACTTTACCTTACCTAACTTTAGCAGTTGTCTTGTCCAGATACAAAAAAAATCTGTGTGCAGTTGGTGCTGGTGCAGTTGCCACCACAGAATAAATAAAATTTAAAGCCGGATAGACGGGCGTAGCAATTCTGCCGTACTGCTTGTACCGCTTGTGGCTCGACGAGCTAGAATTAATTCAAGTTGTTCCGAGTTGGTACGTCTCTACTAGAAATACTATAGAAATACCAACCCAACGGTAACATAAGATGACATACGTCAGTTATTGACAGAGGCACAGTTCTCGTCAAACTTATTGTCCGGCTTGAAGTTGTCAAGAGCAGTGTTGCCAACTTAGTGGATTTTCCACTAAAACTGGTGGTTTTCACTCCCCGTTTAGTGGCGAAATATTGCTTTTAGTGGCTGGTGGATTTTTCTAGTGGTTAGTAGAATTCAGTTTCAATTACTGAATATAATATCACTCAACAACTAAGCCACTAACACGTTACGAAATATATTATTTCTACTTCATTTAATTTTCTGAAGTACTGTTAACTTTTACTGTTTAGCCAACACTGATCCGTCAAACGATATATCCCGCCACATCCCACTCAATGCAATATACGTAGGGATGCCCCGTAGAATATTTTAAAGTAGTAGTAATAGTTTATATATGACTAGCTTTCCGCCAGCGGCTTCGTCCGCGTGAGATACATTTTCCCCCCGTTTTTGCAACATTTTTCATTGCTACTCCGCTCTTTTTAGTCGTTGTGTGATAGTTTATAGCCTATAGCCTTCTCCGATAAATGGGCTATCTAACACTGAAATATTTTTTTAAATCCGTGCAGTAGTTTCGAAACCTATTCAATACAAACAAACAATCAAATCTTTCCTCTTTATAATATTAGTATAGATGATTTAAATTACAAAACTGAGTGAACTCGGTCTCGGATTGCTCAGTGTGTCGTATTATTCTCGCGAATTTGTGCAAGCGTAATAATTATGCCCAAACCACAATATACGCAAAAGTTTCGGGATTCTTGGCTTTAATATTCTTATTTGACGACGTCTGTGGTCTAGTGGTTCGAGTACCGGACTGCTGATCACGAGATCGTGGGTTCGATTCCCACAAGACACAAACATTTATGTGATGAACTTAGGTGTTTGTGTTTGTCTGTGTGTTTCTTATATATTATAAATATGTATTTACAAAGAAAAAAGTAATAAGTATTATATCCATTGTCTAGTACCCTTGGTTACAAGCTCTGCTTAGTTTGGGACTAGATAGTGCTGTGTAGAAATGTCTAGGGTTTATTTATTTATTTATTTATATTCAAATATTTTTATTTTTTCCCCTGAAATTCAAGTTTGCAGTCAGTGCCAGGTTGTATCTCGATCAAATTATGACATGCGAATAAAAAAAACGTATTTACATAATTTTAACCATAAAAATTATCTTTCTATGTTAAATTTTGTGCTGATTTGTCTGTTGTGCGAAACACGAACGGTGCGAAACCTCAAAAAACGCAAGAAAATTTGAATTTCGCAGGCTAGCACAGCGCATCGATCTTTTAACTTGTTGATTTGTATGTCGATTTATAATTGTTAATATGATTTAAAATATTATGTTGATATTTTATTATTAAATTAATAATAAAGAAACCTAATTACTTCCTTTTTTATTGTAAAAGTTTGTTTAGTGGAAATTTTAGCGATTTTTAAAGTACATCCGATTTTCGTTAGTGGTTTTCTGGTGGTTTTAGAAGTTGAATCTGGTGGAAAGCTAGTAACACTGTTGGCAACACTGGTCAAGAGTTAATATTTTTCTTTCTCCGATTTTTACGGCCGGGTTAAAGTTAGCTCTTGCTATCTCCAACCCAGACAATAAGTTTGGCGAGAACTGTACCTACTTTTATGTTTTTACATATTCCGCGAAATTCAAAATTTGCGCCATTATGATAAACGTGCACATCATGAGTTCTTGGCCGGTAATAGTAACCAGGGTCAAAATTAGTTGGCTATAGGGCCAGGTGTACCTACCGAATTAATTCAAAATCGTAGGATTCGTCGAATGGTATCGAATGAAGAAATAAAAAAGAAGACACAGGGACACAGCGACACAAGCAGGCAAGATAGCAATAATTATTATTGGCGATTGTTCCATTTTACCTCCACTGGAAAATTAAAGAAAGGTCCATAATGATATAATTTTAACTTTATGTAATGGGTATAATGTCTCTACCATCACTACATAGTATAAAACAAAGTCGCTTTCTCTGTCCCTATATCCCTATGTATGCTTAAATCTTTAAAACTACGCAACGGATTTTGATGCGGTTTTTTTAATAGATAGAGTGATTGAAGAGGAAGGTTTATATGTATAATAATTAATAACATACCACGCGGGCGAAGCCGCTGGCGGGAAGCTAGTATCGTATAAGACAGTGTCAACGAATAGTACAGAGTACAGTGCCTACTTATATCGAATAAATGGTATATATGCAAAAGTAAGAGAAAGACAGCCATTTATTTTTCAAATCTGAAGCAGGCCATCTGGGGAGGTTACTTCACCTAACAGTAAGGAGGCGGTGAATCCTCCATACACCTCATAGGTTTAAGGGTCGGCAACGCGCGAGTGATACCCCTGGTGTTGCATACGGTAACTCAAGCGGGCCGTACCTATGCTTGATTTGTTTGCCACCTTAGTAGTAAAAAAAATTAAATATTCGTTTTGAATGATTTTTGTTTCTTTTTTAATACTTATATAATTAGTCTAATACATATGATACAATACATGAATGCATAGTGACACGTCCACAAGGCCCACAAAACTTTTTATGTTCGGACACCATCCAAATATTGAAGCTGTTAGTACAGTCTAACAAGCTTCAATATTTGGATGGTGTCCGAATGGTCAGTGAAGTTAATATTTTAAAAAAAATGTCACTTTAGCAAGCAGCACACATTGCTGTATATAAGCGCTGCTGTGTCCGTCCGAATTTATTGTATTAGAATCGTCAGCTAGCCAACCAGAAGATGCAGGTTCGAATCCTGCTCGTCAGTGGAATTGTACCTTCATTAAAATAACTGCAGTAATTTCCAATTTGCAGTATTACCATAGTAAAAACTAATTTTTAACCCCGACGCAGAAACGACGGCGTGTTATAAGTTTGACGTGTCTGTGTGTGTATGTGTGTGTGTGTGTGTGTGTGTGTGTGTGGATGAACCGATTTTTTGTTCTTTTTATTTGAAAGAATTAGTCGGGAGTGTTCTTAGCTATGTTTGATGAAAATCGGTCCAAGATGGCCGCCGCCACAAAATAGCGAATTACATATTCTTTCACAACTCCCTCAATAAGGGTATTGAATCAAATGAAATACTATAAATTTCAAATCCAAGATGGCCGCCACCACAAATCGGCAAATAACATTTCGTGTCGGTTGTTTTCTAAATTTTTTTTTATCTGACTGCCTGTCTGTTTGTTCCTGCTAGTCTCTGAAACGGCTGGACCTTTTTGACTGGACTTTCACTCGCAGATGGCTAATGATATAAGGAGTAACTTACTTTGACTATATTTTGTCCATTTAAAAAAAGAGGAATAGCTAACTAGTAATAACTGCTGTTCCGCAACTGCTGGACTGCTGCTTTTTTAACCCCCGAAGCAAAAACGACGGGGTGTTATTCTATAGCCTATGTTATTCTTGACCGAGTAACGAGTACCGAGTGTATTCAATATAACATATTAATCTATGACCGAGTGTGTTATTAGATCAAACGGCCAGTCTGTCACAGACATACATACATACATACATACATACAGATAAGTATTAACATACAAGCTAGAAAATATTTTCTCTTAGCATATTATGAAAGAAAAAAATATATGTGTAATTATGTTTTATTATGATTGCCGCGCCCGGCGAATTCTCTATAGGTAGAGGTACCTTCACCAACGATGTAGAGCGGCGAAGCGTGTCGGAGTCGTGCTGAGTTGCTGACAACGCATGTTGGCCTGCCTGGCTAGTTAGTGGCTTGGCATTTGAAATTAGTCCATCGCTACATTTTGAACTACTTTGTTGTTCCGCTTGCATATAAAAGAAGCGTTGGAAGCTTTGATGGGAGTCTATATTTTGTTATACGTTGGCCCATGTTTGCCGACCATGCGGCAGCCGGCAGCGACAGTATTATTTACGATTTTCGTTCGGTTCTTATTGGAGTCGTTCGTAGTTTAGTGCGCGTTTGACCCGCCACCGACTGGCCGCGCTTCTTGGCTGTGTACAAAACTAACAATATAATAATATTATGCGGGAGCAATACTTTTCCGAACTTATCAACTGGATGCTTCTACACATTGGACGTTAAGCTTGTGCTCTATGTGTGCTATTTATGTTGCGAATAAATAATAAATAAAAGTGCAGTTCAGTGAATATAGTTGTCATCAAAACATACATAACGTTCTTGTTGTGGGGTAAATATAATTTTGTACTTACTTAGTTTTCTTTTTATAAGCTCGGTACTATACTTAGGTAAGATAAGTTTTTATATACCTAGTTTCCTTTTATCGACTACCCATCGTACTAATAAATAACTTCTATAAAATCGTGAAAAATGCTCAGAAATGGAATAAGACTAGTAGGTAACGTTGGAGCCTAATGAGAATAGTACCAAACGTTTTTTTGCATGATTGCAAACTGCAAACAGTGACTGCAACCGTAGTTGCAACTAACATATTTACCGATACAAATCTCTGTAGATAGGTCCTTAGAAGCTTGACAAGTTCATTGTAATAGTACATACTTTATTATGTACTCGTACTCTAGTAATTATTTCATTACTTAAGTACATAGGTACCTACCTGATGGAACTAATAAAACCTTCCCCGCATCCTCATTGAAAACATTCATAATAATCGGATTTTCATATGGTTTTTCTCCTTTTTACTGTTTTATGTCGCAGATCACAAAAAGGTCACTTTCAATTAATCCTTAGGTACTAATCATTATCATTACTTCATTACTATTACTTAACTTTACTAATATTATAAATGCGAAAGCAACTCTGTCTGTCCGTCTGTCTGTCAGTCTATCGCGCTTTCACGTGAAAACTACTGAACTGATAAAGATGAAATTTGGTACAACACAGATAGTCTAGAGCCTGGGAAAGGACATAGACTACTTTTTAATGCGAAAAAGGGCTGTAAAGGGTTGAAATAGGGGATGAAAGTTGTAAGAAATATCATAGATACATCTTACCAATCATCATTCACATTAGATTACAGGATCTGCTAGCTCTGTTAGCCTTAGATTAAATTGGTAGGTACCCTACTTATTGGACTGGGTACCCATATTTATTGTAGTCTTTACTTCGTGTCAATTAGATACTGCTCTGTTAAAAGCTACTGTGCTTATACTTATATTGTTTAGTTATATTTATTAATACCTATAGGCTGAAGAGCCAATATATAAAATGTTTTGATGGAACAGGGCGCACGGGCGGGTAGCGCGATTTTATAGGGTTGGGCCAGACGCCCAGGCCAGGCCACCTTTACCGCGCCGCCCCGTGGGTGTGCCGACCTAGATAGCAGATTTTGTGTTTACTGGCAGTGATGAAAGTTTAATTAATAAAAAGCTAAATGATGAAAGGCCGCACCTTAAACATGTGTAATGTATTTAGCAGAAATGTTTTTAACGCACCTAGTTTAGGGATTGTGTTCGGTGATTTTCATGTAGGTATTCCAGACTCTGGACATGAAGAAGATACAGTCTATGTAGACTAGGCATTGGAGGGACAGTCTTTCTTAGTTTTTAGGATTCCTCGTCCGCAAGTGACGGACATCCACGATCTAAGCTTTCTTTTATATACCTACATGCGGCTAAGCGTAGGTAAACAAACCCATGACACTATTTTAAACGATGTCTAAAAACTATGTCTAACGATGTGTAACTAACATCGTGTAACTTAGATCTTTAATGTTAATACCTACTCAAAAATATTTTCGACCATTCCTTATTTTTGTAAAAGTGGCAAACGCTGATGTCAGTGATGACGTCATATTCGTACCACGAACTAACCGGTTCCGCGGCTGCGACTGCCGACCTCCAATTATGCTAATGCCGGTGCCGTTCCAGTCCACTCCTCGGCCATACCTACATGTCGTAAACAGATGGCTACTAATGTATACATATATATATGCTCCTAAATTGGGACTGTCTGCATGTTTTCCCAGAAGGGTTAGGTAGAGGCGTAGTGCTGTACACTCCATTAATACGGCTGTTCGGCCCGGGAGTGAATCCAGGTCCTCCAGCGAAGTATTCGCGCTCCTAAATTCCTTATAACATGTTTATTCTTCGACTAGAGTATATACCGATAATACTAGCACCTAAACTAAACATTGCTAAGAAAAAGAAAACACGTGTTGAGGTTCCCATATTATTAAGCTTGTGTCGATTACCTAAATAAAAAAAAGTAGCACATATTTTTGTGGATTAATGACATCATCACGCACGACTTCCGTTCGATATGCTAGTAAAAAACTTTGGCAGTTGTTGTATCATAAAGCCACATTGTGACCACGCGATGTACTCTTTAATGGTACTGTTACTACACTGATCATACACCCTATTGCACAATGGTTTACTTCTTACATGAAAGTTATGAAACTGATGTACTCATCATAGTGTTCAGTAGAAATAAATTTCTTCGTTCCAGTAATTCCTTCCTATTTCTCTATAAAAACTTTCTGACACTTACGCGAATACTAGACATTGAAATAAAACTTTTTTCACTTTATGCATAAGTAGGTCATAATCATCATCATTTAGAGAAACACCCAGCATAGCTCGCTCCATAGCTCGCTGAGTGGCCTTGAGCTTTCTTATGAGGCCCATAGAGTGACCACGTCTCTGTGCCATACGTCATCACTGGTAACAAACACTGGTTGAAGACTTTTGTCTTGCTTGAGGCACTGTAGTATAGTTGACGAATAGACGTTGCGAAGTCGGATTCGACGAGTGACTACCTAGCTGAACGGTTTGTCCTAGATAGATATACTCGTCGACAACTTCGAGGGCAGAGCTCTCAACCGATATTGGGATGGGCACGACATGGGCGTTTGACATAACTCTCGTCTTGCCCGTGTTCATTTTAAGACCCACCTGCTGGGAAACTCTGTTGAGGTCATTGAGCATTGTGCTGAGCTCTTACAGCGATTCTGCCATGACTACGATATCGTCGGCAAATCGAAGATGAGATGATATACTCGCCATTGATGTTGATGCCGAATCCTTTCCACATCAGTAACTTGAAAGCATCCTTCATTGCGGTGATGAACAGTTTCGGGGAAATGACATAAGTAAGTAGGTACTTACAATTTATAAATAATATAATTCATCGTGAGTACTCAATTGATAAGTAAACGTTTCTTGAAGAGGCAGAGACGTAATACGCCCGCGGTTCACCGTTTTGATGAGGTCCTATGTGGCTTCAATATGTGTCATTCAGTGTCGGACTGGCCATATAGTCAGGGTGGCGATTGCCAGCCAGACCCTACCCTGCACAGGCCCCCCATGGGCCTGGGCAGGGTAGGCGAAAACTTTAACGAATCAACCGATTTTGACGTGCTTAGTGATTACACGAGTTGACATTGTATAAGAAATAAAAAAACCAGGCTTATGGGCAGGAGGAGCTACGCGGGCCCTTTGTTAGTACCGATAATTTAAAATTTAATTTGATTATGAATAATTTACCGCAACCTCACCGAAAGTACAAAGTTAGAGAAAAGTTGACGGAGTCCTGTGAAAGCTATGAATGTAAAACAATACCTACATTGTGTCTAATCAATCTCTCTGCAGTCTCTGATACCAAACAAGTAAGGTCACATTAATTAATTAGTCATACATAAAATTGAACTCATTTTTTGTCTCCAATGAACGAACCTTGTTTAAAATAACAATGATGATGATTAAGTAGTAAGTAATAGGCACGTGATGAATCTTGGACACCCACGTCGAGTAAGTGTAGGTACTTAATTTAAATCCGTGTCAAACGTAGTTAGAGTACCTACATAAGTCACTCAAGCACATTTTCTCTAAAATCTAGAGACGTCTACGTCTACGTCTACGTCTTGGAAATGTCTTAGGCTGATGTTCAGAGACGACGCCAAGCGTAAAGTAACGCTTCCGTACTTATGTCATATTTGTATGACAATTTGACATACGGAAGCCTAAGTTGATGATTAGTTTCGTCTCTGAATATCAGCCTTAGTTCTTGATACCTGAAGCTAAGTAGTTTTATTGTAGGTGAAACAATGCAATATATGGCCCAGATGTTTGTGGCGTGACGGCGAGTTCTTATCGGTGCAAAGACGCGTACCTTCGCTCTCCCCAGAGTATCTACTATACTGCTGTGCTATAATAAAGTGTATAATATACTTACTTATATGTATTGTGTCGTCGTGTCTCGTCTCGACCGGATACGACAGTTCAACGAACTGCCGATTTCGCGTTCATTTTAATTTCTTGCTCATCGCAATCAAGCCTTTATATTTCAACTAAGGAGGTGCAATTATTGATCAATGATCATCGCTTATAGTCAACGATGATCTATGTAGCCCCATAATGCCCAATTACCTAAGGCGATAACTAATACTGAACGGACTTCCATTATATAAAGTGGTAAGTATGAAGAGCTTGTACCTATGTTCTATTCTTGCAGCAGGGCAAAAATCCGCATTCCTCCGTCCACAAATCTTGTAGGAGTAATTTTAGGCATCAAGTTCATCTGTCAATATCCGCCGCGGTCTGTATGTATTCGTTTCTCCTTCCTAGCCTTTTGCCAACGATGTTGGGGTCCACCTCCAGTCTAACCAGATGCGGCTGAATATCAGTATTTTACACGAAGCGACCATCAGACCTCCGCAACCCAATTTCTTCTTCAGTATTCGAAAACCGATATTCGAAGGATAGACTGGGTTGTCACGTTTTTTGGGCTTCTGACTACCACTAACGATTGATGTCTTACTTAATTGTTATTCTGATTAAATACTTACGACAACATTTTTTTATATAGCTTTCCGCCAGCGGCTTCGCCCGCGTGGTCTGGGTGTTTCTTATAACTCATCCCCTATTTCATCTCCTTACTGCCCTTTTTTCTAAGGCTTTTCAGGCTCTAGACCATCTGTGTACCATATTGCATTTAAATCGGTTCAGTAGTTTTGGCGTGAAAGCGCGACGGACAGACAGACAGAGTTACTTTCGCGTTTATATTATAGTAAGAATCATCATATCAGCCCACAAAGGTCCACTGTTGAACAAAGGCCTCCCCCATAGACTTCCACAAGGACCGGTTATGCCACCTGCATCCAACGACTTCCAGCGACCTCTATCAGGTCATCCGTCCATCTCATTGGAGGCCGTCCTACGCTGCGCTTCCCGGTGCGTGGTCTTCACTCGAGAACCTTTCTGCCCCAGCGGCCATCAGTTCTACGAGCTATGTCGGCAACTTTGGTTTTTCTGCAGATCTCCTAGTTTCTGATTCGATCGCGTAGAGAAATACTAAGCATAGCTCTTTCCATAGCTCGCTGAGTAACCTTGAGCGTTCTTGAACGGAAGAACAGAGTTCCTAACGTATATTGGGATGGGCACGATATGGGCGTTGGTCATGACTTTTGTCTTGCCCATATTCATTTTTAGACCCACCTGTTGAGAAATGCTGTTGAGGTCATTCAGCATTGTGCTGAGCTCTTGCAGCGATTCTGCCATAACCACTATATCGTCGGCAAATCGAAGGTGAGTGATGTACTCGCCATTGATGTTGATGCTGAATCCTTCCAACTTCAGTAGCTTGATCTGCCATTGCAGTGGTGAATAGTTTCGGGGGAAATAACATCCCCCTGCCTAACACCCCTTCGCAGTGGAATTGCCCCCGTATACTGTTCCTGTACTCGACCAACATGGTAGCGTTTTTGTACAAACACTTCAGGACTTCGATGTAGGTACGATAGTCAATGTGGCACTGCTGCAGAGATTCAAACACCGCCCATGTCTCGATCGAATCATAGTAAGAATACTAAGGATTATTCGTTTGATGATTTTTAAGTTCCTACGTACTTAATTACTATGATGTAGAGTGCACAGAAAATTAGTACGTGGGTTTGTCAAAAATTCAAAATACCATCGAATCAATAACATTTATATGTATACCTAGATGATAGGCACTATTTTCGTAATTTCTATAAAATGTTAATTTTGGAAATAATTAGGACGCGATCGGCTCATTACTTTACGACTGATCATAACACAATGAAAATCGTAAAGTAAGTAGGTATATCTATCTACTTAGATAAAATTATGCATTACGTGCGTTGGTCAAAGGTTATCTATCTTCAATCGACGGCTACCTAATAATTTGTAATACTTATACGTATAAACGTTACCTACATAAAAACGAAAATACCTCCATAATATTGTAAAGCGGTATTTTTTATTATTTTTGTTTTTTTTCATTGATAATAAAAAAAAATCTATCTGTCCTAGTTCTTAGTTAACATGCTTCACTATTAAAAGTAATGGCAATGCCAATGACGGACGTGAGTTGAAATGAAATAGTCAATCAGTGTCGTTTATGTATTGTAACATTAATTGTAACTAAGCTATTAACATGCACGTAAGGACGAACTGCTGCTCCATTAGCCAAACATACAGGTATGCATTACTAGTTGCATTTTTTAATGAAGTTGACAGAAAAAAAATGAAATATTTAACGATATATATATATTCGAGTTTCACTAGACTTTAGGGGGCCGGCATCGTGTAGACCGTACTTATTTTTTTTCCGCAAGAAACGGTATTAAATTCCGAGAAATCAAAACATGGGACATGAGACATAATAACATGTTTTTTTTTTCAATAAATGTAATATTTATCGCGGCTTATGCGAACGCCACAAAGTACGACAGTAGCCCCTCGATTGTTTAATTAAATATTATTACACCAAGAACACACATTTTGAAAAAAATCACGTGAGATGAACGGGGTGGGGGGGGGGGGGGCTCTAGTGGAGCCAAAAATTACAAGATCTGTGTTGGAGAGCGCCTGATGAAAATAAAATAGCACCAAGTGACTCTTAGCCTAATTAGTGTTAAGTGTAGTTTAAGTTTTTTGCACGTCATTCATTCGCACTTCATCCTTTGTTTAAGACATTACAGTCACATTATATTCCACATCTGCAGTTTTTCTTCAAATCCCTAATTCTCCATTACATGGTCCATATCGAGCGGATTTTCAGCGGATTATTAATATTCATCGAGAATAAATCGTTAATTACGAATTAATTAACGCACTGAAGAAAATAATTGAACCGGACCTGAGGTTATATACCGGCAACGTGGAACGTGGAATAAGTGCAGTGCGATTCAACGGTGTTAAGCTTTATTACTATTTAATATCGTCACCCAACACTCATCCAGGTAGTACTTAACGTTAATTAAGGATTTATTAAGGTTAGTACATTATTTAACTAAATTATAATGTTCAAATAGGTACATGCAGTGCATAATTTTTGTTCGTATGTAACTCGTATTATCAGCAACAATTACGATTATTATACTTGAATAATAGTATAGTTGGCATTTGTGCAACATTAATAATTGTATTGGTGCAGTTAAATTATATCAATCGATGTAACATAGGTACGTAGGTACATGTAAACCTTTTGACATAATTATTGTAATTTAGTAACTTGGTCAGTGTTAGATATTATTAAAAGTTATATAAACCGTATTACGTTCACATTAATTATTGTTTGTAATGTCATTATAATCCTTATTTTATATAATTCATGGTCAGTTAGGTACAGAGAAATTAAAACAATAAATTTAGTAATCACACCATCATAATTTGTATTTACATAATATTTACAAGATAGTAACTAAACCTATTAAAATTATTTACATTGTTTGATTGTAACATAGCTCATACTACCATAGTGTAATAAATTTACACTAATACTGCGTAGGTTGTTGTAGGTACTTGGAACCTGTATTTACATATAAGTAATTTGTTTGTTATAAATTCCAGGTCGACAATTACTCCCGACTCCCAGTATGTCCGAAGAAAGAGAATTAGTAAAGAAGCGAGGAAGTTTCAAAGGTCGCTTAACTGCTTTTATTAACTACCTTGACGCACTATGTGACAAAAAGTTAAACAGCTGTGATGTCGCGGAGTTACAACTACGCATGGGAAAGATCGAGTCGTTGTACGATCAATACGATGAGGTACAGTTACGTTTAGAATGCATGGTTGATGATGTTAAAGTACAATTTGCTGAGCGTTCTGAATTCGAGTCATTATATTATAAGTCTTTGTCTCGGTCACAAGATTTAATAAGTAAATATAATAAGGATAATGACTCAATTAGTAGTGATAAAAGTACTCGTGCCAGTAACCGTAAGCCTGTTAAGTTGCCTACCATTCAACTACCAAAGTTCAATGGATGTTACAGCAATTGGTTAGAGTTCCGTGACACTTTTACCAGTCTCATTCATACGAATGATGATATCGACCAGATTAATAAATACCACTATTTGCGAGCATCTCTGGAGGGATCTGCTGCTGTTGTGATCCAATCAATCGAGTTTTCCGCTAGCAATTATTTAATAGCCTGGAAATTGATCTGTGATCGATTTGATAATAAACGACTGTTGGTGCAGAATCACGTGTCTTCTTTATTTAATATCAATTCCATTACTAAGGAATCATCGACCGCTTTAAAAGGTTTAATTGATCAGTTAAATAAAAACTTGAGAGCGCTAGAATCCTTAGGTGAGCCAGTCAAGCAGTGGGATACTTTGTTAATTTATATAGTTACCCGTAAGTTAGACCAAAAAACCTATCGTGAGTGGGAGGAGCATAAAGGCCGTATCGACAAGGACAGCACGATAACATTCGAGGCATTTATGCAATTCATGCGCAGCCGTGCTGATTTAGTCGAAACTTTAGAGTTGACACGCAACAACGTCTCACAGCCCGTTAAACTAGGTTCTAAAATTAGTAGTAGTAGGTCTATGAATATGACACAAAGTTCTCATAGTTTTAGTACTGAACTAGATATTAAGTCTTGTCCTAAGTGTAAGGGTGATCACACCTTGAATAATTGTTCGCAATTTCTAGCCTTGAGTAATGAATCCCGACTTAAATTATTACCTAATTATAAGGTGTGTTATAACTGTTTCCGTTCGGGTCATTTTGCAAATCATTGCAAAAAACCGGGTTGTAAGTTATGTAAGCGCAGGCATAACACATTAATTCATACCTCTGATTATAAGAGTGTTATTAATAAGGATACATTAGTTGACAGTTCGTCTCCGTCAACATCTTCAGTTCCCGTTAGCACTGATCAAACCACTGTAGTGTTATCCAACCTTGGATCGTCTGTTGGTAATTGTAAACAGCGCGGCGTGTTGTTGTCAACCGCTTTGATCAAATTATATGATCGTAATGATGGTGAGCATATTGTGCGTGCAATGCTTGACAGTGGCAGCACATCGTGTTTCATGACAGAGCGACTGTGTAAGCAGTTGAATCTAAATACTAGTCAGATCGATGGTTCAGTGTATGGCATAAATAATGTGTGTTCTCGCATAGGCAAAATGTGTCATGTAAAAATGACATCATTAGATAATAGTTATAACGCTAAATTATATTGTTTTATTTTGCCATCAGTAATTAATGATTTGCCAATTCGTGAAATCGATACATTAGACCTCAATATCCCTTCTGACATAATTTTGGCTGATCCCACCTTTTACAAACCCTCGGAGGTTGACATTTTACTTGGTGCAGACCTTTTTTGGGATTTGCTTGGTACTCAAAGAATACAATTAGGCATCGGGAAGCCAGTATTGTGTGAGACCAAGCTAGGTTGGGTTGTCTCAGGCCCCATTTATTATAATAATGAAAAAACAGTTTTAAATTCACATAACATTAGATGTAATTTTATTCAAACCGGTTTCTCTAATGATTCAGACACGGGGTTAGATAAGATTCGAAGTGATTTAATGCGCTTTTGGAATCTTGAAGAGATTCATTCACAATCTTCTCATTCATATCTACCCGAAGAAAAATTAAGTGAAGACCACTTTGTTAAAAATACAATTCGGTTAGAGGACGGTAGGTTCTGCGTTCGTATACCTTTAAAGGAGAAACCCTGCATCCTAGGAGAATCATTCCAAAGGGCTAGTAAATTTTTATACTCCTTAGAACGTAGACTTAAGGTTAACCCTGCTTTCAGTCAGCTGTATCGCGACTTCATGTCCGAGTATAAAAAGTTAGGCCATATGACTGAAAACAAAGAGGTCGATTATTCAACTGGGTATTTTATACCACATCATGGCGTGTTACGCGAGTCCAGCAGCACCACCAAACTACGCGTTGTTTTTAATGCTAGTTGCCCTACGTCATCGGGAGTTTCATTCAATGACGTTCAGTTGGTCGGTCCAACGGTTCAGGACGATCTTTTATCCATACTTATTAGGTTTCGACAGCATAAGTACGTCCTGGCCGCAGACGTCGAGAAAATGTATAGGTGTATAGCTGTACATAACTCTGATAGGCACTTGCAACAAGTACTTTGGCGTGATGATGCGTGTAGTCCAATCAAGGTTTTCAAATTGAACACCGTAACTTACGGCACAGCTAGTGCACCCTTTCTTGCCACGCGTTGCTTAAAGCAAATAGGCCTTGAGTGCACGAATAAAAAACTTGCTGATATCATCATGCATGATTTTTATGTTGATGATTTGCTGACCGGAGGTGATGACTTGGAAGAGGTTATGCTTATTCGTACCCAAATTACCAAGGAACTTGCATCCGCTTGCATGCCACTCAGAAAGTGGAAATCAAACGAACCTCGGCTAGTCTCTGGTATTTCACAGTCATCGTTAGACCTAAATATGGGATCCTGTGAGTCTAATAAATTATTAGGGCTTGACTGGTTTGCAGGAACTGACGAACTCGGGTTTTCAAATCAAATCACTTTGCCTTCCCATGCTAGCACTAAGCGGGATCTGTTGTCGGTGATAGCACGCATTTTTGACCCTTTAGGTCTTTTGTCTCCGTGTGTGGTGACCATGAAAATGATGCTACAGAGACTGTGGCTAGACAAACTTTCATGGGACGAGCCGTTAACTCCAGAACTAAATAGTAGTTGGAACATTATTGTCACATCTTTACCAGCTCTAAATAGCTTTCGTGTTCCACGTATCGTAGTGTGTAACTCGTATAAGACGCTAGAACTACATGTTTTTACAGATGCCTCGGAGCGCGCCTACGGTGCGTGCGTTTATGTTCGTAGTGTCAATGATCGGAATGATTGCATGGTCCGTCTACTAATGGCTAAAAGTCGGGTGGCGCCGATTAAACCCACCACAATTCCACGACTGGAGTTGTGCGGTGCCGTTGTGGGTGCTCGAATATATGAGAAGGTTGCAACCTCACTACGACTCAAGGTCGATCGAGTTTATTGTTGGACAGACTCCACCATCGTGTTGGGATGGTTACAGATGTTGCCTTCCAAACTTCAGCCATTCGTACGCAATCGCGTTGCTGAAATTTTAGATAAGGCGGGGAACTGTACTTGGAAGCACGTCCCAACTGATGAGAATCCAGCAGATCTAATATCACGTGGCATGAATATTAGTACACTGCAATCCTCGGATCTATGGTGGTGTGGTCCCAATTTCTTGCACCAAGATAAGTCAAATTGGCCATCTCAATCTCAGTATTTAGACCCCGATAAATTACCCGAAATTCGCCCTAATGTTTCAATGAGTGCCATTACCAGTAATAATTTCCCTAATAACCTTATAGATTTTAGCCGTTTTTCAGGTTATTTAAAGTTAGTACGTACCATGGCATACGTATTAAGATTTATTAGAAAATGTAGAAAGCTTCATAATATAAGTAGTGCGTTCCTATCACAGGAAGAAATGCAGAAAGCTTTAAATTTGTTAATAATTGAGAGTCAATTAGAATCTTTTCCTGAATATTCTTTACTTATAAATAAACAGAATTTACCACGGAAATCCCAACTTATAAAATTTAATGTTTTTATTGACAAAGATAATATTATGCGTGTCGGAGGACGCTTGGAGAATTCAAATTTCTCCTTTAACAAAAAACATCCCATTCTTTTACAGTCCAGTCATAAACTTACAAAACTAATTTTCGAATTTAATCATATAAAATTAATGCATGCAGGCCCTCAGTTATTGCTAGCTACGATTCGTGAGTCGTATTGGCCTATAGGTGGTCGTAATTTAGCAAAGGCTTGCTATCGCAGTTGCGTACGTTGCTGCCGTATGTCGGGTAAGGTGATTACTCCTTTGATGGGAAACTTACCTCAGCAGCGCATTCTTCCAGGTGGTTACCCCTTCGAGAGCACTGGTGTCGATTACGCTGGTCCTATACTGTGTGCTAGTCGTCAGGGTCGTGGGTGTAGGCTGGTAAAGGTGTATATTGCTATATTCATCTGTTTTACCACAAAGGCTGTTCACTTGGAGCTTGTGGGCGATTTAACCAGCAATACATATTTACTGGCACTGTACAGGTTTATTTCGCGAAGGGGCAAGCCCATTAACATCTATTCCGACAACGGTACCTCATTTGTTGGCGCGTACAATGATCTCTCAAAATTTTTAAAGTCCGAACATAACTATTTAGGTGAATGTTTAGCAAATGATGGCATTAAAATTAATTTTATTCCCGCGTACACTCCTCACTTCGGCGGACTCTGGGAGGCGGGTGTTAAGTCGATAAAATACCATCTTAGGAGAGTGTTGGGAAATTGTCACTTATCCTACGAAGAGCTTAACACCACGCTGATCCAAATAGAAGGAATATTAAATTCACGTCCATTGACGCCGCTTTCTTCTGATCCGGCCGATTGCACGCCGCTGACGCCTGGACATTTTTTGATTGGTCGTACACTGACTTCTCTTCCACAACCGGATTACCAAGACCTGTCTACCAACCATTTAACCCGTTTCCAACGGATTCAGCAACTTCGCCAACATTTTTGGACGCGTTGGACCAAGGAGTTCGTTTCTGAACTGCAGCAGCGAACAAAGTGGCGCTCCTGCACCGACGAGCTGAAGTTGGGTACCTTGGTAGTCATCAAGGAGGATAATCTACCTCCCCTTAAATGGAAGCTAGGAAGAATTGTCGCTGTTCATCCAGGGTCGGACGGAATAGTACGTGTGGCTGATATTCAGACGTCATCTGGGATGCTACGAAGAGCCTTCAACAGGATTTGCCCTCTCCCGGTTTCATCTGATCTGCATCTTGTTGAAAGCGAACTGCGTCTTTCAACGTCCGGGGGCATGTTGGAGAGCGCCTGATGAAAATAAAATAGCACCAAGTGACTCTTAGCCTAATTAGTGTTAAGTGTAGTTTAAGTTTTTTGCACGTCATTCATTCGCACTTCATCCTTTGTTTAAGACATTACAGTCACATTATATTCCACATCTGCAGTTTTTCTTCAAATCCCTAATTCTCCATTACAATCTGTCTTAGTCATAGTTTTAAGAAAAGACCGTTTACGTAATTTATACGGAGTAGCGTTTACATCATTCTTGATTGAATTATAGTGTGGACATGATATTGAAGCTACTCGCGCAGGCGTCGCGTTCGGTCACAAGTCGTGAAGTCGGTAACAGACCTTCGCCGATTATAGCGGTGACGCCATTCAGTCCCCGGCATAATACCTATCTACAATATTATAACAACACACCATGGCCCTAAGCCTGTTGCCGTAACACTCTGCTCCTTAAACCTGTCCTTATTCAGCCGGTCAAGGCACGTTCAAGGTGCTGGTAAGTAGGTATTACGTGGAACTGCTTTAATGCGACGATTGTTTCTCATGTGATACTATATATGTATAGGTACCTACCTACTAATATTTAAATTATAAATCGGTACATAATTTAAATAATTATTTACATAGTGTCATTTATTTATATTATATATTATATAATATCAGTACCTAAATAATTTATATTTTCAATAAAACATTCTATATATTATTACTTACTTCATAAAATACCTCGGTACCTACCTATTATTTACTGTACGTAATATATGTATTTATATTATATTATGTATACAGTTATACACTAATACGTTTTCTATGAATAAAGTACCTAACACACACTTGAATTCAGCGTGAATTCATAACTACTTACCTACCTACAAACAAATGTTACTTCCAGTCGTTTTTATTCAGCTAAAAATAATAGTGTATCAATATAAACAAGTAAGGTCCTTACCAAGCTACCGCAAAAATAACGCTTTTAATTACACTTTTCTCCTTTCATGCTCTTTGGGTGAAATTCTCATTCATTCTTCATGAACCCGTGCATCCACCCCAAGACCGCTGTGGCGGTTCCTATGTCTGTCTATCTAAAATATAAAACCTCAGCTCGGCAAGCGTTATGTGGCCGTTATTTTACACTAGCTGTTCCCCTTGGTTATCTAAAATCCTTTCTTAGTGGGTGGGTACGTCATAATATCTATCCGTGTGCAAAATTTCAGCCTAATCCGTTCAGTAGTTTGAGCTGTGCGTTGATACATCAGTCAATCACCTTTTCCTTTTACAGATAAGTTCAGATATAAGTATATATATACAGATTTCTCATAGAAACCTTCGCGGCGCGTCCAAAAATCGCCAAAGTTTCATCGTCGTCAAAAATACTAATATTAAAAGATTATCCTGCAAATATTATTTGAATTTTAGACCATTTAAAAACACGGTTACCTTATATTATATCCATTGTTGTTTAAAGTAACTTTAATAGCAATATCAAAGTAAGTACCTACCTGTATGGTGTTCCAGTTTCTGTCGTCAACCTTATCGATTTTTCTTTGCAATTCGCATAACTATAGATACGAAATTCGTGTACCTCGGTAGACATAATGTAAGTTACAATCCAAACGGCTCCATTGATTTATACAAGCGGTTCGCTCGACGTCAGTGAATTATTGGTCTGATAACTGCTACTTCTTCAATTCTCCACTCAATAAATTCAACTGGCTCATAAGTAAAAGTATACTTTATATACGCATTAGGGAAATGAACGAGTGCTACTGTCTGTCGGGGCTGGTCAGCTCTTACTGGTGTGGCTATTTTTATCAATCTCAACATCCACCTTTTATTCTCTGCATCAACAACATCAAGCTGCATCATCCTCAACACTATTCACAACAACTGTTACTGTAACTTACCACACATTTTTATTAAAAGAGAGTCACTCTTTTCATGGAGTTTCTTGCCGGCTCTTCTCCATAAGTCCTACTTTTTTCGAACCGTGCAACTAGTGTGACCTTTCAAAACTACAGTGGAGTTCCTTTACAGTAATACCAATTTTGTCTGTTCTGTCTTGGTAAACAATATACTTAACTACTTATGAATTGTTACATGGTAATTTCTTAGTTTAAATATACTTACCTACCTATATACCAGCCAAGGGAGGGGGAGATGTAATGAATGTTGCCACTTCGCCGGTATGTTTTAGTTCCCATATAATGGTTGTCACAGCCATAGCATGAGAACTGTTCCCACTGCGGCCCTGCAGGTAATGCTGGAACTACCACCCCATTTGAGCGAGAAGAGGCAGCGTTAGCGGCCTTCAGGTTTGGCACAGCCGGCACACTAGATAAAGATCCCAGAATTAGGCACACACGAATAGAAGAAGACACCAATGGTGTCCTCACCTAGCGACAGAATCCAGACAACATATTGCCTACAAAAGCACTATTGCATACAACTCACTGAAGAACTACGCGGCTTCTCTGGCCCCAAAGAGCTGAGAATTTACACTGATGGGTCGAAGACTAACTCCGGTCTAATCAAGTAATCATAAAAAGTTAAAAGGTTGTTCATAAATTCTTATTTTATTCCTACCTCAATATTTTGCAATACTTATCACTTAAATTTCGCCATTTCGGTTATACACCGCTGCCGTGCCCTCTAGTTGTATACTTTTTCATAATAGCCTTCTGGCACGCAAGCGAAATGCCTATGTAGTAACTTAGTAATATAGCACCAAGCGGTATAGTCGTATATACTCGTAGGTGGAGTATTAGATTGAACAAGAGCACGAACGCAAAGTTGAAAATAATACCAACTTTACCTTTAAAATACACACTTTTAAAAATCCTCGTCTTCCTAGGAACATCATGATTTATATTATGATTTTATTGTGCCTTTTCCTGATCATGTTGGGGTTGTCTTCGTGTTTAAATATTCAGATGCGGCTGAATCTTTACATAATTAGTATAAAACAAAGTCGCTCCCGCTGTTTGTGTTGCTAAGCATTTTAGATGCAGTTTTCACCAATTTGATCGATAGAGGAAGGTTTATATGTAGCATATTATAGTAGAGAAAAGCCGAGAACAATATCATAGTACCTACCTATCTACATTAAACTCGTGCAAAGACGGGGCGGGTCGGCTTGTAAAATATAAAATTCACCCGATGTTCACTTTTACACAATGCGGCCAACAAAGCCGTAAAGTTATTAATTTTAATTAAAATTATCTAAATAGATTTGGAGCTAAGGGGAATAAGGCAGTTCAATCATCATCGTAGACTATTATTTAGTTCCAATGTATTCTTATGATTTATGACTTTTTTTGATGCGAAAAAACCCAACCTTTTTCCAATTATTTATTATTGGGGTTAGGGGTCGTCGGTTCTTCGTACGGTTAGCAAGCTATGCTTGCAAAAAAAGTGGCGGAAAGGGAACGCAAGTGCAGATTTTAATCAGTATGACTCCGACATTCTGTAACAACTCCCCAAATGGCAGACGATCCAAGTTTTCCGCAACCCAAATAAATTAAACCGGCAAAAAGGTTAGTCTACTTATCCATGCATAATTCGATTATTTTCCAATGACAAGTATTACCTTTATATATTTTTATTTACAGATATTTCAATATCATTAAAAAATTCGATACGAATTGGCGGTTTGCCACACGCAAAACAGCTGTCGCGTGAAAGTACGGGACGGTCATGTTGATGTTTACACTATCGTAACCCAGTTACACAGTACGATATAACGTTACTTACTTCTTTAGTAAGAACTCGTCGAAATCATGAACACAAACTAATACTCTGACCAACCATCAACTAGACCTCTTTTGCCATGTTTCCTGCTTTTTGATTGATATGTTTTTTCTATTTTATCATTTTGTCATTTCTGCTACTTAGGTACTTGATGTTCGTTAGTTTTCATCATGTTTTCATCGTATTTCTTGATAGAGAGAGTTTGACATTTCACACGGCGATGGATTCAGATCGAGATCGTAGTCTGTCGAATTTTCTTATTTGTGCCAAAACTAATACAGAAACAGTTTTAAGGGTACTTTAGGGTAGTTAGGGTCCTTTATTCAGTAGCTACGATCAAGTAATTTCCTATCTTAGGTACCTACTATAATAGGACTCCTGATTAGACTGCAGTCGTCCACTTACATCTTCATTTTCGCTCTGCGATGAGCCTAACAATATTTTACAGAGAAAAATCTTCCCATATTACCAACAATATGGGACGGACTACTGAGAATTTCCTAACAGAAAAACTGAATAACTCTGCGCGACTTGGGAATCGCACCTAGAATACTGGCCACATTTGTGACCACTAAGACTAATGAAGTAGTGAGGCAGTTAGGTACCCACTACCCACTTACATACACTATACAATGTACTGTCTACGGTACCTACCAATTATATATAAGTTCCGTCTCCATCAGTGTTTTTTCATTTGTTTCAGTTATTGTGGCTAGTATCTCTATACTGTCTAGTAGTGAGTGACAAGACCTATTCAATTAGCGCGAGCGTCCGGCACGCAATGCTTGGCGAACTTTTTACGAGCCCGTTGGTCAACTGTTGTGTCCATGATGAGATCATTGTAACAGTCATCTCATGGCATCTATTTTAATGCTATAAAACAGTTGGCATTGGTTGTGTCACTGCGAGACGCTGGTGATGTAGGCGCTTAAATAAGTGGCCGTGGCCCCAATTCACTAACACGGTGCATCGATTGTTTAGATTTACTAAGTATTATTTTTATTCTAACTACGCAAATACACGATGAATGGTAGTAAAATCTCTCAGACGTGCAGGTTGCATAGCATCGTTTCGCGATGTTACCTGCATGGTTTCGAAAAATCAGAGGTGCTTTATGCGTGACTGTTTCATAAATAGGAGGTACTTACTACAAAAATTATAAATGAATATATACTTAGGTAGTTTATTTCACGCTGTGTTTCAAATGGGAGAATGACTACAAATTCTGATACGCAGACAAAGTCGCGGACAGAAGCTAGTTTTGAATAAAGGCCCTGAAAATTGAACATTTGTATGAGTTACAGTCATTTGAAAATGTTTTTTTGTTCCAGGTATAAGATGTCCGAATAAGGTCAACCTCCGAAAACAACAATAACATTGAAGATGAAGCAACTCGTCAATAAGAACCTTATCACGCTCAAATGCGTACTTTTCTGTTTTCTCTCGGGTAAGGTCAATTTAATTATTAAATACACTTTTAAGGTCCTTTTTCCACTTTTAATGTCCCTGCGTCGGTAGTTTAATTTTTACTCTTTTCCGAACTGTAAAAATAAGAAAACTTTAGGAGTTGGACAATAGGAATAGGATTATCATAGGATTTTCTAATTTAAATAGCGTGGAATATGACTACGAAAGTACCAATAAGTACTTAGATTTTTCAAGCTTATAGTTGCGAGTCAATGCCACAATAAACCTAACCGGTTTTATTACATTTACAGGGCAAGATAGATAGGATCTTAAACTTTAAATCACTTCGCAGTACTAATAAATAAATCATGTAATGTTTACTCCTTTCTTGGGCATCGAAATAAGAACAAGATCGTCGCAGTTCCCACTACAAACTCTAATAAAAAGTTATTTATGCCATCAAAGACGATACATGGAACACAGACCATAATTATGGTAGTATATACAATGTACAAACCAAGTTCAATTTAAGTCATTTTGTCGCAAGCTCTCAATAAGGAGTGTCGTGTCGACTGCTGTCTACAGAATCATTTTAGGAACTGAAAGCTGAAGAGTTTGTTTATATGTTTGGTTAAACACGCTAATCTCAGGAACTACTGGTCCAATTTGAAAATTATTCAGTGTTAGATAGCCTGTTTAACGAGGAGGGCTACGACCAATAAATAGGAGCTGAGTATAAATTAAAAATGTTGCAAAATGGGGAAAAATGCAACTTCTACGGGAACGAAGTCGCAGGCAAAGGCTAATATATCATAATCTTCGACTGCACCATAGTGTAATACATTAGATTTACACTATGACAGCACTATCAAGTCGTGATCGTGTATTGTGCACCAAACGAGATTTCGAGATTTTGATTGAGCGCTCGAAATTTAGCACCAGATTGTTTGAACTTATTATAGCTGGCATCGTTTCACATGGCAATTAAAAAATATAACGTTTAAGTATACTTAAATATGTTTTTGTTTGTTTTTTAGGTATTGGCTGCATATTCCCGTTTCTACCACTGCACATGCTGTCAGTGGGTTTAGACAAAGGAGAAGCTCGGCTAATATCAGCTGTCGCACCTTGTATCGCCTTACTTGGCCCAGCCATATTAGGGCCTCTCATTGATAAGTTAGTATTATGGTCGTCAATAATTCTTTCTCTCTATGGTAGGTATAGACTATTACGGATCAAGGCTTATAGTTCACAAACCAAATCATTATTCATTATTAGTTTCATATATTTATGATGCTTCAATTTTAGTCAACTTTCTCAAACTGTCAACATAATATTTTCTAATTGTGTAGATAACATAGCTTTGTCTCTTTACCTTGACATAAGTACCAAAAATACATAAGCAGTCCACTATCGAATAATTTTTCTGTTGATTATCGTGTGTTGGTGATTGAATAAGGACCTCTGTCACACCCTCTGGATAGCCGCTAACCGCCGGATAAATTCAAAAAAGGAACAAAATGAGCATGAAAATATCTGCGAAGTAATTTAACAGGAACTTATCATGGTGGTAAAACAGGCCCTAAATCTACCAAATAATAATCTGGACTACCAGTTTGAAGAGGAAAACCAACAACTATGTAGCTAAGTACTTACATAGGTACTATTTCTATTATTCTGCAGACTGTCAGTGGGACGAGGCTCAACTGGAGGTGGCACCAACCCGAGTGGCTCTGGACGCCTGCTGCGCGTCATCACAGCCGTTTGTCTTATACTCAGTGCTGTATTCTACTCACTACTCCTTGCCGTACCCTACACGGAGCGACATGAGGTAATAAAGCTAAATTGGGAACCGGTAGGGACCTAATAGGTAATTACGGAAAAGTTAAGTAAAGCCCTACTCTTTACTTTTAACGAGAATATCGATCAGATGGTTATAATTTGTATAATTTATTGTGTATTGTGCCTACTTGTTAATTAATGAGTGCTAATTATAGTAACCAAATACCATTTCATTTAATTGATCTCATCTAAGTATCAGTCTAATTTGTAATTAAGTAAATATTTTAAAAACATCGTGTTTTATAAAATAATATAAAATTTCTCGAGAGACTCGAGAAATCCTTGTCGAGAATTCTCGTGCCTCGGGAAATAAAAAAGGTCGAGAAACCAGAAACCCTAAATACCCTATGTCACCTGGGATTAGCGTAGCTTCTCATCGGTGAAAGATTTTTTTAAACGGTCCAGTAGTTTTGGAGACTATTCAATTCAAACAAACAAACAAATCTTTCCTCTATAATATATTAGTAGAGATTTTATTGAACTGATATCACGCAGGCTCGACGACCTCAAGTTCTGTTCATGTGCGATGAAGACAGCGCTTATGTCATGCAAGAAGTGTGCAAGGAGGACATGCGCTGCAACCGCTGGTCTGGTGAGAAGGTCAGTAACTAACTACTTATACATATATTATTTTAAATTATTAGGATATAATAAAGCCTCGTTATAAGTGCAAGTTTGGTTATTGGTACTTTATTTACATCTGATGCAATGGCATACACCAGGTGTGTGTGTGTGTGTCGTTCCGTTCCTATAACTACAACTTTACGTAGGCACAGGTAGTCACTGTTATAGTCAGTGCCTTTTATAAGTCCACATTCCCTTCTGAAGAAAGCTAAAAGTCAGTTATGATCTCTTATTTACCTCTGGCAGATTCGATTTTCAATATCTTCTTGTTTACTTTACTTTAATATTTTACTGGCTTTACTGCGCAGACAGGAGTGCTGGCAGTGACAGCGTGTGAGTACGGATGTGCGGACGAGAACATGACGTGGGTGAAGCAACCGTTCACCACAACGTCCACCACTACCACGCTTAGCCCTATGTACCTCAACATCGCGAACGCCACGGTAAAGTATCCGACTCTAACAAGGTACAGGGTTATTTACTAGCTACTTATAATAACAGTCTATACCTAACCTTTACATATTTTTTTTTTCAATATTTCAAACGAACAGACTTCTGAGCCAGCTGTGACTGAAGATGAAGAGGTACGGCACGCGATGCCGTTCGAGGTGAACCCTCCGCACTTTTGCTACAATGGCCAATGCCTGGTGTACATGCAACATCAGGCGAGACTCCGCGTGCCTCTCTCTCTGATAGCACCAGAGCTGCCGGAGGACAATAACACAGCCGACTCAGATTGGTGCACTTATCGTACAGGTATAGTCTAGTTACTAAACCCTTAGAAAAATAATTTGTACTAAGTTACCTAGCTCCTTGCGTTACACCTTTCTATGTTTGCTTATAAGATGTTATCAATAGATTTTGGAACTCTTTCTATTCTAGCCGGTCCTTCTAAATGCCAAGTGCCACCGGATCGTCTGGCACAGGTAGCGGTAGAGGACGAGGATTGCAGGCCAGCGGTGCGGTGCCAAGTGCTTGACCCATACGATGAACCTGACGGTGTGTTAGCCGACGCGGAATGCCGACTGATCATTGGAGACCCGACCTCCACGTTTTGGACATACTTAGTTATTAGGTAAGTATTATTGTTAGAATGTAGAGAGCTAAGTGTCACACACGAGCTTTGGCCTTTACCTACTAGATCATAGCAATATATGAGTCAGGACTCATTTAAGCAGTGATCTAATTCTGTGCATAATATTCGTACTTACTTATTTGCAGTGTTTGTGTGTGGTGTACGTACCTACCTACACTATCAATACCATCACGCCTGTATTACCTGAAAGGTTTCGTATAGTTGAACTAGTAGGTGGGCCATAGTATACCATTAACCGGACACAAATTGAAATGTTGTGCAGCTAGAACTACTTACTGAGAATTTCCTTATGGAAAAACTTAATTTAAATTACACTTTTCTCGACCCGGAAATCGAACCGAAGACCTCACGATCAGATCACTAACATGAATTACTTATATTTATATAATTTATGAATAAGCAAGTAAGTAGGTACTTATCAGTTATTTCCGCTATGAATCAATATTTGTATCATCATCATTGAGCTCTAGGATAATACAATAATTCTATTTATAGTATTTATTACCTACTAAAGCACTAAAGGGTTAACCATAGGTTTAAAGAAAATGTTTATTACTTTTTTTCCAGAATTCTAGCTGACATATGGCCAACGGCAGCCTTAGCTCTCCTCGGCACAGCCTGTGTGATCGCGACTAGGGAGACCTCGCTAGGAAGAGGAGACGTCGGAAGACAATTGGCATTTGGAACCCTTGGCCTAGCAATCTTCCCCCCACTTGCTGGACTGGCTGCCGAGCAAATGACTGATACCCCTTTCGTGGTGCCGTTCGTACTGCATGCGGTGTTCATGGTCGTTGGAGCGCTTATTCTAATATTCGATAGGTGAGTTAACACACGTTTGCCATACCTACTTATATGCTATGTTGAGGGTTTTCAACGACATTTTACGACAGTTATAATTAGATTATAAGACGTAGGTATTGCGAATTTAGATATTTACAGCATGACTGCACCACCACTTTTGTAAGTATGCATCACTCACTGAATCAATAATAGTAGGTAGATATGTATGTTTTCTTGTATTACATATTAGCATGACTCGTACCTACCATAAGTCATAAAATTATACCTAACTGAGGTCAAAGCGGGAGTGATAAGTACCTACCTTTGGTGTTGCAGGCGTCAATGGACTCAGTTTAGGCAGCCAATGCAATCTTAATACCAAATAACCCAATGATAGTGTCTCTCCGATATCATGTCGAATCTAATGTGAAAGTAAATTACAGTCACATGCCGCTCTCGACACCAGAGTGGTGGTGGCACACAGCGACTGGGGTACTGGCGATGCCGATGAACACGGTGCGTCGTTACGGCGCCGAGACTGCGGCCGTGTTCGCCGTCGTCGCGCTGCTCGGCACGCTGTGGAGCGGCATCGACGCCTACCTGCCCTGGTAACAATATCACCAATTTAATCATACTGATGAAATTATATTTTCAACATTCCAAGGTTGTTTTGTGCTGTGACCTGCGCCGGAGCAGATAATCCCCGGCGCACATCTTTCCTTCAAGCTGATTGGGGTCGGTAGTTGCACCGGATTACACCCCCTCATGGTCGTGGACTCGTGGTGAAGGAATGTTTCAAATTTCATGGCAGTGAAAGGAGGGTGCGTGTGGTTTTAGTCGTTAACGCCTCCCCAGGCAGACGATTCACGAGGACTATCCGCACCTTTGATGAATTTCTCAATGCGACATTTTTTTTGGAATTTGACGAGTTAAACATATTTTTCTGTTGAACCCGTTAGGGATTTTACGTAGGTACCTACATAATATTAGGTAAATTCTACAAAAACGTGACTTCGGTAACTTTCATTAGGTACTGAAGTCTTAGAATACGATGTCAGTATTCCTAATTCCATATGTAGTTAATGCCCTACTGAAGGTCGGCCGAAACAAGTTGATGTACGGCTTCTACTAAGTATAACCTTCGACTGAAACCATCCATCATGCCTGTATTCCCCGAAGGGGTCGGTCAGAGGCGCACTAATACTACACCCACACTTCGATTGAAACTGAAGGCTCAATTATACATAGGTAGGTACCGTAAAACCTGACTGTTATGTTACAGGACGGTACTTGAGCTGAACGGCACTGTGACAGAGATGGGATTGACGTTGACAGCAGGAGCCCTGCCTGCAGTGCCCGCTCTATGGTGGGCTGAAGCCCTTGTAGACTATATTGGCCATTCCAACGTCTTCATCATGGCTTTCACCTTCTACGGCGTACGATATACTGGTAAGATATACGTATAATACTTAGGTAGGTATTCATTATTTTATTATGTAGGCATAAGTAATTCCAGTCAAATCAATTTTGATCAGAATTGTTATGCTAGCAGTAGGTACACTACACCGATTTGTTCCACGCACAGTATGCAACGCTTCACTGTCCGAAGGCGATTGAATCATAGACCCGATCACCACAACCTATGGACATTTGTTTACAACACTGAAGCATTACTCACGCGTTGCCAATCTTGCAAAATTTAGTTTTTGAAGAACTCCATTTTGTAGTCTCCAGGAAAAATATCGTACATGCGTCCCTCAGACAATGTTATTTTAACAATCAGAAAAAGCCTTAGGGAATCATGGTCTCTTCGGCAGAATGTTTTCACAACGAATCAGTACCTAGGTAGGTATCTTTTCAGTATGATAGTATTTAGCCCAGCCTGTGATAATGTCAGAGATAATAATAACATAACAGAGATCATCATCTTTTTGTATTTTTTTAAGCATTTTCCATGCTAAGATTACAAGTTATTTTTAATGAAGGAAAAAGAGGTCATCATTTTATTAATGCCGGTTTTTAATTTTAACTTTCAGGTTTGGCGTACAGCACTGACTACACGTGGGTGGTAGTGTGCGAGATATTAGAAGTGTTTACGCTAAGCTTGGTCTGGGTAACGGCAGTACTGTATTTCCGGCACTTGGTACCGCGAAAATACACAGCTACTGGGCAAGCACTGCCGGTCATTGCCCACTTCTGCATTGGTAAGTACCTACCTGACAATTCAGCGAAATTAAGGCTATGACCCAAGGGAACTTCTAATCATCGTGATATCTACAAATCTAACTACGTACCTAAAGATATACCTACATTCTCTCACACACTCACTGTTCATATTATTCTCTTTATTTATTTTCATACACATTATTTGTATTTTTAAATATTTTTATAAAAAACAGAAAATATAAAAACATTTAAAAATATAAAAAATAGTAGCCCACCGGTATCGGGAACAGAGTCCAAGCTACCGGTGGTCAGGGCTCAAGGGAAAGGAGTAAAGGAACCTCCTATAATACGTGCCGTATCTAGGAGTACCGCTTTCTGTATCAAGCCCTTGATCCAGCCACTCAACGAGAGCCTCCTTAGATGTTGGTCGCGACTCTTGGCTATTAAGCCATTGGTAGACACAACGATCGGTACAATGATCGCCTATTATTATTAACTCAAAAAGTTTAAATACGGAGGCGTATTTAAATTTTTTGAGTTACTGCAGTGTGCGTTTCTTTTTTTCCATTCCTGTGCCTCGAACATAAGTTTTTCTCACTAGAGACTCCTTAAAATATTTGTATGGAAGACCCTCGCAGCGCCTTTAGCGGTTACGTAAGGAAATAAAATCTGCTATGATATTACAGCGTTTCGATGCGTAAAAAACCTAACGAAAGCCATTCGATAGAACTCATGCTTGAGCTACTATTATAGTCCCAAGCCTGGCGTCTGGTACATCAACTGTACCCACAACATCTGTTTTATAATGAGTTATGACACTGTTTTTACCATTCACCGTTCTTAGGCAGGTGCATAGGCGCAATAGTAGGCGGCATGGTGTCACTAGAGCAGCCGCTAGAGTCCGCCCGCAGCGTGTATCGTGGGCTCGGTGTGGTGGCGCTGCTGTCGGCCGCGGTGTACCTTGCGCTTTATCACCTGCTGTTGGCACCTCGATGTGCTGCTCCCGCTGTATCACCACCTCATCATCTTCTTCAAGGTACTATTATTGTTTTAGCTCAAATTGTACCAAAATTGAGTACCTAAGCCTCTCCCTGCTTTTCCAACTTTTTGCTTTTGAATTTAATTGTGCAGGATTATTATTATTATTATTAGTCACTTAGACTAATAATATGATAGTACTTACTTAGGTAACTTAAGCTAATATTCAAAGTCGACGCGAAGCATAAAGTAACAAATTGTACATAAAATTAATATGAAATGTAATATTAATTTTATTATTCATTTTAAAAGCTTGCTCTGTAGACGGACAACTTAACAGGAAAGGTATGGATGTACTTAATAATTATTTTAAAATTAGCCCCCTTACATGATCTACAATCAACGGGTATATGTAGTATCAAATACTGTAGTAGTAGGCACATCTTTCGTGTGCCACCAGCAACGCAGGCCGTATGAATTTAGCAACTATCTCAAATACGACGTTAGCACGCACCTTCCTTCACCTGCATGATGTGATGATGTCAGTAAACTTTGATATTTTTTTAGGTTTAAATGCGTCGAACGGAGCATCGAACGGCACATACTCGCCCATGCGAGTGTACCACGAGGAGCGCTCCAGGAAAGGCCAGTTCCGTTACTGAGGAATATCTATTATCGATATTGTTCTACTTATGTATTTTTGGAATACCTACTTATCACCCAAACAACCAATTACTTAGGGGTTTCATATCCACATGCAGTCGTTGTACTATAGATACACTGTTGTCATAGGCACGTTTGTTTATTTATATACCTTTACGTACCTATCTATGTCAAGTCAAAAAGTGTAGGTATTTGTCTACCATTGTCTATTAATTAAACGATGATCGAATTTAAAATCATCAAGTACACCCGTAAATATGTTAATTTATAATTAAGAAAAAAAAAACATATTTTTTTATCTTGCGCAGTCACAAAATGCAAGTATCTTACGATTGGCAAAAAGTTGCCAATTTTCTTGTGTCACTTGATTATTCGAACCGGAAACTGTAAAAATTTCGGGTATGAATAATCAAGCTACCTACCTAATTTCAATAAATTGTTAATTTCTGTTATGGTTGTCTGGAGTCGGTTGTTAGACTTGTTTGTATGTGCTAAGAGCAACATACCGTATTGTTCTAAAAGGTGTGTGTGTGTCTTCTTAATAATTTCCGTTTAAGTGTAATATATTTTTTTACATTAAACTAATAAAGGTGTATCTACCTAAGCTTTGTAGTAGCTACATAAGTTGTTCCTAGGTATCTCTGATCTAAACCATCCCAAGGTTGCAGTAATGCAAAAGAAACTTCCCGAGTTATTCTTGCATGTTGTCTTTAAAAGATAACGTTATGAGATTTTATATAATAAAATTAAAGTTTTAGTAAATGAAGGGTGGTTTCGATGGATCGATGGACCGTGAACTTTTTATACCTAAACGCATTATCTTATTATTATTAATTTCCGATTTTTATATCTCAATTTGCGCAAGTGTTGAATTACTAAGTGCAAGTCTATTACATATTTACATTTGTACGTATTTTGTACCTAAATTAATTGTCATAATAATTAATAAATAAGTTTTTAATTATTTTATAAAATTAAATCACTGCCTGTCTATCAGTTTTTATTTTTTACCTTTTTTCGCAGTATTCGCAATGAATAATACGAGACACCTAGAGAAAATAAACAAAAAATATTTCAGCCCGCCCGCTCATGAAAGAGCCCGCTCATTCACCATTTTTTTATTGCTTTTGTTTTAAAGTTTTATGTATCCGCTGACCAGTGTACGCTCACCACTATACTCGTAACATCAAGACGAGAATCTAATTACATTATAGTTTATCAAAATCGGTTGAGCCGTGGTAAAAATAAGGGTATTACCACTAAACATACTTATAAAGCTTCACGCCTGTTTCCACTAGGGATAGGCAGAGACTATAGATTTCCACTTGCTACGATCCTAACACACCACTTTCGCTTCATCTATGTTCATTAACCTCCCCATGCATACTTGTCGGTAGGGTGCTCTTTGCCCTTGCCTTTTTTGAGAACGTCCGCAATTTTGCCCATGCTGTCGCGATTAATAGTTTTATGAAACCGTCACCGTGCGTGTTTAATTTGTGAAAAACAAATAAAAATTAAATTTGTCGAGTGTGAGCGCATCATATCATTATCGTCACAAATTATTTATTTATCAAAACGCGTTGAAAAATAAACCTTATTCTCGTTTCTCTTCACCATCTTATTCTTAACTAGTTCAAAATCACACCAGGGAAAAATAACATTAAGTAGATAAATTAATAACTTTTGATTTATTTAATTTTTTGATGCTCCGAATTTTATCCTATATACGGGTAAGTGTTTGAAAGTGTATAGCATTATCGAATAATAATAAAAATGTTCTAGATCTAATTCTGACCTGGGCCTGTTTCACCACCTCCTGATAAGTTGCCGTTAAATTACTTGGCAGATTTCATACAAATTTTGTTCCAGTTTTGAATTTATCCGGCGGTAAGCGGTTATTTAGAGGTGGTGAAACATGCGAATGAATAACCTAGGTACATCCATTGATACACGGGTATTCAGCAAGATTTATTCAATTTCCTTCGTTTTTTTAGAAACGCAAATGCTTATTAGCAAAGTTAATAACGATATTTTATGTACTAAGGTAAATAATATAATTGTAATCTAATTTATCAATTTAAATTTTATTAAGGAATTAAATGTTTAACTAAAGTCACCTCGTCGGATATCACATAATAATTAACAAATAAAAACATAGGAGTGATAAAGACAAAAATATAGGTAAATAAGAAAATAGAACAACATAAACAAATACTTAGGTATACCGCCGTAAGCTTGGCTCCAGAACATTTTTATTTATGCTGTAAGTGCTACGTGTGACACGTACAAAATAAATGAAAACGTTAATACTGCCTCGGTAGCATAGTCCTAGTAGGTAGTCCTAAGCGCAACTGCTACGCTTGATTCGGGGCGGGGTTCGATTTCCTGGTCGAGCAGTGTTATTGGTATTTTTTTATGATATTCACAATCAGCTAGGTTTTTGGTTCCCGATGTCCAGTTAATGGCAATAGTCTCACCCATTACAGGCGTGTTGGTAAGTTATAAAACATAAATAAGTATTTGGAGATAGACTGCAGTTCGTGCGTAACTTTACTGGTCTCAATTCTCGGCTCGCACTAAATTAGGATTTCTCTAACTGTAGGCAGCGTCTCCCTAGGGTGCGTATACATGACAGGCGCGGCATGCTAGCTATGTATTTTCGACTGTTATGTCACAAAAATTTAAGGGCATAAAAATAATTTTATCGACTTCTCGACGCAAAAAGGTTGACAAATCCTGAGTTAAAAAACGCTAGTTTAGTTTGCCGTATGTACAGACTACAGGATATCAATTTAACGCGGTTAAAACAAACGTAAGCTCGAGTTAGGCTTTCGTTTTTATTCATTTTAACTCAATCTTTCTGGCGTTCAACCTACGTCCAAATGTTATTTGGTTGTTTGCTACCTTTTTTAACTACAGGTAAGTGTGACTGTAAATGAGTGTTATTTGTGTGTCCATCCTCATTTCGTTTCGATCTGAAACAAGTTTTTGTCTCTTTAGCAAAATGTCTACAGATCGTAAAATGTCTTTTTTTTATAAAGTAGCTTTCGCAGAATGACTCTTTCTCAAAAGTTCGCTTTCTCACAATGCCTCTTTCGCAGAATGTCGCGTTAGAACTTAGAATAAAGATTAGCCAGTTTAAAATAAAGATTTATTTTTTCAAATTGATAAATGTTTTCAATTTAGGTCATTCAATTTATTAATTAAGTAGGTACTACAATTTAGTATAAAATAAATAATTTTACAACGTTCAAATAAATGAGTCATATAAATGCAAAGGTAGCAACATCCAGTTTTGTCAAAATGGCAGTAAACGAAATTTTTAGTTTTAAAGCAGTAACTTATCTAGTGGATAATGCTGTTTTTGCTACAAATCTAAGATTTTAACGGTCATTTTTTACGGGTTAGTGCTTCTTTTGCTACAAACTAAATATGTCAACCAATTAAGCTGATTTTACACTGACAGACTGAATTCAAAGTTGCTATCATGAAAAAATTGGATGATGCTGCTTTTGCATCTATATGACTCAAATATTAAGTGACATTTGACACGAAAGGTAAATACAAAGTTGACTTTGTACTTATTTGACAATAAAAAACTAAGTAAACTGGAGACACAGGCACTTATCAAAGTGAAGACTAAAGGTCATGGCACACTGAACAGAACATAACGGTACAGCTCCAACCCAATTAACTTGTAGCAGTTTTAGCGTTATAAAATATAATAAATACGATTTGGAAAAAACAAGTTAATCGCCGATACGTGCTAGTGTGCCAGGACCATTATATTATGATTTGTTTACTTTTTATAATGACTAATATCAAAGTATGGCTTTTTCTTCAACGACACTAAAAGAACAATTCGACATTCAAAATGCCAAATATGATGTTTATAGAAAAATAATAAAATACATAGTTTTTTTTTTTAATATTTTACAAAGTACAGCAATTTATTACTTGTAATATTATTTAAATGTGCCTATCCACTTTGACATTGGCAGAATTGTCGATATCGGCACCAATTGCCATAAATAAATAATAATAAGAAGAAGAACAAAATATGTCATTATTTTTATTTTAACTTTATTGTTTTTTTAGGGTTATGGCTCCATCGACGACTAACGCGACATTTCGCGAGTCATTGTAAGCGACATTGACATTTCTTTCTAAATCATTGGTGGGTAAGCGACCTTTTGAGAAAGCGACATTTAGAGCCTGTTTCACAACCAGCCAGCCGTTAACCGAATGATAGATTCAAAAATGGAACAAAATTTATATGAAATTAACTGCAAAGTAATTTAACCGGAACTTATCAGTAAGCTGTGAACAGGCCCTTAGAGAGACATTTTACGACCAGTAGACATTTTGCGAACGAGAGTTATTGAGAAATGGACGTTTTTTAAATCGTTAGATTTTCATAGAAAATCCAAGGACTCCTGCTTTTATCTTATTTACGTTAGTTAATCATGTTTTGTATCGAAAAACAACGATATCAGAATAACCATGCAGTTTCTTGCCGGTTTTTCTCATGGAAAAGTTACAATCGCCTGTGGTATGGTGGTATATTTGTGTGGTATGTATGAAAGCAAAACTATTTTGATTTTATTGGCAGACAATGTCACTCTCTATAGCGGGCATATCAACAGTAGGCCAAGCTTTACAACGGTTTACCATCTGTTGCCAGTGGGGACATCATCATTATGAATATGTTCCCAAATGACTCTACCGCTACAATGAACAAAGAAAAAGCCTTTTAAGCTCAGATCAATTTATCATTAGAATAATAAAAATAATAGTTTCTTGTAAATGTCATTTGAAAATTATAATTATTAATAACTACCTACAGCCTGCTACTTCGTTTGCGTGGATATTGATATCACAATTAACATTTATTTACAAATTATATTTTAGTTAATGGATATTAAACATCGCCTAGGTATGTCACTAAGGTTTAATGTGTTTTTTATACATAATTTCCATCACCATAGTGAAAACATATTTTAGAATTAAGTACCTATGTAAGATTGGATTCGTAAGTCCAGTGATTCCAACATAAAAGTTACAAAGGTTCTGTAGTCTAAATTTCAGGTAAGTTGTATCTACTATTTGTAAGAGCGGTTACGCACTACGTCCGATCCGAATCGAAAATACGGTCCGGTTTAGTCGTAGAACTATTTGTATAGAGAAACCGGATGACGGACATCGGATCTAGTGCGTAAACTACCATACAAATAGTTTTACGACTACACCGGACCGTATTTTCACGGATTCGGATCGGACGTAGTGCGTAACCGCTCTAACTCCGTACATGTTTTCTAGTTGGTCGGTGATTTTATAATTGCTATATTTTTTTTATTACAAATTAAACATACTGATAGGAGGCGAGCACAGTCACCATCAAATATGTCGGGACGGTCGAATTATCTAAATTACTAAACATATTAAGTTATATTTCAATGTGATATTTATTAGAGACGAAACGGACAGCAGTGTAGCCAGATACCGGATATTCGGCCAACCTTGTAGCCTGTTAGCCGGATATTCGATCGCCTAATATCCGGCGGAACATCGCCATTTGGTGCATCGAACAATACCCATATGTAACAGTTTGCCAAAATCTATCTTTCAGCACCTTGCGTACAGAAAAGACTTTGAAGCTGGCATTATTTATGAAGAACGCTTGCTACGTCTTAATGCAGAGAAATTAGTACTCATGCACCATAATTTGCCCTTAGTGCAGTATGAGTACTAATTCATTATCTAAGTGTAGAATTATTGCGTGATTACTGATAGTATTTTCACTTTCACTTCAGAAATACAATCAGTAATCACGCAATAAATAAAGCAATTAATTTGCTAAAAAAAAAATTTTGTAATCTAGTATTCGTCTGAATAGGCGCCGGTAATCCGGTATTCGGCCGGATACCAGTTTCATCTCTAATATTTGTCAAAATATGAGTTGCCGGGTACTGTGTTCATCATCTTTAATTTCTTTTGGATTTTAAATTTTAATTTTAGTATATTTTGGATTTTTCATAATTGTGGATAAATTCCAATTCAAATTTAATTTTTAATTTGTGCATGTCTGTAATGGATGATAACATTAGACTTTGTCCTGTACCTTATATTTTTAATGCCTTGAATAAATAAATTCCCTGCTTCATTGAGATATAAATTAATTTTCTTAATAGTTCAAATAATTTTGAACAATTCATACCTACATTCAGATATAGCTGGTGCAGACTGTACAATGCGTAGGTATACTTCTAGACAGTAACCACAAAAATTTCAGTTATAAAATAATATGTGAAGTATGAATATAAATACCTACCCGAGGAAAAGATGCAGATTGGATTGGAGCCGAAACAATACAACATACTAGTAACAGTGACTTGAATGAACACGAGAACACACTGCTTGGACAGGTATTGGATATTTAAAGTAGTATAATAATTAAATAAAAGATATTGAATAAACCATAATTAAATTCACTTGTCGATTTCGTTCACTTTATGCTATTTCTGGCGTACATAATATTATATATAATTATGTAACAGTCACCATTAACTATGCCCATGTTCATTAAATTGTGCACCATGGTTAACAACAATGATATAAATTATTATGTTCTTTAACAGTCTCAATGTACCAATTTATAGTTGAATACCTGATGGGTAATCCTAAATGCAGTAGGCAAAAAGTATAAGGGTTAGATGATGAAACCTAACCTACACGATCAGACCTAACATCATACATTGCCACCCTCAAGTATTTCTTAATGTACCACATAAACACTAATGTAAAATATACAGTACTTTAGTAACATTCTGTAATGTAGTTTTATATTATAAGTAGGCCACAAATATTACGACAAAATTGCAACTCTTCGAAGTGTTCTGTGCATGAATCCCAATTTGAAATATAGAACGGCTGCGATAAATTCAATCAATAGATCAATTCAAAAGATCAGAGCACCCTATAATACAAGGGACTATAAAACTTTCAGGGCCTGTTTCACCAACTCTGGATAGCCGCTAACCGCCGCCTAATAAATTAAAAAAATGGAACAAAAATTGTATTAACTTATCTGCCAAGTAAATTAATTTAACTTTCTAGGAGGTGGTGAAACAGGCCCTCAATAACTACTGTGCGTTCAGAGTTATTTTAGCTCTGACATATGTCATTATATTCCTATTATTGAATATATTCAATTATTCATAGGTATTCCTCTTATTGAATATATTCACTAGCTCATAATGGTATGCTAATATGAGCTAGTGAATATATTCACTATTAGGAATACCTAAATATCACCCTAATATAACACCTCTAATGACATAATTATGTCAGAGGTAAATTAAATCTGAGCACACAGTATTATATGATGAAAAATATCCAACCCAACAAAACTCTATAGTCGATTTAGGGATAAGTAGTAAAACTTTGTTCACCAAGGTAGTAAGCGATAGATTACTAAGGAGTGTGTATTTGGGGGCCAAGATTGTGAGGGCCATAAATCACCTACCAGGAAAATATAAAAAAGTAGAAAGTATTTCTGGAAATTTGGTAAAAATACTAGTAAGTTAGTAACCAATATACAAAGAAAACAAATTCTTATTGAACTAACTTTATATAGACTTTAGACACTAATATGAAACTAACAGGCATTTATACTCTGGAGTCTGTACTTAAAAGCAAGAATTAAAAGAAGATTCTCATCAGTATAGAACAAAAAGCAAAACAAGTAACTTTAGTTTCGATACCAGTACGTATCGAAGAGATTGATCTACAAAAAAATATTTACCACTGTTTCTACTAATACCGTAAGAAGTAAGATAGTTGACTCATGTTAGATATTATATTCATAATAACAGGCTTAGTGAACAATATAGTTGACTAGCGATCCACCCTCGCTTCGCTTCGGGCACTTAATCATTTTTTATGTAAGACTAGCTTCCCGCCAGCGGCTTCGCCCGCGTGGTCTTATAATTTTTTCCCCGTTTTTGCTACATTTTTCATTACTACTCCGCTCCTATTAGTCGTAGCGTGATGATATATAGCCTATGTTACTCGGGGATAATGTAGCTTTCCAAAGGTGAAAGAATTTTTGATATCGGTCCAGTAGTTTCGGAGCTATTCGTAACAAATCTTTCCTCTTTATAATATTAGTAAGAAGACTATAGCACTCGTAGATAATATACCTATCTAACAGGGACAGAATTTTCAAAAATTGGTTTGTAGATTCAGAGATAACCCCTACTTCAAAAATTTTACCTCATTGTGTACTAACACGATAATTTGAATAACTATAGTCTCCGCGGAACTAGTTGCCCGCGCCTTAGGTATTTGAGCGGCGGTACGGAGGGGCGGGGGTGCTTGTTTTTGTTCACAGTAACCCGCCGCCTCACCCTCGTCCCTACCTAAGGCGTGGCCAACTAGTTCCGTGTAGACTATAATAAGTTTTTTGGTAGGGTTTGAGAGGGCAGTGCATCCCACTGCCCCTTTCCCGCAAATGAAATGTCAGTATAGAATTTGTATGGGACCAAGTTTGGGTGCGGATACAAATACAGTACGCGCCAATCTTATTGTCCTGGTTGAAGTTGACGCGAGCCGCTGCGCAGAATATAAAATTAAGGTATCAGTTGGGGTAAAGGAGGAGCGCGGGTGCACGGGGTTTCTACCGCGGTCACCCGCGCGGTCTCCTCCCCGCTGGCGTCCTTGTGCAAATGTGTGCGTTACGTCTGTACAAGAACCACACGCGCATTAGCTCGGAACATACAGTCGAGTACAGTGTTGTCAATTCTATCCTAGAGCCTAGAGCAAAGCTATATACAAGATTAAAAAAAGTGTAAATTTGAAATAAAATCCAGTTAATTTACAGGTTTTGCTTATTTTGTATTACCTATTGATAGTAATAATTTCACAGAAATAAAGAACAATATATAAAAAAAAACGTGATAATCAAAATTTAATACTTAAGTATTACATTCATTGTAGGTCATTTGTAGGCTCTTCAAATTACAATCAATATTAATTTCTGAGTTTGAGTGTAAAGTACCTTTAATTGTAGTCATCCCAAGTCCCAACATACATTCTATTATAAAAATACTATTACTCTATAGTTTCTGCGCGTAATAATAGGTTCTGCTGAAGCTGCAGGAATATACGTGTGCGTTCGCGCAGCGGAATGTTGATGAATTTAAAGATTTTAATTATGTAGTTTGTTAGTAATTTTGTTGGTATGTTAGTTGTTAGTATTTAGTAGCGTTTGAAATTTTTCACTCGACTGTACCATGCGCAAAGGGGCGGTAACGTCAACTTCAACGCGGACAATAAGTTTGGCGACAAGTGTACTATAATACTATGAGTAACATTTGTTTTGTGACAGTGCATCCCCCCTCAAACTCCACGAAAAACTTCAAATGCTTGTATTTTGGAACTTTATTAGTCGGAACTAATCTTTAACTAGTAATAGTACTATTAGTAATATACTATTTAATGTTTAACTGAATTACTGTTTCTGAACTAAGCCTATCTTTTACCCGTTGCTTCGCGCGCGCCATGTTTGAACCATCGTAAAAGGTTTGCGATATTATGTTACCAGATCAGTCAGTAACGGTTCTTTTATATACACTGATTTATTTAAATTATATATTATAATCTTACACTACCTGTTATTTTGAATAAATCAAACCAGTCAACTACCCTATTGAATTCATGGTATAATTAATAATTATTTAAGTTGTTCTAGAAACGAATGTATACACTGAACAAGTGCATTAAAACAATTAATTAAAAAAGGAAATACGTGATTGAGATGCGTGTACAAACATATTAACAGTTACAATTATTGTAATTGAATACACGTCAAGAGCTCATTTTAGTATTAATTTTTCAGTCCCTATAAAGCAGGAACCGAAAACCTTTAAAAATGATGGTACTGGTATCGAGGCATGTTGGTTACCTTATCGGCTATGGGTTACCGCCATCTTAGCTACCAAGTAGAAGGAACATATTACCTCTATTTAGGTTACCGTTTTAATACCTAAAAATGACCGTGAGTTTTTCGGCATTACAAAAAACGTAAACATTCCTGGGGTCGTGATTGCGATAGCCGTTGTCCCGTAACATAGTGGTAATTTTTATTTGGTATTAACTGGTTGCATTTAATTGAGGTTACCTCTAAAAATGCCTGTAAAAATTATATAATTTAATAAACCGAAAAACATAGGTCATACCGGTTTCGGTCCCTGCTATAAATCTTAACGTCCGGGATTTTGACATTGCAGTGCCGCATATAAAGGCGGATACAGACATGCCAGGCATGCGCAGCGCACAGCGCTCATCGCATGCTTCGCTATGTGTGGACGTTCATATTAAGACAAAAATAATTGAAGCCGTGCGCGCCGGATGCTTCGCAATGCCTGTGTCCGCCTAAACGGTGTCGCAATATTGATGCGACAAAGCAACAGCTTACATATTCTTGAGTAGCAACCTACCGCAGATATTAGCAGTGCTTTCAAATGTTATACGACGATGAACGATGCAACATATAGCACAATGCTACTTCAGTGGTAGCTTGGCTTATATGATTTTTAGGTATTCTTTAGTTTGTCTTATAAAAATATTTTTTATGTATGATAAGTTCACTAAGAAGTTAACGTCGAGATGATAGAAAATAGACCAGCTCTGACATCTTCCAATAAGCAGGTAACCATCAATAAGAAGCCTTCGTCTGCATTTAAGATTAGTGTCTGTTTGTAGAATGGATATGCGACAATCAAATAAATATAAATTTATTCACAAATCGCTTGTCCAGTATACTTAATAATTAATATAAATTTTGTTTCGATTGCCAGCTTGCATACAACACTAATTTCAAACTTAAACTTTACCAGTTAAATGTATGTACTTATCTACCTATTTTATGTATATAGTACATATTTTACTTAACTAAAACAATATATAAAATATTAAATATTTAGGATTCCTGAAGTACTTCTGAAACATCCATACTGTTTAAATTGGATGCTGCTTCATTCCCTGGATTGTCATCTTTTAACAAAGTTTCAATCAGCTCTTCACTCATTTCAGTATCACGCAATTTGTCATTACTATCTTGACTATCAGCCTTATCTTTATCTTCAATTTTACATTTATTATCTGCATTATTTACAGCTTCTGTCAATTCACTATTCACTTCATCATCAAATATTTTATTACTTTTCAATTGTTCAGATGTTTGGGTTACAAGTACGTTTTCCATTACGTGATTATTCGTTTTGTTTTTCTGTAGATTGGTGTCAATTTTATTTCCCTTCTTATTATTGTCAATTTCAATTTCCATATCAATGTTTTCGGTTGCAATAACATGGCTCTGAGTTTCATTTTCTTTGACATTTTTATCAGATTCATTTTCATTAGTATTACTGTCAGATCCTGTTTCATTGACATTATTGTCATCATTGTTTTCTTCGGTACTGGTTTCAACTCCATTTTCTTTAGTAATATTATCACTTTTATTATGTGGACTATTGTTATCATCTCCATTTTCTTTAGAATTATTATCAGTTTCATTCTTTTTACCACAGTTGTCAGTTTCATTTCTTAAATTGTTGTCTGTACTGGCAAGTGTTTTGTCTATACTAGCAACAAAATTATCATTGCTTAAAACTGCCATAACATCACCATGTTCATTAGTTTCATTGTCATTCTCAGAAACATGTACGGGTTCAGTTACATTTTTAGAATGAATCTCTTCTTTTGTATTCTCTGCACTATCATTATATTCACTACTGCCGGCCCCAGTTAAATCTACCTCTTGGTTTTCACTACCATTGATAGTAGATTCTACAGAGTTCTCATCAATAAATATTGGATCATCGTTATCTTCATTATTTGGCAAAATTTCAACATCATCGTCATCCTCACTAACATTGCCACCAGATTTCCTCAATACATATTGTTTAAGCCCCTTATTGAGATTATCACGAATCTCACCAAATCTGCTACTTGACGTGTTCAATAATCGCTCCAGAGTTCGATGAAGATTTCGCATTTCATTTACAGATCGTGTACGTAAGTATACAGTCGTGGCTTCCTTTTTCAATTTATGAAGTCTGGAGAGAGCATATTCCAAAGCATCAACTGCATCAATTAAATTATATCTGTACCATTCCACAGGTACATTCAAATCACATTCCCTATATGGAGTTTCGGTAGACTTTGTAATTTTAACAGTTTTTGGCGTGCTACGTTTTAATATGCGAGGCGTATTACGGCTTATCTTAGGAGTAGCACTAGAAGCAGGCGAAGAAACTGCGCTTAGTTTAGCTGCATATGTTGCACCTTTAGGTACAGTTTTGCCAGTAGGTTCTGTGACGGCTACAATGGTAGCAGAGTATCCACCAGGCATACTTGGATTAGCGTTAATAGCGAATATTCGCCCATCAGGTAGGCGATACATTTTATTCGACGACAGAGTTTGCGGGTCAACTCTAAATTTCAATCCTCCAGTCGCTGCATTTACAGTCACATCATTTTCTGTCATTTGAATTATGTTGTCTGGCGCTACATCTGTTGTTAGGCTATTAACAGTTCGTGGTACTAAGGGGGGAGGATTGACAATCTTAGGGGCGACAACTGGACCCGGTGTAATGCATTGCACATCATCATCATTGTCTTCCGTAACCTGTAATCATTTTTCAAAAACTAATAAGCAATCATTATTTAATTATTCTCAACTTATATCTACAATAGTTCATTGTGTTATATACATCAACGTTAGTACATTAAATATTTTCACCTCGCATAAAGGTTCCAAGGGAAAATCAGGAGTACAAACAACATCATCATCTTGCATATTCTGAGATATAGTAGCAACAGCTGCCATATCTAAACCCTGTAAATATAAATATAAATAAATAAAAGCAGCTGTAACTTTTCCGAGGTCTCAAAATGAGGCTAATGGTACTGCTAGTGATGCCAACGTCTATGATCAGATATTGGGCAGCCTGTATGATTGTTACTTGTTATTCATCTTATTACAATACAAAATAATTAAAAATTTCAAACTTGGCACATTTAGGGCTCCATACCAAAGTTGAAAGTAAAAAAGCTGCCGGAAATGAAAATGTATAACCAAGTTGGTAGTTATACTTGCTATAGTAAAAATGATGGAATTCCAAAGATTTAAGTATCAAAAATATATAGGTAATATGTAATAATAAACATATTCACTATATAATTTAAAATACATTGGACAATAGGAAGTTAAGTTTCTTCAGAACTGGGTGGCTTTTCATTCCTTTGATAAGCAATATTTTTTTAAACAAAAAACGCAGTATTTATCTACTCAACGAGCTCTAAACAACGATACACCACTAGATTGGCTAGGCCAATTTTTTGTTGTCGTTATTATATAACAAACTAGCTTTCCGCCAGCGGCTTCACCCGCTTGGTCTTGATAACTTTTTTCACCCGTTTTTGCAACATTTTTCATTGCTGCTCCGCTCCTATAAGTCGTAGCGTGATAGTAAATAGCCTATAGCCGTCCCCGATAAATGGGCTATCTAACACTGAAAGAATTATTCAAATTGGTCCAGTAGTTTCGGAGCCCATTCAATCCAAACAATCAAATCTTTCCTAATTAGTATAGAAGTATAGATAGCAGAAAAATAAGTAATTATACTAATTCCAATCATTCCTACTTACTGGTAGCTATTAAGCGTGGCTGCTACGCTGGTACTGGGTTCACATACATTACATTCATATAACTGACATTTTTTTAAGGTACGTTAATAATAAGATATCTAGGGCGTCCTCTATAAAGGTCACAGCTCATGCCAGCTGACCAGCACTCTTGTCGCTCGGCTTCCACTCGTTTTCAGCAGGTAATTCACGGGTGGACGCCGCTTTATCATGAGTTAAAGTCACTTGGTCAACCAAAGGACTTCTCGCGATCTACTCGCGGACAGCACGTGGTCCTCTCATGATAGGCGTGCATTAGTAATGCACAGCAATGCAAGGCAAACATGCGAACAGCGAATTGTCACCGTGTGTTCCACTCAACGTCTGCCCGTTCGCCGTCCGCGCGTGGCCAAGTTCATTAAAAGAATAGCAACCGCAAGGGGCCAGGCAGTGCGGGTCGTGTGCCTATAATGAGCTGTGACCTTAAGAATAATTATTATTGAAAAACCAGAATGCTTTATGGGTAAGTTTTGTAGTGCTATGATTAATGAATACATGCCTGTGTTAAACTCTCCAATGATAAATTAATATTATCATTGCTGAAAAGACTTGCACTAAAACCATTGAAGCTACTATTAGCAACATGTAATGGCAATTGAGGTGGTTTAGCCCTTATGCGTGAGTAAGTAGACATTGGCTTCCGGTCATTGAGATTTGGAAGCCGCAAGGTATTCACCATGGAAGTATTCTGCATCTGTAACAAAAAAGTTCTCATAAAAATACAATATCTAAATAACCATACATTATTGAGTGAAAAACATAATGAGTTCAAGTCATCCCATGTAGTTCATGTCCGCAACATCAACAAAGATAAACTAAAAAATATCCTAAACCTGCCCTGTGTGGCAGTTTGAATATTTTTGCTGCTTAACTGCCTGACTTTTGGGGTGGAGAAGTCCATCACAGTGACGCCCATCATAAAAAAATACTAGCTTCCCGCCAGCGGCTTCGCCCGCGTGGTCTTAATAACTTTTTTCCCCCGTTCTGCAAGATTTTCCATTGCGGCTCCACTCCTATTAGTCGTAGCATGATGGTATATAGCCTACAGCCTTCCCCAATAAATGGGCTATCTAACACTAAAAGAATTTTTCATATCGGTCCAGTAGTTTCGGAGCCTCTTCAATACAAACAAACAAACAATTTTTCGGGATTCGGGATAAAATAAGGCTAGCAGTAGGAAGACACCTGACAATCATGAAAATAAAAGAAGACCCCATATGCCCAGCATGCGGGGAAGCAGAATAAACAAGCTTCCATCTAGTAGCAGAAAGCAAAATGTATGCACTACTCAAATGGGAAATACTAGGACCTAATGAAGTAAACGAAGAGCAACTTGCGGAAAAATCAAACAACTGTTGGGCTTCTGCAAAGCGATCAGAAGATTCGCGACGCCGAGCGCCAGTAAGCAACGAAGGGATCCACCAAAAATGGGGAACTGGGCGAAATAATCCCAACAAGAGGACTGATCGCCCTGGTGCCTGCAGGCGTCCCCGAAGATAAATAGAAATAGAATGGGTATATAGTCAAAGATTGACTCCAAATCGTCTAATTTTGCTTGTGGTATTTGTTTCCCATTTGGCCATAGTAATGACTAATGTGAGATCGTTTTCTGATACTTCCAAAGGAGAGAGGGAAGAGAACACGGGCAAGACGAAAGTTATGTCAAACGCCCATCCCAATATCCGTTGGGAGCTCTGCTCCTAAAGTTGTTGATGAGTGTGTCTATCTAGGACAAATCGTCCAGCTAGGCAGGTCCAACTTGCCCCATGGTGTAGCCAAGAAGAACCTCAGGGAGGGGCTGCTCCTGGCTAGCTAAGCCCGTCAGCCAGCAAACCCGGATTGGAGCAGCCATTGTAGGTTGCGGTGTCGTATGGGAGGCACCGCAACTGAGGCAGGCCGCAGTGTTGTGCAGAGCAACACTGCGGCTAAAGGTTTACGGGAAGAGTGCCGGTATTACGGTGCGCCGCTCTACCTTCTGAATCGTTTTTGTGATTTAACCAGTGCATTTTTAAGTAAAAATTTTGTTTAACAAAAAAGATTCATGCTTTCTGAATCTTTTTAGTGATTAATCTTTTGCATATATTTGAAGTAAAAATTATAATCTAAAAGGATCCACATGCTTTGGATTTTTTTCTAAAAGGATCCACATGCTTTGGAATTTTTTTAACATTTTAGTTTGTGTCAGTTTCTTAGACTGACCGTTTTACAATAATATGATCCAAGAAGAATGGATCGTTTTTACGAAACTAATGGTACCCAGTGCCATTTTAATGTCAAAATATTCGTATTTTACTTAGATTGTTTTTGCTAATCGAAAATATAGACCTTGACGAGCAGTTTGGTATACTTAACTAATTATCGGTCATGTTATGGGTTGGATCCTTTTTGCTTATCTATGTCCAATTATCAATAGCAGCTTGAAGTTTTAATTTGTGAAGGATTCATCTGCACAAATGAAAACTTCAAGCTGCTATTGATAATTTCATTTAAAAAACCCAATAAAACTGCTCAGCCCAGGAATTGAACTTGAGGGTAGCAGTCCCTTACAACTATGGACTATGGAGGTAATTTAAAAAACTTCAGTAGGTAAGTAAAAAAAATTGTACCTTCATCTTTTTTGCTAGGGGTGGAACATTGATGGGATTGATAACTTTCGTACAGGGTGCTATATTAATAGGATTCTTCACAAAGGTTGATTTATTTTTAGGACTTGAAGATCTCTTTTGTGGCTTTTTGTCTGGTTTTACATCTTCTATGTTTACTGCGGCAAACTTTTTGACCTATAACCAAACATTATTAATTTGGATTGAGTTACTCAAGTTAATTAGGCAACTCAGTGGTAAAAATATAATATAGTACCTGAATCGTAGATGGAATTTTAGATATTATATTAACAGCTGATTTAGCATCCAACTCCTTTTTTATTTCCTTTTTTTTTGTGGTTTCTACCTTGGGGCCCCTTTTATTTGTTTTGTTTTTACAACATTCAGAATAGTCTATTGAGCAGTCCTTTTTATAAGCTTCCCTCAATTGAAGATCTTGAGTTTGATATGCCATTCTGTGAATCGTGAAATACAAACCAATAATTGTATACAAATAATTTTAAATTTTAGAAAACATTTGAGTTTAACAGTATTACAACAAACTGTTACCCATAAAACCTCCCATTTTGGTAAGTTTTCAATGCAACATCAAAACCTTACTAGCTTTCCGCTAGCATAGTAGCCTATGTCTGTTCTCAGGCTCTAAACTATCTGTGTACCTAATTTCATTTAAATCGGTTCAGTAGTTTTGGCGTGAAAGCGCGACAGACAGACAGATGGAAGGACAGGCACAGGAGGCCTAGTATTAGGGTCCCATTGGTATGCTTGTGTTTTGGAACCATAAAAATCATCCAACTTTTAAAAGACAAACTACAATCTGTTACCTAGTTGTAGCAGGTCCATAACAATATTTAATTAACAGGGTTAGATATAACTTCTGGTGTATTACTTGTTTTTAAGATCACAGTAACGCAGGACAGCCCAGCATAGTGCACGCAGATCCCATAGACATTTTGGGTTACACTTAAAACATTTCCAATCGTCTGCATTTTCAATTTCTTTAATTTTGGGTACTCCCAAATTGCGCTTGATGCATTTCTGTAGAAACAAATTGTACAACAATTAATTTCTTTTAAACTGATTAATAAACATTGAAATAAGAATATTTTTTTTAGTTTATATTACCGCACAAAACACATGAGGGCAGTCAGAGCAGCAATATACTTGACCACCTTGGCCACACCACCTGCAGTACAGTTCAGAGCCATCATCACCCTTTTCAAATTCTCCGCTGTTGTAAAAAATGTGACAATTGTGACAAACTAGGGTTCGAAGCATTGGATGAGATCGCATACGCGCTTCATTGCGTGCAGAACATCCCATATGACGGTCACAAGCTGAACAATGTAATCTCATACCTTTTATAGTGTTTAGGTCTGAAATAGGTATAAAACTATTGTTTATGTTTATACATGCTCAGGTGTTGTAGATATGTAAAGTTTATAGGGTATGGTCACCTTTATACAGGGTTTTGTAGTGACTCCTTTCGTCTTCCCCAATATCATCATCAAAATCTTCATCTTTGGGACCTAAAAATCAGTCAGATAGAGTTAAGATCAATTGATACGTAATTGGACAAATGTCAGTTATCAGGTAGTCAATTCATACCAGGGAAGGGCGGGAATTGTACAATATCAACCGGCTTCTCGGATTCAGAAGCTCCTTCACTGTTGGCAATTTCGCTCATTGTGAAAGTTGCATAGATTTCACATAAAGAATAGTCAATACTTGACTATTAGAATAAAATAAAATAGGAAATTATACTTTTTGAGACACAAAGGATCTTGAAAACTCAACAGTATTGATACAAGAGTAAGCACAAGCAAAGAATTTCAGTAAGAATCGAAGTTGGTGTCGGCCATCTTGATTCTTGATTTGATTGGTTAAGTTTGGTTTGGTTGGTAGGTACTGGTACAGTGGTACAACTGGGTCATTTTCACAAAAAGTGTACATTCGGGTTTTGGGGGTGTCCCACAACTTTTGATAAGTATTTAACGAATAATTCCCACATTTAAGGTGGATGCTCCAGGGTAGCCCGCGAAATTCAAATTTCCGTACGTTTTTTGCAATTTGCAGCTGAGTATCGGATATTTTATTAATAGAAACTAAATTCGCGGTACTGGCATGTATGTATTTATATCATTATATTAGTTAAATTTATCAATGTAACCCACTAAGTTAAAATTTATATTAAACGTAAAGTTATTATTAAAATGGCACATTTTCTCTTTTCTCTAAGTTAGACAATTATATTGAAGGTTTTAATAAGTATAATTGTGTAAATACATACATGCCAGTACCGCGAATTTAGTTTCTATTAATAAAATATCCGATACTCAGCTGCAAATTGCAAAAAACGTACGGAAATTTGAATTTCGCGGGCTACCCTGGAGCATTCACCTTAAGAAAAACAACACTAAAAATATGGATCTATGGTTAGTTTTTAACAATATTATATGTTGTTGCTACATAAAAATACAGTCATATTACCGTAATTTAAAAAATACTAGTTGAAGATACCTATTTTAACGATGTCCCACTACCAATTACAGTAAAATAACAAACCTTTTATATATTTTGTTGACTTATTTATACTAATGTGATTGATTTTTCGGAAAGTATAGTTGTTTACGATTTTTTTCATAATTGCAGAAACAGTGTAACATCACACAAAATATTTAAATAATTGTATCTAAGTGAGGACATAAATTAGCTAAGGTGGAAAATTCCCTTCCGAAACCCATTTTTTTACAAAAGATCGCAATTAAAACTTCCACTTATATATATTTTTTGTCGATTGCCAACATTTGTAAGCCGGTCATAGGCTGTACCATAATGATTCGTCCATTTTAACGGCGACCAGCGGACGATGAAACACGCACTTTAGTAACGGTCCGTTTTTGATATTCCACAACCGCAACCAATTTCGAAGTAAGTACTACAATTTTATTCCTTGTAAATTATTTTGAAATCTTATAAACTTTCAGTGAACCCAATTTAATACCAAGCTTGTTGGTCTGATGTGTTATTTAAAAATAAATTAAACAAAAATGTTTAAAGGTAGACTTCCGATACTTCCGTTCCGTTACCAAAACGCAGGTAACGTAGAATTGGAACTAAAAAGTTTCGGAATGGAATTCTTAGGAAGATGGTACATTATATTCATGTCACTTTGTGACTGTGAATAAGAATTTTTTTTCAAGTATTTTTTTTAAAAGACATTTCCTAAATTTTCCCTTATAACTTGTTACACCTATGTAGCCTGCTTATGTGTATAAAGTTTCATTAAAATCGGTTCCGTCACTTCGAAAAAAAAGAACTTGAAAGTTTGTATAAAACTGCCGTAAGGCGTAAACGCTCTTAAGCCAATGTTTTTGTATAAGGTGCAGTGAAAGTAATAATAATATTGCTTGTTTTTTGTGTCAAAAATGTTTTTATACTTATTTTAATAATTTGATTACATTTGACGATGTGCAATTATAGCTTTGGAGTAGGTAATAATAATGTTTTCATATATTTTAGTAGCAAAAATTGTTCATATTGTACATACATGTACAAAATTGAAAATATTGCTTATTCAAAATATTGCAAATTGTTGCAATATTTTGAATAAGCAATATTTTCAAATCTTTTTGTTAATGTACAATAATCTTAATAATTCTATTCCGTTACTGGAACAGTCAATTCCGTGACTGTCCTATTTTATATTTAGATTTAAATATATTTTTTAGAGTGAAATCCCAACTGATGGTCATCCAATTTTGATATTATAGAGGGTAATAATTTGATGAATATAAATTAAAAAAGAGTTCCTGTATTGTTTCCTAATTAAGTAAATTACCAAAAAGAATTTAACTGATTTTGTCCAAAGTGTAACGTAATGGAAAATAAATTGATGAAAATGTATGTTTTTTATTCGTGATTTTATTATTTCTTTATTTTATATTGAAGTACAAACCATTACTAATAAATAATACCAGTTGCTTAAATCCAAGCGTGTTTTATTTTATTTCTATAACCGCAAGCTTATAGTTGCGGAATGGAAGAATATTTGTTTCCCACGGGCACTAAATTACTTATATTTAATTAAATACTAAAGAATAAGATGTTCTATTATTATTTTCATATAGCGCAAAGAATACCACTTGTGAATGTAATAACAAAAAAACGAACTAAACAAAAAAATAAATTTCGATATATTTAAAACGATGTACACTTTTTGTGAAAATGACCCAACTACAGTTTTCGCCAAACTTAAGCGCCTTTTACACGGTCCATGGCGGCCCGCCAAGGCCGCGGTGCTGGACGAAGCTTAGCTTAGCTTACTCACTTTACCTAGTGCACGCATCCAGCAAAGGAAGATTTTGTCATTTCAGTCAGTTAAGTCATTTTAAAATATCATCATAGATTAATATGTTATATTGGATAAATATCATTCAATTATGAGTCGAGCGGGCGAGTCACTTGATTGGTATCGTGACGGAACGAGGTACTCGATTTTTTTTTCTAAAAAATTCACTCAAACTCGCCACATCAATAAGATTTTTTTTAATGTAGATGTGAGAAATTAAAAATATGTCGACCCGAGTGACTCGGATAAGAGTCAAAATTACAATGCCCGGAAGGCCGGAACTATAATTTTGACTCAAGTCCGAGTCACGCGAGTCGATATTTTTTTCACTAGAGCCGCTAATTGTCACTTGTGTCAAGTGACTCGAGTCGCATCACTACTAGATATTCTTGATCGAATAATATGAGCGGTTGTCTTTTATTTATTTAGAATGCCACCAGTTTTATCAAAACACTAAATAATGGGAGTTCTACTGATGTTGTCAGCAGCAGCAGAATAGAGAAAAAAAGGGAAGAGGTTTTTGGAGGATGAACAAAATATATTAAAAACATGCAGATTATACTCAAATGAATAACATCATAAAAAAACTTATATCTTTCAATAAATCTTGAACGTGTTTCGCGGAGCGTGTAAAGCTGCGCGTCCACACGGTCGGAATCGGTCCGTACGGAGTATGGATTTGTATAGAAGTACGTCCACTAAAACGGCGTTTCTGCGGCGGAGACCGGAATTTCTGCCGATTACGTCATCCGCAGTGAACGTGCCATTCGGATCACAGATCACTATATTGTAGCATTCGGATCCCGATCAATTCGAGTTCAGACGTGTTTGCAGTATTGCAAAACGACGTGTTTGCCAGTAGAAAAAAGGTAGAATTCGGGAGATTTTATTAATAAACCTGTGAACAAAACGAAGATTTACTTACGTATTTACAATTATTATTAAATACCTACGAATACGAATTATACAACCTTTTTAAATCATATTCTTACGATCTAAAATTTAATCTTATTAAAAATTTACCTCTGATGACATTTTAGCAATCATATTATTTTTGGAAATATTAAAATCATAGCAGTCTTTAAATTAAGAAGGAAGCCAATAATTGCTTCTGTGATAGAGGTGTTTAACTCAGCTCTGAGTCATTTCAATGAGTCAGATCGCATGGGTTTGACCCTTCGAGCTACAGTGCCTCGACTAGTAGTTTTTCTCACTCAGTTTTTTTCAGGCGTCGCTAGCGAGTGTAGCTAGCGACGCCGTAAAATATTTGTATGGAAAACCCTCACAGCGCCTCTAGCCGATCAGTGTTGCCAGACGTTTTGAACGAGTGATCATACGATGGGTACATACAAAGTCGTTTTCCATTACTAGTGTAATCATCATCATCCAGTATTCGTCCACTGCTGACATAGGCCCCTTTTAGTGAACGCCCACGGACTAGTGTAATAAAGAATCAAAATTACAAAATTAAGATTCTTTATCTTTACACAGAGTTTACTGTTATAATAAAAAGCTACTCGTAAAGTGTGCTCATATATTTAACATTTATCATGTTGGAGAAATATCAATACAACTTCAAAAGCGTTTTATATGATTTTCATCTATCTGTTTGACCATTTCTTTAGATCGTTGAACACAATCGCCGTATTTACATATGAACATATTCTTTGAGTGTCCATTAAAAATTACGATTTTTTATGTGATTGATTAAAACATTATCATTCGCTCGGTGTCTCGGACAAGTATGTGTAAGGATGTGTTCTGTTGCGATATTCGCATTCTGGGTGATATTCCAGACTTTGGCTGCTTCACTGAATTGATGATTCATCTCGATTTCATGAATTCTAACACGGACTTTGTATCCGCTAATTTGATTGACCACGGCTTGTTATTTGGGACCTCGATATCACCTATAATGTTGGACTACTGCATTATATGTTAATAAAAAATGTAATATTACATCGACTAAAATAATATAATAATAATAAATTAATGTACCTAGAAAAAACGACTAATTACTGATAATTGTAGATAGTGTACCTTAGAAAATAGAAACCGATAGCTAAGCCTGAGGCATGCACAGCTGTTAGAAAGGGGATCGGACAGTAATCGAAAAAATAAAAACAAATTAAAATTAGATAAAAAGTTCATAAAATTTTAACATTTTTCAACTATTATTTACGTAAAATAAATAATAATTTACAATTTTAAGTCAAGAAATAAAATATAATAATATGATATTTATAATCTGTTCCTCATGTCAAAAGAAATGGCAATCACAGTGCGTGACGTCATTTGTGGGTAAGAATAATGTAAACAATACATAGTGTGATACTTCTACGACTAAAATTGCTTTTAAAACAGGATAAATAAACTACCAATTTAAAATTGCCGCAAGTGGTAGTTAGTTGTTTCTTCTTGACATTTCTTTAATGTTTACCTTTTCGTGTTACATCAATAAATAATAACTTGGAGTAATTACAGATGTATTCGTACATTGAGGTACGGCACACCAACGCCACGTTTTTCCTTTCCATATTATTATTATATAAATATTATTTTGTTCTTTGTTTACACACGAATGACGTCACGCGATCAAGTGATATAAAGCACTGTATTCGCGGCAATTTTAAACATTTAATATTGAAACAACGTTTTGGATACATAAGAAGCTTTATTTTAATAAAATTATTTTTTTATGGGGATAAGTGTCAATGAGAATTAATTTTAAAACACTTTTTGAAAAGTTGTCCAGTCTACTAGGTACCTAGTTGTTGTAATAATACAGTCTAACATAACCTAACCTATACATAACTTCGACCTTATACCTATATCGTGGCTATGCAATTGTCTATCGAACAATACCACTAATTTGGAACTTGTAACGGTTCATCAAGTTGGGCCCCATGATTTATTGGAGATGGTCGATTTCCCATAAGAAATAAGTACACTACCACTGCTATGGGGAAAAAATAATTGATTATGATGGTAACACCATTTTACCGTAACTGTCATGGCCGCTCATGGAACTAATATGTCAAACGTCGTTACACTTCGTAAGTATACTTACTACTTCCATGTGGCCGCTACATGTTTTCACACATTTTCGGGATTAAAGAGGCGAGTTAGCCTTTTCCTTTTCACAAAAACTACGCACGGATCGGATAGCACATTTTTTCTACTGGTGCTTTGAATCCTTTTTGGCATTATTTACGATTAAATAATTACCGATGCAATAGAATAGCAGAGGAACGACGTAACGTAGGGATGTTGAAAAAATATCGAGATATCGATATTATTTTTTCAATATATCGATATTTTTGAGCGATATTTAATGTTTCGATATATCGATGTATCGATATAAAATTCCAAGTATCGAAAAGGTATCAAAATCGTTATTTTTTTCAGAACAATAAACCGACCAACTTAAAACTAAATTTGTAACCTTTTAAAAATTTATGTTAAAAGATTACAAATGACCTTTTTTTTTTGGCTGTTTTATAATTTAGTTTTAAGTTGGCCGATATATCGATATATCGATATTTTAAAAAAATATAAATATCGATATTGATTTTTTTTTTTAAAATATCGATACGATATATATCGATATTTTTTGAATTTCCGACATCCCTAACGTAACGATTGACACACTTGACAGCGAGAAATACCAACCCAACGGCAACTTAAGATGACATATGTCAGCGTCAGAGGTAAAACAACTGTGAACGTACAGTACCTACTTGTCATTTCAATTTTCATGATTTCACATTCACAAGTCGATGTTTGATGCGTAACTAACTACCTGTCATTTTTGACTACAGTTATTATTACACAGTACACTTATTCCTCTTATTTTCACTTCTCTACCTCTATTGTAGTTGAATCCACTGAGTGAGACTGACAGTGTCACAGTGTGTCGCATGCGTGTGTTTAGTATATCTATTGTTTTGTATGTTGTGATTGTAATTTTAGTCACAGATTAGAGTAAATTTAATACATACGTACGTTAGAATTTACAATAAATGAGAAGTTCATTTTGTACATTGAATAATCGAGTTTACATGGTTTACGAGTGATGTGCGGACAATAAAAAAAACTATTAATTATTTATCATGACGTGATTTATTTCGGCAAACATTTTACTTGTAAATCTTTTTTTTATATTTATCCGTATGTGTGCCCTCAAGTAGATACGAAGACAATAAAGTTGTAAAATGATATGCAAATTCAAAAAAATAAAAATAAGATTCTGGCTGTGTCAATGACAAAAATAATTTCTTGTTTCTGTGATAAATATTATAAGTTCTTAGTATTCATTACTACTTTATTTAAAAATGACTGTAACATACACCGGTGAGGTAGCAACATGTCGCGGATTCGGCACATTCCTTAAAGTTTTATACAGGTAAGAGCCTTTAAATGTTTTTCTAAATGATTATAATATTTGTTTCTCGCTCGCCAATCTTTTTGTCCGGCCTGAAGTTGGCGCAAGGTACACAGGCACAGGGCACAGGTCTTTTCTCCAAATGAGAGGGGTTGGGGTATAGTTTGATCCACCACGCTGGCCTAGTGCGGGCTGGCCGACTTCACACGCCGTGCGCCGTCGAGAACATCTCTCTTTGCGATGTTTTCCTTCACCGTTGTAAGCAACGTACAGTTCTCGCCAATCTTTTTGTCCGGTCTGAAGTTAACGCGAGCCAACTTCGACCCGGCCGTAAAAATCGGAAAAAGAAAATTTTTACGGCCGGGTTGAAGTTAGCTCGTGCCAAATTCAAGCCGGACATGAAATATTGATGAGAACTGTAATAATATTTAATCTATTAAATACACACATGATTATGAAAAGTCAGAAGTGCGTGCCTTGCATTCGAACTTACGACCAGCCTACTGACCCTACAACTTGGCAGTCCAGTGGTCATATCCCTAGGCTATCGATGCTTACAATTTTTAATTTATGAAATCAAAGTTTTAATATTTATAAAAGTTGTAAATAAATGATAGGTATTTAATTAATATTATTTTTCAGAAGATTATATTATTTCAGTTTTAACTTTGCAACTAGTAGTTTCGGTTTAGTTTCAATGTGCCAACATTACGCACGCACGACACGTGCTTGCGTTCTTTTTCTCCTAGTTTTCTAATTTGTCTCTAAAAACTTAGTTGAAAGAAAATATAGTCCATGACTCGGAAATGTAACGTTTTTAACCATGTAACGACATGGTTACAACATTACGATTTTTTTTTATTACATTACAATAATTACAAGTAACGTTTTGGCTACACTGCTAACTACTGCAAACAGTGAACGTCTTAACTTATCACAGATTATAAAATATCGATAGGGAAAGTCGTCATAGAATCGGACGTCTACCTAATTATCGTTAGGATTTTTGTAGAGATTCTAACTAAAACAGAATAGGTATTTACGATTAATTACGATTTAGTTAATTGTTCTGTTTACAAACGTACGTCGTACGTAATACATAGTTGTTCATTTGTTATTCGAGGTTCCGAATTTGTGTATGAAGTCTTTCAAAGTTAATTTACAGTTCTCGCCAAACTTTTTGTCCGGGTTGAAGTTGAATTAGATTGTAATAAATAAAAATGAAAGCTCGCTTTGGTTTGGCGAGAACTGTAACATCGTAAATGATGATGTCAAAACGGGCGCCTCTTATTTTATGACAACAAATATAGACTACGTATTTTCTTATATTGTCATAAATTTAATAATGTTGTAATTAAAGCTATTATTCAGAGACGAGACTTACAGCATGAACTTACGCTTCCGTATGTCAAATTGTAATACAAATTTGACATACGGAAGCGTTACTTTACGCTTAGCTTCCTCTCTGAATATTAGCCTAAGTGCTTACCTACTTGGACGACGTAAATAAGCAAACAATGAGACGCTGACTTCTATCCTCATGAGGGTTGCCAGGGCTTAAAACCGAAGAGCTGGCGAACATTTGGGTAATAATGTCGGACACCCCTAAGACATGCTAACTGTAACTAGTAACTAGTCCGCTTGCTTGCGCTACCAATACTCGGCGGGGCGATTATTGCTATCAAATCGCAAACTAATTTTGGAAAACCGAATGGTAGGTAATTCCCCAAATTAGCGTGTCAAAACTTAAAATCTATTCAACTACTAGGTACTTAAATGAAAAAAATAAAAATACATATACATATGTAGGTATTAACTCTATCCCTTTATCTATCACGAATGGATGAATTTCCAGAAGCGTTGGCAGAGGGAGGCCTATATTAGAAATACAAATGTACACCCACAGTTTGCCGTTATGTTTAGGTCCCATGTAATAGAGGGCGAGCCTATTGACAATTTGACATTAACGGGGTAAAAATCCAAACACCGAGCTACTACTGAGAATTACATAGAAAACCCAATAACAACTGAAATCGAACATCGAACCCAGGAATTCAAGCGTAGAAGTCGCGTTTGAAACTATTAGACCAAGGAGGCAGTCTTAAGTACTAACTATACTAAGTAGGTAACTAAGATGTACACTTAATTTGCTGACTTCAATATTAATTATGGTACCTACTTTGTCCTTTCCCTTCCAACTTTCCATCATGTACCTACCTACTTATTTTCGATAGGTAATATAAAATCAAACTTTCACATTTATAATATTAGTAGGATTAGTGGGATAGGACTAGTGTGATTAGAAATTACATAACGGACACTCGTAAATTGTGACAACTGGTGACACGTCATGTGAAATACCTAGTAGGTACTTAATGCTAAATCATGTAGCTAATTGGCCTGCCTGCCGCACTTTGCGCATACCTACAATCATTTTTTGAAGTCCCGCAGACGTACTACAACTAACAGCCCTTTCACACAGCAGTCCAATTTTTTGCAGGATACCGTTTTCTGCAGGATCCCGGTTGATGGCGAATGTGTTTATATGCTGGCGTTCACACGAGCATCCCGCATGCGGGATCCTGCAAAAAACCGATCCGGTCGAATTGTGCCATTCGGTTTTGTCACTGGAAACTGGATCCGTAGTCCAGTCAAAAGCGGGATCCCGTTTAATCACACATATATTTCAATAGTAGTGTTCACACAGCAGTCTAGTTTTGCGGGACCAGTTTTTTACTGAATTCTGCAAAACTGAACTGCCATGTGAACAAAGCGTCCAGTTTTGCAGGATACCGTAAAAAACCGCTCCTGCAAAACTGGACTGCCGTGTGAAAGGGCTGTAAGATTAGCCACTTATATTCATTGGACGAGGCTGGACATAATTAACCCGGGTTCGGACTCTCCCCCGACGTTCTTTTAGCGATGTTCGAGTATAGATGAAAGTAAGGCTTTTAGCTCATCCTGCTAAAAAAACCCTTTCCACCCGCGTGAAAAGTATCTAGTATAGGTATATTGTAACCATGATTTTAGCAAATGGAAATAGTTATGATTACAATGAACTGTATTTTCTTATGATAACCGCAGTGTTTAAACAGTATAATTAATTGTTTCTTAGGGAGGTGGTTCAATGACGTGATAAGTAGTGATAACATCTGTAACAAACCTCAGTAGCAGTAGCAGTAAATCGTTTCTGGCTAAGGTAAAGCAAAATAGAGATAGGCTTATATTCAGAGACGAAACTAAGCGTAAACTTACACTTCCCTATGTCAAATTGTAATACAAATTTGACATACGGAAGCATTACTTTACGCTTAGCATCGTCTCTGAATATTAGCCTAAAATTACCCATCATGAAAGAGGCAGGTTTATGTAGGTAGGTACATTGTTGATCGAATGTCATTTACCCTGCTAGCTAAGGTCGCATGTTTATTTCGTCAATGGAAACTGCCACGGTGTTTGCTTACTAACTGTTTACATTGGCTCTTAAATTCAGCCTTGTGTGTGGAAATGAGGTTTTTATCAAATGACTAAACGACATAAGAAAAAAAAAGTCCTTATACATATGTATAATTATTGCAAATGTTTAACTATTAGCGGATAATTATGTGCGTAATGGAATCTTGGGACAATAGAAGTATAAATGTTTAATATTTTTTCTGTTTTTGTGGAAGGAACCGGTTTTATTACCTAGATAATAACAAGAAAATTATAAAAAAATATGTACCTAGTAGGTAGTACCTCTGTAGCACTAGCATTGACCTATGGCGATTTCATTCTGATAGGAAGCATATGAGAGGTAACAATGTGAAGTTGTTGTGTTGGCACTAATATAAGTATTAATACACAATAATTATAAATATGTAGTCAAATGGAACCAATAATCTTCAGCATTGATAGTTGGAACTAAATTAAAGCACTTGTGAACTCGCGAGTCGTGCTCATAGTTACTTACTTCAAGTGCTAACAACGCTAAGTGCATCGACACTACTTTAGTTGTTATGTGCTGTAATGTTAATAGAATTAATTTATATACACTTTTACGATATTAGTCCGTATATGCTGTAAACTTTGGCTTCATTACCGATAGTTACGCGGCCAAAAGCAAAGGACTCTACAGAACAAACGACAAACGAATATCAAGAGAACTAACTAATAACTATCACGTAACCATCGTGGTACCGACCGCGTCTGACCTACGATTGCATGATCAATCATAGATTATCTATGTCGTAAGTAAATAATATATTATACTTATACGAGTTATTTCGGTCGGATACCTGATTTTAGCTATTCGCCTCTTCCCCTGTGGCTTTTTTCACATCCTCATGAGGAGGCGGCAGGGTGTGTATGTCGGACTCATACCGACTAAAACCGCACTTACCCTTTTGCGTCATGACCATTGGGATCAGGAACATTCACCACGGTCCACGACCATGACAGGATGTACTCATTGGCATGGAATTATAGTCAAAAAAATATATTAGGTATAAAGACGTAGGTTTATAGTAGGTAAGTGATCTTTTCTCAACACTATTGAAAATGCAGAGGACGTTTTTATATACAGTATAGGTCATCGCTCGTGCAGATCGATAAAATATCGCCGCAATTACTGACTTGGAGACTTGTACGCATAGTAAGACTTCACCTTATTGTTTCGCACATACAATATATATTTATAATGTGCCTACCTGCATAATATATAACTGTTGCCTACCCAGTTTAAAAATTAGATTATCAATTACTATGCGGGTACACAACTGGAAAACGTCAAAGGCATATTATTTCACTTTCAGTCGTAGCACGACATGTTTTACTCTATATTATGTCTATAAGGTGACTAATCTTTTCTAAATGTGTCATGTGTCACAAGAAAAAAGAACACTTTCATGACTGGATTGAGGAGGACGCGTGTTTGACTGGTAAATATAGCAATGCAAACAGGTGGGGCAATTCTGTCAGTATAAGCAACTCGGTTTTATCATTTCTTACACAAATTATAATATGTACAATTGTACATACCTAGATAGAATAAACAATGGTTAGTGTAGTCCGTAACTTTTTTCAGTAAAGGCTAATAAAATAAGGGTGAATTTATGAATTACGAGTCACTTTGACTTTATTTTTGCATTGCGTTAATCTAGTTTAATTTCGTTGGCACGTTTAAGCAGAAATTAGTACCTATTGTAATAGGGGAACTGGAAAGAAATCCATTATTTTGTAATAACGACGTTCCGAAGTTGCTTGTAGAATTGGTGCTAAAACATGTTGTCACAGTCTATAATATAACTTATCATGATGGTCATGGTAATCTTTGAGATAAAGGTTTATTAGAGGTATTTTAATTTAACACTCATCGTTTTGTAATTAAGTAAATTAGAACGATTTCTGCCACTTCCTTTTATTTCAATAATTCGAAATCGGATGAAAAACAACCTTTCGTCACCACTTATGCGAGCACAGTGAAATAAACTATTTTTTAAGGGTCCGTCCTACAAATCGACCCATTTTGATCATCGATTGCAAGGAACCGAATAGGGGAAAATAAAAACTCAGCCATGAATTGAAAAGAACAGTTCCTTTTATGTTAGAGAGCCAAAGTGGATTTTTAAATTATTTCCATATTAGTGGTAAATCACGAATATTGACAACTCTTTTTCCGAAAAGTTGCGTTCGAGTGACGTTTGATCGTCGCTAGCCAAGAAACTATAAGTAATTATGAATGTAAAAAATATGTATTAAATACAGTACATACTCTTCTTTTAGAGAGCCAGGTTACTTTTTTCAAGTTTTATACAAAATATACCAGAAAAAAATGATGAAATAATGTTATTTTTGGAAAACTTCCAGTCAAATATGTATTTTTTTCTATTTTTTAGAGGCACTTACGAAATTTAAAAAATGGTGTATTAAACTTAAGCTATCCTTTAAATAGAACGTAAATTTATATTTTCAAACAAGTAATATTTTCACTGTGAAAATAATAGATACATTGAGCTATATTATCGAGCGCAAAAACTCGATCGCGCCAGTAACCATCGGGCCGTCATTTATTTGTGATAATTATTATTGAAAAGATCAAAATTGTTTATACGATACTACGCCCAACCTCGAGCCGTAACATAGAACTCGATTGAATCAAATTTTGAAAAATTGAGTCAAATTTGTGCACGGCCTCTTAAATGTCTACGAATTACAGATTTTTATAAAAATTTTTAGATATAATAAGAATAAGATAAATATTTTTATACCTGATATAGTGGAAATAATATACATATTATATAGGTTTAGGTACAGGCTAAACCTATATATTATTTCCACTATATCAGGTTATTAAGAAAAAATATTTTGTCTTTGAAATCTTTATCTAGTTCAATAAAAGGGTAGGATGGGGCTTGGAAAGTGGCATTAAATTGTAGTTACTGTCCAACTCTCCAACGTTTCCGACGTATACGAAGAAATCAATTGCCACATACTTGAAATGGTTTACTTCGTCGTTGCCAGGCAAGGGACATTTATTATTCATTGCACCCTACTGCACTTTCTAGCCCCACGTTTATAGAGTACATTGCACTTTCTTTGTGCTTTTACCGCATAAGTAGGTACCTACCTACCTATGGATCAAAAACTGAATTCTAATCACTTTGTCATTGAATTCAGCTGTTCGTGTTTTGGTTTTGGCATGCTAATTCAATATTAAATGGTTGTCACACCACTCTGACATTATTATTCGTTATTTTGTTCTTGGTGAATAAAAAATCCTTGGCTGTTTGTCAAAATCAGCTACGTGAGATGGGTCATTTTGTGTTACATTTCAGTCTGTATTTCTTTTTACCCGACTGCCGAAGGAGGAGGGTTATGTGTTTGACGTGTATGTATGTATGTCCGTTCCTATGTCCGGTCATAACTACTTAACGGCTCAACCGATTAAGATAAATTACACCTCATTAGATTCGTCTTGATGACACGAGTGTCACTGGGTACATGAAATTAAAAAAAAACAAAAAAGCGGATTTTATACGCTTTAATGTGTGAACTGATTTTGAAAATTATCCTTAGTTGTACCAATTTTCATTTTAAATTATCTATTAGGATCTATCTAGTGATTCTATGATGATTCATAAACTAAAAAGTAGAAAATAAAATAAATTATTAAATGAAACAAAAACCCGACTGCGTAAAAAATACTAAATAAAAACCAAAAAACAAGCTCTGTGATGTTGGAAAATGTATTGCAGGCGGGACAAGCTGTTCGTTCATAAACAAAATTGTTTCTTTGCTTGTCCCGCCTGCAATACATTTTCCAACATCACAGAGCTTGTTTTTTGGTTTTTATTTTGTATTTTTTAACAATTGTCCTCTGGATAGTCAAACGACTATAATAATGCCAATAAAACACTAACACAATAAGTTAGTACCTACTTATATTATGCGCCTAGGGTGCACTTTAAGACGACGCATTGAAGATTTGGGGGTCATGGATCTTAATATTTCTCAGCCATTACAAAACATACGGATCTGATTTTTACATATGTCATTATTCATGTCTTTAGCTATAAATTTGTAGTACAGAAACACGATCGTTTAAACTTTACTGCAGAGAAAAAAATTTTGAAGACAGCTCTTCAAAAACATGGATTCGCATTTTATGAAGAAACGGAACGGATTTAAATCTTCAAATTTTCAGTATAGATAAGTTTCAACAGACTCTTTGAAATGGTAATTGGATTTTTTAAAATACACTTTAGATTAGATTTTAAACGAGAAAAACCGTTTTGGCGCATACGACTTTCCACTATAAGCTAGTTTGCACTTGTTTTTGTATGGAGAATGCCTCCTGTCAGTCCGCCACGGACTGTTATCAGCGCCGGGTCTGTGTCAGATGAGCTCCCACGACCAGTAAAAGCTGACCTTTCAGTGTACGGGAAGCCTATACAATGTAAATGCTTATTAGACTGGACTTTATAAATTGACAATCGGTAAAATAGAACAAAGCTAAATGGAGTCGTCTTTGGACTAGACATGAGCGCCGATGGCCAATTTCACGGCGGCGGCGTGGCCAAAAAATTTCCACGGCGGCGGCGGCGTCGCGGCGGCGCGGCGTGGCCGGCCGTGGGCCATAGTATTTTTTGATAAGGGAGAGATTTCTTAAAAATAGCATAACGAAAATCATACTGTTGTCACCAAAAAAGCTTTTTATAGGAGCATAATATTTTTTTAATTACAATTTTGCAGTATTCTAAATAATAAGTTGGGTTATTTTTAATGAAGGAAAAAATCGGCGGGCGGGCAGGATTCGAACCTGCGCCTTCTGGTTCGGTACACCAGACGCTCTGACCACTAATTTTTTCCTTCATTAAAAATAACTTATAATCTTAGCATGGAAAATGCTTAAAAAATACAAAAAGAATAAGTTGGGATCAGAAAATATTATACCTACCTATAAGAAAATATTTAATTATACATACAAAAAAACGCCGTTTATTCGTTTATGGAGTCTTTGCAAAATATATAACTGAAATAAAACTACTTTTTACGGATCTTATCGCGTTATATTGATATTATTTTATTCCCGACGTTTCGGACCCTTTACAGCGTCCATGGTCACGGGTGACTAAGGTGGTAGGCGTCTTGACGTTTTAATTAGTAACAGCTGCCCTAAATTTTTGTTAGTTATTAGCAATCCGATTCACGCAGAACGAGCTCACCGTATCCTTCGGTCTTGCAGTTTTAGGCTTGGTGTTTTTTTTTTTGATAGGAACAGCAAACAACTTTACATTAAATACATTACGTTAAACAACTTCGAGAGGGAAGGAAGGAGGAAAGGAGGATTCAGCTGGGATGGACTGGCTGCATATTTGGTAAACTTCGACAAGTCTTCTCGCTATCCATTCCACATTGCGTTAAGATGAAAGTCTTCGATGCGCGCGTCCCACCAGTCATGACCTACCCAGCTGAAACGTGAACACTCACGGCGAGACCGGTCCATAAGTTCAAAGTCGCACAGCGAGCTATGGAGACAGCTATGCTCAGAGTCTCTCTGAGGGATAAAATTCGTAACTTGGTTATAATTATGTCAGAGAACCAAAATAACCGACATAGCTTAAAGGATTAGCACGCTGAAGTGGCAATGTCATGTCTTTCGGAGAACCGGCAATCGTTGGAGTAAACGAGTTCTTAGTTGGAGACTGCGTCTAGGCAGGCGTAGAGTAGGACGCCCGCCGGCCAGGTGGAGTTACGACCTGCAGAAGGTAGCTGGCAGCAACTGGATGAAAAGAGCTAAAGATCGAGCTCTGTGGCGTTCACTAAAGGCCTACGTCCAGCAGTGAACGAATACGGGCTGATGATGAATCTAAAATAAGGTTCCAAGCAGGTGGTAGGACCCAGCCATCTTCTATCTATTGAAATTTGGGTGTTTTTTAATTTCGATAGCTCCACAAATCATCCTGGGTAGGAATCGGTTAACTTTTGCGAGGACTTGTGGTTTATCAAATCTGATGTAATGCCGGGCCTTGTCAAGGGTTCATAAATTGCAGACTTTCCGGAACGGCGGAGTTTGACATTAGCTATGTGTTCTTTTACGCGGGTCCCTACGCTTCGTTTAGTTTGGCCTATGTAAGAGAGACCACCAAAAGCAGTGATAGCCTAGGGGTATGACCACTGGACTGCCAAGTCAAAGGACTCGAGTTCGAATCCAAGGCACGCACCTCTGACTTTTCGAAATCATGTGCGTAATTATCACTCGCTTTAACGGTGAAGGAAAACATCGTGAGGAAACCTGCATGCCTGAGAGGTTTTCTCGACGGCGGGCGTGTGAAGTCTGCCAACCCGCATTAGGCTAGCGTGGTGGACTATAGCCTAATCCCTCTCATACTAAGAGGAGACCCGTGCCCAGCAGTGGGACAGTATATGGGTTGATTATTATTATTATTATTAAGAGAGACCACAGTCACAATCAAGCTTCTATACTCCTGCATTATATAGAGGTAGTGACACTTCACAGGTGGTAAAAACTGACTGATCGCCTTCAGCGGCTTGTTTTAATTGAAGCACGCTTGTGGCCAATCTTGTCAGTGACTCCGCTCACATATGGTACTACTGCAGGTAAGCGCTCGACTGTGGTACGATTCACGGTTTCTGTGACCTGCAGTACCACGTGTGAGTCACTGGCGCGGCTAGGGTTGTCAGGTCGCCAAACCGGACAATTATAATAGCCGAACAGACCAGCCGGTTCAGCCGGACATTTGGGTAAAAAAGCCAGACATCCCTGAGGGTGACTGCGGGAGCGTCCGAAAGTCGACTCGCCTACTCGCCTTCGCTCGGCTACTTGGCCGGACAGGCAATCAAAAAGCTTAACTATGTCCGGCTTTATCCGGACGCCTGGCAACGCTAGGCGCGGCGAAGGGACGCGGTCGGGCCGGTCGTGCGCGCGAGAAAGCAAGCTGCGGCGGCGCGCCGCGTGCTACACTCGGCGGCGGCGCGCCGACATGAACTCACGGCGACGGCGGCGCGCCGGCGCGGCGCTCATATCTACTTTGGACTTATGCGAATATAAAAAAATATTATCACATTTAATATATTTTCAATGTATTTCAGGTAACCAGGTCTATAAATCAACATACAATAACGTAAAAAAAAACAAAATTAAATCAAAAAAATTAAGCGACTGGGAACTTTCATGGAAAATGCTGCCTTATCCCTTTGAGATATAAAAAAATAATGTATGTTAGAGTTGTTCCTTTTTGATAGGCCTATAAAAAAGTTCCCGATACCATAAGTGTATCTTTTAAAGATAGCTTTCTATACCCATTCTAATGTTTAAAAAAATGGTTACATTATTTAATGTGGTCTATCTTTAAACCATTGATGGTTTTCTTCGACAATCTTCCATCTCCATCATCAGGTTAACGTTAGGTGTTTATTATGTTGTAACATGGAATTAATTAAGCTCAAACACGAGGTAGCTGCTGTAAACCATTAAGGGTTTTCTTCGACTGTCTTCCGTCTCCATCATCAGGTCACCTTTAGATGTCCATTATGTTGTAAGGTCATTAGGACTACATAACTGTGCTAAGTTTCATCACAATCGGTTCTCAAGTAAAAATTTGAAAGAGTTCATTTCAAGGGTAGTAAAAACATATACAATTATGAATATACAGACGAATATAAAACCTGCTCCGGTTCTTCGTCGGTTAAAAAAATTAATGCATACCTATATGCTCTGCTGTCTGTGCAAAGCTGGGCAGGTCGTTACTCGCTAATAAATAATAATATAAACTAGAAGGTACAAGTAAGTACCTGGGCTTGCGAGCTCTGCCTGGACGAAAGTTGGTTAAGACTAGACCAAACGTTAGCCCGAATTCCACGCATTTATTAAATTTACATAAATAGCACGGTGTCTTCCCAGACATTAAAAAAAATAACATAAGTTTAAGCTCTGGTAACTCTGATAAAAACTATTTCTATACACTTTTACACACTACAACTAAGCCTATTAAGTAATATACATTTCTAATAACAATGTGTGATCCTAATAGGAACGGTAGACCATTTTGTCTTATTCTGGTTTACATAGGAAGAAAAAATACCGAATACCGACACCAATTTTCATATATTACTTAACATAATATCACGTCCGCGCCTGTATTCGTCAAGGGTTATGGCGATAAACTGAGATATACTAATGTAACTAAAAGTTTGCTGGTATGTGTAGGTCCCATGTAAGAGGTGGTGAACCATTTGCCATCAAATTATTACCTACCTACAAAGCTTAGGATGTACCTAGTACATCCTAAGCTTGGCTTTGTGACTGATTACATAAAACGACTGAATGATCACCGTCTTAGCTTTTTCTCAATTATGTAGGGATAGGCTTCCAATGTAACCAATGCCGCAGAATACCAATATTTTACACGAACACGAAGTGACTGCAGTCAGACATATATGCTTCTAAATTTCTGGGCAGTACCAATATTCGAAGGATATTCGAAGTTGTCAGGCTTTCTTGGGCTTTTGACTACCACTAACGATTGTCATAGTTGTCTGTATTCGTTCGTTCGTTAGGGGACATTTTATACAGCACCATCAGTCCCAAAATTAGTAGAGCACTAGACAATAGAAATAATACTTAAATAGTTTTTTTTTATATATTTATAAATACTTAAGAAATACCCAGACCAACACAAACCATTATTTTCATCACACATATTTGTGTCTTGTAGGAATCTAGCCCTTGACAACAGGGAACGAGCGCTTTACGACGTGCTCACCGAGGCACGGAGGGGTCTCGGTATGTTAAAAATGGTCACCAGTATAATTATACACACACATCATCACACAAAACGGCTCATAACTCAGTTATGAGCTCCAGAAACGACTGTATGTGTTGCCATATTTAAAATTTTATAATTTTTGTTTAAGTATCTTTTGTAGATAGCAGCAGTATGACAACCATGAAAAATGTAAACCATTTTATATTATCGACTTATAAATTTATTAGCATGCTATTTTGACATCTTACCTTTAATTAGAAATCTTAAAATATACATTTAACGTTAGGTACATAATAATTTAATTATGTAATTTTTAATTCCTAGCGGTCTGTCCCGACTTCACACGGGTAGACATTACCGGGACTAGCATACAACTACTACGTACTATAGTAGCTCCTTAGTACCACGTTCCTACATCCATTTTTAAAACGCAGACATACCTAATTCAATTTTTATCAATATTTTTTGTTCTCAAAATATATGTAAGAAGCCTATAGACCGTCGGTAAACAAGTGATGGGTGCGTAATTCTTGGGTTCCTGATGAATACCTACGCGACGCCGCGCCGCCGCCGAGCGCTTTCTTTATCGCGGCCATGTTTGAGTTAGTAATAAACCAGCCTTACATTAGACGCACTCCATTCATATTAGTTCCGCAGTACTACCATACTTATGGAGCGGATGGGTAACTTCAATAGTTAAGAATAGGAAGGTGGTAGCGTCCCAGATTCTAAAGGTGACTGGAATTGAGACGCCAAGCGAGCATGTGAAGTACGTAGCCATTTTAACCAAAAATTGTTCTGTCCATCTGGTCATGGAGCTAATTATTATTATTATATAATCGTTGACCTCTGGGAACAACCCCTTAAAATATCCATTTAACATTACACAAAATAATTGTTCAAATTAATATTCTTGGAACAAAAATAAAGATAGTAAGCGCGACTCTAAGACGTCTCTGTTCCACAGCGCGAGCCTACGATCGCAAACCACGAAGTATTTGCGGGGTGTAAGAGGATGGCGCGGTGCGGGGGTCCGATTTCAGATTCATAGTTTGTCAATGCCTCGCCTTAATCTTAAAATGCAGCTTATGACTGTCTAACAGTTAGACACTAGTTAGACTCTAACTAGTCCAACGCTGGCCGCGTAACTTACGTACTTAATTAATTATTCGATAACTAATTAAGATCAGACAACTCTCCGTTTAAGAAGGTAGTACGTACAAATCCACCACGTTGCCAGACGGTGGGTTGGAACTGGAACCCTGGAACACTTCACCCTAATTCAAGATCAAGATCTGTATGGAGATCGGTCCATAGATGTTCATATTTTATTTAGGACTACTTTGTCTTGTAAAACAGTCAATAAATCTTCAACATGCGAAGGTAGAGGCGCGTGCTGCTCGGATTCGAATGTGAACAGCAAGACAGTGACCGCTCTAACGGCACCTTGTAGCTTTTGCCGCTTATAGTTGAACTAATTTTGTTATAAATGTTGCTGTCCGACTATTGAGGTTTTTGTAAGCCAATCCTCTGATAAGGTACAATAAATTTTTTCCCTAAATAACTTCTGTTATAGTAAGTGAACATCTGTCAGTAGGTACCTATCTGTCCTTATTTTACGGACGTAGGGCGGTGTACCCACTATTCGGGTCGATGCTGGAAATATTTTGGACAGATAGCAGTCAGCCGTCTATAATCGGTTTAATCAAAAAAGGTAACAGACCGACAGAAATATTTTCATATTTGTGATAATAGCCTTTGCCCGTGACTAACGTTTACGTAGAAGTTGAATTTTTGCCCCGATTTTGCAACATTTTTAAATGATAATGGGCTCCTATTGGTCGTGGCGTCATGATATTATACCCTATAGCCTTCCTCGATCGAAGGGCTATCTAACACTGCAAGATTTTTTCAAATCGGACCAGTAGTTCCTGGGATTAGCTTATTCAACAAAACAAACAAACTCTTCAGATTTATAATATTAGTATAGATTAGTATGGATATTTACTTGGTACGGATTTAATCGTATTTTTCTATGTTTATTATTAAGAATCTGTAAATAAAATAGGTACATAATTATGTACAAACATGTCTGTTACAACCTGCTGTAACTATTACAGTGGAAGGCATTACATTTTTGTTCAGATTATACGTTCTGATATGATTCTAATCAACGATTGCATTGAGAAACGATTGGTAATCAACGAGATGACTTTAATAACCTTTGCTTGCTGTGATAGTTTTTGTTACTGGATCGCAGGCTAAAAATATACGGGAACTTTCTATAAGGCCGACTAGACCCAGGTCTGGGTTGGTCAGATATATCTACGCTAAAGGAAAATTAAAAGGTTAAACGGCGTAAGGCGGCTGAAACTGCTAGGTGCTAGCCCGCCTATGTTATTAATTTACCGCGAGGCTTCTTTTCAAAATATTAATTTTACTAGGCGTGAGCGTTCTCTTGCATACTTCATTGTAAACAACCACTCTCGTGTAATCCTACCTAAGTACTATGAAATTTAAATGTGTGGTAAGTATAAATAATTTAAAGTAGATCTACGTTTCCAAATAATCTTGTAAAAAGCCAACTTCGGGGAAAATGAATATAGGTAATACCGGTTTCCGATTATTATAAGTCGACCTACAAATTATATCAATGATAACAAATGACTCCAATGATAACATAGAACTACATACAAAATCAATTTGCAATTCATAATATAGACGACTACATTGCCTGGACTGCATGGCTATGAATGATTACGGAATACCTGTCAGTCTCTTGTGTGTGCGACAAATGTTCTGCTTGAGTTATTGTAAAGTTGCCGCATTTCCTATTCGTCACACTTTTGTCACACGTAAGTTCCATACATTAATTGTAAACTCGTCACAACCATAAAAAGTATGTAAGTATTTGTCATAGGTAGATACAAGTTGTTGTAAGCTCGACACACATTTTCACTTTATTCAATTTTTGAAGAAAGTACCGTTACCAAACAAATTTTCAACTCTAAGTGGTCGTGTTATGTGGTTATCGATGTGGTCTTGTGGTTAGAGCACCAGACTGTTGATCACGAGGTCGTGGGTTCGATTCCCACAAGACAAAAACCTTTATGTGAGTGTTCGTTTGTCTCGGTGTTTCTTATGTATTATTTTTATTTTTTTTTATTGTGGAAAACAGTAGTATATTGAATATTACACATAGCAATAAATTAATACAAGTATCAAAAAGGTACCTATACTACTCGCGACGTTATCCACAGGTTACCATACAAAACAGCCAACTCTTAATAAGGGCAATTTTAACGTTGTTATGTAGTCTTAACACAAGCTAAAAACTAGGAACTAGTTATTAATACAAACAGTCATGGCATTAACAAGTATAATGAAGGGACTTTCATTAAGCGCTTCGTATCTTTAAATTTAAATAAAACAACGTGTGTATGAGATATCACAGATTTTTTTATTCGTTTGTAAAGCCTATCGATGCCCTTATGTATGAAATATAGCATCGTTCAAATCTCGGCCGCAGATTATCTGGGTGGCGCGTGCGCATCCTAAATGTTCAATTTTCCATGACTCTGGCGCATATCATTCAATTCAGGCCAAAAGAAGTTGGTTATGATCGACCTAGCGATCGCCGTTGAAGGTGATGGCGTGGCTAACTTTGTTTCCAAACAAAATGGACCGATGACGCCACCAGCCCAAAATAATTTACACCAAACAGTGATATTTTAAGTGTTCTTGTGTTTCATGTTATCCACATGATATCCTGACACCTTTTTTAATTACGGTGCGCTACGCGATGTGTTCCTGCACATCTACAATTCGACATTCACCAATCACGCAGATTAGAAAGTTGGTGGTAAATCAGCAAGCTGTAGTATATAGTCAATAAATAATCATATTTTTTATTCCTGTGTTTGATTTTTCTGCACTCTCTACGTAGAAAATAAGTGTGACGAGTTTACAATGATCCATCATATTTTGCTGCGATAAAATAAAAGTGTGACGAGTTGACACATACCTTTTCTGTGGCGAATTAACAATTGTGGCAAGTTTACAATAATCTTTCTGCTTTTACCTGAACTAACACTTCCAATCACATTAGCGGGTACTTAGATAAAATCGTGATTGTGGTCCGACGATTGAGTCATTTATGGATGTTTGTAGTCAAATGTGGAACGTGGTTGTGATACTCATTCTCAGTAAACTAACGCATTTGACAACAACGTGTCAAGGAGACTACAATTTACACTCGCAGTGTTTCTATAAATTTACATAAATGTAGAATTTTAAATATTATGAAATTGGTAAATCTTTCTGTTTATGCATATTAGAACTATATGAGTGTTTAGTTAGATCCTCCCACACTGCGGCACAAACCAAAACCGCAGCGTAGGATGACGTAATATCCTGTCTGTGTATGAGTAGTTTGACCTTAGTGTATTTAGTGATTGCTAATATTCAGATACTCGGTTAAAAATCTCTTAATTTTGCATAGTACTTAATTAAAACTACAAAATACATACCTACATATTTCTACAAAAGACGCCGAACTACGAAGATATACCTAGGTATGATTATTGCGAATTTTATTTTTTATTTTTTTATACCTCTAAGGTGGCAAATAAACTTACGGCACGCCTGATCGTAAGCAGTTACCGTAGCCTATGGACGCTTGCAACAACAGGGGTTAGTGAGATTGGGATCCTTGACAATCCTAACTGTACGTCTCTGACCGAGTCAAAATGATCAAGCTGGTATGCTGGTGGGTAGAATCAGCAGATTCCAGGTTCGAATCCTGGCAGGGTCGCCATGTAAGGACGGGCAGATGTTGATTGTTACACGTTCCGTTTATTATCTGCCTATCCTCCTAAACTGATACAGTATATATTCTTATGAACTAGGTAATGCTTAATTACTACGTCACAGTTCAATTTGTTGCATTTTCGCCTGAAGGATAACTAGGCGGATAACTAATTACAAATAACATACAAATACTATCCCCGCATAGTTATGTAATGAGTCTCTTACTTAGTTCTAAAATTGTACTGAAGGTACATAACTTTTTACACGAATTTAATTCACGATAAAAGATAAAATTACCAAGATTGTTTACTAAATAAGACACCTCAGGAAAAACGGGTCATACTACTTTACTCGTTGCGAACCGTTTCGTAAAGCGAGACAATCTGTGTCCGAACAGAGCACATTGCCAGTTGCGCGCGCGCGGCTCCTTTTTTGCGAATTACGTACCTATGTCAAGCAAGAGTCAGTCAGTAGACATTCAATTCTGATTCCGAATGGCGCGGCGTGAAAATAAAGAGACATTTTATGATGCATTATCATATAAAGTGAAACATTCGAAACGAGTTTTTTTTTTAGTGTAAGTGTCTTATTTACTAATATACTTATGCTGAAACAAATAAATAAAAAAGCTAGCACCGGCACTAACACTATTGGTAAAGCTACATTCTAACTAGTGTTTATTATATTAATGAATTTAATATACATCACGTTTTATATTTAAAATGTTCACTGAGGAACACTATTTAAAATTTTAAATGTTACTTAATTAGATTGGTTCTGAGTACCCAGGTAAGTTATTTTTATTAACACTTAGGTATAGTGTAATTTGTCTAGCACGTGGTAGACTAAATAGCCTATAGTCCGCGCGGAACTAGTTGGCCGTGCCTTAGGTATGTGAGCGGCGGGACGGGGGGCGGGGTCGCCTGCGCGCGGTGGTGTGGAGGGGCGGCGGTGCTTGCTTTTGTTCACAGTAGTAACCCGCCGCCTCACCTCCGTCCCTACCTAAGGCGCGGCCAATTAGTTCCGCATGGACTATAATCTCTCTCATTCTGAATAGAGCCCCGTACCCAGCAGTGGGAGACAGTATATGGGCTGATGATGATGATGTTAGAATTGAATTTCCGACTTAGTACCTATCTATGGCTTGGAAGCACTAATGTTAAAGAAATAATTTTCATTACACGGATGTAATAATTTTTATAGGTGTCATATAGGTACTTATTTATTTTGATAAAAGAAATCGGGATTATTTCGACAGGAGTGGAGTGACAATTTAAACCACAAGTAACCAATCACAGAGCATTCACATGAACGTTATTGTATCATAATAACGGACGTGTTTAGTTGTGATCGCGTGCTGCACGACTAATCGGACTAATACACAAACACGACAGCAGCCGTATGCCGTATCTTCGCAGTCAAGGTTAAAACTTAACACCAACGCAATTATTAAACCGATACAATTGGAACTTATTGTTGTAAAGACTTGCGATAAATTAATCCATTGTTTCGTTAGAGACTAATCTGTATTAGACTAATCTGTATTAGATTAGTCTCTTAGCTTGACGAATTGGTGCAGCTAGAATTTTATGAGTAAATGCTGTCATTTGAATTGAGTAAAACACCACTTAACTTCCGCAACACTTTCCTTATATACCTACATCATCACAAATTATCAGCCTTTAGATGTTCAACTATTACTGGACGTAGGCGTCTTCAAGAATAAACAAAATAATAAATTACCTAATTTCATCGGATTCGATAACAGCGCGGCATCACATGGCTCCTTGATGTACATTCTGCGGGTTAGCCACTGAACAGAGTGGACGGGCCTTTACACAGTGCCAGAGCACACTTATTTTATAAACAACGAAGTGTAATTAACACTCAGATGCTGGCTAGAGTCGAGACGTAAATATTTCAATTTAATATGTATTTTATACGGACGCATTCATTATATGAACTTCTTGATTGTACACCGTAACTTTGTTTAGTTTTAAATCTGTAAAGAATTCCTTCTTTCCATTCTTAATTTATTTCTTCAATATACTTTTAATTGTTAACGAAGCATAATTGAATTACATAATAATAATAATTATGATGTATTTAATTTATACGTTCAGTTGGGTTCTATTTCCTTCAGTTATATTTGTCGGTCCTTGATGACGTAATCCTCACATCAAATGTGACGAACGGCTATAAAACCGCTATACGCATACCAAATAATCAAAGATCATTAAATTAGTATGCTTAAGAGTAGGTTTGCCTTCAACAGGATACAGTTTCTTACCACTTATTACCAACTACAACAACTACAATTGCTTTCAAGGATGCTCTATATTTACGCTATGCAGTTTCCATCCTTGTTTCATTGAATCATTCTTAGCTAGTGGTCATAAAAACGGCTACAAATTGTTTGTGGTCTTCATTTAGCATTACAATAAATATTATAACACCTAACACCATGATACAAGATAACAAGGTATGGCACTCCGAGACGGAGGTGATGACGTAGGAGACCATGACTAACACAACTTCTACTTATTTGTAAAATTTTCAGATGGCGTGGAAGTATTTACAAGTTAGTCTGGCTGGATCTCCTTGTATTTCTGCTAGTATACTATGTTCTCAATTTGACGTATCGGTTACTCCTGGATGAAAATTCGAAAAGGTAAGATTTTAAGTAATTATAGGTACAAATACGATTAATTATCTCATTACGTTTCTCAAAAATGTAGTTGCGTGTGGTAGTACTTGCGCAACTTTATGAAAATATCTTGTAATAACTACATACATAAACATTAAAAGATATACGAGACACGACACCCCTTACACTTTTCGAATGTGCACCAGAGCATAGCATGATGCAGAATTACTGATGAATTACTTTCTCTAAAACCTTAAGATGCCTATTGGCTGGCTCCATTTGTAACGTAAAACGATTCCTTAGGTTTAATTTCTTGTAACATAAAATTTTCAAATATCAATTTTTTAATTCCCCACTAAAAACTTTACAGAAAATTAAAGCTAAGTTATTACTAGAAATCTACCTGTTCTGATGTCGTAATTTTTGTTTTATTTATGTTACCGCCACTCACGAGCATTATAATGAACTGCCTCTGCGCACGCTGCAATTGTTTAAATAAGTACTTCAATTAATTTGTATCCAAATGGAACAAAATAACTTGCAATACTTTCCTCACAGGATGTTCGAGGGCGTTGTAAACTACTGCAGTTACCACGGAAATGTGATCCCTCTGTCATTCGTGCTAGGGTTTTATGTTACCGTGGTAATGAACCGCTGGTGGAATCAATACACAACCATACCATGGCCCGACTCTATCGCTGTCTTCGTCTCGGCCACTATACATGGACAGGTATGTATCTAACCCGCCGTAAGCCTTGAGCCATTATTACTATGATTATATTGTTATTCTGATGTAAGTAGGTATATTAATTAAGTACAAATATTTGTACTGAATTACTGATTTCAATCTTCGCCAGATATCATCGGGTCACATCTTAAACTATATTGCGTAATCTATGGCGTACTTATATTATCACATTGACTTATGATGTACAAATAGTTTCATATTATCAGTTTCGTAGCGGATACGGCTGCCAATCTGCAATGTAATGATATAAAATGCAAAATACCGCTTGCCTATAGGTACTTACTTAGCTAGTAATCCACTTAGTAGCCACTCGCTGCATAATAGTTGTCCTATAATTATGTCCCTAAATAAATGTTGTTGACATACACTCCACCGCATGTATAATTTATCACTCATTATCTTCGCTCATTATTCTTCCATTCATCTTTCTTCAAGACTAAGCTATATTGTATGCTTAGGTACGTACCTACTTCTAATTTTGAGTAATCTTATCTCTTCGTACATTACGTGAACAAGATATGCATAACTTTTTGGTGATGCAATGACGGAAACAGCAAAATCTAGCTGATAAATAAAATTTAAGGAAATGTATCTACATTGTTTATCAAAATGTATTATCTACTAAAATGTATTATCCAAGTATCATGAATTGCAATGATATTGTTATTTGTTACGCGTGCCAAGGTTTTTCCTAATCATTATGTTGGATCAGTTAACACATTTTTTTGTATAAAATGTTACATAATCTGTACTTGCGAGGACAGTGGCTACATATTTTATACACATTATCCAAGTATTAGCCTATAATATACTGTAAAATTGTTACCCCTCTTACAATAAATACATTTTCGCGCGATGTAATCGATGATCGACGTAAGTAAAGAACAATTTGTCGCTGGATTGCATAATGGCATACGAAGACCCATGTCCAAGTCAGGATAAACGTCCTGCAAACTCTAAGCTGTTTTTACAGAAACGAAGTTAGAGAAGAGGTTTTATTTCTTTCCAAATAAAATGTATCTTTAACCAAGTCAGTCCTTACATCATTCGAATGCGTTTCTTGCTTTACCATTTTTATTTATATTTCTCCTATCTATCCGTATTTATACAAATACAGAAGCAGTCATACCTAGTCAGATTTGCTAATGAAATGTACTTACAAGTCAGCTTTCTTCTCATTCATACCAACAGGCTGATTGGTGATTAAAGGCCGCCCGCCGCATTGTGTTTTATACATTATGTAAGTAGTATATATGATATAGATCACATTGCGACGGGCGGCATAGTATTTAATATAAAAGTTTACGGTAGGCGCTTACCTACCATTGGATGTAAGTACAATGAACGGCACAAGGGAAAGTCATCGGAAAATTGTCTTGTAGAAATATTTTTGCAAGATATGAAACCGTCTAAAAAATATTTTGATTCCTTTAAGACGGCTGAAACGAACATGCGATCCCTCTGCCCCCCCAAGACTATTCATACTGCTGGTAAAAGCCGCCACTGTGATCACTGTGAGAGAAAGTTTACCTAATTTCCAGGGACAAAAATAGATCGCGTTGCCTCAAACGTTGGTTTACTAAACCTTCTTTTGTATGTTGAATGTGTTATACATTCGAAATACAAGAAGGAAAAGGTTTGTCACAAAATAACAACTTTTACATAGCGTTCGCTTCACTGAAACCGACAAAATATAGTATTGTTTTATTTTATAACTTAGCACAATAGGTTAACTATTTACGATAACTAGTTGACTATTTATTTTTTTATTGTGTAATAAAAAAGACCATAAATAGAGCCGATTATCAAAAACAAAATAAAAATCGGTTAACAAATAAACAAGTTATAAGTATTTTAATTTCATGCTAGAGAAATAATACTTAGTTACAATATCGGATAGTGACGACAAAAGCTTTTTTTTGCGCCTGATGGTAAGCGGTTACCATAGCCTATGGATGCTTGCAACACCAGGGGTATCTCTCGCGTGTTGCCGACCCGAAAAACCTTTTAGAGGTTTATGGAGGATTTACTGCGCCGACAGTTTGAGAGACTTTTCCTCTTACTGCCAGCGCAGCGCATCCTTAGAAGCAGCTCTGGCGACCTTACTCACTGCAGGAACACAACACACAATAAAGTGTGTTATTTGGCTGCAGTTTCCTGTAAGGTGGAGGTACTTCCCCAGATGGGCTGCTCCAGATTTGAGCCATAAATGACTGTGCCCTACCTCTGCATGCGGCTATTCGGGAAAGGGACAGATCATCCCCACTTGTTCTTCTTCCTAGCCTTTTCCCAACCATGTTGGGGTCGGCTTCCAATCTAACCAGGATGCGGCTGAATTTCAGTATTTTACACGGAGCGACTGCTATCAGACCTCCGCAACCCAATTTCTAGGCAATACCGTTATTTGAAGGAAAGACTGGTTGTACGACTTTTTAGGTTTCTGACTACCACTAACGATTGTCATAGGTGTTCGTATGACAACCGGGACCGACGGCTTTATGTGCTTTCCGAGGCACGAAGGGGTGTCGATATGATAAGAATGGTCACCCATCCACAGACTGACCGTGGCAAGTGTAGCTTAACCTTGCAGATCGGTTGATCAGCGTTGTTACAACTTGGCCACGAGCAGATCATTCCCACTCAACCCACCAAAAACTTTAAATACTGTATCTGAGAACTCTATAAGTCGAATTTTTGTTTCTGTACATAAGCAATTTATAATTCATTCTATTTCGCTCAATTATAAATGGTGATTATGCACTCCGTGGAACACGCGCGAAATGAGGCGATTTAGGCGAGTAGGTAGGTAGTAGGATATCTACCTCAAATATAATATAAAAATTTTAAATACATGCTCGTGTTGTGGATGTCGGAGTGTCTGAGCGATGGGCATCTGCTACGAGGTTCGTAGGCTTCGTAGCGTTGTAGCAGATACCACAGAGATGGGAATTCATGAAAAGCCGATGTTAAAAAAATCGTCTCGAGACGTTGTCTGTGGCACGCGGGAACCGATAATATACTTAATTATTAGGGGTCTGAGTTTGATATACAATCGCAAATAGGTAGAATTTGCGCCATCTCCCATACCATCCTTATCCTGAGTGTGCCTATTGTGTCATACGTCGGATTGTTCTGTTGGGTCATTGACTCACTGTCACTGGATACGACTACAGACGATGCCACAGTCTATTGACAGACGATTGATAATATTACGAGTATAGTTACCTATTGTATTCACTAATACCATTGCTAATACTATAGGAAGGAGTACTTAGCGAGCTTAAGCAAGTTTAGTGAGAAAAATTCATGGTCGAGGCACTGATTGAATGATGACACGCTAGCGTTAAAACTATAATTTACACGTACTATATCTTGAAGTATTTTCAGTGAAAAGGAATTAAGGTGTCATGTAAAACACAATGTTAATACATAATATAACAGACGGGACATTATCTAGTTAATCATGTAATTTGAGGACAGGATGAGCGCGGGCGTCTGATGCGGCGGACCATCGTTCGCTACGTGTGTCTCTGCCTTACGATGGTGCTCACGATGATCTCACCCAGAGTCAAGAAACGATTCCCTACGCTTAACAATTTCGTCGATGCTGGTCTGCTACTAGAAAATGAAAAAACTATTCTTGATAATCTGAATGACAAGTTTCCTAAGCCCTCGAAACATTGGTACGAGATTTCATTTTTTTACGTGCTTTGGCAAGAATATATTTTTTTTAAGTTCTAATTTTTTATGTTTTATTGTATAAGGTTGCGGTAATAATATTTTTTTTCTTTTCATTTCTGGAACTAATCAACACCTTTATTTTGACCCAAGTAATAGAATGTTTTTTATTTTTTGTGATTTACGTAATTTCAGGTTACCTATAGTGTGGGCGACTAGTATAGTAACAAGAGCTCGCAAAGAGGGTCGAATACGGGACGATTTTGCAGTAAAGACTATAATAGATGAATTGAACAAATTCAGAGGACAAGCTGGACTCCTTCTTAGTTACGACACTATAAGTGTACCATTAGTGTACACTCAGGTGCGTACCAATTAGTTAAAACATTATAATATTTTTTTTAATGTATAAACCATGGAAATCTGTATTACCTATTCTTTGTACCAAAAAAGAAAAAAATAGAAAACTAAAGGATTCTTATTTTATCAAATTAAAATTTCTATTCACCTTTCAGGTAGTTACCATCGCAGTATATTCATATTTTATAACGTCTGCTTTGGGCAGCCAATGGGTCGACAACAAACTACAACGCAACGATTCCGCTAACATTAGCAATATTGACCTTTACTTCCCTATATTTACTACTCTAGAATTCTTCTTTTATATGGGCTGGCTAAAGGTGGCCGAGTCACTCATTAATCCTTTTGGAGAAGACGACGATGATTTTGAAGTGAACTGGTTGATAGATAGGGATTTACAGGTGAGGCGAATTTTCATATTATTATGCTTTTAGAAGGTATAGCATTTATATTGGCAAAACATCAAATATACACTCATATCTCGTTAGGTTTCATACATGATTGTGGATGAGATGCATCATGAGCATCCGGAACTGATACGAGATCAGTACTGGGATGAAGTGTTCCCGTCAGAGCTGCCGTACACGATAGCGACGGAGAATAACCGCGAAGAGCATCCGGAGCCATCCACAGCACGCGTAGCCGTGCCGGTGCGGCAGCGTAGCATGGTGCTGTCAGCGCCCTCCAACGTCAAGATCGACGAGATGAACCCCTCCAACACCGTGAGTTACAAGTTCGAGCCCCCAGAGGTTAGAGCCGTCCGTTTTATAAGCATGCTGCACGCCCGGATTATATGGAGCTTCGCAGTGTCGGTGTTGAGGTTTATGGTTCCATATTTAATTATTTATACCTTCAATTACATACATGATTGTTTTCCTTGTAAATTTTGTCATCCATAATTCTACTGTGTTTTAGGATTGTGCCTACTTTAGAAAGGTTTCAGGTTTTTTAGTAGTTTTAACTAGTCATTGGAGTAATAGAAAGTCATACTTAATTTATTCATGAGTGGTTACATAAGTACGAAATAATAAGACTATTCTTGAATCACCTCGCTTCATACATTAAATTCGTATATAAATGTCAGTAGGTTTTGATAATCGTAATACTAATAACAACTACCTACTAAGAATTTTGCTTACTATGACTAACAATGTGTAACCTAAACAAACTCCTTTCTTTCTTTAATTTAGATCTTTGTAGATCTACAATTTATTTTAGCGTAATTTATATGAAATAACAATAAGGATTGGTTTTAATAATATTAATAATATCTATATACTTATAGCATAAATATATAATAATATCTGTAGCATAAACCGCATGATGTCTGTACGCTGATTCTAAATATATCGGTGATCTATTGTAACTTATGTCAAGGTCACAATTTACATTTTTTCTAACGTTATTATTGAAAAAGGAATGATTTTATTCAATGTTTTTATATATCGTCTTATGCTGTCATGATTTTACGCTTGTCTTTTACCTACAGTATTTGACAATAATGTTACCTTCTTGTCCGATGTGTTCTAATCTTACTATCTACACTTATTCTAAATGCGTTAGTGGCTGTATATAATAAGCATTGTATTTGTTTTGATTATTTGTGAAATTTTACTACATTGTCATATTATCTTCAAATCAATATCAAAATGATTCTCAACATTTCTTCGTGATATATTCTTAATTAAAAGATTGGGCCATATAAAGGAGTGGAAGGAGGCAAGGGAGGCCTTTGCCCTGCACTAGGGTAGGGCCCATATTGCCTATTATCAAATCAGAATAGACATAGGTGGAATTCGGCCCTGGTTCAGTTTCGAAGTGGACGATTTACCCCCTACCCCGCAGTAGGACCGACCCGCCCGATCGGTCCTACTGCAGGGTTATTTATTACTTCAATATGTCATATTGTGTTCTTGGGTAGAAAGGTATAAGTACCTAATCATACCTACTGAATGACAGCAGAGTGAATATATAAATATTATTTAGATTAAAACAAAACCAGATAGGTACATCCTAGAGATATCATAAATAATCATAAATAAAATTCGTAATACGAACATTGTTTTTCAAATCAAGTTGAAGAGCAACCAATCAGCACTAGGTCAGTTTGGATTATTGTCCTGCCTCTTATCCCTTTCAATCTGAGTGACATTTCTGCATAATCTCACTTTATTATTAACAGCAACTGCAAATGAATGACGACGCTGTGTCAGGCATCCATTTCATCGTGAACCGTGGCAGTAAGCGCGGAAAACGCGATGATAGAAATTCAATGGGCTCTACAAACTCCATGGCTTCGCTACAACAAACACCAATGACGCGAACCAACTCGGTCACCTCAATGTTAAAGAGGTTGTTCTCCAAGGAGGACCAGAGAGGCACACCGGCGACACAGACAGATGGTGGTGGGTATTCGTTGAAACACAATTGGGCTGAAGCACTTTTTATTTTAGATTTACAATACTTATTTTATCATAAAAGATATCTCTGCGTAAACCCGGATAATGGTACCTTATCCCCGATTCGCGATCCGGTTATGCACGCTACCTAGCCACAGGTAGGCTAGGAGAATTTTTCTATTTCCCGAATCTCGATTGCTCTGCCTTGCAATGGGCACTTTCCGAAGTCTACTTTATTATAGTTTAGTACCAATTTTTTATGGCAATATATTTTTATACTAAGTTAAAGTGAATGTAATTTTGTGAGGTAAAATAGCGTGATATTTGTGTGCGGGCAGAGGAATAATCACTAGGTGTAGAGACGGCATCTTCGATTATTATTTTGTTTGCTAGGCTTTTCATCTAAAAAACACATCATTTCAGTAAACAAATTATCATTCATAATTTCCAAGAAGGAAACGCTAAACATAAAAATTAACATTACAGGTTCGCGGTTTACGATATCTGCCAGTAATCCGACCCTGAACAAACCTGCCACGGCCGCCGGAGGTAGTATGAAAATTGCAAAAGAAATCATTGAGGAGGTCGATGAGCAGGCGACCATCACTAGCATGGGGAAACGACCTGAGAACAGGTGATTATACTTTGACATACTTAATTTAGATTTAATCAGTTCTGAACCTTGGATTTTCAGTTAGATTTCCTTAAATACTATACACTCGTAAGATAGGTAGGTCTAGGTATACAATGTTAATATATAGAAAAGGCGGAAAGCACTGATTTGACTGAATAATCTGTAAATCTTGTGAAAATTATATAAGTAAAGGTCGTAGCTCACTTACATACATGTACATTTGTGCAACCCCGATCCAACACCAACTTAAAGGGCGAATATAGATAGAATACCGAAAACACTGTGATGTTTTAAGCATTATGCTGAGGGATACTCTTATTATTTCGTCCCAAAAAAAACCCCAATATACTTAAGATTATTGCGAATAATTCTACTTGTTTAGAATACCTGTAAGATTTCTCAAATGTTGTATCTAAATCGTATTTTGGAATTCTACACAAAAAAACGTATTGATCTGTATAACAATGCGCATGGTTAACATTTTTAATTTTGAACCAACTTTTTTAAATACGCGAGCACCTCGCTACCTGCATCCATCGCATGACTCCTGTAGAATTCGTTCATTTTACGAAGACTCGTAAATCAATCAATTTGAACTTTATGCTAGTCATAGAAGGATCACGGTGCGTGCCGTCATAAAATCAACTTACGAGAGTACAGAGGTCAAACGGAGATGACTACGCTGTCCAAGCGCTTACAGCTGTCAGTCAACCAGTCAACTACACTGTCCACGGGCCGACCGTTTTCGCTTTTTGCAACGTGCTCCTTCAAGCGAGCAGTATCCCTTGCGTACCTAGACCTACATCACATCGCGCGGGTCGCCCTCTTGTACCGCGCGCTGTCTGCTATTTTTTGGTGTTATTGTAAATTGCGTCTACAGTTGAGTTCATATTTGAATGCTAATAATACCATGTTAATTGTTGGGTGAGAGCTGAGTCGTATATGACAGCAACGACCTTAATAATTATTTGTGTTTACATTATATAAAGGTATTACAATTTTATTGTTAGTATATTATTTGATCAAGCTGCGTCTTTGTCTGCGTCAACAAGTTGCAGTCTGTCGTAACCTACCTGTAGTACAATACTATTTTTGAGCATGATAACCATTCTTCTGCAGTCAGTAGGGTCTTATAAGGGCCGGCAACCCATTAGCAACACCTCTGGTATCACCGGTGTCCATGCCATGGGTGGCGATTACTAATTACGTACGATCAGGTGGCTCGTCTACTTGTTTGCCAGTTAAAAACAAAAAAATAATATCTACTACTATAAATCTATACTAATATTATAAAGAGGAAAGATTTTATTGTTTGTTTGTAAGTTTGTATTGAATAGGCTCCGAAACTAGTGGACCGAATTGAAAATTCTTTCAGTGTTAGATAGTCCATTTATCGGGGAAGGCTTTAGACTATATACCATCACGCTACGACTAATAGGAGCGGAGTAGTAAACGGGGGAAAAATTTATAAGACCACGCGGGCGAAGCCGGTGGAAGAAAGCTTGTATACTATAATATATCTATCTACGATGTACTTTAAATAACTATCTACTTAACTTTGAAGGTACAAATAAATACATAAGTAGGTACGATGAGTACCTAACTTGGTGTTCAATCCCCATGTTTAGTGAATGTTTGTATAGAAATACATTATTTTATCTTAATATGCATACATATAAAACAAAGTCGGGTTTGTTTATTGCTAAAACTTATAACTCGAGAACTGCTGGACCGATTTTCATGATCTTTGATTTCTTGGATTTGTATGCACCCCGAATAACAGAATAACTATTAAAACATCAGAAAATCTTACGAAACATATTATTGGGGTGTAAGTGGTGTAACGGGGTTCAAACTTGACGCGAGTGAAACTGCGGGTAAAATCTACTTTTAAAACTTCATAGATAATGTTATTGTTCGATCAAGGCGTAACAGTATTAAAATTTTCTGGAAATCTAAATATTTAAACAAATCATTTTTTCAGGCCCACAGCGATGAGTCTGTTCACGCAAGTCCCGCCAGCACCTAGCGACCCCGTGGATGTGCCGACGCGAAACTCGAACAACACTAATGCCAGTATGTAGCTCCAGCATTATTTATAACTTTTTCCTGTTCGTTTTTCCTTTTAATTATAAGTACATCCTACACATTACATCTCATTTATTTACAATGCATAAGCATGTTTTAAATGTTTCGCTTATTTCAAGCAATAGGTACCTTCCTACTTACATAAAACGTTTAACGTATGTGAATCAATTAATCATTTAATTACGTACGTAAATCTACTATATAAAAATAAGTCGGGTTTTCCTTCCTGACGCTATAACTCCAGAACGCACGAACCGATTTCCATTGCATTCGTTGGAAAGGTCTCGGGCTCCGTGAGGTTTATAGCAAAGAAAATTCAGGAAAAATTTCAACAGAAAAGCGGGTTAAAAAGGTTATCAAGACCACGCGGGCGAAGCCGCTGGCGGAAAGCTAGTCTTTTATAAAAAAGGAAACTGCATTGTATTTTCGCTCATCGTAAATTGTTACAAGGCCACATAATGCTGCAGTTCACATACTTATAATAGTGTTAATTAATACTAATTCACGATATTATCACTATTTGTATTCACCACCGTTACTGATGAGCAAATACGATTTCAGATTCTCGTCTGTCATCGTCGGCACCAACGCCGTGGGGTGTGCGCCCCAGTGAAGCGGGCGATCTGAGTCCTGCGGCTCAGTCTCTCACCACGCAAGACTCCTTCAACATTCCGAATGAACGTCCAAGACTGGATAGCGATGTTGGTCCGTCGTTGAGCGCAGCTGGGAGTCAGACTTTATGTAAGTGGAATTCACTATACAGAATATTATACAGTTCTAGAAGCCAATAAAAATAAAGTTGTTTGATTTTATTTGCTGTGTTGGGAACTTGGGATAGTGCTATTTTAACCAAATAATAGATAGGTTTGTTATTATTCGGGGCTTAGGGCTTAGTACGGGTTCATAATCATTTTTATTACGGTGTATAAACTACATACTAGATAGATACCAAAAACGGATACTTCCTATTTTCCTAAATAAATTGAGAAAGTGTATCTTACATGGGGGTTATTTGTAAAGACGATAAGATAAACTATAAAATTTTAAAGTTTATATATTTTAGTTTCCACCTTCTCCTGTAGGAAAAGTCGTGAATGAATTTATAATGACTTAATTAAGTTAAATACTTACTTAATTTTATAATTGGGCAAATAAAATAAGAACCCCTTTTTCCAGAGACTTAGGTACTTCAGTCTACTTATTTAATACACTTGTATTATTTATTTAATGATGAGGATTATACTTTGCGGAGAAATAAATGTGAAACGTGGAACTCATTAGATACTATTACTTTACTGGTACCAGTAATACAATTCTGTACTTCGGTAGGTGTAACTTGACTGGATGGAATATTTACACAATAAACTCTTAGACTATTAATACATACTAATCCGTCAGCACTTTTGGCGCTACATATTAAAATGTTTTTGACAATAATTAATGTTATGTAATTTTGGACCACAGACTACCCATTCTGGCATCGCACACGATAATGTATCTACTTATTTAGGTAAAGAATGTATGTACCTACCTATCCACTTTTTGTCTTGTCGTTTGGTAGGTATTTTGTCTTGTGTTGTAACTGTCAGAATTTACCATTCTTTCTTCTTTGCCTTTTCAGAAGGAAGCGTATTCATACTTATCCAATAGGTAATCAAGTATGTAAATATTAGCAATTTCAAGGTCATTGTTGAGCCGAGGCAGTCGATACAATGCCTCTTGCTAGCAAGTGAGTCACGAAATGAATGACACATCTCTTATTTCGGCAAATTAATTGTGAATCAGACTAAAATATCCGTAAGTACGGCGGTGATGCCTAGCATTTCGTGAAATCACTTTATCACGGGGTTTGCATAAAGATACAAATTATACAACTAAAGCTGAAAGGTAAAATAAAAGGAAAAAATATAAAATAAAAAACAACATTAAAACTGACTCACATGGTAACGAACTCTAAAAGGTAGTAATAATAATAATTTTGATATAATTTATATGGGACCACCTCTGAAGGTCCGCACGCATAACATAAATACACAAAACATACAGTAAACTCAACAAAAATTGATAACTTCTTTCTTTTTGATGTCGTTAAAAATAAAAAATATTTGTCGTTATAGTGGCACTAGAAATAGAAACTGAACATTTCGACTCTACCTCTCATATTACGGTTCACGAGATACATACAGCCCGCTGACAGACAGACGGACGGACAGCGGAAGCTTAGTAATAGGGTCCCGTTGGCACACTTCGGGTACGGAACCATAAAAACGTCAGGAAAAAATACTTAGGTGATCAAAGATTATTCTTTGTAGGTAGGTAACAAAGTAATTCACGAAGCAAGATAACATGGTGTAGGCATAGTGTAATAAATTCTAATTTACACTGTGGTGTAGGTATGCACAGTGCTCACATTATGTAAGTATAGACACAAAAGCAATCCTACACCTGTTTACGCACATCATCATGTTGTTTTCCAAAATAAATAAATAAATATATGTTTAGTTGTAGCACAAAATAGATAATGGGAGTAGGTTTAACGTATATGCAGTATCTTCGGCATCGGAGTTTTTATGGAATGTCCGGGGTGTTCATAGCTAGGAGTGGTAGACTGGTTGGTAGCGTCAAATCTGTCTTCGAGGAAGTTGGGGTTTATGTTATTATCTGATACTGAATTAAGTGGTGTTTTTAAATATTTTTTTATTGTAGTGGATGAAGCGGATGGCGGAGAGGATCCCGATATGGACGACTTTGATCGTTTGCGCAGTACCCGCGAGCAACATCGCCGGGAGAAGTACCTACAGAAACTAATGGCTCGCTCCGTGAGTGCACAACAGGTAAAGATATTTGTTAACAATTAATGAAAAATATTTTATCTTTAAATTGGATCCGATTCCACTTGGCAACAGTGAAAAGTAAAGGGGGTGGCGCATACTTAACTATAAATAAATATCCTGGGACATTTTAGAAACCACTATCTAGTCCCAAACTAAGCAAAGCTCGTACTATAGGTATGTACTAGACAATGGATCGGCTTAGCCCGCGTGGTCTGGTTATTTCTTATAAATAATAAATATAATAATAATAAACAAACAATAAAAAAAATCCTCTATAATATTATTATTAGTACCTATAGATAAAAACACCCAGAGAAACACAAATACTCATCACATACATAAATATTTGTGTCCTGTGGCAATCAAACCTACGACCCCGTGAACTGACTCCCGATTCGAACCACTAGACCAGACGTCGTCAATATTAATATTGTTTTACCTTAATTATGGTCGTTTAATCAACGTTATTTATTGACATAGGTAATTAATATAATACGTTACGCTTGTTTCCCAGAGCGGTAGGTAGAGACAATGATCCCGCACTTCCTACTATTGACGACGCCTCGCTTTTTTATCCGGCATAGCAATGCGTATTTCATTATTATTGCGGTATCGTTCACTATTATATTTGTCCAAATACACTATTCTGCATCAGTTTTTAATTCTCTAAAGTTTACTATATTGATTATTTCTTATAATTACCAGAGAACGGGCAGCATGGAATTGGTGGATAACGACTTGTTATTAGAAGACCTCTTGTCTCAATCAGCGGCGCAGAAGAAAGACGAAAAATCAAAGAGTGATTCCAAAGATCCAACTACTTGACATAGCAGAAGCTTTATATTTCCGTGGGAAGGCGCGGAGTTCTGAACAACTTTGTACAGTTCAGTATTAGCAAATTGTGATACTTTTTATTGGTGCATTGGATGCGAATGTATTTAATAATAATTTTAAGACATTAAAATATGTAAATAATGTAATGTTTATTTTTATGGCAAGTATGCCGATGTCCACAATTTTATTTAGGTAATTTGAAGATAATTAATTATACTATGATAAATATTTAGCAATTTTATCATGTTTTAAGCATTTTATCTATGAAAGTGGTAGCAGAGGGCGCCACCGGGTGTTGAAAATATTGAAAACGGGCAATGTGTGGCGGACGATACATAGAACTAGTACATAATATGTACGGTTTATTATCGTTCAGAATCAGAGTACTTTTAGTTTCTGGTAGTTCTGATCAGCGACGTTGGCCGGTGGCTTGCTTACCGGGAGGTGTGACGCGTTATACATTTCGTATTGCATTCTGTAAATCTGATACCTAGGTAGGTCCTAGAGCTTTTTTCACTAACAAGATCATGACTTTTTTAACAGAGGAAAAGGCGTTGAGATGTAGATTATTAGAAAAACAAACAAAATTAAGTGTCGAAGGGAATTTATTTAGCTTAACTGTGTTACATTAATTTCAAGCTTACAGCTTGAGCTTGGTCCTCCTCCAGTGACGCCTCTTAGCGTTGTATCTGAAACAATAATTTAATAAGTAATCACAAAGAATATATTAGAAATTTCTTACATTATTTATACCATATTCTTATATCCCTTACTACTATTGTAGGATATAAGTAGAAACCCTACAATCCTAAATAATACATGGGTGAAGTAATAATAACCACCTTGGGAAGATCTTCAACCCTGGGAAGATTGCCACTCACCAAGTAGGCAAATATAACTTGGGGGGAAAAAATGGGATTATTGGTCTGTTGTCAGTGCGTGTGTGGTGCCACAGACCAGCCCTGCTTCACTTACTAGCTGTGTAGATGACTGGGGTTAGAAATGGCGGCTCATTGAATCTATGAATAGTATGTGTGTGAGAAGTAAATATGGTATGGTATGGTATAGTGGGCTGTTTTCTGCAACTCCACGTCAATGCGCGTATTTTGCGTACGGGTGAGGATATTTAATGTTTACTCAAACCACCCTAGCTGCTCAAGAAACGCCAGCACATTTCTGATGTTGAGTTGTAAATAGTGGCGACACCATTTCTAAATCCATTCTTTAACTGCATGGCTAGTACAGTTGTGAGCGAAGTGTCCTTCTGTCTGTCGCTTCGCCGGCTTTAAGGACTAAATGAAAACAACTGATGCTGCAATTAAATTAGCCACCTACTAGGTACAGTATAGTCTTACTGTTGATAAATAAAGAAGTGTGAGTAATTTTCAAGGTAACATCATGTTTCATGATGAGAACTCAATCCTTACTAATATTATAAATGCGAAAGTAACTCTGTCTGTCTGTTGCACTTTCACGGCAAAACTACTCAACCAATTTGGTACACAGATAGTCTATGAGCCTGAGGAAGGACATAGGCTAGTTTATAATGCGAAAAAAGGGGCAGTAAGGGGTTAAAAGTTAAAAGAAATACCCAGACCATGCTGGCGAAGCCAGTGGTGGAAATTCATTTAAAAAAAAAAACATATTATAATGATAATAAAATTATAACTATTATAAAATAGTATAATGCACCATCAATATTATTAACATAAAGTAGGAGAACCCTCAACACTGAATATTCAAACTTTCAAAACTTGGGTATATCACAACTAGGTTCACTCAAGATTAAGTGGAAACATATAATTATATTGGATAACATTGCAAGCTACACATTTATAATTTTGTTGGGACACTACATCAAAAACAGTTTTGGACACCATTTTGTTCATATTAATTATGATGGGATGCCAGTGAGGAGTCCTATTATTTGAAAAATGCATTGAAGTTATATGAAATAAACAATTTTTTTGGAAGATCCCTTCTTATTATTTCTTTCTTGTATTATTCACATTTGCTTCCTATTGGGGTAGGCAGACACTTAGATTTCCGCTTGCTAAGACCCCAGCACACCACTTTCAGTTCATCTATGACCATCAACATCCCCATGCATGCTTCTTGGTTAATAAATGTGGTCATAAACAGGCCGAAAATTATAGTCATCATTGGTAAGCGTCAGTTTGTTACGTGACATTATTTCTGAAAATGGCACAATGTACCTATTGCCACTGTTGAGAATAATGTTTACTTTACTCAATTATTACTCATGCGTTTAAAAGAATGTTTTTTTTAACCCCACAATACGAGTGAACCTTGCAAGACACGAAGCATTTCAGTCTTGTAAACCTAGAGGGATAAGCTCTACAATAGTTTTACCGTGATAACCTTCTTAGATGTTATTGTTCATATTGAATGGAAGGGTAACGTAAACATAAATTGCCCATATTTTCGACTACGACAGAACAAAAATCATGAGTGCTATATTATATTTGAACAGTGTGCATTTTTTTTGTAGTAATTACTTTACAATTTATTTATTTGACTCACCTAATCGTATTCCCAGTGCGCATTCTGACCCATTGTGGGATAGGTCTGTTTTGTTTCAGCTTTTTGGCAAGCTTGCGCTTGATAATAAATGTCTTGTGTGCCGACTGAAATAAAAAGAACAAAATTTATTTATAGTTAGTCGTTTTAGGATTGACGATTAATTAAATAATTTGAGATTTTTGGATAAAAATATACGCACCATTTTGCCGATCACAGTTGTCAAGACAAAGTGACAGAATTTTAAAAGCTTTACAGTTTTTAGACATCATGAAACATCATGTTTGAATAGTTGTCTTTTAGCTAATATTTTTTTTACTTATATTTATTTAATTGTTCATCTTTTTTTCCCAAATCCTGTAGGAAATCCTAAAATCCTTCTAAGTACCCATTAAGTCAGTTAAGGAATTTGATGTTCAAATTAAATGCTTGTAGACCCATTTTTCCCATTCTTGTAGGAATTTCGCTAATTTTATATCCTAAATACATTCGTATCCGGTCAAATGTGGCGCAATGTTATGCGACTATCCCTATCGCGCAACTGTGTCTGATGCATTATCCAATTTTAAAGACATTTTGACATCACAACTTCGAATCTACTTCGCATCAATATTTTTCATTTAAAGGTGCTCCCACAGATGGACCATTCGCCTGTAATGTAACGTTACAGAGTCGAGCATTACATCTGTGAAGGAGGAGAACTGAGCATTACCTACGCAAACATGTAACAGATTCAAGCATTACATTGGTGAGGGTAGACAACTGAGCATCACTGTGTGGAATGTCGTAATATTTTGATGATACATCTTATTTAATTTTGATGGCTTGAAACACCATGCTCAGAATTATGTCACAGAATAAATAATAACAGAATGGCCACTCTCCACCCTTCCCTACCGTCAGATACCTACCTCAGGGTCCCCCGCATCCTGCCGGTGTTCTTGCCGGACTGCCAACGAACCCTACGCACAAACGTAATTTATGAAAAGTTTGACATTTGGTATTGTAGTGTTCAGCGGTATCGGAAAGTTTGTATAGTGTCACAGGTGTGATTATGTTAGATTACAGGCAAATGCTCCAAGTGAGGGAGCACCTTTAATACATTTGATATAATATGCATAAGTAAGTTAAAATAGAGAATCTGAATATTATTTTACTGTTATTGACTGAATTTGGGCTATCTTAGCGTCTGTACTTGTAAATAAAAAAGCCTCTAAAAATACCATCTCCCTCATTTACCCCTCGGGTATTTCGGGGAGAACCCTTAAGTTGGGAACCGGCGGCGCCGAGCTGAGTACTCGACCTTAAAAACCGTAATCTTTATGCTCGTCCATCTATCATGTAAAAAAATGGCGAAATCAGGCCCTGCGTTTCTAGTAAAGTGCTTCCGTGCTTCGAATTTTGATGAAACTTTACAGTACGATTATTATTGTTTTAAATCCATTATGATAATATTTTAAAATGTATGACAATATGTATTTTGGGAAATTTCATTAAAATTGCACAAGTGTTCCTTAAATTACGTAAGTGTCTATTATGGAGCATGTCCTTTGTGACATAGTGCCCTGTAAGGCTCCAACATCCGATGACAGCTCGGGCTTTGTCCTTTCTATTGTTGAGGACGAATTTAGAGACTTGTGTGCTGCTGTAGCTGAGAAATCATCGTGATTGCTTTAGCCCCAGGCTAATCCTCCTCCCTTCTATGTGTTTCATGTCGACATAGTCCTGTAAGGGCTTCTAATGGTGCATGTTGGTAGTCCCAAGCAGTTGTTCTGGTAATAATTGCATATTAGCCGATCCTGTTCTAGCTAACTCGTTAGCCTTTACGTTTCTTTCGATGCCTTGATGCCCCGGGACCCATACTAACTGCAGATTGTTACTGCGGCCAAGCTCGTTAAGCATTTTAACGGCATTTAGGACCAGTCTAGAGTTAACTTTGCAGGAAGTTAGGTTCTTTATTCCTGCGGTCAATCTGGTTAAGCATTTAACAGCATTTAGGACCAGTCCATAAATAACTTTGCAGGAAGTTAGGGCCTATTAAATGTCCTACTATCACTTAGAATATAAATCTTTCTGTTTACGGGGAACTTACTCGCCTGTCTATCCGACCTTTATAGTATTAAGGCTTCGTCAAACAGAACGCGTTTTTAGCGCGCGTCAAAGCGCTAGGGCGTTCCAGACTAGCGTCGTGTCGGGATAAGGCGTCGCGCTCGTGGTATAGCGCGGCGTTGTGTTCTACATAATTAGTGAAGATAAGTTATCTTCACTAACAATGTAATAAATCTTTGCACCTATTATCAAAATAATAAAAGCACTTTTGTAGTGATGATACATTTCCTAGAAGCAACTATACACCATTTATTGTTTTAAAATAACTACCCATTTTACTCTAATTGCCTATTTACTACAAATTTTGGTATTTTCTTTAGAAAACACTAATAGTCATTACTTTTATGGAAGTTAGAGCTCTGCCCCAGAGATATTTTTACTGCAAATAACCCCAACTGTGCTATCGCCCTTTTTCATTTTGATTTGATCCACGATTTTCTGCCCACGCCATAGATACACTTTATGGCGTACATTATGGCGAGAACTATAAGAACTGAACTCTTTGTCTTTATGGTATCTACCGTCCATACTATCTATGGTCCATACTTTTTTGTGTACTTTTTGCTCTTTGGTACACGATAAAATGTCAATGTCAAATTAGATATTTTTATAATTTTAGTGGTACAAAAATTGACAAAAAAATACGAAGAATCAAAGAAATGACAAATTGACAATAGATTTTACGATCTAAAATGAATTGAATGGGTAAGAAGAAGACGAATACTATAATAATACAAACATCTCCACTGTTTATAAGGATTTAACATTACAAAGAGGCGGATTTTAAAATGAATTACTTTAATGTAAATAAATTAATTACAACTTTGACTGTAAGAAAATTTCTGCAGTGTCGAACAGCTTCAACTAAAACAATAATTACGGCGGACGGAAAAGATGTAATTAAAAGGAAAAACTATGAAAACAGAATAACTTTGATAAATACAGATAATTCAGTTAGTATCACAGACTTGAGAAATGCTCAAAACTTGTCTGTTAGACGGGAGCTAAAGCTTGTTAAAATGCAAGACATAGATTCGAAAACGCGGCGACCTGTGTACAAGTAAGTTGATAACTACTAAATGTAATTGCTTACCTAATTTAGAATATAACAAGTGTTTTTGTATCATAGCATGATTATGAATGATGAAACATTTTGTGCTATTTTTTTTTAGGTTGATGACAAATGCTGAATACCATGCAGAAGAGCTTGTTAAACGAAAAGAAAAACAAGCAGCTCATCAAAATAATTTAATAAAAGGTGAAAAACTGATGACATTGTCATCAAGGATTGGAGAACATGACCTAATGACTGGAGTCAAGAAAATGATGAAACTATTAGAGAAGCAATATGAAGTTAAGGTTGTTATTGCTGGGGAAGATACTGAAGCTGCCCAAAAATCTGTAAGTGTACCTAAGGAAACAATAATTTTCCTTTCTGCGACTTAGGCTCAAGTTAGAAAGACAGTTACAAAGACTGCCCATTATACTCTAACTACATAAGCGCCACTGCAATCTGTGTTTATAAAAAATATTAATTAGTCATTATTAATTTGCTTCTATTTCATGTTTCAGGAAAGAATATATCATGTCATAGAAAATCAAGTAAAATCTATCAGCAAAGTCGTGCAGAAGAGAATAAAGGGTAACAGTTTAAGGTTTCAATTACTTCCTTTAAGAGATAGCAGCTCCCAAAGTTCAAATAACTCTAATAGAAATGACAATGACAAAGGCCCACTATGACTAGGGGCTTTTTTACTAGCCATCCTGACCACAAAGTATATGCTATATACGAAATATTTTTTTGTTAAAAAAGAGTCTGTATCTAGGCCTTATTCTAACAAATCTAGCTCTTTTGACAAAAATAAGTTGTAATAGCATTTTATTGTTGTATTTATTTTTCGATTGTTTGATAGAATAACATATTAATCTTTATTTTGGACTCACGTTTTTTATTTAAAACTAGCTTTCCGCCAGCGGCTTCGCCCGCGTGGTATTATGAATTTTTTCCCCCGTGTTTTCGTCGTAGCGTGTTGGTATATAGCCTATAGCCTTCCCCGATAAATGTGCTATCTAATACTGAAAGACTTTTTCAAATCGGTCCAGTAGTTTCTGAGGCTATTCAATACAAACAAACAAACAAACAAATCTTTCCTTTTTATAATATTAGTATAGATTTTTTCGTCATATTTTATACTAGCCATTTGGTCAAGTACAGTACTAAATATATACACACAGTTTTCTCCCACAGGGGCAGGTGGAAACTAGAGACCACCACCTATTAAGATTCTTGCAAACTTCTTTTGCTTACTCCACATTCATACATCTTGTCATACACACGCACCAGTTATGGCTGGTCTTTCGCATTCACACGAATACAAAAACCCACAAGTGTAGGACGACAATTGCGACATTGACGACGTCTGTGGTTTAGTGGTTCGAGTACCGACTGCTGTTCGGGAGGTCGAGTCGAGGGTTTGATTCCCACAAGACACAAATATTTATGTGATGAATATGAGTGTTTGGGTTTGTCTGGGTGTTTCTTATCTATACTAATCTATACTATGTATACTAATATTATAAAGAGGAAAGATTTTTATTTTTGTATGTAACGAATAAACTCAAAAAGTACTGGACCAATTTGAAAAATTCTTCCCATGTTAGATAGCCCATTTATCGGGGAAGGCTAACTACTAATAGGAGCGAAGTAGTAATGAAAAATGTTGCAAAAACGGGAGAAAAAATTATAAGACCACGCGGGCGAAGCCGCTGGCGGGAAGCTAGTGTATTATAAGTCTGTACTTACAACAAAAAATAAAGTATATAAGTATTATATCCATTGTCTAGTACCCATAGTACAAGCTCTGCTTAGTTGGGGCTAGATGGTGATGTGTATAATGTCTCAAAATATTGAATTATAAAATTAAATGCAAAGTTTGCGCTGCATTCGTGGTTTTCCAAACTGTGTCGGTTTTTACCGGACATTAAAGCGCGCGAACCTGGATCCTCTTTTAAGTTTGCGAATGGATTTCTGACGGCCGTTCACCACGTGTTGTAAATCCCTTTTGTCAGTCGCCGATCACCCATTCTCTCGATATGCCCAAACCATCTCAACATTATTTTTCTCAATACGAGTCACTTCATCAAGTGCTAAATAGATGGCAAAACAGTTTATCTTTAGGTCCTTTTCGCGTCAAGATCTAATTAATTTGCTGATCTTCGGTCCAATCTAAAAACTTATTCCAAAAGGCTCATTACCACTGCTGTAGTGTAGTATGTGTAAAAGTGTAAATCAGGCCATAGATACATCTGTCGATCACACTGATGCCGCCGATTTGAGGGAAATATCGGCCAGCAAACGACTTCTGTAAGCCTAAGTGGTCAGTTTTATTACTTACGTAATATTATGATAAGCTAGTTAGGGTACTATTTTAATTTTGTGAAATGAAAGTCTTATAAGAAATAAATGACAATTTTAATACAGCATCCACCTAGTCAGTCAGTTCAGTCACAGTAGAAGCATGTCCAGGCTTACGGCAAACTGGTCCATCTGTTAATCTTTATATCGTACGATTCCCATTGGGCTATTATAAACTAAAAGAGATACTGTAAAGCGCTGCTCAGTTCAGATGGTGTCTACTCAGCAACTTATTTACTAAACTTGTAGAAAAGCGTATGTAGAAAGTGACATAATGGCCTACCTATTAACGACGACATATCTTAAAAACCAAAGTACAAGTGTTAATTTCACTAGCAACAACACAACAATTTGTGTATATTCCATAAAGGGGTTTGAAGATTTTTCTATGGAGTGTGATATTCCCAAACAGACGCCATTAAAAAGAAGTTGGTTACTTGCCACCCATAAAAACTTCATAAATGGATCGCAGGATTAGAAATATAGGTACCTATGTGTCAAAATCTGGTAAAGTGTCACATTTCCATGATATAAAGCAATCAAAGTTTTTTTAAAGGTAAGGTCACCGAAACGAAATACCATACTAAAATTAGTAACGGATCACACTAAAGCGATTGTTTTTGTTAAAAAGAAAAAAGAAATTGTGTTCCTTTTTCCTGTTTTTAACGAAAAGCCAATCATTTTTCAATCCATGATCAACGAAGTGTTCCTTTAGCCCGGTCTAGTTAGCCAAAAAAGTAGGGGTAAGCTTAATTCGCATAGAGCTGAATTTTGGTTTGGTTTGATTATTGATTTTGAGATATAGAGATTAAAATGTTGCAAAGTCCACAATACATACCTACTTACGTTTCCACACTATCTGTAATTCGCTTTTGTTAACGTGGTTTCCCTGTTGGCCATACCACGGTCTATTGTGGTATTGTTCAAAATAATGTCGTTTTTAATAAAAAAATGGAACCGTTGTTATTGGAAGAGAATTCTTACGATATCAGTGAGGAGGCATCATTACTTATCTGATGCATCGTTGTAATAGCGACAACGGCGCTGTAACGGGTGCTTGTCCGGGTTGAAGTTGGCACGAGCTAACTTTAACTTGGCCGTAAAAATTGGAGAAAGGAAAAAAAATGGAAGTATCCTGCAGGAAGAAAACAAGAAGGAGACGAAGACACTGTTTTTAAAGTTCAGGTAGGAGATTATGATTCCTCTAAAACAACTTGATTTTGTCAAGAACACAACAGGCCGTGGAAAAGGCCTACCGAGGAAACCACATTAAAAAGAGGCATATCATAGGTGGCGTGAAACATGTGCTTATTAGGAGATTGCAACTTTTAAAACTTACCGTTTGGCTGAAAAATACAAAATCATATTGTGAACTTGACATTGAATAACTTTTTTGCACATTCGATACCTATCGATGGGGATTTTTAACATTTATATTGATGATATATGAACAATCAAACCAAGAATCCTCTTTATGCAATTTAATGTAAGCTTTAATATCTATTTTGACCGAGCTATATACATGGGTACAGACTTCGTTATATTATGTCTGTCTGTCTGTCACCAGTCAAACGATATTTGAAGGTTTATAGATTACTTCGATCTAATCTTGACTACCAGATAATTTTGAAAGCGTTTATCTTGGAAACGTGATGCTTTACGAGATTTTTTTAACTGTATTTTTTGTTTATTTATATTAATGTAAAGATATAAGTTACACGAGTGGTCGACATATTCAAAAAAACTAAAAATGGCGAACGCTACCAAAATTTCAAACCCCTTTGTTTGTTTAACTACAATGCTCTTGTATATAATAACTCAATGGTAATTCCTTCCTGATAACGTTTTCATCTGAAAACATATTTGCCTGCTAATATACAAGTGTCTACACTGAACTTAGAACTACTTAAGTCTAAAATAGTCTAAATACTATACACTTTCTAACACAAGAAGATACATTCAACTAGTATGCTGACATAACTAAACTTCATAAATTAATGATTTATTTTTATCAGTTGGAGTTATCACAGATATTTTAGAGATCGTTAATTCTTAAATGGTAGGAGATTTATTGGTAGTAGGTATAGGTACAAATCTTAGACAATAATAAAAATTATTAATTGCATATCTATTATGGCAACTATTATTGTTTATTGCGAAGGCGAATGTATATAAACATAATTCAAAATTTGCGTTTCAAAATTAAAAAGTTTACCTTTTTGTTCGCCCGCTAGAGAGCTTTTGATTTTTCACAATAACAGTAAACTTACAGGGACAAATAGATTGTATAATATTTTTTAAACGTCCGGTTTTAATATAGCACAATAGTTTATGCTAAATTGATTTTTTAAGAGCGGTGGCGACTCTGAAATCACCTTACGGCGTCTGACCACCGCGACGTACCTAGATCTAAAGTTCTGACGATAATCTGAAGAAACTAATAAAAACGGCTAGAAATCTAAAACATCCTGGAATCAACTTGTTTTGCATTTGTGATTTAAAAGTCGCCACTATAAACTCATAAGGTTCTTTTTTGTAATTAATACATGCTTATCATACAAATCAGCGAAAAGGATACAAAGACTTACTTTGTGATCTATTTCTATGAATTAAACTAAGAAAGCATTCTTAAAGTGGAACACTTGATTCTTGATATTAAAAGCAATAGGAAGGAATACTTAAAATATGAATCACTATTAAATAATGAACACTAAAACATTGTACCTACCATGTCGTCCTATCTGTCACATACGACAAGAACTCGCTCTTGATTTCCGTCTCTTCACGGTAAGGGAAGGCCGTGGGCGTCGTCACCCGTTGTAAACAACCATAGGTTTTATTTGGCGTAAACGACGTACGCGTACTGGTTCCGGCTGGCCGTCGAGAGATCAGTGTTGAGAGTCCGGCCCCACGTTATCAGAGGCGATACGGTGCCCACCACGGGAGCAGCGCGTGCTGCACTTTTTACGAGGTCCTGAAACAACGTAAATGTTATGTTACATAAGCACATTTAATTAATAGATCTGCCTGAAACACGGATTACCAATGTTAATGCAGAGTGACATGCGTTTACATATTTCAATTAGAAACGTGTATATTACATGGCAAATTTGTTATTTGTATTCTACCTACTGCAGGTTCTGGAGATAACACTAAGAATCGTGCACATATTAACAGTGCTAAATTAATTAAGGTTCATTAATGCCATTAATGGCAAACAAATTGCACTCAAAATTTTATTATTCCTACGATAAAATAAAATATTAGATAAATGATTATTATGTTTATGGTGTATTTTATAATTTGTATAGCAAACGCGAATACTACACTGTAAGCATTCGCGTATAAGGAGCATTCGGTTACGAGCAATGGATATTAACGTTGAACGGATTATTTTAGTAAATTTGCACGTGAATAGGTGCCTACGTTAGTAGGTACGTAGTTTCTTTGGTTAGGACTTTTTAATGAATACAGCTACAGACTAACTTCCTAATTGCTGTTAAAAGCACCAGAGTTTTTCTTGTGTTTAGTAGTATGAATTATGATATGATTTAGATACTGCTGGTAGACAGCACGGCAGTCTCACAAGACACCAGTCACCAGTCCCCATAGATAGATAGTGTATTTGATGTTATGTTACGTGGAATTTAACGTGTCTCACTTGGTTTGGCTGGTCGCTCTAGCTTAGTCGGACATATTATTGATATATAAACTACATATATATGGGAATATGCATAGGCATCTCTACTTTTATTTTGAGTTGCGAAAAATTCTCATCGACCATCTGCCATATTTGCCATATTGTTATAAGACACTGTCGTTTGTCATTCTGCAGTGCTGTTGTCAATGCAATGCCAAGTCATATAACATTTTTGTAAATATTAATAAGATGTTATTATAACACGTTTTATGACATTCGGCTCTACTTTACTGAAACTGTTTTATAACATGAGTCTGTACACACCTTTAGACATAAATACGATATAACTAAACCATATCTAAGTTATATCTAACTCTAGCAACATACCCTGTTAATTGGGTGTCTGCCTATAGTCTGTTAATTGGATAACTAATGTACCTATAGACTTAACAAGCGTTCGTTTCGACATATCAAAGATTCCATTGTAAACGGTACATAGGTATGAGAACTAATTTTAAATTGATATTCACCTCGTGGTTAGTGACTGATCCATTAGTGAACATGCAGAAGCATTAGTATGAGGGTTAGTAACTCGCCGCCTTCGTATTCTCTTTGTTACCGATATTTAATTTTGGTCTTAACTACTTAAATTTTTGGCCCATTGTTGTAACTACCTTTTAATTACCTACTTGTATTTTATAGTTTGTGAAGATATTCACATACAATATACATAATTTAAACGGATTTTAGTGAAATCATAATTCAGATAACTACTTACTATCGTAATTAATAGGTATTGTAAAATAAGTTACGACAGCATATTACATAATCATACTATGTAGGCATTTTTTTAGCGATCGTATAGGTAGGTAAGGTACAGATTTTATATTTTTCTTGCAATCTTGCGAGCTTAGCTTATTAGCTTTAATTAATGCAAAATGCAATCAAAATAGCCTGTAGGCAAAATTTTTAGCCACAGTTTTTCAGATTTCAAGTCATTATTTGTAACTAAGTTTACTTGAATCTGAATTGCTGATAAGAGAATATGTCGACGGCGGAGGATGGACACACCATGTTACCCATGAGGGAGGATCGCCGTCGGCCCGAGCGGCGCTTACGCCGGCACCAACATCGGCGGCCTTGCGCTCGTGCGCGCCCGTACCCGCGGCTCCGCGCCCGTCCCCGCGCCCCTCCCGCCGCGCGACCCGCATACCCCGCGCTGCCTACCGCCGCTGGCGCCGCTGCCACAGTCGCCGCATCCTTTGACTCCGAGACACCTTGCTCCGCTGATCTGTCCGCTATTATATGAGTATCCATGTCTTCCAACGGTGATTCTGAACTGTTAATATGATACAACGTTAATAAAGGTCTAGTATACAGGGTTACTTGTAATTCGACGTATATCCGCCAGGAGCTGATTGGGGGATCAAAATGCAACAAATTGAACACCACCTATGTATAGCCGAAGTTCAATAGTTTTCGAGATATTTGAATTTTAGTGGATTTTCGATATTTACCCAAAATTTTACACTAAAATCCAAATAAAAAAAAACTAAACATTGAATAGGTACCATTAAAAAGTGATATTATAGCTGACACTTCAATTAAGCTACGTACACCATTAAAAGTGCTTCATCCAACAAAATACCTAAATTGATGAGCGATTTAAGAATGGTATCGAACCAATATTTTCATTTAATGCTTCAAAAAATGTAGTCTAGTTAAAAAAAATACTATGGCATGAATCGTACAAACAACTAAGAAAACTTCCCTATTCTCTCAGCTTTCCAAAAAGGTATAAAAGTTAATTAAAAGACACTTAATTCAAGACATACCATGCGTTTGAATCGGTGCGGGGAGAAAAATCATCTGTGTTTGTGTTATGAAGATACTAGCTTTCCGCAGACGGCTTCACCTCCGTGATCGGAGTATTTCTTATAATTTATACCCTATGTTACCCGGGCATAGTGTAACTCCCCAACGGTCAAAGATTTTTTTAAATCGGTCCAGTAGGGACCGATTTGAATAAGATAATAGGTAGAAATAAGATTTGATAATTATTTACTGGGCCCCAATTTCATGTCACAAAATTTGAACAGCGAAAATTACAGAGAGATTATTAGAGTTTTCAAGAAACAACCTCAATAATTTGTTGGCGGATATTCCCGAGGAAATAAAAAATAACCTCATGTTTCCACATGGTGGTTGCCCAGCACATTACCAATTTATTGTCCGGCAGTGGCTAGACTAGAGGTATCCAAACCGATGGATTGGGAGAGGAGAACCAATTCCGTGGCCAGCACGAACAAGATGTGTAATTTTTTTGATAAACTACACGTTTTTCAATGCTTTTTCTACTAATATTAAAAAGAGGAAAGATTTGTTTGTTGATTTGTTTGAATTGAATAGGCTCCGAAACTACTGGACCGATTTGAAAAATTCTTTCACCGTTGGGAAGCTACACTATGCTCTGGTAACATAGGGTATAAATTATAAGAAATACTCCGATAATGGAGGCGAAGATTTTTCTCCCCAAGCCGATTCAAATACATGCTATGCCATAAATTAAGTGTCTTTTAATTTACTTTTATACCTTTTTGGAAAGCTGAGAGAATAGAGAAGTTTTTTTAGTTGTTTGTACGATTCATGTCATAGTATTTTTTTTAACTAGACTACTTTTTTTGAAGCATTAAATAAAAATATTGGTTAGATATTATTCTTAAATCGCTCAACAATTTAGGTATTTTGTTGGATGAAGCACTTTTAATGATGTACATAGCTTAATTGAAGTGTCAGCTATAATATCATTTTTAATGGTACCCATTCAACGTGTAGTTTCTTTTTTATTTGGAACTTAGTGTCAAATTTTGGGTTAAGATCGAAAATCACCTAAAATTCAAATATCTCGAAAACTATTGAATTTCGGCCATACATAGGTGGTCTTCAATTTGTTGCATTTTAGGCCACCAATCAGCTCCTGGCGGATATACGTCGAATTACAAGTAACCCTGTATGTATAAAGCTATTGGTTGATATACTTATTTATTGCGAATAAATGCGAACTCAAGTGGGCTTCGGGTCGGCTAAGACGCATAATGTCAATATGTCAATCGATCTTACAAGTAAATGGTTGGTCTAGGGTTTAGATAGCAGTAGGTACAGCTATCTAACTATTCTAAACCTAAGCTGGCCAATGGTGTTGGATTATCTCATGGAATGTGAATCAAGAACTATTAACTCACTAGGCACTAATAGAGCAGTATTCGCTAAGCTGCTCCCACGTGCACCCATGGTTGCAGCATTCATCAGCTATACCACTCCCCACCTGTCGTTTTCTTCTCACTACAGAGCCAGGCTGCTCCACTACTGAAACCAAAATGTTGATAAAGAGTTAATTCCGGGATTTCCGGGTTATTTCGCACAAGAGAAGAATTTAAAATGAATTTATTCTACTTTCGTCTTTTTTTGCCAAACATTTCTTTGCCGAATGAGCCGCCCCGACAGGATGTTTCGTTTATGAGATGTTCCACGACAGAACTTTCAAATAGGAACAAATAATAATTTGGGACATTTTAAATAAAGAAATAATTTTTCTTTGAAGTTTTTAAAGTAAATAACTATATATTGATTTACAAGACCTTGATTTATAAAAACTTGACATGATAATGATATTTATAAATATATGAGTTGTTTTCATTAAGATTCGGTGACAAAACGATTTATTCATGAGTGAATCGTCGACAGAATCTATCACCAAAGAAGGATTCGTCGACAAAGCTTATTTAACGGGGCACAGTTGAGAAAACCGAGATCACCGCGAGTAGCTGTTTGCTGGGCATTAGCTAGCTAGCTAGTACCTAGAAATAGATTTTTGCTACATTAATTCGAACTTTATATACATGAGACTTCGGTGAGACATGAGATTGAGTAGGTGGCAAGTCCGTGGTGGTCCGTGGTGGTGTAACCAAAAGTGGTTTCCCACGATTACCGCTGTGCCGGGTTAACGAGATACATGAGTCTTTGACTCGTGTAACCTGTTAACCCTGCGCCCAAACTGATAAAAAGCAATCACGATAAAGAAACATTCAAATATTATTTTTTCGGTACATAATACATTGTTTTTTAGAAAAACGCGATAGGCATAGTCAAAACAAAGTAGTAGCTTGTATTGTGAATGAAACAGACATTTTGCTTTTTCTCGGGGTTAAATTCCTTCACATGGAGATTATAATATATCTAGGTAGGTACTTATATTTTAAGTGAAAGTTCTTGTTGGATTGCTTTGAAGTTTTGGGTACTAATTAGTTATTCAATAATTAGGTTTTTGAGTGGCTTTGGCTTAAATACATTCAGGATACGCGTGTATTTATTATCTGAGCCATTCCAACCCAATTCCAGAGGCGTATAGCATTGGGATAGAGTGGTTCAAGAAAGGCATGTGTACGTATAGGAAAGGTTGGAGGAGGCCTTTAGAGGAGATAAAAAAAACTCCACGTAGGTACTTATTATTATTATTATCTGAGGCATACTTAGCTACAAAAGTATTTTTGTAGATCGTAGTTTTAATATATAAGTAGGTAACTAAAGGCTGATTTCTTTTTAGGTACAATTCTAATTAAAGTTGTCGAAGGGAATATTTGTTCCTTTGACAGCTTATATATATATATATATATTCTTATATTCTTATTTCTTATACTTCTGGATATATATATATAATATATATATATATCCAGAAGGTTTGCTGCATTGCCTATTTTGCAATTAACCACATATGAATATAGAAAGATATATTTATGTTGTTCTTTGATGAACCGTCAATTGCGAAAGGCTGGTCCGCTGGACTGATTTGACAAATCTTTCTTTTTAATGTTCGGTAAAGTTTAAATATCGTTTTACCCGACGAAACGGCCAAAAGCCGAAGGAAAGGTTTTTTATGATAACGAAAGAACCATTGGAAAACTTGCCCGGAAATGTGGAAAATAGGGAAACACTGAAAGTGCTTTTTGTTGAACTTGGAGATTTTTGCATGATTTGTGAATAGTTTTGGACAAAGCGACAGCGTTCCTTGCATAATGTACATGTTCGTGTAAATCGTAGGTATGTCTATGTGCAGAATACGCAACTTTAAAAATTCGTCACTTAATTGCATTAACTAAACATAAAAATCGAAAAATAGCTTTTGATTTGTTTAAAATTTTGCGGCAAATCTTTTAATTTGGCAAGTTGGAGGGATCGAAGTGCGTAAGTTTAATTGTATGTGACCTTTATAATTTGTTATTGAATGCTGTTCTAACCGATAACGATTAGTTATCTTTACATTGCGGATATACTTATACAATACCTACTGCGTGTTGCTTCCAACAGCAATTAGTAGTCTTTCAGGCATTTTTATTCTTATTTAATAGAAATGAGGACGGGTCGCTCCGCCATAATTAACTTTAAAAAAAGCTTCTTGATTGACTACAATAGCGACTTAATTCTGTACAGACCGCAGAATAACAGTAAGGTAGATCGACAAATATACTAATTATTAGCAAACCCAATAAACACAAAAAACAGTTAGTATTGTTGGTTCCGGCGGGCACCGCTGAATCATGTTAGGGTATCAGTAGAGAACGTGAAAACATGAACAGTACCTGTAGGTGTGTCCCAAGGACTATTGTAAGCGTGGCAGACTCGGCTCATGATCTCGCTGAGCTGTCGGCCACAGAACTTGACGGCGGCGGAGGTGGCTGCGTCGGTCCTGCTCTCCAGTAGCACTGCTGCCGCTAACACGGCTAATTGTACTGCCTTGTTTACTAGCATATTTACAATTCTGGAAAGCAGAAACAAAAAAATGTTTGTCCAAATGTCACATATTCGATTACCCTAACATCGAATAGTAAGTGTGGTAACCCGAGGAGGATTTCTGCTTTTATACATGGGGGCAAACAAGAAACCCGACACCGGCACCGCCCATTTGATACCAGATATGCATCCCTCGAATAACTTTCATTTCCTAAGTGCATAGTTACTTTCGGCAGTGAAGTGCACATTTATCAATTCACATTAGGAAGTAATAGATCCAAGGTGTGATACCGAAAAAGAAAAATAAAATAAGACGAAGCCTATCATTGTTTAGGATTGTAGTCATGATTCACGATGTTTACTAGTGACTTATTGCTGTATTGTATGTGTACCTATAGTGTATACTTATAAAATATTAATTACTAGCTTCCCGCCAGCGGTTTCGCCCGCGTGGTCTTGATAACATTTTCCCCCGTTTTCGCAACATTTTTCATTGCTACTCCGCTCCTATTAGTCGTAGCGTGATGATATATTATAGCCTTGGCCTTCCCTGATAAATGGGCTATCTAACACTGAAAGAATTTTTCAAATCGGTCTAGTAGTTTCGGAGCCTATTCAATATAAACAAACAAACAATCAAATCTTTCCTCTTTATGATATCAGTATAGATTATTTTGTGGGTACTAGGTACAGTAGGTACTACCGTAGCCGTACCTTACCGTAGCCCTGTAGTAAGTATACAGCGTTGAAAAAACAGAGTTAACTAATAACAAGGATTATTACACTTCACCTTCCCTGTTCATAAAAATGCAAATCAGCGACTTCCTTTTATCAATTTATCGTTCCAAGAGTATTCCAGGGTGGGTGCTACACTGCCGCATTACGTCGGCGTCGTTTTGCCCACATCGTAGTGTAATGAATGTTTGTACAAACATTACATATAACGCATCGAGGACACGTTCTATTTATAGAGAGTTAAAGGCTGGCACTAGACTAATGTACTGACAACGTGAGAGTGAAGCACAGTACCTAGTATAGTAAACCCAGACCCAGTGCAACCACTTAACTATATCTACAGATATGCATAATATGCACATGTAGTGAGTGCATCATGTAGGCATGCGCGCACATAAGACGAGAGCGCGAGTCTCGTTTACAGCTGTGCATACTGCAGCCACACTGATTCCGCCGACACGTCGGTCGGTCGCGCCGCCCGTTCCTCTACATATCAGATTGAAGCAATGTTGAAACAGACTATAAGAGGCATTTTATATTGCTCTGAAAATGAGTTAATTACTGTGGTAGCTGACTATAATTAATAAATGATTATTGTAATTTAAGATTCCCAAGAAAACATGTGTTATAATAATATGTTAAGCTATTGCAAATCATCAGCTAGGATTAAGTTACAACTCGTCTGTTCTACCGAATTATTTATGATTAAGGGCCAGACAATATATACCGACGACATAGTACAATTGTTTAGAACACAATTCTCATCAGTTAGAATGGTCGTCGGTCACTCGTAGGGCGCGTGCGCCCGCGCCGTTCTCAGCGCTGCGTTCGACCGCCGCCAGCGCGTCGCTTTGCACCGCATGATGCCTCGTGCTCGCGCACTCTATTGAATAATTACATGAATCTCTGATTGTATCTGTAGCCTTGCTCCTGCTTTAATGTTCTATAACAGAATATTTTCGCTGACGTGACGTACGTTTGTGGGTACTGAGTCACTCGTTTGTAGAGCTCCATCGTTTTATCAAGTATTGGACAAGTGGATGGTGACTATATTACTTTATCATTAACATACAAAGGTTATGAACTATTACTACTAGGTAAGGTCATGTATAAAACAGATTGACTTTACAGAAGATACCAACATTGATTTAATTACCTATTATATAATATGTTTGGTAGGTATATTACAAACTAGCTTTCCGCCAAAGGCTTCGCCCGCGTGGTCTGGGTATTTCTTATGACTTTCATCCCCTATTTCAACCCCTTACAGCCCTTTTTTCGCATTAAACAGCTAACGTCCTTTCTCAAGCTCTAGAATATCTATGTACCAAATTTAATTTAAATCGGTTTAGTACTTTTGCCGTGAAAGCGCAACAGACATACAGACAGACAGATAGACTGACAGACTGACAGACAGACTGACAGACAGACTTACTTTCGCATTTATAATGTTAGTATAAGTATAAGTAATATAAGTATAAGTTTATTAGTATAAAAGTTTAATTTGGTAAAAATATTCATGCAATGAGCCAATAATAGCTACAATTTGGATCACCTAATTACGGTCATTTGACGTTTTTATAGTCGACGATATAAGTCGTTTTATGACTACTTGCTTAGTCAATTCCCACTATGGGAATGGTTTTCTAAGTAACTATTTAATTGGAGAAGGAAGCTTACCTACTTAGGTACTTTCTTGGATTGAAACCGGTGTGTTTACGTGTTAATATGCTGCCGCGCTCCGTAGCAATTCTTTGAGGTAGGTCGCTACGCTACCTTATTATAGGTATTATTATTACACCAACGTTTAGATAGAGTGTATTTTGTAATCGTCAGTTATTTTCATTTTTATTAAATAATAAAAATATACGTTATAGTTATTAACGGATTCTCGATAGCATAGTGTAAATAGGTGGGTACACTGGGTAGCAACTATATATAAATTTGTTATCAGACGACCAGCATCTACCGGTTAATTTATTTAGCGTGTCGTGTCGTTCTCATAGCAACGAGACACGGCAGACGCAGGCATATGGCGGCAGACGATAGGTAACAAAAGATAATTTAAGTTTGCGGGGTCAAGTGTATTGTCGGCTTGCCCAATTGGTGAGTCGAGTCGGTCACTGGCTTTAAATCGGACACCTTTTCATAGACTGTATAATTGTGTGGTTTGTTCCTAGTTTTAACTGTTTGGTTTAGTTTTTAGCTTTCATAGAATTATTATATTATCTTAAATTACACACAAACAAGATACATAATTACCAACATATGCGAGTTAAATAAAAGTAGGTTGTACTTACAGTCACATAATTAAGATCTAAGATACCTACTTTTTGATTAGTGATTAGCCGTGAAGGTTTTTCACACTGGTGAAGAAGGTTTTCTACGAAATCGACTGCTACGCTCAAACCTCGAACTAACGCTCGAACCTAGCTGCTACGCTGCTGGGTTCGAATACCAGGTCATGAAATTCTAGCAGCTTGGAGTTTGCATTTGTGCCCGGTTAATGGCAATAGGCTCGCCCTATATTGGATAGGTATATTACAAGGGACCTAAACACACCGATGATCCGGAGGTACATAAGTACTCCTCTGTCTAACCCTTTGGAGAATACGCATGCGCGATGTTATGTTATGTTAATTACGAACTAAGGCTACGAAGTCTACGGGCTGATATTGTCATTCTCAGTCACGTTTTATCTCAACAATGATCGGTCGTACTTCGTACGATATGCACGGGTTACAAATAAAATGATAGTAGTATCATAATTGCAGGGGTTGCGTAGTACGTCTACATGTAACAAGGTCTGTAGTGACCGCTTTCGACCTCAATTTAAACGTTGACCTGGTGAAGTTCAAACACCTAGATGGCCGAAGCAAAATACACATCAACAATACGTTTGTCGGTAGCCATCTTTGTTTGTATGAATTTGATCTTGATATTGAACTGAGTGTAATCGATCAATCGTTCGTTCCTGTTTAAACATTTCACAAATTTCTAAACGTCCTAAAGGGATAGATCGTAAAAACCGAGTTATGTGTCTGAGCGGCGATGTGGGCGACGGACAGCAATAAAAAGCCTGGCGGTAAACGTGAAACGGGCTGGATTCGTGCACTTCTCAGAATTCCTATCGCGAATGGTTTCTAATTGTAACTAAGTACCTTACGACTTGCGAGGCGAGATGTTTATGCATGTAATTAAAACTACGTTTCTGACTTATCATTATACTGAGATAAAATTCAATCCGTCTCGCGTGTTTTAGTAAAGCTTCAGCTATTTTAATTAACGAGCTGTTAATTTAACCATTAAAATAAAAATCTAGTGTTGTTTATTATTTTCAATTATGATAAGTTCGTAGTGATAAAAGTGATGTAATAGTATTTTCTGTATCCTAAAGTTCATAAATATTATTTGCTTTATGTAATATGATATTGTGGTATATTGAAAGTATTTTAAGAAACTATTGAAAAAATGTAAAGTGTAGCTACACTTTTCATAACAATAATACAATACTGTTACTATGACATGTGTTCACATCAAAATGATCCCTAACCAATAGAGTAGACTGTGGCTGTATCTTAGACGTTAGTTTGTTCCCATGATATTATGAACATAAGTGTGTACAAGTTACACAGTACAATTACAATTTTAAACAGTTTACAAATTACAAGTACAATTTTTACTTACTCTTTCAAATAAAAAGGAAGGGTCTCTTTATAAAGAAATAATGCGAGGTGCTGAATTGGGAATTCTTCCTACAATAAGAAATGAAATAAGTCTCTATAGAGCAGCTAAATAAAAGCTTTCTATTAGCAATATTCTAATAGATTGGCACTGTTTTAGGGACTACGATGAAACTATTTGATTATTTAATATTTTGACTAAACTTAAAAAATGGAAATGCAGATACCTAATCTATTACATCGCTCTATCATCAGTTATCTGAACTTAATCACTATTCACATCTAGAGAATACTGTGATTAGGTTCAGTTCAAGCTTTTATAAAATGAATCTTATCCCTTGACTAGGTACTTAGCAATTTCGTTTAAGACTATTTGACTTGTTTTGAGTATTGTCTACAAAGATGATAACTATAAAATGATAATTTGTAAAAGTAGACTTTTTTAAATACGCTTGCAGATTGATCAAAACGATATTGGCAAAAGTTATTTTTAAACCGACGAAAAAGACGGAGGAGTCTTTAACTTTATGCTCCAACATGATGGACACCTAGTTAGAGTTAGAGAGTTGACCTGATGGGCTCTGTCGCAAAATGACCACTTCTCAAAATGACTACAGGTAGCAAAATGTCCCTTTCTCAGAATGTCCCTTTCGCAAAATGTCCCTTTCTCAGAATGTCCCTTTCGCAAAATGTCCCTTTCTCAGAATGTCCCTTTCGTAAAATGTCCCTTTAGCAAAATGTCCCCTTCCTCAAACAGGCATTAAATTACTTTCATCAGTAAAAAAACTGGTCAAGAGCCAGTGTACAACACAGATGGGTACTGTATTAATGTTCAATCATTAAAATATGGGTAGGTAGGTGCATGCACATAAACTAAAATAAAATAATAGAAATCGAATTTTGTCAGATTTACTGTCAATCAAAAGATCAATTTACACAAATAAACAATCAACTTATTAAACTTAACTCAAATTCTTGATTCATTTTGAAAATCTTAAATGGTTAGTTCAAGTTTAAGATAAATTACCCAAATATTACAATGCGAAACTGACATATAACTTTTGCAATTATTTTTCAAGTACCCTCATAGTTTTTGTTTAAAGTGTTGCCAATACATGAATTGAAAGGATTTTTACTGATGAAAGTATTTTGACAAGAAATATAAAGTATTATTAGCTAAATTAGAAAATAATGAGTTAACACTTAAACAATAAAAAAAAATTATTACGATTATTATCAAAATAAATATTACAATGATTGTAAAACATTTTTTTTTTGTATTTGAGTTAAGTTTAATAAGTTGATTGTTTATTTGTGTAAATTAATCTTTTGATTGACAGTAAATCTGACAAAATTCGATTTCTATTATTTTATTTTAGTTTATGTGCATGCACCTACCTACCCATATTTTAATGATTGAACATTATACAGTACCCATCTGTGTTGTACACTGGCTCTTGACCAGTTTTTTTACTGATGAAAGTAATTTAATGCCTGTTTGAGGAAGGGGACATTTTGCTAAAGGGACATTTTACGAAAGGGACATTCTGAGAAAGGGACATTTTGCGAAAGGGACATTCTGAGAAAGGGACATTTTGCGAAAGGGACATTCTGAGAAAGGGACATTTTGCTACCTGTAGTCATTTTGAGAAGTGGTCATTTTGCGACAGAGCCACCTGATGTTGAGGGTCGTCTCCATAGACGGAAGACAGTCAAAGAAAACCCTCAACGGCTTACAGCGGCTACCTCGTGTTTGGTCTTATTCATTTAACTTTATGATAACTCCTGACTTAGTTAAAGTAAGGTAACTTGCGCCCTTTATAGGTACCTACTTCAATATTAGACACAAATAATAAAATAAAGTTTAACCGACGAAAAAAGTACTCAACTGAAAAGCGAAAAATAAACCTTTTTTCGTAGGTTATGTTGTTAGTAAATCATGGTTATTACAAATAAACATATTAGGAACATAATAATTATCAAGGTTACTTGTTATGTAGGTACTTACTTTATATTATGTTATTATTATAAAACCTTAATGTTATTTATTTATCACTTTGTGTTTTTTTATTTGAAACAAACCGCCTTAAATGCTTTTAGCTACAAATATAGATATAAATAGATATAAAATAATAACATAGTAAGGATAATTTCTAATTAATTAAAGGTAGCACAATAAAATTTAATGGTTACCTAATATTGTATCTGATCTAGGTAGACCTACCTAAACATTATCTAAATTATTAAAATATTCTAAAAAAGATTGCTGCCTAGCAATTATGTTTAATAATTTATTGCTTAAGTATTCCGAGTAGGAACAGATATTATTGACTGATGATTAATGGCAGGAGTTTAGTCCTCCGTTTTTTGTTAATAATGGGAACACAAAAATTAAGCGTAGAATCGAGTATTTATCATTATTACTTACTTTGTTAGTCACTATGACAGGGTCCTACTCGTTTTCTGTTGTTGTTTGTGTAGCGTAGTGTCACAACACGGCGTGGTCGGTGGCGCCGGGATCGCTTGCCGCGGTAACTTGTGCGAGGTGCAAGAAGGTCGCGAAGTGCACTACGCGCGTCGTGCACCGGCGCCGCTGTAGTCGCGCTGGCGAGTCGCCGCGTGCGCTGCGCGCGCTTATTATACGCAGACGGTGATGGGCGGCGCGCGCGCACCCGCCACGCCCCGCGCCGCGCCGTGCTCCGCCCGCCCGCGCACAACTCACCCCTGATTCCGCTATAAAAACATTTATGACCTCTCTCTAAAGTGGTGACTCTAAGTCATTGACCAACTGCACATTGTTTGATGGTTATGTATGCACTCGAACCATGCTTTGTTTTTGTTTGATTCTAAATTAGAACATTTCATTGCGGTTTTATGAATACTTGTGTTAGGCCCGATTGTGCTTCGGAATGAAGTACCTGCATACACCTACGAGTCATTGTCTTATTAATAAGCTACTTTTCTAACATAATCACTGCCACTGAGGACATATACAATTAAATACTTACGGCAATTCCAGGATTTATCAAGGAAATGGTTGTCTTTTACTTCTAAGTTTTGCGAGTTGTTAGGGCCACCAGCGTTATCTACCTATGTTTAAGATAAGTAGACTACTTATTTAAATAATTCATATTCAATAATCCATATCAGCTAAGCACAGCCCACAAGCTCTTCCCACAGCCACACACAATGTCATGTCTATCCGACCTGCTAGGTAGAGTCATTCCATAACGACGTTGTGTTTCGTGTTTCGCGAATCCCGGATCCCAAAAGTAAAACTTATCAGATTTCGTAAAACTTGTGGGATGTGTTTAGGGTTGCCACTTTGTGATATCTAATTGGTGCACAATTTTTTACCAGAATGAAGCCAAAGGCACACTTCCAAATCCCAGAGTGAGTAGAGCAGGTAGAGGTAAATTTACTCCTGAAGTTAAAATTTCATTTGTCATTTGGCCATTAACATTCCGCAAGAAATTTCTGATTATACCTACCCACATAACTGCTAAACATTTCGTTGTAATTTAAAATAATTAATATGAACTTCTAGAAACATAGATATCTTCGATAACTTAATTAATTAACAACATTTTTTTTATTGATTATGTTTAGTAAGCTTGCACCTTTAGGTATGGAATGCATACATTCACTAATATCTTGCAAAATTTGCACACACGCGTTCTTATATTTTCTATAAGTACCTACTGAAATAACTCCTGACGATCGTTTCGGAATCTAAAACCGGTGTATTCTGAAATTACGAAACGGGACGTACCTATGCAGTCGTCTATACCTGGCACCCCTTTGGCGCCGTTCTTTGAGTGTCGTTTAGTGACTAGATAGAAGACAAAATTGAAAATATATTTATCGACTTTTTCTTAAAATAAACCCTCCACTTGTTTGTCGAGATCAAAATATGTCGAGAAGTGATGAGCCTTTGATTATACTCGTATTAAAAAAAGATAAATTATTCTGCGTCCTGTCGACTCGTTTTCGTCCAATACCTGCACAACCCTAACATATACTAAACAGTTTACACGTTTACAAGAAATGTTATAACATTTCTTGTAAACTGTAGGTAGCTGACTTAGATTGGCTGACATAACTTTAATGTTCCTAATTTCTTGTGATGAACTTGCGCGAAACAAAATCTCGTCACATTAAATTCTACTTGTAACATAAAACCGTCAACAAACATTTTTCAACGGGGAGTTGATGGCATATCGGAGTGGCTCAAAAAGTGAAGAATGAAGGCCAACTCAACAAAGTCAGTACACTTTACATTTACTGCGCAAAGGCGACTGTCCACTAAGTAGTAACGCTTAACGACACAGCTCTTCCAGACAAAGAAAGCCGAAAATATCTGGGTCTCCGTCTTGACAGGCGACTTACTTGGAAGAATCACGTAAAAGCTGAAAGAGTGGAACTGAACATCCGATCAAGGAATCTGCAGTGGCTGATCAACAACACAACACATTGTACATTGACAATAGCTACTCATATAAGATAATGCTCAAGCCAATATGGACTTACGGCATACAGCTTTGGGGAAGCTGTAGCAACACTAATACTCCATTTTGCAAAGAATGCATAATGTGATACTGAGATCAATGTGTAGTGTACCATCGTTTGTCACTAATTCAGAAATACACCAGGAACTGCAGATGAGCACAGGTAAGCAAGAAATTCTTATGGCCACTGAAAAATACCAGTGTAAATTGGAGGTTCATCCCAATGAGCTTGCTGCTGGGCTGACAACACGCTCTTATCATATGCGGCTTATAAGGAAAGATAAAATTATTCCATAACTGCCTTAACGATGGGTAAATGTTCTCACTGGAGGGTGCAAAAAAAATTATTCGTCTTGTACATCCAAATTTTTTAAATACCGTAAAAACGGTAATTAAAAATACGGATGTACATTTGACCACATACTTACTTATATAGTTTTTTAAACAGTTGTTTAGCTAGGTAATAAGTACAGGTTCTCGCCAAACTTATTGTCAGGGTTGAAGTTTTTACGGCCGGATGAAAGTTAGCTCGTGCCAACTTCAACCCGGACAATAAGTTTGGCGAGAACTTAAGTAATACCTACTCGTAGCCCTCATATCGCAATGTTTATTATTTATTTAGTATATTTTTATATTTATTAATTATTTTGAAATACAGTTGTTAAAAATATATTTTTGTACACGTGAAATCTATATGCATTATTATAGGTTCATACTACATAATCTAAAAAAATATAACGTGCCAAATCCAAAAATACCAAATCGCGAGTTTTCCTGTATAAATTAGTAGATAGACAACATTATTTCCGGCCCTTTTACTGGCGTGCGAATGTTAACATTAACATTTTTAATACACATGATTAGGATAAGTAGAAACTCCTGTCGTCGTAAGAAAGATAAGGACGATTATCCGTACGTGTCTCCAAGTTATCAATAAAAGTAGAAGTTGAATTAACACTACAAACGATTAATAAGTCGTTATCTGAAACAACCCTGTGTGAGTAAATAGCGGAGTATCCTGCCGCTGCGGGGGTTCACTGACAGATACTGTCCCATTACTACATACAACAACTTACTACCTACGAGTCACTGACTTCATCGACACTATAGTTATATCGGATTCTTTGCAATAATTTGTAGTGCTCAATATAGCGGTGCTATTTACAAACAAGGTGACAATTTATTGATAGGTCGACCGGACTGGACGACTGTTCTGTGTGCTAATGAGAATTAATTGCAATGAAATTGTGTTGTAGGTACTCGTGTCACAGCGAATGATGGAGAGCTCTTGTTAACAATTGTACACTATTTTATACCGTTACGATCGTTGACAATTAACTTTATATTTTTAAATTATTTCACACATCTTCGACGGTAAAAACTTCTGTAAATATACTTAATATGCATAGTAAATGGGCAAGGCCACAGCCCAAAGTAATTAGGTTTACTACGTATCTATTGTATGTATCTATAACCCCAAGGGCGCCGGCAGCAGAGTGCAAACAATTGTGCACTTGCACCCCACTGGTCAGGAAATAATAAATACAGAGATAGATTAGACTTTGGAGAAGGACATAGACTGAGTTTTATCGTGAAAAATGACTTGAAGGGGTTGAAATGCCCATACATTTATCAGTCCGTCATTATTGAAGATAAAACAATTAAACTTTGTATCGATCTATATGTATAGGCACTTGACAAGACAAAAATAAACATTTGTTCAAGCGTTTTAGATTTTTTGGGTGAAAGTTTGTATAGAACGAAGTAGGTAAATATACCACGCGAGCGAAGACGCGGGCAGATACTAGTATTTTATATTAGTTAAAAGTAAAATGTGTATGTATAGGCGAATGCACCTAGGCGGCGCCCATGTACAACCCTCTCTAGATCTGTAGTACCTATTTAAAAACTAGAAGAAAACTCATCTTTCCTTGAAAAAGAATAAAGGAGCGTTTAAAGATTTAATGATTGGTTTAAAGACTAAAGTCTATGCGAAAATCGTTTACTTATTATTAACGCCCATTCGTGGAAAATTACATTTTTGTATAACGACTATCGTAATGGCTTGTCTATCGTTAATTTTTCATCTAATACAAAATACATTTTCTCATAAATTGTGTGTGTGTAGGCGGAAAATCTGATAACTATGCTAATGTTGTTTACTTTATTATAATCTGTTCGTTATCATTTCTGTCTGTTTCACAATTTAATTAGAGAAGACACGCTTGAAAGCTGTCATGCTGGCGCCCCCAGACTGACGAACATGTTTGGGGATCTGCTCGTTTCCATTATCTTGTCGCTATTTATAACACGGATAAAGAAATTATTGTTCACTGATAGCACTCAATAGTGTACAGATATAGACTGGCATATCTTTACTAACATTGCGCACATAAATAAAGGTTGTTAGAACATTTACATATGTTAAATGTGTGGTAAATTTATAGAATTTTGTTTGATTTGAGTTGTAAAACTACAATAAGTATGTGGAATCAATAAATAGTCATAGTTACTGGGCGTTTATGATAGTCGCGTCACATAATTATATCGTGACAGTGTACATTTAAATCTTCATAACGATATGATACTATTATCAAGCTGCCCTAATTTTGCTTTTAAAATTTAGGCCATCGATAAATTTATTTATAGAATGCTAGAAGTGTTCAATTTTAACTAAAATGCATTTGATTGATGGCTACAATCTAGGCAGTGACAGACAAGGCCATCGTGGCAGATCGTGTTCAGTTCTAACTAATAAGTTAACATTATCTCACTTTAATATGCCACTAAGTGATATTATTAGGTCCTAGACACTGCCCCCTCATTTAAATTAAAAATATATACCTACCTACACACTTCTTTGTGGAAAATAAGTGCGGAAAGTTTTTTGTCTAATCGTCTATATCCTATGTTAATATTTAGTTGCCAAAATAAACAAACCTTGTTAATAAACCTCTCATGCATATTATACACTTGTTTTTTAAAAATAAAGATATGTCAAAAGCAAGTGTATATGCATATACAATTGTTTTTTTATAATGTAGAGACTATCTGTACATTGAATATATTAAAAAAACAGGTGTTTTAGAGAACCCTTGAGAGAGAGGGAAGAATTTGAATATGGTGTTTACCTGCTGAAAAGTATATGCTGTTCATCCTATCTCAATCAACTAAATATAATCGGAAATAGAGCTTGAACTCTCTGTTGTATATGCAAACCCGTAGAAACTCGAGATCATTATCACTGGTAAGGTACTAATTAAATTATTTCTAACAACGCGAGCAAAGACGCGGGCGAAAGTTAGCTAAAAATAAAGCGGGACAAACTGATCTATATCTTCTAGTTCATAAAATATCTTAAACCAAATCTCTTGGTAGTTGGTTTGACAGATCTAGTTAGGTCAGTTTTAATAAATAGAAAATTAATAGCTATACCTACCTAATTTCATTTAATTTTTGCCTTGGCTTGCGATTGACTCGGTTTGACCAATATCGACGATGGAGAAAGCGAAGTAATTCACCCGTAACTTGGACATTCCTCGGTTATAGGTACCTACTTAGATAATGTTTCATCATTGTCATGTAGGTGGTGTGATTTGAGTGTGCTCAGGCCTAAAAAGTGTATTAAATATCAAAAACAAGAAAGTTCGTAGCGCGTAGGAACTTGTAGCGGCTGTTACTTTAAAAAAATATATTTTAAAATATTCCAAAGTAATTTTTTTTTATTATATATTATATAGTATAGAAGTATATAGTCTTTATTATATCTGCAATCTATATGACATACATACATAGCTTCACGCCTGTTTCCCATAGAGGTAGGCAGAAACGATAGATTTCCACTTGCTGCGGATCCTGGCACACCACTATATGACATGTTATGTTATATAAGGTAAAGTGTTGTAACTTGTTTAGTATTATATTTTCGTGAAATTAGGTTATAGTAGTGACCACAATTTTGCTCACTTGATAAACCACGTGTTAATCTACGCTGCACACCACGAACGTTTTCAAAGCATTATAATGTGTATAGAAATCTAATAAATACTACCTACTTTGCTAATAAAATGTTTTGTTTAATTAATTGATTCTTAAATCTTCGGGATTACCTACTTCTGAGGCGTTTACAAAACAGCTTTCTTACATTTTAGTTCATTTATATAGCACTAGCGATCCGCCCCCGCTTCGCTTTGGGTACTATTATTATAACTTTATTAAAAAGTAGTTTACAGCACTCTTTTGCCGGTTGCAGCAGAACCGAATTTTCGAATTCCTCACAAAATTTTACCTCTTTATATTTTTATACTCGACTGCCGAAGGAGGGTTTTGTGTTTCACGTGTATGTATAAACGTTCCTATGCTCGTATCGTAACTACTCAACGGCTTAATCGATTTAGATAAATGATACTTCACTTCATTGATTGATTCGTCTTGATGTCACGAGTGTCACTAAACCATAAATTTCTTAAAAAATCATCATATCGGATTTTATGCGCTTTAATGTGTGGGTAGAAAAAGTTTTTGGAAATCATCTTTAGGTGTTTCTTATTATCTTTAATTTCTAATGGTCATTCAGGATCTGTGAAGATTTAAAAACTAAAAAGTACGAAATAAAATAAATTATTACTTGATTTTTTGTCATTCGCGTAAGAGACAATGTTACCTACTGACAACCAATAAAATCTGGGATGTATAAATGTGGTCAAACAATAGAGAGAAGGCAAAGCACACATGTTTATGTGGTAAGTAAATGATCCGTCATGTGTAGAGATGATCTGTAAATATACCCTTACAAGTTACAAGAGTACGTCTGTTACGAAATTTACGACGACGATGTTATGACTGGCGCCCACAAACGTTACATTGTTTAAGTTTAACTGACTGGTAAAAATTTACTTAAATATTCTGTTTAGCTGTGGTGCTGTTTATCTGCGCTTGTTTTAAACAAGGTACTTGTTTACTACAGCTCGTAAGTGAGTAAGTGAAGTGTCCCAGTGCACTTGCGGCACCCGTGGGCAGCAGGGGCAATAAAATATTCATCAGTCACATGTCAACGTGACCCACGTTACACGTTTCTATGAATTGTAATACCTATTTGTGTTAACCATCAGTTTAGTAAACTGTTGTGCTCATATGCATTATTGTTATATGTAGGTTGTATGTTTATAAAAAGCAAATTCTGCAAATAACAGATAGTTTCAAAACTAAATGCTACATAATTCTGACCCTAAGCTTTCAAGAGCGTTTAGCTGTAAAAAAAAACAATGCTTACGCAAACATTACGCGTATTACAGCAATGTGATACCTTCACAAAATAAATTATAAGTGGGTACAACTGTTATGTTATGACACTATAATCAAGCGAAATGTGCTATAAATAGACCGGTTTGAGACGTGTTTCGTGGCACTGACTAGGCGTAGGTCATCGCAGAACAAAGTGCAGTATGTCAATTAAGTAATTTCTTTCATAAAATATGAATTTAACGGACGTCGTTAATTTAAATTCCTTCGCAATTGCAACGAAACAATTAAATTTGTTAATAGCAGCTAGGTACATAATACTCAAAGGGGGTTTTCTATACTGTAATACAAGGAAGGAATAAAGCTAAAATTAGATGGCAATGACATGAAACACACACATGATGATAAAATACACCTGAGTATAGGTACTGGATATACGAAACGCAAGTGTTTTGTTTGGATGTATTCTTTACTGCTCGTGAACATCGATCACTGTACCTATCCGTAATTCCGTAGCCTGTGTTCGAGGTACTCAGTGAATCTAGCTAGAAAGTAGCTTTTGTAGATAAAAAACACTTTAACTTTACTTTATCAAAAGTTTGATAAAGTAAAGTGAAAAAAGAACTGTTCCTGTTTTAGGTTTCTAAAAAACAAACCTTCCCTCCATGAGCTGATTGCGGCCAACCATGGTGGTTTTAGTAGGTCAGAATTCTACACTCCCGGTTCAACCGAAATACCAACCAGTTTACAGAATAACACGATACAAAAGTTACAAATTGTACCTGGGTAGGTACTTACTCCAACTCTTGACTCATTATTGAACTGATGCTGTAATGTTGAATCATTCAATTATTTTAAATTATGGTTATGAATTCGATTGAAAATTAAACAATGTGCATATACGCTGCCTACAGGGAAAATAAAATAACTGTGACTAACCACTCGTAAGTGTGGGCTGGGATACCCATGAATACTATTTGCTGTAATAACATGGTTATTTATAGTTAAATAACATGAAAAGGTCGCGCACAATTGTTTACATTGGATGGACTACATCGGACGGCGAACAATTATGCCAAATATGAGGCATCTGTTTTTAGGTTGGAATCGGAACAAAAATAATGTTTTTAGTCTTCTTTGCTTTGCCAGCTACAATATAAAAGGAGGGTCAGGTACAATTGTAAGATTTTGAACATAAGTTGGTTTACTGTGTGCACGTATGATGCGTCGCCGCGACCCGGTTTCGCTAATCCGCAGCAAGTGCCGCTGGCCCTGCCGATATCCTGCGGTCGGCTGCCCTCAAGTCGGCGTCGTCTCCATTAAACAAATATTGCTGCATATCAGCAATAAGTATTGAATAGGTGATTTTTTGTAAACGACGTAGAACAAAGCTAATGGCATATGGCATATAGGGTTTTATGTTGCCATATTCCAAAAATATGAATAATTCAATAATAATATTTCATACCGATGCAATATTTTCATACCGATGCAATATTATTATTACTAAGCTTTTTAATACAAGAGTTTTTTTTTAAAACTGTTTGTCGAAACTAACTATATATATCATCGTTATTATTTCTTACCTACTCGGGAAACAGCCGTGAAGCTACGTATGTATGTATTAATTCTGATTTTATCCAAGGTACATTTATCAGATATCATGCTTGTAATCCCCGAATGTTTAGGTCCCATGTAATAAATTAGGGGCGAGCCTATTGGCATTTTTAACCGAGCAGAAATCGACACTCCGAGCTACTACTGAAAATTTTATAGAAAACCCTAATAAAATTGCTCGATCTGGGAAACGAATCCAGAAGTCTTAAATCAACAGATGGATTATATTATGAATTTGTCTCCTCCTCGAATAGCAGAATTTATTAATTTAAGTAGGTATAAAAACATCGGAAAATTACGTGCTTACGACAATTCGTAAGGACTACAATTAGACAAAACTAACTTTTGCCCGCAGCTTCGCTAATTTTTGGGATTTTTTTGCGTAAATTTTCCTGTTTTATTATTTATATAGATATCTATAGTATTCTGCTATTCCAGGTGAAGATAAATACAACAAATCTAAGATCATAAAAATCGATCCAGCCATTTTTGAGTTACCTATAAATGGACCCAACTTTGTTTATTTTAATATATCTAATTATATATTTTCTTGTGTCCACACTGTTAGTCATTGAACTCCTACTAAACGCCTGGACCGCTTTTTATGAAATTGTTGTGTGTATTTGGGTGGGTCCCTGGATAATTTAGACTCACAATTGGACCCGGTAGGTGGCGCTGCCGTTGGTCTATCGGGAAACGCAGGCGAAGTTGACCAGTCTTTGGTTCAGATATAATTTACCATACCTAGATACTGATGAGGTTTGCCTATAAGCTGAATGCGGATGCCAGCTTGTGGTTACATAATGCAATTATATGTTACGATATGATGCCAAGCCAACTTCACGTTTTACGATTAAGAACGTTCTTTGCTTATTTCTCTCTTCTTTCCACGGATTTCTCTGTACCATACCTACTTTTAGTTTACCAAAATTTTTTGATAATTGAAATAAATATTATTTTTCCTTCCAAATACCTTATTTACCTTCCTGCCTATTTTTTCACCTATTCTATTCAATTATGTCAATCATTTCTATAATTTACGTAGGTATATAATAACTATGGGCATAGTTGTTATTGTAATTGTCTAGTGTCTGTAAATTAATCAATATTACTATTTAATCTGCAGGCCATAGATCAAATTAATCATCTGATAATAACGTGCACATGATTTATAATGTTAAGACAATAGATTTGTTGTACCACGAAGGTCACAAACAATAGTTTCTGACTCTGACCATCTTATAATCATTTTCAATAAGTAATGAATTAACGTCAATATTGTTTTGAAAATTTAGACACCTACTTATTAATTCCAAAATGGTTATGAACTTTAACTGAGATGAAGAATTATCTGAGTTAAGATGTATCGACATAATAGGATTAGAATTCGGAATAATTCAGTGCGGTCGATTAACTGCTTTGTGTCTAAGCTTTATCTAACAGACATGTCCCAATAACGTAATGGCATGCGTTGCGTCGGCGTCGCGATGATCGACAATCGGTTCTAATCTTGTCTCGAGGGGACCCGGGGTCACACAGCTTCTGCTTTCATGTGAAAATGTAAACAAATGAAATACCGTTAGGTAGATAGAATGATAAAATAATGTGTACACGCGTAGTATCATTTTGACCTTAATAAAATCAGTGATTTTCCTATACCTAGGTGCCGTATTTGCATAATTTAATGCATTTTACTAATCACAGTATACTACGCTCGAATATATCGTTTTGTCTATCCAAATCTTAGAATACAAAAAACACCATGGTGTTTAAAACAATTTGTTGACGATTCCTCTCATTAATTACCCTGAAAATATACCCAATATATTAACGACGCTTATTGGGAATAATTCGTATTGTTTAGAATATCTGTTATATAACACAAATTTTGTAAACATTATTGAAAATGTGAAATGTTCAATCTAAATCGTATTGTCTCGTATTTTCTCAGGGCCTGTTTCACCACCAATAAATAGCCGCTAAATGCCGAATGAAATTGTCAGCCAGCTAATTTAACGAGAACTTATCGAAACCGTCTGTGAAAAAGGCCCTTTTAATTGTTTTATAAAAGTGCTTTAGCGCGGATTGTAAAAAAAACACATACATTATCATAACGTTCTTTGAGGAAACATTCCTTGTTGTTTAATAGCTAATTTATTTATCAATTTATATGACCCATATCTGTAACCTCAACATACCTACTGACCATTTGGTTTGACAAACAAAGGATGGTTAGGGGTCAACACTCCGGATTAATGTTTGGTTTCCTTCTGGATATATTCTTTTTCATTTAGGGATTCTGAAAGCGGGCAAGAACTAAATATGTTAAGATTTATATAGATATACAACTACATTTCAGCTAAATAAAAATTCTAGATAGATAGAGCTCCTTCTAAAGATGCGCTGCGCTGGCATGAGCAAAAGGAATGCGCAGTGAATCCTCCATAAGCCTCTAAGAGATTTTAGACAAATTTTTTGCTGCAAGTGTCCATAGGCTACGGTAACCGCTTACCATCATGTGGGCCGTTTGCATGTTTGCCATCTTAGTGGTATAAAAAAATAGCATTATAATATCTGTCATTAGACTAAGGAAAGGACGAAATTACACCAAAATAATTAAAAACCTCGTCTTTTTACAAGCTTTTTTATATAAGTAGCTTATAGTAACAACATTTTATAGTTTGCGCCTTGCACAAGAGGTCAAAAAAAACCAGAGGGTAAACAGTGACGATTGCAAAGATGAGCTAAAGAGAATACATTTCGATCATCTGGATTATATAAAAAACCTGCTTCAGCAACACCCGACTGCCACGGTCGGAATATATTCGGGGTCGGCGTAACATATCCATTTCTTTCATCTCTGTAAGCTGTTACATTCAGTCCGTTTTCATTATCTGTCACACTATGTATCCCCCCGTTCTTTAGTCTTTCTTTACCTATCCATAGATAAGTATTAATATTTCTCATGCTATACGTTATATGGCTTCTTATATAATGTTATCCTAAATCCCACACCAAACCAACATCGATGTCTTTCAATTCAACAGTAAATCGTGCTACTTTTAGATTTCCGAATTTAGAAGAAATCTGAAAGTAGTATTATGTGGGTCTTTAGGGATACCACTAACAGTTAGTTACTTTCGGCACACATCCTTGCGTATTGACGCGGAACAAACTGATATCGAAATGGAAACAGTCTGCGGAAATAAAAAAAAAATTAGGTAGAAACATTGTATTTATAGTAAGATTTCTGATTTACATAATCACGTACTTTATCTTATCCGTACATAAAATACACTAATTAAGATATAGTTATGTAGGTATATTTAAATGTTACAGGTGTTTTTTGTTAATTTCGCAGATTAACAAATCATTTCATTTATCATTTGGTCGCATCTAGATTTGAAATAAAACGATTAGTTAAACTCTAGGCACCTTAGATACCACCAGGATGACAACCCTCAAATTAATCAACGAGTATAACCGCTCGGGTTACTTCGATAGGTTCAAATTTCAATACCGTTAAGTGGATACTTAGGTAAATGAAACTGGATGTTTACAAAACTAATGATACCTGAAGGTTCCAACGTTCACGATTCTGTGAAGTATGTACCTAAGTGTTTCCTTTATTTCAACTGCAATTTATAATATTGTTGTCTTTTTGGCATCTTCATTCTTGATTACAGAAAAAAAACCTTACTTAAATTTTCCAGGGTGGAAATTATTTTTCATTGGAATCCCATATAGTTGAATTCTCATTAATGAAAATATCAGTATTCGAAATCCGAGACCCCGCCATCCGTAAAAAGAGGTTTAATTTATAACATAGTAATAAAATAAAATAGCTAACATACATACATGCCTCCTCTACATTGTTATTTCGGCATGCCGTAAAGTATTCAAATTAGGAACCATTGATTTGGGTGTTTCGCAGAACTATTTAGAAAATGTGTAAATACAGATCTTAGTACCCTTTATTTAGGTAGGTAGGTAATAAATTAAATTGATTTAAATTGACGTTTTCTTTGATACCTACTTACTTATATCATACTTTATAATATTATCATAATGGTCTGCAATGGTATAAAACTTAAAACTTTCTAAAATACTCATCAGTTTACCCGTAGACACCAGACTATGCCTAATCTTATTAAAATATTTTTTAATATAAGCTAAAAATACCTCTTAGAATACCTTAGCATAACATATAATTATTAATTAGAATTACTAACTTCCCGCCAGCGGCTTCGCCCGCGTGGTCTTATAATTTTTCCCCCCGTTTTTGCAACATTTTTCATTACTACTCCGCTCCTATTAGTCGTAGCGTGATGATATATAGCCTATAGCCTTCCCCGATAAATGGGCTATTTAACATGGAAAGAATTTTTCAAATCGGTCCAGTACTTTTTGAGTTTATTCGTTACATACAAAAATACAAATCTTTCCTCTTTATAATATTAGTGTAGATTATATACACTGCAAATAAATACGATAAATTAATACCATTACGATAAAATATATGTTGCTACTTGTACCCAATGAACAATACACTGGATACAAATATAATTTAATTTATTAAGGGCATGTTTCACAGCTTACTGATAATTTTCCCATTAAAAGTGCTTAGCAGATAATTTCATACAAATATTATTCCATTTTTTAATTTATCCTACGTTTTGCGGCTATCCAGAGGTGGTGGAACAGGCTGTTAGAAATTAGAATTGTTTGTCATATTGATGACAATAGTAAAGCAACATTTTTACGGGTTGATCAATTTTTACCTTTCATAGTGCGAATATGTAGTTACCCCTTTTTTAATAAATTTGTATACTTAGCTTAACAATTACAACATATTAATAAGTAGCTAATTAATAATTTAACCTTGTGTAGTACTGACGTAATTCTTGCGGTGGATTTAAAGTACTATTTAATTGATCATAATCATTTCAAAAACATAATTTTTCAGAAAAGGAACACCCTAAACCATAACGATCACGCATGGGGAGGGTGATGAACATAGATGAAGCGAAAGTGGTGTGCCGGGATCGTAGCAAGTGGAAAGCTATAGCCCTTACGACCCCTATGGGAAACAGGCGTATGTGTGTATAATTATTTCAAATGTAGTTTTTGTTTTTATTATAGGTGGATCTGATAAAGTTAAATTATAAGTTTATATATACTGCAATTTCTACAATAACCAGTCCTTCCGCTTGCTGCGCGCACTGCCCGCGTACCGTATCTATATTCGGGTCGATCTCCAGAGGCATTTTTTTTCGTGTCGGGCTGGATAAACCCATTTTAAAATCGAAAAACGTTTTACAAGTATTTTTTTATATACAGTTCGGTGTCTAATCTACGTGATACAAGGGTAATACTATGAATAAGTTTATTTCAAATGCTTTAAAAAAAATCTTAAACCCTAAAATCCTGATCGCTCTGGGTTGACCCAACTCCCGATTGAATGAAAAAATATTCTCTAACTTTTTTAATGAGTAGGTTCATATAAAACAACTTATTTAGATTACCTAGCAAATAGTTAATCTTCATAGTAATAAAATATTTTTAGTTATATTAATAATACTTTTGGCACAATTTGAATTTAAAATCGTGACCGGGTATTTTATCTCATCGCTCTGCGCTGAGGTAAAACATCGCGCTCATCCCTAGTTACGCGTTATAGACACTCTATTCCTCTCCCGCGGGGTAACGCCAGTAGTGGTCTAACCACCGAGGAAGATATCTGTGTGCCACGTTCCCGCGCTCCAACATTACGAAGGTAAGTTTATGACTGCTCTGGATTTGGTTCTCGAATTTTATGATTGCTATGGCACGTTATTTAAATGAAATAGTAAGCCTCTGAATGTATTTGCTATGTGAATTAAGTGATCGTTATGATGTTTTTTATGAGACGTAATCACAACATTCTACTGCTTTTAAATTCGGCTATATTTATGATTTTGTGACTTTTTCTGATCGCTATGGCTGTGATTGCTCTGTCCAAAGCGACCAGAGCGATGATATTTTGTATTAATTGTACATTATAAATCTATTTTAAGTAGTAGTACCGGCCTGTAATAATGACAAACGAAGAACTATGCATATATCCTTTAATTTATAACCTTTCCTGGGTTTCTTTGGGTAACCTAAACCCATAAACAGATTTAACGTATTTTACCTTGATAATATTATTATATTGGCATTTAGCTAACCACAACTGTAACTCTTTCTTCTCTAAAAATTAATGGCAACTATTGTTGCAGATTGAAATCATGCCTCGAAATAAATTATCTATTGAAGAAAATAAGACATACTATTGGGAGAAATATTTAAATTAACTGTAGATATATACAGAACTGGCAATATACCATCAGATTACTGTATGAGCAAACTAATAAACTTGCCTAAGAAAGCCAATACACTGAAATGTGAAGAGTACAGAACCCTTAGCCTCATAACTCACGCATCAAAAATATAACTAAAAATTATTCGGAATAGACTACAAAATAAAATAGAAAACTTGGTGGGTCGAGACCAATACGGATTTCGTAAAAACAAAGGAACCAGAGAAGCTATACTAGCACTGAGGATGCTGATTGATTGTCGCTTAGACATAGGACTAAATACATATATAGCATTTGAAGATCTAGAAAAAGCGTTTGATAAAGTTAATTGGAATAAAATGATGAAAACTCTAAAAGAAGTAGGAATAGATTACAGAGACAGACGAATAATATATGAAATTTATAACAAACAAGAAACTACTAAATATGGAAAAATAGGTCAAGATATAGTAGCCACTGTTTGTTACCGATTCATTAAGGTTAAGTGACGTCTCTGAGTTGGGGTGTAAGTAATTTTGTAACTATATAAAAGACTGTAGCTATTAATGATTGATTTCAAAAGGTTTTTAATTTTATCTCATTTACATAGAGGTCATTTAATTAAGTCCAAATAAATGAAACTAACCCAAAAGATGTTTTTTTTAATTATGGTAATTTGTTATTTTAGCAATTATCCTTACATATTATAAAACAAAGGCCTCCGTCGCGTCTGTCTGTCCCTATATATGCTTAGATCTTTAAAACTACGCAATGGATTTTGATGCGGTTTTTTAAATAGATAGAGTGATTCAAGAGGAATCAAAAAAAATCAAAGGTTTATATGTATAATACATGACCACGCGGGCGAAGCCGCTGGCGGAAAGCTAGTTTTATATAAAAAATACGGAATATATTTTTGATATATATGACTGATAATATGCCTTGTCCTTTTTCTAAAATTATATATTTCTCTTACATATAAAATTTTCATATAATCTTGTTAACGTACACTGACTATGACTGAAAACGGCTAAATAAATAATATTTTATCAATATATTTTTTTTTGTTTCACTGATTTCACTATTTATGATCGCTCTGGCACCAATTATGATTGCTCTGGTCGCAAAAATTTTTGATCTTAAATATTTCCATAACTGTTTGTGTAAATTGAAGGCCAATAGTAAAAATGTACTATTTGAATATCATTCTTTTTACTGAGATACATAATTACCATTAAATATCAATATCTGAAAAGCACCAGAGCGATCACACGAATACGCCCGTTTTGGAGATTGACCCATTCAATGTATATCCTTTGGTCCACAACTTTGGTATTTTAAGAAATACAATAGTAACCCACATAAAAATCTATCTATGTATATAACTAAAAATGAATCGTCGAAATGTTTGTACGCGCATAACTTTCGAACAACTGCACCAAATTGAATAATTATTCTTTTGTTGTGTCCATCAGTCAGGACAAGGTTTGTGTGTATTAACTTTTTTCTAAATCCACCGGGATACACAAGCAAAGCCGCGCACGGGTCGCTAGTTATGAATAAATACTCTACCAGTTTCTGTAAATCAGTTGGTATCACACAACTTCATCGTTTGACTAATATTGTTTCAAATTTTAATTTTAATGTATACAATTAAAGATTCCAATGTAGATACAGGTTTTTTTTTTATGAAAATGTTCGGACGTGCCATTATGGCAGTATACCTAAGTATTATGTACTTATGCAGTGCTTAATAAGTGCTAGCATCATTTCCTCTCATAGCGACGCTCATTCTTCTAACTGGGGTCGGGAAGGGTCGAGTGGGCAAGGGATGTCGTGGTCGCGCGGGCCGTGGTGGCAGGCGGGAGTCCGTGCTGGCGCGGGCCCGGAACTCATCCCCGCACTCCGACCGACCCGACGACGACGTGGAGTCGCTGCGAGCTGCGCACACCTCGTCCTCTTCATCTAATTCCACCTCTGTCCATCGACGACCTGAAAGTATAATCTTGTATTTTAGTTTAAAAAACCTATGTAATTTGTCTAATTCGGAGATTTATTCTTCTTTAAGCTCATTGAACGCAGTAGACAAGTTATTAGACCAAAAATAATTTAGTTTAGTCTAGTCTAGTCCAGAGGGCAAACACAAAATTTCACAACGCCGACGTTGTGTATCGGTTCGAGTAGGGGACTGCTGACCACGAGGTTGGTGAGTTCGATTCCCACAGGATATGGACATATAGGACAAATATTTATATGATGAACATAATTGTTTGGTTGGTTGTTGATGATGATGATGATTATTCATTGTCAATAATATTAAGTTCCTTTTCAAAATCGTATCACAATAGCCTCAAATGGAAAAGCACTTAGAATCCTTATTGGAATGTAAAAATTCTCCAAATTGCTACGGAAGCAAGCAAGCAAGAAGAAGCAATTTCTACCGTATTGTAGCTTACGGATGACTGAATGGCAGTAACCATTTTCGGAGATAATTCACAGTGGCTCTAAACTAGGATATTAAGTAAAGTAAATAGTAAAAAGGTATTTTTTAAATATGTTTTATTTTTAACTTTACCGGCAGCACTTACAGCCACCATCAATCATATTAATTTGTTCTATATGACATCATCGGTAAGTTGTAACTAATTAAAACAGCTATCAGAATAGTCCTTAATTTGACATTTCTCATGTGGTTATCATATCTACGTACCTACATTCGTAGCGTACGTTCTCAAAGGTGACATAATGATACAAATGTTACATAGGTGATATAGCACATACACATGGCTGTTGTACAACTGGAGGTATTATTGTGACCCGGGATAATGAGTCTCTAGGACGTCATTTGAGGTTGTATACCTCAATACACGTAGGAGAATGAATGTTGAGATTCGTATCTTTTGCCGTAATTGATTTATAGCTGTATATTTGTGAATTTCCATTATATAAACACAAGAATTCTAAAAATCAGTTTTTGGGTTCGCGATCGTTTATATACTCACTTGTTAATTATTAATTGTACTCGACTTTTTTACAATTTTATAATAGTATAGATTGATTGATAAAATGTGTTACACATACAGGGGCATTGCTCGATGTGAGCATCTATTTTAAGATTTCAATCATAGACCAACGAGGCGAAATTGATTAATTATTCGATCAGCTCAGCTTAAATCTCAACTCCCCTGTACACATGTGTTGTACGTATATTTTCAGCAAATTAACGTCGTTTGGTAAAGTTCGTGGGTAGCGACCATTACCTACGCATACTTAATATGTAGGTTACAGATATTTATGCAATAAATTTATACACTTTTAGTATGAGGGTGCGAAATGTTTTAATTCAATTACATAGGGATCTATTGTAGAAACATCTCTAGACTGTGATTCTACTTAGTAATGCAATTTTGCAATTAAGAAAACCTAGAACATAAGTTCTTCAGTTTTAAATCTGGAGTTTTTTCAATAATTTTGATAAAGTTTGTTTTTCAAAGACAGATAGTCTTAGAGGTTTTATTGTTGGTTCTTAAATGTTACTAAGTACTTCGCCTATACTACTATATGTATATACTTACAAAAGGGTGGAGCAGCATTAGTGTCAGGCGTTGTATCAGAAGCTGCTCTCGCCAGCGGTCGACCTAGCGCCGCTGAGTGGCGGTCGCCATCGCGCCGGGACCACTTGCTGCTTACACGCCAAAACCGACGCGCGTCGCGGAATACACCCCACACCTGCACAACATAAATTGTAAGTATTGTAACCATACGTTGAATTAATCACAGTAATGTAACGGGTATGTCATAATCTCAATGTCGGTTAAGTGGCAGCTCTCTGGAATATGTTTCTATTTCTGAAATATTCAGGCTGGGAATATTAGCACATACAGTTCTCGCAAAACTTATTGTCGAACGATAATAATAGATAAAAACAAAAGCTCAACTCGTACGCTGTCGTTTTGAATCCAATATTTTTCTGTTTTCAATTTTTACGGCCGGGTTGAAGTTAGCTTGTTAGCTTGTGCTAACTTCAACCCGGCCGTAAAAATTTAGCTTGTGCTATCTTCAACCCGGCCGTAAAAATCGAAGAGGACAAAATAAGTTTGGCGAGAACTATATACTTAGTAGTTATGAGAATGTCGTTGGCCACAGAGAATATAAGCGCCAACGCCGCCAAATCTGAACACTTACAACATGACTGTCTGAACTTCATGGCATGTTATTATATAGTTATATACATATCATGAAGTTCAGACATACTGGAAGTGTTCTGTGACGGTGGTGGGTATGAGTCAACTAAACCGAGAGCATCTCCAGCGGCGGGGTAGCCATGAGTACTTTAGTAGAATGTAAAATTTGATTTGAGTTCCATATGACAACGTTAATTTTTGAAATAAAAGTGAACTGCAAATAAATACCTAGTAGCAAAATGCATGGTTTTATTAAGTAATCGAGGTTCTTGGTTGTGAGACCATAATAGTATGACTGATTAGTCCGCTCTCTTTACCGACCAACTCCAATAAAAATAAGTACTTACCTACTAGTAAAATAACGCATGGAAAGGGTACCTATCTATTAGGTACAGAAAATGACTAAAAACCCCAACGCCGAGTCTTATTTGGGTCACGATGATTGACGGTCACGGTAATATTGGAGTTTATTCAAAGTATAGTCCTCAGTTAGCAGGAGAGATACCCGGAGTTTTAGAGATTTTTCGTTCAATAGAAGTTTTATACAACTTTATTTAATTTTCTTGTATACATCTTTTTATTGAGCAACTTTTAATTCAGGGAAACCTGAAATTAGCTGTTCCATACATTTTGTGAGTTCGGTGAACATAAATGTAGTAGGTACTTAAAAGTTGTTCTTCATCATTATGAACAACTTTTTACTATATTTATTGAATACTAACTTTCCACCAGCGGCTTCGCCTGCGTGGTCTGAGTATTTCCCTTACGGCCCTCTTTCGAATTAAAAAGTAGCCTACGTCCTTTCTCAGGCTCTAGACTATCGTGTACTAAATTTGATTTAAATCGGTTCAGTAGTTTTGGCGTGAAAGTGCGACAGGCAGGCAGACAGACAAACAGAGTTACTTTCGTATTTATAATATTAGTAAGGATATATAATATTATATAGTGTAAGGATTAAATTGTTTTTTTACGGTATGTATAATTATAAAATAAGGTATTTTGAGAGACCCTGTAGGTATTTATAGTCTAGTTAAAAAAGGAAGGCGGATGGCTTTACTAAAGGCTCGAAATACTAGGATAGAATAAAGAAAAATTAATTTTAGCATTAGCAAAATAGACGACTTTGTTTGAAAGAACGTGTTATCACACCGTAGGGATGACAGCAGGGTCTTGATAAATTTATAAATATTAAAGTTAATTAGGAAACTTACGAACTTGATTAAACTTTAACAAAAAGTCCCATTAAAAGCGAAATGCTATAATTTCCGTTGTTACAGAAGAGCCCAGTTCTAAAAATATTTCATTTCAGATTATTTACCTATGAAGCTCTTCGATAATGCTTACTCCACAGTAAATCGAACATGTCAGCAACAGCGTGATGAATAAATTGGGTGTGTTTGCAAATTGCAAAGTTAAATTAGTCTATAACTCTACACGAACGGTTGATACGTAACCAAGTGCCTTCTATGATCTTATAGCCGTATTGATTGCGGATTGCGTTTGCAAACTGTTTTACTTGGGACGTTTCATCATTTGTAGAAATCTTTTCGAGTATTACAATAGCGGAAAAGAAAAACGTATCTATACCTACATGGGCGTACCCAGCTTTTGGCCCAGGGGGGGGCAGTTGAGGGATTTCTTACCCCCCCCCCCCCTCGGTCCCTCATCTCACTAAAACAGGCAGTGGAATTTCAGCAGAATTAAAAAAAAAATGCTCAAACCCATCGAAAAATCAACAAAAATGCTAGCTATACGTAAATATATCAGAGTAAATAATATGATAAACCGAATTATTTTGTTAATTTGTTGCTATCTATTATATTATGACCCCACGTGGAACGAGCTTAGAGCCAGCAACAAATTTTAGAACTGGAAATCGGATGAATTTTATAACAGGTGCGCTTATAGCCGATCATGTTAGCCTAACGCTCGATTTTACCAAAATAAATAAATAATAAATTATTTGCAGATACACTTAATTATTGCCTAGCATGACATATACGGATATCGGTCAGAAATTCACCCGATCTCCGATTCTACATTTTGTTGATGACTCTGATGCATTAATGCGCATATGCATATACTGATGCATAAACCGGTCATGTTGGATCAACACTCGATTCTTCCGGTATTCATAAAAATTGATGCATAGAGAGTCAACAACAAAATATAGAATCGGAGCTTTTCTTAGAGTTTCTGACTATACAGTATCCTTTTATAAACCGGTCACGTTACTCTAAATTTTTCTGGATCAAATAAAATAGTTTTCTTCCTCTACGCTGCAATAGTTATTGAAGCCTGGAGAGTCAGCATAAAAAAATAGAACCGGACGTCAGATGATGACGGATGATGAAATTTATTATTGTTGCCCGGAAAGTCTGGGGAAGTACCTCCACCTTACAGAAAACAACAGCCAAATAACACACTTTATTATGTGTTGTGTTCCTGCAGTGAGTAAGGTCGCCAGAGCTCCTTCTAAGGATGCGCTGTGCTGGCAGTAAGAGGAATATTCCCTCAAACTGTCGGCGCAGTGAATCCTCCATAACCTCTAAGACGTTTTTCGGGTCGGCAACGCGCGAGTGATACCCCTGGTGTAGCAAGCGTCCATAGGCTATGGTAACCGCTTACCATCAGGCGGGCCGTATGCTTGTTTGCCACCTTAGTGGTATAAAAAAAGTCATCAACAAAACTCAGAACCGTAAATCAGATGCATTTCTAACCGGGATTCTTATAAGCCAGTCATGCTAACTCAACGCTTGATTTATCCGGGATTTATAAAGAGAAAAAAAATATTGCTTAATGTAGCAATGAAAAGATGAATGTAGCAATGATAAGAGTCAGCAAACGAGAAGTCGAAAACTTGGGCCACCCAACTTGGACAGGTTAGGTTAGAAGGATACTTACGATTAGTTTGTTACTAGACCCCCACTTATCTTACACAGTAAGAGCGAGCGAAGCGAGCTCGATAATTTCGCCACCTACCTCGGACAGGCTTGGTTAGAAGAGTAACTACAATTAGTTTGTTTACTATTTCCAGGTGTCTCATGTAAAAGCTAGCTCGAAAATTAAGGCCACCCTCCTCGGACAGGCTGACACTGGCACTTAGGACAGGAATTAGTTTCTTACTACCTCCGTGCGGGTAGCGCTGCCCCTTGGAGCCTGGCGCTCCGGGCTATGGCTCTTTTGGCCCTAGTGTCAATACGCAACTGTAAAGGTTGGATGAGTACAACCGGTATCCTTATAAACCGATCATGCTAGCATAGCGCTCGATTTTTAGGGAATCAACGAAATCCAATATAATAATTGTGTTGCTCAACTTGGTTAATGACGCCTTGAAAATCGGCAATAAGATATTTTCCCGGGATCGCACGAGTTTCTGACCGGTGTGTTTATAAGCTCGTCACTCTCGATTTTTCCAAAACAAATTAACAAAGTAAAGCTAGCATTGTTGTCAATTTTGTAAGATCGGTTTGAGCAACAAAATCGTTTTTGTAGCAACTAATTGTTGACAAAAAGCAACAAATAGTGAATATTTTTCTATTTTGACAATTTGTCACTGCCAGTGTTATTGTAACTTGTGGGGGCAAGTTTGTTCCGTCCTACACACAACACGAAATAGTTTTTTTTTTATCTTACAATAACTTTTATCTACGGGGCATCCAAGTTCTAGGGGGGGGCAGCTGCCCCCCCCTGCCCCCCCCTGGGTACGCCCATGTATACCTATTTACATTAGTCTTGTACATTACCTCGGCCTAACCCGTCCCGGGAATAAAGGCGTGGTTATATATATTAAAATTCCTACTTATATGACAAAATTTTCAGCACTGACACTTCTTCTAAAATCAACTTCCAGTAGACAGGTTCCTAACGTATTCAAGTTCCTTTGTACTTACAAGTAGGTAGGCTACTTGATTACTAAAGCAGTCGTTTGTTTATTCTGATAAATTTTAGCAAGTACATGTCTTTGGTTTCCCTATAAAAGAAAACATTAATAGGTATCTAATGCCTGCCCGTGCCTTTTGTACCAAGTACCAAGTTACTAATATTTTATGCATTTATAGGTAGTGGGAACTATTTCTCATTGTTCCATTGCTATGTAGCGGGTGTGGTGTACAAAAGATTCCAAAAGACTAAAATGAGATATTGTTGCGAGGCGTAGTTTGAGTTTAACACAGGCGCAATAGAATTTTATTTTAACGACATTAAGAGTCCAAACGTGCCCTACACTTCCTCCACAATTCACATGCACATTGTAGTTTATATAGAACAGGTCAGACAGATATACCGCATTCGTACTGCGGCACCTCTCGTGAATTTTATCACTCTCGCGTTATAAATGGAGACAGAAACTTTTTTGAAGTTTAGTTTCATGGATGCCGCCGTACCTACAATTTTGTAGCAGCTTTTAAAATAACTTTTATCAGGTTTGGAGTAAGGAATATTGATTAACAATTATTTAAAATTTATTATAATTATTTTAAACCTACTAAGTATATGATTCTAAGAATATTTTTGGTTGTTATCGTACCGCAACATTCGTTAGTATCATCGTAGGTACCTACTTGCCTGGTCAATACTTTCTCTGACTGAGATCTCGTGGAAACAAACGCAGCCGATCTCCTTGCTGCGCCTCTGGCCCTCTTCCGTAGTGACCATGCGGTCGCCAACCTGGTCCACCTTATTGCCCACCATCACCACGGGCGTCTCAATGGCACTATCCTAAAAGCAAACATAATGTGGAAGCTGCAGTTTTGTTGGATTATCATATTGTTGACATTGCAACTGATTATTTATTTATATTATAGAATTGTAAAATTTTAGTACAAGGTCAAGTAAAATGTGCAAAAATTACCGCAGTAACATGAGTTATTGAACAAATCTCTAAGGTGTCTTATTCAGATACTGCGGAATCACTTACCCAATAAAACTGTTGCCTTAGTTTTACTGACTATAGCGAGTACCCTGGAAATGTTTTAAATGTAGTTACCTATATAGACGATCAAATTATTGACTTTTATATCAGCATTTTATTCAATAATAACACAACTTGGTTCCCTGGAAGTTTGGATCGTATAAGTCTAGCAAATAAAATTGTAGGTTGTTACCAGAAACTTGTAAATGTGTGATTCAAATTCGTAATATTTTTACCTTTCAAAGGCTCTTTGAACTACGATGAGTGTTGACTGAACATTTACAAAATCAAATCAGAATGTTGAGCTCCTTTAGCTTAGAAATTACTTTAAATTAGAAGTTTGTTTATCGTAGCATCAGGGTCATGACCTGTCTCGTGCTGCATTAGTTGTTAGGTTGGGTTAGCTTCAAAATGTTTAAGGTTTATTACGAATTGTATTGTTTTGAAATAAGATCTGGTATACCTACCAGGACCTAGGTAGCTTGGTTTTTTGGCCCCGTGAAGCCCTACAGGGTTTTCATTGTTATCGTTATAGCTGCTATTGCTTGTATGTATGTACATTATTATTATAATTATAACCATGGTAATTAATTAAAAGGTTCAAAGTACAGCTAAGTAAGTCTTCTTTATTTAAAAATATGCTTATTTCTGCAGTCGCGGTTAGCTTAAAAATAACTCGACCTGTTCATAAAATGAAGAGCATTTTCAGCGAGAGAACGGTTTACGAACGACCTGAGATATAGGTAAGAAATAGTTTAAAAAAAATCGGTAAAACTTCCAAATGAAAACTTCCAAGAGTAGATACTTACTTAAATGATCTCTGAAATGATATCTGGCGTAATCTGGGTGCACTGCCCGAATAGGAAGAATAATTTGGACGTGAGAAACCACTATCATCGAAGTTGACATTACAATTAATACAGCGTGACTCACCCTCATGGAAGAAGTGAGGCGGAATCTCCTCTTGTTGTAGTTGATAAGGAATTTGAGGCGATGGCACTCATCAAAGGAACACTTGTCCGTGACCGAATACATCAATATGAACGCCTCCGCCCACCGTATGTTGCTCTCGAGATTCGCGTATTCGCTTTCCTGAGTGCAATAAAAATACGTTCATGAATCATTGTGGTTATTTTCACACTGCCACTTTAGTAGGTCTAATACATCACATCTTCCATTTTTGTTTAATTTTGTGTTGTGACATCTTTTATCTTGCAGTGGGATATCCGACAACACTTCGACCAAATGGGATCTTTTGTGTTGTCCTTAGCATCATACATTCCTTACTCTTCAAAGACGTGGTTCATGAAGATGGCTAACCCACTGAGACGAAGGAACCTGAAGTCTTCTAGTTTCGGGTATCAGTTGCCGAAATGACTCATTCGTTTTGTCCCTTCGATTGCTGAGAATGAATTTAGATTCGTGTGGTGCTGCTACCAAGAAATCGTTATGAGTGTTCTAGCCCTAGGCTATTTTGCCACTCCTCTTTGTGTTACATAGAATTGTTTATTTATTAGCATCAACATCATCAACCAATACAGTCCCACTGCTGGGCACGGGTCTCCTTTTAGTATGACAGGGATTAGGATAATTAGGGACTATAATTATTATTATGTAACATAGAATATAATGTTTTATTGGAAATTATAATAAATTGCAGTTATAATTGTTGGTTCGATTTTGCATCTAATATTTTATGGAAATAATTTCATTTCATTTTTAGTATGTTTAAAAATACAAAACTTTATCTTTATATCTGTGTAACACATACTATAACTATACTAACTTGCTAACTTACATGTGAACCACCAGCGGAATCCAATATTTCAAAATAAACCATCTCGTTATCAATAACTGTTTGAAAAGCGTAAATCTTCTCTAAATTGGGGTCGTATTCGCCGATGAATCTCCGCGTAATGAATCTCACCACAAGAGCTGGAAGTGAAGGTAAAATGATCATAATACTGGTGTACCACGTAAATCATGTAGCCATTCATACCTACTTATCATAATCATAATTTTAACTTTCCATCATAGTATTACAACAAATCTAGACTAATTAATGTCAATAATCGATGTTACCTGATTTTCCGACTCCAGACTGGCCCAACACCATGACCTTAAACGGTTTTGGCTTAGGATACAGCACAAGCTTGGCAAGCGAACTTTTTGATGAAGTTGTTGTGCTCATCGCCACAACAGCAGTAGCAGTCATCATACGCAGGAGGCGTACAAGAAAATCCTAAAACAAATGCCGATATTTCGAAAATTAAAACGTAATTTTCAATGTTTAGCTTTTAATTGCTAGCGGGAAAGTCTGTATCTTTAAATTCAATAAAACGATACGGAACAATTAGATACCTAGGTCACTGGCCATCGGCATTGTTAGTGTTGTGTGACTTATGAGGATTTTTTCGCAAATCTTGGCAACTTTATTTTGTTTTTCTCAAAGGAGGAGGATATTATGAGGGTAGGTGCCCGATTTCATGGAATCAAATGGCTCTTCCATGAATATAAGAATGACACTCTTCTATGACAAGGTACCACAGGCAAATTAATCTGAAAATTCCAAACATTTTTCATATCTAATTTACTAGTACTGAGCACATTTTTTTAGTAACTGCCCAATATTTGTATACCTAGGTATGTACATAGTGGATTAATTTCGTGTTTTATATGCATCTAGAAACTGGCTATGACATAATGTGAGCAGCACTTCTGACCCAAAACTTCCTTCGGCCGAAACGACACTCAAATCTTGACTTTGCTTTGATAATGGTTATATTTTGTCGGTTTTTAAAACTGGCAAGATAAACAATGTTTGGTTATGTTTTATTATCCCACGGTGTGGCGTCAGCGGTGGTAGCGACCACAAACTGCCATGGCGTAAAAGTTAACGGCCTCGTTAGCCATGGTTTGCGTTCAAGTTCCTGCCTGGTGATATTCTTTATGTTCGTCGTATACGTTTTACTACCAATATGTGCATCGATCAGTTTACAGCGTTCCCTAAATAATGCGTAAATCTTTTTTTTATGTCAAACCTTTATCTAATATTTACTTAGTGAAAATAAAAACATTCAATGCGTGGGGGTCATATTAAGTGATCTATTTATAAGTTTTACTTGATCTATCTTATATATTCTATGGAATTATTCAGCGATCCTATTGCTATCGACAAACAAAATGTATGGAAATGACACAAGCTTTCGACAAATCGGGCTGTCACTAATGTCATTTACATACATTTTGTTTGTCGAATCGAATGTCAAAATGCAACTTGTCTAGCTCCCGACTGTTAATTAACAGAAAATTCCAAAAACACTGCTGATCCACGCGGGAATCTAACTTAGGACCTCGAATATAGCAATGCTCTAGTGGTCGACATATGCCTGATGTTGGACCTGTTTTATTACCTCCTTAGTAAGTAATAGTAGTAGTAGGTATAAGCGTAGGCGTAAGTGTCATAAATCAGTAAGTAGTAGGTATAGTTATTAATAAAGAGTAACTGCATACTAATAGTACTAAATGTACTAATAATATAAAGGACTAGTTATATAAATATAATACTGTACGGGCTTCGCAGCTACTTTTCCGGGCAACGGGAAAATATAGGTAAATTATTTTCTCGGCGTGTTTGTATAGCGTTCTCAAGTTACAATAAATTACACTTATTACGTTTCCTTTATCCAGTCGACGGTACTTCAGTTTTTATAAAGCTCGTTGTAGCGCGTGTAATGTGGAATACTGATGTAGATATTAGATATCTAGTTCATTTGATTGATTTTTTATCGTTGGTGCTATTTATGTATATGGTCTGAAGAAACAATCGAGTATTGACGTGCAAAGCTATTGAGGTCTCTATAAAAAGTTGACCTATATACCTAGTTTAACTAGTAGAATATCTTTAGAGCTGTTAGCCGCCGTATAGCTCAAATCCCAAATGAGGGAAGCTTTTTAAGGGAAAAGTAGTCCATATGCTTCCTCAGAATACAATAAATATCTATTAAACAAAAAATATGTTTACGTGTTTGGTTGTGAAAAAAGTATGGATTAAACGATTAAAGTAGAAATTACGTAGCAGCCGCGTAGACACCGCGTAGCAGCTACGTAGATGTCACGTAGCAGCCACATAGATACTGCGTCGCAGTCGTGTAGGAATTGTGTAGCAGCCGCGTAAATACGGCGTAGCAGTCGTATAGAAATTGCGTAGCAGCTGCATAGACATCGCGTAGCAGCTACGTAGATGTCACGTAGTAGCCGCATAGCTACTGCGTAGCAATCGTGTAGAAATTGCGTAGCAGCTGCATAGACATCGCGTAGCAGCTACGTAGATGCCGCGTAGCAGGCTTGTAGAAATTACGTAGCAGCCGCGTAGACACCGCGTAGCAGCTACGTATATGTCACGTAGCAGCCACATAGATACTGCGTCGCAGTCGTGTAGGAATTGTGTAGCAGCCGCGTGAATATGGCGTAGCAGTCGTATAGAAATTGCGTAGCAGCTGCATAGACATCGCGTAGCAGCTACGGAGATGTCACGTAGTAGCCGCATAGCTATTGCGTAGCAGTCGTGTAGTAATTGCGTAGCAGGTGCATAGACATCGCGTACCAGCTACGTAGATGTCACGTAGCAGCCACATAGATACTGCGTAGCAGTCGTGTAGGAATTGTGTAGCAGCCGCGTAAATACTGCGTAGCAGTCGTATAGAAATTGCGTAGCAGCTGCATAGACATCGCGTAGCAGCTACGTAGATGTCACGTAGTAGCCGCATAGCTACTGCGTAGCAGTCATGTAGAAATTGTGTAGCAGCCGCGTAAATACTGCGTAGCAGTCGTATAGAAATTGCGTAGCAGCTGCATAGACATCGCGTAGCAGCTACGTAGATGTCACGTAGTAGCCGCATAGCTACTGCGTAGCAGTCGTGTAGAAATTGCGTAGCAGGTGCATAGACATCGCGTAGCAGCTACGTAGATGGCATGTAATAGCCGCATTGATACTGTGTAGCAGTCAAGTAGAAATTACGTAACAGCAGCGTAGACACCGCGTAGCAGCTACGTAGATGTCACGTAGCAGCCACATAGATACTGCGTAGCAGTCGTGTAGGAATTGCGTAGCAGCAGTTTTTCCGATTTTTACGGCTGGGTTAAAGTTAGCTCGTGTCAACTTCAACCCGGAAAATAAGTTTGGCGAGAACTGTACAGTTGCATAGACTTCGCATACCAGCTACGTAGACACTGCGTGCTAGCTGCGTAGTCGACACGTAAACGCCTATTCTGTGCCGTCGTACAAACGACGCAAGACCAGTATCATTTCGGTGAGAAATTATGCCGTACCTACAACCGGCATATGTGTATACTGCGAGTAGTGGGGAATGTGTGACGGTAGCGCATATATCTGACTATTTCCTAGGCTGGACAAATGCCCAATGCCATAATGTAACAACGGATTTTAGAGATTTATTACACTGTGCCAATACGAAGAAGTACTTAAATCATGTATTAAAATACTTTAGTAGTATTTATCATGTTTATATTAAAAAATTACGATGGTAGTCGCTTCGTGTAAAATACTGATATTCAGCCGCATTTGGTTAGACTGGAAGCCGTGGTGGCCAACATGGTTGGGAAAAAAGGCTAGGAGAATGATATTTAAAACAAACTGTTGCCCTTAAAGAACTTTTTGAGATAAGTAAAAGGTTCATATCTCCTTGCTATATCTATTGGCTATCTTCTTGCCGAATTTTATCGAAATCTATTCAGCAGTCTTGGCGCGAAAACGTGACAGATAAACAGACAAAGTTACATATTTTAATATTTACTCGTATAATCTTAAAAGAAGTATAAGCCAACAGCGCGCGTGGACTTCACGATCATACAATTGTTTCGCGCGTGGGTTGGACAGTTGGACTACGGCTTGTCGGGGCCGTGGTGAATTTTTTCACTAGTTCCATGGGATGACCATAGGACAAGGGAAGGCAAAAGAGTGTCAAGAGTCTGACATACCAAGTTTGACTGACTAACACTGTAGCGGTTTATGAACAAGTATCGGGAAAAGTTGTTAGACATACCTAATAAGTGCGTATTTTGCACTAATATTATTAGTCACCTTAACCTAAGGTCACATACTTACATTATAACTACTAAAAACTTGTCCATTTACTCTAGGTATAGTCTAGTCTACCTAAAGAGTCATTTAAAAATATTGTAGTAAATTAGTATAGACTGACTTTATAAAAATAATATTTTAAAGTTTAGTAAAAGAAAAATACGAACTCAGGCAGGGTCCGAATCTGCGTCCCTTCGTTTTGTGAATCCAAAATTTATCTCGAAATTAAATAAGTATAATGTGTACCTACCGAGTATTTCCTGTGTGTTTGAAAAGTAATTTTTGTATATTTGAATAAAACTAAACATCACTCTCTGAAGACTGACAAGAAGTCTCTACAACCAGAAACATAAATATAAGTGGCTAACCTCTTTTCGGCATTATTAAGAAATAGGGCGAGATCATTGAGGGTCCACATCAAGGTGGACATCACATTTTTGTGTTGTATGTAATGAAAGGTCGAAAGCATTTCATCTATATGTAAGTTATATTATTAGAGCAATTAGTGAAAATTATCTAATTAGCCGTACTATGTACCTATGATATTATTATCCATTGAGGGATTTAAGTTCAAACGCCTTAGAATTTGTGGGAGGTTAATATAAAAAAATCTATAAGGTACTTACAGCCAAATACTGGTTGAAATTATTGTTGATTCATATTCCACACAAATCTAAATAAATTCTGAAAGCACTTGAACAGAAGTTAAAAATACAGCTATACGAAATATTTATGATGAATACTTTTTCGCAGACACACGCGCAGATTTAAAATTACGTTCATGCGTTGATGAAAATTGTATTCGTTTCCGAATGTTTTGTGGTAGGAATGAGATTATCGTCAGTGCGGCAGCGAATGCGGGCGCGTTCGCGCGCGGACTGTACTCGAATGAATATTGTTGTCGATTGCTCCCTCTCGCCTCTACGAGGGCTGCTGCGTGAACTCTGTGATACGAGAATATATCAACATGTATTGTTATGATACAAACTAACTAGGTACTCACTGATGTAATAACATTCAGATAAATGCATACAAGTTTCCACATTTCAGAAGGATTGAGAAAACAGTCAATTATGTTAAGACATCATTTGTTTGTTATTCTTTTAGGGAAATTCCCGAATGTATTTACAAGAATGTACACATTTTTTTCTATGTTTAATGTAAGTTATTAAATATTCGTGTCCTTTAATGGTACCTACTCCTCCACCGTCTCGTACCTTGGGAAAAAGATTGGCCAGCCAGTAAATTGTCAGCGAGCTCAGAGAGCGCCGATCGAAATTGAAAATATTTGCATAGTTCGTCACTCCTGAAAGTTCTTTTAATGCGCTTCATAATTTGCATAAAATATTATCATATAAGTAGACCTACGAAAGTGATAGAAAAATATAATAAGATATTTACTACTGCAAAAATACAGGGGCTTTAGGAAAATATTCAATTAATTTAACCCAAAGGTTGACTGGCATAGAATGCCATATGGCATTAAGTCCGCCTTATGTGCTAGTGTACATAAAAGTATAAATAAATAAATAAATTAAAACAGAGTTATCCAGTTATTTTAAATAATAAACGCAGGCCCCACAATCACCAGTTATTAAGATTTAAAATTGATTATCAGCCTTCCGCATTTAGTTTTTCATTACTGGGCACGGGTCTCTCAGTTTTTTTTTTAATTGGGAGTACAAATTATGAGCTCCAATTTGCCCAAATTGGGAAATTCTCATGGAATCAGAAATAATACATGAACAAGGGTAACATCGCAGGGAGCAGCTTTTAAATATTATATAATTTATCGCACCAATATTTATATCCTTACCAATTCACTTACGGTATTGAGTCATATACATTGTAATGGTACATAGGTATAGCTATCAGAATGAAGGTAAGGTTATCTTACACACGTATTACATATTATAGTCCCGGATATTGGCCCGAGATAATGTTGAAGAAGCACATATTGTTTCAGTTACAGGTAACCCTATTGACAGATGTTCCGTCCCACGGTTCTTTCTTATCGAATGTGGATAAACATTAAATAACAGACGCTTTCATTAATTTTGCATAACACTCGCTGATAATCGCAGTGCCCTATAGCTACAGGTAGGTATGTAGGTACCGATCTTTGCCCTCATCAAGTATTATCTACCAAGGTGCTTATCACAGCTGTACCTTCTTTTTGGGTTCGGAAAATCCTCATATATCCCCGCCGCCTAGGGGGATTCACAGCTGTACCAAATGTATTTTATTAGTAAGTACAGTCTCAGAAATACGATCTAAATTTTACAAGACTGTAATTTATTATTGACTTTATTGCGATTCGAAATGGTTATGATTCTCGGACTTCATGTACGGTTAAACTGCAGAAGTTTTAAGTTACCTTCTTCTTCGTACCTTCTAGTCGTAGATACCTACGCGTAACGAGGTATGGTCGATCAACATAATTAATACTATTATTAATTACCGATATCCAGGTAGGTACCAAGTGTGTTGTGTACCTATGTACACAACACACTTGGTACCTACCTGGATATCGGTTACCTCAGACTGACCTTTATTATTTACCGATGTTTGATTGATTGGATAGTTCATTTATTCTACTTTAGTTATATTTTTTTATCCATTACTTTAGTCTTTATCTTCTTTCTAGAAATTGCAACTTCTTCGTTAGAGGTCTTAGCTTCGATTACCAGGATATTGGTTTTTTATGAAACTTTTAATAGCATCTTGGAGTTGGAGTTGTGGCTAATAGGCTTACCTTGTACGCCTAAATACCTACATGTGACCTAAACATGCCGGCGAACTGTGGGTGTTATAAGTGAGTCTATAATACGCGTACAAAACCATGAAACTTATTTGCAAAAGTTAAAAAACTAATTTTGTAACATGCTGAGGATTAGGTACGCATTTTACAGCAGCGTAGGCCAAAATAACAAACGCGGTTGCTGCTTCTTCGGATTATATCGTGTTGATTTAATTTAATTTGTATTAGATGGTCTCATATTTATGAGAATCTATAAATGTTTTGTGGTTATGGTGAGGGCGGTATTAAATGAAATCTGATATTATCTACATTCTTAGAGGTTACAATGTCAGTGCGGCTGCTTCGCTCGAGGCCCTGGGCTTCGATTATCAGGTCGTACACGCCTGATGGTATGTACAAGTCAGATAATACGGAGAGTTAGGTATGTCGGTTTATTATCGCCTACTAGGAGTCGGAACCACGGTATTGTATTCCCGCACGCGGACAGGTACTGTTTCACCGCAAAACATCAGAAACAGATCCCTTGAATTGTTGGACGTCATATTCTGTGAAGAACACAGGAGGTCTGTTGAGGAGAGCTGACAGCTGACAGGAGTTGTCAGCCTGCCGACTACCTAAGTCGGCAGTCTACACTGTCCTAGAGATGGTTTTTTGTGAAAACAGGAGTGTGGGAGAAAAATATTTTAAACACTCTTTGACTCTACTTACATTATATAATTTACACTTTATCGATGTAGGCTAATAAGAAATGCTGTACGTAGTAAGTTACTATTACTGTTGAATAATAATTAAGGAAACACAGAGTTTAAATTTTATTGTAACAGTATTGTAACATGTACTTATTGTGTATTCTGTGTTGAAGATCCATATAAATAAATATAAATATTATCTATTCTGTTTAAGGTATTATTATAATCTTGTTTTCTAGGCGAATAAGCTACTTACATGCTTATATGTTCCCTTCTCTAAAAAGAAACACATTTTAAACAAGTATTCAATCCTTAGGTACCTACTTGACGCTGTTTTCTCAGAAAATGTCGGTGGAAGTATAAATACGACCCACGCTTGTATATTTCTTGGTATAATGTGATGAGACAAGTGTCGCACATTTATATTCACGGATCATTGAGCCATCACATTCGATTTCATAAATTCATACTTAGGGGGCGTTCATAAAATACGTGAAATGTTTAAGGGAGGGAGGGGGTCGAGTCAAATCTCATCTAATCTTACGTTGGAGAGAGGGGGGGTCTCGACAAATATCACGCAATATTTTTTTCTGATTGAAACAAAAAATAGTTATTTGTTATACAAGAGTGCAAAGTTGCTTTTTAACCGCGTGCTCAATTTTGATGACCGAGCAAGCGAAGGATTCTAAAATTGAATCACTCGCTCCGCTCGTGATTCAAAAATTAGTATCCTGAGCGTCAGCGAGGGAATTAAAAGAGCACAAGGTGAAAAATCTTTGCACTCGAGTGCAACACGTAACTTTTCATCCCACCTCAGCGAGGAAATGACTAAAAAAAATTTACAACCACAAGATACTTTTATTTCAGTTTAGGTATTAAATACTATATGATAGGTAAGTTTTACAGAATTCTTTAAATTATAACAAATAATACTAGGTATAATTAAGAGAAATTGTTGCTACAATTACTTGAGTGTAATATTTTTGTTAGGTATTGTAATGTTGGTGTTAGTGACTTAAAAAAGTACACCAAGAAATTTCCGATAGGTTTGTTGAAAAAATATCGATACATCGATATATCGATATTTTTTTTTTAATGTATCGATATTTTTGAGCGATATTTAATATTGCGATATATATAAAATGCAAAGTTTCGAAAAGGTATAAAAATCTATATTTTTTACAGACCAATAAACTTTTATAAGTTTTAAGATTATAAAATCCCAAAAAAGGAATACTTTTTTTATACTTAACATCTTTTTAACAAATTATATTTCATGTATTTTTTGTTTTTGGTCGACTCGATTTGTTGTTTTATAATTGGGTTTTTAAGATATATCGCCCATATATCGATATTTTTAAATAAAAATATCAGTATCGATACTGATATTTTCAAAAAATATCGATTCGACATAATTATATCGATACTTTGTTGCGTTTAGACTCGGAACCTAGGGAAGGTTCCAAGTCTAAGTTTTTAACAAATTAAAAAAAAGTTGTATGATAAATTCGGCGCCAGGGGGGTAAAAGCACGATGTTCTAAATTCAATTTACTTTGTCTCTCTAGAGAATAAAAACGACTTTTGCACTCAGATATCGAAGAGTAAAAATACTCTTTCCGAGATGGTGGGATGAAAAAACTATTTTTATTACACTTATAATTAAACTTTCAGCAATATTGATTACTAGTCTTAACTAGTCGTAAATAAAAGCACGAAGCATTTTTTATTCTTTTTACAATAACAATCCAACGGGTTTACGTAAGAAACCCACATTTTGAAAAATCTCACGTGAGATTGGGGGATAGGGGAGGGGGTTGAATAAAATCTGACGACATCTCACCAGGGGGGGAGGGAGGGATAGAAAATTTAAAAAAAACACCTCACGTAATTTATGGACGCCCCCTTAGTGGTTAAGTAATACTTACCTACCCATATTAAACATCTGAAGTACCTACCAAATATCAATAAAACATTATTGTACCTAGGTACTTATTTTTACTTTTATTCAAGTTTCAGTGTCAACAGTTCAAAACTTCAAAGTTCTCTCTCTCTCATAGTGCCTCTCCGACTAGCGAAGGTTGGCAGTCAATTTAGCATATTCATTCCTGTCTCTAGCGAGGCGAAACAATTCGACAGCGCTCGCTATCCCTATCTACTCTGATGTTTCGTAGCCACAACTTCTTCCTCCGACCGATACGTCTTTTGCCTGAGATTTTTCCCATCATCATAAGTTGCAGCAACTCGTATCTTTCATGTCTTATGACATGTCCTAAGTAGGCAACTTTTCTTTGTTTGATGGTTTTCAAAATCAGACGTCTCTGTGTACACAGGTTTAGGAGCAGACTCCTAGGTGACTCTACTATGGTAGGTATATTACGACTACGGACTACGAGAGACGATACGACAATAGGTAGGTAGACTCGAAATGTTGTTATTCTCTTCTATGTACAACAGGTCTACATAGATCTGTTCAGGGTCTCACTCTTACAACAAAGCCTCTCGCGCCCTCGCGTAACAACCCATTATAGATAATTTTAAATGATTTTCTTACTACGAGGAATACTTGCGCAAAACACACTGCATTGCATTTTTGGGAGTAAAATCTTTCTTACAGTTCTGACAGCATTCCTAACTAACTACAAGGCTAGGTGTCCTAAGTTGTGCAAGTGCAGTTTATGCAGTGGTCAAATTTACGCTAACGAAAAACTTAGTGTGGGTAAAGTCAGCTGCGAGTTGTACTTAAATATTTGGATTTTGTCTTTACCAAATTTAATATTTTTGAACAAAATAATTTATTTATATGACTTTAGGTACCTATCTGCGCAGCCTATCTTCTATCTGCGGGCTAACTTCAGACAAGCAGTGATTTCGTCGGTCTAAGAAGTTAACAGGACTCGAACCTGCGTCTTCTGGTTAAATATTTACACCAGACCTGTGACCAGACGCTATATCCTGAAAGCCACTCCGAGTCCTACTCGCCAAGTCGAAATCTTCCTTCACATTCAAAATTATGTTTCAAGGTGACGTTAGTTAGCGACATCTATTGGAAAAATGCTTAACAACCGACAGGAGTTGCTTTACTTTTTTTCGACGTCGTACATTTCCACCTTACCTATTAGCTACCTAACTATCTTTTTGTATTTTTTTAACCATTTTCTATGCTAAGATTACCAGTGACGAAGGACAAAATCGACTGGCGGGCAGAACTCGAACCTGCGTCTACTAGTTCAATGAGGGATACCACTTTTTGTCTCGCCCGATGGCGCCACTGTTGAGTGTGGCTGACAAAGTTTTTTAAACATTTAAATCATATTTAGTAAAATAGAACCGTAGCGTTTACATATCGGCCATGCTATAGTGTTGCGCAGTTCCATTTTATTTAGAAAAAAGGACGAAAGGAGGTGTGTGATTTAATCACTCACATTAATTGACCCGTAACTCATATTGCAATAATTAACTGAGTTATTGCCAAATATTCACAATATTATTTTAATTAGAAATTAGAAATAAACCTGCGTAGTCACCACCAAAGACATTTGAAATGCAGAGACCTCACGCTACACAAGCGCTCCGAGCGGCGGACACTACGTCTAGTGTCAAAACTGTCAAGTATCAACTACCTGTCACATACATATGATTATGACACAATTGACAATGACATGTGGCACATTCATACAGAAAAATAAAAATCGTTTCGGTTTTGGGTGAACCGTGAACGTTTACATTTACTAGGTATTAAATTTGATTAAAAGTAGATTGAAACTAAAACAAAAATGACACCAGAGGAAACGATTGAGAGATTTAAGCTCTTAGGTTTAAATGAGCAAAAAGCCAAAGAAACTTTGAAGAACGCTAATGTGACGAAGTTTCTACTTGCCGCACTAAATGAGGTTAGAACTTTTATATTCGTCAAAAATTAGTTAGTTTCAATGTATATTATTATGTCTTAAATATAACTATTGCAAGTGAAAATATAATGCAGCATTCTGTTTTATTGTTTATTTAGATCGACGTAGCAAAACTGCCTACTGGCGCCGGAATTCTGATATACCATCTGGCTACGAAGATCAAGCCTCAAATCGCCGGGAAACTGCCGTTTGTATGTGACTTTATTGCCAAAGGCAAGCTTGACTCTACGTTGAGGGTTGATTCGGCTTTGGAGTACCTGATTAGTCATGTGAATGAGACCAATATAGATACTGCTGCATTTGAGAAAGCTTGTGGTATTGGTATTGTCATTACACCTGAGGAAGTAGAACAGGCTGTGGAGAAACACATGGTCAAATATAAAACGGAGTTGTTAGAGAACAGGTACAGGTTCAACTCTGGTATTATCATGCAAGCAGTGCGAGCTGATCTGCCCTGGGCTGATGGGAAAGCTATTAAAAGTGAAGTAGATATCCAGGTGAGAATACAGTGTTTCAACTTATAATTTGCAAATATTTCTGAATATTTAAGATTAATTATTAAATTAAAATTATGATTGATATAGTTTAATTATTTTAAACAACTGTAAATTGGGCACTCGCTTCATGTATCATACTGCTCTATTCAGCTGCATTTGATTGGACTGGAAGCCAACCTAAGAAGGCTATGAAAAAGAAGAATGATTTTAAACAAACATTTCGCATTCTAAGTACTAATAATGCAAGTTCAGTTTCTTAAATAGATCATAAAAGCTTAAAACCTGTGTATTTGAATAATTTGTACTTGGTTGTTTAAAGATTTTAGATCTATTGGGCCCTAAAACAGAATTAGACTTAGCACCACCACCAAAGGCTGAAAAGAAATCTAAGGGTGAATCAGGAAAGAAGGGAAAGAAAACTGAAAATACAGGTACATTATGCAACATAATGTAAGCAAATTAATACTTTACTGGAAAACATGTCAATTTAATAACACCTGCCATGTTACTGTAGGTTTATACTAGTGGTCACTTTAATATTATTAATATTTTTATTTCAAATGTATTTCAGCATCAAAGCCTACAGAGAAGGTGGAATCATCAGATGACATTGGTGGTGCATCATCTATATCTGAGTTAATGAAAAAGTTGCCTTTCCACGCTCCAGGCGAGAACTTTAAGGCAGATGGCTATGTAGTCACCCCAGACACTAAAAGGTTACTTGAAGAACATCTTAAAATCACTGGTGGGAAAGTTAGAACGAGATTTCCTCCTGAACCTAATGGTATCTTGCATATAGGGCATGCCAAAGCTATTAATATAAATTTTGGGTATGCTGCTGCTCATGATGGCACCTGCTTCTTAAGATATGATGATACTAATCCCGAGAAAGAGGAGGAAAAGTTCTTTGTGGGTATCAAAGACATGGTTGAGTGGTTAGGTGAGTAAAAGTGATTCGATTTTTTTTAGTCTGCTAAAGAATACCTTATTTAACTACTATCTTAATGGCTTTTAGGTTACACACCATACAAAATCACACATTCATCGGACTACTTTGATCAATTATATGAATGGGCTATTCAATTGATCAAAAAGGATCTTGCATATGTATGTCATCAAAAATCTGAAGAAATTAAAGGGTTCAATCCACCACCTTCACCATGGCGTAACCGACCAGTGGAAGAAAGTTTGCAGTTGTTTGAGGTACTAATTACATATTCCATTAGACAAAAAATTGTTAGCATATTATTATATTATCACTTACATTTTTCAATGGGCAGCTGTAGCTGATAAGCATGGACTGTTATTCTCTCGGTTATTTAGTAGATTTTGTAAACATACAAGATCTATTTAATAACTGAGCTTGGTTACAACTGTGAGTAAAATTCCATTAAACAATGAATTTCTTAGGACATGAAAAATGGCAAAATTGATGAAGGAGATGCTACCTTACGTATGAAGATCACACTGGAGGAAGGCAAACAAGACCCAGTGGCATACAGGATCCGGTTCAAGCCTCATCATCGTACAGGCAGCAAGTGGTGCATCTACCCTACCTATGACTACACTCACTGTCTCTGTGATAGTATAGAGCATATCACACATTCATTGTGTACTAAAGAGTTTCAATCTAGAAGGTTGGTTGCTATCAATTTGCTTATATTTGTTCTTGCAGTGTCCTTCACCACTCTCTGTTGAGAGCTAACTCTTGGACCTCCTTATATGTCGCCACTTTCACCCTTTCATTTGTGTTATGTAGCTCATTATTGGTTTAATTGGCCTAGTTAATTTATTTGAGATAAAAAGATCTTTTAAAATATAAAAATGGTACTCTTGAATTAACCTTATTAATTAAAAAAAAAATATTCTGTAGTATTTTGTTATACATATCGTTTGTTTGGATGAACAGGGTATTAATTTGAATATAATTTTAATTTGAATGTTTGTATTACACCATTATTGATTTAATTATGTTAATTATGAATATGATCCTTAGTTGGTCGAAATAAATGAATTAATATTAACTCAAAATTTACGGTTTTTAACCTAAAAATACAGTTCTACTAAAAGCCATGCGATCTTTGTAATGAACGTGGTCGCATAACGATATGACGTCAGATTGGCGGGGGTGCGGGGTAGTATCTTCGTCCTTTTCGCACTTTTTTGCCTGCCCGTATGAACAACACCATTTTAACATTGAAAAACGCTGTATTCATTAAAAGGCGAGTTCTGTTTGAATACTTTTATTTTGTGAAAATGTCGCATTTGGTTATCAACGGGTGTTCCTAGATTAAAGAACTAATTTGAGATACTACTATGTTCACAAAAGAGTTTAGTTTAATTCTTTCTCGATGAAAAATTATTAATCGTGAATAAAAATTTAATTTTCTAGTTAGTACTTTGGTTTATAAGTATTTTTTGTGTAAAAGGGTATTATTATGTAGAAATTATATTTTTTCTCATTAATAGCATAATTGAGAAAGTCATGAACTGAACAAAAACGTTATCAATAAAGTAAGCTTAAAAAATATATAAGTGAGGTTAACCAATTATTTATACAAATAGAAATATATTGATTTAAAAACTTAAGAACACTCTCTGAAAAATAGGCTTTTTTGAGTTAATACCCTGTTCATCTAGAGCAACAATATGCTAAACAGTTTTCTCCAATTGTTGTTTGTGTTGAGTCTTGGCTAACTTAAATAAAGGAAAACAAATACCTAAGTGAATGTGTTAACATGAGCTTTAATGCATAGTTGAGCATCAGCATCCGAACTAATGGTTTAAATAAAAAAAATATAATAATATGAAAAAGTCAAATTGTTCTAACTTGCAATTTTCAGATCGTCATACTACTGGTTGTGTAATGCGCTTGGCATCTATTGTCCTGTACAATGGGAGTATGGTCGCCTCAACGTTAACTACACCGTAGTCTCCAAGAGGAAAATAGCGAAACTTATCGAAGAACAAATTGTTAATGGTGGGTAATTTTAGGGGTGAACTAATTTGAATGTAGTAACGTGAATTTTAATTGAAAATGTAGAAAATACAAAAGTTTAAATTTTTGTATTGTATATAATTAATAAACAGTAATTGAAATCGGAGACGTCACTTAGCGTAATGAATCATTAGCCAAGAGAGACCCAGTACCTGTGTGTGTATTGTGTATCTTAGTACACTGACAACAAACACATATGGAAAAATTGGCCAGTATATAGTACCACTGTTTGTTAACGATTCATTAACGTTAATTGACGTTTCTGAGTGTGGCCCTTAGTATTTTTTTTCTAGAATAGTGCTCTGACGCTCATCATTGTTGTGTTTTTTTTAAATGTTCCATGTTTGTAAATAACTGCACTCAAGACACCGTTTGATAATTTATTCAAGAATTTGCTCTATTACGTACTATCTACTAACTGAGTGGCATTACATAGACTGGGATGATCCAAGGCTGTACACGCTGACGGCGCTGCGCCGGCGCGGCGTGCCCGCGTCCGCCGTCAACTCGTTCTGCGCCGCGCTCGGCGTCACCGGCGCCGTCGGGGCCGTCGACCCTGCCATGCTGGATGCCAGCATTAGGGATGTACTCAATAATACTGCGCCGAGGTAACTAATTGTATTTATTCTCAACAAATCACAGATGATAGGATTACCACCTGTGGTAATCAATTACAAAATTAACATTATTTCAGGAATTACTGAATATAATTTTACCAGCACATTAAATTGAACATTACCGACTAGTAAAGCATATTAATGCTAATAATGCTTAATTATAAATCTTGCAATTAGTTTGCAAAATTCAGATCGATATCTATGTCATTAAAATTAGAATGCGGTAAGAATCGGTTTGCTAGATCTTATTATTACAACCTTTTTCATCCATCCTAAAATTACAACCTTTTTCATCCTAATCCAAAATAAAAAAGTATTAAACTCGGCTATTGGAATAACGTTGTATTTACAATATCGTATAGTGGAAGTAATTTCAAAGGACAAGTATGCCGCTTATATCCTGTCTGATAATGTTATCAGGACATGTGAATAACTTAACATGTAATTAGATGTCAAGGTTACTATGTATATCTAATTGCTTGACAAACATTAGTAGATAATTTTAAATATAGTGACAGTGTTATTTTATGAGTACAACACTTAAATAATGCTTGTATACCATACTGAATGATGTTTTGTTGAAAAAAGTGTTATTGGGTGATAAAATAATTGATATAATATTTTTGTTTTAGGGTAATGGTAACGCTGGAACCGTTAAAGATCACAATTACAAACTTTCCCAGTGACAAACCAATAAAAGTAACAGTACCCGACTTCCCCAATGAGCCCGACAAGGGCAGTCATACAGTAGTTCTTAGCAATGTACTTTATATCGAATCTACGGACTTTAAGGAGGAACCAGAGAAAGGATACCGACGTCTTACAGCAACTCAATCGGTTGGATTGAGACACGCTGGTTACGTCATTAAGGTAAAATAACAATTGGTATTTATTCAAAACTAGCCTTGGCCCGCGACTTCGTTCACGTGGAAGTTGAATTTTTCCCCCGTTTTTGCAACATTTTTATTTATACTCCACTCCTATTGGTCGTCGCGTGATGATAATAGCCTATATAGCCTTCGGGCTATATAACACTGAAAGAATTTTTCAAATCGGACCATTATTTTGTTCCTGAGATTAGCGCGTTCAACCAAACAAACTCTTCAGCTTTATTATATTAAGTATAGGAGCATAGAACTAAGCTTTGAAAAAATTATTTCGTCCAGACCAACTTATGATAATTGGTTATTGTTTTTATTTAGGTTTCAAAGGTAATCAAGAACGCTGCCGGCAAAATTGTTGAAGTACAGTGCACAGCTGAAACGTCTGAAGCAGCAGAAAAGCCTAAGGCTTTCATTCACTGGGTCTCCGACCCTGTCACCGTCGAAGTTAGATTGTACGAGCCTCTGTAAGTAAAGTTTAGTGTCCCCACCTCCAATGCAGTTCTAGCATTTCATCGCTTTTCTGCGGTTACGACGATATTACCACTAACAATTGAAAAAAATTAAATGGTATTGAAACTAGATCTGCTTCAGCAGACATATTTTTTAGAATAATTCTATTTTTAACCGAAAAACCGGAGGAGGTTCTATGTACAGTATTCGCCAATCTTTTGTCCGGCTTGAAGTTTATTTAAATAAAATGTTTTTCTGCGATTTGTACGGCCAGGTTGAAGTTGGCTCGCTAAACTGTAATATATGCCATATACCAATTTTTCCGTAAATTATGGACGGACTGAAAATTATTTTTTGTTTGTTTTGTATACCCCCGAGGTGGTCCTATTTAAATTTGAAAAATTAATTCCATACTAAGGGTAGTATAACAAGGAATGATTAGTTTCTGAATTATCAAATTCTGAGTTGTCAAAAAATAGTGGTGTTGTAGGAACAACATGATAGATACCTAGAGTTGACTTGATGATGGAGACGAAAGAATGTCGAAGCTACCTTGTGCGTGTTTGGCCTTACTTCATTTAACTTCATGATAATCGTTGATCAACTTGATCAATTGTTTGGCACCGACTAAACGACTAAAAATGGTTTATTTTTCGCTTTTCAGTTACTTTTTTCGTCGGTTTAATTTTTAGTTAAACAGTTATTTTATTTGTATTTCACAAGGGCGATAATAATAATTGTAAAAAATCTTCTTTTCATTCAGATTCAAACACAAAAACCCAGAAGACCCTGCTGAGGTGCCAACAGGATTCTTGTCAGACTGTCGTGAGGACACACTAAAGGTTCTTGACGCGTACGCAGACGCCTCCATCAGAACAGCCAAAGTGTATGACAAGTTCCAGTTCGAAAGGATTGGCTTCTTCTCTGTCGACCCTGACACGACGTCAACACATGTAAGTCTTGTTGGAACTTGTTGAAAATTATTATTTAATAATATTTATTCGGCTTTTTAATATGTACCTTGTTTATTTTTTTGGTTTTGCGTTTGATTTTAAACATGTGAATCTCGGACATTATAAAGTTTAGACGAAACAATTAATTTAAAATTTGGTAGGTAGGTTTCATTTCTTGTTTATCATTTACGGTAGATTCCCTTCCCTCGGGTAAAAAAAGAATTCATCCCTCCTTCAATTCCCTCGTGTAAAAAAAGAGTTCATCGCGGCTACACACACAACAATATAATAATGAAATATCATAAAACCGTCCTTTGATGTTCACGCTTTTGAGTATTAAGATCGGTCGATAGTCATGGAATAGCTAGTCATTAAGCAATGAAGAATTTCAAGAACGTATCCCTTGGAATAACCAGGGAGTAACATCATTGATCATATTTAATAGGCCATAAAAATAGTAACTTTGTAAGAAAAACAAGTCGCCCTGTAAGTAAAAACTGTTTTGGTACCATTTTTTCTGTTTTAGAAAGACACACTGCCGCACTCACTCAGCAATTTGAATAAACTTATTTGTGGTCACTATATCTTAGTTTGTGGAATAAACTATAAAAATGTAATTTAAATCTGATCTTCTTTATGATATTGTACAGTAAAATCCTGTTTATCAAGATGCAATGGCCATTTTTAACCAACTGATAATGCTAAAAATAACTCTGTTATACTATTACATTACTATTACCTGTGGCTATAGGAGATACAATTAAAGCAAAATGTATTTAGGAGCTCAGTATAAAAGTAAATTGTATTATTTTTTTACAGATGGTGTTCAACAGAACTGTTTCTCTGAAAGAAGATACAGGAAAATAAATATTAATAATATAATGCTCTAGTAATTTCATTTCAATTTGTATAAACATTTTTTTTAAATAAATTCTGAATTATTTATTAACTTGTGTTTAATTAAAAAACGTTTGGTGGGGCTAGTGTAGGCAGATTGGGATATCAAATCCAGAACTTATGTTCTTGAAGTAATCATTATTTAATCGATTTTTTGGTAACTTTCGATGGTAATAATAATATTTTTTGGAAATATTAATCAAGTAATTTGTCTGACAAAATCAAACCCTTACAGAAATACTTAGTTATTATGATTTCCTACTAAAGTAATATACTTACTTTTTAAATTTAAGGTAATTTATAAATATCGCTTTTTCTAAGAGAGAGCGGGCACAACCATTTATGGCTCAAATCTGGAGCATCTCCCGTCTCGGGAAGTAACTTCATCTGACAGAAAACTGCAGCCAAATAACACACTTTATGGTGTGTTGTGTTCGTGCAGTGAGTAAGGTTGCCAGAGTTCCTAAGGATGCGCTGCGCTGGCATTAAGAGGAAAATTCCCATAAACTGTCGGCCCAGTGAATCCTCCATAAACCTCTAAGAGGTTTTAGGGTGGGCAACGCGCGAGTGATACCCCTGGTGTTGTAAGCGTCCGTAGGCTACGGTAACCATCAGGCGGGCCGTATGCTTGTTTGCTACCTAAGTGATATAAAAATAAACTTTCATCAGAACACCACCGGTACGAATCATCATCATCAATCAATCATCTACTTAGTACCCATTTCCATCTAACATTGTCCCTGCCTATAGTCATATAAGTAGTAGTTATTGGTTACCTGCTATAAATACAGTGTGAGTCTTTATAAAGTCCACATTTATCGAATGGAATTTTTTTTTTTTTTAAATTGTGCGCTACTATGACCTCAGTGAAAACAAAACAGTGTAACTTTAAAACTAAATGATCTATAATCGCAAACAAACTCCATAATAATTAAAAGTTAAACCGTTTTACTGGCGACACAGTAGCGGACAAATTTAAAAAAGGTCTTACTAGTATTTTTTCCGTCGATAAAATTAAGCATAGATTCCCTCAGTTCAATATGTGCACATTATAAAGACTTGCACTGTAGCTTTATAAAAATCTACAAGTGTCCCATTAATAAAATAAGTGTCATCAGATGCAACTACGGACCAAAAAAACCGATACCGTGGCATGTAGGTATAGCAAAATCTGAAATGAGATTTCAAGTCTGAATTGGGTATACCTACTGAATTTATCGACACACTCCATTCGAATGTTCATTTATATTTAAAGGCATAGCGCAATGGATTCTTAAGTTATTGTGAAACTTGGGTCGCGTTCGTGGTGTAGACATTGTGGAGTACGAGGGGCAGGGTGGGTAGAGTACTGCGCAGAGGGCGCGCGGCGGCGGGCGGCGGCGCGGCGCGTATCGAACGTGGGCGGTCGCGCATGCTACTCCACTTGCCTTCGCCATCCCGCGACATGCACTACTACGCGGTTACATCTCGTACTAAAATCCGCTACGCACGATATCACGTTTTTTCGCGCGACGTGCATAGGATGTAGAAAACTATACAACTTCTTGTAAAATTAAGGTAAGTCCTTCTGCGTTATTGCGTTGTTCTTTTTCCGTTACAAGTACCAACCCCTATGAGATTTGCACTTGCCCTATGATGTCCATTACGAATGGGCAGAATAATACGTAGAATCTGGTTCAAGTGCGTCATGTTGACGTGTGTGACGTAACCCACTACAGTTTTGTAAAATAATGCTGCTCTATATTTTGCCCTTGAGAAATAATTAATATTGCATACATAACTACAACCTGTGCGTACCTACGTGTTGAGTCCGTTTTACCCGTAAGTAGGTACTTAGGGATACTTCCTTCTCTTTCATTTTACTCTTAGCAGAATCTGTCATCTTAGTTCCCTTCGGTATACTTAATTGTAGGCTTCGATTTCATTTTGGTCTTTCTATATTATTAGGCAATATTATTTCTTTTAATTCTTCAATTTATTTCTTTCTATATTATTTTGTTGTGTGTAACGACCGTCCAATAAATAGGATAATCTTAGATAATAAATTATTTTCTGTACAGTTTCTGTATTATCAAAAAAGGACTCGACCCTTCCCAACTGACTGGGTAGCTACATAGCTTTTAGATGAATTTCAATGTGCAGAGTAACTATCCAAAAAATATGAAGTTGCACTATCTAGTATGTTAAGTAAAAAATATAGCTTGTGGCAATAGAAAAACCTTTCTGGGGCGCTGACATGGTTACATAATTTTCTAGATTGTTATAGGACCTATGTAGGAGGCCACACAAACACTGAAATTTCTGAAACCATGTAAGAAAATCATACAATGTTGTCTGATGAGGTGTAGGTAAAGTTACAAGTTTATTATTTCTTTGAACATTAACTTACGTAGGTACAAGTCTAAAGTATTAAGTTTAGTAAATTGAAGTAAATTTAATATATTCGTAACGCTATTGTTCTGTCGCCAGCCACTGAAGCTTATCTTGTGTTATCTATTGTAACGGCATTGGCTTGAACACCAAAATGCTGGTACGATTATCTAAAATGGAACACAATTTGCATATCAACATGTTTTAACTTCATAACAGTTGTTTTAAGCTTTGCAGGTCGCGTCGATCTTTGAATATTTTATGTACCTAACTTATTTAATATAAATAAATCAATCAACATAACTAAGCTAGATACAACCGAAATAGCACATAGCTGTATAGGTAGGTGCTAGACAACAGAATTTTTGAAAACTTGTTATCTGCCGGGTTACCACACTGAGTGCCTTTTTTACCTGGCAGATAATTTCATATAAATATTGTTTCATTTTATTATTTATCCGGCGGTTAGCGGCTATCCACAGGTGGTAAAAGTAATAATCAAGTAGAGTTGAACTTACTCATTATTTTTAGATAAGACAAATGTTGCACTATACGATAAGCGTCTCGCTCGTAGCGATATTTTATTTCGTAGCACCGTCGTCGCGGCTGTTTCGTAGCACGTTAGTTAAAAATACATAGTATCCACTTATTCCAAAAAAAAAATACGTAGCCTATTTACTTACACAGCTTTTGGATATTTTACTTTTAAATACATAGGTATTTTATGATAACATTTAAAAGCTATCTACAGTCTACACTACTGAAACACTTGTATAGAGTGATGTTTTTTTATAGGAAAAGAAGCGCCTTTGAGTGTAGTACCTATAATAAATATATCAAAGATATCTTATCAAAATTAATAAGCTACAAATAGCACTAAAAGATTACTTACTTACCGCCTTACTTATAGCCAATCAGCACAACCAATTCCATAAATATCAGATCGAATTGGCTTATTGGGGGATGATAATACCCAATTTACTTTTAGGAAATAGTGTTAGGTTGGTAAACTTAGTTACCGGATATTTCATTAGTCTTTCGTCAATATCCTCCTTCCTTGAATCCACTTCCTCCACTTATGAATCTCGAAGGACTCTTGAGAAGTTGATTAGGAGTTAGGACGCCGTATTCTGAAAAATTGCGTCAATAGGCAGGTAACGTTAATTGTAGTGGCTTTGGGGTTCACCAGCGTTCCTAAATTCTAATTATATCATTTAAAATTTTTATTTCATTTAAAAATTTTAGTCTTTTGTACAATGTAGGTACAGTTTATGGCCCAAAAAATTAATGTAGGAACTTACGCCATTAGAAGGAAATTAACTAGAGATGTACCGATACGTATTTATTCATATAAATTGGATCGTTACAATGTGTTCTAATGAAAATGGTCTTTGTCTCAAACGTATGTTTTTGTGGTGTATAAGATGTTTATTTATTATTCAGTAAATGATTCAATTTTGTTAATCAATCCTTTAGATGACAATAATAAAACTTATGAAAAAGGTTGAGATCAAATTACATTGTGTCAGTTTATTTTTTGTTGTAACGTTTATTAGATCCAATAAAACCGATAGCCGCCAGCCGTTTTCCATCTCATGGTATATAAGTTACGTCGCACAACCCTTATCAAACATGCGTGGGTTGTATTACCCTTAATACTATTATCTATCGCCTTATACTATCGTGCCCTTGACTCCCTCAAGGGCATGACAGTATATGGCGTATTAGGAATATATGTCAAGTAGGTATGTCTCAAAAAGTCCTTAGGGATGCGTGGTAAACTAGTGACAGATATAAAAGTCTTTCAGAACAGAGACTATTTACCTAATACTCTTGAGATCATGAATCATTATATTTTGGGCCATAGGGAGGTATATCCTCCTGAATTGTTTTATATCTGCCAACATGGCATGGCATATGATATGGGATGGTAGGATATGTAGCCTCGCCCGAGGGCGCAAACAAAACGGCCGGCCTCCATGAGATATGGCCTGTGGGTAGCTGACTTGGGATGTCCGCTGAGCCGCGTCCGCCTGATACCTAGGAGATGTGTCCCCCTTAGATTGAGAGTGTTCTGAATAATCTAAAGCTTGGCGAGAGATTAATAAATAATAATTTCATCAATTTCCATGCAGATAGGTCGGTAAGCAACTAAGAAACGTCAATCATTTTGATTGCTAAATAGAATTGGTTAACTAGTCAGAAACAACTGTTCCATTATTTAAAGTTTATCCCCTTTAGATATAAACTTAGTCGCAGGATTTTCCCGATAGCGAAGGAGGGGTTGATGCTTTAAAATACTCGGTACCTAATCTATATTGGGAATTATTCCATTCGTTACTAATAATATTTTGAATTACAAATTGATATAGTTTTCAGCTAAGTATTTATGTAAGTAATATAAAATTTAAATAACATAAATATTGAGTTTCCTGCGACACATCTTATTAAATTTAACGGCGTAGAAGATAAAAATGCTTACATGGTATACCTATTTATTAAATTATGTTGTATTGGACCAGCATTAAGCAATGAATCCCCGTAGGTACCTACGTACTTTTATGCACAATTTTACTACCACTAATGTTTTTTTTTTAATAATATCATTTATTCACTAAAGACAAATATTTTATATGTATAGGTACTAATATTAACAAAATAATTAATAAAAATAAAAACCAAAATTTCCGCACCTAGGCGTCAAAGTACTCCTCATCGCTGTCATCTGGTAACGTGCCCAAAAGACTGGCAGCATTGCAACGTTGAATGGCAATGCTGATTCTTTGGCCCAAAAATAATCCAGCCCTCTGGTCACGAGTAGCGTCGATAAGTCTTTTTGCAAGGTCTTTAAATAGGAGGCGAGCACTCGGACCCCACGGCCCGAGCGTTTCGTTAAATTAGTTATGTTATGTTAAAAAAGTTAGTTATGTTCTTAAAAAAATACTTTAAATGGTAATCACAGATAGTGTTTATGTCCAATAATAAATTATTTGTATCCCCTTTTGAATCTCACGGCATGCCTCCCGTGAGGAAGCCATCCGGTCCTTTAAAAGGCTGGCGCGACTCCTACGAGGTGCCTTGGAGAGCTTTGATCTAATGTGTAATGGAACATCCATATGGGCTAATCTATAACTGCACTATGGAAATACAGCTATGGACTATCCCAGGTGTGCAAGAGATATTGTAAAATAAGGAAGTTAACGTTATAAGGCAAGACGTTGGTGTTCTGTGTACTAGATTATAACTTCATATGCCGGAAGAAAACGGCGTGTGCCTTTGACCTTTGAATAAATATCCTTAGGGATGGCAGACGGTGACACGCCAACTCACTAGATGGGCCCCCTGAAAAGCTGCCAGTGCAGGTAGAAGGGGGCAACAGCGATGTGAGCGGTTAAGGGTGTAGAAAGGCGCGGTCCAGATTTCTGTCCCGCTTCCGATTACCGTCGTGTCGCGTATCTTAAAGAGGCCCGCCCCCTAGCCAAGTTGACCATTAGAAACTTCCACTCCGGAGCATATATCGGATCTGGCGGTCCGCCTCCGTCCTACCAGTTTAAGGCAAGACAAATATACTTTAAGCACTCGTAACTACCAAGTTTTTGGCTACGTTTTCTAGGGCTCGAATTTAGTTTAATACACCATTGTTGCTTTATTTTGCCAGTTGTTTGAATTGAATATAAAATAATATAGCCACGCCAAAAACACCGAAAATTGATTGAGTGTGTGGGTGCTTATCTGTATGACCGAGTTGAATAATCTACCACTGAAGTAGGTACATATATGTATAATATATACAAATGACACATAATATTGTATGGGAAATTAGATGTATAATACAGTGTTATATACCCCTGATTGCCGCCCACGACTATCGACGATGACGTAACATGATACGCAAACGGGGCTAACAATTATTCTAGCTCGTTAAATCGATGCATTAGACCGGATTCCCGCTGTTCTATTGTATTTGACATACAAATATGTATGAGACTATCGATCCAAGACCTTACTAGATTTGAAAGGCTATTTATTAAGGCGAGGCATTGATCAATCCAATTACCATTTCAAAGAGTCTGTTGAAACTTATCTATAGTGAAAATTTGAAGATTTAAATCCGTTCCGTTTCTTCATAAAATGCGAATCCATGTTTTTGAAGAGCTGTCTTCAAAATTTTTTTCTCTGCAGTAAAGTTTAACCGATCGTGTTTCTGTACTACAAATTTATAGCTAAAGACCTGAATAATGACATATGTAAAAATCAGATCCGTATGTTTTGTAATGGCTGAGAAATATTAAGATCCATGACCCCCAAATCTTCAATGCGTCGTCTTAATTGGCTAGGCTGAACGTGAATGTTATTTTGTGTTAGTTTTGCTACATGTTTAGCATTTAAGGACTATTACCTATTCTGTGGTTTCAATATGTACTTCTTTAATAATTTTAATACTTATATTTTGCTGACCTGACTCATTTCATAATGCCGCGTTAGCCTAGTGGTCCGCTACACTCGAGGTCCTGTTTGATTCCCAGGTTACCTATTTATTCGGATTTCTTATGAAACTCTCAGTAGCTGCTGGGATTGATTTGTGTCCGGTTATTGGCAATAGGCTCTCTACCTATTACATAGGTCTAAACATACCTGCAAACTGTGAACTGTGTCTCTAGGTACATAGAACTCTGGCTAACCTAAAATTTTTCCGGACATGCAGAGCTTTATCGGTTTTAACATTCCGAATCCTAACCTTCCAATTCTCCATTGCCTACATAGGTACTAGGTTCTTACTTAAATCGACAAATTATACGAATAGGTTCCTGTCGATAAGTTTGTTTATAAATATTTCCCAAACTGTTACCTACTACTTATTTATATTTGGAAATAGCCTGCATTGCTCAGTGTTTCTATACCTTTATTTATCTACGTCTTTGTGCAGCGTACTTTATCAAGGCTTTATCTACCCACGCGATAGAGTACTCGTGTCCTTGAAATACGTACCTAACTAGTTTATAACATGGTTCCATACCCTTTATAGACTTAGTTTTTTGATAAAGTTATATCACCCTGTTTTCAGACACTTACGCGAATATTAGATATTGAAATAAAACTACTTTTTTATCGGATTTTATAGGTTATATTATAGGAACGTTTAGGACCTTTTACAGCGTCCATGATGATAAAATCCGTCAAAAGTAGTACCTAAGTATTCTTTCAAAGTAGGTACCTAAATAATAAAATTTTAATACAGGGATTAATTTTATTAACATTTTAATTATTATTTAAACTACACAAATCTACGCTTTGCGTGATGAACAATAATAATGTGTAGGTACATAAGTAGGTAACATTAAAATAGGTACTTGATTATAGAGTGAACAGCTCTAACTATAGTTTATAGCTCTACACTAGAGAATAGCTCAACTGACAGTTTGTGTTAATACCGGATTTGAAACACGGCATAATGAATCCTTAACTATAATGATACCGTGCCAACGTTCAATTTAAAATCAATCCATTTATCTAATGTATGTAGGTATAGTTATGTAGTGATTGTATGTATCGTCCCACCCTACCAAAGTTGATACGCACATTAGGTATTTTAATGTCGTTAAATGTACTTTTATCTACACGCCTGAACTTCATTAAATCGTGTAATGAATAAAGTTTATGAAGGTCTTTAACTGAGGCGGCTTTATAGGCAATAGGGATTGTGAAAGTTCACTACCTGCGACGACCAACTGCGCGCGCGAACCTCCCCTCAGAAACGTGTCAAGGCAATAAATAGGTCAAGGGAGCCTGGGCCACAGCTACATTTACACCGGCTACCTTAAATCAATAAACAGTGTCGGTCACATGTCGACTGGATTTCTGATGACATTAATGGCATTTGGATTTATGCCCATGTAGGTATGGCCTTGGCTTTAAGTACTTAAACGATACGATATCGTAGGGTCGTACTTATAGGTAGGAAAATGTTTTGGTACCTAATTACTGTAAACAATATTAATATAAATCTTTAGTTACCTGGCCTACATACCTACCTGGAGCTTAAGCACCCCTTCAGTGTATTTATCTCAGACCAAGAAATCCGACAGTATAATTAAATTATTAATTTGTATTGTTAGGTGAAGAGTGTGATAGTATCATTGTCGTTCTTACAAACAAGGGACTATTCAGTTTTTTTATGTTTCAGGAATATCTAAAGAAAGTGATAATTATGACAAGCAATATATTATTAAATTATAATGGGTTCGAGAAGACTCTCATGTAAGAAATCAAAGAATTTAACTTTGAGTACTGTACAAATATGGACATCCAGAAGCAACATTTATGCCCGCGATTGGTGGATTATTTAACTATCGTTGGAGCTAAACCTTACACTTCGGGAAAGGGTCTAGCCCCAGTACAGGTAAGAAAAAAGGTTAAGCCTGCAAACACGCCTTCAAAAAATATTTTCGAAAGCTATACGTGAAGAATTTGAGGAATATAATGATGAATTACCTATTGATGAATACACATACGAAAATGTTGACTATATTTCTGAACTTCGAAGTTCAAAATGTCGATGTACGGTATTCATAAAGTTTATAAGTGCGAATTACGTGAGTTAGAAAGTACTTAATGCCGTACTACATCGATCTCATTCGTCCTGAACGAATGGTATTAAGCATAAAGATACATCGAGATCAAACGTTCAAAATTCAGTCATTAGAAATTGCAAGCTTTCGAAGTTTCATACATCAAAATCAAAATCGTTTTATTTTCACATAGACCTTATGCAGGAACTTATGAAATGTCGAAACTAGGTGCACGGTTCCAAATTAGTCGTTTCCTATGGAGAAGAACCGGCAAGAAACTCCATGGTTACTCTTTTACATCGGGATTGTACACATTCGCAATAAAGTTATTCGGAATGGTAAACTTTCGAAGTTCCGTACATCGAGATTGTGAACATTCGCAATAAAGTAATTCGGCATAACGTACTTTTTAAGTCATGTAATTCGCACTTATAAACTTTATGAATACCGTACATCGACATTTTGAACTTCGAAGTTTAGAAATACAGTCGAAATTTTTTAATATGTACGAGTGCTACTAGCAAGCTAAGGATAAGTAATACACAAATGTTTCAAGTTCTTTGTATTAAGAAATATTATGTTTAGGTACTTAAGTAACTTAACTCATGCAAGGCATGTATCTATGTTTGGTAAAGGCGCCTGAGCTACTCCGCCGGTATCCCCTAACCAACCACGATGACTTCCCGTTGCCGTTGGACATGGTGTACTTTTGCCAGCCGGAGGGCTGCGTATCCGTGGGGCCGCGCCGCGCCCCTGGGCACCTCGCCTCCAGAGACACCACCTCTTTTGTCTTTACCCTCACTGACAAAGATTCCGGTGAGTTAATATTATTTTAAATAAACTTTAAAGTGTATATAATTTATCAACTAATGATACTTAAAACTTCAGTGAATAATTGGAACTTATTTCTATGGGACTGCTAGCTTAAAATTATTTAGTGCTGATGACGATGGTTAGGATATTTCCTTCCTAGTCGCATACGTATCCACCTGAAGTGATTATCTGAAGGTAGCGTTCATCTCTCAGGTAAGACTCGTTATGGCATCTGCGTCAACTTTTACCGCGCCGTGGAGCGCGCCACAGTTCCGGGCCCGCGCGAGCGCAGCATGCTGCGTCGTGAGTCTTGGCGCAAATCCATGGAGAAAAGCTCCGACTCTGCATTCTCCAGGTGAACATAAACTATTTCGCCACTACAATAACAGTCGATATTATGCATTAAGGATACCAACCAGTTTGCTCTACGTACGTAGTCTGAATTCAATTAATAAGTCTAATGGGGGTGGAGGAAATGTTTAACATTTAGTATCTTCCTCTTTTCCTTTTTTCCTCTCCCAAGCCGGCCGGTCACCGTGGGAGAGTACGACCAAATCCCCCTAAATTACACAAAAAAAATTGCACAAAAAGAAGAAATAACAAAAATTATGGAATTTAGGGGAGGCCTACGCCGCTGAGGCGACTACTATGGAAGAACAATATAATTAAGTAAACTGTATAATAGTAGAAATAAAGGCTTATTATTATTATTATTATCTTCAATTTTAATTACTCGAAGCGTTTTAATTTCGACTAAGACGTAGCGAATGTTCCAGTGACTATAGGAGCAGCAACGTGGCGCCGAGTGACTCGGAGCGCGACTGCAGCGCGACGCTGGCGCCGCGCCTCGCGCCTGCGCCCGACTCCGAGAGCGGCGGCTCGCACTCGCACTCGCCCAGCCCGAGGGCCGCCAGGAAGCGACAGGTACTGTTACGTTACAGCTACAAAACCTTCTGCCAAGTGTTAAATGAACATCAACGATTGTACATAAGTATGAGCAAATACATACGATAGATAAACATTAGGTACTTATAGTATCGTTAAAGACATTTATTCGCGCTATTAGTCTCGGAACTAGTACCGCTGACCTAGCCTGGTTAGGCTAAGTATGCATAAGTACGTTTGCTATCTGAAAATAATGCTATAAATAAATATCATGATAGGTACAAAAATCGGTAAAAATACGCTAAAGTCACTAGCTAAACTAAATTTGGTTTCGTTGTTACAGAGAGTTCGGAACCATTCCTTAACTTCCCTTTGTCTGCTTTCACATCATCCTTTCTTCTCCACATTCCGAGAGTGCCTATTTATCCTAAAGAAGTTAATAGATGCGTGCAATGAGTCTTCCAGTCCACGACGTGTCGGTGCGTCAAGACAAATACTTAGGTAAGCCAACAGATTTGAGTAGATGATTTTCAAGTTTTTATGTAAATGTAAAGAGATTTTTAAGCGACTAGAAAACACAGTATTGAGATACCTATGCGTTAAAATAGTTTCAGTTGTTATATAAAGCTATCTTTCTATGTTCAGAGATACGGTATGGTCAGTACTGACCGGGCAAGCATACGACAACACGCCGACGATCGTTTTACACGACGTCAAAGAGATCGAGACGTGGATACTGCGGCTGCTGTCGGCGCCAGTGCCCGTGCCCGGCAAGACGCGGCTCGAGCTAGAAGTTCTGTCGCCTACAGCACACTCGCCGCTACTATTCGCGTTGCCGGACCACACGAGATTCACCCTTGTCGATTTCCCCCTGCATTTACCTTTGGAGCTTTTAGGTAAGTATCTGAATTTTTTTTAGGCCTGAAAAGCGGAAAATAAACCTTTTTAGTCTTAATAACGAATTTTGAGTCTTTGCCAAACAACCAACGTCATATTTTATATGTTGTTTGACACTTATGTCTAATGTCTAAGTAGTTCATTAGTTACCTTGCTTTAACTGAGTCAGGTTCATTTCAATTTTGAAGCCCAAACACGAAGTAGCTGCTGTAAACCCTTGAGAGTTTTCCTTCGACAATCTCCTCACAAGTGAAAATTTTAAAATTCAGAAACCCATCACTCTATATTACCACCCTTAGGGATGGAATTTATTTTTCAGTATTTGTAGGGGCCAGTTAGCACTACCTACACTTTCAGTTCTTTGAGTTAATGTCAGTTTAAAGTTATTGGAGAGCACAGAAAAACATCACAAAGTTAGTTTCACAGTTATAATAATAATTAAAGTTACAAGTTAAAAGTTAGTGTTTCTCTCTCTAGGCAACTATATAGTTCCACAGTCGCGCACGTACTCTGTCGAATTTACTTATTTTAGTTGTATTTAGCTTTTGTAATCGTATGACGCGTAAGCCTTAAAGTGGGTTGCTGCATCGGCAAAGTATGTACGGCTATGAGACCGTAGAGTATTATTGGGTAAACTTTGACGGAAAAATTGGTGAACAAACCTACATACAAAACGACTAAGTAATGTTAGAATAGTTTAACCTTTAAATAAAATTTATTTATCCACCAGGCGTAGATACATGCCTGAAGGTGCTGACCCTGATCCTGCTAGAGAACAAGGTGGTGGTTCAGTCGCGGGACTACAACGCGCTGTCCATGTCGGTGATGGCGCTGGTCGCCATGCTTTACCCGCTTGAGTACATGTTCCCGGCTATTCCGCTGCTGCCCAGCTGCATGAGCTGCGCGGAACAATTGCTGCTGGCGCCTACACCATTCCTCATCGGAATACCGGCCACGTTCCTTACTTATAAGAAGAATTTCAGGTGTGTTATTTTAAAGTCTTAAATAATGTTACAACTGTGCCTACCTATTTCTAAACTATATAATATATGCACTGGTTTCGAGCCAGAAATGATGTATTTGCATTGAGTATATAAAATAGAAAGAGCTTAACTTTTTGCATTTTATTCGCAGAATGCCTGATGATATATGGCTGGTGGACCTGGATGCAACTAAATTGATCTGTCCTTCTGGAACCGACCAGGACTTACCGCCACTGCCCGAACCAGAAGGATCTGTATTAAAGAATCACCTGAAGCAGGTACAATATATAATAATGTTTTATTTATTTCAAAATTTTACTATGAATGTTTACTTTCACGTCTACGTAATACATTTCCTCTATCACCTGATCTTTCTGTACTATTTGCACTCGTGAGCGCATTTCTATCGATGTCGCTAAGCTATTGTGACGATAAATGTGATTATTTTCCTAGGATATTTGGATGTGGTCTTATTCTTTATTCTTATAATATTGTCATTAGATTCAATCAACTTCATAATAAACACAGTCAACGTGTTCGGATGTATACAAGAATATTTTCCGATACACTGCACTACAACCTTTACACGATGTATTGTCCGATAGTATAAAGCATGTTTTGATCTTTATTGTCTACAACAGTGATACAACATAATCAATTGATAATTTTTGATATTATTTTTACTTGAGGAACAGGGTTTATGATTTTTCTACACAATTTTCTTTGATTTGTCACTAACACGCCCTCACTTCTCTCCTAACGCTAGGCCGTGCATCTCATGGGCAGTGCCGGGAGTGGTGTAAATATCTATACTCTTTTTACATTGCACACTGACTATTATTCACAACATTTTTACTCGTTTTATAAATAATTTATGTATGTGCCGATTTAGCATAATAATTATCAATTACTAATTTGCATATTTATATATTTTTAATATGGGATGCTATATTATAAATCAGCTTTTCTTATTACTCAAGATGATTAATTGTTAACGTAACATCTCTAACAACGTTTAGATACACTCAAAGCGTGTTAAAATTAAAAGCGTATTATACGTAAATTTAGTCATTTAGATAATGCGATGGTAACCCGAAAAAATGGTTTGCACTACAAATATTATTACTGAACTCGCGAAAGAATTATCAATGATTTTTTTCTATAATGATACATGCTAACTAAACTGAAGTAGAGGATAAGAAAAGCTGCCAATAGAGGCACATATATGTATTCCTCTGAAATACGTGTTACTGTCTATCGTTAAAGAATCTTGGTATAAATACACAATACAGCCGTACCTCAAAGCCTATCTGGAATATATATAAACTTAAATTTAGGTAATTCAATCCATTTGTAAAACGAAAAAATATCCTAGTTACGCCTATGACACACATAATTATTTCCTTCTTTCTACATTTACCCGGACCGTAACACTGTTTCAGTGTGTATTGTGTTTTGTGTGTGGCATGTTTGGTCTGACTTGTGATTGTGCTAACGCTCAGTGTAACAGTGCAGCTTTGACACACTTCTAACACTTTTTATGTAGACAGTTTAAAATATATACATTATTTAAATTCCACTATTCAACTTTTAAATAATTATGTGAAACTTGTTTTGGTAAACTTATACCTAATAAATACTTACTTTTATTACCTAAATACTTACTTTTAAGAATGTCGCTTCGATTTTTAATATCAATCATTTGATACATAATATTTCTAAATAAAATATTTGCTATTAATTACCACAGCCTTTTAAGGCGTTTGCTTGTAATTATACATTCTAATATGTACAGTAATCGAGTGAGGTCATGTGAGACAGGTGGAGTTAATTTAAAGGATTAATATGAATGTTATGCTGCCAGGCCCTCAACAGTTTGACAAGCAGTACGGCGGAACAAGCAGCTGCTCCACTGATGCCGTCAAGACGAGATAGCGTGGGCGGCGCTACACTCAAGTATGCTATACATTACAGTAGTTTAAATACGAATTTTATTTTTCAATATCTACCATCTTTTTTAATAAAACCCAAAATATCATCCTACACTTTTCTTATTAAATATTTATCCTCGGCTCTCGGTCCAATGTCTTCCAAAGAGAAAACTTTTTGAGCTTAACCTGAAATATGTTAAGCCAATTCCATTGATCAATATAAGCTGGGTGTCTATTCTTATTATTTTTCAATGCTTGATGCTGAATGGCTGTTTTTGTTGCTGGTGTGGATTTCAGTAGAACACAGAGATTGACAGTCACAATAAAAAAAATGTTGATCAGGGTGCAGCCGGCGTCGTACCGCGGAAATGACGGGGCCCAGTCGGCGCCGCACAGTACGCCGGAGAGCCGCCGCGTGTCTATATCGGGCAGCGGCGCAGCCAGTGCGGGACACACTCCTCAAAGACACTCCCTGGCCTCGCCGCACCAGTCGCACTCACAGCAACCATTCAACCCACTCATCTATGGCAATGATGTCGATTCTGTCGATGTGGCCACAAGAGTTGCCATGGTAAGTGATTACTATTATTATAATAATCGCGGAGTAGAAAATATAGTACTCGTATATTAAGTGATATATTACTTTTACAAAAAGGCCCCGAACTTGTAAAGGTTTTAAACCACATGCTTTTAACCTTTCTTCCTTAGAAGGAATTTTAAAAATGAAAGACGCAGTGGAAAATTCGAAGCTTTACAAAAAAAAATTATTTTAATAAGTATAACTTTTCTTGCTTAGATAGTAAAAAAGCTATTTTCTCCCTTTGAGTCGCACTAACCAACTTTTCCACTGTAGTGGAAATTTTCCGAGAAGGTCCGACCTCTCGCACTAGTTCTAGTTGCGAACTTTTACGTAAAAATGATATTTGTATAACTAAAAAAAAACTGGCTGAACGAACAATTTCTTCACAGGTGCGATTTTTCAACTCACAAAATATACTAGCAAACTTCATGGAACACACGCGGACACTGCGCCTGTATCCGCGACCAGTTGTCGCCTTTCAAATCAACAGCTTTCTGCGATCACGCCCAAGGACCACCTCCTTCTTAAACAAATTTGCTAGAACACAGGTAAGTAAGACCGAAGCCTACATATTTCTATTCCATATTAAATCTATAAAATGTTTTTTACAGCACAGAGACATAAAGTCGATAACGGGACGCCTGATGTCATCATTAAGTTGTTCTGGGTTTAAGTATAATAATTATTACTTTCACATAGGCAGTTGAATTCTTAGCGGAATGGTCGCTAACACCTTGCAACGTGGCGTTTCTCCGGGTACAGACTGGTCTGTTCGACCCACGCCAGGTCGGCGATAAGCCCAAGTGGTTCGCAGACCAACTGCAACCCATCCGCTTCGCTGTGTGGGATGATGGCAGCTCACTTAATGGAGCGTTACGTCAACTTCAGCGGCAAGAGAACCAGCCTACAGGTTCGTAACTGAACCATTGGAACCCATTTCTTTATACTAATATTAGCATAAATTGGGATTTTTTTGATAATTTATGCAATCGTTACGTAAATATTTCCAAAAAGCGTCATTTTTTAAATCGTCATTTATCTATGTAAAGGTACTATGGATTTCGTGGTCATTAAATAACGGAGTTCCTGTTTTGTAGATGAAAGTGGATCAGACTCGGAGGCTGCGGAGAGTACTAGTTCATCGTATTCATCACTGAGTGACTTTGTGTCCGAAATGGCTTCATCTGACTTATCTCCAGGTACTACATACTTCTTCTATTACGTTTATAAATTACTATGATTATGACTTTATATTAATTGGCGTTTTCTTGCGTACAGGCGGAAATCCGCATCAACAGCATGTTATCGGGGAGACTTATAGCGCGGTCGTGCAAGTACCAATGACGTTATCATCGTCGTTGGATCCTAAAACGGTATATGTTATATTATAGCCTAAAACAATTTACATGATATTCAGTTTTACTTATCACTCGCCCATATATCTCAGTGAGAAACATGCATTTTTAGTAGTATACAAGGTAGTGTCACTCAAACCTCCATAATGACAGGTATACAGTCCGCCGTCATCGCTGATGTTCGGTAACGCTGACGAGGCCGTTGAGGCAGACCACCGTGCATCCACATCCCCGTCGCCGTCCGCGTCCAGCTCCGACCACAGCGACCTGTCTGACGACGAGGCCCCCGGCGAGGTTGGCGCCGTGGCGGCTAGTGACACCGCTCATCCACCGCCCGTCAAGAAAAGCGTAAGTTTATACGGAATGATGCTGGTTTGATGCTTCGTAGTTATATGTTACATTACATACACAAGTCTTAGAAGCACTGTTTTGGAATCTGATGGCATCCTTATAATGGAAAATTAACTTAAAAAGAAGAATTGACAACAATTTGGGGCAATATTAACAGATAAAAATTAAAATAAGAACTTATTTATCTTTATAGAACATATTTGCGGCAAAAGTGGGATTTATAGAATAGTCTTAGAATATTTTTAGGAGTTGTTTTTAATTGTACCTACCCACTTACCGTTAATACCTCCTATTGTGATGGCGCCCGTATACATACATACAGTAGTGTAGCATAGCTAACGGAGCGCACTCGCTAGGACACGGACAGCGGCAGCTTCGGGCGCGAGTCGGACTCGAACTCGACGACGACGCCGAAGACCGTAGTGAGCCGCCAGCGCGCCGCGCCCGACAGCGCCAGCACCAGCGAGTCCGAGCGCGCGCTCACGCCCTCGCACCACGAGCACGAGGCGCCCGAGCCGCCCGCGCGCCCGCCCCACCACCACGAGCACCACTCGCTGCCCGCGCACCCCTCACTCGCTAAAGTACGCACCGCCTTACCTACCTACTAGTGACAACAACACCTCTACCTACCTACTAGTGACAACAACACCTCTACCTACCTACTAGTGACATCAACACCTCTACCTAGCTACTAGTGACAACAACACCTCTTGTCTGAATCATCAGTCTCCGTATAAAATACAACCATTTTCCGGATACCTATTTTGTTAGGATATAAACCATAACCCAAAAGCTCATTTAAAGCTAAGACATCTGTAGTGAAATCTTGCTATAAGGTCTGTCAAGCATTCCCTACGAAAAACTTATAGAAAAACGATTAATAATCTAATCACTTTAGTAGTAGACAGTAATAGTACATACCGTGGCGTAGTTATGAATGATATTTTTATAAATTAATGAAAGATAATTTTAAGGGGAAATATTTTTTAGAGCGTAAGTAGCGGTGTGTCTCGGCAAGCATCACAATCGTCTCTATTGGAGCAGTTTGCCGCTCAAGCTAAGGAGTTGGTGCGAGAGACCACTCGACAAAGCAGCCAGGAAGGCTTACTGGCGCATATGGACAAGGTAAGAACATCAAAATGTATATAAGTAATAATGTAATAGTTTTTTAACTGTACCTTTTTGTTTTCTTAATTTGTGCGTTAATTGACATTTTATAATTTAATTATAACACTGTATGTACTACTTACTTAAACCAATAAAGAAGAAAGGAAAAGTAGCAGATGGAGAGGAGAAGAAAATGTTTGCACCATTCGGTCAGGTACAGAATGATCACCGTCACCGAGCCAACAAAATGTAGAAGCTATATAGTACCTACTCAGTCATACACACACTTATTGTAGACAATAACCTGTAATAGGTAGCTTATTTAGTTTGAGAAAAATGCATAAAGAAACCGCAGAAATCGCTAGCAAATATACTTAGCTTCATTCTTTGAAATCACTGCATAGAATAATAATAATTACCTGTCACAGTTTTCAATTGCAAGTATGGACTTAGGCTGAGATTCAGAGAAGAGACTCAGCATGAACTTACGCTTCCGTATGTCAAATTGTAATACAAATTTGACATATGGAAGCCTTACTTTACGCTGAGCATCGTCTCTGAATGTTAGCCTTAGTATTACAATCTTAACATGAACTGTTATTGCTTGCTAAATTCTCTCATACATCTCAACACTTTTTTTACGTATATTTTATTACCACTAAATTCGAAATATTCATTTTTTAACATATCAAAGTCAGTCTTTAAATTCTGGTATGACTTTTGACAGCTTACGTTGCACGCGAAAAAAGCAGCAGAAGAAGCTTCTAAGAGTATGCATGAGGCGTCCAAATCCGCCCTAGAGGCGAGCAAGACCGCCACAGCTGTTAGTAAGAATACTTTCGAAGATCTCACCTATGTCGGCAAGTCTACGCTTGGGGATCTTACTAAGAGCGCGAAAGAAGCTGCAGCTAAGAAAGGATTATTGATGAAGGTGAGTTGTATTGCTATTGTTCGATTTATTCCGTGATTGATGATCTGACATAAAATATTATTTAAAATTTGATACTATAAGTACTTCTGTGATTATTCCACAATAGGGTGAAAGTCAAGACTCGACCAGCAGCTCAGGCACCCGGCGTGACTCCACAGCTCTCCAGACCACTAATTTATTGACGGCTACTCATCGTGACTTCTTCTCTAACATCAGCTCCGATTTGAATGGCCTGGCTGCGTCTACTTCTAGCATGTTCAGCGACTTCTTTGGAAGCAAAGGTAAACAAGAGCAAAATTCTTTATAACAAAGTTTATTTTACTAGTTTTGCGGAAGTAGATTTTTTTTTTTATAGTTAAAAGGCAGTGAGGTGCATTAGCTCTATGCGAGCTTCAATCGATTTTAATGTGTTTTTATTGTAATGTTTAAACAATTCAGAGCAAGCTAAGCCACTTTATACAGAATTTTCACGCTTCATAAAATTCAAAAGTTCCAGTCTTAAGAGTTTTGTGAAACAGGAAAGCAGCAAGCGAGGCCACCAGAAGGCGCGCGAGGCGGGGGCGGCGGGGGCGGCGGTGGGGGCGGCGGGGGCGGCAGCGCGGCGGCGGCGTTCGGGCCGTTCTCGGGCGGCGCGCGCGGGCAGGTGGCGCGCTCGCCGCTGGTGCGCCACGCCGCGCCCGCGCCGCCGCCGCCCCCGCCGCACGCGCGCCCCTCCGCCAACACCGAGAACCAGGCCTTCCTCAACGATGTTAGTCATTCATATTATATGACCCTTACTTTATTCTACATTCTAATATACATGTACATGTTATTATGTAGATAGGAGATACTAATATGTAGCAACTTACGAAGTCTGTGAAAAATATTAAATTAATATAAGATAACAAATAATAATAACTGCATTATTCAAAATATAAATATTTTTTGAACATTGCAGTTAGTTCAACACGTATTGGAAGGCGAAGGCGTAGGCTGGCTGAAACTGAACCGCCTCAAGAAGTTAATGGAGGATGAATCCTACAGGAACATGGTCCTCAGCAAACTTAACCGAAACTTCAACAGGAAAACCACGCCCAGCGACAAAGTAGATGATGTGGTAAGTTTGTCTCGGTGTTATTTCGAAAGTATAAATTACCTACAAATTATTAATGTACCTAAGTAAGTATATCAATACATCTAAACTTTATATGTATGATGTTACGTTACATTCCATAAAGTTCGTGAGCAAACCGATCTGGAAGGGCGTGCTGAAAGTGCTACAAGCGGTGGTGCACGGGCTGGAGCACACGTATTCCAACTTCGGGCTGGGCGGCATGGCCTCGGTGTTCCAGCTGGCCGAGATGGCGCACACGCACTACTGGAGCAAGGAGATCGCCGGCCTCGACCACGCCGGCATGGCTGGCTCTGCTCTCATGGACCACTATGGCCGACAAGACTTGGAAACGCCCTCGTCATCACCCTCGTCTAGGAAGAGCTCACAATCTGGTTAATATTGCTATTGTGTACGCCTTTATTTTGCCAATGTTTATACTTTCATAACAGGACAGAAATCTCAACACTCGATCGATTGATATATTATCCGAGTACCTATTGAAATTAAAAAAAAATATACGATTTTTTTTTATAATTTTACGTTTTAACATACAATTTTCAAATTAAAAAATATTATCACCTCCAATACGTCCAAATTTGATTATACAATAAAAGTGGATGGTTAAAGGACCTCTAAATGTATTATGTATTTTAAAAGCTTTGTATGGTATTTTATTTCACACCTAATGGTGTTCTTCTTGAATTTAGGGGATCAACTCTCGTCTCTTGGAGTAATCGCCACTGTTCTTAGCCACACTTCTGAATACGACTTGATCCCTACTTTTTCCTTCACTTGTTCTACAGTGTTACCAATGCTCAAATATTTTTTAGATGTTCCAGTAGTAAACTATCCTGAAATGGATTCATCCGAAGCTCAAAGCACTACAGAGATGTTTAAAGACATGCTGAACCAGAAGAGAAACTTGCTCTTCAGCAAATTAACATCTTTCGACTCAGATGTAAGTAATACCTATGTCGCTTCGTGTAGTAAGTACTATCTGTTAATAAATGTTGCATGTCTCGTTGACCTGAACCTTTATTTGTGGAAACTGTGTCTATATCTACCTATATAAAAGTAAACTAAAGCCCTTTAGCATGAAAGCAGTAATAAAGGTGTAAGACCGCTTCGAACTGCCATTTGAAAGTTTAAAGGCCTTTTTGGTATTTGTAAACTATAAATTATGATTAATAATTTTTGTTTTGCCAAATTTCTTCACTTATTATATTTTATTTAATCAATCCTTATCTATTTGCGCTTACATCGGTGGTGTATAACTAAGTATACTGTTATTTTCTGTTTAATTATAGTAATGTGACCCTGTACGCGAGAAAAACTTCGTGGTCTTAACTCCTTGTCTTTTGGCGATTAACACTTAAAATAATTTTAATACACTTTAGCCGCGTTTCCATTATGCAAGTCTTGCATGGCGTCACATTTGAAATTTTTTGATCAAAATATAAACTTCAGGCTGTACTACTCCAGAGAAACTTTTCGATACCGATGGCCTACTTAAACTACATAAACAATACGTAAATAATAACAATTACGTACGCGCACAATGATGTATAAACACGTAAGATGTGATCTTGTGTGTCCGAGATATAACACACTAAAAAACTATATTAAACCAATCGGAATGACTCTCAAGGGCCTTTTTCGCCACCTTTGGATAGGCTCTATCTGCCGGATAAATAAAAAAATTGAACATTTGTATAGAATTATCTGCCAAGTAATTTAACGGGAACTTACTGAGAGGTGGTGAAACAGGCCATATGTCAGGTTACTATCTAGGTACCTACTATTAATTATTTGTGAAGCAAGCAAACAAGTTTACATATCCATGATTACAGCTGTGTGTAACATGCATCTTGCATGCGAGACTGAAACATAGTGGAAAAGCGGCTGTACTCAGCACTTTACAATTTTCAAAATTAAAATTTGTATCACCGTACATCCTATTTCCAGCATGATGGGGAGGTACATAATTATATTCCTTTCTACAAAAACTTGTGTAGTAGATGATGTATGACAAAGACATTAGTAAATACCTATAGGTACACCATATATTATTATGCTAGATTGAGATGTGCGTACAAACGTAACATGTTTCATGTGACTACACTTGTGATAATGGTGGCGGAAAAGACAGATCGAAAGTTCGTTTACTTTAGTAAATCGTTCCGTAATAACTTCGCGTCATATTACCGCGTTTGGAATTTGTTTGGTGCTTATCCGCCGCCGCGTGTGGTGTACAAGTGACATGAGACAGGGTACAGGTGAGTTGTTTGTGTGCGCGGCAGGCCCCTCCCTCGTCGGACTGCTCGGCCGACGAGAGCGGCTCGATCACCACCAACCGAGCCAATATCTACGACCACCGCGCGTCCTTTAAGTCCAACCTCTCTGACACTGACGTCATGTTCCTCAATGTAAGTCCTAGTGCGATTTGTAGTGACCCATAGTAGACGCTTACAGAGCTTGTAATTGCGATCAGAACCAATAGCCGAACAATTGGAACATATTACTTGAAGTTTAATTTCCTATGATGAAGGCTAACCATCGCTGCAGTATTTAGATTTGCATGATTAGGTACGTGTCTAGCATATGTACTCCAGTAACAACCTTTCAACTGTTGCAAATATTATAACTTCCAAAATGTTGTAAGTAGACAACAGTTCATGCCCATTTACTTATCTACTACTTAACTACATCAATTGATGGAAAGAATATTCCACTCGATAGTTGTTTTAAAGAATTAGTGACTAACTAATGCACTACGTATAGTTTCATGAGGAATGATAAAGCGCACAGCAGTAGAGCATCTAGCGTCTTTATGACCGTACCACAAAAGTAAACATTTGAAGTGTGAAAGCACAAAGATAAATAATTATGTTTGCCACACTAAAAAATACATGTTAGCAATACTTACAACGTTATCACGCCTTTTTGTCTGTTTCTTACTTCTATGACTACTGGGTTAACTGTTTATATTAACGCGTGTACATTTAAAAGCCACGGTGGTGTGTCGCAGGTGCAGCGAGGCGGTGGCGGCAAGCCCCGCGCCGCCAGCGTGTTCTCCACCAAGTCGTCTGGCAGCTACCGGCCGCCCGTCGGTGTGCCCGTCACATCGCCCATCACGTCGCCCGATACCACGCGAACATACCTCTATCAGGGTCTCATTGGTATGAACAATTCTACTGTACCTACAATATTTTTTGTAACATCGCTCGCAAAGTCCAACAGACTTCAATGCACGTGTGGTCTCCCGATTTTTATAGAAAAAAGCCTATAGAATTACGCATCGTAACTCCAAAATCTTTCTTTTAGTAAGTATCATTTCTTTTCAATTATAGGCAAGGAGCGATCAAACCTTTGGGATCAAATGCAATTCTGGGAAGATGCGTTTTTAGACGCGGTGAGTCAGGAGCGGGACATGATCGGTATGGATCAGGGCGCTAACGAAATGATGGAGCGCTACAAGTGCCTCAGCGAGACGGAACGTAAGCGGCTCGAGCACGAGGAAGACCGTCTACTGTCTACGGCGCTGTACAATCTGACAGCCGCGATGGTGCTTTTTTGTGTTGACGCCGATATTGTCCGCAACAAAGTGAGGCGCTTACTTGCCAAAAGTCATATCGGACTCGTGTACAGTCAGGAAGTCAACCATCTGCTGGATGTCGTGCATACTTTGGTGAGTTGATAAGTAGCGATATAATGAGTTTAGGTATTTGAATTTAGTTTTTTAGAGTTTGATAATACTTATACGTAATTAATGAATGTGGTTCAGCACGGCAATGACATAGAGCTAAAGCCGCTGGGGTCGCGACTGCTGCGGCGCGCGTCGTTCACGGTGCACGAGGGCGACGCGGCCGGCGAGCTGCGCTTCATGGAGGTGCGCGACGACGGGCTCGTGCTGCGCTCCACACAAGGTACCTGCTGCCGCCTGCTCTACACTTGTCTACACCTTATCTACCCTCGCCCCTTACTCTAGCCGTGACCACATAAGGCACACTCCTCCTAAGACGCACCTTCGAAGTATAAGTCCCGCAAGTTACTAATGGGCTGGAACCTTGTCTAATTAACCTCCACGTGACGTCATCCGCCGTACTTACCGGCTAGTGGTGCTATCGCGCACTGAGTGCGGTTACGTCATTTTTACGTCACCAAGATGTACCAGGCACATTATCAATTTGCGGGGCTTATACGACTATGTCTCTCATTCTCACCGCTCACGTTACGCCTAAGACCACAGATGCTCTGTAATTTTCGCCATTACCCGGTTTAATGCGGGAGTAAATCTATAGACGGCGCCGTTCGCGACTTAGGACTACGATTACTATAAACTATTTTCTGAAAGAGAAAATAGTTGCTGTCAATGCAGTAGCTCCGAGAAAACTCACTTGTGAAAAGTAGTTATTACATACTCACCGCAACGCAGATTCATACTTTGCGAGATGAATGAAACAGAATTACACGAAAAATAAATTGCCACGTGTCTCGTCGTGTTATAAATGAGTGATTACGAAAATTTCAGGCACCATTGTGGAGAGATGGTGGTACGAAAGGCTGGTCAACATGACATACAGTCCAAAAATACGAATTTTGTGCCTTTGGAGAAAGAATGGCGGACAGACGCAACTACATAAATACTACACGAAGAAGGTTTGTAAAGGTTTTGCACCTAGTGATATATCATCACGCCTATATTCCCCGGAAGTTTAGGCAGATGTGTACTGCTGTACTCCCCCAGTTCGCTGGGATGTTTAGGTCCTATATAATAAGAGTTGAGCCATTAACCGAGCATAAAAACGGACCAAACTACTACTGAGTATTTTACATAAAAACCCAACGACACTGTTCGACTTTGGAATTGAACCCAGGATCTCTAGCATAGCAGGCTTACGACCACTGGACCTATAAGACCAATAGAGGATATAATTATATATTTAAAACTTTTTACGAAACCGCAGAATACTTAGTTTTTTGCAGTTACTAACAAGCTGCTGACATTCACCACACTCAAAGATGTTTTTACATCTCTTGGGCATGAGAATTGAGCATATTTGCACAAGGCAACCGCGACCTGGAGAAGTCTTAGTTACTTTGAAAACACCGAACTTAATGCGTTACCGTTTTCGCCAGTAAAGTTTAAATTTTTAGAAATCACGTCCTGATTTCAGTGCAAAGCGCTGTACTACTGTATCAAAGAAGCGATGGAGAAGAGCGGGCGACGGCAAGACGCGGCCGAGCTGGGCGGGGAGTTCCCCATACAGGACTGCGCGACAGGGGAGGGCGGCCTCATACAGGTGACGCACAAGCACAATATTCTAACATCATTCAAATTCATATCACGGGCCTTCTCTCAGAATAATCGAGGTCGATTGACCTGCATAGTTATCTACTTAACCACGAATCCCTTTAGATATTTGTATGACATAGATAAATTCAATAAAAATCGAGGAATATCACTAAATAATTTCAAATAAAGTCGCTGTCTACCTCTGCCCTTTTTTCGCTTAGGTACTTTTTATAAATCTGGTAAAGGATTTTGGTACCGTTTTCACTAGTAGAAAGAACTATAAACAAGGAAAGTTTGTGTTTATAATTTCTGCACGGAGCAGGGGGTAGATAGTTGATTTAATAAATTGGTATTGGATATTCCGGATATGGAAAACTAGAAATCAGCGTTACTTACCATTAAATATTTTTAAAACCTGAAGCCCAATTTAACGGCAAATTACTGACTATTTGGCAGTTGATACGGATCAGCTGTACTATTCATTAACTGTTACTATGATATAAAATAAAACGAAATTGTGTTAATTTCTAAGGTGTGCATGGAAGGCGTCGGACTTCTGTTCCATCACAGCAAGGTACGTCCCCACGCTTTGTTTGTGTGTTCGTCTCTTATTGTCGGCTTATTCATGTTATTAATATAATTACATATCAAGATGATATACCAAAACCTCCAAGTCAAAGGAGTTGCATAATTTTGAAGTTTATAGCAACAAGTTTTGGTATCATCATAATTGTATGATCAGGTAAGATAATATCCGTCAGTGTATTCGCTTGATTTGGGAAATTACTCGGTACAACTGAATGATATATACATATAGAGTGTGGTACAGCAGCGCTGTACGACAGTCTATATAAAGTTATCAGCGTCCGCGCTGGCCATGCTTCATTGTTTCAATATTGTATCGGTGACGTTAGCGCGTGGTTATAATCGTTATCGTACTTAATTATGAAGCTTCTTTCCAAGAAACGTAGTTTACCTGCTAATAAAGTAAACAGGCATATAAGAATTAATAGATACTTGTTAAGAAAAATCAGATCCTAGTTATAAATATTGATTCGATGCCCCAAATATATAAATTTTTAAATTCTCATACTCCTAAAATTTATCCGGACGCAAGGACCACTCAAATTTTCCTATTTGAATTTATCTATTTTTTTTTAATATTTTTTATTATATTCTATTTATATACCTTTATCTTATTTATTTTATTCAATACTAAGGTGATTTTGCATTTACTAATTCCGTATTATTGTCGAAAAAGCTTAGGTCTTATCGAGACCCAGTATTTTTGCCCTTAAATATCCTTATCTACTATTCGATGTAATAGTTTAGATTATTTTTTACATTTTAAGACTAACCGTTGTCCATCTGATATAAGTTCTTATACTCCATACGACTTGTGCATGTGCTATTTGTCTGCCATCCCGTACATCGCTGGAGTGCGTGGGCGCCGCAGTGTCGCCGCTAGGAACTTTTGAGATGGTCCTTGACACGCGCTCGGCCGCCAACTAATCTCATATTTTTGTCTGTTCTACTCTATCCGGACACGCCGAACACGCGCCGCTGCGCAAAAGGATTTCGAGGTACACAGTGGTTCATTCATAGTAATGGCTGGCTCTTACGATGATCGACACGACCTTTACGACCTTCATGATCTAGTCACGGTCACCGTGAGAATCGCGAGTAGCGATGATCGTTCGAGGTCGTAGGGCTTTACTTGTAGTTTTGAGGCTTACAGATTGTTTTTAGCCGTTGTTAGCGTTGTATTAGTTCTCCCGAGTGCGGCGAGCGCCGATGCGCGCAGTCGTGCATGCACATAGACGCCCTTTGTTTATTATCTGTTTATATTAACGCACCCGACAGCTTGCATTCGTATCGTGGATCGTCCGGCGAGCGGTCTCGATATTTCGCTCTCGCACGTTGTGCCGAGATTTAGTTCGGTTGTCCCCCTATCACCCGGAACCATAGCGAGCGTCCCGTCAGCGCTAAAGCTTAACGGACGCAAGTCACGAGGTCAGTCGTAGAGCATTCGCCATCTCACAAGTTCCGGTGCGGCCCGGGCTGCCGCGCGGCGCCCCCCGCACCCGCACCCGCCCCCGCCGCACCCGCCCCGCCCCCACCGCACCCACTCCGCCCCGCCGTACCTCGCACCCGCCCTCTCCCGCACCGCATCTGACCTCGCACACAGCACTCCCTGTCGAACTCCTCACCCTCGCTCTTTGCTCGATGTCTCAAATGCAGAAACTAATAAACGCCGCTCCGATTCCAGTACTACTTAATTGTCATGTTGTAGATTCATTCGGTACCTATGTGGTCCTGCCCGTGACAATTTTGTATTAAGGAATCTGAGAAAATAGGTGATGAATGGGCATGCATTTTAGTTAATGCGCTCGTCAAAACTTTAAACAATACGAATTTCAATACAATATCGGTCAAAACGAGTGGGTTATTTGTTTGCCGTTAGTGTATTGGGCTGCCCAATCCGAGTATTGCATGATTGCATGTGCCTATTTTCTTTGGAGATGTAAGAACTAAGAAGGTAATATGAAAATTTTATAAGACTGCCCTACATGCACAACAGACAACGCGGTTTTAGGTTGTCACAGCACACAAACGCTTTACCAAGAGGACTAGCAGAATGGGGTTAAAACCTTATTCCATCAAACTATCAACACAATATTTTTTAAGATTGACACACAATATTGTTAATATAAGTCAACTCCAAAGAAAATACAAATAGGTGTATTTTAAATATCTGTGCATCCTTTACATAATTATGGCCCCAACTCAGAGACGTCACTTAACTTTAATGAATCGTTAAAAAACCGTGGCTACCATATCAATTTTTCCATATAAGAATTTGTTGTCAGTGTACTAAGATATACTGGGACTTATTAGCTAATGTTTCATTAGGTTAAGTGACGTCTCTGAGTGCAGGCCTATGTGTATGAAAGCTTGTAATTTAAAAATTTTTGTTGCTTAACAACAATATCGATTGCATGGTTTTAATTTTATTTGATTAGACAATCCGTCACAATGTTGTTTATGTTTAAATTATTTTGTAGTTTATATAATACACAATCAAATTAACTCTTTGGATATAATGCTCTACTATTTTTCCAAGATTAGAATTCCTTCTAATAATGGTTCTACGGTAATAAAATGTGTTATGATTACAAAACATTTTTATTCAATGATCAATTTTTTAAAGCTACAAATCGTAATTGTATATGTTTCATAGTTGTATGAAGTTATTTTAATTTTAAGTTATAGACATAACACGCCTGTTCATCAAATCATTTTATTCGTAGAACAATTCACTTAAGCGTGGCCTACATAACTATTACTTTTTAAATGATTACTGATGTTTGTCTTACAGTTTTTCGTGCGGCTGGATCATATTCGGAAGTGCTTCACGCAGAATGGCGGTATCTTCGTTTTAGAAGAATTTAGTAAGTTTAAAAAAATCTATATCTATACAAATAAATAAAATTGAAGTGTCTGTTTGTCATTTAAAATTAACAGTTTTTCGTATGCAATTATATACGGTACTGCAAAGTTTTTGTCTGCCTGTTTGTTCCGGCTAATCTCTGAAGTACTGATTTTGACGGGACTTTCACTAGCAGATAGAGTAACTTAGGCTACTCTTATTTTAGAATTTTATATAAAAAAATTGGATGAACTCGAGTAACACCGCGAGTACAGTTCTCGCCAAACTTATTGTCCGGGTTGAAGTTGGCACGAGCTAACTTTAACCCGGCCTTAAAAATCGGAGAATCAAAAATATTAGATTAAAATGATTTTCAAACGACAGCCTACGACTTGAGCGTCCATTTTTTTTTACTAGCCCACTTTGTCCCACTGCTGGACAAAGGCCATTATTTTTTTTATTTATTACAATCCTATAATTTTGTTACTCCGAATTTTATGGCTGGGTTAAAGTTAACTCGTGCCAACTTCAACCCGGACAATAAGTTTGGCGAGAACTGTAACAGCTAGTACAAAATAAAATAATAATGCAGGTAAGTACTTACTAAATGTTTTTTTAAACACACCATACAAGCGTGATGTTGTTTTAAAAAAATTCTTACATCACCTTATATATAAAACTTACGCAATTCAAATGATGTAATCCTTTAAAAAAACTCGAATATATTCAGCATAGGTAGACATAGGTATTACACATCAGTTACACATAGGTATTATTACACTCTAATACACATGAATTACTAATACGGGCTTCGTCTCAAATGCAGGGATTTGTCATTATTAAAATTGAGAACAAATATATATCCTTATAGGTACTATACCTACTAATAAGCATTAGACAGCCAGCGTTAGGTCCTTCGTTTCTGACTAAAATAAATCTTAGCTCTATAATAATAAGCCTCTTTATCGCATAAAACATAATCAATGCTCGTTCCAGATACACATTTTCATTAGGATAGCGTGACTTTAGCTAATTTTTTATATAATTGTGTTTCAGATCCAAAAACAAGACAAATTATCCAACGGAAATATAAGTCTGTAATGGCAAGTACACCTCATACATATAATAAACTATATATTGTATGTTAACTTCCCTTTTTGTTTGTTATTATTTGTTGACATTATTATTTTTCTATATTTACGTGTGTTTATGTTATGTTGTAGGCAGAAAAAGTAGTGCTTGACCTCCATCGTTTCTTCTCTTTGTGGCTTTCCCGTTATTTTGTCGAGACCGGCGGACACGAAATGAAATATACACCTTGCGTTTCATAATTCCTACCCTTCCTAATGAGTTATGTACGTACCTATACGTGTGTTTGTTTTCATTTGGTTTTCCATGAAAGCTTTCTGCTTTAGCTTGTTTTATTAATAGCTTCGAATCTGTTGCTTCACTTCTTGTATAATATTTGTGCATTTATTTTATATTTTTTATGTTTCTCGGTTATTGTGTAAGTACCAATGTATGTATGTCCGACAAGTGGTTTATAGAAGCTTATGCAGACTATAATATAACTAAGTAACGCACGGTTCTTCTAATACTGTAAAATTAAAGAGGCCCAATGTAAAGGCTATTCAGATACAAACGGCATTCGCTGTCGGGTGACAAAACTGTGGATCCGAGCGGCACCGAATATCGTAGAAATATCTGAATAGGCTTTAATTGAACAGGCAATTAATCTTTTAAATTTGAATTATGCTGTGACGCATTTACCTTTCCAAGCGACTGCACATCGTAGGGATACTTAGACGCATTAAAGTAGCTTAACCCCCCCAAGATAATAGGAGGGCTAATGGCCCTCAGTTCCACCCAAACCTAAATCCTGGTTCCGTCACTGTTAATAAAGCTTATCATTTCAGGCGGATCAAATATGCTATGCGGTTCTGTGCGTATTTTCTTATTTCGCGGCGGGTCAGGAACAGAAAAAAGCTATACTGGAACAAGCGGCGCGTGTGCCGCCCGCGCCCGCCGACTGCCTCGCGCCCGACGGCGACGCGCGCAGGAGGACCAGCCCACAGGTCGGTTGTAACTGTTGTCGTGATGTAAAAGTTCATGAGTATTAGTACTACGGACCGTCCCTGCTAGAAGCACAATTACAAAGATGTCACCCCAGGCTTGTTGCCAAACCGTGCAACTACTTATGCAGGTTTACCTTAATAAATTATTTTACCTATTCAGACACATACCTATATTTCGTTACAGTTACATGCTGTGTTTGAAGTCCATAGGCCTTAATCACACATCTACACAAGTAATAAAATGCTATTGATTCTTTAATATTGCGAGCAGGTGGAGAAACGCTCACCAGTAAAAAGACCTGCCGAGGTAAGGTCTCCGGCAAGCAAGATAGAGTCTGGCAATTTGAGGGAAGCGGTGGAGCGGCAGCAGCAAGCTCGGGGCGGCGGCGCGGCGGCAGCGACCGCCCAGCCCGGCGAGCGGCCCGTGCGCGCTGACAGCTTGCCGCCGCGCCGCCCGCCGCCGCCCGCTGTGCCGCCCGCTGTGCCGCCCGCCGTGCCGCCCGCCGGAGCCGCACCGCACCAGCGGCTAGCGCGAGCGCACTCGCATGCCGCGCCGGCCCGGCCCCCCGATCCACCCGTTGTAAGTCCATTCTGCCTTCATACACCAATACGCGGCAACTCTACTGAAATGTGGGTATTATTATTATGTGGGAATAATAATAATATTATTTTATTAGAAAATTAATTGGATTTGTGAAACAAATAATGTGTAAGTAACAAAATAAAATATTAGGTAATAAACTTGGTAATAATTATATGCAAGACTTATCAAAATTATAAATCAAACACATACGTCTATGTCAATATCTCTGTAACTTGATTCTTTACTTTCGAAGCAGCCATCATCAGAATCAACTGAATCGTTCTGCAAATTAATAATGAAATCTATACATATATACAAGGTGGAAGGAACATCGACGCACATCCGAATACCATGAGTTCTGTACATGATTCTGGACCCCCCTGCGTTGCAATTTTCCATAACTTTTTTCAGCAGTTTTTTTACTTGAAAGTATAAAAAGATATTATTTCTATCTACCCAAATTAGATTTATAATTAAAAATATATTATTTAATTTATTATGGACCGCGCGCGCGATAGATAACATTCACCGCGGAACGTTATAATCGCGTTTTTAGCAATATACTGCGCGCTCAAAAATGACAATATCTGTAATAATAACCGATCATTTTCTACACGAAAGACCTGGGTCATTTTATTTTTGACCTTGACTGAAACCTTGTCACGACGTTTGTGCGTCGATGTCCCTTCCACCTTGTATAACATCATCCAGAACTTGATTATGCACTACTCCCATTTTTAATAAAATAAAACAATCCCTCAAAACTATTCCTTTTTTGATCCAAATTATAGTTTGATTAGATTTTGTACTAACTGTGAATGAGCAGGTGACGGCTAACAGGGATGAATGGAAGAAAGGATAGGCTGCGCCGACCCCAAATAAATTGGGACAAGGGCAGGAAGACGATGATAGATTTTGTGCTAACTGTCCTTTTCTAATCTCCCCCCAGACCGACTCAATTGGGTTCAGGTCTGGGTGGTCTGGAGGCAAACGCCACTCATGAATTTTTTCGATATCTCTTCTCTATCTCTCGATCTATCTATCTTTTCAATAACTCGTCAAATTTGAAATATCTTCTGTGAAATGGCTTTCAATTAATCAAAGTAAGTCATCCTTTCTAAGTTTATCATCAAAAGGCAAATGCCGTTGTGGCGTACATTTTCTTCTCTAAGTAAATCATTCAATGCAGTTTGCAGTTGGGTTTTTTTTTTAATCGTCTACTTAATCTTTTTCTGCGAATGTATTTTGATTTTATGGGTGATTTAAATCTTTTAATAATTTTCTGTTGTACAATTCTAGATACAGACTTCTCCAATAGTCCAGTAGGCAGTAACTTTTTGTTTTTTACCGATAACCGTTTTCTTAAAGTATACCTTGTTGGTATTCAGCAGATTTTGGATCCTGTTGTCCAAAGATGATGCTTTGACTCGTCTTGAGAATGTAATCTCATGTATTGTCTCACAAAGTGTCCGCTACTGTCAACATGCGATCGCTACCCACGTAGCGACCGAACTGAGTTTTGACAAGAATGTGCCTGCTGCCCGCACCTCTCCCCGGTCCCCGTTCTCGTCCTACCTCCGCACCCCTGAGTGCGGAGGCAAGTCCACAGGCAAGGACTCAATTAAACGGTACGGTTATAATAAAAATACCGATTGTGCAATTCGATATGGAAAACAAGCCAAATGTTTAAGAAACACTCGACCACTTATGAGGACATCATTGCCTACAAACATTACCACCGGTAGTCCATATGTTTCTAAACCGTTTTTTTTTCGTTTCCACAGATACCGCCGCGCGTGGGGGCCACGGGCGCGAGGCCGTCGGGGCCGCCGCCGGCCCTACCGCCGCGTCAGCTGTCTGCGGCCGCTGACGTCAGTGCCGCACCGAGGTGAGCGACATCCCGGCGTCTGATGTAGCGGGACCGGTCTCGCCGTCTGCACCGCCTTTATGTGATGATGTGATGATGTACAATATTAGGAGTGATTCGTCCGGCCGCAGAGGTGCCGAGGCTGATCCTGGTGACACTTGTCGCAGAGGCGAGGCAGGGGCGGGGCCCGGCGGGGCGGGGGCAGGGGTCGGCGCGGCGCGGCGCGGCCCCCCACAGCGGCAGGGCTCGATGACGGCTCCGTTCGCGTCTACGAACCCGTTCACGTCGCCGCGCCACGCTGAGTTTGTCATCCCGCAGCGAAACAATATGCGTCGCTCTTCAACCACTGATAGAAGTTAGTTGTATCGATGGAACTTCTTTACTTCTTCAGAAGTGTGTTCGAGTTGCACCTCACCTCTCAAACTTAGCGAGTAGTCGTTTGTGTATAATCTGCTGTGAAATGTAAATTAAAAATATAAATGTATATTATACCTACATGAAATAATAGAGCTTGTGGTTTATAGCATAACAATCATCCGTCACAAAGCAATAATAAAATTCAGAATAAATAAACTATTGTAAATATTGATTGGCCACAGCAACAGGAGCTGGCAGACTATACTATCGATATGTAACTATTTTACAGAATCTTATAAAATGGGTAGGTAATGGTAGAAAAGAGCTGTGAGATGTACAAAGTTAAATAACATTGTAATTTACCGCTTGCTGAAAATGACTTGATTATAAATGAATTAAGCTGATACCTTATTAATTTTGTTTAAACACAGATATTGCGGTATTTGTAGAAGGTAGATAAATATTGTACAGTATTTTTATGATGCACCTCATACAATGACTCAACTATTTTTACTGTTCTGGTTCAGTCTATAATTGTACGTACTAATTTTTTTTTAGCTAGCCCCACCTAACTAGTTTATTTATTATTAACAAAAAAATATTGTATATTGTAATATTACGATATACTACAAATACTAAATATTTTTGTAAGAAATAACATTATGTACGCATGTATTTGGCATCTCAATTGAGGAAGTCGCACTGGTGAGATAACGAAATGTAAAACAATATTATTTTAATGCATCATAAAAATAATGATTACTAATTTATTATATGGCTGTGTATTATTTCTAAGAATACTTAGTCCAATTTATTTTACTACTAGTACCTACTGAAGACCCCTTATTTAGAGCAACATTTTTGTTTCCATATCTTATTAAGTACAAGTACCTAGTAAAAGAGTAAAACACTGTATTTGCGTTTTTTCTACTTATGGTTCGATCTCTTTAGTATTGTACCGTGGAGCGATTATACCCCATCGTGTCGTTGTCCTAGAGAGGTGACCAACGGTAATGTATTAAGAGTGTTGTCACTGTCTTCAGTGGTGCCAAAAGGGGGACAAATTAAAAGTTTGTGTCACTGGCCATCTATGGGGGACAGCGATAATTATTTTAAAAAAAATTGTCCACCAATGAGGAACAAGTGGGTGTGAGACAGCAGGTATAATCGCCGTGGAGTCAGGCGCGGATCCAGCCCCAAATTTAGGTGATGGGCACGGCCACTAGAAAATTGGTCAAGTGCGAGTCGCTCACAATCGATATACATAAGTAGGTATTGAGAGAAAGGAGACCTGCGTAATGTTTCCATTTGCTTCACGAAACTTAGAAAAATCCGGGCCACCCACTCCGGACAGGCTGGGTGAGAAGAGTATAACTAAAATTAGTTTGTTTACTACCTCCAGGTGTCTCACCTAAAAGCGAGCGAAGCGAGCTCGAAAATTCGGGCCACCCACTCCAGACATGGGTCAGAAGAGTTATAACTACAATTAGTTTTTTTTTCTTTTTTTTTGTGGATTATATTGAGAAAAGGGGGTAACGCGAGTGATACGTCTGCGCCCCTTTTCAGTTGCGAGATAATGAATTAGTGTAAGAGCATGGTATTTTAATATGAATTGTTTGATTCGTTATGTGTTGCTATTAAAGTGTTTTAGTTCTTTGACGATGGTGTGGAGGTGGTTATGAAAGCTATCTATTGTGCTTTGGCGTTTTAGAATGGTACTACAATTAGTTAGTAGGTACTACCTCCAGGTCTCACCTAAAAGCGAGCGAAGCAAGCTCGAAAAATTCGGGCCACCCACCCCAGACAGACTGGGTTAGAAGACTAACTGCAATTAGTTTGTTACTAGACCTCCAGTTATCTCATACAGTAAGAGCGAGCAAAGGGAGCTCGAAAATTCGGAACACCCACGCCGGGCAGGCTGGGTTAAAAGAGTACAGCTACGATTAGTTTGTTTACTACCTCCAGGTCTCTCACCTAAGAGCGAGCGAACCGAGCTCGAAAATTCGGGCCACCCACCCCGGACAGGCTGGGTTAGAAGAGTAACTACAATTAGTTTACTTACTACCTCCAGGTGCCTTTTTTATACCACTAAGGTGGCAAACAACCATACGGCCCGCCTGATGGTAAGCGGTTACCGCAGCCTTTGGACGCTTGCAACACCAGAGGTATCACTCTCGCGTTTCCGACCCTAAAAACCTATAAGAGGTTTATGGAGGATTCACTGCGCCGACAGTTTAAAGGAATATTCCTCGTGCTGCCAGCGTAGCGCATCCTTAGGAGCTCTGGCAACTTTACTCACTGCAGGAACACAATACACAATAAAGTGTGTTATTTGGCTCCAGCTTCTGTAAGGTGGAGGTACTTCCCCAGATGGGCCGCTCCAGATTTGAGCCAAAAATGGCCGTACCCCACCTCTTTTATAAGAGCGTGCGTAGCGCCTAGCCTAGCCACATGTAAGCCTCTCGAAAATTTGTTTGTTTTTTTTTCTTTCGGCTTCGATTTAGGTGATGGGCATGCCCATCATGCCCATAACTGTGGATCCGCGCTTGCATGGAGTTTAGTCTTTTCTGATGCTTTTGCTTTTTACAGCTTGAAAACGATTTTCTTTAAGGTCAAGGTTTCAACTAAAGCGGCTCAACGGCACAGGACATAACGCGCACAATAAAATTATGGAGGCCAGTGATGTCATTATAGGCGTTCTTTCGATTTACGAATCTTCATTGAGTAAGCACTTCGAAACACCACTCGATGATCGCCCCCGCTCGTATGCTTCCGCTCTTCGCGTCGTGTCGCTCCTCGTTGAGAACCACGCCATACAAATTACTGCTAACTTAACTAGCTGTGTCTTATTAAGCTAGATAGGTAGATATAAGGAATTACCTTCTGAAACTGGAATAACCTCCTACTAAACCAGTTACTACCACTTATTGGGTAGGTACCACTAATAAATCGATACCCAGGTGTTGCACTTATATTTCAAAATAATTATAAATTTACTAGCTGTCCCGGCAGACCTCTAAAACAGACTCCCGGATTTCTCTAAAACAGCACACAGCAGTAACATGGTTATTATTTTTAGTATTATAGAGCGCATTCGTTTAAAACAGATATTGTCTTAAAAGGTAGTATAGATAGGTATACGTACCATATTACCAGAAATATTAACCATTCGATTTAAGTGAAAAAAGGAATCTACTCGATTTATTTGCTCCTAAGTGTATCAATAACTGCCGATATTTTAGGTGAAACGTTATTTTATGCCAAAATAAAAATAATGAATAGTATACATTTTCTTTAATTCACAAGAAGAACCCCTTTTTACAAATCCATATACAGATATAGATATCATGTAGGTATCAACGTATCTAACTACATAATTAACAATGTGAATGAATAAAAACTGATAGTTTTGGGTTAGGCCCTGAGGGCTTAGGCACTCGCTTAGCCAATATTATTAGGTATAGTCACGATCGCAATTAGGTACCAACTAAGTAAGTATTGCACTATTCAGCTATATGTATCAAAAATACCTAGGTACACAAACATTAGCATTAGTCGTGGTCAGCGAGCGCTTATGCTATAGGTAGGTACCTAATACACAAAAACGGTGAGTTCTAATTACCAGCCGCAGCATTAATGTACTTAAGTACAAAATGTGTTGACTTGTAACATATCTTGCCCGGTTGCTCCGCTTCTCAATACTTATACAGTGGTGTACATAATAAAGGGATTTGAAGATTTTGCCATTCGGCAGCGTCCACCATTTTTGTTTCTTGAAAATGTCAGTCACTCTTGCTACGCATATTCGACAGCTGGCATTAATACATACATAATATGGCAGAAAAAAATCTCGGACAGCGTCAGGTTTCCAAGATAAACGCTTTAATAACTTTTATAGCATTTAGCGTTCATTATAGCGTTAGATTTTTACGAACCAACAATTTTTTTTCAAAGTAGCGCCCGGGTGAAATGCCTCGCTCCATAGAAAAATCTTCAAACCCCTTAAAAACCTGCATGTATGCGATTAGGTTAGGATCACTTATCAGGATATGACTTAAAACTAAATAAACTCCCTGCTAGGATATCACTGAACAGATGGCGTTTGATAATTTTTAAGTAGGTACCTATGAAGGAGGCTTATGTCCAGCAGTGGACAACAGTAGGCTGAAGTGATGATGATGATGATGATGATGATGAAGTAGGTACCTAAAGCTCTTAATACTAAAAACGTAATATTTTACCTAGCGCACACACACTTTTTAGCACCTTTGGAAATGCTTGCTAGATTGGCATTTTTGTAGGTATTTATGTGGGTAAAACTTCGGTAGTTGACTAAGACAGATAGATAATAAAAAATATAATAATAAAGAGAGCTAATAAAATAATATATAATAAAATGAATGAACAACAATGATCTACAACTTTTGGAAATATCTACTTACCAAGAAATGAACACACTGTGTGCCATTGTGGCTAGGTAAACCTAGGTAATTACTGTACCACTTGTTTAAACGGTTGCTGAGATTTTTTCATTACCTATCTACTACTTTTCTTCTTTTAATGTTCCCAGATTTTTTAGCATAATAATTTAGTCAACTACCTAAACCTATTCAGATTTTTCATGCTCAAGCTAGATAGGTACCTACTTGTCAGAAGAAATGGTCTCTGGGAAGAGCTATGCTTAATAGAGTAAAGCAGATAAACATACACACATTAAATACAAATTTGACTGCTGGCAATCGACTAACTAGCTTTGCATGTTATAAGGTCCATTCATCACAAGCCAAGGTAAATTCAAGTAGGTGTGTTTACTGTTCAATATGAACTATGACTATAAAACTAAGAAAATATTAAAATAATGCCAATGTAAAGCATATTATAAACTATCTGTACAAACTAAAATGTACCTACTAAGTAGACAGGTAAGTAGTATTCACAAAATTGTAGGTACGTAGGTAGGTACTCTTCAGTCTTTTAGAAAGCGAAAGTAATTTTGCATTAAGTATATCTATCTTAACCTCTTTAAATATTACATGTTTAAATCAAATTATCACAGATAAATTGTTTTGCTTAGAAAGAAAGGAATCAATAATTAGATAAACGACATAAAAACTATTTTTTTTAAATGTATCAATGGGTCGATCGTATGATAGTAAAGTAGTTTGAACATATCGTGGATAATTAATAAATACTTAATTGTAAATAAGTATGGTAAAATAATTAGCGCAATACCACGAACCCACAATGTATTATACCTACATAATAGCGAAGAAATTTTCTCTTAATTTACATTCACACTAAAATTAGGTACTAAATATGTAGGTATAACACGTAGAGTGAAGGTAAGTTTTTCAATAGACTTCTTGCAAATCGCGGATAGTTAGGTACGAATGTAGCCCCCTGTAATTTTCAATGCTTATTAATAGTGTTCAATTTGTATGGATCTTCCTTACATTCATAAATTAGGTAGGTACAGACACTAAGTATGCAAAATCTTAACTTTTACTTTTCAGCCCAGGCCCTTACGACCTTAGCTGAATTAAATCGACGAAGCGAGCGTCTATACTACTTGATTAACGCATTACAGGAGCAAAGGAGGACGTTCAAATGGTACCTATCTACTGTATCTGCATGTATGTAGCTTCGGCACTTCTTTCTTCTTATTAGGTAGGCACAGAGGCACTTAGCTGAATCTTGCAACGCGGACCCATCATTGATTATAATTATCAATACTTTTTTACATCGTTTGCTTAACGCGATAAATAAAAATGATGTTAATCCTTTTCAATTCGATGTTTCTTCTTGTTCATCTAGGAATTCAACCTGTAAAAAGATTAACTCTTAGGTAAGATGGATAAATCTACATATCAGAAAATGTAAAATATGTAGGTATGTATAGAAAACGTAAAATATTAAAGAAGAAGAGTAGGTAGGTATCCATTGATTAATTTATGATATAGGTATATCTACCTTGTCGATGACAAATGATGGGGAACACGGTACTTTGTCTTTCAATTGTATTTTTGAATACGTTTTTAGGTTATTCTTATTACTTCTGATTAAATCACTTGTGTGTAACAGTCCTTCTCGAGTAAGCATCTGAGGAAGATTTAATGTGTTAAAATAACCTTTATACTCAGGGTGCCTGTCGTCACACTTTGCGACATAATAAAACATACCTATTTATAGCAAAACAAATGAAACAGTACCTATATTTAGAGAAAATAAACATGAAATTCGCAAGAGAACACAAGGCATACAAATTTTTAATATTAGAGTCAAATCTATCAAAATATATGGATAAACCTTGTGGCCAAAGGGTGTCATATTTCGTCGTTTTGTGAGCTTTAGATACAGGAATACAAGCGACGTGCGTAATACTGGCGATGTCGGTGGCGGCTCAATCAATCTATGCAATGAATAGTAGTGGCCTGTATCGTTTTGCTACATTTAATTGTAAGAATGTAAAACGTTCCATTGATGACGTCAGAAACCTGTGCCATGCATGTGAACCAAGTTTCCTGCAGACATACCGTGGTATGTCTGAAAACTTGGTTACTGCCCCATGACATACCCTATATCAGCACGATTGACAGCGGTTTTGGTTATACGGCGACGTCGGCAGTTGATACATCTTCAGGCATCCTGCGCGGGCGTCCCTACGGTGGTGTCGCTTTGTTATGGCGATATAGTGTGTTCCAGCAGGTGGCAGTGTTGCCTTGCGATAATCCGCGTATTTGTGCAATCAAAATTACTACAAATGATAGACCCGTAATCGTTATGAGTGTTTACTTGCCAACAAACTGTGTCAATAACTTATTAGACTTTACAGATTGTTTGAGCGCAATGAGCGCTATTGTTGACGAGTATGGAACTGAGTCTGTGTTTATCTTAGGAGACTTCAATGCCAATCCGGGTACGTTGTTTTACAATGAACTTGTTAATATTTGTAATGACCACTTATGGTCATGCATAGATGTAGATTTGATGGGGTTAGACTCGGGTACTTTTACTTTCATAAGTGATGCGCACGGGACGGGCAGCTGGCTGGATCACTGCATTACAACTCATGCGGCGAGACTGGCAGTTGTTGATGTAGAGGTCATGTATGGCACCCAGTGATCTGACCATTTTCCACGTCTTATAATTAAATGTAATTTAAATTTAATAAGTCCTAAGATCTTTCCTAGACTAACTCATTTAAATAAAGATGTATTATGGGGTGTAAAGAGCGTAGAACAAGTCTTGATGTATGCAAAAGAGTGTCAATAAGCTAAAAATGATAGACTTTCCTTCTGAATGTAGTAACTGTGCCGACCGATATTGTGGAGACCGTAGTCACAGGTGTGTTCTGGATAGGCTTTACTCTGACATTGTAACCACTCTCCGCGATGCGGCTATTCTGGTAGGTCATAGAAGCGCGGGGAAGGTTGCGAGGGGTAAGCACACGACGGGGTGGAACAAACACGTCAGTGGGGCTCACAGAGTGGCCAGATCGAAATTTAATGATTGGATACTGTGCGGAAGGCCTAGATCAGGTATTCTTTATGATGAAATGTGTCATAGCAGAACAGTTTTCAAGTCTCGTTTAAAGTGGTGCCAAAACAATCAGGACCAAATAAAGATGGATGCCCTTGCTGTGAGTCATAGTAAAGGGGATTTTCGCGGTTTCTGGAAAAGTACCAGTAAAATTAATGTACGACCTGGCCTTCCTGTGAGCGTTGAGGGTGTGAGTGGTCCTAAGGACATTGCTAATCTCTTCAGAAATCATTTCGCTGTAAAGTCTCTGTTGGATCCTATTGAGGAAGTACTCAACGCTGACACGAAAATTCAAATAGTTAAAACAACTGGCTTCTTGGCAAATGATGTAACTAAAGTTATAAGACATATGTCAAGTGGCAAATCCCCGGGCCATGATGGACTTAGCGTTGAGCACTTGCAGCACGCTGGGCCTCATCTACCTAGGGTCCTAGCAATGTTCTACTCTCTGTGTGTGAGCCATTCCTACTTGCCTGCGGATTTTATGAAAGCGGTGGTTGTTCCTGTGGTGAAGAATAAAACGGGTGATCTATCTGATAAGAATAACTATAGGCCTATCTCTCTTGCAACAGTTACGTCAAAAGTTTTTGACGGTTTGCTTAATGCACAGTTGAACGATTACGTAAAACTACATGACAACCAGTTTGGGTTTCGTCCTCGATTGTCCACCGAAAATGCCATACTGTGCTTAAAGCAAACCGTCAAATACTACACAGATCGCAAGACCCCCGTTTATGCGTGTTTCCTCGACTTGTCGAAGGCCTTTGACCTTGTGGGTTATAACATGCTGTGGGACAAGCTGAGAAGCGTAGATTTGCCACAGGAACTCATTAGCATGTTCCAGTACTGGTATGCAAACCAGTCCAATAGTGTCAGATGGGCGGGAGTAATGTCGGATCCGTATCAGCTTGAGTGTGGAGTCAGGCAAGGTGGCTTAACATCTCCAACCCTGTTTAATCTGTATATAAACGGGCTGATCGTAGAGCTCAGTAGTCAACATGTTGGCTGCCACATTGACGGCATCTGTGTTAATAATCTGAGTTATGCGGACGATATGGTGCTACCATCAAGAAGAGCCAATGCATGGTGCTTTGAGGGACCTGGTGCGAAATGTCCTACAAATATTCCCCCGGTTAAGTTGTATGATGTTCCCCTAGTAAGGGTTGAGCAATTCAAAATATTCAAATACCTGGGGCATATACTTACTGGTGACCTCAAGGATCACGCAGATATGGAACGGGAACGGAGGGCGTTGTCTGTCAGAGCGAATATGATCGTTTGTAGGTTCGCGAGGTGCTCTAGAGAGGTAAAGATTACGCTCTTTAAAGCCTACTGTACATCGCTTTACTCTTGCAGCCTGTGGGCTGATTACAGTAAAAGAAGTTACCATGCCCTCCGTGTCCAATACAATAATGCGTTTAGGGTGGTGTTGAGGCTCCCGCGTTTTTGTAGTGCCTCTGGCATGTTCGCAGACGCGCGCACGGACTGCTTTTACGCGACCATGCGAAAGCGTGCCATGTCACTGGTACGCAGAGTGCGGGCGAGCGCTAACACCATCCTAAAGATGATTGCGAGCAGGCTTGACTGCTACATCATAAGGCATTGCTGCGACAAACATACAATGGGGCAACTGTCGCAGCGAAAGTTTTAATTTAAAATTAAACGCCAAAGTAGTAGTAGTAAAAAAAAAAAAAAATTTTTGCTGTTTATGTTCTTCAGACCTTATTTTAAAAATTTTCTGTATAATTTTCTGTCTTTTTTATGTATCTGTTAATAATTTGTGTATATGGGTTTACTTTGCCTGAATTAAATTTTATTATTATTATTATTATTATTTGCGGGTCCACAATCGGGTAGGTTCACATTACAGATTGTGTACCAACGCGACTCAACACACACGTCCGGTCCTTGACTTCGTCGATGATTGCCATCGGTTTATCGTATAGCAAGCGCACGTTGGTAGACTGTCGGTGAGAAGTTCCTATCTAAACATTCTACCCTAGCGCGGGGCGGCCCGGAGGGATGCAATGATTCCGACTTTTTGCAGGACATGTGCGTGGCGTGCACGTGCACGTGCAAGCACGTGTGCGTTTCAATACTGAAATCCCGATAGTTTTTTTTTTGTCATACAAGTTATAGATACTTAGGAATAAGGAGAGGAGGTATAAATTTATCTGAATTTCAAGTTATTGCACAACGCCACACAAACACACAATAGCAACATTTTAGGTAGGTAGGTACCTACATGTCGCCTGCAAATGCTAGTCTTTGCAAAGGTTACCAAATCTATGTATCATCTATAAACTTTACATAAGTAAGTACATTGGCACACATGTATTATGGCGTAGAAAGAAGAAAAAGAAAGAATTTTGTGAAATTCTCACGGGATTGGGAGAAACTATATAAACGCCAGTACCGTAGGACTATTACTATTCTGTGCCAGTACCTAATAACGGGGGGAACATCTATAATAATATTAGATCATATTAACTATTATGCTTTTACGAGTACTCAGTAATATAATGACGTCGAATGGTACTTACGTAATCTGGATACAAATGTTCCAAATCCATTTCCTGTCCTTGAACTTCTTCAGATGACTCAGTGACTTTCCATTCAGGGGTCAAATTTTGTGAAGAATCAATTTTTTTGAGTAATTCTCTGAAAATATTTAAGTATAAAGTAGTTATCATAATTATAAGTAGCTATACGTGAATATCTTTACCAATATTGTAGAACTGTAACTAAGTAGTACCTACATACATATGCCGACATTTCGTTTAGGCAACAAAATTGAAGACATTAGGGAGCGGGTCCCACCGGGCACTGGGCGTGGAAGGCAAGTACCTACTTAGTAGAAACCACAACACTACAATATTTCGTAAATAGAAGCAATGGCATGGCATGACATGGCAAGTAAATACAAGTAGGTACAATAAATCGAGATAACGATCTTGGTCCTTTTTATCCGTCTAGAAGCGAGAGGTCACCACCAACTGCCGCGAATTGATCATGGCGCTGCTATTCCGTAATAACTTCCATAACTTCAATATATACTGCGCCGTGTCCTCGGGGCAGTCCTCGCAGTAATGTCGTCGGGCAGTTGGCTCGTTGCGTATACGACACAGGTACTTCCCTAAACAATATCCATGATATAACCATGTCTCGAGAGTGTCTGCGTCAGCCGGAAACGAGCCATTCCTCCATTCCTCCATAAATGGCCTTAAAGACTATGGTGGCGTGCCCTAACGTACTAAATACCTCCCTCCTATCCCCTACCTCCACGTCTGAAATGCCTCCAAAAAAATTAAAAACACCTAGAATGATAATTTATTTTTCAGGCCACCCAAAACACGACACTCCATTATCACATATTTATGAAACTATGTTATCCAGGAATTAAAAAGACAGCAGGAATGCCTATGAGAGACTAAGGCCCTGTTTCACCACCTCCAAGATTCCGTTGGATTAGGCAGTTAGCTATCCAGAGGTGGTAAAACAGGCCCTAAGAATATTAGGGAAGCAATAACATTAGGTACTTACGAATTTATTTTGAAAAATGCTTCTTCTTCAGGGTAAAATTCTGAATATTCACATCCGGGAAATTTAAAACTTAGTAAATTGTCTACATTCTTAATTCCCGCGATCCAGCCTAAGTTTGAAATATTTGTACATTCTATCCATACATTTTTCCAAATATTATAGTTATTTATTGACTCATTATTAACTGAATCATAATCATCATCAGATATAATAAAAATATCATCTTGTAAAGTACCATAATCCGTTGTTAAATTACTCCGACTATCTGCATCTGACTCGATTAAATGAACACTGGCCGCTCCGTCGTCGTAGTCGATAATAGATCCATTTACATTAACACTAGCATCCTCTTCGTCATAGTCAATATTAGATCCATTTACATTATCACTAGCAGCCCCGTCGTCGTAGTCGATATTAGGTTCATTTACATTATCAATAGCAGCCCCGTCGTCGTAGTCGATATTAGGTTCATTTACATTATCAATAGCAGCCCCGTCGTCGTAGTCGATATTAGTTCCATTTACATTATCACTAGCAGCGCCGTCGTCGTAGTCGATATTAGTTCCATTTACATTATCACTAGCAGCGCCGTCGTCGTAGTGGATATTAGTTCCATTTACATTATCACTAGCAGCGCCGTCGTCGTAGTCGATATTAGATCCATTTACATTATCACTAGCAGCGCCGTCGTCGTAGTCGATATTAGATCCATTTATATTATCACTAGCAGCGCCGTCGTCGTAGTGGATATTAGTTCCATTTACATTATCACTAGCAGCGCCGTCGTCGTAGTCGATATTAGATCCATTTACATTATCACTAGCAGCGCCGTCGTCGTAGTCGATATTAGATCCATTTACATTATCACTAGCAGCCCCGTCGTCATAGTCGATATTAAATGCATTTACAGTCGTACATGTTTCAGGTGTCAGTTTACTTTGGAATAGCTTTCTGTTAATTTCCTCGGGTTTTAAAATGAACATTCCTCTTTCACGTTTTCCAGTTTGTAGTTGGGTATCATTTTGTGAAAATACGGCAGATATCTTAATTTGAGGTATTGCCTCAGGGATTAATGTACAGTCTTCCTCTTGAAGTGTTTCAGAAACACAATTCATTTCCGCGTTATTGGACATAATATTCTGCTCAGGTAATGTTTTTGTAGTACAAGCATTTAATACCATCGGCACGCCGTTTGATATGTTCTGCGCATATGGTAAGGATATTTTCTTTAAAACGCCATCTGAGGCTAGGTGATAAAAGCCATTAGTTTTTCGTATTTTAATAGGCTTAACAATTTTCATTTCTTTTTTAGTAGGAGAACATTCTTTTGATTCGTCTGTTCTACTTATGACCACACTTTCTTGTATATCGGACTGACCTTGTTGATCTTTAAATAAATCGTCATTTGCAGAAAAACTAGTTTCCAGAGGAATCGCTTTATTATTTTGAACATTAGTTATCGGCACAAATGAGAACGGGTTTTCTACCACTTTCATATTGTCAACTTTATTCGTCGTAATCCAAAAACCTCGTGTTCTATTTAATTTTCTCACGTCTAAAATTGTCTTAATAGTCTCTATTCCCAAAGTATCTTCCATTTCATATGGTCCAACAAATACACAATATTCGTAGTTATTTGGAATTGCGTATATACCAAATTGCGGAACTTCAGATTGTTCTATACATTTTTTTGAAGATAGTCGTACAGTTTTTCCTGACAGTCTTGCTACATGGATTGCATTTATAATAGTCTCTGATTTAACAAAAAATCCTTTCCTGAAAAATCTAATTTCACTAAAATCATGTTCTATAGTCATAACAAACCATTTCGATGAACCAGCATCCTCTGAAGATGCAGTACAACCTTTTATATCTTTTTCTGTATTAGAATCCGTTTTTATATCCGTTTGTTCAGTTTTCTCAAGAGGATGATTTACGTCCGCTGTATCGTTTGGTTTATTTACGATAAATGTGTCTTCATGAGAAGATCCAGCATTGATTTCTGGAGTACCTTCATGTTCAACGCTTCGTTGATTACTCTCGTTTACTTTAGTTACAGAACCAATTAATTCCCAACAACAAGATAAACCTCGTAGTATGCAGAAGTTATCTTTTAAGTTAGTTGCGTTAATAAGTAAGTTTTTTACTGTTTGAGGATATTTATATAAATCTACGAATCGAATGTCATTTATATTAATACAATTTTCAAACAAGTGACTATTTGTATCTACTGCCATAAAAATTCTGAAAGGTTTTTGTTGAGATACTAAAAAAAGGTTTTTTCGTTCTCTGTATCTTTTCAAAATAAAGCCCCAGGAATGCAATGCAACTTTCCCAAGTACAGGTGGTTCTAAAGAATTTTTAAAAAGGCCTTGATCGTTTCTTTGTTTAAACCTTTTATAATTCGATTCTAGCCACGCCACAAGCTTAGTTTCACTAGACAAACGCTTTCTTTTTGAATTAGCTATTATCTCGTTGTCACTACTTTTGGACACTGGCATTTCCTTAACATCACATAATAACTCCAAAAGAGATGATGTGGCATTGGTGGTTTTTACGGTTGGTTTCTTTACAGTATTCTCTTCGGAAGATTTATTAACAGTTAAAGTAGTTTTGTTAAGAGTAGCCAATCTTTCTTGAAGCCTTTTATCGTTTTTCTCCATTTCCAAAATTTTATAATTAGTATTTTTGTAATACCCATCGCTGTATTTCCTTCCTTCATATGCTTTCGTCCTTGAACATGAAGAGGTACCTTTATCGGCTAACACATCAGAATAATCACTACTTTCCGAATCTGATATTTTTCCGGTCTTCTTATGTTTATTTTTATTAGAGTTAACTTTATTAAGAATTCTTGAAGAATATCTTGTTTCTTTTCTATCTCTAATCTTTAACAACATATTTTCTGAGTTAGTCATTTCATACATTTCATTCATATCTTTTACTGTTTCATTATCCGAGTCATTAGATTCTGAAACATTACTGGAGTTCTTCGGTTCATCTAAACTTCTTGATGTGTGCCTTATTTTATTAGACTTACTATCTAAGTTTTCAAGTGTTTTAGATTTTTTTACTAAATTTGCACCTTCAAATTTACTGCGTGGTTGAACGCATCCCTTAAGTTTACTATCAGACTTTGTATCTTTTGAGTTTGTTTCTAAGCACTCGAGGTTTGTAAACTCTTCCTTATGTGATGGTTCTTTGACAATAGTGTCATTTGAGACGGATACACAAGTTTCTGTAAATTTACCTTTACAAAAACACTTATATAATTTATGAACCATACACCAAGGCTCTACATTATTGCAATCAAGTTTCAATGCTAGAATTGATAAATCTTGTTTTTTCTGGTTTTCATTTTTTAAACTCATATTACTATAAAAATCGGCATACTTTTTAGATGTCTTCCAATTCCTCCTTTCCCCTTTTAACAAAATTCTTTTTTTGCCAGTTACAATTACAGTTTGATGAAATTTTTGCTCTTCTTTAGCTAATTTTAAATTCTTTTTATCATTTAGATTGAGCAGACCAGGTATTACATCGGTACAGTTTGGAATAGATTTGTATTCAGAAAAGTCACATGTACAACCAAACATACATTCTATGTGGCCACAATGCTGTCCGTAACTGTGTGTACCTTCTAAAGAAGCACAAATGCACCCGAGAGAACAAAATATTTTACCGCAACTCTTTTTTAAATAGCGGTCCTCGGTTTCAGGTAATCTAATAACTGTGACGTCGAGCCTATCTAATTCACCGAATTTTCTTTTTGATTTATCTTTGACATGTGAGACATCAAATGGGGTTAAATCTTCTGAAGGAATCGGTCTTAATTCCTGTTCTTCAGTGAACAATTTATCTTGAAGTATGTTTACTTCTACGGCACTTATTATTTTATCTAACATCTCTTCTATTTCTGGTTGCACTGGTAATTTTATTGATTCTATGTTCTCGTGTGCAGTTTCTTTAACTGATTTGATTACTTTAAGTGTGTTAAAATAACTTTCAGTGTCGCGACGCATTAGTAGTCTATTTTGATTGTATTTGTAAAATAATTCGAACGTTACACAATCTCTACTTAGTTGAACAGCGTTTGATCCTTCAACCTTTCCTACAGCAGAAACCGCTAATTCCGCCCATTTCTGAGATATGATGCCGTCTTTATTGCACAAATTATTTAAAAAGTGTACCATGGTTGGTTCCATTGCAGTACCGTATGTAGGATCAACATCTAGTCCTGGTTTTGGGATATTAACAAGTTCAACGGTCCCAACATTCTTTTGATATGAATCATCAAGGAATTGTTTCTTGCTCAGTGGACCTGGTTTAAATTTTACAACTAATGAATTGCGCAAAAGTCCTTTCTTTTTATATAATACTTTTTGTTTTGGACTAGTTTTCTTATTATTTTGTGAAGATAATTTATTGTTTGCTAAATCATGGTTGCATATTAACTTGGTACTCCCTCCACAACTTCCAGCTACTTGAATAAATCTACCATTCCACAAAACAAACTGCCGGGGGCGTGCATGTTGTTCGGGATTTATATTTATCAGCATCTGCCAAGTTGACCTTGAAATAGGCATATCATCTTTTATTATTTTTTTTGCCAATTTTTTTGTATTATCATCCTCAGAAGAACCATATCTTATTTTTTTAAATAAAACATTTTGTTGTGTTTCCAAGTCAGTAAATAGGTGACTGTATGTATCTTGTTCAAACGATTTTCTGATATCTCTAACAGTCTTTACTTTTAGTCTAGATTTTCTTTTGGATATATAATACTTATCTGTTTTAGGAGTATAATTACAGGTGTAATTTTTTACATCGTTTAATTTAAGAGGTTCGGCTGGTACTATATTCAAAAGATCGTACAGATTGTTTTGATGATCATGTTCAGCTCTCGTAATATTTGACGAAAACACACTAGTGCAGTGATCCTCCATGTTTCGAAATATCTGTAACAAAATAGGATTTAAATTTAATAAAAAGTTCATAAACTCATACAACTGAGGCCGCCCAGTTGAAGATTGCCATACAAGAATGCGGCATGATGATGTGTTTTTGCGGAAAATCCCGAAACTAAATTCGGTAATAGTTTGGCAGTGAAGGGTAAGTTTTCTTACCTAATAGATGCGCTAGATGACAGAATTAGTTATGTAGTAGGAAAAAATGCGGGAATCTCCTATTAAAATAATGATAATTGGTATTAATTTTTGTAAAAGAGACTTTAAAAAAGTTACATGTCAATGTTCCAATTTTTTTTGCGTTCCGTACCTCAACAGGAAAAAATAAACCTTCTTTAGTCTTTCTAACAAACTTTGAGTAGATAGATACCAAACAAAAATAATGTTCGTTGATTGATTGTTTAGCAGCGATTCAAAGTTTGACTAAAAAAGGTTTATTTTTTGTTAAAAAGTTATTATCTTTATTATTTTTTGTGGCTAGTAATAAGTAAAAGTAAGTCAGGGCTTAAGTTCTCATAGAACCCAATCAAATAAGCCCAAACACGAGATACTTAACCGTTAAGGGTATCCTTCGTTTGTCTCCATCATCAGATCAACTCTAGGTCTCCATTATGTTGAAGGGACATCAGAACTACATACGTGTGCCAAGTTTCATTACAATCGCTATACATTCAGTAATTAAAAAATCAATCATCCCCTATTTTTCTACCCTTAGAGGCGGAATTTTTCGTTAAAATTTTAATGGGACCATTTCGGGACCCTACCCTTTTAAACAAAAAAAATATTTAAAATCGATCCATAATTGACGGAAAAAAACAAGAAATAAATATAAAAACATCTGAATTGAGAAACTCCTCCGGTTTTTTGCAAGTCAACGTAATAAAACAATATTAGGTACGTACAATAAATGGTCACATATTGTGTCACAAGTAAATCAAAACTAATAGGGTAGGTAGGTACTTCCTGCTAAGTAGTACTAACCTAGAATCATGATATTTGGCAATAAGCATGCGTAAGTTAACAGAAAAATCCGAAACAGTTTTCCTGAGATACCCTCATCTGATCCTGACTGTGAAAATAATACCAACCATTACTTCTAAACTCTTCAATAAAAAATGTTTTTTATTTTGTTCCACATGCCGTAAAAAGCATAAATCCTCCTCCACAGTCTTCGGTAAATTTAAAGACGTATTCCAGGAAATGCAATGATTTGAATAGCAATGATCCGAATAGCAATTGACGTATTCCACGAATGGCAATAATCAATAATTTGGTATATTTTGGTCCATTGCGATTCTTGAATAGTTCACGAATCGCAATGCACCAAATCTGTCCTATCTTCGTACAACTTATGCTACCCTAGTACTTTCTGTCGAATTACTGAAGTTTATCTTCAACTATCATATCACCATTTAAAAAAAGACAAATAACATTTAAAATTGATAACCACATTAGCTACTATGACGAATTTGCCATTCGTGGAATAAAATTTAATATAAAAATATAGTCCACGAATAGCAATTGACTAAAATAGACCAAAATATTAATAATTGCCATTCGTGGAATAGGGCTATTGCTATTCGGATCATTGCTATTCCTGGAATGCATCAATTTAAAATACAAATATCGTAAACTTATACAAAAGACGTTAATGACGTCGTGAAAGGAATTGATAATAATCATTGATAATGACATTGTGCTTTTATTATTGTTACTGAAGCGATGTTAAGGTACCTTTAAGTAATTTATACATTACTGTTATAAATATTTAAATATAACTACTATAATTTCATATTAGTTACGTAAATAAGTAATTATTTACCGAGACTGCCTCGTTGGTATAGTGGTCCTAAGTGCGACTGCTACGCTAGAAGTCCTGGCAGTGTTAATGGGTGTTCTGTGAAATTCAGCTCGGAGTCTGGATTTGTGCCCGGTTGATGGCAATAAGCTCGCCCCCTATTACATGGGACCCGTGCCCAGCAGTGGGTAGTATATGGGTTGATTATTAGTATATAATAAGAAAAATACATAGTTCTCAGCGACTGCATGCACCAACTTTATATGATTTTAGCTACTCCGGCTTGAGAAAATCATCAGATTATATTTTTCCGTTATTCTTGAAGTATTTTCTTCAAAATACAAAAATATCGACCGCGCTTGTGTATGTCTAGGTGACGTTTTTTTTGCAAGTTTGTGGCCCTCTCACTCCCTTACGTCACGCACAAATCGTCAGATTATTGAAATGCACACATATCAGCCCCACCTTACCTTAATCTGACGCGCTCGAGTATTTCTAGTGATCTATATTTTTTTTTTACTGTTCTGATCCGCTGTCCTATGCGTCCGTTACCATATATCTCATACTAGCTTTCCGCCAGCGGCTTCACCCGCGTGTTCTGGGTATTTCTTATAACTTTCAGCCCCTTACTGCCCTTTTTGCATTTAAAAGTAGCCTAGATGTCCTTTCTCAGGCTCTAGACTATCTGTGTACCAAATTTCATTTAAATCGGTTCAGTAGTTTCGGCGTGAAAGCGCGACAGACTGACAGAGCTACTTTCGCACCTATAATATTAAGGATAAAGAAGTAAGGTTTTATTGACCTCCAACAAAGAATACACAATTCATGTTACAAAAGTGTTACAAAAATTTAAACCTTGTGCTTCCTTAATTACAGGATTTGGTGGTGGTAATAAACAGTGTCATTATATTGTTTTTTTTTTATACAAATCAAAGTCATATTAGTATAAGTACAAAACATACAGAACATGATTAAGATTACAGGAAATAATGACGCATTTATTTTCAAGATATAGGAGAATTAAACGATGCAATAACTTTACTTCAAAATTTTGAAAGACTGTTTGAAAAGATGTCTATATCAATTTCACGTATTTTTGTAAGCTTGTTATACTGACTTAGTACCTATTCATAGTAGCATTCTGACCCAAGTTGGTTTTTGAGGTTTTAATCGAAAAAGGAGTGTACTTACTTGCACGGGGTAATCTTGAGGGCGCATTTATTTTAATTTTCTCAACAAGAGTGGGGCAGTCCAAGTTACAGTTAATCAATTTATATAGTAAAAGCTGATCTAATAACTGTCTCCGATCGAATAAACTATGGAGATTAAAATGTCTTAAACGACTTTGATACGCCGGCAACTGTTTTGCTTTGTTAGACTGGTACGAAAGGTGCCAGAAACGCTTTTGGATCCTCTCGAGACGCTTAATATGAACGTCATAGTGGGGTGACCAGACCTGAGCACAGTATTCAAGACCAGATCGAACCAAGGAAGCAAAAAGTCTAATCTTAGTCTGTGACTTTTTAAAATCTCTAGAATTTCTTATAACAAAGCCCAGCATTTGGAATGCTTTAGTTGCTATCTTGTCAATGTGAGTATGGAATCAAATTTTTGTGTCCAAATCAACTCCTAAGTCTCTGATACAAGCTACTTCTTCCAATGTATTGTTATTGATAGTATAAGTCCGCGAGTTCAAGTGGGTACGACATGTGAATCGTATATATTTACATTTGTCTATTTATTTATTTATATATACTTTATTGACTATGTTTACTTCTATGTTTAGTGCCAAGCCATTTCTCCCACACCAGTCAACCAAATGGTTCAAGTCTTCCTGCAGAAGGAAAGCGTCATGTGAGCTTTTTATTTGTTTTGCGAGTTTGAGATCGTCTGCGTAAAGAAAACATTTACTAATAATATATATATTAAAGAGAATCGGCCCAAAAACCGATCCTTGAGGAACACCTGATTGTGTTAAAAATGATTGAGACGAGTATCCACTAACAACTACCCTAAAAATTCGATTGTTTAGATATGAGGAAAACTATTTTAATAGGTTGCCTGTTATACCAAAGGTAGAAAGTTTGTAAATAAGGGTATTGTGGTCCACGCTATCGAATGCCTTGCTTATAAATGGTGTCAACTGGGATATTAGAATCGACTGACTCAGCCAAAAAGGTCACAAAAGAAATAAGATTGGTTGCTGTGGATCGACCTTTGTGGAAACCAAACTTTTGTGGCGATATCAATTGCTTTATATGCCAGGTAATTGTGGGTCTTATTAATACTTCAAACAGTTTACAGAAGACCGGTAATATGGAAATTGGCCTGTAGTTTTTTATAGACGCAGTATCCCCAGATTTGAAAATAGGTACAACCCTAGATTCCTTCCACGCAATAGGAAAGTACGCAGATTTTAATTATCGACAGTGGTAAGGATAGCGCATCGCGACATTCCGTTGCAAATAGACGTGGTATACCATCGGACCCAGCTCTTTTATTTCGATCCAAATGTTCGAGACCAGCTAGTACGTCATTTTCTGAGGATTACCCTGCCAAACAATTTGTGGGTGACGAGTTTGGGAATGTAGCGTCATTATATTTTGCTGCAGTAGAAGAGGGTACTGTATACATGGACGCGAAAAAGGTCGCAAAGAGGTTACAAATATCTGAGCCATTAACGGCTTGTCTGCCATCTAGTTGCATCGATGATGAGCACGTACCTTTATTTTGACGTTTATGTTTTATATGAGTCCAGAACAACTTTGGATTTTTGGACAAGGAGTCCTGTATGTTACTAATGTAGTTCTTGTAACACGATTCAATCAATGAAGGACAACGCTTTTTCAGTAATAAGAAAGATAATTCGTCCAAAGGATTTTGTATTCCTGATACCTTTTACGTATTTTATATGTCTCATTTAATAAGTTTATAAGTTCCTTAGATCCAAGAGGGATACTTCTGTTTTGTGATCTTACTTAAAGGTACATGTTTCGCGATTACTTCTCTAATTATCTTATATAACATGTCTACCATATCTTCCACGTTGGAGCCAAGTGAGGAAGCCGGCAAGGATAAGGTGTTTAAGTTGTTGGACCATGTTATTGAATTTAAATGAAAATCTTCTGTATCAACGTGTTAAAGTGTGATTCTAAAATTCGATTAGAATTGTCAATAAAATCTTCGAGAATGTGTTTTTGAACTGGAGGAGGTATATAAACCGCACATATATATAACTTATTTAGGGAGTTCCGGCTATTACTCATATTTAGTTCCACCCAAAGGTCTTCAGCCGCTTTCAAATTGGGTTAGTCTACGTGACTCAAAACGCTTAGATTCGGCAATTAGGACGCCACCACCCGACTTTTTTTTTGTGATGAAGAGAGACCAGTGAATATGTGGCTTAACTGTCATTAAACAATTCTGAATTAAATATGGTATGGTTTAGCCATGTTTCACACTGTACAATGTTTGCGTAAACCTCTAACGTTTTGAAAGTATATATTTAAAGACGAGAATTTGACAAAAATATATTAATAACTAAAGATTAAATTAGTAAGTACGGATTAATTGATTAACGGATCTTAATTACTGATAAGACAGTCTATTTAAGGTTGCTATGTTGCGAACGTAGATAGATACATTCAGATGTATCAATTTTACGCATGTATATACGACCACTGCGTACCCAAACGTGCTTGTAATTTAGTTCCCTGGCTTTGAGTCGTGCTGCAGCGTGGAGTGACTTATTCTCGGGCGATAAATTTTCGGTCACATATTATATCGCCCTTCTTATTTTCACTGAGACCCAAATGACTTGAGTTTAGTTTATCAGTGGGGTGTTGCTTGTTGTACTTAACTGTTTATGTTTGATCACGCCCGGCGCTAGAAATGTTGATGAAAATTTTCAAGTGGCACATGCCACATATCACGCGAAGCGGGCAGCGAAAAAATATCAGGGTCAGGATTTTTCAAACTAAATTTTCTATTTATACCTACTAATATTATAAAGAGGAAAGATTTGATTGTTTGTTTGTTAGTTCGTATTGAATAGGCTCCGAAACTACGGGACCGATTTGAATATTTTTTTCAGTGTTAGATAGCCCATTAATCGGGGAAGGCTATCACGCAACGACCAATAGGAGCGGAGTAGCAATAAAAAATGTTGCAAAAACGGGGGGTAAAAGTTATCAAGACGACGTGGGCGAAGCCGCTGGCGGAAAGCTAGTAAATTGTAGGTATAACAAAGTCCTCCGCCGCGTCTGTCTGTCTGTTCTCGATAAACTCAATATCTACTGCACCGATTTTCATGTTGTTTTCACCAATGGATAGAGTGATTCTCGGGGAAGGTTTTAGTTAATTTGTTAAGTTTATGTATATATTTTCTAAAATTTAATTATATTTGTTGAAAGTGTTCGCTATAATTTATAAGACCACGGCACGCGGGCGAAGCCACTGGCGGGAAGCTAGCTTTCTATTAAAGCGTTTTACTATTATTTATTTTCTACTTTTTAATATGGTTGTCTTTGTAGACAAACTATAAAAAATATTGCATTGTCATCGTTCCTTGATAAGTGGGCAAAGTTTCAAATCAATCCGTCGTTTTGAAAGGGGTGAAAATAATGTTCAAAGATTCCGTTACATTAGTTACATGGTATACATACTAAGCTAATACAAAGGATACATAAAAAAACGCAATATTCATTGAAATCGGTTCACTCTATCAAACAATTTTATCCATTAAGAACTTTTTATTAATATTAGTACAGTTATTGTAACTCTACGTAAATGCGACAATAGCGGAAAAACATAGGCCTCCCTGGTGTAAAAACTAAATTTTAGATTAGGGCTTTGGGAATTTTGTAGTACCTATCTACAATAAACACGAATACTCTACCTTTGTTACCTCAAAATTTAATATGTACCTAAGTAAAGCTGTCATTCAAAATGACAAATACCTATATGATAATCCAATAAGCGGCTACACACCATAATGAGCTTATTGTGCTGTGTCCATTGCCAATATTGGCAGAACCCGTATTATAAATTCAAGAAGTTATAAACTTATAATGCTATCACCATGCATTTGTGACTTTCAAGACAAAACTTTCAGATGACAAAATTTGACATGCTGCACATAAGCGTTTCGGCCTGTGGACTGGGGAGGTTGTTAGTTTGTTACAAGTCTGTAGAGAGAACCCAGGTAAGCTCGGGGTAAAGTACAACGTGGCAGAAAGTCAGGGTCTTTGAGACCATTTAGTGCGTAAAGCCTTCGAGCAACACGGGACTTCCGCCCGCCGGTGTTATTCGAATCATAAAGCCATTAAAATAAAGTACTGAATTGTACTGTAACTGTACCTACCTAGGTACAGTACAATTCAGTACATATAAGTAGATATTAATTATACCAACAGTTTCAACGATAATTTGAACAAATAGTTTATTTCATCGAACACATAGCACTTGTACAGTTCGCGCCAAACTTATTGTCCGGGTTGAAGTTGGCACTAGCTAACTTTAACTCAGCCGTAAAAATCGGAGAAAGAATATTATTAGATTATAATAAATAAATACGGAAGCTCAAGTCGTAGGCTGTCGTTTTAAATAATTTTAATCCAATATTTTTCTTTCTCCGATTTTTACGGCCTGGTTAAAGCTAGCTCGTGCCAACTTCAACCCGGACAATAAGTTTGAGATACTTAACGTTTTTATAACTACCTACTTATACAGTCTATAGGTTTTAATAATTACATAGTAAACATAATCTTTACAAAGTCGCTCCCGCTGTTTGTGCGCGTAGATCTTATAAACTACGCAGCGGATTTTAAAGCAGTTTTCAGCAATAGATAAGCAGACGTTAGCTGTTAGCGACGCCCCAACAGAAAGTCGTGACATGTGGCGAGAGACGCTGATGCCGCCCTTTCCTTTGCCGCGATTTCCTTTACTGCGGGAGGCTCTTCGTTGGGGCCAAAGCAGAAGCGCCCACCTGGGCATACACTGCCATGGCCGACTTGGAAGTCTGAACAGGCTCCGAACCCAGGTCGGCCGTAGCAAAGACAACCTCCACAAATGGGGGTTCATAGACGCTTCTGCCCTTCAATGTGCATGCGGCGTCTCCCCGCAAACAATGGCCCATCATCCATCTTGCCCCACATGTCCCGTTAACTGCACACGTGAAGACCTGATGGTCGCATCGACAAACGCAGTCCGCGTTATCTGTATTTTCCACGAAGCGACTGTCATCAGCCTTCCGCAACCAAATTTCTGGACAATACTGATATTCGAAGAATAGACTGGTTGTCCGGCTTTTTGGACTTCTGACTACCACTAACGATTGTCATATGTATTCGTATGACAGCCGGGAGCAATGGCTTTACCGAGGGGTCTCAATGTGTTAAGAATGGTCAATGGTCCACAGAATGGATCCACAGAATGGATCCACAGAATGCTTTTTGAGCGCATGCTACTCAAACAATACCTAGTTAGATACTAAGAGGTTAGGAACTTCGAACTCGGTTACCATTAGGTAGGTACTTAGACAAGTTACGTGGATAAGTAGAGGATGTAAAATCTTCAACTACCTATTTAAATTTAGTAAGGATGTGATGAGTAACTATGATATATTTCCTAAGTAATCAACAGTAGGAATAACAGACGACACAATGCACCTCTTGGTTTATAAGTTAACCTAACCTCAAACTAAGGAGTGGAATTAATTGCAAACGATACCTACATAAGTAGGTATCGTTTGCAATTAATTCCATAAAGGTAAGTAAGCACCTTAGTCTTAGGCTGAGATTCAGAGAAGAGACTCAGCATGAACTTACGCTCCCGTATGTCAAATTGTCATACAAACTCGACATACGGAAGCATAAGTTCATGTTGAGTTTCGTTTCTGAATATCAGCCTTAAAGTAGAGAAGGAATTAAGGGAGACTTAAAATCTCGTATTTTTCAGTCACGGTCATTGACTATATTACTGTATTTACATCAATGGTCACAGTATCAAAATACTAATTAACCTTAAATTATGGTTGGTAGGTATTTGTTATTAAACTCACTCTCTTACCCTTAAATAAAAAAAAGCTACTGAACGACTAGTTTTCGACAGCTAGTAAATACATTTCCAGGACGATATAACTTTGCCTCTCTGAAGTTATACGCAAGTAGCTGCGCAGTAGTCCCAAAAAAAAAACAAGAACCGAAACACAATAATTGTAGTCGTAAATGTCTCACATTCGGGATTATTTTATGTTAATTTTTCCCAAAAACCCTTTTATATGTGAGTATAAACACCATTTTCGGAAAGACGAACTTCAGATAGTTCACAGTAATAACGTTACTGTTATAGGTAGGTAGGTAGGTACCTACTTCAGTAAGTGCCGACCTCTAAGGCCTAGGCTGCCGGCCATGTGAGTCACCCTCTTACGTGGACGTCCTATTCTCCTCTTGCAAAGCATACATCACAAAATGTGTGGCGAACTGGCGAGTAAAAGATGGCGTGGCACGCGCGCGGCTCATGATAATGAGTAATCTAATAAGTAAGTAACAGAATTTTCAATTATTTGTTATTTTACGTCTGTTTATAAAGACATTGACAATAGCTAGGAACGGAAATAATAGTTACGAAGATTTGAAACACTTACCTAAATCACAAATGGAGTCGGCAGACGCGCACTTAACAAGATGGCCGCCGTTGCATCCTTAAAATGAAAATACTTAACTTGTTTAAATCAACTCAACCCAATAATTATTTCCAAAAGTTTCTTTCGTTTTGGTTACTTGATAACAATACTTTTATGAAACAACGCGTATTTCATTGTATTAGTTTTATTTTAGGTTATTCACTCGATCGCGCACTTTAATACGTGCCACAGATTCATAACAAGATGTTAGTTGCGTTCAGGATTCAGTTTCTGTATTTAAATTAAAAGAAATTATTAAGCAGCTTTAAGTAAACTCTAAGTTATTAAAAAAATATTATACATTTTTTATTGAATACATTCAATTATTAATCGGTAGCTATTCAAATATTAACTAGTCTGTCTGTAGTCTAGAAATAATTGCAAACAATTATTTAATTTATCATTAATCTAAACTAAAATTATACTTACCTTAAAAAACAGTGATATTATTTAAATAACTATCATGATTTTTGCGTGTATGTATTTTCGTTTCGTGTAGCGGAACTTCAGATTTTTAGTACTGTACTTTGTTATCTCATTTAAGGTTACACATAACCTACAAAGTTAAAGATTTATGTTACTACTATAGTATTATGAATAATATCAATATTTATTACAAATTATGTTAACTGATCTCATAAAAAATTTAGGTACGTACCTACGTACCTATCTATTTAAAATCTGCGTAGGACCTATCCTAGGTATGACGAAGAGAACGTTAAACTTATCTTACGGTTACTGGTGAATGCGAAAAAGAAACCTAGCTGACCACGAGTAGCGTCTGGTGGACACGTCGCCCAATTCAAATGTTTTATGACCACAACACCTACATATATGTAATGAACCAGGAACCCGTATACTGGTGCATATTAATATGGAATATATAAAGTACCTACCTAATCTGTGTTAGCTGTGGTTAGACATACCTACATAGTACATACTACATTTTAATCGGGTGGCGCACACGTCGTGTCATCGTGTGTGAGGCCCAGATTTAATTAATCGGGTGTCATGTCTCACAAGTTCACAACTCTGCTTGCGCGCCGCTCTGTGTATGCGCGATTTGCGACGGTGGCGGCGACGCCGGCCCCGACACCCGTCAAATGTGAACGGCGCCATATTAGTCATATTACTTACTCAAGTCATAGGCAAGTGAGATCCAACAAGATTTTTTGCCGGGCGTAGAGGGCTCGCAAAACACTCGACATTTCTTAATAGCCTGTGTTATATTGATATAGGTAACCTCCCGCAAAATTACGCTGTCAAGGTGTGCAAAAATCTTTTTGTAAATCCGCTTGGAAGATAACGCGTTCAAATCCTATGATCCTTACTCTTCAAAGACGTGGTTCATGAAGACGGCTAGATAACCCACCACTAATAGGAAGGAACCTGAAGTCTTTGGCTTCGGGTATCCGTTGCAGAGATAGGTACCTACTCATTCGTTCCATCGCCAGGACGTCACAATCCAAAAGATGTGCTGCACTGTTTCCTTGAATTTACCTTATTCACCAATCACCACCGGTCTACAATCTTCGAAGCAACTTCATAACATAGAGCATGACGTCATTTGTTGTTTATTGCCCTGTGAGGGCTCAGATGACAGCTCGGGCTTTATCCTTTCGAATAGTACCTAAGGATGAATTTAGGGACAATACCTACATGATATATTAATAATTATTTTGACAATGTAATTAGGTAGGTATAATTTCGAAAGAACCGACGGTTCTTAGGTACGCACATTTCGCTTGGCATAAGTAATAGTAGAAATAAGCTAAGTATTTGTTTGCGCAATACCTAAACAATACATTCCGCATTCAAACGGCTAACTTAGTCCTGCCAAGTTACACCTTACGTACTCTACAGTAGGTAGTACGCGCGGTATAAATTGCATAGCTTGGTATTGAAGAAGAAAAACAATTATTCAACAGCAAAACAGTGAGACAACTACATAAAAATTACTTACCAAGTAACAAAACAAAAGGTACTGTGCCTGACGGTTGCGCCGCGCTGAAAGGTTTCTGGTTCAGATAATGCCAGACATATTACCAGGCGCTGGTTTTCAACCAGACTTGTTATAGTGTAAAGCTAGCCAGCTATACCAGTTGAAATACCTACCGCTCGAACTTTACCAGTAGCTTTTTCTTACGTTTTTTAAGGACAAGATACAACGACGACCTGTACAAATACCTACCTGCTTACCTGTACAGTGCGACAAGCTTATTTAAGGGGACAGGTTTATCATGCCACTATCTTCCATTAAGAGTAAGGACTGTGGTAAGGAGTTAAAGTATCTAACATTGGCTTGCGATCCGTGTGAAAATCGCTACCTAAAAATTCTTCTGCGTCTTGTTTCAGGGTTTCTCCCCCTAAACTCTGTGCTAAAATTAGTTTGAAGTCGTTATGCGGTTCTGTCATCTTTTTCAGTTATTTTTTAAATACAAAAAGATATCTTTTTCAGTGTTGAAATGAATTAATAAAGTTTACATAGAGATAGAAAATTGGATTATATTAGCGACATTAGCAACAATAGGGTATTTCACTCTATATAAGAAAAAACTAAAATTAAGTACCTACTTTACATTTTCAAATTCAAACATTTTTATTTCAATTAGACTATATAAATAGGTAGGTACTTTTGAAAGGTAACCGCCATATTATTACGTCAAACTGTCATATAAATAAACTAAAAAGAGAAACATGGCGTCCAGCGTTTTCACCGTATAAATTCGCGATAAAATTAAAATATAAATGCATTTCTATGGCACTTAAGGATTGAATTAAAATTATTGTGTAATTTTTATTGGTTTATTATAACCTTACGATCAAATTGAGACACTTTAAAATAATGTGTAATACCCTATTATGGTGACCGATAACGTTTGGACGGCTCGTTTGCTGCTAGGCCACTGCGTATACTAGTACTATTTCCACGAACCCAAAGAATCCCAGGCCAGGATCATGGGCATGCCCTGAGCGCTACCTGGGCCTATAGCGCTGATTTTTTTTATGTAGCTAACGGCTCCTGACCACTAATACCTCTGTTTCAAGTAGGTACCTACATAATTTTTGCAAAAAATAATTATCATACTAATTAAGACCCGAAGTCCGCTTTTCTAATCCAGACCAGTTTTTCTAAGTCCCGCTCGCACTAGAACTGGTTTTCAGACTGAAAAATCCAATATTTAGAATAAAATGAGGTTGGTGCTACCCATACTTATATATTTAGTATGGAAAGTTTCATGCATCGGAAGGCAAGACGGACATTGATCCCAAAGCATGAAATGTCAAGGGTTTTACTAAGGGCCTAGGTATTCTAGGCCCTTAGTAAACCTATGCCTTCTAACCGCCCCGGTGTACACTGTACAGTATTACCGTTTTAGAGATTTTCACTATTATTACTTTTTCTATGTACAAAAAAAGACAGAAAAGTATAGCAAAAATGCTTGAACTAAAGTTGTTTCTAATAACAAAATAAGTAAGCATAAAAATAAAGCAAATCCATAAACGGAAAAAAACGGGCGAAACACACAAAAAAAATAGCTCTATAGTCTAGATCAACATTGTTTCCCAAGTTGACAGATTTCAAAAGTGCGGCGGCGTTTGTTTTCGGTAAGATTGGCTGCTAAACGGTTCTACGGAACACAGTACGAATTCAAGTGTTTGCCTCTCCTACAACACTTCTTATAATTTAGATAATACCACGTTAAATAATGTAGGTAATGTAAAAATCAAATGTGTATTTCCCTAAGTAGGTAGGTATACGTACTGAAAAGTAGAATAAAGTAAAACATTTAAGAGGTTTAATATTTTATTCATCGTAAAATCGTACCACAATTTGTATGTCTGTATTAGTCTTCATCCACTTTATCTTCTCTTAAATTTTGGTCTTTTCTTTAATTTATCTATCTTCTTATTTTAGATTCATTCGACCGTCTAGTAAACATGTATTAAGGAAATTAATGTATTTAGTAGGAAAATATGCAACAAAGGTAGTACACATTCGTCAGGGCCTGGGCCTCATTTTACAATTCAGTGTCTAACTAAAGAATAAAACATTAAGCAACTTGCGACTGTATCCTATCATCTTACACTCAAGAAAATATTTTGTGTACATAATTCTTCAATTGGAACAGTGTGAGTTAAGTATGTAGATAAGAATAATTTAAGAGATCTAAGACTAAAGCGGCTTCCAGACGTTCAGTTTTAACTGAACGGTTCTAACTGATCAGTTAAATCGTACGTGTGTAGGCAAAACTGAGGACTGTTCAGTTGAACTGATCAGTAAGAACTGTTCAGTTAAAACTGAACGTCTGGAAGGCGCTTAAGATTTAAAAACGACCGAGTTAAATTTCATCAAACAAAGTTAATTTATCCCGACGGCTTGAATGAAAACAAATTCACAACAAGGCAAACTATATTGAAATCGGTTGATCTGTAAGAGCCACAATGCTATAGACTTCATGCTGATTCTGTTGCAAATGCATTTAATTTTTTCTCTGATTTACATTCTGTACCTAATTAAAAAAATAATTGAAAGGGGAGAGCTAATATGAATCTCGACATTTTCCTTCATTATAATAACTGAGACTGAGACTAATTTCGAGAGATGTAGCACAGCCATTTATGGCTCAAAACTGGAGCAGCCCGTCTGGGGAAGTACCTCTACCTTACAGAAAACTGCAGCTAAATAACACAATTTATTGTGTGTTGTGTTTCTGAAGTGAGTAAGGTTGCCAGAGCTCGTAAGGATGCGCTGCGCTGGCAGCAAGAGGAATATTCTCTTATCGATGTCTCGAATCCTCCATGAACCTTTGGTTTTTGCAGGGTAGGCAACGCGTGTGACGCTTCGGCGTTATAAGTCTATAGGCTGCGGTAACCGTCTACCATCAAACGGGCCGCATGCTTGTTTGCCACCCTTATGGTATGAAAAAAACTGGTAATCTTAAGCATGAAAACTGTTTAAAAAAAAACAAAAAGATAATATGAATCTGTTAAATTAGTATTTAGCTATTCCCATGACAAAAACGTGGAAAATAACGTTTCGACCATATTTGATAAGACTATACTTTGATAATATCTTTAAAAAAATATAGTAAACTTCATTATGTATTGACTTCCTATTGACCTCCTGCTTATTGATGATCAAGGCGAGAAAGTGGCAGATTACGGAGATTCTTAAATTCCTATAATGTTTATAGTTTCCACTACACCAGTGACAAAAAAAAATTAAGTCAATATAACTAATTAATAAAAAGGATATTGTTTACTATCTCTTGGCTCTTCGTGTGAACGATCTCGGAAGGGCGACTTTTCCTGAGGACAATATTTCATATTTATAATAATCAGAATATTTACGACAGCGGTTCATCCAAAAAAGAGCTCTTATGTGCGTCTAATATTCCGAGCAACTTACCGAGATTTTATACATAGTAGACTAACGGCCTTACTGTACTTTGAAATGGAAGTTAAAACTACAGGTCAAGCCACACAATAAAATTCTATCTTACCCTTTTATGATATTTTTCATAATGATGATCTTCTTGGGATCCATTTTGATGAGTTCCCATTTTGATAACTGCTAAAATAAGGTAATTACGTCTTTAATTTTATTTTGTTAGTTAATTAAATTCTTAAGTGTCGTGCGGCCGCACTCAGAAACGTCACTTAACCTAATGAATCATTAGCTAATGACACCCAGTAAATCCACACTCCATTGACAACAAACTCTAATATGGAAAAATAGGTCAAGATATAGTAGCCACTGTTTGTTAACGATTCATTAAGGTTAAGTGACGTCTGTGAGTTGGGGTGCAAGTAACAGATTTTTACTGCATGTGAAGTTTAATCGATACTTATATTTTTGTCTTATTATTGTCTATCTCCTGTCCCATTGTTCCGGCTAATCTCCGGAACGGGTGGCCAGATTTCGACGGGACTTTAATTGGCAGATAGGCGATGATGATGATGATGATGTTGAGCGATGGGGCCTAATCTTATAATAATATTAAAATGTTAAGTATACCTATAATAAACACACACCTTTTTGTTCATCACGCCGCCTCTTCTGTTCCAAGATGACCGATTCTTCCGTTCTATCCTAAATAAATGTTCAAAAGTGTTATTAATTTTTTTAGGCTGAGACATACTTCCAAATCTACATATAAACCATAAATATTCATAATATTTTTTGCTAGGCAAACTTAAGATAAATAATTTTGTTTTAATTAATGGGCCCCTACACGTGCGATTATGCCGTAATGCAAAATATTCGTCGTTAGAAATAAGTAATATCAATACGGAATAAATACTTACCCTCTTGCGATTCATCTTACGCTCTTTACGTTCATCGCCTCTCAATTTAGCCTTTCTTTTTTCCTTTTCTGGTGAACGTTCCTCTACCTCTTTGCTACCCTGCTTTTGCAGAAATTAAATATTATTACCATATTATTATATGTTTTAAGAATAATCAATCACAATGTGTACAATAAACTAGCCGTAAGTAAAGCTAAATTCATATTATGTCCTTTAACCCAACATAACAAAAACAAAGCTAAAAGAGACTATGAATAAAGGCATCTCTTGAAAATCTTCCTGCGTTAAAATTAATTTATTCTTTTATAATTGTTCGAAAGCGAATTAGGTTTTCAGATGATTCTCAGCTTGTTTCACGTAACGACCGTTATTGTATAATTTTTAAGAATCCTTTTTTTTTTTCAAATAAGTTGATTTTATTAGTCCCGGTAGTTATCGTCGACAACTTCTTGCAATCCGCTGTAAGAGGTTTAAATGGAATCCAAGCGCAACATACTTGATGAAAGGCTGTGGTGACAATGTTGCACAGGGTTTCTGACGATGTTGCAGTGATTTCAATGTGTTGATTATGTCACATTTGGTAGTTCATTTTATAGTAGAGATTATTCTTCAACTTTTACTTCGTTTCATATAACATCATCATCTCTTCCTCCCACTCTGGCTCCACATATTTGAAGTCTGCGCAGCAAGTCCTTTTTCACCGTGCATCCCTCTCAGTCATATCATTATTTTATTGTTTAACTTTAAACAAGTTGCTTCAACTAAGCGTTTCAATTATTTTGAATTCTCGCCCATTCTTAGTATTGCTCTTTATTCACAGAACCTTTTAACTCTAGAAACAAATAAAGCCTTACCGTATTTGATCGGACTGGGCTGAATGGACTTACGATACACACGATAATTTTCCTTTGTTGTTGATTGGTTAGATTATTGTTGATTGGCTTGTACAGAAGAATTTAAACTTCTTGAATAGCATTTTCACTAAGTATATTTTTTTCTTGTTCATTCCTCTTCCTCTGGTATCTTGAATAATTTCATAATAATCCTCTTCGATCTTCTCTTTAACTAACTAGAAATTGAGTATCATCGGCGGATAATACAATAGCAGACTTCATGATTTGATTACATCAAAATTTGTTGTTATCTTCCATTGCTGCAATCTGTTCCAGCATCTATGCTTTCGCGATTACTTAAATTTTTGTTTTAGTTGGATTCTCAGTTTAAAACATAATCTACGGTGGGCGATCATTACTGCTTCGTAGTTTAAGTTTCATCATTCTGTCGATCATCATACGAAGTTAATCCTCTTCTAGTTTGCACCCGATGACGTTATTTTTTCCAAGTTATTAACTAAGTTATATTTTTAGATCTCCTTATGATTTATAATTGTTTTTACTATTTTCATTTCAATATTATAATTTCGTATTAGCACTTTTATCAGTCTATAGTTTTTATAGCACTGTTTGTCACATTAGTCCCGATGATCTTGAACACAGATTTGTATTAAAATATTATTTAGTAGTGATCGTGCGGCACATCGTGGTCGCGGTCCAGCCCAATCCTCAGTCCGGTGCGAGCGCGATGCAAGGTCGGTTTATTACAACGATACTCACCTTGCCATTGCCGCTGTTTTCTACTTTACGACGCTTTACATCTGTAATGTATGATTGTTACAGTTAATTTACCGTATATAAGTAGTTTATTTTGTTGCATGATTTATATTATTATGTCACAGACTCTTACCTCGATCTACGTCATCGGAAATGCTGCGATGATCGTGTGGCGGCGATACTGTTTCCAAGTAACGTTCCTCCTGAATATAATATTATGTTCAATAACTTTTGTATGATTTCACTATAATAACTTTATCACAAATTAATGACTTATTTAATGCATGAATGAATAAGAACAATTATTTTCTTCTATAAAATACACTTGGGAGCAAAAAGCCACGTCCTTTTTTACACATTATGTTTATTATTTATAGTATTAAGGAACGCATCGATTCGGTTTTCGGTTGGGGATAAAGTGTCTTCGCATTCTGAGATCTTGTAGTTAGTAATATGATCTCGTTGGTGTAGAATTAAGGACTTTTGATAACAACACGACTAGTAGTTTTGGCAGTTCAGTCCTCTCTTGATGTTAACCTGACACTGCCTAAAGAATTTTGAAGAAACCGAGACAGGTGGAAATCTGAAGCATTTGATGCATTCATCCCATCACACCTCCCAGCCAAACTCTAAATTTTGGCTTAGAGGCTAAAGATGTATCTGGTTTAGCGTTATCGTGATGAGAGACCACACCCTTTCTATTCAATTCCGGCCGCTTTCACTCAACTTGCTTTAATCTCATTAGTTGGCAGTAGAGATCCGTATCAATGGTTCTTCTGGTAAAAGCTCGTTATGTACAATACCAATCAATCCCACCATACACAGAGTATGGTGATGCTATGTATGGTCGGATTGATTGCGAGGTTAACCAGTCTGTGAAGCCTGACCGACCTTTAACCAGGACCTTGTCGTGCGTGACCTTTTTTCATCACCAGTTATCAATCTCTTCAAAAATAGTTCGGTTTCATTGGGTCTCAATAAAGAATTGCTAATGAGTACATGGTGCATTAAGTAGGTTACTTTCACGTGTGGCACCCAAAATATCGAGCTTTTTTGTGTACCCAGCTTTTATCAAATAGGTCAAAACTGTTTTGTGGTCATTCCCAGCTCTTCAGCTATGTCGTAATTACTAATATTCTAATCTTGAATTCAAACTCGAAAAGAAAAAGAATCGAAATATGGGATTCGTCCCATATTTCGAAAAATGTTACTTAATAATTAAGTATACGTGAAAAAAGGAAGTGGCTCGATTTATTTGCTACCAAATTTATAACAATTTCGATATCGGAATTATTATATAAATCACTTCTAACCTTGGGCAACTGTTTTACTGTGTGTAATGCATCGAATATTCTGAATAAAAACAAGTTTAATATATTTACCCTATGTGAGCGTTCCCGAGGTGATCTATCTTTACTTCTAATTTCTTCTTTCGTTCTCTCCTTAATAGAACTAAAAATGCAATAATGAATATATTAACATTATTCACAACGCTTATCAATTACAAAAAAAATATTTTGGTACATACGATCGTGACTCTCGTTTGGATTCCTTATCACGGTCAACCTCTTCTCGGCGTCTATCACTGCTCCGTGATTCTTTTTTGTCTACATCTACAAAAATAAAGTGGAAGCCGTCAATAACTAGTATAATTAATAGGCAACAAGACAAACTGTAGCTAATCGAAGTTTTAAGTATTGCCTCCACCCAAGGTAACAAAATTCTCATGAAAATTTTAGTCGTACAGAAAGCTATCGATATTTTAGGCGCCAAAATTTAATCTGCGGTACACTTCGGCTGTATATTGAGGCAGAGAGAGCACTGACCAACAGGTTGTGGTGGCGACGAAGCAGTTTCCTGCTCAGGCTTAATAGCAGATGACTCTTCCTTGGCCGCGCTAGCCGGGGCGGCGGCCGCCGCACCTGCCACTTTGTGCTTATCGCCGACCTATACACCAAAATAATAACATTGTTTAGGCATACAGGAAATTGTATTAGCTACATGGAAATAGTATTATGTGATTATTGTGCTCATTTACCTGATGAAAATCACTTTCCCGCATCATGGTCGGTCCCTTATTGCGCAACTGACCGCTGTAGCCCGTAGCAAGTACGTAAAGATCTTGCCGTTGTGTTTTTTCTTCTTCTTTAACCTACATAAATATAAACCTTTTTAGGATCCCTATTCTTATTAATACAGTAGTAAAATCGTTTATTTGACAGAAACAGGAAGCACCTTATTGAGATCGTATATTTATACGATACGATTTATACGAGGTGCCATGAAAAAACATCAATAATCATTAGTGTAACCAACTTTCTTTATATTTATAATTTAATTGTAATTTTCATATACGTGCATGCAGTGCAGTCAATGACAGTAAAAATGGTTAAACTTACTTTGTCAATTTTTCGTTCAATGATCTGTGCCAGTTTAGCCAGCACAGGGAAGTGTGGCAACACTCGTATCAGTACAATAAGCGCGTTGCGTATTTGTACATAATCACCCGAGTCCAGGCAAACTACCATGGCCTTGGTTATCTTGTAATGCCACTTGTGGCACACATGTCTGAAAACAGAAACCGATACCGTAAGGCTGAGTGTCCACACGCTGGCGCTTGTGTAGAGTGAGGTCTCCGAAGTGTCAAATGTCATTGCTTATGAGAAGACTTACTACGCGAGATTATTTGTAATTAAAATAATGTTGTGAATATTTGGCAATAACTCAGATTAATTATGGCAAATATAAGTTACAGGTCAATGAATGTCAGTGATTTAAAAGCGTAGCGAAGAAAAAGAGGTGCAGAATTTAACTTGTGTCCTCATTTTTTTCGAAAAAACTGATTTACGCAATTCTGTGGCATGGTGGATATGTTTACGCTACGCTACTATTGTATTAAATATGATTTAAATGTAAACTTTGTTTTCACGCGCGTATTAACAAATTTTGAGTGTCATACTTCAGGACCTCACTCAACAGTTGCGCCATCTGGTGAGACAAAAATCGTGAGCTGGCCAGACCGCCTAACTGTTTCGTCTTGAATAAAATACCTGTAGTTTTCATAGCCCACGTGATCGTTAGCCTCGGTGAACTGGTTGGAGACGCGGTACTTGGTGACGAAGCCCGGGTAGTGCGCGCACTCGCGGTGGAAGGCCTGCTTGTCGGCGTGCCAGCGCATGGCCGTGCCCAGCACCTTGCACAGGAACGTGCCGTAGCGCGCCGCCTCGCCCTCCGTGCACGACATCACCGAGTACGTGATGTCACAGAACAACTGCACCGAACACGATTTATAAATAACAATAAAGCCGTCCACCGAGTTAGGATTTGCCACACTGAATGCCTTCTACATCCAGTGGTCTGGTAAAATAAAATGGCTCGTTTGTATCCCGTTTGCAATAGAATTTAAAATTACAATAATGATATACCTATATATCAGAGAAATTTCAATCAAGTGATTATCGCTATTATTGAAACTATGAAAGAAGAAATGCCACTCCTTACAGTCACCAAAGATAAAAAAAATTGTCGCACATGTGTTTGAACAAAAGGAGGTCAATTAGAACCAATTACGCAACATAAGTTCACAAAAACTAAATTATATGACCACATCAATATTTTCTTAATTTCGACTGGCATATTTCTTATTTCAACCACATTATAAAAGATTTATCCAGTATGTGGAATACCGTTAGAATAGGTGACCTTTTTAAAATAAAACTAAGTTTACAAACGCTTTTAGTTTTTTTTATAATGAATTTAGAATTTGAAATGTGTACACAAGTGTGGGTTGATGAATTTATCCCCTCGCGGCCAGGTGCAGGTGCACCTGAAGAGTGAAGTGAAGTGAAGTGCAGGGGTAGAAGAACTCTTCTACCCCTTTTTTGGGACGTCCCGGGGTTGTGGCGATTCAACACATATGCAATGAAAGCTTTATGAGATGACAGTTTGATCTCATAAACCTGTACCTCGCCGCGAGTGGATAAATTCATCAACCCAGGTTGCCGTCATAACCGCCGCTCACCTTTTCCTCCCTTTCATAGTAAGATTGTGCATTTTGATTGGCCTATTATTCATTTACAGTCCACTTATATTGAAGGAAGCAACTCATTACAGTAACAAAATGTATCCTACAATTTTCAAAAATTTTGAATCTCATAAGTCATTTTATAGAAGTTATACTATCAACTCGTAATTCATATCTATTAAATAGACATTTCTGAGTAAAACAACACTTCTTTGGTGTTGCTATACCTAAAAACGAAAAAGTTCTGATGACCTAAATGAGAAATTTTGGGTGACTAACAAAGAAAATTAAAAAAATATATATTTCAGTAATCATAACACTAGGACTTAGCATCTTGGGCTGAAACATAGCGAATGACAAAAAATTGTGTCAGTGCATGCGCCAAACATCCTGTATGTTGTTCATTGCAATAAATAAAATAAAAAGTAAACGCAGACTCACTCTATCATAGCAGAGGAGGGTGGAGAAGTTGGGCGTCCGCAGCGAGTGCACGGTGTGCACGAACTCTGCGCAGTAGAGCGCGTCGGCGGCCGTGAACACGCAGCGCGGGAACAGGCACAGCTGCATGAGGCGCGTGACGGTCTCGTTCTTGGCGGACTTGGCGGCGCGCGCCGGGAACCAGCCGCCGCACTCGCGCGCCAGCCGCGCCACCACGCGCCGCACGTGCTCCTGCTGCCGCCGCCGCTCCTCCTGACAAACGCACATTATACTTCACAATTACACATCCAAACAAAATAGCACATATAAACAAATCTTTTAGGATGCGAATGAAGCCGCAGGCAGCTAGTACTAACATAACACTTCTATCTTAAATATAGTTTTAAAACCAGGATAATTGTGATAGTGTTCGAGTCCTTATTATATTATGTTTCGTATGACAGTTAAAGGCTCAATTCAGTCTTACCTGAAGCTTGTCAATGAGAGCGTTAAATCGCTCCTGCTCCTTCTTTCCTTTCGTGCCCTGAGATGTATCTTTGGTTGCGTTTGCCGCCGCGATTTTAAGGCGGTCAATTTCCTTATCGTAACTTTCCTCTGGCACGCGGAGATCGTACATGGATAGAGACCTGCGATTGCATTCACGGAACCATGATTATTTTGTTTCATTGAGGTGAAAACCTAAAATATATTGTATAAGTAAGTATCTTACCAGAAAGTCACATAAAACTCGGGAGAAATATCTTCCCAAACTTTGTTCGGCAATATCGGAGTAACTGATTGCACAATCGGTTCCAGAGCCTCTTTCGCGGCTTGAGTGTATCTTTCTACACTTTTTTCAACTGAATCTGACTTGCTGTCAGAAGCTTTTCGTAATGCTTCAACTTTAGCAGTAATTTTTTGGGCCAAAACAGGGCGATGGAGGAAAAATGCCACGTCCGCATCGACGTGGTAGTCACGAAGCAATTCCTGAAAAGTATAAAACTATGATTACCACGAAGACAAACAAAATAGAAGCAATGATAACCATTTCATTTTATGGGTAATAGTTTACCTGCAAAGGCGGCAACCTAGCTGCGTATTCATCAGGGGCGTGAGATGAAGCCAAAAATGTTCCAAGTTGTACTAAAGCATCTTGACACTGATCGGCCAATCTACCGACTACTTTTAATTGCGACCCTGGTGGCTCACTACTAGAGTCTTCTTCATATTCTATTGTGAAAAGGAACAATCATTTTATATCTTACTAATATTTGTGATTACGTGTAAATACTTGATATGAAAAAAATAGTACATAAGAGAAAAAAAAATTTTGAACCAAAAATTAACCAAAATAATTTTCACAACTCAGTTGTGATTTTGCTTATATACAATCAAATTAAAACCGCATATATGAAAGAGTAACAATTTTATTTCCATACAAACTATAATAAAACTTACCTTTCCACACACAACAATGGCGCTGTTGTGCAGCTAAAATACACAAGGATATATCCAAGTTGTTGCCAACAATAGCTTCTTTTAATCTAGCCGATGATCGTTTCGTATTTCGGACTTGAGAGAAGTACCCGGCCTGGTGATGAAATTACATTGATTGAAAAAAATCGTAACATATAACACTAAGAGGAAGCGTCCCTCTTAAAGTGATCATTCTGACTATGTCCCAGCTAAATATGTATTAAAATTATACTCGAAGCAACTGCCATTCGGATAGTCTGTCTTCAAAACCAAATTTTAAAGCAATACCAATATCCGTAGGATAATGTGGTGAGCATGTTTTTTCAGACCACTGACTATATCTATCATCGATTAGCAGTAGCAGAACATCAGCAGTAGAACATAGTTTTTTTTTTGCAGTAGCAGACAAAGTTGCATTTACACTTTTGTACACTCATTTGGCTCACTTTACATTCGGTGGTAGACTCGTGCGGACGTCTGGCTTGATTGACTGACTGACTGACGTTTCTTTCTACCTAAATTGCTATTGCTGAATTTTATTGTAATTTAAATGTAGCTTGATAATCCTAATCAGTAACAGACACATGTGATTGAGGAGTTTCTTCCGCGGCATGTTCTCGTCAGGATATAGCACTAGCGAAGCCGCGAAGGACGGGTGATTTGGGGGATGTCTATATTATAATATTGCGTACTAAGTCAAACCAAATTAAATTACTTAGTACCAGAAACACCCAGACAAACGCAAACACTAATGTTCATCACATACATATTTATGTCCTGTGGGGATCGAACCCACGACCTCGTGATCAGCAGTCCGGTACTCGAACCACTAGACCACAGACGTCGTCAAATTAATTGACCTGTGTGCATATTACTTAGTTACTTACATTATCATGATTAACTTAATTAAGATGATTAACTTACCTCTCCTTTCAAAAGTTCACCTCCTGCCATAGCTTCCAATTGATCTGGTGTCATCTCTTCAGCAGCTTCTATACCAGCCATCTTCTGAACAATCTCTTTGAGAATGAGTAAATCTTGACTGAAAAGTATTTCCCAATAAATATGTATAATTTAATTCACATTTCATTTATTGAATAAAGTCACAAGTAAGTTAGGACTCGTCTCAGGGCTTACCTTTGTTGGGCCTTGAGCCTGTTGGCGACAAACTGCAGCAAGGCAGTGAGCTCTATGTTGTGCTTCTTGAAAGCAGCGCCGGCGAAGGCGGCCAGCGCCTGCAGCCAGGCGGGGTGCGCCGCGCCGCCGCCCGCCCGCCCGCCGCACAGCGCCTCCAGCAGGCAGTAGCCCAGCACGTCCAGCGACAGTGACGTCAGGTACTTCAGCGACTCCACCACCGGACCGATCAGGTTGTCGTAAGTTTGGATCTGATGGTTTTATCAACATTCACTTCGATTCAATTTTGATTTTCAAATCGCTATAGTGTATATTGATTAGATATTATTACTGGTATGGTTTGGCATTGATTTTAAACAACTAGATTTCTTACAGGTGAAAATTCCACAGTTACGAATTGCCGGTAATTGGCCAGATAAGGTCACTAGAAACCGAGATATGGCAAAAACATATACTTTGAAGTAAATTCAGCATTTACCTGCAGTAGCATGTAATCGAAAATTAAAGTTGGCGCGGCATGCGACAGTTTTCCTATGAGGCGACCTTGTGGTTTAATATTTTCTTTAGAAACACGTTTCATGATGTGTTTAATTCTTTGCAGAGAATTCCCGCGCACTCGCATCAGGGACGGTATTCTCTCAGCAGCTTCATTTTTCCAGCGAGAATATAAGCAATACCTATTGGAAGACATGTTATGTATAATATTCATGTATACATTTATGTAAATAAAAGTAATGCATTAAAGCTTACCTGCATTGATAAGGGTACAATTTCAACAAAGTATAAACTTCTTCAGCCATACAACAGTTGCCATCCATCAAAGTCAGGGCCGGAAGTATTGCGGCGTCTAATACTGTGAGGGACTCATGATGCAAAGGGTCTTCTTTCAGAGAACGTGCCGTCCGTAGTATGCGAATAATCTAAGAATTAAAATATAATAATATAAAGAAGACTCCTCAGTACCTATAATATTTATATTTGTGATGTTTTACTTACTTTGTACATTAAAATAGGATCATAATGAAGTGATGGTCCTAACAAAATCAAAGCAGGTATGACTGTTTCCTTCATATCTTCGAATGTCTTACATGCTGGTGGTGCCAGGCTTGACTTAAGTGGTGGGATAGGTTGACCTATTATTTTTGGAGCCACTCGACAGTTACTGTAAAATAAAAAGGAATTTATTATGGGACTGTATGTCTACAAGTGGCGATCACAATAAACCGACTATGGTTGCAGTGATACTATTGCCGCAGACATTCAAATGTGATCATTTACATTTCCTAATAAAAAGCAATAAAACAAGCAGCAATTGTTTGAATAGTTGTGTCAATTTCAACACATACTGTGTTAATGTTTGTACTTTACCATGACACATATTGTTTTACAATAAGTTGAACACATGGTAGTTTCAAATTAATACATACGCTCTATACAAAGGTTCTACGAGTGCATGCAATAGCTCGCAAAGGGCTACGGCAGGACGCTGCGGCAGTATATTGGTTGGGAGACGAGCTGAGAGGGCCGCGAAGTCACGCCAAGCGGTCACCTTCAGCAATGCTTCACATAACACCAACTTTTGATTGCTCCAGTATTCCTGTTTTATAGAGGAAAAACTTAATTCAACTCAGTATGTAATTAAAAAAATAACTAGCACTTGGTCTACCAAAAACAACATCTCAATTTCTAAAAAAATATGTGAATTTACTGAATTTGTTATAATATGTTTATTTCAAAACATTTAAAATTCCAATGTACCTACAATATAACAAAGTAACTCATTTATTTATTTATTTATACTTTATTGTACACCAGAAATAGAAATATATTAGTTAAACAAACTTGGATCTGATTATAATTGTACCTGGGGGTCAGCTTTTTCTTCCACATATTCACTTGGCCCATTGGGTTGAGGTCCTTTTGTAGATACAATGCTCAGTTTACGAATGTAATCCTGGACTGATTTTAATTCTTTTTCAGCTTCCTTAGCCATTATAGAGTCATCAGGGCTTAGCTAGATAAAACATTGCATTCATATATAATTTAAAAAACTAGATAATCCAAAATGTTAGCTACCTATGCATAAAAATGAAAATACATACCCATGGATATATGTCATCAAGAGATATTACTTGATGTTGTAACAGTAATGCTATGACAGTCATTAAAGGTGGAGGTTCTTTATAGTTATCAAGCACTTCCATGTTTCCTAACTTGAATCCTAATACCTCAGATATGACCTGAGGATCACCCATATAGTTCTTTATTAATGGTATAAACAATTGATCTGAGTGGGTGCGTGCCTCAAAAGACTCTAGTATTATATCTAGTGCTCTGTTGGGATCCAAGTTGAAACAGCCTGAAATTAGGACAAGTAAAATTTTAAATCAGTTCTATTTATTTTCTCATCTCTTATTATAATAGGGACTGGGAAAAAGCCATACCATTAAATAATTGATAGAAATAGGACAGATATAATGAAAAATACTTTAAATACTTTTACATGATATTAATGTTAGAAGTAAATAAACATAGTGATAAACTAACTTGCTGTATTAAAATAAAAAGGTAAGGAGAAATAACTAAGTCGCCATTTACATTCTTTCTTTTATCTATTAATGGTTCATGAATAAAATATTATGTATAAGTATGACATACCTATAAGTGACTGAATAATTTCCAATAAACTCTCCCAATCAATCTTTTCTATTATTTCCTGATTTAGTTCAACAATTAACTTAGCATATCCTTCACTTTCTTCCCTAAATAAATTAAACTTACGTTGCTTATAACTGAAAATAAAAAACAATGGATATTGTAAAAATGTCATTTCAAGAATGTACAAATTAAAATAATGAAATAAATACTCACTACAACTTTGTCTTGATTTTTATGAACTTTGTATAGAATAATTTATTTTTTAATGTCCCAACATCTTGTAATGTATCAATTTCCAATCTCTCTTTTAAAAGTTTATCTGATATAAATGGTTCCAATTCCCTGATAATGTAGCAAAAGTTGGAGCGCTCTTCACTTTGCCCATCAGTACATGTCTCAGCATCAAGTACACTAACAATATCTAATATTATTGATGGTATATCTGCATGCAATACCTAAAGAATAATTTCATAAGTTGTTAGATACTATAATTTTTGTGCAAGATCATTATTATAATACCAATTAAAACAATAATTATATAACTTACAGTAATATCCTTGAGAACAGAAAGAACAGCTTCTTTCTTAAGATTTCCTCGAAGACCACTGAGCAATAAGTCATATATTGTCTGAGATAAACCAGAAAGTTTGCCTGACTTGGTGAAAAGTGGGCTTCTATCATCATCTTTGATAAATTGAGAGACATGTTTAATGCTAAAAATAAAAATTATATTGCCAATCAAACCACTTATTTTTATTAAAAAATCAGTTTCATCATTGTGATGTGTATCTAACCTGATTTTTAATTGTAAGCACTAATAGTTTACAATATAAACAAGTATATTAACTATTTTTATTTATGAACAGGCCCCACATAGTAAGAAACATTTAAGGCCTGTTTCACCACCCCTGGACTTGGAATTGTATGAAATTATATGTCAGGTAATTTAATAGGAACTTACTAGGAGGTGATGAAACAAGCCTTAGAGCTCTTTAGCCTTCACTAAAAGGCCAGAAAATAGACAAATATAGAAATATAACAAAATCAAGTCTGGTTTTTCAAGTCTAGGTTGAAGAACTAAACTGAACTTTAAAGGGCTGAATTTACAGATTGGGATTATTTGCAATTTGTGGAGCTTCAGAAAGACCCAACACTTAAGTTGGGTCTTTCACTTGGGTGGTATTAAGACTGTAAGTAGGTATCAGTCAGCAAAATTTTAATTTAAGCCATGGAGGAAACTAAAGTTCAGTTGATAATGAGTATCAATTGTCTCAATTTCATTTCTATGGCACAATGACACACATAATGACACACATACCATGTGTTTATCTAAGGCCCACTGAGCACTCCTTTACCGATTATAAAGGTTTTTATTTAAGGAGAAATTTATTTTTACGTTAATAAATACCGGTGACCAAATTATGCAATTTTTAGTCTATAAATTTTGTTCCTACAGAACATGACCTGCATGAAAAGCAAAACAAATTTCGCTGAAATTGTACGCAAAACTTCCATTTCAAGCGTAAGTTTGTAAATATATACAAAAGAAGATAACCACGTCTTCAAGGACTAATCTTTGTCGTCTTAAATAATTCAACATCTTATAAATGAAAAAATGATAACAGCAAACAAATTTCTCAACGATCAACAATAGTTATCAGTGATAGAAAAAACTAAAGCTTACAATTGCTCCTTTCCGGATTTCTCCCAAGTTTTACAATAGTCGGAAACAAATTTCGCATGCGATCCCATAATTAGGATCTACCGAAATTATTCCAGTTCTATAGAAAACTTCAACCTTACTATTTTTAATTTTACTTCAGAATATTTCAGAAAAGCAAAGCGCACGCTGTCGCCATGATTGATTTGATTTATGTTATATGAATGAATGAATGAATGATAGTAGGGATGTTCTTCAATGAATTTCAAATGAATACGATCCAACTGATTTTTGTATCGATACAATGGCTTTCGATCCGTTAGTGGATCGATACAAATACCATGAGGATCAGATCGAAAAATTTGTTGTATTAAATTCTATAAACAATCTGTAACCTTAATATTTATTCGTTTTATTAATACCGCATTCCTTAGCTCCAAAGTATGGTTTATAACAACAAACAGGTCAAGCGCGGATCCACCGTTATGGGCATGATGGGCATGCCCATCACCTAAATCGAAGCCGAAAGAAAAAAAAACAATGATTTCAAAAAAACTACGCGTCTGTACACTGAACTGATACTTTTCAAGAAGGAAACTTAGAAACTTGTTATCATTTAAAAATTATCAAGACCAAAATACTTTTATTTCAGAAGTCGTCAGTCAGTAAAACAACAACCTTTTTTGGTCGGGGGTTAAAAAAGGATGTTGTTATAACTGTCACTCGTGTCTGTCTGTCTGTCTGTATATTTTTCAGTGCCATCGGGTTTGGAGCTATCCTAAGTGAATAGACTGATTTTGATGCGGGTTTTAATGGTATTAACTTGTCCTACGTACATCAAACAGTTTTTAGAGTAATTTTGTACTCCAAAAACTGTTTTACGGCTGGCGTACAAATTGCTTCTTAAATAATTATAATTTTATGAGCTTCAATCAGAACCATCCTACAATTGAAAACCAAACTTACCAAATTTTAGGCGCTACGCTCGCTCTTACAAGGGAGGTAAGGCACGGCCAGTTTTGGATCAAATCTGGAGCAGCCCATCTGGGGAAGTACCTACCTTACAGAAAACAAAATAACACACTTTATTGTGTGTTGTGTTCCTGCAGTGAATTAAGTTGCCAGAGCTCCTAAGGATGCGCTACACTGGCAGCAGGAGGAATATTCCCTAAAACTGTCGGCGCAGTGAATCCTCCATAAACCTCTAATAGGTTTTTAGGGTAGGCAAGCGGTCATAGACTACGGTAACCGCTTACCATCCAGCGGGCCGTATGCTTGTTTGCCACCTTAGTGGTATAAAAAAGGCACAAATTAGTCTAGTTACAAACTAATTGTAATTACCCTTCTAACTTAACCTGTCCGAGGTAACCCACCTCTGACAATCCAATTTTCCAACAAAGGGCTCCAATTTTAGAGCTCGCTTCGCTCGCTCTTACATGACATCAACTGGAAGTAGTAACAAACTAATTGTAATTACCCTTCTAACCTAACCTGCCCGAGATAACCCACCTCTGACAATCCAATTTTCCAACAAAAGGCTCAAAATTTCCGGCTCGCTTCGCTCACTCTTACATGACATAACTGGTGGTAAACAAACTTATTGTAGTTATACTCTTCTAACCCGACCTGACCGGGGTGGGTGGCCCGAGTTTTCGAGCTCGCTTTCCTCGCTCTTACTGTATGAGATAACTGGAGGTCTAGTAACAAACTTATTGTAGTTATTCCTCAACCCAGCCTCAACCGAGCTCGAAAATTCGGGAAACCCACCCGGCCCGAATTTTCGAGCTCGCTTCGCTCGCTTTTAGGTGAGATGCCTGGAGGTAGTAAACAAACTAATTGTAGTTATACTCTTCTAACCCATCCTGTCCGGGGTGGGTGGTCTGAATTTTCGAGCTCGCTTCGCTCGCTCTTACATGAGGCACCTAGAGGCATTAAACAAACTAATTGTAGTTAATCTTCTAACCCAGCCTGTCCGAGGTGGGTGGCCAAATTTTGGAGAATGTAGCTACTCTTCTAACCCAGCCTGTCCGGGGTGGGGGCCCAAATTTTCGAGCTCGCTTCGCTCGCTCTTAGGTGAGACACCTGGAGGTAGTAAACAAACTGATTGTAGTTATACTCTTCTAACCCAGCCTGACCGAGGTGCGTGGTCCGCATTTTCGAGCTCGCTACGCTCGCTCTTACTGTGTGAGATAACTGGAGGTCTAGTTACAAACTAATTGTAGTTATTCCTCAACCCAGCCTGTGCGGGGTGGGTGGCCCGAAGTTTCGAGCTTGCTTCGCTTGCTTTTAGGTGAGATGCCTGGAGGTAGTAAACAAACTAATTGTAGTTATACTCTTCTAACCCAGCCCGTCCGGGGTGGGTGGCCTGATTTTCCGAGCTCGCTTCACTCGCTCTTACATGAAGCATCTAGAGGCAGTAAACAAACTAATTGTAGTTAATCTTCTAACCCAGCCTGTCCGAGGTGGGTGGCCAAATTTTCGAGTGTAGCTACTGTTCTAACCCAGCCTGTCCGGGGTGGGGGCCCGAATTTTCGAGCTCGCTTCGCTCGCTCGTGGGTGAGACACCTGGGGGTAGTAAACAAACTGATTGTAATTATACTCTTCTAACCCAGCCTGACCGAGGTGCGTGGCCCGAATTTTCGAGCTCGCTACGCTCGCTCTTACTGTGTGAGATAACTGGAGGTCTAGTTACAAACTAATTGTATTTACCCTTCTAACCTAACCTGTCCGAAGTAACCAAAAGGTTCCAATTTTCGAGCTCGCTTCGCTCGCGAGTCTTACAATGACTGGTAGTAAACAAACTATTTGTAATTATACTCTTCTAACCCAGCCTGACCGGGGTGGGTGGCCCAAATTATTAAATACCAACGCCTATAATATCGACGACTTTAATGTCGACGCTTATAATATGGAAGCCTATTTATGTTGTGCAAACAAACGCATAATATATCTACTTTACTATTATTACTCTCTCTCTGCTCTTACGAATATTACCCATTGAAATATAAAATATTCATAAATATAACACAATTTTTGTAAAAAGTAATTTTATCTAAACAAATACACTTTTTAAATTTCGTGAAGCAAATGGACTAACATGATACAGGTTCCCTCAAAATACCTACTTATGTATATCGATTGTGAGCGACTCGCACTTGACCGATTTTCTGGTGGCCGTGCCCATCACCTAAATTTGGGGCTGGATCCGCGCCTGAAACAGGTTCATATTACACTAGTAAAAATATTTCTCTGGCAACGGACTGTTCAATAAGTAGTTATTACATCTTATATTTTTCAATATTACTTCTATTTCGGCATGATTACTTGAGAGATTATAGATAATTTCATAAAAATATATCAACAAAACCCTACGTTATTTGTCAGTGGCAGAAACAAGTAATATTGTTCTGTGGATAGAAACGTCTGTGCCCGCCGAACGTCTTTTCTTGTTGGCCACCCACTTCAAATAAAATCTACAATCGCCTAAACCAGAGTGGCTATAAATATTATAATTTTTACGTACCCTACGATTCAAAGATTGACCAATGTAAAAAAAAATCTCTACTACTTAAACTTTGAAGCTTTAAATTACAACATATTTAATTTCTTTTTAATTTTTGATACGATACTGGATCGATCCAAAATATCGTATCAAATCAATCGGATCGATACGTGGATCGATACAATTCATTACGTTCCGAAATATCGATACAAAGCCCCTGGATCGAACATCCCTAAATGATAGAACGAAAGTCATAAACAGGGACGGATTCAGACGTCAGAGAGTCTCTGAATTAATTTTTAATTTATTTTATGAATTCCCAAAAGTACTAGAAATATCAATTTTTGTATTTGAGTGGAGTCGAGGATTCGTTGAGGTAATTTTAAGAATACGGGTGCCAGTCACTCGATCGTAAACTCAATAGTCAATCGTAGAATCGTACACCACAAATCACCATAATGATGACCTGAAACAGGTTTGTAAACCAAGATCAAGCAAGTCGCTACATATCTCGAGCTAGAAATATTTTTATCTGCACCTATTATAAATACACACTGTTACTTAATTATTGTTTTACCTACCACTTATGTTGAATATAGAACCTCCACTGATTTTCCGACGGTTTAAAAATTCGACACACGCTTGTTTAATTATTTAACCTCACCCTCATGCTATTGTAGCGCCACTGCTAATTAATTTATTCCGACGGACACTTGACATCGTGTCATTCCAGAGCTAGAAAAAACAATGTCTATGTGCCGTTCTTCTTCTCTCTGCACTCGTTCAGCGGGTCATTATTTATCTATGAACGAGATAACGGAGCGGAGACAGCTGTCAAAGTCAAAGTGTAGTGAAGTGTCAAATAAAACCGAACTAACTCAACGAACGGGGTCGCTGCTAAGGCTAGTTAATTAAAGGATTGTTTTAGAGTTTGCAAAATTAAATTATGCCTACCTACGAATTAGCACTAATGCTACGCGCAATGCCAAAGCCGGAACTTAAAACTACTCTTAAAAGGATATCTACAGCTATATTTGATCGGGGTGGTATTATAAGGAATATAGAAAATTTGGGATTTAGACCCATGCCTTATAAAACCACTTCCCACGGTCTAGTTCACAGAGAAGCTAATTATTTTGTATTTAAAATAGATACAGCTACTAGAGCAGTCACAGATTTAAAGGAAGAGTATAGTCGAGATGTGGATGTGATACGACAGCGCATATTTAAAAGCGAAGAAGCTTGTGACAATAATTGTACTCTAGAAGAGGAACTTCTGCCGCCAGCATACCGTCCAGAAGTACAGAAGATGATCGAAGTGGGAAAAACACAAGTAAATCGTTTTACTCATAAATTTAAATATAATTCTGGACTTGATTATTATCCTTTCCAGAAGTAGTCTTGTTCTTCAATCGTTTATTATATTAATTAGTAATGTAGGTATTTAAAGTGTTTTCAGTGAACTATACTTTTATCGAAATAAATACTTGTTGCAATAGTTTTAATTATTAATTTATTACAAACCTTCAGACAAACGGATCCTCTGTGCCAACTAGAAATTTGAAATTGAATGTCACTTATTTCTTCAATGTAATTTTTTTTTATTGTTTTATCAATTATTCTAACAAATAATGTAATAATCATTATGCATTATTCCAAGATTTGGGATCTTGCACAAATAAAATTACATTTAGGTAAACAGGCTGCCACAAGTGCATTATATAGGAGGAACTTGTATTACCAAACGAGCTATCATTCAGAAATAGAAGAGGTTCTAAACACACAAATTCAAGCAGAACAGCAAGCTAGTCAGAATTATTTAAACATGGCTATAGCCTTCTTACATCCTGCGAAATCACTATTTGGAGCTGGAGGATTTTTTATGAAAATGTATAAAGAAGAACTAGGGCATATGCAGAAACTGATACATTATCAGCTATTGCGTGGAGGAATGCCTTTGTTGTGTGGCCTTGAACCACCAATACAAAACAAAAATCTAATATTACTCGATGCATTTAAACAGGGGCTCTCTATGGAGAAAAATATTACTAAGGTAAGCTTGCTACGACATCCTGGGACTGGCACATGATTAAAACTTGCCAACAAAAGTATGTATTTAATTAATTCATTAAATTAATAACCATTAATCATTTAATTTTTAACTATTAAATGTCACCAGCTTTTAGAAGAGGCTATAAAGCTAGCAGAGGAAGTAAAAGATTATCATTATGAAGATTTTATAACATCAGTTTTTCTAGCGGAGCAAATGCAATCAATACATGAAATGGCTACACATGTCACCAAATTAACTGCACTCGACAATAATGCACATGCAATTTATCAATATGACCTAGAACTTGGAAAAATGTATCCCTATTCATACAAACTCCAAAGTACAGTAAAATAGTAACTTTTTAAATTTAAACATCATAAATTTAAAACTATGATCTCATATCATGGTTGGTCCTTTCCACCTAATAAAAAAAGAACCTAGCTACTTCCAATAGAAATGTTAACTTTATTTTGTGTTTAATTTAACACTCTTTGGCTAAAACATGGTTGGAAAGTATTTTAAGCACATCATCAAGGCGGCATTCGCTGAGTGCGTCCTGAAGTTTTGAAGTTTCGTTACTGTAGCTGTCGTTGTGCAAAGACAGTGCCCGCCAATCCAAATACCAGTGCACCACTGTTTCTATAAAATACATTAACATTTAAAATTTTATATTATTGCTGCATACTTTACATTGAATAATGACTCGCTACTCACCTATAAGTTTGTTAAATTCGGTATCATTAATACTCTCTCTAGAGTCCCAAATGCGAGCATAGTCTTGACAAAGAATGGGGCCTTCCTCATTCATGGAACTATCCAAATCCAGCATACTGTAATTTAGTCATTTGTATAATTTCAAACAGTAAAATTACATAATTACTACTAACATACAAACAAGACGCGTCTCAGGCTTTACAAATAACTTACCTAATAGCATTTTTAAAAATTATATCATTGTGTTTCTGATACTCTCGTTTAAATTTTCCCTCCATGTTTTTGAAAGACTTGATGCAGCAGTCATCTGGAATTTCTACAATAAAGTACAAATAATTAGTAGTAGTAGTAATAATTAATTAGTAAGTAATTTTATAACTGTTATTAAGCAAGCAACGGCTTATAATTTAAATTGCCCATACCACAAGATATTTCCACGCGGATGTTCTTCTCGACCGAACAGTTGGACGCTATGTTTCGAATAGTCGCTATTGTGGAGACGTTGTCAGATTTAAATATTGCCAGTCCTCGTCTGAAAAATTGCCACGTTTCTAAGTAGGTAAGTAAGCCACGTGTTTGCAAAATTATTGCCTCTCAAAAACGATTATATTGCGAGGTGTAATATCTGTGTGGTGTATTAATTTAAATGTTTCTTACTGATATTCGCAAATCAGGACAGTTTCCAAAAGAGTGTGCACTCGGACAAAAGATACATTTGAAGCTGGTCTCGGGAGTTCACCCGGCAATGCGTTTGTAAGCCAGGAAGTCATTTCAGCTACGGAAAAGCTTCCAGAAATTTGGAGTTGGCACCAATTTCTAAAACAGGAGACGGAATTACTTATATGCCTAAGTACCTAAAACTATCGGCATCTCCGATTTATTATTATTACACAGATTGCACAACAGAAGTAAATGCATGACAGTTAAATAACCAAGTCATTATACAGTAGGAAATCAGCCAACAATTTATTTTATTTGTACCTATTTAACAATTTACCAAAAAAATAACAAAATTATGAGGGAAGGGATTGTGAGGGAAGATTTCGATTAGCGAGCGGGGCGGTAGCTTAGCGGTCAAAGCGTCTGGTGTATCGAACCAGAAGACGCAGCATCGAAACCCGCTAGCCGGTTTTTTACTTTATTAAAAATAACTAACAACAGTATATTAAATTTGTGTTAAAATATTTAATACGATACCTCTTGTGATTTTCGTTATCCCTTTCAAATGTTTCATGCCGAGAATAATATGGTAATGCTGGTAATTTAAGACTAACTAGTCGAGCCACTCTTGGAGCACCGGCTGGTAAAGCGTAAATAAGAACACGTTTCCCCTCGAATCTTGATTCTGTAGAAGAATCAGATATGTAACGCATTTGCACCCATACTTTTCGGGTTCCAGCTTGACATCTAACCGAAGCGAGCAAATCTGATCCTGTCTCCTAAAACAAAGAAAACATTATCAATTTTTCTTTAGATATCACATAGGTAACATTATTACCTACCTACTACCTACAAATACTCAATATGTAGGTACATTTATTGCACTCAGCATACTTAGGTAATTATTTTAACACCTTTGATGAACAAATACTTAGAACGGCAGCCGTGTCAGTTTGCATTTCCAGCTTTTTGTTGCAATAAATAAAAAGCATATCCAAGGGTACCGCCGACGTAATTCTAACTTCTTGCCAACCATCGCTTGTCGCTCCTAGTAACTGTAAGATAGACATCAATTACATAGGTGGGTACTTAGGTAGGGACTGGTTATTTTAAAGTACCTAGGTAAGTATAGTAGTTACCTCATGTTGAATATCCAGCAGTGGTGGCGTTGATAGTCCAGCATTTAAAGAACGAGTATTACGTTGGTATCTTTCTCTCTCATTTGCTGTTTGTTTTTCTAAACGTGCGACTTCAAGCCTACAAAAAATATGAATATCCATATATCATGTAAATTACCTCCGATGTACACTCCTATCAACATAAAGACTTACTCCAGTTTTGATCGTCTTGCAGCTAGGATGTCGTGAGGAACTTTTGCTCCAGTGACTAAATGATTAGATCTGAGCGCAAATACTCTGCCAGAAAAAGTTGCCACGAGTAATTCTGTTTCTTCTTTACCCACGCATCCGCCCGTTACAGAAGTGACGGCCTCTCCACAGAACTGTAAAGATGTAAAGTTATAATTCTCTAGTCTAGTCTCCACGACACAGGGAATCCTATTGGGGAGGCTAGTGTCCTATGTATTTTCGTCTTGAACATTTCTAATCCCTACTTTTTTTTAATTACTTATAGCGAAAGAAAAAATATACTTTGGTAGGATTGGGACCTGCCTTACTCGCTTCCTCTAGGAAGCGAGTAAGGCAGGTCCGATTCGTTAACCTTTTTTTTTAATAAACTACTTAGTTGTCACATAAAAGTTTTAGTAAAAGACTTCTATTTCGTCATTTTTGAACATTTTAAAAAGGTATTTTGTCTAATAAAATGATACGAACGTAAGTATACTTCAACCGTGGTTTTTCTCCAAGGTGCTCTACGTCGATAAGATATAGCTGAATGGAACCATCATGTCGGCCAACACTTAAATGTAAGCTTCCATTATTATAATACCACCCAAGGCATACAACGGAACCCAGACCTCTTCCATCGACTAAGCATTTGCTTGATAATGTTAACCTGAAACAGGTATACTTATACAAAATAAATTGTATTGCACCTACAGGTACTTACTTACATATAGGGTAGGTAGGTAGGTCCTATGACCTGCCGGTAAGCGCAAGCAGAGCTCTGTCTGGCCTCATGAGCTGTGGCCGGCGCGGCGGCGTGCGGCTGACCTATGATACGGGATACACAGTACCTATATCATATTGATCTATGCTATGAACTGTAGGTTATGATGTTCCGATGGTACGTACCTACTCTGGTACCTAGAACGTGGATACACTGTACACACAGCTGACGGCTGCCTCTCACACCTCAAGCGTCGTTGGCAAAGAAGTGATGATGGCTAATCTAATATTGCTATTGGGTATATTACCTATATACGGTAATATGTAAGAAGTACCTAGGTACTTACTCTTCGTAGGCAATAAGTCCTATAGATCCGTCACCAGCCCCGTAGAATGCAATGATATCTGTTACATGTGTAGATGGTGGAACAGCCAAGCGAGACGGCCCTGACGTTATAACAGTACGAGATATGAGTTTTCCATTTTCTAAGAGAATCACTTCTTTATTAGCAATCAACACCAGCAGACGAACTCTTGTAGTCTGTATTGAACATAATTACAAATTATTTTCAACAGACGTGATTTTTGTCTGATATGGAAACAAATATCTAACTCTAACATTAGATACCGCAAATGCTGCAATGTCGAGGACTCTATCGTCACAAATATACGATTGATACTCTCGCAAATCCCTGTAATAAGTCACCGTTCGTCCGCTACAAAGTATCAAATCACTTCCTATGATACACCTAAAAATAATTAAAAATTCGTTAGACATTAGGTAGGTAGTTAGTTATACAAGTAACTACATTATATCTACCCACCTAGATCTCTTGATTGTGTAGGTAACCTGTTACGACGTATCTACGTCTGTGTTATTGAGCTATCCAATACAGATGTCACCGTCAAATTTAAAAAAAACCGTTAGATTATAATCTACTACTTACCTACCTAGATTTCATAGTGTCTAAAGATTATGAACTAAAACATACTGCTAACAATTAACGCATTATTTTTCGGTTCTGGGATCGTTTGTAGATTGTAGTTCTGAACTAACCTAACCGATACAACAGAGATGATCAGTGTAGATAGGTAGGTAGTTCACAATATCTCGACAGCAGTTTACAATCCCGCGTATTGTATCTAAACACCATTACGGTTTTAAATATCTGGTACGGTCAGCATCAGATACACCGAGACATACAAAGTGTTTAAAATGATCGGAACAACTAAGAAAATTAAACTATAGCTCAATGTCTGGCAACTGAACAAAAGGAAAAGGCAACTGTTATTCTGAAATAAACTTTATCACATTGAGATAAAGTTATTTTTTTTCTGTCGTTTAGATAATTATGAACAATGCGTTCGTACGCGATATATTTGATACTGACTACATCATACTGTAATAAAATTACACTATGACTATACCCCATACCTGTGTTTCGTGTGGTTACTGGATTTTATGATTGCTCAATTTGATCTTGACTTTTATAGGGCTCCAGTAATTTTAATTTTCGTTAAGAGTGACAAGCCACTCGATAAGTTCCTATGTTATAATTAAAATCAGGTACCAAGTTAAAATATCTTACATTGATGTGATAGTTTCTGATAGTGAAGTTTCAATACTGAGGAAAACCTTTCCTTTTCTTGTGTATCCTTTTACTTCATTGCCTGATGCAGTAAATATTTTATCTGCTTGTGTTCCTATAATTCAAAAAGGTCAGTTATTTAAAAAATACGGTCTGCGTTTCTGCGATACCTACACACAAATTCACAGGCATAAATACAAATAAAAAATCCTCCCCCCTTGCTGCGATGGATTACTAAAGACAAACCTGCGAGGTCCAAAGGGCAAATTCTATGATAAGTCCCGCAAGTTGCTAATGGGCTGGAACCTGGAACCTAGACAAGGTCCAGGTTCTAGCCCATTAACCTCCACGTGCGTGACGTCATCCGCTGTACTTACCGTCTAGTGGTGTCATCAGTGCCATAGTGTAATAAAATCTAATAGTGAATAAACTCGGCCGTCTAGATAGGTCAACGATGAGGTGCGGTACAGGGCAGAGCGGCGTCCCCCGCCACTTTTTCGCAGGTGGCCTGTCCCCCTCGCGACGGTAGTTACGGAGTTTCAAGTGTGGCTATCGCTAATATTACCTACCTATTTATGCCGATGAGACAATTTTTAAATAATGCGTTCTACATGTGGAGTTTACGGTTGTTTGTCACCATCGTACAGCAGTAAAAATGGAAAGAGGAAACTTGAGATTTTTATTATCTTTTTGTATTTTTTTTAACCATTTTCCATGCTAAGATTACAAATTATTTTTAATGAAGGAAAATATCGGCTGGCGAGCAGGATTCAAACCTGCGTCTTCTGGTTCGGTACACCTTACCTACCGGTACCGGTAAACTTCCGTCTATAAGGTGACGTTTGGGGCACGTCACCTTAAAGACGTAAGTTTAGAATGTGAAGGAAGATTTCGACAGGCGAGCGGGGCTCGCGATAGCTTAGCGGTTAAAGCGTCTGGTGTACTGAACCAGAAGACGCAGGTTCGAATCCTGCTCGCCAGCCGATTTTTTCCTTCATTAAAAATAACTTGAGATTTTTAATTTGATTTTATGTGAGGAGGAGAATCAATTATAGCATCTCTAAGTAGATAAGTAAACTGGAGATTTTAACTGCATTTTATTTATTCACTTCGACCTGTCGCGAAGAATAAACAATAAATCGCGAAGTCAATTCTTGCTACTACAACACAGATTTATTTGAACTTATAAACATATCACCTGTAGGAACGTAAGTACTTGCAAAATGTTTTTTATCACAACCCTAAGCTATTGTCAGTGTCTAGTCGATTGTCGGCATTTAGCGTCCACACAAAGAAGTTGGTTCACTATTAGATTTCATTACACTATGGTGGTGCTAACGCGTACTGAGAGCGATTACGTCATTTTTACGTCACCAAGATGGCCACCACTCACCAGGCACATTATCAATTTGCAGGGTTTATAGCATAATGACTGTGACGTCGGGAATATATCGTAGAACCTAGTTCAAACCTATCCTGATGAAAACAAAAGTTGATTGTAAAACTAGGTACCTAATAACTTGAAAAGATAACTGCTTACCGAACACTGTATAATGACTTCATTCACCCACTTACCCACTGCGGTTGCAAGTTGTACGGAAGTTATTGGTTTACCCGGTAATGTCTTGAAGTGAACAACGGGTTCTTCCTCTTTTATACTCAAACATTGTAAAACTCCATTTTTATCACCGATTGCAAACTGTGAAGAAACGAAAGTATTAGGTATAATAAATTCCCTAAGTACCTAAGCTATAAAATGTTCTACTGTTTTGTTTTTATCATACCTTTTGATCCATCTTTGGTCCAAGAGGCAATATTTTTAATGTGTCCGGATAAGTAATACCACATATCGTATAATCAATTCGAGACAAATTATAATCCATGATTCTGTATTCTTAAAAATTTGTACAGCAATAAGGTGTTTCGGTAGGTACTATGTTTGAACAAAAAAAAATCACAAAATCAATAATGCCTAGGTAACGGAGGTTCAACAGAACTAGCCGCTATTTTAATCCAATACAGAGTACTTAAAATGAAACAGTAGGACATCATTGAGAACAACTATATTTTTTCACCCTCAAAGTACTTATTTTTTTTATTGTTTTTGCGTCGGAGTGCTCTTAGTTTGTCCTAACCTAGGTTGGAGTGTACGTAACGGGGCACTGAGGAAAAAAGACTTAGAATTTTTTTGCCAAAAATTTTTTTTTTCGCAAATCTTTTATTTTCTCGATACTATCTTATAAAACACGTAAATATAAGGCTAAAAGCCTCTTGGTGTTTTTTGGATCTGACCAGCCGTTTCTCGTAAAAACGATGTCGAAGGGTTCCACTTATAAAGGCGTCAGGGACTTAGAAAATTTTTAAATTATTTTTTTTTGATTTTCGCAAATCGTTGATTTCGTGATTCTATCGTATATAACACATAAATATAAGGCTAAAAGCGTCTTGGTATTTTTTGGATCCGACCAGCCGTTTGTCATAAAAACGATGTCGAAGGGATCGGTACAAAATACAATAATATTACTGTACTAGGAGAATTTAGGATGCAAGAGCGAGCGAAGCGAGCTCGGAACTTGGGGCACCCCAACTCGGACAGGTTAGGTTAGAAGGGGATGGCGGGGTCTGCAAGACCCCGCCATCCCCTTCGTGGTTTTTTTTTTTAAACCACCCGGAAGTAGCCGTCACCCGTCAACTACGCCTTATTACTATTGCCTATACTTGTCCTTCACCCCAAAGGCAACTTGACCTGGACCTCAAGGTCACTGACCATGAACATTGACCTTTTAGAACCCCTGATAGTAGCGGACAAGGAATTCCCGAAATTTGACCTTGACCTTGGACAGTGACCTTGACCTTAAGGTCATTGTCCATGATCTTACGTTCGATGACCTTGAACACAGTCAATGACCCTGAGGTCAGGGTCAATGACCCTGGGGTGTCCCATTATGTTCCCCCACCCTACTACTCCCACATCCCACCGGCTCCCGAAGGCTTCACTAGGCGACGATTTTTGGTCAAAAATTTTCTAAGTCTTTTTTTCATAGTGCCCCGTTTCGTATCCACTGACCCTAACCTAGGTTAAGGTTTAGTAGGAAAGGAAAGGAAGGGTTAGTAGCCTTAGTAAGGGTTTCGGTACTCAAAAGGTAATAAGGTAGGTATCGTTAAAACCTTTGTATGGGATTTATCTCCTGTTTACGGCTCATATTCTCGTGCTGGTGCTGGTCTGCGCTAAAAAATTACTGATAAGTTTAGTTACATACAGTTCGCGCCAAACTTATTGTCCTTATTTATTACAATCTAATATTTTTCTTTCTCCGATTTTTACGGCCGGGTTAAAGTTAGCTAGCGCCAACTTCAACCCGGACAATAAGTTTGGAGCAAACTGTACATAGTTGAAATGACAGTCAGTGTCACGGTCATTGGCAGTGTTGGATTCCGTAGTATTATAATACTATTTGTACCATTATTTCATAGTGTGTAGTATGTAGTATCGTAATGCCACTATACTACGCGAAAATACCATAATTTTGATGTCGACCGATTTGTATTAAGTGAGCCCTTTTACTTATTAATATTTACCCTAAAATGTCGGGAATTTCTGTATGTACGGCAACACCTAATCAGGATTACCAATACAAACGTAGTGTTGCCCATTTAGTGACTTCGTTGCTAGAAGTAGCGGCTCTTGCCTGTGTAAGCGTCAGAAAAAAAAATTGTCGTCAAAAATTATTTGTTTTACACATTTATTTGGTCACTTTTGGAGTACTATCAAAATACTTTAAACGCTCGTTTTTCAAAAGATATTCGATATTAAGAGGTGCTAATTAATAGGAGTATTTTTAGTTACTATAATTTCTTTAAGCTAATTAGAAATCCAGATATCTTTTTACAAATACACAAAAAATGCAAATCTCTAGTATTTCTGGGAATTAATAAAATAAAATAAAAAGTATTTGTACTTCCATTTATGTAATTAATACGCCTTACGCCTCAACTGAATAAAAATTTTTATTTACGAATGCATTTTTACCCTTGTGGGAAAAAAAGAAAAAGTCAAAAATTTAACATTAAAAATACCTACGATAAATAACGTGAAAAGTCAAACGTAGTATAATTTTGGACAAATAGTATTATTTTATTGTCCATGTAGCATAATTTTTTGAGGGTCTGAATCCAACCCTGGTCATTGGTCAACTGTCAAACTCAAATGTCATTGATGGAATTGGATTCGTGTTCAGTAGTGTAAAATTTATTGAAATAATTTTCATTCAATTTACAAATACTGAAATAGAGGAACATACGATGGAAATCGATAAAGAAAATGTTGTTCAAGCTGTGGTTATTATGGACACATTTAATAACCACTTTAATCCCATTAGTGACAACAAACCCATGGTGAGTAGTTTTATACAATTTTGTAGTATATTAATTATAACTTTAGATATTTTTAATGAAGGAAAAAATCGGCGGGCGGGCAGGGTTCGAACCTGCGCCTTCTGGTTCGGTACACCAGACGCTCTGACCACTAAGCCACCGCTCGCCCAGCTTAGTGGTCAGAGCGTCTGGTGTACCGAACCAGAAGGCGCAGGTTCGAACCCTGCCCGCCCGCCGATTTTTTCCTTCATTAAAAATAACTTGTAATCTTAGCATGGAAAATGCTTAAAAAACACAAAAAGATAATAACTTTAGATATCAAATTAAAACTATTTCTTTTTAGGGATTATTACCAGTTGCAGGAGTGCCTCTAATTAATTATGCACTGGAATCTCTTTCCTATGGTGGTGTAGGGGAGGTTATATTATTTTGCTGCCAAGATGGTCAAAAAATTAAAGATTACATTCGGTATGTAGTTGTTTTCAAAATTAATTTGCCATTATTTGTCATATATTTACAGTAAAGAATAATTACTTACAGGAAATGCATAAAAAATAAGGCACTATGGAGTGTTACTATGGATGTCCAGGTAATGATGTCAGATACCTGTCAGACCATGGGGGATGTGATGCGGGAGATAGATGCTGCGGGTCTCATAAGAGGGTACTTTGTTTTAATGGGAGTGAACACAATCACCAATATACATTTTGCATCACTGCTGGAGCATCACAAGTGAGTAAATCTTTTTAATTCTACCTATTTAATTGGCTTTTCAAATGTTTCGAAATACAAAAGTCCTTTATATTACAGACAAACATGCAAGAAGGATAAAGGGGCAGCAATGACTCTGGTTTACAAAAAAGTATCCTGGGAGCATCCTTTGATAAGCTCTGACAAGCCAATTTTCTTGGCAGCCGATGCAAATACTCGGAAAGTTTTAATGCATCAAAAGTATAAACATAAATCAACTGTCAAAACTATAAATCTACCTTTGGTAAGTCACTATTCATTATAAATATATTTACTTGTGATTTAATATCCTTTTATTTACTTAGATTCAGGGCTTGTGTCACCACCTCCTGATAAGTACCCGATAAATTACTAGGCAGACAATTTCATAAACATTTTGGTTATTTTTTAATTGATCCAGCAGTTAGTGGCTATCTAGAAGTTGTTAAACAGACCCTAAAGCTTTTATGTTTATAAATTTTTTAGGAAATTGTACTTCACCATTCTGAGGTAAAATTACATCATAATTTAGCTGATGCTAGCATAGCACTCTGTTCTCCGTCTGTGCCTCCACTCTTCTCTGATAACTTTGATTTCCAAACAAGAGATGATTTTATACATGGTATTTTGATCAATGAAGAAATCCTTGCCAGTTCTCTGTATTACACACTTTTGAAAGCAAATCAATATGCTGCAGCTGTAACAAACTGGAAAATATATCAGACAGTTAGGTAAGTTTTAAGAAGGTTTAAAGGAATAAATAATAATAAAACAATGCACAAACATTTGAATAAAGGAGAACAATTTAAAGTTTTTATTATTATTTTCTAGCCGAGATATATTACACAATTGGACATACCCATTATCTATTGAATCTGGCTCAAACTACCAAGACAACTATCTATTCATGGGTAATCAAATTTTGAGAGAAAAATCATCAACATTGAGCAGGTAGCTTTTATAAACAGTGGTTAGTTTCATACTAATTATTAGGTTTAATTTTATATTATATATTATAATATATTTTTTTCAGATCATGTATACTAGTAGAAGATGTGTTAATTGGTGCCAACACTCATGTATGTGATAATACAGTTCTATCAAAATCAATAATTGGGAAGAACTGTGTCATCGGAAATAATGTAACAATTAAAGGGACTCATATTTTAAACAATGTTGTTATAAAAGATAATTGTAAAGTTATAAATAGTTTTATTGATGACAACTGCCAAATAGAAGAAAACTCTGTTATAGAAAATGGTACTATTATAGCATCAAATGTTGTTGTTGAAGCTGGAAGTCAACTGAAAGGAAGTATATTGGAGAGTACTGACATTGATAAAGGTAGGCACAGATTGTGAAAGTACCAATATAGTATAATAGGTTTGTGACAGAAGAATATTTAGGTCAAAATGTTTACACATTTAGATTCACTATCTACACATACACAGGCACAATTAGCAGAACAGAAAAAAGGCTGAGTATTAAAAAATTAAGTGTAAATGTATTATGCTAAGCGGAATAAAGATGTCATCATTATATGGGTAAATGGAATAACATGTACTTTTAAGCTATCCTGGTATTTAGGTCAGTAATCATATTCCTACCATCAACCACAAGCAATCCCGTACAAGCTCCCAAACATATCACTCCCCACACTATAACTGAACCCAACCTGTATTACATACTGTATTTTGATAATAAGACTGAATATAAAAAATATATTCGCTGTCTTCGATCGATCTGGTAAAAACACCTTGCACTTGGTTCATGAAATATTATTATAATGTCCTGATAATTGTTATATGTGCCGGTATGTGTATAATGGCCTAGCTGTTTTAAGTAACCAAGTGTGATGGTAATACTACATTTTGATTTTAGAAAAAAAATTACTGAAATCTACATCAGAAAGCACAGAATGGGAGAATGAATCATCTGGGAGTGGTGGTGATGACTTCATTGGTTTTGAGAAGACTTGGAGTGATAGTGAATCCTGCTATTCATCAGATGGCAGTGATGAATCATCATTACCTGATTCTCCTATACCAGAGGACACAAACAGTAAGTTTCCAGTAGCATTCATTTTTGTATAATATCTTTCATATATATTATTATAATGTTATAATTATTATTTTCTTTGTAGTATTCTTGCAAGAGGTCATTGATAGTTTAGCCAGAGGATATGAAGAAAAACTGAAGAATGACTATTTGATATTGGAAATCAACTCATCTAGATATGCATACAACATTCAATTGCATGAAGTTAATTTCTTTGTTGTGAGAGCTCTGTTAAGCATTCCTGTCATAGCTGAAAACAAAAATGTACTGAGCACTGTAAAGGATATTTTGAAGTATTTTAGACCTGTTTTGTCTAATTACATAAAAACTAAATCTTCTATTATGGACTGTTTGAGAGCTGTAGAAGTAAGTTATTATTTGAAATGTTTGATAAATTATTAATTTGAATCTATTGAATGAGAGGGGTATCCAACAATAATGTCTATTTTCAGGATAGCTGTATAAAATGTGAGTGGCTTGATGGAAAATCTGGTCAAATTTTACATTTACTTTATGAAGCAGATGTCGTTGATGAAGATTCTTTAACAGAATGGCATGAAGACTTGGTAGAAAATGAGAGTCCTATTGCAAAACAGACATCACTTGTTAAGTTTTTCGAGTGGCTTGAAGAAGCAAGCGAAGAAAGTGATGATTCAGATTGATATGTAAATAATACAAAATATATTTTACTTACAAGTTATATTAATTTTATTTGGCATTTAGATATCCAATTTCATCCATCCAAAGAAAGACATCAGAGTACATGCATGTAAATGAACAAAACGCTAGGACTTATTAACGATAGATAATGCTGAATTTACCCACATCATAAGTAGTTTAATAATGCAATTTCCTAGAACTATCAAATTATGTGTAAGAATACAGTACTGATGCTGAGATGCTATAATTTCTTATATGCTATACTAACATTTAGCGGATAGTAGCATATTGTTGAAATTGAACTGTAGAAAAATTCCTAAACTTATTTATATCAAATGATGTTGGTTCACATGGAGAGTGTATTTTTATTTGACGCATATGTGTGTCTCGCCCATTTTGGTGATTGCTCAGTACAGCAATTTGTATCATGTAGGTTCGGATTGGCCTGTCATGGATATCCTTGATTGGGATCATTTCCCACCCTGAAATATAAATAGAAAGGCATATTAGCAAAAAAAAAATTGGTAAAATCAAAACAATGTGTGACTAGCTAGCGAGCTATCTGTCGAAAAAGGTACAAGCAACCACTTCACTAAAATTGAGCATTGAGCTTTTATAATAATGAATTCTTTGCTTTTATAATAGTTAATGAAATCATGATGTAAGAACCAGATGAATGCATCTGAAAAATTCAATCTCTTAAAAATAACAACTGTTTTAAAAGGAATCCTGCATGATATACTAAAACAATGTAATTGTCCAGTCAATATTTCACCAATTCCATTAAAACAAAATAGCATAAATGATGAATAAGATAGAAGATTGGCCCCATTCATCTGGCTTTTACACTAGGAAATACTGTCTGTATCTCTTACTTTTAAGTCTTATTTATTATTAACTAGCTTCCCGCCAGCGGCTTCAGCCGCATGATCTTGATAACATTTTCCCCCGATTTTGCAATATTTTTCATTGCTACTCCGCTCCTATTAGTTGTAGCGTGATGGTATATAGCCTATAGCCTTCCCCAATAAATAGGCTATCTACACTGAAAGATTTTATAAAATTTGTCCAGTAGTTTTGGAGCCTATTCAATACCAACAAACAAAAAATCAAATCTTTCCTCTTCATAATATTAATATAGATTATTAACTCACCACTAGGTTCAATTAATTCAATTACTTCTATCTCTTGCAAATCATTAAAATGTGTTCCAGCTCTAATTGATATTCTACTAGGAGTGTAGCTTTCATCCAGCTTGTAATCTGTATATATATAGATGTGAGAAACCATTGTTTTACGTTGGAATTGAATGTTAACCAAGTGGGGAAGTTGACCATCAGATTGCCAATAAGTATCCATGCAGTCATCTCTTAATTGGTCTATACCAAACCCTGAAACAGAACTTTATATTAGACTGATTTAACACGAGCTGCCAACTGGCATAATTATGTTCTCCTCCTAACACCTACATTTATTTCTAGCTGTACGACGATAGTTATATCAGTTTTGGTTGAAAAATTATCTATGTAACTATGTACTAACATATTTTATACAATAGGTTTGTCTACAGGTTTTAAGTATATAAGCGTATTTATAATTTTATTACTAACCTGGTTTACAAGAAGATAAACTCCAAATTGCATGATTTCCGACTTCTCGAACAGTTCCTGATCGTTCACTAACTAGTGGATCCTTTTCTGAAGCCATAATAATATTTGAAAAGGATAGTGTAGTAAACAAACGCAACCACTATTAATATTACAATTCGAAATCTTCTATTGTTTGTAATTCTAGTATTTTAAAGTATTTTCAAAACAATTAAAATTACTCTAATAATCTAAAGGTAGGTACTATTGTAATGTTATTAAATTAAAGAACAGATTACTATAATGTAGCAAGCTAAATAATTAAAGAACTAAAAGACAAAAGTTAGAAATTAACTGAATGAATCCTACTGAAACCAACTGAACAATATAGATTAATATAGGGATGTTGAAAAAATATCGATATATCGATATTTTGAGCGATATTCAATATTTCGATATATCGATGTATCGATATAAAATTCCAAGTATCGAAAAGGTATCAAAATCAATATTTTTTTCAGACCAATAAACGTTTTTAAGTTAAAAGATTACAAATCCCCCTTTTTTTGGCTGTTTTATAATTTGGTTTCTAAGTTGGCCGATATATCGATATTTTTTGAAAATATCAATATCGATATTGTTTTTTTTTTTTGCATTTCCTGCATCCCTAGATTAATATGATTATGTATCAACTGAAACTATCAAACTGAATCAAATCAACTGAAAAAATAAAAGAAGGCTAGGGATGTTTGTCGATGTTTATCGATGTTGCTTTAACATTTGCTTTAACATAATAATAATGTACTTCTGCATTTGATTAATTTCTTTATTAAGCAAAAACACAATACAGTATACTATATTTGTAAAAAATATCAATCGATGTTGGCCAACATCAGTGTTTAAAAATCGATTTTTATCGACATTGATTTTAAGTGACCGATGCTAACTTCGATGTTTTTTCAACATCGACCATCCCTAAGAAGGTGTTTGCTGTACTTTCTTTTGATTGGACGCAGACTCTTACTTTCTTCTTATCTTTTCGAATATCAGATTGGGTCGTGGGCATACGATTGAATGGTTTTTCGGATCGAATCGAAACCATGCGATCCGATCGGTGGAAGGGATTGAATCTATTAAATATCGGATCGCGGATCGAACATCGTGACTTGATTGATCGACACAGTGTAATGTATTGTTATTATTGGGCAGTCGAAATACGATCCAGAACTTTATTCTGTTTCCAATTTAAATCAAGTGTCGGTACCACACATAAATCTAATGTTTATGAATCGAGTCGATACGATCCTATAAAAACCCCATAATTGAATAAAGCTTAAAAAAATCGCATCCCTAGACTGTTCTCCGGAGTGTCCGAAGTGCAACCATGACCATGACAGTTGACGTTGAGAATTGACATTAACAGTTTTGATAGACCACAGAGTTACAACCAAAGAGCTAGAATTATACATATATATGTCTATGGTCACAACTTTTTATCTATGGCTACAACCAACGGACGAACTATGGATGAACATGAACGGAAATGTCCCATATCTATGCATGGAATACCATGGAATACACAGGAACCAATAGACAAAGGTCGACGGATACAATCTATGGATAGTTTTTCACTTGTAGGGAGCTAAAGAATTTCGCTGTTTCACCACCTCAGGATAGACCACCACTAACCACCGAATAAAATAAAAATGTAACATTTAGTTACATAATTCGTTTATAAGATCTGAGATAATATACCCCCTATTACATGGGACCTAATCATACCGGCGAACTGTGGTAAATTCGGGGAATACAGGCGTGATGGTATGGTGGTATGTAATAGCTGTTTACAAACCTCTGATTTATAAACACTGCCAAACATAGCCAAGGGTCCGAAATAACTGCTTCGTAAAGTATAAGACTCATGAAATAAATACTATAGTCAGGTTTAACTGATGTTTGACTATTCTCTGATTTACTTTATTTAGACCTTGCTTTGAAAAACTGAACATAAAATAATAATTTAGCTAACAGCAGCTATGTGTTAACTTATACCTCGGTTTAATCCTCATTAAATAGGCAAGTTTTTCTACTACAGGGTCATTTTTTGATAGTACATATTTTTGTACAGTAACGTTCTAAAGTCACATATTATTTTTCGTGAAACTTAAAAGGTATTGAAAAAAGTTCCAATACTCATAAATCTTGGCACCAATCAATAAAGCACTTTTGTAATGATGATTCATTTTCTAGAAGCAATTAGACACGACACTAACTAACCGGAAACGCGGCAGACCACGGAGGAGATGGCGAGACGACTTGGATGCTTTCCTGGACAACTGGACACAAATAGCCCAACAAAGAGATAAATGGAAGAAATGGGGGGAGGCCTTTGCTTAGAATTGGAACAATACGGGCTAGTAAAAAAAACTAGGCCATTTTTTTTAAATAGGTCCCCATTTTACTCTAATTGCCTATTTACTACTAATTTTGGTATCTTCTTCTGAAAACACTCAAATAGTCACAACTTTTAAGGAATCAAATTAGAGCTCTGCCCCAGAGATATTTTTTGCTGCAAATAACCCCAACTATCGCTCTGTTTCGTTTAATCTACGATTTTCTGCCCACGCTGTATTTAGTATTATTGCCAAAAACTGTGCCATAGAAGGCCATAATCGACAGTTTTAGAAATAGTAGTAGTAGGTACTTATGTTAATGATTTGCAATGATTTTAGTACCTACTCAGTTGTTTATAGATCCGTGGTATAAATATTGTTTAGTAATTATTATTGTAGCGATTACTACTGCCAGAAGCCCTTTAGGCGCGATTGGTCCAATTCGCGGTAAGCCTAATTCGCGATTGGTCCAATTCGCGGTAAGCCTAATTCGCGACTGGTCCAATGCGCGGTGGTTCTTTCAAAAATTAAACAAAATATTACATTATATAAATATTATACAATATTTATTCATAACCACATTACGTTACATATTGAGAATGTCCACTTCCCAAAAAGTCCAATTCCAACAATTGCAATTTTAGCTTACATTGGGCACCCCAACCCAACTCGGACATCGATAACTCCTTCACGTTAACAGAAATAGGAAGCCCGCCCAGCTGGGGGTACGATCAACTACATTGCGAATTTTTCCCCTCTTTGTGTCAGTGAAGGAATCGCGGCTCTATTCCTGACAAATTCACCGAATTTTTCAGCGTACCTTAATTACTTACATGGGACATGTTGAAATATTGTGATGGTGGCGTTGGGTGTCGGGTCACATGATTGAGTCAAACGGTGCCGATACATACGTCATACTCGTGAAAGGGTACCCAGCCTCTTTTAAACTATATAATTATAATGTCATTGGTACCCAGTATAACAATAATCTATGGGGTGCTGTCTGTAGGGGTTGGTCAAGACTAACTGCTATGGCTATTTTCTTTTTATTCTACTTTAAAAAGTCACATCAAACTACATCACCTCAATATTATTCACAACTAAATTGAACTTATAAGGCTTTTCAAGTTCTAGATAGGTAGTACCTACTTCAGTACCTACCTATTATTTATAGGTAAGTAGTTTCCGACGAATAATTTGAAGTAAAATGGGCCATACCTAGTCGGTTCCCATTTTACTCGGTTTTCGGTTTTAGTACATTCTGCACTGCGCAAACTTTCAGTTTCTTCTAACTTACGTGCCACGGGCACGTAAGAAACTATAAGCCTAGTTACATTTTACACTTTACTGCATTACAATTTATAACATTATTTATATCTAAGTACGTTACGTAATATACCTGAGATGGGAAAGAGTTGACAAATTGTTATCTTTATTATAATTAGTGGTTGGAGTGCGGTGGTCTAATTCGAGTATGGCATGTGGCGCGATGAGTCCATACCACCGCGGGAACTGTCCGGCTGGAGAATCCCAGACGGACACCAAATGTTAACAGTTCCGCCTGTGCACACGGACATTAAGCATTTTATTATCAAAACATCAACTAGAAAATGTTATTATTAAAATAGTAGTAGTAATAAAATGAATATGTAGGTACCTATCTACCTATATTATACTGTCTTCATGAAATCTTTTTTCAGTCACCTTACCTATTTCGATCCAGACTACGTAAGTAGTTAGTACTAATATTATAAATGCGAACGTACCTAACTGTGTCTGCCTATAAGTACCTATTTCGCGTTCACATAAAAAATCATCAGAAAAGATTTCGATAAAATTTAGCAAGGACCGGCTACCTTTTGTCTCTTTGGTGGATGTTATACGATACACAGGATAGTTTTTCAGACGGGAATCAATTGTTCTTATCGAGCGTGATAATCGCTAATTTAATGAATCGCATGTCATGCTTTCCTACACTCAAGTAGTCTGAAAGTATAATTGTTACCTAAATGATTACTTATCTCACGAAGTACGAGGTGGAAGGTGGAGGGGACATCGACGCACATCCGAATAACATGAGTTCAGTACATGATTCTGAACCCTCCTGCGTACGACCTTGAGTGAAACCTTGCCACGACGTTTGTGCGTCGATGTCCCTTCCACCTTGTATAGGTAGTACGATTCATTATCGTATTTCGATGTGAAAAACTTACATAACTAAACTAACTGGGCTTTTATAGTACCCCTACCGAACTATGTACCTAAGGGCTGACTTACCGTCTTACCAGATCCCGCAGTGCCGCTGGATTTGAGTACAGAAGCCGTCTTCGGCCCAATTTCTGGGTAATATGAATATACGAAAGTTAAACTGGTTCTCAGGTTAGGTCGCCTTTTTCAGGCTTCAGACAACCTAAGGGTTTGTTTGAATACCAGGATGGACGGCAACGAGTTCTCCGAGGTACTTATGGAGGAATGTCGTCGATGTGTTAAAACCATCCATAGACCTAGACAGCGGTAAGGCCAGTAAGCGCAATTTAACCTACAGATCGATTTATAAACGTACCTAGTTATTGCTTAGCAACGATCCCCTTATCTTCTATATACTTTTGTAAATATAAAAATCGATTGTTGAATCGGGCGTCTCGAAAAATCTCAAAAATGGGCCTATTGATGAAACTGGTAAGTTGTTGAGTGCGCCCCAGAGAAGGTCCTAACTTCCTACCAAAACAAGGAAAAGGCATTGCAGTGCACGTGCTAGTATGTATTTTCCGTTTTGGACCCGGAACATGTTAATCTTAACAAAGGACTTAATGCAAGTGGAGATATCAGCAATTAATGATCCAAACCTCTGTGCAGCGTAAATTATTACAAAACTTTTTTAATATAAAAATATTTTGTCGTTGTGATCATGTAGTAATCAATTTTGACATTAAATAGTTTATTCGTTTATTCACAGATTTTATTTCGTATTATAATTAGAAATACAACTATTTGCCTTTTTACATAAAATTAATAATGGTTTTAGGTAAAAAGCAAATAGAGCAGCTATCGGCATTTACTCCAACTATTATAGCGTATGGAGTGGGCTCATTAGTAACCCTGTTATATGTCACCGAGTGGACTGCTGTCTGCAAATACATACCATTTTATAACAGAGCGGAGAAGTTTCAAAATCCAGATCCCAAAAAATAATATAAAGTAAGATTTGTAAGTACAAATCGTATAAAAAGTGCTTTTGAAAAGAGTAAAATTTGACAGGTGGTGGAATATTTTCTACAAAGCTAGTTATTTAAATTATCAGAGGGCAAGCTAAGAGCACGCGCCCGAAATAATATAATCGTAATCTGGAAAAGAATGGAATTATAATAATGACTGGTCTCGGCATCAGGTGTGCTCGGATTTGTAATAAAATGTCAACCGGATCGTGCGCAGCCGGCGGTGGCGCACGCGCAGCTGTCGGCCCTCCTCCGTGCCTCCGGTGAGGTGCGCCCTCCGAATAAACATTACCTACCTCTTTTGTAGTGCATTGTAATGTTTTTATTGTGTTCGGTGTGTTATTTTTTATAGAATGTTACGTATCTTATAATAAATCCATTATTTTAATGCTTTTTATTATTTACCTAAATATCTAAAATCCATCCTTTCCTTCTAGGTTATGAAGTCTGATAATATTTAAATATTTTAAAATATTTAAATATTTTTTAAATATTTTTGTATTTATTTCAAGGCCCTGCCCTATTGCATTGGTGCTTAATTGCTTATGTAATTCTAGCAATAGTACAACAGGTAAAGCTATCGATTTGATCAATAAACTCGAAGAAGATATGCTAATCGGATGTTGACATATTTTGAGATAGGATTATTTTATGTATACGCTGTATGCCTTTATGAACTTTTAGTAATAAATCTGAGCTTAGTAAAGCACCCGAATACGAAAGAATAGGGAAACATAGGCTGACCGCTAAATCCTTACTAATATTATAAATGCGAAAGTAACTCTGTCTGCCTGTCGCGCTTTCACGCCAAAACTACTTAACCGATTTAAATGCAATTTGGTACATAAGTAGTCTAGATATTGAAAAAGGGCTTTGGCTACTTTTAAATTCCAAAAAAGGGCTGTAAATGGTTGAAATAGGGCATGAAAGTTATATGTAATACCCAGACCACGCGGGCTAAGCCGCTGGCGGAAATCTAGTAGCTTAAATAAGTTCCGCGGTCATTATCATGAGGTACTGGATCATGATTGAACCAATCTAGGCCAATTATATTAAACCGACAACGAAAAGAAGCACTCAAAAATTAAATACCAGTGCCTCAACCATGAGTTTTTCTCACTAGACTCGCTAGCGACGCCGTAATATATTTGTATGGAAAACCCTCGCAGCGCCTCTAGCGGTTACGTAAGGAACTAAAATTTGCTATGAGATTACAGCGTTTCGATGCGTAGAAAACCTATCGAAATCCATTCGATAGAACTCATGGTTGAGGTACAGAACCAGTACAAAATCAAACAATCGAGGGAAGGAAAGCACACAAGAAGAAGCAGAGAGTACCTAGTGTACGCACTGAAAAGAATCGAGGCTTATAGGTATTATTATACGTAAGGCTAACTTCTATACGACGGTTCATAAAATTTTATCGATATTGTGCGTGTATTTTAATTTTACATAACCCTCGATATTTCTCCGGCAAAGGATGCAGCTACTTGCATAAACAACTAATAATGGATCAAAGGAGACCACTGTTTTTTTTTTTCAGTTCCGTTATTTAAACTATCAGATTAAAGGACGAGATAGGTAGGTACATTCACCTACACTCCTCTTAGATTAAGAATTAAATAATCTACTGGTGCTAAAAAGTACGAATTGTTCACCTTTCGCAATAAACGAAATAAGCACCATTTAATTTTATTATTTTATGGAGCATTTAAAGAAATACTCGTACTGTAAGATTTTCAGCTTTTAGTAGTTTTCAGTAAAACATTGAGAGGATATTTATGTAAAGAATTTTTATTCAGGTAAGAACCGGCTCGCACTATGAATAAGACCCTAAGGCGTCAAGGACCAAGGGCTACAAAAGGGAGATCAAAAGTGGGGTGCGGTGCGGTGTGGACTTGCGTTCCGATACAGCCCTATTTTACTTTGTCTGTAGGCCGCTCCAAGAGCGGCTGTGTACTGTGCGCGCGCGCGTAATTCCCTCGTGCTTTTAACTGAATTTTGTAAACAAACCAGTGAACGTTGCGCTGACTTCGAAAAATCTTCTTTATCACATTTAACATTAGTATTACAAACAATTAGTGGAGACTGAGTGTTGATTGATTTGTGCACACAATGGATTTGTCCTGTGGAGAGAATATGCAGAATTCTGGAAACAACAGTGCAAGTGGAAGGATGGTGGACATGTGCGTCGCAGGTCCAGATCGGGCATTAGATCGCGATCCACGGCTTCTGCTTAATCTGTTGGCTTTGGAGAGGTCACACGCTCTGCATACGGATTACTTTCAAAATGTACAAATTGATATCCAGCCCTTTATGCGCAAGGTGGTAACCACCTGGATGTTGGAGGTAAGTTGAATGCTGCAGCATTGCATTTCATTGCAGAATCTATTATTAAAACTCGTGTTTGTTATTACTCAAATTACTTAGATCGCATTTGAGTATCGGCTTGACGCTCACAGCTGATTAGAGTGAATGACCGGAATATGTCTTTAAAATTTATGGGCATAGTTGCTCTAAATAAATTAATGTGGACGTAATAGGTATTAAATTTCTGTAATGCATCATGAAGGAGGTATTTAATAAGTAATTTCTATAAAATGTTTAGTATTTTCTTAGATGGTGGGTAGTCATAAAACTTTAGGTCTTACCGGGTTTCATAATGAGTGGGTACTTAGATATTATATATTACTAATAAGACAATATAGATATTTACACACTTGAAAACCATATCCATTTTTAATAAATTAATGTACTTACCTAATTAAGTGCATTGATAAGTTATCGTTGAAAAAAGGGCTAAATTAATTCGGTTGGCGTCTAGATCTTGATCCAACAATAATATTCAAATATTGTTGAGAAAGCATTCTTTTGTTGATAGTTTTATGCTGTATAGGTATTTTCTGTTTTGTTTTCCTTACTGAAGTTCCGTAGTCGTCTTCTAATTTACGCACCGATGACAATGACCCCATCCCGTCACTCGAGCACTCCGCTGTACTGTGACGCAATCGTGTGAGCCTAATCTATCGTACAACTTATAAAAACACAAAATTATTCTAAAATTGCCCTATAAGAAACCTTTTTAACAGTTGAGAACCGAGATGTAGAAAATTGTAATATTTGTTTTTATTTTATTTTTCAATATTATTAAACTTTATGTTTCCTCTAGGTTTGTGAGGAACAGCAATGCGAAGAGCAGGTGTTTCCCCTGGCTGTAAGCTATATGGACCGGTTCCTGGCACATCGTGCCATCTCGCGGCAGCAGCTGCAACTCCTCGCTGTCACCTCCATGCTTTTGGCCTCCAAGTTCCGCCAGTGTCATCCATTGTCTGTAGACCTGCTCTGCGCGTACACCGATAACTCCGTGTATCCACATGAAGTCAGGGTAAGATTTCTTTAACATTTTTGCATAGGTAACTTAAATACATGTATTTTGGATTTTGGATCACCTTTCTTTTATGGAATATTAGAAGAGGACAGAACCATGCACCATGTGTAAGAGAACTTGCAATGGGTAGGTATTACCAATGCAGTAGGTACGTAGTATTACTGAAAAGCCAAACACGCTTCCGTTGCCTTCTTGTGCTTAGATAACTTTACCACTGCAAGGTTTTGTCGAGAGTATAAATTTTATTGTACAAAATATGGTAATTCCAAAAAGGAATCTTCTTAGATTAAATAATGTATTGCAGGTGTCACTTTACTATTATAACAGATAATAAATAACTTAGGAGGTGTACTGCTTCCGATGCCGGCGTCCGGTTTCATATTGCTTTGATCATATATTTGAATGAACTCGATTAGCTGAGTCAAATGTCACTCTTTCACCCCAAAGCGACATTTCCGTACACCGTGCCAGTTTCCGGTAATTACTCCTTCCTCAAGAAAGTCAAGAGGGCTTGTAAGACTGTCACCCTCCTCGTGAATCCACAGCCTGTGACGAAGTAAGGCACCGAATTGGATGCTCACTTGCTTCCGACGGAAATGTGGGCTACAAGATACGATACATGCCCACTTAAATTAGAACTAATTTAAGTAGCCGTCATTTTTACGTCTTTAATAAGATGAGGTTGTTGCACTCACTATGAATGGTGAATGTAGTTCGATGTAAAAGGGTCTACTCCAAATATAGGCACATTGTAAATACACACCAAAAAAAGATAATATTGTAAATTCCCACAGCTAACCATAATGACAAAATTGTCATAATCGTTCACACCCGCACAGACAGGTGCGATTCGTTGTCACTCATGTTTGCCCTTCGTAATCAATTTTGACTTTGTCACTGAATTCTCACGCCTCCTGTGGAATGGCAATGCACTTTTTATATTGATGTCCAAATCCTGGTTCACGAACGTCGATTACGTCTCACGAAAAGTGGGACTGGGAAAATTCCCAGCCCCACTTTTATCGGCGGTATTGTAGCACTAATCTACCTGAATAAAATGCTTATTGCCCTACAGGTATTACTGACATGACCTCTTTCCTATGGCTAAACATTCGCCATATGGTTATAGGTCGAGACCGTGAGAACGAGTTTCGTCACTCCTTCGCGTATGACACCGAGGAACGCTCGTATTTCCTTGCTATTAATTCGTGTGATGATCGCGATATGCCTGCAATGCAATGCGCATACTTAATGCGGTCATATGGTGCGGGTGCGCTCCTGTCTTACTTTCCCATACATTACGGAACTACTTAAACATTCACGAATGCTATAATTAAAATGTCCGTATGGTATAAACTGAATTACCTACATAATCATAATAATTATATCTTATAAAAGTTTTTAAATACACCTTCAAAACTTTTCAGCTTATTTTTAATTTCTCCAATATTTATCAATAAAGTCATATTAGTGTCTTTGTTTTGAAGTTATTGTTGTACCATCTTAAATAATATAATGGCTTCATAAATTAGAGTTATCTATCTGACATCATGGTTTGTTGAACTCGGAACTTGGAGTATAAGTCGCCGTAGCGTAGACCATTTCTCTAATCTAAATTATATTTTTCTGTTGTAAATGTAAACAAAGAATCCCATTGCCGCCCTTATTATATCAATGGCCATGTGAAAAATATCACCAGACAAGGGTTCCATTGTCCCTTGTGTTTTCTTATGACATTTCTACAGTAATTGTAACGTGATTCGCTACTTTTTGCGGTTTCCGCCTAACCCATGAAGTATGACGGTTACGTATCAACTGTTAAGAATAGGTCCCATCCCTTCTTTTAAACATAAGAATAGGGAATTTGCTTATAATATTATTATATAAGAAAGTATACTGTTATTCACATGGGGTCGTGCCCTTTGGGTATCATTTAATTCTAAAGTGAAATGACTGTCGTTTACAGTGTAGTGTATTGCATTTTTTTGTTATAGCAATGGGAAGTGATGCTCCTTCAGCGATTGAACTGGCAGTTGTCTATAGCAACGGCGTTTGACTTCGTGGAGCCGTTCCTGGCGCGAGTGCCGTGGGGCCGCGCGAACCCGCTGGTGCGCACACACGCGCTCACACTCACTTCAGTATGCTATACCGGTATGTACTACACATTATTCGTTACAGGTTTTACCTACGTACTCATTTGTAAATGTTAGCAACAATAAATCTCCCGGAAACTTGGCTTAGGTTTATGCGGGTCGAGCTGACTTCCTACAATGATAATTAACTTTAATCGATAAATGCCATCGGTGTTACTAATTCTGTTCAGGTTTTTAAGTGTAATGATTAAATGGGAACGTCCCTGTTTTTCGAAATGTGATTGTCGTGCGGTGGTCAGGGTTTTTCGATAGAACGTGGGGTGCAGGCCATTGGACGCGTGTATCGGAACGCGCACATGCCGTTTGCGCAGTGATAACGCGCACACCTTGCGCCTGCGCACCCCTCATCCACTGACCCTCTCGCACTCCTATTGTAAACCATACACGAGTGACCTCACTACTTTTTTACATTTCAAATTATGCTATTAAATTTTAATACCTATTAGGTAGGTATGATTTCAAAAGAAAAACCTGTTTATAAAATCTTTGTGGAGTCAAATATTGAAAGTATGTAAAGAGGGCACGTGGCTGACAAGTACCTAATATTCCTAAATATATGTACCTAACTAGTTTTTTTATTTATTAACTGCAAACTCGTATTATCACAAAGAATTACGAACTCACTCTTCAGGTATAGGTATTTACTACAGTGTAGTAAACAACTCAGCAGTCGTAATGCTATTAGCGATTGGGTACCCATACCCCAATGCCAAATTGACAGCTTTTTAAATTTTATATCTATTGTTAGCACATCATTATCAATGTATTTACTTTCCTGCTGTTAGGCGTGGGTTCGCGGGTCTCTTCTCAGCAATAGAGAGGTTAAATTATTGCCGAACACGCTGGCCTAGTGCAGCTTGGTAGATTTCACACGACGACGCGGCGAAGCAAAATGTTTTGAAAAGTCTTGGATTCGGACTCTAGACATCATCGTACGATTTTCATTGCGTACGTAGGCCCGGGATATTTCAAATTAACAATACATACGTACATAATATACGCCTAAGGAACTCTTATGTACCAATTGAATTCGCTTTTAGAAGTAAGTACCCTTAATAGACGTTAACCACCAATTACCCCTTGACATTACCTCTCTACGAGGGTTGCACTTTTCCGATCACTGAACACAATAAAAACTAGTGAAAATTACTTATTCATATCAAACTCGTTGCTTCGCTTAACACCTGACCTTTATAAGTAACCTTCATGGGTTTAATTAATGAAAAAAATAATGTAATAGGATAGTAAATATTTCCGGTGATGTGTTTTAACGAAGTTTAAATTTCTTACGTGAAACCATGACACCATAAAAGTTAATTAATGAAATCAGTTACAACTTGACTCTAACCTTTATGGTAAAATTATACAACGGTTAATAGTTGGGAATTGTTAACCGAATATCAAACACCTTCTATGACTCATGTTTAATTATAAAATAGAGATTTTTACATGTTTACGTTTTGCCTGAACATGTTGATGACTACTTAAACTCATAATAGCAGAAGTGTGTAAAATAATCTCATGACAGTTAACCCTGTCCGCCCCTATGGCCCATCGAATCCTGATAGCAGTTATTTATAGCCGCCGTCACTCGCTTACCCTCTGTCACCCTCCATTGGTCCATTGACTTTACAGTTAAAGGTTTTCTTGCTCCATCTGCTGCCAAAATTGATGTTAAAAGCATCTCATTTTGCTTATAGACGTAGATTTGGCTAGTTTTCTACCTTAACATAATATGTAGGTGAATAATTTACAGCGAAAACTTCAAAAATCTTGAAATTGCCAAAATTATAAGTGCAATAGCGTTCTTTAATATCGAGGTTGGAAGTGGTGAACAGCTAATGTTAGTCCTCGTAAGTAAAATAAGGCTTGTTTCGTTTTTTTATGCTGAATTGATTTTTGATAAAAGCAAACTAGAAATATCGATGTTATAAAATATATTAAATATAATATACACTTTCTGTCTTAGATTGTATAGGGAAATTGAGTTCTAAAGAAAAAGGTTATAACGGCAAAGCAATTCTATAATAATATATTTTTTTAAATGTCGTGGTAGCTATTGTGCGTATGTTTGTGTTAATATAATATCAGGTCAACTATCAGTAGCTTTCATTAAGTATATTGTAAACAGAAACGTTTCGTGTAGCGGGGCGTCAAGTTTTGTCGGTGTCGCCGGAAGTAGCATAATTGCCGGTAACTGATCGTGCATTACTCGAGGTGTGAAAGGGTTAATAACATTACTTGACCCCTAAACTTGCTTGATCTTCAGTTAGAGGTACTTAGCTATCAACGATTATGATCGTAATTAGCCAAAGGTGTTACTACGAACGTATGCTTTTAAATGTTTAAAATTGTATGAGTCTTGCCTACTGTAGAACTTTATATGACCGGTATTATTATTGCAAGAAATACGATTTGAACATAGCTCGGCATGTGCAGTTTGACCGGACTAATTTCTTGGTGTATGTCACGGTTATGGTGACTTACGAGACCAGTCGGCGCGTACGCTGGGGAGCGCTCAGCGACGGCGCCAGCTGACTTCGGGACAATACACGAAGACGTCCCGCGGCCATTGTTCCGAGCCCGAATCCCTGTCCCAAAGTCTCGACAAAAGCTTCACGACAAAGACCCGTCTCGGCGCGCACCTGGCTATGTACACACCCTATCTAACCCGATACTAAACCGTACATCACCTCAATATACAATCTTAACGTATTGCCTTGCGAGATTTGAACTTCCGTTTTTTACATCCGATCGAAAAGCTAATCGCCGGGTAGGTACCTGTATATTTAAAAGCCTTCTTTTCTTTGTCAATGTTTTTAAACATATTCGGGTCTATTGCCCGTAAAACGGAAATAAAATAAAATCATATTAAGTACCTACTCCCAAGTAAATACAAAAGTAAAATGCTTAAGACGTAAGACGTAAGTAATATCTGTAATCGTGCTCGCCATAAAATGATAAAAACCAGTTTAACGCACAATTGAACGAACTATTTGCAACCCCTGCGTTTTTGCATTAGATTTGTGTTAGGTTAGGATTCACTATTAGGGTGGGACAGGTTTCTCAAACGGAACATAACGGTCTACGATGTCTGTTGAGTTTACCTACCTATGTCAATGCAGTTGTGGTAATTAGAAGGGTAAGACGCAGGGGTGTAAAGTCTTCGGGTTGCTAGCAGTCGCGTGGGCTGACTCAGCAGATGTCGGCAACTCGGCACGCCAACTGACAGTCAACCTGTCGTGCAACGGATCGTGACGCACCGCTGCTCATGCTGACCAGATCAGACCCGATACGCGACTCGCGAACGTTTTTGATTTTTAATAACCTACTGGTCCATGGAATTATACTTTAAAATGAGCCTTCCTGTTCAGTTCACTATCCGTTAGGTACTGTCATGCTTCGTAGTATGAAAGTTATTATAGTAATTAACTACAAGTGCTAGGTGACATGCATTATGTGATTAGCTTGTGTAACGTCTGCAACGGACCTTAAGTTCATATCTAGTCATTCATTCATAGAGATTCATTGACCCTGCAATAACACAACTCATAGCTCTTTTTCTGATTATTCTTATGACGCGCTCGCGTGTAGCGAAACTGTTTTTCTTAAGGTAGGTCCTGCAGTATAGCGTTTATTCGTTTAAGGGCACGATGGAGTAAAGAAGGGTGCATGTAGTAGGTGGGCAGTGACCCTTTAGTAGTTCGATGCCTTGCGGAGTAGCGAGCGGAAGGGTCGCGCCAGGTGTCCCTACATCTGCCGTCTTGGCTGACGTCGTCGGTACCTACACCCAAAGTGACTTAAAGTTTATAATATATTAACTTGTGACGCTCCAATGCTTTCACCGTTAGATATTGGGAACACATAGTCATAATGTAAAAAAATACTTTCTACCCATCGAATAGTCATTGACCGTTGTGCAAATTTTAAGGGCGATTATCAACGATATTATTGATTAGTCAACTTGTGATCGAAGTTACATTTAAAATCATAACAATAGAATCCCTGCTTCTTAGCGAAATGCTGCTTGCAGCTGCGCCCTTACCTAGACGACTTAGGATGTAAATTACCATTATTCCCCATCTATTGTCCCGGAGTAGGTACATACAAAGATGCAGACGGGGACGGAATGCACAAATCGGGCAGCTGTTCGATTCTCCTTCCTTATTCTCAAACTATAACAAAGGAGTTCCCGCATTGTGCAAAATGTAACGCGACTTTTTTGGGCCGTCGGAGTCGTCGTAGATGAAAACAGATTTTTTGTACACACTGTCAATTGTAACTGAATTAAAAACTATCCCATTCGACTTGACTGGTTTTTATTTATAGACGACTAGCTTCCCGCCGTCGGCTTCGCCCGCGTGGTCTTATAATTTTTTCCCCGTTTTTGCTACATTTTTCATTACTACTCCGCTCCTATTAGTCGTAGCGTGATGATATATAGCCTATGTTACTCGGGGATAATGTAGCTTTCCAAAGGTGAAAGAATTTTTGAAATCGGTCCAGTAGTTTCGGAGCCTATTCATTACAAACAAACAAACAAACAAACAAACAAACAAACAAACAAATCTTTCCTCTTTATAATATTAGTATAGATGATCCTGTTTTTGGTCAGTCAGTAGGTTACAAGATGTTGAATATAATGTACGCAACACATCAGATAGTGAACGGCAAGATGCAAGGTGTCCGAGCCACCTGTCCGCACTCCGCGGCAATTATCTCGCAACAGATGCGCACGCACTACCTGCGATGCGTCCCCGTCCTCCGTGTGTACCTACAAAATATCGATATAAAAACACGTAAACAATAAACTTGTTTTAAAGTTAACCTTATTATAGCTCCATCAGCATCATCATCATCCTCCATCCACATGTTACAGACAGAGTTGTTTGCAATCAAACTGAAATTATGCATTTGAACATTCATAACATTGTACTATGTTAAACAGATTTTGTTTTTGTCAACAGAAACCGAATTTCTTTTGGTACCACCATCTTTAATCGCTGCTGCTTGCATCACGGCGGCTGCTCGAGGGTTACGTGTGCGAATGTCTGTGAGCGATTTGTGTGCTTTAACGCGTACACCATCTGCTGCCGCCGAGCTGGTGGCGCGCCACGTCGAGAGGGTGCTAGCCAGAGAGACACAACCTCAAGAACCCAGGACCAGGCACACACTTCCCTACAAACAGAGCACATCAGAGCAGACACAACTTCCAGACACACCAACAGATGTGCAAGACGTACATTTTTAATAACTACAAAAAATAACAAATCGCATCTTTTATTTTTGGTACAGTTTATTTTGCATCTAAAAATCACAGTACCATAGAAAATCGAACAAAAATCAACACCCAAAACCAAACCTCCCAATGTTTGTAAAGTATGAACTGCATTGTTAGAAATATTTTTTATTTTGTGCACCTGGGTAACAGAAATCCCGTCAAGAAGCAAAAAATACAGAGAAATGAATGAAAAAAACCATGAATTCGAAGATGCGATGTCAACTCTTGTACAATACTTATATGAAAAGTTGTGTAGGAGAATTTATAGTTCATTGATCTCAAATTATTTATGTGAAATATTAACATTAGAGTAGATTAATGTTATTTATTGTGAAATAGATTCATATAAGTAAGTTGTAACAAAGTATTTTTGTTCGACTGAACATTGTAAACGAAATATTGTGTTGTTTGATCTCCGTTAATTCCAAATGTTCTGAAAGACTGAAGGCAAGCAAAGTCACTTTTACATTTATGAAAAACTAACACAGCTTTGCAAAATGTGTTTAACACTAGAACCAATATTACCTAAGTAAAATCAAATCGAAGAATAGACATTATGTATATTTTGTATTTTATAGTTTTGTGTGTCACTGTGTAACTAATTTGTAAGATCTCATTTTGTAGTAAATTCGGATTAATCCCTTTTCGTGGAGGACAGTGTGTTTAGTATTTGCTGATAATGAGTGAAAAGTGTTAAATGATGTAATATTTATTTAGGTCGATGTTAAGTTTTAGTAAATTCTAGTCAAACGTTTTACACATTCCTGTTTTCGACCAAACTTAATGTTTTAGATGTTTAGAATAAACTAGTATAAGTATTAGCGTTTAAGTAATTAGGATGTTTTAGGTTGTTTGGCAAATTGTACAAAAGGCGATAGAATACTCATCACCGCACTAACAGTAGAACGACTCTACTGTTAGTTAATGAACATTAGTTTCTCGCGTGTAATTAGTGGTACTGTATTTATTGGGCGGCGGTGGAACTATTTAAGGGAGAAACTTGCATAAACACCATAGAGCAAGCGATAGAGCGGCGAGACGGCGGCGTGGACTCGACGAGCGGAGCGTTACGTTACGCAATGTTAATTGTACTAATTGTAATAAATTAATGGGAGAGCTTTCAAGTTTCTCTCTTTATTCCGTCTCAAATCAATGAAACTTTCACCTAAGTTTTAAAATTATGGAAGTTCATGCATCCACCTAATATAAAAATGACCTCGAAATGATATTTAAGTTAGAATGTACCCATTAATGTGTCGTTTACATGTGAAGTTTACATCGAGTATTCCTACATTTGTACACTTTTTGTCATTATTGTTTGAATTAATTTATTATTTGTTTTTGTTCGGTTATAAAGCATTGCCAGGATCGTAGCAAGTGGAAATCTATAGTCTCTGCCTACCCCTATGGGAAACAGGCGTGAAGCTATGTATGTATGTATAAAGCATTTGATCACTCCGTAGTCTGTACATATTTTGTACCTAACACGCCACAAGAAAAGAGTTCAAGTGTTTATCAAATCCTGCCGTTTGTCGTTTTTGAAGCGACTATGAGCTAAATACTCATTTCGACATTTGCATTTACATTTTCACATACATCAAGAAGTGGATACATGACACCATGACATTTTTTAAATAGAATATTGTATTTTTTTCTTTGAAAGTTGTCATAAGCACAAAATGTTGATATGTAATCGCTGGAATTGAAATTAACATTACTTGGTAGTTAAGATTTGTTTAAAGATCTATTGTGTTAAGGTACGTATGATTATTATGCCTATTTTATAGAAGTGTATGGCGCAGCCTAGTTTATAGGTTGCTATAAATTAATGTATAGTTTTAAAATAAAATCAAAACACAAACACCTTTGTCTTATTTTTTGTGGACGATCAATTTTGATACTTTAGATGATTATGTCCAATGCGTGCATTTGGATTAAAAAAATGTGCAATCGGCTCCTACAGTTCACGTGCACGTATTTTGGTTTGTATGGTAATGATTCTCACTACGTACAATAGTTAAATAGTTTCAGCAACATTAAAAGTTTTCCTGGCGCACCCCTGGCCAGCTACAGTTTGACTAATCAGTACCTATGCCACGGCATATTAAAGAAGAATATTTTTCTATGTGGATTAAACTAAGAAGCAACATTTAAGCCGGGTTTAGCAGGCTATTTATTGGCTATTACAATAGACGGACTACGGTCGCACTTGTGCTATAACCTCAAACAGCCTTGAAAAAGACAAGCAACATATCTTCGTATCATCAAACCTTACTACTAATTATCAATAAAGTTTTGATCATACAGCATCTGTAACATTCTCAGTATAAGTATTAGGTCGGGATCAAACTCAACTACTTAGATATTGACGATATCGTCTATCTATGAGCCTCCTCAGAGTCTGATCATTCAAAGCGTTTATAAATTTCTTAGCTGGAAACCTTATCTATCGAGAGATTACCTATTATACTTACCTGAAAAAGTCATTTGATTTTGTTACCTATATTATGAACTTTCTCTAAAGTCATATAGTCGTTTTTAGATGAGAGCTTTTATTTCTGTGAACTTTAATTTTAACAATATTTGGTGATAAGTAGATGGCGTTGGTGTTTATAGAAATATGAAAGCTCAAACCACGTACTCAAATATATTATACAGTTGTTTCTATCGGGCAAAAACAAAAGATACTTATATACTTATGACAGACAAAAGATTTTTTATTTATTTCATGTAAGGAGCTTAGGGAATGGGTAGGTACCTACGTAATAAAATAAAGCTCTCAAAGTCAGCAGTGGTGCCCTCTGTTCAAGTGGTAGAGAAATACTAAAGCTCCCGCGGGATAACTGACGGTAAAAGTACAGTTACTAATGTAAATCGTAGTAGCTACTTGATTCTGCGATATTCCCACAGAGAGCAGCAGTAGCGCATTTGTTTATTTTTACCACACGCCATGTAAAAATACTTACTAAGTCATTAGAAATATTACCTACCAATTTTTTTTTTACTAGTGGATGCTAGGTGGTCTATTGTATACTTTGTATGCTCGGCGGGTGGATAAATGACAGCTTCCTATGCATCACCTACTTTGACACCGGTGTGTTTTACGGTTACTTAAATAAACATAATTTTATAACCAACTAACCACCAACGCTAGAGACCCTGGGTTTGATTCCCGGGTTGTGGATGTACATTACTACACCACTGCCTAAACCTTCGGGAAATACAGTCGTTATAGTATGTTTAAGTTAATTGTAAATATTAAAAAATTATAAGTATATAATGTCTTATGTTAATGTGTAACCGTTTGTTTTTCCGTATAAAATAATCTACACTAATATTATAAAGAGGAAAGATTTTTGTATGTAACGAATAAACTCAAAAAGTACTGGACCGATTTGAAAAATTCTTTCCATGTTAGATAGCCCATTTATCGGGGAAGGCTATATATCATCACGTTACGACTAATAGGAGCGGAGTAGTAATGACAAATGTTGCAAAAATGGGGGAAAAAATTATAAGACCACGCGGGCGAAACCGCTGGCGGGAAGCTAGTATAGTATAAAATAGACTTATCCATTAAAATGAAATAGTACAAGAAATATACATAGACATAATACGCAGCAATGTTTTGATACGCTTACCTAAGCATTTTTATTCATCTGTTAGCAACATTACACATTTGCAAAGATGTATCAGATATTTGAGCTCGTTTATGTACGTAGGTTTATCTACAAATTTTCAATTTACACTTGAAAGTCCGATACGACACCGAGTGGCGAGCAAACAAGGAGTGGGGGGGGAGACCTCGGCAAACCCAGGCGTTTGTACGAAAAACCCAGGCGAGCGCTTGGGGCGTTTCGGGGCAAACACGCCGTCTCCCGGGAGCCGCTCATTAGTTGTTCAAACACGCCGGCGGCCACTTTGACAAGCAGCGCGGCAGGACCTGCTCTGTCCCGGCAAGGACCGATCTTCCCCTTCACTGATCTAACGCTAACTATAAAGAGCTATCGGGAGTGCAGATAGTAAATACGCGGTTTGTTTTATTAGACAAACGACGGTATCTTTGCATAGGCGTTTACGTAGATCTGGCAGAATTAACAAACTGGTCTAAGCAAAGACAGACGGTATTGATGAACCTTCTCACTTTATGTGGGTAGATATGATGGGAATCTAAAAGTTTAAGATAGATAGTGAAATAAAATGTCACATCAATGGGAAAGAGATTTAGGTAGTGGGAACTGCAGTTAAAAGTTCATAGAGATTTGAGAAAAATGTTTCAGTTTTTAGTGAATCCTGAACCTACTGAACCTTCATTAGAAGACCAGTACCTAACTCATTTCTGCATCTCCCTTTCTTTCTGTTATATTATCTGCAAATATAATTACAAACATATATTAGACTATTGGTCATAAGGTAAGTGCAAACGTAAGTGCAAACGCACGTGCAATTTCAGGGTTACGATACTTACATAGCTAGGTTTTTATAAAATTCTCAATTATTGTAGCTCGGAGTTTGGATTTCGTGTCTGGTAAATGGCAATAGGCAAACTGCTCTGTACTCTGCTTAACCATTCGGGGAATACAGACATGATTATATATATATGTGTAAACTATTTGTTAAAACTTGTCTTTTGGCAGTACATACGCTACGTGATCTTTGTTAATGGCGGCGTCAACTCGCAATCATGGCGATGGGTGAGGCTCATCAATCACGGGCTCAGGTGCAATACAGCGCCGTCCCCCGCGCGCTTGCCTCGCCTCTCCGGAGCCTGCCCTCGTCTGCACTGCACAGTCAAAGGCCTCGCTCACAGTCTTCAATTATAGCTGTCGCCGCTACAGGGTTGTTTTATATTTTGTAAAACATACACAAGTTTAATAAACATATAAGCAGCAGCTACCAGGGACTTCTTGTGGTCAATGTTGTGTAGATCAAGTGTCTGCTCATATCATGACAGTACCTACGTGTGAAAAAAATTTAGGTAGCTGGAGAGTGCTGCTAGGCAACATTACTGCTTAGGTCAGTAGTTCTTAACCTTGTTATGATTGGGGACCATTTGACAAAAATTTTGTCTTGCTATGGACCACCAACTGTTTGGAGGTTAATATACATAAATGTAAATAAATAAAGCGTTATTTTACCGTAGCATTTTTTCGATGGCTTCGTGAACCACTTCTGGTGCTTCCAGGGACCACCAGGGGCTTAGGCTATTGTAGGTTATACCAGAGAGCCAATTATACCAAAGAGATTTAAAAGACCAGGTAGAGCGGGCATTTGGAATATTGTCACACAAAGATTAACCACAAGTTGATTACGGCTGATATATGATAAAGAAAATAATAAAATTAAATAAAAAAAACTAAAACCATACTACGAACAAAATCAAATGAAAGAACAAAATGACGTAACAAGAATATTCTTATGTCACCTTTTTATTAGACAATAATATTGTAGGATTATCTACGATTTTACGGTACGGTGATAACGGTACCGATTTTTGACGACTTAAATTAATTCTTATTATTTAAAACTGTCTGTATAAAAAATCATCCGATCAATTCTATCAATTCGACTGTAAAACCTGAACTGGCTAACCATATTTTGGTGTCCTAGAATAATATTTATAATACGTTACGGGTAAGTGTCTGTCTCATTGGTCTAAGTAGCAGTCCCAAGCGCGACTGCTACGCTAGAGGTCCTGGGTTTGATTCCTGGGTCAGCTCGGAGTTTGGGTTTGTGCTCGATAAATAGTAATAGGATCGCTGGCCCCCTATTACATGGGACCTAAACATGCCTACCGGCGAACCGTGGGTGTACATAGTAAGTAAGTACACCTCTGCCTAACCCTTTGGGGAATACAGGCGTGATGGCCCAGGCTAAGAACATGTCTGTAGCATATTCTTGGTAAAAAAAAGAAGGTTTAATCAGGAGGGGACAAAATAAGTTCAAGTAAAGTGAGACCGAGCAGGTCACATTTTACTTATGAAATGTTTTTTATATAATTATTTTGCTTACCATGATTATTTTGTTTTCAATATTTTTAAGTATGAACATTTTATATCACAGCTAAAATGTTCGACTCCGGCGTTAATCGTTACCCCAAAACGTGAGATACGTTAATAAAAAACGCTAAAACCAAAACGCTAGGATGAATAATCTATGTTTCAGCTAGAAAATGTTAATTACAAATAGCTACAAGTATGGGGACAGTCGTGATGCAGCTCGGCATGTGGCCGGGAGGGCGCAAATTGAATTAGCCGAGGGTAAGTGGAGAATGGCGCACGCACACCGCCCATAACCGACGCATTATCCGATTAGATGCCGCGCAGCCTGCGACCTGCCTTGTGACGTCGACGTCGACGGCGTCCGCAAATACATGCAATGTTTTGTTAAGGCTATTTGTCTTGTCCTGATTTGGCGTGTCAAGGTCAGAGTGTAGTTTCGAGATTAACATTTTGGCTTAAGGACCTCGTGATTTCTTGTCGAGTTTAATTCAAAGTTTCCACATGGAATATGTGATATGATTATGGAATATGAATAAAATTGCATTTTGTTTTATAAAGATAGGTACATGTAGGTTCATGTTACTCATATAGTTATACCATCACCTATATTAAAAACATAAATCGAGAGTGCGAGTAGGTACTGAATATCTTAAACACGGGTTCCTACCGCAGTACAATCATTAGTTACTTGAAAAAGCAGACCTACAAAGTAAATACATACGTCGAATGAATTGATTGAAATTCGTATTTACTGTCTTATCGGATAATTTCTTCATGGTACATAAATAGCATTCGTATAGGATAACTTAGGGGAATCTACAACAAAGCTTACAACTTAGATACTTAATTCGACTTCCTTACTTACAACTCAACTTAAAGAAATTGTTAGAGGTATGTAATACCGATACAAATCATACAAATATACTTATACATCAGGATTTGCACATTATCTTAATAACAATATGATAGAACAAATGTGCGCATAACGTCTACACAACACATATAAGGCAAAAACAAAGAAAAAATACGCATTTGTCGACAGCAAAGGAGAAAAACTAAGCGGCAGTTGTTGTTTGATTGCAGGTTGCTAAGTGATCACATATTTTACCGCGGAGACTTGTTGTTTTTCATCCCGAGAGACGCGACAAGCGCAGAATACCAGCTATTTGCGTTACCCCTGTCTACGCACTTTGGTTTCTGTAATGATAAAGTATTACAAAAGTATTTTCTATACTTAAGTGGGAATCTTGCATTCATTAAATAAAATAATTATGTTAACGATAATTTCATCACGTTGTGAAGGACCAATTAGAATGCTGTAAATCAGAAATTAATTAATAGTAAATTGGTGACTAGGCATCAAACTATAAATCATTAGAGTGCGAGCTAATGTCAAAAACCAAATACTTACAAAAAGCAATAAACAATAAAAAAAACCTAGTAGCAACAATGTAATTAATATAAATAATAAATAAGACAGCGGGCTGTGTCACGGAGCGAGCGCGGCCGCGTGCGCTCGTCCCTAAGGACCAAAGACGTAATTTCAATATTGTGAATATTATACGCGTCATTTTCTCACACAATCCCCTGCACTTGCTGCCTCCTGCTGAGTTGAGATGTGTTTGTATGTTTACCGTTGTTTATATCTGAAAAAAAAGTTTGGTTTTATGATATTTTATAATATCAAAGTTTTTTCTTGTTATTAGGAAAAAACTTTGTTCTCATTCAAAGTATTTTGCATGAAGTAGGTATGTTATTTTACGTAGCCTCTTCTATGTCTTACTGTTGGGCAAAAGCCTTCCCTAAGTCTGTCCAGAATTTAATAATAAAACACTTATTAATTCGGGGTCCATCCTGTTAAGAATATTAAATAAAACGCGGCAGTGGCATACCTATAAGATTGGAGTGTTACTTATTAGTGAAGTATCAAAATCTTTTAATTGCAATCTTATTCTTATCTTGCTGAGGGGGCTGGCTTCTATTAAGCAACACTTCGACCCAAAATGGGATCTTTTGTGTTATCCCCATTGCCGTGTATTCCTTACTCTTTGAAAACGTGGTTTATGAAGGCGGCTAACCCACTTAGAGGAAGGAACCTAAAATCTTCTGGCTTAGGGTACCCGTTGAAGAGCAGACTCATCCGTTTCGTCACCAGGACGTCACAATCACACAAGATGTGCTGCACTGTTTTCTTGTTAATTGCAATAGAATCTAGTCTCTCGCCTCGCGTTATCAAAAGGATCATCTTTAATATATTTTGGAGACTTCTACCTACACGGAATTACTTTTTAGGTACTTGGATTATTTTGGGATAGGTTGAACTGTTACATAAGATATTAAACCTCGTAAAATGATCGTGTTTTTCCTTGCAAAGATTCATAAAGTTCCTGTCCTGCATCTAGGTACTTCAACTGTTCAAAATCTAAATATTAACACATGATTACAAACATTTTCAGGAGATCCAAAATGTAGTTAGTTAATAAAAACTTTTAAAATAAAACTATTTTAGGTTAGTTTGAAACGTTAGGATTAAAATAATATTTAAAAACGCGACAAAATCCATAAAAAGTAAGTACTTAGTTTTATTTCAATGTCTAGTATTTGCGTAAGTGTAAGAAATCAGTAAATTAAATACTTAACGACTTCAATTTTTTTATGTTACTAAGTTTTGATCTTGAACAGCCGACTTATTTTAACCAATGCAGCTATGCAGGAACTTACCTAATAATACAAAGCTTAATAATGACAATTGCTATAAAAGTTACGATACAATTTTATTTTATTTGTCATTCATGGAAATAATAGTTGGGGGTAGTTACAAAAGTTTTTCTTTTCATATTAAATTAAGTATCATTTTATGAATAGAAGTTACACACGAATACCTACAGTCATTCGTTAAGTAGGTACCTACCTGGATCGTTAATTACAACTTTTTTATTTTCCTCAATGACAAAGGAACTGTCGGCGAAAAGAAAAGTAGACAAGTGTCGTGACACGCACCCCCAAGCTCCGGCGCGGAGAGGGGGTGCACCGCAGACCAATGGGGCGCCCGCGTCGCGTCACCGCCGCCGACCATTGGCCTGCCGCCGGGGGTGCGCGCCCCGCCCCGTCCTCGAGGATCGTCCTTATTGAATTAGGCTTATCATTCGATTTCAAGTGGGGCGAGCGCGCGGTCCTCCGCGCCGGCAAAAACTATCGCTGGGATCCGATACCATCTGTAATCGGCATAATTCGATATAGTCGCGGCTCATCCAATTATGCGGCTGTGAGCCTTCGCGCGGCGCCCTCCGACACAAGACGCACGCGCCCCGCGCGGCGCGGCGCTTTCGCGGCACTACCGTTGTTTTGACCAAAATATTAATTACTAGTCATTTTTGAGCACATGTCAGGGTATTTGGGTAGATAGCCGGTGTTGACGCTGAACACCATGGAGTACGGGTACTTGAGCGGTGCCGGCGGCGGCTTCGATGGAGGATGTCTGGGCACGGGCGGCGGCGAGCTGTCCTGGGGCGAGCTGGCCTCGTGCGGGCAGATGTCGCAGGCGGCCTACCGGTACCAGGGCATGCGCTACCAGCCTCCACCGCCGCAGTGCGCTCGCCCTCAGGATGCTGCTATGAGAAACCACCACATATTCCCGCCATCCATGAATTTACAACGTAAGTACCTATTTCATAAACTTTTACCGACGGCACCTTATGAATGGAACGGATGATTGTTTGGTTTTAAATTTACTTTTTGTGATGTTATGTAAACCAGTTTTATACATCTGATCGTTAAGTGATAACTATGAATGACCGAATTAGATTACTAGACACGTCAAAACAGAAACAATCCGTAGCTCGTGCGCTACGCCACTGTAACGACTCCGTAAAACTTACGTAGCGGCTTTTTACGGCTACGGCAACGCTACGGCTACGCGGCGGGACGCGTAGCAAGCGCTGTAGTCACGTTTTAAAGAAAATAATGTACCTACTAAATATAAATAAAAGTCGTTTCAGTTTTGAAACTTATGGTTCAGTACATCATATTTTATCTGTTTTGTGTTATTACGTTGATATCATTTTAGTAATAACTTTATTTTTACATTGTTATCGTCAGTTTAACTTAATCATTTAAGGTCGTTTGCTAAATATTTTATGGAATCATTGTAAAGTATTATTGAAAGGGGTTAGTCCCATGCCTCCAACTTCTTTTGTTCTCGAAAAATGAAAATTTCAAAATTTTCAAAAACTTTGTGTCCCGTTGCCTCCAAGAAAAATATTAAATAAATATTAATATATCAATTTATGTCCCACTGCCTCCAACCGCTGATACAGTAACGACAGCAGCAAAAACTGGTGTTGTGTGTATAAATATAATATCTGTAATATAATTGGTTTCCCTTGGCAATATATCGATCTGTGTGTCGATGCTAGTGGGATCTACTAAGGGTAAATGTTAAAATGACTTAGAGGGGATTTCGTCAAAGATAAAATCGCGATCAATGGAAACTGAAATTTATCGATTAAAATATACGGAAGTTTGAATAAGTTATTTAAAAGAAAGTTTTAAGAAAAGCTATGAACATCAATGTTTTAAAATATAGTGGAAAAAGGACAAGTACGATTTATTCAAGATGTATCAATGTTATAGTAAAGAAAAACAAAAGCTAATTAAACGTGTTTATTTAAATATTTATATAATCGCTGGCATGCATATTTCCTTTAAGCTGGATACAATTATCGAGGAAAAATTGAAAATGTTGAAACAGTAAGAACAAAGTTTACATAGAATTATCGACAGAATTTTGTACTGGTTTGTGTCCAGTTATTCACAGATAATATCCTTAAAATTAAATAAATATTTGTAGTAGGTATTTAGCGCCTTAATCGATATTACTTTTAGGTACTTAATCTAACCATATTAATGACAAATTTTATCACAGAGAATCAACCTTAAAATTATTAAACAAAAAGGCAATACAAATATTCCTAAAAATAGCCATAAAAAAATTAATAGAAAAAATAAAAAATAATTAAGTTTTATCACAGAGAATCAGAAAACAAATCATAAAAAATTTGACATTAGTTAACACCTAAATCGAAATAATTTCAATTATGACAAGTTCTATCACAGTGAATCAAGCTTTAAAACGATTGATTGATAAACTGAATCGCGATAAGAGGTCGTAGTAAGCCCCCAGACTTAATTCTTCCTATAATAAATAAATTGCAAAATTACCAAAGCTGAATAAATGTATTATTTTTTGCGAACCATACTCTACCTTCATTTGTTGGAGGCAATGGTACATAATTTGATATTTAATTTATATTAAAATTTATTTTTGGAGGCACTGGGACAAAATTTTTGGAGGCATGGGATAGACCCATTGAAAGAACGTTACTGAAACATATCAGCCTTGTAAAAGGCATTGTGTAGTATTGAAACATTCATTCATTCGCAACAAACAGCCTTATACCTACAAGGCTGATATGTTTCAATACTAGATACTGCTGTTCGATCAATTTATTATTAGGTAAGTTACATATTTTGAAATAATATCGTGGGGCTATGGGTATTCTGTACTATATCTTACTAGTGATCCGCCCTCGCTTCGCCTCAGTTACTATTATTATAATTTTATGTAAAAAGTACTCTTCTTCTTCCTACCCAGGAATAATGTACCTTTCTAGCACTGAAACAATTATCAAAATCGGTTCAGTAAATCCGATATAGATTGCCCCTTAAAACCTCACAAACTTTACCTGCTTATAATATTATAGTTTATAGTAGTATAGTATACATTCAGGGGATCAGCTGATATATTTCACATTCATGGACATACTATTTATCTATAAATTAAATAAGAAAATGTTATTATATGAATTTGAATTTATAATGTGTTTCCAAATAAATCATTATAAAATTGTACGAGTACATACATACATAGCTTCACGCCTGTTTCCCATAGAAGTAGGCAGAGACTATAGATTTCCACATGCTACGATCCCGGCACACCACTTTAAATTATTATTTCCTTTATTTATCTTTATACACATTATTTGTATTTTTTAATATTTTTATAAAAAACAGAAAATATAAAAACATTTAAAAATATAAAAAATAGTAGCCCATCGGTAGCGGGAACAGAGTCCAAGCTACCGGTGGTCAGGGCTCCAGGGAAAGGAACCTCCTAACTAAATTATTATTATTATTAATTGATGTGTACGAGTATACATCAATTAATTCCTAAACTTAAAAATTACTGATAATCTTAGCATGGAAGATGCTTAAAATTACATAAAGATAATTTCTAAACTTGTTTTCATAAACTTATTACTTATAATAAGTAAGATAATTACGCAGGTCAGAAAATTATTTATTAGTAATTATTATTATTTATTAGTAACTATTTTATTTTATTCTTATAAATGTTTAGTCTTAATCGCATTAACGATTGCTTTCTCTCATAGTGGAGACACAATAAAATGTATTTTAATACGTTAATTAAAATAGATTGTCCCAATTCAAAATTATTGTGGTAAAGGTATGTATGGTTTAAAACGCAGGTTTAAATAAAGATTATTTAGAGAATTTTCGATATAGGTACTGCACTTTACTAAGTAATATTTTGTAAAAAGTTTATTATTATTATTTCAATTTTGTCGAAAGGTACAAGTTGGCTGAATGTTGATTGATTGATTTTTAATTGATTGTTGATTCTTCATTATTAAAATAAATGAAGCGTAATTTCTTATATTATTAAAGTAAGTAAGCATTTTTATGAAATTTAAATTTTTTACGTTGTCATAATTCCATTGATACAAGAAAATGCAGAATACCTACCTACAATAACTCTTTACACTAAACTGGTAGATCAAAGTACTTATATAATATCATTATCATCAACTCGTATTCGCTACTGTTGGACGCAGGCCTATTTTAGTGATTCTCTTTTAATGGTTATACAAATTGGCCAATCTGAGATACAATAAATGTGTATTTTTCAGAAACACCTAATTTACACGAAAACCGTATGTATTTTAATACAGGTTTAGTTTACTATCTGAGCGGTCTTTACTACTAACTTTCAGTAATTTTAACAACATTATAATCATGTTCATCGTCCAGTTTACATGGTACTACTAGTATTTCAAGCAATTAGACAGCTAGAAAAGTTCCGTTGTAAAATTAACTATAATATTGAATATTTGCATGCCTAGTAAGTTAGATTTTACGAGCATCACAATTTTTATTTCTATACAACCTATTTTATATACCTACAATCTGTGGAAATAAAGCTTACTTTACTTAACTTTTTTATAACTAGTCGAAGCATAAAACGATCATAGATATGTCTTTTTCATATTAACTTTCGGACGGACGTGAATCCTAAAGTAGATTATTACAGTTTATTTTAACTGAATTTACAGAATGACAATCCATACTATAAATGCGAAAGTAACTCTGTCTGTTTCTTTGTTAACCTTTTACTCTTAAATCACTGCATCAATTTCGACAAAATTTGACAAGAAAGAAAATAATAGGCTAGGTATCTTTTATCTGGAATAGTCCATTAGGATGCGAGTGAACCCGTGACCAAAGGCTAGTAGTGTAATAAGTCACGATGGAATATTATATAGAAAATTGTGTAACATGTTCCGATTACAATATTTTTGCATCATTTTATTTATTTTACTAGAAAAAGGTTAGTCAATATTAAAGTAAGTCTAAATTGTGGCATTAATAAGTGAATAGTAGGACGGTATCATCGGTATGGGCAAGAATGCCGCAATAAAGTAGAGGTAGGAGGAACAGAGTCATTATCATAAATAAATAATTTAATGTAGAGCCCAAAAATACTTCCTTGTGGCACTCCAAATGTTAATAAAAATTTTGGTTTATACTTGAGAAGATTATATTATCATTACATTAAATTATGCAGCTTTAAATAACATAAAAATGATACAATGACACTCTGTGTTTTAACAAACCCTATTACAAATACATTTATGAGACCAACAGGGACAGTTTAAGAAGCTTTTGAAAGCAAATGTGCAGTAAAGGTGGAGTAAAAGTTACTGAAAGTTTAATACATATTTTCTAGTAGTGTATAAATTTGAAAAAAATAAAAATAACACCTCATAATTATCATTGTCATTGCGACAATAGAATCTGTAAAGGGATTATTGTATTTTTTTTATTTCAGTCGATATAGAACAAAAACAGAATGTAGAAACAAAACAAAGCTTATTCAGCAAAAGTTGCTATTGTTTCGGTAAAATTCTTTTTCTTATGCTTTGCAACGTCACTCAAAATTTAAATTCTGGAAATTGTAGTTACAAATATGTTCTTTTTATAATAATTGAATATTATGTATATGAATTAAATTTTACTTTTATTGTTTATTTAAGAAATTAGTTACTGCGTTTTAATAAATTCATAGCGGGTGATGAGTGTGGTTACACTACAAACAATTTCTTCTTTTAGTAGACGCCACATATCCCGATCTTCAACTCTAATAATCCAGTCACTAGGCGGCCAACTGCCTTCCGCAAGTCGGCAGTCTACATAGCCGACGGGAGTCTTAATCCTAAGCGTTTTTCTGTCATTAAAAGAGAATACTAGGATAGTAGATATACTTAGTAATGGTACGAATGGACCTAACCTTCTTTTTTCCTTAGTTTCTGATCCTGTTATTTGTTTTCGGGTCTATTGACATTCCTATGCTAAGTTAATCTATTTTGAGTTCTTGATTCTGACAATTGTGCTTGCTTAAGATCTTCTTTTATATTTTACCACCAGTTTAAGGGGTTCTACCAAAATTTAACGAATGCCCAGTGGGGTATGCATGTGGGGTACTACATAATATATCAAGTATACGCCTAAATCTGTCTCAGAACTATATATATGTATATACTCGTATTATAAAGATTGGCCAGAACTGTATGTCCGTTCCTATGTCCACTCGTAACTGCTCAATGGCTCAACCGATTTTGATAAAATATGGTAGGTACATACCTTAAAATTACCTATTCCTATCTGTTAGGTTTTTTAGGTGAGCTTATAATAATGCTGATGGCTAAAAAAGTTGTTGTGTCTAGCACCCTGTTGTGTTTATATTACTGTAATTTACAAAATGTCTCAGTAAAACACAAAACAAACTTTGGAAACCAAAGCGGAAAAAGGTGGAAAACCTTTCTTAAACTTTATCTTTATTGCTTTTACTCTTAGTAATACCAAAGTGAAACCGTTTTCATTTGGTGAACAAGTGGCGGGACGGGAGGCTGCGACGACGCCGACGTCGGTCACGAAACAAAGAGTAGTGCACGGGGTGGGGCGGGCCCGGGGGGGAGTCCTCGCCGCGTGAGCGATTGCGTCCCTAATTGGCAACGGCGTCCGCGAGAATCTTAAGGGGAGGACAGCGAAGCTCGAGCGAGTCTTCTCTGCATCTTGTGGCTCACGGGTCGGTGTGGACCAACCCCGCTCCCCCTGCGCACGCCGCGCCCGCCGACGCCCTCGCATCGCAATAACTTACCTTGGGCGGCAACTCTCACGTAATCTCGAGTAACTCCGGATTATGCCCGTTAATCACGCGGAAATTAATTACAAGTTTGTGTATTAATTGTAGTACAATTACATAAATTACAGGGTCAAAATTACGTTGATTCCATTTGCATTCCGCAAAGAGATTATTAGATATATAAGTAGTTCGGTAGGTATTTCATGTCAATGAGTAGGTAGTGCAGTAGTGCTGTACTATAAATTGAATATCACTATATTTACACATATTAGCTTTCGATTCGACTTGCTATGCTAAATCAGTGTCTTTTACGTAAATCAGAAAGTTACCATAAAATTATAGTAGTGTAAAAACCGAATATACCTTTATATTTACCAGTAGCTGACCAAGCGTTTGATTTCGCTTAAATACGAGGTTGAAAGATCTTTTTAAGCCGTGTTGTTCATAACTTGCAAATACCATTAGGTACACGTATGGTCTGCTAAGAAGGTGACAGTCAGAACATGGACATAGAACTAAGTATATATTTTATTTTGTCGTGTTAGCTTCAGCTACTCAATAAATTCGTACCGTAGTAAACATGTTCAGCAGGCTGAATGTGCCGGGTGATGATAATGTCACTGTTAGAGGCTCTTTTTCTCAAAACCGATAATGTCATGAGATGTTGTCACACTGAGTTATTGACATTTAAACATACAATGTGGCGGATTTTCGAAAATACACCTTTTAATATTCATATTAGAGTACCTAAGTACTATAGGTATTACATTTTATAACCCCTCATTACGTTTAGAAAAGTTTGTTTCTAAAAGTCCATTGAACAGAATAGAATCAACATTTTAGAGTTGCACACAAGATGTACGTACTCTACTAAGCATTGTCTTTTAAAAATCTCCATTCAGAATATTTTCGCGTAAAGCAAACATTTTATGTGTTCGCCCCACGTCCACAAAACTGAGCATTGCGGAGGGAAAACAGGTCGGTATCCTAACTCGATATCGCAATTTCTATTCTCATGTCGCCTTTGTATGCAAGTGGACGGGTTAATTCGATTTCGTACGAGGACCGAGGGCAATATTTTATCGTATCATGTGATCTATTCTGTCCCAGTGTAGTATAGTATAGTATAGTAGAGTGGGTCATAAAAAAGGCAATATCTCACAGTTGAGCTGAGCCGGAGCCGCGATCGTAACTTCTACAATGTTACTGCGCCACACTCGGCGAGGGAGCTGACTTTTATTTTTGAAAATAAATTATTGTTTTCTTCCAAATGTGAATATGTTAAACCTATACATGACTTTGTCGGCACATCCTTTGGGTCCTCTGTCACTGAAGTTTTGGTTATATATAGTTTTGTGTACTGAAGCATACCTCAACTTCGTATACATTTTGAAAATATTATGTCATAACCACTTGTTATTCGGTATTGATTTGTTTTTTTTTTAATAAAATAAAATTTTCTATAACTAATAGACTAGCAGCTTCACACAAGCATATCACAGAGGTAGAGGACGATCAAGAAGGTCTAGTTTTTCAGCTTGAATATAATATTTATAATATCTGGTAATTTGTAGATATATAAAAAAACTAAGTAACACTGATGTTTTAAAGCCTAAATCTATAGATATAGAAATTACATTTTTGCTTAGGAGCTGTCTTATACGATGGAACTCATCTATCGTATAAATAAATCAATCTTATCCTAAGGATACACGATAAGAACAACGACATTACCGCGGTTAATATTACCACAAAACTGAAATAGTTTAACACGAAACTACAGTGTTGCGAATTGCTACTAATATTATAAATGTGAAAGTGTGGATGGATGGATTGACGGATGTATGGATGGACGTTTGTTACTCTTTCACGCAAAAACTACTAAACGTATCTGGATATAATTTGGCATAGAGGTAGATTATAGTCTGGAATAGCACATAGGCTACTTTTTATACCGGTAAAATGTATGGTTCCCGTGGGATAGATTTGTTGAAGATGAGTATAGACAATTATGTCTTCAACAAATACCTAATAATTTATACCTAGACCACGCGGGCGAAGTCGCTGGTGGAAAGATAGTAAGTTATATATTGTACCTAAGTATGCAGTAGGTATGTATGTAGATGAGCGTTACGCGGGACGTGATGCCAACCCGTACCAATTTTATTTAGCTTCACGCAAAAGTGTTGCCGTTTTACTGCCGCCATTACGCAAATTTACCCACATGTTTATTTGTAATATAAAATATATTGCTATTGCATATTACCTACACATTATACTGTCGTGCAGATACCTACGTCAAGCTTATTGCATTTCCATAGTCTCGGTCTTGAGGAAGGCTTCAAGATTTTTAGATTCATGTTACAAAATGAAAGTTGCAAGTCTCAAGTGGCTGATATATGGAGGCGTGAAGGCGTCAGGAAGCTGTGTAACACGGTCGCGGGGCAGTGTTCATTAATCTAAGCTGTAACCCTTGCCGCGCGGACGGGCCGCGGGGGGGTGTGCGGCACGCGGGGGCGGTGGCGGCGCAATATGCCGCGATGACGCGCCGACATCGCCTGCATTATGGATGTTGGCGAACTTTTCGCGTGACGCGAGAAAAATGAACCACGGCTCACTTAGAGATGGATCGCGATATAATTTACTGGAGTAAATCCCTGCGCGCACGATCCGTTACGTAGTGTTCTGATAGTGGTTTGGGCATGTTGTTCACATAAATCATGCATTTCAATGCCTAAACTACATACTACTTGTATATACGATTTTGTAGTTTCTCTGTAATATTATTACTATTAGTCTTATACTTATCATACAATAGTGTATTTTATACATACAAAATTGCATCACTAAACTAGCTTGAATAGGTATTCTCAACCGTAAGATTCCCAAGTGCAAACATGCTTCTGATAAAGTCCTTAGCGCCCTTCAAGCAGTCTCGCCGTTTTGTAATTAACAGGCGGAGTCTCGGGAGGGGGCGACTCTGGGCGTGGGGGCGTGGGGGCGTGGGGGCGTGGGGCCACGGATCATATCACCTGTGAATTAATCGCTCCGTGACGATTAATTAGAGCCACGTGCTCTCACGCATCTAAGCCTCGTAACACCACGTGACTCGCACACCAACTGTCTTCGTTAACCTTGAACCACTTAACGCTCTATGTATGTATTAATTAAATTGATTCTATTATATGTTAGGTTGGTGTGAAACAAATACTGAAACAGTAAAAAGGTACAAGAATACTTTATCAGTAAAACCGACCCACCGCACGGCTTCCATCCAATAAAACATAACGCTTGCAATAACAATGAGCGACCCTGCCGGTGCCTGACCCACGAACTGCAAACTCAAATTAAACATCTTATGAACAGAAACATCTTGCAAAGATCCTCTTCATTAGGTCCCGCAAATTGCGCGGGGGTGCGGGTCGCGGGGGCAGTGACACGAGCGCCCCCCTCCCCCGCGACACCCTCCCCGCAGCCTCTATTAATAATGCAAATGAGACCGCAGCTCGGCCAAGAAGCGAGTCTCGATTAATTCCGGTTCATTTGAGGTAATTGTCGCTGCGAGCGTGCGGTCTGCGGTCTGCTATGCCGCAGCCCGCTGCCACATCTAATGTCTAATGCCAGATAGGGTTATGGGATTATATTTTATCTCCACTGTGCAAGAACCATTTTAACCGGAATATTAGATACAATGGTCTCAAGAAAAGGATCCTAAAACCTTTTGTTTTAAGTAAAATTACCTTCAGTTGGTTAACTTAGAATAAATATAAAAACGAAATACCACTAACAAATTGAGCACAAAATCGAAGAAACTATAAAACCTATCAAACGTGTCATTTTTGAGTAGGTTTCTTGTAGGAAAAAGGGACAATTTAAGAATTTGCCCTCGGGGTTTGGGAAAACGAACGCGAGTAACATCACGAAATAGTCATTTTGCTGATTTTGTTAATTTAATAATTTCGAAACAAAAAGGAGTCCTTTGCCTCTCGTAGCAGCGGGCTACGGCGTAGCGCTACAACGATCGATACTTATGCCACGCGACAACCCAACGCTACGAGTTTTTCTACGCGTTCGACACAGCTAGGATTTACAGTAGCAATAGTTTTATGTTTTTTCATTAGTATTTCTTTAAATAAAATTTAAATTCTTCGTAGTAACGGTATAACTGCTAAACAGTCTTAATTGTGGAAGACAATATACTGACAGTAACATTGTTAGTGTTTCTGAATTCAGCTTATTTAGTTACACGTTATCATTCATCCTCAACACAAGCCCAAAAACACAATACATATCTAAATAGATAATGATACTATTATTTATTATTAATGATGATATTGTTGCTGTTAATAATAAGTCAGACGTACGATTCTTGATTTCATTCATACAATCCATGATGTTTATTACGGCATAAAGTTGCATAACACTAACAGCATAACGTTTAATATTTATATAGGACCTTCAACTATATTGGGTTTCTTTACATACACGCAACAAAAAAAAAATCGTCCAACGCTTTCCACTTTTTGCTACCAACTATATATTTATTTATAAGAATTGTTAGTATATAAAAGTAACTTTGTTTTTTAAGAATTTATGAGTGCCACATATGTCTTAAGTGTACAAAATATTAACTATAAAGTTTATGCGCTTTTCATTGTTGTTTTTGAACTATATACTATATACTTGTTTTACAATTTATAATTACTAATACATAAGTAATTTTATTACGGAATGAAAAGGGAAAAGTATGTGCAGAGCAAAGTCTCGGGCATGGTAGTCGTAGCTATAAATGTATTGTGAACATAACGTAGGTATTGAGAGCGGAGGGGAGCGTCTCCGACCGGGAGGGAGACAAAAATGGCCGCACTGAACCTGCACCTTGCTTTTACCTACCTATTACCATTAAATTACACACAATATAGAAACCGATTTGCAAAGAAGATTAAACGGATTTAAACTAAGGACTCTTCGGATATAACTTTATAACAAGTGTAGTTAGTACATTATTCTAAAAGTTATACCAATATACTGTTCGAATTCGGTACACTATATGACTTCTATACAAAATCTTAAGTAGTAAAATGAAGAATACCCCATTTTATAATTTAAGTTATAGTCCATATCTTCGCAGCTTTATTGCCGTTGGATTTTAAGGACATACACGATTATTATAAGGTTTCTGGGTACGGAATATTACAAGATCTAATGTGGGTCTGCATATTGATTTAATATGTTTTTCTATATAAAAGTTTAGTGGCAAAATAATTGATGGCCTACTAGCTTTTTGGTTAATCTTAAGCATTAGAGTGTTGACATTATTATTGTCAATTATCGTTAATAAAGTTCTAGATTTCAGTAATATGCATACAATCTGGCTTAAATGTCTATTTATTGGGAATAGAGGCTGTTAATATTAAAGGGTTAATAACCCTAGGACTGGTATAATTACTCTTTCAATTGTTTTTCCATCTTGTCAGCAACACGATTTTTTCAAATTAAAATGAATAGCCCAAACGCCAGCTTGCATAGCGTTATCATTCACAGCCTTTATATTTAGCCATTTCATTTCTAAGAATTTAATTGGCTTCCTATAAAAACCTGATAAGATCGTTGATTGAGTATTATTTTAAGATAAAATATTGTAAGTAACTAGGATTAGTAAACTAAAGTTTAGTAAACTAAGCGATAAAGATCCGACTTACAGCAGTTGCAGTAGTGGTATATAATGAAAATGATAGCCTGTGAATGATAATAATCATGGTGGGGTAAAAGTTCTATGGCGAAATGAAAAATGTCATAGAAGTCATAGTCAATTAGTATAAAAAAAGGAATTTCATTAAATTATTGTAGGATAATTATTAATTTGACTATTCCACGGCGTCTAAAAATACAGCATCATATAGTTATTTCTGCAACTGTTATAATAATCATTACCTTCCTCAGCTGGTCTCCCATACAAAGTATACGGGGGTCACGAGGGGTCGCTGACGGAGAAACGCAAGCAACGGAGGATCAGGACGACGTTCACGTCGGCACAGCTCAAGGAACTGGAGCGAGCCTTCCAGGAGACGCACTACCCCGACATCTACACGCGCGAGGAGATCGCCATGAAGATCGACCTCACCGAGGCGAGGGTACAGGTTAGTTAGAAAGCTTACTTTCTTAATTAGAATTCTAAGAAAGAGAAAAAAGGAGGAGGTTCTCAAGCCGGTAGTTAACTTTATACATTGTTTGTTTGATTGTTTGTTCTTAGTCGATGTCGATTGACCTGACATTTTTATGATGACATTCTTGCGTATCTGAAACGCCCATTACAGTAGAGGAACAAATTTTGATAATTATAGCGAGCTGTGATTATCATTGACCACATAAGAGTTAGCGAGTTGATCAAAACTTGCTTAAATTAAATATTATTAATTGGTGTTATACAATGATTTATGACTAGAAAAGCTGCCTCTGTTTGTTTAGTATTTGTTCTGTTTCGAGTATTAACTCGTAGTTAGAACCTTGACGACTTCAAGGACAGAATCATGTTACAAAAATAAGTATTTTTATGTACAAAACACTTTGGTCTATCTATATCTTCTTTGTCATAAAGAAAAATAAAATAAAAAGTAGGTATTATTTGACTTGGTAGTCCAGTGGTCCCCAAGGCTCTCACTGCTTTTGCATAATATTATATTTATTATTATTTAATTAGCTCATCGTGGGTTTCGTAAAAAAGTAATCCTAATTTAGAGACTAACCGTGCTAATTTAAAGAAGAACGAATTTCAAGTGACGCAATAATAAAGGTTATTTTGTGCCATAGTCATTTTGTAATATATCTTCATATTTTGATCAAATTCTTTGATTCAACATCAGTGAAACCAAAATGAAGATAAAAATACTGATTCGGGGAGATTATTCTCATAAGGCACAGTAGGCTTGAAAAAAAGAATGGTTTCCCGCGCCGTCCGTCACATTTCCGCAGTCCAATTAGCGTCCAGTAATTCGAGTGCGGCTGACGGGCGTTGCTTCGTAAAAAAAGCGAGCAGACATCGCGCGGTTAGCTCTAGTTAATTTCATAATAAGCGCTCATTTTTATGTGAGTCAGATCTGCGACGTGTGCTTCTGCTGAATGTTTAATGCAAGTCAGAATCGGGCGAGTGGTGCGCCTTGTGTCTTATAGATATCGAATCACGTATAACGCGCGGTGACTCCGCGGCCAGTACCTCAACCATGAGTTCTATCGAATGGCTTTCGATAGGTTTTTTACGCATCGAAACGCTGTAATCTCATAGCAGATTTTAGTTCCTTACGTAAACGCTAGAGGCGCTGCGAGGGTTTTGTATACAAAAATTTTACGGTGTCGCTAGCGAGTCTAGTGAGAAAAACTCATGGTCGAGGCACTGATCACGTATTCTGGGATATGACGCCCTCGGCGCAACCGACACTCTTATTGTTCCGTACGACACAAACACATGTTGTTTCATTTATTTTCATGAAACGTGTTTTCATATTTTCGGTTCGGTTGCCGTTACACTGCCGGTGTACATTTGTGTAGGTAGGTATGTTTTTCAGTATATAGGCACTGTGTAATGGATAAACAATCGCGTTGTTGTGTACATAAGCGGGTGGCACCCTCCCGCGGCAACGAGCGCTCATTACGTTAAAAAGTGTATTGGAATGGTGGGTTGCCGCCATAAATATTGCGGGCGGTCGCGTAACTCAAGCCCGCGCGACTCCTGATAATTAAAACTCGCCTGGAAAATACGAATTCACATATTACAATTAAAACCGGATAACTGCAACGAGCGGGTTGTTTTCCGGTAAATAAACAAATATCAATTAAATGTTGCAGTGTATTTTATACGTACAACTGAACAGAGAACCACATTTTAAATGTTGTGTAGTAATTAATTTTGCTTGCACTGATTGTGTAAATTAGTTTACCTTTTTTATACCTACTTTAAAATTGTTACCTACTTTGTTATTAAAATCATTTCATGAAAATAAAAATTGTCGCATTATTTCAGTACACAATATTTTACACAAAAAGGTCTACCAACAATCACGAAAACTGTGGTCAGCGTCAAATTTACATTAAAAAAATAAACGCGACATGTCCTAATTCAACACGCGGCTCCTCCCCAAATTCATCAGAGGCTGTGCGCAAACACTGCTCGTCGGCGTAAGCGTTAAGCAAACGCACAATTTGCCATAAGCCATGCTGTCCGTTGTGAAATAAAAAGTCGGCCAACAGTTCTGTTAGAACAAAAGGAATCACTTGAAAAATGACCAGCTGCTTTTTCATACACAGCGTATTTTTTCTGTGCCAACGTTGTCATAGGGATAGGGCAATTTAATCCATCAAGCGGTGTTGCACGGTAGCGTCCGAGTCAATAAATTCTATATTATCACACACGATTTGGTTTTATTGTTATCCCCGTGCGACGCGAGAGATTAGTTCGAGTCGAGACAAGGGCTTATGTTTCAATAATTGACATATTTTGCGGATATTTCGACCAATCTCACTATTTGCATTGAGATGGGTTCGATTTCATTATAGGTGTCACTTTTTGCGGTAAATATAAAGCTAAAAAGTTTTAAAATATGTACTTACATTTATTCTTATTCGTTATTGTTGTTTATTGTAGATATTGCTCACCATAAAATATATAGTGGTGCAACTTTGGTGTTTAGTCCTTTTTGTATAGCAAACTAAAAGTGATGTAAAATGTTAACGATAATTTTATTTTGATACTTTAACACTCAACTTTTTTAAGGTACTGTTAATTGATTTTTGTTTTGTTTTATTGAACGTAGATTGCAGTGGTAGCTCAATGCTCATTGTTATTGAAACTGTTACGATGGTCACCTGACACGTGACAGGGGCTCACCGTGACCCGTGAGGCACCAATAAAGATTGACGTGTTCCCCCCCCGGGATCCGCCAGCAAAATGTCAATCCAACTCTCGATCTAAGATCTTGCGCCTGCAGTCCGTTGGGACCGGCTGGGACTGATGCACTGTCTGCTATTGCTCTCTCTCGTAATTACCTTTACGGTATACCTGCGATTTAGCTAGGTTGCGGTGATAGTGAATACGTTCCTTTTGTGTTTTACACGTGGATTTTGTGGATTCGATATTGGAGAGAGAGTCAAATATTTATTTTGATTAGATATTTTATCTTGTTTGTATATGATACCAGTTTTACCAAATAATAATAGATGCTACGTCAACATAATGTCAATCTAAACTGCGTTACCACATCAACATTAATATTATTTATACACTATTTATTTTTATGTCCAATGAAGAGACCTTCCTAAAATATTTCAATCATGCGACCTTTTGAAACCGATCTTTTTGGTCCAAGGGCGTCTAAAATCAGTAGTTGTTATTTTAACACAGATTCGCATGATGATCACTTTCGAGCACTTTGTGCCCCTCGGCTGCGAGTGCGCAGCGCGCAGGTGTGGCACGCGCTCGTCACGCGGCCCGCACGCGCCGCCTCTTTCCCACCGCTCGCCTGATTAGATACACTTGCCACAAATGTTTGTCGCTCGCTGCACTTCAAATGGGGAATAAAACTGCCATTGTCTACGTCAATTGAGTTTTATGGCGCGACAGAACCATAATAATATTATTATCGCATCACGATATCTAGCGAAATTAATGTCTAGTGTTGAAAGTTTATGTTAGTTTGGATGAATTGTCCTATATTCATCTAAATAGAAATGATGAAGATTTACAAATTTTTATGCTAGATGGTTTCTTACCTACAATCCTTAAATTTTCTGTTCGATTCGATCAAATCGAAGAAAAATTAATAAATACTAATAACTAATCTAGTTAACTATCCTTACACTTACTTCTGAATATCATCTATTAAATGGTTAGTATCTAAATGAAACAACAGCGTTAAGTAATGGGACGGTTTAGTGTTAACCCTTAGTTAATCGCGTTGATTGCCGTCGGTTCGGCTAACGATAAAAGCGGATTAAGTAATCACTTAGTGGCGGGACGCTCTTGTCTAGTGATTCGTGCTTTTGTCAGTAGGGTAGCGCATCAAGCTATGGCTATTTGATCCCATACGATATTGTCATAATACTCGTAATGTTTATTCAGTAATGTTCGTTTTGTTTGCTCAGTGTTACTTTCTAGGTTTTAAAGATGGCCTATATCACCACATCTACACCACATCATAAGCGCTAACCGCCGAATAAATAAAAAAATGGAACAAACATTGTGTAAAATAACTTATTAGGAGGTGTTGAAACAGGCCCTAAAACATACAAGGTGGAAGGGACATCGACGCACATCCGAATACCATGAGTTCAGTACATGATTCTGGACCCTCCTGCGTTGCTTTTTTCGGTAACTTTTTTCATCGATTTTTTAATTTTTCCTGCAGTTTTTTTTACTTGAACATGTAAAAAAATCATTATTTCTATATAAATGATATTGGGTCATTACTATGGGGACAATATTAGAAAGCAACAAACAAGCGTATCAGATTATGATCATCACAAGGTATTCTCTGTGTTAAACTGGACGTGAGGCGTGACATTCGATACGGCACCACGCGAGGGCAGATCGAGACAAGCTCGTCACTTTCCGTGGGAAGATTGGCAGAGTTCGGACGATTGCTCCCGCGCACCGTGACGCGCCTCTCCCATGATTATAATCTGGCAATAATCTGCCTCGCCTAATTGATTAACATCTCTTACATTTTCACACGTTTTACAAAATCTGTGAATAAAGACAGTTTTTCTACTATGTATTTTAGACAAAATCTATAAAAACAAAATAATGAATGTTTCATATCTGGCTGATTTCGGGCATATCAGATTGTAAGATTATTCTATTTTCATTCTACAGAGAATAATTACTGAAAATACTAAATAAACGACTTCTAACACTCACAACTAAATTGGATTTCTAAAATATGAAGATTTATAACATTGCCTTACGCGTACAGTAGTATTATTTTCGCATAAAGCACCATTCTTCTTCTTTAGCTATTCACGATAAATAAGTGTTGGAAATCCTAGCAAGCACTTAAAGCGATTAAAAAGTGCCTCGAGGTCGTAGGTATGTAGAGGCGCTACGGAGGGTGTGCTACGGGCTACCGCTACGGGCTACGGGCTACGACTATGGCTACGAAATACGTCATAAGATATTTTAATAACGTGTTTTGATGATCAACAGTGATTGTTCGGAAAGAAATAAGGAAGGTCACCCAATAGTTCTTGTGTATCACGTAAATAAGAGAGATTCACAGAGGACACCAGTGTAGAATAATGTTGTTTTGATTTAAATGCTTCACAAATGATTATTATACTACACAAATTACAACATTTGTATTGCGTGGGAATATAATTTCAAAATAATGCTACTGTTATAGTAGCATTTAATACTTCAGTAGTAGCATTAAATACTTCTAATGGCGTATTTTTATAGCACATCATAATACGAAGAGGTACGAAAACGTGTGAAAGTAATTCATTTCATGGTTCTCACATTAAAAGTCCCAAAGGTATCGAAGTTTGCCCACCAACAATTACAAAAGCATTTATACCTAGTTGAGATTATACCGGGACTCCAATCTAGCTTTAGGGGTACTGATACATACCCGTCTCGCTCTAACGCGTGTGAATGCTATATTTCTATCTCCGTTGTTGATGTGTCACCCTTTAGCTGGGTTCGCGCAATTATTTTTCATTTAGCTCGTGACTTGTTGTGCTATCCGTTGGGAATCGTGGGATCAAGTGCAACTATCGTGTCTCTACGGTATAGTAATACAATTCGAATATATGATAAAATTGCTCTGTGACATAAAGGGGGTGTATAAAAATGTCTTGGGCTTTGTAATTGGGTGTCTCCCACGGCACAGCGTGGGTAGAACTGAACTAAATGCCACTGAATAAACAATTATTAATTACATCGTTACTTTGTGTCTAATTGATAATTATAATATCTCAAAGAACATAACTGGTCTCTTTTTTTATAGACATTTGACTTTCCATTTGATTTTCCCAATATAAGATGCGATACTAGCTGATACTAATATATTATGTATGTTTTACTCTAGTTTCAAACTCTACTTTATATACTTTGTAAACACTACATACTTTCTATAAAATGGATTAACTAAACCTTTGTTCAAAACAAAATTACAGTACAAAAAATGTACTTTTGTCATGGACTGCACACCTGAAGGAGGTCAGTCGGAAATTGTTTGCTTCTGCATCTTCCTTAAGAAGACTACGAAATTTCCTACCAACAGCTACTAAAATTGCGCTTGCACAGTCTCTTCTACTCCCATTATTAGACTATGCCGATGTCAGCTATCTCGACATCACTGAAGAGCAACTAGACAGACTTGAGCGACTTCAAAACTTTTGTATTCGATTTATATTTGGATTGCGCAAATATGATCATGTCTCCGAATTTCGTACTAAGCTCAACTGGTTGCCTATTCGACTTCGCCGGAATTCTCATATCCTTTCTTTGCTCTATAATGTGCTTTTTAATCCAGCTACCCCTTTGTACCTCAAGGAACGTTTTGCTTTCCTCTGTGACACGCATTCTAGGCCTCTAAGGTCATCGGAAAACTTGGAGCTTAAAATCCCAACGCATTCTACAAAATTTACTGATAGATCCTTCTTTGTGCAAGCGGCTCGATTGTGGAATGCGTTACCGCTAACAGTAAGACGAGCACAATCACTACATCTGTTTAAAAAAAATGTAAAAAATCACTACTTGGGACTATGAAGTGTTTTTTGAGTATTACTTTTGATATTGAATATTTATTTGTATATATATTTAAATTATATATTAATTATATATTATTATATGTATGTTTGTTTCATGTATATATGTATTATGTATGTATGTGTTTATAGTATAAAGAGTTAACTGTAGTTTTTCAGTTCCTTTTTAGTACTCTGATTGTACCTACACGATGCCCGTTATCTTTTTCTATGGTTCATATCACTTTGGTTGCCTGGAAGAAATCGCTTTAAGCGATAAGGCCGCCCATTGTACATAAGTAACTTATTGTATTTCTTTTTATAAGTATTTATTGTGTAGTTTAAGTGTACAATAAAGAGTTAAATAAATAAATAAATAAATAATAAATAAAAAAAAAACTTTTTCAAAATTACACACTGTTCATGTCACTGTTTTTTCATGGCACCAGTCGATATTACTCGTGCATGATAGATTTACGAAAAGTTCTAAACAGCAGTCAAGTTCATTGTTACTCCATTCCGTCGTGCAAGTTCGGCAGGGGCGCATAGGCGGGCTGTCACAAACTATCTAGTGCCACTGGATATATGAGTATCATAACCGAAGCGCCGTTGTCGCATGTTGCGGGGAAATGCTCCGTCATATAGGGGAAAAGGTCCTCTTATAATCATTTAAGAGGACAAAAATGGGTGGACTTTTTCATTATAAATATCAATTTATAAGAAAAAGTCCACCCATTTTTAGATACAAATACAAAATCATGATTTATAACGTAAAATACATGTTTGGAAAAGTTACAACTAAAACAGTTTTACTTCATAATAACCATGATAGATTTTATCCATATAGTATACGGTTTTGAAGGTGCTACTTCCGATACAGTATCCGACATGGCAACCTTTAAGAGGTGAGCCTATTATTTTCTTCAAGGCCGGCAACGCACTTGCAACCTCTCCTGTGTTGTGGATGTCAATGGGCGGCGGTGATCAGTTACCATTAGGTGAACCACTTAACCTCTACTATAAAAAAAAATGACAACATCTCAGTGCCGACTCGGAATAATCTTTACATTACTCAGTGTTAATTGGATAAATTCTAGCCAACATTTCTCCCATATTGTGAGTTCGTATACGTTTCAATACATCTAGTAGGTAATCGTATCCGAACCAATTTCAAAATTTTGCATGTGATTGTACTGTCAAAAAATTCAATAGCCAGAGGTCCTTCAAACGCCCCACATTTGGCTGTACCAGTCATGAAAGTTATTCAACGCTCACGGACCATTGAACAACGCCAGAGGGACAAGTGACTCTATTGTCTGTGCATTAACTCTAGTTTATTTGATTCATTTTTTTCTTGTCCCTTCCTCGGCACATTTATCATTCGAAATATTGCAACTCATTTACCCTGTTTATTTTATAGAGTGAGTGTGATCTTGTAGTTTATAGATACAGCGCACATGGCATAAGTCTTTTTTGATTTAATAGGAGTACTTATGTTAGTTCTAACAATGAATAAACATAAAACATAACATCACACCTGTATTCTCTGAAGGGTTGGTGTACTAATGTACCCCCATAGTTCACCGGTACATTTAGGACCAATGTAATAGGGGGCGAGGCTATTTCGATTAACCGGGCACAAATTCGAGCAGCCACCACAAATTTCATAGAAAAACCCAATATCGATGGGACCACAAAGCCAACGAGACAGTCCAAACTCCGAAAAAAGGTTCAGATTCGTTATAATTTGAAAATGACATAAGTTTAAGTGAGCTTATTTCTCCATAAACACATAACGGTTATTCTGGTGACCCGTAACACAGGTTTTTCTATACCTATCTCGGGCACCAGTCTCTCACAAATGTTGCAATTACCTTTATTGTTTGAACCACTAAATGCCACCAATGTGATGAGAAAATAAATGCATTTTTTATTTTATTATTTTATTATTCTTCTATGCTATGGCAATCTTATAATTTATTGGAACTAGTACCTAGGTATGATTAGTATATTCCAATTTATGTCTGAAATCATAACCTATACGTAGGTAACTAGGTATGAAGTTTACTGAATGTTCAATTTGTTAGCACACTTATCTAATATCTACCGTAAACACCACAGAAAGGTCAATCAAACGTAGACGTTACAGAATCAGTGATTTGTGAACAACCTTGTTGATTTGTGTCTAATGATTTGAGACATAGAATAGAATTAAATATATGACCTATGTAGCATCAGCAGACTATATATTTTCAGGGAAGATGGGCATGGAGATGACATTTTTGCCTATTTATTTAGGAAATAAAGTCTACAAATAAGCAGATAACCTATTGCTCTTTGGAAAAAATCCAAGTTAAATATTGCCTAACAGAAAATCATCGATCACAAGCCTATTTTATAATATACTTTATCTAATCTGGGAATCGACCTCACAATATAACAGCTGCGCTTAGGACTAGTGGACCAAATAAGGTAATACACCAATGATTCAAAGTTCAATCAATAAAGCGAATGTTAGGAGATAGTTCTAACTAAACATCTGCCGATCGGTATCGGCTATTTGTCGTGTCGCGTGCCACGATCAAACTGATTACGGCCATTGTCTCGCGGAAGCGGCTACTCCGGCCAATCACGGTGATTCGTCAAAATCGATTCAAATCTGTTACATTTTTAATTGAAAATGCCAGTAGGGACGCGAGTGAATGGTTTAGGGAAGTCAGACATCGATTACGAGTGATTAATTGGTTTAGTGTCGTTTCAATTTTGGTTTAGCTTAGTTGTAGATTGAAATATGAAATAAAATAAATTGTTTAAGTTTTTTAAAGTACTTACGACTTTTTTATTAATTCTCTATTTTCTTAGTAATAGCAAGCCAGACCCTAACAGAATTTAGATGAGATGAGAATGAGACCATCTAATTCTCTACCAAACAAAAACATGTAATAAAAAATTTTCCTCTCAAAAATTACATATTAGGATATTCATAGAATAATCGTTATAATTTCAATAGCCTACATTATCATAACGACCAAATCAAAAAAGCTTTTATGTACTTAAATACTTTTGAATGTTGGTGGAAGTGTATCAATGTGTCATATTCTCGGGTTAATAGTTGATCCGATGTTTATTTACGAAGTATGGGATAATAGGGGCGGCAAGTAATGACCCGTGCGTTAGGCTCACATCTGTCATGAACTGTGAGTACTGTGACGTCATTATCATTCATACATTGCCAATTGAGTAGAGAATTTAGGAACTCGGTTACGTTTATATGCATAATAGTAGAGGATATTCCTTAATTAAAATATGCTACTGACAGCCAGGGGACGAGTTTTCTAAAAAATATTGTAGGTTAATCAATGTTTTCTACTGACATTGCTTATTATATTAGCAACCAACTCTAAGTGTTTATACCTTGTCCGTGCCGTCGTCGGTGTATTTTGAATATTGTTTTTTTAAAAACAAAGTAAATCACAACTATATTCACGCATAAAAAGTTTAAACTGTTATACCCATACTTAAGTAAGTACTTTACATTGCTTCAAAAGTGATGTAAAATTCAAAGACCATAAAAATAGCCTGGCACACAAGAAATAAGAATAACCGTTTAGCAAGTAACAATAATATAATTTATGTAAACTCTAAGCGACCCAATTAAATACAACCCAATCAAATAAGATGAGTTGCGTCAGCACACCTGTCATTCACTAAACGCTGTCGAATAGCGCCGACATACGGCCTGAATAAACCATGCATTCATCTCTTTATTATGATGTGTTAATCCTGGATTATCATCAAATGTTAACACATGTTACCAGTTAGTAAAAAAAATATTACTGCTACGAAAGGTTGTACGAACATTGACTGGACAATTAAAAATCGACTTTAACTCGCACAAAATTGAGTTTGTTTTCACGGTATGGTTTTTCGATTGATAGATTTCAATGGTTTATTGAGGGTAGCTAATATTATTCCGGGGCGTTCGGTGTTGCCTTTTCATCCGCTAAGTATAAACAGTGGGGTGTGTTCGCGATGTTTGGTCGCGCTCGACCGCGTCGGCCTGCCAATTGATTTATTTTGTATTAGCTTTACTTTACGTAGACCCACTTTGTTTTTAGTGAGATTGGTAATTATGTAAACCTAATGATATTTACTTAGAGTTATGATATAGCACTTTATATACTAAGGGTTTAATATGCATTGTGTTTGTTTAAACAGCAATAAACTACGAAATATAACTTGAACGTTATAGATTATCTATTGCGGTATTGTAAAAAGTAAGAGATCTTGGGGATTTAAAATGGCCTCTCTTAATGACGGAAAGTAAATCGTACATGCGAAAATAGCCCAAATCGGCATTGTGTGCACTCATATTTTTTTCCATTTTAGCTCCATCTGTCTGCAATTCAGTTTTTTTTCAAAACGTCCATAGTTTCACACAAAAAAAACGTTTACTAACTTGTAATTTGTAAGTTGTGTTATAAAATTTTACCAGGCGCAGCTCTTTTTCTCTTATAAGTTTTTACTGTAGGTAGGTGGTACCTATAATTATAACGAGGCGAGGTAGTTATAAGTAAGTACTTTAAAATAATACTTATTTATAGGTTATACAAAACATATTTACAATGTAACAAGTTAGCTCGCACCTATATATATGATCTGATATAGAGCAACTATTGTTTATGATCAAAGCGAGGTGTGCTCTGGTCCCGAGCCGAGGCCCGAGCCGCCGCGTCCCGGCTTGTGTCAATATTTGCGCGGCCTGGCCCGGCTAATGAATACAATTAGATCATTCCGCGCGGCCTCACGTTTTTCATACGCCTCGAGGGCCCGAAGCCCGCCCTCTGACAACGTGTCAAATAAAGACAGCCGTGTCGACTCGAACCTTTGCACATAACGCTAGTTGAAAGCGCAAACACCGACACATGGCGAGCGAGCCTTTATTTATTACTCTTAACTTGCGAATTACTGACGCTACGAGCGTGTTTTACTCTTAGTTTTGTATGGTTTTTAGGAAGTTTTCCCCGTATTTTTTATTTGTATAGGATTTCTATTCTTGACGTATGATGTAGCCAAAAATTTCAAAGGCTTTTTATTTACTTCCCTTGTAAATGTAGAGTGACCGAAACATCTCCAAAATACAAAGTTGTTTTAGTGTCGTAAAACCGACAAATGTTTATTTGTAGGAAAGTCGAGTTTTATCTACCGTGTGCACACGTAGATAATGGTTTGATAAAAGCATTTGTATATTAACAGGTTCCACGCTGTAGTACTTAATCGTTTTAGTTTCCACTACGTTTACCGCGCTCATATTTTTTACATTGAGGAGTCAAATAATGGGCTCAACAGATGACTCCTGACTTCCCCTAGCTAACTTGAAAAATGATGTATGATGGAAGTATAAGCGTTTCATTGTGATTTCGAATTGCAAGTGAAGTTATGCAAGTCATAGGTTAATTAGTAAATCAAAGTGAAGTTGTAGGCGACGAGGCGGCGTCGGGCGCGGGTGTTGTATGTGCAGCCTCTGAATACATTAGTCTGTGTTGTGTTTGCTCGCCACGACCGAGCCACATGGCGACGCGTCGCTCTGTTTATTTTAATACTCAACCATTGTTGCTTGCCACTGTTTACTAAGGGAACTGTATTAAACTACCCCTTACGGATTTGAATGAGGCGAGCTGTTATACGAGGGGTTTAAGCAGCACAGGTTTTTCATAGCTGTTTAACTGTTGAATGGATATTTGTTCCTATTTGGATGAATTTAGTTAATTTTTAGATAAATACTTCAGTAATCGTTGAATAATTACTACCACCCCGGCTTATTTTCTACTAGATCTCATTATAATTTAATTATAGTAATAATAAGCATATTTTACCAAAGAATCGCATAGTTTTTAAATTAAAGTAAATGAAACAGATAGATGGAAGAACATATTGAACTAACTGTCCTAATTAATCCCTTTCTTAACGCTACTGTCAGGAACCCTAAAAGAATTTACATTGAGCGTTATTATAAAATTCCTTAGGATTCTACAGTTACGTACTACCTAAATAGATTGATTCATAATGTGGAATATTATTATATATTTTATTGTACACCAAAAACAAACAAAATACATGACACAAATGCAATTTAACAATACAATGGGTGGCCTTATAGCTATCTGCGATTTCTTCCAGGCAACCTTAGGATGGACATAAGTAGGTACTGTACTAAAAATTGGGTTGATTCTTACTTCATTATAAATAAAACGTAACTATAATGAACTAAGCTTTCGATATCTTAAAGATTATTCTTTAAGTAAATATTATCACGATTCTGTTAGCAGGAGTGAGAGGAATCTTCCCATTTATTGGACACAAATTAGAATTCTAGGATGCTCTTGAGTGTTGCAAAAAATACCACTAAACGGTACCACGGTAGCATTCATGAATGCGGATTATTTCTACTGTGTGCTGTATAAAAGTGTATTTCCATAATTATCCAGTCTTAAATACCGAATGACTTGCTAAACCACCAATGTCGGCCAAAAACTCAACTACAACCATTCATGTCTCAAGGTTACAAGGATTTAACGTCTGCTGAATTATTTTAATGTTTTCAGGAAAGTTACGATGCGCATATTATAAAGGCAATAAAACTAATTGCTTTGGCATCACTCTAGACAGTAACTGTCGGTATATCAATCAAATCAGTGCAATGAATGATGGGTTGTGACAGGTTGCTGGACTGTCGCCGACAACTTCTACATTATTTATGTGACCACAGTTCATTTATTATTTTGTGTCCTAACCTAAGCTTCATACACTAATTAACCATGCTCTTACTCATAAAAAAGTGGAAACATTTTTAACATTCAGGTATCCGTAAGAAAATAATTATACATATAGGTTATAGGTATTATAAATATCCTTTCGCACACACCCCATCCACCTTTTCTATGGTCTTCCTCTTCTCTTATATCCATCCACATTCATGTCCAAAACTTTTTCAGTAACATCCTCTTCACTTCTACGCATCATATGTCCATAAGCGGTTACTGCACAACTTTTCAGTAACCGGTGCCACTTTCAAACTACCTCTTAAATACTCATTCCTGACCCTGTCCATTCTTTCAACTCCACAGATTTCTCACCTCAGCTGCATGCAATTACCTTTCATGCATCCCTTTTGTAGTCAACTTTCATAAATATTCAGATTCGTTGATCCATTATGTAAGAGTTTGACTAAATAATTCACTGTAATTACTGTTTATTGATTTTATAATGATAAACAGATACATTTACTAGGATTTCAGGGAGCTACAAGACGCTATAGCACGTCTGTCTATTTTTGTAATAACGTAAACCATAGCCTAACAATGACCTCAGTAGGTATCTTGGGTTTCCATACAGGATCCTATACCGGTTTTCCACACAACATATTTGACAGACGGTACTCTATTGCTCACTAAAATCCTGGTAGAGCTAATGATCATCTTATGGGTTGTGCATCTGCAGCGTGTGTGCACTTGTATTTAATTACATTTGCCGGGCCACACCTCGCGCCGCCCTCGTCGCACAATTCAGTTCATTTGCAAAGTGCATTTCGATGCTGTGCTCGGTTGTCACAATCGTGCGCTTAATTGCTAGCCCAATATTATTAAGTATTGCAGTTTGTTTCTACATTTATATAAGCCATCGATTGCCATTAAATTTACGATTGCAAAGTTCCACTTACTAATTCGTTCTAAAGGATCACCTTCGCAAAATGATTTTATAGGAAAATTCTGCGAAGTATTTACATTAGGGGCACGCATAACATTCGATAAACATCGCAACGAATTCCTACAAACACATCGGCGGACGTTTATTTGCCTCGGGCATACGCTCGGCTTCACTTCGACTTCGCATTCCGCTCGCCGTCGTATCGGTACTCATTTGTATTGGTGGTGGGTTTTGTATTATTTGTTTGTTTGCGGATGCCGCATACGTTGTGGGAGCTTTGATTTTTTCCAATTCGGAAATAATGCGGAAGGCGTGGTGCTGGGGGCGATCGGGCTCGCCGCGCGCCGTGACTCCGGCTCCAATCAGCCGAGCCGTGTGTTCGTTAGTCGCCGGCGCCGGCGAGCCTTGCCGCTTGGTTAAGCCGATCACGTATCTACGTGGGACCTTTCCACTCGGCAGCACTGATTTTCTCTAAGATTCAACGAAATGATGAACTTCAGCAATCTTCGATTTCATTTGTTGGACAAATCTACCGCGAATAATACAATATGTACGTACGCGTTTGTTTTGTCTAGATTAGATTGTACTTGGCAGTTGTCAGAAACTGTAGGTACTTACAATAATCATATAGTTTCAGTCAGTACCATAAGATTTGCAGCCAATGTGATGTTTGTTAAAATTATTAGGGCTAAAGGCCACAGTCAGAAACGTAGCATTTATTTTAATAATTACTAAAACCAACTTAAATTTGCAGACAATAGCTAAATCGGAAAAAAATGCTTCTGCATTAGGTAGTGGATTTTTATTAGGATCCTACATATCAACGTGTTCTGAGTGAAATATGAAAACAAGACATGTTATTTCTATAAAATAAAATAATACTGCAATACATTTACCGACCAATGTCGTAACAATGACCTGAATTCAGAACGATTTGCAGTACAATGACTGTTTAATAAATGATGTTTGGGGCATCCCGCCAGTTTAATGATAAACATTTGCCAGAGGATTATCATTATTTGTTAACTTTAGAAATCGCAGGGATCCTTGTCTACTGTAGTTTTGGCGCGAATATAATGTAAATCATGATGTGTTTAAAGGTAACCGCTCATATTGCGGTCGGGTGTGGGCCGCATCATTGCACTACTCCTAGTGTTCTATAACGAGATCAAGGGGCATCAATATGTCATAACTGAAGTGTCAGTGCAACGATGACACGCATGCGGATGTGTAGCTCCAGCCAGCACCTGCGCACGCACTGACATACGACTCACTACCTACACAAAACAAAAGTAGCATCCATATATCTTCTGCTCCAATGTCGATGGTACACGTTCAGTGTTTAGTCACACCACATGAGCATCTGAACATGATCCTATACACAAATGAAAATTGTCACCTCATACATAAATATTCAAAGACCGGCTTTGGGAATCTTCCGACAACTGTTCGAGTGTAACAGTAATAAAGCATTCCAAATGTTTCTAGAACACAGGCAGGTCATTAACATTTATCATGATCACTGCCAAGGAGAATTCTCATAGAAGTATGTAGGCGGCAAGTAATTATTAATATTTGTTTGCGTTCATAATAATAAACCAATTAGAAAATATCAAGTAGATGCCAGCATGTGATGTCGGCTAAACTTTGGAGTCACTGTAAACTCGTTAAATCACTCAATTTCACATAGTTGTAAAAGTTAATGTACAAAGAATATATAGAATCTACCAGCACCTATTCTCTTCCGATCCGTAGTAGAATCTCTGTGGCCTACTTTAAGGGGTCCAGCAATTGTGTGGATCCGACAAGGTCGCAGAAAGCAAATTCAGAAATCCCATGGGCTAAATGACAGGTTTAGGAAGTCAAGCGTGATTTACGTATAGCCGGTACGATTCCTGACGTACCCCAAACATAATTGGTTTTTTCCACAATATAAAACGTAAGTAAACTCTTACTATGAATTGTACGTAAGCGGCTTAATTAAGCGAGTATACGTACATATAAACAGAAAATTAAGCATTCTATGTGTCTCTCAGTGATGACAGTGAAATGAAGAAATATGTATAAAGGTGAATAAACATCATCAGCGAACTGCGATGTTCAAACAATGGTGCGTGTGATTGTGCAGGTCACAGTGTAGCGGAGGTCGGGGAGCGTGCGCGGCCGCGTGTGTCAAGCGGGCATTTTTTACTCTGTGCTCAATCAGCGCCAGTGGCAGTTGCAATTATCTTTCGCACCAAATCGAATTATGATCAATTCGGATTTGCGCGCATCCGAACGAATATAAAACGGTTTGCATTAAAATTTGGCGCTCGATGCATGGGATGCGTTCCCATTAGTCCGGTCGAGCACTAACTTTGTTTGCTCATTCGAGCCCACGTTCGCTTTTGGCGTTTTCATTATATTTTTCATTGTACGTATTCGGTTTTGTTTACGATGCTTTTCGTTTCATTGGTTTTCCGATTTTAATTTCGGTGTTATAAAAGTACCTATCCATTTTATAAAATATACTTAGGTACCTAGGTACATACGCCCTGGAAAAGTTATTATTTACTTTTGAGACATTGACCACAACGAGTATGATAAGAAAATATTTCATTGTATGTTACGATGACAATCGTTTAGTCTTCATTAGAGTTTTTGGAAAAGAAAACGAGGGAGGAGGAGGAGGGAGCGAGAGGAATAAGTCAACAGCGCTGTACCTAGGTTATTACAATGTTTTTTTGTAAACAAATGATAAGTGTAGATAAAGCTTTTGCAACCATGAATATTGAAAGAGATTCTCTCATTTTCAGGTGTGGTTTCAAAACCGGCGTGCGAAGTTTCGCAAGCAGGAACGTCTGGCTCAGCAGAAGGCGGGTGAGGCGCCAGTGAAAGCGGAGGGCAAGCGGGACAAGCCAACGTCGCCAGCGCCATCGCCGCACCCGCCGACTGCGCCCGCGCCGCAGCCTGCGCACCACGCGCTGCCGCATCTGTCGCCACCGGACCTCAAACCTATCACCTCGGCAGGTAGATATCGTAAGTGCTAAACGATCATGTTAGGTTCACGTCTAAATGTATAATGCGGTGTCCAGCCTCAACAGATTTTCTTTGTTTTTTCTTTCGCTCTTGATATCTGCTATCTTTCAGCTCTATATCATTTTCTACTGTTTCTAGTGAATTTTCGTTAGGAGGAAACTTAAAATTCTTTAATTTATCAAAGTTACTTAGATAATTATGCAGAATTCTAGTTGGCAATTGGCATATTGGCTTAAAGTAAATAAAGAGTTGGTCAAAACGGTACACAGTTAGATACATAACACAAACAATTATCGTTTTACATTTTATTTATTCGAATACCACTGGTGGCACGCAATGTTTACCTTATTCCCGGAGATGCTGACGTCATCGCCGGATTTAGCGGGTTACAACATTAAAGTCACATTTGATCGACTATTTGTGTGGGGGTATGTGTATGTATGGACGGAAATAGTACCTACTTTAATGATTCGTTTTGTCCATTATGTTACATCTGCTTAAACCATAAACTCATATCAAAGTTAATGAGAAAGTATAATATACGAATCATTTACTTTGTTTTTGTTTTTAAATAAACCCTTTGATATTTTTTTCTGAGACACCATTATTATGCTAATTTGTTTCGGTTGGAAGTTTATTATACTTAATGCTACATACCCTTGTGTGTTGTGTTTTGAGAAACTTTGGAAATACATATAAGAAGAGAAGAGAATACATAAATAACTTTTTCCTATTTATTGATTTCGGTTAGAATGTTGTTTTCCCAAACACAATCGGCTTGGGTGGCAACTCGGCCAATGGTCGAGTAGCCACTTTTTGAAAAGATTAGGCGTCGAATCGGCCATTCGACTACCAAAAATCTCGGCCAATGGTCGAGAGCACACCTTTTAAAACAGTCGGTGGTCGAGGAATACTGTTAATTTACTAAGTCGCAATCTTTAACTGTTGACCCGTTTATTTCTTAGATCCAGTACTGCTAGCACTGTATTGTTGTTCCTTCAAGTGGTTAAAAATGCATGCCTATTTGGTTTCTGTTAGCGCAGAGTGTATCATTTTTTAAAAGACAAGTATATGAGGATATTAACTAATATATTTTGTTTTAATTAACAAAAGAATTTTAGACGAATTGCAACCAATAATAAAATAAATAAATGGTAGTATTAATTTGCCCGCTTGAAGTTTAGTATCCGACGTGTAAAAAGTATCCACGCTGGTTTAAAAATGTCTTTTGCGCGAATATTACTTTAGTTTCTTGCAATGTGAGGCGATATTTATTTTTGTTTAATTTTGGCAGCTGCGTGACGCGTATAGTGAAAAATTACTATTTTTTCTATAAACTTATTTTTGTTAGATAAAGAAACGTCAACTTCAGTTACTAATTGTTGGCAAGTCTTAAATTAATGAGAACAAACGTTCTTGAAATTCTAGCAGTGAAGCTTTCACGGGAAACAAATGACGAATAATAATTTTGATGTCTGTATATTTTGTTCAATTTAGATGGATCAATTTGCTTCACACAAAGTGAAAATAACTAAGAAAACCAAGTGACTAAAAATATATATTAATCAATAGGTGCCTCTTTCGACTTTTAACGTCCCCATCAGATATTTTTGTTCCAATCATGATGTCACAATATATTTTTAGCCGTCATATCTTACCAATGTTACATTGATCACTGAAATTATAGCCGAGTGAGTCATGCTGGTCAACCAATGAGAGAGCTTCACACACTATTTCAGCTCACATGTTTACGTGGGCGAGTACAACAAGGCTGCTTTGGACAAAATATATACAGCTCTTCGAATTAGTGGATCTTAAATATAGAATTGTATTGTATGGTATAATAATAAATAAATGAACAAATAATTCAATTACAATATTGCAGTTAAATTTTCAAACACCAGTTACATGGTTCGAAATAGGAATTTATGGAAAACTAGCAACAAACTGATATGGGCTACCCATCTAAGTTTTGTTAAACGGAAGACTAGAATGAATTTTCTTTTTTCGGGGTCGTGGTAAATATGAACACGAGCCGCTGTCTCAGACCAGAGCCTTTTTAAGGAGAGAGAGTTTTCAAAGTGTACAAATCCAACTTCAACAGTGAACTTCTTCTGACGGCCGACGATCCATAAGGATTTTCCGTTCCATTCCTAAACAATTCATGAACTACCGTTCTAAACAAGAAAACACATCGTCGGTCTGTCTATTATGGGTCACTTGTCACATGCCATGGTAATGCCATGGCATACTTACGATACTATACTATACTCTAGATACCCACTATTATAAACGTGAAAGTGATCTGTTTTTCCGTCTGTTACCTTTTCTCGGCTAAACCGAGAAACGAATTTCGATAAAATTTTGCATCCTCGGAAAGGCATAAAATTGCACGAATCAGGATGCAATCAATCAAAATAAAACATATTTTCTATATTCTACGCAGGAACATTTGGTGTATCCGTTTGTGTCTCGAATTTTTTGTATCTAATCTTGTGAGAATTCCTCGAAACCCTGCCTGTTCCTAACGTGTCAACAAGTTTGTAGGCTTATATACTTAGTATTTGAGTTTCCATGATGAGTAAGTCATATTACGCTTTAAAATTATTTTGTTGATCTATTGACTGCTTCTGCTTACATGCGTCATACATAAAAAATACGGAATAAATTAATTGAAGCTCGTAAATCGTTTTTTCTTTGTGTACAACGTTTTAACTCTAGACGTAGGTATTTACCATGAACTTGGTTACCGGTTTATATAAACAAATCTGTTCTGTTTCTTCTAGAAATAGCTCATGATATAATATGGTGGGCTGTATTAGACACAACATAAAATTCGGTGCGAAATTTTTAGGTGTAATGTGTGTATGTTTAGAGAAATCGGCACATTATTTGTGCAGAGGTGAAGTAACACAAACCCTGGTTTAATACGAATCTTGTTTAAATATCGTAGACGATGTAGCAAATTGTAGATAAAAGTTTATTATAAATCATTTTTCATCCCACCATCTCGGAAAGAGTATTTTTACTCTTCGATATCTGAGTGCAAAAGTCGTTTTTATCCTCTAGAGAGACAAAGTAAATTGAATTTAGAACATCGTGCTTTTACCCCCCTGGCGCCGAATTTATCATACAACTTTTTTTTTAATTTGTTAAAAACTCAGACTTGGAACCTTCCCTAGGTTCCGAGTCTAAACGCAACAAAGTATCGATATATGTCGAATCGATATTTTTTGAAAATATCAGTATCGATACTGATATTTTTATTAAAAAATATCGATATATGGGCGATATATCTTAAAAACCAAATTATAAAACAACAAATCAAGTTGACCAAAATCAAAAAATACATGAATTATAATTTGTTAAAAAGATGTTAGTATAAAAAAAGTATTCCTTTTTGGGATCTTATAATCTTAAAACTTATAAATGTTTATTGGTCTGTAAAAAATATAGATTTTTATACCTTTTCGATACTTTGAATTTTATATATATCGAAATATTAAATATCGCTCAAAAATAATATCGATATATCGATGAATCGATATTTTTCAACAAGCCTATCGGAACTTTCTTGTTAAGTCACTAACACCAACATTACAATACCTAACAAAAATATTACACTCAAGTAATTGTAGCAACGTTACTTTCAATTTCTCTTAATTATACCTAGTATTATTTGTTATAATTTAAAGAATACGTATTCTGCAAAACTTACCTATCATATAGTATTTAATACCTAAACTGAAATAAAAGTATCTTGTGGTTGTAAATGTTTTTTTTAGTCATTTCCTCGCTGAGGTGGGATGAAAAGTTACGTGTTGCACTCGAGTGCAAACATTTTTCACCTTGTGCTCTTTTAATTCCCTCGCTGACGCTCAGGATTCTAATTTTTGAATCACTCGCTCCGCTCGTGATTCAATTTTAGAATCCTTCGCTTGCTCGGTCATCAAAATTGAGCACGCGGTTAAAAAGCAACTTTGCACTCTTGTATAACAAATAACTATTAAATAGTTCGGATTTCTTGGTAATTGTCGCATAATAAAGATTATGTGGTGTTGACATTAGTCCAAAATATTTCAAAATAATATATTACGATTATGTCAACATAACGAACGTCAACGCTATCGTTAGTATTCTCTTATTTCTAATTTCTTGTACTAGAGATACCTTGTTAAAAGGATAAAAATCTTTAAATATATATGTCAGTGTAGCATGTGGAATAGCATCTCATATAGGTTGAACTGTACGCGGTGGTTCACCAGCTAATGGCGGACTTGTGGTCCTATTAATCACATTACGCCCGCCGCCGCCACCGCGCCAGATTTTCACTTCGGCTCATTTGCGCTAATTGTGCGCGCGATTGTCACTCAGGCTTGAATAAACAACGGAGCCGCGCAGCAAGGATTAGGTGATTAGCGCTTAATTGTGTTACCACGATTATTTCATATTCGCCCGTCGAGCTGCAGTCTGATTTCATATTCGAGCAGATTTGTGTGCACGAGTTTTACTTGTTTGGATTCAATTGAGAGATTCGAATATCTTCGTATACTTAGATAATAGACGACGATAATGTTAAATGGACGAGAAAATATTGCATATTTATAGTTTATGATACAAGCATTATTGCTTTATATAGATGTTTATGTGTTGTGCAGCGAACAAATTGTGCGAGGAGCTGAATGGCGTCGTCGGCGACGTGGGCCTGCCCCCGGTGAGCAGCAGCGGCGGCGGCAAGTGGACCGGCGGCTGCGGCCTGCTGCGTCAGCCCTCCGGCTTCCCACTCCTCGGCGTAGCGCCCCCTAACTACCTATTGTCGGACCACCTCGGCACTCTCGCCAAAACGAATAACCATCTTTTCTAATGGGTGTAACACCGTCGCCTTGAGTCACCGTCCGTGCCGCGACGAGTTTGCGGAGAGCGCTCCACTGTCCCGCCCGTGCCGCGAGCACCGCGCTCTCTGCACACGCCACTTGCATTTCATATACTTCCCACGTTACATTGTGCCAAGTGAACTTTAAAGTGATAGCTAAATGACGATACTACGTTTTTGGTTCCCATTGCGCGTCAAAACATTCCAAGTGCCAAATCGTGTCCATTTAAATATTTATGTATTGTCCATAGACATATTGTATACCTAATGTCGCAATAACGAACTGTCTCAGAAATTTTAGATGTATTTATTGTTGAACATACAAGTTACCAGTAATATGTACACGGATGTTTAGTTTTAGATAGTTTATGGTAATGAATATTTTGTGTGATACGATTGTAAATAACATTCCGTACATTGTATACGTTTAATAGAGGTATACTTACGTACCTACATTAATTTAACATTATTCGTCGAAGCCTAATGAAAAACATAAATTGTATTGATCCAACTGGTAATTTTCTCATTGATCTCCTTCTAGTCACTGGAGTATTAGTTTTATTTTAAACAGATTATACAATTATTTATTGATAAGTGCATAGATTAATAGTTCGATATATTAAGCCAACATACCGGAGTTGAGCGATGTAAATATGTAACAAATTATTTGTAAATAGTAGATATAATAGTGGTGTACCCGAGTGTATGTAATTATTGATGAATTTGTGGAGGGTGTTTTAATAAAGCAAACAATAAATCGTCCGTTTTTGTTTGTGTTTACCCTGACCTTCGGCAGATATACAAAGCTAATAATTGGACAAACATGAACTAATTTGTGAATAATTATTACAGAACAATTAAATGTAGGTATGAGTTATGGTTCAGCTTTTAATTAGAAATATTTTAGTCATGCTATTTGCTTTAAGTATAGGTAAGATTTCTGTTTTGAGATTTCTAATTGTGTTTATAAAATATTTATTTCTTACAAAAAAAAATTTGATAATCTTCATATAAGTAAAAGCTTTTTAGTCATCATTGTTTAGTGGTAAGAAAGCAATATTAGGTACCTATGCCAAAATATTTAGAAAATGCATTGCTGTTATTGCATCCGTACCGTAAGATGTTTATTTTTAAATCTCTGTATTTAAAAGTAGGGCATGACATACAATGTTACAAATGAATAAGCCTTGTGGCATGTGCTTTCAAAATTGATTGTTTCCGCTTTACCCAATAGTAAGTAGGTAATATTATATATATTATTATGTTATGTAGCTTTATTTTTAACTAGCTTTTGCCCGCGACTTGGTTCCCGTAGAAGTTGAATTTTTCCCCCGTTTTTGCAACATTTTTATTTATTACTCCACTCCTATTGGTCGAAGCATGATGATATATAGCCTCGATAAACGGGCTATCAAAAACTGAATGAATTTTTCAAATCGGACCAGTAGTTCCTGAGATTAGCACATTCAACCAAACAAACAAACTCTTCAGCTTTATAATATTAGTTAAAGTAGTAGTAGTAGTAGTAGTTTTTAGTATTAGATGTAGCTAAAATTCTAATTATGAGATGTTTGTTAACCATTCGTCAAAATGTCAATCAGAATTACTAATAATTTATATTTAGTACTTAACCTTCTTCATAGTTATAATCGATCCACTTTGAAAACTATTTACCTGCCTCCTTAGACTAGTGTTGCTGCTACTGCTACGCTATAGGCCCTGGATTCGAATCCCAGGTGCAGTAAAGTGTTATTAAGTTTCTCTATGAAATTCTCAGTAGCAGCATGGAGCTTGGATTAGAACCCGGTTAGTGGCCATAGGCCTTATTCTTATAGGCCAGGTATTAAGGTACCTATGTTACTTTGCTTAGCAGAGCGGGGAGAACTCAGCACGGCGTGGACCCTGGCATAATTTCCACAGAGCAACAAAAACAGGATTTTTATATTTTGTACTTACCTATCATCTTAAAAGTTTTAATTGAGTTTTGGTTTCAGCTGAGTATAAGTTTTTTACACGAAACGTCAGACATCAGACTCAACTAAAGAGTTAATCGTTATCATAAGGATAAATTGATTGCCAAGCTTCTGATTGATTTCCACTAACAATATTGGTATTCGTATGACAGCTGAGACCTCTCCAAGACAAAACAACGTCAAAGTAAAAAAGCTTAGCCAAACTAGTGCAAAGTTGGACGGGACTGGTCGTAACGCCAACCTTCAATACTAAATAAAATCTGTTTTGATATTTATTCGTCTTTGTGTATCTACCTCGTTAGCCTAGCGCGACTACTACAATCAAGGTCCTGGGTTCGATTCCCAGGTAGAGCAAAATTCCCAGTAGCAGCTCGAAGTCTGGATTTGTGTCCGGTTGATAGGAATAAGCTGGCCTCCTATCACATGGGACCTACATACCGGCGAAACGTGAGTGTACATTATTACACCTCTGCCTATTCCTTCGGGGAATATAGGCGTGATGGTTATGTTCTGAATGGCAATAGTCTAGCCTCCTATCACATGGGACCTCAACATACCGGCGAACTGTGAGTGTATATAGTACACTTCTGCTGAACCTTACGGGAAATATAGGCGCGCATATAGAGTTATGTATGTATGTTATGTATATTTACATCGAGAGTCCACCTTGAGTCCGGTTATAGGCAGTTACGACCTTGTTCGTGCTGGAGGGCCGCCGCACTCTATCCACAAAGATACCGATGACATTGTCTTCGAAACCGTAGACAGCTCTAGGTAAAATATTACAGTAGGAATACGTAAACATGAAAAAAAGCCGCTACGAATATATGCGAGAATTTCGAGTGATTACAAAATGATTTATGTGGGTATTTATAGTTTGATGATCTATTTTTATGTACTCTGCTCACGTGTTCGTACACGCTATGTTTAGGATTCCACTTTTAACATGAAAAATAGAAATAAATCGGGTTCTTCAGATCAATCTTCGATCTAAGGAGGTTGGTTTTCAGGAAAACTGATACCAGCCCATTGCTCGGCTTAGGCCTCCCTTCCAGACAGAGGTGATTAAGATTTTCCTATAGTCTACCACACACCACACAGATCTAGTGTGGGTCAACAGACCAGACTATGGCTTGAAACACCTTAGACCACTCCTATTAAACTTGTTGGTTTCGTCAAGATGTTATCCTTTACCGTTAAACAAAGTCATCTTTGAATACTGATCTGCATGACTCGAACTTGGACCACTATACATGGCAGATTGACACTGGGCTCGTCACTAGAATATCACTAATTATATTACATAGTTCATTAATCCTAAATGGCTAAATGCCTGAGTCAGGACCTCAATCCTGGGTTCGATACCCAGCTTCAACTAGGCGCCATCTAGTTTAAAAAAAATATACATTGACTTTTAAAAGTGTCTTTAAAAGATCTATATACTTGCAGAAATAATTATCATTTATCATTAAGAAAGTTCCAACCAACAAAGTTGCAACGGTTCTATAAAATTCTCACTAGCAGGTCGCAAAGGCTATTCATTATATGGGACCCGAAACAAACCACTGAACAGCTGTGAGTGTAAACACATCTCTGCCTGACTCCGTCGCGGAAATACAGGTATGATGGTATGTTTGGTTATAAATAAAGCAGGAAAATACCAAGAGTACTGTAACAGTTGTTCCTGCAGAAAATATCAATATCTTAAGATAAGACAGTTTTATTAACGCCTCTACTCATCAAGATTCATAACCAATCATTTCTATGTGATTTATAGTAATGTATAATAATGATGGCTTGCTAAATTCTTTATGGAGTGCTTTGGGGCTTTGCCCACTTCGATTAGGAAATGCTGAATGCATTGAAAGCGATATAATATTACAGCTTTCTATTCAATACGTATTATTTAATACATAAATGTATTTAAAAGACGATCGAAACGGATCGAATCGAATTGGCATCTGAATCGGAATCGGGAGCTGAATCGAATCGGGTCCAACACCATGGGTCGTGGGTACGGTTCCGCATGGAATAAATGTTTATCAACGTTAAAAATTACGTTTGTTTCTGTAGAAAGAGACAAGCCGCTGACCAATTATAACTAACCGCTCAACCAGCTGACTACTCCGGTACAGTGGACTACTCCAGAAAGAAAGAAATATGTTTATTTCGCCAAAGCAAAGGAAAACAGGTGGTGATTAGTAAGTCTATTATTGTTTTCCGGACCGACCAAATAGGGTTAAGGTTCACCTTCTATGGTTTCGATTCTTATCTCCTGGATCATGTTAATTATCAATTTAATAAGTAATTGCACACTCAAACCCAACAGATTTTGTAGTAGCACCATCAATTTGTTACTCACAAATTATTTATCTTATTCGTATCTTATAGAAATCAGATCCAATCTGTCAACATTTTGGGAGAGAAACAACCAATATACATATTTTATGTCTATGATATCATATCGTTTGAACTGGGCTCAAAAGAAAAAAAATCTAATAAATATTTATATTAGCATACCCATTGCTACTGGATAAATAATATTGGTAAAACACTAGTTACATGTTCCCTTTTTTTCATGATGTGTTGTACTTTCGCAGAAAACAGTAAACATTGCCAAGCAAATATCGCCGTATCAAGACAGAATGATGAATCATCTACACCCGTTAAAACCGATACGTACACAATAAAAAAACGTAAATGACGCTTTTGCTAATGACAACATTTTTTTTCAAAGCTTCTTATCTTATGGACCGTAGAAATATTTTCTTTTTATTTTTCACGCGAAAAGAATCCGTTCATTTTGCGTGGGTTACGGCGACAATGATAACTCAGCGAGTTCTCATCTCAATGGCGTGGCGGCAGTGGGCGGCGCGTGCGCAGCATCGCGTCGGCGTAGCGCCCGCCCACGACTGCATTAACACCTTTTAAGGACGTCTGAGATATTTTCTTCCTGAGCTTTGTATTTGTTACCATAGAAAGAAAAATATTATACAAACTTTTTTTGCATTATTTTGTGTACGGGTATAAAATACAGCTAATTAGGTTTTACCAACTGTCTATAAACTTCAATAGAAAGTTAGAATCAAAAATGAACAATCATGCTTTTTCTTTTCATTTGAATATAGGTACTTAACATATTTTCAGTGTGAGAGGAATTTATGAAAGTGTTTTAAACTTCTTTTATTTATGGTATCACTTAACATTTTACTTTACTTTGTTTATTTTGTATGGTTTTAATGTGTTATAATAAAATAAAATTGTCTCATTTATAATTTTAGTTGCTGTTAATTTACTTGGTTATAACACAGAATTGATTAATTTATTTATTAATTAAGTTTTAAATTGTATATATAAAAATATATTAAAATTTTAAATCTTTGTTAAATTGATACTCGATTCGAGACTCAAAGAGAGAACCGAATCAGAATAATTAATTAAAATTACCAACTAAATTCGTAGCTGTAGTAGTACTCAAATAGAATAATAGCTTTAAAGGCGAGTATACTACAAAATCTTTATTGAGTATACTACAAAATCTTTATATAGCACATAAGTGGGTACTACAACTTTTATATAAAACAAAAATATTTGAAGTTATCAGTCTAAAGCAAAAATATTTTTATTAAGTAGATATTTACGTAATTCGTAGACGACAAATCCCTTACTTTTATCAATAAAAATGCTATTTACTTAGTTCTATATATTTGATGAGAAACCAGAATTTTTAAATACTTAGGTAAATTTCTTAAAATTAAATGAATCAAATCATACTGCACTTACTAATGCAGTAAAAAGTAGAATCGGTGTACATTAGTATACCTCCGCCTAAACCTTCGGGGAATACAGGCTTGATGGTATGTTTATCAGTAGCACAATATATGCTAACAAAAATGATAATCGTATATTTTAATGATCTAAGTATATTTGGTATTAAATATATTTATGGTAAAAATACACCAGTAATATTAAACTCAGGTCACAGATAAATATTAATTATTTACATGTAACCTTTTCTATTTAGTCACAACAATAATTATATTTTTAAATGGCTAATCTGATGTTTTCTTTGTATTTAAAAAAATAATTATGAAATGTAATTAAATAAATATTTTGTATAAGTTCACACAAAGGTTGTTGAGTCAGATGGCTATTTCGTGTCGGTTGGTCATCGGGTGGCGGAGCGCTACGTACGAGATTTCCAGAAGGGCGCAGTTTCACGGCGCTATAAATACGTGGACTCAGCTTTCAGGAGTTCAGTCTAGCGGTGCTTTGTACAGCGCACTAACTCCTCATCTCCGCAGCCACACACATTCACATACACAACATGTCTCTGGAACGTCAAGTCCGCGCTAAGGTTAGAAAATATTAATACTCCATTAAATTCACTGTTTTTTCACTCAATCACAATCTCAAAAATCTTTAAATTCATATTAATTTAATATTTAAAACTATTTCTAAAAAATCTTTTCAGTGTCATAAAAACCAAAAAGATGTATAAAAATAAACAAAAATATTTTTTTATATCTACAGTTGGCTTCCAAGCGTAGCCCCGAGCAGGAGAAGGAAGCCCAGGAATGGATTGAAGCCATCCTTGGCGCTAAGTTCCCCCCTAGTGAAGCTTTCGAGGATGTCATCAAGGATGGCACCGTCCTCTGCCAGCTCATCAACAAGTTGAAGCCCGGCTCTGTCAACAAGATCAACACCTCTGGTGGACAGTTCAAGATGATGGAGAACATTACCAAGTAAGTGTTTCATTTTTTTAATAACTCGATTAGAATTTTCACACACACCACAAAGTTTTTATAATTATTGTAATTTTGGTACACTTTAATTGAGAACGTAAAAAAAAATTTATTGTAGCGTATGGTTCCGAATTAAAAAACACTTTATTTAGTGAATGCTATAATAATCTAAGTGACATTTCCGTATAAATTTAATCGAGAAAAGTTTCATTGTCTAAAAAGTTTTTGTTTCATTGTATTGAAATTATTAATGTATTTTTCCCTTTAGCTTCCAGGCGGCCATAAGAGCGTACGGTGTCCCCGACATCGACGTGTTCCAGACTGTCGACCTCTGGGAAAAGAAGGACATCGCTCAGGTCACCAACACACTGTTCGCCCTCGGCCGTGAGGTGAGCTTCCACAATATCACACATTATTATTGCCCAACATTGCCCATTTGAAAGCGCTTCAGCGCGTAACACAACAATTTACGAGATTCGAAATATAGAACATACGATTACGCAATGGATTTGAATACTCTTGTAAACATCGCGAATTTTATCGCACCGATTTTAACATCACAATAATGTAAAGTTTTATATCTCATAAACACACCATATATTATAAAAACGAACGGGTAGGATTAACGAAACAGAATTTAGAATTCGACAAGCATCGAATTATAGAATGTGTTTACAGATTGTTTGGTTTAAGATACGTTTAGAATTTAAGGAGATGGCGTCGTGCCAAGTTCAACTAAATTTTACGAGCATCTTGCAACATTACCTCAGTTTTCATAAATATCCAAGGTCGCGTTGTTTAGTTGAGGTCGAGTGCGGAATATTAGAATCTCTGCGTTTCTTCTCAGGCCTTTACTAAAGTATAACAAATGAGATGTTAAAAGACACAACAAATAAAAGTATTTTTCATTTGTCCACAGACATACAGGCACGCTGAATGGAACGGCCCCTACCTTGGCCCCAAGCCCGCTGATGAGTGCAAGCGTGACTTCTCCGATGAAGTCCTGAACGCCGGCAAGACTGTGATCGGTCTCCAGGCTGGCTCCAACAAGGGTGCCACCCAGGCGGGCCAGAACATGGGCGCCGGCCGCAAGATCCTGCTCGGCAAGTGAGCGCGTCGCCTCCATCCAGTGATATTATTTATTAAGATATTTTTGTACAAAACGAAGATGTAAATGGACGCTAATGTGAGACTGTTAGCCTTATGAATATCTAGTCAAGCGTGATGTGGATTTTAATCTGCTGTATGTAGCAATTTAGTACCTTGCAATATTTACTGTATACCTTGGGTTTTATTATACACTCCATGTAGCGCCACAATGATTTTGTACATAAGTGCCTAGATTTAAGTTATCTTATTTATTTCCATTTTATTATATCTTTTATAATAAAATTCAAAACAACTAATTTTATTTCATTATATGGTGTACTTGCTTACAACATAGATATACTTAGAGATAGAGCAAAGTATGTGAACTCTACTTGGCATGCACGATTGCACATACCTACAGATGCAATCCTGGAATGTACATGAGACTATAAATAAAAAATGCGCATAAGTAATTCCAAATAAGACAAACCTACAATGATACAAAAATGATACAATATTATGCTTTATGCCATATTAGTTAAAAACTTGTATCGAAAACAACAAATGTTCAATAAAATTTCAAAGATAGCTAGGTATATATATAAAAACGTAGCCAGTATCTCAGACATAGCGCTCCCATACTCGATCCTACTTAGACACCGTATCATTACATATATAACATATTATTTTCTTGTGAAAATGAAGCTCAACACGTTCACGTTATAATAATCAGGTCCGATGAACTGCACACTTCATAATATTTACAACACAAGGAAACTCTCTTCTTAATTGTAAGAAGATACACCTTCTTCGTCTGTAAGCCCAAAAGACTTAGGCAAAGGTGTACTAATGCACACTCACAATTCGCCAGTATGTTGAGGTCACCCGTGACTCCGAGCTGCTACAGAGAATTTCAGTTTACTGGCTTCCGGGAAGGTACCTACAACCATGTGCAGTTTTGAGAACAATTACTTACCAAACCATCAACTGCAACATCCTACCCCTGTGGCATTTTTTAGTATGGAAAGCCCTCTAGCATTCACCACAGGAACTAATATCGTCATATTAAAAAAGTGATAGATCGTCTCATGCTACTAGTTATTATGTAGTTATAAATTGTATTATTCGTTTCTGAAGGGGCAAAATCCAAAATAAAGATATTGCCTTATAACAGGCGGGAATGGAATAATGCATCGCGGAAGCAATACTTATAGTGCAAGTTGAATAGACATATTATAAGTAAATGGTGCCAAGGTTGACTAGGCAAAATACCCAACTGTACAGAATCCTTCCTCTGGTTGGACGGACGTCACGTCTTGCTTCTTCAGATGTTATGTTAGAATCAGCTCCCAGTGTAACCAGATGATACTAATAATATTGAAGTATATGTTTTTAATTTCAAATTAACAGCTTTTCACTAAATGCATAGGAAAGTAAAAAAAAATACACATCAATTTTTGAAATTGTTGCCTGTCTGTTAGTTCCGATTTTGACGGGACTTTCACTCGTAAATAGGTAGCTATTGTTTAGGGAGTAAATTAGGCTCTTTTTTTTTTATTGGATGAACACCAGTAATACCGTTGAGAACAGCTAGTTTTAAATAAAGTGACTAGCATAACTCCCATAACCAAACCCTAGTTACAGCTTAGCCACAAGCTTTTCGTCCCTTTATAAGTTACCACTTCGACAGAAATTACAGGACACGTAATTTAATTTGTTTTGCGTGACACGTTTGTTGTTGATTTTTTGGTAACATTCAAGGTAAGGAGTTGTATTACTAATGTATTCTCCTGTCTGGTAAAGGCAAACGGATTGATTGCCAAGTAAGGTGAATACTTACGAGAGTACATGGAGAGTACCTAATCCTAATAGCTAGATTAGATACTGTGCCTGCGTACTGGTCGTGATGAAGTTTGATAATATTTTACATTAGGAAAATATCTAGGAGCTGAAAATAGCTAGTTTTGTAAATTTCCTATAAAATGCGAGTGTTTGTTATTTTTTAATTAAATAATTACCTCTGCCCAGCAGTGGGACAAAGTGGGCTAGGAAAAAAAATCCTCCTTAGCTTAGTCGTATAGCAGCTACTCAGGGTTATTGGTTTTTTTCTGAAATTATCAGTACCAGGGGCGTGCACAGACATTTCATACCGGGTATGCACAACTAAAATAAAAAAACTTATAAGTGTGTAACTACTTAGTTTCAGCCTGTTTCGGTCGTAGACCACCATAGGTACCTACTCTTCCGCGCGGGTGGACGCGGTGCCATTCGCATGATGTTTGTTGCGACCATTAAGAATAGTATAAGAGATTTATAGGTACTAAAAACGCATAAATGATACATCCAAAGTGGCATTTGAAAGGGCCATGAGATATTTTTGTAAACAAAATGCAAGGGAAACTGTAAGATGTGTTTGTGTACACAATCTAATAACCAGATATAAATTAGGTATCATAAAAATGTATAAAAAATAAAGAGTAGTAGGTACCTATTACCTTTTGTTAGTTTAATTCAATCCGGGTACACACCTTCCCTTTGCAATCAATTTAACTTTTCCCCCAAAAGATAACGTCGAAAAAGCGGCATAGTTAATATAGTTATGTACATAAATAAACACACTCTTCACTAACACAGGGTCACACAGGTTAACTTTCAATTTTTACAATAAACTCACGAAATAATTATTTACACAATCACTTGCGCACAGAATAATAATCAAAAGTTCATTCAAAACAATAACAAACAATATGGCGTTAAAAAACTTTGCAATTGTTACGAAATAATACAATACTATACCTACAATTTATGTCAACCCTTTGCAATGAACAATTACGCGGTGCCTTTACGGCTTTTCAATTTGGTCGGGTTGCCAAATAAGCTATGCTTCCAAAACTCGCACACAGCTAAAAGTTTTGTTGTGTAGTACAGAGAAAAAGTGTGATTGTGTGCGTGAATTTGCAATTTTATTGTACTGCAAATAAGCAGAATTTTGCCTGCTTCTGCCACGGGTTCTAGGGGAGCCACTTGTGCGATGATTATTCGCGGCGGCGAGCTCGATCCAAATAGTTCCCAGAAAAATTTATAGATGGCGCGGAAACCAAATAAGATTATTGATTTTGATTATTCTTGATTAATTTTTAATAATGTTTGCTATTTATTATTTAGAAATTTAGACTCCAGGGTATGCAGTGCTTATTTGCATGTATGGACCGCACGCCACTGATCAGTACCAGCTCGAAGTTTGGACCACCAGCGAATGTACCTAGAATGTAAAGATGTACCTTCTGTACACCTCTGTCCCTCTAACCCTTCTTTTTATTCCTATAGCCAGTGTGATCGCGTGTAAGTCTAAAGTGAGTATACGGACTAATAGTTACATATATCTTTCTAAGAAAAACACTTCTTTTCGATTACCTAGCTCTACACGAACTTTATGTCTAGCAGCGCCTTGAAAACATATTGCTATCTAAAGTGACTAGTGCTGCCATCTATTGAGATGTGTGAACAACTTCTTGATTTCTTGAAGAATAAAATAATAGATTTTTTTTTGTCGCCTGCAGCCCCGTGACTCTTTTTTAATAAGAAAGGAATTCAACATCACATTCCATAATAATGGTGGTTTAAAATGGGCTATATAATAAATGTCCTTGTAGAAAGATATTACTTATGTTATTATGTATTCTTACATGATGCATTATACAACATTATGGAAAGCAAATAAATAATATGAATAATAAATATCAATACCTGATCGCTGAATAATGTAGACAGAGGATCCTATGCGGAGGAAACTTCATATATTATTATCCTAAATAGAGTCAATTTATAACTGATACTTGTTGGCTACGGCAGCTGCAGCTATCCGAAAAAGGTAGGTAACACAACCTTTCTAAATTACTTAATTTGAAAAGTCATGTAGATATAATTAGCGTGAACGAAACGATTTTTTCAATAAGACTTAGAATATTTTGGCTTCAGACTAATAAAGCACGTTAGTTGTGTATTATAATGTCATTGACCCCGTGCGCACTGGCAATCATGCTGTTTTTTTCGTCTAATGTTAGATTCACTGTGAATTGACGTTTGTTGAGATTCTACAAATAATTTTACAGTAAAAATGCCAGTGTTTAATACAGTGTCTAGAAATACAGTGGTAGTTATAGTGCTCAAATAAGTAAATACCCTAAAATAGATACAAAAGTGTGAAATAACGATTCGATGAATTTAAACATGGGAGATCGAAAGGTAATATTTTTTACATTAAACATTTAACTAAATGAATAGATGTTCACCGCGTTTATGTGGAACTTCTCAAAACTCTGGGAATTACCCAAAATAGTTCTATTTACACCGAGGTAAGAGTCCTACTTGCCTAATTTTAAACTAGGTCTTATAGTTTCTGAGATGTCGTGATAAATCAAATATCATCATATAATACCTATCGCTTTTATTAATTAAATTATGTATATGCATTTATTTTAAGCATACAAACATTACCTCTAACTTCACATGTAGGTAGTAAATAATCATTTATTGTAAAATTGCCTCCTCTACGATCTATCTAGGTAGGGCTTATTTATTCTTCAAATAATATATTGTCTCTATAATTGCTTAGAAGAAAAAGAGGAAGAAAAAAAGAGAAAATCTACACTGGGGGCTTCTCTTCTTCATCATATGAAAACAAGTAAGTAATATGATATTAAAATCAAGGTATATCTTTGAAAACAATATCAAAATTAGAGCGAGCACCTCGTGATACCATACATACTGCGTCGTTACAGTTACGACTAACGCCGCTACCACTAAAAATAGTTGTTCTAGACGAACGGCGCCACAACGAACGGCGGCCGCGTGCAAAAGCAATCATAACGGCTAACGAAAATAACGACCAACCAGCATCGTAACGGCGAACGAGGCCGCTTCAGCGAAACCTGAAAATAGGTGTTGGCCTGGTTCTCGATTTCGTTTATTAATAATACAGCGGAATACTGTTCGGTGAAGCCTCAGTCGGGTAGCGGCTGCGGAGCCTTCCGCACCGCTGTCTGCTTCTCCGGCGACCTGCCAGATGGCGCCAATGTGCGTCCAGAGTCTCTTAGTTTTATTAGGCTCCGTCAGATGGAGCTACTAACGTTAAGGGCTTAAGCGATCTATTTAGTTTACACCCTTTTACGACAGATAGAGCTACGAGGAACTAAAAGACTGAAAATATAATGGTGAGTTTTGTGTTACTTAATTTTTATATTCTGCGGTTTTTGTAACGTGTTTATATGCATAGCATATATGTAGGTAATTTGTTTTATTAATAATTATCACAGTTAATTTTCACTTTCAACCTACATATATGCAGTAACTCTATTACGTATCAAATCATAAGTACCATTATGAAATCAGTCAGCTATTATTAAAACTAGAACTCTATATTTAGGGAAGACAACCTAGGTTAGTATTTCTTGTATCTGTGTATCAATATCAGTGTAGGGAGAGACGTAAGTTTTAATACATAGATAGTCGTTGTCATACCGTAGGTCTACTGATAGGTTATTGATTTCAGCAATTCTGTAACAATCCTATTTTGTCTAAAGAGCAGGGCGGAGGCTGTACGTACATAATAAACAAATAATGTTATTATAAAGATTAATCTAGCCCCAGCTCAATTTTTATTATTATAAATATTTTCTCTTTGCCCTTAACAATTTAGGCATTTCCACCATTTGTATAATCAATCTTTGTTAGTTTTTCATCATCAATCAATTCATCTTCATCTTTCTCCATACTAAATATACCTACCGTAAATCTAGACAATCTAGTAACCATAGCAGGTAGTTCTGTCTGTTACATAAGGACCCACAGTCCCGGCTTGCAGGACCCCACGTTTATATAATACTAGCATTTCGCCAGTGGCTTCGTGCGTGGTCAGGGTATTTCTTATAGTTTTCTTGTTACGATGTAGCTGTCTAATGGAGAAAGAATTTTTCAAATCAGTCTAGTAGTTTCAGAGCCTATTCTGTGCAAACAAACAAACAATTATCTCTTTTCTCTTTATAATGTTAGTCTAATTATATAATTTACATTTTTTTACTTTCTAAATAAGGCTGTCTTATACCCTGATGGCCTAACGGCCCTGTTAGCAGAACACATAACATAAAGGAACTGGATATTCCTTGTTTCTATGAACGATTTTTCACAAATTGAATGTAGAGTCTCTTTATGTAAGTTGTCATTTGTTTGTAAATAATTGGATGTTTTATTTTCTCCGACTGCTCTGATGAATCCATGAGTTAATAATGTATGTATTTTATTACATTTAACCCTTAAAAAATCTGCGAAGAAATCTATTGTATAAATACTTATTACAACAGTGTATCTAATAAAACTAGTGATATAAAACAGGCATAATATTATAATATTTATTGTAGCATATCTGTTGCACTTATGTATATGACAACTAAACCAATGAGGTAGTGAGTGAGTCTATTGTGAAAGAATGGGCTGAAGCAAATGTATTCCAACATCAATTGGTTGTGTTCTCTTTGTTTTCGGTAATTCGGCTAAAATGTTCTCGGGCTGCGCTCAAGTAAACATTTATACGGTATTTATAGAATATTCGTGCAGCGGTTGAGTAATCTGTTTATGTTCGGGAGACGATACATATGTAATACAGAACAATAATGATTTCACCGACACAATTATTTATTCATGAGAATTAAATTACTTACTTACATATAAATTTAAAGCTCATGCTATAGCAATACATACATGCGCCGTCCTGAGCTCAAATTTAGAATCACTGACTTTTCGAAATCATGATTTTTCTTTGCCGGTGCACGGTGAAGGGAAATGTCGTGAGGAAATTCAAGGATTCGAGGAAAAATAACGTGCATTATAAACAATTTTTATTGCGCTTATATTGGCATGAGCTAGATTAACCAGTTGTACAGGTAACAGTGGGTTGATGATGATAGTAATGTCATCCTAATTGTAACGTAGAACAGTATTATAGGTAATAGGTTAGTAGTGTATATTTTCTTTCATAATATTTACATTAAACCCGCATCAATATGCTGATACTAGAATTGACTTCCAAAAACACGTAAGTTTAGTACTAAGTATTTAGGTAGACAAATTCTTTTCTGCACAGTATCTAGGGACTGAAATTCTTTTTTGCTAGTCTTTCTTCAAAATCTTAGTAGGTACCTAATTGTACTAAATTAAAACCAGTCTTCTTACTCGAACCATTAGACCACAGATGTCGTCAAACCGAAAATTACCGTGGAATTATTTATCTATCCGTATTTAATGTTCGTCTATTATAGTTTACATCCAAATAGGTATTTAAAGCACTTACCTGATTACCTTTAATTTTATGGTAGGTACCAACACACAGCCTTGTTACCGCAAATGAGAAGTCTAAAGCACAAATCACTCGGCCGGTTCCTCTAACAAATCAGTCAGTACTTAAGTAGATTTGATTTGTTTACCTACTAGAGATAGTGATAGCCTAACTATGATATGACTGTTGGACTGCCAAGTCCTAGGTCTGGAGTTTTAATCCAAACCGTTTTTTTCGAAATCATGTCCGTACCTACCTACGCGCTGAAACGGTCAAGAAAAACATCCTACCTGAGAGATTTTTTCGACGGCATTTAAAGTCTGCCAAACCGCACAAGTATTTCTTACAAAACATATACTTAATACACGCAACTTTCTACTTTCATACTGAAGTACATGATAGTTCGGATTATGTAACTAAATTGCTCGATTAAACCTAGTAGAATGAGGTATTTATGTAACGTTAAGAACATAAGTATTGTAAAAGGGTATAAATAAAACACGGTATCTGGCTTAATCATTTTAAATATAGAAACGGAGGATACTTACGTATTATATTACCGAGTTCCTTTTATAAAACAGCGACAGAATTAGCCGCTATTGCCGTTAAACCTCTTTTTGGAGCCGGGTACAAGGAAAGGTATAGATATAGATATAAAAACCGGGTATAGTAGTGATCAGACTTCATATCCAATAAACATAGTTTTAGACTATATGTTAACTCTGGCTCAAAAATAGGCTTGAATTTTTTGAAGCTATACTCAGTGGATATAAAATTAATAAACTAGCTTTAAACATAATATAAAAAAATGTCGATCTCGAAAGCATTGCAAAATCTTGTTATGAATAAACAGTTTAGCAAAAGTGCATGAATCGCCTACCTGGCGAGCATAATGAAATCATCTGCAAGAGTATGTAACTTATTGTTGGCTCGGTTTCCAACGCAAATACTTTAGCTATTCGTCTAATGGTTAACTCAAATTTTGGACATGACGCACTCGGCAGGCATCCAGCTGCGTCACCCAGGTACTGTCAACGAACCCGTCTGGGTTGCGGTGGACCAATCATACCAGTCTGATAACTTTCCACGACACCTCCCTGAAAGCAAATCTAAAATATGTCATGATTACAACATCGGAAAATTCCGGATGGATTGAGCGCTATTCAGTTTTATTGAGTGGTCTATTTTGACCGAAATAAACTGATCGACCAAAAGTGGATGTTCCATAACTGCTGTTGAATAACTGAAGTAGAATTTTATTACACACTACATAACATAATGACTGCATTATATTATGTAGTTAGTGTGTATGTATGTTGGTATAAATTCAATAACTCAGTAAATAAATAGACCTTTTCAAGAAATAATAAGGACCCTCAGCATCTTTGATACGTTGTTACACAGCAGCAGTAGACTGCAGTATACTTTCACACTTGCAATATTGTAATGGGGAATTGACTTTTATAAGTTTTAATTAGACTACTCTCTTACAAAATTACGCGATGAATGCTTTAATCTGGATTTTCCGAGAAACGAACGGACTCCAGTGGCGGGCCACCGCCGCCTGCGCATGCTGTCGACGGAAATAGAGTCGGTTGGTAGGCACGTCCCATGGTGCGCCCGCGTCCGTCGCGTCGCGCTACTTAGACGATGCAGGAAACATGCTTTTTATTTTCTTTTCCACTCTCATTCTAACCGAGAATTCTAAAAGTCGGTTAATGCTCTCCTATTATGTTACCGCATTCCCGCAAAATGGTAATTTTGGCCTACCAACAGAAATAAAAACCATAAATTATTAACATTAAAATGTATCCTTAATGGACAGTAAAATAAAACTAGTGTCTTATATTTTATTATGAAGATTGCAACAAGCAGGAAATTGTTGATGTACCTATATTCTATTCTCGTAGATTAGTAGACAAAAATAGCGGGTTTATTAGGTGTAAAATTCTGTAGCAGCGCATAGCAACGTCTTCATGTAAAGAAAATTATTATGGTGGGCTACTTCTGGCTTATAAACAGATAAATTCCATAGTAAGGAGTTTATACATCCTCACATACTTAATATTTCCTTTAATTTTATTTATGTTGTCAACAGACTTTGTTCACACGCACTTACCTAAAATACGTTTTCTGATATTATGATTACTTTTAATTTAAATTGGTCTATTAGAATATATTTTTTAATTATATAAATTGGCAGTTTCACCTTGAAAAAGGTTGAAAAATGTTAGTTACAAAAAACATAACACATGCTATTATAAAATGCGGTTTATAAATAAAAAGTAATTTGAAAGATTGTACGACATTTTAACGTGCCAACTACATACGTAAGTCCTATTTTATAGGTGGGTAGTACATAAAACTTTTTCTATATTTAATGAATCTGATGTTTGATCTTGAAAATAGTGTGTGCTCATGCCTTTTCATCTGTAACACTGCATCTGCCAAGTAGGTTATTATTCTAGTTCGCTAAAAGAAATTTATGCGTCCGCGCATAATAAATTACAGTGTTGACATTGAAAAAAAGGTTGTAATGTACAATTTTTTTAACGAAAGTAGCTTTAATTGAATAAGTTTACTCATAAACATTTGATCAACTTTGATTGATAGCTTAATTTTTAAGCCTTATCTTTTTAAGCTTAATCAAGTCTAATTTTTCAATCCTAATTATTACGTAGGCACTTATAATTTGCAGGTAAGTAGTTACATGCAAGTTATATAGTCACTCTTTTTAGTCTTCATATATAAAAAAACAATAATTGTAACATAACATTATTAGTTACTTAAAGTTAACTACGTACTACGATTTCACTATGTTGCAGGCATTCGCATTCTGATATTTTAATATTCTTTTTAGCACAATATAAATGCAGCACATTAAATAAAAATATTTACTATTAATTGTTTATTTGTTACCTAAACCTAACATACTAAAAAAAGGAAAATTTTCGCATTGCTTTCGTAAAAATATTTTCACTTTTAATTACTTATTACTATTAACTCATTACCAATCTTTGAACATAGATACGGAAGTGTAGGCGTCCTTTATATGGAAATAATCTTAGTTCTATACTATGTCATAGCCTCTGACTCTTTCAATATAATCAATAAATATAAATGTTTAACCCGATGTTCTAAATAGTATGACCTTCTCCATTTCTGGTATATACCTATGCCCGTTATGGAATGAAACTGTTGGTTCCTTCATCAGTGGCATGTGGGTACATCAAAACAATGAACTGCTACGAATATTCGTTTAACCTAAAATTGAAAAGAAATGCCATTTTCATAACATCATTAAATCATATAATTATAATTTTCAAAATACGGTCACTGATTCACACGGGTAAGGGTACAAAAAATCTGTTTATTAACACTGTAGGTAAGCGATTATTTTAAAGCAATTCTAAATCGTCTGGAATTGAAAAGAAATATCAAATCATCAAAAAAATTACAAACAACTAGTACAAAAGATATTTTCAACCAATTCAAAGCAAAATCAAGGCGCAGAATATGATATGAATATTAGAAAATAAATAAGAAAAGTAGAGATGTCTATCTCTACTTTTTTTTAAGTAGAATTAGCTTTCCTTAGTCAATCTTTTCATCTTTTGTAATTTGGAATATATACTTTAAATAATATGGACTTTGAATGAAAGTGAATATACTTACTAGACAAATGAATGCGTTGTTTATTGTTTCACACAATTAATTGACATAAAACTCATTTGCCGGTATTAAATCTTTTAAACGATAGTTAACGGATCCTCAAAGAGTATATAATAAATCAATGTTTAATGGACTAACATTACTCAACGTTTAACATTAGCAGAAAAATAGTAAAGAAAAGGTATATTAAACAAATAGATCAATGAATTGTGTTATATTACGATGTGCCGATAAAAATGTAAGAAATTACATAAGCACGCAACATATGCAACTGGCGTCTTAAACGCGATCTCTCGCGCACAAACAGACTGATTATTAAGATTGTGTTTCAGTAGAAGTTACGTCTAAAACTGTTCGTACCTATGAAATTTTGTTATTGCGTGGGAGTGCGGCTACCCACGGCAGCAGCATGAGTAATGCTCTGGCCTGAGATGAGTTCTGTTGCGTGAGTAACACGCGAGATGCTTGCTGTTACCATTTTATTTTAGCGTCGGCCCACACGCTCCATGGAGAGCCACCACACCTGCCGCCGCCGATTGACTCATACACACCTGAATGTTATACAATACCGAATTCATAACATTCCCAGTTTCCCACATATAAAAACTTTCCGATTCTGATCTATATGCATATATGACCGCATTCGTATTATACGATAACATTGCGTCGGCAACATTCAAAGCACAAAGATTGCGATCGATCATTGTCAGAAACTGTTTCAGGTGATGATAGAATAGTGGTTTAACTGCAACTTTGGAGAAACACAAGTGTAGATAGCTTATTCTGGAAAAATGAGTAATAATTCCATACGATTGCCTACTTTTCTGACTAATTACTTAAATGAACAAAGGGGTACTTATGTACCTACCTATTACATCAATTGGGCAATATACGCCATTATCATCTGTCATTATAAATGTTATGAGGTAATTATGTTTGACAGGTGTTTTCAAACTCACTCGATAAACTATCACGAGTCACAAAGGGGTGCGATCGAGATATGGACAGGTTTGAATGCGTGCCAACGAAAAAAAATTCACGTCATTTTTCGAAGACCATTTCACGGCCATAAAATTTATGTCGCTCATGATAAAATTCAGTGCAAAAATAGCGATGTTCTCATACTCACGTTTGAAATATTAAATAACTCTGTGCCTGCGTCAAACCACTTGAAATGAAAAGCTTTCTTCTGCGTAGGCAAAATAGATAGATCCGCAATACAAGATAATAATTATGATACGATTATGAATAGTTAATTAATATTATAGTATGTTGGCGTCCACTGTACTGCCTACCCCTATCGTACGTCCAGCCGTGGACGAATGCAGTTTGATGATGTGTATGTATGGTATGTTGGTCGTAGAACAGTCATATCATAGATTCTATGACGTCATTTTACTTACAAACAGTCGACATACGGTCGTTCGCAATGCGCTGACCCTCATCATATATGGACAAGACCATGAGCGAAACATAGCCGACCTCTTTACTTTTATTGTTAGCTAGATACGAGTAATAAGTATCCAGTTACTGTTTAGCAGAAAATGAGTTATTATGACATTATGGGCCTGTTTTACAACCCTGGATAGCCGCTAACCGGCGGATAGATTATAAAATGGAACAAAATTTGTATGAAATTATCTGCCAAGTAAAATAACGGCATGGTGACCTTACAAAGGGGTGGTGAAACAGGCCTTAAATTTTTTAACAATAAGCTGGCGTAATGTGCGTGTACAAAGGTAAGACCAATAGAAATTTATATTCAAAGCTCTTCAAAAGTTAGATAGAATCAGAGTTTGAATTTAGTGATGTATGATGGCACACCATCAGTAGCATTGTTTGGTCATCTTTAATACCAATAAAGTACATAAGTAGATACCTCAACAACAGTTCAACTAATAAAAGCTAGAATGTACTTAATTGTAGTCCAATTCCGATCTTTATATTTGAACTCGTCTTGGCCATGAATGGAGGATTCACTGAAGAGAAAACACGAGAAGTAACGCAGTTAAATTCTTAGAATCTTAAAGTCCATACAAACTTATATAGCTTCACGCCTGTTTCCCATAGGGTTAGGCAGAGACTATAGATTTCCACTTGCTACGATCCTGGTACACCATGCCGCTTCATTTATGCTCATCATCATGTACCCCGTGCATGCTCGTCGATCGCTCTTAACCTTGCCTTTTTTGAGAACATCCGCAATTTGGTTGTGGTACCTACGTTTACTGAGGTCGACCCCTTCCAACTCTTCCATTGGTGCTTGCCGTGTTAGTGACTCTAGTAGGTACTCTATTATTAACAGTTCAGCTCTTTTCCTTGCTATGTAGGTATCCTATACCTTTGGTTAATATCTGTAACTCTGTAGCAGCTGTTCCATTGCTGGGTGTCTGGATTTGTGCCCGGTTGATGACAATAGGCTAGCTCCGTTTTACTTGGTAACTAAAAACGTAAAAATCTTGTCTTTTACATAAGTCTAAGTCGTTCACACTCATAACGAGTTGTTTACTGTATTACATCAAGAAGACGAAAAGTTTGTTGATGTTTAGCTACAAATATTGTACAATGACAACCACAAACAATGAAACGATAGATATCCCCAAATGATGTCATAATCTAAAACAATACATGTTCATTAACACGTGAGGATTAAATCATTGCACTGCAATAAGTTTAATTTTGAGCGAAGTTATTTTTATTAAAAAATATTAATAGATGGGCAGGTGCGAGTGCAAGTTGGCAAGAGCAGTATTATGCCACAATGTGACACGGTACTGGACTAATTGTAAACATAATAAGCTGTAGGTATATTTGTTGTTATTTCTGTCGCTATGAGTCCGCGGTAAGGGTGCGCCGAGACTCTCCGAGACTCACCGCGATGTTCTCTCCATCTGTTTACACTTCAATATTAGCACTTTGTGCGTTCGCGCGGCCCTTGTTCATTGCCGACGTGATTATGGACAGATGTTGCTTGCCAAAATCATGATTCACAATATTGTATATTTATGCCCAATGATGCCCGATTCGGAATGCACCAACGGGTTCATATATCATTCACATAGCACCCAAGTATTTCCGTCTATTGCTTTATTATACCGGACAGGTGCTAGGAAAATAGGCACGGATTCCTTCCTACTTACTAATCTTTACTAGTTGTTTGGGTAAAAAATATCTGGTTTTAAGATTTTTAATGCATTATATTAATAGTGACAGTACCTATCTTTACTCCAGTATTTTATTGAAGTTAATAAACCTTTATACGCCGATGTAATTTTGAGCTTTTGTTTTGCATAACAAGTAGTTATGCAATTCATGCATCACCATTCAGAATCTGAGCAGGAGCAATCAAACATTTTGTAGTGATGCATTATTTGAGCTTGTTATTTCTTATATTTATGAGACAATGATGTCAAGACTCACAGCAAAATATAAATATATAGAGCCACACTATGCAAAATATTAGGTTTCAGTCGTTTCCGGTGACGGAATTCAAAAATAGAGTGGATACCGCCACTGACTAGACTATATTTTTGGGATAATGCTCAAACTATTATTCTGTTCGAAAATATATTGCACTACTCACACACTAAAAACACTTACAGGTACAGTGCTAATAGAATAATGTTCCTAATTGGTAGGCGGTGACCATAATCTGTCTAAGTCAAACGCTTTTGTATAAGGCTGAGCACAGAACTGTTTGTGCTTTCTACATAATCCTATACCTAGCTACTATTGATAGGTACGTGTTAGGCAACGGCCTGGCACTCTGTCATAACTTTTTGCAATTAATCAACTATTAACTCATCACGTTTTATTTATGCCAAGCTTTGATTTAAAGTGTTTCGACACTGGAGATGGAGGATGATAGGATGTAATATTTAATTAAGGGAGGATGTCAATAGAAGTCTTGGATCGATTCCCGGGTAGGGCATGGTGTTGTTTGGTTTTTGTGTGAAATTCCAAGTAGCAGCTTGAACCCGAATTGAGCCCGGTTGATGGCAATAATCTCACGCTATTAGGTACTTACAATGGGACCTAAACATACCCGAGAATTGTGGGTGTACATTAGTACATACACCTCTTACTAACCCTTTGGGGAAACAGTGATGGTAGGTATTTTTATGTATTATATTTGACTGTCCAAAGTAAGATAACCGTATCGTAGATGCTTCTTCTCTACATATATATTTAATTTATCAATATTTTCGAGGACTTCCAGCAGCCAACAATATAAAATTTATATTAATGTAGGTTAAACAATTAAAATAATATGAGCATAGCAAACTTTAGCACGATCTGTGGGCGGATTCGTAAATTATACTTATTATAATATCATTTACAAAATTTATTATAAAATTATAGGGAATTAGTTTAGTTGCCGAACTGTATGCCACTTACAACTCCGTAATCAATTTCTTAGCGACTCGGAGATCCTGATTTAATGATAATAAGATAACTTGAGAAATTAGAAACTCCATTTCTAGCATAGCGGGATATGTCACAATTCAATTGCAATTTGCGACTCCGTGTGTAAGTGCCTCTGTTTAAACTTAGAAAACATTCATCTGTTTGACCGTTATCTTTCTTAATAAAATTTGGAAAAATACAAAGAAAAGGATGCGAGTGGAACCGTTAGCAACAGTTTGTTCAATGTAAAAACTTCTAGTTAAACAGTAGGTACCTAAACATCGTTTCGAGAAAACTTTTTCAAAACAGCACTCATTACAAGTAGTTAAGAACGATCAATAACTGTATCGTAATCAGTTAGACACAAACAGAAATTTTCGTTATAGGTATTATTCAGCTGTTTGCATTAGGTTTGAAAATATACTGTTATAACGCGCAAAACGTATAGGTAGGTACAGCTTACTCAAAAGTAACCCGTGCCTAGCGGTAGGGCAGATAATGAGTTGATGGTTGATGATGATTGTAGGTAATAACATCTGTTTGTCAGCGTTCAATAGGACCATGTTGTCTACGCGTGTTTTGAAGTGATGCTATCGATGCAACTAATACTGTCACCCTTTGATGTTTTGTCACCTATGAGTAATGAACGTAAATACTCACGTGACTTTCTTTGACACTGACGAAAATAATATGATTGATGAATGAATGATTCCTATATTTACGGAACATGGCCCTCCTAATAGAAATAACACTTATAATAATATTACCGTTGCCAAGATTTATTTATTTTATTGTGAGCAATGACGGAATTATTCAAATACATAAGTACGTATATGTATGTATATTTCTTCATGATACATAACATGTTGATCATGGAGTTTTCCAAATCAAATATATTTAAAATCGCAATTTATTGTAATTTCAGTGTGAAATATACATTTATAAAGCACTTCGGGTAATTTGGACATAACTAATCCCTTAAATCGGCTAAATCCGTCAGATATACTTATTACTGATATTGATCGAATTCAATAAAATGTTTAATGAATTACCAAAATATCTGTAAAATATGATGTATGTACTTATGTGAAATAGGTAGGTAACTAGGTACATAAAACATAACTAAATATTTTATAGTACTAGGACAATTTTTTTAGAACTCTAAACAATCTAAAGGTCTTTCATGGGCACTGAAATATGGACTCAAGCCGTTATCGGCTATTATGTAATTATATGAAGTATAATAATAATTTTAATGTTCTAAAGGAATTTAGATTTATTAAAAAAAATAGGTGAAAAAGACGATTTATGTTGTTCGTATTACAAAAACTTATATTCTGTAAATATTGCTAATTGTTTGTCCATATCACGTCAAATTCCTTAGAAAGCCGTCAAAGCCTTCGGGTAAGATGGAAGAATTCTTTCTACATTCAAGAAAGAATTCTTCCATCTTAACTTTTGACAAAACTGATAAAAAAAATGCACAAGTATTAGGCGCGTAATTAGACTAGTTACGTCTGATAACTATGTTAATTAATATTTTGTAGAGCATGGAAAATGTAACTAATTCCATGTGATTCTTAAGATGATAAGGATTGAAGAGGGAAGTGAGGAGGGGAATTCCTGAGGGTTGTGCGTGACGTAGCTCAGGGTAGGCGAAGGCGGTAGCGAGGGCGGTTGCTGCCGTCCCCCCCACTGGGGCCGTGTGCAACTCGCGCATAGACTACGGTTGTCCGCTGCCCTCGCGCATCATTCGAACATTGCGCACCGCAGTCTCGGCATCTACGCCCTGAACTGTATACGCGTCCGGGAGCTTCATCCCGCAGCGACTTCGACGAACAGGTCCTTATTCCAGTGAAAGTGACATCTAACCTACTATTATTGCATAATATAACCTAACCGCGAGTGAAACATAGTAGTTTTCCTATGTGAACTATTATTAGAGTTGCATCGGCACGCTCCAGCGACGTAACTTTACCTGAACGCCCCAAATTAGGAGCGCAGCCGCATCGGCCCACGCCGCCCGCCCTTCGTTCCATATTTCACCGCATTCTTTATACCGAGCGTTTGCTGCATTCGCAGGAAGCCCGCGCGGCAAATATATCGTCCAATATACGTGCTTGTTGAGCAATAAAGTGTCAGTTCAGATGAGATTGAAGTGGTGCAGGCGACTTGGAGTACGGCCAACGACTGTTGCATTTAGAATAAAATTTGACAACGAATCCAAAAAATGTTTTAACGTGTTATCAAGATGTGTATAGAATTGTGTCAAGTGGATCTTAAAGCACAAGAGAGGATTTATAGTGTACTATAAAGTGTGATGGGATTTTAACATCTGTGAAGCTAACTTCCAAGTCGCCTACACCTGGTCCCTGGCCCTAGTTACCTTGGTTTAACTGACGTATTGTTTGAAATACAAATGTTTTGTTTCAGGATAAGTTAAGCGAGCACAATGCCTTTCAAACCAGCAGATAACCCTAAGTGCCCAAAATGCGGCAAATCAGTATACGCAGCCGAAGAGAGAGTCGCCGGAGGACTCAAATGGCACAAAATGTGCTTCAAGTGCGGTAAGTTATTCAACATACCTAATGTCTCTAAATTTTCTGAAACAACAAAGTTCACATAGTTACAACCTAGGTTCGCTAGGTAAAAGAACTGATCTTTTAGTCTAAAACTGCACATCGAAACGATTTTGAAAAAGTTTTAGCGAAGACCCACGGTGCGAGGAGAAGGCATCACACATTTACTTAAATTTGTTCTTTAACATATTAAAATAACAATTTACATGCATTTGGCGTAGAAAGACTGCAAGGGCCTGATTCACCACAAATAATATAGCCGCTAACAAAATAAAAAATTGGAACAAAATTTGTATGAAATTATCTGCCAAGTAAATATATAAAGGGAACTTATTGCGGGGTAATAGCGGAGTGGTGAAAGTGGCCCTAAGACTTCTATCTACCTGGGTAAAAGGACTAAAAGACTAAAAGGAGTTCAAGTTCGGGTTAGAAACGATCTAAGGCAGACAGACAAGAACATTAATAATTTTGCATTTTGAGCATTTTTATGAATAAAGCTGAATAAACAGGAAAGTTTAGATAACTCACAATTTTGCATTTCCTAAGTGTATCATTTACTATTGACCGCTCTAGTATTTAAACATAGGTACTCGTATATAGTATTCAAACGTATAGTATACCTGATAAGGCATATTTTTTATTCTAAATTGTTCTAAGTATATTATGTGGGCTCGGTTTGGAGCAGCAACTGCAGGGATTAATTAGGATTAGGGGTTGATGCTACAGCCATGGGTTCGATTCCTGCACGAAAAATATTTCTGGCCATCTGTCATAACTGTTTAGTCTTTTTTAGTGTTCGTCTGTAATCGAACTCAAGGCTCAACCAAAAGTTAAAGTTTTATTAGTTTCGTTACGGTTACAATAAAAAAAACACCATCATCATTAACCCAATAAATGTCCCACTGCTGGGCACGCGACTCCTATCAATAAACGAGAGGGGTTAGGCTTAAGACAACCACGGTGGCCTAGTGCCGGTTTGCAGACTTCACACACCGGTGAGAAAATCTCTCAGGCATGCAGGTTTCCTCGCGATGTTTTCTTTCACCCTGAGTGATAAATCCTTGATATTAAAGTCGAAACCTACGACATAGTTATTAGTAATCCAGCGGTCATACCCTGGGCAACAACAACAACAACATAGCGAAATTGGTCGATTATCAGCCTGAATGATGTCAAATTTCGATCTCTAGTAAGGAAAATAATCGAGAGATAGGTAGATTATTAATTTTGGCTGTAGAGTGATTGAACTAGGTCGTTTGTTTGTAGAATAGTAGTCCACACCCGAAGCTGTTCAAGTTCAGTCATAATTATTTTGTTTACAAAAAGTGTTTACATACAAAACGAGCAATGTTGACTCACGTAAAATATTGGTAAAACAATGATGAATTACTTTGGCTAGTGATGGCATACGTCTCAAACATGATGTAGGTACCAATATCTACACGAAACATAAATACTAGGTACTCGCAACTGTTTGTGTTATGAAGGCAAAGCCAGTTAATTAATGACTACATGCTACCCTTTAGGAAATGGAATAAATGTTACCTTTACGTTTTCTTCCCCACTGGACGTTAGCATAGCTCTCCTAATTTCATCAAAGACGAAGTTTTAGCAGTAAGATAGTGAAAATCAGACTAGTTCACAGATTAATTATTATTTAGATACAATAGGCTCTCCCCCTATTACATGGGACCTAAACATACCGCGGACCTGTGTGTAGATAGTTCAGATCTGCCTCACCCTTCGGTAAATACAGGCATGATGGTATGTTATGTTAATTATTAATATTTATAGTTTACCACTTTTATTGTTTCGGTCCTGAGGATGTCGGCCATCGCAAAAACTTTTTCAAATGTTTTCGTTTTGAATCAGTGAGGTAGCTACATAGCGTAATAAAATCTATTACACAATGGCGTTACTAAGCAATAGGTAGGTACTACCTTTTTTAATGCGGAAAATCGTCATGGGTCCCTGCCACCTGGTGAGGCAGCAGGATAACCTTTTGAAATTTTAATATTTTATGAGATTGTATATTGTTGAATAATATACTTATTTACAAACGGCATTAGCTTAACAATCTATAATACTTAAAGCCCATAAAAAAGTTCTTGATTAAAGTACCTACCTAAATAAAAAGTCATACCCACCTATGGTGATCTCCAGATCTCCAGACTTACTGATAACTACCTAATTTAATTTCCTACATAATTTACTTTAATTTACCCAGGCCTGTGCCAGAAGTTGTTGGACTCCACCAACTGCTCAGAACACGAAGGTGAACTGTTCTGCAAAATGTGCCACGGACGCAAATTCGGACCAAAAGGCTACGGCTTCGGTGGTGGTGCTGGGTGCCTGTCCATGGACTCTGGTGACCACCTGAAAGCTGAGAATACGTAAGTACCAACCCTCTTAGTACTCCCGCCGCCCGCGCCACTGAGGGTCTTTCCTTATCTATGGTCGCAACGACGACCGGCCTGCGGGCCCGTGCGTAACAACATTAACCGCGTGTACATAAACTCATACTATACAGTAGAAAGCGCGCGCTGGCTGTACATTACGCGCCGCCTGACACGTGCATGACCAGTCTCCGTTTATGTCGCAACAGGAATTGAGCGAGCAGCCGTCCAGCAGAACTTGCGGGTCGCCGACACACAAACATCTCGGCACACCAGCGACGCCTCGCGAACGCACGCCATACTATACTTTAAAATTACTCTAGTTAGGATTATTTATTCGCTATCGCTTAATTTAATTTGTTCATCGGTATTATTTATTATTTATAAAAAAATCAAATAAAATAGTCGACTACCAACCCTGAGTTAGTAATATTTACGTGAGCGCGGTCGAGGCGTGCGCGCGCCTGCGATGCTGCAGACGGGCGCGCGCCGGCTCGAGCGCGCTCCTGTCCTGACAATCCCTTCCCCAACGGGGCGTACCCCAACACGAAGGAGCCACGGTGAGAAACCAATATGTAGCCTTGGCTTAGCAACGCTCCAGACGCACCTAGATGGCATGCAACGAGACTATCTTATGTTTATTAACTTTCCTCGCTACTTATACTCTGTCTAACCCTCAGCTAACGCTTCCGTCTAAGCTTTGACTGATAGTAATACATGTGATGGGATAAGGAAAGCGCCCTCTATGTCGATATGTTATTTAGTGCTATAGCGAGACCGATGCGGAGCGGGCGGCCGGGAGCCCTTACCTTCTCCCATTACGGCGGAGGTGCGCCGCCGGCATCTACTGCTTTAGCCGCAATCCGTTTGGCCGATACTAGAACGTAGGGGCAGACGGATTCTTCCGGTGCCTGAGAGGCTTTTAACTACTCTTCTGTCACCTGTTGCTTGATCTGAACGTTATTGAACATTGATTGATATGTGGCATGTGTACAGGGGCGTAAGGACGAACGGAGCTTGTCTGGAGCCACGTGTAATCGCGAAGGCGCCTCCCGGTCAGGGGTGTCCACGATGTGGTGGCTACGTTTATGCTGCCGAGCAGATGTTAGCTAGAGGACGGGTAAGATTCCGTAAATCTACGAAAACAAGTTCTATGAACTCTTTAACTTTCTTTAACCAATGAACAATTCCATATACATTTACCAAGAGCTTTCGCTGCTTGTAGTGCTATTTTTAGTCAAAATCCACATTGTATACACTATTCTTTCTATCCTAATACATAAGTACAGATAACCATGCAAGTATAACAACTTGATAAAAATATTGTGCTGTAGGGCTATCACAGGCGATGCTTCAAATGCTTAAATTGCAACAGGACCCTTGATTCAATGATGCATTGTGATGGGCCAGATGGCGACATTTACTGTAGAGGTATCTGAATTACTCATTACCAAGTGTCGATTAAATGTCTTTCCATAAATATGTTTGTGCCTTAACATCATGTATCACTGTAATAACGCGAGTGATCCTCTGCGCCAGTATGTTCCCTGCATGCCCTGACGTGTCCTCACTATTCACTGTATGTCCAGGGATGGCACAAGGAGTGCTTCAAATGCGGTGACTGTTTAAAACGGCTGGACTCCACAAACTGTTGCGAGGGCCCAGACAAAGACATTTACTGCAAAGGTTTGTTTTTATTCTCCACATTTCCCACACTTTTCCTTTATCTTTTTCTAATAATTTACTTAAAAATATCATTAAAAAAAATCCTAGCCCACATACTATTAAATAAGTAATGTAAAACTATTAACTTAAATGCATGTTATTTTTCCCCTTTTCTTTTTCGTGGTTTTAATTAAATGTTTTTCTCTGTAGTATGTTATGGGAAGAAGTTTGGTCCTAAGGGATATGGTTACGGAAAAGGAGCTGGTGTCTTGCAGAGTGACCCTTACGCCAATGGGTAAGAACCGCTTGTGGATCGGACGTGTGACTTATCTGGCGAGGGCACAGCTTTTGACACAATACAATGTACAAAATAGACATACAAACATAAAATGTTTGAGCGTGGATCGCTGTGTGCTCTTCAGATTTAATAACGCTTATTTGCTTTTGCTGTAGGATGCTACGCACAAAGATTTGGTCCCAGAGGTATAGGACATGGGGGAATGTCAAGCCTGGGTCTTATGTGTGATATAAAGGACTTGGAATGGCAAAGGTATTATACCTAATTATTGAAGTTTCATCAAGACCCTTACGGATCCCGGACGACGGTCTATAGGACTGTAAACTCCCATTTTCATTCATAAATTAACCACCTCATCTAACATTGTGCCAATTTGCTTATAGACTGCTTTAGCAAATAGTTTTAATTGTTATCCCGTGTTAGAGAAATCATAGTAACATTAATTACTGCTAACATAACATTACGGTAACGTTTCACTTGACGCAAGATATTTTCGCCCGAAGTTTCTGTAACATTACGTATACTTCTCAGGTTACATGACAGGTTTAGGTTATTTCCATCGCATAGTCACTTTCATAAAAACAGCTTATAATACAAACAAGTGATGGCAACGTGCCAATGCGAAAATAGAATGCGCTCTCCGCTCTCGATCGGACTAATTTTAATATCGGCGAGACTGGCCACGCGTTTTGGGCTTACAACATGTAAACTGAGGCAGATTCGCTTTCATCATCAGGTCACAAAATATGTAAAACTATGACATAAGTCTTTTTATGATTTAATAGGAGTATGTTAGTTCTGAAATTTAATAAACATATAACATACCATCACGCCTTTAATCCCCGAAGGGTTAGGCAGAGGTGTATTAATGTACACCCACAGTTCGCCGGTATGTTGGGTCCTATGTAATAGGGGGCGAGCCTATTGCGATCAACCGGGCACAAGCCCAGACTCCGAGCTGTTACTGGAAATTTCACAAAAAAACAACAACACACTGCTCTAACCGGGAATCGAACCTGTATCGTAGCGGTCGCGCTTGACCACTAGACCAACGAGGCAGTCGGTGATGATTAAGTATATATTATAGCAATATTTAGTTTAGCCTACCTAACCTAACCTACCTTTATATAATGTAATGAGAAATCATAACTATTTATTAATAGGTAAATAAGGTACATATTTATTTATCCGTGGGATCAGTAGCGCGAATGCCTAGTTAGGTAATAAGTAGGTACAGTTCTCGCCAAACTTATTTTCCGGGTTGAAGTTGGCACGAGCTAACCTTAACCCGGCCGTAAAAATCGGAGAAAGAAAAATATTGGATTAGAATAATTTAAAACGACAGATTACGACTTGAGCTTTCGTTTTTATTTATTACAATCTAATATTTTTCTTTCTCCGATTTTTACGGTTCAACCCGGACAATAAGTTTGGCGAGAACTGTAGGTAGGTAAGTATAGATAATCATACGTTTTTCCGATGAGGGACTTATACAAAATACTTTCTCATGCCATTATAATAATTCACTTCATCATACTTGTAACATCTAATTAGAAGAAAAATTATTGTACTAACAAATGTCGCCGTGGAACTTCACAAAGCTTGCTAAGTAGAGTCTTTCTGATTAGGTATTTAATTTGTTCTACAGTGAACAAGCACCAAAGACGACGGTGATCGATACCGCTGCCATCCAAGCCCCACCCGGCAAAGGTTGCCCAAGATGTGGCGGCGTTGTGTTTGCTGCTGAGCAAGTCCTAGCCAAGGGTCGCGAATGGCATCGCAAGTGCTTCAAGTGTCGTGACTGCACAAAGACCTTGGATTCTATCATTGCTTGCGACGGACCTGACTCCGATGTTTACTGCAAGACTTGCTACGGAAAGAAATGGGGACCTCACGGCTACGGTTTCGCTTGCGGTTCCGGTTTCCTGCAGACAGATGGCTTATCGTAAGTCGATCTTTCTAAATTTAAGCATAATTAAAAGCTGAAATTTGAAATATGAACCCTCGATTGGTACAGCTCCAAGAGCCTATACGCTGTGATAAGGAGGTACCTTCTTCTTTTTTCTTTATGGCAATATGGTGTCGATGTCGACAATTCTGCCAATATCAAAGTGGATAGGAAGTTAGGAACTATTTAGGTAAGCACAGTACACGCGGCATAACTTGGCCGTTTGAATGTGCAATGGATTGTTTAGGTAATAAATTGTGTACTACACAACCAAATGGTTAACTTTAACCCAACGGCCACGCGTACTGTACTACCTACCTATATTACCTGCCTCTATAATAACGTCATTGATCATTTACAGCGAGGAGGAGATTTCTGCCAACCGTCCTTACTACAATCCCGATACAACCTCTATCAAGGCGCCCAAGGGCCAGGGCTGCCCCCGTTGCGGTGGTATGGTCTTCGCCGCTGAACAACAACTGGCTAAGGGCACGGTAAGTTTGGATTCCCAAATCACAACCTTTCTCTTTAGGAGTTTTAATTATAGATACGTACCTACGTACTTAGATAACTACGTAAATCCGAAGCCAGGCCAGTAATACTTAGCTATAATGTTGGTAATTAAGAATATTTCTTACTAAAGTTTGTGTGAGTAGGCCGAAAATAAACTTACATAGGTAGGTAACACCTGTAACCATTTGGTAAATCTTACGAACCCCCTATGTAGGTAACCACGTCTTTACTTGGATAAAAAAAAATTACCAAACAGATTTAATAGATTGTTGTATAATGTTTATTCCAGTGAGTACACGTCATTAGGAGCGTTTGATTCAACAATAACAAGCTAACAATGTTCACCTTGACTTGCAGATGTGGCACAAAAAGTGCTTCAACTGTGCAGAGTGCCACCGGCCTCTGGACTCAATGCTGGCCTGCGATGGACCTGACAAGGAAATCCACTGCCGCGCTTGCTACGCTAAACTCTTCGGACCCAGAGGATTTGGTTACGGCCATGCCCCCACCCTCGTCTCCTGCGACTCTGAGCCTGCCGTTACATAGTAAGTATAGAGAAATGTTAACCTACATATTATTTCTTGTCTCAAATCATGAGTAGAAGAAGGTGAGGAAGGTCTTTGCCCCTGCATTAGGACTAACCAGGCTGATAATAATAATATCTTGTGTTGTAAGACTATAGTCCATTTAAAACAAATTGGTATAGTGAGATGTAAAATTAAATAAAATCAGTAATATATTAAATTATTAGTATTATAGTAAACTATTTTATTGAGATTTAAGAATAATTAAGAGTACTTTAGATAGACTCATAATATACTCATAACTCATATAGACTCATAACTATGTTATATTGCAGCATGGAGCAGCTTCCATTCACTGGTCAGAAAGCAGCCAAAGGCCAGGGCTGCCCACGATGTGGGTTCCCAGTATATGCTGCTGAACAGATGCACTCCAAGAATGGCACATGGCACAAACGGTGCTTCTCATGTGCGGAATGCCATAGATCTCTTGTAAGTATTTTTTTGAAATCCAATACAATTTTAGGGGTTATACAAAATTTAATTACTTATTCACTAATTATATATTTATAATATAATTAAATCTGATTAGTTTTTAAATAATCTCTGTCATCATCTTCTTCCTTTTCGAGATGAGTCTTTAAAAATTCTTCCACAGAGTCTGTGTTCCACTTTTCTATAGCCACTGTATCTTTAACAATTCCATCTTTATCAAGTAACTTGATGATCGGATCCAGACCTCGAACATATTTGATTTGTAGATTAGGGAATTTAGCCGGCCTATCACTCTTTACGAATGCTTGAATTTGTGGATACGCCGGAAACTTGCAAGTACAGACTTCTAGTATAGCCCGAGCATATTTCTTTTCTTTTGGGGCCGTTTCATCGTGATGACAGCATTCCTTACAATGCGCCATAAGTTGCTCTAAACCAAAATCTTTTAACTGATCGCAAGAAGAACATAACAGGTTAGCTTTAATGAATCCAAGAGAAGTACAATCTTCTGTTGTAAACTCGGCTTGTACAAGATTTATCGCAAAACACAGAAGAAACGCCGCAAAATATATCTTCAACATCTTGATAATCCCTTCTCACTATAGCACAAACCGAAATACACACAGTTTTATAAACGCAAATAAGTCCAGGTTCCCTGTTATTTAATTTACTCCTGAGTAGTCCTGAGTCCTGACGTGTACTGCTAAGTTGTAGACTTGCAGGTGACAATGACAAATATGACAAATTATTGACAATGACAAGCCCGGAAAACCGACAACTGCGAACCCACGAAACTATGTTGTCTATGGGCGTGTTAGTTGATTAGCGCTTACAAGCACTGATAAACTGTCTACTAATCCAGCGCTCGCTAGGTGCTTCATTGTTTGTACCTAAGGGTGCGCGTGCACGAACGAACGTGTTGTTTAATTTTCGTCAATTGCCTAATGAAACTAAAGTAGCGACTTTTTAGTTGAACTGAATTATCTTCACCAATCTAGATACTTATGTGACCATTGTGTATTCTGTATACAAGCGTAGCTCCTAGTTTTTCTATAAGCTTTACACGTGTAGTGTGGTCGTAGCCTTAGCAAACGCCAGATTTTTGCTAACAAGAGCTTAGAGTTTATAAGCTTACTATCCAGGTATATATCAGGTAATAATTATCCAGACTCATTCATTTATTAGCCAGACATTTTTGATAGTTTCAACCCCTTGCAAGACAAGCATGTAGGGTAGCTGTTATTAGAAGCGCGAGGCAGTTTATGAGTATTCTCGGTCTGCGCTGACCCTTACCCTACCCATAGACTGATATAAAATACTGGAGACCCTTACCCATGGTAGCATCATATACCATGTCAGTATCTACCTACGTTCTACTGTTTTCTTTTAGGTACTTACATATTAATTTTAAATTCTGTTTTTGTTTCAGGATTCTACCAACTTAAATGACGGACCTAACGGAGAAATTTATTGCAGAAGTTGTTACGGCAGGAACTACGGCCCTAAGGGTGTAGGATTTGGTATGGGCGCAGGCACATTGACAATGGCATAAAATAGACTATAAAGCTGGTCTTTATAGGAACCATCTAGATATATCGGTAGCATGAAAGGAATTTAATCTAGTGTATATTGCTACCTAGCTTGACGGACTATCATACCATGTATTAAACTGGATTTAATAATGGTTGATATCTACTTCCCATGAGACTAATAAGTTGTAACAGAGCCTTTGAACACAAATATTTTGTTCCGAAAGTTTAAATTAAAGGTTACATTCCTTTCATATAATAATGTACAAATTGTGGAAATGTGTCTGGGCCCTTAGTTTACATATTCGTTATAAAATATTGTAGTAAATAAGGTATTAGACTTAATGTAGGCATGTAAGAAATAAAATATAATTTGTTATACAGCAAGTTAAAAAAAAAAAAACAAAAAAAATACGGCATTGTGATTACATGTACCTTATATTATCACATTGTGATAAGAAGGTATGTGCAAACAAAAAACTATCCTGTAATAATTACGGACAAGATTGCAAAATAATTGTAATCGTTTCGACCGACCAGATCTTAGTATAAAAGATCTGAAGTGTCTATACATATTTTTATACACCAAAGATTTTGTACATAATTTTGTAATTTACTTAAAATTCTAACTACCTACGTATATTTACGCTTTCGCGCTATACATATATATATATCTAAGAAGCATCTAATATGACGATAATGTAAAGATTAAAGAAGCTTAATGCATAATAATTATTATAATATATAAACAAAATTTGTTTAAGTTCTAATTTTTATTAAATAAATATACGACATTTAGTGTTTCTTTTACACTTCCAAAAAATTGAGAGCAGCATTGAAACGAATAATTATAAAAACAATTTATTCATTCAATTAAAAATTACACTAACAATAATAACAAAAAATAAACAAGAAATTAAGTACAACATAATTATGACAAAATTAAAGCAATCGAAGGTACAATAAGACAACTATTTTATTAACTGGGTAGGGTTGCTAGATCTATTAAAAATACACAAATAATTATTAATTCTAGAAATTTTGTTGATATTATAATTAAAATGAGGTAGTAGGGGGAACTCGATTTCTTATCTTAATACAAAAATCACATAGCTGTGCACTTAATTTAATAACATCATAACTAGATATTAAAACGTTAAAATATTAATAATAGACAAATGATGTTGAACATCTCTGATTTGCACGTAACTTGTAGGAATCACATACAGTTTATCCCTGGGTTAGTCTCTTTAATATAAGCGTATGTTCATGCATTTAGATGTAATCTTAACAATAATTAAAGAGTATAATAATTTTAACTCATGATTTTTTCTTTACAACCAATCTTGGTCCTTTAGATTTTTTGTTACTTTCAGATGTGCTGGGTTCTTCAAACCCATACTTATACTTGAGACGTTCACGAATCATCAATCCTTTGATAAGTCTCTTCCAATTACCGTAAACTCTTGCTTCTGTCTTTTCTATTTCTCTACGTTCTTGTTCTTCTTGGTCCTGAAAGAAAAATGTTAAATTTTAGGCTCGGCTCCTATTACATGGGACCTAAGCGGCGGCGAAATGTGGGTGTATGTATATTAGTACGCCTCTGCCTCCCCCTTCGGGGAATATAGGCGTGATGGTATGGTATATTACTTTAACTACGTTTACTTTGCTATCTGGCATTTATTTTTACTGTGGCAAGAAATACCACGCTCATAGTGTGTAGCTCATAAGACAGGGAGCAAAGAAAAGTTACAGAGTGAGGAAAAAGTCTTCTACACAACAGCTATAAAATCTTATTCATAATTATTTATTATATTCCATAATCGAAATATGCAAAGTTAAAATATAATTCATTAAAGAACGATTTAAAGAAGGTGGCTGGCAGCGGATGGATGCAAGCTGCCCAAGACAGGGATGGTTGGCATTCTTTGGGGGAGGCATATGTTCAGCAGTGGACGGCAATAGGCTGATATTAAAAAAAAAGAGTTGTGACACTCCAGCAGGGAGTCATAAGCATTGGTTTCTATGTACATAACCTAACAAGGAACCATTATAAATAAATCATGTTCACCTTCACCCATGCCTCAGTAATTACTTCTTCGAATTCCTGACACACTACAAATCCGTCGTACACTGGGTGGGACCACCCACCATTGAAATCAAATCCAGTCATGGCAGGAGCACAATCTATGTTCAGTTTCTTGGCCACTCTATTCAAACCAGGCACTGAAAGGCGACAGTAATTTTATTACATATTGGTAGTTAATTAAATAACTTTATTGAGCTACGATTCCCCAGCTTGCTTTCTTTCACACTAAGAGTTCATAACGCTATGCTCAAGCACATAAGATACTGAGGCAGTTCAAGTAAATAGGAAATATAAGTAAAAAGCTGGACATTTGCCGGTTGGAGAGTTATGACGAGATTTTCTTATGAGTCAGCCCACATGGGTCCTGAGGTTCGTTTAACACTTAACTTCTGCCTTGAGTATATACAATAAAATACATTTTAACTTGGATGATTTCCGAACCATAGCCGGCCAGAACTACTCTAATTGATCTGAAAATAAAAGTAAAGTAGGTACTCACATTTAATATGTACAGTTCCTTTAGGCAACATACAAGCTTTAAACAGTTCAACATTGCCATACGCATTCCGGGGTACTCTGCCATTTTCTGCTGTTGGTGGTTCATAGTCTTGCACTTGCCACGGTCCAAATACTTCTAAAGGTTTATCAGTTATCAGTTTATTAGAGAGCTGAAAATTTAAAAAGTATTAAAACATACATACCATCTATCCTGTATTCCCTGAAGAGTTAGGCAGAGGTATACTAATGTACACCCACATTTCGAGCCTATTGCCATCAACATTGCACAAATCCAGACATCAAGCTGCTACTGGGAGAACCCAACAACACTGACCCGGGATTCCAACACAGGACCTCTAGCGTAGCAGTCGCACTTGGGACCACTAGACCAACGAGGCAGTTAGCAAAAGTATTATTTTATTATAAGTCTGTTGGTTCTTATTTATCTGGCCTATATACCCAGCTAGGTAGTGTTGTACACGAGAGAGTCACATTTCGCTGGTATGTTTTAGGATACATAGAATAGGAGTGAGCATATTCCTATGCCAAATTCAAAGCTGCCACTATATACTGCTTATTACATGATTATTAGTATTATCACGGAATAATAAGTATTGTATCTGTTATTGCGAGAAAAGGATATTATCGACCAATATTTACCTACCTTGTCCCACTTAGGGCGTGCTTTAACAACCTTATAAGGTTTCTCGCCAAGTTTTACAACCTTAGCTTCCTTGAGCCAGGTGTCTCTAGAGCGGCAGGTGTACACACACTCCCGCGCATATACCGGCTCGTTACGGACAAACGATAGCACTGCGGCGTCGGGAGGGTAAATTGCTTCAAACTTCAGTAAGTGCCTCTTCAATGCGTACAATGGATGATTCTTGTAACTACAAAGGTGATTTTTGGTTATCAAATAGTAATTTTCGTCACATAATTGAAACTGTTTTGTTTGGTAATTGACAATACAGGATTTAAAAAAATTTCGTCCTTGATGGATCTCGACAATAGTGCCACAAACTCGGTTCAAGCTGAGGTGATCACAAGTACAGAAAAATTATCAAAATCGGTCATGCCGTTTAGAAAGAGAAGAAGTCCAAACATTTGCAGACAATAAGATAAATAAAAATATGATAGAAGATTGGTATAAATTAGTAATAAGTTATCTTACTAGAAAGATGGTGTTGTAGTCTAAATGTTGAATATGATGTGTAATAATATGCGTTACTCACTCTGCAATACTCTTGGGGAATGGCGCTTCTAACTGCATCCTGTTTAAGTATTCATCTTCTTCCTTATCTCTGGCAGTCTTTGGTCCTAGCAACGGTCGTATCGCCTGGTCCCACCAAGTTGGTTCAGCACGAAGTTTTCGAGTCACCGTGTTCCAGTGTGGTACGTATTTGCGAGTTAAATCCTTCAAGTAGTTATTGTTGTCCCATCCGACGACGTAGCACACCGGGTGTGTAGCATTATTCTGGGGAAAATTACTCAACGGTTTAGGTTTCACGCCTTCGTTTATTTAAATTCTGTAGACTATAGCTTTCCGTGGTCTGGGTATTTCTTTTAACTTAGATCCCCTATTGCAACCCCTTTCAGCCCTTTTTTCGCCCTAAAAAGTAGCCCATGTCCTCTCTTAGGCTCTAGACTATTTGTGTACCAAATTACATTTAAATTGGTTGAGTAGATTTGGCGTGAAAGGGCGACCGACAGACAGACAGACAGAGTTACTTTCGCATTTATAATATTAAGTAATAAGTAAGGATTATTTTTGCAACTGAGCAGCACTCCATCACACCTGTTTGAAGCTTATTTGTGTCTATCAATATGCCTTTCTTGACTTACAATTTAAGAAAGCAATTAACTTATTACAATTTATGTACACATTCTATTATTATGTACTTACATAAAGATCACCAGCACAATGAACTTTTCCTTTGATAACATCTATGGCAATCCATTGTTCAAGTTCTTCAACAAATACTTCACACCATACGTCAATTTTATTCTTTTTGGGCTCGTCGCTGGATACTGATGACAGGACTCGTCGGTCAATTCGACTTGTGCTAGGCTTCGGACTGATCTTGACGGGTTTAAAATCGTCATCACTCTCAGAGTTGCGCCGTTTTATATCTTCCACTGGTAGATAATCGCTATCTTCGTCAAATTCTTGCTTCTTGTTTTTTCCTGAAAATGAACAAAGTTCTTGTCAGCTAAAGTCATATAATTAAAATCCTATGAAGATGTTTAATAAACCAAGTTACCTTTAACAATTCCTTTTTTTGATTCTGCCTTGGCATCTTTAATTCTAGTCTTGATTATACTTACCAAATCATCAGTAACATCATTTTTTTCTTTTTTAGTTTTTGCAAGATCTCTATGACTCACTCTTTGACTGTCTTCTGCTTTAAATTCTTCTTTTATTCGCCTAGCAGATCTTTTAGGTGTGGGGGGTTGATTTATTTTACTATCTACAAAATATTTGCTCTTCTCTACAGCTGTAGTACCAGGGGCACTTTTTGTTCTGGCCTTTGCCTTTCCTGGAACAATTTTTCCTTTATCTGCTACTTCACTTGTGTTCTCGGGGGAAACAGGATTAGCAGTTTGAGAACGTTTTCTTGACAATCTCTTGTTTTTATTTTCACTTGGTTTAGTACCCTCAAAATATTTGCTAGATACAGCTTTTGAATTTTCATCTACTATGGATATTTTCGGTATGTCCAATTTTTTATCAGTATTTGAGTTTAATAGGTCTTTATTATTCCTTTGCACTCTACTTCTGGTGCTAGTGTCACCAGTTGTTTTATCTGGAGTTTTGTTTTTATTTAGTGATAATTTGTTACTACTGTCAGCTTTTAATTTTTGTCTACGAGTTAAAGTTTTAGTAGTATTCTCAACACTAGTATCAGATTTTGTATCAGCAATAGCAGTATTGCATTTTTCTTCTTTTGTTTTATGTGATTTTTTCTCGCTCTGTGCCTGTTTGTTGCCTTCAACATTTTTAGACTTGTTTATGGTAATTGGTTTTGGTGATGCATGACCAGTACTTTTTTTTGCAATTTTTGGTGGTGATACACCTTGGTTATCGGAATTGTCTTCATTAGTTTCATTTGCTTTTGCTCTTTTGATGGATCTTGTCTTTCTAGCACTAGGAGCATCATCATTACCATCAACTTGCATTATATTTTCGTCATCACTACAGGACATATCATAATTTCCATCCACTTGAGGTATTTTCTTTTTGGCTTTAGAATTCTTAGAACTAGCTTTTTGTTTTTCCTTTTTTTCTTCCTTCTTCTCAATTAGTGGCTTAGATTTATCATTATTTTCTACTTTTTCATCTTTCGGTTTTGTAGCAAGTGAACACAATTCGGAACTTGGTGGTTTTATAGGTAATGTTACAAAATTAAACATAACACGACATTGAAGACCTAATGATCGAAGCATGGTGACAAATATAAAAACTAAATATTTTCTAGTTGTCACAATCCTGCTCTTGATTTGTTCTAATAGTAATATTTTAAGTGGTGGTGCTTTTGGTTTAAATTTATCTTCATTTTTATCTTGTTTTAGCATTAGTTTATCTTTGTACCATGTTGTTATTTGTTCAACATATTTCATGTCAACTCTATCGCCAGGATAGCACTCTTTCGATGGAACCAAGGATAATACAGCTGCCATAAGTTCTTGATCATTTAAAACACCACTCACATAATTTCCATGACCTAACCAACACAAAACATGTACTTTATGCATATAAACTTGATATTCTTTTTTAACTCTATTTATTTTCCGTTTCATCATCATTTCAACATCAACCTTTTTGCTTTTTCTGCAACCTGCTTCAGGAAATTCAACAAAAAGTTGTATACCTTGTTGAGGTAATGCTTTAGATTCTGAAATGTAAAATATATAGGATCATTATCCAATGATTTATAGGATATTACTAGTAAATATATCAACAAAAATAATTTGGTTTACATGTAATTTTGGTTTTATAATTCCATTGGGATTACTTACCTTTTACTTCCTCCCAGTCCTCCATCTCAGAGTCACTGTCATCTTTTTTTCTTTTAAACTTGGGTTTCTTCTTAAATTGAATTATTTCAGATTTTTCAGGTAACACTTCCTCACCCATTGCTAACAGATCTTTTACATCTGATTCTTTTTCTGAATCAATTTTATATGTGTAGTTTTGAATTGATGCTTTTGTCTCTTCAATATTTGATTTGTGTTTTTCAAGCTCCATAAATGTCTTTTTTGCAATTTCTTCACTGTCATCATGTATATTGCTTGACCACACCTGATAATCGAATAAATATTTTGTAATAATATTTTTATGGCAAATTTTAAAGACATCCTAGATAATAATAATTATGAAATGTTTTGATATAAAATATTAAGTTTGTAACATTTGTCATGTTACAGTAATCTAGCTAACTCTATATTGCTGTTTTGATTAGATTCTGGTATCTCTACATTTTAAGTAAGCAGATTTTAAGATTATTTAATGAAATATGCTAGAAGATGATATGCAGCACCATCTAGTCCTGCATATAGTGTTAGAACTAGTACTATGAGTACTAGAAAATGACACAAACCACTAGATTACTGACTTCATCATGGTTTGGGGACATAACTAGTATACCTAGATGTTTTATATTACATATATATAAATCCGTATTATTGATAACAAAGAAATATTTTTTTATAAATCTGTTTTTGTTTGTTTGATCTAGCTTACCTCCGAAATGGATTGACCATTATTTTCACTGTACCTAATGTTATATGTAGCATCTTCTTATTATACAATGATAAGGATTAACTAAGGCTACATTAACCTTTTAAAGGTAACAATAAGGAAACTTTTGTTATGACAGATGATATCATAAATAAAAAAAACTAGATTCTGTGCAATAAAAAATATTTGCAAATTGTAGGGACACTGCTGACGCACCCTACACAAATTCTATTGGGATGCAAGTGAAACAGCAGGCTAGTTTAATATAAATTAGTAATTTTCATCAGAAAAATACTTCAATTATATGACTACTTGTCTTCTGTCACACAGTGATAGAATTAAATTATGTCAATAAGTTCATAACAATAATGTTTACTAACATCTTTATATTCCATGTCAACATCATTTTCACTAACTGAATCTTTATCAGGATCTGCATTCTGGACTGAAGAAGTAGCACTTTTCTTTGGGACTTTTAGAGATTCATCATCACTGCTATCTGTAGGCATAATAAAAGGTGATTAACTTAAATTTTTTATTAGGAGATACTTACCTAAATGTCAAATAGCAAGTTCAAACCTATTTTTATTAAAATAATCTTTGAATTATCATACTTAATAAAAACTAAGTTGACTCTCTGACCAACTTACCACTTTCTGACAAATTAAGAAAGGAAGGCAGCAACTTATCCGCTTCTGTGAGGTCTTTGACAGAAAAAGGTGCAGGGGTAATATCAGTAGCTTCTTTTTGTTTGTCTATTTTGTTTAGTAATGTTTTCGTGAACTTCGGCTTTTTAACGAAACTCTTAACGTTCTTTACGTTAGGCTTAGTTTTCTGACTGAACTCGTCACCGGAAGACGGTGCGCAGTCCATTTCTTCATCATCTGAACTAGATTCGCCTTCAGCAGAAAATTTTGCATCCGAACCTGAATCACTGAAGTCACCATCATCTTCACTTTCCTCATCTTTATAAACAGTTTTGATTACTTTCTTCCTAGTATTAGGCATATTTAGCTTATAAACATACAAAGGTAAATTGGTTCAAGAAAGAAGAAGTACAATACGTGATAATTATGAAAGATACGATGTCGTCGTTGCCTCAAATTACAACGCTTCCGAAAAAAGTGTTTACTCTTTGAATGCTTCGACGGGCCGCGGCGCGGAGTACACGAGTCGCAACACAAACCTCAACACAATGAACACAGTTCGACAGATAGACGCATTACACAATTTGTATTTTGTACAAACAAAGCTTGATATTTATTTGCTAGAGCTATAATAGTGGTCGCGCTCGACTCGAAGGCTACGGCATTTTCAATTTCAAATTTAATTCAAAATCTTGTCAAAGTTGTCAACTTGTCAATATCAATGTCAATGTCACTATTGTTATCAATCAAACCTGTGTTTGACATTAAACTTTTCGTCATTAAATAATATTGTTCATCAAAAAGATGTTAATGTAAGTTTCAAAAGCGGGATGCAGTCTTCGAAGATATTTTACTTATCATCCTATAACATATCCTATCAGCTGAACCTTTGTTATAATAGTTGGAAAAGCTTATAGCAATGTGTGATGATGATAATAAAATATAATTACTTTTTGCACTCTAGATTCGCAACAAATCTGCCATTGAATTGGTGTTGCTGTCTTGCTGCTTCTCAGTGAAGGGCTAGGAGTCACTAGGGGATAAAATACAACACTAACAACACCAACAAAATAATAATTCATTTAATCAACAATGGCTTGCTTGATTGAGTTATGCGTAAATAGTGGTAGATGGCGACACTAGTATTTAAAAACTTAAGTTTCGAGTCACTAAAAGAGATAATAAATCAATAAATCAAAAAGGGATCATAATTTAAATCATATTTTATTTATCTTTTTGTACTGTCTTATATATTTCAAAGATGTCTAGCCCCACCGTGGTAATGGACCAACCAAAAAATGGTGACCGAGCGACCAAAATTCGGTTCCGCGCCAGCCTTACTCAGAAGCCGATGCCCGATAGGAGCCGATTTATGGCTCCTAAATATTTTTGCTTCATGTCAATACGCAGATGTGGCCAACATTTAAACGTGTTAATTTGCTAACAGCATTACTAATGGCGATAAATTTGTGTGGTGTGGGTTTTTTGACACATTCAAGGTTTATCGCGTAGTTAAGCGTACCAGGCGCTGTTGGCTCATTCGCAGGCTCATTCCGCAGAACTCACGCGAGCAAGGACATATCACATAATGTACTTTATTTTTTTTTAGGAGAATACGACAACTGAGTTGACTCGAAGAAAGACTAGACCCCTTGGCGCTGCGTAGAGATGTGGCCTCGGATCTTCTATCGCATTTACTTTGGGTTAGTATCCGAGTTCATCAACTCATCTTAATTTATGGATGTAGAATTATTTTGTTGGTCATCGGAGCTGCTTTTAGGGCCCAAAATAACGAATTATGTAATACTAGCATGCGTCGGGTTTCATTCTTGACTAAGTTTTGAGCGTTCATGGGACATGCAACTCAGCTTTAATGAACATTTATACCCAAAATCCATATAAATGACATTAAATGAATGCAAGCCTAGAACACCAAGCCTATTTAAATAATAAAATCCGATAGCGTCAAAGCAGACCGCTCCTTTTTCTTCGATTTCGATTTGCTAAAAGGTTTTATAATTTACCATAATGGAAAGGTTGTGTTTGTTTATAGAATGGTAAATGGTCTGAATCAATCCTGTTAAGTGCTTTTCAACAGAGCTTTATTGCCTGTATAGTGACGTCGAATGGATCAGTCCACGCTGCGGCTCATCTCCTAAAACTTTATTAAAATAAAGGTTTTAGGTATCTAGGTGCTAGGCTAGGAAGTTATTAAAAGGATGGTTAATTATAAATAGCATTAATATTTACCGCTTTGATTTTGAGAGGAGACCCGTGCTCAACAGTGGTACTGTGAATTCGTTGATGATGATGATGAAGAACTGTTTGTTATGATTGGGCATTCTCTGTAGACCTACGAGCAAGCTAAAGACATAACAATATAAGTCAGCATATTCAACTCCACATCTGAGTAAATCGCATTTTCAACGTAGCAGTACCTACTCGTCATAAAGCATAAACTAACATAAATAACTTCAATTGTTTGCTGCCTTATTGTTAACTTTAATTACATTTTGAATTAATTTTGTAATTAAAACGGAAGCTAGGAGCGCGCCGCGTGAAGTTTAAGTGGCTGGAAACGGATCGACCCCGGGTAGGGATGGGGTGCGCGGGGGCAGCGGGGCTTTTAGATGCAATCTCTGAGTGGATTAATTAATTCTGAGGTGCCGGTTATCTCCTGTTATCATTTAATAAAGTTATGTAAGGATATAGAAATTTCGCTTTACGGCAAAGAGATGATGATTCCTGCTAAGGCCTCTTACAAACTCAACAGGCACTAAATCAAATCAAAATAAGACTTGTTACACCAACTTCACGTAGACGTTGACAAGGTTCATGGGTGGATTTTGACAACTGACAATGACATAACATTCTTTAAAGTAGCAGAAAGCGACAGCACCACTCTGCCGGCACCAGTGACTGCCGCTACGACAACACCACAGTCATTATATTTTTGTACAATGTACTGTGACAACACGGTGCTGGTTGGTTAAACCAAGGAGGGTACTATCGCTGGCATGTGCGTCGAATCCTTGGTGTAGTCTACAAGAGATTTACCACCAATACATAATTGGTGTGGTGATTGCACTACTTTGCTAGCTGGTAGATAATTATAGTATTGGGTTTGTAATTATATCCATCCATAAATGGCTAAATATATCCATATCCATCCATATCTATATCTCTCTTAGCTATCATCACGTCACTTACCTCTTTCTGCTTTGCCATAATTAGCATTTTTCACAGCATCCATTCACCTTTTCTTTCGTCGTCCTTTCCCCTTTAGTAGGTATCTGGTAACATAATCCTCTTACTTCGTTCCTGCGCATAATATTTCAGTTAGATCCTCTTTGACACGCAAGACTTTTGAACTGCTTCTTACATAAGTATGTACTCGTTTCTTATCGTGTCCATTCTTGTTACACTTTTCGTCACAAACATCATCAACGCATTAACTGTCCTACTGCTGGGCACGGGTCTTCTCTCCTACGCATGTAACTTAACATCCTCAAATTTCAGACGCATCCTTTTCTACCTTTCACCCCTTTTGTAGCCCTACAGTCTGATCCATACAGATTTTGTCTTTAAATTTAAGGAGCCACCACGTCATGACACCTTGGGTTTATTCTATCGATGTATCTCTGTGTAGATCACAGTAGGACCAACAGTACTTATGAAGCAATAGAGTAATGGTGACAACAAATCTACTTCATTTTATGGTAGATAATGTAATGATAATATATGATAATGGTTTGTGGTGTGTCCCTCTATTTTTATATTGGTTTACTGGTTATACTTTTCCTTGTTGATCCTTGTAGAGGATAATCAGCTATACTGTCTTGCTATTTGCCATGAACCTTGCTAAGTTGCTATTTGCGAATACTTTTATATCAAAACTATGTTAATTTTTATAGAAGGTTCTTAAGTAGTGTATTCTGTTTACTGGAATCTTTAATGGTAGTTAAGTCTTAAGTTGGTCGGAATCTTTAATGGTAGTTAAGTTAATTTATCTACCTGTCAAACCTGTATACAACATAATGTAGGTACCTACATCGATATGTCGTTAAATGTTTCATGAGGTGCCTGGGCATCACCTGGTGTGACGAAAATAACAAATTCAGAACGCTTTTCAAAACAACACTCAGCCTGCGCTACATTATGCATGAAGCACTCCATTTGCTGATCCGCTCAGGAGTCCCGCTCGCGGCTCGTTAAGCGCTTACATTAGCTACAAACACTTATTGATTTTGAGAGATTGATATAATTTGTAAGAAATGTACGCTACTTACGTCTTTTAAAGGAGTATAGCGTGCTGTACCTATATCTCGCCTTATACGGATGAAATAGGAGCACGAGGCGATAGTACACCTTCAGAAATGTTGAGCCGTTCTTTTTAAAGATACGATTAGGCAGGGTACCATGCAATTCAGACGTAGCTGTTGCTAGTCCATAAAATTGTAATACCTATATAAGTATTCGTGCTTACATACATTTTGTAAATGAATAATTCCCCTATTCGTGCGTTATGTAAAACATTGTCCATTAGCTTTGTTTCTAAAAACCTGCCGAAGTAAATGTCCATCGAGGGCTCGCAATCGTGGGGGTTCGGGGCAGCAGAGAGGAGTTAGAAATGCAATATTAATGCAGTGCCGAGTGGCGGCCAGAGTGCATTTACTTAATGGATCGTAGGCAAAATGTTTACACTGTCGTCGAACACGAAAAAAACAACCACTCCGAAGTCGGATAGAGAGAAGCTCTTTGGCAGGATTATTGCAAGCAACCGGGGACGAGCTGAGTCACATAAATAAAAAGGTTGCTTACTTCATCTATTTACTCAGTAAAAAAAAAAACTTACACAACGTCTCCACTACAGACATAGGAAAGTGTGGGATACATTACCGGAGTGGAAAAGTTAAAAAGCTTAAATGTATCTCCGGCGCGGCTAAAAGTGTCTGACAAAAGTTCGACTTCCATTTTAAAAAGCTCCATTACAAAACATCGAGATTCGCTTCCGCCACGCCGCCGCGAGCGCGAACTGATGGCGGCTTGAGCAACGGAATTAAACTCGAAAACTTTTCAATTTATTTTATATGAAATCGAGCATAGCCGTGTATTCGTGACACGAAGAAAGAGAACTTAGTGTCGTTCGATTTGCGGCTTTTTAGAGAAAACAAAAGGTTCATGTCAAATGTTTCTAGAGGAAATGCGAAAGGCAAAGCGGGATCTTAGACGGGCAAACTGCGTAGGCGGTGATGCTGTGGTATGTCCGGCGGTCAATTGCAACCACGGCTCTACGGTCTCAGCTCCGTGCGACACTAAACTTGAATTCGTTACGTGTGTTGTATTTGTATACTACGCTTTAATATTGTTGATACTCTACCTGACGAAGGATTAGATTTTTTTGGAATAAGGCTAGTGAAACTTTTCTCTGTCTTCAGGCTAATGTTTTTTTCGTGAGGAACAGATCACAAGGAATTTCTGCTTCTACACCAATACCAGATATGCCTACACACAACCCTTACATTCACTCTATACTGACTGCTGAGTTGTTATTTCTATCTTTCACTGTATGTCATTTTGACGGCCTCAGGTTTCATCCATGTCTTGCCTGCTAGTGACCTGCATATTTTTTTGGTACCGGATCTTCTGACGTGCTGCACACGGGTTTCTTCTATCTAACTGACTCCATAAGGCACATCTACGAAACGTATGTAGACTGTTAGGTTAGTCTATTATAGTTAATCAGAATCGAAGAAAGATTAATTTACGTCGGCCACAACAAAAGCTGAAATGGCATTTTTCATTTTCTATCTAACGAGATACATGCCTACTCTGATTTTTGATTGCTTAAAGAATTGAAAAACGTTAGAATTGGAGATACTCCTTCCTTAATCCTTATCCTCACGTTCAAAGTTCAAATTCTTGTAAGTGTAGAATCACAGTTTAAATTATTACACTATGGTAGAATGTATCAAGACTGTTGAGTACAGTATAAAACATCGGTACGGGCACCTCTACACAGAGCAAAGTAAGTTGAATTTGAGAAGAGTTGTAAGGCTTTGGCTCCGAGATAGTGCTTTTAGGCCCTAACCCCGGGGGTGATGCAGTGGGTCCGTGGAGCTTCTTAAAATGTTTTCACTTATGTATATATGGGAATACATTACCCCTGCCTCCGGGTTACTTGAGGCGCACACACTTACTTTTAACACAAAATTGAAGTGACGTAAAGCCTTCACTCTGCTCTCATGTGTATATTCACTTAAATTACATTTTATTGGAAAGCTGAAGCATATACATCTCACTTATATTTGAGTACTAAAAAATCAAAACTTTGGATTTATTATCTCAATCGTAAGTAATGTTGAAAGCGTGGGTTAGGTTTATATTAGGATGAGTTGCGTGTTGTGGAGACGTCGGAAACCATTTCACTGATTGATTCTAATTAAGTTGATTCAATAGTGCTCATGACGAGTGCATCTATCGTTTTGCGCTCATAGTTACTAATAATCACTTAGCTTAATTGCGGCCGTTAATTACCACGGATCTCGACGGTTCAAATTACGTACTCTAAAACGCATTAGCGGCTGACAGCTGGAGATTATCCGTCTAAGCGGCGTCGGACCGGCAGTCGGCCGCCCGCCCCGCGCCACTCGCGGGACCGTTCCACTAATGAAATTTAATGAGGCTTAATTGTTGACGACTTAATGCAGGAACTGTAAAGATAAGTGCTTACTTAAGGTCCTCGCTGAGCGTCTGAAACAAAACAAGTTCGTTTTTGCGTCTAAGTAATATTCTAAATTAAATATAGGCACATTATCCTAAGGCACTTCTCATCATCTCGCCTGCCAGACACATTATTAGCTTAGTACGAAACTAAATTAATTTTGAACGACTTCGTTGTCCTACCGACCTACCGTATATATATATATTAGGTGTGTTTCCATTTCCTAGGGTTTTCACATATCTGCTGAACATAAAAGATATCTAGAGCTTATGGAGCCAACACTGCAGTTGGTGCACTCTGTAATCTAGCGCCTTAAAAGCTGCAGGATGTGTTTCTGATTGTAAAACCATGATTCTTATAGTACCTATACTAATAGTTGTATGTTTTAAATTTTACGGTTTTCGTATTATAATGCTGTTTAAGGCTCAATATCACTAGGATCATACTTAGTTTAGGTCCTGAGGTTCATTCTCTAGAGGCTAGCCTCAAATAAATTATTTTTAAAGTGCATTCCGGATCTAGACGTTACCAAGAGATTGTGAAGTGCGGCTACACAATAAAGTGGCTCAAGTTCCCGAGTTATGTGGCATGTGATTACAGATCACAATAGTGTACACTGAGTTTCTTGTTAACTGATTACAGGCAGCCGAGTGGTGTCATCTCAGAACGTTCCAATTACTAAGACCAGGGTGGGGTGCGCGGGGGGAGATTGCCGGGGTGTGAATGATCCATTTCGAAAACTAATTTAGAGTTAGCAACTAAACAAAGAGCACTCCTCGTAGATAATAATTAACGCTTGCGGTAAAGTTCCACTTAGTCTGTATTGGTTAAACCTCACTATACCATTGGCAACGTTAATTAAATGTTTTTCCGGCTCTTTTAATTTGTTTTAATAAGGTTGAACGCTTAGGAATTTAAAAGTTAAATTAATCTTTCTTATCTTGGCTAATCGTGTTTTTAAATGTTTTATTGATATGCGGTTTAAAAAAATAAACAGACCTACATCAGTGTTCGTTGGTGGAACTTAACAGAATCTCATTAATGAGTCCTCCATTACCGTTCGTGATATGTTTTTACAAATTCCATTGATAATATCAATAATTTACAGAAAAATAAAGATATAACGGTTAATTGAGACAGTTAGCGGTACATAAAGCAATTAACTTTATTTTTATTCTGTTTCCGCGATACGATGTTAACAAACATTCAGATGTTATCTGAAAATTGCTCTAACAGGTCATCTTACCGCAGCAGCTCTTAATGATGTAACTTAAAAACATAATTAATGTAAAACCAATGTTCGAAGTTCAGTCAGAGTCAGAGTGTGAGAAGAGCGTTTTATATTTAAGTGAATGTCTCTGTCGTCTGACTGTTTGTGCTGCTATCCGACCGTTGTCCAGATAAAAGCTTCTCCATAGCACGAAAAAGCACTCACTCCAAATATTGATTTGTTACTTCGCCGCTCCTAAAATGGGAGAGATATGTCTTGACTTTCATGTTCGTTCCTATATTTAAAACAAGGAGAAGTTATTGTCTCTTAGGAAATAACTGAAACTTAGTTGACCTATTTATGAACCTTTTGTTTGGATGGTTTTCAGAATGTGCACTTAACTAAGTACTTTAAAACTTAGTGAGCTTAAGCTCTGAAAGCTTCTTATGTAGGCAATATAACATTATAATTCATTTTGTAGAACGTTAATTTTATCATTATGAAAACGTCGGTAACCTGCAAACAGGGCCGGTCCGGGCGCCACCACCGCCCGCGCTAAATCCTAATTAACTGCTTGATTACAAGTGGAATAAAAAGCTCGTAATCTTAATTGGTATTTTTAATCAAAGCTCTCTGAGCGTCGACGGAATCTCCTACGGAGGTATTTAGACGAGCTCCTCGGTAATGCTTTATACTTAACTAAAATACCATTATTTTAATTTAACATTTAGGTATGTTTAGCATATTATTCAAGTTACTAGAATAAATGAGTTCAGTATACGTACCTACGATTATTATTATCTTACAGCAAGGAAAACTGAGTTATGCTAATTAATTTTCCCCGCACCAAAAATACGTTAAGAATTTCTTTTATTAAGGAAGAATTAAGGGATTTCTTTATTAATACCGTAAAGCACTAATTGCAGGGTAGGTAACTTTCATTTCGTCGTGAAGCCTGCTCGGGGGACTGCCCAGTGACGTATTCAGACGGTGATATTTTTAGTTTTGTTACGTAACTTTGTTTAATTTCACACCATATTCGGATATTGCGGTTGTGGCCAAGTATCAGAATAAACGTTATGTAGGGCAATATTTTATTGGTTCAACATAATAATTCGTATTGATAAAGATTACGCTTTATGTTACTAGAAAATTTATTTATTTACTTAGGTACCATATAAAACTTCATGGTATTATTTTTACAATTTTTGCCATTTATTCATATTTAAACTTATTTTAATAAGGAACCAAAAATTGCGAAAGACTTAGTGGATCCATACAGTGACGGTAGTTAGAAAATAAGGGTATAAGTACATATTATAATTACAAACCCTGGAAAACCTCGAAAATGGGCGAATAAACCCAAGACGAAGCTCCGAAGTTGGATTGGTTTGGTTTTGCAATTATGTACCTTTATAGTTATAATTCTTGTACACGAACTCAGTAGGTACCTATCTTGAATGCGTCCCTGGCAAGCAATTACTGTACCATTACTTATTAACTTTCAACCACCCTTAATGGTTTCCGTATTACAGCTTGAGTGAATTGTTGATTTGGTTTGCGTGTTTAATCACATCCTATATAATGTTGCCATATTAAATTAATTGTCTCAAATATACAGATATATAGGACGCACAATTTATTTTTGAGTAACTATAAAATTAGGCTGCTGAACACCTTTAGACATAACAGAGTGCCAAAATGTAGGTAATTGAATAAAAATCTCTGTAAAATAAATGAATAATAAGTAACGTCTGTCCTCAAACTTAAGGGTCTTGGATACACCATGGATTTTGGTGACCCAACTACCGTATAAGGTGACTATTAAGGCGGACTCTGATATGACATGATTGTATGCTAAATGTTCAATAGTTTGAAGAACGAACGCTGAAAATAAATATTCACAAAATATGTATTGATTGGTTTAAAACTCATACAAAGTTTGTAGGTGTTACTTTTTATACTTGAAGTAATATAACGAGACCACAATAGTGTTGTACAACTAGTTGGAGTTGCAGTGTGCCGAACGTAAGTGGCTACAATAAAGCTCTCGGTACATTAAGCTTCCGCTAGTGCGCCGTTAGCGAGATAACGAGACCCACTGCCCGCACCACACATAATTTATATCGTCCGAGCTCGTTAAAAACTTATAAAGACGCACATTGTTAGTGCGGCCAATATTCGCGGCTATCCGAGGATATACGACCGCCCTAACGACTCCCTGCCCGCTCCGTGCGAACCATTGCACAAACGATGCCGTTCCGACTCCACGAAACGCCACTAGACGATGCTTCACCATAATGTAGTTTGTGAACATTTTATATTATAAGGTATTGCTATTGATTACAAACGGGAGCAAGTAAGTACCTAAAATAGCTACTTTCGAAACCATCTGATGTAGTTATAATATTTTGTTCGCTGGGTATACTGTAATGGGTAAAGTTTACGGTCTTTATTTAATTAAAATAGCCTGTTATAGCATCAAACTTCGTTCTCGAAGCTTGTAATAAAGAACTAGCGCGTAATGGAAAATCCGTGTGCTGATGCAATCTACCGCGAAGCTTTTAGGCTGGCCGGCGAGCTTCGTTTTTCACTTAGTCGATGTGCGCGCAATTACTCACTTCGCACGGAACTAGAAAATTCATTCTAAGCTCTACCTACCTTTATACAATAACATTTCATAATGTATAAGGCTATATAGATATATTCGGAAATAATATGCAAATAAAAAATCAATTAAAAAGTCACTGAATGAACTCATCATTCTAATTTCGTATTCACAACTAGAATACCAAACGTTGACATAACAATAGCATTAGCAGCAGTTAGCTGGAACACGCTGCAGCTTTCCTGATGCTGACGTTAATTTGACAAGGCGGTGACTAGTAAAATTATAAGGGTATGTTCACACGTGGGACCGGTGAGTGCGCGGCGGTACGGCGGCGGCGACGTGGCGGACGCGGGACGCGCACGGTCGTGGGCCGCGCGGATCACGGACGCGTGCTCGGCTAAACACAAATCAACACCGATTCTCCATTTATTAGACACGGGAATGTAATTATGGCCGGAACACTTGGCGGGGGAGGGGGTTGCAGCGAGGGCTCCACGTCATTCAAGCTTTTAGTTCGTTGCTCGACAACGATCGTTACTTTGGAATCGTAATGTAAGCACTTACGTTTCAGAAATCAGATTTTCATTAGATTTTCCAACATATCATTAATGGATGAGCGAGATGAGGTAATTCGGTTCAGTACCTACACATTTATTATACACAAATTTTCAGGAGAATAGTTCTGGTGTTTGATATGAAACATACTACAAAAGATTACTTAATTTACTTATTTATTATAGTAGACAAGACTAAGGGCCTGTTTCACAGCTTACCTACTGATATATTCCCGTTAAATTAGCTGGCAGATAATTTCATACAAATTATTTTCCATTTTTTTCTTTATTCGGCAGTTAGCGGCTATCCAAAGGTCAGACCCTAAATGTTTATTTCATGTATAATATAAGTATTGTAGTTCAATTTAAAACCGTCGGGCGCAACAACTAATAACAAGTTTTTATTTAGCGGACACCTATGTACTAGTTGAGCGTTAAATTAAAAAGTATGGTTATAGCGTGCGGGCTAGCGCGAGGGCGGGCATTCCGTGGGCCCGTGCCGTGACACGAGTTAAACTAAATTAATAAACTTGCACCAGTCTCCAGCTTTATTAAAAAACACTCATTAAAGCAAAGGAAAAGTAGGTGAAGTCGCCGCCGGGCGGCGGGGACAGCGCCGCTAATTGTGCCGCCTTTATTGCTTAAATAAAGTTTTAGTGGGGGAACACAAGTTTTAATTAAAAATGTGAGAATAGTTTTTAATAAAGGACGGGCTCGGTGCGCGTATATTGCGAAACTTTAAGCGATGCAGTACGCTCAGCGTACAGGAAGTCCTGCGATATAGTATCTTGCGCACGGCTGCGTCCGTCACGAGCACGACCGCCAGCGCCAAGCGAGCCGGCCCCGCGCCACCGCGCCGCCTATAAGCTATTGTTTGTTCCGAGATCAATCGCTGCCTTATTGATACCCCCATTAGTGATTCTAATAACTTCTGACACATTCATAGTGTGTGCGTGACAGCAAATATTAATATCTAGGTATACTACTAATAACACTTCTTTGTTTGGGAGTTTGTAATAGATAGTACCTAATCTCCGAAATTAATTTCGATTCTGAAAATTACTTCAATGATAGAAAATTACATTGTCCCTGAGTGAAAAGCTATTGTGATCACTTCTACGCGACTGAAGTTGCGGGCGGAAGCTAGTAAAATATAAAAACCCACACGCACCCACTCCTACACGACAGCCTTAGGTGATTACTAACACAGATCAATTATCCGAGTTGATGTGAGAACATTATCAACTCTGATTTACAGTTATCGCCGTACAACTTTAATGTTTTATGAACTTTTTTCGAAAACGGTATTCTCGCATCAATATAAAGTGACAAATGGCACGAGTAACAAGAGAAACTAATAATGCTAGTGATTTACGCCCGCCCTTGTTATTACGACTCATGTGAAATGTAATTTCGGCATACTGCGTGTAGAGCCGCACGCACACACGGCCACGGGGCGAGTGTGCAATACGTTTAATAAAGGAGGGACGCGGAGTAAATCCTTCAATTTCGCCGGCACACAACGGCGTATTCTCGTTAACCGTGGCAATAAGTTAAACGGGCGGGCAGCCCGCGCCGGCCGCCGCCGCCGACGCGCCCGCACCCGCGCCCGCTGCAGGAAATTAAAAAAAAACTTCTTGAGCCATGTCATATTTGCCACTACCAGCTTTTACTCATTACTATGTAATGGTACACGCATGTGCTTTCCGCTCAGAATTATGTTTACTTATGCATCTCATTGAGTCATTCCGGCTCGGCTTCACCTCGCAATACTTGTCTGGTATTATTTTCTGTTTGAAATGGGAACCCTTAAGATGAGACTTCGGGATATGCCTGTTCTTCAGTTTGTCTGTATATCAGGCAAATTTTTGTTTGTATATATAAAATTTGCAAATGTAAGAAGGAAAGCATAATAAAAAATGCAGTTTCACACACATTTTATTAATTAAAACTTTCGCCTCCAGGACCCGTTTATTCTTTCCACTCTTCAATGTGAATCCTAGAATCCTTAGTAGTAGTAGTAGTAGTGAATGCTTGTAAAGCCTTATTGATAATGAACACATAATTTATAAAACAAAGCTGTTTGAATGTGGTACGGATACTGGAGCGTAAGTACCTTATAAGACAAATGTAAAGACATAACACTACATTTAAATTGTTACTTTAGCAACAGTGCAAACGGTCGATTTTAATCAAAGTTCGTTCATTTCGAACTTAGCTGGGGAGGCAGTGCTTCGCGGTGTAATATAGGCCGAGTGTAATATCTGTGGAACAAAGAATACACACGTTCCCACCCCGGCACGGCTCGACTGCACTCCTAATTAGATGTTCGATGAAAGTGTAATCAGACGTTGGCCGGATCCGGGACGTAATTAAACGGCGGAGGCGAAGAGTGATTTATTAATAGAAAAGCTCGAGCCGTAATGAAATACTGGGCGGACAATGGCGACGAGGGCGGGCGGGCCGTGGAAATTAAATTCTCAGCGACGACGCGGCCGCTGGACATACACTTGCCGTTTCTTTGCGGGTCACCTCAGCGGCGGCTGCTTAATAATGTACAGGGCAGCACCGCCGCCGACGCGACGCTGCCACTGCTCAGCCACCGCCGCCGCCACCCATTACCTACGATGTATGGAGGTGTATAAATTTGTCGGCGAGGGAATGTAAAGAAGATTGGTTTCCTAGTCGAACGGGCGCGGAGAAAAGGGGTGGAATTGAATTTAGGCCGGAATTCACTAGCGAGGTTGTGTTTGTGATATTTCTTACCTATGTAGCAGAAGAGGGACGTGACGCACTTGCCGATTACATTTATTAGGTATCGATTTCTACCATTTATATGAGATCGGCGTACGATATGATGTACCCATGTGTATTAGATATTTGTAGAAAGCTGATGTAGATCATGTTATTAAATATCCTACGTATTAAACCTGCAATATCTAGTAATTAGCTAGGCATCGTAAACTTGAAGAAAAAGAGCATACAGGTAGGTAAGGTATTTACTAAACTTCAGTCCTTGTGGCTATACCTAGATGAACTTGCTTTAATTGTCAGGAGAATAGATAGGTAGCATTATCTTCTTTTCATAAGCGTACGTCACCCCATGTTCAGTGGTTGAAGTTATGAGAAGTTCAAACAAAATTATTTAGATAAAAGCGATGGATTGATGACTGATTTTCTAGTCAGTAAAATCGCAATGTGGAAGCGTAACCTTAATTACACTTAAAAGCTGTCGGAGTATACTTTTTCAATTAGAGTATTAAAGTGTTCCGACCCTGTCATTATATTAGAGTGTTGTTCCGTTCCACCCCGGGCGGGCCGCGGCGCGCGGAGCCTGCCGGAGTGCCGGCCGCCGTACACTCGCGCTCAGTCGGCTCTCACTTCGCCGCGAGTCCTCCCCGACACTATACGTGCCGGCTTCCCTCTTGCGAGGTTCAAACTTTACACGAGCTGCCGATCTTATATAAACGCTTCTTGTCGTTTAATTACAAGTTTAATAAATCATTTTAATTGGCCACCGCTGGTCTCAGGATAATATCTCGCCAGCGACCAAGTAACCGCCGCGGTTTTTGGACTTTAACTTGAAAAAGTTAATTTAACTGGCAATATTGCTGAAGTGACAATTGTTGGAGTGGACAAGTAGCAACTTATTTTGGTGCTCTATACCTGACTGTGGATTTGTTTGTCGTGACATCAGTTCTTGGTGATACATGATTTGTCTGCTGTTTTCATTGGAAAATCTATTTGAAGGTAAACATTAAATAAATTGTAGTTTATTATGGCTTCATTTGTTTTGCAGTTAATTGAAATGCCAAATAGGACCGACGACGACGTGGTATATTGGTTTTTGTATCGTACTGCTGATTACAAGGTCGTGGGTTCGATTACCAGAGTACACAAATATTTATTGTGAAAAAAAGTGTCAACTTGTATCCATAGTACAAGCTCTGCTTACTTTAGTTGGTCTGCTATGCTGCTGTGTAAAATGAGCCAAAATATTTATTTATTTATTTATATTCCTGTTCGCATTCGTTAATTATGTTGTTTATTTTATGTCGGTCTAATTAATTTCCAAGATAAAGCCTTCCGATGTAAATATTCATTAATTATGAAAACATAATTAAATTAGTTTCGCAGACAAAATAAATTACTCATATTAATCTTGACAGCTATTATCTAATTCAGCTACCAATTATGGAGAGTGCGCTTTCAAACGAGAAAGTTAACTCATTCACGGTAATGTTTACGTGTGTGCGTAACGTTATCACATGTCGTGATATATTTTGGGCGTGAGTGCGTGTCCATTCAGTGTAATTGGAAGATCCGATGCCACAGATAATTGCTTAATTACAATTTTGTAAAGCGCGCTGTTTAAGGAAAATTGTGACAAGCTAATTAGGTGGAACCGCACATTTTTGTAAAAAACATTAGCTTTGTTTCTATTGTTTTTAAGTAACTAATTAACATACAATTTCTTCCTTATCCAATTAATTTTATATACCTTCTCCAAACACGTAATGTTATCTTGAGTGGTTTTGTATTTTGTAATAGAATCATCATCAGTCATCTATATCTCTCGTGTACAGACAATCACCTAATCCAATGATTTGTTTTCATAACATAATCACGTGACCTTCGTCCCTAACTGCACCAATATAATTCCCAGTGAAATTGAAGCGTCAAAACAGAGGGGACGATAGACAATAGCTTCCACCAGCGGAGTGTGTGTCCGGTGGATTAGTGTCGTGTCGTATGCGTCCCCACGAGCCCACGAGCCCACGACTTCGCATACTGATGCGCAACCACGCCCGTCGCTTGTTATTTTAATTATTGTGTCTTAATTAAAGTTGGCGGATGCTCCCCAACCCTTGTCCATCCCGCTCACTCCTCGACCGTGTATAAGACAATATATTTCATACTAGCTCTCCGCCAGCGGCCTTGCCCGCGTGGACTGGGTATTTCTTGTAATTTTTAACCGCTTTCAGCATTTTTTTCGCATTAAAAAGTACGTCCTATATCTTTTATCAGGCTTTAGACTATTTGTGTACCAAATTTCATTTAAATCGGTTCAGTCGTTTTGACGTGAAAGCGCGACAGACAGACAGACAGGCAGAGTTACTTACGCATTTATAATATTAGTAAGGATATAACTTTTAAGTTCCCCACTAATATTTTTTAGAGAATGGTTCCTGTTTTGCGATACCTTATTAAAATTTGTAATATCTTTTAAGTATCAGCAGCAGCATACAGTATATATATAAAATCATTATCAGTAACGTCAAAGAGGTAGATAGAGGTCATTGCTTTAATTTAATGGCAGATCAACTTTTATCTTAAAACTTAATTACTGAGACATCATAAATATGTAAAGTGGTAACCTAATTCAATAGATAACTTACCTACATATTAAGATTACAGCGTTATAATGTGTTCACATTTAATGTTGACATATTTATTACATCACCCGAATATAAATAATTAGGACTAGTTCTCAAAACATATATCTATTTCTGTTATTTACAAATATTTATAAGTATATTACTGTTTCTGATAATATGTAGGTAAATAATTAATGTATATTTTAGTAAGCTTCACATTATGTATGCTACGATAATCACGAAGACAACTATAATCACAAAAGAGGCTTTTTTGCTCTTATCTAAAATGCTATGACTCATATGGCTTTTTGAAGTTTAACATATTATAAATAATGGATTTTTGCTGCTGATGACGGTTCAAAGAGGGTGACTTAACAATGTTTATGGTTTAAGGGGAATAAATGCCAAACACTCAAAGCGCAAGAAATTAGTGTCTGTCTAGTCTCACCGATAAATCATACCGTGGTTTTGTGCAGAAGCATGCTATCATCTACTTATTATCAGCTCGTGAACTGAAAAAGAGTCTAATATTTTTTTTTTTTAAATACGTTACTGTTATGTTTTCATACAGGCGCATAATACTTAGGTACCGTGATTTTACATAAATGCATTTTTATTACCCATTAATGTAATTAGTGGAAAATAGGGTGTGTATTAAACCGCAATTAACTAAATTAGTAACCGCCCCCGGGGCCTTGGAAATGTCGATTAGGATTATTATTAGGCGTACAAGAGATACTCATTAGGGGCATCCATAATGATTCGCTGACGGCCTACGTAATGGCGAACTCTCCGTAATGAAGACAGCGATATCTACTCACCCGACACAGATGAAATGAACACCGAACCGAACGTTATTCGTTTGTTCATCATTATTGTTGTACCGGTGCGGTGGCATTGCGAGGCATTTTTCTAATTGTTTGTATGAAAACAGAGTAATTAGTTAATGAAATTGATTGTTTCTACGGCACGAATAGAATTCATTTCATTGTGTCCCAATTATAATTGATTTCATTAACAAAGCTTGGCCCATAATTGAAAGTAGGTATACAGTTTCAGCAAAAGGGAGGGTAAGGTAATTACAAGATCCAATTTAGAATTGCCAAGTCTACACTTTGCTGTTAGTTTCAAACAAAAGCTTAATTAATTAAGTCGAGAACAATTAAGTTCACTGCCGTAATATTCTCAGCAATTACGCGGAATTCGACGTATTTTGTAGTCGTCCGTAATTGCCGACGAGTCTCGAATCAGATTGTATCCGACGCTAATACAGCACACATCCATTAATTATACAGCGAACACTAATTGGGAAATCTATTAATTAAATTACCTATTAGTGCATCACGAAATCCCTGAGAATGCTAAGTGCTGAGATGACATTATAACCTTTAATTGTTATTTATTGACACTTATGATAATAATTAAACAACACTACAATAAGGTGTATTTTTTTTTATGTCGTTAATATAAACAAAAATGCGAAAGTCTCTACGTGTATCAGAAATCTATCTTAACCTTTAGGTCGACTCCAATTTAATGAAAAGCGAGAAAGTAGCGCCCACATCCGACGCAAGAGACAAATGTCACAACAATTAGCCTGCGACTGCAACTGGTCGTAACATTTAAATGTCTTTCAAATTAGTGCAGGTTGTATTTCGTAGGTAAAGCAACTTAATGACTTTTCGCGGAATGTCGTATGTGATTGTTTCCGTTGGCATTTTCGTGCGGAGTAGGGTGCGGTGTTGTGTAGCGACGCCGCTGTATTGTCGGATTTCGTCCGAGTTTCGGCTGTCAATTTGAATGTATTGGCTCAAATAAATCAAGGGTGTCGTTAGGTGAGGTACACGTCGACGTCGGCAAGTAGGCGCCCCGCACCGCGTGTAACGAGACACATTTCCGGACGTATCCTTCCAATTAGCGCGGTGCGGGCGCTGCTGGGCCGCTGGTCACCGCCCCGCGCCCGCACCGCGCTCGTTACGCTCCCGCCTCGTTAGGAGAATTGTTTGTTCGAGTATGTAAAAATGTGTTTATTTGCACGTACGCTTCAGGGTAAAAAATATATGAAAAGACCCTTTTAAGACTTTTAATGATTTCCCGGCAAAGGGAAATTGGGTTAGTTATTTTCCCCGGGGTTGCCCCTCGTTAAGTTTTAATGGGGTAGCTAGCTACGACGTAATCAAACGTACTTATTTAAGTCAACAGCGTTTACCAGAGCTGTGTTGGTACTTTGTTGTCAATCGTGGTTATTTATATCTTTGCATGGTTGTTATGCGAGCTATGACTTGCAAACAAGGATTTGTGGTGCAGTCGTAAGTTGTAGTCCAGTGTTACTGGTATGATACCTTATTGATTGGTTGTTAACGTTAGGTACACTTTCTAGGAAAAATGCTTAAGTAGCAGCTAACAAGTTAGAAACAGGGGCCTTCCGGCGCAACTGAGGATACTTAGCTTGCCGTATAGGTAGAACGCCTAATTAATCTTCAGTAAAATGTCGACGTTGCTTGTTTTTGCCAGGAACTTGACTCATTAGACCGACGAAGCATGTTGATTACATTCTGCAGTGCTTATTAGCGCAAACTCTCATTAGGGGCCACTATTGTTGTAATTAAACAAGAAGCTGCGTCAGTACGGTCCGCTAACCGCGCGTCGTGCTGAAATCACCTCTGTGCGCACGCAATAGCGACTCGTCTCTGTTGGATTGTGAGTGGCCATTATGTTGTGCGAATTTAATTAACAACTCAATAGTTACACAGTAGAAGAATAGAATGGGGGGTGTTCTTGTGGTGTCTGACATGATTCCATTGTTAGCGTCGGTGCAAAAAAGCGGAGGTTTGTTTTTGAAGTGGCTTACGCAATTACGAGGTGGTACTCGGTTCCGTCGGCGTCGGCGGCGGGTGCGCCGTCGTCGGCGGCGAGAGTGAGTTTAATTGGACAGTCGAGGGGCGCGGGGCGGCGGTGCGGCTGCTTCGCCACCTCCAAACACCTCTAATTGGCTCGCCTACTCTAACAGGAGCTTCCTCGTAAGTATATCCATTGTCATTAAGTATAATAGCCCCCTACCCTACAGGAACATGTTACACTTTACCAATTAATATAGTACCTAATATATTTTGTTGCTACAGCTTGACGCTTTTAAGATAGCTTAAGAAATTTTATCTAAACTATACAATATACTTATAACATTTAATCATCCCTTTTCATAATTGTAATTTTACTTAAACACCTCTAAGTTTAATCATAATGGTAAATGCGTAAAATTTAATCAGACACGTTTTGTTTTTTTTTAAAGACCGGAATCAAATTTGAAAACTTCTTACTCCATGCGTCAGATGTCGGAAACTCTACCAGAGTGAACATTTTTGTGTTTACTTATTACTTTTGTTACATATTATCTATTGATTTATTTATCTAAATGTCATTAAATTAGAAAGGTTATCAATGTCGAACTTAGAACGTGACTATGTTATCTATCTGTTTTTCTCTATTGATGAATATAATATTTTATATTATTTTTCCTAGTTTATAAAGCTGTAGTAGATACTATATATAAATGATTAAAAATTCCTAATTAAAATTCGTAGCATCCTAAGCAATTTTAAAACAAGAATTTTAATGAATAAGTATGTTTTATCGAAGATGGTTTTGGCATTGCTTTTCGTTGTACATATTTTGTATCCAGTTGGATTTAAAAAAATATTACAAAACTACAAAATAAATAAACTACATCTTTGCCCGACACACTTAACCGATAATTTATATTATTTACTTTTAGTGTGCTTTCCTAAACAAAACAAAAACATAATTAAAATAATTGTTAATCAGCAGTCATAACCGCGTTATCATTGATAATATTTTGTATTTACGAAACTGATAATTGGGCACATCGTTAATTAGTTCAATTATGAAAAAAAATGCGTTCACATTAGCATCGGTTTGAATTGATTGTTGTGTACCGGTTGATTGGCATCTCACGCTTATTGCGCATGCGTGTGTTATACGCCACGCGACCATGCACTGCCAACGATAGCGGACTAACCGCTTATTATGATAACAATCCCTAATTAAAATTTTATGAGTACCTAACAGCTTAGGGAAGAGCCGAGAGAAATTGTTAATTTTCACAAGCAAGCATATATAACGATTGCAACAATCTATATTTTAAAATATTATAAGCTTTTTTTAATAGTACAGATTTGTACGTATTTCTGTCATCAACCCATTTCATGCAACCGAATCAAAATGTTAGATCTGCTAAGAATTCTAAACATGACATTTTACTTACAGATTAGAAAACTATGTATTCCATGAAACTAATACTTATGTGTCAAACTTCGTTACACAGTACACTTAGTATTACTATTTCGATGATGTAGCCCAAATATAAACGAAGAATAGAACTCTGTTTTTTAAGTAATGACAATGCCACTGACGTTTAGGTAGATTTTTCTCCGATTCTTAGTATTGTATAGTACCTACGTTGTTTATTGTATGTCAAAGCCCTTGTTAAAGCTGGTAAGAAGCAGTCTATATTTATGAAATCGATGGCAAATAACCATTCCAATTAGAGCCTTTATTAAAGCCATAACAAGCGTTCTCGTACGAAGTTCTTAGGGTAATTGATCATATTTTATAAGCACTTTATGAAAGCTTCCAAGAATACATTTAACGAGTCTATAAAAATACTATGTGGGAAGGTACGTGAAGCGGCTTTTATATTTTATAATAATCGCAGCCATGTCAATTAGAGCCTTATTGCGGAAAGCCTTCCTGAGGAATTTGATCGCACGTAATTGATCATTATGCATTGTAAAAGTTTCAAAGAGAATACTAAGTATCTCAGTCCTTCAAGCGTTACATACTGCGGGAGCGTTCTGCGTTCAATAATTTGACCAGTTCTTATGCAAACTTAGGTTGGGTAAAATAAGGAATTATAAAAAATATTGATTTCTCTCTTTGTCACCTTTTAAATCCAAACGTCATGGTAGGAGTTAGGCGAGCATAACAATGTATGGTAATTTCTGAAACGGTCTTTTGAAGAAAGAGCCGTATCAGCTTTAAGCTGACCTGTCGCAACTCACAGCACGCATGCATCACACATTAGCTCAACCATAATGTAGGAAAGCGCGAAACGCAGAACCTACTAATCCCTATTATCTGCACAACCCTTGCTTGTTTGAGTGAGCTAAAATAATTAAAGTGACATAAATAGCATGTAGCTTAATCCTTTGTGTTCCTGAGTATCGGAGGTAAGTGGGTGCATGGAGGTTGTCGGGACGCGGGCCCGACACGACACTTCACGGCCCGGATATGAGCGGCTATTTAATTTCCGCGCTTTCAATGATCGTTTCATATTCAACTATATAACTCTTGTCAGTTACCAGCTTCACATCTGAACGTAGTATATGCTTGTATGATGGATTGATGCTGAAAGAGGTGCACTGTATCAAGTTTAGAACGGTTTTCAACACGAAATTGGCAATAATACTTTAGGATATCAAGTTAAAACGATTCGATATGTTTTTGACGGGTTATTTTACGGTCAAAAGAGGTATCATTTAATGAATATACAGACTTTTGGGAATCCTGAATCAAGAAAGAACGATGCAGTGTTTCTTACTACGATCATAATAAATTGTTATTGTTCTCTTGCCAGACTGATTTCCTGCGCGCCATTTCGGTACGACAGTGATCCACTCTGTTTAGGCAATTAAATGCATTCGCAACGTCTCTGAACATCGTTACTGAGACTGTATTATTTCTGATTGTTCACGCAGATTACATTGTTTCGGCTTTTATAACGGAGATTGGTCAGGACGTGAGGAAATCCAACTCAATTACATTCAACTAGGTATATGATCTTTATGAAAATAAAAAATCACCGTAACTCAATTTTTACCACGAACAAAACGTTTAGGTACCTACCCAATCATCATACTAAAAAATATATGTATAAGTATAGAAATATTCATCGCCTATACCTACATAATTATATGCAGAGACATTTGGAATTTGATTAAGTATTGTATTTCTTAACATACTTATTAATTAAATACGCTCAGCATATTAATCATCAAACAAATTAAAATGCAAATGTAATTAACATAGTCCATAGTCGTCATTCGTTAATATTAGGGCTTGTTCATATTGAGTACACAAATAATTATACAACAAAAGAAAATTGAATAAATTTACCACCACTACTTACTAGGTACATGGCTACAGGTACAATTACTGGTAATAAAACGAAAACATACATACGTGGGGTTGAGAAGTGCATGTGGAGGGGTGAATACACCCCAATCCATCTTGTGCGATAGCAATCAGTGCGTCACACACTAATAGAAGCCACTGTATGTTTGTTTGCCATTAATTTCGTGAACCCAGCCGCGTAGCTCTTGTTGACACGCCTTGCAACGATTGATACAGAAAAAGAACATTAATTAAATGTAAACACGATATTACATTATGGTATTCATAAATTTTGTTTGGATCTCGTAAGTCAACTGGTTAATGAGCATTTTATTTTTAATTTAATAACTGGTTTAAAAATGTATATTTTATTAGGACTAAAAGGTCAATGGTAATGAAGTACGATGTACAAGTAAACAGAGATACCTTAATACAAACTTGTTTGATTACAATATTTAAAAAGTCCAGTGTTTATTTTGATACACGAGGGATTGTATAGTATGGGTTGCGTTGGAGTTGCTTCTCTCCGGCGATAACACTCTGTCATCACTGTTATCTGGAATCTAAAGGAATCCGAGCGCCGCACGCGCCGCTCTCGCCGCAGCCGTAAATAACGACTAACGTTCCTACACTTACTTATTACACGGTTGCACCCTACGTTGTAACACCCTTGTTTAGCATTCATTAATACCGAAATAAAATAAATTGTCACCCAGAAATAAAGCTCGTGTTTCCTAACTTTGAAGATTATAAACGACTAGACTCTATGCTCATATAAGTGACAGGGTTAACAGATAAGCTGTTATTTTTGTATCATCCGATATACGCTGAAGCTCAGATTATTCCGATACATACATATCAAAACTGATAACCTTATGTTTTGAGTGACAAACCAATTTTATTCTCGACTGCCCCTCTCGGGCGGGCCGCCCCTCGGACCGATCAGACCTTATCCAAATTGGATCTTGAATAATAAAGAATCGGGGCGATTGAATTTTATTCCTTAAATTCAATTAGCACACAAGGGTCGTGTGTGACTGCAGACGAAAGATAGAGGCATATTATCGTATTAAAAGGGATCGGGAGGGTATACTCGATCGGGAAGAAAGTGTCTACTTAATCTATTTAAATATGGAACTTTTTTTTAATATGTTATCCTTCGTTACATAGTAGTGTATATAATTTTTGATAGGAACTCACTGGTTGTACAGTATCAATATCTTCAAATATTTTTTATTCAAAACTATAGTTTTATATTGTATGTATTTTAAATTACTTACATGACTTTACTAACAACGTATTTATACACCTATAATCTTATACTTGTCACTCGATATGTATAGCCTCGGTTTAATCGTGAGAATAGTTGTATAAATTCAAAACGATATATTTATTGTTTAAATCCGCTCTACACCGAGTGGGCAGCTATTCCGTAAATAATAATATATCATAAAATATGTATGCGGAGAAACTTGAGAGTCTGTTGTAATATATTATATTACTAAATAGTAGAAAAGCTTTTATTTAAGCTGTGTTGACCGGAGACGTATAAATTTGCATATGTATTGGAAAAAATATTACGCAGTTATGTGGTTAGACTGATAAGAAGTAGTACCTACATTAAAGAATCATCATAATGTTACATTAAACTACCCTTGTTTTTTTATTTGACAACGTACAGCCATTTATACCCTTAGCATTTACATTGAATAGTACCTAACATGTTAATTATTTTGTGCACATAACTGTATTTTTCTACCTAAGTAACTATACATTATACCTAAATTATTTTAGTATCATGTCATCTATTGTAAAACCCGCGTGAGTAGGTACAGTCGACGCATCGATCTGCTCCCCATTAGAGTGAATGTGTTAATAAAATAAATTGCGATATTATCGCTGCCGCGTTTGACATAAACATCGAATTCTACTTAAAGTAATGGAAACGATTTAATGCAGTCGAATCAGGGCGAGCGATAAGACCAGTTTGCTTACTAATGTTCCAAAATAGATATTAATTTTCGTTTGTCGTATATGCAATGCATATTTTAAGTAAAATAAAAAGCTTTATTAAGTAAAGTGCTCTTTGGACAATTCTGAACGGTTTCTTCAATAACGTAGGTAAATTTGACTAATTTATAGGTACATTTTTTTGAGTTACATGTAATATTCATAATATATTTAAAATTTAGAATAAAGTGTTTAAAACAACAAGCTGTATACCTAAATGATGTTTCGTAATCTCCGGCTCTAATTGAAACCGCATGCTTATCCGTAACGACGAAGCCATTCACACAATACATTGTTCGAACGTTTTTGTCTATTAACATGACGCTTTAATTTACCATATGGTAATCATTAGTGATGTAAAAAACACGTAACATACATTAGACATTTTATTAAATTCACACGTCACAAGATGTGGTACTCAATTTATTTATGTTTGGCCTCATATGTCAAAAAAAAATATACTTATTACCATAAATTAATGATACCCTGAGGCTACATTAATATTTTAAGTGTTGTTATGTAATACAAGATTATTTTACAACTTTGGATATCTGAATAAAGATAACCAAAGTAAATAATGTCGTAATTTTGTTATAAAATATTTTATAACAAAATTACGCCTATTTTGTTGATGATGATACAAATGCTCATCGATTTTGATGCGTCAAGCTCGCTGTGAAAGCATACCTGCCAATCGGCTGATATAATGGTATGAACTAAGTATTGCTCTGAAGCTCGACAAGAACGAGAAAGAAAACTGGTGATGAAGGGGCAAACTATTCACCGTGCGGAGTGCGAATGCTCATAACTAAAGCAGCAGCAAGTTGTCAGAATGTTTCTTTTCGATGCGTAGGAATAGAGATAGGAAATTAGGAAGTTGCCCGTAACATCTCAACTTTTCGATTTCCAATTTTATTTATTTAAAAAAAACGTAGAATAAAATAAGTGGAAATTCATTTCTTTTTATTAATAATTCACTGATCACTGTAATGCCGTGTGAACATGTCAATAAATTAACTAAATACAAAGTTAATACCCGCCAAAACATTTGTGTTTTATGGTGCTTCAATATGTATAAACAAACAAAGCTTGGAAGTTCAACAGCAAATATTACCCAATATTCACGACCATGTCAGCATAAAGGTGAGAGTAGAAACATAATTAATAAAGCGCATGTGTCGCCGCAGCTCAGAAGGTGCCAGGAAGAGATTGCGTCGTCGCCACTACTCGCCAGCTGCTCAATATGAACCAGATTAATGTTTTTGCTGTTAAAATTGTAGATTCTCTGCGTTATTGGATAAATGTGTCCAAGGCCTTATAGAGTTTTCAATTAGGTTCGGATTATAGCTTATTATTGTGTAGATAGAAAATGTCATTGTCGTCGCTTGACATTTTGTTTGCACGTTTAGGAGATATATTGACGTTAAATTACTGAATGCTAACATTAAAATTATTTATTTCTTATACTTAGACATAGGTTGTATAAAGATACCAATACACTTTCTATTTTTACATTTGCTGTCTTGATGGTATTAGGTATATAAGCTTTTTAAGCTCTCAGTCAGTTTCCACGGGTAAATTAAAGCGCCAACAGTTGCGGCCCCAGCGTCGCTCTTAAATTGACTGTCCATCAAATTGCACATCCTACGGGTCGCAGCAATGGGATGCGAACCCACTGACTCACCCTGTTTTCCGCTACAACACTGGCCACTATGCACTCGCGTGATATTACTTAATTGAACTTTAAGCTTAAGGGAAAATTTAATTTCCGGACCGGCTCCAAGGGATTATGTTTCTTGTATTTTTATTTGAAATGGCCGACGTTCTTAATGCAGCTCTTATAAAGCTTCTGATCATTTATTTTGTTCATAATAAGTATAAAATTAATATTATGCTTTAAGTTACTTTTTCTTTTTTTTGGAGAAGCCGTGTTCCAAAAATAAAACCACCTTCATAATGACGATTACAGACAAGCTTTACGTTATTGTGAATACAGATGAGATACAACAATATAGGTGATAGACAGTGGGTAGCGGAGCGTGTAGCGTGGCGTATAATGCGCGTGTGTATGCGAAGCGATGGCGTGCGGCGCAACCTTAAAAGCAATATCCGGCGCCGCGCGCGCCGCCCGGAAATGAACCGGAAACGGCGGTGTATTAAGCCGCAGGTACCAGCCCTTCAATTTATAAACGCTTGCGGGCACACTCCAGCCTTTAGCCGCCTCTATTGGCGCGCAACTCTCCTCTCGTGGATATATCCGGCACGTTTAATTTGTAACCTGCACTTTTTGTAAAGAAAACCGCTCTCACGTGAGATCCGTTTCGGAACGATTTGCGCATTTTAATAAAATCTTCAACTTCATAGGATACAATATAAAAGAGACTTATTCAAAACATAGACGAGGACAATATCTAAAATTACATTCTCTCGGCCTGAACTAACAGTGGAATGAAATAAAGTCCACAAACAAAAGTTTGCAAATCCAATATGATTTGGCGCGTCGGTAAACATCGGCAGCATCCCGGTGATATCGCGAACGAATAACATTAAACTTTGTATGGATTGAATGTAGAAAACCAATTTCGGTGCTCGGCGAGTGCGAGCCGACGGGATGAGGGTGTCAGAACGCTTTGACAGCTCTCTGATTGAAAAATACGGAAACCTGTTTATGGAGCAAGTGAGCTCCTATGCGCGAGGTTCGGCTCCAACTGTTCTGCCGACCGCTCATGAGGCGACACGCACCATATTTGCTATGAAGTTAAAACCTTTGATGTACAGGCGCACACCGACCACGGTTTATCATGCTGTGAAGAAGCAATTCAATAAACTACGCAATTGCCTATATTGGTAATTTACGGTACTACAGAAGTTTGCTTTATCTCGATACTAATAAATGTAAGGTTACATTAAATTGGGTCAAAACAATGACATGCATATTATTTTAATAACATCGTGTGTTGGCAACTCTAGCAATTTTCATATGACTGTCAAAAGCCGGTGTGGCGTTTATACTTTTTGCCGAAACTGTTTCATTAGCGACATCACAACATATTGTTCCATTAGCACATGGTTAAGAAATATTTTCTTGTTCGTGTTAATAGCTTGAAGTGACATTTCGAGGAACATATGGACATGGTTACGATTATTTGCGCATAGTTCTGACGTCGCTTTGTTATTATTTACCCTATTACTTTCTAAACGTGGAATATCATTGGTCTAAAATTACGTTTATGTACTTATCTTCTCTATTTTCGAAGATAGCTAAAATAGCCCTTGCGTTGCGAAGATTTTACTTTAGGTTAAACCCTCACAAGTGTATTTGGCTCTCGATATAAAATCAGTGATGATAAATGATCCAAGAAATGTGCACGTTATGAAATATCTCATAAACAGGCGCTCCGAAACGATCTCAGCCACGATATATCACGATTTTGGACATCAGCAACCAGCTATTGGAATTCTGCAGATGATTTTCCTTAAGAATTTATACGCGCGGTCGGACGAACCAATCGCAGTAAGGATTTCGGGATATGAGATCTGCGATTCATTTAAAACGGCGAAATTAAACGTCTAGGAGATTACCAGTTGGGTCGTTTGGGGATTACACAGAGATAACTAAGACGTTTATTGAACTACTTTGAGAAACTTTTATTAAATTTATATCTTATCAGCTCCCACAGATCATTTAATAGGAAATATAATTTACAATCGTTTCGAAAGGCCTTTCGGAGATTGCTGAAGTTTGCTTTAGTAATTTAACGAGATTTTATTTTGATTACTTCGTTTTCATTCTGACTATAGAAGGTTTAAACTTATATTTTTTATTTATAAAATCATATCGACATTATCATTTATTCTATTGATGCAATGAGATATCTAATAAAAACCTAGACAGTTGTTGGAGAATGGGCTAAATTTCAAAGTTTTAACTAACACCCTCGTTTCAAATTGGCATAGCATGAATTCGCCCGTAAAAACACTGATGAGTTTGGTCATGTAATAAAGCTATTTATAATAAATTAAGGTATTGTGTAGGTAGAGCGTCGTTCGCGAGTAATGTGCATGCATTTAAATTACGCTCAAATGCTGCAAATGTGACGCGGCGGGCGCCCCTACAGTCTGCGGCGCGGGCGCGTCTGCTCGGTGCACAACACTAGCTTTACATGTGAAAATATAATTCATTACAAGTACGCTACTTGGCGAAATCTTGTACAGCTTAGCTCTTTCATTAATAATTGGTAACGAATTAAGTATTTTAGGTTTTTATAATTAAACTCATTATGGCAAACGTAGCTTTATGAAAAAGAACCTACGAAGAAGATGAATAAAGATTAAGTTTATCAATAGCTGACACCAAAGACAATAAATAACAAATTCGTAAGATATTCTTGTGTTCACAAGCAAGCATTAAATTAAAACGTTAAAGCTGTCTCAGATTTCTTTGGAAAGCGCCGCACGAATCTCCATTGTGCTCAATTGAATCGCGTCTTAATTACAAAACGGGTGAATATTTAATTAAAAACTTTCCGCACGCGAGTAATTCCTTATTCCATGTATATGAGATTGAGTCAGCGTCGATTCTACTTTTCTGTGAAGCCGTCGACATTCGACAAGGGTTTTTAATTGAACGTCGACCCATTGTGCTCGTTAAAGCGATTCTGAGTTAATCACCACGTTTTTCGTTCGGCGTAATGGAAGAAAGTAATTATCAATTAACTGCTCGATAATGGATTGCGGCCGCTTATCCGCCGGCTTATCTCGACGTGTAACGACCCACTCCCCGTTTTATCTTTTTAATAATGAATTTAAATCATCAATCATTTCCACGGTTTGTGTCAATATCGGATATTATGTTGTTGGGCGTCGTTGTGTGATGTGTGCTTGGTGCTTTGCCAATATTGTAATTAAGTTATACATCGAAAAAGTTGTGAAAATCAAAATGTCGTGGTGACATTAGCTAAATATTTTGGGTGTGGCGGTGGCGCGGTGGCGGCGACATGCTATGGTGGTGGGTGTGTGTGTCAGCGGGCGCGATTGTGAAAACGTGAAGCATGGCGGCAGATGACGTGATATTGTGCCGTGAATTAGCATTGTAAATGCAATCACAGGTGTCAACTCGACACTCGCTCGTCGAATTTATGCGCCTTCCGCTCCGACCACTATGAATATAACAATTTACTGTCTATAAATAACGATTAGCCTCCAACACGGCCCGTCTAATGAAGCCATTAAATTATTTTGTTATTTCAGTTTGCAGTTAACACGAGACTGTACCTATGCTCACAATGTTATCTATAATACCGTTTCACATCACTCAATGCTTAGCAAAAGGCAAATTACACTCACGAAGGAGTGTAATTTCAGTTTTCGAGAAAAAATGTCTAGGTAGTGACAAAATATTGGTTGGTATAAGGTTTCACATCAATCAGAATTATCGCTGTAGAAAACCGGATTTTGTTATTGTGTGTTGTCCGACAAAACAACCATTAAGCGGATTAAACATGTACGGAACCAATTAAGGCCTTAAAAGCCGACAGTGTTGCTTGTGCGCCGGTTGTGGAGCCGTGAGCCGGCTGGCTGACAGACCGCCGCTATTAAATCTCATTAAAATACCTAGTGGACGACGATCACGAACATTTATTTACTGCACTCCAGCTAAGTTATTGCAGCGTAAGTCAACGTAACAGCGCTGCAGAGCGCCACAATCAGCCGCGCTCGTCTGCGTTAATTAGCTACATTATCGCTGAATCTACACCGACGTGTTACAATGACAATTATGTGGGGGAGCTCTACCGCAAGCGATCGCTGAATTATATTATATGTATGTACACTCAGTTTACGCGCAACCTCTCTCTTGTAGAGTGGTTAAATGGATAGAATGGGCCTTTGCACTTGGTGTACTCGAGTTTTACATTTTGTACTGAATTTTAATGTACGAGTTTATTCATTGGGGGCCCTAAGTAGTAGAAAATATTTTGCTGTGATTACCTAAAAACACGATTAAGATAAAAAGTGGACAAAATAATTCCTAAATGTAAGAAATTGTATAGTCTGCTAAATATGTAGAGACCTATAGGTGCCATACATACCTACCTACCTTTATATTATACCACCAATATTAATTAAGAAGTGCCCTTTTAAAATGTTGTCATTAAATGAGGACATAATTTCATGAACGGTTTCTTGAACAGAATCATTTTAAATAATTACACGAGTGAATAATAAAGTTTCCCCTACAGTACAATGTCTGACTTTATACCTAACACGTTCGTGAAACTTCTACGAACTTATCCAATTAATTTTAATTATGATGCCATGATATACTTTTTACAAGGTTTTTTTTATTCGATCCAAGTTCCTGTTAAAAGTGATTGGTAGCGTTAAGAACCTAGATGGTTACTTCAGGTTTCATAAATACATATTTAGTAGCACGGAATTAGTCGCTACACACTGACAGTGTAATTGGCCATCAGCTCTTAGTTAAGTAGCCCTTATATGTATCTTTATAGAGTGAATGGTCACATGCGCTTCGCTTTACATTTTCCAGTCATGTTACAAGATAAGCGTACATTTATACGTTACATTGCACAAAATCAATGCTGACATTTACACAAGTTGTGTGTCATGGGTAAATTGATGGCGTGAAACACACCGCGACGTCCGGTCCACTCAATTATAAGTGCCCAGCTTATGGCGGTGAGTTTTATGTGCTAAATTATGCAGACTGTCTGGCTTAATTTGCGCAAATTACATTACAACCGGCGGTTCGCGCCTCGCCGTGTCGTGGGTAGATTAAAGACGTTCGATTTGATACACCTTAAAGTAATTATTAACTGTAAGCTCATGAACAGTTAATGTCGACTTACGACTACGTACTTATTATTATTGCAACATACGACTTTATTGAAATAGCAAATGTATTATATATAATTATTTATTTACAAGTAGTTGTATTTTTAAAACGCAAAAACCAACTTATCTATCTATTAAAATAAATAAAAATGTCAGGAACGATCGCGAGTAGGTTAACTCAAACTGGCATATCAAAGTAAACGATCGTATCGAAAATGTACTCTTTCCATGCAAGTATTTTTAATTAGACGTAAACGATGAAAATAAGGGAACAATAAACATGAATCGTAGTGCATTACAGACAATGATGAATATTGCATTAAAACCTTACTCTTTGTTATCGGCTTCATGAATAACGAATTAGAGTTCAAGCCGAATAACATTTAGAAACATTGAATAATACGCAAATAATCGTAGATACGATCAAATCGGGCACGCAACGTCGCGAGGCAATAAAGGTAATGTAGGCAAGGTATTTGCCAATATCCTCGTGGAGTGGCCCTCCCAAATATCTTGAGATTGTATTCCCCCTACATAAAAATTGTTCCAGAATAGAGATACTACCCGGATAAATATTCAATTTCACTACGGACGAAAAAGATTTGATACCTTTGGTACCTACTAGGTTTATTGGATGATAGCCTTTGGAATGGTGTGGATAATCATATTCATAGTTTTTCGACAAAATATAGATGAGTTTTTAGATGAAAATAGTTTTTGTGCGCTGATAGTGACCTCGCCGATTGTGATCTAAATTCCATCACGGCCTACAGGCGCTATGCCTCTCAACAAAGTTATTCTTGATCGAATTTATATGCGAAATAAAAATGTAAAAATTGCCCAGTAAGCAAAGTGCACTTACGATAGGCTAATAGCAATAAGTCATCAGCTTTATTGGTAAGCTTATTAGTTTAATAAAATCATTATAATAACAAAAATATTATTATTATTTATTATAGTATCTGTTAAAAATTACTGATGGAATAGTTTGTAAGAAATGTAGTTTTGTCCGCGGCACATCCACTCGTCGGGCGACCCTCTTGAGAGGTAAAGAGAGAACGACATGTAGATGAAAAGGGCAGCTGAATCTAATACAATCGGGGAAAGCGATACTCGCTACGATGTTAGGGGTGACGGTGACGCTTTGGAGAATGATTCTATATTATTCCGAATATTCTGAGATGTTATTGAAAAAGTTTTTGTTGATGTTTTGTTTGTCCTATTTTATTAATAAAATATAATCTAAAAGGGTCAATATATGAACAAAAAATATACAAACTATTTAACAGCTGCGTATGCGTTGATCAAACTACATACATCTACCCTATTTAGTTAGCTAGAACAAATATAAACAACAAACAATTCTGTATTTATGCCCCATTTCGTATCACACGCTGATAACTACAGAAAAGTAGTTAAAGAGGAATGTAAAGTTTTATTGCGTTCCGTGATACGGGCGCGGGCGCGCACAAAGTATCGCATTGTTAGCAACCCTAGGCGCATAGGGGCTGAGGGGTGGGGGCGGCCGGGTATTGAATGAGATTGCTTCTTACTTCGGCAAATGGATCACGTAGTGGATGAGATGTCACAGTGTTTTAAGATCCCAATTCGACCGATCCGTTAGATAGTTATATCAACGTATAGGTACAGCTAGAGCTAATAGGCTTCGTTTTAAGATATTTGTATTTTTTTTCCAAAAAGCAGATTGAATAAGTATTCACCTAAATAAACATGTAACTTAAACACCAAGTTTTTCATATCACAACGTATATTAAGGTTTTAATAATACAAAAAACTTGCTACTCATCTAGAGCGTACATTGATCAAATCGGTACAATACGTGTTTGGTTCCAAGTCGAGTGTTTAAAGTATCTATTATGTAATCAAGTAGATACATTCACAGTCAGTAATTGGGAAATTCCCGCGTCGGGCCGCCCGTCGTAGCCGCGTCGGCGAAGGGCGGCCGGGCGGCCAGGCGGCCGGGCGCTGAAAAACAATTTCACGCCAAATCTTAGCTTGTGTTTTCCTATTTCCTTTTTATTTATCTTTTAGTCTTTCCTTTTCTCGAGAATCAATTTCACGGATGAGTGTCGCGATGATCTCAGTTCAAAAAGCGCGAGGGTTGTAGCGTCGGATGGGTGCACGTGTGCAGTCCGTCCGAGTCCGGTCCGTCCCGCGATCGTCCCGCGTCCGCCCCGTAAGGATCGTGTCTCGCTCTCCTCATTACCCGGGTGACGCAACGCCGCGTCTCGATAATAAGCTTTCTGCTCGCTGCTCCTTGTGATTGGATGGGTTATGCGTGTGTTATCTGTGTGTGCTACTCGTGATATATCTCGCCCAATTTTCTTTTACATCACTCTCTAACGCTTTTAACCATATTTCAATCTAAGCTTTATCTGATGACTCTGTGTACAGACAGTTGGATGTAATTAAATTTTAATCGCGAAATCGCAGAATTAATGACTGTGAAACAATGTTGTGTAATTTACTGTATCGTACAGCTAAGTACTGAATAACAGTGATTGTTTTGGCGCACACCCAGATGGCAATGCGCATTTTGCTGACGTGTAGAGCGTGAGCAGCAATACGTACTCTACATTTTATTTACTTGCATCTTTTAATTCCGGTTTCAAAAGTGTTTGTATTTTACCGTTAAGATCAATTCAATAATAAATTTGTAGTAAAATCAAAATAAAGTGCTGACATAAGATGCCTTTTAAACATTGAATCGGGAGCTCGGAGCTCAGCGGGCCGGTTGAACCGCACGCTTCAAAATTGTCGGGCCCAGGCGCCGGCGCTCCCTCGGAATTGACAATTTTACGGGCGGTTTATTTCCGGACACCGAACTTCCTTGGTCAGAGCCCGCTCCCTCTGGCCGCCACCCCAGACACCCCACAACCCCTTCGCTTAGCGCTGTTTGTCTGCAGATACACACTTCTAAAACAAACAAAATTAGCGATAACACCATGTTGTTTATTGATAGAACTTATAGAAAATTCACTGTGTATTAGGCCATTAAGCGGAAGGACTATTTTAAAAGTTTCTAAGATACACTCACAAGATAGCTATCTACATAAAATTTACATTGTATGTAAGTGTCTTAAGCGAAAGCTTCCCACTTAAAAGCTCTACAAATGCACTGAAAGCTCTTTCGCGCACTAATCCCAAACCTTTTAGCTGCAATCAAAAGCCCCGAGCGCTGTGTGCGGGGCGCGCGGCGCGGCCCGGCGACGACATGCTTGTGGAAGCGACTAGGAATTTAATTTACATTTTTAATTAAGTTAAATTTTGTTCAAAAAGCTTTCACAGAATAGGAGTTTTCTTGATTAGAGTTCAGCTCAGCTTGAAGTTTGAGATTGATTAGTGGAGCTTTAATTGCTCTCCTCTGGTGAATAATGAATTGGATCAGTGCGGAGTCAGATGGGGTTGTTTAACAGATAATGTTGACGCTAATGTATCAGAATCATTCTTGTACAAATATTTTGCATTAAATATTTCTAGTTATTTGAGACTACGATTTACAAAGGTAGGGGAATATTTGGCAGGTCCATGTTATGCCTCACGCGGTGTTTGACGACGATCCGGCCGGCTGCCACGTAATTGATGGTTGGGGTGAATTTTAACGTAATGCTGGATAATTGATCGTGTCGATAACATAATCATAATGGACCTACCTGCTGATAGTGAAGTACTACTCGGCCTCCTCATAAGGGTGAAAAAATGGGCTCCTTTACTGCACGTTTTCCCAAGAATTAATTCATGGAATAACTTTATAAACCATGTTTTCTCAATCAAACGGCACAATTATAAGGAATATGAGTAATTACCTACGGTGTGGCTTCCTCTCGCCTCTTATAAGCCACTCCCAATGGGCGCATAATAAATCGAAAAGGGCACAAAAGAGCCGTATTATAGCTGACGTAAAAGCGAATAAATAATCGACTTCCGCGAAGTACTCTCAGCGAGAACAAGTCGAGAGCCACTGACGTACGATTTGACGTAGAATATTTTATCCGGTGCTGCGACGCCCGTCATCCATTCCACTTATCCCGGCACTCTGTTGAATTTTTGACACGACTACGGAGTACTGCCCTTTTCTTCAGGTGGTTTAGTGGGGCAAAGTCCTTTAAATTCGCATTATGTGCTGGGCGCTGCCACAGGGATCGTTTGTCAGTCTCACACTACAAGCGGCGGCAGATTACTGTGGGGGACGCCACATTCTTTGTGTGATTGTTGTCACATAAGTCGACAAAGCACGATTGTTTGCAATGTACGATAAAGAGTTTTCTTGACATATTACATAAGAGCTTTCATCTGAGTGATAGAACTCAAGGTCTTAAAAAACGGCAGCATTAGTGATTGGTGTGGCCCGAGAGCGGCGCAGCTGTCCGTCCCCACCCGCCGCCGATCGGACCGAATCCGGCGCACAGCAATCCATATTAGATTTGCCCGCTCTCTCATATCCATTCTGAGATGTTCATATTTTATTGGGGCCAATAAAACGGATTCATGAATATGAGAAATGCATAACGAATACCGTATTTATGGATGGAGGCGTGCTCGCTCCAGCGCGCTCCGCGGATATGTCGCGGGTAATTTGATAGCCGCCTTTGTAACAGGTGCTGATGGGAATTTCGATGCGGTTATAAATTTTTTTCATTCCACTCAAGTTTGATAGCATATTTTGTTTTATTTTACACGTGTACTTATATCGTATGTACTTAATAACACACAATATTGTCAATTAAATGAAGATGAACTCGTCGAAATTAAATTATCATAGAAAATTATTTAAATAGCAACATGAACGGCATTTCGATATCAGTCGAACTAATAACTAGTACTAGAACTCGCGATACCATTCTTTATATTGCTTGATTGCAACTTCCATAATAAATGCTAATAACAATAAGTAACAACTGATCTTAATTTCATAAAATTATGTAATTTACTATACAATTTTGACTAGATATATAATTAATCTTTTTCCACGGCATGAGCCAATGGAATGGAATCTATAAGAATCATAAAAAACAAGTAATATCTAGATATTCCAATCTTGGTGAAACATAGTAAATAAAATATTGTTGTTAATTTTTGTGATAAAAAAAAGCAAAGCAAACAAGCCAGTAACAAATGTGTTTCCTAACACTTAAGTAACGAGTTTATGCATTGGCGCAGGGAAGTATCCTACCACGATTTTAGTAAAAGCTTTGCAGCATTTTATACTTACTAATACTTTGAATTTGAGTTAAGTTAACTCAAAATACTGACTAAAATTTTCTTTCCAATTATTATTTTTCAATCCAATTATTTTTTGTATTTATTGTTAAGCCCGTATTGAGGTAATAAGCCTAAGACAGGCGTTGGCGTCTTACGATCATCATCATAATCATCCTCCCGCCCTTATCCCAACTTACTTGGGGGTCGGCGCAGTAGGTATGTCTTTTTCTTCAATACATCTCTATTAGCCATCATCTCGTCATTCGACTCTTTTGTGGTCATATCCTTTTTCACACAGTCCACCCTTCTTTTCTTTGGCCTTCCCTTACCATCCATCCATGTAACCATCCACATGCATGCTCTTAATCTTCTTGGTAACATGCGTTGGTGTCTTACGGTGTATGCAATAATTAATAACATTCTTCTAATTCTAACAAACATGAACTGTTTCAAATAAGTAGATCAATTTTGTTTATTAAGTTTTCCAAAGATTCTTGAACATTGCGCCGGCGCTGGCGCCGATAGTAGCCGGTAACCACCTTAGTTATGCCCAAGATGGACCGCTTTATTGCTATTACTAAAAAGTCCAACAAACAGCAGGATTCAACACCGATGTCTTTGTCCGTCAAATACTATGTTTACAAGATGATCCTATTTATTTCAAACGTAGGTTTTACATCCAAATGCAAATATCTATCTATAGTTAGGTGATACTTTAAGTTTACACAGACGGTTGAAAGAATTTAAATGTTATGTGGTTTTGACATGTGTAAAGATTGATATCATTTTTAATACAAAATCATCACCCTCACAACATTTTAGAAAATTAATGACATTCAATATGCACACACGACGAGCCGCAAGAGATATTAGTGCTTCCCCAAGTTTCAATTTACAGCTTCGCTTGGACGTCTCAACCTTCACTGAATAATACTCCCAGATAGTGCGTTTGTTATTCATGTTACATTTGAAATTCGACTCTATAGTGTATTTCTAAGATAGAAAATGATTATGTGGAGCTCCCATTGTGTTTGGTCATTGAAAACGAGACCATAATACGAAGTTCATAAAGTGCATTTTATGTAGGATGATTGTTGCCTGGTTGGTACCGTTTGACGGCAGTTTGTCGGAGTAATAAGGTCTCGCGGAGTGGACGTAAGGAGAGGATATCCTTTATTCTAATGAGGTTTCGTAGCTAGACGCGTGCTGTCGGGGTTTGCTCTCAGCGTATTACCTACCTCCTAGCTCTGAGTAGAATTCTTTGTAAATAAGGACATCTTTTGCAAGTACAATCGATGTATGTACATAAACAAATTTTGAGAAATTTATTAAGCTTTACGAGTATTTAATCACTTAAAACGTCGTTTAGAAGACAACTAACTCTTGTGTTGTTGCTAGAAACATGTAATTAAAGGTTGTAAATAAAAAATACTTGTAAAATGAATTTTTTGCCGTCATATTTTTTTTGCCCTAGATATCTAGCCGAGCATTGGCATTCATTTAGTTTCTCATTTATAAAAGTAAATGAGATACGGGTTATATTTATGAAAAATTATGACAGCAAGACCCTGATCTGTGCCATGACATAATGACACAATTAGGATATTGTTGGTATTACACTATACATAACAGCTATTTGCTATTGTTTCAGGATACAGTTATCGTTGTGTGATGCGCGAGTGACGACCTCGCCATGATTCGAGATCCCCCGGCCATGCATAAGCCCGACAGTGCCAACAGTGAGTACTATACATTATAAAACATTGTACATTACCCTTTATTATTTTAATAATAACAATACTGCTACAGATCAATCTATAGTTAGTTCCAATGAGAATGGAGTTTATTTAACAAGTTACTGTACAGTAGGTAAACATAGCTCCCTAGAACGCAAAAAGTAAATCAAGGAACAAAAATACATAAGTAAGTACTAGACGTTTTCGTTTTGCCGACGTCAATTTTTTCATAATATTAGGACAAACAGGTCGCGAATAAAACGCGGGAAGGGTTGTGCCATAAACCGCCCAGTACCGTCCGTCGCGATATTAAAAAGGGGACGAACGATATTGCAATATCACATTTATGCGAAATGTCCGACACCCAGATCGTATTGATAAAAATAAGCGATTTTTTATTGTGCCCCACAAACTTGTACGGAGTATGTTTTTCCACCGTATTGCTGATTGTAGTCTGCGTATTCTTGAACGCATGATGGCTGATATAAAATGGTAAAGAGCTTTTGATACGGCAGCTCTAAACGAATTTTTGTTTCCGCTAGATTTATGGTACGATATAAACATTTCATACGAAGTAGTAGTCTGATCCTTCCTAACTTTAAATGCATAAAACCAATTTTTGAGTAGGACACTACACAATATAAATAAAATACAAATACATTTTACAATAACTTACGCCAGATACCTTAATTTTCATAGATCTATATTAGGTTATGATTAATTCAATCTAAACTAGATTCAACTATAAATTTAGGTTACTGGAACTGCAATGCTGAAGGTCCTACTTACTCTTAGTAACCTAAACGACTTTTTTCGTCTGAAGTAAACATATTTTCTGCGCAGTTCTCGATGTTAAATACACTAAATAGTGTAAACACGGTACGGTCTGTCGATTTAGTGCCCTCAGCGCTAGAGACTGCCGCATTGGCCAATTCTTGCACGTGGTTATTACCTCATATTTCACGATAACGTGGTAATCCATGAGGAAGTTTTCAATTTCTTTAGAAATAACAAAACAAATTCACATGAGCATCAAATGCAGTGCGGGCAACGGCGGAAAATTGCGGAGACAGTGCGGGTGCGAGGCGGCACGGCAGCGTGGCGTAGCGTGGCGGGAGCGGCTAGGCGGCGGCGCCCGCGGCTGCTCTGGGCGGCCCTGATAAAATTTATGGCCACTTCCCCTTTAAAACAATATTGAGGGCTCAGTTGGGATTTATGTCTCGCCGCTGCTGCAGCGACTCAATTTATTCTTCAATTTTTCATACAATAACTCACACACGTATTACGAGTGATGGATGAAAAGGACTAACTTTCGGGCTTTAATAAGAGCCTCCAGATGCGAATCTCCAAATTGGCTGAAGTTTATTGCCCACTTATGTCAGGCTTAAGTTTCGCCCGGAGCCTTTCTCTGAGAAAATAATTTATGACGTAGATTGTCTCGACTTTGTATACGTTTGATTGTCATTTTGGGATACGATGTATTATCTAGTGATGTGCATAATAAATTCTGTTCATACACGAAAAAAATAATTTTCAAAATCTCAAGCTATTAATATGTGAAGAAACAACTAGATAATACATTTTAATAGTTTTACGAGGTTTATGAAGATATAATATTGTAAGTATGTAATTTAAACATTTATTTTGTCAACCTGCGCGTATGCCTCAGTAATTACTACAATCAATTTACCTATTCAGACTTTATGTTGGTTCTCAGTATAAAAACAATGCTAGAAATATTATTATGTGCCAAGTGTATCGATAAATATTATTTTATCGATACGTTGCTACATATAATCTATAGTCTCTGCCTACCCCTATGGGAAACAGGCGTGAAGCTATGTATGTATGTATGTATGTACGTTGCTACATGCTTCATCAGTACAACACTAAAAGCGGCGGCAATCGCGGAGAATGAACACCGAATATTTATTTATTTATTTTATACAGGAAAACGTTATTATAACTGTATGCTATTATGCAAGAATTTAATGCTTTTCATACATGCTAGATAAGCCAGCAGTTACAAGATAAAGATTATGCATAAACTTTACTATGTATCTACAAATTATAGATTATTTAAGTAGTACTCTACTTCGAACACCTACATTATACTAGTTTTTAAAGTTTATTCTAAAAAAACCTACCGATAAAATGCGTCAAGTTTAACGGAAATAGCATTTTCGTTTGCCCTAAACTCATGAGAAACCACAATACGACATGATAATTTGTTCAAGGGTTTATGGAAAATCCTAAACTTTAGGGAAAATTACAGTTAGTAACTAAGTACTACGTAGTATCAATTTATAATTGGTAGAATAAAATTAAAGTAATTATTATTTATTTGTTTAAGCCACAATTTCCTTTTTAATTTGGGGCTGATTTATCTTCGCAAATTGCTAAGCCAGTCTCTTTCTATTTCAGTAATGAAAAGCAATTAAGATACGGTTTTCTGCCATCTAATAATTGAAATTTTAATTGCTGAAAACTCTTTCCTTAGAAATCGTTTACCACTGCCATTAGGCTTAATTCAAAAATTAATTTAAACTTTCACAAGGTTGAGCTGGGAAGCGAGCACCGGCGTAAAAGCAATATCAATTTCATAATTTTAATTAAAAAAAACTAACTTCTGTGATGACAAAGTCTCGTACTTTTTTAATAACGGAAATGTTAACGATGGCGGCAATAAGGGAGGGTGGGGCGAGGACGCCGTGCAGGGTGCGTTCCGTTGCCATAGGTCAGTTGGAATTTTAATAAGGCGCCTGCACCTTCACCTTTGCACCTCGTTATTCACCGCTTTACAGGTAACTGAGATTTATTTCAAACATTATTCCTAACTAATTACCATAACGAGTTCGATAATATTCAGTGGACTAGGTGTAATGGATGTTAACTAGAAAAGGGTTAAAAATTTACATAAAAACCAGTGACTAGAATTTTTTTTAAAGTGTTAAAAACTCAGAAGTCCAAAAACTACTAAATAAATTTACTTCGTTGAAACATTTGACTACATAAACGTTCCTTATATTAGTTTTAGTTGGTATGTACTTAAAAAATAACGAGCAGGATATTTGCCCTGAATAACTTTATGTTACGTACACGTTACTAAATACAGACGATACCATAATTATATTATTATTTATTTATTATATTTTATTTGTGCCTAATAAAATTAAAACAGTCAAGAAACCACCATGTATAAATGAAAAGGTACAACTTTTCGATTGGTATCTGATGAAAACATTATTTCTAAAGCAAACGCAATTAGATGGTATCGTCTGTATTTAGTAACGTGTACGTAACATAACGTTATTCAGGGCGAACATCCTGCTCGTTATTTTTTTACATTTTAATCGCTATTAATGCAAAACCCGCATTTGGTTAAATCTAATTACAGCCCGCATAATGGATATCGTAACAACGCAATCAACTCCATTGTTTAATGAGTGACCGGCGACTAAAACTAAATAAATTGTACGATCATTTAGAATAGCTGCAACCACAATCATTATACAAATCCATTAGTATCGTACTTTAGATTATACCATATGATTATGTATTTGTTTTCGTAATTAAATTGAATAAGCGGTTTCTGTTATTGCAATTGCGTTTGCTTTAGATGGAAATTTCATTAAAATATGTATGTTTAGTTTATAAGTACATATATATCCACAGAATTAATAAATACAACTAATAATTACAAAACCTTGATACATGACGCCAGATAAGCGCAAGATGGTGAATTAACTCTGGAAATAACACTCTTTCTTACTCTAATTCGTGTCTAACAACGTTTATGCAAGCTTTACTTTTAGTCAACGATAAATATGGAGAAGCTCGATTTTAGCTAGTGTATGTCACTATAGGAGGAAAGTTTCAGCAAATACAAAAGACATGTTGCAAAGCTGTCTTAACGATGCAATTTGGCATCTTTTGCTGTGCATACGAGTAGTAAGCAACGCCTACACAATGTCAACATGCATTAAATAACATATAAAAATAATGCTATTTCTGAGAATGTTTTATTTGAGTTCTTTGCTGAAAATTATATAATAGATATTAAAGTAGGTGCAGCTATATGCAAATCACTACTATATCTGTTGCAATATCTTTAAAATTACTTCTATAGCATTTACGATATAATGCAGGAACTACTTTATTGGTGCAAATCTATGTACTTAGACATGTATTCCGATCATTTACCACAAAACCTTGTAGAAATCTTGTTCTAAGAATGATGCATAGTCAATGTAGGCAGGCATGTAACGTTAGCATATAGGGATGGCAAGCTAATTGCAAAACGTAATGAACGATTGTAAATTACACGGAATGTGCGCGGTGTGCTCGTGATTCTAACTAATTACAATAATAACCTGGCATTAATTAAATCCAAGGAATTTATGTGTTATATAGAGCATTGCTACAGAAGAAATATGTATAGAATGTGGTGGTAGGTAAATTATATTTTGTGTGTATATATCTATACTAATATTATAAAGAGGAAAGATTTGATTGTTTGTTTGTTTGAATTGGATAGGCTCTGAAACTACTGGACTGATTTTAAAAATTCTTTCACTGTTGGAAAGCTACGCTATCCCCGGGTGACTTATGTAATAATTTATAGGAAATACCCAGACTATGCGGGCGAAGCCGCGGGCGGAAAGCTAGTATACAATATATTGCGTGTAGACAGAAAAGGTTTAAAATTTTAAATTAACCATGAAGTAGGTATAAAGCGCGACAGCTACCTTCATGTGTCCTGGGTCTGATTCTCGGGTCGAACAAAGTGTTTTTGGTTTTTTATCTTGCCTTTGACTCGTGCCCAATTACATACTGAACTATGTGTGTACAGCAGTACACCTCTGCGTACTCTTCACAGAATACAAGCGTGATGGTATGTATCAAAAGTTCTCACATTTACAGCCTATAAACGAAGCAATGTATTTTCGAATAGAATGTCACCAATAACAAACCCCCGTTTGAAGTTATGTTCCAGTTTTCTTTGTTTGCAATTTAGTTAGCACTATACGTACCTATGTATAGTGACACCTATAATAACTCGCACTCATGTGGAGTACAAACAGGTAATAACTTACGCTTCGCATTCTACTCGCATTTCCAAAACAAACGGAAATGAGTTTCGTCGCTAAGAAAGGATTTTCTGAACAAAAGTCCATTACGGATTCCAATTAGATACCATGTTTAGAAGTAATTTCGCAGAAAATTAGAAAATTAATATTGTGTTAAAGAAGGTAGAGGAGTGTGGGGGATCGCAATTGCGATAGGAACACTGTGAATTAAAGTAGACAGATAAGTTGCAGATATTCATATTAAAGACAAGCTCAAACACTTTTGTACATCGGCATCGTTATGACGATCTAATCGAATATGAAATAATGACAGAATGCGTCCGTCGTAAGCGCTACGCCGAAAATTTTATGGGGACCTCGTAGCAGGCGTAGGCTCACCGTATATAATGATCACTCCATTCGATTACTACTCTTGGATTCCATTAAAAATCCTTGTATCAACTTGCACGCCATTGTCACCCTACTCGCGCTAAAATAAATTACTTTTCATCCATTTCCGGGTTTCTTTTCATTTCGGCGCCTTAATACGTTGGCGGCGGCCAACCGGCTGTGTCAGCGAAATTATACTGCCGGGCCAGTGCGGTAGCCAAGTCTCTATCAAATTCTCGAGCTGAAGGTAATAAAAGGAAAATAATGCGATACGCCTCCCACCAGCGGATATTTATGTACAGTCCACGTTAGTAACGCGGCTTTTATTGTTTCCTGATAGTGTCAGGTGTAGCTAAAGTTACTATGTAGGTAACAAACATTACGGTACGTCAATTTCTCTAAAAACGTGAAGTTCTACTCTAGTCTATAGTTTCATACAGCTTACATGGAACAAGATATTTTTTGTACTGAAATTGCACCTGTGAAAATTTCCAAAAACATATTTTTACACATTACAATTTAACGTGATGCAAACATGAGAATTTTATATTATTGAGAATTTTATATGAATAAAATCGTTTTTGCTATTAGGACGATGTATAGTGCGCCGTAATTACGGTATTAACAACATGCATACAACCTGAAATGGTCAAAACACGCCAGTAGCCGCACGCCTCGGCCATCGGCTTCATGCAGCATTCTTAAGGAAAATACTGAGATTTTGAATCCCTCCAGGTAAAACGGGGAAATACCAACATAACATGTTGCATTTTTTACCACGAAGAAAACTAACCACACTTGTACATACGTTCCGAGAATATTAAGGGAAACCACATTGAATTGATTAGCTTTTAACGTTTCGCGTGAGCGCGTCTGAGTCGACTTAGCGGAAATTATATTACTTTAACCATCGGGTAATTTTGTAGAGAAGTTAACGCTGCAGCAGTTTTTTTTTTGAATGCTTTAGAATATTTTAAAAGAGGACTTAATTGACTTATGAGCTTGGGGACATATGAGTATAGTCTCCTTCAATTTTGACTCTTGCTTTTTACGCTTTTGTTGTTGCAGCATCTTCCACCTCACTCTATTACAACTCCTTGACCTCCTTCAACGACTTTAAGACTTTCAGTTTCTCCTTAATTTGTGATGTGTAGCTCAGTGGCGTTACCTCTTCCTCTTCTTCCTTCTATCTCTCCATCTATATTTTTTATGAATTCTTCGTGATGTATGTATAAGGTGGCCTGTCATTTTACCCCTTCTGGTCTCTATGCTCTGCAGCCATTGCCTTCTATTATTCTTTGTGAGTGTGTATTGAGTGTAGTACTACTGTATTATAATTAGTTAGGTCGGCTGTGCCTTACCCCTTGCGGCGACGTCATACCATACTGCTAATTGCAAATAGCGACGCCTGGAGGCCGCACGTCATTTTTATTATTTTATTATTAAAGACCGTCATTAATATACCCCAATTAACTTTATTGTCGCGACGTCGGCTCCAATAAACGAGACGTATCGGCGGCGGCGGCGGCGATGCGCAAGTGATCGATTGCGATGAGTTATGTCCACCTAGTTACCCCTTCAATTGGATCCTTGATTGGTTTGACGTACGCACTATTATTATGTGGATCGTATGCCGATAAATTGAAACTGATTGTTTGCTAAATGGTCAAAGGTTTATTTATTTATACCAACACACAGGACGTGGGCTTTAAATGCGTTAAAGTCGTTCAAAATATGTTCACGTAACACTTTATTTGTTTAAAAGGAAATAAGAATTGTAGCTTAGCCTTTTATGGCGCAAAATGCTTCATAAAGTTTTATTGGGTGCTGTTAATGCACATAATGAGTCCGCATGTTTCAATGTTGCAGTTTTTTTATGGTGTGAGAAAAATGCGTATGCGCATCTTAATGACGTCAGCGAGCAACGACTGCATGTCACGCGGCGCGGCTTTGCTCGAATTAATTGACGCAATTACACAGTAGAAAACAATCGAGCCAAGCTTAATGCCGTAACGACGCGTAGAACGAGCAATTACTAGAATGTACAACGTAGCGAATCATTAAATCAAACCATTATTTTTTCCTTATATGTCTAATATACATGGCTGCATATTATAAATACCGTTCATAATCGACTTTGTGTGTTCCAAGTGTAATGGCTAACTCGTATACTTTGTTAACAGGTCAACAGGATGACAACAAGTACGGGCTTACCGTCAACAGTACCGTGACCGGCAGCACGGGGGGCGCGAGGCTCTGCGCCCAGTGCGGGAAAGTCATCACCGAGAGGTTCCTGCTGAAGGCGATGGAGAGGTTTTGGCACGAGGACTGCCTCAAGTGCGGGTGCTGCGACTGCCGACTAGGAGAAGTCGGCTCCAAACTTTACTACAAGGCAGATCTCATGCTCTGCAAAAGAGACTACCTTAGGTAATTTTATTTATAGTGTAGTAGACATCACATTTTTATGTTTAAAAGACTTAAATTTTAAGTGCTCTTGGTATTTATTAGTCGTAATTTATTTTTATAGCTTTGTTATTTTTTAACAGGTTATTTGGTGCCACAGGCAACTGTGTGGCCTGCAACAAAGTCATTCCCGCCTTCGAAATGGTTATGCGAGCAAAGAGTTTTGTATACCACTTAGAATGCTTCGCCTGCCAACAGTGCAATCATAGGTGAGTGAAAATTGTTTACGTTGATTTTATTTTAGAAAACGCGGTGGTAATAAGTAATATAACTATGTATTGTAAGGTTAGTATTTTTTTGTGTGCTTATTATTCAGAGCTTGAATTAGCATCTTCTACAGGAAATGATACAGTAGCAGTTCTTTCGCCATTTTAATCATGACTACTGGTGTTAGTCGATGGGAATCCAATGTAACCGATCGATAGAGTTATTAAAGTCCCTTTTGTTACAGGTTCTGCGTAGGCGATAGGTTCTACTTGTGCGACAACAAGATACTGTGCGAGTACGACTACGAGGAGAGGCTGGTGTTCGCCAGCATGGCCGCCAACCCCAGCGGACTCGCGCACATCCGCCGCCAAGTAAGCGGACTACAGGTGAATATTATTGGCACGACTATTTCAGAAACGTCTAGACTGATTTCATTATGGATGGATTTATCTACAACAACAACTGCTTATTGATTGACCCCATTCATTGATGTCAACAGCTCAATTTAGCTGCTTTGTGAGCCACGATACGAGTATTATTCTAACTTAATTTAATTCCTTTCTTAGAGTCTTGAGTCTCTAAGCCTTTCATAATTTATAGTGACAGTGTCATTTGGTGTATAATTATCTAAAATGCATGTATGGTAGTTTCCCACTGGTATGATATACGTGGCTCGATTTGAACTATGCTACGTTGCACATCGCGTTTGAAAAGCTGACGTGGACCAATGCGGTCCGTGGGACCACCAACCAACCCACGCCTGGCAGCCCAACGCTCGCACTTACCTACTAAATTATTATCAACTTAATAGCAACTAACCAGCGCTATTATCAGACTTCGCGTGGTGGCGAATAGAAACCATTTACATTATTATACGATTATCGATTTAATACGGATTCGGTTATTATGTACGAACAGCTTTACACTTTATTATTACAAAATTATACATTAATATGATTTGGAAATGTAGACTGAGACTTCCCACACACGTTTAGCGTGAATTTTGCATTTAGTAAGTATAAGTGGCTGAAACGAATATATTTTTTCAAACATCTCCATTTGGAATAAAGGGCACGTGAAAAAGTCGACTCGGCGGAGTAAATAACTCCCACAAGGACACTGTTAGTGGGAGATTCTATCTCCACTTTATTATGTTTCTTTTGTGATCATTAATCTTTCTCGTACGAACGCTTGTCGGAATGCGAATGTGGGGGAATCTATTTCATTTTATGAGTCGCGCGAGTGGAGGAACCCATTCAGCCGCGCGACATTTCTAATCGACTTTTTGATTGCGTGAACGGTCTACTGTTGGGGGCGCAAGTGAATTATAAAACAGATTATAAACATCACTGTTCACGGTTTTAGGTTCACTTAATTCTTACATGCACTACACTATAGATTAAAGGAAGCGCAGATCTAGAACTATGGGTTGATCGATTCTAGATCTAGCAGGCAGTGTTTTTGGGGACTCTTCTTCGATAAGTAGGGTCTCCAAACATACTGCCTACTACAATTTGTGATATTTGTAAAGAACTTTTTAATCTGAAACAAGGATTGTCCACAGTCGCCGACAAGCGGTGGTTATGTAGCCGGTGTGGCCGGATGCGGTGGCGGACCTGCAGCTGCCGGAGCTCTCTTGGACAAAGACGGCGGCGGCTGCGCAGGCGCCGATGATGCTTCCAGCGGGTACGGCAGCCCACCTGACCCTGATGTCTGTGACGCCGCACGATGACCGACGGTGCAGCGCCGACATCTCGCCTCGGTTAGTAGTTACGTCTAATTTTTTCAGTGTGACTTTCCAAGAAAAAACAAGTTACCTACATGTGTTTTATGGTAGTACTGATTGATTAATATTCTGTTTTGATGCAGGTAAAGCCTCACTGAGTGTTGGCGAGGCGCGCAGGCTGCAGGCTTGCCTCGGCGTTGGGGCGAACACTTTCGGCAATCGAACGTCTTTTTGACGACACAGTTATAGACTCTAGTGACGTTCCGTTCCTTCTCCCCACATACAAACTAGCCATCACCCTACAAAACTACCTACCTTACATAGAAAATAGAGTAGTTTGTAATTCTTTATTTTTATATTTAGTTTTTAATGAAGTCTTGTGAACCTGAAATTTGTTATGAAATCTCGAATTGTAATTGATATTAATAAGGTAATAAATAATCATAGCATTGAGGTGACCAGGTTTTTAATGTTGTAAGCCGACTAAGTGCAAGGCTACACGGAGATGTTGGGAATATATGACTATATGCGGTGCGCGAGAGTACATTAGGCTAGACGGGGCACTGTGAGCGCGGGCGGTGCGGCGGCCGGCGACGAGTCGAGTCGTGGATATGTGACCACTTTACAAAGTGTCGGGGATGAGTCGCGATAACGTTGTCAGAACACGATATTTCCATTATGTATACGATTTGAGCACTTGTTTACATGTTAAGATAGCAGCGTCGCGTGGGTAGGGCGCGCGCTCTCGCTTCTACTTTATTGTACCTTCTGTACCACATCTTGCGCTTAGCCAATTTAGACACGCCCCGTACCAATAAATAAAACAATTGATAAAAATGCTCATTACGTACCCACAATCTTAGGTCTTTATTTTTAAATACGTTATTTTGAGTTTTACTTAGGGAGTAGAGTATTATCGGTAATATATTCCGTTCGATGTGGTGAACACACTCACTCACTATCGGCAGTGAGCGAGCGGATTTCATATCGATTGTACTTTTTATCGTGATACAACGATTCAGGTCCAGACACTAAAATATTAATTGATAAAATCGATCTCATTGTTATGGATTGTATGTATGTACATGTACTAAACATAAATATTGTTATCATACAAGGTATGAAGTTTTATTGAATGTAATTTCTTACTTTTTATTTACTTTTGATTGGTTACATGTTAATGTTATTTTTTACCAAAGATAAGTTTCCGTAGTAGGATTTTCTAAATAAGAAAGTCTAAAATGAGCTAAGTTTGTAGATTTATAGTGATATTTGGTACTCTGAAGTGGTGCAATGGTTAGTTAGGTATCTCTGTATAAATGTAAACGTTTAACTATTTAACATTTTTGTGAACACCCATCTTACTTATAAACGTCAAACTGTGTAATTGTGTATACATAAGTGATTATTTATAAAAATCACTTATTTTTTATATACATTACAACCTGTGCGATACGTTACGTTATTCAGCACACGACGTTTATCAATAAGGTGATATGTTTTCCTTTCCGCCACAGAGCTTCAGTGAATGTTGACCGCGCATTAAATTGTAACAATCTTGAAACACAGATTTGCTAATTCTTTTTTCTTATTAATAAAAGAAGTTGCAACCTCTTTGTAGATAAATGCTAAAGATTTCTAAGATAGAATATACTTAATGTAAAATAAATATTTCTACGATAAATATGTATTTATGTAAAAAATTGAACTGTCGTTACCTAGTACTATTGGCTAATGTAAAATGTTCCATGAATTTTTAATACAAAATTATGACTTACCACAAACCGATTGAACAATGTTTTCAACTTTATAAACATCGACAGAATAATTAATTAATTTTGCCGTTAACATGTAAATAAATATATTTATTTAATGATTAATGCTGCTGTTTTATTATTATCTGAAGTCCTACCAGGAGTTTAGTCAACGATAGACGCCAGCGTCTGCTACTGTAGTATTCTAGATAAATCAACCCTACCAACCTCTGTCTGACGACATTATTCCTAATAACCTGATATCTACACTTACAAAAAACTACGAATTCGCCTGATGTTACTTAAATCTCTCGTGTTAGAAATAAGTAAACTTACATTATTCATTCTAATCTTTTGCATGTCGAGGTAGATGCTTAAAGGAGTATTTCAATCTCAACATGTAGTTTCCTCAAAGAGTCACAATAATCACTACAAATATTACATAAAGCCCCACACACGTAGGTACGTTACAAAAAGTCAATGTACATTATTACATTACAAAAGCTTTTAAGTTGATTGCCGATCAAATATTACAGCCCCGTTCGTGAAAAGCACTTAATACAGTTCTCATGCGCAGTGCCGAGGTGTTTGGGCACTCCACAGGTACTCCGGGGGTGCCACACTGTGCTAATTGGCGAGAGGCCTTTACACCGAAACAAACATCTTTTTAAATTCGTTTAAAAATACATTATGCTGTCAAACAAAAACCGACTATAAACGTTTTCCGAAGAAACGTATGGACATGCCATTTAAATTATATTTCGCGGAAGTTATTATTGTTCGGTACGTATTCTTTGCATCATTACATAAAAGCAGTGTTTATTGCCAGTCAGTACTAATAGTTAACTTTTATTGAAGAAAGAAAAAAATAATTGTTGCAACGAAAAAATAAAAAAACTTAACATGCCTTCTAAAATAACGGCAAGTCAATATTAATTTAAAACTAATTACTCAATGTAGGTGTGCAAGGCCAATTAAGGTGGAATTTTACGCTTCACAAAAGTAGAATAAAAGCCATCATTGTGGGTGCATGACATTTGGAATCTCCTTCAAGCAGTTAAGTAAATAAATCGACTGAAATGTATACGACCCAATTACGGCTGCGCTACCGCCTAGGATATCTTATAATTTTTGTTATAAATTGGCGTTTTTAAAAATTAAAATGCTGCTCGACATTCCGTGTATAATTATTGTGGATTAATTTCCCACTAATGGATAGATAATTAAATATTTTGGCATACATTATTTGAATAAACTTTCTCGTATCAATTAATCGCGGGAGTGTTTGCCGGGATGGGATTGTCCATTAAATTCTCAACGACGAGACGCATTAACGAGCGTCGTTTAGTTGTTTGCTGTTTAAATAAGAGCTGTAATGTCATTTTAATGAGCTCACAAAAATGTGTGCGGGTTCCGAGTATTCACGGACGGCGCGTCGCGTCGCCGGCGCAGGCGTTGTAATGACTGACGCCGTGTTGATGACACACACGCTTATCTTAACATGTAAGAGGATTAACATAGTTTATTACACGTGTAGTTCCTTGAATAAATATTTTAAGTATGTTATGTGCCAAATTGCGAATATTGCCATTTCGTCCAGTCCGTTTTTAAGGAAATAGTAATAAATAACGGTTAATGCCACAAAGCTATTACTGTATACTTACCTATAAGTTTGAATTAAATGGTTAATTACAGTTCATAGGCAATCCCAAAAGAATTTGGTTGCAGAAAGAATAGAATTTGCCTAAATTATTGAGAGCCGCGGGCGAACGCTCGCCCGTGAAAACTCACTTAAACTTTTTAATTAAATTTTGGATTTTTCTCCTCGACGCCGTAAGGAATCTTATCCCGAAGCTTTACTCAAAACGTTGTATTAATTAGTCCGCGCACTGGAGACTAATGACCATCGTAATCGACTTTTACGGAGCGGTGCACCCCGCGGCAAGAACGACGCTGCCTAAGATTTGCAGTGTTTTGAAGAAACCAGAATTTGCCTAGCTTCCTTATTGACACGACCACTACTACACTTACGTATGTAAAAAAAAAGTAAAAGTTTAAGGAATCCATAATGGAATAATACTAGGTCAAATCTGTGTAAATACATTACAAAAGCAATGAATTCAAGCAAGTTCTGGTTCGAGGAAATAGCTATAAGTGCGAGCAAATCCCCGCTAATGTGTTTGATCATAACTAAGTGAAGTCAGCCGTCTTTGTTTGCGTTTAATTAACGAAAACGCCGCGCCACGGTTGGTCATTAAGCCGGCCGATGGATTATTATAAAGTTCATGCAGTCAACGTTGCCTGCCCTGATATCATTAACTAAATATTAGCAATTAGTGTTCGTAAAATAAATAAATAACATTATCGCCACGATATCTGCAAGCCCACAGAAGACGATGTTCTCACGAAAGCGATTTATTAAAGTAATTAATAGGCATGACATTTTTCAACAGAATGAGTAGGTAATCCGTATAAGATTAGACTTTGCACTGAAAATGTCAAGCTAATTAAGATCATGATGTTGGAAACGTTTTATAAATACATTCCATTATGTTCACTCAGAATACTTATAATAAATAAGTACATCAGTGAAATACTTACACCTCCAACCAGTTAAAGTAACCTAAATAGATATGAAACCTATTTCCTAGCAGCGCTTTTTACTATACGGGTAATAAGTATCAGACAGTAATAAGTATGCATTTTAACTAAAATGTAAGCGTAAGATACTCAAGTCGACACTCTTGATAAATTGATTCTATTTATGGATGCATTGCTTTTACAAGAGGATATGTACGATCGATCAATGATAAATATTTTATGCAAACATAATGTTGCAGCAACGAAAAATTAAAAATAACGTTTTATTTTTCATAATCCGTTATTATTCACTCAACTATTAATTAAATGTCTAGTGTTCAAATCAATTATAAAAATTTCGTTATTAATTGAGAACTTTTAACCTTCGTTCCTGAGACGTGAATGGGCCATTAACCCTTGATTTATTATGAAGCAACAAGATGGTGTATTGTGAGGCGCAAGAAGTTTCCGTCGAATCATTTAAATAAACGAACTCGCATCATTATGTCAGATCTAAGGATCGAACAAATTGCCAATTAGTGGCGCCATGGCGCATTGGTGCGGGACTGGAGGTGCGGAACGTGAAGCGTCGACGGCGGCGGTGCGGCGGCGTGACGATCACGGAGCGGCCAGGGCGACGGCGACGGGAGCGGCGAAGGTGCGCTGCGGTGAGACGCTACGCGACGGCTACGAAGCGGCTACGAAGCGGTTACGAAGCGGCTACGTAGCGGCTACGAAGCGGCTACGGAGTGGCTACGTCAGGGCTACGACGAAACCACACAAAACACGGAAATCAGCTAAATATTTCTTATACAAGTACACACACAGTATCGGAGTGTATTCGCTACGTTTGTCGTCAGTGTTCGGCTCGTGTCACATTATTTGCATCGCACTACAATAGCTCTTAAATATAACAACCATTAATGCTTTAATTTCCTTGAAAGCAGTTTTAAAAGACTTTTCCGTTCTAAAACTTTCACATGAAAGACGATGACAAAAGAACAATGAAGTAGATAGAGACGAAACTTAAACATAAATATGCTCATGATAAAAATTGAAATACACATAAACCATAGAGAATGTTGGCTATAGAGAATGCTGTTCCTTATTGCTTTGTTTCCAACTAAGAACTACAATAAAAAGATACTGAGTAATCCCATTTGGATTTAACATTGTTTGAGTATATAAGCATTAAGCACATTTATTTAATTTGTACAATCATCCCAACAATATCTGAGTTTATTAATACTACTCCACTTTAATCGTTGTGCCTCCCCGGGGGTGGTGCGGGGTGAGGGCGGTCCAAGAGCGCTCAGTATTCAGAGTATCGCAAATGTAACTTTCGGTTCTTTTCATGGCTAAAGTATGTTGGCGGCAATCCATAATGGGATCGCCATTATTCTTGCCATTAATTCGCATGGCCCGGCTTCCGTGCATTAGCGGCCAGCGACGACGCTGCCAATCCACGAAAAGGGTCATTTCTGTACAACGTCAACGTTTTGTGTTGTGTAACTTAGTTCATGAAAACAACTTCACTTAGTTTTAATTTATAGGTACTGCAATTTATTTATAAGAGTATATATTTTGGCGACTCTATTGATGCTCATGCTATGTAATGTAATGGCATAAAAGTATCAGGTTACGGCATTACCAATCTACGTAATGTTAATGTAACGAAAACTATTTTTGACGTTCATTCTTTAGTTGTACAAATTATTATTAAAACTAATCTGACTTTTTAATTAATCACATATGAAAATGCGAGAACAGCTAATAAAGCGGGAGCATATTTCAAACTTTGTAAAATTAATTAACAGCGAACGCATGCGGGAAACAAATCCTTCATTTTCCTGCACAGATTGCATAAAAATAATCAAATAAGTGGCATGGACATTACTCAAAGCGTTGCAGTGCACCGCGTGAGACAAAGATGCAAACATGCAGTCGTCCTGCTCGCACGTGCCTCCACATCCCCCTTCCTGAAAGAAAAACTCTCGAAAAACTAATTACAAGTTGTAATTGAAATTTTGCGTGTTATATAATCGGATACTTGAGCCGAGAGTAATGTATAAATGCGCTGGGGAGATGAATGGACGACGTCGTGGGTGGGCCGGACGAGATAGGCGGACCACCTCAATTTTTGGATTAAGCAACTTTTATACAATAATTCGCAACAAGACGTTACAATTTACAACTTTCTTGTAATATATTTTTAAAACACGTAAACAGCCCATTACAAAATTAGGATGGTAAACTTTTTTGTTTAAACTGCAATTCATTTATAAACGACATTTCCGATGAACTCATTTACGATATCGGTATCCCAGATTTTTTTATTTTCGTGCTTACTTCCGTATACGCATAAATTATATGTATATTGTACATAAACAACTACGAAGGAAAGAAACCATTCAGTCTCTCAACAAACATTTTTAATTAAAACCCCCTTCAAAACCGCGCTAACAAAAAACGCTATCACAATAGCAACAATCTAGAAAGCGATCTAACTGTATAAACACGCGAATAATGCGCAATCAAAAGGGCAGCGGGCAACCACTGGAGGGCTATGCAACTAGGGAGGTACACCCCTCGCCTCTTGATTCCCTTTGTCTCTTTTTGCGAATTACAGTTTGATTGCTTTCTACATAACAACTACTTTTCATTTGCGTTATAATGCCCGGCACAGGTGTTAAACGATTCAAATATAAAATATAAAATCCTCGACTGCATTACTGCTTATATTTAGAAACTAAATTTTAACATGTCATGCTGAAATCGTCTGAAGCTTTCGGTCAAACTATCATACGAAATGTGAGAGGGTGGGAGGTGGTGACGGGGAAATGGAAAAAGCATTAACGGATATGTCAGTGACGCATCAACGGAGAGTGGATGCTTTCTAATGCTGAATAAATACCATCCACCTCCCTATTCAGAGCCGTCAACACAGCCAAAGATCCACACAACAAAGCTTTGAGTAAGTAATGGTCTTTTTGGAGCACTTAAGCTCAGATTCGACAAACAGTCTGATAGTTACTTTATATATAAGTATTAGGTATATACGTTAGTGGAAATGTTAATGTTTTAAATATTAATAAGTAGGTAGTTGTCTACAGCTTTTATTAATGAAAACATGCTTTTTTTTTACATTTCGACGGAATAAAATTATATAATTACAGAAATGTTGAATACCCCACACGGTCATTAATTTTATTAATTAGTCTTGCCTTGAATTCAATGTTGAAACTCAATTTAACTCACGGCATACAGATTAAGATCCGATATGCAAAATCGATTAACCGTTCTTGAAATCAACATGTTTAATGCAGAACACGTTACTAAACAAAATATCTACATGTCAGTGGTTAATTCAAACAGCTCTCTCGTCGAACAACAATGCAACGCAAATGTAGGGTAGTCATAACGGGGCGGCACATCCCATTTCCTGTTAGCACTGAGAGTCGGACACGACACGGATCTGAAATGTTTTAGCTAAATCGACTCCCAGATTAGATGGATATTTTTAAACCATCGCCTCGCCTGATCCATTAGCAAGATTTCATGAGTTCTGCCAGTATTAGTGTTATGGTTTAATGTTCTCAGGACTAAGTGGTGCTTAGTGTTAAGAAGGCTTGGGATGGCCGCAGGTACTTCTTTGTGCTCCTTTTTTAGAACTGTTAGGAAATGATACAGAATTTTTATTATTTCGTAGTAAAGTAGCAGTGTATCATGCCTTTATTATTAAGAAGTTTTACGCAAATGTTGCCACTATTTGGTGTAATTACGTATAAGCTGGCTTGTGTCAGTGTCGGCCGGAATTTATTCACGCTGGCAACTTATGTTATTAACTTACTATCTCCATGCATACTTTCGGTCTCATTAACTTGTTGACATTTGACGTTAATGAAGAATTAAACAACTGCCAATGAATTTAAAATCAACCTAAAGGATCGAAGGTAAAAAGTTACTAAATGGAAAGTTAGGTATTAAGGAATATACAACTTTTATGAAACACTATGACGATGAAAGATGTGATAAACAACCATCAACCCATAAATAGACTTCATTGGGAAATGAAAATGTGTGTAATAATCATAGATTTTTTTAAAATGAGGATATGAGTATCTGTAAAGTTCAGAAAAATCTTAAGTCGTGTTATTAATGCGTTTCTGCTTGACTAAAATTTCGTAATTCGTTTCTATACTACTCATTCCATGATTGTGCTCATATGTAGACTTAGATAGTTCTGAATTTCAACATTCAGCCCCAGCGTTTAATTATCTCCCCTCGAAAGTTATTATGCTTCTCTTTAATTCATTTATAGCTTTTCTTTGAAATGATTAAACATTAAACCAAATAAATTCGGCGTTCCAATAAACGTAAAGTCAGCAAGAATTAGGTACATAAAAACACAATAAACAATTCTTATTAACGGCAAATAAAACATTTGTAACAGGAATGGATTGTTGTTACTGACTTAGCTTAATTAAACAAGCCGGTAGTCGACACTCAGACGCATAATACTGCTAATTAAACGGGGGTTTACAGAGATCCGAAAAAGAGCCACTCAAACACGCTTAGCCGGTATTATTACAGTGTATTCAGGAGGCTCGGCAAACAGGCCCTCCTCGCCGAGGGTGCTACTCTCAAGTTTCGCGTTTAATTAGACAGATAGAGGCGCGGACGGGCCTTATTAGTATTGTCTACGGGGGCCCAATTAACACTCGGGAGGCGCCGCCGTGGGTGGTTCCAAGTTCGTTTTAATAATCAAGGGATACCCTTGGCTTCGTTAGCCGAATAATAGGATCGGGTGGCTTCGATGCTCTCGTGGCGCCGTATGTTTGTGACCGGTTTCACGGCAACGCGAGTGGCTGCGTGACGCGTCACTCACAGCTACAGGTGTGAACAGGCGATTTATTTTTCCAATTCACTAATGAAACATGTATTTCTCATCGTTTAATTAAAGCGATTACGATACCGTGCCACTTAATGTAATCAATAACGTTATTTTATCTTGTATACCATTTATTTATTTCAACAGATAACTTATGTAAATATTACATTATGTAAATTACTGAGATCAGCGATAATGAGGCGTGAATTAAAACTAATGGAATTATAACGGTGTTTTATATGTTCATTGCACACAGAGGTTATAAATAAAGTTTAATAATTCCCATAACAAGAACAAAAAGCCTGTGCAATTATTAGTATGTAGGATGTAGGTATTAATTAATTAGAAGCAAGCTCAACACGGACAGCAAATTGCGCTATGAGTCTTGCAGCTTCCCCGCCAGTATCCCGCTGGCCATAAAACTCTCATTACAGAACGAGCAATTTCTCTCGTTAATTAACGCTGCACAACCATGTTGTCAATTAATGAAACGGTCAAGTTTTGTGCTAAAGAATCTGCTTCTTGACATTAAAAAATGTTTTACAAGTATTCGTATTTTGTTTTTCATTGACGTCTACAAAAACATTTTATCTTTTTAACATGCAATACATGCCCGACATAAACAATACACATTCTTCAGAACATTCAGGTTATGTTAATTTAATTGAATTTTATACAAATTAATTTGGTCAGCTCGTTTAAATCATCATCTTGTATTGGTCAGTAACGAGGGCCTTGTGAACTAAATGCAAATTCTTTTCATTTGCATTTTGATCCAGAAAATTGCGGAGAAAAATGCAAACGCATGTGCAGTCGGCCGCCTCGCATGACTTGTCGGCACTAATAACTTTTTCTCAAAACACTAATGAATAACTTGCTCCTTATTACTGGGCACGTTTTGCCACTTGGGACTCTTTGAGCGGACGAGACGGACGCGAACCGGGAGCGGAACGGGAGTGAGCGGAGAGCGGGGTAGAGCAGAGCGCAGCGCGCGGCACTGTTCCGTTGTTGGCGCCAATCTTACAACTTACCATTAAGCAATTTTCATCAAGATTCATGTTTTACTTAATGAAGTCTTCTTGCTTATAGTAAGGGACGCATTTTCCTGGAAATATTCCTTGTCGGACGGGCAGGGTGTTGTACCTAAGACTAACATATTGTTATAATTACTACTTAAATTACTACTTGGGTAACTGGAGAAGACGTATAGAATATAATTAATACTTTTATACAACATTACATACAATATTTGCCATCCGGTATAATTTATGACAATAAAGTAAAGTTTATTGCTACAAAACTGGATAGTATTATTTAATTACTCTATCAGGTGTGTGCAATTGCTATTATTATTTAAACCGTTACAATTCTCTCTAGTAACATTCAATTTTAAATTGTTATCAATTAAGGATCATTCATAGCCTCTAAGCCATGTTTACTAGGCTATAAAATGCTCTGGAAGTTACGTTGAACAGAGTAAACAATGTCACGTAAACACAACCGCTGTGCTCCGGGTTAAGAAATAACTCGTATGTAACGTAACAACACTTCTTTTTTGCTTTTAATTGATCGTAAAAAGTAGCAAATTAAAATCATATTAGCAGGGTTAAAATACAAATAACTTGGTACTCACAAAAAAGGCGATTTTCTTAGCGTTACGCTCTATTACAAGCTATTACATTTCCATGTCAACGGCCATCAGCTTAGTTTTTCTGTTTCTCTTCTAACTATCGTCTTTGGCTTCTCGTAACTGTTGCTCGCATTCTACAAGATTGTTTATACGGAAAATGCTATGCACATGACATTTAATTAGAGAACGTTACCAGTTACATTATATATTTAGCTTGATACATATAAGGAATTAATGTAATTGACGCCACTTTTAATGCAGCATTTATACAGGGCTGGCGATTACGAGGACCATAAGAAGTGCAATTCACGGAGCCGACGCACGTAGCGCGGAGCCAATTTAATTTACAAAGTTGTCGGTCAAGTCCGGATTAAGCTCAGATCGGCTCGGCCGCTCTTAATAATGACATGTGCACGAGCATCTGTCACAGATTTACGCACACCAATCATTGCACTACCTGCCACGGGAGAAAGAAAAAAATATGGTAAAATCTCATTACGTAACCTTGCTAGTTTTTTGACGTACCTATTTGTTTGTTTATAAAAGGGGTTTGTTTTTTACATGCAAAAAATTGTACCTATATGAGCCGTTTAGTTTCTAAAAATGAATTGATTTCAATATAAATTTTCAAAATTTGCCATTATAGATCCCTAATAAATATACCGTAATTAGAATGTTAATGTTAATAAATACAGTATATACAAACATAACATTTTAAAACCTAAGTAATAGCGGCTGGTCCCCATGTGCTACAAAACTCACCCTGAGGCTACGCTCGGAGCCACACTCGCACCATAACCATAAAAATGCGTAGCGACATGTATCTTGTATAATTATAATTTTCTAAATTGATCATAATCTTCTTACTGAGAATATTATGATATTTTATACGATCCTACTTGCATAATATAATATATCATTAATATTTTCTATGGCAACAATTTCATCATTGGATTTTAAAAAAATGTTATCAATCAAATATCGATCTTAACAACTAACTACCTTTTAAAATTATTTTAATGTTTTCGAGTAAAAAGTCAACACTTTATTTTTATTAAAAGAGAAATTATTAATCAGTATTACTGAACTGTTATAATTTCCAATCGATCACGTCGTTATCTGCATCAGCGTCATATATATGACTAATTAGGTATCAGACGACGTTCGCCAACGGGCCGGATATTCCCAGTGTCTCGGCGAACACTTCCGGCACTCGATCCTAATTACAGATAACGCTGAAGGCTTTACCATCCCGTCTCATCTCGTTTACTTGTCGGGGATTGCTCGCTCGCTCGCCTGCTCGGATGTGCCTTGTTCAGGTTAACTACTAAACATACTTTAATAACGTATGAATATGCTGTTTGTTTTGAGTTTATGCGATGAAATAAAATTAACCGCAATAATTAGCTTGGTGTATATTATATGTATATTCGACCTTATTTGGTTAGATTGGAAGCCGACCATAATAATCATAGGAAAAAGGCTAGAAGGACCCTCTAAACAAGAAGGACTATCATAAACCCTTTTTTTACTGTCCCACTGCTGGGCACAGGTCTCCTCTCACAATGTGAGGAGCTGGGCTATCCACCATGCTGGCTAGAGCGGATTGGCAGACTCACACGCCGCTGTGAAAATCTATGAGGCGCGCAGATTTCCTCACGATGTTTTTCTTTACCGTAGAGCCTGCGCCATGGTAATAATAAGACTTTGTACTCTTAAAAATACTCGTATTATACTCGTAAAAATGTTATTAATGCTAATAATTAAAGTTAACATAGCTAAGCTACATCTATATTATTTTATGAAGGTACTTAAAACATTTAATTTATCTAGTTTTCGTTTCAACAAACCATGCCAAGTGTACCTACCACGAAACTTAAGTCATAAATATGTTGTCAATTAATATAATTATTCCGATGCAATTCTCATTACAGCTACAAGATTCTAATGTCAAATTTATTTAGGAAAATGTATTACATTTTTATAGCACTCCCATTAATTAGTAAATTAAATATTAAAACGGGACGTTGGAGTTGTAAAGCTGTCGTGGTGAACGTGTTGTAAACACGCCTCGGGCGTGACTGGCCGATTGCACTCGACTGTACTACTCGTATAATTCCAATCAGTATTCAAATCGATGCAAATGGAAAGATTAATCGGCGTTTGCACCACCGCGCGGCGTCGACCGCTAGTAAGGTAGTAATTACATGATATTTTGTTTGTATAATCACATTTTTGTGGATTTTCTTAAATGTTCTAATATAATGATTATTTGGATTTTTAATTGATACTTCCGATAGGTATGTACATAGTGTCTAAACAGTACGTTGTAGTGTTTATATAGGGACTATATGCACTTTATAACACAGCGTTAGCATTTTATGACCGTGGAAATAGTCGCTGTATCTGATTTAATTACATCAAGTGCAGGATGTAATAGCGCTCTATCAAAACTCAATACATTATTCATAATCGCACCAATGCAATGCTCCTTTTCTTGCCGATAGAAAATTTCTTGATTTCCTGACAAGAAACGCGAGAACAGTAATTGATTAACTTAAGAGCTATAAAATACAGATGGATGAGGCCACTTACCTGTGTGGTAATAACCATAAATCAGTATTACTAGATAAGCTATTGACACGGATATTGTTTTATAACAAGGTAAAGCAAACAGAACGTTCTGTTAGGTTAGTTATTTTACTTTAAAGATACGTCCTAACTACTCTTACAAGTTACATACCATCTATGTTACAATCCCATAGAAATTGTAAACCAGGCTAAATCAATAACAAATATGGCCGGTCACAATAAGATGGATCACCGACAAAACATAAAGAGGTACAAGTAAAATAAATAAATCCCACCAAGCTGGAGGCTATTCCGTTTTGTTAGCTTCTTAATAAGCCAATTGCTGTCACCGTAGAGCCGTCCGCCCACGCGGCGCAAACTGATTTCAGAATAGTCCCCAACGCAATCCCACGATTGATTCTAATTAACGATAGCAGTATTTATTGGAGCAGTTCGCAAACGAACCTAATTGATTTCGCTGCGCCGACGTCAGCTGACATGTTATAGAGTCGACACCGGAGACTGCTGTTTATTGACTATTAATGCAGTCGGCTACGGATACATTCACATACAACAAATTTATGCATAAGACATCCCATAATTATAATGCGTTATTTTCTAATTTAAAGGAGGAACAAATATTGAATGTTTTCTTATTTCGCTAATAGACCTGTATCTATCTATCTATATATCTACTCAGCCTGTAACACCCACTGCTGAGTAAAGGCCTCTTCTCTATTACGCCACTGTTGCCGATCTTGTGCAAGTCGCACCCATACCGAAATAAAACAGTAATCTAAAATACCAGCTGTATTTTTCACTAAACACAATCAAACAGACACAATTATAATGTGGTCAATTATGAATTCAATCAAATACTTAATTAAGTGTTTGAATAAATTATTTAATTCTATTGAAACTTACGTGAGGTCAGGTCAAATCAAATAACAATGCGATCACTGACTTATGTCTGCAATCCGTAAACTTCCACTGCATCTTAATTGACTGCTGATTTATATTGGATAATTATAGATATTGTTGAATTGTATACATAAAGTAATGTTGTGCACCAAGATTGACAATATATTGGCGCATACCACTTAAAACATAATACCTCCTTTTAAGTAGATGTTCAAAGACCGGAATGGACTATGCATAACCCCACGACTTCATAGTCGACAAATCTAGAAGCTGTTATTTCCTTTACCTATGACTAACCAAAGATTATGAAGCACTAGCTTATTCTTAATGACTATGCAGATTGTTGAAATTTTTTTTTATCCCACTAAGGTGGCAAACAAGCATACGGCCCGCCTGATGGTAAGCGGTTACCGTAGCCTATGGACGCTTGCAACACCAGAGGTATCAATCGCGTTGCCGACCCGAAAAACCTCCTAGAGGTTTATGGAGAATTCACTGCGCCGACAGTTTGAGGGAATATAATACCTCTTGCTGCCAGCGCAGCGCATCCTTAGAAGGAGCTCTGGCGATCTTACTCACTGCAGGGACACAACACATAATAAAGTGTGTTATTTGGCTGCAGTTTTCTGTAAGGTGGAGGTACTTCCCCAGGTGGGCTGCTCCAGATCTGAGCCATAAATGGCTGTGCCCTACCTCTCTCATTATTATATTGGCCTTTTCTTTCTAAATATGCAGAAATGGTGGGGACTGGCCGGCTTATTAAATTCTTTATAAAAATGCAGAGTTGATGACTGGCGTATTTTATATGAATATGCACTGGTAGGGACTGGCCTTTTCTTTATGACTATGCAGAGATGGAGACCATTGTTTATGAATGAGTTACAATTACTATCTGAACTAATATGTAAAGTTCTGATAAACAATTAGTTTTAATTAACCGGAAATATATAATTTAATGTTTGCAATATGTATTGTAACTTTATTTAGCTTAACCTTAGATTATTTAATATATAATGGGTAGGTTAAATCCAGTTTCAGTTCCATTTATTTTTAAATAATATTATTTCAACAGATAATGACCATGGTTTGTTAATAAGGTAACTCGATAAAGTTAACTGACTGAAATTGGCTGGGTTACGTTTTCACAAGTCTTTTCTAGCTCTATTTATATAGTAAAGCTATTTTGCATATTCATTGGATCTAGATTTTGGATTCATTACCATTCATTTATGCGCACTAATGGGTGAACTGGTAAAATAATTGCCATCGGAAACTATCAATCTAGGCCTAAATTACAACATTTTGTATTTTCAATTTCATAATTTTGAATCTAATTCCAGGAGTTCACGTTTTTAACCTCGTGTATGTTATAAATTATGTATATTTTTTTCCTCTTAATATAAAATATAATATAATTATTATTACCTAAAATTGACTGATTGATCGTCTCATTAGTCTAGTGGTCGTAAGCTCCACTGCTGCGCTAGAGGTCCTGGGGTCGATTCCCAGTGCAAGCATTTCATGTCTTTGTCAACTAAACGCGCAAACTGTGGTTGTACACGTGTAACGATGTGTGTGTTTTGAGACCTGAAAAAACTGTGGGAAAAGCGGTGAATCCATGTGCAATAACAGGTAAGTAAGTGCTTTAATTTACTCTTTATAAACAATAATATATTCTACCACAACACCTTAGATTAGCCAATTTAATAATGAAAAGGTGGTTTTGTATTAACTACCGTATGTAGCGTGTTGTATTGTATCCGGTAGTGGGTCCGTGTCGGGCGAGCGAGACAGGCATCTCTCTAATTAGGCCACGTTTCGTCTGCCCTGTAATCCACCTGACTGTTAATTAATACAACTGAATAAACAACCGACAGCACGCGGGATGGATTAACAATTCCGTGTAATAGACCTTTATTATGTTCCACCTATTGCGTTCGTGTAACTAGTTGGTTGGCTAACGTTTGAGAGTTTTGGGTTAATTTAAATAATATTGTAAAGTGTTGTTTTTGTTATAATGTCGTACCAAAGGACCTAGTTTTAGATAAGAATGATGATGATATTAGACCAATCACCAAAACAATAATTGTAACCAACACCAAAATACCGTAGGCGTTTTGGCAGCTTTTGTTTAAGGGGTTATAAGCCATTATTATGAAACAATACTATAGTAGATCATTACAAGAGAATATGTCTTTTCAATAAAAATGTACAAATATGAAAAATATCAATAAGTTGCCTTTCCAACGAAGACTATTAGTGTGTTGTGAGCTCTAATTAAGTCGTGTACAATCCATTTATAGATAACATGAAAATACTCTCAGAGAGCTGACGATACCGTGAATCAAACGCCATATTAAGTTTGTTCGTGCGGGTAATTAAAACCGAGCGACGTAATGAGAGGCCGCTGCGCACACTAATTAGGCACCACTGCTCCAGAAACTGAATACCTAACTTTCCCAATTAGCAGCTACGTCATCACGTTAATTCCAATTAAGTACAATGGAAAAATCCTTAAAAGCTTCGTTAATAATTTATTAAGGTTCGGTTAAGTCTCATTGAATTAACCGTAGGCACATTATTACGTAACACAAAAAGGATTATTCGAGCCCCAACAGCTAAAATATTACGTTCAATAATGTTAATGGAACTAAAGTTAATAAACATCGGCTCATTGGGTAGATTAACATAGGTTACATAAAATAATACTTGGTGAAATTAGTTTTCTAACCATTCTTCCTCCATAAATATAATTGCGTTCCACTTATTGCCCATAAAAGCAAGGGAACGTGCGAACGGCCCTGTTGCAAAATTGTACAAAAGGAAAGTAATATTAGGTAGAAGTAGACGCAGTGCTACCCCGGGCGCGTTTCGGTGACTGGGGCGGGCTTTCAGATAAATTATTTATCAACTGTATAGCAATTTTCTTTATGACTCCTCCGACGGAGCAGAGCAATTTACTCGTGAAAGAGATGCGTAAACTTGCAAGGACGCCTAAATTGAGAATAGAACAATGAGGCCTGTAAAGATTTCAATAAGGATAGCTGGTGCTGCCAGTCGCAAGTCTCCGCGACTGTGCCTCCACAAAAAGTACACTACAAATACTGGTTCCGAGACGCGAGCTCCATATGCTTCTCATTAGTAAAGCTTTTGAAATGGACTCCTTGTCGTAAGAATTTAATTGACATCGATTCAACCAACCGTTGTGGCTGTGGTGGCGTTTATATTTTTTTGGGTATGTTGCATGGTATAAGTTTTTTCTGAATTCAGTGACGACTGTTAAAATTATACGTGACATAAAATATAATGCACCCGTTAAATTTGATATTAAAGTTTGGTGGTAGCGAGTGTGTCGGGGAGTGCGGGCAGTCAGCGCGCCGCGCGCCGGGCGGCGGCATCGGACGACGGCGCGCGGCGGCGGCGCTTCCAATTTCCGTAATTGTGAGTTCATCAAGGAAATTGACTGGCAGACAACGCAACGCAATCCACTCTTTATTTACATCACGCTCGCGATACAACGATTGCTTCGCATGTTCCAAAACGGAGTGACGACATCAAGTTTGGCGGTTAAACAAGTTTTACTGAATATTTTAACAAATCACTGCAGTTATGACTTTGAAGTGTAAATTAAATTAGAAAGTGTCGTTTGTCTATATATGGCTAGCTGCCATTTACATTTGTAATAACACAAATTTACATTTATAATGATAGTGAGAACAACTCGTGTAGCGGAAACAACAGCATTAATATCGTAGGAGATAATTTATACGCTTTTATGTTCGCAACTGAATAAGTTGGCTTTATAAATTATCTGCGATTGATAAGACACAAGAACAAGATAAGTACTACTTTAGTGTGATTTTTAGTATAAGTCAAAACAACTCCATCAACAGAATTGATAGTCTACAAAACATCACATATCAATCACAAATGATACACGGGTAAAAGTCAAATACACGCAATAGTAACAAACTAATAAATCTATGTGTTTGATGTATAATGAAAAAGTCGTAGGAGATGACGTGAAAGCGGGTCGGTTCGGTAAATAAAAAGCTGCGGCGGTGGTAAGGTAATTGATGGCGGGTGGCAATCAAATTAGGCTCCGCGTCGCGGGTAATCGGCTGAAAGCTGCCCGACAGAGCTTTTGTGGGTCGACGGGACGGGACAGCGGCTCCTGTGGACCTGCACTTGCGCTCGTTTGTTCTCTGGCACAGAAATACAGTGGACGCGTTGTTCGAGGTTCAACTTTTTAATGGAAATGACGTAATCAAGATTGACCAAGTCCCTTTGAATAAACATAAAAACCTATTTTAATTGACAAGGCTTTAATGGATTTTGGCGCACCAGTGTTTGTTGGGATCTTCCAAGAAATGATTACGAGAAGTCTTTGACGTTATGTCCTATGGGGGTTCTATAATAATACCCTTATTTTCCAGGGATTGGACGTAAAACGGTACATCATCAGTGTACTGGTAAATCGAATCTCATTTAGTTTACGTTATAGTTATGTCTGCTTCCTTGTCTTCCTTTTCCACGTATCTAACTAAAAATGTCTCCGAAAAAGATGGGCATCAGATTAATTATATGCAACAATCATTCTACGAAGTATGGCAACAGTAATTTTTGTAATCAAACCCCGGCCATCAAACCAAGTGTTTGAAAATTACCGCAACGATTTGTAACCAAGCGTACCCTGGCAATACGCCGAGGATTTACTCTAAAAGAAGTTGTGTTTGAAATTAATAAGTATTCCTAAAGCCGATTGTTAATTATTCAGTCACTTTTGGTGCAGGCGCTGCACCTATTGTAAAATAAATATCGTATTTCAGATAGTTACAACGTAGATCAGATGTCAGACAGATTAATAAAATATGGTCATCTCGCATCGTGACTTTATAGGTGTATGATAATGTGAGGCCATATAAGGCTGTTAAGAAGGAAAAGACAGACTCATCATTAACGGGTCGAAGAGATGCGGACGGACACGCAGCATCCGCCGCCGCCGCGAGCTCTTTAGCTTTTATCATAATTTAAGTTTTCCATTAGCCGTAATTGACGCGAACATCGTTCCTCGCTTACGGACGCGAATCGTCGCAACGATTGTTATTTTAGGATAGATAAACATTCCCTATTTTCAGGTCTTCCGAAAGCTATTCTATCTTAATTGACAATACTATTAATAATTAAAAGAGTTATGGCGTACTGCTATTATCTTAATGTGGCTTTTAACGATACATTTGTATTCGAGAGACCATTTCGATGTAATTTCAACGGCACTACCGCCTCGCTAATGGATAAATATCGACTACTGTTGTTTAATTTTAAAATTGATGAATAATTCAATCGGTACGAGCGTTGTTTCAGCATCACTTAATGCTGAGATCATGGAGTCCGATTTAATTTGGGTAAGGATGAGATCGAACGTATCCATTAGTGTAATTGGGCGGCTACTCATGAGACGGTCGAGATATCAAAGTGTCGTCCGGCCGGAGCGCGTGAGTCGCCGGGACCTGGAGAGTGGAGCGACTATAACTACACAATACAAATTATTAAGAGTGCTCGGCATCACGGGAACGCTTTCAGAAGTAATGAATTAGAAAAGTTGCGCAGCACTCACGCGGATTGAGCCGCGCGGCTCGGCGACGGCGTCGGCGCGCCGCTCGCTACAACATTACTTTAATTAAATCTATTTGAACAACAAACTTTAATTAAATTTCATCCAGCAGTTAGGCGTCGCGGAGGAATAATCGCGCAATTAGAGCGGCCGTGAGCGTCGCCTTACACGCTCCCAGTTAATTAACTCACTTGGGCCGACCTATCCGACTAACGCTGCGCTGTTTCCGAAACTACACCAGTTATGTGTTTATTCTCGTCTGGCTTATAATATTTTTTCAAAATACACAATCACTTTAAGTAATCTCCACTTATCTTTTATTATATCGTTTTATAGAAATTAAGTAGCATGTTCAATATATTCATATCGTCATATTTTTTATTGAATAACATAAAGCGAATAGTTGCTTCAAGCAAGCTTAACACAACATAATTTTATGGGTATAAAAAACAGAATTTTCATTTAATTAACCAAAAACCAGACGTTTAAATAAATATATTGCGTGGTACAGCATTTGCACGGTTCACCCTAAGGCGTCCGACTTATTCGATTAATACTCGTAGGAACACAATGGGTTGGCGCTTAGCACTATGTGTAGCGCTTTCATTGTGCAAGTTTAATTGTTTTTACAGCCGACATGTATTGTGTGCGATGGAATACTTAGAAATAACCTTACCGTATCATGACGAGCTGGTCGGTTCATTCGGAATTACTAAAACACTTTAAGTAGTGACTCTACATTCGTAGGCCGGGTCGTCATTGTAAAACGTTGTATCGAGTGTTTTATGTTGCGTATCGATAAAAAAGCCAATAATATACAAGTATCACATATCTACTAAGTGTTCGTCTGCTGATCCATTATGCGCACATCGTAACGTATAAATAAAGGCAAAAACTCACAAGATCCATTAAAAGTATTGCTGCGATAATTTAGAATTTTGTGGATACGTCTGCCTTCTTTAAGATTGTATAAAATAAAAGTAAGTGCCACGAAAAAAACACACGGCACTAAAACCGTTTTGCTAATCATCAAGCTAAGTAGTCATCTAAATTTTTGGATTACTTTATGTTAGGGACTGAATCACTGACCCAATAAAGTTTGATAGAGACTATGATGATTCTTTATAAATATATAATCGATGAGTATTGTTCTTGATGAATTTGTCATATAGACAGCACTAGGTACACATAAATCAATTAAAAAAATATTTAGGATACTGAAGTGACAACCGAATTTTAAACCAGCATTTTACCTAACTGCCCTACTGTTTATCAACAAAGTTGTGCCCACTTTTATTGAGTCTTGTACATATTTTCTCATTACTAAATGTGTTTTAGTTAGATCCTGTCTATTCTGTCGTAGCAGAGCACTTCCGTAAGAGAGTGCGCGCTATAAAGGAGGCGAGTGAGCGCGATGACCGACACTCCTCACTCAACCAAGATTTGACCCCACTCACTTAACGCAACTCAACACACATGAATACGTAATACCCAATTATGAATTATTCAAGTGCATTACTTTTTCATCATAAAACCATATCATTATTTTACTTTTATTGTTAATTAAATCACTTGTATTATGGGATCCAGAAGTGAAATCGTTAAAACGAAGGAACGAGCTCAGAAAATGTCCTCCATATCTTTTTATTTTATGCCAAAATTTATTAGTCGTAAAAGTAAATATCCTTTCTGTATATGTTTTTTTAATGGTATGATTGGACTCAATTTAGAATCACCGCATTCGGACGTAAGTATTAAATATACTTATATACTAGTTGTTATCTGCCTGAAGCTGTCTGGTAATTTTGTTGCTTACTTATTCCAAAAATATATTCCCACTTGACGTCTACGTGGGTGGCGAATAAAGTGAACGCAACCTTCGATTGAGTGCATGAATACAGTTTTTATTCAGTCCGGTTTCTACGCTTTATTGGTAAACACTGCATAATAATGGTGGCTCCTAAGCTGATTTAAATCATAAAACAATCAAGCGATATTAGTTAACCTCCATAACTTCCTTAAATATAAGGATTCAATTACCATTGATCCAGAGGTGGTGAAACAGGCCCTCAAATCTCAATCTTCTGTTCTATAAGTACCCAGAAATGCAATTTACAGGTAATTAATTAATTAAGTCCTTCTGTGTAGGTAATTATAATGATTATAAACACCCATTATACTAAAAAATCATATTTGCATAAGGATGCTAAATTAACTTCAGTAGGCAACTAATCCAATTTTAATTAGCGCAGCGCTGACCGTTGCAATATTGCAGCGCGCTTATTGGCGCCACGACGTGTAGGCAGCCTTACCAGAACCCCAGGCATCCACACGAGCTCATAATGCAGCCGGAATAAGATGAACATATATTCCGTTTAATAACATTGCAAAGTAGACACACAGCATACCATGGCCGCTTTAAAGTTTATGTACACGGACCGCATATTAATGCCAGTTGTAATTTCCCTGTTAACACAAAGTCTACTATGTAGACTCGCAACTTGATGACATCCCGTTTAGTAAGTATATTATATTCGTTAGCAGATGTCTATTAATTAAACTTGCTATATTAAGAAACTAATTAAATCAAGAGAGGCACAATAAACCACTCTGAGTAGCTAACGAGATGTGTGGAACATTCCTATTTCCACTTAAACAAAGCGAACTTACAAAAACTGCATCAGAGTCGAAATGCAGAAGTTTCTAATTAAATCCGACGTTACTGCGCTGAATGCTGTGATAAAACGTGGCACTGCGCAAACGCACTCGAGATGGGAATGGAGAGGCAAAAACCGTCGGCATCAACAATAAGTGGGTGCTTCAATAAAATAAACGGTTCCTAATCACGTAGGGCTGCGACGACTGCTCCGCAACAGGTATAGCTACCTACCTATTGAATAACGGCTGCTGGATCCCTCACAAGGAAACTGTGGAGTTGACTTAGGAATATTTTGTTACAAAAATCTCGTGACAAAGATAGTTTAATTATTACAAAATATAAATAAATAATAATGAATAGTTATAGATTACTATGAAATTATCAATATTTGTTTATTAAATATTTGTGACTTAATTTTCTCGAATACGGCTCTAACGATTTTGATTAAAGTTGCAATATGTATGTGGGTTTACGGAGGCGAATAATCGATTTAAGTTAGTTTCATATTATTTTAAATTAGAAACTACACTACTAAACTATAGGGTTGTATAAAAATAAATAATGGTCTCCGACGGAAGTAGTGTTTTGTAACAAGCAAATAAGTTTTAACTCTAATAAAATAAACCTCTCCTGTGTACGATTTTTATGAAGTTTATGCCGTTACGCATGTGGGGCACCAAACACCAATGATCACTCGATCATAAATTGTATGATTGAGCCTATTGAGTCTCATTCTTAACTGGTACGACACAGCGGCGCTGGTCAAATACGGATTGCCACATTTCACACACTGCTATAAAATCTGTAGACATCGGTTTTTTTTACGTAGCCTCTTTTGTGTCAAACTGCTGGGCAAAGGCGTCCCCTTAGTCAGTCCAGTATTTTCTATCCTGGCTTCTAAAAACCACGTTGGGAAAAAGTGGTCCAAATGATCTCGCCAACACGGTTTATTGTACCTAAGTGTAAAAAATCCACAGACAAACAAAAGCTTCATACTATTACATATCATAATTATAATGATTTTGTCCAAAATGTTATCAATCACTTACCAAACATGTATATAATAAATAACTTTCTGAACTACATTTACATAAGATAAATTTCGAAAACTTAAATTGCTTTTACTTTTTTCTCATCAACAACATGCCAGAAAGTTTTATTTATACCTATCCAAATACATTGTTACCATCTTAGAGTTATCATGATTAGCTAACCTTTCTGGACGATTTTAGACCATATAATTAGTAAACATGATGTCAGAAATATATGATTTTTGTTAATAAAATATTAAACATACAGTTGAAACTAAAGCTAAGCTGATTAGACTAAAATACTCTTAAACCACTCTTTGTTTTTAGCTGTAAGAAATTATTATTTTGTAACTTGCCGATATCTGTACTTACAAGCAAACAAAATATGCCGCCGCAAATAAGCAAAATAAATAAAAAAATCCGTAAAAACAAACATTTAAGTGTAGGTACCTACCTATACTACCTAACTATATAGGTACCTATCTTGTTGGCCAGATGCCTAAATAGAAATAAGATTCACAAAAATAATTAGCAATTAACGCAATTCATCTTTTATTCTTGCTCTTGTTTCATTCTTTAAAGTAATCAAATCCCTGTTCAAAGGCAAGCAGTTATTTCAATCTTGTTAGACAGTATGGCGCGCAAAAAGCTCGGAATCCGCACCGCGCGCGACATTCGTGCGCATGCGATGGCCGCGAACGTGCGCGCGCGCTCTCATGAATTTAGATCAATGGGAAAAAAACTAAGAAAGCCATCCTGCTTAGTCTCAGTCTGATCAGACGACGCTGTCATCATTCTTGTAAGAAACGATTGTTGGTAGTTAAGCAGTCTGGATATGGCATTGGGAATTGTATGTCTAGATTGCGCACACAAAGGAATTACTTGATAAAAAATCAATCAAAAGCACTTAGAAGTAATTAAATCAATTGTTTCTTCACACTTTTGTTGTATGTTTCCTTATAAATACATAAGAAAAAATGGAAGGTTGATAAATTAAGGCCCTATGATACAAAAAAGTACTACGATTCATGTACCCACATATACTTAGTTTATCTTACTAGTTACCGTTGAGCTTAGTGATTGAGTGTTAGCCATGATTGTTATCTACACTAATATTATTAAGAGGAAAGGTTTAATTGTTTGTTTGCGTTGAATAGGCTCCGAAGCTACTGGACCAACTTGAAAAATTAACATCGGCTCTAATTTATAGGAAATACCCAGACCATGCGGGCGAAGCCGCTGGCGGAAAGTAGGTACATTATATATTATCTACTTAAAGCTCAATCAAAACAATTTCCTGGTCTCTCCAAGGACGTATAATAATCAGTTAATATCAATCAATTGAATCAGTTTCTATCTCAATACCTTAAGATAGAAACTGATTCAATTTGATTGATGTTTTTAAGTAGGTACCAAGTATATCCATCAAAGATAGAATTTGAGAGACTACCTATTATAAATCAGTATATTTATTATTCTACTTACTTATAATGGGTACGCAGACTAACGCACTCAAGATAGCGCACCAATTAAACGCACTCCAAGAATGGAAAGTGGTTGTTTTTGCCAACCCAGACGCGCTTTGTCGATGCCGAACATTTCTGGCGATGGCAAACATTCGGCTGCTTTGAACACAACCATTCATTAGATGCATTTTTGTTTTGAAGTATTTTGAGCCCTAATAGCGTTATTGTTGTTTGATGTAGGTAGCTCTGTGTTTTAGTAACTCTTTATAATTCTATCGCATCATACCACAAAGAGTTTTGAGCGAATGCTTATGCGTCATGTAAAAAAAATGCATATCTTTAGATATACCAACTCATCCATACTTATTAAAAGTCTCCGACCAAGCTTTTTCTTGTACAATGTTACGAGTATAATCCTCGCTATATCTCATTCAATTTACCCCTAATCCTCTTTATTTAATCAATATCATCTTCCTTTGTCTTTACAGCACCTGTGGGCTGTATATGAAGACATAAAAAGTACACATCTACAGAGGAAAAGCTTGCAATAAGCGGGGCAAGTAGCGCGCATGATTAGCGGCGGCGGCGGGCGGGCAGGGCGCGGGCGGTTGATTGCTTGCCCAATTGGGCCTTATACGCCGCACATGGGAAATATTTTTAATCAACACCTCCATTGAACTTACGAGCGGTCGTACGTGAGCTCCGTACACAGGGACGTATTTGGACCGTTGAAAATAAAATTGTTGTTTCTTTTTGCCAATACTTAGTTTGTTACAGAGTTCTTGTGGTTCTTGCAAAGTAATAAATCATGTCTATAGATATAATATTGTATAAAATGGACCGTATCTTGTAAACGCTGATAATTAACATAACATTAAACCATGAAATAAAATCAGAATCCGAAATGTCGAAAAAATAATTTTATATCTTGAGAAGAATCACAACAAGTGAAAAGTAGACCGAAGAATACTTTTATCTCTGCTTAGAAAATATAAATACAACAGCCATTATGGTTCAATTTATAATATCAGTTACGTATAAGGAACTTTATTATACTTAGAAACAGTTAACTAGATATAATAAAGTCTAAGGAGTTTTAATAAGAGTGACAGCCTCATTAACATCGGCCGGATCTAACGAGATGCCCTCAACTTTGCTTGTTACTTGTTAGCCTTTAAATCAAAACACACTGATTGCCGTAGCTCTCAGAGCTTTAATTACATACTTTTAAGCACCATTATTTTGATGATATACAAGGTGTAAATGTCGTCTCAAGGTTTCACGTAAAGTCAAAAATAAAATGACCTAGGTCATTAATGTAGAAAATGATCGGTTATTTATTACAGATAAGTATTGCCATTTTTGAGCGCGCAGTGTAGGTATTTATTATAACGCTCCGCGGTGAATGTTAACGCGCGCGCGATCCAAAATAAATGAAATAATGTTTTTTTTTAATTATAAATCTAATTTGGGTAAATATTGTTTTTTTACACGTTGAAGTAAAAAAACTGCGAAAAAAATTTAAAATTGTTGAAAACAGTTACGGGTCAGTGTAAAAACCCTTTTTACCATGAAATCACTATGAAACTGATAATAATCTGGCGTAATGGCGTGTTTGACATTTCAAAACTGACACTGACAGTTTTTACTATGAAATCATTACGAAAAGATAATTGTGTGCCAAAATGGCATGATTTTTCTCAAATTAAAAGTTTTTTCTCTTCCCCCAGTCAACATTAAAAAAGTACGACTACAGTTTTAACCAGCGTAATACAGAGTATTTTTTCCAATGTGTGTACCTTCGGTACCTCATTTGGGCCGATTTCGATGACCTCCTTTCACCGTAAGGGGTCCAGAATCATGTACTGAACTCATGGTATTCGAATGTTCGGCGATGTCCTTTCCACCTTGTATACCTACCTACTCAGTCTCAGGTAAAGGAACTATAGGTAAAGTTAAAAAGATAACGCGAAATGTTAGTGACCTTTGTTCACGACGTTTCCAGACTAGAAAATCAGCTGTCAGAATCAAACGCAACCAGAAGAAAACCCCTATCAAAACCTTGTTAACCTAGTATTCCTTGAGGGGCTTGAGGTCCTGGTGTCGAAACCCAGGTCAAGCAAAGCGTTATTGGGTTATTCTATGAAATTCCAATTTCGATTTGTGCCCTTAAATTGGTTATGGGCGTTATACGTGATGGTATGTTATGTTAAATATTTTATCAAATCAATCAATTAAAATAAACACAAGTCAGAATACGCACCTCTGCGGGTGTAGCTAAGGGGCGCGATGGCAGTGGGTCGGTGCTTGATTGGCCCTATGAATGTGAGTAGATTGCACCGCGGCCGCCCGCGATCGCCGATGCTTCCTCTCACCCACACTCACCCTATATTATTTTATTTACTGCACACTTTTTATTTCCTTTAATTTTTTTATACCTTTCGTCTATTCGCCTAGTGTTGGCCAACGCTTGTGAGGTCCCTGCTTTGATTTCCAGGTCGAGCAAAGTAAATTTTTCTACAAACTCCTTAGTAACATGGCCTCTTCTATTCAGTCATTGGACAAAATAAATATTCCGTATGTTTTCTAGATTTGCAAAGTAAATAATAATGATCTTCGTATTCATATTTTAAGATACTCGTACAAGCATACACCTTGTATATCTCTGTACGAAATCTCGTGGATAAACCCATGTAAATGTAAGTCACGTTTTCAATAACCTACAGTTTTAGCTTCATAATTTTAACCCAGGCCGATATTAGAGACTTTATTTTGTTATGATATTTGCAAATATGTAAAGCAGGTACGGTTTACATATTAAAGTATGTTTTTGCTGCTCATATTTATAATGTTATTTGATTTTGGTATTTACATATTTTTAATTCGTTTGCGTGTTAAGCAAGTCTCAGTTAAGTGATTTCTGCTTATCTACTTATAATAACCAACCTTTGGGTTCGGACAAAAGCTCTTACCTATACTTATTTGTTATTTTTTAGGAAAAGGTGTAATCTTTAGGACCTTAAAATAATAATAAATTTATAAGCAGTCGGTGACCAGCTGTAACCAAAGCAGTTTTAAATTCAATAAGAGGTAAAACAAGGTTGTCCCAATTATATAGATAGAATGAAAATTTCCAAAAATTTCTGTTTATATAAGATAACGACTAGATATGATACGCTTTAACACCGATCCAATTGAGTGTGTGCTGTATGAAAACTTGAAGCAGTATAAGTACAGTATCTGTGGTAGGGGTGTTTGGTGTCGGGAGGGTGGCCGGCGTGGTCGCGCGGTCTCGTCACGTCATACCGACAGTCCGCTGAGTCGCGCCGCACTCAACTCGTATTATTAACGACGTGTATTGTAATCACGCGGCGGGCGATCGCCTCCGCCGAAGGTAGGGCGGTATTAAATTCCGACAGCTACGTGATAAATCGAAATTGGAAAAGTTTAATAATGTTCGGTTGCTCCGAAAGCAATAAAACCGTTTATAAACGGGCACGAGCGAACGAGACGGGCGGCAGGGACGCCCGCCTTCGGGACTTTTAGGGACTCTTAGATGAGTCCGCTCGGCCTTACGGGCTTTAAATTGATTTCACTGGTATCTTGATGAAGTGATAAAACCGTCACTTGAGCTGAGAGTGTAGGCTATGAATCAATGAGCATAGCGTGCGCCGAACGTCTTACTGTTTCCAGTTTTCGAAACCACTTGTTAGAATGTGACATGCGGAAATCACACCCCGTCATACTTTGAACAAAGAGTAGATATTGACTTTAGACAGGCAACCCTAAAACGGCAATGGAATTCTTTATACAATCTAATTGAAAAACTCTTGAATGTGGCAATCCCGGCAACATCAAATTTCTAATGTATGAGAACCTTCAGGACCAATACACTGAAAAATAACAGTAATTAACATTTGATCAATATTCAGTACTTCGATAGCAATCACTTGTTTGCTTTATGTATAATCAATTAAACTAACTATTAATCAGTTGATTTATCATTATTTACTCAGCTAATGGAATAATTACGGCGCTGAGAGGAGGATAATTGCAGGGGGGGAAGCGCGTGCCTCTCCACCTCCCATATCGAGCCTCCGCAAGTACACACGTCCTCCAATACATTTCCTATAAATCGATACATTTTCTAATAATAATTTAACTTGTATAATCACGAGCGATATTAAAATCTCTGCAAACAACTTCTTTTCTGCTTGCTTCGGTAAACAGTATTACAGTTGGTACGGTTTATGTACCTATATACTTTTCACCTTTTCAAATAGACTGTCATTGTCTAAGAAGACGAAGCCGCAGATTTTTGTAATAAGCAACATGCTGAAAATTATTTACATATTCAAATTACTTCTATACAAAACTCCTGTTTTTAATTATAAACTTAATTTGCTTATGATAAATCTATGGAAATTTTTACCTCGGGCTCCAACCCTCTATAACGTTAAGGGTAGAGTAATTACTTCTTTTCTTCGTAATAAAAACGGATTAAACTTTGCTTAGGGTGGCCCATTCATTTTGTTTACTATTCAGAATGAAAAAACTAATTTACGCTCGCTGTTTGGGTGTAGGTATTATCTGATTTGAGATTTAAATGAAATTAGCTGATTACAAAACAGCGAAAGTTTACAAAAATATAAATTGGCTAACTTTGATTGTGGTTTAATCAATTCGGTATTGGGAATACAAATTCACTGGGATTAAAAGCATACATTTGTGTTTAATAAAACTAAATTTAGCGTCAAACGATGCACATTATTATTTTATGCGTTCTCACTGTACGCCGACTTCGTAATAATGATTATTTTTCTTCTCAGAAGACCTCCTTTAATTCTCAGCAGATATTATTAAAAGATCTTATTTCTTCAGCCCACCACAAAAACAGTACGTAAGTAATAAAAGTAAGCAGTTTGCGTCCTTTAATTTGATTAGTCATTCGCGCAATCTGTCCAATTCTTCCTTCAATTAGCCTTGTGGAGTCAAGCGGCGAAGTAATAAAAAGAAACACAGATAAATGAGCGCTTAATTCCTTTCGCTGCTGGACGTTGCGCATTGATATCAATTATCAGGAAGCCAGAGATGGTATTGTATACGCGAATTGTTCCATAAAGCCGCTAATCCGGGCCCAAGCGAGCCACAATTTGTCCAAACGGTTATGTTATTGCGGTCGGTAAGCTCGCAGCGACCGCCACTTGCAACATGATTTTTCTCATGAACCAACTTTTATAAACTATTCTATTAATTCTATTTACTTCAAGGAATTGGTAGAATGGTAACCAATGTTGATTTGAAGACAGAAATAGTAGATTGGCGGGTTTAAACAAGCTACTACTTAAATCGCTGACAAACATGAGCTTTTCGAGATCCTTTAAAGCTTTGCATGTAGTTAATTTAGCTCACATGTAAGTATATTAATGGTCGGTTACAAAGTCGTATCCAGCTTCAATGTCAGCGGACTCAATTTGTCGAAACTGTTATTGCACGGCACGAACAACCCGCGCCAGTCCAGTTTTATACGGAATCGGCCATAACGAACAGCTCCGCCGGCTCTAACTCCCGGGAATGGACACTTGATTAAGATACTTGTGTCACTTTATTTTGCGATTACATCTGACATGAGGTCGCAATCTTCTTTATTGTTAATTTGGAATAAATCTACTTGATTAACTCTTTGTGCCCAAACTTTGCTACCATCATTTACCAAATGAATAAATAATTGAAAGAGAATAAGTTGGAACTAATGTATAAGTAAGTACTTTCTAACTATACATAAACATACATGAAAAAAAAACAGGAAGGGAATAAGGAAATATTGTAAATGAAATAGTCAAATACACACACGTGCTAAAAGAAAGTTGTCAGAAGAGCTTAATAATTTTTGCTTAAAGTGTATCGCCATCGCCAGCCCAAACCTTGGTCCATCCAATGTCATCTAATCAAACGCGGAATCTAACATTAGACGGATGTATGGGTATTCGAAATTGGATCGAAGATTGTAAGAGGGATTGAAGGACAAAGATGGGCGGGGGTGGGGAGTAAGGGGGTTGGCAGCCCACGCACCACGTCCGAGCCGTAATGAGTTGAAAGCGGATACTTGTAGCGCACTCAGGGCGCGCGTGTCCGGTTACCCGCCTAATGTTGTCCGGATAAACAATGACGTCCAGCCTTTTAGCGACATTTGTGGACCCACTCAGCGCTGGACATAAGCCTAAAAAGATTTTACTATTTGAGATTCTTTCGGATGTATGAAAGAAAATGCCATGTAGTAAGGAAATATAGGTTTTGTCTGTTTGTAAACGTTTTAGTAGAATAAACTCCAAAATATACCTTGATTGAGACACTAGGTAACTTTTTGACTCTTCTTAGGGATCCGCAGTAGATAGGTAAAGCTATTAAACCAAGACAATAGATTGTATGAAAATTAATTAAATTAAATTTGTCTTGTTATGCGTACTTTCTTAAAAAACCTAAACTACAGAATATTGGCAGCATTGTTTGCACTATGTTTGTCTACGTACGGATCGCAGCGACACGTTAGTATAGTGTGCAGGTCCACTAGCATTAGGTAAGTGCCGAGCAGCGCTGTGAGAGCCGCCTAGTCAAATGTAGAGTGACGGACCATCATTGCTCCATTAACTGAGAGCGGTCGACAACTCGACAGCGAGGGGGAGTTGTATTGTATGGGAAGTTTGATACGCCATTAGTTCATTAGCACTCTTACCTACGCTTGTCATGAGCCGATTATTTAACATCACTATACATGGACATCTTCAAAAGCTAATGGATAATGTTAGTGGTTGTATTGTTTATGTAAGAGCCGAGTAACATATACCGACGCCGGCGCGACAGTAATCAATATTATGAGCTAAATTTATCAAGTTTGTTGCCAACGTGCTGGGAAACACCTTGTTTATTGATTGAGGATTTCCTTTAAGATAATTTGTTAAAATGTGATTTAATTAAACACTTTAGAAAAAATATACTGCCAGTAGATATGTAATAGGCTCAGAAAATTTAAGAGCCTCGTGGGAAATCAGAATTACAGCGAATAACGGCGAATATCGGCAAAACGAGTCGTTAAAGTGTAATTTAATACAACAATAAACATGGAATAACACCTTAGTAAGTAAAATTTAATTAGGCAATATAGTTACCAATTGATAAGAATCAAAATTAACTTCCTGTGTGGCTGTTAAATTAATTCATATACATGTTAAGGAGATGAATTTTATCGCAAACATTATAAAGCTATTCATTCGAGATCTTGGGTAATACGACAAATATTGCAAATTCGCGTCTGTGTGAGGAGGTAGGGTGGTACACAGGGAGTGCGGTCCATTATCCCGAGGTGAGAGCGTCGCAACAGCAAAGACGTTAGTCCGGCTCTGCATCGGCGACTTTATGACGTTATCTCTAACAGGTTCCGTCGCCGGGATGGGGTTGCCTCACTGGTGAAAGCACGGGATCCTCTGTTGTGCCTGATAATTGCTCCTAATGGAAAAGTCTAGTCACTTCGTGTGAAGTGCATTCCAAGTTTTCGCTTTTGCCAGATAGAAGTTATTACTTAAGCCTTGTTGCGTCTGAAGTGTCTTGGTATAGATAAATGCCTCAACAAATGAGTCCTCTAAATAGGGACTAATGGATTCATGTTATGCAGCAATAATAAAAGCACCTCTTTTTAATTTTTAAAGGTAGGAAACATTAATTCTTGCCGGCAGAAACCTCACTAACCTCTTGGAAGAGAGAAATGATAAATTAGAAATGGGTACTAATACTTTTAGGTATCCCAAACCTTTGCGAGGAAATAAATCGGTGCGTGCGCAGCATGCGTAAGCAAATCGTGTGGGTATGTAGACACGCATTGACTAGTGTGGGTACACTTAGTTACATGACAGAATGAAAAAGCAAGCAAAATCTAATACACTTACGAGCATCTCACAGCGCATACATATTTAACACGCATATTTACCGATTGGCGTGGATCAGTGGGAGTGTGGCCCGATGTGGGGGGTTGGGGGCAAAGACGGTCATTCAATGAGATTGCTTCTTGCCGCTACTCTCGAGGTAATGGATCTCGCCGAAATAGACTGGATCAAGGAAACACTGCTAGTGCGTTAGTGCCATGCATCCACGCTGTTGCAACAAACAAAAACATGGATGCGGTACATAGCACAAAATAAACTAGAGAAATTCTACAAAATATGTACGCAATTAAATAATACAACACACAACAATTGCAGATAGTTCTGCATTTTTTCTATAACTTTAAAATATTATAAATACTACCTATCTAGTAGGTAAAGTCTGCCTAGTGGTCCAAAGCGCGACTGTTACGCTCGAAGTCCTCGATTTGATTTCCAGGTCGAGCTGTAGGATTCTTCTATGAAGTTCTTAGCAGTGGCTCGATGTCTGGATTTGTGTACGGGCGCACCCCTTATTACATGGCACCTACACATGAGAAGAGTACATAAGCACACCTCTGCCTACCCCTTTAGTGTATACAGGCGTGATGGTACGTATGTATTAAAGTCTATACCTACTACGTGTCATCTAAAATGCATAATTTAAATTCGAATAAGTCATTTGAATATATCAGAGCAGTGTATCTATATCGATTATACCCTTTCCGTTTCGAATGTAGAGACCGGAGCAGAAATGTCACCGTGGAACAGCACTCAAAGCAAAGTGCATATCTATGTACCGAGTGGACATTCGATCTTTAAATAGATTACTAGACGCTGTTGAATATTCTTGGTACATAATTTGCATAAAACGAACGAAATATTAATTTATTAAATGCTAAAGTGAGTTGAATCGGTAATAATCGAGTCACGACAATCGTGTTTTAAACTGGAATTTATTTCATTAAATGCTTTTGTTTATTGGATTTTAATTGATCAAAAGCTTGAATGTTTTGATGTCACTGGTAGGTTAGAACCCAATAATAATATAAATTATTATCTTTAGCGTCCTAAAAAAATAACTACTTTGTGATATGGAATTTAAGTCAAGAATGCATAATTATACTTAAAATTTTATGTTAATGATAATTATGTAGGTAATTTTATACCTATGCGAAAACTTAGAAGTAGTCTTGAAGAGTCCCGAATTTTAAGTGAGGCAAATTTTTACGTAATTCCTAAATACCACGTAGAAACTAGGACCTAGTTTTCGCATAGGTATAAAATTACCTACATATCATTAAAATTAAATTACACGTAATATGTATACACGTGCTATCAACGCAAAACCCAAATATAGGGACAAAAGAATAAGAACCTACAGCCCCGAAGAATCTAAAAAAAAGCTTTTTATGTAGCGTATTGGCCTAAATTTGGGTTATTATTCTGGTAAACTAGGTATTCTGGTAACCTATCTAAATTCCATACAAGTTAACTATTTGCGATTATTTTTATTTGGTTAATTAGTGTTGGTGTACTAGTTAGTTTCATCTATTCAGAAGGGAAATCAGGGGCATTGAAAATTATGTTATGTAACATTTTATTTTTGAATTTTCACGTTTATAACATTAAAGTTTATTCCAGAATATATTATTATCTAAGAGAGACGTTATAAGTGTAATGTATGTTTAGAGCTATCAAACACTATTAACAATAATATTCTTCAAGAAATGAGGTTCTAAATTTGACTATACGGTTTTTTTTTGGACTGTTAGTTAGTTTTAAATTAAAGGTAAAATGCTTAGTTAAATTAGTGCTATAAAGATGCAGTAAAAAAAGCCTCTGCGTGCGGCGATACTGTATAACTAAACGACAAATCCTGGGTGGGGAGTCCTGTCTTGCTGTGAATTTGCTAACTGGATTTTGACCAAAACATGAACATAAATGTGCTGCATGTTTTGCACAAGAAGATTGTACACGAAGATATCCTTTTTTAATTTTTCCCAAATCAAGAAACCCATAATTATCTACTCTATAGCCAACTAATTTTGTTATATTCAACACTAACATAAAAAATGTTATAAATATTGCTAGATTAGATGGCTAGTCAAAATAAATAAAACGTGTTTAAATAAAGGTGTTATCGAATAGTATCGCAAATTCACACAATGGATTCAGTATGGATTGAATTATGGAAGACGTGAAACTGGGCCGCTGTAGGGACGAGGGGGAAATGGAAAATGTATGTCGCCAACTTGGGCCTAACAGCTCCTGGACAGAGTACCGGCTACGATAATGGATTGATCAGATACCACTTTGAGTACACCGTACTATACCTACGTATTATTTATTCAGGTATAGGTATTCAATTATATTTAATGGAATCTTTAGTCGCTAGGGAATTTAGATTTTTGTGCTAATGCATTTCACAGAGATGAGATAGACAATATAGATATACTTTATAATATAGTTTAGGTATCTATCACGTAGATATATAAAATATATCTACTCAGATGTTTTTATTGCGACATAAAATGTTAAAAAACGTATTATTTTTTTATATTTAAGTGTTTCCGTATTAAGAAATTTATATCTTTGTAATCGTTATGGATATTGTTAGATAAGCTGTCTAGCTTGCGAAAAATTAAAATATAAATTAAATAAGCAGTTTTGTAACTTTTACAGATTACCTACCTACAAGAAATAATAAATTCAGACGGGTCGCGAGCTCATTAATGTGTGAGATATATCTCGTCTGATTACTTAATTAACGACAGCTACACAATATTTGCACCGATCACGATTTATGTACCTAATTTATTTATGTATAAATTAGGTATTAGTACCTAATTTATACATAAATAAATTACATGACATAATTTTATTGCAATAAAAATACAATGTTTCACTTTATTGCGATCTGCGAATTCTTCCGGACCATCTACCTAATAACTAAATAATCCAGATAGAGATTATAAATGTGAAAGTAACTCTATTTGTCTGTGATGCCTAAGTACACCACTGAACCAATGTTTAATGAATTCTGATATAGAAATAGAATGGACCTTGGAGAACGCTGCATTTTGTGTCAAAACGTCCTTTGGGATGCGAGTAGTACCGTGGGCAATAGCTAGTTCTTTAAAAAAATTAAAATAAACATTGTGTTTACGGATATTAAGAGTAGCCACATATATGGAAACCTCACAATGTCCACCTACTTATTATATTGACTGTAAAACGTTTTGGTGGTTTTTAATTACATATTGACGCATATGGTAAATGCTTTAAATGACAAGGCTGTTGCATGTTTATTCTTAAAACAGATTTAATATTATTTCTTAATGTTTATGGCAATATGATACCTACTTTAATGAAAAATTGCATACAAGATTTAAATACTTAACGTTTTCTTGTTATGTTAATTATAGGTAATTTATGTGCATTTCTGGTATGTTGCCATATAAGTAAATAAGTCTAAAGTTTATGTAATATGAAAGTTCTTAAATAAATTAGCTTAAATAATGTAGGGATTTTCAAATATTGTTTTTGTAGTCTTAAGAAATTAAGTATACAATCTGCAATTCGAATAGATATACTTATTTGTCCCATCATTGACCTGCTGAAAACCTATCTGCTTTGCCGAATGTACTTGCTCTACTTAATAATTCTTTTTTCCTAGGACGCGTACCTACCAACGACTGAACATTATATCATTAACTAGGTTTTTCCCGCGACTTCCTCCGCGTGGAATAGTTACTTTGGGCATAAATTAAGTAAGAATACTTACTTAGATTTGTTCGGACTTCCAAAATACTTACATACTTTCATAGAAGGACCCAATAACACTATTCTTGATCTGGGAATCGAACCTAGGACCACAAGAATAGCATTAGTGTTTGCAATTTCTAGGCAGCCATTGATATTATTGACGGAGGTATTATGTATACAGTGCATTATTTGACATCGTTATAGCTGATTTGCAAAGGAATCTTGTCCTTTATTTAGAAACATCGAACCCTGAAGAATAAATAGTTAATATTAGTTATATGAACGGCTGCACAATAAAAAGAACTCGGCGAGGCTACACAGTCGCTAGTTCATTATCCAAATGGACTACAGCTATTTGATCCACTTATGTGATTGCCTGCAAGCATTATCTCTCCTCCACTGAATGGAAGCCATAAGTCTACCTCGTAACTCTCTCGCTTCTTCTTACAATATTCTAGGTACTTACGTTAGCAATAAATATATGTATGCACATAAATTAACTATTGAACTGAGAACATAATATGTTTGAATGTAAATCTTTATTTACTGAGATTTGTGGTATAACTACTAAGTATTACGCATATTATGTAACTGTAAAGGACATCAATCATTATGGAATATATTAAATTATACGGAATACAAATAAGTTTGAAACAAAATTGATAACAGGGGTAGGTAATATTTAGCTGTGTTTTTTAAACATACCTGCATATTTACCGGACATAAAGCAAACCCAGACTCGAAAGAAATGTCAGTAGAACTCGCGATTAAAAGTTCTCGCGAGTAGTGCCCACGACACTCAATGAAACGATAGGTGTAAGTGATATCCACAAGACCCAAGCACTTCAGACATATTTTTTGTTTATTGCGTTGAAAAAACAGTAAATTGATTATACTTTAACAAGAGATAAAAAGCTCTACAAAATCTACTAACCTAACAAGGCATACCATCGACTTCAATATACCTACCATACCCTTAAGCAATAGACAAGAGAACAATTTCATTATAACTGCTGACGATACTGTACGACGACCTTTATACTCTTCCAATAGATAAAGTAGAAAAATAGATAAATACCGCACATTTACATTCATGGCTTGGAGTGAATCAAAAGAGCTGGAGTGCTCTGAAGAAATCAGCAGATACAAGATAATGGACCGATCCAATCACTTAGCGAGGTGGACCTCGGTTATACACTTATACAGTTATACACTAGCTACTACACTTACTCGTATATATAAATTTACAAGGCTCTATATAATTTGCTGCAGGCTTGCATTTGTTTGTTTATCGTTGGCCTGCATGTATACGGCATCTCGATTCAGTTATTGCGACTTATGTTATTGTATATTAAATTGGTAGTCAAGTTCACCGGTTGCTTTTATTGCGTAGATATATTATAATTTAATGCAATTTTTAAAAAAAAAATTTAAACTGGAATTTATTTCATTAAATGCTTTTGTTTATTGGATTTTAATTGATCAAAAGCTTGAATGTTTTGATGTCACTGGTAGGTTAGAACCCAATAATAATATAAATTATTATCTTTAGCGTCCTAAAAAAATAACTACTTTGTGATATGGAATTTAAGTCAAGAATGCATAATTATACTTAAAATTTTATGTTAATGATAATTATGTAGGTAATTTTATACCTATGCGAAAACTTAGAAGTAGTCTTGAAGAGTCCCGAATTTTAAGTGAGGCAAATTTTTACGTAATTCCTAAATACCACGTAGAAACTAGGACCTAGTTTTCGCATAGGTATAAAATTACCTACATATCATTAAAATTAAATTACACGTAATATGTATACACGTGCTATTAACGCAAAACCCAAATATAGGGACAAAAGAATAAGAACCTACAGCCCCGAAGAATCTAAAAAAAAGCTTTTTATGTAGCGTATTGGCCTAAATTTGGGTTATTATTCTGGTAAACTAGGTATTCTGGTAACCTATCTAAATTCCATACAAGTTAACTATTTGCGATTATTTTTATTTGGTTAATTAGTGTTGGTGTACTAGTTAGTTTCATCTATTCAGAAGGGAAATCAGGGGCATTGAAAATTATGTTATGTAACATTTTATTTTTGAATTTTCACGTTTATAACATTAAAGTTTATTCCAGAATATATTATTATCTAAGAGAGACGTTATAAGTGTAATGTATGTTTAGAGCTATCAAACACTATTAACAATAATATTCTTCAAGAAATGAGGTTCTAAATTTGACTATACGGTTTTTTTTTGGACTGTTAGTTAGTTTTAAATTAAAGGTAAAATGCTTAGTTAAATTAGTGCTATAAAGATGCAGTAAAAAAAGCCTCTGCGTGCGGCGATACTGTATAACTAAACGACAAATCCTGGGTGGGGAGTCCTGTCTTGCTGTGAATTTGCTAACTGGATTTTGACCAAAACATGAACATAAATGTGCTGCATGTTTTGCACAAGAAGATTGTACACGAAGATATCCTTTTTTAATTTTTCCCAAATCAAGAAACCCATAATTATCTACTCTATAGCCAACTAATTTTGTTATATTCAACACTAACATAAAAAATGTTATAAATATTGCTAGATTAGATGGCTAGTCAAAATAAATAAAACGTGTTTAAATAAAGGTGTTATCGAATAGTATCGCAAATTCACACAATGGATTCAGTATGGATTGAATTATGGAAGACGTGAAACTGGGCCGCTGTAGGGACGAGGGGGAAATGGAAAATGTATGTCGCCAACTTGGGCCTAACAGCTCCTGGACAGAGTACCGGCTACGATAATGGATTGATCAGATACCACTTTGAGTACACCGTACTATACCTACGTATTATTTATTCAGGTATAGGTATTCAATTATATTTAATGGAATCTTTAGTCGCTAGGGAATTTAGATTTTTGTGCTAATGCATTTCACAGAGATGAGATAGACAATATAGATATACTTTATAATATAGTTTAGGTATCTATCACGTAGATATATAAAATATATCTACTCAGATGTTTTTATTGCGACATAAAATGTTAAAAAACGTATTATTTTTTTATATTTAAGTGTTTCCGTATTAAGAAATTTATATCTTTGTAATCGTTATGGATATTGTTAGATAAGCTGTCTAGCTTGCGAAAAATTAAAATATAAATTAAATAAGCAGTTTTGTAACTTTTACAGATTACCTACCTACAAGAAATAATAAATTCAGACGGGTCGCGAGCTCATTAATGTGTGAGATATATCTCGTCTGATTACTTAATTAACGACAGCTACACAATATTTGCACCGATCACGATTTATGTACCTAATTTATTTATGTATAAATTAGGTATTAGTACCTAATTTATACATAAATAAATTGTATTATTTATTTATGTATAAATTAGGTATTAGTACCTAATTTATACATAAATAAATTACATGACATAATTTTATTGCAATAAAAATACAATGTTTCACTTTATTGCGATCTGCGAATTCTTCCGGACCATCTACCTAATAACTAAATAATCCAGATAGAGATTATAAATGTGAAAGTAACTCTATTTGTCTGTGATGCCTAAGTACACCACTGAACCAATGTTTAATGAATTCTGATATAGAAATAGAATGGACCTTGGAGAACGCTGCATTTTGTGTCAAAACGTCCTTTGGGATGCGAGTAGTACCGTGGGCAATAGCTAGTTCTTTAAAAAAATTAAAATAAACATTGTGTTTACGGATATTAAGAGTAGCCACATATATGGAAACCTCACAATGTCCACCTACTTATTATATTGACTGTAAAACGTTTTGGTGGTTTTTAATTACATATTGACGCATATGGTAAATGCTTTAAATGACAAGGCTGTTGCATGTTTATTCTTAAAACAGATTTAATATTATTTCTTAATGTTTATGGCAATATGATACCTACTTTAATGAAAAATTGCATACGAGATTTAAATACTTAACGTTTTCTTGTTATGTTAATTATAGGTAATTTATGTGCATTTCTGGTATGTTGCCATATAAGTAAATAAGTCTAAAGTTTATGTAATATGAAAGTTCTTAAATAAATTAGCTTAAATAATGTAGGGATTTTCAAATATTGTTTTTGTAGTCTTAAGAAATTAAGTATACAATCTGCAATTCGAATAGATATACTTATTTGTCCCATCATTGACCTGCTGAAAACCTATCTGCTTTGCCGAATGTACTTGCTCTACTTAATAATTCTTTTTTCCTAGGACGCGTACCTACCAACGACTGAACATTATATCATTAACTAGGTTTTTCCCGCGACTTCCTCCGCGTGGAATAGTTACTTTGGGCATAAATTAAGTAAGAATACTTACTTAGATTTGTTCGGACTTCCAAAATACTTACATACTTTCATAGAAGGACCCAATAACACTATTCTTGATCTGGGAATCGAACCTAGGACCACAAGAATAGCATTAGTGTTTGCAATTTCTAGGCAGCCATTGATATTATTGACGGAGGTATTATGTATACAGTGCATTATTTGACATCGTTATAGCTGATTTGCAAAGGAATCTTGTCCTTTATTTAGAAACATCGAACCCTGAAGAATAAATAGTTAATATTAGTTATATGAACGGCTGCACAATAAAAAGAACTCGGCGAGGCTACACAGTCGCTAGTTCATTATCCAAATGGACTACAGCTATTTGATCCACTTATGTGATTGCCTGCAAGCATTATCTCTCCTCCACTGAATGGAAGCCATAAGTCTACCTCGTAACTCTCTCGCTTCTTCTTACAATATTTCTAGGTACTTACGTTAGCAATAAATATATGTATGCACATAAATTAACTATTGAACTGAGAACATAATATGTTTGAATGTAAATCTTTATTTACTGAGATTTGTGGTATAACTACTAAGTATTACGCATATTATGTAACTGTAAAGGACATCAATCATTATGGAATATATTAAATTATACGGAATACAAATAAGTTTGAAACAAAATTGATAACAGGGGTAGGTAATATTTAGCTGTGTTTTTTAAACATACCTGCATATTTACCGGACATAAAGCAAACCCAGACTCGAAAGAAATGTCAGTAGAACTCGCGATTAAAAGTTCTCGCGAGTAGTGCCCACGACACTCAATGAAACGATAGGTGTAAGTGATATCCACAAGACCCAAGCACTTCAGACATATTTTTTGTTTATTGCGTTGAAAAAACAGTAAATTGATTATACTTTAACAAGAGATAAAAAGCTCTACAAAATCTACTAACCTAACAAGGCATACCATCGACTTCAATATACCTACCATACCCTTAAGCAATAGACAAGAGAACAATTTCATTATAACTGCTGACGATACTGTACGACGACCTTTATACTCTTCCAATAGATAAAGTAGAAAAATAGATAAATACCGCACATTTACATTCATTGCTTGGAGTGAATCAAAAGAGCTGGAGTGCTCTGAAGAAATCAGCAGATACAAGATAATGGACCGATCCAATCACTTAGCGAGGTGGACCTCGGTTATACACTTATACAGTTATACACTAGCTACTACACTTACTCGTATATATAAATTTACAAGGCTCTATATAATTTGCTGCAGGCTTGCATTTGTTTGTTTATCGTTGGCCTGCATGTATACGGCATCTCGATTCAGTTATTGCTTTGATTAGTTTCCTATAGCGTTTGTTATTGCGACTTATGTTATTGTATATTAAATTGGTAGTCAAGTTCACCGGTTGCTTTTATTGCGTAGATATATTATAATTTAATGCAAGGTGTTTATGGACACATACAATCACGCCTGTATTCCCCGAAAGGTTAGGCAGAGGTATACTAAAAGGTATATTCAGAGACAACACTAAGCGTAAACTTACGCTTCCGTATGTCAAACTGTAATACAAATTTGACATAAGAAAGCGTTAATTTACGCTAAGCGTCGTCTCTGAATATTAGCCTAAATGTACAACCACAGCTCACCGGTAATTTAAGATCCCATGTAATAGGGGGCGAGTCTATTGCCATCAATCGGGCACAAATCCAAACTCCAAACTGCTACTTGGAATTTCACAGAAAAACCTAACAACACTTTGCTCGACACAGGAATCGAACCCAGGACCTCTACCATAGCAGTTGCCCGTGAGGCCAGTAGATAGTGAGAGCAGGAAGCGCGCTCTTTTCTGTTCACTTTTCGGCTAAGTTCTGCAAGTTATGTCAAAATAAAAAATCTGTTCTTTATACCATGTTTTCTTAATATATTTTATACTTGTGAACTACATTTCACCATATTAAGTACATAGCAAACTATGTTCTAATATTGAAACGATTGACATAGTTTTCATAAGTTTAATATTAGATAAGGTTTTCATTATTAAAATATTTTTAAACGAAGTTACTCCTCGGACTGCTCCCTCAAGGGTTTTTTCAATACGACACCGAGGAGGCTCGCTCTATTTCCTACAATTATTCGTCGGAAATGAGATTTTGGATTAGACCGCTGCCTGATGAAGATGTCTACAAGATGGACTGAGGACGAAAAAACAATTAACTGTAGACAGAATTAATAGGTAGGTAGGACGATTGCATCTATAAATAATTTTAGTTATTAGATAAGTAACTATAGTTACTTTTTATTGCTGACTCATTGGTGTATCGGCCGTGAGGGTTAAGATTCATGTTCGATCCCTAGGTTTATATTTTTCTAAACAGTTGGCAACAGCCTGTTGTTAAATTAGTGGCCGTCTGATGACAATAGAATAGCTCGCTCTTCCTTGAGGCGTAAACTAGCGGTTAGTGATTGTAATACAATAGTACACATCTACATTATTCCTTTATTTGGAGCAATACCTGTATTAATTTTCTCTTTTAAAGTAACTAATTGTATGATGCATTAAAAAAAGTATATTCTAGTACTTACCTACCTATTAATGTAAGAAGCCCTATTCCTTCATGGCCAGTTACATACCTACCTACCTTTAAAATATTCTATACACAACTCTGTTAATTAAAAGTTAACAGAGCCGGCGTCTAATTGGATGGTTTATCTACCTATCTACACATAACTAACGTACTGTAGGTACGTATGTACCTAGGTACCTACACACTTGGAAGTTTAATAAATCAGAATAATAATTGTTGACTTATGCCATCTTCGGGATGTAGGTAATCGTTTGCTCAACTTTATGATACCATCTACAGAAAATCATAAATCTCTTCTTCATTCAAACAGAAAGCTACAAGCAAATGACCCGATGAAAATTTTCTAAATTGCATACAAAATGTCTCTTACAGACTTGTGGGTTCTGACGGCTATTACTTACAACGCAATATCAAATTGCTTTCAATTTATTTCGCAATTGCCGTCTTTGAGTTTCGCTTTGTAGGGGCCTCTGACGTCGGTCCGAGGCAACAATAAAATGTATTCGTCTCCGGAATGTTTAATATGGGGAAAAGTTTAATAACGCGTCCGGGCGGGCGGCGCGGGCGGCGAGCGGCCCTGCTGCCGGCCGGCCCGGACCGGGTGGTCAGCGCGCCTCACCAACCGACTACGATAAATCAAATCTTTTACCTTCTACGTCGCTGAGAAAAATCCCTATTACATTCACAAACATTTTCTTCGACCAGCAGCGGTAAAAAATTACTGTCCAATTATATTCGTTACTAAGAATTCTGCCGTGTAAGCTGTGGCTATTAAATATTACCATGTTCTTCTTTAGCGATCTATTTATTAAAACACGCACGTAATTGTGAACTCTAGTTACAGCAACTACTTACCCTGTATATGACAACGAATATAATGTCATTGGTCTAAGCCTCTAAGGTAAATAAGTCTACGGCCCTCATTAAAATTATAACAGCAAATAATAATTATAACAGGTACTTAATAACAGTAACTAACTTATTTCACCTTTTAGCTTTGAAATCTCAACTATCGTTTAGTTACAAAGAAGATCTAGGTTATACTTATTAAAGTTAAAATTGCGTTTACCTACTTCTACTTACTTACATACTTTCAGCGATTAAGTATTTCCATACACTCATCATTGTCCACAACTTTAATTAGGCACCTATTTTATGTAGGTACCAGTATGGATAGCACTATGGCGCTCTAAAAAAACTGCTGTAATTGGAAACGTTGTGACTGCAGGCTCATCAAGACATAGCAACGAAGCTCGGCTCTGGTGTCTGCGCCGCGGCCGCCGCCGACACAATAGCTCCCTGACGTTAATTAAATGTTAACAAACGCCCTCGTCGTCTAATTGGAACTGTTGCCTATTATCCTTACCTTTCGACGCGGAGAATAACTCCCAACCTCGTGAATTGTACTTCAGACTTTTTACTTGACTTTCTTCAAATTGACTGGGACTCATTGCTTTTGCTTTTGTTTTCAAATACGCCTAAGTACCTACCTAGTCTTCACTCATTCACAAAGCTTTTTAATTACTAGTACCTACAAGCAACTAGATATAAAATAAATAGCTACCTAACTTCATTTAACTTTTATTCTAATTTTCTTGAGTGAGTGACGAAGAATAAGTGACGAATTTATTATCATTAGGTACGTGCGTTAACAGTAAGCTACATGAATAAAGGGGGGTAAAGTTCGACGTTAAAGTAGACTAACTTACAATACAACCGACTGCTGTGACTCTACAAAGGGTTTAACACCTTAAGCTAGGTATCTAGGTTCAGCACTTTAAGCTGATACCTAATATTAGGCGTTAGGTCTTTAAATAGGCCACCAATAAAGCTTTAGATTAAACTCATACTTACATGCAATAGGAGGCATACGCTCCAAGCTTAAGGAAAGCTTAGCAAGAAGGTCGGAATGGAGAAACATTGGCCCATCTAAGAGAAAAGATAATAATTTGTACCTTACATTCGGAAAAACAAGTGTGAAAGTATCTTAATTCCTAAGCCTAAGCTCTATAGCGTCTTCTTTCTTAAAGTGTAACTGTCCCACAAACATTCCTTGGCAGCATAAATATACTTAAGTCTCGGAATACTATAAGAAATGTTGTAAAGATAATATTAATATTTTTTAGGTTTTTTTGGAGGTACATATTATTATTTAAAAACTGAATGCGTCGTTACGCCGAAATAAAATAAGAATTGTGGCAACATCGATTTCCTGCCACTGTGCTGTCATCAAAGACCAAGTATACTTTAGTTGCTTTCTTTAGTCTAAGCATGAAGGTATTTTTTACCTATACCTTCATGAGTCTAAGGCTGTCATCGTGGTTCTAAGATTCTGTCAGTGTCAGTGTCATGTCATTTGTGAGCAGTGTTGGATTCCGTAGTATTATAATACTATTTGTACCATTATTTGATAGTGTGTAGTATGTAGTATCGTAATGCCACTATACTACGCGAAAATACCATAATTTTGATGTCGACTGATTTGTATTAAAAAATGTCGGGAATTTCTGTATGTACGGCAACACCTAATCAGGATTACCCATAGATATATGGAGTACCTATATTATATATCTATGGGATTACCAAATACAAACGTAGTGTTGCCAATTTAGCGACTTCGTTGCTAGAAATGGTGGCTTTTGCCTGAGTGTTAGCGTCAGAAAAAAAAATGTCGCAAAAAATGATTTGTATTACACATTTATTTGGTCACTTTTGGAGTACCATCAAAATACTTTAAGCGCTCGTTTTTCAAAAGATTCGATATAAAGAGGTGCTAATTAATAGGAGTATTTTTAGTTACTATAATTTCTTTTAGCTAATTAGAAATCCTGGTATCTTTTTCAAAAATACACAAAAATTTTCAAAAATGCAAGACTAGTATTTCTGGGTATAAAATAAAAAAAAACTTCCATTTATGTAATTAATACGCCTTATGCCTCAACTGAATAAAAAAAATTACGATTTACGAATGCGTTTTACCCTTGTGGGGAAAAAGGAAAACGTCAAAAATTAAACATTAAAAATACCTACGATAAAAAAATTTGAAAAGCCAAACATAGTATAATTTTGGACAAATAGTATTATTTTATTGTCCATGTAGCATAATTTTTTGAGGGTCTGAATCCAACCCTGTTTGTGAGTGAATTGTCAATAGTGTCAAATTGTTGCACTTTAGAAAAAGCTAAAAAGGGTTTTGTTTTGATTTGAAATTAATGACTAACCTAAACTGATGTAGATGGAATAGAAATAACTTAACAAGGAAATAACGAGTAGATTAGAGTGCAGGAAGTTATAATGGCAAATTTTCTGCCGGGCAGACCAGGGGGAGCGTCCGATTCGGACAGCGACGAGGACTACGGTTTCTACGAAAAGCCGGTAGGTAATTATTTTTAGCCTTTAGCTCCTTTTTTAGATAATTATTTCAGTTACACTTATATATACCATGCTATATAATGTCTACATGCCACCCTGTTGTGAACGTTTGTAATAGTCATGATTATACTGAAGAAAATATAATGTGATCTGGGTCGATCCCAGACATCGTAGACCTATTTCTATCGTCAAGTGTTACGTACTAGACATTCTAAATGCCAGAAATTAGAACCAACGCTGTGACAAAATTGACTTATTGACATGACACCCTAAATACATACATCTAAAGTCTACGAATTTAAAAAGAACACTGTAGAGCTTTTCATAATTCAAAATCATTTACATTTTTCATGAGAGTAACTAATATAGAATGACATTATCCAGTATAACATAAGTTAAACTCCTCACCTCACACTACATACAATTTCAGCCTAGGAATTATTATCAACATCAGCAGCAGAATGAGAAAAAGAAGCTTGAAATTGACATACAGGATGCTATTATTAATGGAAATTTAAGGGAAATTCAAGAAATTGTTACTACAAGTAAGTTCAATAGTTTTGTAATCATTTCTTGAACATTTTGTGACCAAAACTTCTATACTTATTTCTGTTTGCAAATTCCCTTCAAGGAGTATTTATTTTCTTCTTTTAAAATAAAACTTGTATGACAAATTATGTCTTCTTATTCTTATTTCACCTTCACCCTCGTTCGTTTCACCATCTTTATTCACCAATGCTAAGTCTTTACAAATTGCTATTATGTATCAGAGACATAAAAACCCATCCCAATAAAAATTTTGACCTGTTAGCTTTAAGTGATTTATTTATTTGAAAAGTCATTCCTGGGGCTGTATTATGAAGTGCTAAACTCATCGTTACATTGCACAAAAGAGGTGGTGGTACCCAACTTATATATTGCATACTGAGATGACAATGGCTCTAAAGCTTCATAATATGCCACTAGCAAATCTACAATGATCTGAAAATTAATAAGTACCTTAATTTTGTTAAAAAACAACCTTTACTATTTCTGATTTCAGGATTAAATAACAATGTCAATCTTAGGCTTGACAGTGGCTGGTCGGCTCTGATGCATGCTTGCTTCCATGCACAGGATAATATTGTTAAATACCTGTTGGAGCAGGGAGCGGATCCCAACTACCGTGCTGGTGAGTTGGATTTAGTTATGTTTTACTGCAGTAATAAATAATAAGGTTTATATTATGTTTTTAATTTATCATACATCTGTCAGTAGGTCTGAGTGCAAACAGCAGTGAATTTTATTTTAATTTCTGCCCTTAGACTTATTAGGATTAAAACTACTATTTTAAAAACAAAATTACTAAAGTAAAACTACTAAATACATTCAGTACATTGTAAGTATTCTAGATATCCTGTTCATTGTGCAGTTTATGATAATCAATATAATACTAACAAATTATAAATTTGTAAAATACTTAAATGTAATCTCTTGGAATATTACAGATTCAATGACCCCAGTGATGACAGCATGTTCAAATAGCAATGCAAGCAATGAAGCTATTTACAACATTGTAATGGGTCTGATTGAAAAAGGTTGTAAACTTAACTGTATTGATAACTATGGACAGACTCCTCTAATGAAAGCTATTGGTTGTGGCAGAGTTGCTGTTGTACAGAAATTAATTGATCTGAAAGTTAATATTGAAGTTAGAGACCTTCAAGGATGGACGGTAAGTATATTGCACTAATAGGCATTATTATGTTAATAAGAAGAACAGTATAGCAGGCAAAAGCAAGGGATAACTAATAAAATGCTGATAATTAATGAGGATTTTCCATACCATAAAATAAATGCTGTTATCTGTTACCACAAACTAGCATAGCTTTTATATGTAGGTTATAATATCCCATTCAAAAGGAACACATGTTTAAAATGTCCCGATTTAGATTGTAGTGGGGCCCACTTTACCCTTCCCTAGGGTTCACTGTGCAAATACTGCTTGCCCCAGCAAATTGTGCCTACAAGAAAAAATGGGGCAGCTGTGCTATCTGTAACACCTATGTGGTAGCTTGGGATTCTTCCCAAGGCTTATTTTTTCTGATGCCCAGTAGTCAAGCATGCCACCTTTCAGAGACCTTGCCTATTGGTTAAACATAGACTCTTTTGTAGATGCATATTAATGTGATTGGTTTTGTAAATAAGTTTAAAGTTGATAACCATACACTCCATCATGTTGATTGTTGATAGATGGCTGCTTCCCTCTTCTGTTGGTCAGCTCAACTCACTTGGTGTACACTAGAAGGGGAGTAGAGATAGGATCATTTCACATGTCTTTTAAATATTTGATTTGATTAAAAACTGGTTGTTATACTGTACTATTTAAAAAAATATAATTACAGGCTTTATTCTGGGCAGCTCACCACAATCAACCAGAAATATTAGAAATACTCATAGCACAAGGTGCCAGGGTATCTGAGGTCGACAAGTATAACCGTACAGCTTTAGACATAGCAGAGTTACACGAATATGGCAACATTGTTGAAATATTAAAAAAGCATCTTCAAATTCCTGAGGAGCAAGATAACACTTACTACATGGAATTAACAACATGGCATGATTTTTACCCAGGAATTAAAAAAGGACAAAGGTAATAAATAGTACAGTTCTCACCAATATTTTTATCAGGCCTGAAGTTGACTTGGCCAACATGTTTATTTAAATAAATAAAAAGCGATAGCTAGGCTATAGTTTTAATTCATTTTCATCCAATATTTTTCTCTGCGATTTTTACTGGTGGTTTGAAGTTAGCTTCTGCCAACTTCAAAAAAAGACAAACCAGACAAAAAGATTGGATGAAAATCTGAAAAAAATCTGGAATGTCTGGTAATCTGGTATGTCTGTATGTCCGACTAAAAACCGTGTTGGCCTTCTCTAGCCCTAGATGTCATGGCCATGGAATCGGTTTTATTCACCACAACCATGAAAGAATTCTGTAGTGCCTAGTGAATTATAATAGCAAGCATAAAGTGAGCAAATTTTGCTATAAGGAAAATAAATGTCTTATGATAAATGGACACATTATTTTTCAGGCCAGACTACAGGAGCGAAATACCGCATCTACTGTATGGAATGCACCTTGAAAATTTCACTACAGTAATTATGAACAGTGGTATGGACTTGAGAACGTTTCTCTTGCTAGAAGAAAACGATATGCTAAAAATGGGCATGGACCTACCATTCGAACGGCAAAGACTAAAAAGTGGACTACGCAATTTTCATAAAAGGAACTGGAAAATTAAGGCTGTGGTGGGAATGTCTGCACAGAAGCCAGAAAACTTTAGGTGGCTATGAACTTGTTGTTGCTATAAAATCCATTATCCCTGAAATCGAGAGATTATATCAGCTATTGTTGAAAATTTTGTAAAAATATCAGAAAAGCTATTTTTATAACAAACCTTTTTTTAGATTTATAACTCCTGTGGCCTGGCTCCAAATGACCTCAATAATCAATAAAATTAAAATAATCTATATTGCTATGTGCTTGTGTAATGCACTCTTTAGTTAAGGAACATAGTCTACAGATATGGTCTATTTCTAGTCATACTGACCTTCCCACAACTTCACTGTCAATAGAAGAAGTATAGAAGCAAGCTACCAGTGCTAATGCCACTAATGTTCCTTTCCAGCATGCTAAACTATTTGACATCATTGGGATCTCATCTACATCAAATATACGTTCTAGAAGCAACATTGCAATACACTTTGCGTGAATACAATAAAATCCAAGATCAAATTAAATTTGAACCTCCAGACTCGCCCATACGTGAGAAATTAAATAATGCAGCCAGAAAACTACTTATCAATATAAATAGTATTAGGAGAGCATCGGATAGAGTGAAGATAATACTGAATAAGGTAAGTGGAATAAGGTTTTCACTATTTTGTTGTAAGTGGGGAGAGGACTGATTAGTTACTTGATATCTTGAAGCAGTCCTCAATACAATAAAGAAAATTAGATTGAAATTATTATGTGCTGTCTCATAGTTTTTACTATCGCAGCACTTATACCTATACAAAACTTTCGTAACAAACAAGTAAATTAATTTGACAGGACCTAAAGCTAAACCATCCTCATGTCTTCAGTAAATAGGTAACAGACCTGGTTTATTTTGACAACAGAATCTCTCATAAGAAATCTTCGTTATAAAGATTTCATTGGTACTGATTGTGTTGGCAATTTCAAGGTTTTTATTGTATTTCAGGTGGCTGAAAGCAACCCGGAGCCAGCCGATCTGCTCAAAGAGAAGACTATGCAGGACATCGCCATGGGCTACTTGACGGAAGCCCTGGTGGTCCTCTCTCTAGGTTTGGTAGTCTACCATGTTAAAAGCTTATTTTCTTACATAATTAAAAAATAAATTCATACATTACTTATTGTTACTTAGTATGTATTAGGATTGAAAGGTGGACAGGACGGAATTTTTTTTTGATGTTGTTGAGGATTGCGACAGTTGCTGCGCATAGACAACATTGTAATAACTATTGTTTTTTTAAGTAGGTATGTTATGAAATAACGAAACTGTGTTATATAAAATCTAATAATAATTATCATTTAACAGTTGATCCAAACTGGACGAACGTTTAGAACCTTTGCGGCCATAAAAATAATATATAATCACATTTTTCTCTTTGTTATGTTACATAACTTATAGAATTCAAAACTGTTTCCCACCTTTTTCACTTAACCTTCAATTCAATAAATTCAGTAATTATCTTTATTAGCAATGTTTTAAGTACACCGGTTTTGAACCGTTTAAATAAGTATCTTTGGTATTTACTTATTAAACTTAGCGGCCGACCAACGACTTGGATGCCGTAAAAGAACCACGAATGTTTTTCTTAAATTCCTTACATAGGTATTTGATGTAGACATAGATAACTTAAACAAGAGGCAAGCGGCATAGCAAATTAATTAGGAATATCTCTTTCTAATCCTGAAATCAAATGAAAATTAGATAGAGCAATCATTTCCATGCTAAGGTATTAATAGTTCGTTTGTCTCGTTTTGGTGCTGTTCACTACAATGTCAGAACGCAAAAGTTAGAATTGAAACTTCTAAAAAGTTGTTACGAAGAATCGAAATGAAAATAGCATTTGGAGGATTCAAATAATATAGGCAATAATTTAGTTTAAGATCCATACTAGTTAACTATGTACGGAAAGTGTGTGTTAATGTTTACGGTATTGTTAACGTTTTTTTCTTTGTCCGTTTTCTCGATGTTTAACCTTTCTACTGAAAACAAAGCATACGTAAGTAGGTTATCGATAGGTACCACAAATACCGATGACAAAAAATACACTATGAAGGGTAAATGAAAGCGATTACTGTGGATATATGCACCATTGCATGTTTTGAAGAGCTACTAATAAGTCTGAATTTCAGTAACGACAAAACACATTGCAGGCTTGCCAAATACTTGTTAATTTTTTTTCAAGACTGAGTGATTACAACATCATTGATTTTAGTCGCGACTCGTTTATTTTCGAGTGCATAATTACAGTTTGTTTGAAGGGCACATTGTTTCAAGATCGACTATTTTCGCAGTCTTTAAAATTACAGACATTTGTTTTCGTCTGCGAATAACAGTTATCTCATGGTCATGGTGAAAAATTTAAAGCAACTCCAATGTTGCTGTAAATTTTTTTCGACGATTAGTTATCAGACACAATACAATTCTTCTATTATACATCCAATTACCCACATCTTAAATTAAACTCATAAAATTTGGAAGACTCAAATGGCATTCTTAAGCATTGTATTATATATCATTTATTCCATTCCATTTATTCTTATATTCAGACAAGCTTCAGGGCCTTCAAGGCACATCATTTACGTACATCGGAAATTATGAGTGTCAGTTGCCAGTGTGTCGCTGGCCTTGTCACCTGTAGTTAGATGCATTTGGTACTCGGTCAGCAGTAATTAGAACTCGTTTATAATTAATTACACGACGTTTGTATCCATTATTCATGCTTAGGATGCGTTGTCGTGGGTGTGCTGTGCGGTTCACTGATGCGTTGCAAGCAACTGTGTGTTGACATCTATATGAATTGCAATTTATTATACTTATGAATGTTTCTTCACGCTCTTTTGCGTGTCAGGGGGAGCTAAGCCCAGCAATAATAACAACCGTAGGCAGACTACAAGATGTGTTACCTCAACGCACACTGTAGACGTAGTTTCATTTATTTTTTTAAAGTAAAACTGCTTCTGCCAACGCATTAAACGTAACTGACTTTGCACTTGACCTTTTTTAATGCGATCATGTCCCGAAATATTCTCCGCGTAAGCGCACAGTTATGCGCGCTGAACACTTTCTCACAGTCGCTTAGCTAATAAAACACTTGAATTATTTCGTTGTACTACTTAAAATTATTTATCTCCGGGGCGTCAACATCAATAATCCTTTATTTTCTATTTTGTAATCTTTGTTGACAGTGCACCTACCAGCAGCTGTTTCCAATGGCCAGCAAAGTTGGTCAATTCGATAATACTGGCAATAATTATTATAGCAGTAAACTTTCAGTTAACGAGAGTCACTAACATTTTAACTAATCAATTTGATTTTAGGTCGGTAAGTACACAAGGTTAGGTTAAAATATAACCATCCGTCCATCTGTCGAAATGTGCTTTTTTAAGCAATACTTGGTCATTTTTAAAAGATTGGCAGTAGAGCGGAAGAGGCTATATTATTACAAAGAGGACCATACTGAATACACCTGCAGAAGAGGAAATAACGAAAGGAAACCTAATAACAAGGATGGTGGAAAATAAAGAAAAATGGAAGAAGTACGTAAACATGCTGCGATGCATAATGCAAAAAAGAGAAAAAGATGAGTAGACAAAGAGGTATATTAGACGACGTATCGCCCGAAGTTATGCTTTGGCGATTCCGGACGATATAGAGGAGATCGGGGGGAGTTTTTTTAGTCCGTATGTCACTGGGAGAAATGGATATGAAAGGCATCATGGATACCGACATGGATATCATCATGGATACCCGAGCCTGCGAAGGGAACGGGCCTTTCGTATCCATGAGGACTTTCCTTCTATCAGGAAAAAAAGGTTAAAATATAACCGCATAGGCCATCTGTCGATATGTGCTTTTTTAAGCAATACTTCGCCATTTTTTAAAATCATGTAGGTAGTACATACTTCAAAAACCTACAATATTTATAGTTCTTCATACGTTGGCATCCATATTTTGATTTCTATCTTCTTCCGGGAATTGCAGAATGCCAATGGCGCCAATGACATCAGTTTGCGGGAACAACTAAATTAGCCATTAAGTTTGTTTGAAGAAATGGAGACGGCCGAATTCGCCGAGCCGCCAGCTCTGAAATACTGACATTAAATTGTTTCTCTTTAATAGTCTACGGTTTGGTGCCAAATGACTTGGAAGAATTCCCTGTATTCGTTAGCTTTTAAGCAAGATATTATGTTCCTCTTTTATTTTACTTTTACCTACGGCTTCGGAGAATCCCTGTATAGAACGAGTTTATAAAGACCCCCGTAAATACTCCGACACTAACCAAATTCCCAAATATAATAGGAAATCTAATCTGCTGACGTATGACGTGTGGGTACTAACATACAGCTCAGATTGTCCCTCTGCTACAGATTGTCATTCTCCGCGACCTGTATTTTAACACTGCCGTAATTTTTTTTTATAACATTATGGTGGCAAACAGCCATACGGCCCTCCTGATGGTAAGCGTTTACCGTAGCCTACAGACGCTTGCACCACCAAGGGTATCACTCGTGCGTTGCCGACCCTAAAAACCTCTTAGATTTATAGATGATTCACTGCGCTGACAGTTTGAGGGAATATTCCTCTTGCTGCCAGCGCAGCGCATCCTTAGAAAGCCCTCTGGCAACCCTACTCAATGCAGGAACACAACACACAATATAGTGCGTTATTTGATTTGACTGCAGTTTTCTGTAAGGTGGAGGTACTTCCCCAGATGGGCTGCTCCAGATTTGAGCAATAAATGGCTTTGCCATACCTCTCTTAAAATATCATCACATCACTTTGTTAGCCTCATAATTAGTGTGTAAGACATTATCACTTTTAATTGTTTGTGAAGGTTCATTATTCTAGTATTTAGGCCATCATTTAGAGCGCAGATTACAGTCACCAGAATATCATTTTCAGTAATATACGTAACATTATACACAGAAAATGTATTGTGTTTTGTTCTTGTTATTGTAATTGTGTGTACAGTTGTCAGACACGTAATATTAAACAATGACCTTTTTATTCGTTTGTGACACAAATAGTTACGCAATGAGTGGCCAGCCTTAGTCACTGTCCGGTCTCTGTACGTGTCATAGGATCTACAGTGGACTGTTACTAATATCATCATCCGTTTCCTCCATTTTGCATACGTAAAACCATCTGGCCATATCATGTTATACGTAACGAGTTCCTCATGTAATGTAGCATACGTATGGTGCTTCCCGCGATTTTAGATTGCATCGTGATGATGGGTGCACCTATAATATCCAGTTTAAAAATAAGACATTATTGACAGTAAAATTAGTAACTGGAATTCGTTTACGTACTCGGAGTAGGTAGGTATACAGTACGAAACAGTTTAAAAAAAAATGTGACAGTCGAACTGCCGAAGATTTAAATTCATTTTAACCAAGTAATTGTAAATTCTCGTCAACGCTGCTTTGATTTCCTTGGATTTTGTCAGAAGTAATATTTTATGGTAATACAAATCCACCAACATTATCTTTTTGTTTTTTTTAAGCATTTTCCACGCTAAGATTACAAGTTATTTTTAAGCGCGAGCGGTGGCTTAGTGGTCAGAGCGTCTGGTGTACCGAACCAGAAGGCGCAGGTTCGAATCCTGCCCGCCCGCCAATTTTTTCCACCAACATTGTTCCATAGACGTATACTAGTTTTTATGCATAAAAACGTTTATTTTGTGAAGTGGCTTTGCATACATAACTCAATAACATAAGTAGTCTTGTCGTACTTAGCCTACTTATGACTGAAGTATTTTTGTTTTACTTACTCATTTTCATTTTGCATTTCCAATCTAAGATTGATACTTCTTCTTATTGAGATTTCCATATAATAGTTTATTGGGTTTAAAATAAAAACAATAAGCGTTTTATATTTTATTGACATCTAAAACATTCGTAACAACTGTTTGTACTAAAATATAAATGTGTATTATGTTAAAAGCTGTTAAATTGGTGTATTATATCGTGCTTGTTAAAGCTGCTCATTGCAGGTAGTGTTAAGCAAAATGGACTTCTGTACATATTAAGTTTAAGACACTATTTATCAATCGTCGTTGTCATCATAGCCTATTTGCCAAATATCTTTTTAGTAATATCAAAGTACAAGTTGTACATTTTTCATGTTTTGTGAACACGTTTAAGCTCAGTTTATTTAATTTTCAGGCCATTTTTAATTTTTAGTGTTCCTAGAGCTAACTAATCATATAGGACACAAATAAAACTTCATCGTAATACCCAATATAAAAACAAAAGTAACAATTGCCTGAATACATCTCCCTATCTTTCATCGAGAAAGCATGTCACTGAAGCAATATTCAACATGCATGTGCTCAATAAAGTAGGGTGGAATTTTCGAGAATACTAAATTGACCAATGAAAATATAAAGGTGTTAAATAATTTTGAGATTCTCTAAAAGATTCTAAATAAATATCGCCAATTGCTCCTCTTAAATTTATAAAACGTAAATTAAAATAAATTATTAACAGTATTATGGAATAGCTGCTGTCATGTCGGGCAGCAAGCGAGTGTGGCACGTTCAGTGCTTCTGGATGGGGATGTTCCTGTCGGTGATGGCGAGCTGTGGCAGCGGCGCCTCCACGGTGAGCACGCCGTCTCGCGACAACGACGACTTGATGGCCTCGGGGTTCGTGCCCTTGGGCAACAGGAATTCCCTATTGTACTCTCTGTACACCGACTTTGTGTCAGACTTCTCTTCGTGTTTGGCGTGGACCTGAAATGCAAACAACTCTTGTTAGTAACTGAAACTTTAAAAAATCGTGTTTTGTCTGTCACACGACTCCGTTGACCCCGATAATAAATGCTTGTTGTGTGCACAACAGCGATACTTTCTTGTTGGCATGCTGCCTGATCTTAGAAGCATCGACTATCTTTTTCTCGCTGTATAGGTACGTAAATAAACGCTTCATTATGGGGCAGATAATTTATCTTCATTAGACCGTGACAGAAAATAAAAGTGAAGAAGCGTTGATGTTTCCCCATTGAGAAACCTTGGTTTACTATGGCGTACCTCAGCAGCAGCATGGTGACAATGATCTCCAATGTCACGTTTTATGTGTGGTCAGTGGACTATAAAAATCCTTGTCTGAATTTTGTAAAATAACATGTTCATAAAACATTGCGGCTACGTTTACATTTCATCGTCCTAGCGTTTACATCATTGAATGTTTCTCGGTTATTGCTACTGGTGGACTCGGTCATTAAACGTGTCAGTGGCGCTGTAATAAATCTGACTAAAATAAGACGAGAATTTAGTGATGACGTCAAACGGCAACCGAACATTGTGTGAATATAACCCGCCTCATTGCCAAATATTTGTGTAAACCTACACCGCTAGGTATCTCTGCTTTACTGTGTAGTTTAGCAAATCGCTCGAACTGGAACTCATTCACTTGCTATAAATTTAACGAGCGTTGGCTGGTAATTTTGTTAGCGTAATAGGCACTAATAATTCCTGCCGAGCTAGTAACATTTCAATGGTTTCATTACTAAATAACCTATTTCAATCTATACTAAGTATTGATATGTTTGCTCTAATGGGCCATTAGCTTGTGCTTACAACTGAACCCCGCCCACGCTTGAATCGAATCAAGCTTGAGCCTTTAATGGAGCGTAGCAACTATAATCGTGGTAATTTCAATGAAGACATTATAAAAGATAAACTTTTGAGGTATATTGACCTCACTTTTAAAGGAAGAAGGAATGTAAAAGCAAACATACATAATACACATGTTGAGCAGGAGTCATATCCTTATCTGATTTCATCAGTAAACAATAGAACATAAAAATGACAAAATGCCATTCATGAAAATCAATATAAAATACGGCAGTATATAGTTTCCATAATATACTGTATGTACTCACCAATAATTTGTTGTCTACAGTCTTGACGACAATTTCCTCAGGTGTGTACTGGCTAACATCGAAGCGGAGCTTTAGTGACTTGCCGTCGCCCTCATCCTGGATCAGGGGCGAGTTAAGGCTGTCCCAATGGCTGGGCTCTGCCAACTGTCTGCTGTCACTGTGCTGGGACGATGTGGTGCTGCTGCGAACATCATAATTAACAAATTAACACAACATTCGCCATTATGTTGGTTGTGGAATGAAGAATTCAACCGCAGACGGGGCTCGAACCCGCGACTACTGGTTTGGTAAGTTTCGCCAACAGGCCAACTAGGTCACGTTGGTCTTCGCCCCTTTTTGTGATGTCGATTTCTTCCTTCCACATGAACCTGCGTCTGTGAGGCTTACGGACTTCACTTATCCCCGCACCGATGAGTCCATTACGTAACTACCAAACACGGAAGTCTTTGTTTACGTTTTAAATTCCGAATATGTATAGATTTTACCACCGGCACCGTTATAACACTAAATAAAAAGTTCTAAATTTAAACTTATCTGTAACCATCTGTTTGGTAGTTACTAATGCCGACTCTCTAGTCTCTATCCCAAAAATACCAACAAAACTAATGATAAATTCGTGCGTTAAACTAGAGTCCAACCGTGTGGGACTAAAGTGTTTGCAGTTAGTAGATAATAATTAATAATATGTATGATTTCAGTGGCGACATTGAGAGGTAACCTTAAGCCAAGTAGACGTTTATTGACAATAGTGTAGGTAGATGTATGCGGAGTGGGTGCTCTACTTGTAGTACTTGTTGTAAGCACATAATTTGATTAAACAGTGACACTCGCGTCTCTACAATATCAGCAACGTCTAAAGTTCAAGAGATTAGTACTTAAACCCAAATTTTATATACCTAAATTGGATAGACTCGGTATTGACTAGTTTCGAAGTTTTTACGGTCTTTGACATACCTTCCTATTCATATTTTAGTAGATGTTGTCTTATATAGGTTAGGTCGCTAAACTACCTAACTATACATTGCATAAATGTAATGGAAAATAACTAAATAGAACATCGCAACACATACAAATGCAAACAACTAATAACTACTGACATACCTACTAGAATACTCAGTTAACCATTAAAAGCACAGGTAGATAGTATACCTATGGTAGCCTGGAGGTCGTTGACTTATCGGTGTTATCGATCATGATATAAAAAAAAACTAGCAAATGACAACGACTTTTATTTTGATAATAAAAATAACTCTTGCTATTAAATTCCAGTCTAGCAAAAGTGATTACTGGCATGCGAATTCTATCACGCTATCCTATTCTAATCCACTGAGGCATGCAGGTATTAACTGGCGACTACCTCCCTATTTAATGAAATGTGTAAAGAATAAAATTAATTGTAATCTCTATCTACAATAGAAGGCCAACTGGCGCGGCGCTTAATTAACTAACATGCATTCCTAAACGCATTTAAACCAGACGTCTAACTTGGTACTTACTAATATTTAATCACGTTAACTTGTCTTAACGAATATTAGTGTAATATGGTGTGAATATACGATTTGTATGCTTTTCAGCTCATGAAAACTTAATCTTTTATCTGTAGGTGGGTACAGTATAAATAGTTCCTCAGTGAGATCGGTCCTTATAAGGCATCATGCCGTAGTGTAGTGTTGGGTAACTACACTATCTGAGTCATTAATGTCACCGAGCGCAAGTATAAATCTATGACCTGTAAATAATTCAGCCAGTGCATTACATACCCAGGTAGGTATTTTACATTTTTTTTAACAAAACAGCTGATGTCATTCTCAAGTCATCAGCGCAGATACAAGGTCACTGTCAACAAAATGAGCTCATCGATATTAAAGTGGACACTTGTATCGACGTAATTTGTGATCAATTGTGCAAGTGGGCGGCATGTAGGTAGGTATGCTGCTTACTGCGGGCCAAAAAACGATTACTTATCCAGTTTAGGCCGATATTTTCTAGACAGGCCAAGATAGTGGCAATGTATGATAAGTGCCAAATGTGTACTTACATGAACTACGATGTTCTTATCTATATTTTCTTCGATCAATAATTATATTTTATATCCTCCTCCTCCTCCTCCTATACCGCTATAGGTACCTCAGGAAAATATTTCATAATTGTTTATAATTATTAAAAAGTTAACATTATTAGCATGTGAAATTAGAAACCTTGGACTTAAACGAATGGAAGATTAATTAAATTTTAAAAACGTATTTCCTGGAATCACGATTTTGCGTAAAAATTGCAAGAGCTGTCATTGATCAAATCAAACCTTAATAGCATCATCAATGTCAATAAGTTTATACTCGAAGGCAATTACCGGTATACCTTTTTGCCTGTTTATGTGTAGGTACCTATGTCCCTAACATCTTGTCATTCCTAGCGAGCATGCCACACTGACACAGTCCACACTACCGTCTGGTACTTTAACCGCATACCTACCTAACTTCAATGTTAATCGGCTTAGGTTTCATTCTACACACAAAACAAATACCAACACCGTTCAAGTACAGCTCACAGAATTAATTAACACGGTATTTAAAGAATCTGTAAAGTGTGAAATCAAATAAGCAAGATAGTGTACTAGGTGTGTTCATAAATTCTTAGCTATTCTTGGTCTGAGTAGGTATATAATCTATTTCGTTAATTTGAGTGACACTCAGTTGTTTTCTAGTTGGTACTTATTTGGATTGTTATTCATTCTAGTTTTAGCTCTAGAATGCAAATTTTACTTTCTATTCCGTCTAGCCTTGGGAGGTAGATACCGTGTCTTGAACGTGGGCGCCGTAGCTCCAAGCCTTCCCGCTAACTACTGCAAATATTGCAGTTGTGTACAAAGGCTGCTTTAGTTAGACGAAGGCTCAAATTAAACAATCACGTCTAGCCTCATTTGCACAGTTTTCTTTAGTACCATAGGTACTACAGTATGTAGCTACATAACTGCAAGATTTTATTGACAACAGCATGAACTTGTTATTAATATAGTAGATCAGATACCTAGGTACAAACACAACCAACCTGGTCAGTCGGGTAAAAATTTAGTCGAGACGAATGAACGCTAATAGTGATAACTATGTGAATCGTGATTTGACTAATCCGTTAAATCGTGATTTAAGTAGGTACTTTTATACATAACAAATTACACACTAGGTATACTTGATACTATACTATATACTATGAGGTTACAACTGGATCACGTTCTATTGCTTTGTGGCTTAGAATAGAATATAATATACAACCTATATTCCCGACCAAAAGGATATGCGGTATATTATAAACAGTGTAGGTAAATACATACGGACCTACACAATACGTAATAATTTGGCTGAAGCATTTACGAGACAAATAGTTATTTACAGTTTTACAGCATTTTTCGCCGTCAAGACCCTGAAAATTGTTTTACCTCTACAACCTTCGAATATTAAAGAATACATAAATCAATGTTTATTTCAACGTAGGTAACAATACTTTATAATGTCATGTTTGTTCTTACAAGACTAACATGCGATAGAAGTAATAAATTATATATGTAAGTACTAAGTAAGTTAGTGTTACACAACGATCCATGTACAGGTGCGGATCTACTGGCAAGTTCATGATTAATTTATATCAACAAGCATTAATTATACTTACTATATGATACTTTATATATGGAAACTAGTGCTACATACTAGTTACATTGATTACATACACAAATACGGATATTATGATAGACTTTTACCTCTCCGACGACTTGGTTACTCCTCCGGAGGAAACAGATTCGAAATTGTAAGACATGCAAAAAGCAACGTTTGTTGTTAGTTTTAAGCTCAAATTCCTCAAAAATGTACAGTACTGGTATGGTAGCATTGGAGGGGTTGGGCATCTTGAGATTTAATTATATTTTTTGTCGTCGATAAACGTTAGAACTTTTTTTTGGAAGGCTCTAATTAAAGTCAAAAGAGCTTAACAAAAAGTAGGTGGCTTGGCTAATGCCTTTCCTTGAGCATTCATTGATTATCTTTAAAAGGTACTTTTTCTTTCTTTAAAATGCTTATTCTTAAATGACTAGGTACATTTCAGTTAGGTACTTACGTAGGTAGGTATATATTTTACAGGATATGGGGAATGAAAAGTTTATAACACTTACTAAGATTTAAGTACTTAAGCTCATTGTTCATAAAAGACCAACATGGGATATCAACATCAATGTTTTTTATAATTGAATCGAAGTGGCAACTGTAAAAAAGTTAAATAAGGGTATCTAATCAACCAGAGATAAGTGATATGAGGGCATTATAATTTAATGAAACCAATAAATTTTAAGTGATAGATGACTTCATTCATTGAGACCAAATAGACCGTTTTAAAACAATAAAATGTAGGTAGGCCATACAAGCATATTGAGGCGAACGCTAGTGTCTGAAAATTTATTGGAACATTCCAGATTTTTCACGCAAAACATGAGACGTATAAATTACGCCTTTAACTTGGGCCATTAACATGGTGGGCAGGTGTAATTTTCTTACCCTATATTTTTTTGTAATAGGTAGGTAATAATTTAGTAGACGTTGAATTGATCGGTATGAAACTATCTATTAAAATTAATTAATAACCAAAATTGCTCTCTTGAAACATTAGGTAAAAATACAAAAACTAAATTTCAGTAATTCAATTTGAACACCTAAATGTAACGCGATAAGAGTTTTATATATAAAACTATGTTTATTATATGTGAATAGTTTTAAATATTATAATACATGTAAGATAAAAGACGATAAAATAATTATGGTCATACATAGCTGCATACATTATGGGCATTACAAACAACGAGTGACGTCAAAGCCTCAGTGGCCACAGGGCTGCCACACATTGTAAAATACTTATTTGTCACTTTAATTTTAATCATTCTGAGTATGTATTTATTAACAGCTACTACCGCCAAATAAGTCCAAACAGTTCTTACTGTAACGCAACCCACATGAAAAGCGACAGGTACATGGGCGGACCAGTAAGCCCACACTTGAATGAAATTGAGCAAGATCCTAAAAATATTAGTGACGTGGTAGCATGTCATGTTGTTGTTTGTTTTGCTTGTTATGTTGTATACTAATCGAATTATCGCTATACAAATTATACATTATATCCAACTACCCACATGTGTGCATATGAAATACTTGACGACTTGACGTTGACGAATTCTACGCAGCGATGCGAAATGTCGAATGCTACGGAGTGAAGGCTGCTATTGCATCACTAGACTTGTGGCTGAATCAGACCAACTCGCTCCAAGTGGGTCATGTATTCATGCCGTTAACATAATTTCAGCGCGTTTGCGCCAACAAAACTATATAACTTGCACGCCGTATTGATAAAACAATCGTAAACCGGTTTTCTTATAATTATGCAGGCGTTTTCCCTATATTCCAACAAGGTGTGATATCAACAGTGTGCATGCAGTTACTTAATTAACTTATTTGTTCAAGTTTACTGGAACCATTTAGCTACTTCGCAGACAACCCGGTAACCAGCTATTTATTTGCAGAAATGTGGTTACACAGTTCCAAATATGCACGTGACATATCTGTTGTCTTGAATCTTGATGGCTTTAATATTCCTACTAAGTATATATAATCTTTTAACTTTCTTTTAGGAACCATTTTAAACTAAAAAATATTTTGTTAAACACGCCGCCATGCGCCTTTGATCTGCGTAAATTCCATACTCCGTATCTCATTCATAGTGCGGGGTTCGCCTATAATAAAACCTCTATCTGCGCATAGATTGTGTTTACAATTTCACGCGTTGTGTGTTTTAGCAACAAAATTCTCTGGTTTGGAGGCACGCAACCGGCGCTATTTCTATTTATGACATCATCCCGCGTCGGGCTTACGTATCGCTGCACGCTTTAAATGGAGGCGACTGAGTTGTCTGCAGTTGATGCCGTTCCGCGGCATGATCCCGAATAATACCTTTTGAATGTACTTTCTTAGAGTCGACACGGCCGAGGTGGGCGAGTGCCTTGCGAAACCACCAAACTCATTAATTCAAGATTCCCTTTTAGGAAACCCGACCGGCAACGTAACTGTTACGGGCGGAATAATATTATAGCCTTAAATCAACTCGGTTTATTAACCCTCTTGAGTTGACAAATGTCCAAATTAAAACTTAATTTAATATTTATAATTCAATCTCTTGGGGGTACACTTCATACCTATCAATATTTTTTTAAACTTAGGAATTACATCGCAAACTTAAGTTAATGTTAAATTAAATTCAAATAAAAATTAAATTAAATAAATACCTTGTTGTGCTTTTGAAGAAGTTGTTGCTTTCTCTGTTCATCAATTCTGATCTGAATTTGCTCATTTCTTCCTCCATCTTCCTCATTTCGGCGTCAAACCTCTCCCTAATGCTGGAGAATTCAGTGTCGATGACAGAAAAGTCACCAAGCTTGATGGGGATATTCCTTTTCAGACCACTATCAGCCATTTCAACGTTGTGTGTTATGTGGAATATATGAAACTAAACAAACACTGAAATGTTCTTATGTAAACACGGATCACAGTGTCGCTACGCACTCAACGGCAGACAAGGCAGCACTGATCATTAGTCGTCGACTCGGCGCCAGGGGGCCTGCGCACAGTTTTAAATAGCCTCACGTTCGAACGACGTCGAGACTCGTTCGGCGTCACTCGGCCCACACTATGTTTCTCGCTCATTCCACGTCTGGCCATACCATGGCTCACCCGAACATCTTTGCCGTAAGGCGATGATGCATAGGCTTTACCACCGAATGATGGCAACACAACTACGTAATGTGATTGATGAATCATTCATCTGATTCTGTCTCTTCTGTTTAAGGCAATCAACACCATAACTAAATAGGATTATCTTATACACCGCGGTATTTTGGTTAACCACTGTTGGTCTCTTCATAAGCATCTTATTGCAAAAATATGTCTTTAGATTAAGATTCTTTGAATATTAGTTTGGCCTTGGCCTTATGACGCTAATTAGTTATAACGGCGGAAATTACCTCACCGCTTTAAGATAATATCAGTTCGATATGTTCAGAATTCCTGTATTGTTTCGATATGCAGATTACAATCTTTAATTTCCCAATGACAAGCGATGAGAACCATCTTAAAAACAATGGTCAAATAAATAAAAGCCCGTTTAGGGCTGTATGAAAGCAGCTGTAGCAAGCAGGCCTTGAAACCTAATATGAGTCAGAACTTTGACATGCCTTGAGAGTGTTAAGACAAAAACATCCAATTATGTCCACGATACAGTAGGCGCAAATATAACATTGGTTGTATTCATTACAAATAGGAAACATTACTCATGCTTTTACTCCTACGTTAATATCAATCATTGCAAGATATTTACCAGGAATTCGGTTGGTATTATTGAATTTAACTGATCCAATTCCAAGAATTCGTCCAAGGTGTGATTGCACGAGACCTATAAACATCAATAACAGCACTCCTTCATTTAAAGAAATATTTTTAAGCATAATAAAATAAACCAATACTTAGATATTCATTTAGCAAAACAGTTACTACAAGAATTCTCTTACAAGTTTTCATTTCAGTTTTGTGAGCACTGTTAGAAACTCACCTAGTTTCACAAATTTTGACCATTTACGGCAAACGTCATTATGTAGCATTAGTTGCTGTCAATAGGTTATATATCATTCAACGGTTCAAATCGATATTTTATTTATAGTTACTGTTTCACACATGTGGCCGGTCTCAACAATATAAACACAGTCATTCCTGAAAGAAGCTTCTACCCCACACTTAACGCTCCATTAATAAACGCCGACAGCTCCTTTAGCACAGGAAACTACTCTGCCGGCTAAAAGCTGAAATCTGTCATGTTTATTTTGGGAAACATTGTTGTTTCAGAATTTTTAAAGTCTGACTGAATTATCCAGAAAGTTATTTTTTGCTAGATGGAAGTAATAAATCATAACGTATGTTCGAACTACCAATATTACCGTGTAATAGGATTTTAATTTCTAGCATAGTTATGCTTCATCAACTTATGTCTGATAGGTAGAAAGAAGCATAGAAAAGGATACCTACGTACTGTCCAAGTGTCCACCTCATTATTCACGAGCAGGGCAGGGTCTTTATCTGGGGGCCTGTCTGCGTTGGTGCTATCCTTCACGTTAATTTCACATTCTCACCTAGGTATGGACACCCAAAATGATAGTGAGCTTGATAATTAGGAATTCAAACAGTCTCTTTTAGGTAATAAGAATAATATAATTGACAGTAATACAACAGACCTAGATGCCATACAGCATTTGCGAAAGAGAAATGAACTCAGTAATTTTTGACTAGAATTCAGAATAGATGTCCAAATGCTGGCCATGGCAGTCCCAATATTAGTGCCGCCGATCATTAAACTCAGAGCACTACCACAGGATACAATGAACATACGCTTCGCTCCCGATACACTCCTATTTGATCAGCAAAATGTCTAAAGGCATCAAGTTTAATTCCAGTTCCTAAAGACAACAGGAAGTCAAGTGCCAAATAGTTCATATCGGTATTGGCTACTGTTACGGTAGAAACCACTGTTCCTAACATGATTACTATCATCTCAAGTTCAATTGTGAATTCGGTGTTTCGTTAACTCGAACGCAATCTAACGTCACCGCATGATATAAGTATTATGACTAGCCCACTCATCAAAGAGCATTACTCTAGGCTAGACGTGATAAAATGCAATCATGTTCCATTCATTATTATAGCGTGCACTGTTTATTGCTTTAAAATTAGAACTGTATAACTTTCAGGTTTTCAACCAGCAATGTTCATTTTACTTCAGGCGTTGTTTATTAAGTCATGCCAAATAAATTCAGTCGCTAATTTAGCAAGATCTGCATCAGATAGTCTGACTAATACGCTTATTTACGCTGCATGTGCCTACTATAGTATATTTACAGTGAAGAGGACTATAATAATTAGATCAATGAAACATAGTCCAGGAATTGTCGTCAAAAACAATGATGCGTAGGTATATTTACAGCGGTAAACAAAGACGCAGTGAACCAATATTCTACCGATGTCTCGTCATAATTCTTAAAATAGTCATTATTCTGATTTAATTACGGCGGGTTTAGAAATTAATATGTATGAGACTATAAATTATAGAAAATGAAGTGAGCTCTTTATCTACCTTTTTTTTACTGAAAAATATTCTAGTTCTGCCATTCTGGATGACAGAATTTCTTTGAAATTTTGCAAACGGTTGTTTTGTTATAAGTAAGTACTTATGTTTTATGTTCTTTGCTGGTATATCTGTAGCCTGTAAAACTGACTGAATCTATAACAACAGCCGTTGTATTTTAGGTCTCGTATCTCGATTATAAATCTTAATAAATATGCCTAGTCATACGTGATCGTGAATAACAGGTTGATTAGTTGCTGGACTAGTTGCATTCGAATACAACAATAACTCCTTCCGCTCCATTGAGTCTTACAATAAAGTTTATCATTTATCCTCGGACAACAATTGAATCTGTCAAATGTAGCTGGCAGTATTTTAAAGTACAATATGTACCTACCTATTTATATTGAGTTTCTTAAAAATCTCGCTGGTGGTAAATGTGTGTTGTGGTGAATGATATACTAAGAGGCCAGAAAATGCAAGTGTGGTTTTTATTCGGCATGAGTCCGACACCTAGGGATCCATGAAGATTTAGATTAGATCCGCAAACCAAATAAAGAAAAAAATACCTACTAAGACATTTTCGCTGTCAATGACGGTGGTAGATCATAAATCAATCTGTTTTGAGACGTCGTTTAGTGAGAGCAATTAGGTCCGTAGGTACTTCGCAAAATGTAGCTAGGTGTACGTTTTTTAACAGACTACCCGTATAATGTTTCTGAAAAAAGTGTCCAAGATTATTTCTGTAGATGCAAACGTTTCAAAGGAATTTTCTGATGTTGCCTCTATCTCTGACTGTATGTACCCATCGTGTTACTGGCAAATCCTAACAACGTGCCAACTACTGCTATTCTAGTACTGCACGGTACTGTCTGGGCAGGAATGTTGATGAAAGCGATAAACCTAGAGGTCATTCACATCTCGCCATGGTGAGAAGTCGAACCGAAACACAATACAAAATGTATAGATAGTCCATTACTTTTTGTAATATTATGCAAAAAAACTTGAACAGTTCCTTAGATAAGCTCATCGGAAGGTGGTATGTAAGTACGTTGATTAAATTTTAATAAGCTTGGGTGAATGACCACACCGATTAGGAATAGAACGCGGAGCAAGATCGTGACGCAATGCTGCGAGCACACTACAGTTCTAACAACAGGCTTTATAAGGACCTTTGATATGAGGCTTCATTGCGTGGATCTACGTGCTTTAAGTTTACAAGGAAACCTATAAAGGGTAAATTACATTCCTAAAAGAAGTGCTTAGGTACCTATGGCGTAACATAAGTTATGTAGATATATATTCATATGAAACATGCCATTAGTTAGTAGGTATTATAAAATTCAACTGTAAAATCAGACAAACTTAATCTAACTTTGTAAATTCTACATCTAAGATTAGATGATAAATAGAATATCCCACAAAATCAACATTATAATAGACAGATACATAAGTAGCCAATAAAATAAGTAGGTAAGTATTTGAATAATTGAATAAGAGAAAGCTTAATTATGTTTATATCGAGTTTTGTTTACAACTAGAAATGTAAATTAGATTTCAGAATATAAAGCGAATATTCGTAAACATTAAAAAAGGATTGAAGATAATTTAGTAAGCTAGCCAATGCAATTTGCTATTGATACAGATTGATACTTATCTGAATTATATAGATTTTAATTATTTTTTACAATCATAATAGGTAGCTATTTTCGTATTTTAATTTAACAAGATCTTAATTAGTCACACGTGGATGAGATTAGCAGAGGACCGGGGAAAGTAGCTTATGCAAAGGAAGGTCTATACTCATCATTGGGTACCTATATTCGGGCTGTGATTCTGATTATTGCAAAATTTTAACGAGGCAAAGCTGCGGTTGTCTGTTCCCATATCCATTGTCTGAACCCATTAGTTTAGCTGGGCTTTTCCGCAGTTAGCCACTTAATTGGACCATTGTGCGTATCTTCTAGTTTTTTCCCTACTCCAACCAACCCAGGCTTTCCCAGAATGCTAGCAGCCTATTTAGACTGTTGCAGGCTTCCGGGAGCGATGCTGGGGATTGAAGTATTTGTACCCGTCGATCTGCCACGCTCCTGTATTCCATAAGGACGTGCTGTGGCGTTTCTTCTGCCTCCACGCATCCTCTGCATAGGGGTCTGTCTGTCACGCCTATGTTGAATAGGTGCTTGTTTAGGGGACAGTGACCAGTTAAAATGCTTATAGCCTTGCGAATTTTGTCCCTTTTTAATTTAATGAGGTTGCGGGCAAGCTTTTTTACTGCCACCAGAACTGCATTATTTGTTTGCCTGCATCCTTTACTGTTTCTCCAATCTGTTAGGTGGGCTTCTGCAGCCACATTGTTATTAGGACCTAAGGTATATGGAGTAGTGGTTCCGGTCCATATACTGTTTTCTTCGATCCTCTTTTGGCCAGTTCCTCTGCTGCATCATGTTCTGAAACCATAGGTGCTTAGTTCTTCCTTCATTTGGGAATTCGGCACACTACGGCTTCTAAGGATACGTGAATATGAAATCCAGCCAACATACCTAGTTGGAAGCCTCAAGCACAAGCAAATTAACTGAAAGGATATATCGGTATCTGCCTTGCAGAGCTTTAGTCCGTGGACCGTAACCCTTATAAGCCGACCTCAGAATCTATCATTGGTTAAAGGCTCAAATAATAATGATGACTCTGAATACTAGTACGGTTCTGAGGTAAATTATCTAATCGGCAGCCAAATTGGTAAATTACAAGCAGCACAATAATTTGCCTACAACATCAAGGTTGTTCAGTATTGTATAACAAAGTGTGACGGATAGACTAGGTAAGATCAAGGCTAGGCACATTTTGTCACACTCACACTACTCGGACGGTGACAAGCAGAGCGGAAAGCGGAACACTGGCCGCCTTCCGCATTTTTCCTTACAAGCCTATAAAGTTTCGATGATACTTGATATGTGCGCATGATTTCACATAGCTAGACGGTCGTGGCCGACAGGTGAGTCGGGTACCTACGACAGAAAAGGTCAGAAATCCAAGAAACTGGTATGTAGGTACTATAGCCTAAAAAAAGTTTTGATTTTGGGTAATAAAAGAATTAGGTACCTACCTACAAAGCTAGTGTGTAGTTTGGTAAAATGGGGAATTTAGTTCCTAAGGCTGATATTCAGAAACGAGACTCAACATGAACTTATGCTTCCGTATGTCAAATTTATATGACAATTTGACATACGGAAGCCTTAGTATATGCTTAGCATCGTCTCTGAATATTAGCCTAAATCTCTTTGGTTCCTAATCTTACCTACCTGCCTTATGAACTTGTTGTTATCTTTGTGGATTTTGTTTTTCTCTCGTCAAAATATATATTAGGTACGTATTTATATTAAGTAGGTACTTATTAACATTTACATTAAAAAAATCGTTGCTTATTTAAATAAACATTCAGCGCTCCTAAACTGCCCCCTTCCTCATTGACGATATTGGAAACAACGGCACTAATGACGTAAGCAAGCCTGATTACTGCAGACTGTTTGAAAAGAGGGCTGACGTCACCAGCAACAGGACTGAAGCCAGATTTCGATCAGAGACGTTCGTTGTTCTTTTAATGATTGCAACATGAGACCCTCGTTACGAGTTGTATGGTTTTCATTGAGTAACTACCAATACCTAGGTAAGTATTTTGTTAAGTTTTCGTGAAATTCCACAAGGGCACGACGTATGCATTGTTCCTGAAATATCAGGGAGTTTCCTGAACCTTATTCTAAGTAGGTACGTAACTAATCAATCATAGTGCTTGGAGTTGAAGCTTGAACATAATACTAGGGCTCACTAGTAACTCTTGGCTACATATATGCATGGATTTAGCACTATTATCACACCCAACTAAGTACCTAAATGTGTAGTACCAGTATTTGATGTATTTTACCAGGACTTGTGTTCGTTATTCTTGTTTCTGTTGTGGGGCCAATTAAGGCAATTAATTATAATTACAGTGGAGCATTAAAAATAATTAAAATGTAACTGGCTATTATTTCATAACCAGTTTTACACATTGAACTTAGATGTCTTTGGCACATAATATGCAATAGGTTTGTACCTACTCCTGAACTGTGTCGCGATGTTTTGCAAAAATAAAATTTACTGATACAAAATGCATCCAGCTCCAGACAAAATATCTGTGGAATAGACCCCGCGACACGCGGCGCAACGGTAGTGGTGACAGCAATATGGCCGGTGGGGTAGCTACGTACTTTATTATTGTATTTGTTTTTCTTGGAACAATATAATATTATACAAAGTTTAAATTTCAAGTCAAGTTGTACAGTGTAGGTATAGGTACCTAAACGTATAAAAACCAGAATACCTATAAATAAAAAATTGATAGTTGATATACGAACTGGATGTCAACCTCACTGATAATACAATACATATGTGTTACTTATATTTATTTGTACGTAATTGAGTGACATCATGGTTCATAGCTCTCTTATGTGGGGCATCACAGCATATGAATGGAATTGCTTCTGTGGCTGTAACATTAGGTATTCCTATTTACCAGAAGTATTAGTTTCATTGCTGTAAAGTACTGTCTGCAAAGATCAGTCTTTCAATACTTTTATTGTATAATCGGTGTAAAATATGCATTTAGATCATTTTTGGTTACCTTTTTTACTTATTACTTATTTAAAGAAAGTTTTCAATTGTGGTTAGATTTATTATTTCCTTTTTTAACACCCGGAGACTAAGCGTAGCTAGGTATGTTATCTAATAAACCTGCTTACATGAGAATGGAGACACAATTTGATACCTGACTACAGCGAAAAAATAGGAAGCATTATGTTTTTCAGTTGATGTGTAGGTAGGACATAACGTAGTTTATCAGATTAATTGTTAAGTTTACAGTATTAAAATTGTTTTCAATGCATAAATGTAATACTTTTACATTTAATCACAGCCCCAGTTCCTTCGTTATGTACTTAGATGTACGAGGGTAAATTGATTGCGTACATATTTGCACGCTTGTATAAATCATTAGACTTGGGTGTTGGCTTGGCGTGCTGGTTATTTTTAGAAATTAACATCACTGCAACGATTGCTGCGGAAAGTCTGACAGAACATACCTAACATAACATTTATGATTTACATAGTTGCTTTATTGAAATACTAATACTAATTCGGAGCCATATCTATAGATAACATGCAAATACCAATGTATTTTTATGTCATCTTTATTTTAAGAAAATCGTACCGATAACTTCTTTAGATAGGTAGCTCAGTAGCTGTAGGTACAGTAGATAGGTAGGTACCTAAAGTACCTCATATATGTACCTAAATATGTAGGTAGTTACGTTTTACTTAATGTTAAATAACTAAGCAAATTGGTATGTATTGCTCATTTTATACCCTACCATACCATCACGTATATATATAGATACAACACTACCTAGATACCTACTCTAACTGCTACTAGGAATGTAGAAATGAATTTACGTACTTATTCGTATCTATTGTGTAAAATCGTGATCTAAAATCTTTATATTAGGCTACCAATTGCACCTTTTACATGCCACAAAAATGCCCGTATCACAGGGTCATAGGACAAGGGAACGATTCTAAAATCTCGCACAAAAAATTCCATTGATTACGTACTGAAGGAGTTCAGTATATTATTATTAAAAACGGAGTGTAGGTATCTAAAAAATACACAAGTACCAATACTTATATTGTAAGTTGGTATAAGCAAATGAGTGATGTAATAAAAAAATATGAGTAAGTAATCTAATTTGCAAGTTTGGTTTCACAGGCCGGATAGAATTCCATATAAGGATAACACGTTATCATAATGTAGGTGTCGGGCTTAGTATAAATAAGTTCAATACCGCCTACATATATTATGCTATGCTCCTGCTGTTTTATTCATTACCAGCTGGTTTCATAGGTGAGAAGTCTTTTAGATTAGCTCTGCCTATTAACCTAACTAATCAAATAGGTAGAGATAATAATTCCAAATGTGACCATCATTGCAGAATGGCCATTGCTCCATCGATAAGAGTAGAACTCTTAAATTAAAGAAGCATCAATTGAAATTAATTACTACAGGAGAAACGTATTCCAAAGATATTGTCCCAAACTACATAGAACATTCCTAAGTAGAAAAATATGGGGAAGCAGGTGTCGATATAAGCCGAATAGTGCTGGGCCTAAGCCTAGCTGGCCCTTCGATCCGTAAAGAACTACTATGATCTTAGTCATAGGTGTTACGGACTGAAAACTGTAGCCACCTAAGTACTGTGATATAGTAACTAGCATAAACGTTAAAATTTCAAAACAGGTAATATCACAGTTTTAATTTGTTTACAAAATTAAATAAACATCCCTAAGTTAACTTATTTTACCTTATACATACAAATCATTTCATTTCAATCAATTCAATTCATCACATTATAATACAAATAAACGAATATTTGTGTGGCCTTCAGGCGTGCGGGAGTCGAACCCGCAACCAGTGACGCAGAATTAGCCATTGCGCCAACCAACCACCTAGTCTCACAACCGTGGTTCCTAGTGGTTCTGGGTTTGATTCCCAGCAACTAACTATCTATTCTACCGACATAATCAGCGCCTGCCTACAGTGCCTTTGCTGGTAACAATGTGCTGGTAATTATGGTGGTTGTGAATTATACACTTTTGCCTAAACCGACAATCCGTAAAAATAAAGAATGGCTTTCTTCAACTGCAGAGCTCGTGACATCTCTCTCTCGCAAAGTACTGACCGTAAATGGTGCGAGAGAAATGGTAAACAATCAGTAGTGAGTACCAACAGTTACAATGAGTATTCAATTGACACAATTAAGTGGAAGTAGCAGTTGTATTGTATCAATCATAGTAAATGTGATTTACTCATTTTCCTTTAGGTAGTGTAAGCCCTTGGCTCTTGTAAACTACTGTTGTTTGTTAAGTACCTACTATGCATAATTTTATTATTTTTTTGTTCATCATTGTTTCAGTTTCATAAACTTTAGAATGTAGGGTCTCAGCACCGTAAAATATTCTTGAATATTGAATTATTCGTTTATATTTAATTAAGTAGGTATTTAAACTTACTATGAAACAGCTGAGGACATGAAATTGAATTCTGTGTATGAATCACAGATTCCTTATCTAATCTACATTGACAATGCTGTTATCAAGTTTTAAGTAAGTATACACACATGATAAGACACTGTCCTAAGTAGTGTTACTTTCTAGAGGCATAAATCATACAATATTGAAGAAATACATATATTATTTATTATTTCTTATAGAATACAAAACAACTAAGATTATGATATAATAACATACACTTTGCATACAACATCAAACTGGTTTACTGTCAAGACCCAATAATTAAGAACTGGACCTGAGATGCTGTGCATTAAAAGCGCAATGTTGGTCCCAACTGCCGTTAGTATTAGTAATATTTTGAAAATGCAATAGAAACATATTGACAGACATAACTAAAGAATGTATGATCAATAATACATAACTGAAGGTGCTAATTATTACATTACATAAAAGGATAAATTAAAAACTAAGGTGTTTTGTGCATTAGCACTTTTTTCACATTATACATATATCTAAATTAAATCCTGAACTTATAAAGTAATTAATGATAAATTAACAGATAAGCAGCATAATGTGAAACAAGTTTTTAAAATAGTTTATACAAAGTGCTACAAAAATTGGCTTTGAATAACATATATTTTGTCACCATAATTCCCATAAAATTTTGCAACAGTAATCATATGGCGGCTTTTCCTCAATAAGCAACAGGTACAATCACATCTAAAAAGTTTTGATACACATTTATAGTGGTACAGGTAAATATCAGTACTTCAACCCAACCCAGCTATTATAATAGGCTATCGTTTTATTTAATACTACTTATCACAAAGTGATTCTGTACATTAGTTGGCCATTTTATAAATTACAATCTGTTGTAAAACTATTACAAAAATTTTGCAAAAGCAACACTTGCAATTGTTTTCTTTATATATTTTCAGAGGTATAACAAGTCTTTTAAAGTGAATCATATTCACTTAATTTTAATACATTTTGTAGAAAAATATCAAAAATTTCCCAAGATTTAAATCTAATATAATAATAGGAATATGTGTGCGTTGGTAAATTGTTTGAAGTACAAAATGTAGATCTCTAATATACTGTTCAGTCGCATTTTGGTCTAAAACTCGTTTTTAAAATAAAGAGCAGCATAAATAAGTATCCACAAAGATTTTTTTAGGTGTGTTGGATGACTATCGCCCAGTATTAGCTGGAGTTTCAGTGACGGGCGCTGGTGCGTTAGAATTGCCGCCCGACCCGGACGTTGCCCACACAATAATTATGATAAGTAGAACTGCCCCAATAGCACCAATTATCAACATCATCTTTAGATTCTGCCACCAGTACTTCCGCTTGAGTTTGCCAGCCTGCTGTTCAAACTGCGCCGCTCCGTGCTGTAGAGCATCTGCACGATTGTCGAGTTCTGACAACTTTTGGTCTCTCTCCAAAACTTTCTCGACGTTGACGCGCATAATGCCAACAACTTCATCGACTTTGGCTTGAGTCTGTGCCAAACGCTTATCGCTTACTCTTGGCGCTGAGCTTCCACCTTGGTCTTCCATTTTGTGCGAATGTATTCCTTTGTACACAAAATAACACTTTACAATCCAAAACTTTAGTAAACTAAATATGTTTTGTATAAACTTATATCTTTGTGATTCACGGACATAAATATGGCGAAGGCTCGGCAAATTCTCAATCTCAAAAATGACAGAAGGAAATATCAGCGTGACACATTCATGACGTCATATAATGGTCACGTTTACAAATATGTTCGATTATCTACCAATCAAGTAGCTTTATTATTTATTTTTTCTTTTTCTGATTGGTCCATTTGCAGTGTGTTGTGTATTCAGTCACTCGGTGTAAGTAAGTGTTTATATTTTTTACATTTAAAAGTCGTCTTTGGCTATAAGTCTTTGTGTCTACGTCTAGAGGCTAGACTTTTCATTATTTTCATTGTTTAGTTTAAAAGTGCCACGATTCCACGAGACCATGCCACGACAGTAAACGTTTTTTTTTAAATATTTTTTACCAAAACGTTTTTTAAATAATTTATTAAAGTCAGATTATTTATTTAAAAAAACTTTTCTTACCAGTTTTCTGAACATGAGACCGGTCTCGCGCGCGTGCAGCGTAGGTTAAGTGGGTTTTTTGTCACGATAAATAACATTTTAAAATATAAATTACTAGCTTTCCGCCAGCGGCATCGCCCGCGTGGTCTGGGTATTTCTTATAACATTCATCTCCTATTTCAACCGCTTGCAGCCCTTTTTCGAATTAAAAATAAAAAGTAAGTAGCATAGTTTCAGTGAAAGCGCGACAGACAGACAGAGCTACTTTCGCATTTATAATATTAATAACGAAGTAAGGATAACGATTGTGTATATTATAAAATAAATCAATGATATATTATTATTTTTTAGACTAAGTTTTAATTGGTACTTATTGTGATATTCATGCATGTGTTAGCTTAGCAGGGCAAAGACAAGTTCAACTGTGTAATAACTAGCAACATCGTGCTTGCTTTTAGTCTATGTTTTTCTCACGTCAGTCAGTTTCATTTGTCTGCTGGTGTAATTTTGTTAGCTAGCGCCGGTATTTAATTAGTGTTTGTTATTAGCAGAGGAAAGAAAAACCAAAATGGTAAGTAGTAACTAGTCATTTACATAATTGTCAAAGTTTTGTAATACTTTAACTAACGAAAGTTCACAAGGATAGTGAAGAATCAAGTAATGTTCGAACCGTTGTTCATGATGCACGTGTGTCTTGATCACATGAAATTATTCTGCAGGTGTCACTCAACCCTATCAGGATTTTGAAAAATGAGGCGGAAGAAGAGAAAGCCGAGGTGGCTCGTATGTCCAGCTTCATCGGTGCCATCGCTATTGGAGATTTGGTGAAAAGTACTTTAGGCCCTAAGGGTATGGATAAAATTCTTGTATCCAGTGGTAGAAATGCTGGGCAGGTAAATATTTACTGCTACTACAGTTCTAGTTACACCAAATTAATTTATGTGTGTATGTGATCAGTATTTATTTGATTCTATTTTGTAGGTTGAGGTTACAAATGACGGTGCTACTATACTCAAATCCATCGGCGTTGATAACCCTGCAGCCAAAATCTTGGTTGACATGTCCAAAGTACAGGATGAAGAAGTTGGAGATGGCACCACATCTGTTACTGTATTAGGTATTAATTCTAACCTAATTACCATTGTTTTTCTTCTATAATGTCAAACTGCACCATACAATCATTATTAGCATCATTTGTGGAAGCTCTTTTTATGTACTTGTTACTTCGACAGCATCTGTGGTCTAGTGATTTGAGTACCGGACTGCTGATCACAAGGTTGTGGGTTCGATTCCCACAATACATAAACATTTATGTGATGAACTTAGGTGTTTGTGTTTGTCTGGGTGTTTCTTATGTATTATAAGTATGTATTTACAAAAAAAAAGTAAATAAGTATTATATCCATTGTCTTATACCCATAGTACAAGCTCTGCTTAGTTTGGGACTAGATGGTGCTGTGTAAAAATGTCCCAAGATATTTTTAATTCTATGTAATATACAATAATATAATAATTATACCTTTTGCCCACAATTTTATACAAGGGATTATGATCAATAATCACTATAACTATTGATTTACAGCATATGAGTATTGCCCTTTATATTTTGATAGACAGATGGAGATTTTTTTTATACCACTAAGATAGCAAACATGCATACATCCTGCCGGTTGGTAAGCAGTTACCATAACCTATGGACACTTGCAACACCAGGGGCATCACTTGCACATTGCCGATCCGAAAAACCCCTTACAGGTTTATGGAGGATTCACTGCGCCAACAGATTGAGAATATTCCTCTTGCTGCCAGCGCAAAATATCCTTTCAACACTCAATAAAGTGTGTTATTTGACTGCAGTTTTCTGTAAGGTGGAGGTACTATAGGTGGTATAAAATTGTGGTCAGATATTATATTAATTTAAGATTTAATATATTTCAGCTGCTGAACTACTCCGTGAGGCTGAGAAACTCATTGAACAAAAGCTGCACCCACAGACAATTATAGCTGGATGGCGTATTGCTGTGGATGCCGCTAAACAAGCTCTGGCTGAATCTAGCTTTGACCATGATAAGAATTTCAATGAAGCTGCACTCAGGGCTGACCTTGAGAATATTGCTCGCACCACATTGAGCTCAAAAATTCTATCAAACCACAAAGAGTAAGTTCTCATGAAGTACCATAGATTAGCATGTCCAGCTTACTAAAGAGTCTGTTTCATGACCTTATAATATGTTCCCATTAAATTAGTTGGCAGATAATTTCATACAAATTCTGTTCCATTTTTGAATTTATCTGGTGTGAGTGGCTATCTAGAGGTGGTGAAAGTTCATAAACGTTTCATGATCCATAAAGAAGCATATGTAGTGATTTAACTTAACCTTATTGCTTCTATTTTAAAGGTAACAGTGTCAATTTCAGGACTACTTATCTTATTGTGTCAGTTTTTTGTACCATTTTCTGTGATTGTTGAAATAATTTTTCAATTTATAGTTATATTGTTAAACTAGCTGTTTCCTTTCTTGGTAATGAAATCTTGAGTAACCTATATAAAAATGTTATACTTTATATTACACTTGTTCTCAGAATGTATAAATTCTTTGTTGCTGACACAAAGTGGTGAATGCAGTGTTTTTATATTAATGAATGTCATAATTTCAGACATTTCACAAAGTTGGCTGTAGATGCAGTGCTCCGTCTGAAAGGCTCTGGCAACCTGAAGGCTATTCAGATTATCAAAATTTCTGGTGGTTTGCTAGAGGAATCTTTCTTGGATGAAGGTTTTCTTCTAAACAAGAAGGTAAATTGAATTACATGTTTTAAATTAATAGTTATAATTATTTTATAAAACATATCATCACGCCTGTATTGCCTGAAGAGGTAGGCAGAGGTGTACTAATGTACATCCAAATTTCGAATTTAACTTATTGACCAAGCATAAATTATTTTATGCTTTATCAATAAATTTAATTCAAAATGTTTATCTCTATGATCCAAATACATACTATCTCTAACAATACAATGAAAACTAACAAAAAACAACATAATATGCATTTTATAACCAATAGGTGGGAGTACATCAACCTAAGCGCATAGAAAATGCCAACATACTGATAGCAAACACGCCCATGGACACAGACAAAATCAAAGTTTTTGGTTCTACCATCAAAGTGGACTCCATGGCCAAGATTGCAGAACTTGAAGTTGCTGAGAAGGAGAAGATGAAGGACAAAGTCAACAAGATCTTAGCTCACAAGTGCAATGTCTTTATCAATAGGTGAGCTAAGAATAAGTAATACAATAGATCAGATTGTCTATTGTGCATTTTTAGCACTACTGGATATTAACACCTTAAGCTTTGACAGGGCATTGATAACCTAGGAGTATGACCCTTGGACTGCCAAGTTTAAGATCTCGAGTTCAAATCCAAGGCACGCACCTCTGACTTTTCGAAATCATATGCGTAAATTATCACTCGTTTTAACGTTGAAGGAAAACATCGTGAGAAAACTTAACTACCTGAGAGATTTTCTCGATGGCATGTAAAGTCTGCCAAGCTACATTAAGCCAGCATCATGGACTATAGCCCAATCCCTCTTATTTTGACAGGAGACCCATGCCTAGTAGTGGCACAGTTTAAGGGTTGATGATGATGAACCTTTGACAGAATCCGATCGCCTTTTATCAGTTGTGTTTTAATAAAATAACAATTACGTTCTTAGGCAACTTATCTACAACTACCCTGAGCAGCTGTTCGCTGACGCCGGCGTGATGGCGATCGAACACGCTGACTTCGACGGTATCGAGCGACTTGCCCTAGTGACTGGCGGTGAAATCGTATCCACTTTCGATTCACCCGAGAAAGTTAAACTGGGACACTGCAAAGTCATTGAGCAGGTAAATTACTTCAACTTTTGTCTAAACTGCAATAATTAATAAAAATGTTTGTTTGTTTTAAGTTCTTAAAAGATCTTCAAATTTTAACACAATGTTAATGAATGTGGCCTAGTACAGCTTCATCTTTGATTTCTGGTGGATTTTTTCATACCCTTGATAAACACGAAATAACCAGCGAAATCGGCCAAGTGACGACCTTTCATACATGCGATAACTTATTTATTTTTATGCTCTATAGCTACACGATTCATGTGAAAATCATAGTTATAACACACAATATAGTGATAGGAGATAGAAGAGTTGCAGTCCCTGTCAGAATTGTAATACAATTATTTTTCTAGGTGTTAATTGGTGACGAATGCCTTATCCGTTTCTCCGGCGTGGAGTTGGGCTCTGCGTGTACCGTGGTCATCCGTGGTGCCACTCAGCAGGTCATCGATGAGGCCGAGCGTTCCTTGCACGATGCGCTCTGCGTTCTCGCCGCTACTGTCAAGGAACCTAAAGTGGTTTATGGTGGAGGTAAGTCAGTTAGTTGAAAAAGGAATCCAGGTCACCTGACTCTTGTGTCCATTCAATTCAAAAGACAGCAATATTTTTCAGATGTGGTTTTTATTAATCGTCAAAAACAAATATTCTAGTATCTAGATATTGTGGAAAACATTGAAGTACTGCCAGTTTTAGCCAACAATAACTAATGAAAAGTTCCATAATCATACATGTGTAAAAGATTCACTGGAGAATAATATCTAGTGTTATCGGTGATGAAAATTATTATTTACTACATACCATCCATTACACTTTTAGTCTCCTAAATGTTTAACCGGTACCTTTAGGTCCCATGTAATAGAGCCAATTGCCATCAACCGGGTACAAATCCAGACTCCAAGCTGCTACTGGGAATTTCACAGAAGAACCTAACAACAGTTCTCGACCTGGGATTCGAACCCAGGACCTCTAGCGAAACAGTCGCGCTTGGGACCACTAGACCAATGATGCAGTCTTGGTATTTACTAATATGATAAATATATAATCGGCCAGGTGCCAGCGAGATGCTGATGGCAGAAGCAGTGTCGCGAGTAGCGGCCCGCACCGCCGGCAAGGAGTCCGCAGCGACGGAAGCGTTCGCCATAGCCCTGCGCCGCCTGCCCGCCTACATCGCCGACAACGCCGGCTACGACTCTGCTGACCTCATCTCTAGGCTGCGCGCGCACCATGCACAGGGAGAGTCCACCATGGGGCTCGGTAGTTATATACACTTAATTAGATTTATTTCTCCGAAAAAGGTTAAACTTGTTAGAGAAAATTACCCGCTCTGATTCTTCGAAGGAAAATCTGGCCTCGGTAAAATACGTAGCGCAGAAAATCGCTATTTTAGTTATTGATTTATTATTACCCGTAGTTCACCTATACTTTTATATTTTAATGGAAGCAAGAATTTATAATGAATTCGTATAGTCTGATACTAATATCTTTTACTTTTACAGACATGCACCACGGCCGCGTAGGTGACATGAAGAACTTTGGCATCACAGAATCTTATGTCGTGAAGCGTCAGGTACTGTTATCTGCGTCGGAGGCTGCCGAGATGATTATCCGCGTGGACAACATTCTGAAGGCGGCGCCGCGCCGTCGTGGACCCGACCGTCGCCCATGCTAGAACATTCTAGATACCATCACTAATGAACATAAGGAGAAGTGGTGACCTTTGTCGTTCCCGTGAACACTGGTTTACAAATAAATGTGTCTTGGACGCCTATATTTTGTACAAACTGTCAGATATTTTCGGACTCTCGGATACATTCGATGACAAGACTTCCACTTCTGTTTATATTTATTGATTGCACTTTATTGCAGTGTCAAAATGCTTTTATGTCTGTACCAACTTATCAATAACTTTAAGTTTAGCTTTACAAATTTAGCCTTATAGTCACACAGGAATGCATTTTTATAACAAAATGTCTAAACTTAAACATACTGTTAGTAACTTACAAACAGAAGTTTTGGCCAGAAGAATTATTTACAATTTATGTATGTTACAAATAAATATTTTGAGTTTATATAAAAGTGAAAATTCTATGAATGATGGTCACATTTAATTTTGAAGTTATTATGTCCTTCTAGTAATGCTAGCAGAAACACATTGAGCAGCGCTAGTTTCATTTCACATTAGCTTTTAGTTTGGCCGTTAATGCCTTGGTATGTATTACTACTAATAATTAATAAAATTTTAACAGAATTTTCTGTTTTATATTCTAAACAAAGCCCAGTTACCTATTTCTCGGCATTTGACAATCTTTTGTGCTTTGTTGCTATAATTGGTTTCGCAAAGATCTCAAAAGTAAATATGAAGAATGTATCTTCAGATTCGATGTTCAGGTGCGTATCAGGAAGTGTACTACCACTCCCCGTAGAATAATAGTTATAATGACACAGCGGCGTGGTTAACTCATTGGAAGAGCTATGCCGTGCATAGTTCTACAAGATCGAATCGGAAAAGAAGCTATGACGTGCTTGACTTGACGGGGGCACTGCCATGCCTCCAATACGTAAAAAAGAACTAAATATCCAACATTATGAATGTGATACTTAGTACCTATAAATGATAAAAAAGCAGTGGGTGGGGCTCGTGATCTTTTACACTAGTTACTGTCGAACTCAAAGACGTCACTTAACGTAATGAATCATTGTCTAGGTAATAGAGACCCAGTATATATTAGTAGACTGAAAACAAACTCAAATATGGAAAAATTGACATATTTGAGTGTGAACAGCTACGGCTACGGCTACTAAGCCACTGTATTGTGTGTAAACTGTAATTGACGTTTCTGAGGGCGGCCCTTAGTTATGTGGTCTTATTATTATTATTATTATTATTTCCATTTATTTCAGGCAACAAGGCCCATATAAAAATATATAATACAATACTTATAAAAATAACTTATGCTAGCATTGCTTAATTAAAGAGTACCAAGGTGTATTATGCATTATCTACTAAACATATGCACATTGCGGTCTATACAGATCTGCTAGGTGTACTAACCCCCAGTCGTAAAACGGCTTTGGTGACGATTATAATGAGAAACCACGAAATAATATTACTTACATAAACTGTATTTAACTGAAGTCTGAACTTATTAAAGTTATACATCGTTAATCGATCAAAACTGAGTTTGAGAACGAATACGAAATTCACTGTACTGCTGTTTTACCAGCATTAATATGTCCTTCCCTACCTACCCTCAAAATGACGAAGACATACCGAGGTAATTTTGTCAGTCGGGAACCAAATACCGCACTAATGTGACCCCGTGACTTGAAAAGGATTGCAACTATAGGATATGCTAACAGTGTTCAGTAGTAATTATTTAGTGTAAACGTTGTGAAAAAAATTATCAAACAAGTGAAAGTGCGTTGTGTGTTGATACTCTCGTAAACTAATGCGTGTAACCATGTTTTTAAGTTATATAGTTATTGGTTCCTTGTGAATATTGAACAAGTAAGTTAACTGCGTTTTACAAATAGGTATAGCGGGCGCTTTACCTAAGTGAGTTCAACTAGAACCAATTTGTTTGTCGAGTTGACATGCAATGTTTACAGATATGGCTTTAAATTACAGGCAGTTTCAAAGAAAATCAATGCAACAGCCTGCTAGAGAAGTTTCAACGATGCCTTAAGGAAGTAAGTACAAACAGCTTTCTTTCTAATCTTTCTTATTTGTTTTTACATATTAAATTATCATTACGTATGCGTGGTAGGGTAGGCAGTACATACATTTTCCACTTCTATCTAGAGGGTATTTCTACACATATGGCTTAACACGGAAATAGTTATTTGTTATACAAGAGTGCAAAGTTGCTTTTTAACCGCGTGCTCAATTTTGATGACCGAGCAAGCGAAGGATTCTAAAATTGAATCACGAGCGGAGCGAGTGATTCAAAAATTAGAATCCTGAGCGTCAGCGAGGGAATTAAAAGAGCACAAGGTGAAAAATCTTTGCACTCGAGTGCAACACGTAACTTTTCATCCCACCTCAGCGAGGAAATGACTAAAAAAAACATTTACAACCACAAGATACTTTTATTTCAGTTTAGGTATTAAATACTATATGATAGGTAAGTTTTACAGAATACCTATTCTTTAAATTATAACAAATAATACTAGGTATAATTAAGAGAAATTGAAAGTAACGTTGCTACCATTACTTGAGTGTAATATTTTTGTTGGGTATTGTAATGTTGGTGTTAGTGACTTAAAAAAGTACACCAAGAAAGTTCCGAAGGCTTGTTGAAAAAATATCGATATATCGATATTATTTTTTTAATGTATCGATATTTTTGAGAGATATTCAATATTTCGATATATCGATGCATCGATATAAAATTCAAAGTATCGAAAATGTATAAAAATCTATATTTTTTACAGACCAATAAACTTATAAAAGTTTTTAGATTATAAAATCCCAAAAAGGAATACTTTTTTTATACTAAAATCTTTTTAACAAATTATATTTAATGTATTTTTTGTTTTTGGTCGACTTGATTTGTTGTTTTATAATTTGGTTTTTAAGATATATCGCCCATATTATATCGATATTTTTAAATAAAAATATCAGTATCAATATTGATATTTTCGAAAAAAATATCGATTCGACATATATCGATACTTTGTTGCGTTTAGACTCGGAACCTAGGGAAGGTTCCAAGTCTGAGTTTTTAACAAATTAAAAAAAAGTTGTATGATAAATTCGGCGCCAGGGGGGTAAAAGCACGATGTTCTAAATTCAATTTACTTTGTCTCTCTAGAGGATAAAAACGACTTTTGCACTCAGATATCGAAGAGTAAAAATACTCTTTCCGAGATGGTGGGATGAAAATAATTAAACACGTACCTACATATAATTATTATCGTAATAGGTACCGAGCTTCGTAATCTATCTAGTTTACCAGAAGCAGAACCTCTCTTTTATTTTTATACTTGTAAAAAAACAAACAACACCGAGAAAGACTTCTTAACAAAGCGTAGATTAGGCGATTTACGAAATTTAGATAGTTAATAGCAAAATTAGGTTTTACGTTGCAGTTACGTAAGTACTACCACAAAACATATCGAACTACCTAAATCTATTTTCTACTTTTAAACCTCGCAACAAATGAAATGAAATTCTATTTCGCGAGAAATCTTCGGCTATCTGACCTGGGACAGTAATGGAATTTTCCTTTATTATTTGATTTACCTGCTCCTTCAATTTTATGTTGCTGCAATAGTGTTATCCTCTGAACAGAACCTGGACCCTTTTATATTACAAACGTTTTATGGAAAGTATAGATAGGTAAAGTTATGTTAGTTTTCTTAGTTTTCTTACTTCTGAATCGAAAGGAATTTTAACAAAGATGGGGCTATCTTTTTGTATTTTTTATCATTTTCCTCCATTTGTAGTTAAAAGGTAAAGTGGCATCGTACGACATCGAACTAACTGTAACGTAAGTCGTGTCCGTTGCGAAGCCTTGTTTTCCAATACATGTCACTAACATCTAACATCACCTTGAGGCGTAAATTTAGAATCCGGGCGAAAAATTTCGACCTGGTAGGTCTCACGGTAGTTAAGAAGTCATAGCGTCCGATGTATTTAACCAGAAGACCAGGTTCGAATCATGCCCGCCAGTCGTTTTTTTGCTTTATTAAGTTAACTAAAATTATAGGGCTTCTCATACACATGTCTAAACACGGTATAAAATTGTTTGGTGCTGTTTTTACAGTTTTTTTTTGCGTTCTTGTAGTCCTCACGGATCCCTACCCCTGGAGAGGCGACAGGATATATCGGCCTCGTACCGACTAAAAACTGCATTTGCCTTTTCATGCCCTATACGTCATGACCATGGATCTAAAACATTCACCATGAACATGACAGCAGTTCTTAGGTACCTTCATTGTGGGTGACTAGATGACTAAACCCTACCACCAAGCGCAGGTAATTTCGATTTTAGTTAGGTGTCTTCCTTGTGTGCATAGAGGAAGTCGTGATGATCTTGAAGATCGTGATCGTCTTGAAGATCGTTTACTCTTTATTGCCCTAACGGTTAGAAAATAGCTGTACAGGCAGGTACTGCAGAAAACAAAATTTCTACGTAGTTTTAATTCTTGATTAAGATAGACAATCTTGATTACATTGTTGTAAACCTTAAACTTTTCGGCATTTACGAGACTATTAATGTTGTGACTCTACAGTTCTATTTCAACTTGTACGTACAAACAGACACCGAAATAATAATTTTGCCGTATTCGAATAGTTTCTGAACATGCGATTGCTGTTTATGGGAAAGCCAATTCAAATATTGCTATAATTATGAGCCATTTCGTTACCACAGAAGTTAATAAAGCTCACGTATCCTGCATTACAAGACGGTAGGCCGCTTTTCTAGCTTTATTTAATTGTTAAGATAAGTAGTTTGTGTACGCAGAAGTTGAATATTTAAATTTGTGGTAAATTTGTCGTTGTTGTTTGTTGTTGTTGTTGTTGTTTACGAGTGCATTGCCAATACAATACCTACGCAAAGTTATTACGAAAGCCACTTGTTTTATTTGGCTACACGTATACCTAAATACTTAGTAAGAAACAATTTCGGGATTGTTTCAATAGATAAGACCTCTGAACTTGAAGAGATAGGAGTAAAGCTCACAACTCATAAACAAGATTGCTTACAAATTGACTCTGAAAATGGGAAACATAAATAGTATCCTTGTCTAGAGATACAAATTTTTCTGGAGCAAATCGGTGCGAGCGCGACGCGAAACTGACAGCTCGTTCATTTTTAACTCCCGCCCCCTGCTTCCACGTTGGAGACGACAATTTGGATAAATGGTACATCCGCCGCCGACCGACTAAATTATTCAGGCTCCTCCTAGCTTCGCTTCTTCACATGACAAGGAGAGGATTGCACAATAAAGTGGAATATTTAGAGAGTAATCACGTACGCAACATAGGAACTTAGAGTGGCTCCGTCCGGGCCCTGACGCCTTGTTTCCTACAATGGTATTTCTATTTGCCCCATAAAGTCTACAGAGTATGCATATTGCCTACACATATTTATAAGCGGCGAGGTCGCATGAAAATTAGATGTGGTAGTGGTATACATGACTTCTGAATAAATTGTATGGAGCTTATTTTATTGTTAACCTTATAAATATTCTGAGGTGAATAATTGTAGAATATGTAATATCTACGGTGCATCCTAATCCTTAGGTACCTTGTATTAATGACGTGAAAACAAGAGGTTTTTCTAAAAGTTCGTCCAAGTCCAAAAAAACTTAATGAAAAATCAAAATATTCCAAAATTATAAATGAATCTAGTTGCAACAGCTCATTATTACCTAATTGCTTAAAAATAGGGTCTGCACCAAACTTCTTCATATTTATAGATTTTTTATAAACTGGACAATCTTGATTTTAACATCGCTATTGAACATTTTTAAGAATCGGCAATCAATTTCAAAGAATGTCTGCTTTGCATCTGAATGAAGCAAGGTTTCTTCAAACAATAGTTGCCTAAATTAGTTCAATGGCATTTCATTAAAAGGCAGACGTTGAAAAACAAGGCATCCGAATGAATAATGTTAACTAATGACGAATGTTTGCAGTTGTTGAAATGTTCTCGAATGCCACACAGGCCGCTCGGCAAAAAATAAACTGCAATGTAATTGCGGCTCGGAATGAAGTTATAAGCCTCTCCCCACTTTGGGTAGAAAAATATTTCATGAGAGTGATAATTAAAATATTAAAAACTTCATTCTCATACGACATTGTTGCTGATTGAATGGACGTGTATTATCACGCAATTTTTTCGCAAAAGCTGAGCAACATGGTGTTTATTTTATTATAAATACCTGTGTAAATGATTATGTCTAGAAAATGTTTTATCGGAACCTCTAACCCCTTTCGCGATTATCTAGGTATTTTCTTTTTCATTACTAGATAGCAGGAAAATACTACCTACAAGTAAGTACGACTCGCTTGTAATATTAAATTTTTGGGATCACCCGAGACGTTTAGAATAACGTATTAAATAGTATTAAGTATTACGTATTATATTAAGTATAAAAATCCCATCCTATTTTATATTCTAATAGTTATACTTACGTTCTACAAAACGGGATTATTATCGGATCCCAACGTTAATTTTCGATCACTCGTAGCACCAATGCCCACAATATAGATCCCGCTTAATATTCAGCTTAAGCCATAAGCCAAAATGAACGCAAAGATTAGGCCTTAATAGGATGATAACTATCTAAATTAAAGTTAAATCCAATAACCCCATTCATCAGGTAGCAGTTAAGTAATTCACCCCAGTGGGGGAGAGTTACAAGTTTTGTTAGAACAGTTTCCTTTCCTTCTCGTTTATCTTTCTTAAACACTGGAATTGGCCCGGGATTCGGGGGATAATTACGTTGCCTATTTAGTTGGTAAATAACGTACTACCTTATTTTTCTTTTTGCTTTTGCCTTTTTCTATTCATCCGTTTATAAGGCGGCCTGTGTTGTTTTGTGGTGTGAAAGTAATGGTGTTTGGCTTGTCAGTAATCAGTTAATGAAAATATAACTGAGTACAATACAATTCGCAATATTACCTACGAGATTATTTACTTTATGTTGTAGTTAATGTGTTTCTGTAAATATTCTCTTTGATATTCTGTAGTCGTTGTTGTAAGGACAAAGTTCTTTAAACTCAATAACGTTTCAGTTCGACATTACGGTTAGAAATGTAATATTTTTCTGCGTCAGAAATTTAAGCTTTTGAGTTTATTTTTGGTATAACTTCACTATTATGTATGGTAGGTATTTGGCAAATAGATATTATTCCGCAAATCCATAGGTGACTGGTTGCATCTATAGAGATGGAATATTAAATCATAATATAGGTATCGAAATATTCATAAGGACATAATGGTGCATTATAACTACCGACACTAAAACCCACCGCATTTTAGGATTTAAAGGGGGAACATATCGCTACGCCATTTAATAAATATTTCAGCATATTCATAATTTAAGAATTTCTCTAAGTGAAAATAGCATTTATGACTTATATATCTCGAAATTGCGTTGGGAACTAGGCTCGTAACAAGAGATGTCTTGTTTAGTGAAGTTTCACTAATATCTATCGATAATTATCTACGTTGAGAACAATTGCTTATAGTTTCATATCACCATGGCAACTAAAATCCGCCCTAAATCGACATTACGTATTCAACATTCACAAAACGATTACAAGCGTCGCGTGAATTATTATCGAAGCGCGGTGTTTAAGTGAGACACACAACACAAGAGCCGAATACACAAAGACTTGGGAAATACATAGCACCATCAATATTCTGATTACTGAGAGTAAGCTCTAATTGGCCCAGTTTGGGTGAGCACAGATCGCGCCACTAAAATAGAGATTTGCGCGGGATAAATCCCTGTTGATACCACAGAATCCCACCGAAATGTATACCTTTACATAAACGGGTCAATGGCGCTGGCTCCACTATTGTCTGCCTTAGGGACCGTGCACATGCCAGCGTTTTAAGCGAACTGTTGCATGCAAACTGCTACTAAGTATATAATGAATTTTAGGTTAGACTGGATATTGCATTGGCTGGAATAGAGTTCGTAAAACTAAAGTGTAACGTACAGGGACGTCTCATATTTTTTACTAGCTTTTTGCCGCTGTAAGCTTCAACTTTAATATTACATTGGGATAGTATGCTAATTATTGTTTCCTCATTTTCGTCCAATGAAGAATCTATTTTTTTCTTATTATATACCTACAGCGTAATGAATCGATATAATAATGCACGAGGTCTTCAGAAGCATACCGAAGACCTCGGCTGTTTAGATCTCATTAATACCAGTCGATACTTCTTTTTCTGAGTATTCGCCGCGTAGCAAAGGTAATTCTATATATTTCTTTCTAAACAAAGATACCAAAATCTTTCTAATGAAAAGAGTTCTATAGCCGACATTGGTAACATATTATCTCAAGAAGTTTGATCCCGTTTTGATTTGATATCTCTCATTGTTAGGCTCACATAATAATGATACCTTCTTCAACGGAGCGATTTGGTTCCAGTTGGAAACAATAGTACTTAGACTAGGGACGATTTTGTTACTGTCCCAATGTCCAATCTATTGCTCGTAATATTAATTAGATGTGTTTGCTTTTACCAAATATTCAGACAATTACGCCAAATAAGAGATAGAGGTATTAAGTGACGTTAGGCCGTGGTTTTGTTGCACAAAAGTCAGCAGCAAAAGTCATTGAGTGCGGGAGCTCCGGATGCGCCAGAATAACTCGGCTAAGTAATATTGTTTTAGTTAGTAAGTAGTGCGGAGCGAGACCTCTGGCAGACAGTTTTGGCAGCTGTTCCGCACATGATGTATGTTAATGTCACGTAAGAGATTATTTCTTGGCACTGAAACATGGTGCCTGTGCATACAATTGTTTGCTCTCCTATTTTGCATTCGACGAATTCTTGTATTATACGTGCGTCGGCTAGTGCGGGATAAGTGACAATAACTGCAGTTTTATTGTACTTTTATTTCTTTAGGAATTGAATTGAAATACTATACTTATCTACATCTTGGAAACAAACGTACACTAAAAATTATACGAACATATCTTTTAATGATTCGGACATTGGAATTGGAAGAATTGGAAGCCTTGATCATTGTTACTTTTAAGTTAAAACAAATAGCGAAAAAAGCTTGGAAACAAATCAAATTCAACTCCTCAGCGTGATTTACTCTGTGACTGCCTAGGTACTAGTATACGTTGCTAATCAGTTACTCGACTAACATGAATAGCCTGAACCTAATGGTTGACTTAAACGCTACTCGGAAACTGTAGACAGGCTTCAAACTAACTTGGAAGTGGCATAAGCCGTAAGTACGGGAAAATAGAATTAATTTAACAGTATGCTACTTACGTAAGTACGTGATTTTTAGGATAGTTTAGAAGAAAGAGGTACAATGTCAACCTTCTATCATAGATATAAAAGAAAAAACTACACACAACAGCGATGTTTGGTATAATCGACTTTTGTTCGACTCGTTAACAAAATTATGATTCCTGAAACTAGATTTACTAAACACTACAGATTTTCCATCTGTAACTATATTTTAGATAATCCGAACTCAGCTTCAACCAACGGAGCCAAGGATTGAACTCGAACTATACTCGTAAACTAAACTCTAAGCCAACGCAAGTTGTATTTCGTACAAGAATTACTACAGCAATCCATTTGAGGTAGTTTTTGCAACAGAACGGCAGGAACGAGTCGATACACAGTATCTCTACAAATTCGTCTAAGTGCAACACTTTGAGAAAGAAAACAATTGTACAAAGTTGGCGTCTTCCAGCGATTGAATTCACTAACTTTAAAGTGTGTTATTTCTTTCAGGCGTAACTTTGTCGTTGAACTGTACTGACAGTTGCGTTGCGTAGTATTGACTTCGCGATACTTGTTATTTGTTATAAACACTTACAACAAGACTTAACTGAGTAAAAACAAAATGTGACAAATGTCATAACTTCTTGTTACTTTTGTTTATTAGATAACAGTCACGTATTTCGGTTTACTTACTGTTTTCTGGAAAAAAAATAAAAGGCCTCTCAGATATTTTATATTTGTCTTGTAAACATCCGTGTAAGGTAAAATAATGAAAGATCGTTTCATATTGTATTTATTGGGCTGTTTTATTTATTCTCTACGAATATGATTTTCCTTAAAAACATCAAAAATACGCTTGCGTCAAGAAATTTGGCGCAGTTTTTGACTGACAGACTGAAAATTTAACGTTCACTAAGAGGCCTACGTCCAGCCTATGGGCTTATGATGATATGATGATGATGCTGATGAAATATGTTAGATATCAAGTCCCAGTCTTGTAGACCTGTTTCTGAAAACTGAAATGAGCAATTTATTTTTTTACTAATTCTGCTACAGAATAACAGGAACTTAACAATCAATAATCTATTCAGTGCCTTTATCACTCGAATTGCAAATAAAATTAGTTCTGGTTGGCCCCCCACTCACCGGTGGATCATCAAGATGCAGGGATCCATTAAGATTTTCATGTAAAAGCGAATGTAAAGTTAAAGAGAAAAAAATATTTACACCTCGAAAAGACGAGAGATCGAGATTCAGCCAGTCTTATCACAGTATAAACAACTTTTTTATAGTAAATCGAGCCTAGAATCTTACGGCAACTCCACTTACAAGTTATACCCAGTAGACAAACGAAGCAATTTCACCTAGTTATTATATTATTCAGTGTCTTTTGTGCAAATACAGACGTAGAATCACATGCTTAGAATCTGTTCCAAAATACGATAAAAATAAATAGATGATTTTATGGTTATTGTTATTACAGAAAGAGTTTCGCCACAAAGCTTTCCCAAACATTACCTATTAGACATAGAGGTTATTTATTTTCGCCACAATGATTTGGTACGGGGACATCGAAAGTTTCCTTCATTTTCCCGAAGTTTCTTTGGATAGTGAACGAGCAGGTCGTCATAAAGCAGAAACACAATGGTTTTATTGATGGCATTAAGTTAATGGATGTGAACTGACATCGCTGCTATTTGACTAAGTTTTGGCATTATGACATGAAGTCTGGATATAAGCTGAAAACTGACTTTTTGTCATAACTATTCTAGTCCATAAAACAAGTGTCTCGGTACCTATAGGTATTTACATTAAAATTGAACCAAGTAGATATGTACCTCAGTACTGGAGAATTAAATAAAAATCAAATCTATTGTTCATTTACCAGACTTTCCGTTCAATTAAGCATCGCCTAATTATAATTTGACCACTTTTCATTTTGGCACTGCAACTGCGAACAACGGCGAACTTTTCAGTGGCCCTTTTTACCATAAATTTAACAGGCCCAAAAATCAATCAAATTTCGTCTCCTGTGATGTTCCGGAAAGTTGTCCGTGGCGCCCACCCCTAAAGCTACCCATGACTCTACCTATAGGCATAGGTTTCGCCAGACAAATGTGAAATAGAAAATTTATATTTTAGAGATCTTACGGGGTCTCCAAATATTTGTGTTAATAATAACAACAATAATCCTTACTAAATAGATGAAAATGCTGCTGATGAGGTAATTAATGAGTCTTGTGAATGGTTCTTTGGTATTTTTAAAACATATTTTTGTCTCTATTTTTTTGGCTCCTGTTGCTCTATCTTTTCATTTTTCTTTTCATTATCTTTCATTTTAGTAGTGCTTTACTCAAGTAACATCACAAAGCGCCCAAGCCAGCAGAGTGCGGCCGGCGGAGCGGGCGCGTGCGTCCCCCGTCCGACACGTCACAGGCCCTGCGTCCATGAAATTGAATTAGCAACTCATTAGTAACGCCAATAAAACCGGCCGACTGCTCGCCACCCCTGTCGGCCTTACCCCTAGCTCCGATAAACGCATATATGGGACCTGTTAACGTACCTACATACACGCTTTGACGAGAGGTGAGCGCGTTACCTATCACTGAAAGCGTGTATACACTACAGGTGTATTAACGATTCCATGATGTTTATGACGGACTTATATTATTATTACAGAATTATATTTACCTCGATCGTTGGTGACAATTATGTACCTAGTCATCATCATCATCATCATCATCTTCCTACCCTTGTCCTAATTTATTTGTGGTCGGCGCAGCCTATCCTTTTCTTCCATTCATCCCTATTAGCCGTCACCTGCTCATTCACTCCCTTTTCCATCATATCAACCTTAACACAATCCGTCCTTCTATATTCGATGTCATACCTACCTAGTCGTGCAAGTAAAATCAAATATGGCACATTTCGCTAAAGAGAAGTTCGTTTTAACAGCGGGAAAACGTTCAGCAAAGATTCTTCTTAGAATTATTGAATTTTGATACTTTATAAGAAGGAAGAATGTATAATGCTCTACCGCGTTAGGCTCAGCGGAACCGGGACTAAGTTTGAAACACATTTAATAACAAAAGTTTCGCAAGTAAGTAGGTTACTAAAATTCCTTTTCAGGCCTACGCTGAAACCTACGCTGTTGTGTAATCAAAGAGTAATCACCGACAGCCTAAGTAATTTGTACTTACATTATTTTTATTAACTAGATTGTATGTTTTAGATATATTATTTCTACCTTTCATCACAGCTTGTTTGTGATCACAAGATTATCAAAGTAAAGCCATGTGCAGCTACGTAGCTAATCTTAGGCTAATTCTAGTAATGATAATAGTAGGATGAGATATTACTATAGGTATACATACCTGTAAGGAATAATTCAGAGCAGTGGAGCGCGATTCCCCACGGCGGCAGAGGGCAAACTCCTGCGAATTATAGGCACTTAGTTTAAACGATAGCCCGTCGGGATTCAGACTGTTTCGTTACACACACTAATCTTCACGTATCGCATATTCCAAAATTACCTGAGAGCACTAAAATTAGGTTAAAAGTACAATACATAGGAACTGTACTCTGTCTCGTTTAGTCCTGGGAACGATTATCAGGTCGAACAGTGGTATTTTTTCTCTCAATAACAACTTGGAGTTTGGATTTGTACTAGGTTATTGGCGATATAGGCTCACCCATAGAACTATGAGATTATGTGGGACCTAATATACCTCCAAAATATATATTAATAGACCTTTGCCTAGTACTGCCTACCCCTTTAGGATACAGGTGTGATGGTATATAATTATGTTATACAGTGCTAATATGGGAGTTCTCATGTAGATAATATTTGATGCCGATGCAAGAGAAAGAGTGAGAACATTCACACAATCGATAGTGAATTACAAAAATAATTTTAGTGAGCACGAACAAAGTAGGAAAATGGCACAACATCGGCATCAAAATGAATCGACATTGGAAGGGTTTAGACGTAATGAACGTTATTTTTACAATGTTCATCTCCTTAACCGAAAAGTACTGCATATGCTGCTATAGGCACCTAATGAATGACTGACGTTTTGGCATATGACGCAGACGGTTAATTTTCTAGTTAGGGTTAGATAGGTTATGTTTTGGAGCCCTTAAAAATCAAGGCGTTTTAACATGCGTTCATCATCAACTTGTTTATTGTCTCACAGTTGGGGAAGGCATACCCCCTAGGCTAGGTCACAGAAAATTTTCTAATTTCTTACATAATGCCGGAATAAATACGCACATGATTGTGAAAAGTCAAAGGTAGGATTCGAATTTGAGACGTGCTTGACAGCTACTAGGCTGCTATGTTGCACTTATTTAAATATGTACCTTTATTTTATTTAAAAATACAAACACTGGTCTCTAAAAAATATATTGTATGTAGAATTAATTCCCTGCTATTTTTGTGGCACACACGGATAATCAAATTACTGTAACGTAAGCAGGCCAATCAAGGAATTCTGTGTCAAAAGAGAGAACTGAGTCAAACGTTAATTTTCTTAATGTATCTTGTTAAGGTCGGGATCGTGTTCCGCCTGTGAATAAATTAAGCCAACATTACTGACAAAGACGCGATCACTACTGTAGGTACCTTTAGATAAATTCGTTCAGAATCATAGGAATATTTTATGAATATGACATTAAAGTTCAAAATTACAATAAAATAACATAGTTTTTATGCAGTGCTTATTATAAAATTTATTGTCCGGAAGACTGGCGTCTCTTACTGGTAATAGGATAATTATTTTTTACTTACATTAATACCTAATGAGCATAGTGGAGGCTGTCTTAGGTAAATATCCCAGGGATATCCAGATAATCACTATTCAGGGGATCAATTGATTTGCGATATTATTTATTAGAATTTAAAGCTGAATCTTATGAATATCGATGGCACTATTTAGGAAGTCAGCAACCCGAAGTACCCGAAGTATCGAAGTATGCAGGACACTTCTGGTTACTGAAGTGTCCAGTCTTAGAAATATATTGCCGTCCTTAGATTACCTACAGAAGTTAGTTTTAATCTCAAAAGTCTTAGGACGAAAAGGTGACCCTACTCTCAGTTCTACAAGATAGGTAATATGCTAATGCAAAACTTGATATATTGGCAATTACGAGAAGTCATAAGGCCATGTTTAGCATGACAGTATAACATTAAATATAATACAATCTACTTTATATGAAAATGTTCACTTTCTACCTAATTTATGTTATCTATCAATTCTGATGAAGAACCAATAGAGAAGTGAATACCTACTCATTAATTCGAATTGGCTTCGTTTTTAGGATAGCTTTTCTAAGATAGGTAAAATTACAAATAGAAACTCCACGCATTGCTTCGATTTAAGTAATTAAAGAGAACTATAAAAGAAACTTTATAGAAACTTCTTAATTGGTCTGTGGTCGTGAGCGTATTAACTATACTAGCGATAGCGATCGGCGGCAAAGTATAGCTGTACAACTCTGCCTAACTCTCCGAGAATACAGGCGGGATGGTATGCTCATGGCAGTTTTTTTATACACTTACAGAAACTACTATGCTAGAAAATGGACACAGATTAAAAATAGCAAACTTATCCAGTGGAACAATGCCTAGTCCCATTAGAGTTGGTGTCGCGACTGCGTCCCAACTTAATGTTGCGTGTAAAGTTATGGGCCACTCTCAACTGCATGCGCTAACTTCGCGGTCGCCGTATGACCTCCTGCAGAAATTCATGTCGCGCGACATTCTCTGCATTGTGACACTCACATTACTTTATACTACGATGTCTGAACTTCAGAGGTCTTGACTGTCTGAGTTTGTTTCGGAGTTTTTTTTCAGAGTTCATCAGTTCGGAAATGCTAGTTACATCTGTCGTAAAAAAATAATAATAATACATTTAATTGTAAAAGTGTCTTATCATTAATTCACCCTGAGCTTTTGCTTTAAAACCCTGAAAAATATTTCGGTGTAAAACGGAGCCAAGTGTTACGGCCAAGTCGTAATGAGTTTACACGTTTATTTTCATACCTTGAGCGGAAAAACATTTGGAACAACAAAATAATGGCTAAGACCACGTTACTGTTTTTCTTTGCTTCCTTTTTTGAGGTTCAAGAGCAACCCTTCAAGTTGGACGTTAATTGCTTCGTGAGAATACTGACACCTGCACAGCCTTTATGGAGAGAGTGTAATAAACAAAATAAGTAAAGAGGAATTAAAACATTAGATGTTTTACGACAGAACGTGCTTCGCTTTATGTTTCTTGAGATAAATTTAACTAGCTTCCAGTTAAAATCTAATCTGCTCTTGAAAATACCTAGACATAAGATTTTTTAGACTAGGTATACCTATATCATTCTTAGTAGGTAGGGTACGTAGGTCCTTTTTCTCCGGCTTTAATTGATTCCAGTCTACATAACGATTCGACTGAAAGTTATCATATACTCGTACAAACATACATACACGAAGCGACAGTAACCTGGCAACGTCAACCTATGGTATAGGTACTGGGAGCAGGATAATTATCCTAAATCTGCCAGATAATTTTACTCTTTTACTACATTAAAATTATACCATTTAGAAAGATTACTCGCTACAATATAAGCTATTTTTATACCTCGCGGTCAGAGATAATTTTCTATTATGTCGATTGTCGTCTCGAACATTTGCAACAACTAAAAAAAATTGAAAACGTATTTATAAGATTTTTTTTAAATTAATTGGTATGTAATTGTTTTAGGTTTTTAAAGAAAATTCTATTTACTTTCAAGATTAAACCATAACATAACTGAGCGCGGCTACATAATTTTGTTACGTATATCTAAGCTGTATTTCAACCTTGCATAATAATTATATTAGGTATTTTTTTTTCTTTTCTTTATTTCTATTCTATTTACCCGTTCTGCTCGGTTGTCTTAGCATCAAATTGATAAATATATATTTCAATTAGACGATAATAAATAGGCACTTTTGAAAAGCCAAACTAGTTGCACGGCTCCAAAAAAGTGCCACTTAGCCTTTAAAATTCTGTACAATATAAAACACCTGTAGTTATATATCATTTTTATGCAGATCTTTCAATTTGCTCCATATTGAAGCATAAAATATGATCTACGCGTTTAATTTATATAAGTACTTAACTGAATAGAAACTCCGTTTAAAAGTAAATGGAAATTACTATTTAATTTAAAAAGATTAGTAAGCCCATGAGCGTTCTTTTAAATGAAAAACTGTGGCCTTGTTTACTGAGCTACTTATTTTTAATTGAACTTTGCGTTGCTTGTAGAGCTATCGCAAAGTGAGACATGCGCTACATATAAGTCAAATTCAAATTCAAATTCAAAAGATTTATTGCGTACTAAGTGTATAAATAAGGTGTTACATTTTATAATAGTGTACTTATGACTTAGCGGCCTTTTACAAGCATTGCACTTTTATAAAACTTAGGCCCGTATTAATAGATAGGTCTCAAACGTTATCCCAAGACCGGCATCAGTTGATAAGTTCTCAAGATGGGATCAGCATCTTAATGTCAACGCTAATTAATAAACCCATATCGACAGCATCTCAGATGATACCGAGTTTTAAACCACGATCTTTGGATTCGTAATTCGACACCCAATGAGATCCTGATCTTAAGACTTGCTATGTCAAAGTGAACGAACTATTCCATCTTTTGTTCAATACGTTTAGTACTTGCTATGTAGATGTATAATGTTTAACTTTTTGTGTGCAAAAATAAAATTTATTTTTTAGTTTATATCGATTAATTTTTATAAAATTTAATCACATGATTATAATTCATACGTTTAATCTTTATAAACTATAGAAAAAGCACAATATTTTCAAAAATTATTGAATTTAACAAGTCAACAAAACGCATACGCCTGAGATTGCGCGTCACATCATTATAATCTGTGGTTGTACTTTATAACAGTCCACACTCAACAGTTTTTGTTTTTGGTCTTTGTAAACTTGTATATAAACTTATCTAATGATTTGTTTATAATGGAATAAAAATGCTAGCTTGATCTCCAGTTGGTATTTTAATATAGGTATTGTGTAGTAGGTGGTAGGTAGCTAGGTACACAACAAACTCATATTTTCATAATTATTTACAATTATTCATGTGATGAAAATGGTTTAAGTACCTAGGTACCTGAAAGGATGCTATAGCGTAATACCTCAAAGTTAACGAGGCAGCTATTTCTGGCGCAACTGGTAGCCCTCTGTTATCACTACATTTTTCATCATATCACATGAATATCACATCGATTTTTTAAGTTTTGCGGAGGTAATTCGAAGGGGTTTGTCGCGTCTCTTATATAAACTTTAGGTATTAGAAATTTTAAAGGCAATAAATATCATCATAATAGTCTTATTCATCGTAATAATTGATTTAAAAATAATATTTTCGACGTCCATAGCTCCCACCACTAAGTTCACGATCTTAATTCCCGGATCGACTGTACTCAACTATTATGATCTTGATAAGCATCTTAATACCGCTGTTGAAACCCGAGTATTGTTTATTAAACAATACGATCTCAGGTGATGACAGAGTATTAAACCGCATCTTAACTCTGATTCATTAATATGCCGGGATCTCAAACCAGCTCTTAAGATCTTACTCTTACGCTGATATCGGTTTATTAATACGGGCCTTAGCATATAAAACTATGTATTTTTAATATTATATTAATATATTATAACAGTTTTTGTTTTATATTAAGACATATTTAGTCTAGTTTATTCTTACTTTTAAACTACAACAAGTCCATTGTTCGGTGATAATTAAAAGTTTTATCATCGATACAATACTTGATCAAATTCTCAATATAAGGATTAAGTTTTAATGAAAGAGTTAAAGCGATGAATATTGATTTATTAGCAGTTTTACTTTTTGATTATACCCATGACAGGTCGTGACATCAAATCTTAAGTAGATTTTCTGTCATTTGTTCACTCTTGTAAGTAAATAAAAGATCATCAAAATAAACGAATGCAGATTGGACAGCCATAAAATAAAATATGGATTCAAAGTATCGAGTCGTAGAATTTAGAAGCAGAAGTGACAATAAAATTAAAATAAAAAATTCACGCGTTCACTCATATCGCCCGGTCGACATTTTGTAATGGGGCCTACGGGGCGTATAAAGTGAAAAATTTAAAGCAGATATGACAATATTTTAGAAGGAATAACTTTATTTTGAAAATGAGCACCGTCATAAATCCCACGTTGCTGCAATAACGCACGCTCGTGTACATGTGCCCTGAATATAAAACATACGGCGTATTAAAATGTTCAGCTCGCCTATTGACAAATATACTTACCACTTCAACGTTTTAGCTTGATGAAAAAAGTGTATCACTCAACATTTCCTCTGATAAATTTCCATCGAAAACTTCTATGTTAGGGAAGTTAAATAAAATACGAACATGGATTTCTGAACACACATAATTTTCTTACTGAAAATCTTACATCAAGAAGATGTACGAGAGAACCTAAAAATAAATTTTTGGAAGTAAGCCACACGATCGTAACATATTTATTTAATCATATAAAGTACACTCCGGTAACTTTGTAAGTCCAATCTTTGAATTTACAGACATTGTTTTAGTAGCTTAATTTAATCATCTTCGCAAATAATAGCGAACTCTGGAAAAACCCTTCAGTGCGCATCTTCGCGTGACTTGAGCAAATATAATAAACTTAATAAACGAAATTCATTGTTATTACAATTGTTTGAGAAAAACTATTTCGTTTACATAGCTACTGTATTAAAGCGATATCTATACTTATATTATAAAAAGGAAAGATTTGATTGTTTGTTCGTTTGTTTGTATTGAATAGGCTCCGAAACTATCGGACCGGTTTGAAAAATTCTTTCAGTGTTATATAGCCCATTTATCGGGGAAGGCTATATACACGCTACGACTAATAGGAGCGGAGTAGCAATGAAAAATGTTGTAAAAACGGAGGAAAAAGTTATCAAGACCACGCGGGCGAAGCCGCTGGCGGAAAGCTAGTTATTGTATATATATAATACAATGGTACAGTATCTATGCGAAATTCTCGTTTCAGAAATGGTACTAGTATTTAAGCTCTTGTAATTAAAACGAAAGCGTCGTCCAATTTTGTTAGGTTCAGAATAAAAATGTGAAAGGTAGACATGTGAAAACATTACCGGGAGCATACCAGTGGAGTTCCACACGAACACAGAATTCCGTCGTAAAAAGTACGGATTTGTATTAAGACAGATTTATGTTCTAATTAGTCGGTCGGCGAACGTTGCAGAGCTGCGTAAAACAAATTTATGCGACCGCGTCTTTGTTTGTACAAATTGTTTCATATGATTTAAAAGCGACAGGTAAATGCGGTGTCGGTGGGGATTGATGGTGCGCCCCGCGATACCGTATTGAAAGAGTGGATATTGCAGCAATTTGTGTGGCTGTGATAAAATTAGTGAAAACCATTCATACAAGGTGATCCAACCTTCGAGTCGCCTGGTCTACGCCCAGCAAGGGTAGGTTCCAAAATTAGGCCCTAAAATAAATATATCGAGTCAGGAGGGTGGTAAGTTAGTTTTATGGGCCGAGCTTATTGCTATCATTCAAGCATAAATCCATACCATAATCCGAGCTGATACTGTGAATTTCACACTAACTTGACACTTGCTTACTTGACACTGCTAGCTTAACAGACGTCAGAAAAAGCCACCAACACTTTGGTCGACCCTCGACCTGGGGATTGAAGGATATCTAGTGTAATAGTCGTGCTCTCTCTCTACTCTGAACCAATGAGGCAGTTAAGGATAGTAGGTAGGAATTATGTCATGATAAATAAATAATGGAGGAAGACACATTATCTCTCTTAAAATTTTGCCCAATAATGCGTGCACACGTCGAGTTCAGAAGCACAAAACAACAAATACTATAAAGCCATTATCAATTCACAGTCTGTGGTTTATGACAAAAGGTTCGACCATGTAGCCGCTTTTGCTCTCTGCACCCGAACCGTCACAACAAAAGCCCTTTCTATACTAACCTGGAAAAGTTTATCGAGCCCCGTCACAGGGCAACAAAACAATAAGCCCTCGAGTTTGGGCACGTTATCTTCAATAATGTACAATAGTTTGGTATAAAATAAATAATAATTCCCATATTTTTACTGTCCAAATAAAATAATTTATCGGATACGTATGATAATAAACATTTAATTGAATGGATATTGATGTAGCGTAGTTAAGTGATTCTTTTGATAGTCAACATAAACTACACATGTATGCCTTGTACTGATGTGTATAACCACAGTTCACAGGCATGTTTTTAAGTCCCGTTGAGAGAAAATACTTACTGTAGCTAATTTGATGGTGACTTGATTCTTAAGATTTAAGAATCACTTTAATCAGAAAAATCAGATACCAATTAAACTATATTGTACCACTGTATGTTACCATTTATTAAACACATTTTATGACATGGGACTCCGATACAAGCGTGTTCCTTTCATTTAATTTTAACATCTGCTACACGTACGTCTATAAAATAATGTAATGATATAAACTTTAGAGCTTCTTTTGTAGTGATCAAGCGCTACCTACATTAAATTTTGGAAGCGAGCACGTTCAAAGTGTCCTCGATATTTTCAATCAAAGTGTCTTTGATGTTATTGTCATAGAACAGGCTACATCCCAAATGCGGTGGAACAAATGTTCGACGCTGGTACACCGACAGGAACCTGTTTTGAAGTTAAATTACCAAAGTTTGACAAGCGGTCCGACTCACTAAACTACGCTAGCAATAATTCTGCACAGCGTGGTTGGAAGACAATCACCCTCGAGGTACTTATCTACTATTAGTGCAGCCAGGACTGCATTTTGATATAAAAATATTTTTATTGTCAATAATTTTTTATCGTAACTTCCAGCCGTCGAATTGAAAGTTGGAATCATTTTATTTCAAAAGTTTAACGTGACCAACGACGTACAGCGCCTGCTGGAAGCACAGGTGCTCGCCCGAGGCTGGGGCCGCCACGTCTAATGAAATACGTCTCCCAAGACACCGTTCCACGTTTCCCCTCAAATTGATACCGCAGATTATCTCATTCCAATGATTTCGCCGTGGCTTTATACTTTTCATTAAATTGAACAGACGTTCTCCACAAATCGCCTTAAGAGTTACGCTCTTTGAAGGTTTTCATGTTCGGATCGCGCACCTTGAGCGATTACATGGTGTCACGACGCGAATGTGTTAGATGCGCGTCGCCGAGGCGCGGGCGCTTGAACGGGCCGACCCACATGATATTAATTCCGAGCCGAGCTCTGGGCCACCGACAGGCTTATAAGATTAGAATAATTTTCTCATTCCGAGGACTCCCCGCGAGCGCAACCAGCCGTTTAATTAAAACTAACAGTTGTCTCACACAGTCTTATCCGGCAATTTGCGAGGTATTACAGGCCGAACTTCGTCCACAAATTATCTTGACTCCATTTAACAAAGCGGTTATGTTAATACAATCTCGCCGGATTTAGAAGAATGTTTTTGTTATAAGACGCGTGCACCGAATTACGACATTAAGGTAAAATATGATATTTAATTTGAGATTCTTAATAATACAGCAGCAACAGCTTCGTGTTGCGGCTACACAACGTGTTGGAGATGTGATCATTAAACCGGGGCCCAAATGAGCTTTTTATAGGCGCCATAACACTTATAGACGTTGGGACCAACTATTGAATTAGTAATATCGTTTAATACACTCACTTTACTGTTGTAGAGATGGCGTCTCTAAAGTTGACGCTTCTATAAAATATGAAATGCGTTCTAAGATATAAAATTATAAACTGTAACGTGACAGTTTCGCGAACTAGATACGTTTTAAATTCTTTACGAAGTTGTTACGAGCGCGATATCCGTGCGATAAAATGAGAGCAAGATAGGAATATTACAATAACATATTTATAGGCATACATAAGTGCATATCGCATTCGTTGGAATAAAATAAACTGCCTCTATATGTCCGAATAAAATCCGGTTGTCTTCATGCATATAAAATTTAGTCGCACCCGCCGTGAAATATTATGTGACACGACTGTTGGGGAATGAATCTGGAGGCTGACGCGGAGTCAGTTAGCTCCCCCGCATCGGCTGGTACCCTTTATCTTCACTATGAAATAAAGGAAAAAGCACCACTCTCTCTGTAATATCTTATGCGTATGAGTGCTTATGAAATATGAATTCTATCTCGCAAAACATATTATTTCGTTATTACTGAATATATTGCTACACGTTTCAGAGTTATATGGGATAATACGCTTTTCTTTATAAGCAAAAATAAATATCGTTGAGCGCATCGCGTAAAGCATTGTGACTGGGCCCGCTGTTAAAATGTAAATTTCTCTGATACCGATAGGAAGAGCTGACGGGGACTTATTTCATTTTATAATAAACTGATGTGTCTACGAGGTATCATAAAACGATTCTATTTGTCATTGTAAATGGTAAAGTGAAATTAACAGATAAATAAGTATTCTTTATTATATACCTGTTATTAATTTCGTAATATATTGACGGCCCGTTCCGTCTTTGCAATCGAATTCGCGGTTTCCTATACTTTTTCTAAAAAAAATTGCCAATTTAAGGCCTTATAACATCAGCTATCTGTTAGTCCAGCCCACCGTGTCGGAGATTAGCCGAAACAAACAAGCAGAAAAATACACAGACAAATAGCACTTATATTATATTAAGTATATACATATATAGAGCCTAAAATATTCTAAGTTAGACCTCTACCAATATATCGATGAAAACTGCACTCAATTCCATGCAGCAGTTTTTGCGTGATGCGAGTACAAACATACTGACAGACAGACAAAAAATTATGTTGCTCTAAATATATTAGTTTTATTCTATACCTATCTATTATGGCCGATGTCTGTAACATCGGCCTGTTACAATTTTATTATAGTAGGTACTGGTACTACATTATTATGTACTTATAAATACCAATGCAAAGTAGAATTTCAAATAATGCAATGGCACAATGGGTGGTTTAATATTATGTTATAGTAGTTTTCATTTCCAATGCTGCCACCTCAGTATCTAGGCACTACTTAATATGGAAATATTGTGTTATTTACAGAGTCGTTCAAACAATAATGATAATGTCGAGATAGTACAGTACGTGGCAGACAAAAGTTGTAGTAGGTCATATTTTATGGCCACTGGAGACTTGTTTTACGATTCCCATTACTGACATAATCCTGATTGCGTTTTGCCTCCCCTAAAATGAACTACTGAACTAAAGGATAATTTTGAAAGTTCATTTATTAATTACGACCGCAGTAAACACGAGGCTAATAAAAGGGCAGCATATTGTAAACTGTGTAAAGATTTAGCTTTGGGGTGTTCCTTGTCGGTTCCCGGCAACCGGCCCGTGACGGCGACGTCGAGACGCCAACGCATTGCACACTGTGTTGTGTTTCGAACACAGGAAAAAATAAAAATAATATACTTAGTTTTATTGCGATTCCCATTATGTTTGGTTACAAATATTGAGCAACTGGAGAGTTATAAATATAGAGACGACATAACATTGCAATTATTTACTTCATTTGATTAATTATATGCTGTTTAAAATTAGAAGAGCATGGAAGGGCTGTCTGAATTTTTGTTGGTTTTATAATACTATACCTAAGATTAACAATTAATTAATTACAGATTTATATTTCGAGGTCATGGTTGCCAAATAGTCTTACTACAATTTCACAAACACATATTTATTTTCTAATTGATCAATTGTAACCATTAGAATTTTTTAAAACAAATTAATATATTAACAGACAATGTTGTTGCTAGTAAAAAAACATTTGGAGCACAGTGCTGATCCCCAGCAATCTGTCCCGAACAATAAGTCTCTCTCGAACAAAAGCCGGCCATTTGAACAAGTCGGAAAGTTTTGTAAGTTTAGCTCTTTCTCCGCGGGATCTTGGCAACGTCCTGCCGCTCACAATGGGAGGAATAATCGTTAGGGCCAGTCATAAGAAAAGGCATTACAAAAACAACGACGCACTTTAACCCGTGTTACTCAACATTTTGTCAGTGCCAACTACTTTATTTCGACACTTTGTAGCGGTAAGAAATTTTTAAGATAATTTCTTAATTTCTTCACTGGTGTAGGTACTTATGTTTCGTATTTATATTGTTGTTATCTTACGTGTTACTGAAGATACAACATAGCACGTTCTTTGATCGATCAAATTTTTTTCAATTTAAAATGAACACATTGCACTTTCTGAATAACCACAAAATAAAAATAACACCAAAATATATTCTGAAGAGAAATTGCGTATTTTTGTAGCACTGACAGACATAATATATATTTTATGAAATCCCTGACGTCTCGTCGTGCTGAAATATCTAAGTAATTGCTAGCTCTAAATGATGAAAACATGAATTACTTACCTATAACTCCTTTGAAATATTATATTTATTTATTTAGTTTTAGGTACCTAATTCCATTTAATATATCGAGACAATTGCTCTACATACCTTTGTCTAACCCACTGTCATAACGTAACAATTTATAGCCGCCATTGCTTCACAATATTTATCGTCAGTCCGTAATACTGTCGATTTTCTCCATATTCATCGATACAACTTTAATATCCCAATTTACCTCAGTTTCGCAGACAAGAGTACGGTATCTATTGAATACGGCCTCGGATATAAAAGGCTTCAGAGTGATGGTAAGGCGACATAACGAAGGAACGCGATCCGCCGTGCGCCGTCACTTCCGGCGTCCGTCACGTGGGAACGACTTCCGGCGAGGCGCCAGAACTCGCCTCCACTTACAATCACTTAGCTCTCGAACAACACCCGATCTTTTGCAAACAGACTGGAAACTTAAGCTTACGATCACTACCTAATATTCATTTATTCATTTTTATTTTTAAGTCTACATACCCTTTGTAGTAGATACAGGTATATTTTTGATAATAATTATAATTTTATTAAGGTATGCGTGATATTTTTTATACAAATGTGTATTGGATACGTTTTTCTGATAAATGGCTTGATTAGAACTCAATAAACGGTGTCCGTTCAATATCCACTCAATAACAATTCGAAAAATGATTAAAGCGAACAAATTCAAAACCTAACAACATAAATCAGCGTCCATTTTGAAGATTTCAGTTATTTTCATACATCGGTTTAATTTCCGTTTCGGCATTGTTTTCAGAGGGAAATTCGATTGGAACAAGAGACGGGCGTTGATATGAACCCGTGTAATTTCCTCTCATATTCAATTTAATTCTTTGAGGGATGCATGTCAGGAGACCCTTACTTTAGAGAAAATTGTTTTCCGAACAGAAACGTTTTTTAAGCTTTTTATAAAACATATTAGTAGGTATATTATAAGTAGAATTACGATTCGTGATAATAGGGCATATAAAAAATATAGCAAAAATGAAATATCCAGAAGATAAGAATACGCGCCGATCAGAAAAATAAACAAATCTTTTATTTCCCCGTAAAGTTTGTTTTGCATTCTGAGGTAAACAAAACATGTAGGTACTACGAGTAGTACCTAACTATAAAGGGATGCTTGATGAAATAAGTACTTCTTCCAGTAGTCTATGAATATGAGAAAAAAAAATTGTATCTACATAGGGGAGAGACAGGCATGTAAGCGATTTAAGATGTACACAAGTTGATCTCGTTTTTCCCAAGAAAATAGAATTTTCATACATGCATACTAGACTTGGTGTACGTTGTCTGCCAATCTATTTATTGAGTGTGTAGTTTTTTTTGTTGTATAGTAGATACTGGACTTCTAACGAGCAGTTAGGTTGCCCAGTTACGCGTGCGTATTAATTGTATCAAATATTTACTTAGTACAAGTGTAGGGCATTGTAAGTGATGTCTATATCGGTGCGTGCGCGCTCACGGGCGGCCAGCACGCGACATCGCCTGCCCCACTATCGACTTACACTCTGTTAAATCTGGCCCAATATTTGTACAACCTATTCATTACCATCGCGTTTTATTTTATTGTTTCTTCTTGTAACGACGCCCTTTCATTTTCGTGTACCTACGTTAAAATTTGTTCAATGAAAATTTATGGCCAATTACCTACGTACCTACACGTATGAATTTAATTTTGTGCTAGAATTTTTGCTTGTTAGTCATGTTTAGGTGAGTAGTTAATGTTTGAATTTATTGTGCTACGGAATTATTTTATTCGTTTATTAAATTATGTTTTAATTAACTAGATACACACGAGTAAAACTCATTGGAACATGTCTAGGATATATGGCAATATGGAATGCTCATCTTTTGTTCGCTAATTAGTTATTTAAAAGTGTGCTTTCTCGTCGAAATTTTCCATATTTTCCATATTGGAATTGGATTGTTTGAAAAACCATAGCCGATCGACATAATTAACCAGACATTCACAATGATCAAAGTGCATACACGCGTGATAGAAAAGGTTAAAATAAAATTATGGAAATCATATATTTACAATACGCTGTGTGTAAATAATTTGCTCAAAAAAATAAAAAAAGTTGTATGTTCCGAAACAGATCACACTTTGCACTTTGTTCATGTCATGTGGTGTTATTTTCATGCTATAGATATATATACGCTCACATGATGGTATAGGTAGGCTATTTATTAGTCAAACCAAAAAAACTCAATTTAAACTTATAGAGAAAACTAACTAAAACAAAGCCAAGTATAACTAAGCGTCAACATTTTTAATTTTAATTTCCTCAAAGCAATTATGAACGCTGCCTAATAAAGAGTCAATAAGTTTTGTTAGAAACCCGTTCAGTATAAAAATAACACGGACAATAAAGCCAATCCGACGCTATCAACTTAATTTGTAGAATGTCGTCTACATTTTTTCCAATTAGTCGCAACTGGCAGTCTTACGGAGGTATGGTAAGGATAAAAGTTAAGCCGAGCGTCGAGACACGGAGCACAAGGCCCGATGCCGGAAACCTGTCAATAGTGAGAGGCAGTGAAAGAAAATCTAATTTGGATTTGAGGGATTACACCCAGACTTGTTTCGGCCTAGTAGTTGCCCTCGAGCCGTACCGTCTTCGCTTCAAATTGAATAAGAAACGCGAAGGCTTCGTCGACACGGCCATTTGATTTCACAAAATCCCGCACTCCCATTCTCCAGTAAATTATTTTGTTTCAAATACGTTTCCCGTTTTAATGAATCCTACGATTTTGTAGACGATAAATTTAAGACTGTAGATAGGTACCTATTTCTAAATTATATATTTGGTGTATTCGTTTTTTTTGTACAAAAGATTGCAGATATTGTAATAAGAAAAACATTAATAAAGTGATTGTTAAGCGAGTGATAAATTACGTAAACCCAATTATCGGTTGCGAAAATGCCGTGAAAAATCTTAATTCCAACGTCGAACGCCTACGTTCATTCGATTAAAATGTCAGTTTCATACATAAAAATTCATTGAACGCACGTTCTAACATATCGGTGTGGCACACGATCGGTAATTAACGAGATGACTCGGTGGAATCAAAATACACGAGTCACACATCACACATTGTCCCCTTTGACCCTGAGCTAAACGATGACCACCAAAACACGATGCTACTGTCACCAGGACAAAATTAATGAAAAAAAAATTAAATATACGAGCGACACGTGCGCAGCTTCGCCTGCGTTTCCCTGTGGACCAACGGCAGCGCCACCTACCGGGACCAGGAACCCGATGAAATATACAAACATATTTCAACCAAATCGGTCCAGCCGCTTAGGAGGAGTTAGGTGACAAACACACGTACAGAAGAATTAAATTATTTTGTGAAAAACTTTTTACGGTATGCGCCTTTGATTGGCTCTAGCATTTTTAATAATAATAATAATAATTTATTGGCACGAAATAAGGTACAGGGTTGTATACATTGCCTTACATGACTATTAGTACAGATTTTTTGTTTGGTATGGATACAATTACTATAGAATAATGGCTCCCGCACTATTTTTAGCAAACACATGTACGTAAATATCTAGGATTGTTATTAGCCTTCAAAAGTTTTGCAGTGGGAGGTAGCTCAAAGATGAGTAAGATTCGCATGGCTTCCAACTCTGAACGCAGTTAGGTTCATATTTTATATTGGCAGTAGAACAAGCTCTTTTATTTCTGTCTGGTAGCTGACATGTGGCTTTTTCAATCGTTCGCTTGTTACAATATTTCTACATAAAACATGCAAATGTTTTTAATCTTATATTTAACAAAATCCACGACTATGATTCAGTACACGTATTTGTAGGAAATTGTTCACCTGCAATTTAAAGGTTTGGTATTTAAAAGGCATTCAAATTTCAAATCATGGCAGGATATTTGAATGCCTTCACGTGTTTAGAAAGTCTCGGAAAAATAAATGTTTAAATTCATAAAAAAATCAACTCATGACTAATTCATTTTGGGAAAACAATACAACAAAATTTACCAACCGAAAAAAACAGGAAAGAAAAATACAGGATATGAAAATATTCCAATGAAATAATTCATCGGCGAAATAGACATGTTTGTGTGTAGGTGGAAGGGAAAAGTCGCGTTTCATCACCTAACAATTCTTTGTGAAAGCATATTGTGAGCAAGCTGACGAGGGGAGCAAAGATTGAATTAAGTTATCGAAGAGAACCGCCCGGCTCACGTTATTTATTAGAGAAAGAAAACGTAACTAGCGCCGTTATCTGCTAACTATTAATTTCGGCAATAATTAAAGCTGACCGACTCATTTATATCTGCCTGGCTGGATCCGCGGTAGAATACAATTCTTTTTGTTACGTGGAATGAAAGTTTTGTATTAAGATTTTTTATTTCAACTTCTTTGTCATTTTCCGTTTAATTTAAGGCCGGGTGTTTTTTAATTGAGGTTTTATATTTTTCACGTGTAAGACTTTCCTTGTGATACTAGAGTTAAAATTCAAGCTTATGATACTTATTTGATACGATCACTGTTTTCCACAGACTATGTTTCACTTAAGTATTTGAAGGATTTACTGTTCTCACTATTAGTTTCTAACTTTAGATATATTTAAAGTTTTTATGTTAATGTAATATCATGATGTTTTGGATGTGATGTGTAATTTAATATTCTTGCTCCTATAAGCCTCTAAATTATAAAAAATGGACGTAATTTAGCAAGGTTAAAAACTCAGGCAATTCTAAATTGTAACTTAGTAGGTAAAAAGATACATCAAAATAAAAACGTCTTCAAATCTGCCCCAATTATCTCTAATGGAAAGTTAATGGGATCGGTAATTTGCAAAATGTCGTCCTGTGTAAATATCATATACCTACACGACATTTTTGATATTTTATCGTTCGACGTAAATTTGCCACCCTCGCCAGGTAGGTAGACAATCGATCATATTCGAGCCTCATTAGCCCGACTGATAAAATATTCGGAGGCTATTACAAAATCGAAGCCTGAATCTAGATAAGGGCTTACGCGAACGAATTTCAGATGTTTTCAAAACTGGTTTAATAAAATTTTCTTCGACTTAGCTAAAATTGAATTTATACGACTTAGTTAGAATTGAGTTTTTTGGAATATTATAAATTTTCTTTCATAATTTGATAGCTTTCGATATTTCCATGGACTGTTTACCAAACTTATTATATTAGTATCATAATTTTATAACCATCTTCAAACAATTTACTATCCTACTGCTGCTCTGGTCTTCTCCCAGAATTATATCAGTAATTTATGCATTAGCATCTACACAAGCAAATTAGGTATAGTACAGTTCGCGCCAAACTTATTGTCCGGGTTGAAGTTGGGGCTAGCTAACTTTAACCCGGCCGCAAAAATCGGAGAAAGAAAAATAGTGGATTAGAATAATTTATAACGACAGATTACGACTTGAGTTTTCGTTTTTATTTATTATAATCTAATATTTTTCTTTCTCCGATTTTTGCGGCCGGGTTAAAGTTAGCTAACGCCAACTTCAACCCGGACAATAAGTTTGGCGCGAACTGTATGTTTGTAAGGTACACGGTACTCGCAAGGCAATCCATCGAGTAAGCACACGTGCATATAAATCCGCATTAGTGACTCAATGGCGGAATAAAAAGAGGAACCAAAATTAGGAACAGTAGAGTCATTGACGCTGCACCATTTAACATCTTATCCCGTGTAATACATCTGGTGCACATGTTCGCTTCCCGGCGACTACGGAGATAGATAACTTCCCGATGATTTAGTTTTATTGTTATCCGCCATCGGAATGTGTCTTGGTGCCCCGGCCCCGCCGTGCGTAGCTCCGCAATTATTGCCAACCAGATTCCAGCTTTATTTTATCCCTAGCTCCGTGGCTCAACTTGAAACAAATGTTTTCCCTAAAAAACCTGTTTTTAGTAAAATAAATTCGTTTGTTTTACAGAAATAACTAGCCTGACAAAGTCTGTTTTCATAACGATTCATTTTAGTTCTAATATAAAGCTCATTCTCTACCTAAGGAAAAAAAGTAAAACACGAAATCGAGTGGCCGTATCAGCATTCCAGTTTGCGGCGACAGGTCGACGGAGGATCAACGGTTCGTCTTTGTCACGTCCGACAATTTTCACAACATAGGACCAGCTAGCGTTTCGGAAAGATTTTATTGGCTCGTTCGGTCACGTCTCGCGCAAAGATCGTCCCCGGATGGAGTGGTGGCAGTTTCGCGCGATATGGGTTAACAGCCCCGATTCATCGACGAAGAAGATCGTTTTATGATTTCGGCGGAACAATTTTTATGACGGTCCCGATACAGCACCCGTTTTCATAAGAAAATTCTTAAACGGTGTTTACGAAACGTTCACATTTTAATAGTCAATACGCTGTAGTGAGCTCAAATATTATTAAAACAGATATTGCAGCAGAGATAAAAGGATAGCTGACAAAATAGCACAGTCGCTCACGAAACGACTGCAATGCACAAAGCATCTAATTTAAAGGTTCTCTTCGTCTGTTTAACCCGGTGAGACGGCGACTAGCAGTCGGGTTTATACTACCCTTAATAATAGGGGTGGCGTCTATGAAATTACTATTCAAAGGAGTTGGCCAGCGCGGAGGGCACATTACAATGCGAGGTAAACCGCTTGTACTCACGTGAAGGTTGTGCCATGGCCCTTTATCATACCTCGTCATGGATGAGTGCCAGGGACATCGTTAAACTATACATATATCAAACGTCACCTTTACGAGTAAATACATTTCATACAGCATTACCTTAATTTGGTGTTTTACATATAGTACTTACGATACTAATATTGAGACAAGATGTTATTTTAGAAGTCTAATATTAATATAACAATGTCACCTACTCTTGAATAATCTCGATGCATATCGCAGCGAATGGAGGGTGCATGACAATAAAACTAAATCACTGAAGGCTCTGTCTATTGTGCCCGAGCGGCGCCGGCGGAAAGCAAGCGTATGTGGGGGACAACTTGTTTCTCCCCGGATATAAAATAAACTAGGTGTATTATGGTACGTATAGCCAGGTCATTGGTAAGCAGAACTCGCGTTGAACAATTCAATCACAAAGTTTTCACATTTGTTGTGATTCGCTCGTTCGTGACAAACAACTCTAAGGTTACCTACCTGAAATCGGGTTTATCCAAAAAACAAATTTTATTATTAATCGTTATGGGCTGCTGTATAGTATTTATAGGTACAGTACCTTTCATCGCATTAGTATAAATAAAAATAAATTAATATTAATCTTTTCTTGCACGCCTCGCTCCTGTGCGACGATAGTTTTTACAAAATGGATTAAATAAATAAGTATTTTGTATGATGATAGTTAATATTGACCATTGGAACGCTTTGAATGGGTTTCAATAAATATAGGTAGGTACATAAGTATTATCATCTCTAGTGTCATTCTCTAATATGAATCAATTTTTGATATCAGTATGAAAGATACGTAAAACCCAATAGCATTTATTCAGACTGATTTTTATTATTGTTTATATACGAAAACAACTAAACATAATAAAAATCTATCCTTATAAAAGTAGAATATTTTTTAGAGTTTCCGCCGTTTGTGACCGGAATATCGAAACAATCAATGGAGTTTGTCGCGGACCGGACTAAATTGAATCGTCGTAGGGACAGCGCCGGAAACCGGACGCGCTCCTCGAAGCCTCTCTATCTTAAACATTAACCGACTGCCGACCGTCCACGACGCCTTGTTTTCGGAACATAATAATGTATTTTTTCAACCCATGTGGTTTTAGTAATTTTGTAAGGAAATCATATAATTTTAATGGTTTGTAAGAAGGAAGGAACTTCTGTGTTTAGAATTCTAAATGTTATGGTTTCAAAATTATCTTAATCCACACAATATATTTTTATCCACAACCTCTTGAGGAAAAGTTCTGGGATTACCAAGACTTCTTTTTTTACTGAAAACATGTGTACAATATGCACCGAAAATTAATTCACCCGTTTTGATAATGCAATTGAATTTAAAAACAAAAATACTTACAATCATTCACTACGACATTACTTAGTAGATTTATACCTACATCAAATGATATTTTTACCATCACAGAATAATGATACGTTTCGGGCACATTACAACCCTAAGCTATCGTTTATCGTTATCCCCGAGGGTGTCAAATTCCCTAACATATCATAGCATACTATCCCCGATTCATTGGCGGCCAATCGACACAAAGGAAGTTACGAAGCATAAATCATGCAAGTAATTCTGTTACTGCGCCAGAAAAACACCAATAACTGTAATAAAATTGCTTAATGTCATTTAGTCGAGTTGAGTTGAGTTAGAATAGTTGGAAAGTTCGGCAACAGGTGAAGTTTGCGAGTTAAGACAGTTGAGTTCGCGTTTGCTTTTCTCTTTTCCGACACGTTGAGATACTCTCGCAGTCTTGCTTCAAACGCTTGTGAATCGACGTAGGAATTTCCAGCTTAAACTACCTAAAATATATTTATAAATCAACTTCAGTTTGGTGTAGTAGTTTTCCTACGTATAATAGATAGAAACAAACTACATAAATGTTACACGATTCTCTGTTTGTACCGACTGACTGGTAGAGAATGCCATATGGCTATGGCATTAAGTCCGCCTTATGTACCATTTTTGTGCATAGAAGTTTAAATAAATAAATAAATACATAGGTACATTTATTAATCATTATAATATAAAGATATAGTAATCTTATGTGTTCATTTGTGCCTAATTTCGTTGTCCTCATCCTTATAGCCCGAAAGAGCTTTTCACTAATGGTGTCCACAATTTTAGTGTAAGTAGCAAAAAATTGAGAGGTGCGATTTGTAAACTTTATGTACCTAAAATGACAAAAAGTACTCATGTCGAGTATCGAGTATGGTTATCGTTCCATTGTTTACACGACGGTTCACATTAATAGGCACGTAGCAATCACAGCGATATCTAAATGTGAACAGAAATGGTCGCTAAGTTTCCCCTGGGTATAGTTTCCTGTGACCTCTGCGAACCAGGTAAGGCAGCTCATTAAATTTGGTTGAGCGTGTAAATGCCGCTATGATAACACCACTGTGTAATTAGGTTTTCACAAAATGGTCCTTAATTAGTTTTATATTTGGGTACGAGAGTGCGGATTACTGACGCGATTTGAGACTAACTCTACATTATCGATCCGTATACAAACAAAACACAAATTAGTATTCGAAATGTCGTGCGGGAACAGAAATTAACAAAAACTAAAAGGGGTTAATTTGGGTAGAATACTTTAGAATAGCTAGGATACCTAATAAAAGGTCACTTAACTACAAAATATATTAAACACTACATAATGATTGGTCACATAGTAAAAACAAACATTATTAAAATAAACAAAACTCGAACATTACAAAATATCAATTAGTTCAGGCGATAATACAATTAAGTTATTGAAATAAAGCATTTAATGAGCGTTTAGGTACATTAATTACTATTGTCACATAATTCGATGTTATTCTACATTATACATTAAAATGAAGCCCTATTCAGTACTGGATGGTGGTAAGATGTACCTACCTATACTTAGCATTATTAATTGACAGTGACGAAGGTGCACCAAAAAGAGCCAATAACGCTTTGTTTTTTCGCGCCAAAAAAGAATCAAAGCTAAGAGGCTGTCTGAGGATTTCTTATAAGGGGCAACCGGTTTTTCCTCAACGTTCAGTGGTAAATACCAGTAACACGTTATTAAAAGCTTCAGGCTTTATTGCCAGCTCACAGATAAGATACAGAAGCAATTACATTTTAATCTCGTATTGTATTCTGAAGGTTTCTTTGGTGAGTCTGTAATTTATGCGTACCTACCGCTTTCTAATTTAAGGCGTTACTATAAACAAGTTACGAGCGCCATCAAGGGTTACGACGTGGCTTCGCCTTAATGACACAGCACCCGAAAATAAAGTCACTTTATCGCACTCGCATGACTTTATGTCGGTTTCTATCATTTATTTCAAAATTTTATATTCATTTCATTTTCTCGCGTAGGACTGTCAAAGGACTGTCGTATAAACTTGCTGTAACCTAATTTGAATGAGTTACGCATCTGTATTATATTTTAAGCTACTACCCTTTGTTGATTTTGCGTGTCGATTTTTACATACCCACACAAATACCCACACAGTAATAGAAAAATAAATAACCTAATTGTCTTTATTACTTACAATAATTACTTCGATTCATAAAAATTGGTCACCGTTTCTCTCACAAACAATCATAAATTAAACCAAAAGACCATCAAACCTTACAATTCTTTATAATTAATCTAACGAAAATATATTTGACCATTATGGCCTAATAAAATGTCAAGTAATTAGTGGTGTTCCATGATTTAATTGTCGCGTCTCGGCGCGGCCGGCTACATAAGTCGTCCTGGCCGGATTTATGGCCTCAATTATACGCGGTCTGGCCGCCGCACACCTGGAAGCGGCCGCGTCTTTTGCACTTAACCGGATTATGCTCGACTGGCATACATTATATCTTCGAGCTATCTCAGTCATGGAACAGGAAATGGAACGGTGTTTTCGAAATTAAGTTTTTAATTTTGTTGAAATTTAATTCCTTTAAAATGTTCTAAGTATTAGTTTTAATTGGGTTACTTTTGAAGTTGGGAACAGTGATTGAATGGTATAATAACATATAGCAATGAGAATGTAGACATCAGCTTATAATTTTGTTGTAAACGTAAACAGTAGTACCCAATTGCTACTGAACTATAACACAGTAATTTGACTTGTTGATATCTAGAGCAGGTCCCTGAAGTCCCTTGTCCAAACACTCTTTATATTCGGTAGTGAATCGGGACACTGGTCAGGTGTGACCCACTTAGAGAGGTGTTAGATCATTTTGACGTGCCTTTATAGCTTGATTTAATTGTCGTCTCCGCGGGGAGTAGAGGCAATAAGTCGTGATTTGCCCACTCCCCCGGGATTTATTACTTCAATTACCTATAGACGGCATTCGCAGGTGTAGCGATAACTATTTGGTATGTCTTATGTGTGTAGCGCAGCATCTGTAGCACTTAGTACGCGCGTCGTGCGGATAACGATGTTTACTAGATGGAATGCATAATTTTAGTTGATTGTATTCATTATATGTGTAGGTACACTGTTTACTTGCCGTTATGTCAGAGAAGCAGTTGATGTATCTAGGTACTAAGGCTAACATTCAGAGACGATGCTCAGCGTAAAGTAAGGCTTCCGTATGTCAAATTTGTATTACAATTTGACATACGGAAGCGTAAGTTCATGCTGAGTCTCTTCTCTGAATCTCAGCCTAAGATCTTTTACTGAGCTGCAATACTTTGAAGATACTTAGCAGAATTGCTACAATATTCAATAATGACATTTACCAGGTGAAATAGAGGACTACTGGTCATTTTTTTTAATTTTCATGGTAATATTTTAAGTTTTAGGGCCTGGACGCCATTATTATATTTATTCATACTTGTACTTCGTATGTATTGTTTCCCACACGCAAGCTTCTTGTTTCCCGTGTTCTTGTAACTACTGAAAAATGTATAGTTTTCCGTTTCGAAATTAACCTGAAAAAAGCCTTAGAACGATTTGTGAGTGTTAGTTAGGGCCTGTTTAATCAGCCCTTAGTAAGTTCTTGTTAAATGATTTAGCAGATCAAATCAAGTCAAGTAAATTTCAGTGCAACGAAAAAAAACCCTCCATTGTGATTCATCACAAGTTTATGGGGAAAATAGCTGAATTATTTCAATGTCGTAAGAATGCAAACAATAAGCTCTTTGTGAATCTTGAGCGTTGCTAGTGGATGTTCGGTGCCAACACATAATCTGTTATGGTGACATTATCGGGATCCCCTGCCAACAGCGGATCCGGCCAAAATCTTAAAGCACTCTGCTTTCAAGAGTGCCTACATCTACACTACGCTTTTAACTTATTTTTGCTCGGATTTTCTTAAGGAAGCGTTATGACTTTGATTCGTCTTATTGTACTATACAGTTCCGACGACTGTTAGTTTAGTTGGAACTCTACTGTATCAGTCACGGTTAGGAACACTAGACTAACGAGGCCGTAAAATTGATTACTCTAATCATAATTAAGGCGCTCTAGGCCTTAGTACGACTGTCAGATACTTTTAAAACAATTGTGAAGGCCCCCGCAAGCATACAGTGATTACTCATCGCCATCTTTTTCTTTTCTTATTAAGGAAGTGATGTCATCAATTATCTACTACCTAATCCACAAACTGTAACAGAGATTTTTCCTACCGTTCAGCTAAGGGACCTCATACAAGTTAGTGAGTAACATATGTTTGTGAAAGTATGTTATATCGCAAAGGCGGGTTATAACGTAATATTATTTCCCCGGAGTGACATTACGGGCAGGCTAATGAAGATGTGTGGGTGAGGTGGCGCAGGTCGCAGTGTCGATGCTGGCCAAACTTTGTCCTAATAGAAAATTAACATTTAACAACACTGGTAAGCTCATTTGCGGCAGGTTTTGAGTGCGGCGGCTTGTAATGAAATTGTCCCTGCATATTTCATGGCACCTAATTTTACAAAAAGGGAATTTTCGTTGTTTGCTCGCAGACAGATAAAATGTTTTATTTATGATAATTCACGTTACTTTATAATGGTCTGGCGTCAACAAGTTGACAGCGTAACATTTTTTGTTGGTCTTTCAAGATTCTATTGCAAAATGAATAAGAAATAATACACTTAAGTTAGTTAGTACAGTATCATTGCTGTTTCACAAACAAAAATAATAATCATTGTCTAAGTCACTAAATAATCATGGTTATAAGGTAGGTGAGTACCATAATTTACTTAAATAATATTTATGGTATAATTAAATGTTTTACCAATCCAATTAAAAGACATTATTAAATATAAAATCGGCTCGTGTCAAAGTTAGTTAAGTTGATAAGGTACGTTGTTGTGAAATACGGCGGTGGGCGGGACGGTACGCCCAGCCGGGCCGCGCGTGATCCTGACAGTTTTGACTTACTGAACAAGTCCGGGACGCCGCCCGGACGCTCGCCGGACGTAACGAGTACATCGACACACTTTCTACCTCGCCCGATCTGACGCTAAGGAATACATACAACAATATTAAATCAGGGCGGTATCATAATTATATACCACTGCAGGATTTGCTCGGTTGCCAGCCTAACTTAAGATAAATTCTTATAGAAATCCTAAGGCTATCCTAATCCTAAAACTATATTAATTATGCACTGGAGGTGACTGTACTGTACATTATTGTGTTGTTGGTGTGCAATAAAGCGTATATAAATAAATAAATAATTTTATTATGCACCTCCCTATGCAGGTACGTGGTAGGTACATAGCACCTTCTTATTACTATTGTAATGGGGTATAAAGCCCCCATACAAAAGAAAATGTCAAAAACTCCCAAAGCGAAACTTTAAACAATGACAATATAAATCATGACGCTAACTTGGCGTACTAGACTAAAAATTGTTCCCATTTATTCATAAGAGAATATGAGAACCATATATATTTCTAGCTCAGTAATAACTTGTCGTGCGAATTACCTTTGTGATTTTTTTTATTAAAGCACGCACTCGAGTGGCGCCCTATAAATCTGTTGTTGGCTCTCCCACTTTACTGCTGTATGTACCTATCAATTGGCGAGAAATATTTAGGGGTTTCGCGTTTTATGTTGTCTTTTATTGGGAGCAGGGCTTCCTGGAAAATCGTTCCGGGAAAATCACGCGTCGAGATTTTTGGCGCTCCGACTTAGCGGGGATTATGGCGTGGTTACGTCGTATCTACATGGAATTAGAAATTGCTTGTTGTTTTTGTCAATGTATCTTAGGACCAGTGATTTGACGATGTAGTGATTGGTTGAACTTAAGATCAAATTACATTTTGTCGTACCGACAATATCAAATCACATGATTTGGACAAAAATATAACTATAATAAAGTAATTTTAACCAAATCCCTTGCTCCCAAAGTCCCAATCTAAGCCTGCTTGTATCTTGTGGCTCTGGCTGTGGCGTCATATTTCGTAGTTCACAAACTTTTCTTAAATCAGTCCTAAGAAAAATAATGACGTATAGGTGGCATTTTCCTCCATTCCAGTGCTATCCAGCGGAGCGAGTGAAAAGGTTAATTTAAAAAGTTAATTTCTTCGTCTGGCTGCGTTCTTCAATTCACGTGATGTCCTATAAAGTTAAAAGCAGCTCTACCACCGGCACCGGTCGGTGTAGAATATTAATGCGGTTTTTCTAAGAAGTAGTGGCTTGCCCTTGGGGGGCATTGTTGTCATCTTTCTGCTGTCTCGTCTTGGACAGGCTCCATTAGTTACAAATTCTCAGGATATAAATATTCGCACCCGGCAAGGCACTGGGTAGATACAAACATCCATCTGTTTAATGAAATTATAAAAATTGCAGCTACTTGACTCACTGAAAAAAATATTGATGATACCGGGGTTTGGTGTTGGACCATCCATACATTATCCATTCATTTCATCTCCATTTAATTTATCTACTATACTTGAGTTCAAACTGGTTTCAGTTTCTCCTTTGTGTGGATCTATCTAGTTATCTAGTATCTACCAATATTTTAAGCTTTTGCTGTACAAAATATATTATATTTAATTACAATATTATTTCTTCTATCTATTTCTTAAATAAAACAGGTTTTATTGGTATTACAAATTGTGCAACTTTATTGGGGAACATTATATACCTACGCCAATTTTTTGGTCTGCATTTATATATAAGCAATAAACCATTAGTATAATAACTACTATCTGCATAGAATAGAATGGGTACAGAGTAAGTTCGATACGAAAAGAGCCTCTCGAAAACAGAGTCGGGGCTATTCTAACTTTGAATACTAGATAACATATCCTCGAACTAAAACCAATCCATGTTAGCTATTCCTAGATTTTCACTAGACAAGACTATTCGATAAAACCAGTCTAGATTACTTTCCCGTTAACTGACCCTTTCTGGTATACATCACAATTCAATTAAACATTTCCTACAGGCTTGATCGTGAGGTCCGTTTTATTTGTTTCGTCCATGAATTATTCAAACAACCGATTTCTTTTTGCCAACTATTCGTATTTCTATGACAGTTACCGTTAACAGTTCTCATTAAGGGTCATAGCTATGGGATTAACCTTTGATATGATTATGAGATAAGGATATTACCTAAATTGCTTTTATAAACGTGTTTGCAGGAAGGAAGCTAATAAAAGCGTGTAAAAAATACTGAAAATGAAAAGCGATTAAAAAAAAATTATGCTTAGGTACAACTTCTGATGTTTTTGTTTTAAAGGCACTGTACAGAGCGGCTATTGTGCTCTTCTGAAGCGCCAGAAAAGCTTGCTAGCTTCTGCAATGGTGCATCACAAAACCTGATGAGTTTTCTAAAACCAAAATTCTTGCATATGTTTATGTTAGATTATCGCTTGAGACTTGATTGATCGACTAATGAGAGGAGGCTTTGCCCCGAAATGTATTTTACGGAATTGATTGCCAGTGTGGAGAGAACCTTATAACAGTGAAGTTAAATCTGTCTAAGGTACACAGGATGTTTAGATGTAATAAATCTAGAGTCTATAGTCTACATGCCTGCAGTGGTTACATTTTGTTTGCAAATCACCTGCGGATATCAGTCCATGGTTTATTTTGTGAAGTCGTGGAGAATGCACGAGTTTTCGAACGCTTGTTGATTTATTATTCACGAAACAACAGAAACATCGTTTTTTAGATCCGTTTCTATCTCCGCAAACACGCGTTCACATTCAATTAACACTTTTTCGAAACGGATGTTTTCAGGCCACCGGAAATTAAAAAACTGACTAGTGTGTACCTGTATAAACTTTGTACCTACTTAATATGCAATGGGTAACATACGTGGCTGAAATAGAACGTCGAATTGTTCAGATTCAAGTTAATTTTTTCAGGTGCAAATATAACTGTTTTAATAATGATTCTGCTAATGATGCAATGATGGTTAGGTGTTCAAGCAATCGGCTTGTTAAGTTAGTGTTGCAGATGGTAATGACAATGGTAGAATCCATTTTCTGTTGCTGAGAGGTTACTGATTCGTCTTTACATGAGATAATCTCTGAAACGGCTGGACTGATTTTAACGAGACTTTCACTCACAGATAGCTAATGTTAAAAGGAGTAACTTATTACTTACTTTTATTTTAGAAATTGTAGTTATTTTTAAAAGATGGATAAACGCACGTAACACCGCGGGAACCAACTTTTAGATATTAAGAGATAATCCTACTTTGACGGCAAGGTTTTCTCAAAGAAAGAAGAAAAGGAACTTTGTATTTTTGTAACAATAACATCGTCTTTACAATTGACATAAAACGCTTACGGTCAAAAATAAGAGCTCAAAAGTACGTACCTATTGTGTTCAGGTGATCTTATTGTATTAAAACTGGCATGAAAACTGTTGGGAAAGCTCCCGGGAGAACACTAGTTGAATATAAAATAATTTTACCCAAACAAAGTCGCGAAGGGTCACTGAACAAATAAAATGATCATACAATAATTAACGTTGCCGCAATAAAAGGCTCTCAAACTACGGTTTGTCCTGTAGGCATGTTATCATTACAAATAAATAAGGAGGTAGTTAATGTGGTCCGCCGAGGATCCAATCCCGGCTACATTGTTACCCTGGAGATTAGATAGGCGTGTGATGATTGCCAAAGTTTGATTGAGCTTCGTCCGAACCCTTTCGCGAATCTCCTTGATTATGGGATACGTAATTGGCGTCTACGGATTGGGTACACAGTTCACGGATTCGGTATAATGGGAGATAAACCTTTGCTTTGTTGCTCATGTTTTGATGTTATACACGAATGAGGCTTATTTTAATGCTTCAGGGTTCTGATTTTAGTAATTTGGGTATTGGAGTTCACGGGTGAATTCATAAGGAGAAAAGATTCAATATGTGTTTTATGAATAACGATATGATGTATATATTTTATATGACTGCCTCGTTGGTCTAGTGGTTCCAAAAGCGACTGCTACGCTAGAGGTCCTGGGTTCGATCCCCGAGTCGAGCAAAGTGTTGTTGGGTTTTCTGTGAAATTCCCAATAGCAGCTCGGAGTCTGGATATGTGCCCGGTTTGTGGCAATAGGCTCGCCCCCTATTACATGGGACCTAAACATACTGGCGAAATGTGGGTGTACATTAGTACGCCTCTGTCTACCCCTTCGGGGAATATGGGCGTGATGGTATGTATGATGGTATGTAAGGGTACTTCAAAACATATTTCAGTACCTATAAAATATTACCTTAGAGCTATTATGGTTTAAGGTAGAAGTACCCTTAACTCACCTAAAAATTGTATTAACTGCATTATCTGTGTGTGTTTAAGAGATAGGTACTAAACTGTACCTACTCAATATAGCTACTTATTATATAACAAAAGACAATGCATCTGGAAGAAGACAAGACTTCTCTGACTAATCTTATTATCATCATTCTCTCTGGCACTTTCCCAACTGTATCGACATCGGCTTCCAATCTTTACAGACGGCTAAAATCGCCACTTTCATGAATCATAATTTTTATGAATTGCGTGTACGAGGTTGCACACAGTGCTGCACATTGCCGGTCTGGACTGACCTCGCATTATTAGGGTTTTCCGTACAATGAGAGGTCAGCCTGTACTGGAAATGTATGGCACAGAGTGCAGCCTCGAGCCTCCAACATGCTTTTTAATAAACGATTTCCTAAAACATTGGAAATCAAACAATTTCATTTTACTTCATAAAATTACTTCGACAACCATGTTTTAAGTATATTAACAGGGTGTTTGTGTAACAGAACAAATAGAAAAGGATCCGATATAAACATGAGATAGCGGCCATGTTTCCTTGCACGTCATAATCTCGTGTTTGCCAGCGTCGAGTTTCGGTGAGAAATCGAAATTGCTTTGTTTTGCTCCTTTTACATATGTATTTGTGTTTACGACACTATTTACACTTTTGAAATGTTTTTCTCTAGTAAAATCGTGATGGTAATATTATTGAAACCCTTTAGAAGTTGTGGTTCTGTTTTCATATAAAATTATGTTTTGTAACTCGTAGGGCCTACTTCACTACTCCCTGATAAGTTACCGTTAAATTACTTGGCAGATAATTTTATGCAAACTTTGTTATTTTTTTTTATTTATCCGCCAGTTAGCAGCTATCCAGAGGTGGCGAAATGGGCTGGTAGTCATTACCAAAAAAATTTTTAAGGCGAACCATCTTCACTCCCTGCTACATGGAACCTAAAAAGTTACCGGCGAGCTGTGATTGTACATACATCATGTATACCTGCTTAACCCTTACCCCACAGGCGTGATGGTACATATGTTATGTCGTCATCAAGTTTTGTCGTGTCAATTGTTGTCAAATACAACAGTTACAATACCAATTTTACGAAAATAAACTTTGATTCAATTGGTAGTATACATTTCTATTTCAACAACTCAGTGCAGTTTCTATTTGATTTCGATCACTTGTTTATCGGAAACAGATAGCGGTGTTGCAGAAATGCAGACCGTTGTGGTCTTGCCAATTGCAGTTAAGTGCTACTGATACTCAAATACCCGAACCAGAGTGGGAATATTGGCATGATGGTATGTTATGTTATGATACCCGTGGTATGATACGCACGGGCTAATTAAGCAAGTGCAAGCTACTGAAATTAGTTCAATAGAATATTGATTCTGTTACAATGCCATGTTTAGAAACGTCTAATTAACTCTCCAACTAAAATTCATTCATTATGCGATATCAAAATCCACTGGCATCGAGCATAATACACAAAAGCAACGACATGTTGCCTGTAGCGAGGGCTAATCCGGCAAAATTTGCACTAATATGCCTGGAAAGCATCGTGAGTCAATTTCTGGTATGAATTTGCATTCGTGACTGGACTCGGGCCAAGCTGCCTGCGGCGATGACAGCTACATCAGTCATCCCATCTCCGTACTCAGCCGTGTTCACGTGTACGCACCTACTTCACACATACATAAGCACTTGAGTCACAGAATATAGTTGTCTGTGCAACTGTCTTAGTAATCAGTCACCTACCTACGTATACCTGCAATATTATTCCAGTGTGATTACATAACAAACGGGAATTGATAGTGTTGAACAGTTGAATTATTGTCAATGCCATACATGATCTCATGAATATAATTATGTACCCATTATTAATTACAACAACTAAAACTGTAGAGCTAATATCGACTGACTTAAAAAATATGTAAATTTATTTTTACAGCCAGAATTGGCCTTATTGACTAATGATTGTAATTTATTAGTGATTGTAAGTGCAATTGATACGCATGAGGTCCTGGGTTCGATTCACATGTTGAGCAAAGGTTTTTTGGGGTTTTCAATGAAATATGTATGGGATATTAGTAGGTACTCCTCTAACTAACCCTTCGCGGAATACAGACCAGGCTTGATGATATGGTATTATTTTTACTGATAATATAAAACACTAAAACCAAAACAAGACGAGGACAGACTGAATTAGAAATAGAAAATCGAAAGAGTACCAGAATTTATTAAAATAGATACAAAGTTACCTATGTATAGGAGATCCGCAGCCGGAGCAAGTTCTAATCTAGTCGCGGAGACAAAGCAGGCGTAGCGGGGGGTTGCGATACACGAGCCAAATGCAAAGCTTTATTTAGTTTAAGGCGCCATTACACGGCTCATATAAACTGTCAAAGTTCGAGGACGCCGAGGGTCGTCGGAGCCACCGCTTTCCTATCCTCCTTTCAACTTTACGCAACCGATTGAGATTTTTACCCGGTTTTATGTTACTATTCACTCTTTCGCGTGATCAAATTTAATGATCGCGTCTTGATATGCATCGATTTGTTTGAATAGATATCCTGTTTACGAACGTAATTTTATTTTATAATCGAACTAAGTAATATAATAAATGTGAAAGTTTGTGAGGTTGGAGGATGAATGTTTGTTACTCTTTCATGCAAAAACTACTGAACGGATTTTGATGAAACTTTACAGTATTATATCTTATACATCAGAATAACACAATATCAAAAATCTTTTTTTGCAGCGCCAATTTAGCTAGTCGTATGCATCGCAACTGTGCTACCGTTTGACGCTATTTGTATTACCAAATTTTAATTTTAGATCACCAACAACGGGCTTTAGTGTAATTTTTCATATAGTTATTGTACGTAATAATGTCACGTACGTACACATTAATATATATTACGTAATCAACATTTATAGAATACCTAGAGAGTGAAATAAAAGAGACATAATATCATCCCAGTGTTCGTGATGTAATAATTCGAGCCGCAAAATAAAATGTCACCCGCTAAAAAATGGCACCGGAGAAAAGAAAGATTAGTTATTGCGAGCACAAACCGGTGTGGTGCAATTACTGCGTCGTACAGACGTCGCACCGACGCCGTGGCGACGTCGTGTCGTGTCGACTACCCTCGTGTTTGCCTCACCTGACACACAATTTAAGTAATTTGTTTTACTCACACGCTCTTATTGTAAAATATGCCTTGTTTCACATGACGTTCTCGTTCTATTTACTAAATAAGTTTTATCGTATTCGAATCCCTTTTAACAGAGAATTTATTTGTATATTGGAATAAGTACCAGTGCGAATAGCTTCCTCTCCCTTGATTTTTCTTTTGTTGTTTGTAGTTTCTTTCAATCCCCCAATCAAGTTGCTGAGCTGCTAAAACAACAAAATCTAACGTATTTGAGAGGTGAATTGTAACAAAGTTTTATACACAATGCGACCTTCTCAGATGCAGTTACAATGTATACAAACGAGGGATAAGACCGGTGATATGATAACTACAATAAAATATAAGAAAAAAGTAGAAAATAAAAATCTGAAAAGTATTTCTTACAAAATATCATCAGTTTTAATGGAAAGGAAATATTTATTCTTGTATTCGATTTTCGTCATTAGAAGAGAATGTCAATATTAGGTATTATTGAACAAGTAATTAATTTAATTCCATGTTCTAAAATATATATCGGATTTCCCGAGTCCATCATCATGAACCCATTTACTGTCCTCGCGTAAGCACAGGTCTCCTCTCAGGTCTATCGCGCTAGCCCACTGCGAGTTGTCAGACTTCACACTCGAGAAAATTTCTCAGACATACAGGTTTCCTCACGATGTTTTTTTCGAAAAGTCAGAGTTGCGGGTGGTGTGATTCGAACTCGAGACCTACGACTTGGCAGTCAAATGGTCAGATAGCGATCTGACCATTTGACTGCCAAGTCATTAGACTACATTTTCAGGTAGATGACTTCTGTAGAATAGCGATTCCACAGAAGTCATCTACCTGAAAATGTTTAAACTGGCTCTATGCTAGTCTGAATTTGCAACACCCATATGTGCGCATTGTTATGTACCTATATGTATGGTACCTAGATTTCTTTCACAGTTTATGCCCGTAAGTTTATGATTTGAAAATACATAAACCTAGGCAGTTTATGGTTACATGACCAATTAATCGTATCGATAGAGATACCATTATATTTAGTCAATAGTGAAGTTGTAATAGCAGTTACCTATAGGTGAGTGGGTAAGAACCGAGGGCGCCGCGACCAGGTGTTGCACTGGAAGCTCTGTTGTAATAAAGTATTACATTTGAAGATTGGATAGTTGAAATATAGTCCTGAACGTCGCTTCGTTCATTGTACATTTTAAGGGGTGGTCGGGTTGTCAGGTAGTGTTTTGACTAGACATGGAAAATTGCAAGTTTATTTATTAATTTAAAACTACGAACATTTGTAAACTGCAGATGTTCCCTTCTTTCATTACCTTTATAAATAATTGAAATGAAATAGACACCATAAGTGGCCATTAACCCGTGCGAGGTGAAGGGAATCTACAAAATTAAATAAACAGTCAGAAAAAGCATTTATTTATGATTGCCAACAGTTATTACATTTTTACGAAAGGAGTAGACGGTTACGGGTTTTATAAGCCAACTAATTGCACACATGGAAACACTTCATTGTCCAATATTTTATGCAAACACAACTTGACTAAAAGAATTTCAGTTAACCTATGTATTTCTCCAAATTATTTCTGTTTCATTCAGAAAATGTAACTTTTGTAAATTTGAAAGTGTCAGAATGTATTTTAACAATGAATGTATCACTTTCCTTACAGTGACAATGAGTGAACAATCTGTGTCACAAGTCACAATTGAGGCGCTCGCTGCCAAACTGCCAACAATTAATACTGCCTGCGGCTCTGCAGTGCTGTGTACAGCAATAGATCGTGACTAACACCTCCTCCAGCTTTACACAGGTAGTTAACCTTTGGCTGAAAACAATCAACTGAGCCGTTTAAGGGTTGTGACGTCGCCTAAATAGTTTGTCAGAGCTCCACTACAGGGGTGAATAACAATAAGACCCCTTTGTTCCGGTATTCAATCTGGCCGAGACACAATCAAGACGTTGTTGTGGGGATTCGTTGTAGATAGATATTTATGTAGCTTCAGCCAAGTATCGTTACTTTCTTTACATTATCGTTTTGGTCCAAAGGATATACCTAGTAAAATTATTGGATTTTTTATAACTTTGATGATATCACGCGAGTGATATCATTGGGTATCGCTGGCGTCTACTGGGCTGCGGTTTTTCTTTATCACCAGTATCCGTAAGTTTGTCATCTAATTTTACTTTACAGAAGATTGTCCTCTAAGTCCTTTCCTGTCGTATGAATGAAAAATACTGAGGAAATCAAATTAAAGTAATTAAAATAAGTTTTACGGAAGTCCCTCTGAAGATTAAGACGTCGCAATTTGTAATGCGCTGTTCTTTTCTAGTTTTGCATTATTTACGTAAGTAATTAGTAGTAGTTAAGTGTGCAGCAGCGGTAGATATTTTATTTATTCGTGATAACTTCACAACTTACTGTTAACTTCACAATTGAATAAATAAGTGACAACTAAATTACAGTGATATTAGTAGTAGGTATCTATTGACTTTTAGTAAATAATAACAAAATCCTACCTAAGTCCATAAAATAACATTAAAAAGTTATTTTGTGGATGTCAGAAAGAACGGGAACTTTGAACAGAAAGTCAATTACGTTTAATCCAGATCGCCCCACTCCCACATAGCCGCTTCTTGTATCGACCACAGACGCCTTATACAAATTGGTACAGATTTATTAAAACGATAACATCAGTATAAAGAGCATAAAATATGAGGAACAGGTAATAAACCGCAGCTGGAATAATAGCACTAGCAATAATTAACAGTCATCGAGTGGAAGCCGCAAGCATCAATTTTGAAATGATTGGCATCGGCCGAGAGTGATCCAAATGGGTGGCTTAAACACTCATTTGATATTCACATTTAGTCCGAAACGGGAACGTTGCGACGCAAATTGCTACTAATTTGTCCACATTCAACCCTTCGCCGTCGCGTCCTAGAGACATGCTCAGTATAATTTACCCACACTTTTATATAAAAGTGTGGCTGTGTAGTGTATATACACTACACAGCCCTTGTTTATTTAGTTTTCATTACTCATTAGGGAAATCAAAACAAATTGATTGATACCAGATATTTCCCGATTCGTGTGCAATTAGGGTAATCAACGATTGAAATTATGATACATTGCGTAATCAACACGGATATTCAATTACTGCATTAAGTTAATTCATATTTCTACCCTACTACCTACTTGCATTTTGGCGCGTGTAGACTGAATTTTTTTCATCAAAAACTTTTGATTAGAAAATAGCGAGGAACAACGTTGTAGCGTATTCTTGATTCTCATATGAATCTCGAAACATCCAATTTGAAAATTAGTGCAGCAGTTAATTTTGGTGGTACCATCTGCTGCACCTTCTGAACATCACAGTGGTGTGGAAAATCCTCATATATCATTTGCACTTGACTCGCGTTGTCGTATAGCCGGTGTGGCTTCTTTCTTCGCTTCTTACTTAGAGGGACCTACTGGGATAATGGGCAGTCAGCACTGATATCAACGTGCTGGCTAACTTAATCTAACCTTTTCACCTTTGCATGAACTATTTGTTGCTGCAAGCAATCTGCACCTCTTATAATATTAAAACGAAAGTAAACTTTCTTTCTGTGGCTTTTAGTACTTCTCGAATTTATTGGGTGCTTGAATTCCTGCATTGGTTGTGAATATACAATGAGCATCAATAAATCAACTCCAGCCTATGTAGTCTACTGTTCTCAGGTATCTCAGTAACACCTGGATTTCTAACATCCACATTTGAACAATGTCCGAGTATGAACCCACTTACTTCCTGCTTGAAAAAGGAGACAATGTTGACATTGAAGCTGTCTCATTTCGTCTAGTCGTCTCATGGGCGGACAATGTTCGAATTCCAGGGCAAAGGCCTTTCTATAAAATTCCCCGTAGCAGCTCAAGTTCGTGTTTTTGCCTGCCCCTTACAACGGGGAACCTAAAAATGGCGGTGAACTTAGCAGTACTTACGCCTCTGTAGAATGTAGACACGAGTATGTACTTTCAATATAATTATATCAGTAACATTTATCGATAGATTTAATTCTACATACTTTGCAAGTAATACATTTGTTTCACAATATTATAAACGAAATACACACGGCTAAAGAAATGACATCCCTAAAATTAGGTAAGCATAATTTTTAGGTGGGCTCTCGCTTTCTAGAGCACACCTGCAGAGCTGGCAGGTTGGCAGCCAACTCCTGTGACCTACATGCGACCCTCGCCGAGGAGTGTTGGCTCTGCTTCCGCATAAATTGCATATAACTCTGAGCCGGTGTCATCGAGATGTTTAACATTGCGTTATTGTTGTTTGTAGTACCTATTGAATTGATGGTTGAGCTTTACTCCTTATTTACCTTTTAAAAATTTTGAGATGGATGAAGTTAACGTTATGTCACTAAATAGGTACCTACATGGTTGTCATGGTTGTGTTGGGATGATTTTGCAATAAACACCCACGTCACGCCGCGTCGCACGGTCGATATAGACATGAAACTTATTTGTTAATATCAAAGTTTATATCCAGAATTGAGTTGAATTTAAGTTTGATCGGACAGATATTTATAGCCACTTTATGGATGCGTAAATGGGAATATAGTGTTCAATATTGAAATGGAATAGTGAGATAAAACAATTGAACGGTTTCCGAATAAAATGATGAATATCCATTGTCCGATAATGAAATAGTTCGATCGAACCAAAGTTTTTATAAAACCAAAATATCTTTATTTATACTACTACATTTTTTGTTTTTATTAATAATAAAAATGCAAAAGTCACTACTCTGTCCTTCTTTAGTTTTTACTCATAAACTTTTAAAAAGATTTCGAGAAATTTGGCAAGATTTATCCTGAGAAAGAACATATCTAGTCTAGTCTAAATAGTAGTTTGGGACGGGAGAGAAACCTTAGGCAACAGCAAGTATTCTGATATGTTGAATATCTATACAATAAATAGTACTGCCGCACTAGGAACTAGCTCCACAAACTCTCCAGTACTCCCCAGAAGCTAACATGCGATTACGAACAGCAAATAGGCGAGCAAATATCTGGATCATACAAATAGGTAATCTACCATTAATTGTCTCGGGTTAGAATCGAACTCGCACTTGGCGCGACTGTAGTAACGATATACCTAAACTGCTACGTCCAACTTACCTACTATCAATCGAAATTACGCATATTTTTGCTAAGGGCTTCCAAACATGGAAAAAAGAAAAGAGCTTACATTATCCGTTGTGTATCGTAAGTATTTAATTGTTATTTCGTTAGACGCTGTACCATAAGATATCGTCTAAATTATCTCGCAGCAATCGTTAAGTATTTTCACGCAACGTTCGTAAACTTGTTAATTAAAACTCATTAAAAGCTTAATTTCAACATTGTTGGTAATTAAGAAGATTCACGATCTGCGAACCCTATTATCTTAACGGAGCACTTTTACGAATTATTAAGATAGGAAGCTACAATATTAAAATTACAATTTCTGCGTAGATATTTTATTCCTATATCCTTTAATTAGGAGTAGTCTAGACTTTGCTTTAATATCTATGACTGTTTCTCTTAAAGACATCAAAGCTTTGTTTCGATAAATGTGAAGGTCGAAGAACTCTTGAATATTTGGCGTCCTAACCAAACTTATTCATACAGTTGAAAGTATCTCCAATTTGCACAAAACAGCGCTATGCTGCTTAAAACAAAGGACTTCGTTCAGTTATATTTGTATTAAAGTGCTCCAACGTTTTAGTCTTCAGGAAATTAAAGATGCGCATTAATTTGGAAGTCAGGACAAAATCTCATGGTCCCATAGAAAAAAATCTTGCTATCTACTATATAAAAATAAGTCGGGTTTTCCTTCTTGACGCTATAACCCCAAAACGCACGAACCGATTTCCACGGTTTTCCACGGTTTTCATTCGTTGGAAAGGTCTCGGGCTCCGTGAGGTTTATAGCAAACAAAATTCAGGAAAAATTTCAACAGAAAAGCTTATCAAGGTTATCAAGACCACGCGGGCGAAGCCGCTGGCGGAAAGCTAGTTTTCTATAAAAAAATACATAAGTACTATTTTGTATAACGCAAAACAATATTCTGTACATATAATTTTCACAATTCCTGTAATTTTTATAAAAACCAATTAGCTGTATCATGTTACCAGCAATAATCTAGAATCCGCTGCTCACTTTAATTCCTATGGAAAAGAAAAGCTTCCAAAGCTATTTTAAGAAAAGATTTTCAGGTAATATTCTTGCATATCTTCTAAATCTTATCGTTGAATTCTACGAGTAGCTTTGTACAAAACGAAAGCGTCGGTACGCGTATATTTATATTATATTTACCCACAGTGCCTTAGTAGCTCCATACCATAACATATTATGTCGGTAGAAAATTAAAGTTTTGAATGTGTCTGAAATGCGGGAAGCCACTTAGTGTTTAATTAAACGTAGAGACGTCTGAACGTCTGATCGTCCTCGGAGGGCTGAGGGCGGAGTGCGTCGACTCGACGACGCCGCGACCCTTGGATGTCGCAAGTCGCAACATCCGTTGCCACCACGAACTGACGTGCACCTATTCAGTTTCCTAACGTTATTATATTGTTCCAAACAAACTTCATCTCAGAAGTTCTTCTTATGATAATCGAAATATACTAAGTCACACTAGCAAAAATGAGAGAAATAAACAACGTAAACAATTTTATAATATCGAAGTTCTCCGTGGGTATATTGGACTTTCTTAAATAATTAAAGTTCGTAAAATGTATATATTAAGACCATACGTTGTAGGGTAGGTGTAGCTAGAGGCCAGCAAAATCCATTGGCATCACCCGCGCATTGTGACATTGAGACCTCAATTGTAAAGTCTTAACTGGCCCAATAGTTTCACTGACTACAAACGATGATTACGATGATGATGATGATGTCCAATGACCAAAACAAATCTCAATAGACCGACTAAGGTCACACAGTGATACTACAGCTGCAAACATACAATAAAAAGCATGTAACTGCTTAGTGGCAGAATATTTGGTGATACCAACATGCGGTTGTCACAGCCAATTTTATTCGCATGTAAGAAATGATTAACAACGTAGAAAACAATATGGCATCACCTAATTCTATTTTTAGATACAAAGCTTTCAGAACAGCAAAACAGAATAGGTAGGTGATAGTATGTATTAGGAATGGATACAACAAACAATCTCGCATCGACATGAGATCGGCGACAAACCCGTGTAATAGAATAGGCGCGGGGCTCCCCCGTAGGTTCTCTCCTAATTACGTACATGTCACGGACACGCCAGTGATTGATTGTAACTCTAATATCTTAGACAATGGATGACATGTGTGACATTGTACTCGCTATATTTTGCCTCTCTCTCCTATTATTGGGGAGTTAGCAACAATATAGCAATTGTAGCTAGACAACCTTTGTTCTCAGAAATAGCTTTTGTTCAAATCTTGTACGGCGTCGTGCGTAATCTTTTTTAGATATTTTTCCTCGTGGCTTCTAAGAAGGGCTTGATCCTAAGAATTGGGGTAATAATAAATAAGAAAGTGTTTTATTTTGTACCTAACAGCTATACCTTTTTGGAAAGGTTAAACTGAAATGTGGCCTTGTGTTGTGACAGATATACGGCCAAAGATGGGTCATCTTACTTCTCGAAAATGTCACTAAAAGTGACACCGGTTAACTGCTCCCAAGTGCCGCACGGATAACCACAGATCACGCGATCAATACACCTCTACCTTACTTTTCGGTAAATTTTAATACAGAAGTGATAGTGTAATCACGACCTTATACGTAATCACTGCGATAATCGAGCTGTTGAACTGATATTTATAGAGCAAGCATTGAACAAGTTGAAATAGTGTCAAAATAAAGACTTTTAGAACTTAAGATAGAAAGCAATCTGGTAAAGCTAAATTAAGTTTAAACTTTGAAATGGTCTTGCTCCGAAACAATAATGGCACTGTATACATGTACAAACCGAATTGTTACAGTCTAACACTAACGCAACTGAAACAGTTATTAAAACTACAGCGTCCGAATGATAGTAGCCACAACAAAGCTTGTCTATCTGCCTGCATACAGCATTAGTAACAACAGCATAAGTCTGGTAGCCGTAACTCCCACTTACAGAAAGAATGGAGATGGATAAAAGAAAGACATAGAATGCGGCATGAAAGTACGAGAGGCACAAAAGCGAGAACTGGTATGGATGAGATCAGATAGTAATAGGCGCCAATTACGTTGGCGGATTGGTAACAAAAAAAATGGTAATTGGCTCGCCCCATTACCAGTAGTAAATAAATTATGTATGAACATATTGGTAGTTTCAAAGAGAAATATATTTTCGGATATTAAATATCTTTCAGACATCACCATTTCTATGTCTGCGCCCGTCATTTCATTACACTCAATCATAGCCATCGCACGCACGTATCGGATCACTCATTACACGAAATCCAATATATCGTCGGAATGCAATCCCTATATAATTTATCTTGTTAAGGGCATGCCACCACTAAGAACAGATTAATTAAGGTGACTAACGTTTATTAATTTCGCACTAAAGGGCTCGATCCAAAAGATTTGACATTACTTTTCAGTACGAGTTGATCCACTCAGGTTTGTAAGGGTCTCCCGAGGGAGGAAACGTGTCCTCATCTCTGTAATCCCTTAAGGGGTAAACAGTGCTGCTCAATCATACATTGTATAGATTGGTACTTGTGTCTTGTTGTCGAAGTCTTGTGGTGACCATTAATGCGTTAGTTATGACTCTCAACCTTTCCTGCCCAGTTCTTCCCTAAAATAAAACTAACGTTTCAAATGAATCTATGAACATTGGATAATCGCTCCAGCTTGCGTACCATATGTGTCACGTGCCATACGAATGACCGGCACTCCAGACAAATAGAGCTGTCGGTCAAATAGCGTCGGTAAACCTTTCAATCGACATATCGAACTAAACGCGTTCGCTGTAAAAAAATATCTGAGTGCCGGATTTGAAAGGTAGATTAAATTTTTGGCCATCGATGCCAGTTGGGTTACAGCTGCCAATTGTAACGCATACTCACATAACTGCAGCATCCGTGCGTTACTTTTAAGTGCGTAATAGAATAAAACTAAAAATGACACTCAATTCAATAGCATATTGCACGTCGGGATGCGGAAAATTAATTTACGTCCTCTCTAGTTAGATCAACGAATTGGCCGGAATAATAAAATGGAACTACACAGTGAACCGTTACAGTTTTCAGTAAAAACTGGGTAACGATGTGTTTATATAACAGTTTTGAAGAGAAGTTGACCCACTGCAGTTCCGAGCGAACACTTGAGCGAAATTCACACATCTACATTTCTTGTGAAGACTTGACACAGCTAACCTACCCGTAGAGATAACAGGATTGCCTCGCACGTACAGAGGAGTACTATTAAATTTTAGCCGGACGGGGTGGGTGAACCGCAGTCGGCGGTTTGACGTATTATCGTCGCGCCACACCACTTAGTGCCTGCGCCTGTCGGACACGCGAGCCCCGCCAGCGCCGCCGCGCCGCCCCGCGGTCACGCTGCACACCCAAACTGAATAATATATCTAACTCATCACGTACTCAACTCTAACCTTTCAACTTTAACTTTTACTACGTATTTGTATCGTCATTCCCGAAAGGGTCGTCCGCTATTTCATAGTCAGCTGAAATATATAAACCGCAAAAAGTTTGCGCCGCAATATATTACCATTCCTGAGCGAAAAAGATAAACTAAGTCCTTACTACCGCGAAACGACGTCGAAAATATTCATAGATGTAAGTTTTTTGCTTAAACCAAAAACGGTAAAGTACGGGGAACCGGACGGTCCGCACTTATATTTAGGGATTGCAGGGGAAACAATGTGAAAGGTGTAGGTATATAAAGCTCCTGATACTGGCTCGGAATCTGGAGGATCCAGCGGACGCGCGTGCTGCTACAATATTCATGAGCGCGGGAGGCTATCGGGCGGCACAGCCCGCGAACACTATCTCACATTCGGACCCGTTCCATCAATATAACGAGTCGCTGACCTGAATTGTTTAGTGACCACCTTTATACATATTGGCCGCTAAACTAGAATATACGATTATTGCTGGCAAAACCTATTTGAACTTACGTACGAGCAAATAATTCACAGTGTATATTTTGCAGCTATAAATCCTATGCTTTCCTTGTTACTTAATCCGGTGACGCAAGTTCTCTTTGGGATTTATTAATCAATGCAGATATTCACTGAACATTTTTCCTTTTAATGTACGTCCATATTTCGATGCTAGCGTCGTATAACTTTGTGTAAAGCTGGCAACAAATTGAATTCACACGCCCAACAATAGATAAAGGAATAAGATATTTTATTTCGTATTACAAAAGGAGTAAACTATCGTAAGTTTATTGGTAAGTATTTCCTTAGATGGAACGTGTTTAAGTGCCAATAAAACGACTTGTATTATGTTTTAGCGAACAGTTTTAGTTCCACGTAATATCTGTGTTTTAATTGCAGGCGCCGAGTTGGTGCTTGTAGGTTGTAAAACTTTGCGGACGAACACTGACAACGGTGACAGTGGGACAGGATAGCTCTATTTACTTGGAACTATTTAAATATGCGTATACCTGCTTCGTTATTTGTGCTCTACTTGCCAGAGAGTAGACTTTTTACTCGACTGTCGAAGGAGGGTTATTAAAATGAATAAAACTAGGGATATACTAGGGTTGTATAGGTATGAATCATACTAGGGTTGTATAGGTATAGATACCTACAACCCGTTAGAAACTAGAGACCGTCACTTGCAATGATTCTTTCTCTTCGACTACGGGTACCTATGTATCTGTAGATAGAGAATGTAGTGTCAATACTAGAAGATGGAAGGTTCTTCGCATGGTTCTTCGCCTTATGAATACTTCCAGTTCGAAGAATTATTTTTCTTAGTTACAAAAGTAACCCTTCACCTTTCGCAAAGGAAGGTGTCTGGGAAAGGTAAAAGTTTATGTTTGACTGTTAGCAACTAAGTAAAACACACTATGGTCCCACTATTGGGATTTAGTGATCCTATCAAACGATTATTTGGGGCTATTTGAAATTTATTATTGACGTTCAATAAGTTATACATACTTATTGATCAAATAAATAGGTAATAATTCCATTTATATTCTTTGTCTATCTTTTTGTGTTTTTTTAGCATTTTCCATGCTAAGCTTACAAGTTATTTTAATGAAGGAAAAAATTGGCTGGCGGGCAAGATTCGAACCTGCGTCTTCTGGTTCGGTACACCAGACGCTTTGACCGCTAAGCTACCACGGAATCGCTCGCCAATCGAAATCTTTCTTCACATTCTAAATTATGTCGTAATTCGTTTTTTGTCTATTTTAGGAAAAAAAACTTTTTTAGACTTTGACTTTGTCATCTCATTTTAATAACCATCTTAGACATCCTAGATTAATTTTCTTTCATCACATAACAGTGTAATCTCGGGTTTGCATTTTTAAAGTTTTCATTAAAGGTTTTTTCGAGCAAAAGTGTTTCAGGCAACTATAGCGGAACAATAAACTGTAACGAAGTTGATTGTTCTGAAAATTCTTTTTCTCTCGCGACGGCGACAAAGTCTTTATAGAAAATATAAATTTCCGTAATACAGGACTAATTGCGTAGGAGTATTTATATTTTACAGTTTTAAATAACGCATACGATCCCTATTAAATATGACCTCATTAGACTCAAATATATAAAAATCTTTTGTTTTTATTAAATCATTAGTAATGAATATTTACTTTTAATCTCCTCACATTAATATTCTCTATTTTTAAGCAATAAATTATGCTGTAGAAAAGCGTAGGTATTTTAGGAAAATAAAAACAATGTTTTTGTTACTTATTCAGTTCTGGCACGCGATCAAAATCACTGTGAAGCTTGTCATATATAAAATCATGGCTAATTGCTATCGGAATTAATCGCCTTTCGAGAATGGTGGAAATGTATAATTTATCTATTTATAAATCGTACACAATGATGCAAGTGGTCTCGTGCCACTCTCTTTGCGATAATAATTGTCTTGCTATCTAGATTTTGTACCACTAAAGAAGACCTTACGTATGGCCCCTTTGCATGGGTTGGCGTAGCCATCGTTGCTCAGTCATACCTTTTTGCATAGCGTAGAATAAATATACCTCTATGATGCCTATACTGAACGCGTAGATCAGAAACACAGATACGTCTACGCGTCGTCGTCTATACTGCGTCTACACAGAGACTAGATGTGTGCGCGAATGCTACGTACTGTCTACGGATGCTACGCAGTGTCTACGGATGCTCCGCACAGTCTACGGATACTACGCAATGTCTACAGATACTACGCAGTGTCTACGGATGCTACGCACTGTCTACGGATGCTACGCACTGTCTACGGATGCTACGCAGTGTCTACGGATGCTACGCACTGTCTACGGATGCTACGCACTGTCTACGGATGCTACGCAGTGTCTACGGATGCTACGCACTGTCTACGGATGCTACGCAGTCTCTACGGATGCTACACAGTGTCTACGGATGCTACGCACTGTCTACGGATGCTACGCACTGCTTTCGTATGATATGCACTGTCTGCAGATGCTACGCAATGTCTACGGATGATATGCACGGTCTATGGCGACTACGAGATTCTATGCTGTGTCTACGCGGATGTTACGCTGTGCCTACGACGCGAACACCCGTTTCTACGGGGTGTCTATGTTGTGCTACGCTGTATACTTATACGTAACACATAACTAGATGAAAAGTTCATAGCCCACCATTTTAAGCTTGGTTATGTTTAGTGATCTAGTATCTATTTAGTGACAAAAATGCATGACTATTCCTCGGTTGATACCGTTTATGGACATACTTGTTTTGTCAAGGTATTCAGAGAACACTTCCTCTTCTTCCTTGATGGAAGCAGCATTGATTCTTTTTGTAAACATAATGTCTATTGTAAATACTTGCTTACAGAATTTATCGTAGGGGGACTAGAGTATAGATGTAAATACCAAAAAGATCTCTTAACTTGTACTAATTAGTATGTAAAGCTAAGTGCACATAAGCGAGCACTGAAAGCGCCAACCCACAAATTTGAAAGTTGGCCAAGTTGTATCGACAGGGGGTGTTTGTGGTCGCAACCCGCTCCGCTCGTCGCTCCGCCGGCGTGCGCTGGCTTTACAACATTGTACGTTAATGACTGCTAGCAATAAAAAGCTAATTACAATATAACATCACGCTTCTATAGCCAATGGGTTTCTCAGAGGTGTGCGTTGCTGTTCCATTTTTATGCATGCATATAGTGCATATTTCACTTGCTATATTAAGTCTGCCACTGCACCTGTTTTATTCAAAATGCAGGGGTAGAGCAAGTATTTTTGTATGTGTTTGACGTGTACGTATGTCCGCTCCTATGTCCGCTCGTAACTACTCAACGGCTCAACCGATTTAGATAAATGATACATTATTAGATTCGTCTGGAGGTCACGAATGTCACTGGGTATATGAAATTAAAAAAGGCGGATTTTATGCGCTATAATGTGCGGGCTGAAATTGAAGTCTTTATTCTCAGATCTTAATAACATTTTACCGGCTAGGTTAACATAAGCGCTACAAAATAATTTTCTCGTCACGTGTCTATTCCGACGTTAATTATGTCACGAAACACATGTTAGAGAAATCGAACCCAGTACCACAGAGTAGCCTACCTCACTCGCTAAGTCCCCGCGATAGACAGAAGCGTCACGTAACGAAATAACTGTTAGGTAAACCCGCTATAAAAGTTTTAACCTGACTATAAATATTAAATTTTCTTCTTGTAAGTAATAAATTTTCTGTTGATTGCATTTTGTATAAGTACCTCTACCAAATGTTTATGTAACAATATTTGAAATTACGTAATTTTATATTTTTTCATTCACCATCATAATTAACCCATTAATTGTCCACTGCTGGGCACGGGTCTCCACACTATGAGAAGGTTAAGCATTTTTTTCATTATTTAAGAAAAAAACGGCCTGATCCTTAAATTTTCAGTGGCTACTGTAAAAGGTCTCTCAATAATGTAACACAATATACCTATAGCACTCTCGCAAAAAATATATATAAAAGAAGGAAGGACAAGGTGTTTAACCGATATTTACTAATATATCACTTTTGCATCTTGCCAGTATCTACTGATGTGTCTCACAGACTGTATAAAATTACACAAATCATGTTATTTATTGTTGATAATCCATTACAAGAGCGATTTATTGATTCATTCGTATTAGCGTTCTCCTATTCAAATCATCATAATTTTTACACTTATGTATGTACCTATCTGAATCTAAGTATAAATTCGACTTCCACATCACAGGTGGCGGTAGCTTACCCCATTAAGCTACCGCCACCTCCTTGCTTACAGCGTCCGGTATACGTAACTCAATCGACGCAGGTTCGAATTCTGCCTGAGATCGTATCATCATTGTTTCACTAAAGACTAACCCAAACACTTATTTGACCCGTTCAACGAAAAATAATTCTTAAGTATAAACATAGGCGGCTTGATATTTTCAATTTATTCCAAATCTTTGCGGGGCTTATTTTAAATCTTTATTTAATCGAGTACTTATAGAAAAGAAATGAATAAATGATAAAGTTTTTAACTGAAATGGAACTAAAATAAAATATTATGAATAGTTTTTATAAGCGGGTAAAGGGCGCAGGGACGCATGTTTAATTATATTATAATAAAATCATTATTTGTTCCATGAAAACTGTTAATATTCACGCCCCGCGTGACCCTGTAACCATTCTCACGATATGACACACATTTTTTTATTCCTGTGTTGTACTATGTTGTTTTCATAACTTGGTCTACATTAGAACCTGTGCTTAAAAAACTAAACGGTAAACATCCGGAATCTAGCCGCTAATATCAAAACATCGACGATCTCCAAATAGTTTCGTACAATGGCTTATTTCTTGTAATAAAAAGTCAGGCTATTCAGAAAAACAACAAAGCGTTCTTAATTTAGGTCTGTACATTAACATCGTTGCAAAGAAGCAAAAAACGTGAACATAGAATGTGTTGCAACCTGAGCAAAATTTAGTTGTTGGCGTCTGCGCTCAAGCAAGCGAAGCGGCTCCGAACAGGCCCTGGGTAATTGAACTAATAAATCTAGCTGTGTAACTGCGCGCGCTCCAGACTCGCTCAGGATCAAGGCGAAACCATTAAACCTACGCTCAGATTTCGCCTTGACTCGACTTGCATTTAGTCACACGATCCACCGTGACGGTGCGCCCGAGCTCTGCGTTTTATTGATAGAATTTTATTTTGTTTCGATAATGGAATTTTTACTCCCGCAGCAATAAATATCTGGCACCAAAAAATTGAAAAAAGATTAGCGCCGATCGTAAAGCCGCAGTAGAAACAACCACACAACCTTATCAATTGAATACGATTATGGTGTAAGGTAGTACTACTCTCGATGCTACATGTTGTTCAGTTCGATTGTTTTCATGAGCAGGACGTTGCGTGGACAGTGGATACATGTTGTTCTCGTTTTCGTAATAAAGTTGAATATTGCTTCAAGTGCACAGGTATTCGTACAATTTTAATTTGTTTCAAGTGTGTATTTATCAGATCTCAAAATTAATACAATTAACTAACGCAGATTCCTCACGAGAATGTAGTGAGATTCTCTGGTGATTTCGAAGGCTTTCTAAAGGATTTGGGATCAATGGTGTACAAATCTAAAAAGACGGGAAATGATGTGCATTCTAATCATGATCGATACACAACTGTCCCACACAAAAACAATCGGAGAAGTCAAGTAAGTGTAACTTATATTTGATAATTTAATTAACTATTAACCAATCGTGTATGTTTCCGAATCTCCCTTTGTAAAACATTAATTTCTTTATTTTAGAACATATATAACACGCAAAAGGCTGCCCTTGCAGATGTGCTTATGATGAAGCTGGTATCATATTATGAAGATAAATACAAACTGACGCATCTCGACTCGACCACGACGGAGAGCATCACAATGATCACTTTGCCGACTCCAACAGTCAACAAAATGTATCATATGGATCCCGCTGATAGGGCTGAAATGATTGACAACAGATTGCAAAGTCCAGGGATTATGGACAGGAGTAGGAGAATGGATACAGACAACGTTAACATGAGAAGGGTATAACACATTCAGCTATAACAACTTATAATACCTCCGTTTTAATATTTCCATTAATTCTTTATCAACTTATTCATGAGTAGATAAATGATTGGATGATGAACATGACTCGTGGCACTCATGACTGTAGTCAACGTCGCTGGTCTTATGTGGGTTGAGAGACATTAGACGCTACGCTGTCGAAAAATTCTCTCTAGCATACAGAATTGCTCACGTTGTTTTCGTTCACCGGTAAAGTGAGGGTTGAAAAGAATAGTGAGGTCTCTCTTGGATTGGAACCCAAGTTGTATGCCTTGGCTATCGCATGGTCAATATCACTATAGGCTATTAATATCATAGGTTATAACTTCTTTATTTTTCTGTATCGCTTAGTCAAAATTACATGAAGATTTATTACCTTTACAGATGATGGATGATGATTCTATACCAGAAGTCGTAATTCTATAATATTTTTGAAACGACATAGAAATGTTATAAACCCGCAAATCTGCAATCAACTGAAAATGCAAAGTAAGGTGTAAACCAAACATTTCACAATAAACCAGTAAAATATGTAATTTATTGTAATAAATTGTTACAAAATAAAAAATCTATCTTTAACTGTATTAGAGGAAACTTATTAATTAAAGAAATGAATGATCATTTAAGTAACGATCCAGCACGAACTCATTTGTAGTCGATTTCAGCTTATTTTTGCAAATTTTCTTGGAGATTGGTCCTCATTGGCACTTGTTCAACGGCGTGGAGCGAAAGGTACTCGAGGGGACAACTGTGTCTGCACTAAATGTCATTTATCAGCGGCGTATACCGGATTTTCGGAAGACACCGTGTTCAACGCAACTCTCGGGATTAAACGTTACGGATGATAACTATTAAAATTTAACAGCAACGCTTCAATTTGAACGTAAGACGGGAGCTCAATCTGTTTTTAAATAAATACTACAGATATAGATAATTTATTTTGCAAATACAACAGTGCATGGTTGTCGGGGAAAGGACGACATCTACGTTACCGGGAAATTTCCAATTTTTATTATTTTATTTTTTAAATAAAAAAAAAACAAATTATCTGCTCTATATCATCATTATGATAAAGAGCAGATAATTTGCTGAATCCTTACACGAATTAAGAACATGTGACAGTTTTAATGAAACCCGTTCGCTTGTGTTAGCAACAACGTCACGCAAAACATTACATCTACAACTTTGTCCACAAATTATGTTTACACCATTGAAATAGACGCTTCTTGCGTAAATACTTTTGTAACTAAGTCCATTAAAGAAACTCTACACAAGTAATTATCATAACACAAAGTGGTTTGTTTAATGTTCCCCTTAATGACGAACGGCGTGAATATTGTGTAAGTATTAGTAAATGGTGTGAAAATAAAATGCAGTCTTAGTTTTGCTATGCAGTGACATCGTGTGACGTTGACGAGGTAGTTCTTGTCTGTAATATCCTTTACTTTAGTCGTGTTATAAACTATGCGTGAGTACCATAAACCTTCGGAGTCGCGTGTTTGACCGAGAGGCCATCGTAAAATGCAGCATAAACTCGCGCACATAAATTTAGAAAATCGAAGTGCTTGACTTGGTATATGAATAGAAATTGTGCGCCGGAAACAAAGCATACATAAAACAGGAATGTGGAATAATCTGAACAAAATATTCCAAGTTCATAAAATAATAATTTGAAAAATAAACAAATGTCTTTCCTTCCTCGAAGAATAAGAAAAGTCTCATAATAATCATCCAGTACAGCTTTGGCAGTGTGCCGGCATTGCAATAAAGTTAAATCTGGGTGGGCAACAGGCCCGACGCGGAAAATAAGGCGAAGAACTTGTTATGACGCTGCTCCGCCAAAACAATACCCGAAACACGACGGTTTTATGGAAAAATAATAGGACCCCACGAATAATACGCAGTCTACTGTTACAAATTTCAAAATACGAATACCCACATTCTTTTGTGTGTGTTTTGAGTACCTATTCATATTTTTAATGTGATATAAAACGCTTATAGGTTAAACCCTTTTAAATAAAAATGGACGTAAAACGGTATATTGGCGACCCTCCCTGTACCAGTCGCATACACTTTGTTCCAATCGCATTTCCCTTTGGAACGATCTCACGGCGGAAATTAATCCATCCGGCAAATGAATAGACTGCACTTGTGCGTGGGGTGCGAGCTACGTATGACTGATGTTTTTAACTTTTAACCGTAAATAACCTTTGAATGGGCCACCACCCTTATATTGCCACTCGATTTTTACGCTCCCTTTATACGATAAAAATGTTTTGTATTCCTAGCTTAAACTATGTCGCCGTCGTTAGTAGAAAAAGTTTGTCTTTTATTGTGGGCAATAATCATATTACCTATGTTTTATTCCAGTTATTACATCATAATCAAATTTTTACTGTTTAAATGCGACACGCAAGTTCGCATGATGCGTATTACGCTCTACAATAACAATACATCTACGTGCCCAATTTTATATTCCTCTTTAGTATATGAAATTTTCATGCGTTCCAAAAATCAGTATTACATGCCCGTAACGTGGAAGTTTTTTAAATTAAATTCCTTCCTTACCAGGTTGATATGGTACGCAACATATTTGACGCGATGTCTGTCGGTGTTTAGCCTTATCGATTGGTGTAAAATATTATAGTTAGTCACTAATAATCCTTTTAAAGATATCAACGAAATGCACCTAATATTTGGATTGATTTTTTAATTCCAAAATTTGTCTGGCTTTCTCTGACTGCTTTGCAAAATAGATTTGGCAAAATGGTTGAATTGCAAGTGTGGAGTAAGGGGAACTTGTGATATTTGTCCGCTGCATTAGTGGAATTAGCAATCTCATATCCGTGGAGCTAATATTTCTGAAGTTCGCACAGCGGCCGAGAATTAATCAGTTTGCGCTGGCCGCTAGTCGCACGAACAATTTCTCTGCGCTAATATACTTTTTATACTGCCATCAAGTGTATAAGCAATATTTTTTATAACACAAGTATAAAATAATGCTTTAATGTTAGGAATACTTACTTCATTATAAATTCATTACTCTTTGCTGGTAAATAACCATACTTCACCGACCTTCGAGAATCAGTCCTCCCATTTAAAATAATAATTTTATAGATACTTATAGCAAGAATATAATTTAAAGTGTATTATAATATAGGCTAAAGTTAACGAAGACTCATTGGATTACAGGGGTGTCAGTTGATTCGAGACGCGTAATTAGGTCACCTTGAAACGTGGACTTGGCTCCATATTTTATTTTACTCCGAGAAAATTTTACTGTCACTAATACCAACTTTTACACAGAATGAGATTAAAAACCGTATAAGTATCGTGCGTTTTCCTTATAAGTTGGTAATACCCATATATTTCTAATTGATTAAAATAATTCTGCGTTGTCATAAGTTTAAAGAAAAATAAAATCTTTAACTTACTTGTTAAATGATCCGACCCGACCTTATAAAACCCATAAAAATGATCAAGTCTGAACTGAGTATTAGCAGCCAATGCAGAACGTTAAGCACATGCACATTATTATCCATAGCTCATGCAAAATTGACATTTATGTCCTGTTTCTTAAGGACTACATGAGCATAAAGGATTTATTGAGCATAAAATCCATTTCCTACACGCAATGTTTATAAAACAAAAGGTGGTAACAGCTAAAAGGGACGTGAAAACTCCGTAACTATTTTATGTCGTTCATATCAATTATTGACGTGTAGTAGGAAGCATGTGTGGCATTGCGTCTAGTGGAAAACGTTAACTACCGTTAGCAAGAGCATCGTCATTCAATACAAGTACATTCTGCAGTGTAAACTTTTGCTGTAACGATAACTAGAGGTGCCAACAACATTTCAACGAGTAATAGCTAAACTTTTTTGCGAGCGGTACCTACGAACGTGTGTTCCATAGATTTACATTTTTAATATTTTGCGGTTTTGATGGTCCAGCTCATTTGGATTTTTGCATTTTCGCAATAGTTTGACTTTTGATAACTTTCGGCAAATATAGTTTTAGTGCGACTTTTCCGTTTAAGTTTCACATACTGCCACTGTACGTAGGTACAGTGGCAGTATGTCATGGAAAGTAAGTCATGAAAGTAGAAAGTATGTCATGTCATGGAAAAGTCGCACTTGTAGAAGTCACAAGTGTACTTCTAAATATTTCTACTGCAGTAAAGATATTTTTCTCTATTAAACTTCGCTAAAAGTGCTAAAAAAGGGAATGCATATTATTAGTATGTTTTAGAGCTTTTGAAGCAAGAATAGCGTGTAATTAATAAACAAAACAAACTTGCTCAATTCGTACCTATCAAATGGAACAAATAAGGGACAAGTTCATTTTATTAAAAACCGAAAATACGTGCTATTTCATATCAAATAACATGAAAGGATCAGATAAAGATTATATTAACACAAGCAGAGTAATGAGAGCTTTAAAACAGCTACTGATTTCGCACCGTCAACGTTCGTAATGCTGAATAATCCCTAATGAAAACACAGCTTAACAGAGTTATTGATTCATAGCGCAAACGAAGCTCGGCGCCATCCGATATTCAGATGTGATACACATCGCATGCTAAATCATGAACTCATTTGTTCCCATTCAGTTAACGAACAATACAAAATGATGTCCTGTCGTGTCGTTCGTCCGATGGATTCAGCCAGCTTACTGGGATTCCACTCGATCTATTGTTCGAGCTCACCATCAAGCTATATCTAGATAAACTCAAGCTATTATGATCGTGCGATTGATTGCTAGGAATTTTGAAGTATTCCATAACTAATGGCCGAGGTTACTCAACGGTCCCCAAGCGAAGAAAGATTGACAGTTCTTTAAGAACATAATATACCTTCACGCCTAACATAATATATTCCTCGCAAGATTAGGCAGGGGTGTACTAATGTACACCCACAGCTCGCCGGTATGTTTAGGTCCCATATAATAGGGGGCGAGCCTATTGCCATCAACCGGGCACAAATCCAGACTTCCGAGCTGCTACTGGGAATTTCACTGAAAAACCGAACAACTTTGCCCGGTGATCGAACCAAGGGTCTTTAGCGTAGCAGTCGCGCTTGGGACCACTAGACTCGTTTGTCTAGTGGTCCACATTGGTTGTTCGTTAACAATTAATTAAGATATTGCCTCCTTATTCATATATCAGACTATGTATACACAAATTAAGATATATTTTGCTGGGTACCTGTGTATCGCAAATAATTGTTTTCCAAATGCTTGCTTTTCGAAGTTTAGTGTCGGACTACTGCGGTGCGAGCGGTGCCGGTGACGTCCTGCAACCGGACGGCTGCTTTTTTCCAATCCACATAATGCGTTAAGCGCTCGGTGCCGCGCCGATACTGCGCACGCGGCACACGGCAGCGGCACCAAGCGTAAATTGAAGGACAATATGGCAAAAATACAAAAGTTACAAGAATATATCTAATGAAAATAATAGCATTTTTTCCTTTCTAGAAAGTTCTTATTTATTTACTCTTATTTTATTTACTGCGTATCTTTCAAGGGGCAAAGATTGTTGTCAAGATAAGTATGCACCAGTGGGGTAGGACCACCCTATCATTTTCCAAGAACATCGTAAGAGGCCATTAAAGGGATTCAGTTAAGGGAATTAATGATTCACTCGCTACTAATGGTATCAAAATAGGCACCTACTTCAGTCACGATTTTTCACTTCATATGTAGATAGAATCATTTTAGTTATACACAGATATTTTATACCTAGGTAAGTAACCAGAATTCTAATGAATTAGATACATTATATTAAAATGATAATTTCAAACAAAAATTTCTCGGTTAGGTACCTATACTTTTTAAGAGCCGGTCAATCTAATTCAATTCGTCATTTCCATAAATCTTTATTTCCCCTGTAAATTCCGATTGTAATCTACCAACTTTCCAATTATTTCTGTTGAGGGCAGTAATTAAGCAGTATAAAGTGCTTGACTGCCGTAATCCAACCACTTTTGTGATATTTAAACGGATTTCATTACGCTTCGGTTGTAAAAGGTGCGCTATTAAAGGAAATGTAGTGGAAACATCACGCTCAAGTTCCAATGACCGTAATTGTAGAGTCCGGAAATAAATATGACCTGTATGACGTTTGTTCGATTTTACAAACTTATGGTCAATGTACTTTATTTGTTACTAACTTTCCGCCTGCGGCTTCACTCGCGTGGTCTGGCTATTTTTTATAAACTATAGCTTATGTCACCCGGGAATAGTGTAGTTTTTCAACGCAACGGTAAAAGACTTTTTCAAATCGGTCCGGTTCCGGAGCCTTTTCAATTCAAACTAACGAACAATCAAATCTTTCCTCTATATAATATTAGTATAGATTATCTGAGCACTTTCTTTATGATAAACGTGGAAAAATAAATTTAACTTTATCACAATTTTGATTTAACAAGACAAAACCAATGATCCAATGGTTTATTAAAATAACTATGATTTATTTATACATAGTTTGTTATAAAAAATTATAAACCTATTGAAATTATTACATAATTTGTAATAATTCATTTCAACGGGTCTTAAATGAATAAATTTTTGATTACTTTAATGTTTTCACCAGTCTTTTCCAATAATTATTTGAATTTGATATGGGAATGCGTACGGTACCTAGTAATAAAAAGCACATTTAATGCATCTCTTCGTGCGGTCCGCATGCGGGCACATTCAGACATTAGCTCCGACAATAAACATAAATATTTTTGCGTCGTTATGGCTGGGCCGCTGCGAGTAATTAAATTCCATTGAATCGCACAAATCTTCGCCCTACGTCCGCGCACAACTTTCCTGCACACCAAAAATATACGTAAGGCACCTAAAAAGTTATTTATTTTCCTGTTAACCGTGGTCTGCCAATGAAAATGTTAACTGCTAGTTAAAGTTTTAACTAGCTTTATGTTTAAATACTCAACAAAACAGTCGCAAAATTGAAACGAAAAAGATCCACATGAATCCGGCTTAAAAAATAAAAAATGCAAAGTCATTTTTACCTTTATTCAGGTACTCGTAGAGGGTACCTGAAAATAATAATACTTATAAAATTTAATCACTCTCAACAACCATCTTGCCTCCCCACACGTTTTCTTTTTAAAAGTTGCCGTCCCTGGCTCGTTAGCGGGGTCTTCCTTATTATTTCCTCCACGACTGTAATCTGGCCTTTCAGCTACTTCAAACGACTTGTTCTTTTTCTTATGTGTAATTGAAATATATTGCCGTAATATCCGCCGGACTGGAGTACCAGCACTCGAGCGCATCAGCTCGAGTTTTCATTACTTGGGGAAGTGATTTTTTTCCTGAGACAGTATAATAATTCATTTTGTACCCTTAGCCATGAGACGACACTCAGAAAGTTCCGCCTACGAAAACTTGGGCTTTTATTTCTATTACCTACGCCGCGGCCATTTAAAAATAGATTATTTTTATCTAATAGTTTTTACTAAAGCTGGGAAAATGATAACAATATAGTGTAACTGTAAATATTGCAGTGCGCGAGTATGTAAATGTGGCGGTTGCGGGCACGAAGCGTATCGCCAATGCCCACTTGCAGTCCGCATCTTCCGCTTTAACTATTTTCCCACTCATGAGGTGATTTATAGCGGGAAACGCTCCCAGTACACACAAACACCGCCTCCGCAGCCTCTGCTAGTCAAAATATTGGCTTCTTTACGACCAACCCTATATTTTATTGCCGATCAATACGTTAAGTTTTCAGCTCTATTACAAAAAGGAGCATTAATGTCGTAGTATAGCTGTATATTCCTTAGGTTTTTCGAAGAGAAATAGCATTGGCGTGTTAAATTGGTTCAGCGAACGAAATCACAAATGTCGTGTGTTCGTGAGTCAAAGTTGGTCGGTATCTAGTAATTACAGTAAAAGGGGTTGTTTTAAATGCGGCTGCAGGTTTGACGCAGACTCGGAGCCACGTAGACATACAACATAGCGTAACATAATGGTAGGGTGAAACATACTGCTATTGGCAGTTATCCACGGGCGAGTGCACGGCACATCACGTGACTGTGATACCCCCAACTCCTACTACTCACATAGGCGTATTCATTACCATAATAAAGTTTCCTAACTGTTGAGAACGGGGCCTAAGTAATAACTAGGTACTCTGATCAAACGATCTGTAGGTTTAGAATATAGTTGCCGTGGCCAGTCTATGGAGTCGTCGCAGATCACATACCTTCGTGTCTCAGAGAGCACGTTACTGGTCTTAGTTATATGTATATTTTTTTTATTGGTGTTCTGACCACGTTCTGACTACAAATTAAGGTAATCGGTAATAAAAGGTATAAGTGACAATTAGCGGGGACCGAAGACACACCTACAAAAGTGCCTAAGTATATAAAGTTATGTACATAGATTCAAATATGTAGCTTATTTAGTTATGTACTTATGCTCTTGAACTCTTAATTTTAGAATCTTACGGAACGTAAGTTAAAAAAATCAGAGCCACCCCTCGGAATAAAAACGTCTTTACAATTTACTTTTTCGATGACACGCATTTTTCTGGTTTTAGATTATGTTGTTGACGTTTCCGAAGCTAATCTTGGTCAAGTCGGATATCACCAATATGCAATATATACGGTCCGAAAAAGATGTGTCAAGTCAGCAGGGGCCGACCGCCCGGCGCGCCGCCGACCCGCCTCTCACATTGTAACCGTACTGAATACTCCCTGAAATTAACTGTGGTGATATAAAACATCAACTTTAAGTACGGTTTACCCGAATATTTCCCTTAATAATGTTAAACACGATCTAATTAGGGTGACGACATGGGGATGTTCAGACTACCTGAGTAAGAAATTTAAGTTAGAATGATATTTTTTATACCCGGAAAATAAGATTACAATGAACAATGTTATAATGTCGAATGACCTTTCTAATTTTTACCTAGTGGAGCTGCTGAAGTCAGCTGTGTTGTCTGCATATAAAGTGAGTTTTTACTACTTTTTACTCGCAGCGAGAAAGGGTTGATGGATGAGGTCGCCGGTGACAGGTCCAGTGTACCCGTGACACGCATCCTTAATCTTACGAAGATACTCCGATACCCGACAATCTGTCGGGCGACGGTTCGGAGAAGAAACATCGCAACATTTCTCGGTCAGCCGCCCATTTCAGAAGCGGGCCATTTAACGAAATGTTCGTGTTGAATTTCAATTTACAAAAGGATCGGATAAATATATACTTGGTTTATTAAAACAGTCTTTAATCTTTTAACATCCGATAAACTTTTTTACGTAATGATAAAAACAAAACATTAACATTAACAGAAGTATTAATCCGTCTTCGTATACAATACACCCACACACGTTTATTACGTTGGTAAACGGAAACGAAATACCGGGGATTCTGAGACAATTCATGGTTTGCGTAAAGGTATTTAATTAGATCTATAAATCAAGGTAACACAAACGGAGATTGCCCACTTACCTGCAGTCTACGAATACATACCTACCCAAGTACCAACGAACACACACTGACTCAGTAACGTATAGCGTCTGCTAATTCTCATTATTGTTTCCCAACTACTTACACAAACTACACTAAACTTACATGGAGTATTTTCACAAAAAAGAAACTTATCGCTTGTAAAATAAGTCTTCATTACACAAAACAAAATAAAGCTACTCAAAAGCAAAGCCCACGCCAACTTTTATTGTCTTCGCAACTTGGAAAGTAAATTACCCGAACAAATTCGCTCAGCGCTAAATCTGGGGCTTATCAGAGGGCTTGGCCGAGATCCTTAAATTGAGAAAGAGCTATCTCGATGAGGCCCAGTGGCCTCGAGGCGTCGACACCTTGCTGCCGCTGCTCAGATTAAAAAAGTTTAATTAGTAGGCCTTACATATCCATCTGAAAGAAAACGTTTCACTTGGCACCGAAGTAAATATTTAATTGTTTCTTAGAATTTTGGCATCTTGTTCCCGGACATCTGGTCAAAAGGTTTAACCAGTTCATCTGAAGTGACCCAATTAAAAATCGCCGTGATTTGAATAATTGGCTGGCAGCATATTGTAATAGAGGCCTATCGCTAACGACAAGTCGGGCTAATAGGATTAAAGAACTCGATCCTCTCCTAATCCAAGATGACGTATTAATTTACATTTCATTATTTTAGCCCTTGCTAACGACGGAGCCTGCCCGGGAAGGTTTACAGCTTTTGGCACAAATGTTTCCTCTGTCCGTAAGTATAACACAATCATAATAACACGATTATTCTGACTGGATAAATGGCATGGAGCATGATAGCTGAAATGTTTATTAATATATGGACGTAGATAGGAATACTATTAGTAGAATAGCGTTGAGTTTAGGGCATTCTACTAAAGTTACGGTTTCTTCATCATTCATAGGTGACCATTTAAAGCATTTCGAGACTCAGTGCAAATATGTCCTTGACCGAAACATGCTCCACTTATTGCAGTGCCCAGTACGGACTGGACTTGACACCTGCACCTTTGAGGACTTAATGGATGCCACTACTAAAGCTTTATAAATAGTCGTACCTATCATTGATACGAAAACAAGAAAATGTGACAATTGTTTATGGTAATGTCAGAAAAGCCATCATGACAACAATCTATAAGGATATTGGTATGCCAAGAAATTGGTTTGAGAAAGACCGAAAACAGGCGCAAAATAAAATATTGTTCTCCAGCCTTATATGGACAAAATGGAAGGCGACCCGAACATAGTTGATTGTGATATGATTTGGAATACAATCAAGCAAACATTGGTAGTATCACTAGTATCTTATAAGTATGTGATGTCGTGACACGGTAGAGGTTGCGCCTCGCCTCGGATTATTAACAGTTATTAGGCTCGGCGGTATAAGTCCGGATTAAATCTGTGTCAATTTGCATTTTATTATGATGACACAGCCTTCGAGCCTTAACTGCTAAGACGGCTTTGTATAGGTTTATTTTGATATTGTGACGATACTTTTGTATGTTTCTTTTTCTTCTCTTAGATGCTTTACCCGCTCTCCATGAGCTTTTGCTATGAATGATGGAAGAAAACTATTTATCATATTATAATTTGACGACGTCTGTGGTCTAGTGGTTCGAGTACCGGACTGCTGATCACGAGGTCGTGGGTTCGATTCCCACAAGACACAAACATTTATGTGATGAACTTAGGTGTTTGTGTGTATTTACAGAAAAAAGTATACAAGTATTATATCCATTGTCTAGTACCCATAGTACAAGCTCTGCTTAGTTTGGGACTAGATGGTGCTGTGTAAAAATGTCCCAAGATATTTATTTATTTAATTAATGGAATCAGGTGTTACTTTGCGGAAATCCATGACAATAAAAAATAAAAAAAGTTACTTTCCACGAAGTTAAGTGAGGCAATATACGATTTTAAACCGAGGCTGTAGAGTTACTATTACTATGTTTTAAGGCTAATATTCAGAGACTACAGTAAGTTTACGCTTAGTTTCGTCTCTGAATATTGCTATGCTCAGCATAAACTTAGGCTTCCGTATGTCAAATTGTCATACAAATTTGACATACGGAAGCATAAGTTCATGTTGAGTCTCGTTTCTGAATATCAGCCTAAGACTCTGGTCGAGCAGTATTATTGAGATTTTCAAAGAACGTCTCTGTTGCAGTTCAAAGTTTGGATTTGCAAATGATTGTGCGAATGGTTAATAGCAACAACCTGAATGATAGAGAGACTTTCTCAACAGCGTGTGGTGTCTTTCAACCAGCAATAGGCCAGCGTGGCGGACTATTAACTAACCCCTTTCATTATGAGAGAAGACCCGTGCCCAGCAGTGGGACGGTAAATGACACTATAGAACGAAACAATATAACAGCCAAACTGGCGACCATTAGACCAATGAAACCGTATTCATTAGGAACTCATTTATTTAAGTAGTTTAAAAAATATGCACAAAATGAGGATCATAATCACCTTAACATCTTCAGTTGCACATTCTGCTACGCCATAAATTAAGCTGGTGGTCTTAGCAGAAAAAATAGTACAACATTCAACGAGTAGCGGGGAAGCGGTAATTTATGCGCTTCGTTGGGCACTGAGAGAAATAAGAAAGCAATGTGTTTGGAAACTTACACACGTTGTCGATTCTGGAACGGTTTAAAATTTTGCATGATTTTACTACTGGCTGTTTATCAATACAAAAAGAAACCTAAGAGATAAAATATAATAAGTCAATAAGTCAGTCTGTGGATGGGTGACCATTCAAACACATCGAGACCCCTGTGTGCCTCGGAGAGCACGTAAAGCCGTCGGCCCCGGTTGTCATACGGATACCTATGACAAACGTTAGTGGTAATCAGAAACCAAAAAAGCCTGACAACCAGTCTATCCTTCGAATATCAGTATTGCCCAGAAATTGGGTTGCGGAGGTGTGTTAACATTCGTTTTGTGTAAAATACTGATATAAGAGGAAATCTATTTAAAAGTAAATCTAAAAGCTACAAATATTGAAAGAAATAATTTATTTTTTCTTTCACACAAATCATAACAAGAACCTAATGTCACACGTGCAAAGGCTAGCTAAGTCCAACTGCTGCAAAGCTACGGATGGAAATTCAAGATAAGTTAAGATCGACAAAGTTTGTACTGCAAAGGAAATTTTAAAGTAAGTTAATGCCAATCAGTTATAAAGGTATGGCTAATAGGTATCGGCCCCTTTTATCTATATTATATTTTTCTCAATTTGAAATAAACTAGATCATCGATCAACTCAAAAGTATTAAGTATTTTTTGTGAAAATTGACGACGTCTGTGGTCTAGTGGTTCGAGTACTGGACTGTTGGTCACGAGGTCATGGTTTCGATTCCCACAAGGCACATGAACTCAAAGGTTTGTTCTGTTTGTCTGTGTTTCTTATTTTAAAATGATAATAGAGGTAAAAGGAGAAACAGATTTACTTAATTTGCGGGACTGGCGAGCTAGAGCTAACACTGAACTAAATAATAATTCGTTAATTATTTTCTATAAAATTGTCATTAGCAGTTAATAATATGGTCGTTGTTGAGTGCCCGGATAATAGCAATAGGTTCGCCCCCGATTAAATATAACCTATCGGCGATCTGTGAGTGTAGGGCGCCTCCGCCTTCGAGGAATAAAGGCATGAAGGTGTGTTATGTAAAAGTAATTAATACCCAACGGTCCCCGGACCACACACTTACAGATGGAGAAATGATTGGTATTATTAGCAGATCAAGAGCGTAGAATAATGAATAGTCGGCACTTATTAAGCGCACACAAACTAGGAAGGTACTTAATGATCGATTTTTAGATACTTACAGGCAGGTGAGTGTCATTTGTGGCTACGGAATACAGGTTTCATTTACAACTAAAACTGAAGGGCTCATCGATCAACCTCGAGGTTAAGTTTCACTTGCCGCGGTGAATACGTGGTAGGGTTAAACGCCATGTCATGGAGAGTGGAGATGGAGATATAAATAGTTAATAATTAAGTATAATAATGTTTTTATGCAAAGTTTTAATTAATTTAAATATTTTATAAATTTTAATTTCTTTAATAGGTACTTACCTAACTAGTAAAATCGACAAAATATCAACATCTATCCTAAGACGAAAGAATAAAACATTTTTCTTTTTATTTCTTTCTGCCTTTGCCACAGGTGAGAAAGAGCATTAAAGAAAGAAAAAGTTTTTAACACAGTAACCCCTTTTTCTTTTTAACAATTTGGCCCCTTGCCAAAGTCCAGCGTTTAAAACAATTTAATTTAAAATTAGAACAAAAACTAAGTATAAATCAAATGGAAACTTTTTACGTCTGAACTCATTATACGGCTCAAGTAGTAGGCGTTGCATTTAATTTGCATACTGCATCAAACCAGAACATACTGACTCCGAATTAATTATACTATATTTTTGAAAACTTTGAAATGAGTTCGACATGACTTGCCTCGTTTTAATTTAATAGTACCAGCTGTTGTTAGACGTCAGTTATTTAAATTCTTTTTGCACATTGAAAACTTTAAATTGCTTTCTATGAAAATAACGCTTTCGTTTAATCGGTGTGACACTTTTTTAACTTACTTTTACTAGCTCGTTCGTCCAATTTTCGTATTTATAACAATATCAATTCCAGTCAGAAATTGAAGTGATATGTATACGATTCCTTTGATGGATGAATTCACGTCAATTGTCATAGTTGTTGTGTTTACCAAAGCGCGGCTCATGTAATTAATTAACTTTCCGATATCCACAGATTTGGACGTACATATGTTCGATAATGTCTCGTCATACTGGCGCCAATTGTACCATCAATAGAATTATTTATAGGCTGTGGCTTCTATGAGAAAACCCGACCTAGATTTGTTCTATACCCAGTGAAATATATCGGGAGCAATAATAATTAATCTTATCAATGGCTGGACACCGCTGCTATCCTTCGATTCAATAACCGGCGCACATCAATATCACTAGGACAATTTATAATTAATTGACCATTTCAATTATTAAAGTATATTAGTGGGCTGATTTTAGGTCAGCAATTAATATCAAAATGAGTTCAGTGGAGGTTCAGCGGGTCCCGCTGCGGAAATCTATTAATTTGGCCGTAAAGCGTGGCCATTACAGGCGAGTCGCCAATTATTCCAGTCTCCCTCAGTAATTAAATTCTATGATGTTCGCCAATCTAAGACAGGCGCCGTTTACGATACCCAAATTACGGTTTCATTGCCCGTAAAAGATATAAGAACAGCTTACTATTGAGAATTCCAGTTATAATCGCGCATAATTTTTTTGTAGAACTATAATTTCTAAACTTAAATCTATTCATAGGTATTATTAAAATTAATTTAATTTCTAAAGTTGTCTCATTTGTAATTTAAATGGTATTATCAAGTATTGAACACACTTGGCGCAGACGCTGTAAGCCTTTATGTCATCAACGTTCCGGGTGTTGACACGCATTAAAAGAGGCTCAGTCATGCCGAAACTGATTTATTATATTGAATGGAGAGTTTTCTACGTATTTTTGTGCATAGAATTATTCGAGCTTATTGCTTGTCTGCTTTTCGAATAAGTCTCCTTCACTTGAGACGGTATTACACATTGTCATTTAGATCGTTTGCTCTCAAATCGACTTAAAATACAATGTCCAAGTTTTTTAGGGCTCGTGAAATCTCAATCTGGCTACGACTTATTTTGCATTAGTACTCCCAAGGCGGTCATAGAAGATGGCTACTTATACCATTAAGTATCTTTAAGAATTGTTCGCTCATTGTATCTAAATCACAATTTACATCAAATATTACGCAGTGTAGTGCCTAGATTAGTGTTGGCCATCTGAGAATTTGGCCATCTGAGAAATATATCTAGTAAAGACTGACCTCTTATTGTATGATAACCATATACAATGCGAGGTCAGCGCATTCCGACATAGCATGCTGCGGACCCCCGTGCACGCAGTTACTTATATGATTTACTTTTTAAACAATGTTTATAAAGTGGCGATTATAGCCCAACAGATAAAGTTAATTTTCAGTTAGATACGTGTTATTCGCGCCAGTAACGAAGCACTTTGTAGTTAACTACAAACCGCTAGAACTCATAATCCCTAAATCAGTGTTAATTCGTTGACATTCAACTGAATGCAAGATCCAATGAGAACACGGTAATTCTTGATGACAATTGGCGACCGATATGCCTGAAACGATATACAAAACTGGCTTTCTTCTTTGAGTACCAACTTTCTTTGGCATGTAGGCCAGCAATTGGACCCAAATATTATCAAACTGCGAGGAGTTGAAAGAGGGAATGGGAGGCCTTTGTACTACTTATAGGAATGGAATAAATCGAGTCAATAGAAATAATGAATGCCGTAATAATGAAAGGATATACTTACAATGTAAGTTTTGATGCTGAGGAAGTAAAAAATAGTTTTTAGATCTAAAATAATTTATTTTCTTGTTTCTTTTATAAAACAATCGCTTAAAATCTAACTTAACTATATATTTTACAATAAACATATTTCATAGCGTTTCTTCTACATTTTGTCATTATTTACAATATTTTTATACAATAACATTTGAGTAATGCGAATTACTGTTAATTTATAAACGTAACTGTAACTAACAAATAAAAATGCAATTACATCTAATGCCATATTGTATAATTTTAAATGCATTGTCTACCTATAAGATAGATTTTATTTATGCAAAGTGGCATTAGAAAGAGTACAAGAATAAAGAACAGAGCCTTTCTTAACACCTTCATTTTTAGGTTGTGAGACAGGGATGGCGCTATTTAGTCTGTAAAGCAGCATCCCATTCTCTCAAACGAATAATGATAGGGTTGACACGTTGTGGTATGGCCTCAGTTTAGTATCATCAGGGAAACTACACTCGCCTCTTTTTTACACACTCATTCCAACAAAACCCAGTCATCATGAGCTAGCACAACAATAAATAACAAGTCTGAGACAAATAAACAAGGCCTGGTACAGCCATTAACATCCACATATATAATTCGTACGTCTTCATATCTTAAACACTATTTTTTTCTCGAATACAATCGCTATCTACTCTCTGCAGATCATTTATAATATAATACTGGTGACTATTAGTTCAATGGAACGTTATTGCTTTATTTTACGAATAATCACGTATCTTCATCATTTTTTCTTTACACAGTACACAAAAATATGATCTACTCAATAATTTATAATAAGTTTTTTTTATTATAATGTAAGCATGCTTCACAAGGCACTATTCTAGCGAGATTATAAACTCAACCAAAAACACGACCACCTATTAAATTCGGTTTCCAAGTCCGAAGTCGGGCCTAAAATTACATTTTATGGCAACAAATCAATAACAACTTTTTGAAACATAAACCGCATAACTACAGTCATGTGGAACAGTGGTTTAACACGCAACAGTTAGCCGCTACTTCAACACAAGTCATATGAACAAATAATGAACCTACAGACCTACAAACCTATGCATCAACGCTTGGTACAAATAAGCACGTCATCGTACATTATAATATCTTACATCTAAGTTGGCGTTTGTATTGCTCTTTATTTTAAACACTCACTCAGGGAGCACGACCTCCTATAAATAAGTTTTAGGTACTTCACTTGTCAAGTACGGGCTTTCAAATTGATTGCACCTAACTTAAACGTTATTTATGAACTTAGTTAACACAAGGAACTAATTTTTCATTGCTGTTAAGTAAACTAGTGAGATAAGTTTTTTAATGTCTTTGTAGAATAAAGGTGCAATCTCGAATTGTTGCTTTGTGGTATAGAAGTATACTATCTAATAATAGTTTTGTTTGCAAATTAAGCTATCACAACGTAGGTACAATTTAATGCGCCAGCACAATGATCCAATGAGAACTGATATCACAGCATTTTAATACAGGTGTAGGCACCACACCCTTATAATCTGACATTTTTGACATATTTACAGTAGATAGAATTTTCTCGCGAAGGCGAACGGTACAACCACTCGTTCATTGAAGCGCTAAACATTTTCGACGTGTTTTGTCGACACTATATCATATTCAGTCGCTTTCGTTTATATTTTATTTAATCTCGATTACTTATAACTAATATAAACTATACGATACTTTATTTGTTAACAAAGAAAAAGTTGTGGGCGAATATTGAACAGAAGTCAGTCATCCATCAGTGCGCAGTCTTCGGAACGGACAACAAATCTATTTTAACAGATCATCCCCTCACTACATTATCGTTCCCCTTTTAGTTTGGCTCCCTAACTACAGATTCTCGTCTGTCAACTCATGCTGGATGAATGTAACTCGCTTTGCTGACTGACAGTTCTAATTAATGTGAGAATAACTTTGTAAATTACAAATGTAATTTTCAGGGAAATATGTGATTTAGTTTTTTACGATATTACGTTACTATCTGCCGCTCACCTGAAAGAAACGGATACCTACAAAAAATATAGTATTTAAGTATACCATTTATTCTCTATCGCTTAGCTAGTTTCATTACATTTGTAAGAACGACATCGTAGTAGGGGCGTGAGGGTTGCGTCTGCAAAATATCGGCTAGTTTACGTTAGCGTGGCTCGGTGTGTGTAATCGTTCATTAATCACTAGCGAGCTGTGGCCTATCACCGCAGCGAAGCCACGATCTCGTTGGACATACTGTTTTGCTGGCTCGATGCATTCAGGCTTTTGGAGCACTGCTGAAATACACAATATCTATCAATAAATTTTCCTGAAAAGGGAACATCTTGAGTGAAAGATTGGATACAAATCGTTGCCAATAAGGAAATTGCAGACTGCTTAGAAATTTGTATTTGGAATACTTCAATCTGTTACACAGATGTTAGGGTTTTATGAAGGAGTTTGAATTAATTTATCAAATTACCGGCACTTATTATTTCGTTTAAAAATAACAATTTGAATTGTTATTAATGTTCTAAATAGTGACCAATTTCTCTACTTTACATTTGATTACTTTTAAAATGTTTCAACGATGTAGGTCAGTCATATAACTACAATTTTGTTCAAGCTTGATATGTACAACATATTTGTAAGGTTTTGTTACACCGACACGAAATGTAAGTAATTACGCACTATAACGCTATCAACTATTCATCGAGTTGTTAAGTTAGAACTAGTAAATTGGTTATAATGAAGCACAAGAGTTTAGGAAATAAAATTCATGCCACTCGACTCGATAACAGTTGTTAGTAACTAGTGGGCCTTAAGCTATGGTTAGTTTTAATATCTAACATAGTTTATATAATATACGAGCAGGGCGCAGATAAGCTTGTAGCACTTTCCAAAAAGCTGACAAAATTATTTTTTTGGAAACAAATAATTTCCTATTTTTTTTTATCATTTAGTGATACTTATCACTTAACGTTAATTAACAAAAAAAAATGTTCCCCACACAGGTTTATCCACATTGTTATAATGATACCTTGAAGAAACAAATCAATACAATAATCTCAAAACTACCTACAATTAAAACACAAAATGGAATAAATATCGGTTGTTCAAATGCTTGTACAAAATAATTGAAACCTTTTGGAAAATGGATTTGAATATTTTGAATCTATATTAATATTGTAAATGTGACAATAACTTTGTCGGTCACGCCTAAACCGCTGAACTGAATTTAGTGTAATTCTGCAAGGAAATCGAAAGCATCCCGGAAAGGAAAATGGATGTGAGTAAAACCGCGGACAATAGCAAGTATTTATGGGATTTTTGTAAGTAATTTTCAGTCACGTAAGGTCTGTGAAGTGCAACTAGCCATACAAAGCTGTGCACTGAACCCCGAAAGAGCTTGAAAACAAGATTAACGAGGTTTGGATGCGAGCGTTCGACAAAACATGGACATGTTCCATTAGTCGGGTATATGTTAAAAATGGCAAAAGGAAGATCGCTGGCAGTGTGCGAGTACCTTTATGGAATGACCAATGATCCGTTTAGAAGGTAGAGGCTTGGTCTAACCAAATAAAGGTGCAATCGAGAGGTATCTAAAACGTTTTTGTTGAAACCTCAGTTTCACTACCTGAATTATTTTAGTTACAACCTTCAAAGAAATATCAAGAAGGTATACAAGGTGGAAGGGACATCGACGCACATCCGCATACCATGAGTTCAGTACATGTTTCTGGACCCCCTGCGCTGAAATTTTCCGTAACCTTTTTCATCAGTTTTTTAATTTTTTCTGCAATTTTTTTTACTTAACCGTGTAAAAAAAACATTACACATTAAACATTCTATCTACCCAATGATACGAATGACCTAGAGCATTTTATTTTTGACCTTGTGAAACCTTGTGACGACGTTTCTGCGTCGATGTCCCTTCAACCTTGTATACCTAATTATCAACGAAAATGTAACCAACACACGACATGCTTGGTCAATCCTCCCGCAATTCTGAGAGAACTTCTGCATCAACTAGAGGGCGGTGCGATAAACGTCGATCATGTCCAAACAGAGAGTCGCCGCTTCAAAAGCTGCCGACACAGCTTAATCGACTGTTTTTCTTTTTATTTCTGCAGACAAGCGCACGTGGCCGCGGCCGATCGTATACCTCGGTCCCTACCCTTTTTTAAATTGCGGAATATCAATAGATCGTCTAAGTATGTTCAACTTAAATCAGCTAAATACCGCGCCTATCGTTGGAGCCATATGGGCTGATTTGGGTACCATTCTTGGCCCTAACATATATTTCTAACCTCGCATTTCTAACCTAGCGTAGTAACGACATAGTAATGAAGACTGCTACAACAAACTACTCAATTAAATAAATACGATAAAGGGGCTTTAGTCCGTAGTAAAATCATTTTATCGGCAATTCTTAGGCAAATATTCAGTTATCTTACCATTTGCCGGGACTCCCAAGCCTTCATGGCGCTCTTGTATTTCTCGAACTCGTGGCACCAGTCGGAGTACACTTGCTTGTACTCCTGCGACTTACTAGGCTGTGTACATCTGCAATAACACCCACATTATTTTAAAACTTTAGTGACCGTTACCTTTCGCGAGTTTCACAACAGTAAATAGTATGTTATTTAAATCCCGTGTTGAAGTTTTGTAGTCAAACTAAATGCGAATGAATGAATTAAACATTCCATCACGCCTATATACCCCCGAAAGGTTAGGTAGAGGTATACTAAAGTTCTCTGACAGTTTCCTGGTATGATTAGGTTTAGGTCCCATGTAATATAGAACCTGTACTCCAAACTGCTACTGAACATTATATTAAAAAAACCAATAACATTTTGCTCGACCTGGGAATCGAACCTGAGTCGAGTCGAACGTTTGGACAAGTATTGTTTAAATTGGTTTTCAGACTGACTAACCAAAAACAGTCTCATAGTTATTCCTTTGACAATCGAGATTAATGATTACCGTTCGAGATTTCTGTTGGATTTTAAACCCGACTTAATTTAATAACCCACACACTGATTCTGAAAGAATCTGCTAAAACTTGGAAAACCTTCACGGAAGAATTCTTATATCTACATAGTTAGTTGAAACATTTGCTACCTGTGTATATCGATGTCCAAATTATAAGACGCGATCAATGTGGGCCCAAAATAACACTCATATCGCCCTCGGTCTGATTCTGTCACTGACAGTAACACCAGACCACGTTCTGATGTCTGAAGAACACGCTCCCAACTACGGAAAGACATAAAACGTTTTAGCCGTAAGAAGGTCCATTATACAGAAATATTATTGTTTAGATTATGACCTTCGATCAACAATAGTACTGTTGATCGAAGATTATGACACCAACTCAGTTTGTGGAATTGCAGCTTCAGTTAAAAGGTATATCGGACGGTTAACATGCCAGAGGCCTACTAATATACACCTGCGGTTCGCCGGTATGTTTAGGTGCTATGTAATAGGGGGCGAGCCTATTGCCGTTAACCGGGCACAAATCCTAACTCCGAGCAGTTACTGAGAATTTCATAGGAAATCTCAATAATACTCTGCTCGACCCGGGATCTTCAAGTGTAGAAGTCGCGATTAGAACCACTAGGGTAATGGCTCCGATTGTGACAGGGACCCATCTGATTTACTAGTAATAAATTATCACAAACTTACTTATAACTAATTTTGTACCGCCCCTTCTCTCTTGAATGATGATACCAGATAGCGTGTTGGTCTTTCAATGCTTCTGGTGTCTTCCCGTACGCAGCCAAATGGACGCTCTGCCCATACCCTGCCCTCACAGTCTTCAGGGGCGCGCTGGCCTCACATATTGAAGGCGTGGAGTTGGTGGCGTCGTGGAGCAACCCTGGACTGTATGGACGGCAGGCTCCCACTTCTTTATCCCACCCGCAGTAGGGATCCAGCACGCATCGGACGCAACTGTCATAGCTGTTTATAAACGATGATAAGTACAATAGAACGACGTAGTCAACAGTTATTTAATTATTATATTTAATTGTGCGTGTAAAAAAGACTATTCACTTATTTTGTGGGTGTTGAAAAAAGAAGTCCTTAAAATGTTACTGCATTCGTAAGTAGTTCTTCACATAGGCTAATAAAACCTTTGTTACCATTTGTTACGTTTGTTATGTGCACCCAAACACAAAGCTAGAAACGTCATGACGTGGTTATCAATTTCGAGCCCTTAAGCTATTATTACCATAATTATTAACAAGTAGGTAAATACTTTTTCTGATAAGATAAGGAACGCAAGCTCGTTAAGGCAGCTGTTGGAGACGATTATCTTTAAGAGTTAAATTACAGCGCATCACGACACATGTCCGCCTACAACAGATTTAGCGCGAAGGACTGGTAACCGCAGTCTTATATTAGCAGCTGTTGAAGATGGGTAGACAGAGCAACCTGCGCCAGTGTGCCGTCACACCGAAGACACATAATTAAGCAGGTGTGCACTGTGTAGCAACATGTAGTTTATGAGTTGTTTTACATTAACTTCTTGTAGCACACAATGATGAAAATATTAGGCAATCGGCTCGTTTCTTTCGGTTCTTTTCGATGCATAATCAAATATCTCCATACCTTAATCAAATGATGGTTAATGAGACGAATTGTTAACACTTAACAAAGGGGCGAAAGGTAACACCGCCGCGCAATGGACCTAGGACCTAACAAGGACCCTAAAGATAGCTCTAAAGTATTGCTTTAAATGTTCCACCTTTTCACTTTTGACCATAAATAAATAGTAATGGATGATTGACTCGCCTCACGGTGAAGACGCTTTGAACGCTGTAGGCACAAGTTAGTTTACGATAAGAATGATGTACTTACCGGTGCGTACAAGCTCGTAATGGCAGCTGTCTGAGGCGGTTATCAGTAGCGAGGTACAGCGCGTGTAGCCGGCGCGAGAGTGCCAGCGCGCGCACGGGCTCATCCCCCGCGGCGCGCCACACATCCGCCACGCGGGCGCCACCGGCCCCGCCCCCAGCCCATTGCACTATTTTGTACACCTCGCCTGCGCCTACGCAATAAAAATAAAAGGTTTATCAGGACTTCAATCACCTAAAGAGTAACTTCTGCTATAAAATCCAACAGGATTTTAAGGAGACCCCATTATAAAATCCGGAAGCATAGAATCTAGAAGCGCCATTAGAAAGCTTACAAACAGCGTTTCTTGCACAGAAGCATTGATCTCCTGACACTTGATGACTTTATGAAAAATATAGGAAGGCTACTGAGTGTACCGATCTAATAACTGGTTTGATTTCTGATTGCTGTCAAAGGCGTAGACCATCTGATACTTTAAAAGCTCTTTTAAAACACGAGCGAAATGGAATAACTAAATACTTACTGGTTCCAGCATAAAATACGGTGTAAGTGATGTCATCCCCCAGCATGTCGACGAACTGTCTGTCGACCACGATAGTGGTTAGCACCAAATCCCTTTTGTAGAACGCCGGAGCATCGCCCTCGTGACGTACCGCGGAATCCATCAGCGGATGAGACCTACAAAATACACAGAGTAATACAATCTTGTCGCATAGTTAATACGGAAAAGGGTTATAATACGCACCAAATAGCTATGCGACAATGATGAGTGAATGTAGCCCCACACAAAGTACCTACATACTAGGTATCTACCTAACATATTTTTCTACATTGTTATATTTTGGGTCGTAATAACCGACAGCAAGCTCTAGTTGGTATTTTACTGCAAACTTTACACTGGAAAAGTTCTTTAACGCATATTATGTAGGTATGTTGATGCTTGCAGATCGTGTAAGTGTTCTGGGTCAAATAAATCGCAAAAGATATAGTGTAGTTTCGGTATCCGTCCGTTTAATGTTATTTTTTTTTATTTACATGTGATTTATACGGTAAACTGGAATGTGCCACTTAAACTCTGCAGTGAGTCTATCGACATCCACTGGAATCCAAATAGAAGGGGTTGTAAAATAGCATTGAAATTATGCTTATAATATTTCTATAAAGTCTTTAAGAAATAACAGAATGACACTTTACCGAGACACTGTAAACAAGCTTGCCACCACTAAAATCAAGAATAAACGGACAAACACATAGATAACGTTGCTCATAGTAACAGTAGGATTTCCTGTCCATTAGCGAATGACCTAAGCAATTAATCCAGACGCTTCTGTAATTACACCATTCTAGAAATATGCAGACGCGATAATTGCTTCGTCCGACAGTACATAAATATATTTTTGTACAACTGTTCTTACAAACTGAAATGTATTCGGAATTAGAGATAACACTAGGAAGATGATAAATTATGATATTATTTACAAAATTGCTGAGAATTTACTACGGGCTCTAAATATGGACGGATTTAGGAATTGCTAAAGGTCGCCGGGGTACGAAAGGCTAGGTACCTACTTCGAGCGATTCCTCTAATAAAATTAATATTTAACTCGTAGCACAATTTTGAAAATATTAGGTACTAGCTTTCCACCAGCGGCTTCGCCCGCGTGGTCATGTATTATACATATAAACCTTCCTTAAGAATCACTCTATCTATTAAAAAAACCGCATCAAAATCCGTTGCGTAGTTTTAAAGATCTAAGCATACATAGGGACAGACAGACGGCGGAAGCGACTTTGTTTTATACTTTGTTTTATACTATGTAGTTCGGTGCGTACCGAAAACGGCCTTTATGGACCCATAGATAAAAAAATACAGGTGAATATTATAAATTCAATGAAAGCATAAGGAAATGTCACACAATTCCCATTACTATTTACTATTCTTGTGTAACTCAATGTAAATAACGAATTATCTTAAGTTTCTCAAATTAATACAGAGTTGGAATTCCGCATCTTACTATCAATTAGTGTGTGACCCAATTAAAGGATATGCGTCGAACTATCGCTCTTTAACCTTACTCAGATTAGGCGCCTGAGAGCAAGATTAAACTTATACATTACCAATATCTTGAAAGTGTGCACAAGAATTTAATACTCGTAGTTTATCTTACAAAGTTTTAAATGACTGCGATTTATTTTTGGTGAAATATTTAGAAGTAGATATACTTACTTCTAAAATTCAATGAAATAACATAAAGAAACTTAATAATTAAAATAAATATAAATGTAGCTGTTGGAATTTACGCGTAATTTTGCTTACAGAGTACTGACTGAAACAGAGTAGTGGTTATAAAGTTGGCACCAACGATAATCACCACATCTGTGTAAGGCCTGCGCACAATAAAATTTTAGGTTGCGCGAGCGCCTATGTTTACAGACTGTTGGAAGCTCCTGTTAGCAACAACGTCAGAGCGATCATCAATTGGCTATTACTATACCTGATGAAATTGAGGACGTTGTCCGGTAGGGCTTCAGTGTTATTGACGCAAGTGCCCGGCCTGGGAACCGGTACGCGTGCTCTTAACACCGGTAGCCACGCTGAACTTGACGATGCCTGGGTAATTAAAGATGTAGTTAATACCTTGCAGTGGTCTCAAACAACATAAAAACTATTGATGACCAGAATGGCTGGTGAGCAAACGGGTACGTTTGCTTGCAAGAAAATTACAAAAAGATTATAGAATGCTTAAAAACGGACGTACGTATTTGAATAAGAGGCTACCGTTAAGAGCAAAATATAGTGTAATTATTCATAACTAGCGTACTCATAAGCTTAATTCCACTGCGCAAAGCTGGCGAGAAATTACACCGGTTACTCATTTTAATCACCCGTAATGTTTAGATATAAATCTAAACATTTAGCTAGATAGTATATAGGTACACTAAGTTTCAAAGGAGGTCCAGGAGTTGGCTCTCAACAGAGAGCAGTGGAAGACGCTGCACCGACAAGAGCGTAGCTCTTAAATAGAAGAAGAAGAAGCTTCAAAGAAACATCGTAACTGTATATTCACTGATCGTTCAACTACATGCGAAAAAGAGATGGTCAACCGTCTACGTCACCTGATATGCCACACGCCTGTGGTCCAAGCCTTTCCTTTTTAGTTATTTTTTTTTGTATTTGGCATGAACACATAGTAAATATTTTCCAAATAAATTAATTTGATGAAAAAATAAATAGACCTCAGTCAGCATCCTCCGGTTTTATACATCGGTCAATTTAGTCAAATAATTACATTAACCTAACCGAGAACCGAGAACCTGTGATGTCGGATTTCTGCAAAGTCGCGTGAAGAAAGTCTTTCTATGCTTTTAAAATAGACTATCAGTTATGAGTACAAACTTGTGTTGTACATCGATATAGGTACATACTATTATTACGAGTATGACAGCAGGTATGCAGGTAATTTACGTACTCTACATTTTTTGTAAAAAAAAGAACACCTGTGCACCGTTTATTGATATCGTTCCATTAAATGATATTCCATTTAGGTTGGTCTGATACTATATCTACATAATATCATTGTCTATACTCATTGACATACTTTAGGTAGGCGTCATTTTATTAAATGTACATACGTCTATAGTATATCGATGTACAGTTAACAATCTGGACCCTTTTTATTATCAAAATATGCTTGTAATAAAAATATGATTTTATGGTTATGATTTTTGGGAACATTGAATACAAACATGTATTTGTCTTGGAGAAAATGTAAACAGTTAAATGTATAACAAGAAGTAACAGATAATGTTTGGTTAACCCTTCTAATCCTGGGAGGAAATATGTGCACAGCCCCATCGCACAGTAATAAGGTTGATAAGATACACGGAAGTCAATAATACCATATAAGACCAATTAACTGTTACAATTACCTGTTCTTTAAATCTTCCGGCGAATGCCTCTTGTATGTCATCCATGGTGTACGTGCAAATAGCGGAGCCGACTAATCCGTCGCTGGCGCCTGTCGTGAATGCCGCGTAAAACCTCGACGGATCGCCAGGCATCTGATACACGCTCTCTGGATCGGGCGTAAGGGATAAGGGATGTTAGATGTTTTTGTAGAGCAATATATGCTACCTTTAAAGGCATGAATATAGTATAATGAGATGTCACTGCAACGAAACTAAAGAACCATAAAGGTGTAGCCAAATAGGTTCGCCAGTCTTTGGAGGATTTTAAGTAGGTACTTAAATTGTGACTACATACTTGCGTACAAAATAAAATCGTACTATACAACGTAACAATGAAATAAAGGTCTGTTGTGGAACATCTTTAGTACAAAATTAGAGGTAGAAAGTTTCATACAAGCGTATACAAAAGCAGCATACTTACGAATTTCATCAAAATAGAAGGGGAACTCTCCCGGTATACTACAATTGAGCCGTGCTTTCAAATATGTGGCCCAGTTTTGGCTTAATATATGTTTTCCACCGGTATCGTGTTTACAGACTCTCGCCACTCTCGAGTAGACAGCTTTCCCGCAGTTCATAAACTCCACAGCAGTTTCTCGAAAGAAGAATAGGACGTACTCTCCGACATCGAAAGAGCCCACAAAATTAGTTTCTGCGACAAAATAAAAACATTTCAGTCGTTCAACTCACAAAAGTCACATTTTAATAGCTTTTAGACGTCGATTTCATCAGCAAATGTGTGTATTGTGAAAATCCAGAAATGTTCCCGAATAAAATTTTGTTTGTAACATTTCCAATAACTAATAAAAATGTAGGCTTTTATTTCGGGTCGTTTAGCTGACAGGTCAGACATTGTACGAGGTTCTTCTTTATTTCCTTTTATGTTCCTACGATAAAGAGTAAGCACCTATAGGTTTTATCGCAGTCTCATAAAAGAAAGTACGGAATAAGGGACAAACCCAATATCTCGATTAATTTAATGAATGCCCCGGTTTATTTATCCAATAAAGCTGAAATTTTGCATATACCTTCAAAATTTTACTCGCAATATATCCAAAATTTCAAATTCTGTTATGATTGTAGAGATAAATAATTTTTTCAGTGACCAACTACGTTGTCAGTGTTTGTCGGTTTGGTAGGTATGCTATTGCCATTTTTGCTGTAAAATTGTAGGCTAAATGTAACTACATCAAACAATTCCAAATTTAAGTTTGTAACACTGCTTTAGTTAATAATATAAAGGAAACTTACTGTCCAGCCACTTCGAATCGTACTTCAAAGTCCTTTTGAAGTTATACTTCTTTTGTCCCGTTCGAAAATCGTACAAATCGTTGCGGAAAATAACTGGGTCCGCTTTAGTGAACTCTGCGTTAGTTCCCGCGTAAAGTGTGGGAAGGTTTCCAGGGTTGCCATCCGTCACCCACACGGCTGTGCTGTTGTCTGCCGGGTCGTAAGGACACTTCGCCACCCCTAGCCCTACGCCCGGCACGTACTCATGTCGGGGTAAGTGGGTGAGATTAAGCTAAACAACAAAAATTAAGAATAAGTTTAAAATTACACTTTAATTCATATTTGTTTGTGTATTACAATAATGTTTTTTTTTATAGGAGGAGGCAAGCGAGAGAGCCGTTTATCTGATGGTAAGTGAGCACTTTGATTTTGAGTCAACACCCACAACACCATATTTTTAAGAAATTACGTAAAATACGTTTCATTTAATCTTCATGCCAACTTAGGCGAAAGCAAGCCTAAGGCTAGTATTCAGAGACGATGCTCAGCGTAAAGTAAGGCTTCCGTATGTCAAATTTGTATTACAATTTGACATACGGAAGCGTAAGTTCATGCTGAGTCTCTTCTCTGAATCTCAGCCTAAGGCTTTTTGAAGGTACCTAATGTAGATAGTACAAATTCTTACAAACGCAAAGGGACACCGCTTATTTTAAAACGACCCTGAATTTCACTTGATACGGTATAAAACTAACTAAACCTAATAATAATAAAAAACTAAACCTTTTTTCACAAAATTAAAATGTAGTGTGTAAAAACAGTATGATTAAGTGCCTACAATAAGTCTTTTACGTGTAGGCTTAGTGTAGATAGTTCTTTAAGTGTCTGGGGTACTCTTAATAGTTCGCCTTTCCCGTAAAGATAGATGAGCATCAGAATAGATAGATTAATCTTACATTTAAGAGTAAATAGTTCAGTGATCGAATAACTTAATGATGATCGAAGCCATTAACCGTTTTATGGGTTATCGTTAAGACAATGTTACAGATAGCCGTTAGATTCAGCGACTAAATTATCTTTGTAATTCACCGCCGGACTTAAAATCCTGAGGTAATTAAGATTATCTCGTAAACACTTTATAAATTAGGGACGAAATTCGGGCCCTTTCGGATTTACTTGATTGCTTTTTACTCAAACATTTTAGTGATCCTTATGTACCTTGTATATTAGGCCATTTTTACTCACATACGAGCCAAATACAAAATTTTATTTATTCTTCAGTTAGGAATACACAAATCTATCTATTCATCAGTGTGAGTGGCCTATCTTCGTCAAAAACAAAAAATACTGATATATACAGAATAAAAACATTTTCGCCATTCGTGGTTGTTCCACGGCATATGTTTTTTGTACCTATTTAAAAAAATATTATTATTCACTTAATAAACTTATTATTTACTTACATACACGACCCAGTCTTTCGGACTGTGTGCATTAGTCCCGCACACATACAGCCTCTCTCCATCCCCTAAAGGCTGCAGAACCCGGATGTGATTCCTGCACTCGAAGGGCTCCGACTTGCCTTTGCTCACGCACCTGGCCACGTTACTCGCCTCCAACAGCAACGCGTCTCGCTGCAAAACACACATGTGGAGATAAATTGTGCAAAACATGTGTCCGCTAATTCAGTAATCGTGTTATATGTTACGCACATGACGTACAGCTGTGTAGGTACAAGATCCTTGTATTACTACGCATTTCAAAATAGGCTTGGTCGGCTTGGATAATTAATTTAGGCGTGCGTTTCATATAATAAACGGTTTAGGATTAATTAATATCAGCGATAATTAAGTCAGTGGTTTCGCGCATTACGTTAGTAAATTTATCCGTTCTCCTTGACGTTAACATAAATTGAAACGGTTTATTTCAGAAATCATACAATATTCACTAGCTTAGAATAGAATCAGTTGATGTGGAATACAAAAATAATCCAGATCTACATATTAAGCGCATTCGGAATAGCGTCGGGTCTGACTCAACGCCCTGAAGCTGAGAGACCCGCCTTTTCTCTACAAAAACATCGCTTTATTTTTATTTAAACATAGATACCTCACACTTGGCGTAAGTAGCGAATAAAGCGCACACATCCTCTTTTACAACAAGAGTATAAGGGTTTTAACGTCAAAAGAGTATGACACTTACGTGTGAAAATGTAGAAAAAGCTTAGGTATGAGCTTGAACATTATAACCCTGTGTAGTGCCATAAAGTGTTCTTTAGAATTCAGCAAACGTAAACTGGTGGTTCATTTTACTTTATGAAAAAGATTTAAAAGTTAATTTGAGGGTGATATTTCGTAAGTGTCTGTGTCGCATTAAAGTATGAATCGTAGCTAGAGATGGGCGTCTACCCGGTAAAAACCCGACCATCGGGTAAATACCCATTAATACCCATTTTTACCTTCCCAATTTTAATTTATACCGGGTAAAAATTAAAAAGGAATAATATAAACCAAATGACATTATAATTTTCACATGTTTGCCTACAGGGTTGCCATTTGCGGCTATTCTGCACTATCTTACAATAATACACAGTAGGTACACGGCAACAGGTTAATTACAGTGTTAAATATGCAATTATAATGTTCCAAAACTAGAGTTTTATCAAGAATATACGGTACAAATAACAAAATTATGAAGTGTATAAATGTAGATTTCATAGTACATTATATTATTAAAGGGGTTCAAACCTTTTTTATGGAAGCTGACATATCGACCCGCAACCATTTTGATTGTTTTACGAAATCGCGGCGCACGATGAAAGTGGTATCTATAGGTAGAAGGAATATAAACGAACAAAAAATATTAGTAACATGGTACCTCAAGGCGTCACGTTACCGAGATATTTGGAGGTACAGACCGACATATGAGTAAACAACCGATACTAATAGAGAACCTGGGAATGATTATTTGGATACAGTGTGACACTTATAGTCAGTAGTCACGTAATAAGTACAGTTTTATTTATTGTCTGTACTCTGATCTTTATCTTTAATTATCACGGTAACGTGACACTTTGGGGTAACATTTTACTATCATTTTTAGTTCGTTTATTTGTCCTCTACCCATACATACTCTAGTATGTATGAGCGCCGCGCCGGCGCGCCGCCGTCACCGTGAGTTCATATCGGCGCGCCGCCGCCGAGTGTAGCACGCGGCGCGTATACAAGCTTGATTGTGATTGTGGTCTCTCTTACATAGGCCAAACTAAACGAAGGGTAAGGACCCGCGTAAAAGAACAAACAGCGAATGTCAAACACCACCGTTCCGGAAAGTCTGCAATTTTGTGAGACTGAAAAACTGGTTTACTCCAACGATTTTCGGTTCTCCGAGAGACGTGACCGGCGCATTGCCACTTCAGCGTACTAATCCTTTAAGGTATGTCGGTTACTTTGGTTCTCTGACGGATAACCTCGTTACGCATTTTATCCCTCAGAAAGACTCTGAGCATAGCTCTCTCCATAGCTCGCTGTGCGACTTTGAACTTATAGACCAGTCTCGTCATGAGTATTCACGCTTCAGCTACGTAGGTCATGACCGGTAGGACGCACGCATCGAACACTGTCGTCTTAAGGCACTGTGGAATGGATAGCGAGAAAACTTGTCGAAATTTACCAAATGCAGTCAGTCCATCCCAGCTGAATTCTCACCCGTGACGCTGTAAAGGGTCCGAAACGTCGGGATTAAAATAATATCAATTTAACGCGATAAAATCCGTAAAAAGTATTTTTATTTCAATTATGTATTTCGCAAAGAATCCTTATACGAATAAACGGCGTTTTTTTTGTATGCCTGATTATACATAATTATATATTATCTTATACATAGGTAGGTATAATATTTTCTGATCCCAACTTATTATTTAGAATAACTATACAATTGTAATTAACAAATAAATATGTTCCTGTAAAAAGCTTTTTTGGTGACAACAGTATGGTTTTCTTAAGTTACGCGTATTTTTAAGAAACCTCTTCCTGATTAAAAAAAACACTATGGTCCTCGAACGGCTACGCCGCGCCGCCGCGACGCCGCCGCCGCCGTGGCAATTTTTTGGCCACGCCGCCGCCGTGACATTGGCTATCGGCGCTCATATCTAACATACTACTTTCATCGCGCATCGCGATTTCGAAAAAATCAAAATGGAGGGCGGGTTCTTATGCCAAAACGGTTCTATCGGATACTAATAAAGGGGATAGAATCTATCCCCTTTCTGAAAAGGTTTTAGTAGGGGAGACCGGGGTTCGACGTTCCGATTTTGGAGTCGGAGGCAATATAAATGTAATAGAAATGTTTAAAATCAACGATTCCTATATAAAATGGTGCATAATCTATCCTTGTTTCAAATTGTAAACTCAAGTTCTTTGAAATAAGCATATATTATTGCTCAGGATATTTTTTCTGTAAAAAGTCGACAAGGAACAACTCGCCCCACAAAGGGGCTGGTTGTTCCTCAGCTGAGGTAAGTTGTTCCGCTTATCAACTCCAGTCCCTAATAATGTAGTATTAGTTGGAAAGGTATTATATAAAATAAATTAGGTATATGTAATTGAATATTTATTAGTTTTATTTAGAAAAGTACAAAATCTTAATGTTTTTTACAAACTTTTCAACAAAATTAAAAAATGTAATGAACATAACTGCAAACATAAAATAATAACAAGCATTAACTACCAGTTAATGGTGTAGTACAACCTAATTAATAGATTTAAGAATAATAAACATTTTTAATATTACTCAATCAACTTTGACAAACGTTTGCTTGTCAAAAAAGAACAAAATTATTTCTTTTAATGAAAACATAAAAAATAACATCATCAGCATCAGCAGCCCGCTGCAAAAGCTCAATTGAAACCTTGCCCCGTTCGGTTTTTCGTTTATAGTTTCTCATCCTAAAACAAAGTTTTAATTTTATTATTTACGTGTTCGTTACGGGGCAGGTTGTTCCGCGGAACAACTAGCCCCCCACCAGAGGAACTTGGAACCCCATATTCCATTTTCTAAAGTAACATCCAATTATGATAGAAAACGCTTGAAAAAGCCAAAAACGATATTAAAAAGTTAATCACTGTAGTTTGCTCGACAGATAATAGCAAGTAACACACAAATAGCTAGAAAATTGATTGAAATAGACCAAAAAGTATGATGACGAAAAAATTTACTTACGTGATGTTTGAGTGTCACCAATCGACTACCACGCTAACACGCGGGCAGACCGTCACTAAAATGACTGACGCAATGGCGCAATGATATGACGTTTCGCGATGCACTTCACACTTATTACTATCTCTTTTCTTCTCGGAGCTATTTCAATCAGAACAACCTGCCCCCGGCACTTTGAACCCCGGCCTCCCCTACCATAGAGTACATTCATACGCTTCGGCAGATTATACAAAAAAACGAAGAGTATAATCTGCGCGAATTGAAACTTGGGCGGCGCTGCAATCTCTGCAGCGGTGCCACATTGACTATCGGTATATCGAAGCGTTAAAGTGCTTATACAAAAATGCTACTAAGTATATCGGTCCGAGAACAGGAACAGTTCAGTTCAGAACATGGGGAAATTCCATCGCAGAGAGGTGTTAGACAGGGGGATATCATTTCCCTGAAACTGTTCACCACCGCAATGGAAAATACCTTCAAGTTACTGAAGTGGGCAGGAGTCGGCATTAACATCAATGGCGAGTATATCACTCATCTTCGATTTGCCGACGATATCGTAGTCATGACAGAATCGCTGCAAGAGCACAATACCTACATAATACCTCAACCGAGTTTTCCAGCAGGTGTATGACCCACCTGCTGGAAAACTCGGTTGAATGAACAGGGGCAAGACAAAAGTTATGTCAAACGCTCATGTAATGCTCATCCCAATATCCGTTGAGAGCTCTGCTCTCAAAGTTGTTGACGAGTGTGTCTATTTAGGACAAATCGTCCAGCTGGGCAGGTTCAGCTTGCCTCACGGTGAAGCCAAGAAGAACCCCAGGGAGATGCTGCTCCTGGCTGGCTAAGCCCGTTAGCCAGCAATCCCAGATTGAAGCAGCCATTGTTGGTTACGGTGTTGTATGGGAGGCACCGAAAATGAGGCGGGGTGCAGTGTTGTGCAGAGCAACACTGTGGCTGAAGGTTTACGGGGCCGCGGCGGGAGAGGATTACGGTGCGCCGTTCTCACTGCCTTCCGCGGCCTCGGAGGGGCCGCAGCTGCAGGAATGCGGACACGGCTTTGGGTGGTGGCATCGGGGTCGTCAGCCGTCCATCGGACTTGGCCCTAGGGGAGGGTTAGTTAACGGACGCCCGCGGTGAGGTCCCTGCGTCCCGTGATCTCACCAATAAGCGGAAGGAGGTAGTTGTGGTGGTAGGTGTGCTGGCCACCTGGCCGGACAGCCTGACATAACCATCCCGCATCCCCGAGCGGGACGTCATGCATAAGGATAATAATAACTCGGCTGGGCAGCGTTCGGGAAACTCTGCAACGTCTTTTCATCAACTATACTACAGTGCCTTAAGACAAAAGCCTTCAACCAGTATGTGGAAAAGCGAAAACCCACCGCCACCCATGGAGAGGCTACGCACGTGCGCCAAGCTTTGCTTTGCAAGGAAATGTATGAAGCTGTATTCACTGCAATCCACGGACACGCTACGCACGAATTGACGTCATGACACACGCGTGGACTGCGGTGGGTTTCCGCTTTGACTAGTGATGACATAATAATATGCCATTTTGGTTAGTTAGTTAAAAAGTCCATGTGCGCTGGCTCTACGCAATATATTTTTATTTTTATTGTCATTATGGTTTAATTTTATTTGGCAAAAGTATTATTGGTATAATATAAGTACATAGATCTGAAAACATGGGCATGTTTAATAATATAACATATTATTTTTTAATCAATCAAATGAAATTACTATCGAACTTAATTTTTAACCGGTATTTTTTAAAAATACCCGGTATAAATGGGTATTTTTGGGTTTTTACCTATTCTACCCTTTCCTTCCCATTTTTACCCACCCAATTTTTACCCGACTGCCCATCTCTAATCGTAGCCAAACTTACAGGTAACTACCCACTTAAGCTTACTTCTACTTAGCATTCTGAATACCAAGATACCTATAAAATTTTTCATATTACACAAGATTACTTATCAGCTAAAGCTGCTTTAAATTAGATAAATTTAACTTAGCAAAAGAGTGTTCCAAAAACTTTCAATTAAACCTAGTTCAATAAAATGTTCAGTCAACGTTAGCTCTGACTGTACAAAGGGGTTAAAACTGGTTAAGTATCAGCTCTGGCAGTAACCGAGACAATTCGTGCTAGCAAACGGGATAGTAGTAAGCCGGAGGGTTTGAGTTGACGTAGCTCCGCTTTGCGAACTGCTCATTGCACAGTGCATGTTAAATTAATGTAGTCATTAGATTCTGATTCAACATTTGTTTGGATGTTTTACGTTTGAGAGAGGATTTATCTCTATCAAAAATCTCACTAAAACCAGAAGCCAGAGTCACCACTATTTACATTTCCGTAAGCTTTTAAAGCTTTTTTATTCATGACTTTTGAATTTTACTATTATCTAAACGCATTTAATACCTAATAAAATATATTTGACTTACCTCACAATGTGATTGGCTAATATCAGTCATGTTTAGCCTGAAAACACGATCCCTGTAACAAAAATGGCCACTTAAATGAAATTGTTTATGGTAATGACTGTAATGCAGCAAGAGAAGCACAAGATAATAATAGTTTCTTAGCTGCATTACGTATTCAAATAACAAAAGTAAGACAATCCACGTTGGAATTGAATGAGCCCGTCCTCGTGGGCGGGTAGCATATGCACAGACAACGTCCTTTTTTTTCTTTTTTGCGTCCACTATCTGCTCAACGAATCGTATAAATTATGCAGAATTGTTAGCCGTTTAACATTAATGCTTTGTTAGTACAATGGACGTCTAGTTCTGCTACTCACTATTTTAATACGTTGCGTCTTCCTGAACCTACTCGCTACCGTAATTAATTTATGAAGTCTTTGATTAAACTTTATTAGTAATTCAAGTTGTGGCTTGTGTTATTCGTCTTAATTTATAACAACTACTCCTCGTGGCTTGTTAACGAAATAAATGGAAACTTCACATCGCATTTGTTAAAGTTTGTGTGAGAATTTGTGAACATATCGTAGTTGTAAGATTTATAGATGTTCTTGTTAATACAAGAACATCGTACTTACGTGAGGCGGTTACTGCCTTCGTAAAGCCTTTATCACGTGTTGATGTCGGACATAAATTCTATTAAGTAGGTACTTTTCCACCAACTCGGAATAAAAATAAATAAGCCAATCATCGACAATTAATATGTAATCTTTGTGTTTGTACAGGAATATTTTGCTGAACACCTGTTTATGTAAATACAATACTTTTTTATTTGTATTTTTATATAGGTACCATGATTCATTATTTGAAAAAAAAAAACACGCAGATTTATTTCCTAAAAAACGTTAATAGAAACACTATTTTCTTCGTATGATATTTGCTACATTTTACAAAATCAATGTGAGTAATTTTGTATTGCTTAAGCAATAAATTACATTGTTAACAGGGCTATAGAATTAAAATAAATATAATTAAGTATTTATTTATTACTTATAAATTGCTGCAATTGGAATAATTATGTAAACGTTGCCATTACAATAACATTAATGAGAACAAAACTAAGAACAATTATCGCAGCCTAGTTAAGAAATCTTTCTTAAATGGCTACTGCTATTAAAACTTAAGACTGTTCTTCGTGGACTTTTTAAAGTTTAACCCAGTAGCTAAAGTTTCTCTAGATGCGGCTTTCGTTAATGCATCAGTAGACGACCCGAACTCGTTAATTAATTTGAGTAAAGACTCTGGTTTATTTTCGAAACATTCTCTAGATGTTGATTTAATCTATGGCAATGTTTGTCTGTCTATTTAGACACCTATCCATCTCATGTCCAAAACTTCGTAATGCTTTTAAGTTTCCCAAGAGATATCTTTTCACTTCATCCGAATATGGACGCGTGTAAAGTAATGCACATTTATAATATTTTTTATGTTATTCCCGGCACAATTCATATTTATTTTCTATACGTGCGCGTGAACTTTTTTTACTTATCTCATTAAATAGAGTGTAGTTTTTACCATTATGTCATTTAAAACACGAATGCTAACATTTGTTTCTATAAAAAACGTTTCATTGCATAGATATAAATAATCTTTCGATCCAAATTCGCATATGAACCGTTATTCACAAAGACACTTTGCAATGTAAATGCGGCAACAAGAAATATGAACGAATAAGAACAAATAAAAGTTGACAGAAATTGGTGGATAATACGGTTTCATGTCGCGGAGCCATTTCCGCGGTAAATCAGTAAAATGACGGCGAGTGGTTGTGGTAACAACACTAATCAGCCGCAATTGTAACCTCGTATTTATATTGTGGGTTCTGATAAAAAATCTGAGTATTTATACCAATAATTAGCCGTAGAACAAGAATTATGCAAAGTATTTTTAGTAACTACGCGTAATTATATAAATTAATTACTTACTGTTCATTTCGTACAAAAACAGTTTGATTTTAGATTGAAATCTTTTATTTCTGTTTCTTGCTTTTATACATAACAGTAGTAAACGAGTCGGACTTAATGGTTCATGGCATTATGCCAGTGCCTAATGGCATTAAAATATTCTTCGTAATAACGAAACTTTGGCCCCTTACGCTGGGTCGAAATGATACATGTAATTTATAATACTACTGTAAAATCCCTTAAAAATCTGCATAACCACATCTACACATAAAGAAAAAAGTATGTATTTTTTTATAATTATGAAATATAATAACTACTGGATTTATTTAAAAAAATATTTAATCCTTTCACCAATAGAATGCTATCAATAAGTAACATTAGGCTACATAATAATATTTTAGCCGTGCGAATCTGGGACGAGTGGCTAGTATAGAGAAACTTTATACCTGCAGCCTTGATACTCCTAAGTATATATTACAAACACGTGTAAGAGTTATGTTATAAAAGTGCATTGTAGAAGCTTTACTTACATAGCACCAACGTAAAGTGTATTTCTCTCCTCATTCAAATACAAAGTGCGGTAGAAGAGACTGCCGCATGAGAATTCTCTTATATGATCTGAAACAAAGAAAAGCATATTTAGTACACTGCAGCATTCCTCATAATATGCTACTTATGTAACGCTGGTGTTAACCCGACTTCGCCCGGGTCGAACGTTATTTATATGACATCTTTTTAACACGCTTTTAGAACAAAGGATGTTGGAAAAATGATAGATTTTATTTTATACCAATATTTATATTGATTTCTGACACTTACGCGAATGAAAGACTGAAATGAAATAAAATACTATTTCAACATCATTGTCAGTCTTTTTGATACTTAAAACTATGAGCATTTTTACTCTCTCAAGACTAAACCAAAGATATTTTTTTTCTTATATTTACCGTATAATATTTCGGTTATTCCATTTATTTATCTATTATATATTTATTACATATATCCATAAAACTTTAAAAGCCGATTCATGGCTGGTAATGGAATGGATTTTAAAGTATTCGCCCATTTGCATAAGAATTGGCTATCGAACTATAATAACAATATTTTATGCGGCTAAACTATATTGTGTAATATGTATTATGTGTTTGACGGACAAAATATTGTATGAGTTATTATTATTTACACAAAAATAAGCAACCCTAGTGTGATGTGACGTTATTAGGAAATACTAACATCAAAACTCATCAGTTTCGGTCATAAACAGAAACATATATGGCCATACACATAATATAACCGTAAAGTGAACTATTGGGTAAACATATCCATTTAAAATTTAATTTTACTTCGACATGACGACTTAGCAGGTCTCCGTCTTTAGACAGTGCGTGGGTGAGGTTAACTCGCAAAACTGTACTAAACTTATGAATTGTTTCTGTCAGTTTGAAAATTCTGACAAACTACTTATTGTCATAATTATTTGAAACAGACAGTTTAACGGGCTCTCTACGGCTCCGAGGGATATCAATAAGTTGAGATTGGTAACCCCTTCCAAAATGTGAAACACTACAAGTACTTATAGTTAATGATACTAAAATATAACAACAAGGATATTATGACTAGGTTGTAGTGCAACCCTTGGGTGACAGATCCCAGTCAGTTTCTTTTAAAAATACAAAAATTATTATAAGGTGCTTCTTTCAGCAAGGAAGGAGGTTATTTAAAGATTATTGGATTGGAGATTATTCAAAGGAGGAGGAGAGAAGGAAGCTGAACCAAGCGGAATTGTGAAAACGTTTAATAACGAATCGCTTCAGCCGATACACAGTTTAAACAATTCTCATAACAACAAAAATGTAGACCGTCGTATGCAATTTGAGGCGGTAGCTAATTATAACCGCGGTGGTAAGAATAGGTCGTGATTATTGGCAGGTGGTCCCGGCGGCGCGCACGCAACCTCTCGTGACACCGGCGCCCGTTCCATCGCCACGTTTACAACGACCTCTACTTAACTATAATTAAACTTTAAGGCATATATGTAATGCTACATTGTCTGTAAGTTAATGTAATTGGGGTAACAATGAGCTATATAGAAAGTTAATTTTATAAGCGACTAACTACGACGCTAGTCTATACACAGTTGAAAATTTCATAAAATACACAGTAGTTATACATTAAGAAAATATATATTTCTTTCTTCTTTTCTAATTGTGAGGCAAGGACGATTTTGTATTTTATAAAAAGTTTAATTTTAATGTTCCTAAATTCATGGTCGAAGGTTATGCGTATGTATGTAGCCAGCCTTAGTACAAGTGGTCGGTTATGAATTCCATTAAGAGAACAAACGAAGGCTAATTATTACACACAGTGATGATTTGCTCAGTGAATCACGTGATAAGCCGTGGATATGTTGACACCACCGGACACCGCAGCAATTACAACGCTAATGAACTCATTGTTTGCTAATCTAATGAACCCTATGCCCCGCCATCGATGTATGAACACCTGATCATCTTATAATTAATTTTAAATCCACAGTGTACGCCGCGCTTAATACCCTTAACCTTCAGTTTCCATAAAAAATCGAGATACAAAGGATTTATTTTAATAACGTATTTTTTCCTGTTATTCGAATCAATTTCCTTATTGACTTAAAGAAATGATATTCTTTACACAGACTTTTTGTTAGCAGTAATGGTTAAAAGATGAACAAAATTCTTGAAGGTCTGTGAAGTCCGCCCCTCGAGATGTATGAATGATGGCATGATTCCTTTTGTTTGCTTATGCATATGGAATGCATGCAATGCATGAAATTAACCAGAAACAATGAGGAACAGGAATCAATCAGACGCAGTAGTGGTGGATCGGATGAATCTACGCAGCGACTACGCGGTGACTCCAAGCCGTCTACGTAGTGGCTACGCAGCGTTTACGCTATTTATAATCAATGTCCATTTATAAAATCCATATATGGTTACCGCCCGGACTGTCGATAGAACGAATATTGACATCATTAATTATTACCAGCATCCCATAAAAAATAGGTATCCCATAACAAACACTGACTCATCCAACTTTGCGCCTGTGTAAATAAATTAATTTATAGCAAATAGCCAATACGGGTAAGTGCGGTTAAAATGTAAATCCATAATAACGAGGTGAGGTATCGCGCGACGGCAGCAATGACGACCGCATTATGCTGATACCATCGCATCGGAGGGTTAAATACCGCAACAAGTAAACGGGTGAGCGTTGGCGTGGAAACGTGCCTGCGCTGGTAAACTTGTGTTGCCTGCGAATTCCACTGCTATTTTTATGTTTCTTGTCTAATTGATATGCGAGAATTAGGTACTATTATTTATGGGTAGGTATTACAAATTACATGCATAAAGATCTTCATCGTTGAAAATGACACAACTAAAAGTAATTTTAAAAAACTCTTTCCCCACACTACTATTTTTGTATTGTGCGTGAGCGCGTGGAGTCATTGTCAAACACTAATCTCACACCCATCCATAATCAGACGCGAAAAAATCAATAAAACCTCAACAAACTCGTAAATATATTGGAAATATAAATGCGTGTAAAGGAAATATATTATCTATATTTTTTTTAAAGTCCGAACCGCAGCAGCCAAGCACTGCTCCAATTTATAGGGCTGTCAATAGGGTCGCAATAAAGGCTTACGAAAATAGAATAGAGTAGTGATAGATTAGTCTATCTATATAGTGGATATCTATATAAGTTTATTCTTAGTGAGGACCCGTTGGAGAATAATGTCGCCATTATGAATGCAAAAGTCTCGTTTCAAATGTACCCAAAAGATCATTGCTACTTATTAATTGTATCAAACAGTTACTTCTTCCACGAAACATATTTCTTACTTTATGGTTATATCCATTCTTATTAGGTTGTTAACAACTTAACATGACATTCAGTTTGTATTTTAAACTAAGGCAAATAAACGTTTAAAACATAAAAAAGGAACTAAATATGTGAGTGTGGTCGTACAATGTGCGGACCGGAGCGGCTGCGGTGCAGATATTTGTTTTTTTTTACATTTCTGTGCAAATGTAACTGGTGTACAGCGAACCTACATTTACGTCAGTGTGTATAATGTCCTTGCCTGTATTTGGAAATGAGAGAATTAGTGCTATAATCGCATTATGCCTGCGTGCTGGCATTAAACTAAATAGCTTTTGCCCGCAGCTTCACAACGCATTATTTCACAATACTTTCGAGGACGGGTACACTTCTATTTTTAAAATTTGCTGCCGTAAATTTAAAAAGGGAACATTTCTAAATCATATTTTACAGTTTAGGAAGCACCAACGTTATGTGCAAAATACTTTTACAGAGAAAGCTCGTATCTCAGCGTGTTCAATACAATTTATTATACTGAATAGCTTTAAAACAACTAACTAGAAGAATTCAGACCAAATATCGAGAAATCCTTACAATTTTTAGTAGAGAATTGGTTAGTTAAGAATTTAAAAAAACATTTTTCTCTGAAAAAGCAATGGTATTTATACAGACGTTTGCAGCACAAATTTACATAGGTAATAAAACAGTGCCATAACTCCCGGTTAACGTCACAGTACACGAAACCCGAAAGTAAATCAGACACCAGCAGTTCAAATAAAGTCTACGTATTTACAAAGAGCTCACACGAATGCCGGCGACTTGCAGAGAGAGTTGTCTGTGTACTTAAAAAGAACATTCTCTAGTAAACGTTTTACTAAGCGTCTGGTATACTGTCCCCTATCATTGTTTAAAGTTTTAAACTCGAAGGATTACCTTCGAGTTTAGCCCGCGTCTAGTGCAGATCTGCAGTTGGCTTAGGTTATGTTTGCGGTGGAATCTAGAAGAGTTTTCACTTCTGTTGTTATTTTATTGTTTGTGATTTCAATGGGTAGGGGTGTGTTGCATTCTTTTTGCGTGTTTCAGTTTGCGCGTTCGTCCGGTCGGAGATGCGGTTCGAGATAGTAGTCTTCGTAAATCTGCGCTGTCCGAGTTGCCGCTGTGTTGCAGTTTGGCTCCGTACTCCACATTGATATCTAAAAGAAAATACTGTAAAGAAACCACACTGACGTGTTTTGCTAAAACTCAGTGATTTATTATCCTCTTACACTTTTCAGTTACCTAGATATTCCAGAAAAGTATACAGCTTTAAATGGCTTTGAGTCACACATATGAACAAGCTACTGAGTTCTAGGAAAATTTGTTTATCTCAAAGTCATGCTAATAAACACAACTTCATAGGTGTATCTCCAAAACTGGAGGCCACAATCCTCAGAGGATAGGGATGAAAATTGGCACATTTATAGCCTCGGTCTAAATCTCAGTTACATTTGGAGACGGGTAAACTCCTAAGGGTACGTTGATGGGTACGTATGGTTTGCAAATAGCTTTTGCTGAAAATATTTACATTTGGATATAGAATCTCTTTTTCAAATGCAAGTTTAATTGCGTAATATTTGATTTTTATCAAATCAAAAGTTTTTTGTTTTTTATGTACAACTCCTTAAAAAAAACCTTATATTCGATTCCATTTTTCAATGGTTAATTTTACATTAAAAGGGGAGAAGCAAAAAATTGTACAGATATATGGCGCTTGAAGTGTCGAGCGGACGCCCGGGGCGCTCATTAAGGCAGGGAGAGGGTCCCGATTCCCGATGCCGTGTTGTTTTTACACGGATTTCGCTGTTACAATTACCTTGGTAAGGTGATGATGCTTCGCTTAGGTAATATAGTCACAAATATTTTTGTATATTCGGATACGTACCGCAAAACAAAATAAGATTGAGCATAAGTATATACGAATACTACTATACTGTTGCCCGCGATTTTGCTCACATCCCGAGGGACTTTTTGGGACAAAACTAACCAACTAAAATCATCACAAAGGTCCAAGATCTAGGCTATCTCTACGCGCCGCAATTCATTAAAATGGGTTCAATGGTTTAGGCGTGAAAACGTACCAAATAGGCGGATAGACATATTATTATAATAGTTGAGTAGGATATGACACTAGTTGATAGAAAAACAAAACAATTATAAAAATGAGAAAGAGAGTCCTTGCATTAAATGTAAAAGTTCAATCACACATGCAACTGCCCCTTAAGTTCTAATGCGGAAATAAAATTGGGACCCGAATGGAATTCAGACCCAAGTCACATTGGAATACAGAACCACAACAAGTTTCTTTACGTAAAAGGGTCCCAACAATGGCAACAATAGACCATGAAAAGTTTAGGGATGGGAAAAGTCGACATACTTATAGCGACTACTTACTTATATAGTTAACTATAATATTATAAACATACCAATGAGGTTCTTCGCACGTCCTCGCTGCATCTATGCAGCGAGGACGTGCGAAGAATTTAGAGAGAAGAATTTGGAGATTTAGCTAGTTAGTTAATACACAGTATCTATACTGTGTATTAACTAACTAGCTAAATAATGTAATGACAGAAAAATCTAATTAAGTTTAGCACAACTATGTCGGGTCTCCCATAACAAGGATCGTAACCGCAAGTCACCACAACTAGCGGCGTGCACTTTATCTATTAAGAAGATGTCTGCGCCTTTCAACTAATAGAATTTTTAATCAAGTTGGTTGCGGCGCCGCCACCGCCTCACAACTACGCCAGATTAATGTAATTCGACGACGCCATCACAAAGGCAAATTGTAATACTCCCTCTTTTCATCCCGTATATTCCCGTAACGTGGCACTCACACAATGTGTCGTATTTTTACCTTATTCGACAAGACCATGCATTATGTAGATACGCATACTGCAGTGCAATTTTATTATTTTGAAAGGAACAAGTGTTTCGCTAACAAACGTTGAATTTCAACAAAGGTTTGATTTGCATAACGTCATCTCCAATGCGGCCTTTGACTCGGCGTCGGATGGATGTCGGGCTGTCACTCGCCGCTCGGAGTGGTGTGCAGTCGCAGTGTTCAGAACGCCCCTTAAATCGGCCGATTGCGGCACAGTCGTTAGGAAGGCCAAAGTGTCGGGACAATTAAGTTGAAGCGGCGATTGTGAACGGTGCCAAAGCGGATGTAGGTCAGTGAGTGCGGAGTGGACTCGCACGACTGAGGTGACAGCAGATTCAACTACGCCGTGTCATGACCTCGACAATCCTGCGCGCTTGGCAACGCACCTCGTGTTCCAAATAAAAACTTTGTTATTGCAACACTCATCTCTGTCTAACTATAGAAACATTCCACTTAAGGAGTGAAAAGGCCCTAGTTCAGCGTATTTAATAACATATTTGCTGTATAAACACAATACCCTCCCCATTTGAGCCGATCTACATTATTTTCAACATAAAATCTTATCTATGGACTCCTTAAAGATGCATTCGACGGAAGAAGCCGGCGTCTATCTAAACAAGTGGGGGAGATAAGGCGGTTTAGTGCACTCTCTAATACACCGTGGCCCCTGATGCACGATTTTCAAGAATAAGTCTGTCGTTATGTCAAAGCCCTCCGTTCTTCCAAGCTCTTTGACAGTATGAGTTTATTTACAACGTACTGTGCTTCAATCCGATTAGAACTTATAAAAAAAACACAAAATATAAGTATGCTCTATTCTAAAATACCTAGGTCCTAGAACATCATTAGAAGATTTGTAGTAAAGGCAAGATTATCTAGTAAAGGTACCTCCTGCAGCCAGTAAAATATGTGACAAACTGATTATGCTTCCATGTTAATTTTGCGATACTTCCGAATTATTTTCGGCGTCTATGCACAGCATATACCAACCAAACCAAACTCGCTCGCCGTACCACTAAAAGCTCCATATATTCTGTGACCCTTCTCGAGCCAAATTGTACTTTAAAACGGGGCGACAAAGAATGTCTATACAAGAAAGCAAACAAGATTTTTCTCGCCATTTAGAATGCCTCTTTTGGATAGTGTTAAATATGAGTGCAGCCGCCGTGAAATGAGCTTTGGGCTGGGATGTCAGCCCGTCGCCGAGTGTCATCTAAATTTTGTACAAAGCAATTTTCGTCAAATCCGGGAAACCATTGAATTTAATGCATTAAAGATAATTAATACGTTGTTGGGTATATATATTCTCATTCAAAAGCGTTGTTACCAACAGTAAAACAATTGGCGCTGGTAGGTCACGCACCTCAATTAAATGAGTTCATAAACACACATTGAAATTAAAGCCTATTCATTAATAATTGTTTAAGGTTGTTTTTCCGGAAGAGTAACAATGCAAATAAGGCAATATCATTGCCTTCATTATGAGATATAAAACTTCAAAGTTGTAAAAATTAGCATTAGCAAGTGAGCTACAGTTGAACTAGTTTTTTGCAGTGGTGGTCCCTAACAAACATTTTAAGAGAAACTTTACCAAATAGTCCTGACTGGTGGTGCTTGTGGAACAGAAGTTTAAAAAAAAAAACAAAATCGTTTCATCCGTTCGGTAGCTACGATGCCCCATACAGACAAACACACACACACACACACGAACATCTCTAACTTATAACACCCCGTCGTTCTTGCGTCGGAGATTAAAAAGTAACATTGATTGAAAACCTTCATTTATCTGCCACGCAACACTTATTAGTCTTGTGCATTTTAGACAAATAACCAGTATTTTTGAAACTTAGAAACCATAAATGTTTTACGCCAAAAGCCATTTTACCTTTTGTAAAGTTATTTAAAACTATTTTGGCAGAGAAAAAAGTTGGTAGACTTTTTTAGCTCGATATATTGCATGAAACAATTTTTCGCATAGGTATCTTGCTCGACACAAGAGACGTAACTTTTTATTACGTTTTTAAATTTATTTTCAAGAGGGCCGCTACAGCAAACTCTGCTCGGAACTGGGTTATACATGACGTGACGCTTGTACCGACACAATTTCCAAAAAATGGCTATCCAGCTCGGTTGAGTGACGGATTACTTATACATAGATTCATCCTCCTAGCCTTTTCCTATGTAACTTAACTAGAAGCGATTGTATGAATGAGTTTTCGGGTTTCTGAGAACCACTAACCAATTTCACATTTTCGTACATACATATTTACTTAAGAACTAATAATATAGCGACGTTGGTGTTATCACAAAGTTGCAATCGTTCAGTCATGAAAAAATCGATTAAGCACTTTTGTTAGTGTATACATGTTTTTGCTCGTGACTGTACGTCGATAGTAATAATCAAGCATTGAATTAATTCAGATAAAAATATGATATAATGTAAGTATACCAATTACACCAAAATTTACGGTACTTCCTTAGTTACTTCCGACATCAACTAATCCGATATTTATAGATTGATCTATCAAAAAAAAAAATTTGGGCCAAGAAACTTCAATTTAAGAGGGAAATTAAATATAGCGAATGTGCGGATGCGGGTGACGTCGCGTGGGCAGCGAAGCGTGTCGCTGATAGGTTGCAGTCCCCCGTGCCCGCAGCCTGCGTCACGCTCACGCCGTTGTCGTGTGCCAACAACGACGTACTCGCACGCACTTTGTGACAGATCTACATATGGAAAGAAATACTGCAATGTAACATTTCAATTTTAGAAGCATCTACTTCCGACATATTAAATTTGAATTTTGCTATCACACCAAGTCTGTTTCTATCGTTTTAAGCGTTTATTAAGAATTTAAAATATTTGTATCATTGATCAAATTTTAGAATAACAATGTAAAAATGCAAGTGCTGGGGGAAGGCCTTTTCTCAGTTTAACAATACAAGCTACAATAAAAAAAAAATTATACAATAATAATTATTATAGTCTAACTGAGGTTATAATGAGCTTTTTCAAATCGTAAGCGCCGACCAATTCTTTAATACGTTACGTTCCTTCTTAGCTTGTATTGTATCGAAACAATTTAACTTTAAAATAATAGAAGTAAATAGAAGGCAGAGGGAACAATCCTCTCGCCGCCAAGCGGATGCGTGGCACGCGTCCCATACATATGCATATAAGTTAATTCAGCTCATTCAAAAGCTCACACGTAAGTAGGATATGCAGCCTATAATCACCAATATGTGCGCAAGTAACTGTAGGTACGCTTTTCACGCAGATCATTGACTTACTTACCCTTAAAAGTTATGCTTGAATATTACTTTAAATGTGTGAAAACTACTTAAAATTCCTTGTTTTTTCAATGAAAATACAAAAATTAAAGACAGATACAAAATATTATCATCGTCATTTTAACCCACTGGCCAGCTGGCCACGATTGTGCCATCTACCATGCTAGCTTAATAGTTAGTGCATACTTAGTTAATACTTGTATCATACCATAATATACAATTAATAACTGGTATTTTATAGTCCCTTCTCTGATAGTTGTTAATCATAGCGTTACTCTTTACGCGAATATCACCGCTGCCGCTGACCCAGATTGTGTTGTTGACACCTTTATCAATACTTGACAACTAGACAAAAGTTGAGTTGGGTTGTAGATAGATAATACCATGTTGGACCCGTTCCTAAATAGTGACATTTAATTAACCGTTAACCCCGCTTAATGCACGCCAAACGTGATTTTCATCGCTCGTTCCCACTAATTATAACTCTAGTTAACGCGATAGAAATAAGTATGATCATTAAAACTTGCACCTAGCTTTATCCCAACCTGATACTAAAGGACACTACTAACTTAATTATTTCCACTTTTGTCGTCCTTTTGCTGCTAGGAGTATGTTTCGCTTTATCTCTATTTTTGCCAAACGTCGACCGTTTAGGAGACGCTCGGGCAATTTCATATTTCGAGATATACAGTAAATGTAGGTATAGCAACAATAAAATTCAAGTAACACAGTCTGATACACGCAGGGCTACACAAATTACTTCAATAAGCACGCATGATGGAGGACGAGGTTCCCACGAAATGGCGAAATTCCATCCGCCGTGGATGCGCCACTGAATACAAATTCACATGTACTCCAATTATAGGAAAACGATTTGGTACGAATATTCTTGGCAGACTTGCAAATTTCGTCTCGAATCAGCAAAATATACTTATTTTGTTGGGAGTTAGAATGGTCCCGTCATGAATTCGTGACTTTCCTTTTCTAGATGAGCCAAACTGGCCTCCCGAGGGACCGAGACGGTAGATCTGTGACGTCCACTCTGACGTAAATTGATTGATATTACAAACCACTTTTGTGGTCCTTTAGTGAACTGTCAACTGTATAATATTATCCCTTTGGACTTACGAGACCGTATTTAGCAAGTTACGAAATAACATTATAGTTTAAAAGATGTTTCTATTTGTCATAGAGGCGCAAGAAAATTATTAAAACTGAACATTTCAAGGGCAGAATTGGTCTATCCGTAACCATGGTTGCTGAAGCGATCCAAAACGTCAGGATTTATTAAAACCAATATAACGCGATAAAATTCGTAAGAACGAATTAGTTTTATTAAATTACCATACGTAATAATTATAATAAAATTTAATAATTTATGGAACTACAAAATATAGCTAAATTAGCCCAGAAATATCTTCAATTCATTTCTTTATTGCATTCCATAATGTATCTTCTATATATATATCTATCTATTCTATATGTAATTATGTATCTTCTAGGCTAATTTAGCTACATTGTAGTTCCAGAAATTAGGATATATACACGTTTCAATTATATTATAAGCCCGCCATCAAAACATTCATTTCAATTGTGATTATCTAAGTACTTTGTGATATTATCAAATTATAATAATTCCTTATTGTAGGTTATATGAGTTGGTTACAATGGATGTCACGTACAGAGAGCACCTACACGTACGATGGACGGACACAAAACGAGTTGTAATTTTAATTAAAATGTCACAACTTCTGAACTCATAATACAATTATATACTTTAGCATAACGTTAACATAATATAATGTTCTAATTCAAAACGCGGCGAATTTCAAATTTCCACCATTGTGTAAGAATTGAATTTAATATTTCATTTACATGAGCACTTTGTTGAATAATTTCAAGTTTGGCTTCAAAGTTTGTACCTGTATTTTAGTATTATCCATAAAGAACAATGTTTTTGGTAAGTGAAAACATTAAGGTCAGGATTTCAGACATCGACGCCGTCTACGAGCATGTTCTTAATCTTAAAATAAGTCTTGTTATACCGCGTGAAGTTTCCAAGTCTTAAAAGTTTGCGGATATTAGTCTTACGTTGAATAAAAACGATAAAGAATTGGAAAATAAAGTCTGCTCTTTTGGGCAAAGATTAGTACATAATAACATTACAAATTAAAATTGGATTAGTTAGGTGGTACCTATAAAAATGTGTATACTCAATTTTTTTTCATAGTTTCTATAAATATTACACTCTAGATCAACTGTTTGGAATTGTGAAAGCCTCATTTTCATGCAAATGTTGGTTTATCAGGACGTAAACTTATAAACTTTAAACAATGAAATATAAAATACAAATACACACTCGGCCAACACAATACTAGTATTTTAAACAACAAACCAAAATCAGCTTAGAACTTGTGTACGTACCTAGTTACCTAATATATATAGCACCTACGTATGTAACGTAAGCTGTTTGTGCGCTCTATTACTGCACACACAAAAGGAAAGTCGGTTCAAAGTTCAAAACGTAGTACTAGAAGATTGTAGGTGCCGACTATGGGCTGAAAAGGGCAATAAGAGAGGGCAAATAGCTCTCGGTGGCGTCTCGCGCCTTAGTCGTCCCGTCGACGTCCCGCCTCCGTCACGTGCACCAGCCATTTTAATTAGCCCTGCACTCAGCTCCCCACACAATGACACCAAACATTGAAAGAAAATTTTAGATCTTTAGAGGTACTCGTATGTAAAGAAATCCTTACTTATATTATAAATGCGAAAATAACTCTCTCTGTCTGTCTGTCGCGCTTTCACGCCAAAACTACTGAACCGATTTAAATGAAATTTGGTACACAGATAGCCTGAGAAAAGACATAAGCTACTTTTTCATGCGAAAAAAGGGCTGCAAGGCAAATTGCTCTAGTATTTTCGGAGCAAACAAACAATCACATCTTTCCCCTTTATAACATTAGTATATAGATATGGATATAGATTTATTATTATTAAAGTAACAAAACACACTTTATAAAATTAAATATCTCATGAACGGAGATGCCCACATTAAGCATTATTAGAGGTTTTCACCGGATTCTAATAACAGCTTATCAATACATAGTATAAAACAAAGTCGCTTCCGCCGTCTGTCTGTCACGGCGGAATGTATGCTTAGATCTTTAAAACTACGCAACGGATTTTGATGCGGTTTTTTAATAGATAGAGTGATTCAAGAGGAAGGTTTATATGTATAATACTTGACCACGCGGGCGAAGCCGCTGGCGGAAAGCTTGTAGTAACTATAACAATAAGTTAGCTTTGGTATACAGGAATTACATGTTATACAATGTGGCTGTCAGTTATACCTGCAAAAGAAAATAAAGACGCATTTCAACAAGATTACAATGTTCCATGGTTCTTGTATAAAAAATAAAATTAGCTTTCTACGTAATTTACATTGCTATTCCTTGTATTTTCTTTTTTTAAAGTAATTTAATATGTTCTGTAAAGAGGCTTTTCATACTATCGTCTCTTTTTGATGAAAGATCGGCTAACAAAGAGTAAAATAGGAATACTAACTTCTAATAAATATAAATAAAAGAATAGAAAATAATTTAAAGTGAATCGTCTTAATTTGATATTCAATGAATTTCTGTTTCTACTAGGTAAACTGTAAACGTACAACAGGCTAATAAGAAGTAGGTATATTATCATATACTTATGTGCTGAATTCAAACCTACCTACGCTGTTACTATGACGACCAATATATAATAGTCATTTATGTAAAGGTGCGTTTGAACTCAATAGTACCGTATCTATAATAGCGCGGCGTAGCAACCGTGCCGCACTGGCCTGCTGCAGGATTACACGCTTATTGGAGTTTTGCTTTAAAAAAACCTATACGTAGGTATTGTCCTGCATATGCTATAAAGAACACTTTCACCCAGATTTTGGAACACCTACAGTTTACGACGAACAGGAAGTGTGTAACGCGGGGCTTGCGGAGGCATCCGCGAGGCGAAGCAGCGAAGCGGACTCGTCCCGCGGGCTAGCATTGCGAACTCCTGGCACGTACCAAATCCGACACTTGGCACAGTTCACATTCCCGCCGCGCTTTCCCCATAATACAACTTTTAAGTTTTAATTACGCCTCTGCAAACTTACGCCAGACGTAACGATGTATTTATAAAAACCCTAATGATCGCGCTCGCTCCTGGAAATGTAGAAAGTATTGTTATATACATTTTCTCTGATTTTCTCATTTCCGAACAATGAAATATTCTTTATTAAAAATAATTAAATTATGTAAGTCCTGTCTAGTGTTCCTAGAATACCAACGAACATTACTTACTTACGTTATTTTATTACAATTCCTTTCGGCCAGAATTCCAATAGCTAACTACGTACATAATGACATCGACTAGCTCATTGTACTGTCAAATGAATTATGGATCAGGAGATTTAAAGAAGATTTAGTATTATCTACAACAATAAATAATGTCGCTAATGTAAAGACAACCTTCAAAGTTAAACAGAATCGGAGCCTACCAACAACAAGAACAAAACTGACAAATAAATAAAACAACGAGTCCAACTCGGGCAATTCTACAGCGATAAAACGCGAAAGAAGCGGTATTTAAATTGAATACGCCGTAAATAAATGTTAAATGAGACAAAGGACTGGGAGAGAATTTGCAATCTAAACAAGAATAAAAGGAGTAATGTATCTTTAATGAAAGTAAGGAAGGGCCGTCAACGGTACGCGGCGATTACGACCGCGGACAACGTCCCCACACCTCCGGCATTTGTTTAAGCTGCTGTCATAATTAGCTTTATGAACTTTTCACATTGACCAACACACAGCACAATGCATTCTTGTCGTTTATATGATGACTGTTACTTAATAACAGCCCGTAAGCAAATGAGAGTGCAGTCATTAATTCTAGTTAATACTGCCAAAAGAATCGCATGTAAATATTATATTTACGATTGCCAATATGTTTGCAGATTGATGATCCCTAACCAAATTACAATGAGGTAATACGAACATCATTCAAACTTGAATATAATAAACTCCATTTGGTAGTTATTATGTAAACGAGATGGTCATGCCGTATAGCTGGTTAGAGGGAGAGATCGTTTATTATTCATTGTAACCCAATACATTATCTTAGTCAGACATCCGGTGACCACGACTGTCTCTGGAAAATCGCAGAACTTCGGGAAAGAATCCTATTTACGTACGCAAAGCTATGTTAACGTAGCGTCTTGAAATTAATACTGCTGATCTTCCTGACATCGCTAATTGATGTTTGTTTTTAACAGAACTATGAAATGTTAGTCACATCCATGACAATGTAGAAGGGAAAGAGATACGATTGAGGTACTATTAAGTACTCTATAATTATATCATTATTTATTGTGTTCAGATAGTTATCATTAAATTTTATTTCTATTTATTTCGGGCACTTTATGATACTAATTTGATACATGGTTGAGCAGGACTTCTCATCGTACATTTTTACGACTTATATTTATCCGAATTTTATCATTATTATCTGGGTATATATTTCGAAGTAATTAAATATACTCAAGCTTCAAAGCTCAGAAGGTAACTTCGTTTATAAATTGATGTTTGCTTAAGAAACACAAGCTTACTTTGAGATAAAATAAAATACGAAGATTCATTTTATATTACAGTTGTAATATAGCTTGAATTTATATTGAAAACCCAGTGGCCGTAAGCTGACTGCTGTGCTTAACGTCCTGGGTTCGATTTCCGAGTCGAACTAAGTGTTATTTGCGACATTCGCAACAGCAGTGCCTAACTTTTGGCAATGGGCTGGCCCCCTACTTCATGGGATCCAAACATACCAGCGAACTGTAGATGTTCAGTACACTACTGCCTTACCCTTTGGAGAATACAGGCGTGATGGTATGGATGAATTATGTTTGGATGTTTGAACGTTAAAACTGAAAGGGATGAACGGGATATGCCTGAAATTTGGTTTAGAGATAGTTTATATCTTGGATTAAAATATAGGATACTTTATGTGTCCCCATAGCAAGTTCCCACGGGAAAAATGACTTGAAGAAGGAGGAACTTTACGCAGGCGGAGCCTCGGGCCAAAGCTAGTTAATAATATAATTCTTTACTAAATTAACAAAGGACTGGTACGTACGATGTGTGCACTGCTCAAACCAGTTTGCTAGTTAACATTTGAATTGAAAACAAAATAAAACTCACAGGTGTTTTTACTATTCACTTGTAAATAGGTACTAACCATAAATCAATCTGAAAGTTATTAAAACCAACTTGAATAAACATTCTGTAATTGTAATGTAGCTTATATTGAATACAGCTTTCACTGCAGTAGAAAATAATAAAATTTAGGGTTGGTAGGATAAATCTTGTATTCTTAACATTAAGTAGAAGTTTTTTCTTGTACAAAACATTCTACGATTTATAATCTAATTTAACTAACATGTTAACCTGTCCATTTGCAGATCCAAAAGACCCTCTGACGGGTCACCGTCCTTCCATGAATTATAGTTTTTAATGTCTTTAAAATCTTAAACTGACTTATTAGTAAATTTGTGATAAGCACGATTGTTATGCCGGAGACGGACGACGCCTTTTTTAATTAAAACAGTTATTTTTTATACCTACCCAAAAAAATTAAAAGAAGGTTTCAAGGATTTAACTTCAGCTTATAAATTTTGCTAGTGAAACACCTACTATTGGATCAACATTCAGATTCCAATCAAGTAAACAAAATGAAGCACCAACGCCACATGTGGTCGCAATATCATTAAAATGCAAGCTCAGTATAACTATTTCATATGGCACGGTATAAAGTCATTTCCATGATTTATGACATCCACTACCACTACCACATTTCGAACACAGGGCTGCCCTGATTACCTACAGGATCATTTTTCAACTTTTAAATAAATCACCTGACAGTTATCACCGACTGACATTTTGATCGACATTAAATTAAATTTTATTGATGTCTGTATCTATTTCTTTCGATTCATTTCAAATTTCCCATGATACAACCTCGCTTACGTCTGGAGTAATAAAAATATGTAATCAATCAAGACGGGAGATTATAAATATGGATTTTTATTTTGCGTCTAAATGTTGTCTGTATGTTTTCTTCTAACGGTAATCGGTATCAAGTATAAAATAATCTTAGGGCCTATTTCACAGTTTACTGATCAGGGCCTATAGACAAGTTGCATTTTGACATTCGAATAGAAACAAAATGTATGGAAATGACACAAGCTTTCGACAAATCGGCCTGTCAACAATGTCATTTCCATACATTTTGTTTTTGTTCATTTGTCGATTCGAATGTGAAATTGAAACTTGTCTAGCCCCCAAGGGCTGACAAATTTTGTTCCATTTTTGAATTTATTTGGCAGTTAGTGGTTATCCAGAGGTGATGAAACAGGCCCTTAGGCAATTTTAATATTACCTCGTTGAACTAGTTCTAGTACGCCTCCGCCATACCCTTTGAGAAATTCAAGCGTGATAGTATTTAATATTAACTACATGAAAACACCACATGCAATGTAACCAAAACATTCGGACTTAATTGAGTAGTTGAAGTAATGTTTACCTTCAAGTTAAGCTTAGTTTTAAAACTACCAGTAAATAAAAGTTGCGTCCAACTTCACGTCATCTAATCTGGACAGCGGGCAGTCAGTTTCGGGACGGGCAAAGTCCCGCTTGTACCAATGGCAGAACTTGTCCAGAATGATTCAGGAAACTTTTGACAAGTTCCTAAACAACAGTCACTGTTAATGCCAGTTATGACTGTTTTACTAAACGTTGTTTAAATCAAATCAATTTCTGTATTCTTCGTCGTACTGTTTATTCATACTATAAATTGTTCATTTGTCGATTTATTGAAATGTTCGGCGTTATATGACGAAATTACTTAAGTTTCTTCTGCTGGTATTGTAACATTTTCAGAAGTTAAAATATACCAACACTTTATTTAACAAGGCACCTTGTTTGTTTATATTTTCTATAGCGTCTTTACTTGAAACTGTCTCATCTGTGTGGACTGTGCCCAAACAAGCAAACAGTAGTCGTGGGTTGTGTAGTAATCCTTACCAATATTATTTCAACACAGAATGGGAAGCGTAAAACGCAGTGGGAGTTTAGAAGGCTTTCAGCAGAGCTGGCCGTTTAGCAAAGTTTAAGTAGGAACCACTACCGCTCCACGCTCACTATTCGGGCTCGGTTCACGTTTAATCCTTACAAATAAATAAACAACCTCCCTTGTATCACTGCAAATACCAAAAGCTGAAATGTTAACTTTGTTCTGTTGCCTGTTGGCACATATTAAACACGCCGATATTAAAAAATGTACTCAAACAACTTTGAATTTGGCAAAGAATAAAATAGATAGACCTATTCCATCATAAATATTTAAGTTAATACTCTTACTCTCCTAAGAAAATATTTGCAAATTGAATGCGAAGTAATAAATGGATCCCTTGCATATCAATGAGCGTTCAAGGCACACCTAGCTTTGATTGATTCCGTAGCAATGGAATTATTTGGAGCCTGTTTCCGATTCACCAAAGGATCACTCCTGCTGTGAGCGTTTACTCTACTATGTCACCATTTGCTCGTATTGTTTGTTAATAAAATCCAATGCTATCAGTTTAACAAACATTTGTCGCAACTAAACGCCAGAATGTTTTGTGTATATTATGTTACAATAAGTTGTTTTGCTGTTAGAAGTGATACACAACTTATTTCGAACTTCAAATGGATTTCTAAGCTCAAAGGGTTAAAACCGTGTAAAATAAATTGCCACTATAAGACGAAACTCCGTCCAGCGGGTTCTATAGCGTCACATAGTGGTAGCACTTCTTTGATTCCGCACTTTAGCGGGTAAATCAGTGAAACAGTCTGCAAAGAAATTCAGTATAAAAGCTTTAATGAAAATGTATTCTTAATGAAGAGATGGCGCCTCGGCATTTGGGACCGCAGGCCCGTTTAATGCCATGAAATATACATAACTCGTGGGTACATTTCAATTAGCACTTGAAGTGAACACAGGCGCCGTCCTGTCGTTCCCCAGCGACTCCAACGATCACAATATCGTCGTCGTTTAAATTTAGAAGAACTGTCACTCCTCTAAAATTGGCGCCGACGTGACCTGAATGACAATTTTACCGTTAATTTATACTGACGAAGCTTAAGTTCAGATTAAAAGTTTGCTGATAATTTTTGTAGTCTTGACCATTCAAATTGCTCGAAAAATCGAATACCGACGTTGTTATAGGCCAAAGGAATTCCTATATTTTAGGTAGGTACTATCAAAATTTAAGTGTATGTCCCATATCTATGGAGGGCGAGACCCGTACATCGGGTTCCTTTCACACAGAATCGTAAACTATGGATGGGCAATTTATGGTTTCGATGTTGTAACCCATTCCGGTCCAGGCAGATTTACGATAGCAGTTCCTCACGAATACGAGCATCTACGCGGTCACATCTAATAAACAAGTCACGAAGTTTTACTTCCATGTGATACAAAGTACATACAGGTACAAGGATACAAAGTATACAGTAGGTAAGAAATTATATAAGATACAGACGCAATACGATTTGAGACTTAAATCCTCTACAATATACCTGCCAGGTAGGCCCCCTATTGTTACATATTCTGCGATGTATTTTTTTTTAATTTGGGAAATCATCACGGTTATCACCGGAGAACACTGCTAGGTACTTGATATTAATGGATACCGTGTCAACCCTTAATTTAAGTCCAACAGTTATGACGTCAATGATGAGGATGTAGAAGGCGAGCGTGGAATATAATTTACCTGGATCAAGTATGGTTTTATGTAACCGAACCTTTACTATCAACCACAAGCTCGGCTCACCTACTTAAATTGTAATTTTCGCCGTCATCAAGCGCACCATTTGTACGTAAATACACAAAATAAACACCAAAACCCTGCATTAGTAATAAATAAAAAATATAGCGACACCTTTTCTTGATATATTACCAACATTGTGCTTACCATTTGCTTATTGAAATACCTCAAATGTGCTTCCCACCCAGCTGTATATTAATGTAAGAATTATACGCTTCATATATACATTCATAATACAATCAAAGCGTAGACCATTATGGTAATACTTAAATAAGTCATTATCCCGTTGAGTGTTGCAATTAGAGAATATAATGATAGCTGTAAGCGACCATGGGATATAACAATATATCACGCCCACAACATCAAACTAATCGCTCTATAATGTTATTTCATTCTGGTACAAACAGAATTCAATCGTTTGGACGTAGACAGTGCATCAGCATAACATACTAATACGTCTGTATTTCCCGAGGTGTTCGGCAGACATGTACTAATTTACACACAAAGTTCGTCGGTTGTTATGTCCTATGTAATAGGAGGCGAGCTTATTGCCACTAACTGGGCACAAATCCCGACAACTTTGAGTTGCTTCTGAGAACCCAATACAACCTGGGAATCGAACCCAAGACCTCGGGCGTAGCAGTCGCTCTTACGACCACTAGACTAACGAGGCATCAGATCTTTCAATGACCGTTTAAAAAATTGTCCTATGTCTAATAAATAAGTCAATTACAGATTTATTGTTTCACGGTAATGAGTTGAACCGAAAGCTATTTTTAAGCTCGGGTTATTTCTAACAATCTCGCGTGTGAAGCAAATATATTTATACTTAGCTACACTTTCCTACGACCTTTGCCTTTATTGACCAAAGATGTAGGAAGCGTTACATAACTAAAACGAAAACGTTCGAATTTTAAATCCCAGTCATTGACCTTAAAACATCACACCAAGCAAATCCAGCATCCTGATCATTCTACAGACAAACAAAGGCTTTAAACTTGCAATACACTTCTTTTTGCATCAGCTTATAAGGTATTTCTTTATGTCTCACGCTGCAAAATGCATTTACTATCAATGCCAGTATCTTATGTCACATTCGAGCAAACCTATTAAACCCACACGCAAGTAGATTAAATTAGTAATTACGGCTATCTGCGGCCTAAGCTGAAATCGGATGGAATATACGTTTAAAGTTGCTAACTGGTATTTATAGTGTCTAGACAACTAGACACCAATGAGCATTCTATAAAATGATATAGTTTAATAGAATAGTCGTTAACTAATAATAATTGTGGAAGTAATAGTAAGTGCTTTTTACCAAAGACTTATTTATATTAACCTACCACCTGGCTATTCTCAGACCCAATCAGCATAAGTCAAGTCAGCACAATATAACATAATCATCAACTTCTAACAGATCGAAAACTGACAGCTTTGTATAGCCGCAGTGGATAGATTAGGTATTGTTGAACAGCCATCACAAACTCGGCGGATAGCACCAGTTTACTCGCCACACCCACTACGTACTCATACTGGAAACCAATTTCCCACCTCATTGTTCTAAAATTGCGTTCTGTTCTATTCTACGTTCCGGCGGCCAATCGACTCGCACATTGACAAACATCGAAAAATAAAATTGATATTGAAAAGAAATTCCTATCTAAAATATTGTGGTTTCGACTTCACACAATTTTTATGTAAATTCGATACAAGAACCTCTCTACCAGAAAGTGTTTAAAATGATGTGTTGCCATTGGTTGTGTCACACAAACTTATTAGTTTTTTATGTGGTCACACTGTGTTAAGATAAACTGGATTTAGAAGATCATCATCAAAAATATTAACTGCTTTTTAAACTCAGATGACATTTATTACATTCCTTACTTAAAACGGATGGACATGATCTACATAGTTATTTTTAGCCTAACATAAATAGTAAATGAATTATGGTTTCCTTAAATTTATATTTTGCTTATTTATTATCTAGGTCATTAATCTATTACGGATTACTGAAAACTAAATAGTTTACATTTCCGTGTCAATTTTCATAAATCTTCAACATACAAACATTATTTTGTGTCACGTTAGTTTTAAACAATGCATTTGTCAACCTAATTAATTTCCTGAAAATGTGATTTTCCAGATGATTGGTCCTACAATGATAAAAGCCATATTTTTAGTAGGTACATACATTTTACTCAATAACCTTCGGAAGTCGGGTAAAAAATAAGACCTTATTTATTTGTATGGAAAATCCTATAGCACTAACCTAACCTGCTGGCTAAAAGCATATAAACACACCTATTACCCGAGGCATCGGCGCGGCGGCGGCGGCGTCTAAAGTTCACTAAGCTCCGAATCTATTTTTAGGAACCGACAATAGTTTTAGAACTGTGATGCTTAAATGAATTTGTATAAGTAGTAAAAAAATACTTATTAAATCAATTCATTTAATATTTATTATGTTACACTATTAGGCACCAATGCGGTTTTTACTAAACCACTAAAAACCCCTTATGTATGAAATTAAAAACCTTTCTACATCAAATACTGGAGTGAAATTTATTTGAATAGCTGCGGCTAAACCTTATCTATCTACCTATCACAAAACAACGAGCGAGGCCGGCCAGAAGGAAACGCGTCGCCTTTGTTCGTCACCACGGATGAAAATCAATTTTACAGATCAATTCCAGTGAAGCCGAGTTCGACAGGCTGACAGCCGCCAGGCCGGACTATGAATACAAGTTACCGGATCACTATCTGACAGGCCGGCTTAAAATACAACCGTGCATCTACTTCTGGCATGTTTATACTCTAGGTTTAGGAATCTAATTTCTATTTTTTTATAAAGTTACGTGGTTTTTCTTTTTATGTTGCATCGATGACGTAGTCTCCTAGTTCTCGTATACTAACCATTCGTGTGCCGAAGGTGTTCTATCTACAAATCAAACGCAATCTTATAGAGGGTTGTGAAAGCTATATAAGGATAATTCATAAATGGTATAGGTATAGCTACACTTACTAATGAAACTAACAGCTAGTATATAACTCATCGACGTCAAAGGACGGTTTTAGTGGGTCCCCTAAACAGATCTGCTCACCCTGCATGTGAAAACGAGCGTAAAGATTCAGATACACAGTTGATGTAGCACAGCATAGCGTAGCTCCGCCCGCCTTATACGTAAATTAATTTTGTGCTGTGATCAGCGGAGCGTGAGCCTCACGATAATCATTCTGATCTCGGCCTCGGCTCCACTCGCCGAATAATGCCACTATTAATCATTAGCCACGTTATGGCTTATACAAATAATAACCGAATTAGTACCCATATCCACTGATTCAGCACTACCCCAGTATATTTTATCTACATCGTTATAACGCAACTTTTATCCTCCCCATTTATCTTAGCGAAGCGTCAAGACCTTGAAAGTTACATATCTACTTTTTATAGTACATTTAACCTCCCTTAGGTACGTAAGTTCTGCAAAAAGATTAGTAGGCAGTTTGAATTTAGCCTTCGCGAAAAATTTACTAAATCGTCAATTATGGATATAGCCCAATACTCGAACAGCTAGCTAGAGATTTACGATTGCAATCAAACGTCAAATGGCATCATTTTTCAACATCAATATCATAGGGCGATACAGTTCGTGACACATTAATTTGGCAACGGGTGCGCAGCGAGCGCAGCTCCGCCGCCGCTGGTGATCGCTTTTTCATAACAGGCTCGCAACACCCGCCCTGTTCAATTCTCATAAGCTCACTCGCAATGCACTTAACAAAAAGTAAATGCTTTCAATAAATTTTTATTTACACTATAACTATATGTTCAATAAATGTCCTCCGAATGTACATATATTACGTGAATTGAAGAATAATGTACAAATAAAACAGAAAGGTACTGATTTACTGCCATTTTGATCACATTTGAGATAACACAAATGTGTCTTCATAAATTAGCTGTGATGTGACACAAAATAAAATACCGCATATTCACCGAGAAAAATGTGTGTAAGTACTGCAAAAGGAAGTACAGTTTAAACTGGTTATGATTAACGGTTTGGCTTATTCATTTGTCTTTGTTTGTTTTATCAAAAACAATCAAAAATAAGCTTGTGTTCCGGCGTCGGTCGGCGACGGAAGCACGGCCAATGCGCAACGCAGTGATTAACGAGCGGACCGCGCCAACTTGAAAATGAACCCTATTACTTAAGTTATCGTCCATCCCGAGAAAAGTAAGCTCTCTAATTGCTGACCTTTACTCAGCTAGAGAGAATTTAGCGCCTAATTATGAACAAGTTTCACCGCTTGGGAGATGGATGCGGCACATCTAATATTTCGTCTGCTCTGTAATGTGCTCAGGTGGACCTTGGCCGCGTTCTATATTTTTTTGTTGTCTAAAATAACTACCTTCACAGTTTCATGGCCCTAAAAAAGCACCTGCTACAGACCAAGACAAAAGTTCGGACTTTCCACAGGCATACGCAGGCATTCCATCATCATGCTACCCACTAATTATGTTGGCGTCAGCGTCCTGTCTAAATCCTACTGAATATCGGTATTTTTCACGAAGCGACTATGGATTTTGTAGCGGAAGTATAATCACCTCCGCTACAAAATTTCAGTCCAATACTGATATCGTAAGAATAAACCGACTATCAAGCTTTCCGTCGAGCTTCTAACCACCACTTGTTCAGGGTGACAGCTAGCTTAATTAGGTAACTCAATATAAAATACCAAGGAAGTTCATCTATAAACAGTAATAAATAAATTGATAAATATTTTCATACCAACATTTACAGCCGTGATAATAAATGTAAATGACCTACTTTCTGTAATAATTAAGTTCGCAGATATTCGCGTAGAAACATGGGCGGCCCGGCAGGGGCCGGCGCAGATAATATCAGTCAATGCTTGCACGTGATTCATTATACCTGCATGGCCGTAGCCACTTCATAAAATAACTTTCAATGTATTTATTTGAGTATGAAAGCACTGAGCTTCGGATACACAATACCTTTATTGCACAAGATAAATCTTTGTTACAATCGGATTTGTTTAATATGAATATCGAATGAACGCGTTGTGAGTCAGCAGTGGAACAGCAGTATCACTGCAGTCAGCAGGGCTGGAGTTCCAACAAGCGATTACACACCTTAATTTTCTTGTCAGCCACATTACAAAAGTTTCATTGTGAAACTTAATTGAGTAGGTCAAAGCAAAAATACATACATATGTGTACGAGTGCCAAGAAGACAAAACCTGTTACCTTGGAACTAAACAATGAAGCAAAGAACATAGCATAGATACATACCTATGAACATCTGATTGTACATACATAGAAGATAATTTTAATTATCTTCTATTACTTCTTTAAATACCTAACAATTTTAATAAAAGTCTGATAAATTATGGACAAGTTAGGTGAATGCCGCTTTATTGTTAAGTAGGCTTTTAAATTCCAGACTAATTAAGGTCGTTCCAGATGAATACATAAGGTACTAGGTTTTTAGAATTACAACTTACAAAATAGGTACTTTTTGTGGTCTAAGTCGAGCAAAAATGTTATTCTTGGTACGAACAATGTAATGAGAAGTAAGGTGCGGTTAAAATAAAAGCAAATGTTATTTGGCGGTACACAGGTCGAGTGGATCGCGGGCCGGGCGATGCACCGTTCTTGGCTCCTTACCAAAATGTATCAAAGCTAGATTTATGTGGTGCTGCGACGAAGGCTGCGATGGTATCGGCGGCGGCGGGCCGCTGCGACCACGCCGCGCTCCCGCAGCGAGCCCGCCATACGTGCCGGTCGGCAAGCTCTTACACAATAGTCACAGAATATTCCTGAAATTTGACGGTTCACGGAAATTTTGAATGAATTTTTGTTCGTTATCATGCTATACTGTTCAGTTACTAGTGTAAATAAAAGGTTGCAATTGGTATGCAATAATAATTATGGTTCAATTCTTTATTAAAATTCCCTTACAGTTTGAAGGCCAGCCACCTCATCAAACAATCTTCAATTAACCTTTACAATATAGTATGTAATAAAATATTTAACTTCATTCAACCCCCTTTAATAATCTTAAAAATCTTTACATCTCTCTGTAGATTAATAAACTTCTTAACTGCTTATAAAAAACTTCATAAAGGCGGGTAATATAACGGCTGCTATCTGGTTTTATTGGCTTAGTAATCAAGGCTTGACGTTCCAAACAGCGTTAATAATCCATTTTTAACTACATAAAACTTGAACTGTAAGGGCCCCGTTAAAAATATACCAAAGTACAATATTAATAAAACAGAATAACGTATTGTTACTATTATAGCGAAGCGTGAAATCATAAATTTCAAATATGAACGTCTTCACGCTCCTATGATCGAGAAAATAAATGGATGCACAATTTTTCGTGTTTCGCTGGGGCGTTAAATTATGCGTTTATCATTTAGGGATGTTTACAGTGGGCGTCCCGCGGGATAAAATTGAAACGACTGGAGCGCTGCCAGACGAGCGGAGCGGGCGGTGGCGGTGGCGCACACAACACGCGCCTATTACACGGGACCTGCTTAGCTAGGGAATAGCCACATCAACTGACATGTGTACCTTTGTGTTTTAGTTCTTTTTTATGATCTCGATTCACGTCATACCTTCTTGTTTTTTTAAGCAGGCTTGTGTGTCACTGTCAGCCACTGCTGATTCAAAATGTGATAAATAAAGAAGAATATTCTAGCGTTGTTATATAAAATAGAAAGGATTGTCCGTTAACATTTAAACAAGTGAGATTAAATACAGTCAGTATTACAAGGCGTGAGAAAATTCTAACAAACGATCAGCCTCGAAGATATCCAGCGGCTGCGCACGTGATGAAGCTATTAATAACATTAATAACCATAAAACAAGGCAGACAATTGATGCCAATTATATAACTATTCAGTCCAGGATTCCAGACAATTCATCCTCAATAGACAAGTGACGAACACAATATTACACTTGATGGCCCCTCTAAGTAGTTTTATTTGAACCGCAAATCATTCTTTATTGGAGCAACGACCGAGGATTTTTATTCATTCTGTCTAAATTTAAGCACAGGACAATATCGATGCTGAACTAATGTGAAGCCTATGTCTTCCTACAGGATGCATGCAATTAATTTCCTTGCTAAATGTTCTCCTAATCTCTTCAGCGATTCAGGCGTGAAAAGGTAACAAGCAGACAGACAGACTTACTTTTGCATTTATAGTAGGTACCTATATGTATAGATAAATATCAGCATAATATCATTACTACCATATTCAGGGATATAAAAAGGAACTTATAAAAATAACTTTATTGTTAAAACTAATAATGATTTTGACAAATATTCTTCGTAGATATAGTAGTTATTCCGGTCAGATCCTCTGATCTGATCCCCTGGTTATTATAATTATTTAATTCCTGTCTGGTCCACTATAAATATTGTGATTCCTCTGGTCTAATCGATCCCCTTACTTTTTTTGACAGGTAAGTATGGTCAGGAGAAAAACACAGCAGTCATCACTATTATAAGTTGACGTAAGTTTGTTTTTTCTTAAATTAATTATTACATGAAATTCTATATCGATTATGGTAGATTCTACTCTGTTTGAATTTTATAACTGCCATAAATGCTAAATATTGCAATCGTGATGAAAATAGCTTACATCAAATAGCAGATATTTCGCATGTAACAAGATATCGTCAAGCCGCAGTCGTCTCTCTATCATTTCCGTCAGATTGCCCCTATCGTACCGCGAACAGGCAACAAGACCCGATGCAGAATGGCACATTGATACATACTTACATACACAAACCCGTTCTCGGAATAAAGGACGGCGCAACAGAAATAACTCGTGACCGTTCCTCGAACTTGTGTTGTCACATCGACTTACTGTGAAAAAGAATGCAATGTAATTCCCATCGATTACTTGCAGAATCGTACATACGAGTACTATCTAAGTACATTTTGTGTGTTTAGAGTTGTTCCTGTTACGTTGAAATGGAATGTATCGGGCACACGTCTATGATTCATGTCGGTATTTCATCACGGTGTAATAAAACACTCGATAGTGCAATTGCAATCGGCGCGGGGCAGCCGCTCTGCTTGGTTCACTTATTTGACTTTATTTGTGGCGTTTGTTTCTCGCGGCGCACCCGCGTCCCGCTCGTTGGAGCCCGTCCAACAGTTTTACACAATCATTCCACTCAACTAAGCGTTCCCATAAACACAAGCCGGCGGGTATGAATTGCACAAAAAATTGGAAATAATTGCCAATTTATTGCTCGTGTTGCTTTTACGCATATCGAAATTTAATTCGTTTGGCTGAAAATGTAAAATATATGCGTGTAGTGCTAGTGCGCAATGTGCGTGCACGCAGCTTGATTCTGAACGGATTCACGAACTTCAATTAAACGATAAACAAGTCCCTAGCTTTAATAAATCCACGTCAATCATACACTCTTATTAACTACCAATTATTTCAATGTTGACACTCAAGAACTGTAGAGGCGAGGCTCAAGAGATTAGGCGTTTTTGATGAAAATAATTGTTTCCAATTACCTAAGTGCTTTTTGGGGTTACTTAAATTATTATAACCAACACTGCCATTAAGTGTTTCAAGTACTTATTTAAAAATTATTTTAGTAACTTACTAGTAGAAGTTATTAATTTGAATAGAGACTGTGTAGACAATATTTATTGACGATGGACAATGAATAATGAGGTGTATCAGATGAAAATATATTGGGAAACATAGCAGTGATACCGCGTTACTGTCTGTTGAAAAGTGTCAATTTATCATTGGTTTGAAATGGTAGAGGACCACCAGAACAGACTATTGGGAAACTTTCTCTGACAAATAAGCCTGTCTTTGACTGTCATTTTCTACTGTACAACATTATAAATCTACTAATCTCTAGGGCATCACATCGCTTAGTTTTTTTTTAACAGCGTTAGATTTTAGTTGATCAACTGCTGAATAGCATACGATTTGCACTGTCTGAACACACTTTCAATCAATTTCCTCTTTTTTTGTTGAGCAACAAATGTTAGTGAACTAAAATCGAACCGTGTGAACCCTCTCTTAGGTCCGAATACGGAGACTCGTACTCAAATTGAACAAGTATAATACTCGAGAATGTGCGATAAGTATCGCTACCTGACATGAGGAACTGGCGCGGCACCGCGGCAGAACGCACTCAGAGCCGTAAAAGAATATGAGAACAAAATATAATCTCGTTTTATATTTTTTCTCACAAATATACATACAATGAAAGCATAAAAGAATATTTACTTTTATTTCAGTTCTCACAGAACGACATTTCTCGTATTTTCCCCGAGACCAGTTATGGGCTAGCTAACATTATGATGATCATACATTTTACCTCTTGCACGCCCATCGACGATCGAACAACCGAAATGAAGCAACCAAACCATAACGCGAAGATAAGCAGTCTAGAGAACACGAGCACTACTTACACGTGAAGCGATTTAGATAAGTCCCAACTCAACCATTGAGAATGTTAGTATTGACAGTAACAGATAGTGTCTATTGAATATCTTAGTAATAAAAGCGTTTCTGTTAGTGCGGTGTCGGGAACGGATTGTGCGGAGGTCCCCGCGTCGGCCGGAGCGGGTAACTGTCCCTCGGATACCGGTAAAGTGTCATGTTACCGACCTTATCGGTTAGACAGCGGACCCAATATTTGAATACCACACTCAATAGTCACCCGTCTTTGTAAATAAACGCTATCGCTTCCATTAGGGTCAATAATAAAGTGAAGGTAAATACATTAGGATTGTAATTTGTAACGTAGATAAACATCTGTGTGACGATGTAAGGGAATCGATATGATTTTTATTTTGGTAACCAGTTACGATAGGTTTGATAGCGCGAAGGCGTTTTGGATTTGAATTCTGCATCAATAAGTTTGCTAAACACGCATGATAAAATTTTATCGACTGTTTTGTTTCGCTCTTTCTCGTGCGAATACGAGACCGATGCAAGAAAAAATTATCGACAAAATTTTATCGCGGCGCGCATACACGGCTGACCTTCTAACCTCCTCACTCAAATCTCAAAAAATTTATTTAATCTTACTACTTTTGTAGTGAATATTTTATTCTTTCCTTGTGGGAATTCAAGTACATTAGTAACATTATTTTGTTACTCAAGAGGACGTTTACATACTTAGAGGTTTATCGTTAAGTCGACACCCATTGGTAACATATGTACTAAACGTGGGACGTTAGTTAACGTAGGTGTCGACTTAGAGTCTATGTTCTAAGAAAAGGGTACCATAACATTTCTTATTCATAATTCCATTAAGTAAATGTAGGTAATTCTAAAACGTTAAGCTGTAAATGCTATGATCATTCTAAGGATGGGAGACCCTTCGTGTCTCGGAGATCACGTTGTCTGGTCTTGGACTACTATCCGCAAAATCTAACAACCAGTTTATTGTTAGCTAAAGGATATCGATAATGCCCCGAAATTGGGTTACGGAGATCCTTTATCAGTCGCTTATGGCTTCATGTACCTACCTAGGTAAAATTCAGCCGCATCTGGTTGGACTGGAAACAACTATGTTATCAAAAGGCTGGGATGATGATAATACTAAAACCATTTTCATGTATAAATAGAACATAAAATTTATATTCTTAGTCACTCCATCGGCAGCAAGATGTCAGGTAATCTGTCCGTCCGTCAAGGTTTACGCGTCGTGAGGGAAACGCCACCTGTCCCCATACAATTTAGATGAGTTCTAAAACTTTGGACAACCTATAAAATCCAATATGATGGCGTTAGCACTGTAGTTAAAGAACCATTAAAGAAGACGTAGGTACTTTGGAGTGTATAAATGTAGTCACAATCAATAAATGCTTTGACATAATGCACACAAAAGTTTTAGCATCTAAAGCCGAACTAGGAAAACCTGTATTTCAGCTTTCAACCCTAATCCCCTCGAAATACAATAAATAAAAGTCCTTAGGTAAGCAAGTTCAATAATTAAAGATTAACCCTATCTATACTAATAATAATAAAGTTGAAAAGTTTGTTTGGCAAGTAGTACAAAATTTTTAAATTATTAAATTAATTTAATTCTCTCATAATTTACAATTTCTCCATTTTTCCCATAAAGGGTGTTTTAATTTAATTAGTTTTTTTAATCTGTTAATCACTATGTACTAAAGATGCTATTAGATTTTTTGTATTTGTTAAAATGTCAACTTGATGACTGTTAACTTACACCTTTATTAAGCGCATGCTGTGCTCGCCTGTAAAAGACTGCTATACCTAACTCATCAGTATGTTTGTGTATTTTTATTAATAGGATAGTATAAGTAGTTGTTGGTGAGCCTTTAAAATAAAATAAAAATAAAATAAAAATTCATGAAAATATAAGTAGGTATGTAGTATATTTGATAATTTCATGGGTGAATGAATAATAAGAAATAATAATAAATTCTAAAAACTGAGTGAAAGAAATAGATCCTGAAGTGCCTGACGTTTTTTTTAATAACTTAAGTTTCTAAATACCGAAGTTGTATTTTACGTTATTGCAGATTACACTCGCAAAGTAATCTTCTCTACACAATGAACAAAAGGGAACAAGACCAAAAATGTACTCTTTATTTTACACGGGCAGCCATAAATCCTAAAAAGCTATAGATTATCCCCACAGGCAGAGTGCACCTGTTCTCGATGCACTTTATATACATATCTATGTACGAGGTAAGAATAGTTAATACTATTATAGTGAGGACAACCTTTTCCAATATAGAAAAAATAATGTCATTGGTTATTTTGAAACTCGAAAAAATTGAGATTTGCTTAGACATAGTAATAATAGATTATAATTTTGCCCTACAATAATTATTCCTAAAATGTATTATCCGTGTCATTAGGGGCAGTAGTTTGTTAAGGTAAGGTAAGTAGTCTGTAAGTGTAGAGAGTAATTGAAATATAAATAAAAAAAAGGTGAAAAAGAATAATTTTCTTTAGAGACAGTTTTACAAGATTTTTAATGAATTTTGTAATAACCACCGATGTTACCACTAGACAGTGGCATATACCAATGTCTCTGTTATCCTAGTCAGCTCAAAATTTTTATCGATAAACTTCTCACTTTTAATAATTTTACATAATTATGTACTGTCAAACAACGTTACCACATTTCTAGATTTTTTAGGCAGTAAATACTGCGCGTCTTTGTGGTGTATTTCTAACCGAAAAGTCAATTTGTCCTAACTATTTTTCAGTTGAAATCATCGTAGCTCATAAGTTAAAGAACTTAAGTGCACAATGAAGTACCTTTCCCCGAATAACAGGTTCAAATTAAAGTTGGATACGAAGCTACGATTATACGTCGGATGGAACAGTTAAAGCTACGTCAGTCAATCTGAGACAGGTCTGTCAGTTCAATTTACACAAGCCCGGCTTGCTTGCGACGCTACACGCCCAATAAACCTCGCCTAACACTGCAAGGAAATCCCTACACGACTGCGTACGATATTGGCAAGACTTTACTTGAACATATCAGATATACGATGGTTTAAAGATAACAAAGCTAAAGCTATAATGTACACTACAATACGACTTTCACGGACGGTTTTAAACAAAGACAGTAAGTAAGTGTCCTGTTTATTTTAACGTTTTTGGTGTAATGTGCGGTGGGATAGTATTTTTAGAGAGTGTGACATGTCTTATTTACAGAAAGTAGGTTTACAATACACATTTTTGCGGGACAATACGCCGATTGGTTCGCAGAGGAAGCTCCTATCGCGTCTGATAAGCCGGAAATTATAGTATTAAACCCAAATACAGATCAACTCTTTGGTCTACTTTTAATACAAATTTCCGTTTTGTGCTGTAATTAGAGTATAGTGTAGTAAACAGTTTTCAGATTTAACCATTACAATCTAAGGTTCAAAATGAAACCTTTATCTTCTTTCTATTAAAAGTAGAACAAAACCAGTATGAATGTTTTAAGCGCAGGACGAATAATATCCCCGGTTCGTGGAACTCGTTAAGTTCTAGGTAAAACCGTGTTGTCTAGATAACTTAATTAGAGTGATTATCACGCCCGGTAGCGACGTGATCATTACAGGCTTGCTGGAAAGCGTCAGGTTTTCAATTCAGAGCAATTGTAAAGTGTTGGCGTTAAGAGGAAATGGTGGAAGTAGGTTAGTAGTGGCCCAGATTCTAGCACTTATTTCTTACTCGATCGCCAGTCAAACAGCTTTTCGGAAGCTTGGTATGTATTTCTGACACTTAAGCGAATATTTTCAGTCAGCCCTTAAATTCGGCAAAGGATTTGAAATTCGTTGAATCCCATGTAACAATGAACACATCTATTAGTTTTTATCACGCAATACTCCAAAGTCTGTCACAATTCCTTACTCTAGGCGGAATTTTAATTTGATCGCATCGAAATCTGTGCCTCGACCATGAGTTTTTCTCACTAGACTCGCTAGCGACGCCGAAAAATATTGGTATGGAAAACCCTGGCAGCGCCTCGAGCGGTTACGTAAGGAACTAAAATCTGCTATGAGATTACAGCGTTTCGATGCGTAAAAAACCTATCGAAAGGCATTCGACAGAACTCATGGTTGACGTACTGAAACGCTCGCGCTCTCAGCCATTGCGATATTGAAATTCATTTTATATTATATTTTTAAATCTGTTGTGTGAAAGGTGACTTTTTAAAAACAATCACAAATAAATTAATCCACCTTATGCACCAAAAAATGTTCTATAAATAACGGTCGAATAATGATGTTCTAACTACTGACAGATGTTCTGTATTCTCAACTGTTCTGGCCACAGCTAACACTTTGGTTGTTCACAGCCAAACCAACACACTTCCGGATCCCATAATCCTTATGTTTTTTGTTGAAGTAAGTACTTATTTGACGGTTTGACGATAACAAAACCGACGCTACGGCTTACACAAGATACAATAACATCTTACGCCAAAAAAATACTATTTTTGTTTTTATATAAATCATTACCATTTACTTGCAAAGGACACAACACTTCCTAACTTTTTGCAGTGGACAAAATGTAGCAACTATCTACGTAACTAACCTAGAGATTATTTATAATATCAAGTTTATTGTATTACTTTAATGTATAAAAAAACTAACTGTATCTATTTATTGTTCTTAAAAATTCTAAATAATCGTAGGGAACATTTAACAAATTCTTAAAAAAGAAACATCGATTGTTTTAGTAAGGTCACCAAAATTTGGGCATTGAGCTTTGTGCTAAGGGGATTACAAAACAGTTGAAGGAATTGTTTGAGTTGTATAAACCTATTTATGACAGCAATACAACTACAAACAACTACCAAAATACAACTACACCATCCACCTATCAACAACCAGAACCGTGAGAACAAAACATCCTGATCGAGCTATGAGCATGATACGGTACCCAAAGATAATTCAGTAAGCGATACGCGGTACGCCGATACCTGTGGGTGTTACAAGCGCATATAGCGGTACTCGCCGAATGCGGGCCAGTAAATAGGTTTATATTAAATAGCGATAACATCGCGCGCTGTCAGAACGATTGCTTGGTTCCCGGCGATGGGACCACACGCCAACCGGTGAAGGCGACCGACTAAGAACATTTATTGTTGTTGCCGCGCTCACTCCTAACTAAAATCGCCCTTTGGACAACATGTAATGCTCCGTAAAGTAATTGTGGGTTACAGAAGTACCTGTTTATATTTCTAAAATAAAAGAAAAGCGGCGACTATTTGGAATGAATAATTTGTTTTTTATAATACGCTCACGTTAATCTTTCTTTCGGTAGAACAAGTGTGAGCTATAATTACATTTCAGTAGGTACTTAAAATTAATAAGCAACGTAAAATATCTGGAAACTTCTAAGTTGGTCAAACGAAGGACACAAATACTTTGACTTGATTCCATTGAATGTCACAAAGTGTTTATCAGACGCAAAAGTTTTAAACACAGCTTTAATCATAGCTTAAACTTTATCTTCTAAAGACTATCGATCCACCTGAATTATAATTACCTATACTATAGATGAAGTCAACGAATAATTTCTATAAAAAAAAAACCTCGGGATGACCTTCTAGTCCTTGGTCATTCCATCAGTCTCGAGAACCAGTAACTATAATATAGCTATTTTAATTTTATTTGTCAGACTTGTTAGCTAGAGAATAAAAGCTCAGATAGTTCGACAGATATGTGATATTAAGATGATTGAAGTTGACGAGGTCAGTCCGAGAATGAATGATACTTTTTTAATACTTCAAGTTCTAAAAGTTTTCCGACCCTCAATAATTGGATTTAATCATAAATAACAATTACTCGAAGTTATAAATATATTAGATATCAGCCAAAGACAAAATTAAAAAGCCAAAAAAAGTCTAGTAAAGCAACATAGTAATGAAAAGTCAGTTTCCAAGTCTTTCAGTAGTAACACGACAAGGCATTAACGGGAAAATGTGCCAGAAAATTCCATAACAATAGAGTATTGTTAAAATTTTAGCATTCGGTACGCTAAGTAAGCCTGCCTGCCCGTTTAACTTCACCGATAGACGGTAAATTAAGTTAGCCACAATTCAAAGTACGCCTAACAAATTCGCGAGCACTATAAACGCTATCCAGTATATAATAACTAATCTTCGTATCATGTAAATTAAGTCATAAATAAAATAAAAAGGCGAGCTCAGACATGCGTGCGTATTATAGCCTAATAGTTACGACCATTAAGATACATTCTATTGGAATGATGTAGCGCGATGTTATAATAAAAACTGTTGGGCTTAACTTATGTTTCGATTATGTTGCCTCGTTTATAACTTAATTTAGCCAAGTGTAGGGTTGCCAACGAGCAAAATGGCGGGTCACCATGGCAAGAGGCGATAGTTTGTTCAACTATAGAATTATCTCCTTTCTTCTACTTTACAGGTTATTCTTGAAAATATGTCAATGTTAAACTTGATACGACACGATAAACGTTTTTAGTAATGACTCCGCAATACTTCATTGAAAATTAAGTAATTTAAAAAATAACTTAGAATAAAAATTACATAAATTAGTGGAGCAGCCCTATCTAAAAGGAGCGCAAGTCGATTACCTGCGCGGGCGCACGCTAAACCGGTCCGCATGGTCCTCCTCCCCTCACCTTTGCGCTGCGGCTCCTAGCACCCATCGCGCATAATATTTTTTTGCTCCACAATCCACATAAAGGGGCCCCTTCGTTAACTGTGGGAAGTGAGCTCCTCACAATAAGATACAACATCTTATAATACCGTGCCCTTTGTAAAGCTGAATACTTTAAGACTTTGAGTCGATTTGAGATTTGTAATACATTTATTCCTATAACAGTCTAGAGTGCATCGACATCCTGCGATCAGTGCATCGGTTTTTAACACATACGATCACTGTGTGCTGGCATATTGTGGACATAAGCAAAATGGAATTAATTTATGCAAATTATTTTATTCGGAAAAGAAAACCGATAATTATTATGTATCTTCAGAACTGATGGTCAAATACTGACCAAATTTATATGGGACCAACTAGGAAACTACAGACAAAAAAATCGTGCGGTAAATGGTGTAACAAACACACAAAGAAATACCTGAATTCAATACCTTTTTGAAGTCGATAAGAAGAAAGAAATGATTTGCACAGACTGTGCATCACACCTGTGTTCCCAGAGAAGTTTAATGGGAGTACTTATGTACGCCACTAAAATCGATTATGTTTTTGGTTTAATATGCGACCCTAACGCCATTTACTGGGCACAAAACCAAATTTTAAAACTACAGATTATTATAATAATCGCCCTGAACAGATTATAATTGGAAAATTATCTCAACCATTCTCAATAAAGAATCCATTGGCAATTAACACTCTATAGTGGAACATTAAAAGTATCATAGCTATTCAAATTATTTTGAACGTGATTGCTGATTACATTTTTTGCTACATTATCTTTTGCTTGGTATGTTGCTAGCGAACTGGTTTGTGGTATCTACAAAGGCATTTAAATATTACTACTTAGCGACAGACGGGACACACGACTGTCTGTCTAAATCGCTGTTTGTATGTAATGGCTGGTTTACATGGGCTTAGTACTTGTCATTAGTTGACTTGTCGCTTAGTAAATAGGATAGGTTTCTATTCCCTTGCACAATTCAGAAACACTAATACTAAGCGCTAATCTCACAGTTTACACATCGGGAATTAGTATTAGTGACAAGTACTAAGCCCGTGTTAACCAGCCTTAACTAACCTGAGAAGGAGAAAAATCTAATCGAATCCGGATCTACAGAAATTTAATGTACAACATAATTTATTTAATTTATTAATGTTCGTCTAGTAGGTACCCATAGTACTAGCTCTGCTTAGTTTGGGACTAGATGGTGCTATGTAAAATGTTCCCAGAATATTTATTTATCTATTTATAATATTAATTCCCAATGTCGCTGTATAACACTTTTAAATCTTGTTGAATATCTACTATCCAATTATCATTAATGTTTTTATTCATTGAGACTATTTATGTGTTTGTTATGTTCAAAGAATAAATGAGAATTAGATAAATATCTTAGTGGCCACGGCCAACGTCACAAAAAATTCATTGTAACCGCTGTGAATCCAAACTCATTCATCGGAGCATTCCGCAGCTTCTTGAATAGAATTGTACAATTGACTAAGAAATGCTTTTTGTTATATTTGATAGATACATCTGGCATTTGTGCTAAAATTTCGTATGAGCAAAGATGTACAGTCTGTCGGTATTTTTATAAGTAATTAAGATATTGAAAGCTTTACTTCGTCGTCAGTTTCCGAAAAAACTCACTTAAAATAAAATTAACAAATTATAATTACTTTTTAGACAATATACCAAATACTATTAATATAAGATCAAAGTAAAAATATAGTGCGTTCTTCCGTTGACGCAGCACCAAATAATGCTGGCTACTTCGGATTCGAAAAGAATTCGGAAATGGTTTTCTGTGTATGTATGACATACAGGCGAAAGACCACTTCAACATGGATTAATCAATAAGGACCTGTTTCACCACTTCCTAGTAAATTCGCGTTAAATTGCGTGGCAGATAACTTTATACACAATTTGTTCCATTTTTTAATTTATCTGGCGGTTACCGGCTGTTCGCAAGTGGCAAGGGTCCCTTAATCTTAGAAACTACAAGGCCTAGAAACGTGAAAAATTGGCAGGTTCCTCATAGAATATAGGCATCCGCTAAGAAAGAATTTTGGGAAATTCCCATGGGATTGGGAATGGCTAGGTCTTATGTATTGTATGGGTAAAGAAAAAGTATGTAAGTATTATATATTCATTGGCCAGTATAAGTTTTGCTTTGTTTAGGCTTAGTTGGTGCTCTGTAAAATGTTTCGGACATGAAATAGCGCTTACACGGACACGTTAAAGTATAAGAATGGAGACCTATTATATTTGAATTACTATTTGTGACGTGTATTGATTAACCTAAAATGACTGACACAGTTCTACTATTTAAACTATCTTTAGAGCCGAAACGAAGTAGTTGAACAGTTCTGTTCCAACTGTGTTTCAGTTACTTGAATATACCTTAACGTTTATAAAAAAACTATAATCATAGTCCTATAAGCCGTACTCCAAAAAAAACCCTAAATTATTTAAAACTTAAAAAATACTGTTTAATTTCTGAATTGAAAAGGAAATATAAATATTAGCAGGGACTTAAGTTGAAAAGGAGCTAAAACGGCTTACTAAAGAGTATTAGAATAAAGAGTATAAAAATTTAAAATACTTTTAAAAAAATATTTAAGCAAAAAATGTCTTATTAATTCTAATTTATTCTAAGAATTTGTTTAGATGTAACCTCTGATATGCCAAAGAATTCCATTGGATATAGTTTTCCTTGGAATTGGTTTGTTTACAGTTTTTCGTATCTTTTTATTCATTTATGGTGTTTTTACGAGTGTCACGGAGAGGGTAAATGTTCTATTTGAGTGTTCGTGTGTGTGTCCCGTTTGGTCGCGGCCGTCGCGCGTCGCCCGCCGTGCGTCGCCTGCGCCGCAGTCAGTTGAACAACACAAAAACATAAGTTTGCGTGCGATTCTATCATGTCACAACTTTTATAATAACGACTTGTATTGTACTGATGAGGTTATTACTGATTATCCTTACAATATTCATTATGTAATTCTTTGTTTTATGATCTAATACATACATTGTAATATTTTATGATTATAATTATGTCTTTCTTCTTCCAAACACTCGTAAATTATATAGATCTATATATATATATATATACCTGTAGCCCCCAAATGATTAGGCAGAGGTGTAGGTTCTAAAGAGGCCCACTAAAATTTCAAAATCTAGAATAATATTATATAGGTAATTATGTACCTAGTTAATGTTGTCAGTTTACGATGCATAATATATAAGTGACTGCATAAGAGTTACAACGGTTATCTGCGGAACACATCAAACAGCATAGGTAAATATTTAAACTTGTAATGTAATGATGCCGTATCTGTCCGTCCTACATAATGCTGTGACTAATGGACTCGGCCAATGAACTGCTTTGTGTCTAGCTTCTTACCTGTACAAAAAATATTTCGACTGTTTGCTACGAATGTTTGATTTGAGTAAGCGAGGATGACTCACCTCTGTGGTGCCTCACGCGGTGATGTGACACAGGCCGGCAGCACGGCTGCTCCTGGAACGCCGTCCAAGAGTCCGCCAACACCGACGCCAGCATCGCCCACAACACGCCCGCAGTCCATTGTCCACCAGCACCCATCGTACACGGCGCAGTCCTAGCTAGCGCACATCCGACCCGCACACACTACTACACCTTACTCTCCCACCCCAACATTATCCCTCGCATCAGTCCATTCAATACACCTATGACTATTGTAATCCTTAAGTCAACAAATAATTCCGGAAAACTTCAACAATGTTTATCTGTTTACGTTACGCGCACCTAATCCGAAATCAGAGAGACTATACTTCCGTTCAGATCATTCGAGTTGAACGGACTTCAGTGATTAATCACCGGAGTCATGCCGCGAGCCTGTTATCTCATATCGAGTTATAATCTGTTCGTGAGGGTTTACTTCGTTCGGTTCGCTTGATTTATTAGTTAGTAAAGAAGTACGCCACGATCGTGGTAACGTAGCGGCGTCGGCGGGCGACAGGCGTGACGTGCACCACCGGCATCGCAGCGACGAGAACTGAAAATGTTTCGCGTTTGCCGACACGGACCGGCCCGGCTGGAACCGGCACGCGCGAGACAACAGCCGAGCCGAGGCTTGCCACCGCCTCTGCCGGCCGCCACCGCCACTGCGACAGACAAGGATGGCACGAACACCAAACGGACAGACCCGCGAAAGCTCCAAACGAATGAAAAAACTCGCTCCACTCGTTTAAGGAAAAGTTGTAAGTTAAAAACTTTTGATAATTTCGCCGATCCGGAGCCGCTTGAATTCTTGCGGGGGAGATTTGGCTGCGCATTGACCCCCGGTGTCGTTACGAACATATTGTAACGGAGGGATGACCCTCTATATAAATTTACCTAATTTATGTTTTTGTTAGGATACGCACGAAGAACTTTTATGTCTGTAAGCACGCGAAAGGAAGTCGGCAGTTTATTTTTTGTATGTTTATTAATAAGTAGCCTAGTGGAGCGTATGAGTCACGTCGTCGCGTGGCATAAATAATAGAGAACTGTAAACAAGACATCACGATATCTTTAGAGATACGAAACTCCTATAATTTATATAATTAGAGAGATATTTCTGTTCATTTTCAGATTAAGTTTAATTCCCGATATATCATTATAATTAGTCCATCCAATCCAATAATCCACTGTAAGTTAATTTTACTACACTCGACTAAGCTGTAAATCTCGAAAACTAGTTTTCAATCGTTACAGAGTTAAAACAATATATCGTAAAGTATTTTACTCTTTCTTTATTTTAAATGTGTTTCTTTTTTCAAGTTATTATGGACAAAGATGAGCATTTTGAAATAGCCCAATACAGTATACAAACTTAGACACCTTATATAAAGCCAAGCGGCGACTTAGTAATAAGTTCTCAGACAACTTAATAAATAACTATTTATCGAGTTTAACTTTGAGCTGACCGTGATTAAGGGTAGTAGGGTTAGCTTTATCAATTACTCAGCCTCTCTGCGGAGGCCCGTGCCCTCCGCTCGGCAGAGAGTGCTACGCTAGACTCGCCTTTAATTAATCTTAAATAACTTAATTATACCAGAAACCCTTCAACATAATTCGATAAATGTTTTATTAGTCTCGCCAAAGTTCTGCAACTAACAAAACCACATTATTTACCACTTACTTACCTACGTCTGGTGAGGCAACTAGCCCACCACTATAAAAGTAACTTATGCAAAAGTAAGAACATTTGGGATTCAGCGGGTACATTCATAAGATGAACGGAGATATCTTAAACGTCGCGCCCCCATTTTCATCAGTTCTTCAAGTTTTTCAATAAAAACTTTCGAAGGCGTCCGATTTACATACGGTATGGATTCATTTATTTTCCAAAAAGATTTTTCGCGTAAAAGTGAAGAAGGTTTTCGGTATCCATTAGAGGAGAAAGGTCGCACTCGAGGCGCTGCTGCCACCAAGTGCCAAACGGCCCATCGGCCACTCCAATTACAATATTTTAAATGCCATTTTTGTTAAAACCTTCAGCGTCTGCCTTCGATTCTGAATCAATAGATCTAATTTTATAAATCGCTCACTTAACTCTAATTAGAGAATATCGAAATATATTTTGTTGACGTGCCCCACTTGTTTTAGATACTATTTACTGCTCATTATTTATCCAAAGAATTCAGTATGTTGACAACAGTTTCAAAACACTTATAAATTCAACATCAAGTTTTATACAAGTATGAACATCGTTAATGTGTTGTTTATTAGGTATACATTAAATGTTCATACTTGTATAAAACTTGATATTTTATCCACGTAAAAAAAATTAAGATCATTCAAAAAGTATATTCACATTTAGTAACATCCAATAAATCACAAACATGTACTTAGTTACAACTGCAGACTAGCGCCAAGGACTCGTTGTTTAATAAAAAAAACTATTTGGACAATTGAATAATAACAACTTTTTTTGTCTACAACTAGGATAAGGAACACAAATACGTCTCATGAAAATGCGCCTCTAAGTCCAAGGTAAAATACGTATACAAAAAAGGAGAGCACTATTGTTGTTTAGAGTAGCTTTTATATTATATAATTAAGTAACAAATAATACTGAACCAAAATACGAGTAGGTTGTGAGGCTTACCTAATCATGTTTACAATCTCTTTAGAGCACAGAAAAGGTAAAGAGCGTTGTACAACACTTGAGCAAATTACTTAGTAAGAAAAGAATCTCATTCTTGTAAGAGCGAAAATGTTCCGCAGATTCATTAGTATACAAAAATAATGTTTTTCAGATGCAAAGATGCTGCCATAAATAGTAACAATCGGCAGTCGACGGCGACTAGTGTACTTACAAGATGGTCGTTGTCCTTACAAGTTTGTTATTTTGTCAAGTCTACCTACGTACAAAATAATACCAACATAAAGCAAAATAATACGCGTATATCGTAAAACGGGCTCTATAAACTGTGTATAAAGTTGTGCTGGGACTTTAATACATTCAATTTGTTTTCAGCGGTGGTTTGAACGCCAATACCGACATAATTGTGCAACCATAAACAATGGAACAATGATCACTGCTGCCGGTTGCATACGCTCCTGTTAGATATACGATGTTGTTAAATAGCGCACATTATCCACTACTGTATGCACTATTTCTAGCCATATCTGGCTACAAAAGTTAAATATGGCTAGTTTGCTACTATTCGTTCCGTGTTTAATAATACAATCGACTAAAGGATTTAAAAATAAACTGCTGGCAACTCTAACACTATGAAATATATTTTAACATTATGAAAGATTTACATTATCTTTTCACGACTTGATTCGATTTGTATGGCAAAGTTTAAAAATCCAAGAAGCCAAGCCAATCCAGGAAGCGTTTCTTAATACCCAACATTTGTCTCTATATACGTGACTATTTATTGTGCAGAGATCAATCATTCACAAACTGCAAACGGTCTCATCATGAGGCAGATGTGAGAAGGCGTGCCTTTGGGTTCTGGACGAGCCAGGATCAAGGGGAGTCGGGAGACGGGAGATAATTGATGAAGTCGACGCAAGACCTCGCCGCGGTTAATCTCCACCCAGCCACCTTCGACAGGACAAACTTTATCTACTCCCAAGGCGACGCAGAGAGGTCACGCTTAATTTTTTCTTGGAATTAGAAAAAGAATTAACACGTTTTATCACCATTTAGAACAAAATGCAGCGTATGATAAAATTCACGTCTTTAACCAAAAATAAAAGGCTTTTAACTACGCACAGCAAGTTTGATTAATGACTCTACTCTACTGTCCATACGTAATGTTTAGTTGCAAAAATGACCCTCATGTAACTTCGTAAAATGAAAGAAAACGTAAAGTGGGCATTCATTATATACTTCAGAAGCTCATTACTGCACCAAACGTTCGCTATTCAGTCGCATACGCTAAACAATCGCCGCCGACAATCCGTCATCATTTAGCGGTCCATTGTGTTTTTGCATTCCCAATTATAAATAAAAATCATTTTTGCACCACAATGCCAATTAAAACGCTATTGAAAAACTAGGTACTATGATCATAATTACACTAAACAAAAGCTTGCTTAGGTGCTGACTTTCTAAATTATATATGCTTTCATATAAAGATAATTTAAACAAATGCGATTGGAACAACAAAGGCTTAGCGTAACCTGGCTTGCATAAGAATAAAAGATAATTTTTAGAATAACGCTATAGAGGTGCGTTAGAGTTGCAGTTAACGATATTTACATGACTAATGGGCAACAATTTTACATAAAAGTGCAAAAGCGAGTGAACTTAGGCACACCACACCAGTGAAGTGGTCCAATTTGCATGTTTTATGCAAGCGGCGAGTGATGCCGCCGCGGACACTGCACGCGCATACAGGCTCTTTGAAATTTTTATATGCTATTCCCACAAATCGGACGTCGCTGCATTTTATGAGGAAGCACACTCTGTAACCGGGTTGTCTAGTTCTATAGAGTTCTTTACTGTTGCTTCACAAAAAATATGTAGAAAAGCACTGATTGCTGGACCCGTGGCACAGTAACAAAATTTAGTATCCTGGAACCAATACACTTAAATTGTATGTTGCCCATTTGTATGCGCAAACAATTTTTTTAACTTAATAAGACTTAAAGCAATATTTTTATCGATGTATCTACATTATCGAAATATAAAATATGACAATCAGCCAATAACTATTTAATATCATGTCACATCCTTACAAAATAAACGTCGTAATACCTACATAAACGTCGCAGCACGTATTGTGATTCCCGTTATTTTGTTTTATATTTACCAGTGCCAGTAATCGAGAGCCATGCACGGTTGGAACAACCAACTTTTACAGAGAAACCATCGCATGAATGCAGCACTAGCTAAATTGCATTGTTCGTTTTATTGCAAGTGCGGATGGCGTAGCTCTCGCCAGAATTATTTACTATGTAACAGCACATGCACTTTATTCCATCCGTCGATTTTAGTATTGAAATCTTTCGTTTTATTCGTGTTAAATTCGCTTTTAGTATTTACATACTCAACTTTACGTTGTTAAACATCGTCATCAAGTCTTAAAATATGCTCTTGGTCACATTTCAACAAAACGTTACAATGTTTGAATGCGCTGTAAATAATATGTTGGCTTTCGTCGAGCTGCAAGTAATTTATGTGGGTCCCAAGTATGTCGAACAATCTCCAAGGTGGGTCTCGCATTATGTTATATGTAAGAAGACGGAGGCTTGTTCCACCCACATTAATGAACTAATGTAACTAAGTGACCGTGGCTTCTCATTAATAATTGAATCACGCAAGGGTTCATTTCAGACGGGATACTTAATGAGACAGGTACGCAACTAATTTCATAATATTCTCAAAATATTCTCTACATAACGGTGTTCCTACTGGATTTGGGAAAAAAATGGTTTTGGTCACCAATGACTTTTGAAATAAACAATAAGCTTAATATTATATAGTTTTATATTTTTTACAAGCAAACTACTATCTACTATATAATATAAGATATTCTGATATTACATAGAGTCGTCGACAATTTATAAAAGTAAAAAATAAATCTTCTCTCCATGTCGTCTTTTTAATAGAATCCTGAAAAAGCTTAACTTTGACCGACATTCCTTTGTCGGTCAAGGTTAAGGGGCTTGAATGAGACAGCTTTCTGAGGTTAAAAGTCTACATTCGTAGATAAAGTTATCATTCCAAGTTAACTTTGATTTAAATATACTTTGTATGGTATAAAATATAAACTATTTTCAACCAAAGTACTAAATTAAAAATAGACACTGTATTGTAACATTACATAATTACATATACAATACAATAACAATAATTTATGAACACTGCCGTAACAATGTTATCTTTATATTTAGAAAGTACTAATAGTTTTCGGAAGGCTTGGCACCAATTATTATGACAAAACATTCCTATTTATTATTTTCATCGCAAAAAATCTGCACTTAAATCAACCTACAAATATAAATATTTTAATATAATGCATTGAATGTTAATTGTTATTTACTTATATTTACAATTCGTTCCATCAAACCATCGTTCGTGCTTGGCTCAAGTGCCGTTATTTGGGATTAACAGAAATCGTTATCCTTTTATCGACAAGAGAATGGAAGCTTTTCGCTAAAATCGAATTTCTTTTGTGCACTATTTAGGGACAATGGTGCACCGATTGCAGCCCAGTTTTAGGTATTTTATTTTCGACCATTACGCCACTGCGAACGAAATGATTGTATCAATAGAATGCGAATGCGACGAAAACGTTGATACATTGTCCGCTGTGTGACCTCAATTTTCCAGACAAAAGCATCGGTTAGCCAATACCTATTAAGGAAGTAAAGATTGCACAATTCTCAAGAATTCTCAAACTTTTGGAGTGCATCAGAACTTCAAATAGCAATACACTGTAAAGGGAAATTGAACTAAAGTTAGTTCACGGGAGTCAACTGAACATTTCATAACTTTAAATTAAACTTTTAATAAAATGAAAAATATTTTGCTTGACTTTTCATGGGACTGATAAAATCTTTTAAGAAACGCGATGCGATTATATGGTCTGATATCTTGCGTTCCCTATTAGGTTATTTCCCTATAACTTGAATTAAGATATAGGAGATCTAAATTCAAGTTTTCATGAAAAAATAAATCGTTTCTAGGGCACAGTGACAGGTAACTATAAATAAGCTCTAGCATCAAATACTCCGTGTAGTAGGATTTTTGGTCGTTTTACAAGTGGTGGCAAGCACACCGCTATGCAAAGAAGCAATTTCCTTTGTGTCACTTGTGCCCGTGCGAACTGCACGTGCTGTCACGTACCAGTGTCAATACAACCGCTGCATTATACCTACTATGTTGATATGCAAGAACTTTCACGTTACTAAAGCAGGGATTTCAAAATATCTTGGGAAAAGAAAATCAACTTGTATGTATAACTTCAGAACCGATGACAACAATCAAAATATAGATCCAACTCAGAAGTATGTTCGATTGGAGAAGATATCACGAAAACAAAACTGATAAATTGAGAATCTCCTGCTTTTTTGAGATCAGTTAGTTAACCAAAACATATTTTTTTATAAGATATATATTTGTTTATATCAATATAATTTGTGTATATGATTCTGCCTCTAAAAGTATTGTCTAGTCTTGTCCTTTTTGCTAAACCATAATGAGAGCCCTTAATCTATTTCCAGTTTCTTGAAAGATTCTTCCATGCCCGGAAAGAAAGTACTCAAAGTTTTGGGTCCCCCGGGCCTCTTTGATTCTTCAACCCTTTTCAACGCTTCTTCCGCAAAGTACCTGTGGTTTACTTTTAGTTTGTTACAGATTTCATCTGAAATTATCAGAAAAGCTTGTTAATTTACCCCGGTTTGTTTATTTTGCTTGGGTAATGACTACATCAGGGTCTCGTGATTACTTGATTTGCAGGGTTATAGTAGTTTAGCCTTGGATGGGAACTATAGATGGGTAATCATTCTTAACTATGATAGTCATTAGTGATAGCCAGAAGCCGAAAAGCATGACCACTATGGTATCTTTACTGATATTAATATTGATTTTGCTTAAAATTTGGATTGCGGAGATCTGAAGGTAGCCGCTTCGTGTTATTGGAAGTCGATCCCAACATAATTAGGAATACGGTAGCAGCACGATAATTAGGTACACCAAGTACATAAATAAGTATACCTTTTAGATTATTTTTATCAACTTTTAGTAAAGCTTCGGTGGATATGTATTCTTCCAAGGTATTGGTGTCTGCTTGATGAACCTTCAATATATCCAGGAGTTCATCTTTCATAAACGGTTTGACCATATTTAGTAATTTGTCGATGAACACTGGAGCATTTATAAAGTGAAACTCTTTTATGCAGGCGAACATGGCTTCCTGAAAACGATGACCGAATGTTATTACATTATAGGGTCTATACAATTAAAGAAGTAAGTATATGATATAAGAAATACTTATAATTAATAGCATTGATGGAGAGTTTATACTTTGTTGGAGACAAAAAATAATAAATAAATAAATTAGAAACAGTACGCTATCCTTTTAACTAAGTAGTTCTCATAATGGGTACTTGGGTACAAGGGTACCTATAATTCAGTCTGAATTCCAGTAAGTCTATTGTAGGTATTTCAAAATAAATACTTATTATCCCAACTAACTTTGTAAAGAATATTACGATTACGTCAAAAACATTTAATTTATTTTAACCTGTAAGAAGTAGAAGAATTGTTGAGCCACACTCAAGTTAACTCTTGATATATGTCCAAGTAATACTCTGTCCAAGTTCACAATGAGAACGAAGCCTGGCACTGAGCCCTCCTCGTACTGCCATAGATCCATCACCATGAAAAATGCCCTGAAATTATGTAGGTTAAAAAGAATTGTCCCAATATAAATGTGGAAGAATAAATTTAAAACCCAAGTACACGTAGGCATGGAATAACTAATATACCTATATACAAGGGGGAAGGGACATCGCACATCCGAATACCATGAGTTCAGTACATGATTCTGGACCCCCCTGCGTTGAAATTTTCCGTAATTTTTTTCATCATTTTTTTATTTTTTTCTGCAGTTTTTTTTACTTGATCGTGTAAAAATACATTATTTCTATCTACCCAAATTAGTAATTTATAATGATTAAAAAACATTATTTCATTTATTTCGGATCGCGCGCGCGATAACATTCGCCGCGGAGCGTTATAATCGCGTTTTTAGCAATACACTGCGCGCTCAAAAATAACAATTTATGTAATGACCGATAATTTTTTACATGAATGACCTAGGTCATTTTATTCTTGACATTGAGTGAAACCTTGTCACAACGTTTGTGCGTCGATGTCCCTTCCACCTTGTATAGGTACAAAATGTTATACCTAAACATATCACGCCCTCCAATAGTTGGGCAGAGATATACTTATACCCAGACAAAGTATACCCATCATTTTCTATTAATTTCATAGAAAAGCCCAGTAACAATGCTGGATCAGGAAAAATCAGTCCTACTAAACTGACAGTTACAAATTAAAACAAAGTAGAAATTACAAAAGTTAGAACGTGTATTATTTAGTGAATGAAACTGAAGCAACTGTTGCAAAAAAATAAGTGTCTCACTTGATGACATCGCTGTAAACAAACTTTTTCGGGTCTGCATCTAACAGTTCACAATATATTGGTCTGTATCCCTTTTTAGTGAGTGTTGGTAATGGAAAGATTAACCTAAAAAGAAACATATTATATAAACATTATATATTCCAAAGCAAATAAATAAATAAATATCCTGGGACATTTTTACACAGCACCATCTAGTCCCAAACTAAGCAGAGCTTGTACTATGGGTACTAGACAATGGATATAATACTTAAATACTTTTTTTTTGTAAATACATACTTATAATATATAAGAAACACCCAGACAAACACAAACACTTAAGTTCATCACATAAATGTTTGTGTCCTGTGGGAATCGAACCCACGACCTCGTGATCAGCAGTCCGGTACTCGAACCACTAGACCACAGACGTCGTCAATAACATACGCCCTATAATTTAAACCATTGCTAACACTATAAAATGAAGAGCTGCTATGAGTTCTTTTGAATTTATTTCGGAGGAATTGCACAGTGGCCGTATATTAGGCCCAACCCCTCTGTGTTTTTTTTATAACTTATACATTAGATATTACATACCATGTCTGTAAGGCGCATTCCAAAGACGCATCCACTTTTCTATCCTGATAAAACGGGAACATTGTTTTCAAAGTATAATTAACATCGATGACCTGCTTCGTTCTATCAAGATCGCATGCACAGCTATGATAGGCTAATATCACGTCCAATTCTGTAAATTATACGTCTATTAGCCACATTTTATTAGTATGGTCCCGGAATCTAACCAATTATACAGTAATTGACATGTTTATTACTGTACACGTAGCCGTTGAGTGTATAATATATTGGCAATAGAGATATTCAAATGCGTTCAAATGACTAGAATAGAGTAATCAAAATTAATGAAACTGTGAATATGTCAAAATCTTTACCAGTTATATATTTGTGCGGAAGATGGGGCTGTTCACATAACCACGCCATCAAATTCTTGACGTCTTCTTGTTTCACATTATTTAACTTTTCATATTCTTTCTGAACTGATATTCCATTTAACACGGCCATATTTCACTACACAACTTTGTAACATCAATTGTGACCGGGTTTAAAGTATACTTTTGTCTCTTAATAGGAGCGTTTACGCGCGTTTGTCGCGTGAGGTGCCTGTGAGCTAATGCTTCTTAAATGGGGCCAATAGTGAGTCTCTTTGTACTCCTAAAACGTCAATGCGCCTATTGACACAAATGCAAGGCCATTTGGCACACATTAATATTTTTCTTTCGTCTAGTCTAGATTGCTATCGGTAGGTACACAAACACGTTCATGGCCTGTTTCACCACCTCCTGATTAGTTCCCGTACTTACTTAGTTTTACATTTTATATTACTCAGTACAGTTTTTAACCCCCGCAAAAACGACGGGGTGTTATAAGTTTAACGTGTCTGTGTGTGTGTATGTGTGTGTATGTCTGTGGAATCGTAGCTCCCGAACGGATGAACCGATTATGATTTAGTTTTTTCGTTTGAAAGGTGAATTAGTCGGGAGTGTTCTTAGCTATGTTTGATGAAAATCGGTCCAAGATGGCCGCCGCCACAAAATAGTGAATTACATATTTTTTTGTTACAACTCCCTTAATATGGGTATCAAATGAAAAGGCTTAACTGGAAGAATACTATACACTATGATAAATTTCAAATCCAAGATGGCCGCCACCACAAAATGGCAAATTACATTTCGTGTCGGGGGTTTTCTAAATTTTTAATTTAGGTTAGGTTATAAATAAACATACCTAATATTCACAAGCAGCCCTTACGTTTGAAAACTATGTAAGTAATATATTTTGTTACTTTTATTGCTCATTACTTTAAATGCAATATAATGTTGTTTACTCGAAAATCTTTATGTCTACTCGGCAATATAACCAAAATGTTTGGCAGAAGTTGCATCGAGCTCACAAACAACCCATCTGATAATCCGGGGTCATACATAATACCGTTGCCCCTAAGTCCTCGGACTTGCAACTTTGATTGGACTTGTCCTGAATAGCTAGGAGTGACGTATCGTAAATGTTTAGTGCTGGCTTCACCGCTAAACACTGCGTTATGTGGAATGTGTGTTTAGATGGCTCATTGGCTCGGCGGGTGGCGGTAATAAAAATAATTACTTGCAGCGTTGGTTTTTCTTAGGTTTATTTTTCTTGGTTCATTAATGTAATCGCTTCATGTCTTGTTCGTGTAAACGAATACATCAAATAAACATAAAGTTAGTTGCAAGACTATCCTTTATCTTACATAATTATTATTTAATAACTCAGTATGTAACTTCGATAACCTTTCTTATTGTTAGTTGGTTCTTATTATTATACTAGCTGTTCCCCACGGTGCTAGTCGCTTTCATCTGTTTTTCCCAATCTCGTGGGAATTTCCCAAAATTCTTTCTTAGTGGATGTCTACGTCATAATAACTATCTGTGTGCCAAATTTCAGCCCAATCCGTTCAGTGTTTGGAGCTGTGCGTAAAACATCAGTCAATCACCTTTTATTTTTAATTTAAACAAAAGATTACCTACTTTATAAAAAAATTAATGGTAGGTACATCTATCTTTAGTAATGTATCCAGAGGGATAACTCAAACGTTTCAAATAATTTATGTTAATATGGAATGAAACATTTCATTTCAATTAATATCAACTACCTTTCAACATAAATCCCAATCAGAAGTTAGTGACCTGATTCCAACCGCTAATTATTAATTATATTCCAATTTAGTGGAACATGTCTGGTCTAATAATATGATTTCGCCCTTGCCCGAGTTTCCACTACATCTGTGGTGTATGAATTCGTTAGGAACCCATGAGCGGTTCACCGACGGCCGAGTGAGTCTCGCTTACGGTCCAACAAACACTTTCAAAGTGCACCCTCAGCCCTCACCCTCCCGTATCATAGCCAGTTTATATTTATTGTATAGCAACATTTTCATGAGCTCTTTCCAGTTAGAAATCCGTAAACTTGTTTTTTTTTTAAATTATGGACTACATGGGAATAATTATTTAAAGTAATCCAATCCAACTAAAATCCATGTAGTACCTTAGACTGACAAAAAAATAAGAATTTTTCAAATGAGATCTTATTCGAGGTTTAGAAACTTTCTTCATCTTTACCTTTAAAAAAAATAATGTCATATTATTCTACTCTTTGAATTATATTTATTTGCTACACATTTGTGATTAATGTTTATGATATTACGGTTTTTTATTATTTTATTTTCGAGAAATATATTTATTAAATAAATACATAAGCACAATGTCGACAACTTTACCAGATGATGACGACGATGAAAGCATGGGCGGTGTTTATGAAAATGGACACTGGTATTGGGATGACAAATTGAATTCACTAGTATTCAAAAGGTGATGTAATTGCGATTTATTTTCTTGTATAACTATATTATTTTGACGATGTCTATGGTCTAGTGGTTCGAGTACCGGATTGCTGATCACGAGGTCGTGGGTTCGATTCCCACAAGACACAAACATTTATGTGATGAACTTAGGTGTTTGTGTTTGGCTGGGTGTTTCTTATATATTATAAGTATGTATTTGCAAAAAAAAAGTACATAAGTATTATATCCATTGTCTAGTACCCATAGTACAAGCTTTGTTTTTTGTTTGGGACAAGATGGTGCTGTGTAAAAAATGTCTCTAAAAAAAAAAAATATTCTAAGCAGAAATAATATCACTAAATTAACAAACTTTAAATCTCTAGCGACCTTCCTGAGGCAAAAAGCGAAGCCCCATTATCTACAATATTGGGAGCTGTCGATTTTAAAGAAGACATTGATTTAAATGAACAGGCAAGTACGTGGAAAATTCCATAAATATTATTATTTATTATTATTAAAATAAAATATTATTTACCAACAGTTTTGTAAATGATTACTTCTTATTTCAGCAACGGTTCAGAAAACGCCTTCAACGAAAGGTCACCGAAGGCAACGACGTCGTCACACTTCAGGTTCATGCTACCATCATATCGTTTATATTAGCATACATCCATTCGAATTTTAGACTATAAATTATTATCAATTAACACACTCGTCGTGCTCTCGCAGCATGTAAAAAGTAGGCCACAAATTATATTATTTGGCTTTCTAAATGCATCATGCAACGCTTTTAATTTCGTAGCAGTTTATACAACTCTGCTACGTCGCCGCGTAGCCGTCGCGTCGCGTAGACGCATCGTAACGTTCATTTAAACATTTCGTAGCTATTGCTTAGACGTCTCGTAGTAGTTCCGTAGACTTCACATAGTCATCGCGAAGACGCATCGTAACCATCATGTAAACATTTCATAGCCAATGCGTAGACGTCTTGTAGCAGTTACGTAGACGTCACGTAGCCGTAGCGTAGACACTTATCCAACATGTAAACATTTTGTAGCCATTGCGTGGACGTCTCGTAGCAGTTCCAAGAGTTCACGTACCCGTAGCGTAGACACGTAACCATCATGTAAATATTTCGTAGCCATTGCGTAGACTTCTCGTAACCGTTGCTTGGACGCTGCTTAACCGATTCTATATTATAACAATATTTGTGTTGTGAAAAAGGATGTAAAGGACGTGGTGTTGTTCACTGCACCAACAAAAATTCTGAAGCCGCTCATGATCAACCTGCTTCATCTGCCGGCTACAGAGCGCCTCTTACGAGCACTGATTTTCTTTTGCCAATATTATTTGCAGGTACATATTTAGAAACTTTTTTTTATTTATTGCCACATATTTAGGTTATTTTAAAAGTAACTATCATCTAACAATCTGATTTATTAACTGAACCATGGTTTAGTGATAACTATGATTCATCGTCATATCACATATCAGTCAAACGAGGCCCAACGAGAACAAAGGCCTCCTCATAGACTTCCATTGACATATTGTGTTATTATAAAATTAGTTATTTAGCATAATAACTTTTAAAATTGAGTCTTTCGATTACCGTTATTTCAGGTTTCAGATGTAATGTCTGTGCGCACGTTGGAATTATTAACTAAACTGCGCACACCCGACAGCGAGGAAACAGAAGCGAACTACTTGGAAAATCTTGAGGACCTCCGTTTGCTCGTCGCTAAAGAATATGCTAATCTGATACGAGGTACCTACCTACTGCGAGTTTTTTTATGTTTACAATAGTGACATTACACCCTGGTCTCGCAGAGCTCTAAATCTTCTAGAGCCTATAATCTTCATAAATAATCTCTCTCTGAAAGTTTGACTAATTGAAAGGTTTAACACACGTTAAGTATCGTTTACCGTTACCGTTACCGCTTTAATTCAAACAGCACATCATTTCGGTTTAGACTGCGTTGCAAGTACGATGCTGAAAGTCATCTTTATACAGACTGGTTTCTGACACTTTATATTGTTATTATACTTCTTTATATATTCTTGGAATTATGTAATTTTCAGGTTCCGGTGAATTTGCAAAGTACCATCACATGGGTCCTAAAAAAAAGTCGCGGTCCCTATATAGGAGAGAGGGCATTATGTTTGAGACCTTCATACGAATCAGCATCCAGATTATATGGGTGGCACTTGGACGTAAATCATTCAGCCAAATTGGTTGGTATTTGCGACTTAATCTGACACAAATGTAAATTTTATTGCTGAAGTTCAGTTTAGTAGAACTCATAATCAGCTGGAAAATGTTTAAATGAAGAAGTTCCACAATCAGCAATTACTTTTGAAAAAGTTTTTATAATACCTCATTGGTTGCGTAATCGTATAATTTTATTTAGTTTTTAGGGATCCCTACACTTGAGTTAAAGTTAGTGAGTCTAGTTTAAAAATATACATCACTGGCAAACTGCAAATATGTCAAATTTTCTGCCTAGCTTCTACGCAGTCAGGCTTCAGTCATATGTTCTTATATATTCCAGAATTAGAAGTTCATAGAATAGAGTCGCCAATATTTAATTCGGCGGAACATAAGATGCCGAAAAATTCTGTAAAGAAAGAAGTGACGCCCAACGAACGTTCCGTGTTGCTCGGCCACTGCTTGCGCAAGAAACATAAGGTGAACATGTTGTCACCTCTAATGAACGAAGTGCACTGCAACAGGAAAATTGATCATCGAATATATGGACTTGGAATCGTCAAATACCCTCGGTAATATTTTTTTTCAACAAGTCCAAACATTTGTGTACCAACTACCAATCACAGAACAGGGCACTGAACTAAACATCCTTTATCATCTTTTGTGGTATTCGGTAATATCGATGTATAAACTATATATAAAGTAGATATAATTCTCATTAGGCATTTTAAAAAACTTCCAAGCCTTAAATCAGCAATATACATAAACCTGTTTCTTTTAGTTTAAGCTCTCGGCTCCACTATATGGAATGTGCCTTATCACTGCCAGAAAATATGTTGTTCAAGAAGGATATTTCGATAGGCATTCTGGGTCTACCCAGGTCTCGATTTGATATCCTGCTGAGGGAAATCTCTGTAACAAACGACTCTAACTCCAGTGTCAGTGTCAGTAAAACTGCGCAAAAGTAAGTTATTTACAATATAGTAGTACGTAATTTCTCCTTCATCTAAGCTGGCTTTAGACTTCTGCCCCGATATTACAAAAATATGTTTTAAGAAAAACCCCGGTTTTAAAATAGCCCATCCGTTTTGTCATACTACGTTAGAAAGTGATGGATATAGTTTTAGTCTGGGTTTAATTTAGACCACCTTTTGTAATAAGAACGCTGGTGTTTGTGATTATCATCTTATCTAAAGAGTTTTACTAAATAGTTTATTTATTCTGTCTCATAAGCATTTTTCGAATCGTGGGACCTTCTTAGAGGAACGACAATTTATTATTACTCCCGTTACTCCCTCCTAATCAATAGACAATAGTTCCATCTATTCTATACTCAGCACATGAATAACAAGTGTGTTTAAATATAATAATTACTAGGCCATCGTTCCAATTAAAATATAATATTGTCAGTATCGTATGCTTTGTTTAGAATAGCATCCCCATCTAAGACTTCAAAGAGTGGTAGTGGAAGGAAAAGTATATGTGGTACTGCGCCGCCACCGCTGTATAAAGACATTGCACTGCCACCTAAAGGTTCTGAAGAGTAAGTGTACCTCATCGAGTGCATTGCTATTTAGCCTATCATATCTCAGTACATATGTATCTCATTTCTTACTAGTAAGCAACGCTATCACTTTAGCTGTATTGTCGTATTTATAAGTTACTCTGATGACTAGTTGTATTGTGGCATACATAAAATAAAACGTGTACCTACATATATAATAATCATCGATTACGTACATATAACTTTCACCGGAGTCTTCAGCTACTTCGTAATGTCGTTACTCTTTTCTCTACAAAGTTGCTCGTTTTACAGGGAAATTGGTGAATTCCCTACAGAATCCTACCCACGCAGACCATGCGATGAGGTGCAGCGAAAGAAATGGATTCTTAGATTTTTGCGGATAGCAGCCAAATACCGCCCAAAAAGTGAATCATTATGATAAAGGGTGCTAAACATCACGGTTTGAAATATCATTATACGTGAATTGGCTTACGCACTATACTTTTATTTTCTATTTATCCTACATTCATATGATGCAATGAAAAATCATCGTACTATCACATTTATCTTTGGGTTGTTTTATACTTGTCAACTTCTTATGACATTATAGTCACCCCGTACAGTCACGAACAAAAACATGTATACACTAACAAAAGTGAAAATCGATTTTTTCATGAATGAAAGATTGCAACTTTGGGATAACACAAATGTCACTCTAATTAGTTCGTAAATATTGTATTCGTGATATCAAAACTTGTATTAGTTCTTTAGGAGAAAATCGATTTAGCACTTTTGTTATATACATATTTTTGCTCGTGACTGTACATGGTTTCCATGAACCCTAACTACTTCTAGCTACGATGTTTCTTATACCAATAATATGCTTTTAATAATAGCTAAATATTCGTTATTTTTTCGATTAACTATAGGTATTACTTCTAAATGCCAATCTCTCGTGTAGCATGACCACCTTTCAGGGCGCAATTACTGCGTCAAGATTTGATTGATTTGTCATACATAATACAGTGTACGGGTATCAAACCGCCACAGAAATAATTAATTATCCCTTGAAAGACAATTACTTATATTGATCGACTTATTATCCAACGTCACGTTTAGGACATAACGTAACCAATAGGACCAAATCATAACAATAGCATGCTTGTGGGTACTTTTTCACACAAACTTTTCTGTTTTTATATTTACTTTTTCAATCTAGGAGTGTGTATCTCTCTTGGTTGTGTTGCAGTCATGTGTGGATACACGGCGGTGACAACATTGAATTAAAACTTTTAGTTTTGTGGACTTACGAACATAAATTATCGAGTCATTGAACGCTTTTCTAATATAAGCAACTAACATTTTAAATAAAACAAGATAAAGGAAATAAACTTAATCTGACATGTTATCAAAATTGTCCAGCACTCACTTGTCCCGAGCGGAACAGAAATTATGGCGTGCGTGAATGCGTGATAACACTGATAACCGAACATGTCTGAAAGTTCCTTTTAAACATATTTACTGCTGACTCTCAAATAAACACAAGCGTAAAAGAGAAGGTAGAATATAATTAATTAAAAATCTATAGCATCTTAAAAATATGTAAAATAGGATATTATAAAAAATACGACAAAAGTTTAAATAAATTACAAATGTAACTGGCTATAACTATGCGTTGTGGTGACAATTCCAACTTAAACATAAATGAGCTCAAGACTGAAGTTTTATACCAGAACCAGAACCAGAAGGTCCTAGACCAGTACAAAGTGTCGTATGTATTTCGATAAGTTAGCACTCGATCGTTACAATTTCTCATTAAGAATTCTTTCACAGCTTCGTAAAATAATTTATGTTGAATAGTGTGATAAAACTAATGTGTAGATGGGGTGTTCAACAGCTTTGTGAGTCTATTCTGCCAACGCTTAAGTTGGACGTCACTCACCGGGCGGATCTTTTCAGGTATGTCGGGGAACGAAGGAGGGAAGTATACCCTGTCACAAAATAAATGGTTCTGTTAGAAATACAGAATATTATTTAACAGTACCTCTACTTATAAATAAAAATAAGGCACATAACACATGTTAATGACCTTCAACGTTTGACCTCTGTACTCTATTAATGAGTTCATTTCATGACGAAAATAATGTATTGAGAATTCTTACTCGTTTTCATCTTTCTGCGGTATTGAAATAAGAGGGTACAACTTCTGCGCCGAGGATTTCCTCACCGAGCTCTTCGAGCTGTGCGCACTGTGCGAAGACCTGTGAAAATATATTACCTATATTAGAATGCAAAATTAAAAATGCATTTAATATGATACACTCTTCGATAATACCATGTACTTACTTGCACCATGTACTTGACATTAACTTTACGTATAAATGAATTATACATACTAAAAATTATATTATAATTTTGGGATGCACAAAACACTTTTATTCCCGGGAATTCCACTCTACAGAAAGTTTATGAAAAATTGTAGCTTACGGTACACCTGTAACAGTTTGAAACTAACATTGAAGCTTTAGACTTGACTTCCTGCGACTGCGCGACGGGCCTCAACATCGTGTCGAAAAGAGAACGTGGCAAGCCAATGATCCCCACAGTCACATTCGACTCCATCAAGGATTCTTCTGCACCGGCCACCACGAGAAATAAATACTGTAATCGGCTCGTAATCCTTCAAAAATATTAGAACATTGTTTATGAAGCATGAAGTAATAACATAAAATAATGACTTGATTAATAACCACCCGTTTCGATCATATTTTATAGTTAGGTAGGTCGAGGCTTTCCACTACGCGTAAGCTTCTAAGACCGAACAAAACACTTCATATAAATATGGCTCACTCCGGATACTTGACAACTCCAAGTCCCATCAGACGATAATCGATCGGCCTGTGACAGAACACCTCGTTCATAAGTGGCGAGCGGGTGTTGAGCTTCTTGTCACGACGCACGCATCGCCCCAGCAACACCGCCTGCTCCGCTGGAACCATTTTAGATATATATCCCGTCTTCAAGGTATGCTCCACAGCGTTGAATATTTCCGACTTGAATATGCGATGAATTTCCAACTCTGAAATTTTTTTTGACATTACAACGTTGTACCAATTTCTTGACAACTTACGTCAGGTAATATAATCACCAATTTGATGAAAACATCTGCGTCCCAATGCTAGCCAGACGATTTGTACACTTATACGCAGCAGCGTTTCAAATAATCGTGCATCTTTGTCCGATAACGACCGCCGTTTTTTCAGAGGCCCCATGTGATGAAACCTCTTCGTGTCAGCTCCCCCTAGGTAAAAAATGCTCTGTTTATGAAAGTATATAACTTTATTTGGTAATAGTATGTGCTAATTCACTAACCAACAAGCATAATACAATATTCTTTAGCCACCAAAACTCTTAAGTCAGCTAAGTTGTCGCGGAATTCGTTTTCAATCACTTGACAATCTGGAGTCCTCACTTTTGTTGTAAGCTCCAACATACGAGCTGCCATTTCGTCTGCTGTCTAAGAAAGTGTAAAAAAATTCTATACTACTTAAGGGCCTGTTTCACCAGCTCTGGATAGCTGCTAACCGCCGGTTATATGAAAAAATGGAACGAAATTTATATGAAATTATCTGCCAAGTAATTTAACAGGAACTTGTCAGGAGGTGGTGAAACAGGCCATTAATAAATGCAACAAAATATACTAGTCCTGATAATTAGTGCCGTTTTCACGGATTTTTTTTAAAAATTATAAGAGAAATAATTATGCTAATTACAGCGGTTCTTTTACGTGTTTTTAAAGAAAAAGGATACAATGGAGCAAATACCTGTAAGTAGTAGGCACAGCAAAAAATAAGTGCTCTGAGAAATCTTTCTGTTGTCGGTGTATGTAACAGATTTATAAGCATTGGACTCAATATACTAATAGGCGCAGTATACAACGCGATATCTTTTACGTCCTGAAAGTTCAGAATTATTAATAAATATTTTTAAATAATTATAAAAGTAACGTTACTATCGAGTGCATGACAAACGTCATAAGCCGATAATGTTTTGCCCAAAAGGCAATGGCAGGATGTTTCGATTGCCTTTTGGATAAAAAATTTGGAGATTTTTGGTCAAACTATAGCATACTAGCTTCCCGCCAGCGGCTTCGCCCGCGTGGTCTTATAATTTTTTCCCCGTTTTTGCTACATTTTTCATTACTACTCCGCTCCTATTAGTCGTAGCGTGATGATATATAGCCTATGTTACTCGGGGATAATGTAGCTTTCCAAAGGTGAAAGAATTTTTGAAATCGGTCCAGTAGTTTCGGAGCCTATTCATTACAAACAAACAAACAAATCTTTCCTCTTTATAATATTAGTATAGATTATGACAGTATATTTTTGATCTTGATTAAATATGTTAACCTGTAGCGTTATTACATCCGCTTGTCCTGGTTTCAATTTCCTTTGATAGCGACGCCGATATCGGATCTAAAAGGTTAAGTAATACTTATTAACTTTTTCAACACTTCTGTAAACTTTTTGAAACTAGTTTTATTTTCAATTCTGGCTGTCTTTTTGTTGTTTTTAATTAAAAAACGAATTAATCACCTGTTCAATTAAATCAACGTCGTCCCTAAACTCTATATTACCAGTTGGCGCTTTGGTTGGTATTTGTATATTTTCCACCTGCTTTGGGGGCAAGTCACTGTAATGTTCAAAAATTATAATTAAATTCCGCCAAAAACGGTACTACTATTAAGCCTGTTTAGGTACCCTAAGCCTAAATAGGGAACACATAGAAACTACAATTCGCAAATCAGTCAATATCACTACTAATAAAAACTTAATGTCATCACGCCTCGCTCGGCTGGCTCATTTAGGTCCCATTGTAAATGGTTGATTTATTTCTTAAGTGCCTAAATACAAGTTTTATTGTATATCAATCCAGACTTCCTAGCCGCTCGTGGGAATTTCACAGAAAAACTCAACAACACTGCTGGAATCAGGAATCGAACCAAAGACCTCTAATGTGACAATCTCACACAATCTCACCTCATCAGGTGAGATTGTGGTCAAGCGCAAACCCATCAACGATAAAAAAAAAAAAAAGTTGAAGTCGCGCTAACCCACTAGACCAAGTTTTACTTCTCATTTTAGTAACGTACATAGTTCTTTTCAGTTAACAATTCTGGCCTAGAATTCTACTTAGGTAGGTACTCGTAAATACAACCCAAGAAGTGTTATAGTAGGCAACATAGTATGTATAATTCTTACCTCACAAACATCAATGCTTGTGTGTTTTCGTCCCACACCCAGTGACCATCCTCATACATCCCCCCGAATACTTCCACATCATCATCATCAGCCATTTTTATATAAATCACAAATTAAAATTATAAAATAAAATACTCGCAAAATTGGCTCCTAACCTAATAGTTATTAGCAACTGTCATGAACGTCAAATTCGGCTAAAGTGTGAATTATATTCGACACATTTAATTATGGATGCATTCAGACGATATATTTTATACGATCATCCGGAGCACCCTGGGCAGGCAGCCTCGCTATCAATCTCTAATCTAGCTCTATCGCGGCATGAATTAATTACCTACTATTTTGTAGTTCACCCCGACGAGACACTAATAATTAGTTATTAATTGTCAAGTTCCAAAGAGGCCAGTTTTTTTTTGGAAATTGAGTCATGACCTCTTTTTGTTAGTACCTAAGACGTGTTTACCACAGGGAACCAGGGAACATGGAGTTTATATTTGATAGAATATTTATTTCCTAATTGTGGTTGGTGTATAAACATCTGTTCTGAACACCACAAAATGCTTGCAGTCGGTTATCTTTTTTTACAATTCAAGATCACAATAACAATAAAAAAGTTGCCGTATCAACAATGCATAAAAATACGAATTACAAACATACCCTCACACCTTTTTCTCACGGGGGTAGGCAGAAACTGGAGACCTTCACTTGCTACAATTCTTGTATACTTTTGCTTCTTCCACTACTTACCTATGTACATACATCTTGTCATAAATAGAAAATTAAATATTGAATAGGAAGAATGTAATACCCCTGAAACTTGAGACCAACAAGCGAAACTTTAAAATAAAACCCTAGAATATTCTATTCAATTATATTTTTGCAAGTAAATCTAGTTGTTCTGTTATTTATTTGACGTGATAAAGCCATTTGGTATGTTTTTCTGAAAATGTGTACCTAGTTCAAAAGTAGCATTTTCTCTTAATCTTTAAGAACCATCGACGCGCGACTTTTGATCGTGATCTATATATCAAATTCTTATTCATGATTATAATTCATGGACAGCTATAACTTGCAAATCGGAATCTCCATGCAGCGTGTTTGTAAGTTTGGCAGAATTTACGACGTCACTGGTAAGTTCGCTCTCAGCTTCACTGAATATAAAGTTATGTTAATGTTACTAGTGCATCCAACTCCGAACCTTAAAACTTATAAAGTTATTTCCAATTCGGGATAAAAGCTATATTGTGTGTTTGTCGTAAACGGAGCAACACATTTTTATGCTGTTAAACTTGTATCCACTTGTAAAAGAAAGCTAGAAGATTTTTAGGTATGCAACAAAGTAATAAAACGCCACTTATGACACGAAGAGATTATTTGAATTGATAAACCTTTGAATGTTAGTGCTACATAAAGTGTGCTGAATTATAGAACCTTTCCTGAATGTATGTTGCAGAGCAAATGAAGATGGATAGGAAACATTCATTTTGTATTATCATCAACTTTCAGGATTGTGTCAAAATGTGCAAAGGTTACGGGTGAGTAACCTACGTTGCCACATATTTTAACAAAAATAAATTGTAAATTTTGAGCATGTGTGTCACTTGTGTCAATTCATTGAATTGGCTGATACACACGATCGCACATAAGGCTGCGATGCGCTGCTTTGATCGTGTGCGCTCTGCCATGTGATCAAATGAGTATCTACTTAGTTTAGCACACGGTTGGGGATTAACGTGGTTAACAGGGAACCATTAAAACATTCAAAGTAAATTCTGTACCTATGTGCCTGTCGTTTACGCTCTACTTGCTTGTTAGATGAGTCATTAAACTGAGTAATGTAATAGGTATACAAACTTTAAACTTAACTGACGCCATTTTGTCATTTGGTGTGTTCAGGAAATTACATAAAAACTCTTTGATATGAAACATTAAGTACGTTACAGCCCAGCGCGATACACCATCTGCGGCTCACTGAGTTTTACTATGCGCCTCCCAAAGCTTTTAGAGGCCCGAAACAAAGTAATTAATACAAGAATAACTTAAATTATGATCATACTTTGGGTCTGGTACCCCTAGTGCAACTTTCTTATAGCTTCTAACAAAGACTTAATATTGCTCTATGCTTCGACTCTACTAGCTCGTAACAATTAGCAGTTTGCCAATCAACATCAGTCTGTATTCGTCCACTGCTTGACGTAGACCTCACCTAGTGAACGCCATAGTGCCCGATCTTCGGCTTTGCTCATCCAGTCGCTGCCAGCTGCCTTTGCAATTCGTTACTTCAGCTACTTGTTAATGGTTTGCCATAATTATTTCAATTTATTTGGTGAATCGCAGTTTAAATAGGTATGGTATCCTCCTCCACCGCTGACTTCTCCGTCATAATTATCGTCTTTTACACAATAAATCCTTACTTGCTTCTGTATTGTATGTGTACCTATTCTTTAATAATTTATCTGTCCAACCCTCTGTAATGCAGATTTTTTTACTACCTACGTTTCATATCATTCACATAGTCGAGCAGAATGTTGCTCCACTAATATTTGCTACAAACAAAGCAAGCTTGTAACTGGTAAACCGAACATATTTCTAACTCAATGAACATTCTTTCCAATTTCGTTTCGCTAGTTTTATCCCAACTGAAATTCAAACTAGTTCTACATTTCATTCATTTATTATGACAACCAAACCATGCCAACATACAGTTTAAAATGGTTACACTTTGGTTTTTAGCTCTCAATAAAAGCTGTAATACTGTCGACTTTGGAATTTTGATCAATGATATTATATGTATCATTTAAACAATATAAAATATAGAACCATACAAAAATCATTTGATAACGCTCTTCTTCTAAGTCGTCGGTCCTAAAAAAAATATTAGGTCCTAACCTACCTCAGCATAACTTGCTGAAGAACTAGCTATTGCCAATTCTGTGCTATTGCACCAGAATATCTAGGTTAAAAGCCAGGGAAATTTAATAAAGAGTGAGTCGATTTCATTGCATGAAATCAAAAGCCACTCGGTGTTGATACAGGGATGAAGTATACTCATTCGTCAGGAAGCACGTTTTGAGCGGGTATAATCCTTCGCTCGGAGCGATGTTCAATCTACTCCAGGGTCATAAACCGGTGTTCCACGGACGTAAACTGTGCTACGTGAGCTCGAAAAGCGGATGGGAAAGACATTGGATGCTAGTGTTGTGTACATCTGTTTTTTTTTTTCGAAGTTCCGATTGGGGTTACACTAATTCGGTGCAAGTATTACAGCAAAATTTATGAGCACGTAATTTTTTTGTGAAAATTATGTAACTTTAATAAGAACAAGACAACAAGATTATTTGCATACCCAAAGAAATTGTTTTTAATTACAATTTAAGTAGTGTTAATTTAGTTTTTCATTGTTTGTATTTTAAAATACTGAGCTCCGGAGGTGTATGTATAGTATATACCTCATACCAGATTAAGCAGAGTCATATACTTATATTAATAATAAGGATTTTATTAACAGACAGACAGAACTATAATACAATGAAAACATGGTTATGCTCTTAGTTGTAACAAAGTAAAGTACCCTCTAATATCGGATAGCATCGCTCATAGAACAGCTTTATTTGATGCCGCCCGCCGCTTTAGTGATACCTATTTATAAAGACTACAATGACAAATAAAAATGCATGTTTAAAAAACTACAACCCCGCTACGAAACAAATCAACAGAAAATCATGTAACAACAAACATAATTATTCCTATGCCGCTTTTTAATTAGACACCTTACAGAATTGAAATCAACAACAAAAGGAACTGTGGTTTCCAATTTATCGTTGGTTGTATTCAAAATACCTAAACATTCACGCCACAATTTGGCGACTATAAGGCTAGGTACATTCAGATTGATCCGTGTATAGCGCTCATAGTTAAGTGTTTAGGCGCAGATGGCAAGTGGAAATGCGACAGTGCAGCCGAAATCAGTCATAGAAGAATAAGGAAGCCGGAGGCTAAAGAAATGACGAAAACAAAAAAGGTAGATAGTATAACTGGCCTTATTATCCAATTTTAAATAACACCACTCACTATGTCTCTGTTAACAGCAATCGAGAACATGTAAGGCATGAAGAAAACATTTGGATTACCTTTTTTCTGGGAACTTCTTTTAATTTAACTTCCAATTATAGCTGTTATGTCTCTCTGTCTAATTTTTATTACATCGATAAATCTGATTGATTTCACATCCCTGAATATACCATCGCATTATACCTATGTCACTGGCCAAAAATCGTCACAAATGGAGGAGAGATCATCATCAGCAACCGACTGAAAACGGTAGAGGATTTATTAAACTTGGCTTACGAAAATCGCAATAACTCATTACCTCATGGTAATGAGTTAAGTATATTGTATAGAAAGATGATTCTTTGCAATCGCCCGTTATGTACCCAGCCTAAAATAAAAAATAGGATGTAACTTTTTTAAAGGTCTTTAATGTATCTGGCACAAGTCTAGGAGAAAAATATTTAGAAGAAATATAAACTTTTGAATAATTAAATACATGACACATTCGATGTCATAGGGGTATCAGTCAATTGGACATAAATTGTACTTCAATAACTTACATCTACTGTACTACTAAACTGATTCTCAATTTAGTTTAAACGAAAATGGATATGGATGATGATGATGGTTTCGGAGGGTTATACGAAAATGGACGCTGGTTGTGGGACGAAAGACTAAAAAGAATGGTATTCTTGAGGTAAGGAATCAGTTATTCGCATAGTAACAAGTACCGTCCCCGAAACTACTCCAGCAATTAATGATTTGAGATATTTATGAGAACTCGGAGCGTAAAATCAGCAAATAGTTGTGACACTGTCTTTGTTCCTTCACCTGTCCTACTTGGGTACATTGTAGTACATCACAATATCATAATAGTTAAGTCGGTAACTATTCTAATCACTGAGAGTTTTCTATGCCTCAGAGAATACTCAGTTCTCTGTTCTCATAAAAACACTTACAACGTCGCTGATCGTAGACAAGAGGTCGAAAAGCCTCTAATTATCTTTAGGATATCCTTATGGATAATACTCAGAATTGTCAAAATTGGACTGCAGGTCTGATAACAGTCGCTAAGTGTAAGGTACTCCACGTAAAGATATTCAACCGCATCTGGTTAGACTGGAAGCCGACCCCAACATAGCATAGAAAAAAATAGGACGACTATAGTTAAAGCTGATATATGCTAATATTTTTTAGTAACCTGCGCCCTAAGACGCTGGAAGATGGTCTGTATACCTACACAGAAGGATCTGGACTAATCGAGTTTCGAGACGACGTTGATTTAATTGAACAGGTGATTGTCTTCATAACTTATTCTTCCTGCCCTGGTCGCTGTTATGAGGAAGCCACCTTATTTTATCTTTAATGCATCTTCACTTCATTTCGACTCATTCTATCATAGACAGAATACACTCGTCTTCTATACGATCGTTTGCATCAACTAAGACCATCCATCAACATATTTATTCATGTTATTCACATTACCATCAACCCTTCTCATAATGTAACAAAGTCTCATATGCTCTCTTTCAACTTGATGATGAAGATGAATGAACATGTAATATTTGAAAACAAAGACTAAAATATATATGATTGTTAATTTTTAGATGCGTTATCGTCGGTACTTTCAAAGAAAATTGGCTCCAGGTCAGGCTAATATTGTTACATTGCAGGTACATGTTTTCATTTTTTTATCGATTATTTGTTTTAAATTATAAAGTTTATTTATAATGTAGCTTATTTTAGAAGATAAGCTCGTTACAGTTGTATTTAAAATCAAACAACCTCTCAGCATCGCAACTAAACTAATGTTTTCGTTTCAACTTTTCAAATCTATGGAACGATTTCAATATCAAATCTTATTTATACGTGCAAATGCTGTCACTTACATCATTGTTATATGTTGTACTAATATGAGGAAACTAATTCCAGGATGTGAAAGATTTAGTAATATATACGGCACCCGTCAATTTTTTGAGCACAAAGTTGATAAACATGCTGCATACGCCAACTGGAGAAAGATTTCTTAGAGCACTTATTCTTTACTGTGCGTACTCTATACAGGTAAATATGTCGCTGTGTTAATAATATAGGTTTAGTTACGTTTTGTACAAACGCCCCTTGATTCCCTTTCTCTCTCGGTAAGTAATAATCGTGCACAAGTGATACAAGTAAAATTATGGTCAACATTAAGTTATGTGTATGTGTGTATTAAGTAATGGTCCCAAAGGTGTCTCATTCTAGAATACGTTAGCCCACGTTTCAAAACACTGAATTCGTATAAAAGAAAACTAAGGTATAAACCATTGCAACTCTTTCAGATAACAGATGAAATGATAAATCGTACTATAGAACTTGAAACAAAAGTAAGGACCCCGGACAGTGATTTGTTAGAAGAGGAATATCGTGATAATTTAGCCGACCTGAGAATCTTGGTGGCTAAAGAATATTGCACAATTCTCATTGGTTAGTAAATATTGTACACTATGATATTGAAATTTAGATGTCGAAATAACACTCCTGATTCTTACTATACTAGGTATGTCAGGCATTCGGAATAAACTACACAAAATCAATCTCCTCTCTTTATATGTTTTTTTTACCTTCGATATTAATTACATCGACATATGATAAGTGTTTTGTTTAGGTGCAGGAGATATGAAACCCTTCCATCACATGGGACCTTTAAAGAAACGTCGATCGCTACTTGACAAAGACGCTCGAGCCTTTGAGACGTTCATACGAATGTGCGTGCAGATTGTTTATTTGTCTCTCGGACGCAAATATTATCATCAAATTGGTAAGTTATTCCAACAATAGTGCAATGTTAATATGCTGTAAGTTCAGAGGTAAGAGGATGATGGTAATTAATTATTTAAACTATATTCTAAAATCGACAGAATTGGAAACCCATCGGTTATTAAAATCGGAATCGTTCAATGCAGTGGAGCACAAATCACAGGCTGTACGAGCGCAAGCTGAACAGACTCATAAACACCCGGGCCATATTAAACAAGTGTTGTTAGGCAATTGCCTGCGACGTCACCGACAGCTCAACACTCATTCTCCGCTAATGAATGAGGTGTTTTGTGAAAGACCTGTCGATTACAGGCTGATGGGACTCGGAGTTATCAAATATCCTAAGTAAGTAAAATCACTTATATCACCCATGAGAGATTCTTACTGACACGATGTTTCATTTTTTGTTGTCCAAATAAAAATAAAAAATATTATACTGTGACATTTTTTCAAGCCTTCCACCTCGACTGCATTACTTGCTCCTTGCTGTGGCTGGACCAGAAGAATCTATGGCAGCGGAGAACATAATAATTGGCATCATTGGTATGCCGCGCACTCGATTCGATACTATGCTCAGGATACTCCCAACTACTGATACAAAATCCAAATTATTTATGTTAGTTTGTTTTTGTTTACTTTGTTATGGAAACGACACTGGTAAGTTTATTAATATTGAGTTATGGAATAAAACTTTTTTCTAAGTTGCTTAAAAAAAAATCTACTCATCCCTCTCCAACTATTGAAGAGTAACCATTTAACAACCAGTTTAGCAAACCTAAGTCTGGTCCTACGTCGTGACGTACAGCGAGCAATGTAATGTTTCCTGTACTTATACTTACATTACATTGCTCGCTGTATCTTTCTAATGCAAGCATAGAAATAGCAGGAGACAGACAGAGACAAAAAGAGGGTTTCAGAAAGAAGTTGTAGATGGAAAATATCAACAACTTCTTTTGCAACCCTCTTTTTATTTTATTTGCGGGTTTTTAAACCCTTTATGTGCGGATCCGACTCCCACTTGACCGGTTTCTCATTTATAATTCTACGAGAAAAATAGTCATTATTATTCCCATTGTTACTATCAATGATACAAAAAATAAATACCTAAATATGAAGATAAAATTTTAATAATAAATGTTTAACTAAACTAAGGTTTTAACAACTCGCGGCTGAAAATTTTTAAGCTATCTCAAATCACAAAAGTCCTTTTAAAGGTTTACCCTTGATATACCTCTTTATGTGTCTATTGGCGCCAAACAAAAGTACCAAGCTTATAACTAGTACAATCCTTTTTATAACGAATTTATCGAATAACCAAACATCGTAGTACCTATGCATTAAAATAATAATATATTATTTACAGATAAGCTTTAGTCTGTAATAGACCAGTCTCAAAATGCTCATTCTCCAAGTCAACATTAAATGAAGGCGATATTAACTGACTTGCTTGTGTGCCTTTTCTTTAGGTCAGCGCAAAGCGTCGCCTCGAAAAGTGCCACTGTAAAGAAGTCCTCTGTACTTATGAGGGTTTACCCTGACATTGTAATACCACCGAAAGAATCTGTTGAGTTAGTATTTTATAACTACGTTTATTTAGTTATCTTATTCCATGATCTACCACTGGTAGGGTGGGATTAAGGGCCTACTTCACCACCTCGTAATAAGTTCCCAATAAGTTCATAAATTTTTTTTCAGTTTTTAATTTAGGTATACGGCGCTTAGCGGCTATCTAGAGTTGGTCAAACAGGCTTTTAATGTTGTACGCAACATATACTTACCACGTGAGGACTGTCCTGTGCGCAGGACCAACCAGCCAGCTGGCCAGCGTACGCTGGCTTGCTTGCTTATGCCCCTGCGGCGGGGATAGTGGCCTCTCGCTCCCGGGTATCATTCGGTCCACAATCGGGAGCAGTACATGGAAAGCCGCTGCTTCCGCTCATCTCCACAGCGACAACGAGCAAGTTATGCTAGCAAAAGAGACGACGGAAAGGGACAAAGAAACATTTAACAATAAGAAACAACCTTTTTCCCAATCCGTAACAACTCGCAGCGCAGACAAACCTCCAGTCTTAAGTGGAAGTTCTCTGCGCAACCAGACAATGACCCCAGTAGATGGCGCGCGTGTTTGCGTCACGTGCGCCTTGTGGTAGGAAGCGAATGAGCTAGGCCTCGCTCCTCGGTGCGGTCTTAGTGTTAATTGGGCCATAGCCTGTCCTGAATCATAGCCGTATATAATACAGATAGATAGGCAAGGCAGGTGCGATTTTCGGTACGAGTCCCCAAAAACGGTTTACTGCCGATCTCTCTTATTTTATTGGCATTATGCTACTGCTTGCTCATTACCTATATCAGTCAAAAAACCAACAATAAACGAATAATAAAGAAGTAAAGTTCTTAAAAATATTGACCCTTTTTAATTTTATGGCAGGACTGTCGCCCCTAAAGGGTTCCCCGAAGAACCCGAAGATATTCATCCAGTGAATGAGGTTCAAAGACGGCTTTGGCAGAACAGATTTAGGACAATGATGAACCTCCTAACTCAACGACGAAAACAACGTTAAGTTTATTTGTAAAAAAACTAAGGCATGTGTATAGTTTTAATCTTATCTTAATTTATTTAAATAAATTTATATAATAATTACTTGAAATAGTTTTATTTAGAATACAGTTTTACGTATGTAGTCGTAGGGGAAAATAAACAGGTACATTTTAATAGGGGACATAAAAGACATTCTCCTTAACAACAGTAGTGTCAAATATATCTTAAACACACCAATTGAGAGAGACCCGTGCAACAATATTATGTGTGGCAAAATTCCTGCATTTCTGCAAGTTGCAATTGGACTAGGTTGCAACATAGCCATATTCTGCCAATATTATACAAATTTCTAAACCCAAATTACTAACAAACATAAGGGCATATTTTTTTTTCAAGTATTCTTAGCTATAGGTTCCTGCCTAAAATTACTTCTAGTCCAGTCATTTAAGCTTAAATTAGGTAAGAATCTCGGAATTCGAGATACCCAGCTGTAAGTCTGTAAATACTTGTATATTGACACCCTAAAAGTTGTCTCAAAACCTACATAGGGTGTAAGCAACTATTAAATTTGAAGGTCAAAGGTCACAAAAATCGGTTTTTTGCGCTTTTTTTTGGTAATATCTCATTTCCTATGGGTTTTTTGCTATTTGTATTTATTGTCAATATTGTAGAATACAAAATTCTCTACAAATTTTGTTCAAAAAATTTTTTTATAAGGTGAACCGTTTTCGAGATAGAGGGCGGAGAGCACGCGGTCACAGCATCACTTCAGGTCAACCGGTGCCTCCGGTCGAAAACGCGCCATATATAGTTGATGAACTATCGATAAATCAATGATTATAAATATTTGTATATATAAATATTATATTTTATCATTTTTTTCCTAACTTATCCACTTTTTATTCAGTATTAATTTATTTAACAACACTTACCTGCCCATGTAATTGCAGAATTGTTAATAAAAATTGAAATTTCTACAATTATACTCCAATATTCAATTATTCTATTATTCTCTAACTAAAATTATTATCTAACTCCAATTATTCTACAATAATACGCCTCATCTGGACAGGCTCTAAGAATGAGACCCGCATAAGTACTTTGTGTAATTGTAAACATTATGTACCGGGGCTTTATTCCTCGTGTTCTTCTATATAATGAATGTACAAGGTGTTGTAAGTGATAAGATAGTAAGCAAATATGCGTGGCGTCGCCATGTATTTATAAAAAAGAAAATAATTATTTTATAAGAAAGACTAAGAAAGTCGGACAAGTTAAGTCAGCCAATAAAAAGATAGAGAACCAGTCTTCAATCACTGTCAATCAGCAATACCCTACCCTAGGTGTCGATCTTCAAGGCAATCAGTCGACCAAAGTTCATAGAATTTTAGGCACAAAACCTTTTTTTAATTTGTTGTAATTATTTTTTCTTCTTTATAACATTATGACATTACAACCTTCATTAAGACAGACCACAGAGTACTTTTGTATGAACTGAAAATAAAACATATTTGTGAAACTTTGATACACTGTACCTGTGTTTTTGTTATTTTGAATATACTTTGAAATAATAATGGCTGATGATGAGGATGAAGGGACTTTCGGTGGATTGTATGAGAGTGGACATTGGGTGTGGGATGAACATTCAGAAGCATTGATGTTTGTGAGGTAATTTTAGTGTTTCTTCTTCCACTTAGGCAGCCAACGATAGGCACTCATTGGTTGTCCGTGTGTAAAAGGAAACACCTTGCTTCGACTAAGAAGCTATTATACACTCGCGAGCAACTAAATCGACTCAACCTACAACCGCGTAAATATTTGTGATTTTTTCAAAAATTGTATATTTTGTTCACAAGAACCATATGTTTATTGAAAGCTTGATTAATTATGTTTACATATCATTTAGTAAATATTCAGTAACCTTTTAATTACCGGACTTTAATGCGCGCCGAGGAAAATTGACTTTACCGTACCTACGAGTTGCTCTCTGAATTACCCTTATAAAAACTGCCACAATCAGTTTATCTACTGAAATTAAGCTCCAGCTGTAAGACAATACTATCAAAAATAAATAATATTATTTTTTTTGATGAATTTATGAATACTATGCCTGATGAAGCTGCTAATATGGGACCCTGTTGCAAAAGGGACTTAGTGAACATTAGATGCCCAGCTTCACTTGAACCAATCTGCTGTATAATTTGGTATACAGAAGGTTTCAAGAGACTGCTGCCTTTAATCGGACACCGAGAACCAGCCGCCAACATTGCACTTTAGAGAAAAATACCGGTTTACCGTGTTGATTTGCAGCAAGAGCTGAGACGCGTTCGAAGGGTGGCTGTCAAGTAGTCAACAGTAAGAAGACGCTTAAGAGAAGCTAATCTCTCTATAAAACGGCCTGCCACGGGCCTGAAATTAACCATAGATCATCGGCAAGCGCGCCTTTGATTTGTACGAGAGCGTCTTAATTGATACATTAATAAATATCTTTGGACATTTTAATAATTGGGTTTATTGATAAGTGTAAAATGTGCCTACATGGGAAATACCTAACAGGATAGGTAGGGTTTAAAGGCGTCCGTGAGTGATTTGTGCAGTGCTGGTTTGCTAAAATAATGCATTCATCAGCGGTTCACGCGTGATGTAATTTGGTATTTGTTTAGAGTGAAAAGCCGCGCTCGTTTTCATGCCCGTAGGAGGCCAAGTAGGAGAGTTGACGGCTGATCGGTACATTGCTGACATTCTTCAAGACCACGCGGTTCTCTACGTGGTTTATTGGTGATTAGTTTTTGTTAATACACCGTAATATCCATTGTCACACGTCGCGTTTCACTCAGAAATTAAACGAGATGAATATACGTCCAATGGACTGGCTTGCATTCAACCCAGCCATGAATCCCATTGAACACCTATGGGACGAGCTTAAGAGAAGGGTTTGAGCTTAGAATCAAGTTCGTAAGACTTTTAACGAATTGAAGGCGACGTTATTAGAGGAGCGGGATAGTGTTTCTCAGGAAACCGTCAAAAAAATCATGAGATCAATGAAGAACCGACTGCGATCCATGATATCAGCTAGAGCAGTTCATACCAAGTATTGTTACAATAATTTTTTTCATGATATTTTTACAGATTTTATTTAATTTTTAAAATACCTAACCACAAATCATATTTCTAAATTCTTATTTTCGCTACATTTTCATCCAGGTACCATTATTTTATAAAGTACTGAATGGATGTTGACAATGCTGGTACCAATTTAAAGCTGATTCCTTAAGCTTTTTAATCATATATGAATTTTATATACAAGTATCGTATGAAAAAAAATATTCGTATATGTATGCGTGCTTACAGGTTGAGTCGATTTGGTTGCTCGCGAGTGTATAAATAACCGTACCTATCTATAGTAAATACTAGTTTCCCCCGCAACGTCACTCGCGTCGATGTTATAAGAATCAACATAGCAAAAGGTATACTTGCGGATAATGAAACTCAAGAATCAGTGAATGAATTTAGAATCGGTTCATTAGTTTCGGAGATTAGGTACCTTATCCAAAAAAATGTTTTTTTTATTTTGTCAGTAGTAGATGTTTATCTATTAACTAGCTGTTCCCCGCCGTCATCTAGGTATTTCCAATCCCGTCGGAATAATAAATAAATAATAATAATAAATTTATTCAAACCTTTGTTACATAAATTGGGTATAACATAGTACATACAGTAAAAACTTGTAACAATCAAGAGAACATTAAAACAGTTTTAACGGTGACCCCCAAACTAGACTTTTGTCTGTATCTTGGGGGCCATTATAACTAATAATAGCTTAGTAACTATGTAATTTTGATGTACCCATGTTAAAACAATAGTACTAACTGTGAAGTTTCATCAAAATCTCTTCAGACAAACGTGAATCCGTGTGTGAAAGAGTAACAAACATCCGTCCATCCTCACAAACTTTCTAATTTATAATATTAGTACGATTTAATTAATTTGTTGCAGTGATCTACCTCCAACACAAGTAGAAACTGTTCAGATAATAACCAAAGCGCCAACAGGCACTATTGAGTTTAGAGACGATATTGACTTAATTGAACAGGTACATTCTACTTTACATTACATTTTTAAAACGTATTATTGAATGGTAGGTATATGTATCCGTATATACCGTATTAATTATATTGTTTACTACTTAGTTGCGCTATCGGCGACGCTACCAAAGGAAGTTGAAACCCGGACAAGCTGATATGGTTACCTTACAGGTTCCTCTTTTACTCTCTTACTATTTTTTTATTTAATCATCACTTATATCGTTTATAACCAAAAATACTTACTGAATAAGATGTATTATATACTTCCAGGATATTAAAGATATAGCGCTGTATACTGCGCCTTTAAGCATTCTGAGCCCTATGCTAATCGACATGCTGCATTTACCGACAACAGAAAGATTTTTAAGAGCACTTATTTTTTGCTGTGCTTATTACTTACAGGTATTTAAAACATAAAATCATTTATATATAAGTCGTTAATTAAAATTCTCCTAACGAATTCTCTTGTAATTTTAGGTAGCAGATGAAATGACAGGACGGATAATAGAACTCGCTACAAAAGTCAGGACTCCTGATTGCGAAATATTGGAAAATGAATTCCGAGATAACCTATCTGACTTAAGACTTTTAGTGGCCAAGGAATATTGCATAATGCTTATTGGTAAGTGTATTTGACTAAACATTGTACAGTTAACTGTACAAATCTACACCTTTAGCGTTAACATGCGACACACTGGTGCAGCGGTATACAGCGTATCATTTTTAATGCAATAAAGTCAGTGTACTTTCATCACTCAAACCGGGCGGTTTTATTAGACCCCTCTATCAAATCTTCATCATAATATCATATCAATAGTGTATGGGACCACAGGACCACTAGCAGGACCATACAAAACATTAATAAGTACGTCACCGTTAAGATTTCTTCATCTTTATTTTTATTTATAGGTGGAGGAGACATGAGAAGATTCCATCATATGGGTGCAAATAAGAAACGTCAATCATTATCCGATAAAGATGCACGATTATTTGAAACTTTTGTACGCATAACCGTACAAATTGTTTATTTGGCTCTGGGTCGGAGAAATTTCCCTCAAATTGGTAACTGTTGTTTTTTTATTTTATATTTATAGAAAGTACCTAAGTACCTACTTACCTACCTACCTACCTAATCTGCTAATCAGTATCCTAATACCTACTTATGTCGAAAATTATTTAGAATTGGAATGTCATCGTGTATTAAAGTCGGATATTTTTAACTCTGTGGAGCACACGCTTAAAACTGATTACATAGCCAATATGATGCCAGAGGAGCGAGCAGTGTTGCTGGGTTCTTGTGTTCATCATGACAGAAAGCTGAACACCCGCTCGCCGCTCATGAACGAGGTGTTCTGTCACAGACCCATCGACTTTCGTCTAATGGGACTTGGAGTTGTCAAATATGAAAAGTGAGAAAACTGATACTTTCAACTTATTAAAAAAAATCCAATTAAATTTTCCTACTACTTTCCTAGTTTAGCTCCTTCCATAAGAAAAACTTCTTAGGATTCTACTTAGTTACCTAGGTTCTACTTAGTTGTGCCTTCTACCTTGAGTTTCTCCTAGCACGTGGAATGCTATTTGCGAGAATTTTTAACGAAAACTGCAGTCAATACAGTTAAATAACTATTTTTAGTATGTCATCCCGGCAACAATATTTATACCTCATCGTAGCCGGTTCAGATGAAAAGTTGAAGGAATGGAATATAACTGTGGGCCTCATCGGCATGCGACGTTCACTATTCGATACAATGCTGAGACCCATCTATCAAAATCCTACGGAAGGCAAATCTAAAACTTCTATGTTAGTATAAAAAATGAGTGAATATGCACACAAAAGAAGTGCCACACCATACACAAACAAAAAACAAAAAACACATGCGCACACATGTACAGTTCACGCCAAACTTATAGTCCGAGTTGAAGTTGGCACTTGCGAACTTGACACTGCCGGTGTTCTTGCCGGACGGAACGCTAACAAACCCCACGCACTCTCACGCACACATTTGCACGTGTACAAACGTAATTTTGACAAGTTTGACATTTGGTATTGTAGTGTGCAGCGGTATCGGAAAGTTTGTATGGAGTGTCACAGGTGTGACGCCGTAACAAACTCGGAGAATCATGGTCTCTTAAAGTCCAGATATAGTTTTTTTAGTATCAAACATGTGTGTTACAATGTAGGGCAATGTCTGCAATGGCCTTTTGAGGAAAGAGCCGTAACAGGTTGATCTATCCTGACAGACGTCAAGCATGAATTAGTCATCGTGAAGTTTGACACGTTATCGATGGAGACCAACGCCGAGACTATATTATTGGCACGCGTCATATAAAGTAACTATGTTTTATAAATTTATAACCTCTAATTTATCCACTAATATCAGAAAATCCGCAGAACTTCGCAAAGTGGGCATAGCCAGAGAAGCACCACCAGAAAGAGTGCGCAAGCCATTCAGAGAATCTATCCTGAAATTAGAATTCCAGAAAAAGACGCTGGAGAGTTAGTATTATAAACCTATTTAATGTAGTAGGCCCACTTGTCCTGAGAAAATCAGAATCTGTTCAGTTTTTTGGGCATGGAAAGTTAAAGACAAACCGATAAATAATTACATATCATCACGCCTATATTCCCCGAAGGAGTAGGCAGAGGCGTACTAATGTAGACCCACTATTGCCAATATTGCCATCTACCAGACACAATCTAATCTATCCAGACTCCGAGCTGCTACTGGGAATTTCACAAAAAAAAACAAAAACACGTTGCTCGACCCGGGAATCGAACCCAGAACCTCTAGCGTAACAGTCGCGCTTGGAACCAACCACCACACTTGGACCAACGAAGCAAGCAAAGAGTTTCACGGTGGATTTAACAAAATCTTATTTAGTTTCGTACCTAAACCAGCGCCAACTTCCGGGTCCAATTGTTTTCAAACCAATCTAGTTCTAGAAACCAATTTAAATGTATTAATGTAGGTACCTACATATAACATTTCAACCAAATCGATCTAGCCGTTTAGGAGGAGTTAGGTGACAAACACGTACAGAAGAATCATATCTCAAGAATTCAAGATATTATTAATATTAACAGACAATGAGTTGTAATGATCCGATACATCATTAACTTTTAGGTATTTTATTTAGTAGGTACTTAGTAATTATTGTATATTCTAACAGATCAACCTTGCCAGCGAACTTCCCTCAGATACCAGAAGACGCTCCGCCGATATGTGACGTTCAGCTTCGCCGCTGGCACAACAGGTTTATGAGACTCACAAAGCCCACAGTTGCAACAGGACAATAGATTAATTATTAATTATTACATTTTTATAAGTTTAATATTTTAGGGCAGGTGAGTTACATTACATAGGTACCTCTACTTCTACTCGATTCAATCGATTTATTTATAATGATAATTTTAATTGATTTACTGGTTTATTGTGTAATCATTAATTATTACATAATAAACTTATTAAAATAAATAAATGTCTTTTCTATGGTTATTATAGTAGCAGTTGTTAGTATACTCTTGCTTACAATTCCATAAATACCGTTTACTTAATAATTTTTAATAGTTCTTAATTTAGGTACCCTTAGCATTTGTTACTGGACTGCCAAATTCGAGTCTCGAGTTCGAATCCAAGGCACCTTTGACTTTTCGTAGTCATGTGCGTATTAATAATTAATTATGACTCGCTTACAACGGTGCGGGAAAACATCGTGCAATCATTTTTTTAATCGAGGAAACCTGCCTGCCCGAGCGATTTTGCGTCAGCGTATGAAGTCTGCCAACGAGTCTTGAATTTAATTGGAAATGCGTATTTAAAAAGGCATGCCCTACTTAGGAATTATCTAAACAAATAAAGAATAACTTATATAATTTTAGCATTGACACTGTTTATCCGGCATTCATAAAGTACAGGTTGTTATTGTTTTAATTGCAATAACCAGTAGCAAGTAGAGTAACAAAATTCTGAATCCCAATCTGAATGAACAACTCCTTCCGCTCCATTTCACTTTTATTTTCAAACTTCCAATCCAATGAATCGGGCGATTGAACCTATTACGAATAACTTTACCTATCTGCTCATGTGTGAACGGGAAAAATATTCACGTTTCCTGGACGAATTAAACCATGAATTATTTGAAAACTATATTTATCTGGGACTTCGTTAGCTTTATATACCTACCTAACGAGATTATCTATAAGGAAAATATTGCGACAGAAATCGACAAAATGTAGGGAACATTTTGTCGATTTATGATTTGATTGTTGAAGGATTTGACGAGTTTGTCCACCACTGAGCTGAGCGTCCGGTGCTGGAAATACTCAAATTTGAATCGGAATTTTAATCTGTACCCTTGAGGCAAAGTTCAATAAGTTTGAAGGTCTGCTGGCGGAAGCTAAGTCGCAGCTGGGAAGATGATAATACAAAATAAAACTAACAATCAACAACGAGAAGAGTTCTAAATATTGTATGTATGTGTCTAAGGGCCGATTTCACCGTTCGCATTATAAACTGAGTTCAATAAAACTAAGTTCAGCTTAATCGAGTTCATATGTTGGTTCTGATCTCGGTTCACATCTCGCAGATTTCACCGGGTAATTTTTGATCGCGTTTACGAAAACTAAGTTTACTTTGAAATAGAATGTAAATGTTGTCAGTTCGTGACAATCATAGACAAATTACGATGCGCTTTGCAGTTAAAAATGGTAAGTTATAATTTTTAAGTGAGATTTGAGATGATTTTGAGGATAGTCAAGTTCGAGTAAATTCAGAGAGTATTAAAATAAAAAAATACAGCTTGTAGGCAATATAATTACGTTGAATAAATATAAATTTCTATGATAGCTCATAGATGTCTTTGTAAACATTTTGTTGGATAGTATCTTCGTAAACGTACGTGTTTCGTTTCCGTTTTATGACACTGGTGGCGCTGTTTCTCTTCTCCATTAAATAATGTCATTTCGCTTCTGCATAATTATTAATTATCGTGTTTTAAGAATTCTAACGAGCTTTATTGAAATATTGCCGAAACCCAATAATATAGACTACTCATATAATTAGAATATCTCTAATAAATTAGTTAAATTATGAATTAGGTTATCTTTTATGGCTTTGACAGGTCTTGATCGCGATCAGATACGTTAAACGTCCAAAATCGGGCGTTCAGAATTTAAACTAAGATCAGCCTTAACTGAGTTCAGTTTATGTTGGTGAAATCCAAACCTGCGTCCTGAACTCGGTTAACTGCGAGAACCGAGATTAGCTTGAATTGATCGCGTTTAATTTAAATGGTGAAATCGGCTCTAAGTGTCACTTAACTTCACCTCACAATTTGCGTGTAATAAGGTGTGCGACAGCTGTGTTTAGGCCGCTATGAATATTCATGCCGCGATCGACGTACGTCTACACTTTATTCCGTGTAAACAAGCGTACGTGTCGTTTCAAGTTTGTCTTGTATTAGACAAATACAAGACATCAACATTATTTAGAATATTCGTACTAAAACTGTGCACGTTGTAATCCTGAAGTAATTACATATAGACGGAGAGACATTTGTGGGGCAGTTAGGCTAATATTCCGAGACGACGCTAAGTGTAAACTTACACTTCCGTATGTCAAATTGTAATACAAATTTGACGTACGGAAGCGTTATTTTACGCTTAGAGCGTTCAGCGTCGACTCTGAATATTTGCCTTAGATTACTAAGGCTGCGCTTTGTCACACTGTGCCTTGTCACCCATTCAGGGTAATAAATATTATAAATATATATACCATAAAGCACCCTTTTGAAATTTGAAGTCTCATTATACGTCAATTTTGATTGTCACGAATATACCAAATCCCATGCAATTAAATCGTCTAACTTCTATCTCTATATCCTGCCAGCTAAGGTATTATTTGGATCGAACGCCTACATTTTAATCCCGAAAAATACGGATATCTTTTGTTTTTCCCGGAATTACGGATGAAAGATGGAGATCTATCAGCGCCGTCTGGCGTCCGATGCATGATGCATCTTATGCAGATCTCGTTCACACACTTGCTCGCAGTAGGATGCTGTATCTTCCCACTAGTTTTATCTACCTACAGCACGATTCAAACTTAATGGCGGCTCGGAAGTTAGCTACTCGCTGCGTAGTACCACACTTCTCACCCCCGCTGTCACATAAATTCGTTACTGCGCAGCGACTCGCCTCATGTTCCGAGCCGACATTAAGTTTGACTCGGACTGTACCATGTCTTATGATTGCCTTATTGCCCCGCTGTGATACTAAAGTACAAAAGATAGGCAAAAAGATTATTCAATTATAAAACATTTATTATGCTTAATTTTTTTTATATAGGTAAGTACAATGTACATAGCAATATTTACAAGATCAGATATACCTCATTTCTATTTCTAAAATATGTAAATATATAAGCAACCTTTATTTTAGCTTATCTAAATTGATTTCAATTTGTCTATTCTCACTATAAGCCTTAGAATATTTTTATAAAACAATCTGTTTACTGCCTATTATTATCGGAATGACTATATTAATGTAATGCTATCTGCCTCAAATTTTAAATTTAAATTAAATATCAAAAACCAGGCTACTAAAGATACAATATCATAATATTCAAATCTTGTAATGAAAAATATACATTTATACAAAGCAAAAAAGGGAGGATGTAAAATAATAGATTTTCGTATTTTGGTATTAATTAACAGTACCCACTAATAGATTACCCTGTCCGTTTCCAATTACAATCGTAACTTTTTTTACTTAGCATCGAAATATTAATTTGCTTACGACGAACGGGCTTATACCGTGTAGTGCAGATAGCATGACACCTAATGCTCTTATATCTAAAGTCGATGTTGCCACCATTTCCTGAAACGTGCCACTGTCTAAAAACAGGTACCACAACGTGTTATTACGATCATTTTACGATTGAGAGAGAGAGGGATGCCGCTCTACACATTATATAGCACCATCTCTTTCTCACAAACTAAAAATTATGGCGTTAACGTTGTGGTGCGGCCTCCGGTCAAGGTTATATATACTGTACACATAACGGTCAAGACAATGCAGTTCATTTTTTTTTAAATTACATTTAATGTACATTTTACGTCGTCTTCTTGTATTTTTGTGCTAAATTAACGGTACATAAAGTAGGAACTTTACTAACATTAAAAGTTAAGAAATAGTGATAGTATTTTATCCAAACGTATAGCACTCCTATTGAACAATATACAGAGGTGATCATTAATGGCAAAAATGGTAAAGTCTTATCCAAGCCGAAAAGAATGTGTAAGAAATTTTCATAGACGCAAAGAACAATAAGACCATAGAGATATAAAGACTCGAGTTGTTTTAACATAGGTAAGCGGAGTACTCTTATTCTCCTTCCGCCTTTAACCTTGGCAGGTTCGTATAAAGTTGGAATGTTGACAAATGCTAAAGCTACGTGTGTTAAGAGTATAAAAAACTTAATGGATAATAAGTTATTTGGGAATAGCAGAGGAAACAGAGAATAATTCCCTACTGTGGTTAGAATTAAAAATTGCTTTCCGTCAACATCCCCCAGTACCGACAGGAAGCTGAAAGAAAAACGTATTCATTATTAAAAAGTCTAAACATAATAATTATTATTCCAAATAAATCTTTTTTCAAAGTCCACCACTAAACTGGTTCAAAATTAATTACAAATACAAATTACTAGTCCGAATTGCGACCATTGAAAAGGATGGGTTCTATAAATAATTATATACTAAATCACATCATAAAAAGTATTTCAGTATTATTAAAAAAGAATGTTTGTTTGTTTGTCCTATGTCTTCCCACAGTGTCACCTTTCGATGAAACTTTGAATTTTTTTTTTCAAGTTTCTGACCAAAACGGAGACATACACAACTAATCTACCTGTGGCATTCATAAAAGTAAGTAAATATAAATTATGCGTTTACTCACCTCAATGGTATTAAAATTAACAGAATAGCCTTCTCGTGGACGTGCCAGCCAAACAAAAACGAACAAGCCGCGCATACTACCATGCACCTGTTAAAATAAAATAAGTCAAATTTAGCCTAAAAGTACAATTACTGAATATGCAAACAGCCTTGAGTGAGTGGTTAAAAGTATTTCGTAATGTATGTAATAATATTTTAGTTGCTCACAATTGGTGCGCAGGCGCACCTAGTATGGCCGCAACATCTAATTGTTCCAGGGGTCACAAGTCTGGCTGCTGAGTGTGAGCTCTTAGTTTAGATTTCCAGGTCGAACAGTGTTATCGGTATCTTCTATGAAATCAGTTCAAAGTTTAGATTGTGCCCAACATACCGACGATGATTAATACACCTCTGTCTACCTTCTATGGGATACAGGTGTGACGCTCCCATACAATCAGTTACTATAAGTACACATACCTCACAAAACTCAACACTCTATATCTTCTGTCAGCACAAAGATGCCACAGTTTGACGAGTGCCGGCACCATAGTCACCAGCGTCAGTACAAATGTGACGGTTGGAGTGACTGAAGGCAACACTGCATGATCATACTCCTGCACTAGTCCGCCTGTCATTGACGCTTCTGATTTCGGTATTTGTATTCCTATCCTCATTGCTACGGTTAAAATATAAAAATAAGAGTAAATTTTTTTTTAAGAGTTGAATTTTTTTGACTACACAAATCTCTATACAAGAATATAGCAAAAACAGAGTTCCTTATTTAAAAAATTGCAAATAATGTCTGCTTACCCACATTATACAACACCTTGTCGATAAAGGTATAAAGAGCCCAAAAATTAGGAGCCCAGTAAGCATGGCACAACCCTCGTTTGAAGGGAAACAATCTTGACAATACCTGAAAATGAAGTTGAATAATCACATTCATACAATAATCAATTTCAAAATATCAAAATACTTCCAGATATCATATCAAGCTAACATGCGACCCGTGACTAGTGTAATAATAATCAGCTATCTTTAAAAAAACGAAAAGATATTTTACCTACCTGCGGAAGATGCTGGATGAAGGGTCCAAAAGATAGTCCAACCACAGAAATTACAGTAATTCCAAGTTTTAAAAGATTTGTTATGGAAAAAGAATACCAAGGGGTGTGGACACCGTCTACTGATGATATAGTGAAGCAATATGCCCGTAATAAATACACAATATACACAGGGGCCACATACAAAAATATGTGCTTCAAATTCAATAACACTGCGAACCAAAATGCTGCGGTGAGGTAATTATTCTGTAAGAGAACGATTTCTGTGTTAGACATTGATTATAAAAAAAACTGAATCAAGCAAAGTACATCTGTGTCAGTTATTAAAGAAAAAACAATGATCTTTTGAAATATTAATTATATTTACAATAACATGCTTATTAACAATAACTAAGCACTGCAACAGAAGCTGGCTGGCTGGAAGAAAAATGCTTAGTAAATTTAAGCTGTCTAGGTCTAAAATTGTTAATATTGTGTACATAATTATGTCATCAGAAAATTATAAGCATAATTGTATTGCAAATAGGTAATAATATAGCCAGATTGTGAACTGTTGAATGATATAAAAAAATGATACAATAACTGGACATAATATTTTACAATTTAATGCATTTTTGTAAGACTGATAATTATGCTAGAAATTATTTTTAATGAAGGAAAAAATCGGCTGGCTGGCAGGATTCGAACCTGCGTATTCTGGTTCGGTACACCAGACGCTTTGACCACTAAGCCACCGCGAGCCCCGCTCGCCAGTCGAAATCTTCCTCCACATTCTAATTTACGTCTTAAAGGCGATGTTACATTACATTAAAAATAACTTGTAATCTTAGCATGGAAAATGCTTAAAAAAATACAACAAGATATGCTAGAAATGTTTTAAAAAATACTGGAACTTACTCTTATGATATGTGATATAGAGTATAATAGTATGCCAAAAAGAAAACCATTATACTGAAAATGTATGTGGTCTATCATCAGCAGACCTGGACTTGTCACCAGCAATATGAACACTAGAAGTTTTCCATCCCCAATAAAACTTGAGAGGCTGAAACACAACAGAAACCACATTTTACAAAATTTAATTTAATTGCTTGAATCTTTCTTTAAATCTTTAATTAACAACTTACATGTTGTGAATTATTATGGCTTATAAATGCAGGCATTTTGGGCAAAAAATAATGGTCATGGTTGGACATAAACCCATCTCTAATTTTAAATAAGACTAGCTGTTTCACCTGGAGTGGCACTAATCCAAGTTAAAAAAAAAAGTAGTCTAAGTTACTCCATATAACATTAACATTACATAACTTAACAAGTGAAAGTCTTGTCAAAATCGGTCCAGCCATTTCAAAGATGAACAGACATCAGATCAGAACAGACAGACAAAAATTTTAAAAATTGTTTTTTAGAAATATACACAAGCACACTCACCTTTTCACACTGTAGATATAAACAAAATCCAATACAATGACTGATAATCTTTGAAAGAGTATAGTCATATCAGAATTATAGTTTAAATTAGTTAAATACAACATTTGTGGGTCAAAGTATTTAGCTATGAATGACAAAACAAATTCCAGCCATGCAAAGAATGGCGGATAATCCAAGGTCCATTCAGATGTCTCATCATAGTACCACTTGTCCAATGTTAAATTATGGGTAATAGCCAGCCAGTTCCGGTGGACCTCGAAGTCTGTTGAATGACTGAAAAAGTAAAAGCTTCATAGAAACACAATAATAAAATACATATACATACCCAAGTATAAAATATAATTATAAATTAGAACAAAATATTGCTAGCTTGTGCCAAGTTCAAGCTGGACAATAAGTGTGGAGAGGACTGTATATAATTAATATGAATATGTAAGCTTTTTAAACTATGTAAAAAAACTGAAGATTGGTACAAATATCGGACTGTTGATTATGAAGTCATGGCTTGGATTCTCACAGAACACAAGGAACCTGGATGTTTCGTATGTAATACTAGCTTTCCGCCAGGGGCTTCACCCGCATGGTCTTAAACTTTTCCCCTGTTTTTGCAACATTTTTCATTACTACTCTGCTCCTATTGGTCATAGCGTAATGATATATAGGATAGGACACTAGTGTCCTGATGTAATGTTGCTGTAGAAAATGTCACAAAACTCTACTTATTTACTAACTACCCTGTACTGTTGGTTTTTATTTTAATAGGAATTTCGGTCCAGAAATAATTAAGAAAGCAACCTAATGAGAAAACTTACATTATTACACATACACACAGAAAAAAAAATATTTTATCCACTTACTAGAGAGGTATAAAAAGTAATTTAACAGTCGTTACAATAACAACTATCTGTGGAATCATTGTATAGGAACCGGCAGACTGGATTTTAGATTTCTGTCGAATATAAAGTAGGATATGTGTTTATTGCAAATAAACTTGCGCCAACAATCACTCCTCTTTCTTCATAAATTGTTCGGACATTGAACACAAATATGTCGTATTTTGTAGATACTTGATTGCCATGCCAGCAGAATTAAAACTATTGCAACAATCCCTTCCATTCACATTCATGTTATCGGCAGTTATCGCTCATCGCTCAGCTCGTTTTCATTAATTAAGGAATTCAGGTTTTGACTTTTGACTTTTGAGAAATTGAGACTGACAGACGACAGTTTTGACTAGTTTGGAGTGACGGACTAGTCCGGACTCCGGACTACGGACTAACAGTGATTAGAGGTGTGTAACTCAGCTCTGAGTCAGCTCAATGAATCAGATCGCAAGGGTTTGGGCCGTTGAGCTACAGCTCAGTAACAAAATGACTAGCTCACGGCTCAATTCAGCTCCTGTTGTACTTGTGAATCCCTCCAATCCAATTCTCCTAGAACGAATTATTATTATGTTCTAATGCATTAAAATAATAATTTATGATTTTTTTATTGATATGTAACCAATAAATCAATTTGTAAAGAAATAATATAAAATGTCTAGCTCGCAGAGTTAAACGAACTGTTGCAGCTCGGCAGCTCATTCGGCTCGATTCGGCGCGTGGCTCTGTCTAGCTCGCAGAGTTAAACGAACTGTTGCAGCTCAACAGCTCATTCGGCTCGATTCAGCGCGCGGCTCGTATTAGCTCGCGAGAGTCGTAAACTGAAATGGTTCAAATTGAGCTGATCTGCGAGCTGATTCATTGAATCAGCTCACTCACCTGAGTCACGAGCTGATCTGTAGCTCGCGTATTTTTGATGAGTTAACCACCTCTAACAGTGATGTAACGGTGCCGTCACACCTGTCACCTGTTGTGACATAAAAATATCGATATATCGAAACTAAAAATATGACGTCGATATTTTAAAATGTTGTTACATCTGCTAATGTCATTAGGGTTTTTTTTTATTTTGAAATGTCCGCCTCAATCTTCATCAATTGCAATGGAATATAGGTAATGGTAATACCAGACATAAAACAAAAGCGTTCTTTTGTTTTTGTTCTAACTATGTTAAGGGAAGAATTACCATGTACAAAAATGACGATTTATCGATATATTTTACTCGATTTAAAACGATACTTATAAAATATGAATACGATAAATATCGATATTTTTCTTTGGTTTCCCCTATCACATTCACATCATATGTAATAAGATTCATATTACATTTTCTTTTAAGGACTAAAATAACAGCGAAATCGACATAGTCTTCTAAATTTTTTTTACAGCGATTGATATAGGTAGTTTTCTATTTCATTTTTACTTGTAGGAACACAACACAAAATTTATTATAATTCTTTCTTCGTTTTTTCGGAAGGTCGTCGCTACGTCATTTGGTACTTAAAAACTCTACAACATACATTTCATAGACTTTTTTGTGCATTCGGATAATTTCAATTTGGACTTTAATGATACGATTTGGAATAGAAAACTTTTAAGCTAATCGTCTAAAAGTTACGATTCAACAAACCGGTACCGTATGTACAACACTACACAAAAAAGCTGGTATCATTATTTTTAATTTTGACATTTGTATGAATGTGTCAATTTAGTCTCTGAGATTAAAAAACAGACTATAGTATTTAATAAGCATGTTTTTAGCATTTTTAGGACAAAGTTTAGGTCTTTAGGTCTGCATTAGCATTTTCTCCAAATAAAAAGTTGCAACACTGGCCGTTGTTTTCTAATCTTTCAATTTCAGCATTTTCAGTTTTCACTGACTTTTTCAGCAGTTGAGCACTTGAGTATGAGCAGTTGTTTTGCTGTTTTGGTTAATATTTAAGCGGCGAACTGTGTTCAAGTTTACGTTTCTTTTACTAATAAATACGGCGTACTGTGTACTAGTTTTCGTTTCTTTTACTTCAGTGTACTAATAGAAATCATTTTTATTTAATGAGTGGGAAGATAGGTACTGATACATTGAAGATAAAAATAATGAATTAGCGCAGGCAGTGTTATATACATAAAACTGAATCCGAAGTCGAATCAATATGTATCACTGTGGAATGCGTCAAGTCCGAGAGAGGCATGTTGCTTACAAAGTTGATCTGATGGTTTGGAGCAACCGGCTCGATCTCTTAGCATTGAGCAACTTCAAAGGTAGGGGTAATAATATTATTTAACCTCACTTGTATGTTCAACGCAGCATTTTCTACTTCTAGAACTTCTCTTGTTGTGATACTACTATTGGTTTGAGTGTTGTGCTGCTGATCATAAGGTTGTGGGTGTGATTCCCACAGGGCACAAATTTTTAATGACGAGCATGCATTTCAACAGATGAGGCAAAAGTGACAGGATCATAGCGAGTATTGTTGTAAGGAGTGGAAATCTATAGTCTTTGCCAATAGAAAACAGTTGTAAAACTCTGTATACATATATGTATTAAAAAAAATAAGTCTATAACTGTTGTATCCATTGTCTGGTAACCATAGTACAACTACAAGCTCTGCTTAATTTGGGACTAGATGGTGCTGTGTAGAAATATTTACTATTTAGTACTGTTCACCATCATCTTTGTCCTCCTGCCCTTATCCCAATTCACATAAGGTCTGCATTTTATTATTATTATTTTAGCCTGAACTGTCCCAAAATTGAGCAAAGGCCACCCCCCTCTTTTTCCAAGATCGGCATAGTATGTCTTTTTCATCTCTATCAACTATCATCTTATCATTGAACCCCTTTGTCATATCCTTTCTCATAGTCTGTCCATCTTTTCTTTGGTCCAAGTTTTCTGGGGTCCTCCTCCCTTATATCCATCCACATTCATGCTCAAAACCTTTTTGGTAACATGCTGTTACAATCACTGTAAAAAGTTGCATCTACAATCCCTTTTTTTTTTTTTTCAGGTGAAGTGCAAATACATAGACTCCAGTGGCAAAAAGTTTGGAACTTGCCACCACCAAAAGATAATGTTACTGTTCAAGCAATGGCATGGAGGCCTGATGGAAAGGTACAGGTTTTACATTTGATTTACCACCATTCCCCACTTATTAATTCAGTCTACATATTTAATACATAGTATGCATTTTTGATATGTATAAGTAGTGCTTGAAACTAAAAATTCTTAATATTTTCTTTCCTGTTTCAGGCCTTAGCTATTGGTTACAGTTCAGGAGTAGTGTACATTGTAGATATTGAAGATAAAGAAATTCTTGATAAATATGATCTAGAGCAAGAGAAAACTGATGAATTTGACAATTCTAAACAATTTGGTATCACTTGTATCACTTGGGTGGTCAGAACTGAGACACTGGAGAGTGCCACAGATCCAAACATATATGTAAGCTTCTCTGTTTTTTTCATACCTAATATGGCATTTTGTAGTACGAAAAATACTACATACATTTGAAAAGTTGTTTTGGTTTTGCCTTGCATTGCACTAAAATATACCATTTCTTTTATCAATATTTTTAGGATGATGCTTCAATTTTTTTACAAAACTTACCAGTTACTGGTGAATACAAAACCCAAGGTTCTGATGAAAACATTAAAGACTTCAAAGAAGTTCAGGCTCCAAATCAGTTGAACATGCTTATGGTGGGCTATGGAACAGGGTATATTTACATGAATATCTTTGGTAGATATCCCTATGGCACAATACATCTTGCTCAAGTGGCTAAAGATGATTTTGGGGAGTACAAGGTACTTGATATCTGTATGTCAGATGACTTTAGTTTTATGCAAGTTCTGTATATTGATAGAATGACAAATAATCTTCTTCTATCACTCATAAATACTAGTGTGCTGTCAGCATTTGCCGAAGAAATGTTTGTTGTTGCCAAAAAACATAGTGAAATTGTAAGATTAACATCTTACCTGGATCAAACTATGGTTTCAATAACTGAGGCTTGGGAGCATATTTTATTAGAAATGGACACAAAAATGGCAGATTATGCTGCTTCAGTGCCTGAGGGTGGAGTTTCAGCTGATTTATTGGAGCTATTAATGCTGGGTTTGTATTTTACCACAAATAGAAATGCACTAACATAAGAATTTAAAATAAAGACTTTATTTCTATACAGGAACACCATCAGATGAGTTAGAACTATGTTTGCTACAGAAACTTACAGTAAATGATTTGAAAAAGTTTGGAAACTCAATAGAGTTAAGTTACTCAACTATACAGAAATTAGTTCTGAAGCAATTAAATATTGTGGGACAGAGTCTGACCTATTATCTGTCAGAGCTTAGAGGGCTTACACGGATACCAGATAGATACAAGGTAAAGTTTTAGGAGAACTAGGTAATAGGTTCTTTAATAATTATCAGTAAAAAAATTATCAACCATCATAATTATTACTATTGCATTTTTTTTTATCGTAAAGTATCATTGTAATGTAAATGCTGATCATTTGAATAATATGTTTTCTAGGTACTAGGAATTGAGGAGAATGCCGTGACTGCTGCAATAAGGGCCTGCTGTGCTTTTCTAAACAAATGCCTGGAATTGCAACAAGTGATAGACACTTCAATGCGCAACTACAAGGCATTCTTCAGGTGGCTTTTTGTAGTTATAGTACGATTACTGGGTGAACAAACACCAAGTGAAATAGTGAAAATCACTCAACAAGAACTTGGCCATATAGCTGAATTTTTATACAACTTTGATAATGTACAAGTTGAAAGTAGTGAAAGTTTACCAGAAAAACCTGTAAAATTCAACCTAGAAAGGTTAGGACAATATTTGGAAGATCATGAGTTGACAATATTGCCTGACGACGACGATAGTCCATGGCATAAATTCCTTAAAGACAACTCCTGCCTTCTTAAGGACAATGACACCATTTTTTCCATGACTGAGTTTAAAAAATTCTCCCTTGTACAACAGCAAAAACATTTAAAAACAGCTATAAATCAAGTCTTCGATGTGTCGAAAAAAGAGACTGCAAAATATTTCTCAGCAGTATACAATATTAAATGTTACGAAGACAAAACAAATGGAAAGCTTAGTGAGAGTTTAAGAATTTGTCAAGTTTTTTTTGCATCTGAAAATAGCTTTATGATGGCGTTCATAGATTCTATGAACGTAAATGATGGGATACATTACATGTCTGTAAAAATCAAAGAAAAGGGATGTTCTATAACTGCAATGAAATACAGTTTCTCAACTATTATATTAGGAGATAAGAAACCAAATGACGAAATGATTCCTGTGCTAGATTTACAATTCTATTCTCCTGAATATTTGTCTGTACTAGCGCAGCATCCTCGTATTGATGAAAACTCTATATTTATTCAAGTTCCAATAGGAATTATACAGATAAATGCTCCTGAATGCAATTTAAAACCAAAGCTATTTTTGTTTAATGAAAAACTGAATAAAAAGAATATATCACCTTTGATAGAAAATGGTGTTTTCAAAGTACTAGATAAAATGGATGGTTTTCGAATAGCTGTTTCAGGGGGTCGTAAAGTAGCGGTTGTTTTATCAAAAAGTCATAGAAAGGTTAGAGTATTTGAGATGGAAATTGATGGGGATGATGAGGAAGACGAGACATTAGACACTACAACACAATCTCAGAGTACAAATGACCAGTCTACATCTGATAAGCACAATACTTCTGCTTCTGCTGTTGCTGATGTCACTTTCTGAAATCGCATTAGTATTTTTAGTAAACCGCAACCTATCTTTTTTTACTATTGATAACATTGTGTACAGTTCTAAAATATTGTTCATAATAAATGCAAAAATTGCAACTGTAAACTAAAATAAAAACGTTTTATTTGATAATTTATCTTACTACTAAATGATACAGCTTGCTTACAAGTTACAACTTTACATTACAAGTGAGAACTTATTACTGAAATAAATGTTATAATGTTGCATGATTTGATGATTTCTTGTAACTTTAGATTATTTGATGACAAATGATAAATCTTTTTTTAAAATCTGCATTTATATAAGACTTCCTTGTGGTGACTTTATTTGTATGTTTTCAAACACTGAATTGAAGTCTGTATCTAAGCCTTGGTTGTCTATACCATATAGGAGATGTTCTGATGATGGGTTTCTACTAGGCCCGGGAGCTGGTTGACTAACTTGCCGCTGGGTAGGTGTGGTAGTACGGTTGTATATTTCATCACCATCTGCTTCATCATCATCCACTTCATCCACTGAAATATATATTTTTAAACATACATGGATAAGTGAATAAGAATAAAATAAAAAAACTGGTTAAAGTGATAGCCTGAGTATATAACTATGGACTGCTATCACTAGTTCTTGAGTTTGAATAATATGCCTACACATTCCTGACTATAGTCTGCGCGGAACTAGTTGGCCGCGCCTTAGGTAGAGACGGGGGTGAGGAGGTGGGTTACTGTGAATGAAGAAAAGCGCCCCCGCCCCTCCGTCCCACCGCCCCATATGTCCCGTGTGCGTTCGCGCAGCGGAATGTTGTTGAATTTAAAGATTTTAATTATGCAGATATTTAGTGTATGACGTCGTATAATTGTGTATGGTAAAAAAAAATTTGTGCACGCAGCCATTGTTGAGAAATTCACCAAAAACTGATTCCGCTGGGCGAACGTTGTCCTGGCGGAACTCTTTTTAATCCATAGACTTTAGAAGAAAAAAGATGTGTCCAAAAATTAGTGTGTATTTGTGTGTAATTGTGTATGTATGAATAAAATTAGTGCATGCATAAACTTCGGAGAAATTCAAGTTTCCGCTACGCAAACGTTTGGCCATTAGCTAGTTTTCATATAAAGCGCTTACATAGAGAGCTGTAAATTTTTACATACATTGTTTTGAATTTGTGTATATTTGTTTAAAAAACAGATTTAGAAAAAAACGTAGGGCTTAAAAGATAAAAATATAAACGTAAAATACGCTGATTAGGTCTTAGTTCTTAAAGTATGCACTTTGGGGTCTAGATTTTCACGTTTATACAAACCTTGTAAGTGTCTGCAACATGTTGCCAAGTATCAATGATGTTCCGTTAGTAATTAAAGAGTTATAGGACAATTTACCATGAATAGATCACTGTTTACATAGCAGTCAAATATCACGACGTTCTAAGGGAATTGCATGGTAAAATGTATGCCAATAATTAGTGTATTCATTCAACTATTCACATGCAAAATTTCATGTCATTAAATTCAGTAATTAAAGAAAAACAATTATAATACTGACGAAGCATCGAAAACCTACATAACCCGACCAAGTTCAGATGGCTACAAAAAAGCGGCCGTGCAATATATTTAGGTAACATCCCAAAATTTACAGTATAATACCGGTATTGAATTGGTACAGGTGATAACACAATTGTTGTTTCGATATAATTTATAGGTCATTTATTTTTGTACACCTACTTTTTTAAATGTATTTGACTATGACAGAAAGCAGGTACTATTTACGTAGGTACTTTATTTAAGTAGGTATGCGCTTGAGACTTGAGATATAATCTAGATATATTATTTAAGACAAATAAAATTCATACAGCTAATTTCTATTAAAGATTTCACGGATCAGGATTCTAACTATAGACCCCTTAGGGAAATTAAATAATTACCACATGTAAGTACTACTGTTTAGGTAAATATTTATCATATTGTAGCTTATTACACTATTTTTATCGTAGATAGTGGCGTTATTATTAAAAAAATAATTTCATTCAAGAAATGCAATTGTTTTCTTTTTTCCTACCGCTTGTGTACGCAACTGTACCATATTAATAAATATTATACTGGAAGGTTAAGAACGTTTCTTAGATATATGGCACGGCCGCTTTTTTGTAGCCATCTGAACTTGGTCGGGTTATGTAGGTTTTCGATGCTTCGTCAGTATTATAATTGTTTTTCTTTAATTACTGAATTTAATGACATGAAATTTTGCATGTGAATAGTTGAATGAATACACTAATTATTGGCATACATTTTACCATGCAATTCCCTTAGAACGTCGTGATATTTGACTGCTTTGTAAACAGTGATCTATTCATGGTAAATTGTCCTATAACTCTTTAATTACTAACGGAACATCATTGATACTTGGCAACATGTCGCAGACACTTACAAGGTTTGTATAAACGTGAAAATCTAGACCCCAAAGTGCATACTTTAAGAACTAAGACCTAATCAGCGTATTTTACGTTTATATTTTTATCTTTTAAGCCCTACGTTTTTTTCTAAATCTGTTTTTTAAACAAATATACACAAATTCAAAACAATGTATGTAAAAATTTACAGCTCTCTATGTAAGCGCTTTATATGAAAACTAGCTAATGGCCAAACGTTCGCGTAGCGGAAACTTGAATTTCTCCGAAGTTTATGCATGCACTAATTTTATTCATACATACACAATTACACACAAATACACACAAATTTTTGGACACATTCTTTTTCTTCTAAAGTCTATGGATTAAAAAGAGTTCCGCCAGGACAACGTTCGCCCAGCGGAATCAGTTTTTGGTGAATTTCTCAACAATGGCTGCGTGCACAAATTTTTTTTTACCATACACAATTATACGACGTCATACACTAAATATCTGCATAATTAAAATCTTTAAATTCAACAACATTCCGCTGCGCGAACGCACACATATGTCCCATAGTCCTCATGTGAGTGAAAGAAAACATTGTAAGTAAACTATGAAATCTGCCTGTATGGTGAATAGCTTTTCCTTTTTCATTCTGAAAGACCTATGATGATGATGAGACTGAGAATACTTATCTTGTGAGTAGCAAGTGTGCATGTGTGGTGCGATGTATGAATGTGGACATGCAAATGAACTATGCAAGAATCATAGAAAGAAGCATTCTGTACAGTGTACACTCTGGTACTCACTACATACATACACTCCCGCCTTTTTTTCTCATAGGGGTTATGAGAAAAAAAGGCGGGAGTGTATGTATGTAGTGAGTAATTCTCGGATAAATAAGAGAGTACAATTATTATTGTAATAACCACAATCCTTACTTTTAATATAAATACGAAAGTAACTCTGTCTGTCTATTTGCCGCGCTTTCAAATGTTATAATGTTGCTTTCAAACCAATGTAAAGGAAATTTGGTACACATAGTCTAGAGCCAGAAAAGAACATAGGGTACTTTTAAATGCGAAAAAGGGTTGAAATCGATGAGATACTTAGACCATGTGGGCGAAGCCGCTGGCAGAAAGTTAGTTTACCTATAAAATTCATATCATACCTGGTACCACAGCTCTGCCATCATATCTTCTCCAATCCTTTCTTAAATTATAATACAGTACAGCACAGCCTATTATAACTATAATAGATAGCACAATAGCAACTAGCTTCACGGCATCTATTGCTGTAAATGCTGAGCCACTAACTATCATGTCAACTTGCCCCACAGTGACGCCAGCTCCATTGAGTTTCTTTGATATGCAATGATAGTACCCAGACTCCCTGACAGATACATCCTGTAAACGAATTATAATAGGTAAAATAAGTTAAAAGTTCAAAACACAATGTGGAAAGTACTGGCACAACAATCTAAATTTAACCAAATGACATTCATTAACCTTGAAAATTTACCTATGAATTCTTAAACTTACATGAATATGGAGTTTTCCTGACAGCACTTCATATTTGTATTTCTGTTCATTATAAACATTACCGGGCCCAATCACATGAGTGCCATTGAAAAGCCAAAACATAAAATTGTGGTCCAAATCATTGCTGTGACAATTTAATACAGCTGTACTGCCTGCAGGCACTTCTGTCACTGTTAAATGTTTGATTTCTGGAATATTAGCACCCATGGAACCCATCTTGAAGATTATGTCTAGTTGATCCTTCAATGGAATTATTGTAGCACCAAATATTTCAATACACCCACACAACAAATGATTTGACATGTGCAAACATACTCAGTCTCAGTGTGTGCCAAGTTTAAAATTATCTACACCATTTCTTGTCACATTTCACCTTCAGTTCAAGTTTAAAGTCCAAAATAGCACATAACAAAACTAGTACCTACTGCTACCACTTGAATGCTTTATTAAATGCATGAAAACTTCTACACACAGTACTGGTAGTAACATCCAAATAGGAGTCATTACAACATATATTGGCAGGTTCACTCTTGTATATTCCAACTTGATGCATATGATTATTTGTGCTGCCATTTTCAGTCCTATTGCAGCTATGTACCACACGTTTTTGTTAATAGTTCCCCTAAATCGTTCTATACCGTTTCTACAATGAGAAATCATGTGAAACAACACATATATTAGTAAAATACTATCGTAAACCCACATTGGTATGAAAACAATAAACCAATTCCAGTGGGTCCTGGATTCCAGTCGGAGACATAGTAATATTATAAATACTAAGAATATAAACCAAGTAAACAAGGCTCTCTGTAAAACTGCCATTGCTGTTTATTTATATTGATCTACGATTCACTATACCTAAATAAATATTACACAAGCTTGGCACGAGTTTACGGTGTGGTCTTTTTTGCGGTGTAGTGACCAAAATTATTAGAAGTATGTTCTTAGAGAGACCATTTATTTAATCTTTCTTTTACATTATAAAGTATAAAAGTACTTTACTTCCTTGCTTGCTTGAATTATTCGAATGACATTTTTAAATTTTTGTAACATGTGTCATTTGTGTCAATTCATCAACTGTGTCAAGTGTCAATGTGTTATTGTCTGTGTCATGATGAGTTCTCGCCAAACTTATTGTCCGGGTTACAGTTATCACGAGCTAACTTTAACCGGTAAAAATCGGTGAAAGAAAAATATAAGATTGAAATTAATAACTAATAATAATTTAAAATTAACTTATATAAAATTGAAAATATACCATCACGCCTGTATTCCCCGAAGGGGTAGTCGGAGGCGTTCTAATGTACACCCACATTTCTCCGGCATGCTTAGGTCCCATCATCCCATGTAATAGGGGACGAGCCGGCGAGCCTACTACCATCAGTCAGGCACAAAACCAGACTCCGAACTGCTAGCTAGTGGGAATTTCACAAAACCCAACAACACTTTACTCGACCCGGGGAATGAACCCAGGACCTCTAGCGTAGTAGTCGCGCTTGGGACCACTTCACCAATGAGGTTAGCAAACGTGTTCTGGGTCCTGGGTAGAGATGGGCGATGGGTAAATACCCGTTGGGAAAATACCCAGGTAAATTCCCATTTGGGTAAATATCGGGTATTTACCCGGGTATATACCCAAAAGGTGGGTATTTATTTTTCTAAGAACGAAGTATTTAAATATGTTCGTAATTACTTCTTAGCATGTTATGGGTTGCAAAACTAGCAGTTTTCACTGCACTAGGATGAAGTTAGTTATGTAGTATTTTTTTTAATACCTGATAAGCTACTCTATGACGGCTAAGCTAGAAGAGATCCTGTTTTTTTCTGAAGTCGAGTAGTCTTTTTGGTTTTTCTATGAAATTCTCAGTAGCAGCTCGGAGTTTGAAATTTTGCTCGGGCTTGCCCTCTTTTACGTTGAACTAACCCTCTGCCTAACCCTTTAGGAAATAGTATTGATAGTTTTTTCTTATATCACAAGGGTGGCAAACGCTTATTTGCTGCCCTTGGGTATAAACCAATGGTATAAGCAATTACCACAGTCTAAGGAAATTTCCAACACCGAAGCATCAAGCTGAAAAAACCTCTTAACTTCCTTCTTGTAAAATCTCATGCTCTACTCTCCAAAGAAAACCTCTGCAGGGATTCATTGTACAACCTAAGCGTAAGCGTCATCATCATCAGCCCGTACTCATCCACTGCTGGTCATAGGCCTCTTTTAGTGAACACCACGGAGCCAAAATCATCAATCATCTCTTTCCATCCAGCCACTGCCGGCTGCCTTTCGCAATTCGTCAGTCCACCTAGTCGGTGGGCGTTCCACACTACGTTTGCCTAGATGCGGTTTTCACCCAACCACTCGTTTGCCCCAACGGTTATCGATTCTCTGAAAGACTTGAGCAGGCCAATTGCGTGCTTAATCCTTTTTGCTTTAGAGCTATTTCGGTTACTTTGGTTCTTTGACGGGTAACTTCATTGCGATATCAATCCCTTATAGAGACCCCGAGCATAGCTCTCTCCATAGCTCACTATGCGACTTTAAACTTATGGGACCAGTCTCTAATCTAAGCGTACGTAGGAACAAATGCCTCTGAAACACGACCACATCGGTGCTAAGTTGTAAGTTGTGACTATAAATTCTCTGTCCATGGCATGCGGTGCGATGGTGAAAAATAGGCGTCGACATCATCCATTCCGCACATTGCCCATTATACACGCAGTAAAACACACATTAGAAGGCAGTCTCTCCTTAGACTTAAAGGTTTTGTCTTCATTTCTTTAGTTAGGAGGTTCCGCTTGGCATTGTACGTGGCGGAGAACAAAGTGAGCCTTCTGTTGCTGCCAAGGTACATAAAGAAGTCAACAACCTAGTTGCTATTTTAGAAAGATATCTTTTTTTGATACCACTAAGTTGGCAGACAAGCATACGGCCCTCCATGGTAAGCGACTACTGTTATGTAGTCTATGCAACATTAAGGGTATCACCCGCGCGTTATCGAACCTGAAAAATATTTTTAGACCCTTTTTGAAGAATTCTGTAGTCCCTTGGGAAACCGTCAGTGGGAATCTGATTCCACAACCTGAGTGCACTTGGAAAGAATCTTCTCATTGGTCTGGTAAATCTCAATACCACTCTGACCTCATACTGTGTCAAATCATATAATATAAGACCAGAGTGGTTCTAAGGTACCTATGTCGATGAACTACTCGATGGCGACAGGTGCAGTGATAGAAAGTAGCCGTGGGCTGATATTTCAAACAATTCCTCAGAACATAGCCCCTTGTACAAACGGTAGAATACACACAATACATCTTGTTCCACAGATCCATTTCCACCAACCAACCGGATCCATATCTGATACATTCTCCATATAAATCATTTTCCCCAAAAATATTCTTTTCATAAAAAGTGCAGTTTAGTAATAACTAGCATTTTGAAAACTGCTAACTATGCAACCATTTTTGCACCAATAACATTCTAAGAAGTAATTACGAATATATTTATATACTTCGTTCTTAGAAAAATAAATACCCACCTTTTGGGTATTTTCCCGGGTAAATACCCGCTTTTTACCCAAAATAATATTTACCCGGGAAAATACCGGGTAGAATCCCATCTCTAGTCCTGGGTCGAAAATTGTCTTAACATCTGTATTCTGTAAGGGCTTACATTTTTTAAGCGGAAGCGCTTTTATTTGGTAACACAGCCTATGACATGTTATGTCATTCAATGTCAGTGTCACTGTCAGCACCGCATAGAGATGGGCGATGGGTAAATACCCGTTGGGAAAATACCCAGGTAAATACCCATTTGGGTAAATATCGGGTATTTTCCCGGGTATATACCCAAAAGGTGGGTATTTATTTTTCTAAGAACGAAGTATATAAATATATTCGTAATTACTTCTTAAAATGTTATTGGTGCAAAACTAGCAGTTTTCACTGCACTAGGATGAAGTTAGTTATGTAGTATTTTTTTTAATACCTGATAAGCTACTCTATGACGGCTAAGCTAGAAGAGATCCTGTTTTTTTCTGAAGTCGAGTAGTCTTTTTGGTTTTTCTATGAAATTCTCAGTAGCAGCTCGGAGTTTGAAATTTTGCTCGGGCTTGCCCTCTTTTACGTTGAACTAACCCTCTGCCTAACCCTTTAGGAAATAGTATTGATAGTTTTTTCTTATATCACAAGGGTTGCATAGTTAGCAGTTTTCAAAATGCTAGTTATTACTAAACTGCACTGGGATAACGTATTGTTTGTAAATTGTATCAATTCACAAATCAGGCATGTCATTTGGAATATAGGTTCTTGGTTTCACAGAATTTAAGTTTAAATGTAGTAAATATACTACTGACGTTTCACTTTATATTTAACTAACCAACCGGCCCGGTTTTACACGGGTACATACTACCGGAATCAGCACACAACGCCACGATTCATGTTTTATGCAACCCTAGTATTCCGAAGTCTCTCAGAACATCAACGTCATCGGTCATACACAGCGCCCCCCGTGACGAAAACCAGTACCTACTATCTTGGTACAGCTTATGCTACCCTAGTACTTTCCATCGGATTGCTTAAGTTTGTCATCAGCTGTCATGGTAAAGTAGTAGTAGTAGTAAAAAGTATTCTATGTTCGTCTTCTGGTTCTAAGCTACCTCCGAACCAATTTTCAGCCTAATCGGCTGAGCTGTTCTTCATTTATAAATAGTGTAACTAACACGACTTTCTTTTATATACATACTAGTCTAGCTTTTTGCCGCAGCTTCGCTCGCGCTAAGTTTGAACCCCGTTTTTTTTTTATTCTGTTATTCGGGGCGAAGACAAATCCAACAAATCAAAAATCATGAAAATCGGCCCAGCAGTTCTCGAGTTATAAGTGTTGTAACAAACCCGACTTTGTTTTATATATTAGATATAGATTTGTTGTATTCACCTATAATGTTATGTTGGATCCAAGGTCGTTTCGGTCGGTCGTTCGCTCCCGGGTAAATATTATTTTGGGTAAAAATCGGGTAAATATGTTTTATAAAAATAATATTAACGTCAGCAACTCTATTGGTGGTATCTTGAGTCTTATTTCCCCAGTTCTTTCAGTGACAACATTGCCTTCAAATCGAAACGCAATATTAGATTAAAATAATATTAGCACATTGCTTAGTAAATTGATACATAATAATTTATGGAACACTTAAATAACTTATTACAAGTGTGATTTTCGATTTGGTGCAATTAATTAACAATATGTCATCCCCGTGAAACGTAATAATAGCAAGTATTTTGAAAAAGCTAGCTTTGCTACACTTATCACCCGTAGAAGTTATTACAAATATGTTAAAATTATTTCGTTCTCAGAAAAATAAATACACACCTTTTGGGTATTTTCCCGGGTAAATACCCGATTTTTACCCAAATTTCAATCTACCCGGGAAAATACCGGGTAGAATCCCATCTCTAGCACCGCAGAAGCAGACTGCAGAAGATTGATTGATTGTCAATGTCATTAATGTCATTATGTCTACCTGTAAAATAAAATGTAAATGATTTTTTTTGCGCGTTTGTTGATTCGTTTCGATGTTCGTGGTGAAAAGATTTTAAGAATAAGCGTGAGAAACTATTTTTCTTAAGTCACATAAATAAGGCTTTTGGGTAATATTGTACATTCTGAAGAAAATGGCTTCACCTCTAGAACAATTCGTAGACAATGTTAGGACCATGTCGGCATCAGGTAAATATTGTATTCCATTATTTTGATCTTGCTTTCTTTATTTTATAACACTATAATATATTACAGGCTCGTTCCGTGAGTTATGCGAAGTGATAGGCAAGTCAGATGAGGTCTTACAACGGAACAGTGCACATCTTCCCACAGTTCTAGAAACATTGGATATTCAGCAGCATTCTCTGGGTGTCCTGGCAGTCCTTGTTGCAAAGTTCTCTTTGCCGCAGGTATTTTTTTTTTTCTATAATTTTTCATTAACAGACTGTAAAAAGAAAAGCTGTAAGATTGAAATCAACTTGTAATATTAAAGAAGGAATATTTTGTGCTACCAATTTTCTTTTATATTTAAATAATGACCACAAGTATAGCTTGTCATACGTACAGTTAAAGTTAGCATGTGGCAACTTCAATCCAGACAATAAGTTTGGCGAGAACTGTAGTCCCAAACTAAGCAGAGCTTGTACTATGGGTACTAGACAATGGATATAATACTTAATGGATATAATATTATATACTTTTTTTTAATATAACTATTTCTCCACTAATGTATTATAATAAAAAAAATTCAACCAGGGTGCTGATGTAGACAAGTCTACAATGTTCAAACAGATCCATGACTTCATAACTAACTGCAATGGAGAACAAGTGAGGTTCTCACCTGAATTATGTATGTACAGTATTTTTTTACCATTGCTTATAACTTAATTTTACAATATGTAATGTTCAATAACCAATTCCCTACACCTTTAAATATGAGGGGTCTTTACAAGAGTATTTGTCTGTATATTTATATTCACATCACACAAAAACTACTATACAAAGCTTGGTATGGTTTTCTCAGCCTATGGTTCTTTGGGAGGGAAGTGAAACCTTGGGTAACTGCTAGTAAATAAATAGTAGGTTACATGATTACAAATTTTCATTTCAAATAAAAATGTATTATTATTTATTATCTTTACCTTAATAACTGTTTTACAGATGCTGAGCTATGCCACCTCTTAACAATTTACCTAGTAGAAATTAAACAACCAATCAGAGGTATAGAGATATTAAAAAAAGCCATAAGGAAGATTCAGTTGTTTGATTCACAACTGACATCCATTCATGCAGATCTGTGTCAACTGTGCTTACTATCAAAATGCATGAAACCTGCACTGGAGTTTTTGGATACAGATGTCACAGGAATTGGTTCAGAGGTATTTTCTTAAGCTATTGTAATAAAAAAAAATGCAATTCTTTTTAAATTAATTCATACCCTTTTGTTTTTCACAATATCCTTTTGTCTTTCAATCACATGCCTATCAACTATACCTACATTCAATGCTCATTATATATTTGGTATAATGTATATATTTTTTTCCAGCTTGGTGGTAACAATGATTCCAAACATTTCCTCCTCTACTATTACTATGGAGGCATGATTTATACTGCCATGAAGAACTATGATAGGGCTTTATATTTCTTTGAAGTAGTAGTAACAGTTCCTGCTATGGTGGTGTCTCATATCATGTTAGAAGCCTACAAGAAATACATATTGGTATCTTTCATACTGCATGGGAAAGTATGTTGCACTTTTGTTATTGAGATTTATAATGTATTACTGTAAAACCATTCTTTTAAGTTTACTATGTCTATTACCTAGAAATATTTCCCATAACATGGTGTGGGTCTCAAGCTTGTCTAGAGTATCATTTTTAAATTTCAACAAAAAAAACCTCTGTTTCAGTTTATTTTACATTGTTAAGATCTCTCATATTAACATGTTGTATACATTTCCAGATATTACAAATGCCCAAGTACACTTCACAAGTAGTGTGCCGTTTCCTGAAACCTCTGTCAGTGGCTTACCATGAACTGTCTACTTCACAACATGCAGCAATAAAACATCGTGAGACATTTGTCAGAGACAAGAATATGGGGCTAGTCAATCAAGTAAGCAGCCTACTTGTGTTTGTGATTACAATAGACCAACTACAGTCGCAATACGGCAGTGTTACTTTAGCTGCAAAACAACAAACAAAAACTTATCTAAGTTTACTTACCTTTATTTAAGTTTTCGTTAAACTTATCAAAGTTTTGCAGCTAAAGTGATTGACTTGATTAGAAAATTTGATGGTCCAGAAAATATTTTCAATGTCCCTGATCAGTTTTTTTGAGATTTGATCCACTACAACTACTTCTATCTTACAGGTATTGAGTTCAATGTACAAAAAGAATATTCAAAGGCTGACAAAGACATTCTTGACGCTGTCCTTAAGTGATGTAGCTGCTCGAGTGCAGCTTGCAGGCCCGTCACAAGCTGAAAGCTATATACTCAATATGGTAAGTAACTCAACTTACTGCAGTCAAGTAATATAGATTTTTTTTAATGTTCATGATGTCTAGGGTTCTCTTTCGACTTATATAGTATTGTTCAGAATGAACAACATGTGACTAATGATTCAGCTAAGAATCACTGGACAGTATTTTACAGGTAAAAAATTTAGTTGGTTACTTTTGTACAATTGTATGAAAATATTAAAAACATTTACATTTTGTTTATGTAGATTGAAGAAGGTGAAATATATGCGATGATTAATCAGAAGGATGGAATGGTGGTATTCCTAGATAGTCCTGAGAAATATGCGTCACCTGAAACCCTGTGTGTATTAGAACAACAAATGGCAGCATGCACTAAATTGCACCAGTATATCCAAGAGATGGATGAACAAATCCAAGTTAATCCCCAGGTGAGATATTCCCAATTATTTTCACATCTAGGTAGATGTTTTGAATTTTCTTAAAATTCTAAGTAAAGCAGGTGCTTTACTTAGAATTTTAAGAAAATTTCGAGATACTAAATATTATATTTTAAAAAATAATGTAAATTCCTTGCCTGTTTTTTTAATGCACTCATTTATTTCTTGTTTCAGTATGTCAAAAAATCTTTAGGAAGCCATGATGAGGATATACCAGCTACCAGTCAGAACTCCAAAACTACATACTCTATGTAATCTATCATATAGATAATTATGTACTCATTTTGATTAAACAGTAATAAAACATTCGTTTTGTAGTTTCAATACAATATATTCCCATTCCATCTTATACTATATAACAAAAATGCAACTTGGTTAAATATAATACAAATAAAAGTATATTTACAAAGCCTCATGAACTGCTTCTGTGAAAGCTGTCATACTTTCCAAAGGTGTTTGTGGTGTGATTCCATGTCCTAAGTTGGCTATGTATCTCTGTTTGCCAAACTTTTGTACCATGTCTATTGTCATTGTCCTTATTTCCTCCTGAAAGTCAAAATTGTTGATGTTTATTTTGATAAAATGTGAAAATTTCTATAATGTAACATTTATTCCCTCAACCATCACATGGAAATGGTGTGAATATCCAGTTTTTTTACTTTCTTAAAATGAACTTGTATCTCTATAATTTATTGCTTTGGAATTAATAATTTTAATGCAAGTAACTTGATTGTAAAACAATACTTACAGGTGTTTTATACAAGTCTTGTGGATCAAGATTGCCCTGTAATGTAATATTTTCACCAACAATCTTTCTGGCTTCAACTGGATCAACAGTCCAATCTAATCCAAGAGTTTCATATCCTAACATAGCCTGAATGTCTAAGGAATGTCCACCACCTTTAGCAAACACAGTCTGTAAAAGCAAAAATAAGATTTTGTAGTATAAACCAATTTGTTGTATCAAGACAATAACAGATATTTTGATCTGTGAAACACAGATCTACTTACCATAGGTACTTGTTCGAGCGATTTCTCATTAATGATGTTTTTGACTGAACTTCTAATATCTTTGAGATATGGCGCAGAGAATTCGATAAACCAATCTCTAGTCAGATGATCAGCACTAGACTCAAAAACTTGCAACAGTTGAGCTCCACTTTCTACCTGAAAGCATTACAAAATAAAAAATCTTAAACATATCTGATCACATTACCTTGAGTTTTTAAATACCTACTATATTTGAAAAATTAATATGCAAGTGTAAATAATCTTATCACTGTAACCAATTTTACACCAAAATTTAGGATATTAAATGAACTTAAAACATAATTATCTAAAGGTCACAAAAAAAAATAGATAATGAGAAGACAAATTCAAAATGTGCCTAATAATTATTATTTCAACAAAAACATGAATACTTGAGGCTAATAGCACACAGAAGGTGGAATATTTCTTAGAATAGAATACTCTGATTAGTTATAATAAGCATATAAACAAGTGTCATTATTAAAAATCTTACCTGCATTACTAGGTAGTCTATAATGACATTGGTTAGGAGTTTCAGAAGCTTGTGAAGATCTTTTGGGTATTTATTTATCCATTCCTTTGTCTTAGACATTGTTTTACTTCCACCACCCTCAATCATGTATCCCATTAATGTGAACTGAAATAAATAAAGAAAATATTTAAAGTAAAAACATACAAACATTATGCTTGATTTCATAGTAATAAGGACAGTACATTTTATATCTAAGTTGTTTAATTAATTTATTAGATTTTTTTTTATACTTACTGGTGCTCCAGTGAATCCAATCAAAGGTACTTTGCCTTCAATTTTGTGCCGGGTCAATGTGATAGCATCACCAACATATGATAATCTTGAAATTGCTCCTTCTTCATTTAACTCACTAATTTCAGATGGATCTTGAAGTGGTTTTGGAAAAACTGGACCCTTGAAAGTACATTAAAAACATAACAACAATTTATATAGCTTTTCACTTGAATACTGTTTATAAAAGTATATTTACCACACCAGGGTGCATTTCCACAGTCATGCCGAGAGCTTGTGGTATAACAAGAATATCACTGAAAATTATTGAAGCATCCAAGTGAGGATATCTCCTCAGTGGTTGCAAGGTTACTTCACAAGCCAGTTCAGGCGTCCTGCAGACTGTGAAGAAGTCGTGCTTGGCCCTAACCGCTTGAAATTCTGGAAGATATCTGCCGGCTTGCCGCATAACCCATACCGGTACTTTATCTACCTCCTTCCCAAGTGCAGCTCGGAGTAACCTGTCATTTTTCATCTCTGGAAAATTCTGACAAAATATGCCATTTCAGTTTTATAATTTGATTGATTAAAAGTAGCTAAAATAATATTTATAAAAAATATTGGGACAAAATATTGGGACAAAATATAGGTACCTTTGTAGTGTACTCCATTTTAATCGTTTCGCTTTGAAAGTATTTTCTGATTTCAGTTCCCTCGTATACAAATATTTACGTAATACTCTCAGATATTCAGTTTTCAGATATTTTGATATAAAAATCAGTAAATAATTAATCAATTACTGTTTCCCAATCACTTCAAACAGCGCACAAATTCACACAATTTCATGATTTGACAGATTTCGATCAGAAAATTATTAATTTACAGACTGTTGACACTGACAGTTGAATGTTTTGTAATATGACAATGACATACGAAGTGTAACGAACGACGTTTCATACTTTCATGGAGGTTATGAAACTAGGATATCATTAAACTTCGTTACAATACAACCATCGAAATCGATCGATATACTAATTCATATACTACATACACGAAGTGTAACGAAGTTTGACAAAAGTTTGATTGATATCTGACTGATAGAGTTATCAACTTGACAGTTGCAGTTGATGTCACACATGTTACGGGTTGCTTGGTATTTGATATAGATGGCAGTTTACAGTGGTTTAAAATTTTAAATTAAATGTTTAAATCGTAGACAGAGAAACCAGTTTAAATAGTTCATTTTTTAAAGACATTTTTACAGCACTGTACTGTATAAACTACTTTTAAAAGTAAAATACTGTAAACCATAATAATATATGCTATAAATAATAAAATAATAATTCTAGATGGTGGACGACATTATAAAGGTGCTGAAAAAAGAATAACGGCAGCCCAGAGTAGACTGTGTGGTGTAACTAGAAACCTTCGATCACTAGAGACGCCTTGATCAGGCAGTGGATAGCATCCGGCTAATGATGATGGTTGCTATGGTTGGTGTCTGACGTCTGACCATTTGTTCAGAAGATATTTACACCCATAAAATGCATGTCGGTTTTATTTTCTTAAAAACTTAGTTGCTACATGCTACTGACTGTCATCAGACGTGACCGACGCGTCGTCATCATTCTATTCGTTTACGTCTTCACGGCTAATCCTTACTATCCTTACTAATATTTTAAATGCAGAAGTAACTCTGTCTGTCTGTCTGGCGCGCTTTTACACCAAAATTAACGATTTACGCCAAAACAAAGAGATCGTCTTGAGCCTGAGAAAGGACATAGACTACTTACTTTATATTACGAAAAAAGGGCTGTAAGGGGGTGAAATAGGGGATGAATGTTATAAGAAAATACCCAGACCACGCGGGCGAAGCCGCTGATGAAAAGCTAGTGTTACAATAAAATAAATGAAAATTTGCCAAAGAGACCCACCCTGCCTAGTTTCCACAATAAGATTCGCGAGAAATATAGGTAGTAAAAACACTGGATTTTCTGATAGAAATGAATCACCACAATTTTTTTCTTACACTGAAAAAGGTGCCTTTTAACAGAGAGGTCCTCTCTGAAATACCTACTCTGAATAAGCACAAGTACGGTACTATAGGTGATAGATAGGTGCTTTAGTTATTTATGTTTTTATTTAATCGCAGTGGAATGAATTTTTATATCGTGGTTAATCAAACGTAAACACAACTCACGGTACCTATAGAAAATATACAATGTTTGCGACTCTACCATCTACCTGCCCTCACACTTCTATCAAAACGAAAAAAAAAACACAAATGAGCGGGGGCCTACGATAACGCAATGGTTTTTGTGAAGCGACGCAGGGCGACCTTTTATAATATAGATTTTTTGTGTCAAACCTTTATCCCACTTTCCCAATAAAGTTTATTCGCCTAACATAAAAGAGACACGTCCCGATTTCGAGATGGACGTTCGAATTTTATAAGTAGGTGTACACCTATTCGTGTTTCGTTTCCTGATACTTATTAAAGCAATAGTTTTTTTTATTATTAAACTGTTATAATAAACATGAGTATGTCCATTACGGGAGCAAGTGTCTTGCCTATTTCACCTCTGGATAGCTGCTACCTAAAAATTTTTTGTATGAAATTAAAGTGCCTAACAAAATTTGTATGAAATTACCTATCTGTCAAGTAGTTTAGCGGAAACTTATCAGGTGATGAAATAGGCCCTTACAATAAAAAAGCCTACGCTTGTAATATTTACCTACTTGGATAAATATTAATATTATTCAATTTCTATAGTATGTATATTAAAAAAAATAAGTACTTACCTATCTATGATATCGCTGAAAATAGTTTTGACAAAAACTTTAGAAGTTTTGTTAACATCAATGATCGTATTTTTCTTTTCTATTTGGTACCTATGTTTTAATTATGTGCACTATCATTTTTTTTTCTTTCGAATTTATACGAAGATATAAGATATCCACGTTTGTCATATGAATGGCACTTGCTATCTTTTGATATTTTACGTCTTTTGATCATCGGCGGGGACACAGGTGCTGTGACTTGTGCATTCTTTGTGTAACGCCGTGGGATCGATGTTGTATGTATCTTTAATTTAGATACGAGAATTTAAATTTCGTATACATAGGTAACTGCTACTACGTGTTAGAAAATTTGTGGGTGGGTACAATTACGTATCAAAAGAATAGTTGAATATATTTTTTATCTTATTTAAAAAAATATTTTAATCTCGCAACTCGTGAATGAATACGTAATTATAATAGGTAGGTAACATGTATATATTCGTAAGTGTAACCTTAAAGCATAGGTTGTGGTTGACCCAAGTGTCCTATCCTATGACCTATCTGAGAAGGTATATTTTTAGTAGGTAATGAAAACGGACAGTTACAAAATGCAAAACAAAGAACTTTAAATAAAATACTATTGACAGAATAGGTACTAGTCCTATTGATGTATAAATAAAAACCTAATTCTGGAATCCAACTTCAATAAGTACTTACAGTTGAGAAAAGCTGCAACTGCAATGTTTTGAGCAACTAACGTGACTGACTGAGTGAAAGCTTTAGAACTTAGATGTCTTGTGTTACTGTCAAGTTTTGTCAAACAGATGCACTTGCCCACCTGGTTCTTGGTAAGGTAGCAAAGGTAGGTACAAAGATAATAAGTGCATAATTAAGCTCTCGCAAAAAAAAAACTATTTCAAAGCCAAAAGATAAAATAGTGTGGGAATCAAACTTTAAGAAAGTAAAAAACAAAGGCAAGAGATTATACGCAATAATTTAGTCGGTCCCGTTATATCTGAAATGTTTTTATTATGGCTAAAAAAGTTAATGGCCAGTGTATCTGCGATTTCTTTCCGAAGAAATCCTTTTTTTTTTGCAACGGCCTATCATTTTGTCTAAGTTCATTGGGCCCAGTAGGGGTTTAAAAAAGATTGGAAACGGTATAATAAACAATGACTTACACATTTTTGCGTGCGGGTCAAATTTTCAAAAAAAAAAAGCCTTCATTAATCCTAGGTATCCAGTACCTAATGTTTCTACTGCACAGGTACGCACTAACTTAGATCACTTTGAAGTCAACGTCTTGAAAATGTCACCAAACCCAAATATGCGAGTGAATTAAGTATTACCTAGTAGTAAATTGATTTAGTTCGTGAGATAGTCCAGTCTGCAACTTGAACTAAAGTCGAGAAAAGGTACATACTTACACTCCTTATCTACACACAACACGCTAAATAAGTATACAATATTGTTCTATTACTGTTAGGTACTGTATAATTTATGCCAATCTCTTGCATCTGCTTCGTTAATATTAAACAGTGTGCATTATAAAATGCGCAGTTATTTCGTATAATGAAGCACTTTATAAGTGCAGTTTCAGCAAGAATTAAAGTTGCTTCTTTCCGATATAAAATCGTTTTCTCAAGTCTTTTTCATCTGAATGTTTGACCATACTAACCAACTTTATGCATACAGCATTATTAAAACTAAATGACGTGTGCTAGTTTATTCCGGTCCCATAACTTCCAGTGACGTGTCCATGGCGAGGAAGGTGCATTCAGCGTCGGCGGCGGCAATAGCGAACAATTGCCACTAATGCAGGCTCAATTTATTTACGAGTCAGTCGCTAGGGGCGCATGGGAACATAGACAACGTTCTACGATGGAGTAGCCTAATATAACTTTTGTAAAAAAAATGCATTTCTTATAAGTAATTTACTTCACTTTCTCTTTAAAAAATACTCCAGTAGGGCTGAGTATAATATGTACACTCAGCCCTACTGGAGTATTAGGAGGAGGAATACCTGTCTCTCTAAAGGAGAACCTATTCTTGATTGCTCTGCGAGTACATACGAGTATTTTATATTTTCGCACGACTGTAAAGTTGCACATAATAACTCAATCGATTCATAAACATTAAAATTATAAACCTAAATGGTTTTGCTTAAGTAGTTTCACCTTCATCAACTTAATCGCCGATGCTCGCACTGTTAATGGCGACCTAATGTCAGGTGGTTATATAGCCTTACCATTTGTAATTGTAATAGTAATTGCGTATTTATAAAAGCAGCACACAGCGATTAACGTTTGATCAATGGCAATGATAGATCAACGCCCTCAAACGTTCGCTGTTAACGCGGAAGACTATTCAACGACTACTCCAAGGTTTACCTTGTGCGTGCACAGGAGGAGGACATTGACTCAAGCAGTGTAAACAGTTCCTTATCTCAAGCTTCACTGCAACGAAGCAGGCGAGTCACTCGCAGCTTTTATCTAAAACAAAATTGTACTTAGTAGATAGAGTCAATTATGATATTGGGGAGTATATTGACAGTGACAAACAAATTAAGGTTTGAAGGGCTGAAAGTTACATATTTTTAATTACATAATTTGTGTAAAGTAAGTAAAAATAATATTTAAGTATCCTAGTAGAGTTCTAGTTGGATTCTAATTAGTATCTATTTTGAATTCACCGAGAACGGTTGAATTAAATTCGTTATTTCTTCGCCTTGCCAACGTATATTTGATACGGAAGTATGGTTTTGGACGCCGATTATGATCTTGAGCAAGGCGGGTGTACACTAGATACGAGCGCGGTTGATAGTGGTAATTTAGAAAGCAGTTTTTTGCCGCCACGGGCAGCTGCCCACCAATCAAAATGTGCATTGTGCAGTGAGGGTTGGTGCTTAATTGCCGACTCATGACTATCCTATGTTTTGATAAAAGAACTCGTCTTCGACCAGTCACTTATAATGTCCCACTTATTTAGTCTTTCATTCACAATCACAATCACTTATTTAGTCCATTGATACCTATAGTTTTTTATAAGCCTCTAATGCCCACTGCAGGGCAAATATAAATAAGTTACTTATAGTTCATTTAAGGTAAACAACCCGTCTATGAATTATGATAATTAAATAATATGAAGATTGCATCAGATTATTTATTTCCCTGCATATTAAATTAATTTCCTCGTTATAAGTAAGTACAACCTTCATTATAATACCGTGTAAAATTTATTTGGAAGTAAGTAGTACGCGAGATGTTACGTCAATGCTTTGTCAATTTTCAATTTGACCACATGTTGAAGTCTTACTCGGATAAGACTAAGATAGGCCACACACATGTAATTTACTTACATATTCTTAAATTTTTGCAAGAGCTAGAACAAATTATGTTAATCATAATTATCTATAATTTAACACTTACTACTCACACACAATCTTGGCTGATTATCCGAATTAGTTAGTTCCAATAAGTACATATAGTCATATCTATAGAGAAAGCTCGCGTACCTACCTACTTATATTTATCTCGAAGTAGGTAGGTATAAGATGCATAAGCACGGCTTGCATTTTATAATGAAGCGCGGGAGGGCGGCACCGGTCTCGCCTCCGCGGCCGCTTCGCGTAGGCGGTTGCCGGCCGCCTCGCTTGTTTTATGCCTTTTTTGCCGCCTGCCCGCGAGCCGCGAGCCAGCTACCCTTCCCTATGTAAGCCGATCGCCTTTTTTACATCATCTCATACAACGCAAGTTGCAGGTATATAGTGACCTACGTTTTCTTATTTTAATCGAAGCGAATGAATTTTTTTATGTACCGATCTATCAGTAGTGCCTTAATTAAAGACAATTTAAGGGTTGATTTTATGCTGAAATATGACCTATAAATTCTTTTAAATGTGCGCTATTATGTAGACTTTATTTTAAAATTTGAACTTTGATACTAATTGCCCAAAACGAATTCTAAATTGCGTTTCTAACTTTAAAAATTATATTCTACCCACATGTATTCTGCTGCGTGTTCGGGTTATCAAAAGTTGAATCGCAATGTGCAGTTTCAATGTAACAATATAACTCACAACTTTGACTTTACCTGTATAAAGTCCTTGTCATAACAAAATATGATTAGCTATTTTGATCGCATCAAAATTCCTTAACCGAATAAAAGGTAAAACGAGTCACAAACAAATCCCGCCAACAACCAGCGAGCTCACGACTTGCCTAAAAAACTACATAGTCAAATATCCTTTGCCTGCCGGTCCGCGTAAACTCAATGCAAGCACAACACACTAGGCGATTTATGAGAAAGCAACGTGATTCCTATAAGAGAATGGGTCGGATAACGAGAATACGGGTAGTGTGCAACAGGCCCCGGAATTTGGGTTCGGGGTGAATACCCTCGAGCCGGTAAAAACTATTTTCAAGGTTAGGTTGTGTTGGAGGGGACCATGGCGGGTAGTGCAGGGCGAATTCGGCGCGGTACGGGCGCGGGAGCGGGGCGGGGAGCGCGGACGCGCCGAAATGCTGATAGCCCGCCGCCCCCGCACTCCCCGGACCCCTCTAGGCCTGTCTGTCTAGTCGCTGCACCCTGGTTGTCGCTGAGTGTCTAGCGGACACTGCACGTACACATTTTGAAACAGAATAGGTACATCATCTGGCGGATTTTAGTTACCTACTCGTATATACAGAATTGAAATACTTCAGAAAGATTACCTTGCAGTTTCAATAGATTATATCACATATCACTAGGTCTACTTAAAGAAGATTAAGCAAATAGACGTTTGCCTAGATCATAGCAGGTGAAACATATATTATATATAGTTTCGGGCTGCCCTCCAATAGAATACAAACAGAAGCCATTGTTGGTTTAAGGTCCTGAAAATCTGCAATATTTGAACCTTAAATATGAAATTTGTGATTTCTGGAACTATTTCGTAACATGTTTTTGTAGTTTCAGATTTCAGAGAGCGGTGACTCGATGATAGTCCATTTAGATCAAAATTATGACAACATGATATGCTTTGTTTTACCTATTTAGAGTATGCTAGTAGTTTCCTTTGCTCAAAACGCATTTACGCATGCTAGTCGTTGAAACGTCGTCGGCTACTGCTCCCCTTCGTGTAATTCGCCATTAGTCGCCGTTTGCACTCGGCTTTTTACCTTAATGAGCTCCCCCCGTTGGCTTCTCGCGACACGCACACGCACCAATACGCATTTTTGTGCAGCTACCCCACATGAAAACGCCAAGGATAGAAATGTGCGCAAGAAAAAATGTTGCAAATGGTAACCAAGGCTGAAAAACGTTAGGTTTTAATAAAAATAATTTAACATTAATCCCCCAAAATGTCAATGGGGCGCATTAGTGGCCAAAGGTGACACTTCCGTAGACTGATGGTCTTCTAACATCCGGTGGATAAAGTAACAAATTCATGAACGAAAGGTACGAGTCAACTGGCAAACTTTTGCAAAATTGAATTGTTGTTCATGAAGTACTTGTATTTAATTTGGCAATATTTTAGTAGGTAATCTCCTGAAAACATGGGCAAATTCGGGAAGATTTTTAAAACAACAGCTTGTCCGAAAATCCTTTGACGTATAAATAAAGGCACTAATCAATCTCTACCTGTGTATAGTGTTTTTCTAATAAATTTACATTTTCGCTAGCACTAATCGTACCTTAATAGCAATATGGTAGAGCCGTAGAGTCATCTCTAATTTGTGATCCAAAGGGTTAGTGAGAGTTTTTGCCGTCATATTTGGGAGAACAGGTTGCCATGCACCCACCTGTCGTGCTGTCTGCCGTGTATTCGTATGTGTGTGTATTTTATGTGAATTTATGTTATTCCGCTCCTTTGCTATGTGAATGTCGAATGACAACATACCTACTGATGAAACTTAACCTCTCGTTTGGGCGACGACATAACGAGGTAGAGGTGCTTAAAATATGACTACTAATGTCTCATTGGAATATTGGATGTCAATAGCCATGAACAGCTTGCACTCAAGACTATTAAATAATATATGATAGTAACTTGAAGTATTTAGCATGGAAACAAGTGGAAACTAATTGAAGTACCTACGGTGTTATGTAAATGAGGACGTTTTTATCTTAGGAAGTCTTCGTAATTGGATTATGGAAGTGATTGATTATCATAAACACACACCAATTTGACTCTAATTGGACCATTTCTTTTTAATGTTTACTTTCGGTTTCTGTTAATTTTTTTCTGAAAGTTCTTCGTCCGAAACTATGAGGGCGAATTTTTATTTAGGCTTCGCGTCATACATAACAATTAAGTGGCTAGCTTTAGGATAGTGCGTGCATTGGGTGCGTGCGATAGCGATCTCGCGCGCCCCTCAAGCCTCCCCTCCCGCGCCCCGCACTCCTACAAAACAACATTCTAAGTATTTGTGAAGCAGAGGGTTTTTTGCGCGAAGCCCGAGGGTGGCAGAGCGCAATCGCCCGCCACCGCACAAAAAACACTATTAAATAACTCAACAGAACCGCGGGGCGGATTTGTGATCGTGATACCGCTGAAATTATAATACCTACGGTTTAATTAACGTTAGCGACAAAAATTTTACATGTTTTTATACTAAAGCTACTTTGTCCAGCGCGATTTGCCGTGCGATTAAAGTATGCCAATTAAAAATTCGAATGCTGACTTTTATAGTACAATATTTCAGTGGTATTTATATAAATTCATACCCTTATTATTTTATAATACTAAATGGCCTGAACCAGGCAATAATACGTATAGTCATGTGAATACGTTCCCAGTTCGTCTCTGTCAACCTGCTTGTAGACGATAAAAAAATGCGATAAAAACGCTCGCTCTCTCGTATTGGATGCTACAGCAGCGAGATTTCCCGCCAACTTGTGTGTGATTTACGAATAAAATTAAAAAGTAAATACTGCGGTCCCAATCCGGTCAACAGGTAGATCACAATGATAACTTGAACCACAGCATAACAATTTAGTACCAAGGATTTTTTTTAAAAAATCTTCCAATTGGAGAAATAACCATATGGAATATGACAAATACCTATTGCATGTTTACCTACGTATGTTCTACACTGCTGATAATACCACCACAATAAAGGATTATTAGGAAGGGTAAAATTTACGTATTTTATGGATGGACTAATGGTGATGTCATCTTCTTGATGTGTATTCTTAATCACAAGAGAAGGGCTCTACGCACGTAGTATAATTAGGTAGGTTCTTAGATCAATTCCGGTCTCTACAAAATTTATAGCACACTTGAATAACTGAAATGGCCAATTTTTCGTAGATGTAGTCAATACATGAAACTTTATCGTAACAACCCAGTAAGCCCTAAAATTGATGTTTTGTTTAGTTTGAATAAAATCATAAGGGATTGTGGTTATTTCCAATTTTATCGGTAACACATGCAGACAGCTAAGCCACAACACATTATAGTCGAAGGTAAAGGAGTTATGTTTTACGATGTTTGTACACATTGGAACATGCTGAATTAGGTATCTAATATTTAGCCTATTATGAGAACAGTATGACAAGGTTATTAAGATATGTCGAGGGGGATCATTTAATGCGTAATGGTTGTTTTAACCGGAAACAAATTAATTAACAATGTGTTTTGGATCTACAATTTGGGAATATAATCCAAGTAATGTTGGATATTTTTTTATTTGGCCGGTTCAGCGAGCATCTTTGTGTTAGATTCCGAAGTTAATGCAACATCGTAAGTATTAAATCACATTAGTTAGCTGTTGAAATGCGGCAATAAATGTAAAGTTAAAATTAGTTTGACTGTTTTCCTGCGATATCGCGAGCTCCTGACCATTTTGTTTTACGTCATTAGCGCCTTAATTACCCTAAGGATACAAAGTCTATTTATGCTCCGTGTATACCTAAGTTTCAGCATAAAATTCAAGCTTTTTGCCAATAGGAATGTAATGATAAATAATTATGAAACAAGAATAGCTAAGTACTTGTTTCTTTTAATTTTCAGTATCTGTTTTAATTTTCAGTGTATGCAGGTACCTGCTAAAACAAAGCAGCAAATTACATGAAACTACACGGAACTGCAACTGACGACATAATTTAGGTATGATATTTTAAATTTAAAAAATACAACTTTGATTTTTCTTTTATTTTCTGTATCGTGGATGAGGTTACAAACACAAATAGACCCTGAACAATTACCCTAGGTCATAGAAAAAATTGATTTTGAGGATCAAACATGCAACACGAGTGGTGGAAATGCTGAACGCTCAGCCGCTACTCCAAATGTGTCATATATTAGGTACCTATGTACATTTTAGCTGATGACCTATATGGCCAATATCTTTGGACATTTAAGTATTTCATAGTAATGTATTTAAAAGGATTACAGAGCGGACATTGAAAGTTTTCATACAAAAACTTGGAGCCTGATTTGATCTGTGATCTTTCTTTGCCAGGCTGACGTGTGACACTATTATAGTAAGTAGACGGAGGGTCTTGTATACCTATTTCTTTATCTTTTGGTTTTTTAGTCATGCATTTATTTTTATTCGTGGAGGAAATATGCGTTCCTTGTATTTTTGTGTGTCAAACTTTTCGTCCACTTCGGCACGCAAGATTGGGCAAGATTATTTTTATAAGCCTTATTTGTCACCTGGCTTTACTATTTTTCTAGTATATTTGTTGTAGGAAAATAATAAGGACTGCTAAAGTACATAAGTCAAAGATTCGTTTAATATACAAAATTGTGCCTGTGAGTTGTACGTCATCAGATACAAATACTTGGTAAAGGGTTTGGGCTGCTCAGATTTCTAAGAATTATTTAAATCCTGAAAGTTCCTAGCATTGCATTGTTACCACTATTTATAATTATACATATATTTATGTATGAAATTATTTTAACGATTATTTTTAATTCTAATTGCTGTTAATTATTATAAATTAAAAAAAACTATTGCATTTTATATTTTGTTTTGCTCTCATATTTATTTAAAGTTAATGATCTGCTATATTTCTTAAAAAAGCACCTGTAGTCCAATGTTAATTGAAATAGTTGTGACTGGGTAGTCGTCACGCACGGTTTTACGGGGTCAGCAAACCCAAACTCCGCAAGAGCTGATAAACTAAAAGTACCTTATGAAAACAAGACTTTAGCTAAGATTGTTTTTTTTTATTGTAATATTTGTAATAGGTACATAGATGACACAAGTATTCGGCCTGCATGGTAAGCGGCAACCGCAGTCTAGTACCTGCCAGTAACACCAGTAATAAGTATCATTAGCGCGTTGTCATCTTTAGACCTCTGTGCCTCGACCATGAGTTTTTCTCACTAGACTCGCTTGCGACGCCGTAAAATATTTGTAAGGAAAACCCTCGCAGCACCTATAGCGGTTATGTTAGGAACTAAAATCAGCTATGAGATTACTGTATTTCGATGCGTAAAAAACCTATCTAAAGCCATTCGATATCGGTAAGTTATGGTGGAGGTACTGGTATGCCCAGTTATTTCACTTGCATCAAACTGGAATACAGTAATGTCACAGATTGCTATTTATTAATTTAATCGTTAGGAAGACCAACAGCATGTAATAAAGTAAAGAGGACATACGATTACTTATATGAAATACGTATCTATAATTATCATCCCTTGTCCTTGTCCCATTAATGTATATTGTATGACAGAGACAGTACACACAGATTTAGTGTGTCTAGTTCTTACGTATACAATAGTAAGTAACACTACAAATTGCAGGTCTAAGGTTTTTTGGCATTTGGCATTCGTCTAATCAACTTAGACTAAAATTCTTAACAGATGCGTCTGTCCCTGAAGATATTTTTTAGCACCATCTTTAAACCCAGCTCCAACTTCCTCCTGGTCTAGTTAAAAGTCTTTGAATATTGGCAAGAATCTTATAGTTTGTAGTATCAGTGGTGTTACAGTTGCGCTGTGCGGAAAAATCATGTTACGGATGTATTGAATTTAGAAACGTGTACGGCTTTTCAGGTTAACTTCACAATTAATTTACATATCCTAGCCTTAATTTTTGGATTTTTATCATTACCAGCTAGTTAAGTAATAGTAAAATTTCATTACTAAAGTAGATTACCAAAATATGTAAGTAGAAAATATTGGACCAGAATTATAATTTCTAAATAGCAGTCAACAGCAAAAAGTAGAGCTCCATTTGCTGGATGTTGTTTTAGTTAATGTAATGATAGCGAAACCGAAGCATCTGCGGAGGACGGATTCTTTCGACACCTCGGCAACAAGCCGTGTCAAATGTAATGGTTTCCAGTTCATAAATCACTCAATTATGTGTTTGTGAGTAAACAAAAAATATCGCAAATCCCGCTTAAGTAACAACTGTCATTAATCACTGCTCGACTTCGGACATGAAATGGTAAGTTATTCCGTAGCGTTAATGATTGGTATCCCATACTATTTAATACCCCATAGAAAGGTACTTTACTCAATTAATTTTGGACTCGCTCGAAAATTGAAGGACGAATTGTTTAAGCATTTTCGTCATTTAGGACCCGCTTTTGATGAACAGTAGTAGTACTTAGTCTTTGTTTGTACAAATGATGCAGATTGCAGTTGCTGTCACACAAATGCTACCTTAAAGGGAGTGAAACCCACACGACCACCACGTAATTATGACGTTACCATTCATGGAAATTAATAATCTCAATTTCCGGGTAATATTATACCGACATCCTAAGGATAGACTGGTTGTCAGCCTTTTTGGGCTTCTGGCTTTTTGGACGGCTTTACGAGCTCTTCGAGGCACGGAAGGATCTAGATGTGTTGAAAATGTTCACCGGTCTATAAATGTATTGTAACCTACTCATACAGAATTCTTAACAAGCATAAAAAGGAGGCTAGTTTCATACAATCAGAACTAAAAGTAAACCGGTGTCTGTTATTTAGTAGTTTCACATTAACTTCATGCCCAATGAACTGAAATAGTGTAGTCTAGGCAGGCATTGCACGCCATTTACCGTGATTACCCCATCACTAATGCAGCTTGTCAATGTCAGCGGGTTAGACAAGTGAAATGGTTTGCATTACCTGTATATGCTTCACGGAATCGTCCCTAAGCGCTCATTGGTTATTCACGATTCGCGCTCTTCTATTAGACATAGAATAGTAGTTGCGGTTTACAATTACCTACTATTTTACCATAATTGTGTAAATAGACAAGGCTGGTTTAAAGGTAGACCGGGTGTACTGATTTATTATTGATAATAATAATATAACAATGTAGATACGGGTCATAGTTGATAGCAGGGTATTTTAGTGCTGACATAGCAATTGAAACCGAATAGTAAATTGCTGTAGGTAATTGGATTGTTAAGAGTTGTTGCTCTTTTTTATTAAAACACTTTGTTAGGCGTGGCTTTGTTACCTACCGGGATTGTTCGTGTAATTTATGCTTTACGCAATAAACACATGCGTCCTAAAGGTTCACGGTTAGTATCTTTTGTAAGTAGGCCAGAAGGAAATCAGTCAGATGTCACAAATTTTTCCTGTCCCAACAAAAGTCATTATAATTTATTTGAGAATTCACTTTTATATTATTTCGTGATGTTTGCAGCGTTCGTGTTATTGTTTCGTGTGTGTTTATAACAAACAGCGTTCTTTACATTATTTTGCAACGTGAGTGACCTTTCGTGCTGGCGAGTGGCAAATCGCGCGAAAATATCGATTAGGCTTATCTTATCGCTGGCTATCGGTGGCGTGTCGCCTCGAATAAATGGGAATCAAAACGCACGCATTGGCACAACACTTTTTGTGCCATCATAGCGCATGCGTCCTGTTGGCCCTTGCATTGGATATCGCGGACTCCGCCTCCGATGGCACTATTCGCAATTTGCGACTAGAGTTGCAAATCCGACGCTAGTAGGCAATTTGATAAGCAATTGGATTATCAACAAACCTAGTTTATATATATAAGTACTTTATCTTTAGCGTGTTATTGATACTAGATATATAATATTCTGTGCGCCTGGTAGATTCAAGAGTTTGAATCACACAAGAAAATCACCATATTATACGATACGACGGTACTCTTGTTATTGTTTAATAATTTAAAATTATAATTCGTAATTTATTGCTGTTAAGTTTATATCTAATCTGAAAAACAAATATCTTATGATTTTTATTGCGCATAAAATATGTAATTCACATGCAGTTCTATCAGACAGAGTTGATATTTACGTTGTATATTATATACGTATGGCCTGCGATGTGTGTTTATGTATTCAGAAGCATGTGAAAGCAGTTAGTTAAACTCGTTTACGGCACAATCCACCTGCTATATAATCCGCGTTGTTTCGCAACTCGCCTGGTATCTATGTCATAGTGTTTTCGAGACGGAGATAGACCGATAGCATGAGAGTGAGCGAGACAGCCGCATGAGACCGGATTCTGCGAGGACGGAGTACATACCTACACGTTATCTGTTCGCGAATATAGTTGCGCAACGTACAACGGGTAAAATAAGTTCTTATTTCGCTCGAACAAATTAAGAATTTCGAACGCTCTACATTCATCAATAAAGCGAGGATCAATTGTATCGCATTTTCCTTCGGTTCCTCCCAACATTGATTGTCCATCGTCGAAGGACAAATCGCCTCGAAAACCGGCTTAATCGATGCGGCACAAATTATTAAATTACGTGTTTGACTGACTGTAAGCGGCGGTGGAAATTTAGATAATTTTAATGATTTCGTGTGTTTCAGTGTAGAAAAACAGATTATTTTGTCTTAAGATAAGGTAAGACAGACTTTGGATATGAAACTGAGGTCTAGATATCAGAATAAATAGGTACTAAGTACCCATTGAAATAATATTCAAGAGTGCTATCTGTAGGTAGGTAGGTATATTTTCTAAAACTTAGATTACCTACCTTACCACACAAGTACCTACTTATTTACCTGTGGGTAGGTACGCATCTATATGTAGAGCTCAATCTTAATATGATTTGGTAAAGTTCGTAGATTCACATTAAAACCTTTTTTCATGATAATTAATAGGCCATAAAAAGGCTTTTACCAACTTTTACGGTTTTGGTAATGATAAGTAGTAAGTAATGTTAGTTTATTTAAAGCAAACACGGTTTAAGTATTGTATTTTAGTAAGGTACCTAACTGCTATTAGACATTTTTAGGTTAAAATAAGGTTATCTACAAGCAAATTAGTTCTCTGCCTTATACTAAATTCATTATGAAGATGACTGAACATTTGAAATTAGGTATGTAAGAATGTTCGTTCTACATTCGTATTTTTTGTTATGTAGTTTTAAACCTCAGTTCATGCCAGTAAAAAACCTAATTATGTAACGTGACATGGGTTTTATTTTGGGTCTATAGTTTATCAATTAGTTTTGAGAGAGTGTGTTAGACATTTAGCAGCTTAGTGCGTGTTATCTAGCAAATGGCGACGATCGGTGTCGTTGAGGCGTAAACACACGATTACGACATGCCGCGGAACAGAAGTCGCTGGATTCGCGCTCTACTACCGCGCCCGCGCCGCCAACATGGCCGCCACGAGTCAATGGCCTCCACCGGCGCTTGCGCAACTGCACACGCGAATCTCAACAGCAAAACAAAGTCTTCGGCTCACGTATGTGTGTGTTACACTACACACCTACATATACATTGTTTGTGTCGATTCTGCGGCAGCTCCGTCAGTGTGTGTAAGCAACCGTGTGTGTACTATACGAAGTGTGTATGTGTTAGTGAAGGGCTTCAACTGTATAGCAGTTGACCGCAATGCTGATTAATTTGATGATAAATAGTTGCTTGCTTTGAATTTTCCTTAATTGACGTGATGAAGGTTTTTGTCCCTATGTTGTAGAATAATATAATATAAATTCACATTCAAATCTTTTTGACTGACTTTATCTTCATCAGTCTTCATTGTAAAATTTTTAGGTCTATGCAGACCTAAGCAGATTATAGTCGTAATAATGAATACTTACTTACTTGAAAACCTATGTGAGGTTTTATTAACAATTAGGTGTCTTGTACATATTTATAAAGCTCTGAAATGTGCTGAAAATTTAGATTTGGGTTGATTCCTTAATAGCCGACATCATGTAATAACTCATGACTCGACTTTACGCTAACGAAGCTCCTTAAAAAAGTATACCAAGATGATTCCATTACTGATTACGAATGTCGACACATTGGACGTGAAACTGGATCACATAGTGCAGAACCAGTGAGTTCTAAGTCCAAATATTTAGAAGGTTGTCCCGTTAGTTGGTATAGCAAGTCTTTAGAATGCGCGACTCGGCAACTTGACATTGGCGGACCTCAATATACGCTGGCCACATGGCCAATACGGTCACTAATGGAATGCGAGAAACGTTTTAGTAGTTTCTTCAGAAATTAATGAATGCTAAATATTCAGCGATTTGTTGAGAGTTTTGTCGATGGAAAAATAATGGCTGACAGTTATTATGAGAATGTTTAAGTGCTCGAGACGCCAAATGCGTGTAGGCGAATTGCATAACACATTTAATAGCAGTTTATTTATAGTCATTTAGAAAAGCTGAGAGTACAATACCTAATCAGTATTTAGCAGTCTTAAGCGCGATAGTCGACCAGAGGTCTTCGGCAATCGTGCCGAATCTGAGAGTAAAAACCCATTTTACTCTCAAAATCAACTCAGGCACGTCGTTTATTACATATTATTATATGTACTCGTATAAGGGACCTCAATATACCGGAGATATATGTAAGTATTGTTCTATACCTCTGCCTAATCCCTTGAGGAATATACCTACGCGTGTTGGCATGTGTGTAGGAGTTATAGTAAAATAATAACTAAGTAATTCGATCCAGTTTAATAAAATACTAAAAATTAACACGTTTCTTATTATATTCTAGTCGTCTTGGATTGATAACGTATAAAAAATCAAATCGTATAGCCAGACGCGTTAACGATAAAAATGGACGCACTCCGCCAATCCGACGCGTGACGTAGCAAGTAAAAATTACTACGTAGGTTACCTAGTGCATTATCAGCCTGTAGGTGTCGGTTACGCTGTTACGCTACGCGGTGCTACGGGCTACGCCAGCGAGCGGTGACGACGAATTCAGGTCACACCGGCCGGCACTACTCGAATTTGCATGTGCGCTAATAAATCGTGTACACCATGCCTAGTGCCGACAGATGGCGACTCTGGATCAAGATGGCGACAACACCACGTTGTAGATTTGTAGTATCTAAACGTCCGTTTATTTTTCTTTTATGTAAAATAAAGTTTCCCAGCACGTCATAAACCACATCCAACATACATACCCAGCTATTCAAATGTTGTTAATGTCTTTTGATCAGTTTACAAATTTCATCTCTATTCGTATCACATATTGTGGTTTTTATTGACCTATTTAAATCCAGTTCTTCGAATTGTGAATTTAAAACGACAAGTAGATACAAGTAGGTACTATAATATTCTGTTTTAATCAATGAAAAAGGCATGTTATTTTATTTTTAACTGATCGATCGTACGTGTTGAAGGCTGAAGGTTCATGTGAGTTCCTACTTAAATTCAGAAATGTCTGTTTAGAACTTTAGAATTACGACAAAACCATCGCTTGTAAATAGAAAACAACATATTACACGAATCAGTTTAAACAATAGATAAAATTTTATAAAGTAAGCGTAATGAGTACGTAATTATTAAGATGTTATTAATCTGTATGCCACAGCCTCGTATTTCGTTTCCGTGTGATGATCACCTTCAGCTTTCAGAATATTCGAAGTATAGTTGTTGTGCATGCGAATCGGAAGCGTAAGCAAAGGTCATCGTGCCCGTGAGCGACACGTGTAACTTGTAACGTTGCGCAATACAACCTTGCAGTCGCGAATATATGGAACAACCGTCCAGCCAGGATATCGTGGACATGACCTGGATCTTTTATTCTGTAATAGTAAGATGATAACGTTAACGTTTCTTCTAAGACGTCTTCTACAAACGTTTTGACTGGTTTATATAAATGCGGGGTGTTTTCTCTGATGCTGGAATTAGACTGGAGCAATATTTTGATTACCATTTTTGAATTTCCACAATAATTTAATTATTTTATGCTTTTTGCCTTCTGGTATTTTAAACACAAAATCTTGCTTAAAAATTCGTTCTTTATGATCTATTTTTAATAGTAAAGTATAGGATAAATATGTATCTACTTATGAATAATTCTATTAATAGGCGGGTGCCTATATAATGAGCTAAAATTGCCTACAAGTAATGGTATTTAAGTAGGTATTTAGTTAAGTAGTTTATCTACAAAATACCTACTAAAAATGTCACTGATCGTCGAAGTTTCCAGAATTTTGGTATTCGCAGACATTCATAGATGTCTACCTGTTGTAATCTGTTGTTAATGATAAGTGTTGCCTTGATCGTGCATGTCATACATATTCATATCTTCTGCGTGGAAACTACATTGCCATGAACACATTGAACATTTTTAAATTCTACGAATATAACATTAATTCTTTGTTTGTCAGTAAAAAAAATTAACGTTTTTAATGGCAAAATTCGTCTACATCGCCTATTTCTATTGCGATTTTTAAAGAGGTATTTAGAAGAAAAATCTAAGAAAACAAAAAAAAAAACACAGTTAGGTACATAGCATTTAATCGACGATATCAACTTCTCCATGCATGCTCGTCAGTGTAGGGTGCTCTTAACCTTGCCTTATTTGATAACAAACATTTTTTTTACTAAGTCGTATCCTTTTACATTACCGCTTCCCGTTAGGAATTTCAATTGCAAAATTTATTTAAATTTTATTTATGTCGCTATTATTTTACAATGTAAAGCAATATTCACAATACTTTATCGGTGCGCTAAGTGGCGTCATGGCGAATCAAAGGGCCTCGGTTAGTCGGCGGAAGGTCGATCAGACCTTCTGTCCATTGCCCAGCGCTGCTAGCATTGACAGCGGCCCTTATGCAAATCGTCTTTGCGCGTGCTTGTTTTAACTACCGGTTCAGCGATACTCTAACTCAATATACTTTATTATACTGCAACCATACTCATTTCAACAAACCTTCAATTCGGACGCTTAATCCGTGACTATCAGTAGTTTAAGCTTAGTTTCCTGGTCTCAACCTCGGTTTATACAGGAAAACAAAGCCAGTTTAAACACATCCTAATGCTGAATATATCAGCGCGAGTATTCAAATTGTCTTGCAAATAAATATTGAGTAATGTATGAGGTCAGACGTCTAAAAAATTTGTTTGCAAAAATTGCCAAAGATATTTGTTAAACAGATTTTCTTGACACCAAAAGCAGGCAGCAAAAACGCTAGTCAAAACCTTGATAGAGAATGTTAGTAGGAAATACTGACTTATTATGGCAATAACTGAAAGCAGATAAAACATTAGCATAATTCTCTCAATCAAGTCACCCTATTTAGTTAAATGTTCATAAACGCGGCTGCTCGAGGTGCTTAATATTTCCAAAGAAAAGTGTTACTGGATTGTTCTGTTAGGAAATTCTCAGTTTTAGCATAGAGTTATTGTGTTTGTGCTATAGGCTCACCCCTTCACATGGGACCTTTAACTCAACGAACTGTGGATGTAGAGCAGTAGGTAGGTACACCTCTACTCTACCTAACTTTTTGAGGTATTAAGTTTAATATACTTAGGTAAGATAACATTTCATATGGTACAGATGGATAGGTCTGATTTGTTATTATGGAGGATCAAGCGTGGGTACTACGTATACCGGCTAGACTAACATGCGCACCCCGAAATAACTTCTTCGCCACATATTCGACGAGACAATGCGACAATATAATTTTGTCAAAGGACGCATGTTGAAATCTTTATTTCAATACAATTATGCAGGTATTAAGGAAGAATACAAAGTTTTCACCTACATTGCACGACCTCGGCAACTAGTTGATGACGTGATTCGCTTCACGAAATTAGTTGACGATATAAACGAATGTTCTCGAAAACAGTACCAACATCGTATAGTTTCATTAATTAACATGAGTAGCATTAGTAGAAGCAGTCAGAAGGAAGATTGGTATACCAAGCACTACGCTTGACGCACTTCTCTGTACGCATTCTTCACATACCTGTTTGTATGAAAAACCTGGAGATGAAGCTGGTCACCAACTTAATAATCTCCTGATTAGAGAAGCCTTCCCGCATTGTGCGCGTGTGCTCCTTAAAGTAAGTAGTCTTTGTTTCATTTATGCAATGCAAAAGAAAATTCATAGATAATTGACATATTTCTTAATACATCAGGATCTCTGTACAGAATAGCACATGATCCTGTACTCATGACTCAATTTGCTTTATTGGTTATGATAGGGCATCGCACAGGCCACTGACCCTCTTTACCCTTCTAACGTTCTAGAAACCTCTTTTTTTAATACGGTAATGTAAGTGTATCATTTTACATTGAGCTATATATGCTTTAGATGAAAATAGTATTCAGTAATGTAAGAATCAAGGCGACAACAAACAACAAATTATAGTGGCGGATGTTGTCTCTTCAGTGGCCTAGACTCAGATTTATTTTATTTTTAGCAGAAAATCGAGCGCAAATTAATACAGTAAAGCTGCCGGTATTAGTGGGACGGTTCAAGGCAAGCCCTGCGGCTCGCAAAGGGCCGCGTCAGCGTCACGCGCCGCCATTGACCCACTTACACATACCTACGCTGCGTGTGCGCACCGGGTACACTCGCCGATGAAAGCCCTTCGCGACTTCGCCTGTCACGTATACTTCTTAAGCAGTGTGTCATTGTCAGAACTCTGTCGATATAATCACTTTACATAGGTAGGTACTGTGAATAGTACAGTCGTGAACAAGATTGTTGTAACGTATGTCAATTTCTTCCAGATTTATTCATATTAGTAACTGCTATCAGGTTATATTGCAGTAGCTTTTGTAGGTCCATCTAAAAGTAGTTAATGTCATGAATAAGAATAATCCATTCTAACAAGAAAGAGAAAACATGAAACTCACCTACAAATACGTAAACTAAAATTAAGCATTGCTTCGCCTCAAACACTTTTGCATGTAACTGTATAAGATTTCAGCGGAGTCGTTCGCTACAGTTGTTTGTGCGCGCATCTCAAGGCGACGGTTGGCCCTCCGCCGCAAATAATTCTGCTATTGTGAAACACACGCCTTATCATCCGGCGGAGCCTTGGCTAGATCACACGAATTACGGTCAAGTTGACGATTTCACGATTAATATTTTGTATTTCTTGATAAAAATTCCATGTCTAGTGTCGTGTAGATAGGTAGGTATTTGTATCGTACGAATTCAATCAATAGTTTTAGGCCTTGCCATGTGAATAATACAATTCTACGTTTGTATTTTCAACGAGTTTATTACTGCAACACAACATATCTGCTACGCAAATTTTCCGCTACGCCAATTCGCATTTACTACGCCATGACCTTCTACGAGAATTTGCTACGCAGATTTTACTTCTGTGCAAAAATTTGTGCTACGCGGCCTAATATTGCCGACATTGACGCTACTTTTTAACAATTTGGTCATTTTAATTAACAATTTCATGTGAAATTCTATTGGAAATAAATGTTCTATTAAAAGTTTCAGGTTCTTCATGTTGACTGTTGTTATTCCACTTATGTAGCTGATACTGGGGACGGTAACTGGTTCAAAAAATAAGGAAAAGGTAACAGTGACAATTATATACCCTTTGTGTAAATTTGTGCTCTATTACAATGGGTTATTAAAATTCGTGCACACAATAGTGTACTTAAACGTTTTGTTTAATATTATAATTTGATAAACACGGTGTTTTTAACCTTCAAATTGAATTCTGGGTAGTCAACTAGTCAGACATGAATACAAGAAACATGTGTTATTCATCAGTTGGAAAGGGCATGTTCTAAACATTATCTTTATATTAAGAGGCATGCCAGTGATAAGTGCGTCGGCAGTGGCGTCAATGCACTCGGCTGCATGCCCGTAGGTCAGTTCCCCGTGAGTCAGACACCACTGCACCGTTACGTACATAGCGCATCGTGATTACGACTTCTATTACCAAACACACAAAGTAACATATTATAACATCGTAGCCCAACATCCGTTGGCGCTTGTCAATGCATCTCAGAAGATCTCCGCCTCACAGATACGGCCGTGTAACTCGATACGTGACTAGCGTCGCTGTGCCGGAGACGCAGTAGTAGAGACTCCCAAAACAGACAGGCTAGTTGCGGCATGAACGTAACAATCGTTACCCGGTGATCCAGTAACTTTACAATAATATGAATCTCTTGCTTTCTTTACAACTTTCAATTTCAATTATTGGGTAACACATTTCAATCGGAGCGATGAGATGAAATGATAAGCGACTATGAAATGATTGATATGCTACAACTCATTTAAACAATTAACAAAATCATTGTTTGTTTTGAAACCTAATCTTATCGTGGTTAGACATTTCGTTGAAGATAGAAATGTATTAAACATTGGGTTCGCATACAATGTTTGAACGAGTGTGGTGGAAATCAATGCGAGTCCATTTGAATACGATAACTGTTGATTATGTAATTGTAGCTGCGAACATCTGCTTGTTTGCCTCCTCAGCAGTGGAGGGTTGAGATAGTAACCCTTCCCGCGGCCACCGGCCATCATCGGCCACAGCTTTTTATCGAACCTCAAACAAACGGTTTTAATGAGAAATATCGGTTACGGAAACACTCCACTGCATATAGTCGTAGTATCGTCAAATATTTGTAGATGCCCTTTGGTTTTTTCGTGTATATTCAGTAGGTGGCTGCTTTTTGGGAATAGTCTTTTCTTCTATAATACAATCTCGGTCTCTGTTTCAGGGTTAATTCGAATATACGCAGAAAGAATGTCTAATGATTAATTTAACCTATACTATGATCGATTTAACAAATATGTTACAAAATGAAATGTTCCCCGATAAAAATAATGTCATTAGAAGTTTCTACATAAATCTTCAGAAAACTGAGTATTCGAAAAGCATAATATTTTGTATCCCGTCGTTCATAACAGCGTAGCCATTTCTCCTAAAAAGATGATCTTGTTACTATGTAACTGCCTGATGTCATAAGAATTCTAGTCGATTTTTTTGTCATGTTTAATGTCGCGGAAAGTTCCACTTATCGCCTACGACAATCCTGGCGACCTATTTGTTAAAGTATTACGATAGTAGATGTTAACTTGTAAAAATAGAACCTTGTTGCTTATCATTTAAAAAAAATCTACTGTATTTTTCTTCTTTCAGAAACAGGCTATCTATCTGACGTATTAGTTTTCTATCAGAAGCAGGCTATCTATCTGACATAAATATATTTCCATCCTCCTTACAACTGAGTGAATTTCAATCACCACATTTCAGCGTATTTCAAATTAACTAGCTGGGTTTGATTGTGCACTGGATATCCACGTAGACATACGTGGTATAATTATAGTTGTCTGGAAGATGAAGCCGATAAATACCTTCGCCATCTTAAATTAAGTTTCTAAGAATTGCCTAAAAGGGCACAAAGAAGTGAGTAAGTTTTATCGACATGCAAACTTATAACTTAACAAAAGTAACTCACCCTTGTGGAGTGAAGGCAATAAATATCAATAAGTAATTACGGGTCAGGCTAGCTAGGCAGATGTGAAGGCTGAATATCGTCATGATCTGCAACTGTGTGCAGCTTGTGTGCATCGGCCAATGGGAACGCGTTGCGTCACGCAAACCGAATTAATTCACCACTCTTTATAAAATATCTAAGGGTTTCTGATAACACGTTTTATGTTTTTTAGAGGATAATATGTGCATTTTGTTATGTAGAGGTAATAAAGATAACGGCGACTATTTGACATTTTGAAATTACTACCAATCATTTTAAAAGCGGCTTCGGTACCTATCGAAGCCGCTTTTAAAATGATAGGTAGTAATTTCAAAATGTCAAATAGTCGCCGTTTGTGAAACTTGTTTTTTAGATGTCTATAATAAAAGACACAACGTTTTTGGGGTTAAATAGGAGATCTGATTTGGCACAACGAATCACATAAGATACTTACTTAAATATGTGATGTGCAAACTCTCCCCTTAATAATTATTATGAGAAAAAGCTCAGTTAAGGGTGAGCCCATAACAGTTTTTGTCATCTTTGTTGTCCCTGAATAAATAAAATAAGATACTTAAAATACTTAAATTAGTATAATATTCCCAAAGCTAGCGAAGATTAAAATAAGAGCTTAAAAGTGAATTAAGAATAAGGGCAACTTATAAACCATAAGTTACCCTGATTATATCTGTACCTATTAGAAGTTCTTAGCTCAAAACTGTAGGGCCACAAGTCCTTATATATAACTACATACACATAAAGTACATACGCAATAACAAAACGCAAGTTACATAAACAAAAACGGGACAAAAACACATATTTTCAATGCAAATGATCAGTTTAAAAACGGAACAGGCCGGCCACTCGTCGCGCCGGAAACATTCCGTGTAGGGTTGCGATTTATTGCGGACCAACAGCCGGGACCTTTCTACCTTTAATTGGCTACAAAACACATCCCATTTACAAAAACAGTCGCAGATAACGGGACAAAAGAGATTTTTTATAACACTATCGGAATATTTTTTTGGCAGCAATCAGGATAAAGCTGCCACTAATTCTGGGCTAAAAGTTATTCATATTTTTTTTAAACTTAATCAACAAATAAGTTAATTTTAATTGCAATTAGAAAGAAATTTTACTTAATTAAATTTGACGGAGAAAAGTGCTGATTGATGTTTAATTATTGTTTGGTATAATTCATAGGTACTACAAAATATTATTTAAAATTCTAATAAGAAATCTCTTTTCAGTAAAAACTAAATTTATACAACAGGCAGTTAAAATAACTTTTTATAGAACTGCACATACTTAGTCCGAATCAAAAGCAAAAAATATGGAGAGGATTGCATTATATCCACAATAAATCTAATGACACGACAGCCTCTATAAATCGGAACAGGTAGAATTTGGAACTAATGACTGCTACGTACTAAAAAGGTTCACCAACCATGTCTTTTAAAGATCAAAATTAAACCATAATGCCGAAGTGATACGGTTTGTTTTGTGTTGTTTATTTACGTTGGTGGTTTTTATGCAGTCTTTGAGGGGCTGCAGCGGGTCGGGGGCGGTAAGAACCGAGAGGTCGGTCGCTGAAAGGGTTGTGTGGGAACGGAGGGCACCTGCGACTGCACATGGTGCTCCACCACTGTGTTTTTTATACATTTGCGCACACATATCTGTCTAATGCAGTTTTTTACTTATTATACACGTATGTAAAAGAAAATAACAGACTGTGCATATGAAAACATAAAACTAACAATGACGTTACCAAGTAAGGTGACTAAAACATTATAGTTTAATGAAGCCTGCACAAGAAAGGGGGCGGTTGCGAACTGTCGAATGCAACTGTTTGCTATGCCATTATCGTGTCAGCGTTTCTCATTACCAATGCTTTGTTTCGCGTTGTATTTTCAGGACCAGTCTTAGTAGACCCTTTGGCCCATAGCTGTATACAGTAATGGTAGGCTTTCAGTCTGAAAGAGTACAATTGGCTGCATTATTGAGTTACATCGGTCGTTACCTTAGCGAACTGCCCCTATTTCTCGCCAGTATTTATTCATTTTGCAACACATCGCCTGTCGGCCTTTTCACCCTCCCCTATCGGCTCACGCGTCCTCGTCAATGAATTGTTAATGAACCACCTTCGTTAAAGGCCGCCAAATTCACGAAACCCCATGTTGTTGAGGCGTGAACCAAAATACAGACACGCACACCGTTTCATATACGGCAATTTATTTATTATTCGCTTTTGAGTGAAAGTCACTTGTAATCGAGCGTTAAAAGGTAGCGAAATAAACGTTATTTTAAAATATCTGCAGTTGTTTTAGCGAAAGTTTGAATACGAATTGATATTTGGTTAGATTCGATTACGTCGTGTATTTGAACTTAAGAGCGTGGGTATATAAAATTCTTTACGATGTAGGTAATTGAACTTTATTGGTACCTAATGTCACTTGCACACGCCTGGGATAAAAAAAGTTAAGTATATTAACAAAATCATCATATGCGATCGAAGGCTCCTAAGCCACGTTTTATAGTGGTGTTAATCGGATAGTTTTAGTATATTTTTTGCATAAGCGGATAACCCTTTAGCATCTACCTGCGGCGCGCCAACAATACGCGTATTGTACGCAACTCCTGCGCAAGTGGGGTGAATATAATGTAGAATAACACCGGACAAATCGTTTTGTTATTATTTGTTATGTAAATACGGTTAATGTTGATCTATTATCTTATAATACCGACCTGTGCTCATGTTTACCATGCCTGTGTTACAGGATTTACTGTGCCTGTGATTTTATAAATAAAATGATGCTCTGCTAAATTGTCGATTTTTAATAAATAAATAAAACTGTAAACTGTAAAAACTGTAAATATTTTCCAGGTAAGTAATTGAAAAGGGGACATAATTTAGACATTGAATTTTTCCTCAATATTCTTACAGCATGGTGACAGTACAAAATCAAACACATACCCTGATATCTTCAATGTGAATAATGAGCAAAAAATAATATAAAGAAAACAGTTTTTTTACACGATTTAATATAGGTCAGGTGCATGCTCAACCCTTTCATGGCGTGGGAGTTTCGCTTTTTTGCCGACAGTACTTTGTGCAACACTTTTTTGCGCATGACAGAAGTGTTTGCGATAATTTGTTCCCACAATTCTGTGCGATTAGGGAAGTGATGACAGCTAAAGATTGTTCAATCGATAAATACCGTTATGGTTTGTGCACGAATGAATGGGGTATTGCGATACCGTACAATGTATTTGCAAGGTGCACAATTTTTATAGCAATGAAGAATTCTATGGATCACCTAACGGGTTAGAGAATATATTCAATGTCTTTGGGCATTCTTCTCTTTTTTACTCACAATTTTCCGTGAATGCTCATAAAAAAGACTACTGACTCAAGATTAAATTTATATTAATTCAGTAAATCAGTATACCTATAATATTTAGAGTAGGTATCGTTAGAATTTAGGAGTATACTGAAAGAGTCTATATGTCTACTACATCAATCGAGTTGTGGTCAAGCGCAAGCCTATGTAAGATTTAAAAAAATAAAGAATCAGTGTAGAATGTAATAGATAAACATTATAGTGTTTGAAATAGGTAGGTATATAGGTTAAGTAAATAATGAAATATCCTTTTTCCAATTAAAGTATTAGTAGATGCTCGGTATTTGGATTTGTACCAATACCGGGTAAGAGTCTCATCGACTCTATTACATGAGACCTTAAAAATATACCGGTGAACATACGTCTTGTGTATAATAGTACAGTTCTGCACCATCCTTCGTGAGACGGGGACGTGATGGACTGAAATCACACAATAAATTGCTAATTGTATAATACAATCGACGATATAAATATTGAAATAGTCCTTTCTCCAGCATTAAAAAAAATCCATTAATCATAATTTTTATGTTACTTAAATAAAACCAGTAAATTTCTTAATCCACCTTGTGGCATCATACTACCCGCCATGTGGCGACTGCCTACCCTTTAATGATCGATAATGATACAATCATTATGAGGGCAAGGAAGATCATTTGCGACGTCCGCCCCAGGCAAGTAAAGGGTAGTCACAACATATTTGCTGAAAGAATAATGAGAGTTCGCGGCAGGGCGCAGGAAACGACGCATTCGCAGGGAAACTACTTCCTGTGATGCCACATGCTAACTATTATTTGTAATCGAATTATAAGAATACTGTCAAACCCAACGTGCTTAGGCAGCGAAAACTTAAAATAAGAAACATTATGTCATGATTATGACGTAAGTATACTCATAAGCCACCAATGCATTGCCGAATTATCTACCGCTAGCAATAATGTGCTGTGCTAGAGCCGCCCGGTTTGAACGGCAAAATCGACAGTAAAATTACTGGGCTTTTAGTCTCGAGATGACAACGCTCTTGTGATACAAGATACAACCAATTTGTCTTGCTGGCGTCTATAATCTGCGGTTGCCTTTGCCATTTGACAGGTCTTCTATTAAGTCTGACCAACTCCGTTATTCAAAAATGCTAAAAATGTTGGTCCTTTTCAGCCAGTCTACCCTTGTATCGTTCCTTATTAGAAAAACAACCCGAATCCTAACGTAAACTGTTTCTATCTATTCTTTTATAGTTAAAAAAATATCTCCATAAATATATCTGTATACGCTACACGTATAGTTTGGCAAGTTTTTACCGGTGTCAGAGTTCAGTGTCGGCGTGAGAACACAGCCGCGGCTGCGTCTGCGCACTGAAACTCGGGGGAGTTTTTGTTCAGGAGGGTTCATCGACTCCACGCAAATGTACTACGTATGCTTCAGCTTCACTAACCGCTATGCTAACAAAATGAGAAATATTACGAGCAGATGTATGTTGCGATTCTTGATAAGATGTTATGTTATGAGTAAAATATAGATATAGGTACTCGTTAAATTTGGAAGAGAAAAGCTCTGCGAAGCTCAGAAACAAAGCTTTAATGTCTTATACCTATAAGTTTTTGTATGTCTTGAGTTTATGGAAATCCATTCCGCAAGATTGAAGGTATACCCAAAAACTGTAATGTTTGAAACCTGAAATGTTTACTTATACTATTAATGTAGGTATTATGTATAGTATAGTATATATACCTAATTAAAGCAAAATTGAGATACTTACGTTCCTTAAATTGTCATTAAGGTAAAGTTTATATAGGTATATTGTGCAAAAGAAATAATGCATTGCTTCACCTACTGCGGTTATTGTCTCTAAATATTTTATTTTACGAATTTTTGCTAAGCCGATAAACTTCGATCTCCATTTCAAAATAAACTTATCACGTTACGTTACGAACCCCAGCGAGAGCAGAATTTAGTTTTTGTTCGCAGTTTTTGCACAAAATTCTTTTTAACAAAAAAGTATTAGGAAATTTTCGTCGCGACTGCATTGTTTACTTTCATGATAAAGGTAAACTTACCAAGTTTTTAGACACTAGGATTCGTGACGATGAATACAGGTTGATAATTAATGTTCTGTTCCGATTTCGTTGGGATACGTAAGATAGCAAAGCACTTAAATGGTTTTGATAGTAGGATAAGGACGTCTCTTAAGGTGCGGACAAATTAAATGATGGCAGATCTTCTGTTTTTCAGAACCTAAATGAAAAGCTACATCTTTTCTAATCGACGATTTTAAAGGGATACCTATAACCGACATTTACACATGGCTGGCATGACTGCTGTATCCTTGATACGGAAAATATACTATATTATACAAAAAATGCAAAATAAAGCCGAATATCATTCTTCATTGTATAATCAGACAGAAGATTTATGTTCCGGATCGAGCCCGGCGATGTCTTGCCGAGTACAGTTATAATTCCACGACCCGTCCCACGCTTTTGCACAATTTCCACACAAAAAAAAACTATAAATTTATAAAAGTTCGCCTACCTGCTCGTGTGGCTTGCAGAATTTTGATACCTTTTGTTCAACATTTTTTGCTTTAATTTGTGACAATTATACCGGTATATGACTTTTTACCTGCCATTTTTTGTCCTCTATTTCGGATTCCATCGATCCTGACATTTTGCAAGACCGTTTGTTTTGGTGAAGATATCGCAGGATTTGGGTTTACTGTTAGCTAAAGAAAAAACATGACGGAGGCTTATGTTTCTTATAGTTTGAGGGTTATTTTAAATATCGTTCTCGGGGCAAGGTGTTGTGTTACCGCATTTTTAAAGTTAATTTGAGACATCCAAAACTATTGCATAACAGTGCTTCAACTTTTCTACAAAATCCTATAAGAAAATTTTCTTTATTAACATTAAGAACGAGTCCACCTTTGTCAAGCTTTAATCGATTAAGGATGATCTATTAAAAGAATAGGCACCGAGACAACCCAGGTAGGCTGATGATATTGCGTTTTATTAACATAGGTAGACATGCCCAAAAAACAGGCTCTCACTGCATGTGCCATTTAAAAAGCAACGAACAAAAAATGATTTGGTAGGCAAAGAATGGCTGCCAAGATCGCGGGAAGGGTTAAAACATGCGAGAGAGAGCAAAAAAATTTATAAAATGCTGGTTTGATAGGTATAGCCACTCCACTTAGTATTGGTAACTTAGGATATTGTCAACTTGAATTTCGCATAGGTAGATTTAATAACACAAAGCTGGTAAACGCGTCTACAATGAAAAAAAATGTAAACATTTGCGGACATCTGATGAATGATAATATGCATACGACTTATTCTTCGTATATATAAAGTTTTGGATTACCTTCAGGAGAAGGTAATCCAAAACTTTTATAGTTTCTCAGTGGCCAACTTCAACCAACCCCACTACGGGGGCTCAAGGGTACAAATTGCGGGCAATAATCAAAGTTTTTTTCACGTGTGGAAACAAAGCGCAATAAAGGGGTATTTTTTATCCGACTTTCACAACATGTGCAATGTACTATCTGACCTACTTACCTACACTTCCTCTGCATTAAAGGGTTAGATGAAATATCCGCGATCGGCAAAAAATCTACCGAGATTTGTTTTTAAGAATGTGAAATCGTTTAAGGAAGCTGCCATTACACTGTGCTTTTTTAATAAAAACAAAGAAGTATCATGACACTGAATTTTAATGCAATTAGTAGTAGGCAGGTAGTATCTGTATACTCGTATTACCTAATTATGTCTAAACAGAAACTTAAAATGAAAGGTTACTTTACTTTACTAAGGGCATATTTTACCACCTCGGATAAACGCTAACTGCCGGATAATTTAAAAAATGGAACAAAATTTGTATGTAATTATCGGCCAACTAATTTAACGGGAACTTGTCAGGAGACGGTTAAAAATGCTATTTTGATAGGCAATCTTGATGATTAAAAATAATTACCAAAGAGGTTTATGTAGGTAAACAGGTTTATTACATATTATCCTCTACAATTTTCCGCCGCAGTGTACTTCAGATTTACAAAGTTTAACATTCGACACTCGTGCGAAGTATCACAAAGCTTTTAAGATACTTGAGACTATTTTTAAAACTTCATCATGGGGAAGGGGTATCTTGCAACGTCCTCTGAAAAATAAATAGCGGTGTAGTTGACAAACTGACAGCTAATTGAAATACGCCCATGTGCAATGAGTTTTTGCTTTGCTACGCAGAGGGCTAATCCCGCGACATCCCCCGAGGTTTTTTGCCATCAATTATAAAGGGGTTGCGGTATAGCTTGTAGGTATGCCGTAATTGTTTCAACATTTTGTTGATACTAATTTTAGTTTTTCAAATTTCTGGTCACGAATCGCAATAAACCAAAAATTATATTAACACGTATCCATTTCGTTCAATTTAATTTAAATATTGATAATAGAAATAAACTTTTCTATGTGTTATTTTCTATATAACAAAGTAAAATTTTATTAACCTCACACTTATATTTATAGCGAAATAGAAATATTGAAATACTGTAAAAATGTACTAAGTATACGAAATATTAATTTGTCATTTAGTACCTAAATAATTCAACGTTTTACGTGAATTGGAGGTACCTAGGTAAAAAACCCTTAGTTTCGTAAGCCGAAAACAAAATTAACAAGCTGCAATAAGCAATGTGTTATCCCGTCCCCGTCTCCAGGGATCACTGTTCAGCTGAACACGTGTTTTCAAAACGTTTAAATTGAGATATTTTACACAGAGAAGGGTTGCACATTACTTTGCTAAACATAGTCCAATCCCTGCCGCGTTTTAGAATCTCATTAGAAGTAATCCTCCCAATTCTTAATAGAATTCACCCCTCGCCTTTTGTTTTTGTGTTTCCGGTCGGGAATTGAAAGATCTTTGACGTTTTGACGCAAACTATTGTTCGGCATAACCGCGTAGAGAACTTTGCGTTCGCGTCGCGGTACCAAGGCCGCATGATACGGAAGAGGTTTCATTCATACTTACGTCCGCATCACTAACAACGTAGGTATTTAATTCGACAAATAAATAAACGTTATGTGTTCATTGAACTTTTGAATCGACCAATGGGGTATAGTTAAATTATTAACAACGGTTTTTTGTATATGAGAAGATAATGTTTAGTATATAAGAGGATGGTTATATATGTGCTAATATATTCGCGATATCGGCACGAGTCGATACGGTGCTCGGTCGTAGCGCGGGACGTCCTCCCATTGGCTGGCGGCGCGGGAGGGCGATCCTCCTTCCTCTCGTTTGATGTGATTCGCGAACCACTACATACACAACCATGGCAAATCGCCTTGCGTCCTGCGCAAATACCTATAGGACACCCACACATACACAAGTTGTCTCTACATTTGAATTGTTTTTACGTTATCTCCGCAAGTATATGTTATTTACTATTGTGTATGTAGTTGTGATATCAGGAGAACATAATGTGTAGTGAGGAGATGTTTGTTATTATTTGCGCGTCTGTGTCTATATAGGTACCGTTACAAAAAGCGCCGTTATCTTAAATCACTGTTTACAGGTTGTCATACTAGAATTTATGTTAATATCACAGTCTGTCCGGTTTGGGGCTGCGATTCTATTATGTTATTAGTTTATTTATACGAAAATTTTATGATCAATCGATTCACACGCATTTTATGTGTAGATTGAGAACCAGTCTTCGCACAATTGCTCAACGGCTGGGTGAAGAACGCCCGGAGTTCAGAAGTCGTCGCGGTCCCAGTATGTATGTGTGCAGTGGTCAGTTGCACTACATGAATGCAGTTTGCCTACCTATTGTTATAATGAAAACTGAATTAAATTAATTTCACAACGTATATACGCGTTAATTATGTCATGGCTAGCTTGCATAGTATCAGAAGCATTTGTATCGCGCCAATTGATAATGATTATTTATTGATTTAGATTTTTTTATATAACAAACACTTAAATTGTATATTGTTTTTAAAGTTCCTTTTAAAATACCTAATAAAACATCTTAACTAAATTCGCGAAAATTAAAAATGCAAACCATCGCATAAAATAATTAATCACAAGTGTAACGGTCAGGTCGAGGTAGCTTATATCTGTGAGAAAAAACCCTTGAGCGGTCAGTGCGAAACTGCCCACCACTGGGCTAATGATCGGCTAAACAAAACTGCGGACAATGCGCAAGGGCCGCACACAAAGCGCGAACTACGATGAACAAAGAACACTTTGCACAATACGCACTATTAATTACCCTAAAAAAATTCACAATGGACGGGGTTTAATAAGCTTAGAGTAAATAAAAGACCCGTAAATCGAACTGACCACTGTCCACTGCGCAAGACGTGTTGTGCAAAACTGTGAAATTTGATGTGACGTTTATTATTAAATTATTGTAAACGGTATTATGATTGTCTAACGAAACATATCTGGGGTAAACAGACATTTGAAATGCGTTTGGTCAATCCAAAAATGTCTGCGATGTTTTTTTTAACATTCAAACGAACTTTTCGGTATGCTTGGAGGTACTGAAAGAATTACGTACGGATTCTATATCATCCAGCTATATAATATTACATACATATTCAAAGATACAGATTCCATAACAACAACACCAGTGAAAAAGACATTAGGTACGTAGGGATTACGTACGCTAGGTACTTGTAGGTATTTCATCTAGCTGATAATAATCAAACCACCATTTCATAAATCAATGAGGACAAGAATGTTTCAATATCATAATTATCTGTAATCACAGATGTCCTTAGTGCTAAAGTCTATCTGCTACCTACTTGATGTAGCTACGCATAAAAAAACAACATGTTTTGCCAAAGCATCTACGTGATAAAAGTAATGTTTTGACGGCATATAACTACAACTATAACCTCCAATTCCTCAACGACGTATCAGAGATAACGCTTATCAGCACAAAGAAACTAAAAATACCTATTTATTTTATTAGCGTACTTAATTCTTCTCGTACTAAAATACCTTTAAAATAATAATAAGCCTATAATTTCAAGGATAGTGAGAACTTGCTAATCTGAAAGATTTGCGTAGCGTCTTAGGGACGCACCGGTCAAGCGTGGGTCAGAGGTGACGAACGGACAGACGGACCCGGTTTTATAATCAACAAACCATTCCGATCCCTCCCGTATCGTTCAATTATTATTTACTCAACAAAGAAATTCACCTAACATCCCTTTCTGTGGGATATTTTTGTAAACTAGTCACTTTTCTACCTATTCGCATGTTAAAATTCTTAGCAATGAGGTAAGTGGGGCGGGCTTTCTTTTGTTACTTTGTTACAAATTCCGGGATCGCTAAAACTTGTTATCTCACATACCAGTACCACCATTACTATTCGTATTGTTTTGCTAAAAAGCGTGGTAACACACAAAACTGATAACACAATTGCAAAAACTATTTGCGAACTGATAATGCACAGGAACACCTTGAAAAATCCTATTGTATCGTCATAATGGTGTTGGAACAGGTGGGGTGAACATTGCACTGTGAAGGGTTTTGCGAGCCTACTCGGACATGAATTCGCTATCCGTTGGTCACCTCTGACCACTGACCGCTGACCCTATGGGACTGAGAACTTGAACTTAATCCGTGCACTGACATTGAACTTCGCGAAGATGGAATGCCTTTACTTACATAATAATATGAACAATGCGAGGTTTGTTTAGTCGGCGGATAATTATGCAAGTCAGCAATGTTATTGTGCCGACCTCATTTGATTCGAATGTCAGTAACACTTTTGCTTTTTGTTTTGTGCATCGAATACTTTTACTAGCTGTAGCTCGACATATAATTTAGCTCCTTATGAAACAGACAATTGGTAGTTAGATTGTACAAAATGTATCTTAAAAATTCAGGATCTTATGTATGAGCAAATCTGAGCACTTTTTTAACCTAATCAATAATAATTTTACGTACCTACCTACCTTATAAATTCACGTTTTCGATAAGCCAATTGGTAAAATCATTTTATCAGCATTTCAGTTTATCGCTGCTTCAGTAACAAAGACTGAAATCTAAAGCAAAAAGAAATCAAACAAAAAATCCTAACAAGATGTACCTGGTCACGGTCAAACAGTTTTATTCGCAACCCCTTGCCGGCCGTTGGTCACCCCTGACCGCTGACCGCTGACCTCATGGGATCCACAGCTTGTTCTATATGCTAGGTACCTTACTCGCTAACAGTGACATTGAACTTACCATGAATTTCCATCTTTTATTCATAGAAAGTTGGACGTGCAATTTTTTATGCGAATATTCTTACATGTGTATCATTATTATTATTACTGTACTGCTAATCTCAGATTAAAGTAGTTCTACCAAGACAAAATAGAAAACTCTGGAAGAAATTATATAAATCAAATAATTAATCAGTAGGTATTGTTCTTTAATTTGGATATTATATATTCTTACACCTACATAAGTAGTTATACATATACTCAATTATATGTCTTTCTTTTCTACCATCTTCCAGTTGAAATCCTTAACTCTTATGTTGAAGATAACTAAAATAAGAGTAACTTTATCCTTAAATTACCTTCTCTAATAATACCTAAGTTTAATACCTGTTCTTTACATCTCTGAATTCTTATTCACACAATTCGAATAATAGCACATATCAATCGAAAAACTATTGAATACTTTTCTTTGTTATTAAAATTACACAAACGGTCGGTAAATCCGTCTCTTGGCCATCTGTAATGCAATTGCGAAAGGGTGCAGGGTTCGTTCGGACGTTGGTCACCTCTGACCCGCCAACGACTTGACCATCCCTCTGCTTAATGGAGACCAACGCCATTATTTATAGTCCTTTGATTTTTTAGAAGTGCATAAAAAGGTGCAACATTTTTAACAAACTATTTTTACGTAGGTTTTAGTTTTTATAAAGGATTGTTAGAAATGTATAGAATTTGAATTTAAAAGAAATTACAAAAAGAGAACATTTGGCTCGATTAACGATAAGATCGCCAATGATTTTTGCAGTAGGCGCTCAGCACCAGTAGTTTGACAATAAGCCGTTGAGAATATAAGACTTCTAGAAATATGTAAGTTTTTAAATAAAATTAAGGTTTGTTACGAAATTACACGACGCTGTGTAAACGTAGACCAGTTATTCAATTGTGAATACATTTGAATAAGTAGAATTGTATGAATGTTTAAATTAATTAAATTCGCAATTTATAAGCATTGAAGGTGAACATGTTAATAAAGTTTCGCAAGTTACAACAATGAGGTTCATTGATCGACGTGACACTTGTGTCTGGCAATTAAATGTCATTGGCCAGTTTGAAATAATATCTTGCAATTGCCACAAGGAAGAAATAGTTTTTTTTTTCTAATTAACACTGGCAATATCTTCAATACGACGATGGTGATGATGAATGGCAATATCAAATGACTCTCACATTACAGTGGCTAGTATAAAAATATAGACTTACTATATTGCATGCACGTATTTGCCTATATTTCGTTGTGTTAGCCAACCTCTCTCTATATGTATAAGTACCTATAGTAAAATAATCGCCGCTTGCAAAGTTTTAAGAAAAAACTAATTCAACTAAAACTACATAGGTACCTACGTAATGAATTTTCTTTTGGAGTGTACAATATTTTCAATATCAACGAACACTCAAATACATAATAAAATCAGTGGAGTTTAAGTAATCGCATTGTTCTAGGTACACACGAACAATAAAAATACAATATCGATGAATAGAAGGTAATTAGAATTTTTGGCAAGCGGTCTGTCCCTGAACTAAGAACCTAAGGAACAGTAATAGATTCTAGGTTGTCAAACAAAGCGAATTGTTTTATTTTAGTTCTAACTTTTGGCTGTGGCTTCGCTCGCGGCAAGTTTGAACCTTACATGCACGACTTGAATTTTCAAAAATACTTTCTCAGAAAAATCACTATTGGGACGTTACTGCCCATCTAAAGCCGGACTTAGAGAACATCAAATCAGTTTTTACCATTACCTTAGTCAATACATGAACGTACACACCATAATACGGTAACTATATCTATATAAAGACTTCATCGTCGCATCTATAAATAAATAAATTTTATGTAATGTAAGACGTGATCAATTAATCGTTGGATCTGTCGTCTGCAGTCGACCGTATGTCGCAGGTCTATATGCAGCCGGAACTATAGCGTCTTTTTATTTTATATCAACTTACGCACATACGTATGAATGTAGAGTTGAGATAATTAGATATTCCTGAAATATATTTTGAAATATTTCAGAATGCGGAATTCTTACAAATATATAGGTTTAAAAAAAAATTGTTTGAGAAGATAATATATTTAAAAGAATATATAACCTAGGTACTGATTCCGTTTTGAAATAGGACAAGAAAAAGTCCAATTAAAGTATTTAGTTGCAAATATAGAACAGTTGGAAGATATTCGTCTGCAGGGGTATAGGTGAATAATTATTGAAATGATGTTTAGAGAATATACTTACTATTTTAAATTTTGATATTGTATCAGCTGATACAATATCAAAAAGATTTTATTTAAGAAGCAGTTAAATATTGACAATAATATCTATGTAATTTGAGTATAAGTTATGCTATTTTATTTTATGCAAATCTCAGTGTCTCTCTTCTTTTAATCGATTTCTGTGTATCTCTTTTCTGAACTCTATGCAGGTAGACATAGTTTTATATTTACTTAATAATAAGCCGCATCGCTCACATGTCGCGCATGCGTTGCCCACCCCCGTACGTGGGAAGTAGGAAGCACCTATCCTTTTATTGGGGGACTGTAATTAAGGAAACTTGCTCTGTAATTACAGGGGAGATTGCTAAATATAATTGAACTCTTTTCTTTTTGATTTTACAAAGCTCCTTCCGTTTTAAACGTAAAGGGGTGTAGGTTTATATTTTATTCAAGTACGGTACGTTCGTGGAAGACGCTGTTATAAAATGCATCGAAAATATACTAATTTCTTTATTTAGTCTCAATACCATAAAGTATGGAGATATTTGGGACACTCATACACTCACTAATATTACTTATTTAATTTTGGATTAATTTTATCTAGGTACTTACTACTAACTTATCAAATCAGAATTGTACCAAGTAATTTCTCTATATTTTTAAATATATTTGTCTTAACACTTCAATTAGCGATTCGGCCATATCAAGTGACAATTTGCATTGAGTGATAGTGCTATCTACGCTTTACAATTAATAAATAGGACATTGTTGTCGTAGGCCCAAATGTAATTATCAAATATACAAATTGTTAGCTAATGATAATGAAAACTAAATAAATTGTATGACCTTATTAGTTATTATGCATTATGTGTGCATTATAATATTTTTTGACTCAAGAGGATTAACCTTATTGTCATGCTTTTTAAGAATAATTGCAATATCTAGTGTTTTATTGTGCCTGGTCAAGAGTTTATTCTGGATAAAACAAAAGGTTATTCTAATGTTGGAATACAAAGAAGTTTTTATTGTAACTCCATTGCTAAAGAAACAAATTGTATTAGTATATTTTACAAACCAGAAAACTTGCACAAATAACGAAACTGAAGACAGAATTTTGTAAAAATGTCGTTGAGAAGCCGCTAATTTTAAGATGAATAATAATAACCCGGTTAAGTAAGTAGTTAGCAGTCTAACAATTAACAGATTATAAACAATTTGCAGACAAAGAAAGTTGTGTTTACCAACTAATCTATTGTCAATATTGAGCAACATTCACACATTGATCCAATTACTTGTTATTTACTGCATTTGTTCCTAATTTTCCAGACACTTGCACTTTGCTTTGTTGCATACACAGATATATCTTTGGTTGCGACCTACACTCTATTTTACTATTTACTCTATCTTCAAGCATTGGGCTTAATTAAATAAAAGAGATATTGTAGAGTATTTTTTTTACCTTTTAGATTACCTTTTTAGAAAATTCGCAAAAATAGTTTATAAAAAATTTGGCGATTACGACTAGCTGTATTGAAAAATTTAAGAAAATAAGTAAACGATTAAACGATATTAACTACACCAAAAACATCTATTGTACTTATAAAAGTACCCTCTACCCTGGGATCTCTACCTGTACTGCTACTTTAAAGCTGAATAAAAATGCTTATCTATACTAATATTATAAAGAGGAAAGATTTGTTTGTTTGTTTGTTTGTTTGTAATGAATAGGCTCCGAAACTACTGGACCGATTTCAAAAATTCTTTCACCTTTGGAAAGCTACATTATCCCCGAGTAACATAGGCTATATATCATCACGCTATGACTAATAGGAGCGGAGTAGTAATGAAAAATGTAGCAAAAACGGGGAAAAAATTATAAGACCACGCGGGCGAAGCCGCTGGCGGGAAGCTAGTTTTAAATATTACAGCTACTGGTCTTTCTTTTTCCTACTAATTCATATCAACTAAGTATAATGTAATTATCAGATCGCTTCCCTTTTTAAGAATATCTTGAAGCCTCAAAAGTCGATGGTTCCTGTTCATCAAAACCAAATGGAATGAATGGACCTGTAGGTATTCCTTATTCTGTAATTATTGCAGAGGTATTTCTGTCAAGTGTATTAATAAGCCGTTTGTCTACTAGTTAATTCTTTGTTTATTGTTCAATGTATCTATGTGACTGCGTACGTTCCTTTTCAACTTTCCATACATCTATTCCATGATTTGAATAATGAACAGTCAATATATTTTATGGGTGTTTTACTGCTATTCCCAGATCGTAATCGAAATTGAAATGCTTCAAGCAATCTGTTTTCGTACTTGTTACTTGTAAACCAGTTAAAGAGACGAACTGACCAATTGTTAGGACAATAGGATCTCAAAACACGATGGTCTTAATAACTAGTTCAAACAGTATATTGGTGAAGCAGGTTATGTCAATCAGCTGGACAAGGCTTCGTAAACATTTTAACTTCTGTCTTGTTTCGGGAACGGTTCACTTCCACGTAAGTGGGACATTGGAGTTTTATTTTTATCTGGCCATTTTGTGTTTAAGTTATTTTTAGCATGTTCACCTTTCTGTTTTGTCCTGAATTGACGCTATAATTTTGTTTTTTTTAGTTAGAAGGATGGTAGATTGTTAGGTTAGTTCTTGTCACCGGACGGTGAAATTAGGGATTTTGTATCTCACATTTATTACTAAATATTTTATCGAAATGTGGCATTTAAAGTAAATATCCAATAGAATATTATAGGGAATGTAAGACCTTCCTAATGCTTACAAATAAATGTTAAGTAATACAAATGCAAGTATTCTTGGTCCAGGAAACGTCGACGTCACGCGCTGCGCAGGCGCGACGTAGAACGCACCGCGTGTTGAGGCAGGCCGAGCGACCGCCCGCGCCCCGCAACACCATGGACGTTGCATCTCTTGCGGACGTAGCATCAGCAAAAATGTGACTTCTTGGAAAATTTACGAAGAAAAATTTTGTTTGCATGTTTTCGAGTCTTTATTGAAAAAAGAAGAAATAAATAAAATCATCTATAGGCGAGGATTTGTAATTGCCTCTCTGGTTACTATGAGTTCCTTTTTGTCTATTTTTTTTAGCTGTAAGTCCGCCATGCTCGTAAATAAAACCACAGACAGTTGATGAGATACCTATGTACGTGTTGTCCGTAAAGCAGCAGCGCTATATTTTATACATAATTAAAATTAACTAGCTTTCCGTCAGCGACTTCCCCGCGTGGTCTTGCTAACTTTTTTCCCCGTTATTTTTTTCATTTTTTTATGGTATTAAAACCATATGGTATTAAAGAACATACAAAAAAAAATTAGCCGAATTGGTCCAGCCATTCCTGAGTTATGCGCTTACTAATATTCATTTTTAATAGATAACAAGTCAATAATTTTTTGAGCTAATAATTTATTAGCTATTTCGCCAATAAGTAAAGTTTGCAGGAAGTCCTAAAAAAAAGACATTGGGCAAAATCCCGTTCAAACTGTGTAAGGCCATTTTTGTAGGCAGTTTTGTAAAAGTGTAATAATTAGAATTAATTTTAACGGTAGAGTCATTTTCCAAGTTTGAATATTTGTTTATCACACAACACGCTTTGAAAAAACATCACATTATTGTCCCTAGAACATCTTGATAAAACTGTTTCGTTGACGGTACAAGCGGTAAGTAAATGCCGGCTATATACTTGTTACATAGCAAGTAACGGGAAGCGATGCGTCTGCGCCGCCTGCAGCCAATGCAACGATGTCGATGCAATCTTTCCATTCAATGTCAGATACTTGTCTGATAGAACTGACCAGCGAGATAACTATCCGTAAATATACTTAAAAAATGGTTACCTAAAAGACGTTAACAATAATGGATAAGTAACTAATCACTTCAACTTAGTTTTTGAAAATGGAAGCATTTACATGACAATATAAAAAACATTACTAGGATTGAGACTTATAAAATAATTGCAATTTTATAGTACTGGCTAAGATCGAGGAACTGGGTTCGAAGTTCGTTCGTTCGTTTGTTATTGGGCTTATATATGAAATAGTATTACATAGGAGTTAGGACATAAGCCCACCGGCACACTGTGACTGTGCATAAGTACACGCCTGCTTAACCTGGGGGGTTACATAACTAGTAACTAAGCAGCAGCAGCATAAATTATGTAAGATGCTGTCATCTAAGTGGTAGACGGGATAATAATTGATAAAACATACGTATACGACTGTCTGTACATGCTAGTACATACATAGTTTTCATGTTTCTTTATCAATACCTCATTAATTACTTTACTAACAATTTTAATGCCTCCTTTTAAATACTTGGCTGCAGTAATTACTGGCTCATGACAACTAATATTATTTTAATTCCTAACAAGCTTGATCATTTCTGTACATAAACCAAACATCCCAAAAGCAACGGTGACTAAACACTCAAATCCGGTCGGCTAGTAACATTGGTTAGCGAGTTTCGGCAGGGCCATTGGGGGGAAGGACCAAAGGGCCGAGGGAGGAGAGGCACGAAGTGCAATGTCCTCGCCAACGGACGCCTTGATCTCTCCTTTGCGCTTCGAAACATTGAAGTTTTTAAACAAAAATGTGCCTGCATCAATGACTACCGAGAATAGATCAAACATGGACTATTGACATGATTGTGGAAAATGTTGCATTTTGGAGCATTTTTGGGAATTTAATTGATATTTGACGCATGACAAAGATGGCGCATGTTGATAATGATTAATGTCTAATTTCATCATTAGTCACAAAGTTATGTGTTGACTTGATTAAGGCCTGAGTCAGATTTATTAATAAGTTTCATTTTCACTTGTATCCAGCTGCAATTTTAGTAGTTAAAATGCGAATCGATGCTGATAAATGTGATTTAGGCCTGCAGAGGAAATTCGAAGAAGTTTGCTACAACTTTAAAACAACAGCCATCAGTAAGGAACAGTCTTGCTTCAAAACCTACGGTATTATTCTTCAGACTTTAGCTCAACTCATGAAGCAGAGCATAGAGCATTTATAAAGACGTAGCCTATATGTATCTTTTTGCATTTTAATATTTAAGTAGCCATCGCAAAATCAATATTAGCTTCAGGTGTCACGGTGTAATTAAGGACATTTGGCTCAGGGGTCCCCCTACACCTCGGTGTCGATGACTAAACCTGAGGGAGGCTGAAGCCATAATAATGACCGCTAGCATGAGGGTGAATCCTGTTATTGTTTATGTGGCCACACCAGCAGTTTGTTAATATATTCTTTAGGTATTCCGGTATTTATTATTGTGGACGTAGCTTTGGACCGCGAGCTTTATTTAAGGGGTAGTTATAAATATTAATAACTGCTAGTATGCGGGTTGAAACACAATAAATGAAGTGGAAAAAAAGTATTACCGGTAGGTTTACATAAGACCTTATTCGCAAATTTTCGCAATATTACTGTACTGACCATGATACCCCTAGCCATCGATACAGTTTCTCAATTATTTTCAAAACCTTAATTTCGACTAAAATGTAGTTTATTTACAATCAAATCTAATTTATAATAATTAGAAATAAGTAGTTACTTTTTATTATATCTTTAAGAAAATAGGTAGCAAACAGCGAATGATGAATTCGATGTCGGGTAAGATTTAAACCTTGCTGCAGCTTCAGTAGAAATAAATTAGCAAAAAGGAATACAGGCGCTATTTAATGTAAATGAATAATTGTGTTTATACGTAAACCTTCAAATGTACCCGGTACCCATGGCTTTGTGCCTCTAGTATTGCAAACGATATAACTTCGACCTAAACTAGACCAAACACATGACATTCATTTTGCAAAAGTGTTTGACGGGCATTAATTGATGCGGTCATTTGAATCCAATCAAATAATACTTAGTTATTCATTAGGAATATACTAGCATCTTATGTGTAAAAATACTTTTATAAGTATATTAGTTTATGATTTTTGTGTTGCAATACCTAGTATAAAAATAGGTTCTTTTGTTTCAGCGTAACTACTGAATGCAAGGAGTTAAGTTTCCTTCGATTCTGATTTCGATTTCGCGATTTCTGAGTCTTAAAAATTTCTTGCAAGTCTTGTTCCTAACTCTAACAAACGCTGCGCACTTCGCGGTTTTATCTCGCGACGTTTAATTGGCTTTTCGCAATTAAGAACCCATTAAAACTTCATCGGGTCACGTTTAGCAACACTCGTTTTGATAATAAATTCATAAATGTTATAATTTGTTTATCTTTATGTTTGCAACACTCAACGTGCATGTTTACTGGTCTGGTATAAAACTTATATCAGTACTACGTGTCTAACAGTGAAATGGAGCGTTAAAATGGACCCGGTAACCGAATTTCTATGTACAGTACATAGTCAAACACTCGTGAGGCGTTAACATTAATGTGCATAGACGCGTCGCAGGGGCCAGGGGGTGGGAGGTGTCGGTGCTGCAGAGACTTGACCTTGGGGCAGGATCGAGGCGATACTCGCGGTCCCTGACCTGACTATTTCGAGTGGCAAGTGCGCTGCTGCGCTTATGCCGGCGTCGCCCGCGCCGCATGCAATGTGCATACCGAAATAACCGCTTGTGTGTCTCCCCGCACCCACGCTCCACCCGCCCCCGCGCCTCCAGGATGTACTTGCCTTATAGCCATGCACGGCACGCCTATCGCACCACCGCAAGGGAAGTTCTGTTACTTGTTACATTGTAAACAACGAACCCTTTCAGAATCAAAGCTAGTCATGTTTTATACCATGCTTTGTCTGTTTATGGGTGTTTTGAAAAAGAAAACACGGGATTAACTCCTGAAATGAGCTCCTAAATATAATCTCATAGGATTAGCTACTTACAATTGCATATAATATTTTTTGTAGTTTGTGTGTCGAATGCCGTGGTGTCGTCTAATGAAGTGAAATGAAGTCCCGTCGCGCGATAAATGTCGTTCGATAGCCTAATGTACGGTGTTATGTTAAGAGGCGAGACCCGCGCCCATTTGATGGACGAGGGAAAGGGTCCGCTCAAGGCTGCAGCCGCTGCCGCGATGCACTTTCACGAGATGTGGCACACCATTATTATGCATCCATTATGCGCCGCGTCGTCGGCTGTCTTTTCTCCTGTCAAAACGCCCACGCAACGAGCATTTTTCTGACCGTACCCAGATAATATGCGGTAAATTACTGTACAGTTTTGATTCTTGAATAATTTAGAAACAATCTTTGAAGGTTTATATTTCAAAGTTTTTTTTGTGGGTATAAGTGGGCTAACTAATTTAAATTTCACGCAATAACAAACACTTCTATTTACACAATACAAATACCAATAGTTCTCACTGTTTGTTGGATAAAGAGGCGGCAACCATGATGCTGCCTTCTCCAAAGTATGTTGAGGTAGGTTTCCAGTCATAACAGATGCGGCGGACGTCAGTACCTATTTAAAATTTTAATATCAAAGTTCTCATACTATCAACATAATTTTGAATCTAAAAAACATGCAGGCCTCACCCTAACCCGATGCACACACCTACAAATCTGTGTGTCCGAATAGGGTAGTACGTGTGTGTGTGTGTCATGTGTGCCTGACTAATCTATTGCGCCCGCGCACCACTCAAGGTCACTGGCCAGTGACGCGGTCCGGACACTATTTTAACTTTGTCATTACTATCCATTTGGGAACCTATAAGCTAGCTAGAGAAAGCTCAAAGAGAAGTGACGAAATCGTTACATGAAAAAGTACAGATTGATTGATCGTTTGCAATTTGCGTGTTAACTCTACCTTATTAAGTTGTATGTTTTTGTTTATGGTTGTTCGAATTTCCATAACACACAAATAATTCATCTAAGAAACATAACGAAAGAAAACGCCAAAGAATGTCTAGGTATAAGACTGTATCAAGAAGACGATTAAATGATTGTGAGGGCGAGCGAGGGTAGCCGACGGGTTCTGCCGAATGACTCCGTAGCGTCCGGGAGCGGCCATCGACCTGCCCAATCTCCGCTGCATTAGCATAGCGAGCAATATTCGTGTCTAGCCAATCCCCTTGTGTGCGTATAGATGCACGGAACCCTACCACGGAACAAAAACACGTTTAAAATTTATCACTCACCCAATATTCCACTGAAAATGCTCTCTCCAATCGAGTTCTGTTCCAAAGAGTCGCTCCACAAAACGCTTTTGGTTAACTCGACTTTACTTAGTCGAGTTTACCAACTCGTAGTAAGGGTTACGTTGTCTATGATGTTCATATATGTGTGCGTGAGTGCCTGCATCGTCTTAAAGCAGTTTCCTGCATGTGTTAGAATGTGCTGATAGAATTAATGCTGTCTAACACCATCTTCGTGAATAGTATTGGCGGTAAATATTTTATTATTGATCATTGCTTTATTGAAGAATTTATCGTTTTATTTCCAATGATAAAACGTAAAGTTAAAGTTTATGAGGGATTATTTAAGTAAGGTTTTTGTGTGAAAACGCAAATACTTTGGGTCTTTCAGTAGGATATAATACTGATTGATTCCTATATCTCGATGGCGTCTTAGGTTTTTTAAACTTTAAAGAAATTAGTTTCTAAAATTAACATATAAGTACGAAAGTAAATGATATTTATTAGATTTTTACGTTCGGTATGATATTTATTAAACTGTGTTAGTGTGTATAGCTGTTGTCAATATAATCTAGGGTGCATGCATGTGTGGGTGCGAGAACGCGGAATGCGGCGAGACACGCTGATATAATTTTGGGCTCGTAGCCACACACTTGATAAAAAGATCAAGTTCAAAAGGGGCAAACATCATGCAGTTGATATGGTTTTTAGACGTTGTTTTCTTTAAAGGAGTTTGTAATGCTTATAATAGAGAGCCAGTCACATTTAAAACATAATAATTGGATGGAGTATGACTAAAAAACATATAAGTAAAATGAAATCCACGCGCTCTACATTCGCTACGAAATAAAATAGATCGGATATAGGAACGTTTAGATTAGACAAAGACTTGAATCATACGTACTATATACTGAAGTGAAGTTCAGGGAAGAGAAATACCAATATACTAACTTTTAAAATGCTCCAATTTCAAATCTACAGCTTCACAACACAACTTTCCGGAATCAATAACGTGTTTACAATATTCATAATGGAATTCGGTAGCGCCGACCAATCGCACAATACCTTCATTGTCATAATAAAAGGAACCATCGTAAAAACATTTGCATCTATTTGCATACACTATCATTGGACTAGTGAATGGCACTTGTATTCGCAGACCGGGATCTCTTTGTAAAATCCTCGCTTGCTCAAAGTTGGCCCAACAAAAGACCCTTTTCGTACCTGCAAAGTTTTTTAAGCAATCATAAAACTAGTCGTTGCGTAATTTTTCCGCATTGTTGTAAACCCTTTCCGTTTGTTTTTATTGTACCCCTTTATTTAGTTATTATCATTTGTGTCGGCGTCTTTGCGGACAGTTCTGCAACATTTGAGTTGAGTCATAAACTAATATGAATTGCGCTATTCTTGCGCTATTCTCTGCAGAAACATGCGCAAAAGGGTTAATTGTTGCGGGTTTGGGTTTCTCTTTTATTTGATGCTGCAAGGACCGTAACGGTATTTTTGGAAAGCATTTCTCCTTTACACAGTCTAATGGAAGGCTGGTAATATTATCGACAGATAAGTCAAATGTTTCACGCGAGTAATATTTATCATGGAACGCACTGTGGCAATGTAGAGTTAAAACATTTTAAGTGCGTTATGGTAAGTGTATGAGTTAAATGCCACCCAACAACGCTGCTCTTATGCATGGAGGGACTATTAAGATACCTTACATAATTCATTAAAAGTGAAATTTCTTTAGAAATACCATTTTTGTTTTACAGATCACCTCCGATACCTAAACTAACAAATTTTAACAATTGTATTCACATCTTTATGCATAAAAAGGTTTGTTAGACATTTCTTTTAAAGTAGTTTCTGTGATTGCTAATTCTTAAAGAGTTTTAACAAAGGACCACGTAACTGTTTCTTCGAAATAAAACTTTCTTTTTGAAACAAGTTATCTGCTCTGGCGCTTACGCACAAAGGTGCCGCAATTTTATATCATTGCTTTGCGAAGATGCCGCTTTTATGGCTATCCTAAAATTTTCGCCGACCACCCATAACATTTGCACAATGTTACGAGGCTCTTATCACTAAGATTTCTGCATAGCGGTTCTCTACACCTCCAAACAATAGATAAACAATGTGCCTGAGGTTCTTTGAAAAAAATAAATCCCATACGCAATCTTTTGAATTTTGGATGATCCTTGTTCGTAGAATATGTGGCTATGTGTTTTGTTAAAAAAGTACACGCGTGGTATATATACATATATATTGGTATTTATGGTATCGCTTAGGCTTTGTATGCTACCCCTCATTACTGTGTTATCATCGATCGCGAACAAATTCGTAACAGCCACAAAACACCGAGTAATCGATCACGTGAATAAAGAAAACAACGGACAGCTTTCATCCATCGCCGTGCCAATCAGATAGAGGGGGGACAAAAAATATTTATATACTTCAATCAATCGCTAGTCCATTACAATTGGATCCAACCATTTGTGGAGAAGGCATAGAAAAACATTTTACTGTTTGACATGGCCGAGGCAAATGACAAAAGTCAATCTACACATCAATCGCCAAACATTGGAAATTCGGGAGGCCACACGCGACTATTCAATAATGCACGAAATATCGATGTGGGGCATCACCACCACCACCACCAAAGTGCGTGGACACCACCACATCTTCATCGACCTCGTGTTCTACATAAAACGAATATTATTTTAGTTTAATTACAGGTTTGTTTCTTATAACTACAGAACAGAAAATCACTGAACAGTAAATATTGTGCACACACGCATATTTTTCTACGTCACGCTATGATAAAAGTCGATTTTAATTCGATACATTTACAGATTTATCTAAATTTGAATTTAATTTACAATTAATATTTGACTACACAATATTTTCCTCTTCATAATCGACATTATAGTATTCCGATTTAATCATTATAATTATTTTTGTTAAAATTGCTAACATCAGAAAAATATTCAAATTTTGACTATCAAAAGTACCCATCTAGCTAAGTACCTACCTGGATAAGCGTGGGTACGTCAAGTTTGGTGACACGAGGTGGTGGGTCAGGGTGGTTGCCAAATGACACGTATCAATTATTCACACTAATTTCCCCGCCACATTTGCGTGTGGAAGACAAATAGTGGCTGAACCTACGACGGCCGAATCTTTCTATGTAATTACTGATAGACAAATGTATCCTCAATTATTTGGTGGGTGATTGTTGTCAATCTAATGCTTTCTATATTTTAGGTGAATACAATTCAGATTTTTTTTTTATACTTACCCTGCTATTAAATATTCTGTTCTACTCCTTTGATTACTTATATTAAGAGTTGGAGATTGTTTTTAGAATTTAAAGAGCTTTAGTAATATAAAAAATATTTGTCATTATGGTGTTTGCTTAGTCATGTTATACAAAATTAACAATAGACTTTTTCTTCGTAGTAGCTTTCATAGGCATAAATGTAGGATCATCAATAATTTGCGGTACATTATCATGAACGGATAAAAACTAAAAGTCTGGTGAGCTAGGGGAAGGGGGGCGAGGTGGTGTGGCCCTATGCTTCAATTATTCAAAGCGCGTATTTTGGTCACGAGGCCGCGCGGACCGGCCCAGCCGTCCCTTTACTCAACCATCAATATATACCATATTCAAGGGGTTGATTTACGAATTAATGAACTAAAAACATACATAGAACGTGACACACGTTCACTACCAGGTCAATCATTCAAAGTAAAATAACATCGTCATTTATGCTAAACTATCATTAATTTTATGCACAGTTTACATTAACGCAAACATTAATATGAATAGTACCAGTTATTTAACCTTTCAAAATACGATATATGTACATATATATTTATCTTACATATAAAAATATCTACATATTAGCAGTTAAACCTTGGCCTCAAAATCTGTAGCCTCGGCGGAGTTGTTTAACAATCTGTTTAGGTTAAAAATATCGCAACAGAATAGATAAAAATATATATTTATATGCTGTTTTAATTTAATTTATTTAAACCATTGTATTTCCTCCAAAATAGTTTGTTTATAAACGTTTGAATTATTTACTTGACAAAATATCTCCTAAACAACGACGTACGAATGAATATTTTTATCCAGCCAATAGCGTTACGATAAATAGTAGGTATAATAAGTACTAGGGTATCAGAATCTGTTATCACGAAACTTGTTAACGTGTGCGAATTTGTGTATGTGTGAATAGTAAATTGGCAACGCCTCCTCGCCAACCAGTTGCCAAAATGAGTCACCATCATCACTCGTCACGGCTGATAACTAGCTATAACTCGTTTTATATGTATAAGCGGCAAAGAATAATTATATATACAAAGCACGTGTACGAGACTATAAGATACCTCCTAATAGCCATCTCCTGGTAACTTCTTATATCCTAGTACAATTGTGTTCATACATTTGGTGGTTTACGAAGGAAATTACTCTACTTTGTGTCATTTGGATGGTCTGTCTACCACGTTCTTTAATAATGATTCGTAGTGGGTAACTCTACCTCTGATATTTATTTAATAGCTTTTTAAAATCGCTTTTTATAGTGTGCACCATTTTCATAATGCCTGACAATAATTTCATTGGTGGTGGTAAAGAAATACAAAATTCTATGAATTGATACGTTATCAATTTTAAAGATTAACCAATTTGATACAAGTAATATATTAGATTTGATATACTTATGTCTTACAAATACTTGTATCTTAGATTAATATTATTTGTACCATACAATAACTACTTAATTTGACAAATGGTTAAGGATATGAATGACAATTTGTCGACAGCTTCATCAACTTATGTTCTCCTAATGAAATTACGCGAATTTTCACTGAGATTTACATTGAATACAATTTTGTTCTACTAAACGCAGTTGTTTTTATCATTCGTCATGTAAAGGCAAAGGCCGATTAATAACTAAAGTTTATTTATTTATTTAAATGGATACCGATTTTTACTCAATTCGATCAAAATTACCTACTTACTTACAGTTTGTTTACCAAACATTATACATACAATTTATTATACTTTATATGTATATCTCCTAATTGATTAAATTTTTTTGGGGTTTGGATTTGGTCTATAATTAGTTTTGACGCACAGTAACAACAAATCCACACAAGGCTGTCCGTCCATTATTCGCAATAACAAAAACACCTCTTATAACCTCATAATCTCCTGGTACAATTGTGCGAAATTGACGTAATTTCACGCCCGCCTACAACAAAGTAAAACTTTTTTTGCATGCGCACGCGCCTGGCATTCGTCATTGTTGTCATCATTACGGTGACTGCACTACAAAAGTGGACAGCGCATTATTTATGCGAACTTGCATTTCTTTGTAGGTCGGGGATACCCCCTGATTCATGGGCTGTGCGAATCTCTCTAGACAGCCTTGTCCTTGTGTGTAACTGTGTATGTTAACCACTAAACTTGTTAGTGTATGTATATGTGAATTCGCATGTGTGAATGGTAGAGTCAAATATAGACACCATTTGTTTATGAGAGTTTATTTGTAGCATTGCATGATATAAATGTGCGTATGGATTTTAAATGGAATCTCTACGAAGATAAAGCGGGTAAAAGTCCAGCCGAGTGTTTTGTGAGCAAATTTATATGCAGTATCAACACGGACAGTGTGTTATCGCAGTTGGGCTGCTTATCTGGCGTACGCATTGTATCTGCGCTAGGAATCGTGCGTGCGGCTGCGTTTTGCGCGATAGGTACGCACTCGATCGCACCACACGTACCTAACAACAATAATGTGCGTTGCATAAAAATGCCACTTTCGCAAACGAATTACCAATTTTTTATAGAATTCACAATACGTGAGGTTGATTGTGAAATCCATGCGTTACGCACATGTGAAACTGATGATACGAGGCATAGTTGCACGTTGACTAATAGCATAATAGATATTGGACAGTGAACATGTTATTCTAATAAAATAAACTTTAACAATATTATTATATGCCAGAGAATTAATACAGCAAGTATAAAAAAACGTTTCAATTCAATATAAAATTATTACCAATTGGTTGTGTTGCGAAAGATGATGCATTTTATAAATTGTTACTTCGTAGTGATTGATTGCAAACGCATAAAACAGAAATAAAACTTATAATATGATAGCAATCAATCCGTTTTCCCATACTTTTCCATGTTTTATAAATGTGAGTACAATGTGAGTACATTGTATAAAAGTATAAAAGATTGAATGTTTAGGGTTTTATAACCCTAAACATTAAATCTTTTATACTTTAAATAAGAACACTTTAAAATTCAAAATGAGATTTTAAAAACAATTTTAAGCGTAGAAATCTGCATTACATGTGGTGCGCCTCCGTTCTGTAATCAAGCTGGGCGAATTCTAGTTAAAGATAACACTATCTGTACTCAGAACTAATGCATTGCGATAATAGTTGATAACGAAATGACAAATTGCAATATCGATGGTGAAATTGGTACACGAACGGCATACGAATATGATTTACAAGCCCCTTTATCATGATGGCGTTTGAATAAATGGCCAGGACTTTATAGGGTTGGAACCTACCCAGAACTTGAACACTAATTTTGGCAATTAAGAGAAGTTGTAACATTACTTTAATCATAACTTTTAGAAGCTATGTGAACTAAATTGTGGTACCAATACTTACCACTTTTTAATATCAGCACCAATAAACAATGTGAGCAGTAGATAATTGTCATAAAAATCTAAATATAATTACTAAGTGGCTTCATCACAATTACTGCCCTGCCATTAATATAAATTGTGTTGAGCAGTCATTCTACAATACCAGCACCTACATTTAAATTCAACACGAATAGTTTTCTTACGGACAATAGGATCAAGTCATATTTGCCAACAAAATGGTCATGGGCAATCTTTTCGTGATATAAAAATGAGAAAAGGGGTTTATACTAAGCCTTTTGATGCGGGTCCAATTGAGTATGGACAGGCGGACATATTCGCTTTTTTTGCTATTATTTGAATAGTAAAACTGTCACTTTTATCTTACGGTTAAATGATATTTATTTTTTGTTTTAGGTTTTTGTATTTTCGCTGCGCAATCCATATAAATATGGAGATAAACCCGTGAAGTATGGTTTATGATGTCATATAAACAACAAACAACACATAAATGTCGTATGGTTCTTACGGCAATTAGGTATAGCAAGTGATGATCCCCCATGGCCATGACGCAAAAGGCAAGTGTGGATTTAGTTGGTATGAGTCCGAAATCTAATCCACTCCCAAAAAAATATATAGAAAGTACCTAATGGATTTAATAAATGAAGGTGACGACGGTGAAGACTGTCAGTAACGTCTTTGCAAATATGCACAAATTCCTGGCAAAAATAACAATAATAGCAAAATATTCAAACTAATTATACTCTAGCTATTAGTTTGTTACAAAACTAGAACTGTACAATGTTTACCCTCGCGGACGGGCTCTCAATAAAACGGAGCAATTATAATAAAAATACAATTTTGACCACAACCCCATGGCAACTGACGAGGGGTGTTCGCGAATAAAGCGAGCATAAAACCCGTAAACATTGTAGGGTTAGTATTGACATACGTTATTGACGCTTGATCGGTATTTGGATACAAATTGCAGTGTTGTTTGATACAGTAAACCTATTAGAGGATATAGAAAGAAAAAAATTAAGACGGATTGTTTCCAATGATGCGTTTGTATGAAAAGCTGGTCACATTTTCTACAACTTTTAATTAAATCATCATGATTCTTAGTTTTCTGTTGAAATTGTATTCAAGTTCTAAATGTAAGTAAAACAATTCTCCTAGAGATATTGTACTGGTTTCATTTGTTTGAGTATAATTTTGAACATTAATACGAGTAAGTATAATTTCTACTGAACCCTAGTGCAAACGCTATTTCCCAAACAGTTAAACGCCATTTACTCAATCCGACCCGAAATTTAGACTTGACATGTTCTACAATTTATAAAATATCAACCTAGTAATTACTTATTATTCGTACAACACAATTCATGCAACTAGTTCTACTTTTGCATACCATCGTTCACGTGTCCGTTGTACAGGGTGGACGAGTTTATTGCAAATGATACCCGTAATTAGGCCCCACACAACCGCATATCGCACCGTCCATCTATTCGCACCACCGTCTGTCCATGTCCATGCACAGTTATTATACGCGACGGAAATAACGGAAGCTCATAACATGTTATTGATTTTGCTAAAACACACTACTGGCGAGTCACAACCCTATCGGTGACTGTTGTTTGTTTATTTTAATGTAGGTACTACCCCTTTGTGTGGCAATGATGTTTTGCTTGGCAGAACTGGAAATGGTGTTGCTGAAATTGGTTTAGCGCGAGCTAAGTTTCGGTTACTTATCCGCTATCAGGTTGTTTATGTAATTTATTTAATTTAGGTATATGTAAAATAAACACAAGTCTTTTCAGTTAAATTACTGCTTAAAGTTTTTGATCATTTGTGCTACATTAAAATCCTATGTTTACCAAACAGTTTTTTATTCTCAAAGTTACTAACATGCTAACTACTTAATGTTAGTGTTAGTAACTAACATAATGTTAGTTTAATAATTAATTACAATTTGGGGTTTTCCATAGAAAAACCCTAGGTAGCCCTAGGTAACCTTAGGTAGTATATTGACATTTCTATTGGGTATATGGATGACTAAACTTTACATAGGTAGTTTCTAATAATGTAACGACGCCATTTAACTGATGCAGTTTTGGAAGTTAATGGCTATAACGTAACGTTTTCTGTTTTCAAAGTATTTTAACAAAGTAAATTGCGAAAGCTGTTTTCTAAAACTGTAGATAACCACCCATATGATCGTAGTTTCGGTCGTTGTTGCGACATTCACATGAGGCGGTTTTTTCAACATTTAGCGACATCGTCAAGTCATAAATTCGAGGGCAACACATTTTGACTCATTAGTGATGGGCGCGAACTAAAACAAACAGCTCAACGGTTACACAACATTTTATATTTATGTACATTTAAATAATACCTTATATTATTACTTGCTGTGCAAAGAGATCCAATTTTGGCCATGCCTCGCAAACATCTTTAGGATGCAAAGCTTTAAGTTAGGTAAGTGTAGTGTTTTAGTAAGCAAGTAATATTCGCTTCTGAACTCTTTCATCGTTTATTAAATTACTCAAAACATACTTACACACAGCTACGCCCCGCACAAACTGGTAATTGAGCAGAAGTTTCTCGAAAATATCACAAGAATAAGGTTTCTACTTTCCAATGCATTTTAAAAGTATAGTTTCGGTGCAACGACCAGCGTAGCGCGATGGGACGATCTCTCGGCTAGCAGATCGAGTCCGCCCAAGGACGTCCACTCCACAGCCTCCACGAGCCGTATAACCTTATCACTACGTACCGAAGGACCATTTTTCATCGACTGGTATCATAGATAATCCCCTGGCCGAGTCGGCAAGAAAAATGATCCTGTATAAAAAAAGTCCAAAGGTGTAGAGCTCGCGGTTGTTTTATTTTATCGAGCCGCGGTCGAAGCCAACATGGCCGCGAGAGAAGCGAATTATCTCTGGATATACTTTATAAGATGCTTATCACGTGGTGCCTGATAAATGGAGCTTAACGGCCGTAAAATGCAAGATAGGTAAAGCTTTGACTCGGGCGCAGCTAATTTACTAGGTATGCTGCTTGTATAAGCAAACTGAAGGTAATAGTCAAAATTCTTTAGTTAAGTAATAATTTTATTTTACTTAGGTAAGTATGGGTAAAAGGTAAAATGTTCAAAAATATTATTACCCAGGAATAATAGATTCATAAGTTCGTTACGCGCCGCCCTGTCTAAGCAGGTGCTCGCCGATATTTTGACAACGATACTTAGCAGAACCGCCCATTTTTTAATTTAATACTTTTTTTCTATATCCACTTGACCCGTTTTTTAGGGAGTCAAAGTTATATCCAAATGAAAAAAATGACATTTTCGTTACTACGAGTTGAATTATGTTTATTATATTTTGGGGTGCTTAATATGATTATATCTTTCTAAATTCTAATGAAAATAACGAAGTAGGTAAGGGGTAGGCAAATAGGGTGATATTTTGTTGAAACAAAAATCGTGTTAAACGTTCATTTCTGAGTATATTAACATTATTTTGAATGTAATTTTCGCATTTACCTACGCATGTATACAATTAAACAGAAAATTATGAATAGGAATACTTGTGCGGGCGGGCAATAGACAATAGAAGGAAAGAGTGTATTGTTTCACCTCGGGTCCGGGGAGTTTCGCTACAATGAACCGCATCCGGGGTCGCCGGGCGTGGACGACGACGATTACAGACCCAAACTGAATATATTAGGTATGCCATCATGTCCCCTGATATCATTGTGAACGTTCTATGGAGCTTTATGCGGCTTATTTATTAAATATCTACTCCTTTATTACTGCGTAACTTACGGGTCAAGTTAATTTGTTTTATTTTAGTGAGTGGATAAAATAACTATTTTATAAATTACTAGCTGTTCCCCGCGGTGCTACTTGTGTTTATCATTTTTTTCCTAATCCCGTAGGAATTTCCCTAAGTGCTTTCTTAGTGCATACTTGCCATTTGTGCAGAATTTCATGCTTCTAGAGACTAGACCCAGTGTTTTCATTTTTCCCAATCCCCTAAGAATTTCCCTAAATATCGTTTTAATTTATTGTCTAGTTATTCTGATGTATAAACAATCATATTGTAAAGTTTTACCAAAATCCGTTTAGTAGTTTTGGCGTAATAGAGTAACAAACATCCATACATCGGATCCTCATAAACCTTCATATTAAAATATTTTTTTATAAAAAATATAGTCCCAGCCCCCTTGAATTATAATTTCTCTTCTCTAACCTAACTGCAAAAAATATATTATATTATTAATTTACTACATAAAATCTATAAATAGGTACTAACTACCCGTGGTGTAAAAGCAATGATATTTTTTATTAATCCCGTAAAATTTGTAAATAAATAAAAAAAGTTAAGTTTATAGTTATAAACTTAACTTTAATCTGATTATCTGATATATAATATCTTATTAATCTGATTTAATGAGACAATATTATAATAATAGACACGAAATAATGAAGTGTGCAAAATCGAGGATTCTGTGTAGTCTATTATTTAATATCTCTTAATAGTTAATTGTAGATAAGGGTAGGGCACCCCAAATAATATAAAATAATAAATTCAGCCAGGGCGCGTGGCAGGATGCTGGTGACAAATGACGTGGACGCGTAAAATTACAATTATCTCTTTATGCTGGCAACCCTTCACTCATTATGCAAACTTAACGCATTTATTGTACCAAGTATATTATGTTTATTTTAACTTTTGATAAGTTTATAAAATATTTATACCTATCATTAACTCTCGCTTGTTACGTGATCTTTTGTGAAATGCGAATGTGCGTATCGCAAATGACATATAGAAACGCAATTTTCATTAGAATTTTATGCGCTGAATCAACATTTTATCTGCCTTTATCGTATGATATTTTTAATTAGAAATCTATGTGACGTTTCGGTTATCGTACATCAATATTATCCCTTACGGTTCATCAGTCTCGTCAATTTCGGGTCTCAACAAGCCACCATGCGGGATCGCATTATTGCTTTTTTATTAGCTTTTTTCTATCCCCCGTCTCGCAGTTTTTGTTGCGCGTGCGTTCGTGGGATAGGTCGCGATGCGTTTCTGTTTATGCTGGTATTAGCATAATACGCTTATATCCTTCAATAAAGGCATTGTTCACCAATTGTCGCCAAAGTTCATTGTCATTGGTGTAAATTGCAAATGTGAACCTTTTTTAAAGTTTGATAGCCTCTTCGATGCCTAAAGTACCTAATCGGACGGGTTCTGCGAATCGCTAAACTAATTAATGACGCCGGATTCAAAGGTCATAACTGTTAAGTATCGACAATAGTACATTTGCATTCGTGTTTCCGGAGCAATAGCCAAATTATCGTGAAATTTTAACGGTCGTGTGGTTGACCGCTGACGTTACATTACAACTTGTTTTTTATTCACGTAATTAATGCATACCATTGTCCGCAAATATGATGCAAATAGTTGCTCATTTTGTACATTCAGAATAATTTGTGTTTCAATAACGAGGTTCACCTTTACATAAACTTCTCGGTATATTGAACCGACATGTACGTCGCTTATGCTCAGGTTTAAGGTTTAAACTTTATCATATGAGAAAATTTACACGTTTTTATAGAAATAGAGTATAAACTATACCTAATATGCATCCAAAATCACATTAAATGTTGGTTGTGATGCTTTTATAGTAACAGTTATTACAGGCATCCTGGTTGATTCAGCAGGTAGTAAGTATTTGGTACTTACTAAAAATCCAAATTGTTCTGTACCTAATATCCAATAATTCCCACATTCGCGTTCGTAATCGAATGAATAATAATTGGTGCTTAGAACCGAGGCCGGTGTCGATATGCAAATGGTTGTTGAAAGGCATCAAGAGCACTCCACACTTCGCTATTGATACGAGAGAATTGCTCTGACATTTGCTGCCATTGTTTATCCTGAGGTATTTGGGTTTTGCATGAATTCGTGAGAATATTATGAGAAGGAAATAACAGGAAAGATTTCTGATCGTTGTTGAAGTGTTTGAGAACTTTGAAATAGAAACCAAACTGGTTCAGTTTTAGACCAGTAGCCTTTTATATAAAATTAATTAGATTTGAATTATTTAAAATTCATTTTGAGGTCCTTATTAATATTTTAGATTCATAGTATCTCATAAACGCTTATAGAATTAAAGTGAATAAAAAAACCTAGTTTAACATGAACAGCGAATAGCGAAGGCTTTGAAACTTTTACATTTTTGAGGCAGAGTCGGAGAGAAACATAAGTAAAATGATTTCATACAAATTTGATACTCTTACAACTAAGCAAAGACCACATTACATACAAAAAGCCTCCTTCATCCACTGCAATAATCGCAATAATTGCAAGACTTGCAATACATTTTGCTCCCCTAGATCGAGTAACGATGAATGCCATTAATTATCTCCTAATATGTTTTTCATTCCATTGTTAGTGATGTTCTCGCATCCCGTATCATCTTGATTATGTGTTGTTTAACCCCGATCATGAAGATTGACGTTATTTATTCTGTTAATGTGTTGTGAATTTAGTGTGCTTACGATATATTTTATTTATTACGTATAAAAGCTATGCATTACAGTGGCAAAGCCAAATAAGCTTCTGATGTAATTACTCAAAATCTTAAATAATCTATTAATCCTTAATGAGCTCTTATTTTATCTGTTAAATCAATATTCCTATTGGTTAGTGATTGATATAAGTTGTTGAAATACGTAAAATCGGTGCGTCGTTGCCTACATTAGTTTTTAACTAGTTCACGACGGGGCTTCAAAGCCAAAGATGCCTCAAGAAATAATTCAAGCAAAATTAAAATCAAGCATTTGTTTTTGAATCTGTCTATGGGGCAATTTGGAACTTTAGATTACAAAGAAAACTGATTCTATTCTTGTAAAGGCACGTTTAAATGCATCTTAAAATAATAGAAATGACGTATAATGAAGATGCGTCCCCCAACTTTGGCGGAAGACAAGCCTCGCTTAACAAAAAATATTGCACACACAGCTTGGTCTATTTTTGAGTGCATTTCGCGCTATTTTGGCGTTCCCTACGCGAGCAATGTGTCAATGACCCCGTTTGGTAGCGTTGTTCACGCACTTTTGGGAATTTTTAGGACGGTCATGTTGTATCGAAATGTTAAGTATTAGGCGGTGAAAATAATTAGTTTTTATAATGTTTCGAGAGGTATGGAGTAAGTAGGTAGATGCTTAGGGATGTATAGTACGTTTTTAATTTGTTATGCACCTAAGTTGTATGTTTGGTTTGCGAATTGAATGCATAATTATGTGCGGAAGATGTTTCTGAGAGTAAGGTCATTGGCGTGTATTGAAAGCTTTTCTAGGAAGCTATGCATTTGACTAGGTCAGGGAACTGTGTTTGTTAATGTGTATTAGGTAATTTTATACATTTCATTCAAGTAAACTCTATTTTTATCATTCTTTTTTTCAAGATGCTATGTACATACTTAGATAACTTTGAAAATAGAATAAAAATACGTATTTAAGTATTCATTTGTATTTTATAACTACTGTTAAGGGATAGAATTCCTGATTTTGAAGGCAAGCCGCGAAGTTTAACGTTAACATACAAAGGCGCAGTGAGGCGCGGCATAATTTTTTTATAAGCTGATTTCGGCTTTATAATAGTGTTGACGCCGAGTAGCAGCGTTCGCGGTGCACACAGAGACCATTGCTGTATACATGCGCGTGCGCACTCACGCACACATTCTTGTAAGCCCTCCTCAGCGCGCTGCAATTCGTCGGGCGCGCCGCCGGCCCCCGCACCTCGCACCCTCTCACCCGCACGCAATTGCACTGCACTCCGGCACGCTGCGCTGCGTGCGTAAAAAGCGCACACAAGAGGTGCGGGGAGGAGGTGAACACAGGCTTGCCGCGACCGGCCGCCTTCCACCAACACAGTCACTGCCAGACGCTCGCAAGAGCACACCGCCCCCACACGCAGGGCGTAGCCGACACTTCTCCACTCGCGCGAAACAACCCCGAATGTGCTACGAACTTTGTTAAGTGCAAGTGCGGAAATTTTCACATGAGTTTTCCCGTTATAAACATTTTCAACATCAATCCTGTTTTCGTGAAAACGCTGGATTAATTTTCCATAAGGTGAGTTTCAATGTTTCATTTATTGTTTTTATTTTACTTTCGTAGACGTGCTACGCTTCGTAGCAAGCTGATAACACAGGACCTTTGTTGTATTCAAGGTTTGGATAAATTTTGTAACTGTATTATTGTGCTTTAGCGTTTTATGTATAATTCTGTGGAAAATAAAGCTGAAAATACGTAAGCCGGCTCTGTCCAAAATTTATGGGGAACATAACAGAAGGGAATCCGGAGTAACTGCTTTCATCGGTCCCCTAACTTTGATTATACCTGCCGAATAAAAGGTAAAAAGTCAATTTGGCAGTGTGGAAGGGCTATAGAGCGTAATATGTAAATAGGGAAGGGCGGTGCAGTCGGGCAGTCGCGGTTGTCCGCGACATACGTCGTCAGTCAGTGCTGTTCGCAGTGCGATGCGCATCGCTCACAGGTTGCACGAACTTTATGTACGTAAGGATTATAACATTTGACCGACTAGTGCGTGACTTGGACTGTTTTTCTACGATGTATCCCGCCTCTACCAACGACGATAGAATGCCAGGTATATGTTAATTATGTTTAAAGCCGTCTAGTTATTATTTATGTTTATGGAGTATTTTTTTTTTACTAAGTTACTTATATAAACAAATCAAAATAAAATAGTAGGTACACGTTTGCCATCTCTTATGTATACTTGCTAAACTTTAAACTTTTCTTTGGTAATACTTAATAGAACTTATAATTAAAGTGATTTCATAAAATAATCTCACTATACTACACATACTACACTATACTCTCTCAAATAAACAAGCTCTTCCCTTATTTTTATAAATGATTAAATAAACCCTGATCCTCTCGGGGATCGAAACAATTGTTTTCTGTTTGTGTTTATTTAACGATCCTTGATGAGTTAAAATGGTTTCACATTATAGTGCTAAATAGTTTTTCTTTCGCTTACAGAATCGCAACTGAGAAAAATGGGGAGTACCGAAGGACCGCAAACTTTTTGTTTGAAATGGAATCACCACAAAACAAACTTAGTGGAAATCTTAGAAGCTTTGATCAAGGGGGAGACATATGTAGATTGTACATTGGTGGTAGACGACCAGGTGACGTTTAAGGCGCACCGAGTTGTGTTGGCTGCCAACTCCCCGTACTTTCAGTCAATATTAGCTGACGTACCTATGGACCACTGCAGTATCCTTTTCCCTGGTGTCAAGGATTTCGAGATGCGTGCCCTCCTCGAGTACATGTACACGGGTGAGGTGAACGTGACCCAGGCTCACATTCCGCATATTATGAAAGTGGCTGAGCAGCTGGAGGTGAAGGGTTTGTTCGACATGACGGAGTTGCGCCGGCGGCCGGGCAGTACAGAGCGTACGCCAGCAGCGTCGCCTCCGCGGGTGGTGCCCGCTGCGCCCTCCAGTATCTCTCCGCCAGCCCCTGCACCTCCCTCGCGCTGGCCACCGCCACCAGCCGCTCCAGTACTCTCCGCTGCCTACGACTCCGCCGATATGAACCCGCTCAAACGTAAGAAATTGTCTAGCATGCTGGCCACTCGCGACACTCCTATTTTACGAAACGTTCTTGCGCAAACCTCTCCCGTGGACTCTTCTCAACCAATGTCTCTGGTGTGCCATCCAGTTAGCCAACATGCACCACCTCGTCTACACTCCAACGGGTCTGCACACGAATCTGAACGCCCTGCGAGCCCACATCGTGCTTTCGACTACCGCCCTCGCAGACTTTCTTCACGCGCTTCTTCACCCCATTACAACAGATCGGACCGGTCAGAAGATGCTCACTCTCCCTATACAGAAAGATCCTTTGATGATGAAAGTCAACGCACTTTCCATCCTTCTCCTCCGCCCACCAATTTCCAACAAGACGTGAGGGCCGGATTAGCGCCATATGTTCCACCGCAACAGAAACCGGAATGGAAGCGATATAAACAATACACGAGATCTGATATATTGTCTGCTATCGAATGCGTGCGAAACGGAATGAGTGCACTACAAGCATCCCGTAAATATGGCGTTCCCTCACGTACATTATACGATAAAGTGAAGAAACTAGGTATAACAACTAGCCGTCCCATGAGTCGAGGGGTCAAAAGAGAGTCAAACGGAGCTGCATTTCCATATGGTTTGAGTGGTACAGGAGGCGGAGGTGAGGATGGAAATCCATCTACACCTCTTATTGATCCGTCATTTCTACAACAAGCATTGGAAGGAGCAACAAGAGATGGCGGGCGAGAGGCTCTACATGCGATGGCATTAGCTGCAGCCGCACACGCGGCACTAGCTCCTCGTACGCCACCTAGATCTCCGCCACATTCACCGCGGTCACCCGTGCACGACGACGACCACGTGGAGGACCTATCTGTACCTCGTCGACGCGACATAGATCAGCCGCCTGGAGTTATTGTTCCACCGCGTAACTTTGCGTTAGATTGTGGCAGCGAAAGAGATTGAACGATACGACATCGTTTATTGTACATTCGAAAAGACTGACTTAGGCGTACAAAGCTAGAAGTAAGGCACTTATTGGTAGGCTAACTGGTAGGCCGTGCCGCGTGCGCACGCCGCCGATGACCGGGCGCTCCGGCCGGGCGATTGCAATGGGCCCCGCGGCCACTTCTCTTCTACCTCTCTTCTTTTCTATTTATTTCGAAGTGTCGTCACAGCTTATAACGAAATCAAATTTCCGTTGGAGGCTGGACGATTCCTTATTGTGATTTTATGTTTGTTTATTTTCTTCTTTAGTTTTTTGTTTTATAACATTTACGTCTTTGTTAATAAATAGAATAAGTTAGCTTTAACTAGCATGTAATGTTGTCTTAGTTTGACTGGTAACTTTATAGGGCCGAAGGGCAAGCAGGCAGCGCCGGCCACGCCGCCGCGCCTCGGGCGTGTTCGCCTAGACGAGTTATTGTGCAATTTGTTGTCCGCGACTGTGATGTTTATAGACTGAAATGCCGCTACTACCTCACGCTCGCTACAGCTACTCTAGTCCACCGCGTCGCACCATGCCATAAGTCCATGTGAAACAGTTAATAAGGTATTCTTACTTTATTGACAACAATGCATGTTGAACAACACTTGCGTGCGACGCACTTGTCACCGCGGATAGTGACGTACCTACATACCAATCTATGCTATATTGTTTCCCTGCGTTACGGGTTATATTAATTTATTAATTTGTTCGTCGATTGCCATAAATGTTCGTTGTTAAATGTCTAGTTGTGCTCACTATATCCTCAATATAAAATGTTTTGCACAAGCACGGTGGTTCATATTAAATTAGAGTTAAGAGATTTCATAAACACTTAGTTAAGAATGCTCAATGTTATAATTAGGTTTGTGGTAAAAAAACGACACGATGCGCTGTTAATACGTAAAATTTCTAGTTTATTTTTTCATGTATGATCTATGAGTATAATACCGTGTGTTTTACTTCAAGTATAAGCTCTTGTTCTTATTAGAAAAAATATCCAATGTACAAAGCTGCACCTTTTCACTTCTCAGCAATTCTTGTACCTAGGTACGTGTAATAATTTATCACATCTATTAAAACTTGATTTCTTCAATAAGTAACTATATATGTATATTAAAATCCTAAGAGTAGATAAACATATAGTTTTATATTATTTTAAGTTACTAAATGCATTACTTATTTTTTGGTAATTGATTGGAAGACTGATTTGTTACTTTAGTCTAGTTTGAAAATGCCATAGATATCTACGAAAGTACCTATCTACCTTAATTTTGCATATGCAAATTTGTAATTACCTAAGTTATCACGGATGGTGTGTGTAGAAGATAAGTAAGCTACACTTTGGTAGGTCTCACTATTTTGTGCCTTTGTTTGTTGTAATGAAAATATTAAGTATGTTAGGACATTCCAGTAGGTGTACCTGCACTCTTGTGTTTTGTGGTTGACCAGGCGTAGGTCCTAGTCTCTAGACAGGATACCTACTGATACCTACAGGTGTCGTGTCTAGCCGGTCATAACAGTTAAATACCTCTCATTTTTTGTTAAATCAAATGTTATAATGTAATTATTATATATCCACTTTTGTGCCTATAAATATATGTTACTAAGTATGATGTTATTGCACTATATATAGTTCATCAATTAAGTTGGGATTTGAAAATATCGTATGTACTTTAATATGTAGTTGGTACTGTATGTATACACTTAAGTTATATTAGATCGAGTTTGTTTATCTCGTAACTACATATTATTATAATAAGAACTCTATATTTACAGATAATATAATGTTACAAATATAAATTAAACGTTTAATATCAACAAACATTTATTTCATTCTTCCTCTCTATCATTTATAATATATAATCATTTATCTAAGTTAGATATATTGATTTCTGACGAAACGTCGGGATTAAAATAATATCAATATAACGCGATAAAATCCGTAAAAAGTAGTTTTATTTCAAAGTTCTAAGTTAGATATGTTTTAAAAATAAAATATGTGAAAAAGAGAAGGCATCTTAGATCCATTTTATAACAATTACACAACTTCATTAATTATTTATCTATACTCCGAAGAGTTCAATAAGAGTCTAGTCAGAATATTGCTCTATGTGGTCTAAACACCTAACTACCTACCGTAAGCGAGGGCAGCGTAGGGGGAAGTCTTAGGGCCTGTTTCATCACTACTGGATAGCCGCTAACCGCTGGAAGTAGCATGCAATGGAGGGTAGTCTCAGCATTTGGCAGGTAATGTCAGAGAAAGAAGAAGTACAGGTAGCAGACAACTGCGTCCAGATTGCATTGTTTTGAACAGTTTTTCCTATATACTAATAGTTTCTACAACATCTAACGAAATATAGATTGTAGAAACTAGGTGGATAAATTCTTAGATGGTTAATTAATAGTTAATAGGTATTCTAGGTGGAACTGGCCATCTCAGTTATAGTTTTAACCAGGTAGGCTTTTTTGGTGGCCAGGTAAAGTTTGCTGATTCGTTATTCCTTTCTTACAGCAAAAGTATCGAGAATTTCCGAAGTTCACTAGTATGGGCAAAAAATAATGCCATTAATAAAAATGATTAATGAAAATTATATGAATCACTAATAAAAAGACGAGATTAAATTACAAAAAAATCACAAACAGAAAAGTTCCTCATCGCCATCCAGTGTCAACAAGCGCAAAAAGGGTGCGAGGGTAGAGCTGTAGAGCTCGCTACGGCCTACGGCTACAGTCCTATAGAGCTACGCTGCTACGCTCGTAGCTGTTTACAGCTCGTAGTTCTTAGAACGGGTTCAGCGTGTAATTAACAGAGGGCGTTTGATTCTCAGGAGGATAAACTTTCTGTTGCGATTAAATTTTTGCTATTTTTTTCTAAGTAATGAAGCTTATGAATACTTTCTTATACATAGTAAAGATTGAATAATTAATTTATAGCTAGATCGTAGCGCTACAGCTACACCGTAAATATTGGGTCAGCTAGTGCCATCTCGTGGCTACTAATAAGCAGTTTATCAAGCAGCGCCATCTGTCCGACAATAGCTTTTTCATGTTTGACTGACTGACGCAATGTGGTATAGTAATAAATTAACTTTATCAATGCGTTTGCGTTGCTATTATTGACTGATTAATTAATTAGGGTGTCATCAATCACCAATCACCTCACCAGAAATTTTGATTTAATTGACTGACAACTTACAATAAAAACAATAATATGATGAAATTTATTTACGAACGAACACACCTTAATATGACGTCATATCGTACCACATCTTTTCTTTCTTTTCATTGGTGGAATTATATCATCAGACAAATGTCAAACGTAATAGTTTCTTCGAATGCCAAAAAACGTAAACAAGTGTATTTTTACTGTGGAAAATCCTTTTAAATGAATAAATTTGGCAATAATGGACTCAAAGATGGAACAGGACGATCCATTTACAAATTCTGACGTGTTTAACGTCCATGATATCGCTGAAATCGAAGGTAAAACTTATGTTTTTGGTTAGAAAAATGTACAAACTCTTACGTCGTGTAAAATCATGAGTAATAATTGAATAATTTCAGACTTTCTCAGTGGTTGTGATGGAGACTTTATGAAGACTCTGGAGGATGAGCTGGCTCGTGTAGACGATCCCCTTTTACTCAGTGTTGATACGAAAGTTAAGTCCGAAAATACATCACAACCCCAAGTCTCGCCATGCTACAACCCTGGCGGGAATCCCATGGTGACACAATACACGCACAGACCGAAACCACAACCTGTAACCACACCACAAGCAAAGAGCAGTCCCATACAAGGAGTTTATGCTAGGGAAGAGAGTTATAATTTGCCATTCAGTGATGGTGCACCCCTGCCGGACGTCACCCAGCATGGACGCAATAGAATACAAGCACCGACCCCCATGATTGTGCAACAAGTGGTTCAAAGTCCCCTTTACGTGAATTTAGCTCCAAATATACAACAACTACCTGATGGTAGAGCATCCTTGGTGCAGTTGGATGGAGCTACACAAATTAATCAGCCAAGCAAAGTGAAGCCGTCAAGTCAACCTCTCCTAATACAAAATAATGCTAAAGGAGTGACACCTCTTATTCTAAAAACTTCTGATGCAAGTTTTTCCCCGGTTGTGTTACAGTCAAATATAATAAATCCTGAAACTCAAACTTTTATGTACACCAGTGCTCCAGTTCAAGGTAAATTCTAATATGATTAATAATATATTAGGTATATGTATTTTGAAATGGTAGTTTTATATTTTAAAGATTTTTCTTTTTATTGTATTTTTTTTGCATTAACTTAAAGTTTCTTAGGTATATCTTAACAATTTTAATTCAATTGTACCTACCTACAATTTACCATTTTTGTTACCTGCCTTATTGCTATTGTTTTTATATCTTTAATGTTTTTATATTATACTAGGAACCACTCAAGGCATCATCACAAATACAAAAACAGGTTCAGAAAATAGGCCAATACATACATTTTTCACAAGCAATAGTGGGCCAACACTTTTAACAGGAATACCAGTGGTTCTTGAAGGTGAGAAGATAACATTAAGTCAGGCTCCGAATATGGGTGTACCAAAGGTTAAGGAAGTGAAACGAAGTGCTCACAATGCAATTGAAAGGCGCTACAGAACTAGTATTAATGATAGGATAGTGGAACTTAAGAATATGCTGGTTGGAGAAGAAGCAAAGGTATGGTTTACTATTATTTTATACTGTTACTTCAGCTGTGTAGATGGGATGATGCAATAATTTTAATTATTGTAATATGTGTTTACAATCTATATTTTCCTGTTTGTAGTGCCTAATATTTATTTGTCATTTTTAAATAATTTACTTAATTTTGAAAGTAATAGAGATGACATTTTCAAATTCTAATAAGATTGTTATTAGAACCCTCCATTCTGTAAATATTTTTGCAACTAATAATCAAAGCAGAGGATATCAACTTTGTGTAGTTTTGTTTTATTATTTAAACTTTTATTAATGTTAGGCTTATAGATTGCCAACTTTTTATTTCATTTCTTGGAATCCCTTTAACTATAATAAAAACATAGATTGATACATTTCAAAACTTATCTCATGTTATGTCACGAAATTCAATCTTATTATTTTAGCTAAACAAATCAGCAATATTAAGAAAAACAATAGAATATATCAGGTACCTGCAGAACCAAAATACTCGTTTGAAACAAGAGAATATGGCTCTTAAGCTGGCATTCCAGAAGTCTGGAGTGAAAGAGCCACAGTTTGATGTGACATACACTCCGCCGCGCAGTGATATTTCATCACCGTCCAGTTCACCACATGGGTTTGATAGTGATTCACCTTCATCACCTGAGTATAAGGTTAGCATGGATCCATTATAGTCTGCGCGGAACTAGTTGGCCGCACCTTAGGTATGGGAGCAGCAGGACGGAGGGGTGAGGGTGCTTGCTTTTGTTCACAATAACCCGCCGCCTCACCCCCGTCTCTACCTAAGGCATTGCCAACTAGTTCCGCGTGGAATATAAGTATTTTATCAATTATATGTTTCCAACCACTCAGTAAATATATTCTGTTTTACAGAATATTAAATATGTGGTGTTTATAATAACTATAAAGCATCCACATTCCATTTCCTATGAATAAACATTTGAATCTCCTATAACTATTGTTTCCTCCTTGTTCATGTTTTCTTTAATATTTTCAACTGTTTTATTTTCAGGTTGAAGATAAATATTCGAACAAAATCGTCATGGGTATGGGTGATCACTCACGATTAGCTTTATGTGCCTTTATGGTTGGCCTAATAGCTTTCAACCCATTCAGTGCATTCTTTGGAAACTTCATGATGGAGTCATCAGTCACAGATTTCTCAGCGAGGGTGGATCAAAGGAAAATATTGGCAGATACTGACTTTAGTAAGGAGTTTTTTAATTCAAGACATGTTCACTTTTGGATTCAAAACAACTGTAGCAATGTACTTACATAAATTAAGGAATATTCTTTATCCATTATGAGGCTATTATAGCCTCATAATGGATGATCTCTCAGTTTTAATAATTACTTAGACAGAGTTTAGCATACTATGTCAAGAGAATATAATGTATACTTTGTAGCCCTTTTTTGTAGTCGAAAAATCCTCATGGAATTTCTGCCACTTGGGGAGGCATAAGGTATACCACATCTCTCTTGAAGTCTTGACCTATTATTTGTGACATATGCCATGACTATATCCTTTCTAGATAAGTCTAGTAACATCATTTTAATATTCTAGGTTATAGTGGAGTGTCATGGGGAAGTTGGTTGTTCAGTACTTTCTTCATATATCTCGTAAACTTTGTAATATTGGGAGGATGCCTAATCAAGTTACTAGTGTATGGAGATTCTGTACCAAAATCGCAATCTAAAGAAGCTGGACTTTTTTACAAACATAAACGACAAGCTGACAACTTTTTGAAAAAGGTAATATAGCTTTTTATATAATACCCAATTCATAGATTAATTAGAACTGTACTTTATTTATTTATGTTTATTGTACAAAAGAGTTTATAGGCGGTCTTAATGCCTCAGGCATTTTCTGCCACACAACCTTCTTAAATTCTGTCTGCCAAAAGTTAATAAAACAAACAGTATTGCATTCAACTCTAGGGAGGTAAACGAATTTATTGGAGTTTAAGCTAAAAAGCTAAAAGTAAAAAAAAATTACTCGCAAAATTAAGGGCCATTTCCGATCATATATAATAATGAGTAGGTATTATAATTTAATAATTTTCAGGGTGACTTGACAAATGCTCGTTTAGAACTGCATCGAAGTCTCGCGGTGTCCGGGAAGAGCGTGCAGGCAGGTGGTCAGGGACACGCGAAGTATTCCGCGGTACTTGCTGCTGTGCTGCGGCAAATGCTGCAGAGACTACCGTTTGGATCCTTCCTGGCTCGACGTGCTGGCGATTTGTGGAGTGACAGGTGAACAATTATAGATTATTATGAGTAGACAATAGTAAACAATTGATTTGGGCACCATTCAAGCATAGATAAATAATAAAAGGAAACTATTTTATGAACATCTCAGACCGACTACCGGTAGCTGTAAAAATACTAAAAAACATTAAAAACTAATGAAAATGCGATACAATCCTTAAAACTTTATTATGTATCTAGCTTAATATTATACACACTACCTGCTGTATATTTTCTTCTTACAGTCCATCCAATGGCTGTCTGTAAGAGAGATTTTCTTCCAGATTAAGGCAATAAATTGGTCAATAACTTTTGTGTGTGATAGTTTCTTTATTTTATTTTTATAAATTGTGCAGAACCTCCGCCTCACCCTTCGGGGAATACAGGATTGGTAGCATATAACGTTTACATTTGGTATATATTTTGTTTGGATTACACAGTCCTTCAAGAAGAGCTACTCAGCACTGGGCCGGCGAAGTGGCAGCTGTGTCTCATCGCCTCGCCCAACTCGAAGTGTTGTCAAGCCACAGCGGTAGAAGCGAACGCGTCCTCTTGGCCTTGCAAGCGGTAAACTTGGCAGAAGTCACCGGCAACAGACATTTGTTAGCCGATACGTATGTTACTGCGGCATTGGTGTTCAAAGACTATATGCCGAAGATTGGGAACTGGTTGTGTGGGTAAGTACGATCATAAAATGTATTATTTAATCCGTTATTTTTTCCAAATTCGGCATTCGGGGTTATGTATGGACATGTGATGCGTAGAAGTGAAGAGCATGTTACCAAAAAGGTTTTGTATATGAATGTGGATGGATATAAAGGAAGAGCAAGACCAAAGAAAAGGTGGATGGACTGTGTAAGAAAGGACATCACCACAAACAAGTTGAATGACGAGATGATGGCTAGATGTATGGAACAAAAAGACACTGCGCCGACTCCAAGTGAATTAGGATAAGGGCAGGAGGATGATGATGAAGATTCGAGGTTATTTGTTAGTTGTACAGTATGGCTGAAAATGAATATATTTTTTGGCTTTCCTATTAGGTATATCAGATAAGACACTAAAATGATTCTAAAGGTCCGCAACGATCCCGTCATAGCAAGTGATGGCAAGTAAGGTATTCCGACAAAGCCTGCTGCCTCACTTGAAGACCATGTCAATTTTCCGTTCTATAAAAAAGTTTAGGATGAGTTGTTGGGTATTTATGTGAAAATTGCAGTAGCATCTTGGAACTGTGCCCACCTACTGTGTTTGAGGAATACAGCCGTGATGGTATGTAATTATAAAAATACTTGTTTAATCATCATTTCAATTTAGGTATTATCTTCGTCTTTGCCGCGTCTGGTGCTCTGATTCTCTATCCGAGTGGCCGGTGCGCTTGCGCTGGGTGGGCAGTCCCCGCGGCATGAAATTCTTGCGCACGCGCCGCTGGACCTACGAACGTAATCCGGCTACCACTGCACTCTTCTGCCGTTTACCTGACCCTGCTGATCCACTGGCTTATGCTATGAGGGTAAGTTAGTTTTTCACACCATTGATAATGATGACATTTCCAACTTGGTTCTACAAGGGCTGGGGTTTTTTTTGTATGGAGTCTGGCATACATTTAGTGGAACCTTGCAGAACCCCATTTCCTGACATATTTCAGTTTGAAGATGTATAAAAATATTTCACATAAAAATATATTTCAATACTTTGTGAAATATTTTTCGTTACATTTTCAGTCTTCAAACTAAAATATATCAGAAAATGAAGTTTTGCAATTACCTCCTTATTTTTCGCATCTAGTTAGACTGTGACACAGTTTGTAAAGGGCTGAATGATGATGATGAATTATGTTTGTCAATTAGAGGCCAAAAAGGTGGGATGGTACTAGATATTCTTAACTATTACTTGATTAATTTAGTTCAACGGTTACCCATAAAGGGGTTACCCATACGGACTTAAACAGAAGATAATAATTTCCAGTTGTGCCGGTGTCATTTATTTGTAATTAACAAGGTGACATCACTACCAGCTGGTATTATCTAATGAATTAAACAATCTTATTGTTACACTGCTTACTAATGAATCACTTGTAAGCTATCTGCATAGTTTCCCTTCAGGGCCTCTTATCAATATTATGATATAATAACTTTAACACTGCACTAGGTGCTGGCGTATAGAAACTACATGTCATAATATAATGGTACCAGGTGTTATGGCAACTTTAGAAAACGCTACAAGACATACAATTACGACAAAGAATGGTTCATCTATTTGATAAAAATGAAGAATATGAAGCAAGTTATTTTTTCCTTCCTTAAAAAATAACTTGTAATCTTAGCATGGAAAATGCTTAAAAAATACGAAAAGATAGAATATGAAGCAATTATTCTATGCACTAATAAAAATATAAACTGCCTCGTTAGCCTAGTCATCGTAAGCGCTATGGGGGGCTAAGGTCCTGGGTTCGATTCCCGGGTCGAATAGTGTTATTGGGTTTTCAATGAAATTCTTAGTAGCTCGCGAGTTTGGATTCGTGTTGGGAGTTGGGATCCCCACCTTATTACATGGGCCCATATAACATGCCGCCAAAAAGGGGTATACATTAGTACGCAACCTTAAACTTTTGACCAATAGTGCAGTTAGTTGTTTCAAAATTCGTGTAACATAAATGTTTTTAAATATATATTCAACATTATCTCCTTATATGGACTTTGAAAGTAAATGGTATGAAAAACTTGCTGCTAGTCCTATTTTAAATAATGTTTTAATGTGGTACCCTGTGATTAAATAATTGGATTGTAATTTAAGGGCCATTTACATCGATAATATCGCTTCTTTTGACATTTATTATCTTTCGCCCAATGCCGGGCAAAAACCTTCGTTTCCTACTTTCATACTCTCTTCTTATACTCAAGTAAACAACACTTGATGGCCTTTCCAAAACTTGGGATAACAACAATGGTGGTGGTACTTACTATATTCTTGTCATGATCAGGCTTATCACTTGGAGCTTCTACAAAAGAGCCTGCAAATGCTGCTGTGTGCTGACGAACGAAGCAACACGCGTGATGTGCTGGAACTGATCAAACTGATTACTGATGACGTTTCCACTGATGCACCACACCATACCGGTAAGAATTGGAAAATATTACTAAAAGTGTCTCAATATTTTACCCACAAAATTATCAAAACTAGCCGAGTATTTTTCGGGTATAAATGTAGCAGTAGTGCTAGGAAGTGACGGCATAATGTTACCTCTTCCAACCATCCTACTAAAATTATAAATCTAAAAGTTTGCGAGGATGGATTTATAGATGGATGGATGTTTGTTACTCTTTCGCGCAAAAAATACTAAACGGATTTCGATGAAGCTTTACAGTACTATTGTTTGTGCATCAGAATATCATATTAGTCTATAATTTATAACGAGAACGGGAAAAAATTGATGAACGCGAAGACATAACACCGCGGGGAACAGCTATTGATAGATATACTTACCAAGGATGATGACTGATCTCCGACTTTGAGGCTTGTAGAACGTTGAGGAGTTCCCCAGAACATGTCCAGACACAATGTAGTGCTCCTTGTTGCATGCAGGCATTTCTGAAAAAGATCTTGTGCAAGGCCTCGGCCATTTGAAGGGGCCTAATTTGATGGGCCAAAATCTGCTAGGGAAGAAAAATAATATATACTCCAGTAAAATACTGTGTGGACATAACCTATCTTCTCATCCACACAATCGCAATTTGAATTAAAAATATTGACAAAAGTTTTTACTAAAGATTTCGTACAGTTATTTTAATATTAACTTCTTATTTATTTTTCGATAGTATAAAAGACCTTGCGATTTAAAAAGTACAGTAGATTAATTAATATGGAAAGTAACAACGCATTGAGTTATGTTCGGAAACCATTACTGTAAGTTTGGGAAGCATTGAAAATATGCAGTAAAATAAGTATAGAATACTTGATACTGACTTAATCTTATGCCTTCATCTGTTATATCCCTGTTTCCGTATTGTGGCGATCTTTAAGAGGATAAGTAATCTTTACAGTTTTAAATAATAATTTAGTACCTCAATACTCAATCTGCAGGTTGCTGGGATCCCGTGATGGAATGGTGGGCTAACATCGTGGGAGTGGCCGCCACGTGGTTACTGGCCGACACTGGGAAAGCCGTGGAAATCGGTGACCGTCTCAACATGCTCCCCGAACCACTCGCCAACTGTGAAGATCCGTTACCTGGGTGAGCACCAGATGTCAATATAATATTGCATTTACAAGCAAGTCAAGTTACAAACATTTAGGACTTAGTCAATATATCCTAGGGACTTAGCTAAGCATGCCATCCTCTACTTACCTTCACATTTAAACACTTTATTTACTATAGTACTGCCGCCCAATAAAAAATGACAAACCAATTTTAACTTGAGTAATAAAATATTTACCAGAAATCAATAAGGTACTATAAAATATGCAGTGTAGCATAATTTGTTCCTACATAAAGTGCAGGTCAATAACATATAAATTAAAATAAATTATTAATCAACAGCAGTCTAATTAACAATGAGAAGATTCTCATACATGCTAAAACTTAGAAATTCTAGTCGCACTGATGTTTATAAAACAAAAGTGTATAGTTTATAGTTGTTGTATTAATAACTATTGTCTTTCATAGCATAAACATGAGCTGATGAAAATATAGCTATTGTACTATTATTCGTAGGGCACTGCATATGGCGTACAAAAGCAGGCGCGGGCTGTTGAGCCTCGCTCAGTGTCGAGATGAACGTTCGTTCGAGAGGACCGCCGAGACGATACTCAAGGTGTGTGCACATTTCATATAACGAGTGTTAGTTGTAAGCTAGGCGAACAATTATTGCGAGTGTATCAAATCTTTTCTTTAGTGAAAATTCATCAAAGGAAATTCGAACCATAAAGTGTGTTGCACCGTAGATGTTGATACGATTATCCCATTATTTTTTACTGGATAAAGTTATTGATATTCTACTTTTTAAGAAAAGCAATGATACTTGCTTTTCTTAACAAGTAGAATATAAATAATAAATAATAAGGATAATAACTCAATAAAGATCATTTGAAGATTGATCCAGTGCCAGTATGTAACAAAATATTTGTAAAACTTGGTTAACAATTTAAGTGTTAGTATTTATATCATCATACAGATTTTATGATAAGCCAAGAATCGGTACATGTTTTAATATTTTAGAAGTAGTGTGCTTCCAAGTGTATTCTATTCATACCTTACTTATTTGAACATAGATGATGATAAAAATTATAACTAACGTATCAAGTTATATGAATTAGGAGGACTGTAATAAATCAAATTAAATACATTTTCAGGTGTGTGATATTGCTGGAACCAGATTAGCTGATTCCTTGGCATATTACTGTTGCCGAAAACCTACGCAGCTTATGTTGGTAAGTACCAAAAATTTTAGTTACAATCATTTTTTTATTATTATAATAATATTATTTCATTTTAATTTAAAATTGCTTGTTATTTTTTAATACTCATCTTTTCAGTTTTTCTTTGTATGAATCATTATTAGCAACTAGAAGAATTACGAAGACATAACTATTACGGGAGTGCATTGTAGTTGCATTGCACTGGTTTTCACGAGTTGTGCAATATTACTACAAGGCAAATCTCGCATTAGTTGCATTCATCACGTCGACGGTGTTTCTTGCATGGTTTATATTTCTTTATTATATTTTTTTTATTTTAAGTTAAGTATTACCACAGATTATTTATCAAGTACGAAAGCACGTACCTTATTATGAACACTCGGTAAATAACGATGAAGGAAAACATCGTGCTTTTTAGTAGCATGTGTATCCCAGGGGCTTAGAAATCCGCTTTTCGACAGCCAGTGAAGTTTGCCAACCGGTACTAAGTAATTTTGAAAGGAGACCGGAGACCGGTGTCAAGCTTGAAGTGGAACCTTAAATGGGTTGACGATGAAGTTAAATTAAGCTTGTGTGTTTTTTGTTTGTTCTGGTAATGTAATTTATTTGCATTAATTAATCCTGGCTATGTATTATAATATATTTTTTTAGAAGAATATGAGCGGTTTCGCACTTCTTTCGATCCAAATCCGTGAAAATACTGTCCGGTATAGTCGTAGAACTATTAGTATGGTAGTTTACACACTAGATCCGATTTCTCTAGAAGAATACTCCGGACCGTGTTTTCACGGACTCGGATCGAATTCGGATCGGACATAGTGCAACATCGCTCTAAATGTGTCGAAATAAAAGAGACACGAAAAAGAAAAACTCAGATTGCCTCACACATCATACGACAGTTTGTGTGATTTATGTTAATACATAATTATGTATTAACAGAAATCACACAAACTTATATTATATAACATAGGTAATTTTGGGGTTCAGTACATGTAGTTAACCGTTATTTAGTTCAGTCGAGTTTTGTGCTAACTCCAATACCCCTTTAACCATTGGTTTTCTTTGATGAAAATTGTTTTGTGGCAGCTGATGCAAGTACTGTGCTGCGACTGGGTGCTGGAGGTGCGTGCGGGCGTTTGGGAGGCGGGCGCGTGGGGGGCGGGAGAGTGGGGGGCGGGGGAGAGCAGCGCGGGCGCGGCCGGCCCCGCGCCGCATGCGCAGCTGCGCGCCTTTCAGCGGGACCTGCACTCCTTGCGGAGAATCTCGCAGAACCTGCCGGTCAGTGCTGACATGTAGCCATGTAGTATTAACTAAACGTTATAAATGTCATTAAGAGCCATCGCTTCGCTTCGCGAGCTTTCTAAAAATATGCTCTACACACTCAAACGATACACTATATTATCACGACAATTCCCCGAAGCGTTGGCAGATGTGTAAATCATAGTTTGCCGGTATGTTTGGTTCCCATTTAATCGCAGGCGAGTCTATTGCCATTAACCGGGCACAAATCAAAACTTCAAACTGCTACTAAGAATTTTATTGAAAATTCATAAACACTGCTCGACCTGGAAATCGAACTCAAGACCCTCAAGCGTAGCAGTCACGCTTAGGACAACTAGACTAACGAGGCAATTACACTATACTATTCAATTATGACATTAACAAACCCACCATCTCTGTGCAAAATTCAGTATTGGAATGTATGTTTTTAGTGGGTTACGTCCCGCGTGTTCCTGCAGTCGGCGGTGTGCCGCATGATGGCGGGCGCGGCGCCGCGGCGCACGCAGCAGCTGCTGGACGGCAGCTTGCGACCGAGGTTCAATCGATCCTCCATCATCTGTGGAAAAGGTGAATAACTTTAAAAAAGATATATATTTCTATTGTTGTGTATTTTGACCATTTATTTTCCTGTTCCATAAGTAAACATTCTACCTGTGTATTGATTTCTGTTTTCTAGTATTTTTTTGCATATTCCACAATTCAGTATATATGAAAATAGTTGTAACAATTATTGTTTTTTCTATTGCCAATTCGAGTTGCGTGAGTCTCTAAACAACACGTGTATAATATACTTCAGACCGCGCCCTCGAAGGCGGTGGCGGCGACGGCGAGCGCGCGGTGGCCCTGTACATGGCGTGCAAGCACTTGCCGGCCGAAGTGCTCGCCGCGCCGGGCGAGCGCGCCGGCATGCTCGCGCAGGCTGCGGCTACGCTTCAGAAGATCGGACACAGAAGCCGCCTGCCCCACTGCTATCATCTCATGAAGTCCATAGGAACAATGCCGTCTGCTCCCTAAATATTGTGTGCCGCCTAAAGAACAAATGTATATTTAGTATATAGTTGAATCATTATAATATTATCCATTATTAAACTGTTAAAACAAATTCATTCGAATCAAAATAAATTGCAATACATAACTTTTATATAAGCATACTTGTTTTAGTAAAAGTTCAATTCCCAGGTTGATAGGTATTATTATAAATTATGATTTTGGAATTCAAAGTAGCTGCAAGAGAAATGAAATTTATATACTAATCTTTATCATTATTTTTACCTACCTTTTGGGTTACAAAAAAAATGCAGTCGAATTGAGAATCTCCTCCTTTTTTTGAAGTCGGTTGAAAAGTAAGTTGGGACGCGAATGAAACTGCGGGCTTTACCCGCTTTAGGCTTTTGCCTAAAAGCTTCGAACTAACTAACTAACCAGTGGACTAACTTAAAACTGAGAATCTGTCCGCCGAATTAAGGCTAAGACCGCACTGACAGATGGCTTGCTTAGCGACTAGCTTATAGCAATAAGCCGCATTACGCCTCCACTAGTTGCCTAGAGTGTATTTAAGTAACACAGTTTCCATATTGGGCGGAACTGGCACATAAAACCCCCGTAGGAGGATATGACTGAAGGACCTGTATCCAGGGTCATGCATAAAATATTGATTTGATGGCGTCGATAATGTCAATTGTCACTGTCTGACAGGATCTGTCAGTGTCAATAAAAACAAGCTAAACGATAAAATCCAATGTTGTGGCTATTTGTTTCCGAAATAAAAATAGATGCTGGATCGATAAATTGAATTGAAACGTGCTACCTGTGAACTTTAGAAATGATACGTACCTTATAGATTCATTTCAGACTTTTTCTAAGAAATAAATAATTTCCCTTATCACAAATGGTAAGTGAGAATAAATGGATATAAGTATACCTTTAGTACTTACTCCCTAAAATAGATATCCTTTCCCCTAATAGTACAAGGCGCGAGAGATTATTTGTTCATTACATGTTACAGGCAACTGCTGTAGCTAACGTCCAAAAAAAACCGGTGGGCTCGAACAATACTGGAGTTCGTAAGAAGTCAGGACCCAAATTTGAATTGACGGACGAGCAGAGAAGAGATATAAAGGAAGCATTTGATCTTTTTGATACAGAAAATACAGGAAAAATAGACACTAAAGAATTAAAGGTAGCTATCCGTGCACTTGGATTTGAACCTAAAAAAGAAGAAATTAAGAAGATGATCGCAGAAATTGATAAAGGGGATGGTAAAGTGTCATTTGAAGACTTCCAGGAGTTGATGACAGTCAAGATGGCAGAAAAGGACACCAAAGAGGAGATAATGAAAGCATTTAAGTTATTTGATGATGATGAAACTGGTGAGTATTTTGAAGATATTATAGCTGCATATTTGGTTGAAACATTAAATCTTCCATTGTTTAATTTATTTACAGTCCTGAAGCAAAACTATAAGATTGTATCTTTTTTGATAGTTCAAAAATTTCAGGTAAAATCTCATTTAAGAATCTAAAGAGAGTAGCAAAGGAACTTGGAGAGAACCTTACAGATGAAGAGCTTCATGAAATGATTGATGAGGCAGATAGAGATGGTGATGGTGAAATCAATCAAGATGAATTCCTACGTATTATGAAGAAAACCAGTCTATATTAGATATTTCAGAAGACCTGCCAAATATGGTACATGTTTCAAACTCTTTTCAATTGCAACAAGTTTTTTTTATACACCTATTCAATTGTGTTGAAGTTAAGCTTGCTTTACATGCCAAAATACTGTAATATGTTACTTACTGAAATGAATTTACACTTAATATCAAAGTTCTTGTTACATTTTCACTGGTTTCACCACCGATTATATTGCCTCTAAATATTTTAGCTATATGTTATGTTGATAGGTAAATGCACTGGTAGTTCCTAAATTACCCCAAGAATCAATATTTGTGTAAAATTATTAATAACTTCATCTTTTTGTCACTGTGTCAATTTATTGTTTTCAAAGATAGGATAAAGGTATACATTTTAGTGTCACTGTACTAGGCCTTTTACTGCTGCCATGTAACTTGGTAGAATATAACTTGCATGGTAATATTATGGAATGTTGCATCTGAGAGCCAGCCACAATATCTGCAAAGGGAGTACTGGTGACTTACCTTCAATTGCTGCATTTGAAGGAGCTAATGAGTCAAATAATGGCATATTGGTATTGTTTTGGAAGGGACTTTTTACTATCACGCATATAAACAACAAGCTTTGTTTTCTTACCATAATACAGGAAATAATGGAAGTATCTCTTTTTGCAATATAGCACTGCTTAACCAATTCCATGAAAATATAACCAGTCTAATCTGAGTGGATGGTAGTGAATCCTTCAAAATGCATGTTTTCCAAACAATCCTAGGTATAGTAATGATTAATTTAGATATTTATTCACATATTATATAGGTTAATAAAGTCACTAAGTTATCCACCTGCCAGCATATATATAAGATGGTTTACTAAATATAATATGCACAAATATTTAATATTAATCAGAATCAATGACAATGCATTTATTTTCGAAATAGTAAGCTGTATTTTACATTCCATAAAAAAAATAAAGTCACCAATAAAAAGAAGCTGTATTATTATAATTAATGTTGCGAATATAATGATATCTAATCTGAGTTTTATAAATTATGTACCTGCTGTAAAAGATAAAAGTACAACATTTTTTATTTTGTAAGAATAGTAAAATATTTCTAGTTTCGTAAGTTTTAAAAACATTTAGTTTAAGACAGGCCTAATTAAATATGTTCTGCATCATTCATGGTCTACCTCTCTAATATTTTGTTGATTTAATTTATCATTGAACAACAACTTGCCAAAGCAAACTAATATTTTTCTTGTTTGATTAAATCAAAGAAGTATTGCAGCTGTTTTTATTTTTCTTATGACCCCATTGAGGCTACACACACAATGATAGTATACCCACATACAAGGATAATCACAATATAAGTATCATTCTTATTTATTTGATAAGTAAGCTGCAATCAGCTTTAGGATAGACAAAGATATGAGATTAAATTGTTGAGGTTTCTAGAATAGGTACCTTAACCTATGAGATGTCTAAAAATCTAAGAGTTTTAATCTAATAAAAAAATCATTTAAAAGAAACCCACAGCATCAATGCACATCACTTGTTGAGAATGTGAATGTTTTATAACACAGTTTCAGTTTCAATTCAATTGCCTTTTAATCTAGCAAAATAATTCTTATCAAATTAGTATCACTTATGCAAACATTTGATTGTGAAATTACCATTCAATTTGAATTAAATGCTTACATAATTACCTATTGATAAAAATCTTGTGCCGATATATCTTTTACAATTCATGCTTAGAAAAAAAAATTAAAAGGTTATTTTTGATGATTTATAATTATTAGGTATTTTGGTAAAATGTAATACAAAAAAGCTTATCTATTTAAAAAACTATTAATATTAAAATTATTCTTATTTTGTAATAAAATAATTTCTTAACTATGATATTTAAGCCCCCCATTTATATTCCCAAAATAACAATATTCAGTAAATATAAATTTTGTTTTATCCATAACAACAATTACATACACTTATTCATTAAATATGACATAAAAAATATAGCTGAGCTTAGGGAGTTTCTATTGGAAGATACATAGATTCATTTAGGTAGCTATAGATCAAATCATTGCCTCTCCACTACATTGCCTTCTGGCTGGCCAAAATATGCTTTATGACACATTTTAACAAACAAACCAGTCTCAACAACTCCAGGAATCATCTTGATAACAGTACTAACTTTCTCCCAGTCTAAATCCTGGTTAGTGAACAACCAGTCAAGTATAAAGTTGCCATTATCAGTTACAACAGGGCCAGCTTTTGCTACAGCTTTGCGTAACTTTATTTCTCCTCCATATATAGTTGCAATTTTATTTTGGATAGGAACATATGCCATAGGTACAACTTCTATTGGTATGCCTTTTTTGTACCTATCCCCTAATTTAACAGAATCTTTGGTATAGTCTGCTATAACAATGAGCTTCTTGGAGCAGGAGGCCACTATTTTCTCTTGTAGTAAGCATCCGCCGCCACCTTTTATTAGCGTCATGTGGGCATCCACTTCGTCCGCTCCATCGATGGTAACGTCAATCACAGGGTTCGTATCGAGCTCACCCAGTTTAAGGTTATGTTTGATGATCAGCTGTTTTGCTTGAAATGATGTAGGAATACAGGTCACCTTCAAGTTCTCCGTTTCAACACGTTCTGCGAGACGTTGAACAGCATACACAACCGTAGATCCACTTCCGACACCGAAAATACAATCGTTTGTCACAAATTCATCAACGGCCCGGTATGCCGCAACTTGTTTAGCTTGTTCTAGAGACATTGTATTGTTACAATAAAACCGGCGTACTTTTTCAATCGCAGCACTATGTTTCAATATCGCAGTGGCATAGACTTTTAGCAACATGCATGCATCAGTGTTATTATTAGACAAACGCTATTAATCGTTCGTATTGTAGGTAGGTATATCATGTAGTTAAAATGAACATCTACAAATATTATACATAGAACGCGCTTTGCTAAACAAATCGTACACGTGCGACGTGCAGCAGAGAGCCGCAAGCCGACAGTCGACGAAATATCATTGTCAATTTGTCACTGTCACTGTGTCAGAGTGTCAGTGTCAGTGCAATTTAAAACGTTTCTGGACGTTTCAGTTCTCAAGTTCGTTTCTTAGCGAAGAATCCAATATCAAGTATACTCTTTTCTGGGTATGGTTAAATCACTATAGATCCTCGCTACCTCGGTATTGGGGCGGTGCACAGAGTACTTTTTTTATTTGGGGCGGTGGCAGGGTATATCGGTTTCATATACTAAAAACCGCATTCCCCTCCCCTATATGTCATGGTACGGTAGGAAAGCATGGAAGTAATAAAAAGAGAATGTAAACCAAAACCTCAAGTCGGAGGCTGTCGTTTTTATTAATTTACAATCATCTTCTCTTAAATTTTGACGACCGGTTTGAGCTAGCTCTTGCCAACTTTAGCCCGGTCAAAAAGATTTGCGATAACTGTACAGGTCGCGCCAAGCTTATTGTCCGGGTTGAAGTTGGCACGAGCTAGCTTTAACCCAGCCGTAAAAATCGGACAAAGAATATTATTAGATTGTAATAAATAAATACGGAAGCTCAAGTTTTAAATAATTTTAATCCAATATTTTTCTTTCTCCGATTTTTACGGCTAAGTTAAAGTTAGTTAATGCCAACTTCAACAAGGACAATAAGTTTGGCGCGAACTGTACCTATCTATGAAAGCATGAACGTATTAAATAGGTTATTACTATTTGCGTCACTATTACTATTTATGACTATATTGTGTAACTACTGCTACTATTATTTATTCTGTGCTTTAAGCAATGTGCTTCCATGTATTGAGAAGGTTTGCATGTATTGGAGGTTGAGAAGAAAAGGATAACCGTCTGTGCAAATGCATAAATTACAGTGGCGCTACAATAGCATCAGGGTAATTAAAAAAGCTCCAGAACCAGATATTGTTGTAGAAATTAGTATGTAGTTATAGTCCAAACTCCGAGCTGCTACCACCTGCTACCTGTCACCTGTACCTTATAACACTGCTCGACCCGGGAATCGAACCCATGACCTCTAGCTTAGCAGTCGCACTTACGACCACTGTGTTAACGAGGCAGCTATTGATAAAAAACATAAACATACCGTCACGCCTTTATTCGAAGGGTAAGGCAGAGGTGTAACTTCAAAATTTACACCCACAGCTATTAAGTTATTACTCATAACAACACATCACAATCATTTACCACGTCATTCATTTGAGCAGTTATTTCTCCTTGACTTTAGACATATTACTTACTAATAACTGATGATACGAGTGGACAGATTTTAATGAAATTAGAAAAAGATACGAAAGATACTAAATAATTCCTAAAAAACAATCTTTACTAAATATTACAATCATCAACAGATTTAATGCACGTTCAATATTTTTAACTTATTCACTATCCCTCAAATATTAGTTTTTGCAAAATGTATGTATTATTGTATGTATAGGCATGCATCATTAGTTTCGTCCCTGATAAAGTTGAATCGTTATCACAAAACAGAAATGTAGAGTCTTCCAGTACCTCCAAGAATAATAGTGTAGCTACCTACTAAACAAACAACAAGAGAATAAAATAAATAAATAGGGTCACTAAACTACAAAATGATTTACAGCCCTCTATGAGTCATCATTATAATTTATTACTTTCGATAGGCTCTTTAAATCTTTAATGAGGTTATCTTGGTCGTCGAGAAGTTTTTTCACAGTTTTTAAATGAATCGTCAAATCTAAATCTCTATGGGATACATTTGTATGTACAGGATGATTATTGAGCTCTATTTTTGTCATTGTTACATTCGTAAAGTTATTTTGATTAGGACCTATTTTGTACTCTGAGCATACGACACCAAAACTTTGTCGTGATCTTATTGTAACCACGTCCCTATTCTCTTTAGAAGGTTTTCTGTAAATTTGGAGATATTTCAGTTCTTCTGAAGCTGCCTCTAAATTTTTTTCCATAAAGAGTATCCTACTGTTCAGGAATCGGTTCTTTTGCTCGAGTCTAGTGCATCTTTCATGTTCATTGCAATGATCTGCGTAATACTGTCCACAACAAACGATAATCTGTTTTAGTTGTTCTAGAGTAGAAATATTTTCTTGGCTTTCGTCTCGTATTTTCTGTAACTCCTTATAACCTAGTTGAATAACGTTGTTAAGGTATTCTAGTTGATTACGAAGACTGTTGTTTTCCATGGTTAAGTAATTAATTTTTTCTTTTTGTTCACATTGCTGTTGAACTAAATCCAAATATTGATTTCTTGCAAAGTCTAAATGGCTGCTGAGTGTTGCTGTTTCAGTCGCCTTAGCTGATGACATTGTTTTAGCAACAGCTGAAAGAAACATTCGATTGTATTATAATAAATATTTAATGGTGTTTTGGATTGTAACAATAGCTATCTACGCATAATTCACTAACCGTAAGCCGTTTTAAGATTTTGTCGAAGTTTTTTAACTTGGATTTTTCTTATGTTTAGGGAGGTCTTGCATTTTATTAGTTTATGTAAAATTTCTTCATTCTCACATTTTCCATTTTGAGGTGAAGTTCTTGAATCATTATGAAGCCTGGGAACACAGAACACGGGCTTTTATTAAATATTTACATGAATAGAAACAATCAATTCACCATACCTTACATAATGAGCATACAAGATAGAGATATTTCAATAAGTAGGTACCTATCATAATTTTATGCATAAATGGATCGTGGGTTTTACTACTAAGTAAGTACTAATTGCGGCCTCAGCTGCTGGAGCTCTTGATCTTGAGAATATTTGATTATTAAATTAATAAAATAATTAACACTGTACGACACCCGTGTTATTATCTAAACGTTTAGGAACCAACCGTTGCATTTCATTAGCGATAGCACTAAGAGCGTTTCGCATTTTATCTGCTTCTACTTCTTCATCACTCATTTCTAAATAACTTCAACCCCTATATAAAAGAAAAATGGATGTAACAGTTTTTATATTAGATTGTTTCTTTATAACATAAAAATTTTACTCGTTATCTAAAAAAGTGTAAATGAAATAAAAAAGCAGGTACAAATTGTAAAAAGTAGCCAATCGAAATTGACTAGTCATTAGAAAAGTCAATCAAATGGACAATTCCATGACAATTCCTGACACAAAGACAATACTGTGAAGCCAGCAAAGAGAAACGATTTTCTTCTTCTAATATAATCATACCTAGAGTTTCTCACGAATGTTAATTGTCGATGGGAGATCAGGAACAGAGGAGGAGAGACCCTTAATGTTTTGTTTTTGGTGATCACCATCCTTCGTCGCCATACCATACCATCAAGCTTGTATTCCCGGAAAGTGTAAGCAGAGGCGTACTAATGTACATCCACATTGTCATCGTCGCCATCCCATACCCAACTAAGTAGGTACGTTATACAAAGTTCATCAAATCTCTAAGGGCCTGTTACACCACCCCCTGATATGTTCTCGTTAAATTAATTGGCAGATAATTAAAAAAAAAAATTGTTCCGTTTTTGAATTGAATCTGGCAGTTAGCAGCTATACAGAGGTGGTGAAACAGGCCCTAAGTAACAAAAAATATCAAGAATTGATCATAGATTTGCTAGATACCCAAACCAAATGTATAGATATTAACTATACATACTGTCATTGCTATTGTTGTTTGTTTAGTTTACGTATGTTAGGAATTAGATTTCTTTGAGTTAATTTATAATCGAACCCTTGTTGCTACATTTGTGCAAGCAGACATTCAATACATCGGTATTATTAAGCTGGAGCGTAGTGGTGTGCCAGCCAATTTTCCGGCAAACGCCCCGGCGGCAAACGGCGATCCGGTATTCGTTTGTTCGCGAGACAACCGCTCCGTGTGGTAACCATTTCACGCTCGATTTCATCTCCACCACTAAAAATAAGGACATATCTTCCGAACGATCTATTATGTGGAATAAGAGAAAACGAAAATAAATGTTTTAGTGTGGAATAAAAGTAAAGAATCGGTCTGGATGACGCATGTTTCGAATGGATGCTATGCTGTATACTTAATTAAACCTTTTTTATTATTTTAGAATACAAAATATTTTTTTTTTAAATTGTAATTGTTGCTTTGTTTCTGTCGGTTTCCTTGAATATTACAATTTTTACTTAGAATTTAGCTATAGCAAAATGTTTGGTATTCTTATTAAGTAAGCATTTTATGCCATTGATGTTCAATCGATCAAATAATAAATACTTACCACGAACATCTATGATATTCTCTGCCGGAATTGCCTGAAAATCAGTTTATGTTTATATCTAACATGGGCATCGCCCAAAAAGGGATAGGGTCTCGGCGCTCAGGTACCTAAGTAACTGCAGCTATGATATGTATAGTAGGCATTTAATGTAACACGATTGGTCAGCTCCACTTAGATTCAAGATGTCAGTTGAATCAATATACATAGGTACTGTAACGCTTTCACTGTTTAGGGGTAGAAGGTGTGACTCATACTTTACTGAACCGCTAGATTTGATTTTCACGCTGACCAATATTTTCTTCTTAAATAAATAATCTCTTGGAAAAACTACTTTAAAAGCTCTACGCACACAAATGCTTAGATAGACGGCATTCTAAGTAGGCTTGATGAATGAAAATGATTCACCAATATATTCTAAAAGGATCTCGATCTTCTTACTTAGCTGTTATCCGCACGGTCGGTTTATTTCAATTTCGTTCATAAAAGACGCTATTCTCGGATTTGAAGTAGATTTATCATGCTCGGATAAAGCGGGCACTTTTTGTGCTTTTCTTGTGCCTGGATCTGACCCGAGATCTGTCCACTTAATGTGAATAATGGTGTACGATGGAAAACGAATGCGAACGCGAACACAAAGGACAACAATGCGAACGATTCCAGAACTCGATACAAGGATTTTGGGAAGATTATGCTTGTTGTGTTTTCATGGCTTTATGTTTACTTAGTCTGATCCGGCCGCGTCGAGTAGGTAGGTGCTACCATTGGAGTAGTAGCTAATAAAGAAGTACCATGTTGGAGGAATACAAGCATAGGTACTAAATTTTCATTAAAAAAAATGTAGGTCTTAGTAAAAAAAGTAAGTTTTCACTGCAGTGTAGAAAGAAGATAATATTTTAGTCTACATAGACTATAGCTACCCTGATTAATTCCTAGGTTAGTTAAATACCGCCGATTCATTTCATCATCATCATTACAATTTCACGAGACAGATTATATTATAATCTAATGATTTTTACAACCTTTCGGTGTATAACACGTCATATTTTAACATTACGCGATACTTATCTCATGAATTACTCATAAAATACGTAGGTATATTGTTTGTAAGAAACAAGTTAAAACCAATATTGGGTAACTTATCAACGACAGATGTAAGGGCACGATTACCATCATAACATAATACGGTATGTTTTAATGCATGTCGTCATATCAACGTCGAGATGAAGACGATATCTGAGGAATGCGAGACGTTTACGGATAATCGATTCCTCAGAGGCAAAAGCTCCCGTGATCGTGAGAGATGCACTCGAGATGAAGCTACGTATCTACTCTGAGTATCCTACTCAGACATAGTATTTCCGTGTTTATGTAGCACGATAGCCTTGATACATTTCAACGAGTTCTACGATCTGTTTGATGGTGAAGAGATTGGACTTTCGAAAACATAATTCCTGAAATTTTAATCATGAAAAACGAAACACTTGAAAATCTTTGCAATACAGTCATGCAAAATTGTTCTAGCTTCTCAGGTACGCGATGTGCTAAAGAATTTATGCATTGTGTATGATAACAAAAGAATCAGCATTCCGCAAGCTACGGGGAGTCACGCGACCGCCCGACCGGACCGTACACCGCGTAAATAGTTAAATCTACTACTCTAATACAATTTGTAGTAAACCATGATCCCGACGCTAAGGTCGCATTATCGGATTGGAAAAAACTGTTACCAAACAATCCTGGTAAAACAAAATTGAATCTTACCTGTGAAGTTTTTAAGACGCTATTGGTTTGTAAGCGGAGACGTGAATACGAGGCCGAGTTTTACAATGTTCATGTGACGGCAGGACCTTTTTGTTGGGCCTTTTGTGCAGAGAATCCGCGATGCCCTGGGGGCCGAGGGGCACGATTTCCATTACACGAGAGAGTTTTTCGAAGAGTTCTTTGCTTTCCAAAAATTTTACACTAGATTCAATTATGTTTTGCTAAGGTTGTGGGTTGATAAATCATCAGAAAATGGTTTGTGACTTGAGGTGGCTAATTGCCCAATCCCTCAAGGAATACAGGCATTACGTGTGTACCTAATGTACCTAAAGCAAATCTCTCTGAGTATCAGTCTTGGAGGAGTTTGCTCAACAACATCTCCCGAGATGATACTGATCTTCTTGATAATTTTCTACTAGCGTTTTAAGAAGGATTCCTACTAATAATAGAATATAATGTAATTTTGTTTGGATGTTTGTTATTCTTTCACTAGTCCTTTATCTATTACGTTATTACAAAAACTATGAATGATACACGGGCAAATACTAGTTTTATAACTAGAAAGAGTAAGAATGACAAAGTATTGTGTTGTGCGTGCATATGTTACGAAGGATACAGTGCGGTGTTCAAGATCAGGAGTACGTGCACATGCGGTAGATGCGGTACAAATGATGCAATATCGGCAACTCACGTTTAGCTACTATTTTGAGCTTCCTCCGACTGAAACTCAATGAGTTGCTTCAGTTTCGAATATATGCTTTGCTCCTCACTTGTGTTCAGCTAGAGCTGCAATAAGCTGCTGTAAGTTATTCGTTCATATCATCACCCAGACTTATATGTTGGGTCATGCAATAGGGGGCGAGCTTATTGCCATTAACCGGGCACAAATCCAATCTCAGAGCTGCTACTTAGAATGTCATAGATAACACAAAAAAAAAATCTCGTCCTGAGAATGGAACCCGGGACCTCAAGTGTAGCAGTCGCGCAATGAAGCAGTGCAGACAATCTAATTCGGTATTGATATATTATTATGTAGATCCCTATGTAGTGAATAGACACCGGATAATGATAGCAGTCTTCCGTTTTATTTTCAGTATTTGGCACATTTATTTCATGTTGCTATAAATAGTATTTGTTATCAGTGTTATGTAAAAATATTTGATGAAATTAACACATAAATGAACTATCTATACCTCTGCCCAACCCTTAGGGGAAATACAGGCGAGATGGTATTTTCTTAGATTAATTCATTGAATTAAAACCGATATTTTAATTGAGTATAACTTTGATTAAGATCTTGATAAATTTATAACTAACGACCCGCCCTCGCTTCGCTCCGGGTCCTAAATATACATATAGCTAATGTTACTCAGGGATAGTGTAGCATTCGAACAGTGAAAGAATTTTTGATATCGGTCCAGTAATTTATGAGTTTATTCGTTACAAACAAACAAGAATACAAGTCTTTTAACTTAATAATATTTTTAGTGTAAATATCTTATCTAAAGCAGCCATTGTTATCGTCGCACATAAAACGTATGTTACAAGGATACATGACTTTCTTGGGGACAAAAGTCAGGCGGAACATCTGTTAAGCAAGTTCTTAAAGTTGTGTGTAAGAACAAAGTAGAATGTGTGTCCTTAGGGCCCGGCCGCGTGGCGTGCCGGTGCAAACTTTCAATATAAACCTCACTCAATACACAGACTCGGCACAAGCTTGTTTTATAAAAAGTGAACACGCTGTATCCATGCTAATTTGGTATTGTTTTTTTATATGGGGAGAATTGTTAAGGTTAATTTTGAAAAAAATATTAGAAAAATACATTTTGGTAAACAAAAATAAATAAATAAATATTCTGGGACATTTTCACACAGCAACATCTAGTCACAAACTAAGCAGAGCTTGTTACTATGGGTACTACAATATCTGGACAATGGATATAATAGATACTTTTTTTTTGTAAATAGATAGGTACTTTGACGTCTGTGCTGTAGTGGTTCGGTGACCACGAGGTGTGGGTTCGATACCCGCATGACATAAATATTTATGTGATGAACATATGTATTTGTGTTTGTCTGGCTAGGTGTTTTTTATGTATTGTAAGTATGTATTTACAAAAAAGTATAAATGTGTTACATCGTTCCGCTGAAAACCGTCTTAAAACCTCTTGGGGAAAAGAAATTACCCTACTATTATTAGCGCTTCTGTTAAACAACAAATTAACTGAGTATCAAAATCATTAGTTAAACAATGAAATGTTGCTTGTACTTTCAAAGTAGGTAAGTAATCTAATCAGTGTTCGTAAAGCACATACAGACAAAGTGAAATTCAATTAAATTCCTTTTGATACCCTGTTTCTGCCTGCCACTCGCATTGAATATCATTATTATTACGGTTAGGGTCTGTTTAGACGTACGAGCTACAACTATATATTATTACTAGCTTCCCGCCAGCGGCTTCGCCCGCGTGGTCTTGATAAGTTTTATCCCCCGTTTTTGCAACATTTTTCATTGCTACTCCGCTCCTATTAATCGCAGCGTGATGGTATATAGTCTACAGCCTTGCCCGATAAATGGGTTATCTAACACTGAAAGATTTTTTTGAATCGGTCCTGTAATTTCGGAGCCTATTAAATACAAACAAACAATAATCATCTTTCTTCTTTATAATAATAAGTATAGATGTTACAGCAAAACTGTCAGCGCGCAGTACCTACTTTGTACGCATACCTAGGTACATAAGTATGCGTGGACGCAGAAAATTATAATTTCGTGAAAAACTCCGTAGACTGAGAGAACTATAGAGCTCTATAAGAGCGACAAATATTTCGTCTCCAAATGGGTTTTTCTGGCAATGTACTAACCGACTACCTTGTGTCATCAGTAAACCGTGATCCCGTGATCTCTCTTGTCTTTGCATCGTTTGGATGTAGTATGGTGAGTCCGCATACGTACTCCTTAATTTAGGGCCACGTCATCTAAAAAGTGAGGCGTTAGGGAAAATTTTCGGTGAAACAAATGTTTAATAGGTGTGATATTATAAAACTTAGCTTTTATACTTACGCTCATCATTTAGCTACGTGTCTACGCGCCCTTGGGTTACCCAAAAAATTTAAAATTAATTAATTTCTATAGTGCAGATTTTCGGCGCATTATTATGCGGTGTTTGAAGTATCGTTTTTTCCATGTTTTGCTATTTTGGATTTTATTTGCAACGTAAGGTTTAAAAAAACAAAATATGTCATCTGAAATATTTTTACATATTGACGAACAAAAAAAACATATTCATAGCTTTGAAAAAGCTTCTAATGTTAAATTACTAACTTGCAGCGGGGCTGCGGTGACTCCAAAAGAGAGAGTGCCTTTATTTCCACAAAGATATTACCCGCAAAATGTACCTATTACGTGGATTGTAAAACATCCCTCCTTGGGAGTGCTTCGACGTGACGAACGAGGGCATGCAACGTAAATGTTGATATTGTAATTACAAAAGTTATTATGTCTGGTGCTTGAATAAATGACCAATTTGTTGGAAATATTGTCGCAACGGTAATGTCAGGTGATTCGGCGACGGCCTCCCAACAATGCAGTAAAAACGTTGCCGTAATTACGATCATTTTATTTGCTATTTCATTAACATGAATGTTGATCGGCGTCCGGATTGTATCTGCTGTGTAATAATAATAAAATCAATATAACCTGTAAAGTATGCTTATTTTGTTGTTACCTACCCCGTGTTTATTTCAGTAGCGATGAAATTGGGCGGGTGCGATTTTTTAGGCTGTTCATGTTATTTTATTATATAAAAATAGGTACTTGCATTTCTTAATACTTTATCGGATGAAATGTGGTTTATTACACATAATTTTATCATGTTATTCGACATCAATAAAGCGTTAACGCTTTGTCGATAATGTAATATCGCTGGGCGTTTTAGATAAAATAAAAAAATTGTTAAAAGGCAATACTGAGCTATTTCTAAATGCAATTTCGTAGCAAATTCTTTTTTTTATAATATTTGCTCTTTTTCTTTTTTGTTATGGCATTTCTATTTCAATTTCTCTCATCTCACCAGTCTTAGCTTTCATTTACAATATTTTTAATTGAATGGCTAAAAAAGGTAAAAGTTGTTACTAAAATAATGAAATTAGTAAGAGGATTAGTGCGATCCCGGCGTCAGACGTACGGGCCATGAGTATGCAGGCCCGTGTGGAATGGGGACCGCACTGAATTTTCTGCTCCGTCGCGCCGCGAGATGGAGGGACCTTCGGAAAATGCCTAATAACCTGCGCTGTTTACTAGCAAAATAATGAGATAGTGTTTTAATTAGTAGGTACGCAAACAGCCTATCTAAGAAAATTACCCTTATATAAATTTAGTACAATTATATCACATGTACCTATATGCAATACATGTTTCCCAACACTTTCGGTGAATGCAGACGTGACAAATAAAGGGTTTTTATACATGAAAAATTACATTTTACGTGTAAGTAAGTAGGTATTACTACTACTACTACTACATACACAGTGTATTTGCTTGGCTGTGTCACATTTGTCTTTTATTAAAATCCAATCTCAATTTCAGTAAACGTTTCATTAAAAAACCAATGTCGCTAAAACCACCAACATACGTAATCCAATCACCAACACTACATGTTGTTCGGCGAGCGCGGTAAACAGACGTGTATTTGCCTACGTTTCAAATTCTCCGCGCATTCGAACACGCAGGGCATTTCACCTGCCATAGTTTATTACCTATTCAGCGGACTCGCACAAATAAAACTGTATAATGCATAAGCGAATGGCGAGTTTGATTTACGAGCGCGCGGCGGCGGCCGGCCGAGTCGCGAGCTGAATAACTAACGCACCTAGGGGCTATTCAAATGCCCTTATCCCGTGTCCGGCTGTTGTTACACTTCAACATCTTATTATTTTAGTTTTGGGGAGCTATTTGCGCAATGTTGGCTCTTGTTTTAGTTTGATTCAGTTAAATTCGTAGAACCCAAGCCGGAGCTTTTGAAACTAGTGGAAACCGTTATAAGCTTGAAAGATTTTTTTATAGGTTGGCTATGTTTCCAAATGAAAAAAAAATGCTCTACATTTCGAAAACAACTAAAGTAAAACAAGCTTTTTCAATAAAATATCTCACGTAGGGACGCATGTATGCGTAGCGCGTGACCATCTGTCTGCATTCTGTTTATAACTAACGGCGCATGTTTGTTCGGATAACTTATTTAGTGGGTGTCATAAAAATGAATTTATAGGCTCTCTAACTTTTTGCCACGAATCCCTAAAATTCATATTTCATTTGTTCGTTTGTGGAAACTGTAATAGTATGCTATCTGAATGTTAAGGGGAAAGCTCTTAAAATAATTGCTTACCATCTAGTCGAAAGTACGTAATTTGGTCATAAATGAGTTATTCAATTAAAGTGTAATGGTAATAAATTCATCTTGTTTTTTTTTCTTGTGTTGAAAGAAAAATACTGGTGAAAAAACAAGGATTTGCTATTTAGAGTTGATCTGTGTCCGTATCCATTGTTCCAGTTCCAAATGCTTGTTGTATGGTCAAACCTTTCAGTTGTCCCTTACGATGTGGTTACTTAAAATCCCCCAAAGGATCGAGATACACGGTTTCGCTTTCACGAGAGCTTTATTAGAAATACCAACTTTTAACATAATGAAGGCTATAGATAAATACTAATAGAACAACAATAATAAATCTGACGTAAGTGCTCATATATGGTTTTTAACCTAATTGAAGAAATGCAAATTACTTAGAGGCCTAAAAATTACCACCCAAAGCAACAAACATGATGAAAAGCTATTGGGACATTTCACATTAATGTAATCAGAAGTACAGGTAATTTGCTAATGGAATCAGTCAAGGTGGCACAAACTCCACAAAGATTGCAATCTGGGAGCTGTGACTCTTACAACCAAGAGATTCTAAGATAGTTAATTTAAAACTAAGAAAATTTATGTGTTTACGTTATAAATTAAATGCGAAAGTCACTAACCTATGTCAAGATAAAATTTGCCAAGGCATTTGATTGCATGTTGAGGAAGGATATAGACAACCTTTTGTCTCAAAAAGTTCTTTGTGATGCGACTAAACCGTCAGGAAAATGCAAGTTTAAATATAAATTACAATAAGGCAATAAATGTGGAGCTTTGTGATTGCATTATTTAGGTACCTGGATACATTTTCCCCGGGAGTGGTGTTTGAGTTCCTAAGTGCACATAAAAACGTAAGCAATCAAGGGGCCAGATGTTTTTGCCAAGCACATAAACGGGAATGGCGTGAATTGCAATTAAGCTCGAGTTTCGATACCTTCAAAATATATGTTATAAAAAATTTACTACCTTTCCGAACGAAAGCCAATTCCATTAAAAAATCAAAATTGAGCTTACGCTTCGCGACTTTGTAGTAAAATCTTGTGAGCACAGGTAAGTTGTACTATTAATAACTTTATACCTCGATTATTTTATTTTAGTACAAAAGGAAGAGGAAAGTATTAATTTACGGGGGCTAGGGACGAGATTTGTGACGACGAAATTGTGAACACATTTGAGTGCGCAAACAGTTGAGTGTTTCGGTATAACATAACAGTAGTATAACAGTTCTCTCAATATGCAGTAAAATCTGCTCCTTACTACTTGTACTGTCAGAAAAGTGTCAAAGATTATTTACCGACATAATTATCTAGAGCTTAGTTTATATCGGCTTTTCGAAATTGTATGAGTATTATTACTATAATATGTTAAACGGCTTTGGTCAGCCCAACACCTCTAAATCACTCCCTCTCATGGTCTCATTATAATGATGATTTATTTGGATAATTTTTATTGGATGTGTATCATGCTTAAGTACATAATTATGAAGTGCTTATGTAATAATAACTGTTAATATCAAAATCTAGAACACCAGTAAAGTAGGTTGAAGTAGATGCCAATTTATCTGACATATAGTTTTCAAGTCACCTTTTACAGTGCCCATGGGAGAGACGGAGTACGCTGTCCATAGTCTGTCTTCTCGATACACCTATGTACACTATATTGAAACTAAAATATGATTGACGAAGCGAAGACGAGAAATATAAATGTTTTATTGTAAGTATTTTATTTTATTAATAGTAATAATAATTATAATACAGCGATGAATATGAATGTGGAAGGATGAGGGGTAGAGGAAGGTCAAAGAAAATATAGTGAAGGAAAAGGGAGTGGGTAAAAAGGTGACGGTTAACAGAGATGAATGGAAGAAAAAGGTATGATGCTGCGCAGCCCTGAAGATGACGATGGTTTACATTTACAAGTTTTTTTTTTTTTTTTTTTTTTTTTTATATATATAAATCCTGCGATCAGTCTTATGCGACTATAATCAGGTTTGTTGAAGGAGAATGGGTTTTAGAGAACTAGAGCCACTGCCCTAACTCTCTTCAGTCATCAAGCACATTAGCTCTTTTCAAACGATTAATAGAATTTCGTTGCAGAAGCACATCCGTCAGAGGGTTAGGATGATTCATCAGGCGGTCTGAGTATTTCTCTGTGTACTGTTTTGCTTCTTCCATCACAGTTTTTATGCCTAGGTACTCATGAATCTCCGAGTTACGAGTAAACCAGGTAGCGCCACTTATAGTCCTCAATACATTGTTTTGGGCTCTTTGAAGGCATAGGATGTTTGATTTACTGGCTGAGGACCAGAGTTGGATGCCGTAAGTCCAAATGGGCTTTATAACCGAGCTGTACACTCTGAGTTTATTACTAAGAGATAATGTTGACTGTCTTCCAAGTAACCACAGAAGATTTTTGAATCTATTATTGACTTCGTCACGTTTGTTCTTTATGTGGTCTTTCCATGTCATACGTTGGTCCAAGTAGAATCCCAGGTACTTTACGCACTTGGATTGCGGCAGAGGGTTCTGGCCCAGGTTGACAGTTGGGCATAACTTTTTCCTTAGGGTGAATGTGATATGTCGTGATTTGGTGGCACTAGCCCTAACGCGCCATTTCAGCAACCAGTCATTAGTCAGGTTTAGTTGGGTTTGCAGTATTCTACTGGCTTCGCCTGGATCGTTGTTGGAGGTTAGAAAGGCAGCGTCATCGGCAAAGGTCGCCACAGTAACATTAGTAGCCTGTGGTAGATCATGGGTAAATATATTGTACAACACAGGGCCCAGAACTGAACCTTGTGGCACTCCAGCAGAACAGGTGTAGATTGATGATCTGGCGCTTCGTTGTTTAACTTGGAACATTCTATCCTTAAGATAAGAGGCTATTAGAGGATAGAACGAGTGTGGAAGAGTCATTTTGATTTTGCACAACAAGCCTTTATGCCATACTCGGTCAAACGCCTGTTGGACATCCAAAAATGCTGCAGAGCAATACTCCTTGTTCTCAAGACATTGTCTTATAGTGTGATAAACCCTATGCACTTGTTCCACAGTTGAATGGTTTTTGCGGAATCCAAATTGATGATTGGGTATGATGTTGTGTTCATCGAGGTGCAATTTAAGCCTATTTAAAAGGATTCTTTCCCAGAGTTTTGACAATAATGGCGTCAGACTGATGGGTCGGTACGATGTCACTTCATTGGTCGGTTTACCAGGTTTGTGGATCATGACTATTTGCGACATTTTCCAGAGAGATGGGAAATAGCAAACTCTTAAAATGGAGTTGAAGAGGTTCGTGAGAAACACAATGCACTTCCTGGGCAGCTCCTTAAGTACTCTTGGGGTGATAAGGTCAAATCCAGGGGCTTTGTTTATGGCCAGATTTGATATTTCCTTGGCAATTTCCCTTGGAGACGTCGGCTTCAATGGTGCACTTAACTGAAAGTCCTGGTTAAGGATAGCATCAATTTCAGGGTCGTCGGGGCCATCGGTAGTGTTTGGCTTAAATACATTCGCCAAGTGGGCTGCAAAGACCTCAGACTTTTCTAAATCAGTACGTGCCCAAGAATTACCAGACCTGATAGGAGGAAAACATTGTTGGGGTTGATCCATTGATTTAGTAGCCTTCCAAAGGGAGTGGCGGCCTCTTGTATTAGGCGACATCATTTCCAATTTCTGTTTAAGGGTTTCATTGGCAGCTTCTGCAAGACTAACTTTTAGATCTACAATCGCCCGGTTAAGGCGAGTTTTGTCTTCCTTGTTGCGGGAAAGCTGCCATACTCTACGCAGTCTGCGCTTCTCTGATATTTTTTCACGAATTTTAACAGGAATCGGAACACTACGCGAGGGCATGTCCATTACAGGTGTATTAGTCCACGCAGCAACCTGAATTAGATTCGTGACGTATAAGCATGCATGATCAATGTCCGCATCGGTTTTTAGTGGAAGGTTGAGATTGATAGTGGACTCGAGACTGCATCGAAAGTTGGCCCAATCAGTTTTCGCGTTATGTAGGTTATCATTATTCGTCTCACTGAATATGATCGTAGTGCTTAACATAAGCATTACAGGAGAGTGATCTGAGGAACCTTCAAGGCTAGTTTTTACGTGGACATACGAATCGCTTATATTTTTCGTAATAAAAAAATCAAGGAGATCTGGTATCTTGTTATTGTCCGTAGGCCAGTATGTTGGTTCTCCCGTGGACAGCGGCATCAGATTGTTAGAGTCGACGCTTTTCTTTAATTCGCGACCTCTTGTTACGGTAGTCCTTGCTCCCCAGTAAGTATGCTTTGCATTCCAGTCGCCGCCAGCTATGAATCGATTACCCAGTGATTTAAAGAATTCCGTGAACATGGCTTCTTTTATGGAATGACGTGGTGGACAGTATACTGCCGATAGATTAATATAACCCGATCGGTCTTCTATTCGCACTGTAGTGGCTTGCAGATAATTCTTAGGAAACGGATTCAGCAGGCAATGTTTCACGCTGTTTTTAATGACGATTGCAGAACCAGCATGTGCTCCTCCGTTAGGGTGTGAGGTAAAGTATACACTGTATCCCGGAATGCATATTCGACTTCTAGAGGTTGTATGTGCTTCAGATATAAGGCACGCATCAAGTTTGTTAGAGTTGAGGAATATTTCTAGTTCATGAGTATTTGGTGCAAGACCGTTGATGTTCCATGTTGCTATGTGAAGAGACGTCATTTTGATAGTTTGGAGACGAGTGTTGTGATAAGGCCCAGCATGGAGCTTATTTGTTGGATTAAGAGATCAATCTTCTCAGTCTGTTTTAAGAGAATATTTTCAAGAGTATGATGGTAATTGTGTGAGTCGGAGTTTATGGCTGTCGTTGGAGCATTAGCGTTTCCGATGGTTACAGCTCGAGCATATGTTTTTTGAAAGGGTCCGCCGTCTTTAGAGGTTAAGTTGGGTGAAATAAAAGGCTCGGCACTAGTGGTTGGTGTTAGAGTTTGTAAACTAGTGGTAGGCCGTGTAGGAGCTCGTTCCTTAGATTTGGGGTAAGAGTGTTTCCGAGCAATAAGTTCCTTATAGACTTCGCAACCTTTGTAGTTTGCAGGGTGGTCACATGAACACAAGGCACATTTAGCGGGTGAGTTTCTGTCTTTTTTGGTGCAATCAGACGTTTTGTGTTTCTCTCCGCATTTAACACACCTAAAGGGTCTCATGCAATTGTTCTTCGAGTGTCCGTAATCTTGACAGCGTTGGCATGTACAATAGTTTTCGATTTCCGAGGGTCTTCTATTTTAACTTTTTGGTTGTAAATATACGTAATGTTTTTTGCTGCGGGATTGTTATTACCTGGTTCAAGATTCACAAAGAACGTAGAGGTTGGTATCTTCTCAGGTCCGTATCGTGCATTGATTATTTCACCCCTCACTTTATTACCAGTAGCATCAATAGCATCATTGATAGCTTCATGTGGAGTGCTATGGTGGAGATTTTTAATTACTATACGGTAGCTTTTCGTGTCTTTTGGAGTAAATGTATAACCGATAAGTCCGTTGTTTCTAATGACAGTTATTATTTTTTTGTATTCCTCTACATTACTTGCAAGCACATGAAGCACTGTTTTGTTGAGAATCTTGAGCTTGAACTGGTCATTTTTACTGACTGTTTCGATCAGTTTAGATAGTTCTTTTACATCTTGGATGCCATGCAGAACAATTGGTGGAGGCTTGTTCGGTTTTTTAGGGTAGTTATTTGATCCGGGGTTATCTGCCGGGTCTAGAGGCAAATTTTTAAATCTGTTGCTTATTACTGTGCCTTCCGCCTGTGGTGGTGAGTCGCTTATCTTTCTCTTTTTATTAGAGCGAGGTGAAGGGACACGCTGCCAAGGTGGAGGAGCCGGATATTGCGAGTTTCCATCATCTGAGGTGATTGTTGATTGGGTTTCAGTCTCTAGATCTATTATTTCTGGTTGTTTGTTTTGCAATGACTGATCAATGTTACTGACAGATGCAGATCTTTGTCGGTTAAAAAGTCCAGGATGGAATACTTGTTGAGTGAGTGTTGGTTGGGTTGGTTTTGGAGAATTTACAAGTAAAAAAAAAGTTTTTCCAAACCTAGGTGTATTATTTCCACCTGGAATTGGTGAAATTGAACGGTCAGTATTATATCGTTAAACATTTTAACATTATTGCAGGCCTATCAAATTTTATAACCGATTTATTTTTCTTTGACATCAGAGATTTCGTAATGTTTGTCTTTTTATGAGCTTGTGAACAGTTTTGTGTAATCGCTGTTTGATAGCGGCTATTTATTTCGGGTTCGCGCCAAAGTAGCGATAAACTGTAATGACGTCGGGGCAAATGTATTAAAGTGTGTTTGCTTGTCATTTTTATTATAGTATCTGTGACGATGCCATGAGTGCGTTGGAACATTTTCTAGAGACATTTTAAGAACGCAGTTGGATTTAAAATGACACTATTTTAATTTTTTTTATGTTACCACGACTACTGTAAAATTTCTTCAATGTCGGAAACTCGTATGTTGTGTGAGGTATTGAGGTCAAATCCCAAGCTTCAGTGCTATTAGAATTCACTTTTAATAAACTTCAGTGGCAAGTAGTTTGAATTTGTGTCAGAGATAATACGTTGGTACTGGGTAGGTACCTATTCTACAACATTATTATATTATAACGTTATATCTCTGCCTATTCCTTCGGAATTTTATTAATTATAGCACAGGGTAATCAAAACAAATGACTACTAGTTATCCTTACAGAAATAAATTGTTCCCGACATCGTACTAATTGATATAAAAGGTTGGTCGTTTCAGGATCGGTAGGTACTGCTTAATGTTAGTGATAGTTTTAGTTTGTGGTACACAAGTGTAGACGCGTACCGCATTAGTTATGTAGACAAAACAGTTCGTGGGACCAGATGCTAACTCAGTTCAAAAGAAAAAGGGAAACATTGTGCTAACGATACTCCAAGGAAGATACAAATACTGTAAGAAATATTTATGGAGGTTTTTCGCATTGAAATCCTTAGGGATAGCGGGACGCGACGGCTTGCCCTCCGAAAATACGGGAAAACACGTTTCAGATCCCTCGCCACGAATAACTCTTAATACAGGGATTATAGAATGGCTTCTTAAGTCGTGGGAGCTAAAAGAAAGATAACAAGCAATTAGGATGCGGTGATAAAAATAAATAACTACTCATTGCAGCTGGAATGGCCTTTTTTGCAACCTTAAAAAATATTTTTTCATTTTTTCTTAGTCTAACTTTATGTAAGCTCAGGATGAGTTTCGTAGTAATATTGCGTTAAACTAATATTAAAATCGGCCCCGATGAGGTGCTTACGTACGTTTTTTGCGTTCACCTGGGCCTCGTAAATATTACCCTCGACCATAAAATGCATTAGTAAAGTCTGGCTTTGAATAATGCTAGCGCGTTCTTTCCTGTGGAGGAAAACGCCGGTGTAACGCAAGGTCATACGTTACTGTTACGGTCCAGTGAAGTTTAAATATAAATACTCCGCTTCGGTTTAATATCACTAAAACTACAACCCGCCGACTACGGAAGAAATCAACTGAAAATCATGCAACAAGAACAAAATTCCTATGTCACCTTCCTGATAAACAATTTACTGAATTTAATTGTAAAAAAGAGCGATTTAAAAAAAAAAGTTGCTATCCTATAGCAACTTTTTTTTTTTAAATCGCTCTTTTTTTTGCATGTAACATTCGTCGTATTGATTTTGTTTATGTAATATGTAGCCATTGTTACCGGGACCATAATAACGAATCGATTGATACCTCATTCATCAAAATCAGATGATTACTTTGGGCGCTGTAGTGGAACATACGTAAATAGGAAGATACATAGACTCCCTAATATAAAACCCTTCCTTCGGCTTTTTGCCGTGTCGTCGGGTAAAAATAGAGGCTACGACCGCAAGTTACAAATTTTATTTGAGTTCATCATTATATCTAATAATAGGTACGGGCAACTTTTTTCTTTCAATAAATTGTTTTCTTATGCATTAACCAAACTGTAATTTTTTGTATACTTCATCAATGAGATCGGTGTAGGTCTACTACACCGATCTCATTGATGAAGTAAGCAGGCATGCAAGAATCGTAGCAACTAGCGCTTTCTAGCTGCCTACCTCTGTAGGAAAAAAGCTTGAGTGTGTGTATGTATGTATGGTAACGGATTAGATGGTAACACTTTATGTGCTTTCTCATTGAGGGATAATATTGTAATACCTATGTTCATAAGTTCACTTCAACAAATTGACTTATAACACCTATTACTGCGTAAGGACGGGGCGGACCGCATATCACAATGGTCCGAACGTGGTCCCAAAATGATCTTGTCTAAACCGAAGTGAACTAGTCCACGATCGGCTAAAAAACAAACGCCATGCGATACTAACAAAGATGGCGTCAGTGCTTCTGTGTGTGACAAACGCGTCTGTCAAATGTGCCGTATCTTTAGTATTTAAATCAATCCTTCGACAGCTACTCCTCGATCTTATCCTTCACTTCACCAACACACGTGTAGGTAAATAGTAATTTATCTTATCGTATCTAGGCGTGGAGCGGGAGCGGGACCTGCCCATGAGTAATGCTAATTAAGTAATGACTCTTCAGGGACGCATCGCAAAGGGTTCACACTAATTAATTAATGACCATTCATTCCTCGCGATAACATAGACGATGATTTTAAAAGATTCGAGCAGTTTTCAATTGGTTATGTAAGTTGTAGATACTTAGTTTCATACTTCTAAATTATTTATTGCTTTTTAATTTAATAAGTAATCCCCAAACCTTGGGCAGAAATACGTATTTATATTGAAATAAGGTATCTATTGTGGGCAGACCTTGGCTCAGCAGTGGTTTTGGTTCGGTATTTTAGCCCAAACTGTGATAAAAACCCAGCTTGCATAAACTGGGATTTTCCTATTTCTGCTACAGCACACGAAAAAAAATTGAAAATAAAAAAGATTGTCTTAACCTAGTTTTTGGATTGGATAAAATTGGGTAACTAAACATCACTTTTACGAGTTCTACCGCCGTTTAAATAAGTCAGTATATTAATTTCAGTACCCACTTCATGAAAAGAGCTTTCATAAGAAATAACCCAACACTTTTTAGGTCAGCAGTCGTTTACAAAATTAAAAAGGGTTATGCGGTTCAGTTTCTTTATTTAAGTGAACGTAAACAAAGTGCTACGTCATACTCTGGAATAAAAATACTTTAATCCATGATTATGGAATTATGTATGAAAATCTATTTTTCAGAAATGTTTAGATATCTACTTTTCTAGATATTGGGAGTCCTTGTTATAAGACCACTGTTTTTGAATTTTGAATTGTTTTATTTTTTTTACTTTTACATAATGTTTCCACCAAACTCTTAATATTTATAACGCCACCCAAGGCAAGAAGAGCGGGCATTTTGTCGCTAATTGGTCTCAGTAATGTAAGTTTACCATTAGTTGTGATTAATAATTGAATCTTAAATAGAATGGTATGATTTCACCACCATTACTAACCGGCATTACCTACATAATAACTGAAATATGGCGAACAAATTTATCATTTTACTGCGGAAAATCCTCATACCTAGATCACTGCCATTTGAATCTTTACCTGCCGTAATTAAAGGCTAGGCAAAGATCTAGAACCTAGAAGCTAAGATCTATAAGCCGGCATTTTTGGCATTATTAGTTTACCACGCTTACAGCTGGTTATCCCCAAGCCAATAAGGAATTTCGTTCGAAACTAAACCAGCAAACCGCTTAATTTACGTAACTATTAATCCATAGTAAACCGCGGCGTTAATTGTAACGTTTAGATTAATTACGCGAGATCCAAATTAACATGTAAACATGTTGAGATTCCATGAACTAATCACAAGAAATTGGTCCTGCCTTTGAGATATCGAGTCTGTTCGGAACCAAACAAGCCTCTGCTAATGGTAACGAATGATGTTGTTTTATCGGAACTGACTAGGATTTGGTGTATTAGTATATTTTGTGGTTTGTTTAGCAGATAAACTAAACAAGGTTTGTACTGAATTTATTTAAAACTTAATCCTAGAAAACCTATAAAACAAAGAGACGACTGAAATATTGATATTGATATTGATTGATATTGATATGATATTATGTATTTCAGTACATAAATATTAGTAGTAGAAAACTACATAGATATGTAGCTATCTACGTGAAAACCTTTAGACTTCTCTTTGTCTAGAATGTCTTATTCAGGATACAACAACACGTGGATATTAAGATATTGCTTTCTTAAATTCAACAATAAAACGTTTCATCTCATTGAAAATTGAAGTTATCGCTTAACCCATCTCTCTATTTGATAGCTTATCAAAAGGTTTTTCATCTGTAAAGATCTGTCGTAAAATTATATTTTTATACTTAAAAGAGTCGGCCGAAACGACGATGAATAAAAATATTCCAGACGGATAAAAATTTATAGCGAATCGGTCCGACAGAAAATATTGAAGAAGTTAGATTGAGGAAGTGACGACATTGTTATTATCGCCTCAATCCCGTTCGAGCTCTGAAACAATCTTTGGTATTTTCTGCTCCAATCGCTCGCTGAGCACTAAAATTTTTGTTATGATTTCCATCGCAGAAAATCTTCTGTAAAAATCATCCCACAATATGTAAGTGGGTACAATAGAAATCTTACATATAAGTAATATAATAGACAACATGTATAAAACATGGAAGTGCCTCTATTGTACTCTAAATAAAAGAATGAGTAGGTATATTGTTTGTTCTTTTGCCGTGATATAATTTTTCAAGGCAAAACAATTGGCTTTAGTTTAAACACTGCTTGCTCACAACTCAAGAGGGCGGAAGCGAAAATTTCAGCTTTTCCACGGTGAATTTTTTGCCGTACTTATACCTAAAACAAAGCGTAATGACCCGCACGGCACGCATTTGTTCGGGAACAATCCGAATAGGCCATTTTTCATGTGGAACAATTGAGGGCGGTACTCCGACACAATTGGCAGAGTATTTTGTCAAGCGGTTGTCGTACGAGACTCGAGCGCAGAACATAATAAGTGCACTCCGCACGCCCATTCTCATAGTTAAAACGAGAACTGAAGCTTTACATTAAATTGTAAAAACCATAATATATAGATACAACATAAAATATACGATGTATTCAGGCACGTAAACGTCTTCGTCTTAAATTCGATACTCATATTATACAGAATTGTCTTTCCCCATTTCTACTATTCCCTTAATAATAAATCATATCAACAAGTGATAACACTTTCACATTACACAAAAAAGAACAGTAAAGCACATGTGTAGGGTATTATTTATGATATTAATCACCTGACGAAGTATGTTGGCCGATAGGGCATAAAATCTCGCCTCTTATGATTTCATGGCGGCTCGAGGCAGTGCGCTGGAATTTTTCGTTTTATTTTATGATGCCGAGCACTGTCGCGGAGAAATATTGGCTCAGCGGAATAGCTCGTAAAGAAAGCCGTTTTCTTTCCACGGGGTTACGCACCGCAACTACATCGCCGCCTTCTGCTTACATTTTATTATTAGGCCTCATCCAGATTTTATGTCACACAAGATTTCATTTTTAATTAGCTAAGCTTACAACAACACGTAAACAAACGTTGGTACTTTATATTTTATCTGAGAAGGCATAAGTAAACAATGAATAGTTCAAGATTAAAAGAAAAGTTCTACATTAGTTTTTCAATCGTTGGTTCGTTCGATGGGCGGCGGCGGCGAAGGCGGGCGGATAGCACGGAGGTTCGCATTTTGCCGGTTCGGCTCACCGATCCTTTTTCCTCGCACATCATTATTCAAGTTAAGTGGACAGGCCCCGGTCAGGTTAGTGGATGAGTAACAAAAATTCAGGGGGTTGAACACAAATCGGAATATCGTATCATGAAAGGTCAGACACATTATATGTTAGGGTAGAATTTCATATTATATTTTGAGATTGATGCGGAATAATGGGTTAGAAAATATGTATTTTTTACAGTTACGCATAGTGTGTCAGATTGATTTAGGTTATTTATTTTGGCACGGGCCTCCCTCTGGAGCGGAGCACCATGTTGTGTCAGTAAAGTTTATATTCGTTCTAAAACAATATCGAGGTCCCCTAGGTGTGTAGGTTCCATTAGGATGTTTTTAATAAAGATGTCTGCCTTGGCCCTAGATTCACCACGCGCAGCAATGCTGTTCTAGCCATAAGGTTATCACTACTTAAATATAAACAAACATTATATAATATAATGTAAATTAATACTATCGCTCCGTTAATTAGTAACAAAAAATTTTGATTTACAATTCGTATCAGTAATTATCACAACACTAGCTATTCCCGCGGTCACTCACGTTCATGTACTTTTCCTAGTCTGTAGGAATTTCCCAAAATTCTCTCTTAGCGGATGCCTACCTCATAATAACTAGCTGTGCTAAATTTATGCTAATTCTTTCAATGGTTTGAGCTGTGCATGCGTCAGTCAGTCAGTCAATGACCTTTTTTTCCTTTTATATATACAGATTTGCTAAAGAACTGACCCAATCTAAACATAAACAGACACACGCATGCATAGATACATGACAAGAAGTCAGGGGACGAGTACATATATCTAGTGGCAAGTACTTATTCATGAGACAAGTAATAGTGTCCCAGTTCCCCTGGCTGTCACGACGTGGCGTGCGGCGTGAACGGCGCAGGCCATTTGCGAAAATTCAACAATACCATTGAATTTCTCAGGAGACCGCTCCTCAGCCGTCTCTATAATAAGCTAAACAGATAAAGACTGGATACGTTGATCTGTTTAAAAGTGATATGCAATTTAATAGATAATGCGCAGTGGTATTAATTTCTTCTACAAAATCTTGTCTGTTTAGTTAATATTTCTTAGGGCCTGTTTCACCACCGCTAACTGTCAGATAAATAAAAAAATGAAACAATTTTTTTATGAAATTATCTGCAAAGCAATTTAACGGGAACTTATGTATCCGGGGGTGGTGAAACAAGCCCTTAGTCCTCAGCTCTAAAGCTTTATAACTCAAAAATGTCTTGTTTTATTGTCCTTTTTTGTTATTCAAATTGAGAAAAGAGAGCTGTTAATTGGGACTAGTACCTAAATATTTATTTGTCCTCCACTACGGCCCAATATTGATTTATATTTGAAGGCCGATCTTATAAGCTTGAAGCTTTTCTATGGTCAAAATTACTCCTAAGCTACCAAAAATATGAGCAAGCAGAAAAATAATTGCTAATTAAACATTAGTAGCGGACTAGCGGTAAGGTGCGAGGTTGGACTAATGTGTCATTATAAGGTACAGCGAACGTAAGGCCAATGTGGGTCATTACCGTAATGTCACACTGAGATGACTAGAGATGGGATCATAATTAACTTACCGACCATCAAATAAACGATCTTAGATTATTATTGCGATATTGTTTTTATGTCAGCTGGCGATTTATTAAGAACAGCAAAAACTGTGATTTAATTTAGGGATGGCGCACATTTCTTAAAGGCCTATTAAGCTTTATAGTTTGGAATTCTTCCTGGATCATCGACCGAGACGTTCTTCTTCTTAGTGTGTCGATGGCAAATAAAAATGTTATGGGCTCTCACTTGTGCAGCCTAAAAGTCAGTAACGCGGACTGCGTTTATCGACGTGACTGTCAGATCCTCGCGTGAACAGTTTATAGGACATGTAGGGCATGAGGCGAGGCGTTAGTTAGTATGTCTCGTAACAACTAAACAACTAAACTTGCCTTCCCTTATCCTAAGGTTGGAGCCATGGGATATGGGATAATTTCACTGCGACCTCGATAGTATCGAACGATTTTAAATGTGTTTTTTGGCAATGTAATAATACATAATTATGTTTTCATCAGGAGTTGGGGTTTGTAACTGGTAATTTGATTTAAGCGATATTACCATTATAAAACATACCGATAGGTATGTTAAATTTAGTATATCTACTAAATTCATAATTACCTGAAATAAATATAACTTAGAAGAAATGTGCGTAAAAGACATGGCTTGATGGTCTTGCAATACAACAAATTACAAGGCGTATCCAAGTGTTTACAGTATAAATAAAAATACAGAACCTTCCCAAGCGAGAAGACAGATCCTTGCGGAGATTTATAGAAGGCGAGGTCACTTGAATAATGTCTCGCAAATGTTAATTATGTAGAATGGGGATACATTCATTAATTCGACTTAGGGCCTTTCAAAATGTTGCGCACTACGTTTAGTTTTAGCTTACCAAGAATAGTGAGTTAAAAATGTCGTTGGACTGTTGCTCACGAGGTCGTGGGTTCGTTTTCCACAGGACACAGGTAATGTGTCGGTCTTGGTATTTCATATGTATGTATTTAAAAAAGGTACCTCTTTCTTCTTGGGTACCTACTAGACACATTACAAGCCCCATTAGTACACAGGACTAAGTAGACTGATGGTGTTGTATAAAATGTCCCAAATAAGTATTAATTTTATTTTTATTGTTTGTAACAGTCAATATCAATAACATTTCCGATTTTTTGCACAGAACATTTACAGCGATCACGTGAAAAACTAAAAAAAAAACAGAGAGGCTAGCTTTTTAATATATATATATAGGTTCCTAGTAGGAATATAACTACACATAAACACTCGTAAGTCCTTCGCACACAACGCTATATCACAAGAGCTCTCCGTTTAATTTCTCAACACTTAATTATTTCAATATTTGCAGCAGAAGTAATTAAACGTTTGTGAAATTACGTAATTATTGCTCGTGTATGAAAATTAAATATGAATAGCTTCGGAATTATGTTTTTATATTCAACTCTACATAGGAGCCTTTTATATTAAATTTGTGCCTTTTACTATTAAGGGACCAGCGAACTGTGGGTGTACATTAGTACACGCCTGCCTAACCTTTCGGGGGGCTAGACAAGTTGCATTTTGACATTCGAATCGACAAGCAAAATGTATGGAAATGACACAAGCTTTCAATAAATGGGGCTGTCACTAATGTCATTTACATACATTTTGTTTGTCGATTCGAATGTCAAAATGCAACTTGTCTAGCCCCCCGAAAGGTTAGGCAGGCGTGTACTAATGTACACCCACAGTTCGCTGGTCCCTTGGACTGGGAAGACAGTCGTCATTATGTATTATAATTGGCAAAATTTCACAATATGGTATGATATTATACTGATGGCTGGTACCTACGTCTAGCTGTTAACGGATTTGATTTTACTGTGTATCTAGAAATATAATTTTGTTGATTGTTTAAAAATTTTTTTTTGGAAGTGTCTTTCATTTCTTTCGCTAACACAGATTTTCAGTAACTACATAAATATACTTTGAAATTAAAAGTATGTTTTCTACAGAATTTGGTAACATGTATTACCAATTTATGATAAAAATAAAATAATACTATATCCAAATACACATAATAAGAATAAATAATTAAGTGATAAATATATAATGTGATAATTAAAACACATAAATTAACTAATTAATTGATAATTATAAACCTATTGAAACTCTCCCTGTCTCCTACTTTATTTTACTATGCTGTGCCCGACAGGGTCCATAATAAAATTGATCCCTAGATATAAGATTAGCATCTGTATATATATGATGGAACGCAATAAATATTTGATTTGATGATAATCTTTTTGTTACATTGCAATTATTTGATTTCTTCAAAGATTGAGAGCATCGTAAATATTTAATCGTAATAGCCACTCAAAATCTGCAACGATTAGCTTTAGCAACTCCTTTAAATGGGCTAACGATTATAGATAAATATAGTTTGAATGGATGTAATACCGATCAATTCGGTTTCACGGCGGAGGTTTATTCGTTTACGTAAACTTTGAGATTGGCTCTAACAAGGCTGGGAGAGGCGGAGAGAGCGCCGGTGATTTCTACTCTTAAAATCCAATTTAAATGCATTCCTCTGTGCCACAGGAGGGCCCGCCGATACGCCCCGGGGGCCAATTAACTTATTCATCCTTAACATTTCATTGCTCAACTTGGATACTACTTTTACGCTTTGGGTACTTCCCACGTCTCATCCTTATGGGTACGGTATGATTACCTGCCGTTAACTCCTGCCCTTGAATTTGCATAACATAAATACTTTTAAGTGCTTCCCTCTTTTCTCTCTTCACACGGATCCTTAAATAAACCAATTTATGCCGTTTTCATAAATTAGTACGCATAGTAACGTCTTTTGCATAATAGTACTAACTGCTACAGACTATAACTCGAAGTAACTTTGTATGTTACAAGTGCTCACAGGTAGGCGTGATTGCATGATTTTGATTAGAAGAGATGGTACCTATTACTTCGCAGCGAGTAACGCAAACGTTTAAAGTTACGTAAGTTACTTGTAATTTTCCAATGTCCATTAAAATGCCTATATCTAAACCTATAACGACTTATCAGTTGACAAGAAAGAGTTTCAAGATGTCCTTTCCAAAGTCTCCGAAAGTCATTTAAAATGCAATTTGAACAGCCTAATAGAAACGTTCTCACTAAGAATTGTTGCAAAGTGTAATGGGTTCAGGTGAAATTAACGCAGAAAAATAGGAAAAGTTAGAACGAGTTTCCCGCCAAGGTTTTTTGCCTTCGCCAAGTAGCGCTGTGATTGTAAACCGGTGAATTTATAATGCTATTTTCGAACTCCACTTCATCGAGAACTTTTAACCGGTTCATAATTTTACTTGTGAGTACGTAACGTTTAGCAGTCGAAGGTAAATTCAATAAGTACGAGTTGAGCAATAAAAATGATTTATTTGCGCACATTGGGGGCGTTTGATAATGAGTTTGATATACTAGCTCAGAGCGGAACACAACACATTCGTGGGGACATTTTGCTCTGTAAACGCCGTGCCTAATGTGACGTATGGGCTTCCTGTACTGCTGAATTTTCCAAATGACTGTTTCCGTATCTGAGCAGTGGAAGGGCCGAAACTGATTGTTTGTTGAAAAAATCACAAACATATTTTTACAAATGCAATGTATTTACATAATAATGTAAATTCAATGGTTTTTAAGCGGTCAGTAATTACAATTGCTTATAAAGTTTCCTTTAAATTTCCTTTAAATTCAAATACCGGAAGGATGAACATGTAGTAGTTAGTGATTATAATTTATTCTAATATTTTACACAACAGTGTCAAGTATGATGTACCAGATATGTGACTATGATCATTTAATGCCAAAATAAAAGGAAGACATCAACATTACCCTAAAAAATCTGTTTGCAATTGAATTATGGATAAAAAATAAAACGTTGCTTTTCAGACATCTTTCGGACCCTATTTATTTGAAAAGGATGAGATGACTCAAGCAGATTCGCGCGATAGCTGCGCCCTCTGTGGATTACTTTGCAAGTCTTTTATACGAGAGGCCAGTATCATCACTACTTAAGGATATTAAAATCCCCTATTTGTGTAAGGAGCTTGTTTTCTCGCTGACTGTGGAACGTTTATCGAATAATCCTGATAAAGCTGAGTGAATTGAGCGTGTACAATACCGAAATAGAATAAAACCTGTAGACATTACGTTGGAATTATCTAACTTTCAGAAAATACTGGTAGCTAACCATGTTTTATGGCGACTATTTAAATGAAAACATTATTGTTGTAATGTTCACAATCACAGAGACCACAGAGAGTACCTATATGTTTTTAGATAAGATAGTTCTGCGAAACAGAATAATTGGTTACTTACTTATTACCACACGATATAATTTACACATCAATAAAGAATAGAACGGTATTTAAAAAAATATGGATACACTTCATAAACAAGTAACAACAAATTATGTAATGCGCAAACATACATAAAAAAATATACTCGTAGGCACAGACATAAGTATTGAAAGTCTCTTCCTTTTTTGTATAAAGCACTTTCAGATCATGTTTTCAGGCGATCGGTCAACGTGCTCGCTGCGTGAGCGTAGCAAATTCACCACGTGTTCGCAACTTGCACCCCACCCTCCTGCGCAGCGTAGGGTTTGCAGTTTTAGACAGTTTTCATAGTTGTTGCCCGTGGTTTCACTCAAAATCGCAACCAATCAAAAGGACTTTATCGGCAAAAAGTGACCATATTTATTTATTTAATTCAGGCTACAAGGCCCATATTATATAAAATACAATACAATATAATGAACTTAAAACAATAAAATACTATACATAACAATAATAAAATAAACTAAGCACTAATTACACTCACTAATTTACACGATGAGTCGGCGTCGTGTAAATTAGTGCTTAGTTTATTTTATCATAATATCCTTCTTCGGGAAACAATCTAACACTTAGCCAAATTATACCGAAATCAGTTCAGTGGTGTAAGTCAAGAATCTGAGCTGAACCAACAATTTCGTTGAGGAGGAGGTTCTCTTCATAGAAGAAGTTCTCAAGTCATCTATCTTTTGGGTTCTTTTGTTTGGCTACATATTGATGTTGTATGGGGTATAGCCTAACCCCATTCTGAACTGGTACTGCGTATATAATAATGATTTAATCGATATTTTGAACGATTCCCGAGGGCATACATCTCTTTGCAAATATCGGAGTTATCTCAGTGACCTTAGCCCCTGAACCCTGGGGTTACGTTAATGTGACCCAAATTTGTAGTGATCAATAAGAAAACTTAGTCGATGCATAACGTTGGTACTGACTACTTTGGTGTTTGTGGCAAAAAAGTAAATAGAATCCCATCGTTCTATATAAAGTAGAATTGTACAATTCAGGTACCTACCTAGTCTTTATATTTATTTTATTTTGGCCTCATTCGATTGCGAAAGCGCGTTGTAATTAAAATTATGGAAGTCAATTTTTAATAGCTAAAGTTTAGTTCTCTTAGGATAAGGAACACATTTTTAATATTATTTAAGTAGAAAAATTTACAGCTGTTGTTGTAAAAGAACAGATGTTGGTCTTCATTAAAGGTGTTACAAAAACCTATTTCATGGTCTTAACGATTGATCATGAAATAGGTTTTTGTAACACCGTTTAATATTTTTTTTTAATAAAAATGAATAAAATAATATTTTGGTCATTTCGAAAAATATAATTGCAATATATAACACTATGTGTATTTGTATATCTTTTGAGAATAATACATAGGTCTAATAGATCAGTTTGTTTAAAAGTTAAATATCAGATTCCAAATATTTACGATAGTTATTTTTCCACAGAGTTCACAAAAATGAATAAGGCTTTATTAATTGTCATGGTTGGACTTGCCTTAGTGGCGATGGCAGAAGCAAAGTCATGGTAAGTACCTATTAATTAAGGTGACGACTTGACGAGTTTTATAGATGTAAAAGTACCTACATTTTTATAGATCTATTTACGAGTACCTACCAGTTTTTTTTGTGTCTATACTAAAATTTAACCTGTGTACTGAATAATTAGCAAAATTTAATTTATGATTGTGTGGCTAAAAAAGAAATATCATTAACCTAACTTATGAACGAAGATGTGGCGAAAGAATTATCGTCACGATTATCGCAGGTGGAAGTCTGGAATGGAGTCTGGAATCTCTGGCGATCCCAACGGTATAGCGTGATAGTATTTGTGTTTGACATGACATGAATGTGAACGTAATAAGTCCCTGATAAAGGCCAACTTTAATTCTTACGTCGAGTAATTGGGTTACGTATTGTTTTTGTCTTAGCTTCAGTACATAAATATAATACAGTGAATTTAATCGAATATAATATTAAGATAATTAAAATGATTAATTATATTGTTTTTACACATTATTTGCTAGTATTCCCTAGTTATGTATTTTGATAATAATTAAATATCACTCGCTCACAACGATGAAAGAAAACATCGTGAGGAAACCTGCATGCCTGACAGATTTTTTCGATAGCGTGTGAAGGCTGCCGCATGCCGCCCGGCGCCCCTTACTATGCCAGCGTGGTTGACAAACACTCTCATTCTGACAACACAGTCCCGTGCTCAACAGTGGGACAGTTAATGTGTTGTTGATGATGATCATGATGAAAAAAAACATTACCCTCATACCGGCAGACGGGTTAAAAAGGTTCAATACAAAATAAAAGGCAGTACTACCTACGTACTAGTTAGCAAAATATTATCTACCTGTCCTTACGTAGCTTACAACGGCATATATACGAGTAACATTTATTAATTTTGTTCCAGCGGCGTCACCGAACGTTCAAGGTGTGATGACGTAAGTATAACATGCGCATTGCGCAGGAGCATGTACCTATTAATATGAATTTATCCTGAACGCTTTACGTGACGATTTTTGTTTACCTATACGTTTTAATTAAATTGCATATAATTTGTATTTATTCAATCAAATTATTGAATATACTTACTTACTTATTAAATACTTGGTAAATATCTACTTACGTACAATAAGTAGGTCTTTCGCGTAATGCTTGTAAAATAAATATGACAATGTTATTGGCAATATTTATGATTATTTGTAATATTTATGATTATTTGTAATATTTATGATTATTTTTAATATTTATGATTATTTGTAATATTTATGATTATTTGTAATATTTATGATTATTTGTAATATTTACGATTATTTGTAATATTTACGATTATTTGTAATATTTATAATTATTTGCGATAATTATGATTATTTTGTTAATAAAATCCTACCTGTGCCTCATTAGCCTAGTGGTCGTAAGCGCGACTGCTACACTTGAGGTCCTGGATTCGATACCCAGGTCGAGCAAACTGCTATTGGGTTTTTCTATGAAATTCTTGGTAGCAGCTCGGAGCTTGCATTTGTGCCCGGTTAATGGCAATAGTCTTGCCTCCTATGACATACCTGCGAACTGTGGGTGTACATAAGTACATCTCTGCCCAACCCTCCGGGATATATATGCGTAATGGTATAATTATGTTATCACCATTAATAACATGTTTGTATTAAAATATTTAGATCAGATCATGGGTGAAGGATTTGTATTGCATACTATCATTTTATCTGTAGATTGTTATTGTAACCCACAAAGCTTAATATCTAGCATGTTTGCGTAAATATTTTTGGTATAAATAAATTAAATAATAACATTTCGATAGATCGATTACAATAAATCTATTATTGTACTTTGAAATACATAATATGAAGTAAAAACATGGAGTAAACGGAATGTTTACGTTCGAGTTAAATAAATTATATGATTGTCAATAAAATTATATTATACAACTACATTATTGCAATACTTTTTTTTTATTAAAGTTAGTTCAGTCTTAAGAGAATCATTCTAATTTAGATAGGTAGGGGGTGGGGGGCTTCCAGTAAAAGCTACTTATTTATAATATGAAACAAAAATGCAGGTTCGAATTCTGCCTCAAAAAAAAATAATTACCTGATAACTGCACAAATGAAAACAAATTGGGGCTAAAGATTTTGTTTACAATGTCCGCTCTTTTAATCTCTTCGTATTCTATTGTTTCGGCAGAAAAGCAACAAGTGTGATGACTCCAGCTCATCATCATCGTCGTCGTCATCATCATCATCATCATCATCAGAAGAGGATGACAAAGAATGTGACAAAGTAAGTTTGTACGGATGTTTGATATAAAGTACTGGATAACAAATGTAATATATTTTTCATCCCACCATCTCGGAAAGACTATTTTTACTCTTCGATATCTGAGTGCAAAAGTCGTTTTTATCCTCTAGAGAGACAAAATAAATTGAATTTAGAACATCGTGCTTTTACCCCCCTGGCGCCGAATTTATCATACAACTTTTTTTTAATTTGTTAAAAACTCAGACTTGGAACCTTCCCTAGGTTCCGAGTCTAAACGCAACAAAGTATCGATATATGTCGAATCGATATTTTTTGAAAATATCAGTATCGATACTGATATTTTTATTTAAAAATATCGATATATGGGCGATATATCTTAAAAACCTAATTATAAAACAACAAATCAAGTCGACCAAAAACAAAAAATACATTAAATATAATTTGTTAAAAAGATGTTAGTATAATAAAAGTATTCCTTTTTGGGATTTTATAATCTTAAAACTTATAAATGTTTATTGGTCTGTAAAAAATATAGATTTTTATACCTTTTCGATACTTACATATTAAATATCGCTCAAAAATATCGATACATAAAAAAAATTGATATATCGATGTATCGATATTTTTTCAACAAGCCTACCGGAACTTTGGTGTACTTTTTTAAGTCACTAACACCAACATTACAATAGGTACCTAACAAAAATATTACACTCAAGTAATTGTAGCAACGTAACTTTCAATTTCTCTTAATTATACCTAGTATTATTTGTTATAATTTAAAGAATAGGTATTCTGTAAAACTTACCTATCATATAGTATTTAATACCTAAAATGAAATAAAAGTTTCTTGTGGTTGTCAATGTTTTTTTTAGTCATTTCCTCGCTGAGGTGGGATGAAAAGTTACGTGTTGCACTCGAGTGCAAAGATTTTTCACCTTGTGCTCTTTTAATTCCCTCGCTGACGCTCAGGATTCTAATTTTTGAATCACTCGCTCCGCTCGTGATTCAATTTTAGAATCCTTCGCTTGCTCGGTCATCAAAATTGAGCACGCGGTTAAAAAACAACTTTGCACTCTTGTATAACAAATAACTATTTTTGTATGGTTGTAAAATACACTAGGTACCGAAATTTTTCTGTGATATGCCTAAGGCAAACAAGCACACGGGTTACTCATCATTGGTTATACCTATCCGAAGCGGACCCCAACAACCTATGAACAGGCTAGGATGATGGTGACCTCAGGTGACGACCAGGTGAACTCAGTAGCTGAGTGTAGAACTTTGAACCGGTTGCTAATTTTATTAGTACATCATTACTAAGCATATTTTTTGACTTCTCTATGAATTGTAAGTTAACGAAGTATTGATACTAAGAATCACGAGGGGATGGCCCCGACGAGGGATGACCTCGAACTTGTTATTGACGTCATTCGCCGTCATTCAAGGCCCAGTCAACATTTAGAAATGTATGTATGCAACAAGTACCCACCAAATACTAAAGGTTATTTTATAATTGATATTTTAAATTCATACTAATAATGTACCTAATGACGCTGAAGAGTTTGTTTGTTTGAACGCGCTAAATATAAAGCAATGTCTCATTTGACTTTTCTTTTTCTTTTTTCTTTTCTATGAAAATTTTAGGCTCGCCCCTATCTATAGGTATTATGCTGAAGCATATGTACTATTTGTAGGTTTTAACTTGATTGACCAATGTAAAGGGTATTCTAATCTATGGAACAATGAGTAAAATTTAATTCCATTCTGATTTTAGTTACGATCTGTTTTACATAAATTGCTATCTAAAGTACAGACAACCCCCTACTAGAAATCAGAATTCGCAATATGAACAATTAGTCAAAACTATTAAAAAGAGCAACATAAAAATGGCGCGAATTAAAGCAGCTAGCACGCCATAAAAGCCAGGCTTTACATGTATTAATGGTAATCCCACGAAGCTATGGAAAATGCAGTGGAATACTCCAATTTGTTGGGAAAATGTTGGCGTTACGAGTTTCTTGGAGCGAGCCTCAATTGCAGCTCTAATGAGCAATAATGATGAAACTGTTTCCACAACTTTTGCAATGTTTCATTATTTTATTTACACTTTAACAGATATTAAGGAGAGAACTCTCCTTGATTAATTACTATCCGATATTTTTTAGTTTGTTGTTTTTAGAATGAGCCACTTATTTTTATATCTTTTGATCAATAAAAAGACACTAAAAGACTTCTTAAAGAAACTTTTCTAAGTTAAAGAAATGAATGGGTATTTAAATTTAAATAATTTATAAATTCGTTTACGCCTACATTTGGAAGTGGCGGTCATTAATTCGTTATTCAAATTGAATTGAGCTCTGAAAATGACCTTTAAGTTGTGATAGTTTCATTTGGTTGTCATAATGACTTACGTTATGCTTTAAACTAGTAACCCGCCCCGATTTTGCACAAGTGCATAAGTTATAGCATTTAGACCTCCCTAGATTATCTTTCTATTGATAAAAAGTTAAACATTGTATGAAAGTCCATACACTTTCTGACATCGCCCTGAACAAGCATATCAGCACGGCTAACTGTAATTTAGAAAGTACTGAGTACTTAATTAGTACACGAGATTAACAGTTTTGCACATTTGCTAAACTATTTATTTCAATAAATACCTATTTTTGTATCTAAAATGATTAACAACGTTATTCTGTAAATCGTAGCAGAATATTTCTAATAGATAAATTCTCGTTTACTAAGATTCACATCTATATATGTATATAAAGATTCTTCTTTCTAAAAATAAACAGCAGGTAAGTGAAAAAGGAACAAAGTCTTTGAGAAGCGGAATGAGACATCAAATACACTTCAATATTAATAATACTTTTCTAAATATGTACTCGGCAGTAAAATCACTCGGAGATGACATAATATTTATTTATTTTTAATTTCTAATGAAGGAAAAAACGACTCGCGGGCAGGATTCGAACCTGTATTTTGGTTAAATACACCAGACGCTATGACCGCAAAGCCACCGCGAATCCTACTTGCGAAGTCGAAATCTTCCTTCACATTAAAACGGTTTTTTCGCGTTCTTTACGAGTCGAATATTTCCTTCATTTAAAAAAATTACAGGTATTTTAGCATGGAAAATGCTTAAAAAATACTAAAATATACCTAATATATACATTTGTTTAGAATTAATGATGCACATTGACTTTTGAAAAATATAATCTTATTAGTTTCCATACATTTCAGGGCAAAAGTCGAGACAAAGATTCTTCATCATCATCTTCTTCTTCGTCGTCATCTTCATCTTCATCGTCGTCCTCATCTTCGGAGGAGGATGATGACAGGAACTGTGCCCATGAAGTAAGTATAGTACTTGTCAATTAAAAAATACTAGCTTTCCGCCAGCGGCTTCGCCCGCGTGGTCTCAGTATTTCTTATAGCTTTTATCCCCTATTTCAACCCCTTACAGCCCTTTTTAAAAAAGTAGCATAATTATGTTCTTTCTCAAGCTCTAGTACTATCTCTGTACCAAATTTTTTGTTTTGGCTTGAAAGCGCAACGGACAGACTGAGTTACTTTCGCGTTTATAATATTAGTAAGGATATATCAATATAGTATAAGTAATAAAAAAAATTGCTAATAAAAACCAATGAGAATTTTTTAAATCATTCACAAAGATTATTTAGAAAATAGTGTTTTTTTATTTATCAAATATTTCGGTACCTTTATAGTTTGATAAGGTTGTCAATCCACATATTTATGTAAAAAAGATTACTGTCGTGTGTATTTTATTAAAATGTTTAAATTAAGATTTATCACATTAATCATTTTCAGAAAAAAATAGTAATTTTGTTTCTTTTTAACGTTTTGTTTCAGCCTAAGAAATCCAAGCACTTGAAGAGCAGAAAGTGCGGATCCAAGAATTAAATTCTTAAATTATAGCTGCGGTACTTTAGAATCTTAAGTGTTAGATGACTAAACCCGGTGAAAAACTAATCGAAACCGTTTATGGAATCTGTGATTTATTTTTATATCATCTTATTTTACTTTTTATAAAATGTTGAATAAATTGAAATATTACGAAGTCTTTGAATTTCCTGGTTATCACAAAATTATTATCATTTTCAAATATTTTCGTAGGCATTATTATTTTTTCGAATTTATACATCAGTGTTGCCCTAATCTGTTTATATCTAAACACAGTTAAAATCTTAATTTTGATATGGTGGTAAGACGAATATTTTTTTATTAAAAAAATATACCTTGGTGTACACTCAATAAGCCTCTCCCAGACAAACAGACGAGGCCTGCGTTGGCAGTTGTAGGAAAACTTAATAGCAAAGCTAATGAATCAGTGGTCTAATAAGACTGGCCATTTAAGAATTTGCGTTGAAACTATGAGTACAACATTGTTCTGTCCATTCATTGATGATTTATACAGGAAAGTACAAACAAACAGTTATGAATGTGGTTATTTAACACCATTAATTCATTAATGACTCTTGTTTTGTGAAATTCCCCGTAAGCAATTTTAATGATGGTAACAACAATTTAGGAAAACCTATTTCTTGTGGTCTTAGTTTAGTGCCACAATAATGTTATCTTTCCATGATTTATTATCGGAATTATATTCAAATTACGAGGCTTTGTCAATACCATAAACACAAACTATTTTATTGACAACATATTTTGCTTTACCTTTATTAATTTATTTTGCTGTAACTTTGTATAATTTCATGTAATTTAAACATGTGATGTTTAATTAAAATATCATAGCCAGAGGTAGGTATTTTAATCACGAAATGCCTCCCACGTGAAGCCGGTGTGTGGCATTTTTCACTCTCTAGCGTCAGTTATGCCGTCAAAGGACATGACATATCCTTTTATACTGTGTCCGATATTGTAGGGTAGCCCGTGTTTATACATGCCTTTGTTTTAACTACCTGATATGTATTGTTTGGTATAGTTATGACAGCTTTGTAAAACCCACAATGTAGGTATTTTTACTACTACTGCGCTACTAAACTATAAATGCCACCTACTACTGGTAGGTGTCTTAAAATTGGAATATCCAAGGTAAACGATGAAGATTCTATTAATGATGTAGATTCTTTTAAAGAGGGCAAGGAGCCTAGTTCAGAATAGAGTAGCTATAGAAAAGAAGTAGGTAGGTACAATACAACTAAATAATATCTACATCAACATCAACAGTAAAAATCTTGATTACGTGACCTTTATTGCAAAGAGAAGAGTTAATTAAAATTTTTGTCTGTTGTTGGTTGCAACAAATAATAACATAGCTTATTCAAACCAAAGACTTTAAATTTAATCCAAATGGTCAGTTTTGCAGCAAAAATAGGTCTATCTTGTTCCGAAACGAAACGAATGAAATCACTGAAGCGGATTTGTATTGCGGGAGCGGCTAACGAGGATTTCAGCATGATGAACTATAAGAGCCCTTTATTCAACTAGCGTAATCATCAATTAGGTTGTTATTACTTACTGGAATAATGCTTGTATTTGTTTTATTTTTTAGTTAGTTCTATGTTGTGAAGCACATTGTTACAGCCTTTCGCTTGAACCTAAATTACATTATGAATACCATTATGTATTCTGTGAGGTTCATCTATTATTACTGTTTAGTATAAAAGTGATAATTGCAGAAGATACACAGTAAGCTATCGATAGAAAGAAGTCCATATGAGTAATTGAGTATCACAAGACGGAGTAAATAAAAAATGAGTCCTATACGGAACTTATAAGTGCGATTCACATTGGCCATTGATCACTAAATGATCATAATTTATTCCAATGATAAACTGTACTGTAGACATGCATTTTTGTCAGTCAATTGGCAATAGAACCAATGATAGAGGTCAATTGGCGCAATAGGATCAAATGGTCCATTTACAGACTTACCTATTGTGCGGCGCGAATTGTATTGATTAACCAACTCTGTTCCTATTCATATTCTTCTACTCAAACTGGTTCCAGATAGACGTTAGGTACAAAAAATCTGTGATGGATAATTTCGCACATTTGGTTTTTGTAATTTTATCTTGTTCTGTATTCTTAAGTGACCAGTTAGTTTTGAAAAAAGCAGTAGAGGATCTTGCCAATTTCTATGAGATTGACACAGTGAAGGAGATTGGCGAACGTCCTGTCATAGATTATTTAAAGAAAAGTGAAGAAAACACTGAACTGGCTTACATTATACTCGTGCCAAAGGATAGTCAAGATTACAAAATACTATTAGACAAAAGAGAAGATTACAACAAATATGTCATAATAAAATCGAAGCTTAAATTACTCGATTTTGATTCGTATTCTTTGATTCATCGTGTAGATAAATCGAAACATATGGTAATGTGGCTTAACTTGTACTGTGAAATGCATCCAGATTGTGACAAGAATAAGTTAAATGAAGAGCTACAGAAAGTTCGTCCATATCTAGAGTTTTAATACACAAAGGTGTTAAAAAAGTGTAAAGGTGTTTTGTTGTGGCGCGGTATTTTTCTAAGATCGTAAAAAATAAATGAAGATAATAACAATAATGTAAAAACCAGTCCCATCTGAGACTAGGATTGACCTACATCCTGATGAATTGATGACTTGAAATCTAATCAGTTCGTATTTGCTGTCGGTGAACCGTGTGTGTAACATTGAATCCATTACACAAATAGAACGAATATTGACTTTAATATGTTGGTGTTCCAATTAATATCTAATGAGGTCTAATGAATAAGTGTGATAAGTAAATAAAAAATAATGCAGTCTTATACTATTGTTGATATTCTATTTCAGAAACATGTTTCGAAACATAAAATGAAATTAAATAATAATTGTATAGAGATAAATTAACATCATGTTTGCGGCTGATATCGTATTTATGTAGCCACTTGGGTATTATTGGCTGATAAACGTCCGGCGGGCAACGATATGTTTTAGTATTGTAAAATGACTTCTGTGTCGACACGTTTTATTGTGTTTTGTTTATTATTCAACTTGATAGTTTGTGCCCCCAGTACTCCTTTCTCCGGTCAGTTCATCCTTGATATATTTGGAAATCCGATCAAAGATCTACAGAGAATATTTTTGAAACCAAAAGAAATTCCTACAACAAGTAGTGTGCGAGAAGATCAATCTGTTGATAAAAATGGAGGCAAAACTGACACAAAAATGATAGACGTGCCTCCTAACAAGGAAAGGTGTGACTACGGTAAAACATTGGACGTCAACGGAGTGTGTAGACAACCATGGTGAACTGCCGCACAAAATATATATAAGTATAGTTGCGACGTAGTTTGCTCAATGCATTACATTAAAATGGACGCGAAATTGGTGTTATTTGTTGCCGTGATGGTGTTGAGCATGTGTTTTCGAGTTGAATCCGGTGTCGTTTTTAATTTCCACGACAAACTTAAAATGGCCACTTCTACAGAAGGTGTGACGAAAACGGGACAAATAATCCGTGTACCGATATTGGAATGCCCCTCTGGTCAAAGACGTGATTCACTTGGAAACTGCAGACAAAGACTTTGAGGTATCTTTTGTAAACTATTATTATTATACATATGAATTAAATATTTTGATAAAGTGAACAACATTTAGGTGATTAGATTTCAGAGTAAAGATGTATTATAACTTGCAATTACTTACTTACTTGGATAAATACGAGTACCAATGACCTGTGACATTGTTTATATAAATAGCTAAGATAATATTAAAAACAATACATACCTAGTCACATACACATTTAATTACTTCGATCTTACTAGACGTTTCTGGACAGTATTTATTTTCTTTTAAAGTCCCTATTATTGTTATAAATATTTTTTAAGCGAAAAAATATTAGGCTTATCCTCTTTTTTATTTTCAGATGGTGCTCCTAATTAGTATAAGTGTAAAAAGGTTAAAGCAACAAACCTAGTTTTTTACTATCAATTTTATTTCTTCCACGTATTTATTAACATGTACGTGTATTATTATCAATTCTTGGAATATGATGCAAGATAATTTTAAAAAGGTCAATTAAGTTATCTTATAAAATGTAGTAACTCTGTGACTTCATCAGTCAAGAGAAAATTATCTGACCAGACGTGACAGTAAAAAGGTTTTGAAAATGAAGTTAACAATTGCCATTTTATTCTGTGTTATCTTCACTTTACAATATAACAGTGTTGATGGACAAATTGATAAATTCCTTGGAGGGATTCATAACGCAGCCACTAAAGTAAAACAAGATGTGAGGACTTTCTTGCATTTGAATGATAAAACTAAACAAGAGGAAAATAAAGATGAGTCCGCGATAATTCATTTTGTTGAAGAAGACTCGAAAGAGGATACTAAGGCATGGCAAACCACTAAACAAACAGAAACAACTGCTCCGCCTACGACCAGTACCACTACACCTGCACAGAATGCTGCCAAAAACGAAACCACAGAAGAAAAGGATGGTAGAGAGAACTTTAATGCTGGATGTATCGCTGGATATTTGCGAACTGCTGACGGAAGATGCAAACCCACCTTTTGAAAATAATACTTAATGATTACGTATCTGTAACGTTTATTTTAATCTTGTGTATTTTAAGGCCAATCTTTTTTTCATGTAAGTGTTATAGATACGGCTTGATTTTTTTAGTAGTAAATTAATTTCTTTCTATAAAAAATTATGCAAGTGTATCTTTAAAAAATGATAGAAATTTAATGCGATATCATTATTAATTAAAATATTTATGTATTGCATTTTTTTTTTATTAGTTAATTACTAAGACGTAGTTTGTTTGCTTTTTTATTATAAATCTTTCTAATTTGTCTTAAACTACTCACATTAAAAAAAATAACTATTATGAATAAATTGACCTAAGTACATCATTCACATAATACACTTAAAGAGTAGAAGTATATAATAAACAAATGAATTATTGTTTACTAGAATTAATTTGTTGTATATTAGATTATTATTATAAACAATAATAATGGTCTAATTGGAATAAATAATAAAATCTAATGGATCAGGAAAAATAAACAAATTCAAGTACAATTAAGTATTACATACACCTAGGTTAAATATTGTAGATTGTCCTTTTTTGCCGTTTGAAAGTGCCTAACTTTTTTTTTCGTGGGAGAAATGATAACAGGGTGTTGTTATTAATGTATAGATAGTTTTTATAAACATTTTCTAGGAATAAATGTAACTGTCAAAAAAGTTGACAAACACAATTTTTGGAAAACATTTTGGCTTCCTAATAGTATATTTAGACCCTGTTTCAACACCTTTGGATAATCGCTAACCGTCAGATAAATTAAAAAATTGAATAAAATTTGTACGAATTTATCTGCCAAGTCATTTAACGGAAACTTACTAGGAAGTGGTGAAATAGGCACTTAATACCATAGAATTCGCTGAATTTTGATATAAAATTTATTATGATACGTTAAGTTTAGGCATTCTGCTTCTCGAGATACTGGGTGCTATGATGCAAAAAAGAGCGATATTACTTAAAATATTATTTGATAATAAAATATCTTGATACAAAATCTTAGTTATCTAAATATATGACACGCATAGAAAGTGTAAAATCTTTAAAGGTACTTATTTATTAACACTACAATTAAACTTAAGTTTCTGGAGTAACAGCAATTGCTTGATATACTGGATATGATCGAGCTGGAGCCTGAGTTGATTGTTGATTTAAACTATCATTTCGATTGAAACGATCAATAAACATTTCTTGTATAATTGCGGCAATTCGTTCCATATCCTTAGAATCTTTAGATTCATCTTCTGTAATTTGATTGTTCACTTTGTTTTGGCTAGTTAATTTACTATCAGTGTTTTTATTCTGCTGTGCTTTTAATTTGTTATTTTCAGGGACTATAACGTTATTACGTACTCCATCGTAATCAGATACATCTCTATTATCTGATAGGTCTTGATTGTTTATCTGTCCTCTGCCATTTGGTCGTCCTCTGTTATTAGGCGGCCCTCTATTGGCTGGTGGTCCTCTATTCAGGGGAGGTCCTCTGAAGTCTGGAGGGCCTCTGTTCGCAGGTGGCCCTCTGTTCGCAGGTGGCCCTCTGTTTGCAGGTGGTCCCCTATTGTTGGGTGGACCTCTATTAAAGGGAGGCCCTCTAAAATCTTCATCAGGATGAGCAGAACGTTTGTCTATAAATAATACAAGTGCATACATTAATTAAATAGGTACATAGAGCATTGTGTATAATAAAAAGTTTTGTTATTTTAGCTTTAACACGTAACTCGTCTATAATTTGCTGGATACATTACAAAAAATGAAAATTGTTCATTGAATTATGACGATTGTAAAAAATCTCATTAAAATTATTAAGCTTTATAATTCCATTACTCGTGATGAGGAGTTGTGATAAAAATATACGCGTCATGGTCTTTTGTATGTTCTGTTTTTATAGAGTTAATACGTTTAGGTACACATAATATTAAAATCTTTTGGCAATTATTAGGAGTTGATTGACCTTGACCTTGAAATATTAGGAGTTAATAGACGTGATAATATTGAAACAACTTTAACATACATGTAATTTTTATTGAAACAAAGTATTATGCTGAATCACATTTTTTTTCTCTTTATACATCTTTCTATATGAGTATAACAGAGTTATACTATCTAGTAGTTTAAAATTTATCAATCTTCCGGAGTAACAGGAGCAGCTTGAAATAAAAATGGTTGAGCAGTTGTTACACCATCACGTGAATGTATAGTCTCTAATGATTTTTGTGTCGGTGCCCCATTGGCAAATCTTACGTCAAGCAGGTACTGATTGTCATCGGTTGAAGCTGAGGTTGTCGAAGAGCTATCAGAATTATAGTTATTATTTGAATTTCTGTTCTGATTAGCATCAATTAATTTAGCGGAATTGTCATTTTGATTTCGTCCCTCTTCGTATTGACCAAATCGGTTACTATCGTATCCTCTATCATATGGTTGTGTTCTATCTGGTGGTGCTCTTCGACTATCAGAAGGTGGTCGCGGTCTTCGATTGTCAGGAGGAGGTCTTCGATCATAACGAGAAGAACCATCGTCGAATGATTCACCATTTGGCCTTTCGTTAAAACTGTTATTATCGTTTGGTGGAGGTTCTCTACCCCACGATGGTGGTCTACGACCATATGGTGGAGGACCTCTATGCTGCGGTGGAGGGCCGCCTTCGTATGGCGGAGGTCCCCCATGCCGCGGTGGAGGGCCACCGTCGTATGGCGGAGGTCCCCCATGCCGCGGTGGAGGCCCGCCATCGTATGGCGGAGGTCTGTTATGCCACGATGGCGGTCCATCGCGGGGTGGTGGCGGGGGCCATTGTTGATCATACCTAGGCGGTCTATCATAATAAGAAGATTGCCGTGTTTGCCTTTCATCGTCGCTGTTCCTAGATCTTCCTCCATTAGGTGGTGGTCGAGGTGGTGGACGTGGTGCAGGTGGTGGAGGTGGTGGAGGTGGAGGAGGCCTGCTATAATAGCTATCATAATGTGATGAGTAAGGCTGATCATAATAATTAGATCTGTAGTCTGGCGGTGGTGGTGGCGGTGGTGGGGGCGGGTGATGGTGAGGTGGGGGTGGTGCGTGCCCATGAGGTGGGGGAGGAGGATGATGTGGTGGTGGTGGAGGGTAATGATGCGGTGGAGGTGGGGGAGGGTGATGATGCGGTGGAGGTGGGGGAGGGTGATGATGTAGAGGTGGGGGTGGAGGAGGATGATGTGGATCCGGTCCTGGTGGACCCCTGTCCTCTAGAGGTGGAGGTGGCGGAGGTGGACGACTTTCATCGGAGTATCCCGAATACTCCCCTTTATCATCATTATAATAATTCTGATATTCATAGGGGTCCATTTTTGTTCTTTTGTCAGTCAAAACATTTGGAGAATAATTCTTGTGACGTGTACAATCTTGTTTGCTATTACAAGAATTAGCATTAGTTCTTAGTTTGTATATAATATAATCTGCATTTTCAGCTATCGTCTCTACATTTGTTTCTGGTTGCTGAAAACTTTTTTCACGGTCGATGAAATCGTTTATAGGAGCTATTAGAGACGATTCTTTGCTTTGTAAGTCTTTTAATTTATTTGAGTCAATCAATGAGGCATCGATAAATTTGAAGTCAACTCCTCCCCAAGTTTCGCGTCGTCTTCTTGAAACAATAGTATTAGGCTGGTCAGTGCCATCTTGCCCCGTGGACTGCGATTCTGATGAAAAAGAATTGTCAGCATGTCAGAGATGGTGACCATTTTGCACTTAAACCAACTACAAACGTGATATATTCATTTGAAAGGTAATAAAACACTTATATATACGAAATAATAATTAGACTGCATATAACGTCGCCGTCTCTTACAGTTTAAACTGATTTCTCAATACATGGCGACGTTTGCTAATTAATATAACATAATATATATTTTTCTATTTCTATCAATCCCCCTACAAGCCGGCGCGGCATAGGTTTCTGTGTGCCCCTTATCTGCATTTAACAAAACTTTGGGTAAATAAATTGTTAAGTTTATAGTTATGCTCTTTTATAAGTAGTATTGACATTGAGCTGAACACAATACACATTGTTGTTATCAATTGGTGCTGTGAATAAATCGAGTTAATAAGTCATGCCAACCAATGAGTTAAGTAATCAGCCTCAAAAGGGTTTAGCAGAAGGGCAACCGTATCTATTTACATTCATGTACAGTCACGAGCAAAAACATGTATACACTAACAAAAGTGCTAAAGCGATTTTCTCCTAAAGTACTATTAGAATTCTTGTGATATTACGAACACAGTATTTACGAACCAATACTATAGTGACATTGGTGTTATCTCAAAGTTGCAATCTTTCATTCATGAAAAATACGTTTTAGCACTTTTGTTAGTGTATACATGTTTTTGCTCGTGACTGTACTAGATATTTGTCTATTATTCAAGTTTAGGAAGATTGGGATAAAGAGCTAGAATCGTTAGCGGCATGCATATTAAGGGCCTGTTTCACCACCTCTGGATAGTCGCTATGCACAAAATTAAATAACCTAACCTAAATTAAAAATTATGAAAACCCCCGACACGAAATGTAATTTGCCATTTTGTTGTGGCATCTTTGATTTGAAATTTATCATAGTGTATAGTATACTCCTAGTTAAACCCTTTCATTTGATACCCATATTGAAGGAGTTGTACAAAAATATGTAATCCGCTATTTTGTAGCGGCGGCCATCTTGGACCGATTTTCATCAAACATAGCTAAGAATACTACCGCCTTATTCACCGTTCAAATAAAAAAAAACAAAATTTTAATCTGTACATCCGTTCGGGAGCTACGATGCCACAGACACAGACACACACATACACACACACACAGAGACGTCAAACTTATAACACCCTGTCGTTTTTGCGTCGGGGGTTAAAAATGAAACAATAGTTGTATGAAATTATCTGCCAAGTAATTATCAGCAGGTGGTGAAACAGGCCTTTAGAGTCATAATCAACATAATCTTGTTTTAAGTGCATTTAGCTCAATTTTTACGAATGAGGAGCTATTTATAGAAACTTATCTATAAATCTTAAAACATACGAGTAGGTATGTAAAACACGGGATTTCCGCTACGACGAGTCATACATACAATTATTGTGTGTGTGGCTTTTATGTGTTTTATTCAAATTTACATTTACTCTCTTACTACATAGATTTTCTAGTATACATATAAGTACAAGTACATACCAAGTTGCAGTCGGACAAAATATCCAGTAGATATTTCACTATCGCTAAATAATTTTTATATTTAATGTAATTATTTGAGTAATATATTTTGTATAACACTAATTTTATGATTCTTAAAAAATCTAGACGCATTTATTAATACACCGAAAATCAATTATTTAAAACCTATGAATGTCTCCGAAAAGGTTCAAAAACCCCGCGCTGAAAAACAAACAGCCAAGTGAAGTCATACTGACCTCTAAAATCTTCGTATCCGGGAGCACTAAAAACTTGAGTTATCAGCGAACCAGCACAGATCGCAACGACCAAACACTTCAACATAATGATAAAAATACTTAGTACAGTTCACATATAAATAATACTTCGCTATCAATGCTTAATAGCCACCATAACGTCTATCTCCGTTCAACTAATTCGCAGAAAATGTGTTGATGACTTGTCAGTAAACGTTGAAACCGGTTTTTGAAGAAGCTGTTACGGTCAATGTAGGATCTAATAGGTAGTGCTCATACGTCATCATCTCAATAACAAAAAATACAACACCGGACAGAACGTGAACCCAACAAAGAGTCTTCTGTGCTAGGGTTGGCTATATTTTAATTTCCAGATATTTTTTATGTTGATATGTTAAGGAATTACCCATATCTAGTAGGTACTGTAGTAGAACGTGGGTGGGAGGTGAATAGGATAAAGATTTATTATTTATTAATTCATTTAAGGCACATAAACAATGTAAAAAATAACACAAACATTAAAAACATAGGGTACAGTCATTGGCTAATGCTTTCATTAATAACAGACATCAAAATTAATTAATCAATCATTTACATAATTCAATCTCAGAAAAAAACCGCGATGATTTGCATAAAACAACTTCATTACAATAAGACGATCGTAGTACAAAATGAATGACTTTGCTTATGTAATAAATAAATATTAGACTCTTCCTAAAATATATCGATATGTATGGTGAATCCGTAAGAAGCAACAATCACGTGCAACCCTATTTATTTATAGCTGCAAAAGGTTTAAAATTTTTTTAGTTTAGAATCATAATTGAGTGTGGCTATTAATATAATATGGAAATTCCCCAACAAAATCAAAGATCCATTAAAAACCCCATGTGTACGATCCAAATGCTCATACAGCGATTTGCATTATATGCGTTCGTAAACAATTAACTTTAGTAGTATCTAATACACCATCACGCGCTAATGTGTCAATAATTAACTAATAACAAATACGTAAAGTGCGACTCATACTACTAAACATATGCGTAGGAGAACTTTTAACTATTAAACTCTTTAACTGAATAGTGTTTGTGGTGTGCATTATTTGTCTAACACAACTGGAGTGTCGATAACGTCGAAAACCACTACACCATGGAAAACTTTTATCTAGCACGTTATCGGTGCTGACCACAAGATGCAACAGTTATGGCATCATAAATATACTACCTTAAAAATCAAATTTTATAAATCCCAACACTACTTACGCTGTCAGTTACCATTAAGTCCACAAAATCAAAATCAATGTTGGTCTTACAAAGTGAAATGTAAAAGCCACTTACCTAATACTGAAAGCGGCGACAATCTCATTCCGGGCGACAAATTGAGAACACCTTCCGGTGCCAGGAGCCGCCGCAGGCCGCATTCGCTGGTAAATAGCTATTTATTGTGGCAGAGAGCGAGACACCTGTCCCTGCGTAGGGTGGTGCGAAACTCAATGGAACACTTCTTGTTAGTTCCCGTTTGGATAAGAATTATTGCTTCAATAAAGGTATAATTCTTCTCAATAAGTTAATCTAACACAAATGGAATAAGATGGTTACTCATGTCTAAAACATATTTACTATTTTAAGTGGTTAAAAAACTTACAATAGGTACAGTACACGTGATATTAACTCGTAGGATGACTCAAGTATGTTCTTTTAACTGCTCAATCCTTACATCAAGGTAACCAACACGGCCCAAAATTTCGAAAATGGCTAGATAAAGGCTATTAGTATTATCAATGACATTTTATCTATACTAATATTATAAAGAGGAAAGATTTGTTTGTTTGTAATGAATAGGCTCCGAAACTACTGGACCGATTTCAAAAATTCTTTCACCTTTGGAAAGCTACATTATCCCCAAGTAACATAGGCTATATTATATTTAAAAAAAGTTATCGCCCACGCGGGCGAAGCCGCTGGCGGGAAGCTAGTAGTTAATAATGTACATTGGGTATAATTATTTATATTGCCAAAACGGAACACATCAACATATTGATTTCCAGTATAATCTGACATCTTAGTGTATGCAAAGTCTGTACAATGCGAGGTTAGTTTATACTGGAAATTTATAGCTCGCCACCCTCCGTACTTTATCCATTCCTGAACCCATGAACTCGCTGAGCAGAGGATGAAGAACTTTTAATTGGAGGCCAGGAGCTCTTTGGATGATACTGAGTATAGGAAATGGTTATTAGAATAGCAAAACCCTATTTGTATAGAAAAAATCTATCTATATAAAAATACAATAATTAAATTGTTAACAGTAATTGTGCAATGTTTTCCCAAATAAAAACGTTTCCTAGTACCGAGAATCGTTATAAAAATAGAATGGAACTGAGAATGGTTAATTGCTGTTTCGAAATTTGTTAGAAACGTTTCACTTTTGTTGTGTAACTAATTGCGATATTTTCTTAGTTAGTAGACATGACATGAGATCATGTAGACAGTAAAATATTATTTTATTAAAACTTTAAATTATAACTTAGGTTGTGTCTGCTGTTCCCCATTCTCCTCTAACACGGGCGACTAAAACCCCGTTCTAAACCTCACTGTCGCCTACCCTTGACACTGTAATAGCCGCGCCGCATTTGTACTGAGTACTGCAGACATTAAAATTCTAATACTTAGTCTATTTTTACTGGTTTCAAGTGCATCTTTTGACGCTTCGTTTATTTTTGTAGCTGTGCTGTTGTGGTGTGAATTAAATTAGGTGATGCAGAGCTAAAATATTCGGTTTTAAAGCTTAGATAAGTAGTTAAAGTATCACCAGCTCAACTATTTCAGCACAATCCTGACAAGTCGTACTACTTGTAATTTTTATTTCGGCATGTGGAAAGTCTACCTGAACTATAGTCAGAGCCATCAGATTCATTCACACTTTCACCCCGATAGGATGTGGTCCGACACGAATTAATTGTTGCACCCCATGTTGAAAAGCGAGCCCTTGCCCTGTATTCTTTTTCCTTAAGGTCGCCGCTTTCTAGGGCCTTCACCCATTGCAATACTAACATAACACTAATTCTTGAAACTCCCTGTTACCTGACTTTAGTTATAATGGCTGACAGGATTGAATGGAAAAAATAGGACATACTGCGCGTACTCCAAATAAAATGGGTACTGGGAAGGAAGATTTCAATGATGATGTTCTACCCATGTATTAAATTTTAATGTGACCAGCAAAATTCCTATTAAGTTATAGTAATGACAGTTACTTATCATAAACCACATTATAGGTTCAAGGCGAAATATATTTGTACGTTTCTTGCGAAAATCATGACTTGTTGATTCATGGTATGTTTTTATAGTCTAATAATACAATGATGATTTTTTCAGCTACTTGCATTCGGCGTCGATCATTGGCATTGAACTTTTGTTCCTTTTGCTGGACGATCTCTAAGTAAGGCGAAGGTTGGTTGATTTCAAGTGTTTATATTCGGAACTCAATTGCAGAAAAGCTACGTACTAAAGATGTTAATCACTTATTAATAGGTTCACACAAGATTGTATACTTGTTAAGTTCCTACTAGCAATCATATTATTACGGATTAAGACAAACGAGGTAACCATTTCTGGAGAATCTTCCCAAACTCGCAGAAGTACTACCCAAGTATCGGGAGTTACAACATTCTAAATAATTCTAACTCAGCGGACAGTTTCCGAACTGACAGCTAATTTAGTGCCTTTGCGATCAGAAGAGCTCACTTTGACTCTGTGTTAAATTTTGCAACAATCCGAAATCAGGCGGAAAACTATCGAAGCTCAGAGCGCTCAGAGCAAATGAACGGGAAGTTTCCGACAGCAGGCGAGGAGTCCCGACGTCTTCGTTCTGCTGTTCGAAGTTCAAATAGTTGGCCTTCGCCAGTCGAAATAAATGAAGGTGCAACTCGTTTAGCGATATAAGTTGGCAGCGATGAAGTCTTTCGATACATTTATATAAATGAAATTGTAGTTGGTAGTTTTCGTAGTTTTTTTTTGGCATGAAATATTAATCGTCAAGAGATATACCTAATTGTTGATTTAAAAATACTTTAGATTGTTTATGGCTGACATTTAAGTTTCAATGTCTGGGTTTACTAACGAGATTATGAATGATGCTATGCTGCTTCCTCGGGAAGAAGGGAAATTTCCTTTCTGTATTATCCCTAGTAGAGTATTTCAACTAACCAACCGTTATCTACCTCTCTTTGAAGTATAGGTTACCATTTGACTCTATAATAGAAGCAGCATGCTGCAATCTTTTCTCTAGCTCAGTTCATCCCATTGTTGGACAAAGGCCTTCTTTCCCTTTTCTCCTTTCCTTCTATAAACACTGCTATTGTATAGTGTAGATATAAATAATAATAAATAAATATCTTGGGACATTTTTTACACAGCACCATCTAGTCCCAAACTAAGCAGAGCTTGTACTATGAGTACTAGACAATGAATATGTAATACTTATATACTTTTTTTTGTAAATACATTCTTATAAGATATAAGAAACACCCAGACAAACACAAAACCTAAGTTCATCACATAAATGTTTGTGTCTTGTGGGAATCGAACCCACGACCTCGTGATCAGTAGTCCGGTACTCAAACCACTAGACTACAGACGTCTGAATATAGAATATAGGCCAATAACATGACAATAGTGTATACTTAAACGCCTCAAATGGCTTAGCCAATAGGTTATACAAACATTCACGATTTACTAATAAATAATACCAAGGTTGTTGTAATTAATTTGCTTAAAGCCGAGTATACCGCAAGGGCGCATCACCGGACCAACGCTCAAAAGCGAATATATTAAAGGTAAACAAGGCTAACATATAAAGTTACGCTGCACCGTTGTCACGGCGGACTAACACAAATAGCTCAATTAAACGAAGCCGATGTGTTCGGACATCGCTGCAACAAATGGACGAGTCATCTGTCCACGTATCGCTACGGTGTCACGTTCTAAATTGGTTGCGTACCGTCATGTTTTTTGGCCATAGTTAAAATATATCGAATAGGCGCAATCAATTGTACTTATATTGCAGCGCGGTGTCGTTTTGTTTTTGTTGTAAATCTGTGGACATGCGCGTTTTTTAATTGCACAGTGGAGTAACATTATGGCTGGACATATTTTTCGTGCGTGTCTGTGTATGAATGTTAGTCCCTGTTATAATGTAAGAGAAGTGTGGAACTATCTGCTCATAATTTAAAATTACATTAAAATGAAGAGACCACACTTTTTCTTCATTCCTTGAAAGGGTTTTTTTAAAATTACAACTTCACCTTTTGAAAGCATTTTCTGTATGGATACGTGTTAGATAGTGTTACAGAAAGATCCATAAAATAAAGAATACAATATTACAGTTTTAGGTCATGCTCTATTTGCAACTCATGTTTTGATTTAAATAACATTTCAAATTACCAAGCAACTTCAATTATACAGATTCAGCTTGATCAAATAATATAATTGTAGTGTTATTTTAAGCTACGCCTTCATATCAAAAGCCAATAAGCTCCCAATTGTATTCCTGAACAAGTCTACAGAAACTTTCTTCAGTTGCAGCACAGCCGCTAGCCTAATTGGCTAGAATTTTCGCTTAATATTTACAAGTTTTAAGCAAATGCAGTCGGAATGCATAGCCGTAGTTTGTTGTAATACACTGGCTTTGGCCAGCTTCGCTTCGAAACTTTTAATAAGATTAAGTTTAAATCGAATACTTACAGGGTTCCTATTTGTGCAGCCTGATTGATGCTTTGAAAATATTTGATTTGTAGATGAATTTTAAGGTAAACAACGTCTACAGTAAGAACATATTTCAAGTTGATAAAAGCAAATATTATGTTAAGTAAATTCAAACCTAGGTACAAATTTTTTGCTATTTAGTCAGTGCGAACACCTCAAACACTTGCCTATATGTATTAAATAAACAGTGGTTGTGACATCAAAGGCTCGAGGTGAATAGCTAAAACCAAATAATGTTGTTTGTAATGACATAAGCACGCAACGCAGTTTCAAAGGTGTAAATCTCTTAGTATCAAAATCTTGCCGGCGTTTTATGTTAAATAATTTAATCTCAACGCTGGCGTGGAGCGCAACATGTTTTCGCGTAATTTAATCAATAATCTTTGTTTAACGTAACAGAATTTATTTTAGAAACGGGCCAAATAAAGTGTGTTATTCGATTTTGTTAGCATGAGGGTGAAAAGCATTCATGGAATTTTCAGTATCAATAAAAATACAGTTGTCCTGAAGGGCTGGCGGAAAGGGAGGCAACATTGAAAAAACAATATCGCGTTCATGTCTCAGTCTATCAGGCAGAAGTCAATGGCGAGTTCCGTAAAAGTGTCACGTAATATGTAAATCGTTCAGGTCGCGATGTGGCCCGACTGTCAAACACATCCGCAGGGTCAAATACATCTTTTGCCGATTTTTTCTCAATGATGGCTTCACTTTCGAACAGATGAAGAGGAAATTTATTACAAACACATTTTGTTTTCGTTACTTTTGTGTACGTTTTGCTGAATGTGGATGCGATTTTTTTTTGTTTTTATAAGTTGTATATATCTGCTATCAAAAAATGTGTATGTGTTGCATTGAGAAATATTGAAGTTCTCTTCTCTACTAGTCAGTGTCAATTATCACATGAAATATTGCTCGTTTGCGTGTTGTATTTCATATTCTACATATTGTACCAATGCTCAGTGTAGACACTCAAGTTGTATAACTATGAAAGTAGAAGATCTCATTAAAAAATCCAATCGCCTGAGCAAAATGTCTGAGTTAATAATGATTTTGATGTCATCATTTTGGGATCCACCAAATTACAGACACAGAAGAAGATACAATTATTTTTCACCAACGGAATCCGAATACTTAATACTTAGGTGAAAAGTATTAAGGATTCGGATATTTTGGTACTACAGTGCATAGAGTGCTTTATAGATAAAAACTTCTAACTTCTAACTGCATCTTCAGGTTCATTTTGTATACGAACCTGAAGATGTGGATCATTACATACTGTCCCTAAAGCTACCTGGAAGAAAAATTTATCTACAGACTCACAGTTATTTGAGTGTAGTTACACCCAAATAGCTGGCTCCGTGTCTGGTATAAAACAAAGTGAATGACATTTGATTCCCTCGCACACCTCGTTAGTGCAGCTTAATGCGGCGCCGTAGCGTTGCTCGTTTTATTATGCTAACGGGCGAACGTTATAATATTTTGAGTATAGTGGAGTGACGTCACCGGTGGTGACATGCTGCATATTTAAACAAAGGCGTCGCGTCGCGAGATTCCAGCGAAATTGTTGCTCCATTAAGCGTCACTCCAGATAAAAGTGTTGCTCGCCTACGAGCGATCGCAGCACCATTTTAAATTCCGTGCCGAGTGTTATTCCGCGATAATTAACGACGATCGCGCTAAGTTGTTGTCACTAAAACTGTAAAATGCTGGAGAGGGTGTTTTTATTGATTTTAGATCCAACATTTTCTCCATCTGTCGTTGTGTAGTTCATAATTATACCTACTGGAAAACCCTTTTTATGTTTGAAGTGTGATTTTCCAACTCCACCTTCAGATTTCACATTGGTACAAAATTTAGTGTTGTAAATCACTATATTAGAATACCGACCTGAACTTTTCTTTTTTTTAGGAATCAAGAGGATGACTACAGCACATAGTAACATGGCGTGTCACTGCAGTCTGCAGTCGTGGTTACCTACTGGTGGAAGCCAGTTAAACTAATCAGTTTAGCTTAAACGAATAATTATTTATTTAATGTTTAAAAAAATATAGGGGTAGGAAAGGAGTCAAATGACAATTGTCATTTTTGAAACATTATTCCATAAGTAAGAGTTCAGAGATTAAGATTCAACTAATTACATATAAGCAATAAGTATAAAATTTGGGAAGCAGACGAAGCAGTGCTTGTTAGCTAGGTCGATGCGGCGATCATTTGTTGTTTTCCTATAAATTCGGTTCTATGTTCCCGCCTGTGCAATGTGCATACGTGGTCGTGTACTTAATTAATGGGGCTCGTATTACAGCATCTCTGTTCATAATACTGGTAGCGCCCTTACGTAAACCAGAACGTAATACCTATTTTGTGTTTTGGAAGTAGGTCTAGGAATAGCACGACTATACTACTTATGACGAATCATAATATGAATCGCGACACGAGCAAGACGTGCCATTTTTAGTAAAAGCTGGCCTCTTATAGTAGTAGAAAAGCCAATACAATGGTCAGCCAATACCAGAAATATACAGCAGGTATCAGAAATAGTAATTATGTTCCCTCTATAAGCTTTACTATGCTGTACCTACCTAACATTACAAAAAGAGGTTAGGTACTTCCAGACGGACTTGTTCAGACGCTTCTACTGTGAACTGTGAAGAATAAAGGGTGTCTGCTTACCTTTCCTGACAAGACACACACATACAAAGATATTATTCACTTAATCGGATACCCTCGGAGGAAGTTTGCAGTCTAAATGCAGCAACGCAATTCCATTTAGCTGCAGGGCGCTTCTCTCGCACGGAACTTAATTCTGAATGAACTTTGAATTGGAAAATAAATTCAGAACATGTTGCTTTGCTTTCATTATTATTGCAGGCCACGCGGACTATCGATGTATCCTGCGGCGCCGTGCAATCACTTAGAATAGACAAAAAGTTTACACAAATCCTTTTTTTACTATATTTCGTATTGTGTAAAGGATTTTTCGAGAAATTAGATAAAGTGTAAAGTAATAATAAAGTCTAAAGTGTGCGTAGATATCTAATATATAAAACAAAGTCGGGTTTGTTACAACACTTATAACTCGAGAACTGCTGGACCGATTTTCACGGTTTTTGATTTGTTGGATTTGTCACCACCTCGAATAAAAGAATAATAAAAAAAATTGGTGTAACGGGGTTTAAACGCGAGCGAAGTTGCGGGAATCAGCTAGTATTAAATAAATAGAAATGAATCTCGAAAATTTTTGTATGCGCATAATTTCCGAACAACTGCACCAAATTATATAATTCTTTTTTTGCTGTGTCGTTATTGTCAGGACAAGGTTTACTGTATGTAAAATTTATTTTATAAAACCACCGGAAGACGCAGGCGAAGTTGCGCATGTGCCGCTAGTATTAAATAAACTTAAATTACCACTAAGGACTATGATTAAAATCATGTAAGCGTCTTTACATACCTACATATAGTCAATTAGTCACGCCTGTATTCCCTGAAGGATTAGGCAGAGCTGTACTACTGTACAACCACAGCTAGCCGGTATGTTATTAGAAGTAAGTATTGTAGCTGTTTTCGAATCCCACAAATCCCTAATCCAGATAAGACGCCATAAATAGTTGTTTGGTTAACGTATAAAAATTACAATTCACCTTTAGAATGGACGGCTAGGGATTATTACGGCGTCCACGCTCCCAGATTACCTCTGGCTACGGTTAACCGTGAGTTATGATAGCTTTACTTCGGTTCAATCTTGTTGGCGTCTATGAGAAAATACTGGGCGGCGACGTCGGGCGGGTGCTAAGATTGCGGATATTTAGCGAGCCTCCGCGCGCGTCCGCGTGCCTCCACGCGCCCCGGGCGAGTCACGCGGGAAAATTGTTTGTATCACTGAATTATTGTTATATACTTTTATTTGCTGAGGATAAACGTGTCTTTGATTGTACATTACTATAGGTAGTATTTTTTTGTGTTCTGCCTTTTCCGTTTCTTTGGGGCAGTACTTGGGTCATTTGTGGCAGGGTCAGGGTTAAGACAATTCTGGGGACTAAGCGACTGGTTTGTTCACCACGGGTTGTGAATTCGACAGTGGCAGTAGTTATAGAAAATAATAATGTGTTTGTGGTGCATGTGCACGTTCACAAACACATAATATATAATTTTTACCCATCTTTTAAGTTGTAAATTAAATCATTTCTTATATTTTTTTACCAACTGTACTGTTCTGTGTTTTTACCAACCCTCGGTAATGTTTCATCGATAAAAATGGAACTGAAATCGCGCTCGTGATATAACAATCTGATACATTAGGTGGCAGGATCCTCATTTTAAACCCACTTATCATGTCGAAACGTATGTGTGCACGTGCAGTGCAGATATCTATATGGGTCTTAAATGTTCTCTGCTAATCGGTTTGTGGATGTGGGCTATCGTGGCTAACGATAAAAAGAGTATCTAATCTTTAGAATGCTTTTTTTTTGTATTTGACCTGTGACTTCTTTATGACCTCTTTATGATAAGAGGCAATTTGACGATACGGTTGATGTAGTGATCAATGAGGCTTTCTGCACCATGGGTTGTAGATTTGATTTCCGCAATGGCAACACCGGAAAGTCATGAGTTCGAACAAGAGGTCTACAGAATCTCTTTACACGGTATTAATTTTCTAATAAAAATGCCCGTTCAATCGAGAACAATGAGGGGTGTCTCATTGTTCATTTCATAAACAAAGGAATCAATTCTCAGAACACAATATTAAAAAGTAGGAAAATGACGACATCAAGGTAAATCTGAAAGCACACCTTTTGACGCTTTTATTGACCCAACACGCCTTTGTAAATACTTTCGTCGTTCTGAGAAATCATATTATTTAGGAGGGCTCCTATTTTCTGTGAAAATTGAAAAATGAACGCATAATTTTAATGTGTTATAGGGAACTATTATAATGATTAATTAATATTGTAACTGTGAGTGTGCAATGAAACTCACCTAGTAAAAGTTGATGAAATGTAATTAAAAAATAACCTTGATGAGAAGTTTTAGACTAAAAGATTTCTACCATTATCAAACTACCATTACAATAAAACTTTGTAATACGAGTAATAAAGTCTGTCCAGCAAATATTCCATTGATTGATTGATTAATAGCTAAAAAGGCAAACCAGTTAGCAAAGCCCTTGGTGGAAAGCCCATGGGTACATCGGACGTTAATTTAGCGGCACTCAGGGAGACTTGTAGTGGTGTAATGTTATCAAAAATAGATGTATGGTGCATTACTACAGAAATGACAACTATCCCTATCTATAGCGTGGTGTAGTGTTCGAGAAGCGGGGAAGTTTACTGCCCCAAGTTTTAACACATCTTATTCTCATTTAACATTTAAAGGTAGGAGCTACGACAAAGGTACAGTTAAAGCATAAATACTACCAGTAAATATTTCAAATAACAAAGATTCCGTTACAAATAAATCAAGTCGAAACAGGTTATTGGCCGATTCAATACTTTTACACGTTTATATTGACTTTTCGTGCTCCTAAGCTGCTCAATCAACTTGCTTTTGTCAAGAACTTCCTTTGAAAAGTTTCCGTACAGACACACCAATTTACATGTTATTGAATTTTTATACGTTCGTTAAGTCGATCCAAAATAAACCTGTGTATAGGAAGACTTTTATGTTATTATGTATGCTACTTTGTTTAGGCAGTTAATTCTTGGTATTTCTACCCTCTTTATTGTTTATTTTTCTTTATTTCTGTGACCTAGTGGTTCGATTAATTACCGGACTGCCGATCACGAGGTCGTGGGTTCGATTCCCACAGGACAGAAATATTTATGGGGTGAAAATAAGTAAGTATTTGTGTTTGTCTGGGTGTTTATTATGTATTATAAGTATGTATTTCCAAAAAAAAGTATATAAGTATTATATCCATTGTCTAGTACCTATAGTACAAGCTCTGCTTAGATTGGGACTGTGTAAAAATGTCCCAATATATTTATTTATATCTTCGATTAGTAATTCAAAGATTTATATTATAATTTTATTATGTTTTAAAAATAGAATGCATTCTCTTACTTTCGCAATATTTTTAGATTTAAGTTTTTTACTGTTCGCTTGAATTCATTTGACCCTTACCTTGCCTAATGGATAAACACAAACGGGGTCTAAAGACGACCGAACTGTAAACACAGTAAAACTGTATTGTACAAGTGGGTGTGGTAGCTAACCAGGCGGATCTGTTGATCCTGCCACCAAAGTTTTGATGACGTTCATAACACAGGTGTCTTTCTAGCGTGTGAGGAGGAAATTTTCTAGTCTAAATCCAAGCCGTCCCCCGACGTGCAAAAAAATCGTAACTCATAGAAGTGAACAAAGTAGAATGTTGACGTTCGATGGAACTTACTGCTTTTCTTTTGCTTAGTCCCTTATTCCTGACATCTTCATGTATATTATGATACTCGTAAGACTTCATGGTTAGTATGTGTATCAAGTTAATGTTTAATTAAATGTCCAACAGAGGTATTCCATCAAGATTTAACGATGCGTAGCATTATAAAAAGGGCATTAACTAAAATGGTCATGTGGCGTATGTCGGGCTTTAATCCACGCAACTAACTGCACATTCAATTTAGATTCGTGCATAATGCATGCTGGCGGGCAGGCGCAGACCCTGGGAGCATTTGCTGTATCTAATTACGTATTATGCTTTGCAATGTAGACAGGCACGTCTGTCGACGATGAATATTAGATAATGGCCGGCCTATACTCGCCTTGATATTGTAACCGAAGCAACGCGACGACCTAATTGCTTTCTACAGTTTCTGGTATTAGTGTTCCTTTATCATCGCTATTGTTCACGCTGTTTAATCAAAATTTATATGCATATGGTTTGCTTTCGCTTTTCAACCTTGATGGAAGTGTTTTGAAGGTACTGAGGACTACATACGGAACCTTTAAATTTAATATAGAGTGAGTTACAGCTGACACATGTCAAAAGGGATGCAATGGTCTATTATAATATGGTTTATTCATGGACAGATTCATAAATTATTACTGTAGGTTATAAAAATCCGGATTATTTCATAGAAACATATTTATAGCTGTGCTCATTCACCCGTACATTACTTTTGACTACTTAAGTAAGTAGTATATAGGTATGAATGTATCATTTAGAACCTAAACTATACATAATTCCAGTATAAGTTAATTCAGTAAGGTAACCCCTGATCATTTTACTGCTGTATCACATTAGTTTTATATTTAAAGCCGCGTGTCTGCATTTTAATTTGAACGATAAAGTGTTAGCTAAGTGTTGCTAAGAGCGGAGGACACACGATGCATAATGAGTGAATCTCCTGCGGCGGCTGAGATTCATCTTGATTGTATGGTATGAGTTTCGATATGAAATATAGTTTTAATTCTTTGGCGACCGTTACATTACTTATAAGAAATATTGGTGATCTGTATTAAAAAATATAAAATAAGTCTCTTGACTGTCTTGCGGACCCCTAAGTGATCCTAAACGGTCCGTTTTTACAAGAGATACGGAAACAATACCGAATTGCTTTTTCTTTTCCATTTCATTAAAGTTTATTTTGTGTGTGCAGTGCAGTTTCTCAAATGGTGCAATGCTCGAGGATTCGGTTGCGGCGCTACTTGTCGCGGGTTAGATCTCCGCACGGAGTATATATTTGTATGCCCTATATATATTTGTTACGAGTCTGAGTGTTGGCGAATGTGGAATTTGTGTTCGTAAAATCGTTATTTAGTTTCCAAAGAAAGGAATAAAAAAAGGGATATCTTATATATTAGACGCTTATCCGTTATTTTGCACAATAAGTATATTTTATTTTTATAAAATCCAGCTAGCATGGGTACGGCCTCGGCCACAGCAATACAAATGACAATTGATATCACGCGTATTATTTTCCAATTTCGGCACGGAACGCAAAAATGGGCATGTTTATAGGCAACGGTCACCTAGCTTAACTTTAGGCAATCATAGAGTCCCTCCCTCGGTCTGAAACTGTCGTATTTCCTCATAAGGGTGGAGAAAAGGCCGTCATAACTCACGGTTAGCCGTCTCCCTAGCGTGTTGTAAAGATGCCCTTAACACTAGTCTTCATTTTCTAGTGGGAGCAGTGCATTTGTCTCCGCCCCGGGTTTTATAGTCGAAATAAGCTTTGTAAAGTTGTCTCGCTTAAAAATAGGAACTTATATAATATATTCCTAGCTGTTCCCCGTGGTGCTACTCGTGTTCATCCATTCTTTATAAATAATTAAATTTCTAAAATAAAAATAGCCTAAGTTTCTCCTTATCACATTAGCTATCTGCGAGAGAAAGTTTCGTCAAAATCGGTCCAGCCGTTTAAGAGATTATCCGGAACAAACATACAAAGCAAATATTTATAAAAATATTTTTTTGCCGTATATATTTTCAAATGTCAAAGTCAAAGTCTGCTGTTAATTTGAAATTACAGACACTTCAATTTATAGCTGTAACATGTTCTGTAATTTTACAGTTTTGCTGATAGTGAACGTCTGTGGTGAGTTGTTCGAATATTTTCCGCCTTTATATCGGACAAAGGTAATTATTGTTAATAATTTCATACATTTCACGAGGGACCTGTCGCTCTTTGTGCAATACAGCCAGCAGTCAACATATATATAGTATATAGAGATATAGTAGAGCACAGAATATTATAATATGGATAGGAAATTGGGTACGTCTTTTCAGCCAAAATAGAAGCCCGTGTCTTCTCATATATTCAAAACTAATGTTCAAATATGTTGTTATATATATATATAGTAATGGTTACAGTTTGAAAAGACCAACGCCCTCTTTTTTACTTTCAAATTAAGTATTGATATAATATTGTACGTAGATAATGTATGGTATTACTTAATAAATACCAACTTATTGTATATTGTAACTGTACTTAATGTTTAAGATTAAATCAAAATGCTAATATCAATGATACAATCATATTAAAACTTGCAAGATGAAGCAAAACAAGTATGCTACATAGAATCTAAATCGTTCTGTAGTTTCTGCCTACCCCTATTAAAAAAGGGAAAAGGGGGAGTGTATGTATAACAATAATCGTCGTACCTATACCTTGCAAGAAATATTCATAACTTGCGTAAGTTACTATGTCACATGCCAGACACACTCTCAAAGTGATAGACGTTATAATATTGATTACGATCTTACTCTTACACACGTATGATTATTGCTATTAAACTAATCAACTAATTGCCTTGGCTTCGTTTGTTAACGCAGCAATGCGACAAAGGAGAATTACGGCCTATTCCACCACCGTTAAATAACCACATACCGCCGGATTAATTGAAAAATCCAATACGATTTGTATGACCTTATCTAAAGCTGTTAAACGGGCCCTTAATGTATTTTTTTATTATTACAAATGACATTGCTGTAAAATAATATGTATCTATTGTATTGAATTTAACCCAGTAACCCTCAGTAGTTTGACGTACCTAACAGCTCGAAAATGACATAGATACGAAAGGGCTTAGGATAACTATACGCGTAAAATATAAGAAAATTGAAATAGAAGAAGGTTATATACTGGCTGTTTACTGGCATACTAAAAGGTTTTTTAAAATATAAGGTAGCTCATGATGCAAACTAATTCCCTACTAAATGTTATCGAAAAGTATCCTTTTCTTTCTTCTTTCTTTTCTTTTCTTTCTATCCAGCTGTTTAGGTGCGAAAATCAATATATGGCAGACAAAAAGTTACACTAAGAGTTGGACGAAGAGATTTTCTACTGTTGAAGCTACTTGTACATGTAAAATGGGCATAGGTATCATTCCATTTCGTCCCGCACATACGGTGAATGTTACAGTAGTCAGTAATCCTTCAAAGGACGGTAGAGTGAATTCACCATCGGCTGTTAAATAGCCACCTACCATCAGGCAGGGGATAAATAAAGAAATCTACGTGACTTCATTTAAGAAATATCTTTACTATATTATAAAAGGATTGAGATAAAATGTAAGAGATGGAAAAGATATCCCCATTCAATGTTCTGTTTGTACAATAGTAGTGTGCGCCGTTGAAATCAGCCAACGTTTTCAATATTCAATCCACCTTTACATAGAAAACAATTTCATTATTCCCATGAAAAGAGAAACGAGAGACTGGCAATCATTCTTTTTTAAATCCTAGTAATGGAGCATCCGAAACGGCGCAGGTCGTTACATTGCCTCACGTGGTGTGAGCACCTAATAGCCTGCTCTCTATTCCTCACTATTTGCCAGCTGCCTGTTTTCCCACGATTCCCCTGCTAAAGGTTATTGGGCCTGCTTTCACGCTTTTTATTGCCTGAACGCAGTTTGAACTCAATTATTTTTATGGTGGGGCAAATTGCTATTTTGTTGCTTTATCATGATTATCAAGACGAAATTAGTTCCGCGATTGATAGTATTTTTTATTTAGCTATTTTCGCCACTAGTGTGGGGCTTCCCAGAATGTTAATTTACACAATGTTAGTTTATTTTTTATGTCTGTTGCTGCAGTAAAATATAAAAAGAGTGTTTCATAAAAAATGCTTTTGAAGATGGTGTTGACTAAAGGTGGATAATGTCAAATTCATTTTTTGAATTGGATATAAATGAAAATTTCAATTTATTTCTGGGTCACGAACAAAAGATCCAGAAATTTCCCCGGAGTGCTATAACAGACGACTAAAGAGAAATTTCCAGGAAGAATAGTGATACCTAGTGTATGTAAGTAAGTAGGTAGGTACTACAACGTCCGTTTCATCTTTCAAGGGCAACAATAACTCAGTGTTCGCTTTAAATAATTTATTTAACAGCTTGGTACCAAAGTAGATATACGAAAGTAGTACCTAATCTAGTAAAATAGATGTCTGTTTGTGTTTTAAGCGATCTGCGATTTTATAACACAAGAATTCAATAGCGTATTTTAAATAGATGCTATTGAATTCAAAGTCACACTGTATATTTCGACTTTTCAAGTTTGTTAACGGGAGATACACGAATCTCAACATTAACAGCTATCCGATATTTTTTCTATTTTCACAAAGAGAATTCATATAGCAAACTGTATGTATCTGGGTGCCTATTTCCGTGGACATGGTAAAGGGGCCGGGCGGGTTTTTAAAACCGTTCTTTCGCAGCTTTGCGCTTTGATATCAAGCTCGAAGCCTTGTCAACATGCAATCAAGTGCACGCTACCCAGCCATACGACCGTACATGATCATGTAGATAATTATGTTATTTTATGTATGGGAATTATTTCAGTTTTCGTGTGTAATATGGCCAATTTTTTTGGTTTATTGCTCCTACTTGAAAACAGTCAATTATTTTTTCGGAGAATGAACTGGAACTGTTATTACACCTAATTATGTTTTTAGATTTCCTAATTGACTACAATATCACATTAGAGTTCCGGCCCGAGAACAAAAGATTTTCTTTGTGTCTGTGATTATTCTCAATTTGACTTAAATTTGCTGTTGCCAGATAGGTAACAAATGCAAATGAAAAAGGTAAGTCAAATACTAAATGTGTTTAGTTTATTATTCGCGCATAATTTACGAATTATTACAAAGGATACCGAACCTACTTACACCGATAATACAAAATAGATTTAAAATCCAAACATAACAATGTTATCGATAAAATCCATGTCATGCGAACATGAAGAAGTATTAAGTGACAAGATTTCGCACAAGTTAATCTTCAGTACGAGAGTTTGCAAATGAAGCCTTAATAATCTCGAGCCATCTTTCATGGATTACAGCGGATTGACACGATTACTTTTACGAAAAATGTGTAGGTATAAGAGGAAAGAAGGAATTCTTAGCTTGTGACGTAGACAACATATACGTAAGTAAGGATTTAGCATGATTATTTTGGTATTTGAGGATGATCACACATTCGCGCCGTATTTCGCCTGAGTGATAATCTTAGATTAGGCTTTTGAAAAAGCTGAATCTAAGATTATCATCATATCAAAGTATACTAGATGACAGGATATTTGCTACCCTCTATTTGTATAACTTAGCAAAATATAAAACATAAAGACCGAAACAGTACTTGTGCCAAGATACTCTGGGTTAAAATTATATTGACCTAATTTTATTCATTGAAATAAAACTACTTTTTACGGATTTTATCGCGTTATATTGATATTATTTTAATCCCGACGTTTCGGACCCTTTACAGCGTCCATGGTCACGGGTGACTAAGGTGGTAGGCGTCTTGACGTTTCAATTACTAACAGCTACCCTACATTTTTGTTAATTGTTGCCAATCCGATTCACGCAGAACGAGCTCACCGTATCCTTCGGTCTTGCATTTTTAGGCTTGGATTTAGATTTAATGGCTGGGTCTTACCACCTGCTTGGAACCCTATTATAGATTCAATTAAATCTAAATCCAAGCCTAAAAATGCAAGACCGAAGGATACGGTGAGCTCGTTCTGCGTGAATCGGATTGGCAACAATTAACAAAAATGTAGGGTAGCTGTTAGTAATTGAAACGTCAAGACGCCTACCACCTTAGTCACCCGTGACCATGGACGCTGTAAAGGGTCCGAAACGTCGGGATTAAAATAATATCAATATAACGCGATAAAATCCGTAAAAAGTAGTTTTATTTCAATGTCTAGTATTCGCGTAAGTGTCAGAAATCACTAATTTTATTCTTTATTTTTTTTAGTCCGGAAAATAATATTTTGTGCACAGCGTCGCCGTTGTCACCACGTCAGATACTCTGCCAATGAAGGTGGTAGTGGCAAGATAATGTCGGACTTGTACCGATTAAAAACCGTATTTGCCTTCCTTGTACCTATGGTCACCGCAAAGGGATTCGCGAACACAATATTCTTCACGACAGAAAGAACTTCTTAGCCCTAACGAGTGGCCAATTGGTAAAGCATAAAGGTCGATTGTAGGCTGGCTGACTACCTGTATAAGAGAAAAGCTGAACAAAACCACTTGGAATACCATAGATGGGTATAATCCTATGATCATAATTATAACGTGAACCTTAGACAATTAAGAAAAAGAATAGGAATATTTAAAAAAATGCAGAATCAACTGCACTTTTAAAACCTAATATATATCCTAATGCTGCGTATTTAAAGACAATTATTTAAAATCTTCCTAATTTTATGTAAACGGTAGAGACCGTCCTTTCAGGTGCTACGGGAATTGGATTGGCAAAGGCGAGAGAAAAAAAAAACAGTTTTGTTTAAACGACTGATTTCAGAGCAAACACAGCCGTAGAACGGAGGCTGGCCTGCATCTTCATGTTGTTGTATAACACTTTAAAATTATGAATGTTGTAAAATATATCTTTTGGAACTTAAAAATTACGAGGTCCGTATGTAAATCGCTCGCAAAATAATTAAATAAAAAATATGGCTTATTACTTACTGTATGATCATACAAAAAAAATAACAACTTTATTGCTGTTTTCAGAACACTTAATAAAGTACCTATACATTTCATAACAACAAACAGTTGAAAGATATTAGAAGTAGCCTATAGGCAATGTAAAAAATTTAAAATAGCCTAATCCCTCTCATACTGAGAGGAGACCCGTGCCCAGCAGTGGGACAGTATATGGGTTAGTTATTATTATTATTATTATAGGCAATGGCAGCAGAGTTCAAGCTACTATTACTACAAGAGTACTACTTTGTACAAACCCTCGAACCAGCCCGACTAGACGCCCAACAAGGGCCTCTTAAGATGTACATGGAAACTCTTGTTTATTCGAGCTAAAATTACTAGACGTGATTTTTATGTCGGCATTTACAATATTTTTATCATGCATTATCATACTGCTATAATGTAAAAACATAGCATATCATCACGCCTTTATTTTCCGAAAGGTTCGCAAAGGTGTACTGATGTATACCCACAGTTCGCCAGTATTTTAAGGTCATCTGTACCTAATAGTGGTCAGCGATCAGCCTATTTCCATCAACCTGGCACAAAGCTAGACTCCGAACTGCTACTGGAAATTTTATTGCAACACCTAGCAACACTTAGCTCGATTGCTACGAAACAATAAAAACAAAAAACTTGATAATAATATGATATCTGCGATAACAGATAACATCTCAAGTGTTTTGTTAATTAACTACCTTCATACGCTTATGAATTCCAGTATCATAGTCATAACAATACATAACAATACCGTTATTACCAGCATATAATACTCGTACTTATAACATTAATTTTAACAATTCCAGAAATCCCGATCATCGACTTTACGAATCGAGGTTTCACGTCGTAAAAAGGCAAAGGTATCGAGCTGAAGTGCCGTAAGAAATATTACGGAGCAGCAAACTTAATTAGCGTGTTTTCTTTGATTACAGTCATCAGTGCACCGGCTGGTCGAAATGTTCAGCTCACCTGAGCCAACGTTACGCTTAACTAAATTACAACGATTTCTTTTGCTCTGCAAGGTTGGCGCAAAAAATTACAGGTAGCGCCGGCTAATTCTTATTGTACGTACAAGTGCGGGTTTAGTATATTGCGTCGCTTTTTTGTATACTTTGTTTGTCTCTAAATACATTTTCCTCCTAAATGTAATGATACAATTAAAACATGAAAACGAAAAGTAGTACCTATCTTTTATTACGTCGCGTCGTTCTGTTCTATGTAATCAATAGGATTCTTATCTATATTTTTGTAATCAAAATGTCATGTTTTATAATGTGTACCTACATACCTTGCTTTTTGTACGTTCTTAATCTCTATCAGAAAATACGTCTTCTTGTGCCAATATGTTTGATGTATTTTTCTTTAGATATTGATCCTGTATGGATGTTGCCTAAATTATTCTTTCCGAAGAATAGGCAGCCGCGGTACATTAAATAAAAAAAACTGTTATTAGTAAGTTCTGTTCTATAAACTATGTCGAAATAAAGATCAATCGAGTGAAGCTTCAATTCCACAGGCTCAATATTCCCACTTTATTCGATTTCGTAAATCATATAAATCGTCATATTTCGTTCACAACTAAGAGAAAACAATAAATAATAAAACGTAAACTGTCTCTATAAATGGTCCACGGTTCAGTCGACTGTGCAAAATCAATTTGTTTGACGTCTGTTGTAATAGAAACAACAGGGGTGTAATTTCCCGTATTTGCGATGCCACACCGTCCATCGGCAGGTATTTGTCTCAGCGGGGCAAGCGATGCTACGCTACCAGTAGCTAGTTTGGACAAGTTACAATTTGACATTCGAATCGACAAACGAATAGAAAGATGTGGAAATGACATTGACAGTGACAGCCCTACTTTTCGAAAGCTTATGTCATTTCCATACATTTTTTTTCTATTCGTTTGTCGATTCGAATGTCAAAATGCAACTTGTCTACAGGCAGGCCTTGGTAAGTGACGTTACGAAATCTGTCAAAAAATTTGTATAGAAAATCTAGTTCCTCAGTTGATCACTAGAGGCGCTATCCAAGTTTTCCTTACAAAAACATTTGACAGTTTGACAGATTCGATATTGACTCTTGGTCACTAAAGTTGTGGTTTGCCACAAGAAATAACCTGAACAGCTTTTAATATCTAACTAGACGTGTTAAGACATTTGCAGGTTGTTATTATGAATTGGCTTTTACGACATAAATGACGTAATACATTTGGTGTATTTTCCGGTTGTTACGTTAATCTCGATTTGCTAATCCTATGGGAGACACCGTGTTAGCAGATGCCAATTATGACATGTGGGTAAGTTGCTTGCTAAATTTCAAGTTCGTAGATACTGTAGTTTGGACTATTTAATTGCTATGATAAATCATTCTGTCAGTTTCATTCAATAGATAGATATTAGGTAGGTACTCGTACAAACAATAATTTGAGTAGGAAAAGGAAGAATTAAACGCAATTTAATTATAAAGTTAACTACCCAAAACAAGGCACACCCCTACGTATTTGTCCTATATGGTTTCCGCTTTATATTGTGTAGAGGCACCCCTAAAATCAAGAGAGTACACGCCGCTTAAGTACCTGATGACTAGCTATACCAACTTAATAAACTTTCAGCTAAATAATGTTTTTCATCTCCTGTTGTTTTGGAAACAAATTGCTTCATTTTTGGCTCGGAGGCATTAACAATGAAATTTATCACCTGCGTGTACCGTACTGTTGTCATTTAACACCCTCTCTTACTTAAATTTTCAACGGCATGTGCGTTTCGTAACTACCAGTTAATTTAAAACACGTTTGATTTTCCGTAACCGACATTGGAGTTGATCTTAAGATTTAGTTTGATTAAAAGGCTATCTGTAGTCAGAATTAATATCTATCTCGTTAATGTGAAATCGAAACCTGATTTCCCTTGAGCATATTGTGTAACTGAAATAACATAATTCGCACATCTTTACCATAACCATTTTTAACCATAACTAAGGTTTAGTTGGTAATCCTTATTATTCCTTAAACCTTAATAAGTTTTTATTAACCATGGTCAATTTTGGCAAATATGTAATCAAAAAGGTAAACATAACATTTACAAGAAAAGCACAGATTCAAACTTCCAATAACATGGCACACCTCTAGTCCCGTAGGGTTGCGCCCACGTGACAGATGGTCAGGCCCGCACTCGGAACAGATAATTAACACGTTTCTTTTCCAGCGGACGACTTGGTAACAAAACTTTATTAATACCGGTGGGGACTTAGGCTTTGAGGGTAACAAACTTTTCTAATGAAGTCGCCCAGCGAATATTACTTTCGTTTGTAGGTGCTTTTAATTTGTTATTTATTTACTGTTCAATTAGACGCCGTGACGCATTCTTCGTCTAAATTATAGTGGTGGCGCGTTATTTGAATTGATGGGCTCTAGTATTAAAGGTTATGAATACAATGGCAGTAATTAATCAGCAACTGTACATACTACATACATATCTGTAGTTCCTACAGTAAACAAAATGAAAACTATTTTCGGGGAAAATGTTTTATCATTTCAATGTAACAAGTAAAGTTACGCGTGTACGAAATATTAGACAACTAGGTATGTTCTCTCACATTTTCCGTGAGAATGTGTGTGAATTTACAAACGAGATGTACCCTATTAATGTTTAAACGGTAAGAACAAGGCAGTCGTTACGTACGTGTATAATATGTCAAAAGGTAATGGTAATTCGCTGGGAATACCGAGCAATATTCATGTCAAGATTTCAAATGTCAGACATAGTGAGGGTGTCAAAATCGCTGCAAATGTGTTTATGCAAATCAGCATCTCCATTAACATTTGCTTTCCCTTGTGAGACGCGTGTGTAAGCTCGTGTTTGTTATATAAATACATTATTATCGTGTACATATATAACAAACGACTAATTGAATAAACATTGGTTAATTAAGTAATTAAGTTTACGTAAGCTGCTGCTGTGTTTTGATTTTGGTTTGTTAGCCCATCAAAGTACAAATTAGCAGATACAATAGTAACACAATTGGCTACGGGCGCTGGCGGGTCATACACTGCTATGAAGTGAAAGGAGTAATGGAGTAACACAAATGTGAGGTCGATATTAATTTTCTCTTTCATAAGCGGCACGCACAAAACGGTTTACCTTCAAACTGGAAAACACTAAGTTAGGTACACTCAAAACCACAAATCCCAGCATGAATCCCTAGTAAACTAACTAACAATGATCAAAATAACAATGTTAAGCACAAATACTAGGGATACGGCGCAAGTTGCGAGATGTCAGACATTGCTCACGAAGTGGGTTTACTGCAGACGCCACAAATATGCGTGCAATGTAAATTTGATACCCTGAGTGACAAGCGTGGTCGGCCGCCGGGTTTCATCTATCCGAGTTATGCCGCAGAGATCAAGGAATCTCGGAGAGCATATTTTGACAGATTACTTTGGCTGTAGTAGAGATAATTATCACATATTCTCACGGGGACTAAAACTCACGGGACATTTACTTTTAGAAAAATTCGGGTACAACGTCCCGAATGAAGAAACAGTACGAATAAAATTTAATAAAGCTGTAGTTATCTGCGTTTTGTGTTTGAATTGCCAACGATAGGTACTCGTTATCTAGAGTGGAGATGTAGTAAAGTAACAGTATCGTGTAGTTGTTCACAATTCTAATCTTGTAAAATCTTTTATAAAATAATATTTACATGTTAGACAATATTGAAATCCTGACTAACAATTACTTATAAGTACCTAAACTTGAGGGTACATCATTAATATTATAAACGTTAACTGGTATTACGTACTTGATATTAGTTGAGCTAATAATTTACCGGCACAAAACTCGAGACGCAACCTGCTCTAGTGAGACATTGGACTCACGTACCCCATTTGGCGGAGACAAAGCCGCTTAATGTGTGTAAACTGTCCAAGTCTTGCCATTCGGCCATATAACTCGCACGACACACTTACTACTGAGCAGATTCTATTAAAACGAAATACGGTGGAATTAAGAAATTATGATCTCGCTTTTGTAGAACTTTGAGATCTTAGAGGGGAACATTTTAGTGTTGAACAAAACCGAAAAAGCTGAAAGGTTATTAAGTAACAACAGATGTCACGTCTCTGTCTACGCTAGTGGGAGACAGGCGTTATTGCAAAATCAATTGTTAAATACATAAAATGTTTTTTCTTCTAGGAAATATACCAAATAAAATATGAAACGCTGGGAATATTTAATCACAAGAATTTTCACCTAATTTCACCTGTATGGAAGAAGAAAATATTTTGATAACCTCCGTCTGCAGACGATCGTCGGTGATCCCAGGAGGCACTTGGAAGGTGAGAGGGCGTGTGACCGAATGCCCGTTTCGTTAGGACGTGATACTTTTGTTAAGCTCCCGATTGACTCCTGAACTATGAAACCGTCACCAGAGGTATAATCACGTAAAGAGCCTCCGTCAAAGATTTCTTTCCTTCCATTTGTTTGTGAAATTCTGTTTTCATTTATTTGCTTGCACGTAGGTTTGAAATAGGTAACTATTCTACTATTTTTAAAAACCTCGTAGCTAAGTGTTTTTGTTGTATTGTTATATGATGTTGTATATATTTTTATTTAGTAGTTACTTTCTGGATTATCAAAACAAGAGTTCAAATTAATAATTCCAGCACCTCTTTCTCATCTTACCTTAGTTTACTCATCAATCGACAGTCATTCGACATAAATAAAATTGTACTAAGTAGGTATTGCAAACCATACCAACATTCTACAATTTGTAAGACTTGAAATATTCAAGAACTTATGCCGAGCAAGGGAATCCTAACATTTGCTTTCACAACATTGGCAATGGAAGGCACGGAAGAAAATGTAATACAAGGCACAAGTTGCACCGGCGGCGTGCAATTCGCAAAGCCGGAACGATTGTGAGGATTTATCAATATGGGAGGCAGATCCGCCCGGCAACGCTCCACGGCTAGTAAAATGTGCAGATACCACTACCTAAAAGATTTGTGGATATTGTGTTTGATTATAAGATCGCTTGGAAGAAATCAGACAGTCTTTGTGTAGAGGTAATCAATACAAAATGAAAGTTATTAATAATATGATTTGTTAGATATGCAAGTAGTACGTACCTATTATCTTATTTTGTTAAGTAGGTACGTACTTACTTTAGGCCATTGGTTGCCTATGTGGTTTCCAGCCCATTCATTGAACGGTGCCTATAAGAGGTGAAAAAGCTACGACAATAATTATTACTAGTTATAGGCGATGTGAAAAAAAATACATCTACTTTGAGACCGGGTATTTCTTTCTCCCTAGCTTCTACTAGGGTCGTATTTAGTACCCATAGCTATTCTTTAGAATAACATTCATCAGAACATTTGCATGTAGCCACATAAAATATATAAAAGTCATAAGACATTATAGCAACGGACAAAATAAACCTTACAATATTCGTTGTCCTCAGTGAATGCTATATATCTTAAGCTTACACTCTAAATATTGTGATTTGACGGTAACAAAAGCTTTTGTTATTCTTCTGTAATCGCTATTTGTCAAGCTGCAGCGAAATTTGCGGTTTTTATTTCATAAATCAGCTGCTTAGCGTCATAAGGCGGTGACAAATTTTTCAGCAGCTCTAAGCATTCATTTAGCTGAAAAAAATGGGAAATTGTGCAAGTTTTTGCGTCAGATTGTAGAGTTATAAATATATAAAATGCTAACGAATATGTATTTCAGCTTTAGGGGGTTGTGAGGGGTTGGGGATTTTTACGATACGCTGAATTTACAATCGCCTACGAAAGCACACTGTCTCGAGCAAACCCTTTGTTTGTTCTATTCAAATCCAATGCTAATACGTTCACAGAATCAAAGCGGACGGATGTTCTTCTTTGCGTCGCTAGAAAACGGAAATTTGAATGGATCAGATGAGATTGTTACATTTTGTTGGTACTATTCCGTTCGAAGAGTTTGGCTCTAGTTTTCATGTCAGTTAGTTTATATGGGGTAATGATATTCAATAAATAAATGTCTAGTTCTCGAATAAGTTTCTTTTCTTCCTGAGTAAGTAGGCCTTCGTGAAGCTAATTAAAATTGTATTAGCAAGTATTTAAGGTTCAAATGCACTTGCCAACGTAGTTGGGATCGCGTCCATAGATTGACCGGATGCCTAGGATGTTGAGTTTTTCATTTTCACTAGAAACCATCGACATAAAATACCTAATTAAAAACGAATTACATAAAACGAAGCACATTAGCAGTCTGCAGAAAAACTGAATACACCGTACATATAGGTAGCTACAAAATAGTAATGACATCGCCAATGTGGTCTTGGGGCAGTTGAGAGGGCGACCGCATTAGTGCCCCTCTAATGGCCGTAGGAGCCCGAAAAGTTGGTAACTTGCGGAATCTATCGCTCGCCACTTCTTTATGAGCGACCATTATCATCGCTTCTGCGTTTTCCGATAAAACGTGTTCGCCCTACTTTTAACAGCAGTTTTCACCGAGTTTAAAGAGCCTATAAAATTATTATATTCAATTTATCATCAAGAAAATTGTTTCTCTGATAGGTGCGACATGGGTTGAATTTAAGATGTGGCTCATTTTTGCTGCTATAGGTGTTTAGAACTTTTAGTAAATACTTCATTATATAGGTATCAATAGCTAACTGATCCTATAATACTTAAATGTGCGAACATTATATACCTATTGTTAGGACTTACTTCATGCATGTCTATACCAAGTTCATTTGTTGGAGTCATGATAATTATACAATTGGCCCATCATAATTTTGAATTGATAGATGAAATCCTGCTTTGTGTTTAGGTGATCATACTTATATAAATTTTATTATATTAACGCCTGGCCACTATACAAAAAATATATAGTTAGAAAGAATCATCGTGTGTAATATAGTCAAACATGGACTTTTTTTTCGTAATTTCGCGGTCAAATTTGCCGTCAAATGTCTGCTTATTCAAAGCATCAATCTGATTCCGCTTCCAATATAAAATAAGTAGTGTTAAGTGCAGTAGTGTAGTGGTGAAGTCACAACTAAACAGTTCATAAATAAAACCGAGACCGCTAACTTTCCACTTAACTTCTTTAAAGTGTTGCCTTCCTGTTTTTAAAACTCTGTTGCTTTTTGCTTCGAGGCATGAAGGCGGAAGGTTGCAAGTTCAAAACAGCTTTTAACACTGAAAGTAGGTAATGGCGTGAAAAATGTCTTCAGATGGGTATGTTTGTTTCCTGTATATTGTTTAGTACGAATATTTTGTTGTATTTTTCAGTTAGTATTTTTTTATAGATTAGGTACTATAATCATGGCAGTTTTTATTCGGGGGTTAGTCGTAACAGAAAGGGAATGATTTTTACCTAAGTTTACAAAATAACACAAAATGCTATTTTTTTTTGGATTTGTGACAAATAAATATATCTATGTATTCACGGAAACATATCGGAAAAATCAGTAATAATCTGCGTGGCAAGCTACTGCTTATGTGCCCTAAAATTTGAAAGTGTTTTCTTACTAGACCAATGAGTCATATCTGTTTTCATCAGTTTGATTGCGGCCTGTTCGTTAATTTGTTTCTATGTAATCAGACATAATTGATCAAAGACACGCAATCCCTAGGGGTTAACGCGAAATTCACGTTTTCTAATTTCTTAGTAATTCTACTAGATACATGGTAAACTATCTTGGCTAAGTTTACTAAGTAAGATAGCCTAGAAGAAAATACTAGCAGTGAGGTACTAAGAAAGAAGATCAATAGGGCCCAAGTGTGAGAACTACTTTAGAGTTTCAACTAATTTGTACTTACGTACTATAATTAGCTTTTTAACAAGTTAGGTCATGCTTGCAGCATTCAGCGGGGAATTGTTGAAGAAAATGTGCAAGTAAATTAAGATGCACATGGGTCATATATACCTGATTTCGCCAATTTATAAATTCAAAGAGTAAGTTTGCTTAATGGAATGATTAATGATGAATTATGGATGTTTGGATTTTTCAAAATAATCAGGCAGAGCCGATTGGGCACTGTACCATAAAGATGGATAAGGCTACAAGAACCGTGCTCCATCTGTAAGATATTATTAATGGAGTTCTAATAAGTACTTATGTCTACAGGTTTTGTCACTGTTGTTTACATTTGCTGAAATCTTCGATAAGTTTTTGAAAAGTAAAAAGTCGGATCCGAAACGGATCTCCGTGTTCAAAAGGCAAATGTAGTTATGTTATTTTACCAATGCTATTGTCAAATACCTTAATTGTAAACACAAAAATAGCTATTCAGCTATTAATCTTTACATCTTTAGATGTTAATTCAAAATAAAATAGATTAATTTTCAGCTCGAGTTCGCTTTAAAGCTCTTGAATAGCTCAAAGGCTGTACTCATGCACCAGTTAGAAGACAATAAACCCATGACGCGAAGTCAACGTCAGTGTTCGGTAGTAAAAGGGAGGCCCGCACGTCGCGTCACACCGGGACATCTACGAGCAATTACGAGTCTACCACGAATATGAGACGAGAAATTTGAGCGCCCTGTCAAAATATAATTCATGTGTTAAATTATGAAGAGAATTTAGGGAATTCATTCATGTAAAGTAGTCTATGGGGGAGTCCTTTGTTCACCAGTGGACCTGTTTCAGCTGATTTGATGAGTACTTCCACGCTTATGAAATCATACAATAATAGTAACAACTTAAAATAGTATCTAAACACCTAAATCCCTAATCACTTTTACTTGTTTTTTTTTGGGTGATGAATTTTTATGGATCGTTCACCGCCTTGGAGCGTTAATAACTGGTATTGTGGTAGGTAGGTACTTAGTAGTTTCCAACCGTATCGTTTGAAATTTGTCCCCGTATTTGTGTATTCGTATGAAAGTTAAGAGTTCAATACTATATATACAGTCTACAATGTTAAAGTGTACGTGCATGAAAAAAATGTACGTGTAGAAGTGTAGATAATATATTACGAAACGTCTGAAGTTAAATAATAGTACTGGCAATAAAATTTAAAAGAACATCGTAGGCACGATTTCCTCTCCTCGGCCGGCCAATTGAGCTTGAACGCGTTTATGCATTTCGCTCAGTTTTTTTATTTTATTCAGCCGAGGAAACGGAGATTCTTTAGTTTTTCTAATTTAAATAAAAATTCATTTCAATAGGTAGTCTTATGGAATAAAAATTGAATCAAACTTTTTGTGTAAGTAGTTCTGTTCGGAAGTTGTAAGAAGTGTCTTTCACACTGATCAAAATCTGCTTTGTAGTTTTTTTACTTGCATAATATCATTCAAGATATTTAAGTTACTTACTAGAAAAGTAATACATTCATTGAACAAAAACCAACACATTATAACACGATAAAATCCGTAAAACGTAGTTTTATTTCAAAATAATTCTGGTTTATGTCATACCTATATTTCACGCTTTGACCAATATACATATACTTAGTCAAATATGTATGATTTACTTCCATGGTTAATTAAAAGAAAAGCTGAATCTTATTTCTCGCTCTCAGTCGTTATGCAAACAATTTCCATCGCAAATCCATTTTTATCGTAAACACCTGTAGCGACGACATTATAATATCTGCAGTTTTTTTTACTGAAATATAAAATAAGTAGGTCCTATTCCACGTCGACTACATAACCGTTCAGAAACTGCAGTTCGTTAACAGATCGTTTATAATTACACGCGATATTTATTTTGATGAAATTAAGAGGGTGTGTCTAGACAGCGGGGCGAGGCAAGGCGATGGGGGCGGACGTGACCCGGCTATAAATTGCTGTTGGTAATGACCCCGCTCAGATATCGAATACACGTCAGTTTCGTTACACTATCGGCAACCGCAGTCTGAACTGATTTTTGATTAGCTTGTATTAAATTTCAAGGCAGTTTTAGGACAGTTTTTTATTAATTTATTTCTTAATACTTTAGAATTCTGAGTCTTGGTGTTGATCCACTTCTATTCTATTTTGAATTTTGCCAAGGTGGCTCGTATAGACAATTAATCCACGTGATTTAATAATTTGCTAACACATTTATCTATACAATTACAAAAGCAATATAAAATTATAACGATATGCAACAGCTAAATAATACTGTACCTGTAACAATGTAGGTAGAAACTAGAAATTGTTATAAAGGAACGCGTGACAGTTCAAGATGTGCGCACAAGTCGGCCTCCAAACGCAAAGTGAAGAGAGCGATCAAGTGATGTCCGCTTCGCCCCTCTCTAACGAACTCATTGATTGTATTAAGTGCCACCAGATGGCACTGTTGTCTGGATTAGTTAATCATTACTCGCTCCGATATAGTAAGAGAATATCTTCAGCCTATTCCTTCCACTGGCTGGTAAGGGTTATTAATATTATTAATAATTTTATTAATAATTATTAATATTATTAATAATTTTATTAATAATTATTAATATTATTAATAATTTTAAGTAACGCAACCAGTTACTCATATCGTAGCAATAAAGTCACTCTAGTTACGCTTTAACCAGTCTCTTCAATTAATGTACTTACAACGGTATCGAAGCTGGTATTCTAAATCAATACATGTTACTATAACACCTATTCTGCATTGAACATTGTACATACCAACGTCAATTATGCACTAACACGACGGACAATGCTTTGGGCATATCACATGAATCTGCTGGCGCCACCTGACGGTCGTCCGTGACATGCGGATCCTCTTTGTCCCGGCTCTGCCTACCATTATATTGTACGGGCGAGCCAATAAAGCAACGACGTTGTACTATTCATAAGACGGATGTTATAACAGTCAATTGTATTTGTATAGTTTGTTGTTGAGGAAATGGAAAATAAAGATATCAAGATTCATAAATAAGATAGAAGCCTTTGAATTTAGTCTCGTTGCCATTTATAAAAAAAGCAGAACCAACGTGTAGATTACCACATTTTTTCCATACCAATAATATTTGCTCATTCTAATTAAACGACCTTTAAATTATGAACACAGATAAGCAAATTAGTGGGTACATAAATAAAAGCCAGTGAGTATGATAGAACGTTAGCCAAGAAACATAAAGGGAGCGCTGTCAGCGACGCGAATAAGTTTACACTTAGTTAATTAAAAGATTACACACGAATGGGTAATTAACGGCGGATTTGTCCTCTCATCTGTTATGTTGTCGCATCGAGTGGAGCGCGCAAGCGGACGTAATAGAAACGTACGAGTTACACACAACTTGCGTGACACTAACTTACACGTTTGTTGTTGATTTACTTATGTTGTGTTGAGTTTTAATCCCAGAAAGATAGGTACTTTTATCGCCCGATAATAAAGAAAAGATAGTGTTGTAATGTACAGTCAGCGTCAAAAAGATGTGCGAAGTAGGCTTACTTATATTAGACTTAAAAATATGCTATGTATGGTTACATGCTCGTAAATGGTTTGTAATTTTGCATGATACACTCATATATTATTTTTGACTTGAGTAATGTTACTGTTTTGACAAAATGACTTTAATATCGAGGTTTTTTTTGCGTTTTCATTTTAATATAATGATACACTGCAAATCTGCAATAGCGTATTAATTCACATTCATATTGACAGAATCATTGTACCACCTCTATCTCTTATGTAGATTTAAATTATATTTTGTTACTGCATAGCATTTGGCATAGCGGTACCAAGGTTACGTGCAATGAAAATACGTGACGAGTGGACGTGGCACAGATGTGACGAAACCACGACATGATCTGTCGTCAGGCATCTGTGTCCTGTTGGGTACTTCTCTCTCTATACTACATGCTTGTAAATATAACTCTTGTATTTTTTGCAGGCTATGTTAGGGTAGAATACGGTGAAGACCTCATTAATTTACTATTGAATTGCTTTATATCAACCTCTAATAAACATACTATTAGAATTTACATATAATTGATGCGTAGGGTAATAACTATTTTAATGAAATACAGTATGCATTTATATCATTGTCCCTGTCTACGTTATGACTTACAATTTTTCTGCATACTGCCATTTAAACTTTGTCTAAGAGATTTTTGACGCGCTTTGAAGCTACGTGTCACCTAAGATTTTGTAGTTGTCCTTGTTGATAGTGAATATTAGGTACCTATGTTCAGAATTAACAGTTAATGTTACACACGATATGTAAAAACACAATTGGGGGTAATAACGTTAAAATTACAAAATCAGATAAAGGATTAATATTTTTAAGGTACTTTATTTTCAGTTTTTAAGGTAAAACGTCACTCCTATAGTGAAATTTCTTTATGTATTCTTTGAATATAAAATATCATGAAGCAGTTTGCTGAATCCTGAACTTATAATGTTTTCATTCCGATTTAAATTCGCAGAAGCACGTCGACTTATCATGTTATAAGATCCGGTATCTGGTTGAAGAGACAAAATGTGGAGTGACTGAGTATGTTTGTAAGAGCTTTTCCGTTAAGAGGAATGTGAAACATTCATATGTAACTATTCCGCTCAGCGTCATAGATGCAGTACTAATAAATAGTAGGAATTTCTTGAAACGCTAAATATTTGCAATGCTGTTATGATAAGGAAAGACGAGTGCAATAATATTGCTGCTTTACATGCTTCTGATGCTAGTTTAGTTAAATTTATTTGTATTCTAGTACGTATGTAGGGTACAAATAAAGTTCTATTTAGGTATTACAAAATTATGTTGATTTATGATTGAGTTCCGGACTGAAAGTAATCTACACAAGCTATAATTGGGTTGGGTATTGTATATTTAATTAACTGACTCTGTACATTGTAAATTTCATACGTATACAAAACATAGCTACCTACGTTCTCTAAAGAAATATTCTATAATCATACATTCCTATATTTTTTGTAAATTGTAAATTTCAACACTTCAAATTTATTAATCTACAAACAACGTAGCTCCTAAAAACGATACAATATCGTAATCTCGTTTAGGTAGGTATCGAAGTATAAACGTAACCTAAACACTCGGATAAATTAGAATAGATCAAAGGCTATGAAAAATCAATGGTGTAAAGAGCCGAAAACATTCAATTGATCGGTGGTCAAAAAGGGTTTGGGGTTTTTGTTGGATTTTAATTTAAAATTACTTTGCTTTAGGTCGCGTCGGTTTCGATTTGAAAGCTTCGACAGAAGATTTTAATTAATGTTGGCCCCTAAATATAACTGTTGTTGACCTGTGCTTTTTACATGTCATAGATATATTTTGGGGAACGAGAATTCCATTTGCTTGCAGTAATTAATGAAAAATGATTTAAAAAGAAATTGGTTTCAATACCGACCGAATATAAATTTCATGGAAACATTCAAGATCCGATGTAATAAATGTTGGGGGTATTCACAAACTGTGCAGCACTATCTTTCAACGACACCACTCTATTCAACAAGAATATGTAGTCTATTGTATACTGTTGACATAAATGTTGATCACATTGTTTTTCCGATACTAGCGGTCTCAGTTTCCCCCTCAAGGGTCGACTGAACGAATATAAATGAATCTTATATTTATGATACTTTTTCTTTGCCTCTCTTCTTGGTAGCATTTTATTGCTCGTGAAAGGGTACGAATTGTTTTGCTGACAGATTTACGAGGAAAGATTCGGCGTTTATTTTATCTGTGACTTTTCCATTCTTGAGGAAGGCAACTTTGATTGCAGAAACGTTGAATACAAATTTAATAACGCCGACCATTTTATGATTTACAACGCGGCTGTCATGTTAGGGCTGACCGATGCGGTCGTTTGTTTTGGGAGGAGCTGAAACTAATAGATGCTGCGAGATCTATCACAAATTTATTCATTCTAAATTTCGTGTGCCTACTATTTATAACAGATTTAGAATAACAGATTAGAGATGAAGAATCTCTAATTAATAAAAAGAAACCGTAATTCTAAAGTTGTTTATGTTGACGATTAGAAGTTATCGTACTAGAAATCTTTGTGTTTGTACGACATCTAAATAAATTTTGACTTTTCTTCGTCTTTTCATAGAGAAAAGCTGCACTTTTTTTTATTTAAAATAAAGAATTAAGAAATTATTCATTAAGTAAATGAACTACGTATAATTTAGGGTGAAATTTAAGCGGCTTTTTTCTTTATAAGATTGTCAAGTGCTATGATTTCGTAATAGATCCTGAAAACATTTTAACACCCAAAGAAGAGCAATCAAGAGAGTCAAAATTCACAGACCATAATGAACGTTTATTTATTCTACGTATAGGAATATTCGATGTAATAACAATGTTAGCTATTAATTCGTTCGGAGCCGGTGTACTGGAGTGTTCGTGAAGCGGCGAGAGGCTTGAAGGCAGCTAACTCGATAACAAGACACAACAGCTTTCCTAATTGCAATTTATTGCAGGTACTGCAAACAAGTCTGTTTCACTCAACGCTCACGTATTTTAAATTAATTTGCAAATACAAACCTTTAATTACATCTTGAAATGAGAATAGCTTATGTAAACCTTTAATTCAGTACAATTGAGTCGCATTAATTATGAATGTTTTTTGAATACCTAATAGAATCTATTATACATTTTGGCAGTTAATAATACAGCTTTGTGGATCAGTAATAATTTAATCACAAAACCAATTGTAATTTTAGATCATAATTATTTTAACAATTTATTGTAACCTTAGGCTTTAACAACTCCATTTATGGAATCGGAAATTTGAGTAGTGCTTTTGTTTAGCTTGAGTTCGGTAGCGTACCGACCTAGTGAAATAAGTTGAGCCTATTGCCATTATCCGGAAAAATTTAAGCCGCCAGGTATTTAGGTACACTATACCTAATTGCCTAATTGAAAACCATACTATAGCAAAACATACATAATACATATATTAGTATTCATTTAGTAGACTCTATAAGTATGAGATATTGATTAGTTTAATTTACCTCTTACTTAGCAGTATTTGTTTAAAAATCAGATTGTAAACAGGACGTTTGCTGTTTATAAACAAGGCAACATTCAACAAGACCATTTCCTTATGAAGATGTCTAAGTAATTATCTCAGTAGTTTTGAAATTTAATTTTGCCGATTGCACACTTTGTGGAGCAGGCATTCCTTCTCAACTTCTATTTATAAATTCTGTGAAAAGCAATTAATTTTAAGTCAACAATAGAAAAGTTCTCAGTTGTGATGCATTGTATTCCGCCTTAGTCGTTTGCTTTCTTCAACTGCTCGGCTTATTTAATGATTTCCTTTATTAGCCGACTATTGAAAATAAGAGAATGGTCTTGCTCGCTTCTGTTTTGTTTATTTAATTTGCTTATCGTATTTGAAGTTGGTTGTATTGTTATTGGATTTTGAGTTTTTCATTCGCTATTCAACTTTGTGTTTTCCGAATAGCATATTTTTTTCAGGAATTTAACCTTTGTCGTGCATAACCGATTTAAAGAATTATTGCAGATGACATAAATGACAATGTATTGGCAAATTTCATTACTGCAAACAGTTAATCGAAATAACCATATTATATTGATTGAAATATGTATACATTTAACTGGCATTACATTCCGTACTAATTTGCTGAGTTACTAATTAAATTTTCTATCAAAGGCCCACCTCTGAATAGGTCTAAGCACAAACCACCACGCGTAATTTAGCTATAATCAAGGCACATCCCATATTGTAGGATATAATAGCTCGCACTTAGCCAGCCGACTTAACTCGGCTTGTAGCACAAATTACCTGAAATTAAATGCCTCTTGTTCAATTGTTTATCGTCAGATAACAGCAAAACGGTATCGGTTATACAATAGCACTGAAAGGGGATTAATTTGTTGACAGTAAATTGGATCCTAATGAAGCAAAGGCTCTTTAGATAAACAAGACGGTCGTCTTGGCCCCTGTTTACATGATTCAACGGTTCGTTAGCTTTGTTTCAAATCCAATCGGCCGTTTGTACAACTGTCGGTAGTTGTATGTTCTCTGTTATACAAGCATTGTTGATCGCCTGAAGTATTTATTTGGGAGTGAATAGAGTAAGAAAATGTTTTCAAAGACGTTTTGATACTTATAATGTATCAGGCGCTTGTTTATTCACACACACAGTCATGCTCATTGCAGAAAGTGAAAGTAATATCGTATCATTACTACAAAATATGAAAAATACAATAACAATTTACTAATTATCAATGAATAATAAGTACGTCTAGGTACATTTTTAACATAACTTCATTATGACCACGATGACGTACCATCTCTACGATAACCTATGAAAAGTTTATGGTGAATGTTATTAGTTACAGATATAAAATATAATAGTAATAACGTTATTCTCAAGTCAATTGACCTATTGTACGAATCATCGAGCTCCTGTTGTTACGAAAATAGAGCGGAGAGAATCATAACAATGTGGATATTCGACACTGTTTATGTAACGAGAAAAGTTCACGAGAAAACGGAACTTTCAACGAAGTATCTTAAACAATTAATTTGTTGTTTATCTGACATAAATTATAAATTCCCTATCAGTCGTTTTAAGGTTACGTTTCTATTTATATGTACCTAAGAGTATTTTTAGAGGTATCGATGCTTAAAATTTTACCTTTTAAAAAAAACATTTTGCACTTACAAATTCGCCCACAGAAAATGGGTTTTATTGTTATTTTAATATTTCACCGAATAAACCGGTGTATTCTACTAACGTAATTGAGGAACGGTAGTACATTAACAGCTTCTGTTTATAAACGCACAAACACTGAGACAAACGTAATGACAGCGTCATAATTAAGAGAAATTTGATTGGCGCGCAAATTAGTCTTCAATTGACGCTGGCAGCTGCTCCAATAGGCATCGCTTGTACCATAAGTACATTTGCATATAAATCACCCTACCTATGAATTGTGCGTGATTTCTGGCTTCAGCGATCAGGCATCGTATCATGTATTCATCTCGCATGAATTATGAATGAGTTTTTCTTGTAGCTTCATGTGTATGTCTTGTAAAGGAGTATTTATTAATAATTTTGCAAGATTAATTTGTTATTCTTGATTTTGTGTTTTACCAGGGTTTCTGTCTCAAATGATTGGCGTGCCGTATTGCATATTCTACTTTGTACAAAATATTTCGCACTAACAGTTAAGTAATTCTCTTAAATAAAAAATTGAATTGTCTCGAACTTGATGCATCCTCCGGATTTGGTAGACTAGACGTTTCACCCAATAAGTTACTACTCGTACTGTTGAATTTCTCTTTCACATTATCCTCGTCAGTCGTCAATCTATTGACGAGCTATTATTAGAAGTCCTGACTAACCAACAAGACTTAATTTACTTTACTTTATAGTCAGTTAATATTGTTGTTTGTTAACCTAATTAAAAAGTAGACGTAAGTCAGTCAATTAAATATTTGAATATATGGATTTGAACTAATAATGAGGCGTTATTGTCAATATTACAGTAGCGAGCAGGGGACCGACCGGCTCGCTACCAGCTGTTTGTACTGAAAACTAACTTTTCAACTCGACGCCCGTTGTAAGCGTATTTCAAGCTAACTGTTTACACTACAACGTTCGTGTATAAGTAAACGATGACTCGAACTCTCCATTTACTTGTTTGCTTTCTTATTTCGCTTTGTAAATTTGTTATAACAAAGCACACGCTAAAGTTGGAGCCGACTCATAGCCGACTTGATTTCTTGTTCATAACAGAGCGACTGAGGATCGCTTGCGAGTGATACAGTGTATTTAGCTCGCTCCGTAATTTTGTTTGACTAAGTAAGTTCGAGTTCCAGTGAATAGGTATTACGTCAGCTACAAGCAATTACGTCATTGGGGCTTTGTGGAGCTTACCTCGTTTCTTTGAATACAGTCACAATAGTTCCTGCTTCGGTCCATATGGGAAAATATTAATCTATGAGTGTTATATTGGATTACTACCGTATCAGGAGTAATTCCGATTGAAGGTATCTAATAAACTCTACTGAACCTGAAGATGCAATTCAATAGTGGCAACAGGAGGACATAGTTCAAGTCGGAGGGCATATTAGGTTTTAATAGAACAGGACCTTGATTGATAGCATAAACTGAGGGTGGCCTATGGCAGCAGTGGGCTGTGGATGATGATTCTGCAGCCGTAGCAAATGTCATGAATACCATGTATGTGAATAGAGGGCTAGAAAAGCCAAGTACGATTTTCTGTTGGTTGAAGTTTGTCCCTGTACCCTGCCCCCCAAAAAAGGTGCTACTTAACTGTCGTGGCTGCCCAAGGGAGTCGGCTGATGATAAAGTCAAAATACCAACGCGAGCTGAGTTGCAGCTTGATTGGAATATTAGCTTAACATTGATTGTGAACATTAAAAATTTAATGTTTTTTTTTTGCCATTGAGTACCTAAAGGTAACAGAGAATCGTATTCAAATATAAGCTCGTAAACAGTCAAAAACATCGGGAAAAACCCAATCTCATTCACATTTAAAAGACATAAAAGTACCTACATAACATCACTAATACTGCGAGTTAGTTCTAGCAATCGTTCTAAATCTTACAAAGTTATTGCCGGCAGAGCTTACAAATGTCGGTTTTAAAATCATGTCCCCGTTAAAACTTTCTTCATGAATAATTTACGAATTTCTTCAGAGATATGGTCTTGCCGCTGCAGATAAGAATTAAATTACGTGAAATTATATTTTTATTATAACATCCCAATAAAAATATAAAGAGAGGCGATTTGAATAATTATCGCCATGTCGCGGTGCTCCCGGTTTCGCTAAGTTTTCACTTCTTTTAATGTTTATTTAAGTTTAACGATCTTAATGAGTTTTAAGACTGGAAATCTTGGCTTCTTGTTGTTAGATAATATAAGGGAGCTGCAATCGCTTGAATGTCAATATGTTTTTTACCGATATCGTAATCGTATTGATTTTCAACATTGTTTAATTTCCAGTTTTATAAAGCTAATGACTTCGGTGGATCGAATCCCTCAAGAAGTTCTTTGAAAATCCCTCTGATCTACGAAAATCGATCCAAAGATCAGAACACAAACAAATAATTAAAATACTCACATGAATTAGTCGATTTCGTCTTAAAATTTAATCATGTAAATGATTAGGTATGTAATCTAGAAGTTTTCACTATTAGATTATAAATATGTACTTTCATTACTGCTTTTAAAGAAGCATGACAATTTATTTTGATTATCTTAATTCATAAAAGCGAAATATAAACAATTTCCAAGTATTTCCTATTAGCTAATATCAAAAGAGGAAATCAGTGGCTTATAGATTGTAGCACGATTTTCTATAAGAGCTATGCAGATAATAATTTGAGTTCAAACCTTTGGGAGTGGCAGTTTAAGTGGATAAGACCGCCTTCCCGTAATTTTCTGAAGTACACTCTCCAAATTCAGGGAGAGCACTTATATTCAGAATTTATAATATTACTGCTCTAAATATTCTATACGTCGAGTGATGTGGACTGTGAGGAGCAATGAATTATGTCCTGAGAGGACTTTAATTGACCATCCTTATTTAAATGTCTTCTTGAGTGATTCCGATTGCAGTTTTGGGTGTTATTTTTTGGAAAAACTTTGGACAAATGCCAGTCTGCTTGGCCTAAAACTGGTATTTGATTCATTAGTAGTAAGATTAACAAATTTTTTGTGTTGGGTAGGTAATACGGCACTATCAGATATAAGTAAGTTATTAATTAAATGCTATAAGTATGGGCAAGTAATTTCAACAATGGATAATTGGGTAGGCTGTGCGAAATTGCTTGAAAAGCTAATCCTAGATAATTATATTAAACGCTACGCTCCACCTCTATTTATTCAGGTTGTGGTGTTATTGTATTATTATAAACTTATACAATGCAGGTAATTGCTAATTGCAACAAGGTAAAATAATTAATTAGATTGCTACTGAGCCCTCTTTCTTACTCTTATCTACTAGGTACTAATTATTACAGTCTAACATTATGAATTAATAATATACAATAAAGTATTTAGTATAGACTAGAGAGGTTTTATTTTATGGGTGATGGTGGCAGTCATCTATCAATGCGACTGGTTACATAGTCATGGTCGACGTTAATATGACCTAGGAAGCGTTGCAGTTGTAAAGTCATTTACTTTTTTTAATAAGTAAGACTGATGCAAGACTGCAAACAAGCTTACTGCCCTCCTAATGGTAAGCGGTGATCAATACTACGACGACAATGCTAGAGGCATTATCCTGTGACGTCAGTTGGTATGCCCCCTTTATGCAATTTCATTGACAACAATACCTATTAAATCAATTAAATAAAAAAACAAAATTGCTCTTTTTCCAAGCACATGTCAGCTATTCAGCCCACAGACTCGTAGACACATTTAAATTAAATATTTGAACTGACGCAGGTAATGGAAATAAATTAACCAATAGTCATGCAGGTTATTTGCGGTTTTGCTGATTTACCAGTGAAACATTTCAGTTGCCTGCTAATGTATTATTTGAATATGGAATACGCTCTTTTGTGTTTTATTGTGTCGTTACGGTAGACCAAGATGGATATTTATAAGATAAAATAATAAAGTTACAAAGACTTTTGATTTATAAATAAACTTTTTAAACATAGCATTGAATTGCTACTTGTGTAAAGAAACTCATTATTTTCTACTAATGAGCATTGCCAAGAAACCTCTTGACGACATTTTTTTAAGAAAAATAAATGAAAAAGTTGTGAAAGCCACAAGCTTGAGGACTACTCAGCGACTTGAACGGTGCTTCACGTGATGTTGAGTAACTCACCTGCTTATAGAAGCGAAATGCCAACATAAACAGCAATCATTATGTAGGTAGATACAATATCGAATAGCCTTATTCAAATACAAGTTACGAGACTACTATGTTTTTTTATTATTATAGATTGATTACTTAATAGTATATATACCTCACCCCGAGGAGCCAAGTTCCAGTTATTTTCGAAAGTCTGCAAACTGCAACTGCGTGCTGTCGACCGCAGCGGCACTACTGGTTTGTTTGTTATGAAATGACGTACAAGCACGTGCAGTCAGCGGCAGCTGCAGTAGCGGCGAATGAAAGTTTTTTCGGTCCTTCGCGGAATCGTACCTTTATAGGAAGAAATATCCTTTTCTAGGGTTCGGTACCCGAAGGGTGCCAACTGGACTCTATATTACTAAGCCTCCGCTGTCCGTCCGTCCGTCCGTCTTTCCGTCAGGCGGGCTTCATCTCATAAACCGTATAGGTAGATAGTTGACATTTTCACAGTTTTCGTGCCACTATAACGACAAATACGTACAAATTTTAATGATACTAATTAAAAAATGATTTATGAAATAAAATAAAATGCCTCCTAAAAATGAAAAGGAACTATTTATATGCGGGTCCGTCTTGCACTTGTTTAGATAGATAACTATATAATTGTTCAATGATGCGTTAGCTATCATACATACATCGACTCCATTCGACTCTATTACAAAAGTAAAAAGAGAAGTTTAAACGTCCAAACATCTTATCATCGTTCTATCTAAAACCATAAATCACGATATTAATTTGCCGTGAATACTAAACTGGAGTGTGAATAGAACACGATCCACGCCGTTGTGCTGTATAGGTACCAGTCCTTATAATTATTGTTGGTGTAATAATTAGTGCTACATTGTTAATTAAAGACAAAGGTGTGTTAATGAGACATGGCGCTGTATGTGCAAGGAATGTTGATTAGCTCAAAAATACTCGTGCAAACCGCAGACGTTGAGTCGCTTCGTTAGTATTTATTGTGTAGCATTCGCGATATCTAGCACTTTAGACGGTAGTTTACAAATTATAGTTAGTTATTTAAATACACCCTATTTAATGGAATAGGTGTTTCAGGTGGAACTCCAAACCAAACTCTAAAATTATGATTATAAAATCGATTGGCAGTTTTTCATATCATCATCATCTTCTTTACAATCCACTACTTTGGTCTATTTCTGGTTGCCAATGTCTGCATTGGGGGCGAACCTAACGCCATCAATCGGGCACAATTCAAAATCCGAGCTGTTACTGGAAATTTCACCGAAAATCCCAACAAAACTTTGCTTGACCCGGACGTCAAACCTAAGCTTAGCAGGTCGCGCTTAGAGTACTAGACCAAAGAGGCATTTAAAAAATAATATTGCTAATAATTTCTTCGTATAACACAAATCGGGCCAATAAAAAAATATAAGTATCTATAGTGCATTTTCATGTCAAGTGATTTGTCTTGGGCATTTGATCGAGTGTTGCCGGTCACTGCTAATGCACTGTACCAATCAAGTGGCAATATAGCAGGGGATAACATACAATAAAGGCTATATTACGATATCCTTTAACGGGAAAATTCTTCCCTACTTCATAAGGGTGATGCAAGGAAGGTAACTAAAGGCAATTGTATTTAGGCCGAAAAATCAGCTGTGGCACATTTTCTCGACAGTTGATATAACGTACCATATTGTTATGTATATTTGTTAGGTACGAATATGTATTTCCTTATGTACTAATGTACCCCCACAGTTCGCCGGTATATTTAGTGTAATAGGGGAGAACCTTAAACTCCGAGCTACTGCTGATAAAATCATGGAAAAACAAAACAGCACCTTATTGGTCGAGCAAATCCCACTTGTGGATCTAGGACCACAAGCGTAGCAGTCACGTTACAATCGCTAGGCTGATGAGGCAGTTGACATTCTTAAAACCATTTATAACATTTAATAAAAAAATTACAAAGATACAATTTATTCTCAACCGCAGCACCCTTTAATATCGTTACATCAAATAATGCTGTAACGCCGTACGTGGAAAGCAATTTAGAAAGCGTTGGAATCTCATAAAGTTATAAGTCAGACGCTCATGTAGCTGCCAAAATGGCTAATGACCGCGAGCTGGGTGCGGTCGCGGCCCGAGCCGAGCCAAAAACCAATTTGCGACACTAATAACATCGTTGTTGTTCCGATCGGTTTAAGCGACTGTGCACATTGGCTAAAGTTGCAGAATGACAGCTAGCCGAATCATTGCACTTTTGCCATTAACCATTACAATGTCATTGCATTTTTGAGAAAATTTGGTTGGCAGGTAGTGCTATTTTCCCTTGCTCAAATGGAGCAGAATATTGCTATTGAAATACAATTGATTTCTTTTAGATTTTATGGCGTAATATTGATATAACTTGAATCCCAAAAACGACCTTGTAAATGTAAATATATGAATTAAAATAATATCGATTAGTTATATTTCCATGTGTCAGCTAAGTGACAGAAATCAGTAGATTGCTACTCAGATGCTCTCTTATTGATAGCCCACATTACTTCCTCTTTGAAATAAGTGATAATGCATGAGGCACAAGATTACGAGTACGATATGGAATGAAGCCCCTACACAAAGGACCTCCGCAATTACACCACAGAGTCCTTGCCTTCTCATGTGATTAAATTCCGTCTGATGATTTCTTGACTATTGTTTATGCGGTTAATTGATTCTTGATTATTGTTTTTTCGGTAATAGAAAAGCACTTGCCATAATAATTACTTTATCAATCTTGGCAGACCAGGTCACCAAGCAGACTGTTAGACCAGATCCAGATCTAAATTATTCAACGGAACGGAGGAACAATATTTATTTCCAAACGTCATAAGAATAATCTTATATATAAAATCTCGTGTCACAATTTTAGTTGCCATACTCCTCCGAAACGGCTGGACTGATTTGTATGAAATTTTGTGTGCTTATCCGGTATCTATGAGAATAGGCCAACATCTATTTTTCATCCCCCTAAAATGACCCACCCCTATATGGCAAAACAACGTTTGCGGGGTCAGCTAGTGTTATATAACTAAATCCTATAATCAAATAATCAAGAGCTCTGCTAATTTATAATAGAATGATGTATATACCTAATTGCACATTGAAATTTATGAGCAACCAACGATCGCGTACTTCGCTTTATATCGCTCTGATATCAGTTTGTCATAAAATCTTCATCTACATTAAATGTCTAAAATATTACCTTGCACGTACAAACATATTAATTATATTTGGTAGTAAATTGATTGTTTATTAAGTAAACATGTTTCCTTTTGCCAAAAATAGGAAAAAAACATTCTAGCGAATCTGCCAGAGGCTATTGGTGTATGTAATATGATATTTATGTACCAATTAAGCATTATTGTTTACAAAACACTCTAAGAATAGATGGTTTTGGTAATAATCTCTTTACACAAATAAGTAGTAAATACCTACCTACTTATGTTTACACCAACAGCTCAACAAAAACCGAAGCTAATTTGTGCCAATAAATGAGTTTCACTTTTACGGCAACTTTCAATGGACACTAATTAAACCGTTTTTTTAGACACCATTGGCACAAAAACTTGGCGCCGACTTGCGAACGATAGAAATACACCTGGACTTTTGAACGCATATAAAAGTTTTCCAATTTACAGGGGCTGATTGGAAAATTTTCCCCGTTTTGGGGTGTTAACCGTACCTTGACTTTAGCCTTTTGAATCGTATTAAAAGTGTTAGTGCTAAGTCTTAATGTAACAATTTAAGGCGATGAGAGTTTTATTTTTGAAAATACTTGAAAGGAATAAATCGGTTTGTAAAATAAGAATACTATACGAAATAGCTAATTAATCTACATCGTGAATTCATTGATTTATACTTAGATAAAATAAGGGCTAATCGCTTTCTAATCCAATTTAAAAAATCAATCAATCTAATCACTTTTTGGCCATGAGGTCACGGTACCTATGGTTCAACTAACACAATTCAATAATTATGAATATACACACACAGTAATATTTAAGAAGATAATAACAACAAACGAACATTTCAAAAAAGGTTATTGTCTCCAGACTTCAGTGTTCTGTGCGTTTATATTTCAAGATACCCGCCCATTTTCGTTTTTTCGTTATCTTTTCTCTAGTACCTACTTAGTCTAGTTAGTTTGACAGTCACAGTCATGGGTGGATCTCCACTAAGAGTAATATTGTTCTGTGGGATGGATGTCGTGCTTGTGATAGTCAGCCGGCTGGCAAGCATACACGGGATAACGTTAATTGTGTGATAAACTCTATACTACCTTCTTTCGTGCATTGTCTTTGATCGACTTATAGGACTTGATGATGACCGTGTTGTTAGGGTTGTTGTGACTTTGTGCTTAAATCTGGTGAACCAGTGAATTTAGAATTTTGATGGAAACTGAGAAGTAGCGTTCACAGGAATACGTACGAGTGTTTGTAAGACGGACATAAGTACTCAGGTAAGTGGTATTTTAAGTTTACCTACATATTGCAACCTTTTTTAAGATTACCAGTGTGGTATATGTTTTTTGATAATGTAGTACCTAAGTACCAGCATTTTTATCAATGTTTAATTACTATAAATCCAGTACACTATTTACTACACCATGTTGCATATAATACCGTATGTGAACTAGGTATCAATTGACACTTCATTTACCAATTAAGTCTCGGTTAATTGGCAAAACTATTATGTCGTTGTAAACGTGAATGATAAGGTTAATACCGGATAATCTGTGTGATAACAGTTTATTGACAAGACGGGTTTGATGTTATAATTATTATAATACCACAGAAATTATGGTATACACAGCGTAAATCAAACAATAACGGTTAAATCAATGTAGTCATTAATTTGAATAGAAATTAATTACACAAATTAATGCGGTATACTACTGGTTGCGGTTTTAAAGTGGTGTCGTGTCGTGTTGGTGGCACGATTAGTAGTTATTTACGTAATTTAGATTAATTAGGTGAGTTTAAAATGATTCGGCAGCTTTGTAATTGTAATTTGTTTATTATCAGCAATAATTCGCGATAGTGTAAATAAAATTTAATCATAGCCAATTAGCCATGTCATAGAAGATACTTTTGTGGGTGGATGGATCATTTGCTCTGTGGGGTGGCGGCTCTGGCTCGGTATGTCAGACTCAGAATGACTAAAAACCATATTTAAATTGCCTTCGCTTGCTCAATAATCACGGCCACAGGATGGATATACTGTGGTGTATCGTAAGCTGAATTTCTTTGAAGAAGAGGTATAGCTAATTTCGATTACAGACAAGCATTCCAGCAAGATTCTATTGAAAAAAATTGTGTCATAATTTTTCTATTTCTATTATATTTATAATCTTCTTGAATTTTTGCCGTTACGTTACTGTGGAAAATATTTTATCTGTTGCGCGCTCAGAAGTTGGTACGGTTGTATCTACAACATTTTTCAAAATTAGAATTCCGTTTTATGGGCCTATTGCAGCTTCGTACACGTCTGTATTACTAATTTTATTCAACAATGTGAAATTACGCCCGCAAAAAACTGCAGAACAATTACAAATCTCTAGTTAAAAAGTTTCCTCATGAATATTTTCGCTGAGTTATGGGCCCGAAGAGGAAGATAATAAAATTTGGTATAATTTAATTTTTATTGCAGCCCATGAATGAACAAAAGGGGGCTTGATTTGAATAACAATTAGGTTTTATTGTACACTAGCCGATACTATGTTTAAAGTGGCGAGGGCAAGAAGCAGGCGGCTATTGTCTTAAACATAAAAATGTAGGTAGGTAATTAAAATATTAGTAAGTACTTATAATAAAAATTAGAAAAAATATTAAAACTTCGCCTGTTATCGTTAGTTTCATTACTTTTATTTGCCCACGTTTTGACCCAATCATGAGCAGATACGTATAGTACGTAAAAGGATGAAATATTATATTAAGATAAGGGGAGGTATACTTATTTCGAATTAATCTACTGTACCTATATCTCACTGCACGGTTATAACATTGCCAAGTTTTATGACACGTTATGAAAAAGTGAGGTATATGACTTAACTCACTCTTAACGTTTTTGATTACTTTTCATCACGTGTATTAGGCCATGCTGCGAGCGTGAGACATCATTTTGTCGCCACATTATCTCGTCTCTAGCTATAGTTTTAACAGAATATATGTGACGCCAAATGACAACAATGGTGCGCACGCCAGACGTTTCTGGATGCTTGGTGCATATATCACAATTTAGTTTTTTTATGAGTGCTCAACAAGTATTAAGCCGCCTGAGTGCTACCGGTTATTTAAGCTTACATGTGAAATTCTGAGCGTTTTCACCATGAAACTTAACTTAATTTAAAACTTAACCTTGTAACTTATCATTTAAAATTTTCCTTAAAGTTGCGACGGTTAGGTTTGCGAATTTAAAGCTATTCCTGAACCGGTAATGGATTAAGTGGAGCGTTACAAAAATAAAATTAACGAGGGGGCTTCCCCGGCGGAAGGCGACGGAAGCGGACGCGCCGTCACTGACGGAAAAGTTATCTATATCTACAGCCGAATCTTAATAAAGTTTTCACGTTAAATTTGGTCCGTTTAGAAGGCACTGGAAGCATATTTAGGTACTTACTGGTATGTACTGACATTATTAAATTTTATGAATATTCTTTTCAATATTTTGTTAGACAAAACATAGCTTTTGTAGGTATTTTTTTTCTATAATTTCTGACCCATAAACATCAGAAATGACGTGTGTAAATCAAGTAAGAAAATTGATAAATAGGTTATTCTTATGTCACGTATTTTTAATATCAATTTGGAATCGTTTATATAAAACGAGAGCCTAATATTTTATTATAAGTTCTACCATACCGATATGCGGAGTAATAGGAAAAAACGTTTTACAAATGATTGTTAAAATTAATCTCAGGCCCACAGTGATGCATGACAAGGAACGAATTCAAGTTACGTACAAATTGCGCGCATAAATTATTACGTTTTAATAATTTCCCGTACCTACTACAGCCTTTCTGCTCTCTCAATCATAACGTCCACCAGGTGTCGCAACCATAAATCTAAGCTGGTTAAAAATTACAAGAATTCTTAACGGTAGACTAAAAAACTAAGCTATAACAAATACCAATTTGAGTTTTAGTGCTTAACACAGCAATTAGGCATTTTAGTAATAGCTAGGTAGCTAGGTTGTTTGATCTTTTTTAAATTTGGTCTTTGTGTACATAGGTACTACAACATATTCTGATATACCATCACGCCTTTATTCCCCGAAGGGTTAGGCAAAGGTGTACTACACAGTTCGCCGCTATTTTTAGGTCTCATGTAATAGGGGGCGAGCCTATTGCCATCAACCGGGCACAAATCCAGAATATAGAGGGCGATAGAGAGAGAGAGAGAGAGAGAGAGAGAGAGAGCTGCTACTGGGAATTTCACAGAAAAACCCACCAACACTTTGCTTGACCTGGGAATCGACTCAGGACCTCCAGCGTAGCATTTGCGCTTGGGACCAATAGACTAAAGAGGCCGCCATACATATTCAATATTCAATAGTTATTCATTTAAAATTATCAATAAACGACAGACACGTTTTGTACTTGGTCGAATGGTTCATATCACGGCAATGAAATATAAATCACAATAAAAACGATCATGTCCAATTAAATACGTCGCAATCCCAAATTAAAATGGTCCGAAAACATTTATTAAAAACGAAAATAAAGAAAATTTTAATTTAGTGGAAGAGGCAACGAACCGTTTCCTTTTTTATAGCTGGCCAATTGAAACGTTTCCAGGTCTCTGAATAATTCATCTTTCGTTTGAACAAAGACGAAGTGGGCCGCGCGCGGCGATTCTTTGATCTTTTGTAATTGGAATCGATGCTCATATTAAAAAGAGAAATTCTTTAGAGCGACCGATGAAATGCACCGAAGCCATTTTCTTCAAGACGATTAGGCAGTAGTGATTTGTCGTCGACTGTACCCAGTACTGTTGGCGAAAAAACCTTTTGTCTCTGTTTCTTTTCAATACCTTTAAAATATTTTTACTTATCTACGTCGCCCAAAGTTTATTTTCGTCGTAATAACCAGCGCAGGCGGCTCGCTATTAATTATGTTTGCTGAGCTATGTGTCGAGAGTCTAAGCTGTTTGCTAATGTTCCTCACTACACTCGCGAGAGTACTGCCAATATTTATCGCGTTATAATATTCTGTGTAAACGTAATAAGTTTCAGTAAAAACATTATTACTTACCTACAATAACATTTATCGTGTAAAGGTTTGTTGTTATGGCAATACATTTTTAAATTAGGTAGGTACTTTGTGGCTATAGGAGATTTGTTATGTAACTGCTAAGTTACAGGACTCGAGTTCGAACGTTGAATTTTGAAACCACTTGTGTATTGGAAATTTATAAGGAAAACACAGTACATTTCTAAGACACACAACATAATGATAAAACAATAAAAAACTAGTTCTTGTCTGCCCGGATGTCCTCATTCTTGTCTTATATTACTCATTCATTGTTTTACCTATGGGTAGTCATAATATCAAACTACTAAACACAAATAACAATCCTTATGTTTTGTTTCAAGTGGGCTCTAATCTACAATAAATATGGTATAATATTTTTTTTTCCTGGCAATAATATTGAATACAGCAGTGTCTATCGGAATTACTTTGGCAACTCTATCAATAAAGTCGCGAACTTGTGCAATAACATCTCCAATCGATTACATAATAGAGGGAGGATTGCCAGTTGCTATCCACACTTGTTTCAGTTTGTTTATCTGTCAATATTATTTTTTGTTATTAGTAAGAGGTACCTACCTACTTATTTACTCTATTTCTTATCGATTAATTAATTACGACAATTTGCAAGTACCTAACTAGGGGACCGAGCCGAGCTGTGCTTGGGTGAAGGGTTTTTGTTTGTTGCAATTTATCATAGACGTTCAGGCATTAATTTTTAACTATAGGTAACTCTTTTGTGAATATATGTCGTATGCTTCAAGTACGTCATTATTTTATAAATAAGAAAAAGCATCGAAGAAATCATGTGGTAGATAATATCTATTATTTGCTTATATTATAACAGTAAAACACACTAAAAACTCCTTAGATTAGAATAGTGTGAGAAACTGTATAAAAAACAGTCTACATTGTTAGTAAAAATGTCTTATCTGTATGCACTATTGAGTATAATTTCAATTTGGAATTACAAGACGCAAATATTTTGAGAATAAAACTGGGTAGGTACATTGGATAAATAAGTTATGCTTATAAGAAAGTGTTTGCTGTTCTTATAAAACACAAAAATAATTGTGTATGTAATATAATCTAGAATTACTCTTTGAAAACAAAGTATAAACAATTCTATTAAACGAATTATCTTTAATTCGATAATTATCTTTTGAGTAAAGAAAATACGAAACTTTACTACACTATTTCTATGAAAGAAAGTTAAAATAATTAGATTATTTTATTGAAAGTGATCAAGTTATGAAATAGAGTTTCGTTTTAAACCATATTTGATAGTTTCCAAAAGCTAATAAAATTCTTAGCTTTTTGTTTGCTAAAATAATCGGGGCAAGAGATACAGACCAATTTTATGTTTACGTTGGAGTAGATTACTATTACCCAACCCCGCTTAAGTCTGATTACATGACCGTCCGGTCATAGCTGTATTTTTGAATAAATGTCACATTGCACAAGTTTAATTCGTAAGTACAGTCTATAAATTCAACTCATTTCAACTTCATGAGGATAGTCGGTAGAAGTTTAAAATTTAATCCCAGCATGGGTAAGAGAGCAGAAAAGTTAACCGCCTAAAGCTTTGCGTGGGAACATACTGCCAACGTACCTATTTATACTTAATTTTTACTGTACCTTGTCTGTAGGGAGAAATGCTTTTGTTATTTGGGTATCGGTATCTATTTTGATTAGATTGGTGCTCCCAAAGAATTAAAATTTCTTAATTATAGTATATAAACTAGCGACCACTTTCCGGTGGACCGACAAAATGACAAATTATATACTAAAACCTTCCCCGAGAACCCTTCTATCCATTGACGAAAACCGAATGAAAATCGGTGCTGTAATTTTTGAGTTTATCGCAGTTTATCAGACAGACGCGGCAGAGGACTTCGTTTTATAATTATGTAGTGAGTGATAGTAGTAAGTGATAGTGAACAGTTTTATCATAATGTAAATTACGTAAATTAATTTACAAACGTGGGTATATAATCTTTGTGCCTGTATTATAATTATTCTGAACTCTATGATTGTCTTTTATGCATAGATAACAAATGTAACAGGAAATAATGTCGTTATACGAATAAATATGATAAACATTAGTTTTGATGTTCACATAAATACATTTGAACGTCCTCGATACGCGTATTTGGATTCGTCGCACGTTTTTATCATTCGTACATAACAAGTGAAAAACGTTCACATACACAAGAGGAAAGTCGAGTTAGAAATCGCACAATAGTTGCGCGACGCTGAGAAACGCTGGCGCGGCAAACTTGGCTGTTACCCCCTAAAGGGTTGCTACACGTTCAGTTTTTGCCGTCTTGAATGTAGATATTGCAAGTTGAGATGTTACTGGTAGAATTTATTCCATGTTTTGTTTGAATATAGAATTCACTTCTAAAAAACAATACTTACGATTTAAATAAGGACATCGATGTTTTATCTCAATCAACAATTTATTTAATGGTATTTTATAGTTTTAGATTTATTGTATTTTTTTTAATTCCATAATTTTTCATAATATTATATTTGGAACTCAGATGTAACTCTTATTAAGTTTATATTTTTATTTAAAATTAGATAATAATATATTTGTATTGGTTGTAATTATAATGTAAGCATATTACACCATTTTAGATACTAGAAAATATTTTATTTTAGGTATACAAAAATAAAGTGATATGGCAACACTTTTCCGTACAACGGATAAAGGATTAGCGGATACGTGTTCAACGATGTCACCTCCGACTTTAAAGCGATATACTGCGAATTCTTTAAAATGACTTTCCGATTCTAAATGTGTGTTGGTCTGTATATTGCAAAGACGCGCTTTCAAGACTTGCTTGCTTGCAGTTATGTCAAAGTTTATGTGTATTTATTTATTTATTGAACTACTAACAAATTGTGACACTTCGTTTTCATGAATTATATTCATCGAAGAAAATATTTTGATTTTGTTTTAGTAATTATACGTAAGTTAATTCACAACGTCGCGTATGACCCAGAACATAAATATTTGTACTTGAAACTCATTTGTTGTTAGAAATCACACGAAAGCCTCCCGTTGTCACATTATGCTGAAATTCTAATGTACCAATATACATTGCTAGGATAAAATCCGACTCAACGATGCAAATGTTATGTTGAGAACTTAAAGCCCTCGTTGTTACCACGCAAGACCTTCAATAATATATTGATGTCACCAAGGAGGAAGTGGCTATTGGTACAAGTATAACATATTAATATATGTATGTATTGGCTGCCTTGTTGGTGTTCCCAAGCGCGACTGCTACGCTAGAGGTCCTGGGTTCGATTCCTGGGTCGATCAAACAAATTGTGACACTTAGTGTTGTTGGGTTTTTCTGTGAAATTCCCAGTAGCAGCTCGGATTCTGGTGTCGTAAACTTAATAGCGAACTGTGGGTGTACACTAGTGCACCTCTGCCTAACCCTTCGGGGAGTACAGGGGTGATGGTATGTGTAATGGTACCTATTTAATCAAATTAATATTATAATTATCGTAGAGTTCCAATGTATTCGAACAAAACGAAAACACCTACATATCTACCTACTGTTTGACTAGACCACACTGATAAGTTTTACACGACTAGTTAGGTAGTACACACTATAATTAGTCGGTGGCAACCTTCAGAAGTTCCGATAAATAACATAAGGCGAATATCCATAAGAAACCTCTCCAAACCTCATGTGTATTGAAGGCGTGACGTCACACAATTTCTCCGTTTAATTACGGAACAGAAAAAGGATCCGAAGTAGACGCGTAGACAAGCGCGAAATAACTTAACAAATCTAGCGGCAGCTCCGTATTCTCAAGTGGGGAATAACATGAAGAAATATTATTAAGAACCTCTATGGATAAACTGGGGTAGGGATGAGCCGGCAGTGGGTTACGTCCCGGCGGAATAACAAATTCGTAACCTCGTTACATTACCACAGCCTCCGGGGCCTCGTGCGATACTTTGACAACCATTATGATTGTATTAATTTACATCAAATGATGTTATACACAGTTTTACTAAGTACCAAATTGTCAAGTTATTAAACGAAATATTCTCGAGCTAATACCTACTTTAGGCTTAACTTTTAATAAGTTAAATTACTTTGTTTTAGGGTTTTGAACGTTAGTCCTTCGGCTTTAAAGTTTTATAAGAATCGTGGAATGTTTCAGTACTCAACAATGATTTGAAACTTATTTATTCTGAGACGTAGTTTCTATAAAAATGGTTTGATTGTCCATTAAAAAAAAAATGTAGAATTAAAATTCAATGAATCAACCCTCATTTTCAAAATGAACTGTGGTCGCGAAATCTAAGCTTACGACGTTTGATAATAAGGCTTTACCATTAATTGAATATCAATACGTAATACAGCGTTAGGAGTGTTCGGTAATATCCCTAAGTAACTAATGGGTAAATAATAGGTGAGTGCGTATAGTGAGTTAATACAGAAAAGCCATTGCTAGAATTATTTCAATTTGTTATTCAGAATACTTCTGCGCTCATAATCATCTTACACCACCGCGCACTGACTTATTTATATTAGAGGTTCGAATTCGTCATTAACACCAATATAAATAATATTTTTTAATTAGGAGGTTGTTGCCACTTTGGCTTCATACATTTTTGTTACTTAAGTTGTTTTTGTTACTAACGTTGGCTCTTGTTAGTTTTATTTTAATAATTTACCTATATAAATTATAGTTTCAATTTTATTGTACATTTTCGTTAACTTACTTTTACCGACGATGTAATGTAGTTAGATGATAATGATGTAATGATTGGAAAATTTGGTTACTTCGTAAGTGTGGTACTTCTTCTATTGCTATTTATTGTTACTTTAGATGGAGCTATCCTATCGTATTCTGAATGTTAGATTAGCAGGTATGCGGGCACAGTGCAAAGATGACGTGTGTGATACTGCACGTGTCTGAACACGATGCATTCGAATACAAATACTTAGCGATGTGTGATCTATGACCTGATAGCGGCTGATATTGACTGAATATTTCATTTCGAAAATCAATAAAATGATGAAAATGTATTCATGTCAGTATCTGCATATTTCTACTTACAACGGACAAGACTACCTATTTGCTTGATACTGGTAATAACAACAATATTGCTGTTATTTCGTGCCAATTTTTTTTATTTCAACCTATTTAATGAAATGCCTTTTTTGCTAGGAACCTTATCCGGTGCGACTCAACTCGACAAACAACAAATAACATCAACTTAACATAGTTCACCACAATCGGTCGAGCCATTTTCGAGCTTCACCAACACCAGTCTGTAGGTAGATTTCACTAGCAAGACCACTTTTCTCATCAAACCATAACACAACAATGTTACCACATTATTGCTAAACGGCAGAATATTTGGCAATATGGTAGTTCCACCCTAGTAGATTCCTCGCAACGGAGTCTTAACACATTCAAACTAAAAAAACTGTAAAATATTAATCTTCTTAAGTTTTTAAGTAAACTATTCCTCGATTCCTTTGTTAGTCGTGTCTGCGAGGTATTGAACACAAGATTTCATTACGCGTAGTGGCCGGTATCGTCTTTATAGTGTCATAAACGAGGAAATAACATTAAAGGGGAGCGTAAAAACGACGACCTGTGGCATTGCATTCCAGCTTAACGTCCATACCACACTTTTATCTAACCTTAGGATATATTGGTGGACACTTTTCTTTTGAATCTTTTAATTTAAGATATTGTTTTGAAGAACACTAGTTTTTTATACCTCGATTTTTCTTTATTTCTCTTTGATTCGTCTTGATTATTTCCTTCAATCCTTATCTCTTTACACTGCTACGCTAGAGGTCTTAGGATGGAATTCCAGGTCGAGTGTTATTGTGTTTTTGATGGTAATTTCTAGGGGTTCGGATTTGTGCCTAGTTAATGGCAATAGGCTTGCCTATTACGACTCAAATCGACTATCTACTATCTTATATTTATGAAAGGTTATATTACATTGACAAATTCCATTGAAACAGAAATACAGCTAATTATAGTTCCATCTATCCATTATCTAGTATCCATAGTACAAGCTCTGCTTAGTTTGGGACTAGATGGTGCTGTGTAAAATGTTCCAGGATATTTATTATTTGTTTATTTTATTTATAGTGTAAAAATGTGATGCAATACTAGTGGTACATAAAATTTCACTATTACAATGATCAAACCATTTCACACTCGTTAATTTAAAGCGCATCCAACCAAAATAGCGTGCGCCTGTATCAATACGACCGCGTCATTAACGAACATCGAGCCATCTGCTCATTTAAGCAAAGAACAAAAATTAATTATGATTTACGCAAATGAATTGTTTATTACAAATAACAGGATGAATTGTGCGACACAATTAACTGTGTTTAATCGTAAGTCGGCGAGTCAGTGAAGGCACGCCACACAAAGCGGGCAACAGATGCGAGCATTAAAATTAACATGGTTGTTAATTGATGTAAACAACGCACGGGGTACTAATGGAAGTAAGGTATCACTCCATTTAATTGCCCATATATGTGCTGAGGTTACCGCGTTAATTGGAACTAATAACGTTGCCAGTGCCGCATTCAAACTACCCCACCTAAATTGCTTTACCGTGAAATTTAATAATTATATTTGTTGACAATGCGATGATTTTAAAAATTTCACGTGGACGTTTAATAAAGCTTTATTCATTATATAAGTACTTATATGTTGTAATTTATATAAATTTGCTTTCGTCAAAAACTGTGCGTGTATTTGATTTTAATTAAGAATATCGTACCTAAGAACAAGGTCAATTGAATGATTGTGTTTACTATTACTACTCTAGTTTTGGCATTAACCCATGCTACGCATTCTTCAGACTCAGCGGACTCGGTGGCTAAAGCTGCTCTTAACCGTGGTATACTTAACCGAATGCAGGTTCGAATGTAAAATATAAAAAAATTTGTCTGTCTAAAATATCTTTGATTTTATTTAATTTTTAAGACAGTAATGTGTTTTTCATAAAAGTGATACAATAGAAGAAGAATTTAATTGGAGTAATCATACTTGTACCTAGCAGATTTACAATGAACTTTATTGTGAAATGTATACTGTTAAGAGCACCCTAAACCGACGAGCATGCATGGGGAGGTTAATGGACATAGACGAAGCGAAAGTGGTGTGCCAGGATCGTAGCAAGTGGAAATCTATAGTCTCTGCCTACCCCTATGGGAAACAGGCGTGAAGCTATGTATGTATGTATACTGTCACGGAGTAAAAATTTTATGCTATGTATGAACGAGTATAATTTTCTTGTCCCTGTCTTATATTCCTTTCCTACATTCAACATAAATTACATCTTAAGTTTGAACCGTAGGCTCTTTACAACAAAGTTGGTTATATTTACGCATGCACAGTCTTAGTCCACGTCTCCTGGCCAGAGTTACGAAGTAGCAGACATTGTAAACAGGGGAAAGACTAAGTACGCGAGTAAGTAACGTAGCTAATATGTTACTCAGGGAACAAAGTGCCTCGTTTGCACCAAGACCAATAGTCGGACAGTGCATTAGTTAAATGGATACGCTTAGCTCTATAGTTCCGTCCAAGTTTCTCCACAATCCGACCAGTAACTTAGATTACTACTGCTCAGTCGAAATGCAAACAATGTCTATAGTGAGATGAAATGTCAATGCTCTTGACAATATCTTTTGATCCTATTGTTGCTGTAGTTCTGTTTTTAACCCCCGACGCAAAAACGACGGGGTGTTATAAGTTTGACGTGTCTGTGTGTGTGTGTGTGTGTGTGTGTGTCTGTCTGTGGCATCGTAGCTCCCTAACGGATGGACCGATTTTGATTTTGTTTTTTTTATTTGAAAGGTGAATTAGTCGGGAGTGTTCTTAGCTATGTTTGATGAAAATCGGTCCAAGATGGCCGCCGCTACAAGACAGCGGATTACATATTTTTTCACAACTCCGTCAATATGGGTATCAAATGAAAGGGCTTAACTAGTAGAATACTATACACTATGATAAATTTGAAATCCAACATGGCCGCCACCACAAAATGGCTAGGTTAGGTTAGGTTATGAATACATTTATTTGCTTTTCGTAAGTTTGTTCGTAAAGGATAATAAAATAGAATCATTGTATTTTTTAACTTCTCAACAGCAAACGAAACTTTTATAAAATAAACATACTATCACGCATGCATTCTCCGATCCATTCGGCAGATATGTACTAATGTATTCAGTTCGTCAATATGTTTAGGTCACATATAGGGGGCATAGGGAGCGAGCCTATTTTTATAAACCGGGCACAAATATTAACTCCGAGATCATTGACCGAGAATTTTATAGAAGAAGCCAATAACGCTTTGATCGTCCTGGGAATAGAACTCAGGAACTCGATCGTAGAAGTCGCGCTAACGGCCACTAGGCTAAATAGACAGTCACCACTTACATTGTATAACCTACCTGCTTTTATTAAAGTTGTTTAAAAATAATATAATCTTCTGTTCGTCTCTACTAAAAACGCACTCTGGGTGTTTAAGAATGTAGGATACACGAATACTCGTGTATCCTACATTCTTAAACACCCAGAGTGCCATTATAGGAATACTCCTATAATGGCACCAAAAAGGATTTAGGAAAAAGGAATATTTGTTGTATTTTTTTTGGTACCTACATTCCGAAAGCATTAAACTCTTTGTCACAAAAAGGTCAGCTAAAAGCATAAGCAGAGAGCGATGCTAAGGGGTCGTAGAGATAGTGGCGCTAAATGCAATATTCAAAACGAGTGTGCAATGGGGCACTCGGGACGGGCAGACACACGTATGTGCGGCTGATTGCTCTGAGAATAGTGCTCTCCGTATGAATCTGTGAGGGTCACTGAAGCTCACATAAAAGTGTTATTTATCTCTGTAATTCGCTGTTTTTATTTGTTTACATTTCACTATGAGAGTGTTGTTGTTTAAAGTTGATTTTCAGCTTTTTTCAAGACGATTAGCGCAGTAATAATAATAAATAAATATCCTGGGACATTTTACACAGAACCATCTAGTCCCAAATTAGCTAGAAACAAGCTAACTAGAGCTTGTACTATGGGTACTAGACAATGGATTTAATACTTTATACTTTTTTGTAAATAAAAAATGTGTGCTTCTTATAACACTTAAGTTCATCACATATAAGTATATTTGTGTTCCGCGACCTCATGATCAGCAGTCCGGTACTCAAACCACGAGATCACAGACGTCGTCAAGTATTTGAACGATTAAAGTTTTTTCGCTACAAACGATAAAAATACCAGTAAATAATTGGCCTCGTTTCATGTCAATAGGCAATTCAAACCAACAACTGAAGTCGCGGGCCTATTCAGTAACCAGTGAAAAATATTTTAAAATACATTTCACGACCGCTCTGTTATCCGAAAAGGTTAATGTAAAAACGTTCAACTTTTGAAAAATATACGGAATATGAAATCATTTTTTTTATTCACCGGGGTTATAGGCAAAGGTCGTGCGTTGTCAACCGTACATATTTGTTCACACAAAGCAACGCATGCATGAAATCCTATTTTACGGCTCGTATCCTTCCGTTTAGAGCGCCTTTTGAATGGGTCGTGTCTGAGCTCACTCGAATATCTTAACCCATATGTTGCCAGCCGGCACTCTCGTCAGAAAATCGACTAGTTTACTATGCTTACCTTCTAGCCTCTATCTTTCCACTGCATATCTGAAAACGTGGCTGTACAAATCACAAACAAAAATATGATGCTGACCTGTGTGCAGCGCATCTGCATGCTAAAGGAAGTTAATAAATATGTAATTATCGATGTGAAAAATAGAACTTTTCAAAAGAGTTATTTTTGAACGTCGATCCTGTAATGGTTTTATATCTTGCTTATTGGCCACATTGGTTCGTTTTCTTAATTAGTGTGCTATTTTTAATCACAACGTTCGTAAATTAAGAACCCCTATAAAATTATTTATTTTATATATTAGGTATTTAAAACTGTTTCCCTAACAAAAAGGTCATTCATTAATTCATGTATTTAGCTAATCAATAAAAAAACCTTTTCGCTTCTTATGTAACCAATTGGAACCTTAATCAAAGGCGACATAATATAATATATAACCGACTAACATTATTCTATAATAGTAGTTGTAGTTAATTTACGAGCGTTTACGGCGCATATGGAAATCCGCTGGGCGGGCGGGTGGCCCGTAGATATGGCGAACAGAGCCTGGGCGTCGTCGCGGCCACGTGGCTGAAGTAACCCCACATAAATTAACCCGTATACTGCAAGAACAAGGTCATATGTAACCCTTAAATTTGTGGGTACACTATTTCCACCAATATTCTCTGCTTATATAATAAACTTATGTTAATTTGTATGACAACAGAACTATTATTTTTGTAAGAAATTTATTTTTATTGGTAGGTATAAATTTATTCTATAACAGTAGTAAGCCAAGCCAATTTTTTTTTAAATCCTGCTACTACGTAATTTTTCCTCTCTCTTCCACACTTTTCATCTGCACTCCTTTTGATCATTTTCTGGTTTAGGTACACATTTAACTCAATAATCACAGCCTGCAGTCCAAGCGATCTCTGTGCTGCCACTGATGATGCACAGTGGCGAAGTATTTGGCAAACCTAATTGAAAAAGTCGTACCATCGACAAGAACTTCATATTTCTATAATATGAAATAACAAATTCCTACATACATATTATATTGTATACGCATGCTAGATATCGTTTAAATTGTATTTCCAGCCAAAAGAGCACCTCTCACAGTGTAGTACCCATAAACAATGAGGAAATAATAACGAACAGATTGAAATGCGGTTAAAACTCGCGCTCACAAAAGGTCCCGCGGGCCACCGTTTATTGTTCGACGCATTTTAATGAACCCTACCATGGCCGAGGTGAATACCGATGAACGCCCTCCAGTTTTAACTTTTCTATTTTGTATACCCACAACTTGTTTATAATTATTACCTAATTTAATAATTCACAACGTGCTGTTTAGGTTTGATTGTGGTGATACAGTGAATGCGTATATTTTTTTATATCTTAAAATAAACAAATTACCGCTTTCCATAATTATTATATATTGGTGCTACATGCTTTGGTAGCTAGGTACGTTTATAGGGTTAAAAATTATAGACACGAATCACACATTAGCCCAACTACTATCTGTCTCCAAACAACTACTATCTGTCTGCAAATAAATTATTTGAATTTGAAATAAATTTTTAGTTTATTTTAACAGAGACCCGAAGTTACTGAACAGAGGTACCTAGGTACCACTAAACCAACGTGTCTAAGCAATTTAAGATGTTATTTTTATGCATGGAAAATGCTTAAAAATATACAAAAAGATAATTTAAGATGTGTTATTACATTTTCACTTTAATACCCAACTCAAAACCAAATATAGGTTATCAACGTATAATCAAACCGATCAAGGGCCTGTTTCACAGCTTACTGATAAGTTCCCTTTAAATTAGTAAGCAGGTAATTTCATACAGTTTTTATTCCATTTTAATAAATTTATCCTGTGGTTAACGGTTATCCAGGGGTGGTGAAATAGGCTCTAAGTAGTACTTTTTTTTTTTTTAAAATTTAATACTTGTATGAATCTGGGAAGATAAGAAAATGTAGTTTACTTACAATTAAACTACTTCACACTTAAAGCATTATTATGTTTGTAACATTTTGTTACAGGCAGAGTTGTTAAGGTAAACTTTGCAGTGTTTCAAGTTTCAGTGCTCTATCTTCATTCGTTTAACGACTGATGGTCCTTTGATACGATTTTCATAGAACGAGCTTGGAGATCTTTACCGAACACTTATAGTGACGTGCACATAAAGTTTCACACGTTTTGGATTGCTAAAGTCAACAAATGGGTCACTCACATATTTTTCCAATAGGGGTAGGTAGAAACTACAGAAAAAAAATTCATTGAATTCCCACCAAGTACTAATAATTTTGGTAAAGCACGATAATTGATCATGAGCAGTATAAGTACCTATGTAGATCTTATTGGTTCAACAAAGTATACACTAACCACTAGGTACTACACGGTAGCAATCTTTAATACATAAATTACCCAGCTTTCAGCGGTAAATCATATCCGAGCATAATAATTTAATGCGATGCCTCTAAGACGAATAACGGTGGCGGACAATGAAAAATAATTAAAAGTAATAAATCTCTCTGCAGGTAACAAAAACGTGAAGTGCTTAATAAACGTCGCATGTCTGTGGAGCAGCGTGGGAAAGAGCACACGCGGGCGGCGCCTTATTCCGGACACCGCGGCAATGTCCGATTCTCGCCGGAGTTGGGACTTGTAGGCGATATCGGCGACAATGTTAACACGCTCATTAACCGATGTTAGAGTATTGGATGACCCTCCATGTAATGTTATTTGGGAATAGGCGATTCAATTCGAGGCCTTGGATTGCACATTTTGTAAAACTTGTCGTAGGGTAATGGCCTAATGTTGTTAACAGATTTAGCACACCCCGACACTTGCTTGCAACAATTTCAAACGTAAGATAATGTAATATAATAGGTACAATATACGGGTCATTGTGTGCGTAAATTGGAAGGACATAAAAAATAAAAATAAATATCTTTGGACATTTTACACAGCACCATCTAGTCCCAAACTAAGCAGAGCTTGTACTATGGGTACTAGACAATGGATATAATACTTATATACTTTTTTTTTTTTGTAAATACATACTTATACATAGGAAACACCCAGACAAACACAAATACTTATATTCATCACATAAAACGTGTAAATGTGTGGGTACGTCACTTACGCGTTATCTTGCTTTGAATTTGTCCGCCTGCTCACCTTCGGCATGGTAGGGTTTCCAAAGCTAGATAAGCAGAGTCTAGTAACTGTTCTGTACATAGCTGTGTTAGATTTTCTATCAAATATGCTTATTTTGAAGCTCGTTGAAAAGACCAATTTTCCTAGGCACGTTTTTTTTTTCTGACTGTCTCATTGAATACCAGGATGTGTGCACTTGCTTTGTTACGACCGCTGCGTCCGAAGTACCAGGGTCAATTTCCGGGTCGTGAAGTGTTATTGGCTTTTATTAATTTCTTAATAGTAGGTAGGAGTTTTAGTTTTGTCCTCGGTTAATGGCAATAGGCTCGCTTTATTTTACATGAAGATAAACATGGTGAACTTTGATTCTGCCTTACCCTTCGGAGAAAACATGCGTGATGGTATGTTATGTTATGTGTGCGCCAATGACGGACGGACGCCTTGGACGTGTGAGGCTAAATCGCCCTTTGAAGAGTTTGGTTGCAGCCTGTCATGGTCGTGTCGAATGTATTAATTTCATGGCCATGATTGCAGGCAGGTAATTAGGCAAGAGACGGCATGTGCTGTTTATAGACAGTAACATAAGATACATACTCTGCCAACACTCCTGTGTGGCAGAAAAATCTTGATGGTTTTCCGCATTCCAAAAAAGAGATAATTGAAATCTAACAAATTAAAAACTTATTTGTAACAGAATCCCTAATCCAATGTTTTTGCAGAAATCACGCTTTGTTTGTTTATGAATTAAATATAATGATTTTAATTTCGGTTGTTAAATTAATTGTAACGCTGTCAGAATATACCGCTTGGGGATCGTCCTGCCTTCCCTCCGAACATGAGATTAGAATGGACACCTGAAACCATTGTCGTCCTTAATTACGTTTTAATTACTCCTGATTCTTTCAATCGCTTTGAATAATTAAACAATTTTGTTACAACTTCCGTGTATAAGTGTTTTTTTATGAATTTATTTTCGGTTAATAGATTTTTGTCGAATTTTTGGGGGTTTGAATATTGACTAAAGTATTTTATAATGTAAGGCTGGGCTATTTTTACCCGACTGCGCCAGAAGGAGGGTTATGTTTTTCAAGAGTATGTGTGTATGTATGTATAATTGTTTGGCACGCTCTGTGGCCTGAACGGCTTGATGGATTTTAGCTTGAGACGTGTTGTTAGATTCGTATTTACAGTGAGATTGACACTAAGTATATCAAAATAAATAAAATAAACAAAATGGCGGAGTTTTGACCCCAAACATAACAAAAATGAAATGAACAAAAACATTTAAAAATGTCATTCAGAGAAAAGTTAGCATGTTTTTATAATCCAATGAATAATAATTCATGCACTCGTATATTTCTAGTTTGTATCGTATCCTAACACTGTCTAAATCTTATAACATTCCCGGTGCAAGCTGTTCGCGGTTTCTAACACAACTGTAACATTTCATACGGCGTCCATAGACAAATAAGTAGCGGTTTCACGAAACCCGTGCCGTGGCTCTACCGTTCGCTTTCTTGCAACAATAATGGGGTTAGGTGCTATATTTATGACCGACACTGGATAAAATTATGTGGCGTCGTACTAATATTGCTAAAGCGAACACTGCATGTGGGCTGTTCCCACGCTCCTACCTACCACCGTTAAATCTTTCTTATTTTCATATCAAATATACAGTATTTTGTCTCACATATAGACGACCAGCTAGTCTAACATGTGTGGCACGAAATAATTTTGTCATCACTTATCTCGGATCGTAACTAAGGCTGATCAGCTAGTCTAATACGTGTGCCACGAGATAACTTTGTCATCACTAATCTCGTACCAAAACTAAGGCTAAAGAAAAGACCATGCGATACACATTTTGAATTACTAAAGTCAACAAGCGGCTTTACGATTAAACTCCTACTTAAATATACTACTACTCACGTCGTATTCCCATAGGGGTAGGTAGAAACTACAGAAAACACTGTAATTAAATTCCCACCAATTACTAATTTAAGAACACTACATAAACACCACCAGCTAGTCAAAGGTGCTAGTCATTTTGTGTGCCATGACATAATTTTATCATCTCTTATCTCGTGCCGAAACTAAAGCTAAAGAATTAGTGCGATGAATTTTGCCGTGGCATGCAAGTTAGCCCCGTTGTTGTATATCTAATTTAACCAGTCTCTACTAAAAAAGACGGCAAAAACATCAGGTACACAGTTTAGGTTCAGTAATTGTAATAAAAGTTAACCGAGCGTCGTAAGTAAATCTGCAGTGTTGGAATCACCTGGGCGGGTCGCTTCTGAGAATTAAAGTGACTCGCTTTGCTTTTATTTTAATACGTCGTAGTCTGCCGTCTGCCGCGCCGTAGACGGAGCGTAGTCTCGTAGCTCTGTAGCGGGCTCGTAGCGTTGTAGCTAGCTCGTAGCGCTAAGCAAGCAATGTCGTTAGACTTAGTGCAATTTGCTGCTACGTGTAAGTCGCTTGGCAATTGCTGTTATAAGCTGTTAAAAACACTGATAATGTACTTTCATAAAAATTTTTTTGAGGATTTAACTGCATTTTTTGCCAATAATTTTAATCAATATCTATACTAATATTATAAAGAGAAAAGATTTGTATTTTTGTAAGTTTGCAATGAAAAATTTCTTTCACTATTAGAAAGCTACATCTTTTCCTAGTAACATAGGCTATAATTTATAAGACCATGCGGGCAAAGCCGCTGGCGGGAAGCTAGTACACTACTTCTAACATAGTTTCCCAAAAAGTACATAGAAGATATTTAGTTGGAGAGAAGTCACAGGCACACGATTTTGAACGTGAACATTATTAGGCAGTATGGACACAAAGCAGAAAATGCCGTCGCGAACCAATAAAGCTTAAGTTAAAAAATGCCACTTATTGTGCGCCACCTAAAATCGCAAAGATTTTTCTATAAATAAAAAACACAATGTGACATTGTGACTTGAACACCATTCGGTTACGACAAGCACATGTATACAGAGGGGCTGAATAATTTACGAGTGCACTAACTTTGGCACGGCGGGACCGGCTCGGTACAGATGCGGGAAGTACATATATCAAACCGGTCCGAAGGTTACAACTTCAATAAAACTTGAGCGAAACTTATTCAAACGCGTCGGCCGGTGAAAGCTGTTTTTAACTTCTACCCGCAAGGGATCACCCATACAAATAAAGAGTTAGTTCGAATATGGAAGCGGATTTCTTTTTTAGAAATAACTTTTAGAAAACATTCTTGGCCGTTTGCCATTTTAAGTAAATTTTCTGTTTTTATATGTAGGTTGTATGTGGGCAGACGGCCAAACTGATGGCCTGGTGGAACGCACTTTAGTCTTATAGTGTTCATATTTTTCATATTATTATGATCCTTTTATCACACGATTTTTATATTTTTAATGATGATATTTTGTAATATGCGGCCATACGACTAGGTATATGGAATCCAAGACACGCACCACTTGATTATTAAAACTCAATAATAATTAATAACTGCTTCATCGATATAGTTGTAGTCAGTGTGACTGCTACGCAAAAGGCGCTACTGGGTTCGAATCTCGGAAAATCTCATTTTTCTGGAAAATTCGTAGTAGTTTAATAGACAGGAAATCTATATTATACCCCACAGAGTAGGTCGTGAACTACATACAATCTACAACAGTCCCGGGTGGATACTAGTTTGATATATTTTAGGGTTATGATTTACAAGTTAAATAAATTATAATATGCAATGACAACTTGATGTAATATTACTAAACAGTGATTTAGAAAATTTGTTTTTACAGCATTTTTACAACTCATAATCCTCCAGCTATTTTCATAATTTACTTGATGCCGGTATAGGTATTACGTCTTGTTCTTTTTTAGGGGAAGGGGAGCCCTTCATAGCTGTACTATGAGTATCTCATTGGATCTTTTACATTTAAGTTACTGTCATAAATACACTTAGCAGAACAGGGATTGGGATGATAGCCCTGTTGGTTGGCCATTATATAAAACAATTCGGCTACTTTTGTCATTAATGAAAGAGTTTTTACCTACTAAACATAATTACTGAAAACCAAATTACCTGTGTTCAAAAATATGTATTCGATCCCGGAATCGAACCCGCGATCCGTGGGGACCTAAAACCTATAGCGCCATAAAAATGCTGCTTAAGATACGTAACACAACATTAACGTACCATCACGGCGGTATTATCTGCAGGATTAGGCAGATCTAAACTCGGAGTATGCGTATGAGAATTTCCCAGAAAACCCCAGTGAAATTTTGTTTGACCCGGGAATCAAACCCAGAGCCTCGAGATCTTCAGTGTTTATGCTATCTATTTTTAGTTTGCTGGGAAACTTTTAAGAAGCTACCTTTAAGTTACCTACACACACATACACAGTTACACACACTAGTGTAATACCACTAAATTCATGAAAGGAAGGCCCGCACCGGAGCGGGTGTTCGCCTGCGGCTCTGCAATTACAATAAATTAAAAAATGTAGCAAAATTGGTACTGGGTAATATATTCTAGAGTAGGTAGTGTACCACTCTAATGATAGTAAATAGTATTCACAGAATAACTAATAGGACTACGTACAGATCGGCCACCAACGTTCCATTACGTAACTACCAACCGAATTTTGTAGTAAGTAGCTTTTGTTGACTGCTAAACAAGTACACATTACAAACACATTATACCTACTGACAACAACATATACTGACGACATGTCGCTTAAATAGTTGTAATTGGCCTCGGAGTTGCAAGGTTTCTATAGAGTGTCTGAGTTGAGGCATAGTTTAAACTTTTGACCACCACATGAAACAAGCAATGGCAAGCAACAAGCAGTTATACCATTCCTCAAAAAAAAACACAATACCCTGAAAACTGGGCCTTCGTCCCACAACAGCCTCCACGGCCTCCTAATATTTTATATTATGTGAAAGTTTGTGAGGTTGATTTGTGAGAAGATGGGGCTCGTGGCTAAGTTATAGCAACGTTGATCAACCGATCAGCAAGGTTAAGCTACGCTTTGCCGAGGTCAGTCTGAGGACCATTCTTAACACATCGATACCCCTCCGTGCCTCGGAGAGCATGTAAAGCCGTCAGAAGTGGTAGTCAGAAGTCAAAAACCAAGCCTGACAACCAGTCTATCCTTCGAATATCGGTATTCCCTAGAAATTGGGTCGCGGAGGACTGATGGCAGTCGCTTCGTGTAAAATACTGATATTCAGCCGTATCTGGTTAGACTGGAAGCCGACCCCAACATGGTTGGGAAAAGGCTAGGAAGATGATGTGAAAGTTTGTGAGGATGCGGATATATGGTTGTATCTTTTACGATGCGAGGGAAGCCACGGCAACAGCTAGTACCTAATAATCTTTGATGTCGAAACACTAGAAAATGAAGTTATGCATCTGTGTTTTTGCCAGCGGCGCGGCGGCGTGCGACCGCGACCCGCAGCCGTGCCGGCGCGCCAGCACAAAACACACATTTGCATAAAAGTGGAATTGCCTCCAACGATGTGTATGCTACTGTTGTAATGCAACTTTCAAACTAGATTTGCAGAACATTACACGCCGCAACTTCGCCTACGTTTGCGTTGCTATGTTTTTAAGCAGTTTGTCTAATAGAGGTAGACTGAAATTTAGTGATTGTTCTAGAATGGTAAATGCTTTCAGAAGGTTATCTTCTGATCGCAAACTTATCTCTCATACTACTCCTCTTATGACCATATATTTCTGTCTGCTAAAAGTGACATAATTTTGATCATCAGTCCGTAAATCAAACGCGGTAATGATAGCAAAATGTCTGCCCCAAGACTTCGGTGTCATTGTCCTGACAAACTGTCTGCCTTGTATTCGCCAAAAAGATTCATATAAAAGTTATATCCTTGTATCATTTCCATATTTTATAACAGAATTGTACCTGTCTCCACGCCAATAGAAATTCTATTTTCGTTCAAATACGACACTTTTCTTCCAATATTACGTACATATGTTACTCAATTTGTAACATAAAGCTCAATGCACACGCGAGACGCGGCGTCAAATCTTGTCACCCGCTCAATAAAGAGCAAATAAACTTGAGTTTGGAGTACATTTGAGCTCACACTCGTGTTGGAGCGAGCTCTCGAGGCGCGGCTCTCGACGAGTGTTTAGCAAACTGTGTAAACAATACCGTCTTGTGATTTATGTTATACGGATTGGTTAAATATAAAACATTATTTTATCGTATACCTACTTGTTATGAATATAGGTTCAATCATGAAAAAAGAATTCATTTCAATGACTTCTGAAGTTTAATTTTACTTTAATTATTTAGCAATCTTTAGGAAATAGCTTTACTCATTAGTTACAATTCAATAATTAGATATTATTTCTTTGTAAAATTTTATTGTTCTGGAAGAGATTTTTTTATTAGTAAGTAATCATCACCCATCTACGTGTACGTATCTTAAATAATTTTTGTTCCACAAAAACTTAACAAATCGTGAAATTCACACGAATAGCTATGTTGTTTTTGAAAATTTATATTGGTGAGAATAGTTGCCTGTTATATTTCTTCAGCGTCGACAAGCACGTAGGAGGGATCTTAATTCGCAGATCCCTCGAGTTCAACTGGGAGTAACAATATAAATAAACAGCTTATTGCACCACTCTACTTGCTTTTCTACGCTTCCTAAATGAACTACTGAATTTATAACAACTATTTCGTTATAAATACCTCCTTACATTTAATTAGACAAAAGAAAATTAAATAAAAATGTTTATGATTCAATTGTTGTTTACAGAATTGTACCGAATGTTTCTAATAACATTAATTTCTATGATAGTGACATAATATTTAACAAAATTATGTGTAATTTTTTTTAATACCTACTTTAAAACAATAACAAATGTTGTTTTCTTCCCACACATCAGCGCGAACACAAACTTCATCGTGTAGGATATTAAAACCCCTCTACACCCTATAATTATTAATTTTAGTCAACTCAATTAGTGTAAGTCTATCAACACGGACCGACGCCAACTTTTCCAATAAACTCGACTCCTATGCGGAAAATGGAGTAATTTATTTTACAATCTTAATCTCCACGTTATCGCGTGGAAAAATAATTTATATTTGACTTTATACAATAAAATATACGTGACTACCAACTTGGGAAAAAGAAAGTCTGGAGATAACAAAAGGAAAAGTATTGTAAATTTTATTTTCCACTTTTATCAGCATTATAGCGAGTACCTAATCTAAAGGTAAAAGACATTGTGATGGAACTCGATTAAATTAAGTTACTACAGCGAAAAGGAGAGCAATTTCGATTCTCATAGAATTCAAATGAGCTTTTTATTCAAACACAAGACTGGTGGAAACACTAAAACAGACGGTTTCACTCCATTGCATCGGGGACATACTTCTCGCTTTCTAAACATAATATTGCTGATTTTAGGAAAATATTTTTACAAACTCTTCTGTGAACTGTAAAATAAGTCGTGTCGGTTGATCTTGTGTCTTAAGACGGAGAATGTGACATAGAAATTCGACATTACAGGTAGCGGTTACGGTAGCAGCGTAAGTTTACGCTTAGCGTCGTCTCTGATTGTTATCCTCAGTGTAGTCTGGTGTACTTTACCGGAGGGAAACAGGTTCGAATTCTGGCTGAGATCGTATTATTCTTTCGTTAAGATTTATATTTTTGCTAAATGACAAATAAGTACAATAAAAATAGACCCTTCTGTTTTAAAAGCCCACTGTTTCGTTGTCGTTGAATATGCTAAAAGGTCCAACGTGGTTAAATCGAACATTGCAGGCTTTTTATCGGCCGGTAGCTTAGTGGGATTGCCGATTGGTATGAAAATATATGAGAGAGAACATTTAACAATTTAAAACCGATCACAAAAAATAAAGGCTCAGACGGCCTACGAACGAACTACTGTTTATTAATGTAAATATTGGGTATTAAATGAAAATAACGAAGTAATCGAATATTGTTTAATCAAATAATATTTCTAATAGATGTTACAAGAAAGCCAGGCGCATATACATTTCATAATCATTGAATAGTTTTCATCTTAAATTATGCAATGAAATATAAATACTAGAATATAGTTTATTAAAGCTATAGACGTCTTACAGCAATAGATATAGTATTTTAAAGTACCTAGTACCATGAAATGAGATCTTACAATAATAATTATTACCTACATTATAATTTGATATGATTATGCATCTAAATTCATTCGTTAATTGATTTCAATAAGTTACCTAGAAAATTCTAAATAACTATACAAACATTTACCAAAGTAACAATGAACAACATATACATAATTAGAGATGTACTTCATCAATTGCAACATAATTATTTAAAAATTTTTGGACTCGTCAAATGATATGTTAATTTTTTTATAAAATAATTCATTAACTTTCCAATCGATTATAACTATTTTAAATTTCCAAAACCAATGGTTTGGTTGTAACAATCTATCCGAAAATATCTATAAATAATCTTCTAATTAGAGGCCGTAAATATTATAGGTAACCTTTACCAACAAAACTCACTCATCACATTGTACTAGTCTAACATCAGCACTAATATTTGAATATATTACACTTAAATGTAGCTCCATTTATCATAAGCAAGATGTAAATAAGACTGTACAAGAGTTATATACAAACTTACGGTCTACTTAATATATATTTTTCTACGTAGCTGCTATGTGAATGCCTACCGGAGTGGAATTTGCTTCAATATTGTGTCCAGCTTTTGGCTGCAACAGAAATGAAAACATTGATAACGTGTAAAGGGTGTGGTCACACTGAAAGCGGGCTTCTACTAAAGAATTGATTTTACTAGAATGTACAAAATATAAGTAGTTAGTTTAGTAATTTCGTTAAGGCTACCAAAATGAAGGTTAATAATAGCTTAAACAAACATTTAAATTATAAATGAGTGCAGCGCTTTAGCATTCGGTTGTTAGTAATCTAACGGCTATCTACCTATGGCATAGCATATTTTTTCCAAAACCGGTTCAACTACTTTCTATGAAATGTAATAATGCTATATTACCCGCAAGCCTATGTATCATTATCATTGCTTGAGCATCGCTACTCGCTATCTGTGTTACAAAAGCCTCTCTCATATTTGAACACGAAATGTAACTACGCCAATTACGTAATTTGCAATCGCGATAACTGCAAAATTATCGTTATCGCTACATAGGTTACTGTTAGTAACACCAGTTGCTCTCTGATTGTGAATACAGTTTATGTCTGTAATGGTTTTACACTCCAATACCCTGTCTCGCTATTTATAAAGCTACATACATTTCGACTGGGTGAGAACTACATATTTTTTAAATCTTTACAGAAATATATTCATACCTTTGTAATGCATGTCTCGATGCATGCTAGGACAAGTCTTGCCAGGATACTGAAAACATTTGAATAAATTAAAACACAAGCGCCTCCTGAGCAACCACAATTCATTAGCGCTACATTAATAGTATAGCTAACCATTTTCAGAGGTATACACAATGCAACGACTAAGTATATCGCTTAGGTGCCCAGCTTAGCATACAATATGAATTATTAAATGTGTCTTCGAAGGATTTTGTGCTTAATTTAATTTCCTTTAAGGTGTAAATTACCTTGCTGAGGTCGAAGTCAATGTTAGTCCTCACGGCTCGATGGTGAAGAGGCTGGGGCGGCCTAAAGTTGTTGCCGAGGGGAGCCTTGGGGTGCCTCGCGTCGCCTTGCATCAGTCGCCTCAAGCCGTGCAACTACAGTCATGAAATTCAATTATGTTGACTTTTAAGTTCGTGAGAGTGAAATTACTAACCTTATATTGGTATGTTAGAAAGCCTGGCAAACTGTACATAGAATTTCTTTGGAATACAGGCATGATAGTACATTAAAAAAATGGGGGTCGCCAAGAAAATTTTCTCAAAAATAGTGAACTTTAACAAAACTGTTGTAGCATAGTTGCAAGTCATGTAGTAATTTCAAATATTTAAGTAGGTACTCCAATGTTCATTTTCCATTATAATATAACAACAGTGTTTCAGTGCAGAGCGATTTCAGGTAAATTGAAATTTCTTCCTTTTATAACGTTGCTTGACTATGGTATCAGAGTACGTAGGTAGGTATAGGTATATTGTTGCCACGGTGGGATTAACTGGCTTGGAGCACGCGACCACGGCTATCAGATTCGCATAGCTGTTTACGCTATATTAAACAATTTGATTCTGATTATAGACTCCGCCTAAACTTAGATTTTTCAACTGTAATTTGGATTGTATTGTGGTAGGTAGTTTGTACGTTTATTTGTTTTGAGTGTGTAATTCAATACTGATGCACTGTTTTTACATCAGAATCCAATGAAGTTAAAGCTATATACCAACGTAATTTTCAATCATATTATAACTAATAGGTAGCTACAGTTGAGATGCTTGCCATAGGCATATTACCAACTGCAACGTCATGAGTAGTTTATTTTATCTTTTAACCCGTCAAACAGAAACAATAGAATATTCTTATTCTTATATTATGTTTTATTACAGTTTTTATAACTTTTCCTCGCACTGTCGCGATGGAGAATTTTTATTAGCATAAAACTAAGCACGTTAGTGCTGTTGTAAATTGTGCTTCAAGCAGCGACCACATGGCGTTCGCTCAACTCCCCGCGAGATTGCAAGCAGTTTCCACTAGCACTTAATTTTCCGACCAACACAAACGGAAAACATAAACAATGATTTATAATAACAGCCACACAACGCGGCACTTTCAGTTTACTTTTAACACGTACATAATTCACGGCGGAGTCTTTGTCTAAAGGCGAGGGACGTGAGTTGTTTATTGTAGCGTGGGCACAAATGAAAATGTTATTACGCTAGCCTCAACCACGCTTGAATACACAGATAAATGTCTTCGACTGGATGCGCTGCCGCAAGCGCGCTGCTCGCCATTTTTCTGCGCACGTTTGTGTCATTTAATTTTAGTTATGCAATGTGAACTAAATAAATAGTTTTAGCACAGTTATTACTCAACGCGTTGTATGAGACTGGTTTATTTAAAACTTGTATAACAATTAAGTTTCATCGAAAGATGCCTCGTTTTAACAAGTTCCGTTTTTAATTTTACCCAACAGTCGAGAGAGAGTTTAAACATAATCAAAGTCAGACTCAAGAGTTATTTGAATTATTAAATGTACTCTTGAATTTTCAAAAACTAAGTGCCAGTTCCCAATTAATATAGGCTAAGCAACAAAAAAAAGAATGTTAATTATTTTTGGTTATTTGTTTTTACTATTCATGTCAAAGTTCAGATAAATAATATACAAATGTACATTATACTTATATGCCACAGGACTAGTTCCACCAAATGTAGCTTATGTGCTTCAAGTAATATAATTTAAATTATCCACTAAAGCTGTTCCATAACTTGTACATCTGGAGTTGAACAAGGAGAGCAGGAAAGCGTATAATGCAAACGGCAAACTTGAACGGATGCAGTTACCGCACATATTGATTGTTAGCACTGACCCGCTGTTGTAATACCGGCTTTAGTGATGCACTTTTGATGATTTGTTGAACGATTCAGATGTATTAAAATCGTACTCCTCGGGTAGTTCAGTATTTCTTGCTGTTTTCATAGGTTTTAGGACAGTGCCTATTTATTATAGTTTTTATTTGTCGAAAAATATATAACATTAATTAAATATCTGCCCACTCAGAAGACTGTTATTTATTTCTAATATATTTTATAAAAAATGTATTAAAGTTTATTTATGTTATGCAAGAATCATAATTATATAGGAGGGAGGCGTAAGTGTATGTAACTATGTATGTAGATAGAATGTAGATATAAAATAAGGTGCAACAGTTGATATTTGCATTAAACAAATTAATTTACATTTTCCGAAATTATTGAACGACCACTACTGAAGACAGGCGCGATAGTATGTAAATAAGTTTACATGAATTTCTTTCATATCAATAAGTTTCTAATCCTAGTGGTATCGTTACACATTGTTTTAGGTACGTAACATTCTTATAAATACTAAATGATATTAAAATTAGGGAAGCGGAACAATACGTTATTATGTGCTACTTAATGGTTTGTGGTAGTATTTATTAACGATATAAATAAATAATACATGTTTTGGTATATCGATATTGTGAGACCCAGTTTCAAAATGTCTAGCAGTTTACGTATTTTAACCATGACCAGTAGCTCAACCATGAGTTCTATCGAATGGCTTTCGATAGGTTTTTTACGCATCGAAACGCTGTAATCTTATAGCAGATTTTAGTTCCTTGCGTAACCGCTAGAGGCGCTGCGAGGGTTTTCCATACAAATATTTTACGGAGTCGCTAGCGAGTCTAGTGAGAAAAACTCCCAAGAGGCACAGAGCTACTTGCGTTCTTCTCGTTTTACCAATAATGTGGGATTTGTCTAAATCTGTTTAGGTCGCATGTTTATTTATAAGTTATACTTAAGACAAGTTTTAATGAAGCTATTATGTTCACCACTTGATGGAACACACACATCACGAACTAGTTTCTTAATCTTATCAAAAGACATATCATTTTTATATATTTTTTAAAATATTCTTAGCTTTACTAGGTAGGTACCTAATTCAGTCAGTTGGTCCGTACATCTATCTAGGTATAAATACTTCGCTTTTTAGGTATATAGGTATCTATATAATAATACGTACCTAAAACTGACTGATCCTACCATGACTGATAATTGATTAATCACAAAATCTTAATAAACATTTCACACTTTATCACTACATAGTATAAAACAAAGTCGCTTTCTCTGTCCTTAAATCCCTATGTATGCTTAATTTTTTAAACTACGCAACGGATTTTGATGCGGTTTTTTTTAATAGATAGAGTGATTGAAGAGGAAGGGTTATATGTATAATAACATACCACGCGGGCGAAGCCGCTGGCGGGAAGCTAGTAACACTATAAAGTCTGAAATAGGAACTTATGAAGTGTAGACATCCCCTAAGAAAATGTGAAAATTCTCAAGAGATTGGCCAAAACGTGATCACATCAAAAAGGTATATATGTATGCATATATGTATGTATATATACATACTAATGTATAATGTATAAATAAATACCTGTTGTTTAGTTATATAGATGGGTTTGTTGACGATGATCCAGGTGACGGTTTCATAGCAGGCCGGCGCAGTGGTCGACCCATCGTACGTCATGTAGTAGTCCGTGTCGGGCAGAAGGCCTCGCACTGACAACTTGTTGACGGGCATCTCGGCACCTTTGATATGAAAAAAGTCTGGTAATCATGACGTAACATTTATCGAAATTTGTCGAGCCGTTAAGTAGTTAAAGCGGACATAGGAAAGGACATACATACATACATACATTTTTTTATACACTATGGCCTTACGTTTGACCACTACTTACATACACGTCAAACACATAACCCTCGGCACTCGGATAAAAAAGAGTGCCTATGGTTTAATCAATTTACAATACCTACCTAAAGAACCATTAGTTATTTCTTAACAACCCTCAAGTTTATTAAAAATATATTAAGAAGGTCAGTGTGGAGCAGAGATCATTGCAATTATATGGATCTATAAAATTATGTGCACGGAAAATTAAAACAAATATGCTTGCTTCTTTTTGACGACATTGTAGACATCAAAAAGAGGTTCTTAGCTCAACGATACGACTAAGCTGCTGCAGCGCTGGATAATGAATGGTTAAAAGTTAATTAGGGCCTGTTTCACCACCGCTGGATAGCTAACCGTTAGATAAATAAAAAAATGGAACAACATTTATATGAAATTATCTGCTAAGTAATTTAACGGGAACTTATCAGGAGATGGTGAAACAGGCCCTTTATAATATATATGGTATTAATAATAACTGTGTCATCAATATTGCCTAGAAGAGATTAAAGAAAGAAGATATATTTATTTGTATAGACAAGACACATACATTATATGGAATCACAATCAGAAGTAATATACACCTTTGCGATGTATGCGCCACCTCCACACAAAACATTAATATATTTAACAGATTAATTTATTAAGAACTCCGAACGAGTTTAGTTTCGACCTCAAAATTGTACTAGGTTAAAATAAAGTATTTTATCTCACGTAAGTTCTCGTACTTAGAGATAGGTAATAGAAAAACCTCGCTTATTGCTTAAAGCACTAGTAGGTATAACTCAAGCTTTCTTACTCTTTATAACAACTAAAGATCTAATAAAATCTACTTTTGCACTTAATTCTTTAATAACTGAACGCGTAGTGTGTAATTTTAGGTGTTTTATTACTATTTTAAACGCTTATTTTCAACAACTTACCCCCGTATTTGATATTTTCTAATTCTTCTGTTAATACTCTTAGTTCTGGATTGGATAGATCTCCAAGCTGAAACAAAATTCATCTATGATTAAATTGACCATAACAAGATGTTAAGTACTTAATAGACATTTATAAATATCCTTTCCCAAGCATACAGCATGCTTTCAAAACAGTACAATCCTAATTTTTATACGTACTTAATCACTTATTTACCTAATTATATAAAAAAAAAACATTTGTTGTAGGAGGTTATTATCGTTTAAAAGCCAACTTTAAAAACCAACTTTTAGAACCAAATCGTCGAATCCTCCTCTCCAAAGTTTAGCGGCCAGTTACCTACGACTAATTTCCTAAATATGTAAACACAGAATTCTAAAAAACTATTTGGAATTTTTAAGCCTATTTAGTAAACATTTTCACGGAATGATCTAGTGATACACGTTTTGATAACAAGCACAGATATGATTGCTGGGGCCTCCCCATTGAGGAAAAATGTTAATAAAAGTAAACCATCTCCTTTGAACCACTCTTTTATGATTTTATCCTCATCGGCCTTCTTACCAAAACAAAATCTGTACTACCAAAATTGATAATTTTCCAGAACGCCTTATCTAATAAAAAGGAAAGCTAAAGACAAAGCGCTAATTGTTTGTCGTGTGGGAAAATAGCTTGCTCTAGCAAAGTTTCAGTTAACGGCGGCCACAAGCGAAATATGAACGTGTTGGCAAACATGTTCCCCCTTGGGACAACATCAGATGGGATGTGCTAACACGGGCGCTGGCCTTCATTAAGGAAAACCATAAAATGATCGAAAATAACCTCTCTTGGAGATGACGCTGTAAGAAAATCGGGTAAATATTTACTTTTGTAGGGTAATAGAGGCCGTTAAACTATTCGGGCAAAGTAGGTGAGCTTAAGTTTGGTGTTTTGCAAAAAAAACTATGTACCTACAATTAAAATTCTCCTAGATTCAATATTTTTATGTATGTCGTATACTTATCTTATTTTTCAAAAATACAACAATAATTTTCAAAAATATTTTATTTATCTTTAGCATTTCGTTTTTGCATGGCAAACATTGATCCCCTATATAAATAATTTTTGGGTAGCCACCCTTACTGCCTCTATCACCTAGGCGTATAAAATATAGCTTACGACCTATTCTCAGACCTACAATTATACACAAAAAATTCACAATTACCGGTCAAGCCATTTCGGAGGAGTTCCTTAACAGATACTGTGACACGTCATTTTTGTAAATTAGAGAAATAGATAATGTACTTTTCATATTATTTAAAAATACATTCGGTTAAATATTGTAGTCACAGTTGGCATAGCCACGTAAAAGGTTCCACAGCTATATGTAACTACTCTTATATCTGTAATATATTAAGGAGATAATAAAAAATGGTATCAATTAATTGAAAGCGCAGGGCGTTGACGCTGACCTCGAGTGTTGGCGGGCAGTCCATGCCGCAGCCCTCAGACAGTTCTTAATTTGAACTAATAGCTTTACTCGCTAATCCAATGGCGCACAGAAAATTCCAATTTCCTTAATTAACTGCGCTCAGTTCGACGCTATGAAGAGGTGCGGCCGGTAACGCGTCGATAGGTACAATTACGGTTAAGTACCCTAAATAAACACCTCTCTACATTATTTGTAATTAAAGATCATTTTGGTAAAGCACTGTTTTTTTTAAATAGGAACATTATACGCAGTGCTGAAAAATCGTACGTCACGTAGATCCTATGGTATAGGAACATCCTACGTTTGGTTGTGGTTTGGTTGACTAAACCGGTTCATCAAACGTATACATTATATTACTAAAGTTTGAAATTTGTGAATATGTAATCACCTGTAACAATAGCGATATTGAAACAATTCCTTGAGCTTTATGCAGAGCTTCGGAGAAATTTGAATACAGTTGTGAGTTAAAACCGAATATTTGGATCTGAAACAAATAAAATTTAAAAGAATTATAGGTAATTTTGGTTTGACCTTTTAATAAAATAATTATTATATACATAATTATCATGCCTTAATTCCCTGTATTCGTCAAATATAATGTAAACTTCGAGCTGCTAATATAAATTTGAGAGAAAAATCCCAGTCAGTTTACTCGTCCTGGGATTCGAACCCACGATCGCGTAGCACCTACGGTTGATAACACCTTCTTCTTTTTGTGTCAATGGTAAATCAATGTGTCGAGTCAATTTCGTGTCACCAAACAATATATTATAATAATATATTAGAACTTTCAACATTTGAAAATAATTAAATTGAATTAGTCGATATCATTTGTTTTAAGCAAATAATTTTATTAGGTACTTTGGAGGTACCGAAAAAACTATTTGTGAGATGATTATAATACCGTAATTTCAGCAGGAATATTATCCATTCATCCAAAAAAAGTGTTATCCATTTTAATTATCTTTTAACTTAGTACCTGGTTATTATAATAACACTTCCGAGTAACATGCAAGTTTGTAAACAATGTTAAGTTTTCTTTTGTGTTAAAAGTTTAGTTCCGGTCACGCGAACCATTCTAATAGAACGAGTAATAAAGCAATTTTAGAATTCAAGTTAATTTTAGGGCACCTATTTTAAAAGTATAATTAGATTACTTTATACTATATTTTTACCTGTCTTCTAATGACAATAGTTTATTGTAATATTCATTTTTAACTATTAATTTTTCCTTCAAATCCTAGGTAATTTAGAAATAAATTTGAAATTTGTTAAATATGTCATTAAACTACCTAGTATACTATTTGTATCATCTCATCATCCACAGTCTCCATAAAACACTCCCATTTGCCTCGGTTCTGCGCTACTTATTCGCATCCATCTTTTTATTAATTTTTCCGTATCGATTTTAAGTTTTATTTTACTTGATATGGTGTACTATTGAGATGGCACTACAAACAGAAAATAAAGGAGAGGAAAAAAGCACCTAAGTACCTACACGAAGTTCCAGGCTTTTTGTAAAAAGTTAATTATGTGCAAGATTTATGAAACGATTTTATAAATAGGCACTGAAAGAGAATTGACGAAAAACCCTACCTATTTAGATTGTTTATTTAATAAGATACCGCTGTAAAAACACAGGAAAGAGTACCATAGAAGTTAAAAGCCACTTCCACGAGATGAAGCACATGATTTTGGATTTAACATGGCTGCGTAAGAATTTGTCACATAAATAAACAGGAGGCATGGTTGACTTGTTCGCAGTCGAGTCGTTCGTCGGGATTACATTTGGGATTTGAACGTCTCGGCGACGCGCGGAGGCGCGAGGATGCGTGTGAAAACATCTGTTCCGCTCTCTTTTGAGACCTTTCCAAAGAAATCCCTGATAACATTTTAACGTTTATCTGCGTTACATGTTTATTCGACGCTTCACTTAGGTTTATCCTCGGTTGCTTACATAATGTATCATGAGTGTTGCGAATCTCTAACTTTTTATAGGAAAATGAATTTACGTTAAGCAAGAGAATTATTTATGAGTATTCCTTCTCAGAACAGATTTTGTAAAGTTAGAAATATGAAGATATTTTCTCACATGAGTATTCTATTTACGAAAATCGAGTGTAACTTTTTCAAATTAGGTACTTGTTAGTTTGACTCAAAGTATGTAACAAAAGTTGTACGCAATTAATCAAAACATTGTGACTTTGAGAACTTTTTATAGATCATATCAGATCTTATTTTGATACCTACATCTACAGGATTGAAAAGCCGTATTCGATTAATCATATAATATTGATTACAGAGATGGCTCAAAGTGGTCGATTTAACCCATTGTGTGAAGAAGACATTTTAACAAAAAAATATTAACTTACCTCTGCAGGGAAGGTGTATCCATTGATGGCATGTTCGGAACCAAACTGGTCGTGTAGTCCATAGTGTATGTGAATCTCGTGGAACTGGTACTTGTATGAAAGTGGGCCCCCGGTTATGTTGATATGATGTCGGGTTTCATTCTCCACCGTGAAGATTACTGAGTGGCCCGTGTTGCTTATTAGGCCGTTTATCTAAGAAAAGGTGCAAGCAATCAATGAGTTACTTATTGGTAAGTGCACAATTATACAAGTATAGTATTTTTTATTTTTGGTACCTATACCTTTGAATGAATGTAACATTTGAATGAGGTGACAAAAATAAAATTCCTCTCAAAAGCACATTTTTTGTATAAGTTCTAAACAACTTACCCTATGTTTATCTATGTGTAAAAACCGTAGGTTGGGATCGAATAGCAGCTTGTCTGGTTCCAAGTTGACCGGGGACTGTCGTCGACCCTTGTTGCATAGCGACCATTCTGGATTGATCAACCCCCAGAATGCTGGACCTTAATAAATAAAGAACAATGTAAAAAAACAGAATTACTTCTTATTATTCTAATACGGTGTTTATCACGTTTTCTATAGATTCGGAATGTTTTCAATTGTACAATTGAGATGGGAATACTCTGAAAACCAATACTTCGTTAGTGATTTTTTTAAGGTGCTTAGGTACCTATACCTACTAACTAGGGATATAATATATATATATTCCAATCAGAATTCAATAAGTTCGTCACGCAATACACGACAATGACCTCGATGAAGTGGAAAGTTCAGTTAAATACTACTCATGAATTAAATATTGATAACAGCGGTTGGGAAGTATTTACAACCAAATAGCATCGGCATGAAAACTGGAAGAAAAGAGCTGAAGATCTGCCTCTGTGGCATTCACAAAAGGAGAGACCTACGTCCAACAGTGGACAAGTACGGGCTGATGATGACGATGATAAATGCAGCATGAGTGTCTATAAATAAATAGGTTTCAAGAATTAATTATAGTTAATTAACATATTTGCGTTAATACTTGTATAGATCTCCCTTATACCTGTATTTGCTTAAAGGATTTTTTCTTGTAATGTCAGTGTGACTGTATCTTTGTTTAATGCTTTTGTAACCCGGATAAATGTTAGCAGTCGAATGTTCACTATTCGCGGACGCTTCCACTCAGCACGCAGCTTTAAGCTAATGGAATCAATACCTAGCCAGTTCAATAAATGTTTGACTTAGAACAACTTGAAACTAGCACAGACTCAATTGAATTGGATTGGATGGACGAGGAACGCAAAAAAATCAAAAATATTAAAAGTTTCTGACGCATACTTTGTATTCACTTATCACTTATTGTAATCGACCTATGTTGAATTGTTAAATTTTAATATCGTTATAAATGAGCATTGCTAGTATTAACAGTAGATGATTCTGGAACATTATTAAAGTACATTGCCAAACAATGGTCGCTTAAAAACAAATTGGCGTAACAATAATTGCGACAGAATTTTAATGTAGGTCGGTGAGTTATTTGATACACACATAACAAATTTAATATAAAATGAGATTATGTTTTATGAATGTTCAGTTATCCAGTGGCAGTTGGTATCAGATGCAACTGTGTGTTAATTATCGAATGACAAAGGACTTATTGTAAATGCTGGGTGCATGACGCGAATATCACACGCGTGTTACAAAAGTTATTTCAATTTTCTCATGCAGAAAACTGCTTTCAATGAATTCCATAGCTTTATGTTAATCGTGAAAATTGAATTAAATACGAGTATTACAAGCATTTTCACTCCAAAATCAGAGACATTCTTAAAATTTAATCGAAAAGATTATGCCTAGATTAACTTCCTAATGCCGACCATTAGGAAGTTAATCTAGGCATATAGTAGGTAGGTACGGCTGTTAAGCGTGAGGTCCTGCGTTCGATTCTAAGTTGGAAAAAAGTGGGCTATTCCATTGTAAAATTCTCTGTAGAAAATTTATGTTTTCTTATATTTTAGCATCTAGTTAGTTTATATAGTTTTTTAAAGTACAGACAACAAAAAAGATAAAATATAAGATATACAAGGCAGATAATTACATCTGTGTTTTGAAAAGATTGTGAAATAAATAATGTATTACGCAAAATGTGTCAAAACACATAAGTATAAGCCGCTGCCTATATACCAAAACCAAAGCAGATAGAGCTGATCTCTTTTGTTAGCTGTACATTAAACAAACTATATAGATATATTTGATCGAAAGTTAACTATAAATACGACAATGTATCTCATAATACCCCTCTGTTGGATATATTAACTCTTTGTTTGGGCTTGCTTTTAGCATGTTCTCCGAATGTAAGACTCAGATTTGCGTCTATAGCTGCGCTGATGTAAGCCCAGGGTCGAGCTGCACTCTGGCTATAAGCCGCTTGCTCACCTGCGCTCGGCGAACTAGCAAATGAGAGAAATTCATTACCAACTATCACAGCGATGATTGAGTTTGTTATAAAGATAAATCATATCATTTTTTATAATATTACCATTGATAATACTATCCTTTTAGGGTTCCGAACCCGAAGGGTGCCAACGGGACCTTATTACTAAGCCTCTGGTGTCAGTCTGTCTGTCTGCGGGCTGTATCTCATGAACCGTAATAGGTAGAGAGTTGATCACAGAGTTTCTATTTCTAGTGCCACTATAATGACAAATCAATATTGATACTAATTAAAAATGGAACGGAATCCTAGAAGTGCGAGTCTTGAGTTTCCAGTTTTTCTTAATATTGTAAGAACGTGTTTACTTTAGTTTCCGATTTTCATATTCAGCGTTAGAATCGAACCCTTCACCTCTAGCTCAACAGTTGCACTTGTGACTACTAGACACTGAGGCAATAGCGCTTGATGATTTATTTATGTTAATAAAGCTATTGTAATTAATACAGCGTTAACAGCTCATACATACCGTAACGGAGTGAATGATGATCCAAAACATTAATATTTAAGTATTCCATACAAATTCATCCTTTTCCAGACTAGTTGGGCTTAGCCTTCAGTCGAACCTGATGCAGCTGAATATCAGTATTTTACACAAAGCGACTGCTATCAGTCCTTCCCTATCCAATTTCTGAATAATACCGATAATCTAAGGATACTGGTTGCCCGGCGTTTTAAGCTTCTGACCATCACAAACTATTGTGTTCAATATCAGGACTGAAGGCTATATTTGCTGTCCGGGTCACGGAGGGATAATTGCAATGTGAAAAGAATGGTCACCCATCCACAGTTAAACCGCGGCAAACACAGCTTAACTTTGCATATCCGTTAATCAGCGCAGTTGTTAGTTAACCACAATCCCCTTCAAATCCAAAATTTCATACAGATTAACGTTCGGAAATTCGGAAAACATTTATTTTCCCAAGTTATTTCAATATTGGCGGGGTGTGGCGTGAAAGTAGCCAAAGTGCTTTGGATCGTATTCACGGTTTTATTATTTATGACCTTGAAAATTGCATGAGTAAGCCGGCGCAGCGGTTGCGGTCACGCCCATTTTATGGCCACGCGTTAAGTGAACTTTCCATTAATGCATGCACTTTTTTATTGTTTTTGGCACTGTATGCGACATGCAATGTCTCAGATATACTTTGCTAGAACTACTTTTCTTCGGATTATGTAAATACTAGCTTTCCGACAGCGGCTTCACCCGCGTAGTCTAGGCATTTCTTAGATATTATTCTTTGGTGACGACGTAATTGTCTATGGTCATCTTCCTCTCCCACGATTAGAATGCAACCTATGCGAAAAAAAAATCGCCAATTTTTTTGCACACTTGGTGTGCAAACGACACTTACTGGGTTAAAACACATCTATTCCACAAGAACCATAAATTTTACCGGGATAAAAAGTAGCCTATGTGCTATTCCAGACTATAATCTATCCCTGTGCAAAATTTTATCCAGATCCGTTCAGTAGTTTTTGCGTGAAAGAGAAACAAACATCCATCCATCCATGCATCCATCCAAGCTTTTACATTTATATTATTAGTAGGATAGTAACGTACAGTTAACAAAAGCATATGTCTACCAAATTAATCCAATCCATTTAGTGTTTTTTTTAATTTAATGTATTCTTTATTATATTAATAAAATTAAACAATCGCAATTATTATTATGTTGGTCACTGTAAATTATGGAGATGCTAATAATTCGCTAATTGGCTTTTGTAGTGTTAATGCCGAATTGTGTTGTTATTTATCAATTAAAAAAAATATGATGAAAGCCATATTGGTTATTGTATGTACCTACTTACTTACTAACAAATTAATTTTATGAACAATTTAATATTGATATGAATATGATTCTCTTAAATTCTCAGTAGCAGCTCGGAGTTTAGATTTGTGCTGTCATATTTGCAATAGGCTCGCCCCCTATTACGAGGAAACTAAAATATCGGCGAACTCAGGGTGTTTATTAGCACCTCTGCCTAATCATTCTGGGCATAATATAGGCGTGATTGTATATTTAAAGTTATGACTTCAAAGCGTTGCCTCATACATAGTCGCTATTTTTTTAAACACGAACATTTTGCATACAATTTCAAAGTACAAACAGATGTATCTACTGTTTCTAGGTATATTTCAATTATTTGTTTACTAAAGTGAATGTTTACGTAGTAATATTAATATTAGATGGGTTGTGCGAGTGTTGCGGTGGCACGCAACTTCATGAGTTAACTAACTTGAGCCGAACCCCGACGTGTCTTGATACATTTTTAATGCATCAACTGTAGCATGCCTTGATTAGTTCGAATCGGTTCAATGAAAACGGGGAAACTGTATTTACTGATAGAGAAACTGATCTGAAAAGAACAGCCGGTGCATAGCCCTAGTACGACCTTTTATCGGTCAAAGGCCTTTGACGTATCAATTTTTTACGTCTGGCTAAACTTGTATTTTTCTCAGCGGTTGCTACGAATAGTCGTTTGAACACAGTGCAGCAATAGAAGCTGAGTAAAGGCTTTCCAAGTCAAAATCTTTTGTATTAGCCTTACAGTAACTTTAGAGTATACGAGTAATTTATGCTATGTACGCCTCAATTGTCAGATGCAGGGGACCTATTTATGAAGAGTGTATACAGCGTAAATATTAATGTTTTTGATGTGGTTGTACTATTTAAATAAATAAATAATTAACAGCAGCTTGCCATTACTAAAAATTACCCAAGTATGGCATCTGTAAAAATAAATGTTCATCTTTCCAGCATTGCTTTGTACAAGCAATAACGTAGGTAGCGTAGTCAAGATTTTTACATGTTCTGGTATATGGCTGGTCAATACAATTTCAATGGTATTAATACTGATTAGTAGGAGGTTACTTCTACTTCTATTATTAAGGAATAATCACTAAATAAAAGTGTCTCAACCTTTAAAAATAACCGTTATTATTATTATTATTTCGAATATTAGAAAAAAGAAAATATAATTTATAAGCGTAACTGAACGTTCATACAACGGCGTGACAAAAATTTGTCGATCATAAAACGCACGGAAGTTATCATGAAAATATCAGTAGCGGAACATACGATAACACACCTCACAATTTTGCGAGTGACGTAATATGAATACAAGATAAATCGCCCGTATAAATTTCGTGTCACGTATACCAGCAAAAATGTTATCGGGCACGAGAAATTGATACGGAGTACAGAACGAATGTTTTGCGGTAGGTCAATGAATTGAGATTTCTACACAGTGTACATTCTTATTAGGTAATGGGACGTGGGGCCCGGACATAGATTGTGAGAATACTTTTAAATTGGAAAACTACTGTGATGTGATTAATGTTAATTTAAACATAAAATATGCCATACAAAAGTTTTCTTCCAGCATATTAAAGCTCCCAAAATGCGCCATTTTGTTATTTTTTGTATTTTATTGTACCCTGTGACACTCGTGCCATCAAGACAAATCTAATGGTAATCAAATTAATGGTCAAAATCGGTTTAACCGTTGAGTAGTTACGACAGAACATAGGAACGAACATACATACAGTCAAACACTTAACCCTCCTTCAGCAGTCGGGTAAAAATCTCGAGCGTAGAAGTCGCGCTAATGACCACTATTTTAACGAGCCAGTTACATGGCAATCCCTATAACTAGGTATTGATTCGTACATCCATACATGAACTTTTATGCAAACTGATAATAAAATAAGATAAATTATACAACAGGGAACGTGTTTAATCTGGAACACGTGATCGATTATTTAAACAAAATGCCTTCATAAATGAATGCATCCTAGTACTTATATAAATTGATATGGGTGTTTGCACTAATACCTGCCTACATTTATAAATAAATAAATATTATTTTCATCGGATTAGATGGTGATGTATAAAATTTCAATTAATAACTTGTAAAATACAATATTTTGTAGATACTGTAATTGACGAGGAAAAGTATGCATCGATTTTCAAACATCAGCTATTTGAATAATAGGCAAAAGATTCTATAGCAATAGATTTTAGGTTGTACAGGGATAGTGGTTTATTCCTTTTTCCACATTGCAATTGTTGCATACACTATTGGAATTAATTACCCTTACACGCTGCCGATTGCTAAAGGAAACAGTAAATGTATTGTAGCGGCGTTCGGAAGTCGTTTCATAGAAATATATAATTATAATCCGAAAGGGCCGCTGTGGTCGACTGCATTGGAATCGCAATGGTTCGGAATCGTACCTTAAGAGTCTCACAACGCAATTATAATATTTTATTCATATTAGTCAAACACTCGTTAAAAACGACCACATAAAATTTGCAACTAGCACAAAAAATTGACAATTCCGTTTTACATTCATTTCTAGACCCGCATACAAATAGCGTGCGCAAACGATTCATAAATATTAAAATAACGCGATAAAATGTAACAATGACATGTAGGATAAATGGCGCTCACCTGAAATCCCGTCGTAGGTCCACCATTCCTCCCAGCTGACGCCGCTCACGGCTGCAATCACACCAACTCTAATTAAGTCTGCACTATTCACAAAATGAACACTAGTTCTTGTTATAAACTTGAGTCATTTTATTTCCAGATTGTCGACCCCCGAAAGTAGGTAAATTGTAAGATTTATTTTATTTTTGTTATTTGTTACAAAATAATATTATTTAAATGCTGAGAGTACTTATAAATTGTTAGTTAATTAACAAACAATTTATAAGGAATGTTATACTTTGGATAACATTTCATCATCTGTGAGCATGCATGGAGAGGTTAATGAACATAGACGAAGCGAAAGTGCTGTGCCAGGATCGTAGCAAGTGGAAATCTATAGTCTCTGCCTACCCCTATGGGAAACAGGCGTGAAGCTATGTATGTATGTATCTCATCTGTTGACTCGGCTTGACGATAGATGAAGTAATCAATAAAATACCATCCACCAACCAAAAATAATCACGTTTGTATTGCTCAAAGGGTAAGCAAAAGGTGGGGAGGTACCAATGTACGCTCACAGTTTACTGGATAAACCGTAAATATAAGCAATTTTACCGCTTGATTTTTTATTTTTTTAAAGTTTTGTAGTTGATCGTTTTGAGATATTCCTTCACGTTCTTAAATAAAAATCTGTCAAATCATTTGTTTTGTGTTACATTCAATTTTTAACTTTCTTTTATCTTGTTTTCCTCGAGCGAGTCAATGGAAATGAAATGAGTGAGCCAATGAAGCGGAAAAGCGTTATTCTTTTGACACAAAACGATTTTTCCTTGATGTGACGTCTGACACCCGCTATTGTTTTTTTTAAGTATGTACCTATCTACTCACAGCAAGGTGCTTGCACTGTCAACTTGTCCAATAATATTATTCGATTATTGTTCTTTGTTGCCCAGTTTATATTTATTTTTGTAGTAGCTATCCGCCTTCGCTTTTGGTACTTTGGGTACTATTACTATAATTTTACGATATATATTAAAATCATTTGTACGCCATGTTTTATGGCAGAATATGTGAAACAAATGCGCCTGTAACATCTATTTTGTACCATATTTTTGCAAATAAATTGATTGATTGATTGATTAAATAAAATTTCTAAAATAAAAGTAGCATAAGTTACCTACTCCTTATAACATTTATAGCTATCTGAAAGTGAAAGTCAAAATTGGTCCAGCTGTGTCATGAATCAGCCGAAACGAACAGAAAGACAGACAGACAAAAACAAATAAAATATGATTTTTTGGTATAAATAGGTAGCTACCGTATAATTATACTTTCATATGCATTTAGTGAAAAACTGTTAATTTGCAATTACAAACAGACACTTCAATGTTATTTATTTGTACAGATTTGTATAGATATTCATTACAGTACCTAGTTTAGGTTTAAACTACCTAAAAGGTAACTTTCTACGAAAATCATCGTGACACGTATAGAAGTTAAACTTAGAACATTCTTTAATCTGCTAATTGGGTAGCTTAAACTCTGGCACGACGCGAAGGTAGCGACAATTTTAGAAAAGATATGATACACAAAAATAACATTCCATTAATTAAAATATGTACTTTTTAACGCCGAACCCTCAAAAAATCCGACTCCATAAACACCACCGGCTCACGGCAGAAGGATTTATAAAAGATTAAAATTTCTAATTTGAGCCGGCTAAAGTTCTCTTAATTAAGATTATGAGATTATAATGCTCATAATTACTTGATAGCAATTAATTCAAAAATACTCAGTAGAGATTCTTACGCTGTAATTATTTGTGAGAGCATCTTTTCCTGGTTCATAGATTTTCGTCACTCAAGTGCTGACGCTTTCTTTGCCTTTGTTTCAATAGCCGTTATAATTGTCATCTTTATGAGTAGGTTAAGTAGGTTATAAGTAGGTAAGAACTTATCTTAATGCTCAGTTTAATTAAAAATCAACAGACTTAAAATATCATAATACGTGTAGTGGAACGTGCATTCGAAATATAAACCAATCTCGAAAGTTACTCGATACACGGCTGATTTATGTTTTTAATTTAAATTTTTGCATTCGCCAGGCGAAGTTCGCCACGGACGCGCCGCCTGCATCGCAAATATATGTTACAGTCGAGTCGGGAGATCGTTTCCAGTTTCGATTCGATACAGCTTGAGCGAACTGTCGACTTTTAATCTTTTAATGCTACTCAACAAACTTCAGCCTCACGGAGTTCGCCCTCGTTTATTTGAAATAATATATTGCATACGATATTTTGATTCTGTGAATAAATAAAATTGAATATTACGCGTTTTCATTAGTTACATATTGGTTAAGCGACAAGGTTCCTCATATCCAACAAACTATAATGATTGCTTTGTAACTCCAGTTACGGAGATAATATTAAGTGAGCTCGCAAGCCTGCATGGACAGTAAGTACAGCTTAGTGTAGCTTACAGTAACTTTAGTGTCGAAAACAACACCTGAGACTATGCGCGCTTCCTGCTCAATCTATGAGATACTGAAATAATTACAACAGACTTATATAGAAGGATATGGTAACTATAATAATACCAACATAACGTAATGAGTTTTACTTTAAAGAAAGACATGAGTAACATCTGTATCTAGGTATAAACTCTTCGTTTATAACGACAAGACAGTACTAGATTGTTTGACAAGATGGTTCATATTTATTTAACATCAGAAAGATGCGTTACAAACAATGGCATGTAGAGTTGAAAATGAAATTCTGTTCTATTCTTACCTATCGTGTGAATACAGAAAATAATTTATATTGTCGACGGTACACGAGTAAGTATATCGAAACAAATGTGAGATTGAATTCTTATGCATTGTTGCATTTTGCAGACGCGATTGCTACGTGAAGTAGGAAAGTGCTCGCGCGGGAGATGCCAGTCAGCGTCTGCTTAGTTTTAAGGCTTGACAGAGTCTGGAAGTCGGCACACCTTCCAACACAAGCCCTCGGGAAATACTTACCCACTTACTATTGAATGCTTGCCTTACTTACACATTATTTTATCGTTAAAGTATAGATAAGGCATATCTAGTAATTTACAATCAACAACATTTCAAAGGTATTGATGTCGCAATCAAATGTTGAAAACGTGAGCAATTCGCAGCCGACGAACTCCACAAAGAGCTTCAACCATGCATCGGAAATGAATCAGTTTCCGTTTCGAGTGAAGCAAATGATATATATGTGTCTACGTTTGCATTCCAAACGGGACTCTACTGTCTGCGTGGTACCGTCGAATGCACTGCAGGCTTAACAAATTTAAACAGGATGCGCTACTTGTAGACACATTGTACAATTCGTACATTTTAAATGCATAGCGTAAGTTCGTGAACGTTTAAGAATTAAAATTAAGGAGTAAGCTCGGTACGATCCTGAAGTAGGGATAGTAGCAAAATGCGAATGATCCGGATGCATTAACGATTTTCCGATGCATTGAATCGTAACAGAACGAATGGAAATGTCATCGGCGTATGAAATAAATAAATAAAATCACGTGGAAAATAGGCAATTTCACGGTGCATTGGATGTTCTTTGCGTGGATGTGCAAGACTGCGATCGCGTCGTATCGCAAACTGGTGCCGACGTTCGCGTAACAAAAGCTTCGTTCGCGCGAATAATTTTAATCGAGGCGGGAGTGCTTTTTGCTTTAAGCGTAGATATCATTTTTTCAGCGCTTTAATTTCCAGGCTTATTAATTGTAATGGTAGCATCATCAGTCCACATAACAATAAAACATTTTAATCATAATTATATTATTCGTTTTTACATTATGGAAGTTGCCCCTGCTAAAGTATTTGCTTATTCAATTATGATTTTTTAATGAATCTTAAGTTTTATTTAAGTGGCACTGTGCTCTAATATAAGTCTGCTGCCTCAGCGTTCATCGAACATTCTCTTCACAAATTTCTCTATTGTTAAGAAAATAATGGATTCTTGACATCATACTTAAACCTAATGGTCTGATCTCGAACCATTGTAGTTTTATTTACCTATCGATATTTTTTATGGAAATAGGAAAATAATATAATAAACCCAATAGATGCAAAAAAGGTCAGATTTTTGACCTTTGAATCAAACCGAAGTCCGCACGCTGAACAGCTGCGCTGCGCAGGCAATTATAATTACAAATTATTTTATAATATTACTTAAATACTTACTTATTTTAAGTTTCGAGAAGGTTTAAGCGTAGAATCAAAGACAATCATTATCGTTTTAAACGCACGCATAAATGTAAGTATTTATGTACCTACCTAATGTTATTTCATATTCCCTATCTCCAATGGGAATAAAATCAACTACAGGTATATCTAAAGTACTGATATAAGGGTCCTGGATATCTGTACGTTGGGTCCATTTCTATGAAAGGTCTGGTCCGACGCGATCCGTCAATTAATCGCTCTGTGGATCAAGTGTGAAATTGCGATGTGATGTAGCTTTAAATAATTCCTCTCTCGTTTATTTATGATTTTGTACGTGTTTTATAAGTAAAAAGCGATTATGTGCTTTGAATGAAATGCAATCCGGCAATCTGGCAATAAAAGGCTCTACTAAGTGCGCTTAACTACTTAGTACGTATTATGTATAGAATAGACTGTCGTTACCCAAGTGGTCCCAAGAGCGATTGCTACGCTAGAGGTCCTGGGATCGATCCCCGGGTCGAGAGCAGTGTTGTTGGGTTTTCAATGAAATTCCCAATAGCAGCTCGGATTGCCAAATTCAAAAAGCCTTTCAAAAAAAAATTAAGCTACATTATAAGCGTGATGTCTATGACTGTTATTGGCGTGATAGGAATTATACCTATATCATAATATAATGACTTACTTACTTATAGTTTGGTTCGTTTGAAACAGTATTCGCGGTATGAACCACGTTACGTATTCAAGATATTGCGCGATGCACGTATGCGGTACAACTTCTACCTACCTAATGCAAATTCCTTACTATAGCTTCCGAACATTAATCATACCTTCGTTTGGTATTATATTTGTTTATTTTAGACTATTTATAAGAATGTCACTATTTAGTAAAGAAACTCCATAACAGACACATCTATATCTCCAATGGGTTAAACTGATAATAAATAGATGAAAGATCAATAGAAAAATCCAATAGCACTGCTCCACCTAGGAATTGAATCCAAGCCTTTAGACCGGCTTGAGATCCCTACACTAAGAAAGAAACATTTATTCGACTCAAATTATTTGAAGGTAGGTACATAAAACATACAAGAAAAGAAGGAAACACTAAAAAGGAATATAATGAGAGTACGATTGATATATTCTTGTCTATTTGATCATCGCCTCTGGAAGCACGACAAAATAGGTTACTTGGTTAACCATTTATAAATAAATGTGTAGTAACATTCCAATCGAACAATTTATACAAATTCTGCGAAAAAATACCTACCATCATCAAAATTCAAAATTCAAATTCAAAATATTTTATTTCAAATAGACCATACCTATAAATAGGGACTTTTGAACAGTCAAACTAGTTGCTCGGTTCCAAAAAAGTCGGACTTATGGAGAAGAGCCGGCAAGAAACTCCATAGTCACTCTTTTAAAAAAACATTTTTTTGTTGTGAATAATATGAATCTATTGCAGTTTGATGTGTACGGATTAATAAAATAGAAAAGAAAAGAAAATAGCCATAGCAGTAAGAGCTGACCAGTCCCAATCTCTAATAACCTCAATCGTTTCCATAATAAATTAGGAACTAGGACTAAGTCGAATAAACTTATCCTTTAATTCGGAGCTGTATAACCATCACGTTAACTCGAACTCATAATTCAAATTTCAATGTAAGGACAATATTCAGTGAAGCAAAGTTAAATTAAAGTCACATGCGGATTTGGCTGCGGTCCGCCGGAGCTTAAGGCGAGCTGTGCCACCTGCGCTCAGACCTAGCACTGAAAACACAATTTGTGGCGCGCCTTTTGTACTTTTGTTTACTTATATGCATTCTATTTTTAAACGGTTTTATTTTTATATCTGTCTGGATACAAGATCTTGGGCAAATGGCAACCGCGTGGGTTATTCCTTTGATTGCCGCTTTCCAGACAAAACAATAGCCTACAGAGTTTTACCTAAGTATTAGGTATACATTTCTGTAAAAGTCCATAAAACTATAGTTTTTAGTAGCGAAAAGTGTCGTCTGTGCATTTTGTAGGTACTGTTCATATTTTACTGATCATATTTTGTGTCAATAAGTGAATATATACATGAAGTATATATTATTTCTATAAGAAATGAAAAGTCGGACTAAAGTAACGATATCCCTTTTAAGGTATTTAAAATGCCGAAAATAACATTGCCAGGAAGAGTCTGAGCTGATGATCTCTATTCTCATTATATCAACATCTGAAAGATCAATTCCGAGTTCTTAACTTCACATTACCTAAGTTTAGGTCTTCACGGCTGTTTGAATAAGCTGGCCAAAGTTAAATACAGTTGGTTAGGCGCTAAGCCAGTAACTTCAAAATTAATTGTAATTTAAAACTCGAGAATCATCTCACCTTAATTTTGAAGCACCAAAATTTTAAATTATTCAAATGTTGGATTTGTAGAGAAAGAAAATAGGAATCAGCAAGAGTTTTTATTAGGAATAAGCAAGAGTTTTTATTAGGAATAAGCAAGAGTTTTTATTTTTACCTAATCTTTTAATTAGGTTGTATGAGCTAAGCAGGATTTAATATAATCTTGTAAATATTTCCTATGCAAACGTATGTAACGAAGAAGAAGTAAACAATAACAACAAACACACATTAGAGAAAAAGGGGACAACGGATGTTGACACGAGAAATTCTCCGTCAATTTTTGTCTTGCCTTAAAAGGTGTGTAAATAAAGGAGTGCGATACAATGGGAGGAGAGCAAACAAGGTCATAAAGCACGTCACAACGACAATCCTATATATAATCAGCTTAGTGATAAATTGGCAAACAGCACGCGAACGACACAGCTGCTTCCGGGCCGGTCCGGCCTGACGCTTGCCTCTGGAATCGTACAGCCCGCCGCCGGCTAATGCTCAGGCCACGAAAAGAAAAACATTAGCTCCACCCGCAACGTATCAAATAGTGTCGACCTACTGTAGTAGACCTACTGAGTAGACCTACAAATAGTGTCGTATAATGACGTCATGAAATTTGTTCTCATTCAGCCCACACATTTGTTAAGGGAGTTTACAATAGCGTTACACTCATACTGTTAGAGAAGTAATCCCCAAGTTTGTTCTAAAGTTTGAGTTTCAATTTGAAACGAGATTACCATACAATAATATTAAGTCTGGCCATTTTCTGTAACGTTCACGAAGTCGAAAGTACGGAATGGTATTTTATTTACAAGCGCATAAAGTCCATTTTTCTTTTATTTTATGGTGAAATATTTTACTTGCTGCTTAACCGCAAGTGGAAGGGAGACCAGGCTACGATAAAAACTAATTACGAACCTGCACTTTTTTGTTGACCTCTAGCTTTTTCTTTTTCGGTAGTAGATACTTGTTGTAATGACAAAAACATTTAACACGTAATTAACGATGAAAATAGGAACTGTCACAAATTTAATGATGTTCTAGAAAAGAGTAGAAAGCGGCATAATTATGAACGAAAGGTCAACAGAAATGAGAATGAGAAAAGAAGAGAGACTAATTTTATTTTTAGTTTCCTTGTCTTTAAGTTAATGTGTATAATATCAACCCCTTCCTTACCCACGGGTGTCACAAACTGTAAATAATTGATTGCAGGAGATGGGGTTTTGTTTGGAAATGATAGCAAACAGCACTTAACAACTGTGGTAATTAGGCCCTTTAATTCTTCAAAGGTCAATGAAAGGTTATGTCGAGTTCCAAACTTAGGTAACTACTTTTTACGATAACCATTATCACAATTCACCATCCTTCTGGCCTTTACCCAACAATGTTGGGGTTGGCCTCCTGTCTAACCAGCTTCTCCTGTCTAACATTCGGATCGACAGACGAATAGAAACAAAATGTATAGGAATGACATATAAGCTTTCGATAAATCCGGTGTTTATAAATATCAATCCCATACATTTTGTTTCTATGCGTTTGTCGATCGGAACGTTAGATTACAACTTGTCTAGGCCCCCAGACACGGCTGAATATCTGTAGGTATTTTAAACGAAACGACTTCCACGAGACCGCCGCAACCCAATTTTTTGGTGCTACAGATATCCCACAAGAATAAGCATTTTCACCGATAACTATAGAGTAAAATGTTATCGTTCCAAATACGTAGTAATATGATTTAAATTTACCTGTATAAGACAGCAGGATTTGCAGTAATGCCGACACTACAGCCGCTCCAAGGAGGCTGTGCATTGTCTATGACACGTTTTCTTTCAGACCCGGCATTGGAATTCGCTTACATTTTACCGCTGTAGTATTCTGCCTTCTTTAACTTTTTCATGGTAGAAATAAAACGTTGAACAACCCTCAGTGGGAAAACTTCGGACGTTCCTTTTTACTCTGTTTCATGGTTGCACCTGAAACAAAAGTACACGATTACTTGTCTAAAGTTTTATGTGATATAGGTCTTTTGTTTTTAAAAGAAGTTTTAAATTAACTATGTCGTCGAATGGTGTCTGCGCTATATAGATGTAAGATAAACGTATGAACAGATTTCACAGTACAGCATAGAAGACACGTGTAGACACCGCGTAGGCGCCGCGTACACATTGCGTAGGCGCTGCTGAATATTGTTTAGTCGTATTTTTTACAGTCCATAATTCTACTAGAGCTATTACATTACATTACATTACATTTAACTGTAATTTCTAGGGGCACACGAAAAAGTGGTTTTGATAAAATAGATCAGAAAATAAAAACAAACTTAAAATACGTAAATGACAGACAAATAAAATGTAAAAAATATGTAACTATTTAATTAAAAAAATAATATGGATTTATCTTTAATTATATGGATATCTCTGTCGGTCTGATACAATAAAAAATAATCTGATTAACAAGCGTCCTATTTATTTCTCTGAACATAATTAATAATGAAAATAATTCCTTGTATGACTTTCAGAACGCCATTATTTAATGCAATCATTAAGCTGTCACCAACCTGTTATTTATTCTGAAGTATTGCTTATTAATATGCCAGAGCTGTGTCAAACGAGGCATAGCGATCAGTGGTTGTAATTTATTTAGTTAATAAATAAATAACTACACTAAGGATCTGTTTAACCACTGACCAGCCGCTAACCACCAGATAAATTAAAATATGGAACAAAATTTGTATGAAATTATCTGCCAAGTAATTAAACGGGAACTTATCAGTTGGTAGTGAAACGGGCTCTAACAATAAAGTTATAAGCAACTGCGTCGTCGGTCTAGTGTCGCTGTCGCAGGGACGGGACCTGAGTCACGGAGGAACTGTTATTTTTAGTAGCAGTCCGAACTAGAAGTGATAAATGATGAAGCCCTGTTCACATGAACTTAGTGTACACTGTGGGTGAATACGCATCACTGCTTAGATATTTACAAGCAGTACCTCGGTTTTTTCTCAATAAACTCGCTAGCGACGCCGTAAAATATTTGTATGAAAAACCCTCCTACGCCTGTAGCGGTTACGCAAGGAACTAAAATCGGCTATGAGATTACAGCGTTAAGCTGCGTAAAAAACCTATCGAAAGCAATTCGATAGTACTCATGGTTAAGGTACAGATAATTTTGATTGAAGAGATTTTACTTACAAGCTTATCCGAATAAGACTTAAATTTTGATTTTCTAGTTATTTGTTTCATCATGGGATCGGTAAGTACCTTTAACGATAAATACCCTAAACTTTTTTTTTTACATCTACGCTGGTGGGTGGCTTAAGTCTAACGCTATATGGATCCCTTTCTTGAATAACTTCAGCGCGGTTTACGAGCATGATAATCAGCTCGTAAATGTTCACTGCTTAGAGGGTTTTGTAACAATAAACCAACGGATTGATAGCTGTAGATTGTTAGCAGAAAAATAGACTGAAAAATTGTTTACACCCCGATCTAATACTAACTGGGGGTATCCTTTACTGTGTCACAATAGTTAGGGTTGGCCTTCTATCCGTAGGTACAATGTATAATTCCATCTTATCCTAGTATAGGTTAAGGAAAGCAAATACTGTTTTTACACGCGCGGCACCGGCGCGGGCGCACGGAAATTCCAAGGTGGAAGGGATATCGACGCACAAACGTCGTGACAAGGTTTCAGTCAAGGTCAAAAATAAAATGACCTAGGTCATTCATGTAGAAAATGATCGGTTATTACAGATACTGTCATTTTTGAGCGCGCGCTGTATTTTTAAAAACGCGATTATAACGCTCCGCGGTAAATGTTATCGCGCGCGCGATCCGAAATAAATGTTTTTTTTTTAATTATGTCTAATTTGGGTAGATAGTAAAAATGTTTTTTACACGTTCAAGTAAAGAAATCTGCAGAAAAAATTGAAAAATTAATGAAAAAAGTTACAGAAAAAATTTCAACGCAGGGGGGTCCAGTACAATGTACTGAACTCATTGTATTCGGAAATGCATCGATGTCCCTTCCACCTTGTATAGTAACTATATGCAATACGCATTATGCTATTAGTTAAATATATGAAACACAGCTGTACCAATAATCATTGAACTTTACTCTGCTAGTTGCTAGTTAAGGTCACCGAAGAGCAACGTCTCTAGCACCTAACACGTAAAATCCCTGCCTGCAGCATTTAAAGCAGGCGGGCCTTTAGAGTTGCGGGCCTCTAGGTGCTGATCGTGGTTACCGAGGTAGTTTTAGTATATAAGAATTCCACACTCCTTGGTGTAATCACTGGTAATAATACAAAAAATAAAATACTGTCCTTTCTTTAAAATTCCCCCGTAAACAAAAAATATGTGCTAGCTAATGTATGTATTTACGCAGAAAATGTAAGTTCCAATATTCTCCAGCTCAATATGAAAGCGCCGCGGGAAGTTTTTGAAATTCGGCAAGGCCATCATTTGTGTTCCGGCCGCTGATAATGGAGATTTGATATGTCGCCAGCCATGTTATAACGTTTGAATGTCGAGCGTCGAGTTTGTTCGCCTCATCGTATAAATAAGCATAAAGTTGTGTGCTATCACGCGAACCGGTCGTTAACCCTGCTCCGCAGCACAATAATGGAGAGGTGATGGTGTCATTGAGTCCACAACACGACCACTTCAGCATGGTCCGAATGACAGCCAAGAAAGGACTGTAATTAGCAGTTGATAAACTTTTATAATGTGGTCTACATCTAATTTATCACTATCTACATAATATCTATAAAACAAACAATAGTCAGCCGCCGCGTTTGTCCGTCTGTCTGTTAGCTTGTGTTTCTGCCTCTCTGCGATAAACTCAAAAACTATTGAACGGATTTTCATGCGTTTTTCACCAATAGACAAAGGTATAATATCCTAAAGTTTTGTGCAAGTAGTCTGTAATATAGCGGTGAAGGTGGATGATGTTGCTTCGAGCGAAGCCGGGAACGAGCCGCTCGAAGCAACATCATCGCAAGAATAAATGTATTAAAAGCAAGAATACCTAAGCCCATCTGCGACTTGCGATTTGATGACGCGGTTGGAACGGACGCGACTTCTTACTTGGATGTATAACGCTTTACATAATAAAGCACATGTACAAGTACGTAGTTGTAATTACTAATAGCAAAGTCAAAGTCAAAGATCTTTATTGTGAGACAGTGGTTACAAAGTTGTTGTTGAGTTATTTTGGCAGAAAGGATATACCGCATTCTACATTTTAAAAAATTTTGGCATGCTGGCTTCCTCGCTACACAAGGAAAAAGCGTTTACGGGTAGGTCGTTAGCGAGCCTAGCAGTCACTGCTTTCATTAACAGTTTTATTCAGAATCCACCTGAAAAACTGACATTCGACACAAAATGTGAAGTTTCTAGTAAATAGCCATGGTCGTCTCTATTGCAATTTGACCTGTCGTATACTGGTTGAGGGCTGATTAGGAAGTGACCCCTCAACCAGTCAACCCGGAATAAATATTATGAACATAAACATAAATAAATATTTTTTAATTCAAAGACTTTCGTGTGATGTAACTATCAAACACTTGTCTCATTTTAACCGCGCATTAATTATCAATTAGGTTCAAATATTTATTTTTTATTAGACCAATAAAAAAGTTAATAAACCCAAAACGAGAATAAAATGTGTATAATCTGCCTCAAAAATAATAAAAGAGTTTACGAAAATATTGACGAAGAATAATTAAGGAAAAATGAATTACCAGAGGGGACTCAACAGCATTATTGGGTTACGCGTACCTGTCACAGTGTAGACATTAAAAAGCGTCGATTTTTTAATTCTTTACAAAAAGGCCATGAATGAAACGAGCGCAGTGCACAGTGGAATGTCAGGAAAATATTTTTTGAAAAGGTCCGCTTTTTCAAAGCCACGTCGTCGTCGTATTGAATGCGTTTTAATGAAAAAACATGCGCCGATTCGCAACAGTCAAGGGAATTAAAACCTCCGAGCGCCGTTCGCGATCCCGAATGCATCGGTCGGAATTTTCATTTGTCCGAATATTATTTCCACGGGGAATTATTCTGGCACTATTTTGTTTAAATTTATGACTGGCTCGTTTTGTGATTTCGCTTGATTAACGGTTTGGATTAGTCGCTTACTGCTGCAAATTTGTTTGGACTGTGTCTGTTTTTAATGTGAGTCTAGACACGTCTTTAACATATTCAAGACGTCCGACAGGCAACATCTTCGATGATGATTTTAGTAACATCAAATTGTATGAAATGTGTAGTGTGGACGCACCTTTAAATACTTAATGGTTTACAGCAGGTTTATACGTACTTATATACCGCACGCTTATAAGTATTGTATATATCACAGCTTATTTTTAAAATATGTTACTGTGAATATTTTTATCTACCTATTCTCATCTACTGAACCGATTCAGATTAATTTTTTATAGAAAATAAACTATACTTCCGGGAAAGCACACATTATTATTTTCAACATTAATTTTAATAACTTAAACATACCATCACGCCCGTATATCCCGACGGGATAAGGCAGTTATTACTATTGTTCACTCACTGTTGCATGTTTAGATGCCATCTAATAGGGCCGAACCTATTGCCATTAACCGGACACAAATCCAAACTCCGAACTGTATACGCAATAACACTGATCGACCTGGGAATCGAACCCAGGACTTTGAGCTTAGCAGTTGCGCTTACGATCACCAAATGAGATAGTTGGCAAGCTGTAAATAATGATGAATCCCTCAATGACGAATTCGAAGAGTTCAAGGATTAATAATTCCTTATACAATTTCAAAACCTAATTGCTCTCAGTACTAAGTCTAAGAAACATTAATCATACCAATATTGCTTTAGGGTATCACAACCCCTTTCAAAAGCGCTTGATGATACTTATCTTAATCCCTATAGATATGGTCTGATGTACATTCATTCTATACATCACTTTTTAACACACCATCATGCTTGTATTCCCCGATAGGATAGACAGAGGTGTACTTATGAACACCCACAATTCACCGGAATGTTTAGGTCTCATGTAATAGAGGGCGAGCTTTTGCATTATCCAGGTCAACAAATCCAAGCTACGAGAATTTCGTTTTTAACCCCCGACGCAAAAACGAACGGGTGTTATAAGTTTGACGTGTGTGTGTGTGTGTGTGTCTGTCTGTGGCATCGTAGGTCCCGAACGGATGAACCGATTTTGATTTTGTATTTTTATTTAAAAGGTCAATTAGCCGAGAGTGTTCTTAGCTATGTTTGATGAAAATCGGGCCAAGATGGTCGCCGGTACAAAATAGCGGATTACATATTTTTTCACCACTCCCTCAATATGGGTATCAAATGAAAGGGCTTAACTAGGAGAATAATATACACTATGACAAGTTTCAAACCCAACATGGTCGCCACCACAAAATGTAAAATAACATTTCGTGTCGGGGGTTTTCTAAATTTTTAATTTAGGTTAGGTTATTACTAGAATTTCTTTATGCCTTCACTGTCTCATTAGTGTTGGTCGTAGGATTGGCGTCCAAACTAGTAGGTCTATATTCCCAGGTCAAGCAAAAGTGTGATTGTGAAAATTGCATGGGGCAAGTGACAACTAACTACTGCATGCCTGAACTAAATTATGTGGATATTATGAATAAAGCAATTAATTACAATTACAAGTCAAACACCACATTAATTATTTTAACTGGTAATAGAGGTAATGTAAATAAAAAGAACCTGATTGAATTTCATACAAAATTATGTGCCCTAAATTTAGATAATATAGTCTTGTTTACATTCCCCTACTCAAATAGTTTGCCACAGGAAGAAAACACCATTAGATATAAGCTAAACTTAACATTGCATACTATATCTATAAACAATGAGAAATTCCATTTAATTGACACTAACAATTATGTTAGAAAGTATTTTTACATGACGAAAGATAATTATTATCTTTCTACTTATTGTAAGAGACAGCTCGCTATGTCTCTTTCATACTATTTTATTACATTAGCCAAGAATCTGGCTATAAGACATATTGGTTTTATTGAGCCATTATCTGACATTCCTCTTATTGACATTGTAAATAATTTAAATTAGAAATTAGGACAACAGAGACAACCTCTTGCATATCTATGCTTCAAAACACAATTAGCAATAAACATTGTAATTTTACCAGCCTGGCCCACCAAAACATTCAAGGAATTAATAATAAAGAGTTAGAAATTGAGTTGTTTATGAATTGTAATAAAATAGATATTCTTTGTATCACAGAACATTGGTTGAAAAGTCACCAGTTAATGTTTAACTTTAATAATCACCAGGTTGGTAGTTCGTTTTGCAGAGAGAATGCTATCCATGGTGGTTCCTTAATCCTAGTTAATAATCAGTACAGGTTTAAAGAACGTAGGGACATTGTGGGCCTCTCTGTTGAACGAACAATTGAAATAGCCTGCGTGGAATTGGAACGGTTTGTTGTTTTAAGTGTATACAGACCTCCATCAGGGTTGTATGATTGTTTTGAAAGGGTGATGGAGGATGTACTTCATAAGATCTGTAAGTCAAACAAATCCATCATCATATCTGGGGACTTTAATGTTAATTTATTAGAAAATTCAAGTACCTGTACCAAATTAAAAAATCTTTTTCTGTCATACAATCTGGCTAACTTGTTTCTGGAGCCTACTAGAATTACTGCATCTACTGCCACATGTTTAGATAATATTTTTACCAGCATAACACCACACCATAAAGAAGTTATTAATTTATTAGATTCTGACCACTGTGGGCAGCTAATTACTGTTTATAATCAAAATGAAATTATCGCCAAAAAATGTATCACTGTAAACCCAAAAACTGCAAATCGCTTGGAATTATTTAAAAACAAACTTAATAATAAATTACCTACATTTTCGTACAATAATGATCCAAACAAACTTTATGCTACCTTTTTTAATACTTATTGTACGGAATTTGATTCTACTTTTACCCCCAAGACGATCACAGTTAACGGTAAAGCATCCTTCAGTGAATGGGCCACTGTTGGTATCCATAAAAGCAGGAAAAGACTTTATGAGCTATACAGTGAGCGAACATATGTTAACACGCCAGAATTTAATAATTATGTCAAAAATTACTCAAAAATATTTAAGAAAATTTGTTGTATTGCCAAGTCGCGTTATTTAAGTCTTAAAATTAAAAACAGCAGTAATGTTATTAAAATGACTTGGAATATTATCAACAGTGAAACAGGAAGGGCTCGTAAACAAAGTAGTGATTATAGTCTTAATATTGGCGATAGTATAATTAAATCAGATTTAGAAGTAGCCACAGCATTCGAAAAGTTTTTCTCGGACATTCCTGTTTCAACAACTAAATTCTTAAACTCATCACCCACTGTTGCAGAATCTATACTTATGGAAAATGTAAAAGCTAGTGATGATGAATTCCAATTTAATCATGTTAACTGTAAGGATATAATTAAAGCATTCAATATGTTAAATGTGAAGAAAACTTCAGACCTCTGGGGTAATTCTGTTGACGTTACCAAATCAATCATTGACATTGTGGCACCTACCCTAACCGTTATTTTTAATGATTGTATTGACGTTGGTAAATTTCCTGATCTTATGAAAAACAGCAAGATAATACCTTTGTTTAAATCAGGCAGCACAACTGACCCCACTAATTTTAGACCAATATCCGTGCTGCCTACTTTTAGTAAAATTTTCGAAAAGCTCTTATTAGAACAAATGCAAAGGTTCTTTAACAAAAATAAAATGTTACATTCTAAACAGTTCGGTTTCACGAGGGGTCGTTCAACTACCGATGCCGGAGTTGAACTTTTAGGTCATATATTTGACATGTGGGAGGAATCATGCGATGCCTTGGGCATTTTTTGCGATTTATCTAAAGCCTTTGATTGCGTGGTTCACGAAACATTGATCAGGAAGTTACACCACTATGGCGTTAAAAACACTTCTCTGAATCTTCTTATCTCATACCTGGGTAATAGGATTCAGAGAGTGGACGTTAACGGAAAACGATCTTCCGGGTCTGTAGTTACTATGGGAGTGCCGCAGGGCTCAATTCTTGGCCCCTTTTTATTTTTAGTTTATATAAACGACTTACCTTATCTAATTAGGGATAATCATGAGATAGTCCTGTTTGCTGATGATACATCACTATTGTTTAAATTCAAACGTCAACAAATGGTTAGCGACGATGTAAACAGTGCTCTCTCTAAAGTAGTACACTGGTTTAATGCTAATAACTTACTTTTAAATGAAAATAAAACGAAATGTATTAAGTTTACAACACCTAACGTAAAACAGGTGAAAACCAGTGTACTTATAAATCGCAAAGAATTGGAGCTTGTGGACACTGCTGTATTTTTAGGCATCACCTTAGATTCAAAACTTCAGTGGGGCCCACATATAGATAAGTTGTCGAAAAGGCTCAGTTCTGCAGCATACGCAGTCAAAAAAATACGTTGCTTAACTGACGTAGATACTGCGCGCCTAGTTTATTTCAGTTATTTTCATAGTGTGATGTCGTACGGTATTTTGTTGTGGGGAAATGCGGCCGACATACAAACTATTTTTGTACTGCAGAAAAGAGCTATTCGGTCAATTTATAAGTTAAGTCCCAGATATTCACTGAGGGATAAATTTAAGGAGATTAATGTTATGACTGTTCCATCACAGTACATTTATGAAAATTTATTGTATGCTCATAAGAACATTAATCTTTTTAAAAAACGTAGTGATACACATAATATTAATACAAGGAATAAAAATAAATTTATTGTTCCTTCAACTAGGCTCCAGAAGATAAGTAATTCGTTCAAGTGCCAGTGTATACGCTTGTACAATAAAATCCCAAGCAATATTCAAAATCTAAGCTTGAACAAATTTAAATCTGTTGTCAAGCAGAAGCTATGTCTTAAAGGTTTTTACACAGTGAAAGATTATATAGACGACAAAAATGCTTGGGATTGAACTGTTCCAATGAACCGGGCTATTGACTCCATAATTACAACATTTCAGGCTGACATATATTTTTATTTTTATTTTATTATTACTATTTGACATTGCAATAATTTATAACTTGACATTGCAATAATTATACCAATTAATTATATCTTATATTGTAACATTTAATTTTTTACCTGCGAACTTTTAAATTGAGATATATTTTAACCGTAAATCTTTTATTATTGAGAAATTAACAATATGAACTGTAAAGTATGAGTACTCTGCAGTCTTAGATGTTACATAAATATAACTAGCCCCGCAGTCTGAGCCTGTCATTCTCACTTAAATGTCCTGCTGATGGTGGCGTTGTGTGTCGGGTCGTTTTATTCCCTGCAGCATGGTTGAGTCAAACGGCGCCGATACACACGTCATGCTCGTGAACGAGTGCTGTCTGTCGGGACTGGTCGGCTCTAATTGCTATGGCACTAATTTCAATTCTAATACTTACGTACTCTTTAATCTCTGAATTTACACATCAAACTGCATCATCCTCATTACTATTCACAACAATTGTTACTGTTACCACACATATTTTTTTTTTTAAAAAGAGTATCTATGGAGTTTCTTGCCGGCTCTTCTCCATAAGACCCACTTTTTTTGGAACCGTGCAACTAGTTTAACGTTTCAAAAGTACCTATTTATATGGTCTAATTGAAATAAAATATTTTGAATTTTGAATTTTGAATTTTGATTGAGTTATTCTATTATATTCTCAGTTGCAGCTCGGTGTTCGAATTTATGTTTGGTTTGTCTAAACATATCGGTGAACTATGGGACTACAAATTAGTAGTCCTTCGGAAAACTCAGGCGTAGCATATATTTATTATGTAAAATTAAATTTGCAAGCATAATAAAACTTCGGATAAATATATTCTTAATGGTTTTTAATGATAATTCGTAAATGATCAATACTAAAAGCCTGTTTCACCATCTCTGGATAGCCGCTAACCGCCAAATAAATTAAAAATGGAACAAAATTACTATGAAATTATCCGCCAGGAAGTTTAACAGGAACTTAACTAGGAGGTTATGAAACAGGCCCTAATAGTTACTGCAGAATAAATAATAATTATATAGGTAAAAAGCCTATGACATCACTTAACTTCAAATTAGGTGGTGGTACATGGCCATTATCGTAAAAACCCGTGATGGACGGCTATGGGGAATCGGCAACATTCACGATGTTTGCCGAAACAATAATAATGGTGATGCCAGTATCGTATCAAAATTCAAAAAAAAAACAAAATTCAAAATATTTTATTTCAATTAGACCATATAAATAGGTACTATTGAAACGTTAAATTAGTTGCACGGTTCCAAAAAAACTGGGTCTTATGGAGAAGAGCCGGCAAGAAACTCCATAGATACTCTTTTTAAAAAATATGTGTGGTAACAGTAACAATTGTTGTGAATAGTAATGAGGATGATGCAGCTTGATGTGTAGTTGCAGAGATTAAAGTGTAGGTAAGTATTACAATTGAAATTACTGCCATAGTAGTAAGAGCCGACCAGTCCCGACAGACAGCATCATATCTTTCGAACAAGTTAATTAAAATCTTTAGGTATACGTAAATAATGTTATTTTGAGCATACTTAAGTCCTGCATTTTCTAAGAGTATCATGTAAAAAATTATAATGAAGTATTAATGATTCAACAGTTTTTTTTTACGTAAGTGATACTAATAATATAAAGGCGAAAGTTCGTAAGTTCGGATGTTTGGATGTTTGTTGCTCTTTCACGGCAAAACCGGTGAACCGATTTGGCTGAAAGTTGAAACGGTGATGGCTTATACTTTAGATTAGGACGTAAGCTACATTTTAACCCCGAAGAATTCAAATTTCCTCCGGAAAACGTGTTTAAAGTTTCCTCCAAGTTTCCAAGTTCCCACGCGGGTGAAGCCGCGGGCAAACGCTAGTTATTATATAATTATAAATCTCCGTTTATATGGAACATACACTGAATGGTATAACAAGACAAATTGTATGTCTATCATAATAATAAACGTAACTGTGTATAATGATCCTGTAATAATACTTCGGATAAGTAAACTTCCCAGTACAATATCGCTGAGTTCAATTGATATTAAGGAGAGAGGGAAGGCAATCAGAGAATCAGCCAGACTTTCACAAATAGTAATCATTGCGGTTGTTTCCCAATATCGATTTGAAATGAATATTAAACAAGGTTCTTCTGATAAAGTTTATCTCGTAGATTAATTGATTAAACAATTCTTAACTTATGTTTACCATGTAACATCTCTACAGTTTTTTAATTATTCTTTAAAAATATATCCTTAATTAGAGCGCCAGCAGGTCATTAAAAATGTTCATGTAAATCATATTATGATTCAAGATTGCGACTCTTTGGGTCTGGATTGTTATTGAAGGTACTTGTGCACGTTGGTGTTTCGAATAATAGTCAGTTTTTTCAGTTTTATAGGCAGGTACAAAATAATTATTGTAAAATTAATTACCTATATTTTGAAACATTTTCGAATTCTTAATCAGTATATTTTTTTATTAAAATAACTGCACATTTAGTATGTAGTTTAAAAACTATCTAGGTACTACTTATTTTAAAATATTTACGTACTTGCAAACAATTTTGTAACTTGTCTTCAACAGATTTTCAGTAAATCTTCCAACACTGCTATAAATAACGTGAACTTTTATTTTATTCTTGTTTACACTCTATATTTGTATAGTTTTCATTGATATACAAAGATAATGCTACTGCGTGTTACGGTACGAAAGTTATCGGAAAGTTCCCGCCATTTCGCGCTAGGACCTAGCTTTGAGGCCGTCTTCACGCGAGCATGTGCGCGCCGCGACTGAAAGCTTGTTTCGATACAGCCTATACAAACCCACTTGTCTACGTTCCAAGTTTTGCAGCGAAACATCAGATACAAAACGATCTAAATTCAGACAACATGTAAACGATTTGCAACTCTACACAAACGAGAGAGAGTTGAAAGTAGATTGAAACATTTTTGTTTAAGTCTTTTCAAGCCGTAGGCGAACAGAAAGCTCTTTAGGTTGAATATAAAAGGTATGTAGTCAGGTTATTTCAGTTACGGGATATTGGATCGTTTGAACTGTAGAGCAGAGCTCAATATAGCAATGCGGTAAAAGTATGAAAACCATGCGGCACGCCAGAAAACGCATGAAATTTTTCCCTGCGAGACAGAGATGGATAGTTTTTCATGATTAAGGGCACTGCCTCCACGTAGCAATGGTGGGGATGATCTTAAAATGTTCTAAGAATCTGTGCGAGGATATAGCGTTTTGTTACATGTATTTATGTATGTGATTTGTTACCTATATATTTCGGTAATACATAGTTGATCTAAATCAGAGGACCATCTTCGCTTTGTTATGACAGCAAAAGAGCGTCCCAATACCAAAATACATATCCACGTAAGTGCATAAGAGCTCATTCATAAAACATTAGTACAGGGCAGCCTCTCAAAGGACCTAACTCCAAGTAAATGTTGTTTATTTTCTTACGGAAGAAAGCCTGTACACAACGAAGAGCGCCACATGTCAGAACATGAATAAAACAAGAGCTATGTTTCAGACTTTCAAAAGTTCAGTCAGTATTTTTCAAAGCAATACTTACCTACATTTTTCATGTAGCCACTTGATCGTTAGTGCAAACTTGAATCAATAAACGTGTGTCCTGGTTGTTAGTACTTTATGCGTTCTGTGACACGGGACGTGATATTTGATAGTTGATACGACAATAGTAAATGAGAACATCAGTTTGTGAGTGAGCTTACACTAATATTAACAAACAGACTCGACTTTTAATATTGTAGGTATTTTTTTTTACAACGATTGTGAACGATTCTTAATTATTACATTCTAGGGAGAGAAAGATTCGATCTTAGGCAAGGAACGAACCTGCGCTCTACCGGTTAAGTAAATCACCTTGAGCCACTTACCAAGATTATAATATAATAAATTGTTAATCATTTTTTACTATAAATAAAAGAACATTTTGGTTATTATGACTGTACACCAATATTTATAAGTACGAAAATTTATTCTAGAGTTTAAAATTAACAGCAACCACAACCCCAGCGTAATATGCTGCCATTAGTAACTGGCTAGTTATCACAAATAATATACTAAAGCAATTTATGAGTCATGTGTTTGACCCTAAATATGCGCAATAAATTATGGTTTACTTTGTCGTTTATGAGGCTGCAGACGTACCCGGTACGGCACATAACGCTGTACGGCACATGTGCCACAGATTGCGGCAATAAGGGAAATTGTCTTTTTTATGAACGCCCGACGACAACGTAAAGTATCCACGTAGAGCCGTGTCACTTAGGGTACAGCAAGATTTGGCCACTAATAACGCTCCTCAGGTCAGCTTTAGCGCAATCTGGCTAATGCATCATCGCTTTTATCGGGTTAAAATTACGTGCTTTGGCAGTATGGTGTAAATCATGCAACTGATAATAAATGTATAGGGACCAGTTTATGGTTACTAGATGTGTTAATAAGGATAATTTATGTTGTGGGAATATAGGAAAGTAGTCATAGGTACTTGGAAAATCGGCCGCCAGAATTTTGCGATTTATATAACTTTTCAAATTTCGCTCATGGTAGTAACCACGCTACGGTGTAGACCTCCCCCCTCCGGCCATTTGTCTTTCGTACCTGCAAGGTGTCCAGTGCGAACTGAATCCAGAAGTTAATTTCACGGGGTATTTCTTCTACTGCAAAGCGCCTCCTTATTTTAAAGCACTCTTGTGTAAAATAGAATTAATTCATTTCCTCTTGAAGCACTGTAGGTAGATTAAGTTAGGATACTTTGCAAAAAAATTCACTTGAATTTTCTACCGGCGAAGGAACTGCATAAAAAAGTAGAACATTTTAGGGCTGTATTGCAGGTATACAATCTTTAATCTGTAATTAAAATTCGAAAAACATCAGACTAGCTTCCTAGTTAGTTTTTGTACGTTTTAAAAATTGATTCTAACGTAGATAATTTCTATATAATTATGTAGAATGCCTAATTCTAAAAAGTAGTCAAAACAATATGTAAATCAATGCTTAAAAAACTAAACTAAGGTCTAAAACTTTATATCCATCAAATCAAATGTTGCTTATGTCACATCGCATCCTCAATCTGTTTTAATTAGGTGGGTAAATTATAAGTATAATTATGTTGACGCAAAACTCTGCCAGATCTGAAACCAATTTCTGTGGTGATCGTCCGACATTATCTGAAAGAAACAACAACGTCTCACTCGGTAAACTTGTCCGCCATTATTTTCATGACATATTTCACAATAGCGAAACAGCGAACCAACGGTAAAACCCACTACAAAATTCACGATGCGTTTAAGAGAAAGCATTTTTCAGGCGGTTAGGGTTTCGTTTTAAATTTAGTAGATTTTAATAGTTTTTGGGCTGTATTTAACTGCAACTGCATCACCACTTGGTGTTCTTTTGTTTGTACAATTTTAGTAATACTCAATTGGTTGGGTTAAAGAATAATGGGTAGGTATACTTGCAATATGAAAGTAAATTTAACTAAGTACTCATAGATATCATGGTATTTTTTTTATTAAATCAGCAAAAATCGCGAAATCTGATAAATTCAATTAGTAGCCACATCTTACCTATGTCTTGTCAGCACTCTTACCTAACTCTTGAATATCCTATTTATTTTGATAAAACTCCAAATACTTGTAAACGGTGTTAAGTTTTTATTGATTATGAGTATGTACCCCGGAGTTAGTCGCGTTGATCCAATTTTTTCCACCCCAGTGGAAATTTTTAAAAATTCACGTTCTTGCAAAACGTTCCCGAACGGAAAACACACATGAGAACACGCAGCGGAGGATGACCACCGATGAGATAGATGAACAACCTGGGATAAGATCGCTGGAAGAAGAAGAAGAATTCGTTGTGAAATTCTATATGAGAGGCCTTTATTTAGCAGTGGCTAATATGATGATGATGAATTATTTGCAGGGGCTCCTTCTGTCCACTGTCCATATTGACCTACAACCAGCGGGCATCACTCTCAAGATTGATATCCAGATATTCTAAATTACACAAACATTAATAACTTGTTAACTTAATTTCCTCAAGTCAATCAAACGCAACCAATCAACTTGTATCACGAAATATCATCTCGGGGGAGATGTTTAATTAAACTTCATGAAATCTGGACAAAAGTGTCATGTCTCATGTCGGGGCGACTTCAGCCATTCATATGACCAAATAACTTGGCCCCTGATTCATTACCCGTGAAACCTGATATTCTATTAGGCTTAAGCTTAGGACGGGTCTAGTTTTGTTGGTGACGAATCCGTGTGTTGTGTATAGGTAGAAAAAGAAGTAACAAACTGAAAACAAATCAACGATACGGTACTGGCTGGGACGTTTTTGTTTTGTCTGCCACGTAATTGAATTTTGTGGTCGGTGCGATCATAGAGCGTTGGTTCGCGCTAGATTTGTTTGCAAGTAGGTATGTAAATCCCGAAGCCTAACCTGCATCGATTATCCATTGTGGCTTTACATTTTCGTTTGGTAACGTTTGCAAGATTTCAAATATGTATGCAATTGGAACTATTGCTGTATCGACATTAATTTTCTTGTCATACGACGACATATAAATGACTATCGTCCTTTTGTTTGCCATTGCTGAGTTTTGTTCTGAAGGCCTGATGGGACTCATTTTTTTAATATAAATATTCAGGCGTATCTGGTTAGATAAGAAAGTGACCCCAACATATGAAGAAAAAGTTAGGATGGTGGTTAATTAGGTGAAAAAGTTTACTTAAAGGTTACGTTATTTATCCTACCATTTTGAGAATAATATATTTGAATGATAATTAAAGTATTCTTTTCATTTTATATTTATAATTTGAACAACAATCTTAATATTTTTTAACGCCATTGCGTTAAAAAATAATATTATTATATATTTTCCATTGAAAAACAACAAATGTTTTACCGATTAATACACAAAACTACTTTAATTCAAACAGATATACCTACTTCAATACTGTGGGACTATTTAATTGACGCTTCTAGTATCAAGATTGTCGCAAACGTAACATAAGAGATCCCGAGAGCTTGTAAAACATAAAGTAGCTTATGAAACAGTTATGTAAATACATCTCAAATAAAGTGCACTTTAAATTCTCTAGAGTTCCGTCAATGTAAATAAATTGTACATAAATATGTGATCTTCTGGATTTAGTTAAACAAAAACTGTTATTCTTATTTAGTTTTAGTTTTATTAGAATAGTTTTCCTTCCCATCCCTAAATAATGACATTATTTACTGGGAATTTGATTTTGGAAAAATAAACTATTCTCCTTGTTAGCCTAGTAGTCCTGAGCGCGACCGCTACACTGGATCTGGGTTCGATTCTCAGGCGAAGCAAAGTGTTTTTCGGTTATTCTATGAAATTCTCAGTAGTAGCTCGGACTTTGGATTTGTTCCCGGTTAATGGCAATAGGATCACCCCCTATTGTATGTGACCTAAATATTACAACTCTGCCTAACGCTTCGGGGAATACAGGCGTGATGTTTCTGTATGCTGTGTGATTTGGATCGAACCTGCGACCAGTGTTGCTCAGGTCGAATACTTATATACTTACGCCTAAACGATATTTTTAATGATAATGTCTGTATCATTTTCCTGACGACCGCCAAAACAATGAAGCTCTGCGTGTCCCGAGGAAACTATTCAACTGTCTTGAGAATGATTTATTACTAACGGTACCGGTGTGGACAAACTGACTGCATCCCTAGATTGAAAACTAACTGCAGCGTCAGTGTTCAGTTCGACTGAGTCATAGTTAAAGTAAGCGCATAATTATATTTAGCAGTAATTTAGGAGTAATTCTCATAAAATAGCATTTATAAGATTGTTATTTGTGATATAATATTGTATATGTTTATGGTATTACTGATTTTGTTATGTCATAATGGATAAAACTCCAAAAAAAAGTCATATTCCACATTGTCAACGTAGATGGTAGGTATGCTTAAAAGCTAGTAACAACAGGGAATTTTCTAAAAAAACCGATAACACATGGCTTGACTTGGGAATCGAACCCAGCACCTTGAGCATAGCAGTCACGCTTATAACCGCAGTCTATGAATGTAGACGAATCCTATGGCCTATATCCTGCCGTTACCTCAGACTGTTTTATTCAGAATAAAATACTGTTTTATCCTTTAATCTTTGATTACTATAACATGTTTAGCGTCTATTAATTATACTTTAAACGTTATAGTGAGTGACTTTAATATAAGTGCGATCAGTAAAAAGAATTTTCACATCATACAGATAAAAAATATTTATGACGTGCGTGTTAAATCGAGCATGAATAATATATAAATAAGATCTACGCAGAAAGTTGTGCATTTAAGAATGCTTCTCATACATGAACGGGTCTGAATACATACCTTAAGGCCGAGAGAGAAAAAAGAAGCATGAATCACCACCTGCTCCCATTCACACGCTTTTGCTAGATTGCTTTCGTACTCGAACAAGGAACGATTTTTTTGCACTTAAAAGATGAATTGTCTCAACTGAATGGGGATCCTTTCAAGCGGTGTTTGAAACCATAAATTGGTTAGTATATCTAATATATGTAATATGTTTTAACTAATTCAAGTAAGTTGGGTTTATATTTTCTCTGGAAACTGAAGTTTTTTTTTCTATTTAGAGTTGCATAAAATGACTATACATATAATATAATTGACTTTATTTGAAAGAATTTTTAAAAGTAGCAAGTAAACGTTGTCTCTTTAAATTTTTTTTTCAATTTGAAAAAATATTTATTTGTTGACTACCTATAATATTTTTTTTATTCAAATGAAACAAGTTTATGGATAATTTTTATACGTTTAATCCTTCATAATTCAAAAACGTGCTACGTCTAATTTGCTACGAAAGCGTAGCTAACGTAGCGTAGCCGCATCGCCGCCCGTAGCGAAAGTTACTACGTACTCGTAGCAATAATACCTACTTTACTATGAAGAAGACTTTGAAAAAAAAAATCAACTTTACAATTAATTTTAATTGGATGAATTGTGTGTATTTCAAGTGAAATTATATTTCATTTGTTTACCTAAAAATAGTTTCATATAAAATAGTAATTTTATATAGTAACTTTTTAATATTCTAAATCATTTAATGATATAATCAAAACATAGCTTTATATCATAATTTAATAAAATTACCATTATGAACCATTGTCACTTCATTTTAACCAAAAAACATCGTTATAAAAGGGCTGAATCGAAATAAGAATGCGAGACCAAACGTTATAATAAAGTTAATAATATTTCATTCCGTATTCGGAAATATAGATATTAAATAATAAAGGCACTTGAGAAACGTAAAGAATCATTTATAAAGAGTAACAAAGGGCGCGGACACAAAAGGCTCCATCACTCAGAAGTCATAACTCATCATAAGCATGCAGTCAATAGCTGGTGTCAAAACACTCCTTAACTCCATTCAATACTGTCTGTTTATAAATAATTCAATATTGGCCTGACTGATGTTTTCACTTCCCCGACCCGGTATGTACGGTTTGCAAGAAAAGTCTTATACACGTCGAGTTTTGAAATAATATTTTTTTCTCTGTCAGATGAATACAAGATAATTTTAAGATGACTTAATCCTATTCATTATGGCTTTACAATGTCGAATGCCATTTGCGAAATTATAATATACTAGCTTTCCGCCAGCGGCTTCGCCTGCGCGGCTTGGGTATTTCTTATAAATTAAAATGGTGTTCAACAGTGAAAGATTTTTTTAAATCATACCAGTAGTTTCAGATCCTATTCGTATTCAATGCAAACAAAAAAATAATAAAAAGCTTTCCTGATTATAATATTTTTTAGTATAGAAAATACATCAACGTATCTATCTCCCACTGCTGGGCCCAGCTGCCCATAGCCTAAATTCACTAATTCTGACAGACCTCTGTCTCCTGTCAGAATGAGTGAAGTTACGATGTATGATCTATCCCTTTGCGTTTTTTAACCCCCGACGCAAAAACAACGGGGTGTTATAAGTTTGACGTGTGTGTTTGTGTTTGTGTGTGTGTGTCTGTCTGTGGCATCGTAGCTTCAGAACGGATGAGACAATTTTGATTTTGTTTTTTTTTTTGAAAGGTGACTTAGTCGGGAGTGTTCTTAACTATTTGTTGAAAATCGGTCCACGATGGCCGCCGCCACAAAATAGCGAATTACATATTTTTTCACAATTCCGTCAATATGGGTATCAAATGAAAGGGCTTAACTAAGAGAATACTATACACTATGATAAATTTCAAATCCAAGATGGCCGACACCACAAAATGGCAAATTACATTTCGTGTAGGGGGTTTTCTAAATTTTTTATTTAGCTTATTATTAGTGCGTTTTTTTTGTAGTTAAGATATAGATAGGGATACTATATACCATACGTACCAGCCAAATTTCAGGTATATAATGTTTTAAATCATTACTCCATACTACTCGCGTTAAAATTTTTGCACCTTTATTTATGGATAGGCTTACCTTACCTACCTTAGGATTGTAGGATAAATACTAGACAGTATATTTCTCGGAACTTCGAACAGATCCTTGGAGAATAACCTAAGTATTTTCTTTCTGATAAATAGCGTTGCTACATGTCTAAACATTAAATTTATGACTTTGTGAACTGGATTTCAAACATAAATTACATTCCTTCAATACATAACACCACGCGTGTATTCGCTGAAGGGCTAGGCAGAGGTGTATTGCTGTGCAACGGTGTGTTTTACATCCCATAATAAAAACTTCACGCTCAGCAGTCACGCTTTCGACCACTACTAGTCATCATCATAATTTTCTCTCATTATAATCTTTATACGAATAACAAATAAAATGGATCCAGACTTTCTTTGGTTTCTTTACAATATTCAAAGTAAAGCAGATTATGTTTTAAAAGAAATGCTCAAAAAGAAAGCAGAAATTACCACGTGATTTGGCATGGTCATCATCATCATATCACCAGATCCACTGCTGAACTAAGGCATCCCCCATAGACTTCTACAAGGACCGGTTATATGCCACCTGCATGCAACGATTTCCAGCGACCTTTATCAGGTCATCCGTCCATCTCATTTGGCATGGTAAAAGTCCGATACTTAGAACCCTTTTGACTGCAGTTATAGGTACCTAAGCATAACGTATAGGTACCAATTTCTAGACCTCATCATGAACTAATTAACTCTCCCACTGGTGGGCACGGGTCTCCTACTACTCAAATTATAAACCAAGACATAAAACCCTGCTATTTCCTACTGTACCTCTAAAAAAATGAGAGCATTCTCGTTTATCTTGCGTGCCATTTGGAGTGGGAGGTCCTTCCCGTGATTATCGTCAGGTGAACTTTGTGCTTGCACTAGGGCGACCTTTATAAGAAGCACACTTGACTCAAGTGGCACGCTCAGCAATTTTTGGTTAAAGGTATCATTAAAATTAATAAGTAAACGTGCGTTTCTTAGATCGTGGCACCTTTTCTTTTCTTTTGTAGTTTATTTATATAACATTGGGTGCTTACTGAAGCATCTTTCTACACAGTAAGTTATGTCTGGAGTCACTTTAATTTATTCATAATAACAAAGCTTTAGTTAACAGCGTTTACTATCACTAGTTACTATAATTCCCGCAAATTAATAATGTGCCCGGCGGACATCTTGGTGACGTAAAATTACGTAACCGTAACCGCTCTCAGTAATGGCGGATGACGTCATATGGAAGTTAATTAGACAAGGTTCCAGCCCATTAACAACTTGCGGGTCATATATAAGTTATGATTTTAAACATACAGGTCCATAATATTAGAAGCAGTTTAAATAGCATATTGTATATTCTTATTCAAATAATATATTAATTATCGTTAAAATGTCTTTTGGGGTCGACACAGGGGTCAGACAGTGGTTTCGGTAGCTTATTGAGTCGCTAAACCGTTCGGTGTACCAGGTTCGTTTTATTCTCTCACTCAGTTCAAAATGTTTAGCGTTGGAATAAAAGTTACTTATGTTTCGTTTCCCACGGTTTCACGTCCAAAAACAATCTAAAATGGTATTGGATAAATAGACAAACATATTTACAATATCCAGGGCCTGTTTCACTAATTTCCAAACCCCCTCCGGATAGCCGCTAACCGTCAGATAAATTAAAAAATAAAACAAAATTCGTATGAAATTCTCTGCTTAGTTGTTTAACCGGAACTTGTAAAGATTGTAGCCTAGTTTCGATTTGTGTACCTAGATTTTATTGCAGCACTATAATCCTAGTAGACAATGTGAGACAAAAACGGCAATCCTTAAAAGAATTAGAACGATACAGAACGCTTTATCCAATGTAAAACAATTGTTTATTGAGAAATTCTCCGTCGTTTATATTTCTTTACATAAAAAACTCCTTACATTAAATTGTCATTGTAAATTAGTTACACTCAAGTAAGTGTAAAATTTCACTGAAAGCCAATAAACCGTTATGTTAACAGTTAAATGGTTTTTTCCAATTAAAATATGATTTTATCAATTATGTGTATACGAAAAATTTATTGAATTGGCTGGAATTTTTACAAAAGCTTAATTAGTGATTGACGTGACGTGATGCGTGATTCGTACCTACTGCAAAAGTTTTATCCATAAAACTCTCCATCATCATTCATCAATACAAATCAAGTCTATAATATTTATATGAATAGCCATAATTAAAAGAAGACCTTCTTCTCTTCGATCGGATTATTATGGTTGAAAATAGTTATTAGATATCGACTAGTACATTATCTTCACTAGCCGCAAAAAGGATCGCAATCGAGCGTTCTCGATAATTTCTGAAGAAGAACGTTTACATTTACGTAAATAAAATATGTAAACGTTGGAAATACAAAAGCAACATTATCGACAGGTGCAGCGAAGCAACAAACAAAAGGAAATACAAACATAAAGTGACACTACAATCAGAATATTTAACTTAAAAATAGTCATAGAAAATTCAAAAGAGCAACGCTATTGCTGTTTTAAGCCGGGAAACGCATTCGGGAACATGTTATACCGCTATTCAAATACAGCCGTTATTTCTTGGAAATTCTTTTATGCTGTCGCGAAAGGAAACGCTCCGATCGGTGTAGTCGCCTTTTAAACTGATATAAACATCGTTGAGGAGCACCGAGTCGCGTCGAGTCGCGTCGCCTCCCGGGCCGCTCTGCCGAGTCATCGCGCGACACTTCCGCTGCATTCTGTCTGACTAGACAAGTAGATACCTCGTATTTTTAGGTATATAAAAATAATAAAACTAGCCTTTGCTTGCGGCTTCACTCGCGCTTATTTGTTTTGGTTTTGTAACCTCCATCCTTTGTAACGTCCGTTCTATTTTCAAATTCAATTTTTAGAGGGATAGATCAGTCAGTAACGATTTTCTTTTATGAAATGGTTGTATTTCATGAAATGAACATCGACTGCTGGCCACCATGTGGTGTGGCAAGATCATTAAATACTCAAAGTTTGACAATAACAATTATGAAGTACTTTATGATGTCGATACCTTAAATCTCAAATGGCGTAATCACCAAATCGTCACTTTTCAGGAGAGCAAAAACAAAAAAAAATAACAAGATTAAAATTCATATCTTTTATACTAATAATGTTATTTAAATGAAACTTGGATATAATTATATTGCATTGGCAGCTTTATAAGACAGTTCTGTGGTATTAAAAATTCAACCAATAATTACAAAAATGATTTGTGATTACGCCAAAAATAAATTGATATGTTTGAGTTTACGACCCAAAAAAAACGCTGTTCTGCAAAAAGTTACGGTGTAACAGCCTAGTTGGCTTAGAGTGAACGCATTTAAAATAGCTATTTTATTACCCTTGCCTTTTCCTTTTCCCTTACCTTTACCTTTCCCTTTATGCTTGACGTTTCCTTTTTCACATAATGTAAAATTAACTTCTTGTACATCATCTTTCAAGGAGTATTTTACGTAGATTACATTGGGTTTTTTCTTCTTAAATGTTACTGTTCTTATGTTTTTGAGCTTAAGACTTTTTAATAAAGATGGAGTTGGTTATTGCTCTGATGCCTTTTGCATCTACATGCTTAGATACGCGTTTCCCGTCACTCTCTCCCCAAGTAAAGCAAAAGGCATCTTGGTTATTGCCAACCAACTCCATCTTTATTAAAAAGTCTTAAGCTCAAAAACATAAGAACAGTAACATTTAAGAAGAAAAAACCATGAAAGATGATGTACAAGAAGTTAATTTTACATTATGTAAAAAGGAAACCTCAAGCATAAAGGGAAAGGTAAAGGTAAGGAAAAAGGTAAGGGAAAAGGAAAAGGCAAGGGTAATGGGAATGTTAAAGGAGTTGAAGAAGTAGGGCATGAAAAAGACTGTGAAAATTTAGAAAGTACTTTGGTGTGCCAAGAGAGATATAATGTAAAGCCTCTTTACCTCAACAAAATACCTTTATCATTGTCAAAATACAAAGATCTTATGCAGCTTTGTAATAACGGTACAATACCAAAAATGTATCACGAAGAGTATCGTCGTCTGCCTTCAGATAAAAATGTACTCGACGTTTTAGAGGAAACCGATGAAGAGGACGAAGAGGAGGAGTCTGCAGAAAACTATGTTTAATTACTTTTATTACGTCATTTTATTCATGTTCATAGGTGAATAAAATTGTTACAACTTATGAACATGGTTTGGAGACTAAAAACCACGCGTTAATAATGAATTTCAAAAATGATGGGAAGTAACAGTCAATTAATTTTATAATACAGTTTTTTTTCTTTCTTGCAACATGGTTGATACGACAAAAACAAATAACATATTTTTATGATTCCATGAATTGTAAACGCCAAATTAAATGCAAAAAGGTTGATACCCCCTAACAGTTAATTATTTTATTTCAAGTCTTAAACTATCTTGAGTCGTAAACGCCACTGTTAAGTATATTAGTCCTATACGTCTAACTCGATAGTCAGTATTTTTCATATCATTATAATTTTAACTGGTGTATCGACCAAACTCTTAAGAATTGTATTCTTAAAGGTATGTACAGCTAAAAAATAATAAAATCCTTGTTTATCGATGCTAAATACGTGGGCTGTAATCACCACTTTTTTGCGAATTTTTAAACTCTGATAAGACAGATCGATAGAGAAAAAAAAATTGAGTAACACAGCACTCAAAAGTCATTTTGTCCAAAATGGTGATTACGCCATTTGAGATTTAAGGTATCGATGTGACCAAACAGAAAATAGGTAAAGTCGATTTTTTATATAAGATGTCGCAGTCAAATAGTTGTAACTGAACTGTGACCAGTTAATTTATCTAATCTATGTACTTAAGTGCAATGCATATAATTCGGTTTTGACACTCGACTTGCTCCGCTCGCTTCGCCCGCTCGACCCGCATTGAGTCCGTTATTTTTAAATCCTTAGCCATCGCCGTCCCACTACTGACCAAAGGCCTCCCCCACGTTGACCCAAGTAGTCTTTTCTTGACTAACTTACTCAGCAATGACGCTTACAACCGCGCTACACTATTTCGACAGTAAAATACTAAGTACCCGTTTTGCCTTAACAAAGCACTTTAATCTGTCTGGATTTATCCGAACCATAATAACATGTCGGGTAATATCACCAGCCCGAACACACACCATTTATCTAACATGAACGGGTAAAAATGTAAAGAATGTTGTATGCGGGGACAACCTGTTACTACCTCTGATGGCTTCTTGATGCTTTTATGATGTCCTGTCCACGACAACGGATGTGAATATTTTGGAACATAGCATAGTTTTTTTTATTATTTGGCAACACTGCTAGTCTGTGACTTACAAGGTTTCGGGTTCAAGGGGATTAGTTTTTGTAAATCCTTCACGCCTAACATGCATACGAAAGCATTTTGTTGTCAGCTTATTATAAATAATAATAATTGGAGACGAGATAATGTGACGACTAAATTATTTCGTGGTGTGGTAACCGCTCGTGAGTTAATTAATGTATTAATAAAACCCTGTGTATAGTGATTGAGTTTATAAACACGAATCCTCGAGACCCTGGGTTTGATCCCCACATTTAAGTTTCCCTGTAAAATATCCAGTAGCAACTCGTCTAGATTTGTACCCGGTTGATGGAAGTAGGCTCGCCCCCTATTATAAAATGATCACTACCTTGAGTCGTTCTCCTCACTACTGAGGGTCGTGATCTCCATGCAAAACCTTAGGTTACCACTACACCTCTGCATAACCTATCGGGGAATACAGGCGTGATGGTATGCTAAGCTATGTTTTTAATATCGCTCAGTCACAGTAGGTACCACTAGTTCTGGCTAATGTGTTTAATTCACAATATTAATTATGTTAGCTATTTATTCCATTCGGTTTGAATAGTAGGAATCGAATATTAACTTTCGTTTGGTGAAGACTTAAATGGCCTCTAAACCAAACCTTTTAGATTGTAATCTAAATCCAAGGCTAAAGTCTAATAGGTATTTCAAGCTGAATTCCTTATTTGCATGAATTTGATTGCCTTTAAATGAAGTTCAGAGTTTAAGTACTTAATATAGAAAGATTTGTGTATGTGTATGCTAACACACACACACACACAAATGTCATTATCATTGTATTATATTCTTATAGAAGCATTTGGTGTAGATACGCATGGCTAAAAATCCAGTTATACATTTCTACTATAAGCGGACTTGGTGTTGTATATGCTTTCTGAACAATGAGAGGTCCGATTATACTGGCTTATTTATTAGGGAAAATTAAATTGTATTGCTAAATATGTAGGTATCCATGTGAACGAAGTTACTTCCTCTCCGCATGTAGAAGTCACCAAAACCCAGCTTGCAGATCATCAGATCCTGGTAGGATCGATTGATCCCCCTGGCTATGATCCAATATTATAATCATCAGCCCGGTTACTGCCATTGCAGTTCAAAGGCCTCCCAACCCTCCCCACTCCTCACACACTACAAAAGGCAGGTCTCAATATTGCAAACTATCGTAAAAGTCCCCTAAAATCCTAGTTAAAAGTTTGATAAGTACAAAATGTAACGCTATGCTTGCATCATTGCATAATCCTCTCTACTATTTTGTATTAAAGTTGATTTTCATAAAATCAAAAGCACAATACAAAGGGTCGGTGTGGACAGTGAGAAGTATTAGTAAGATTTATAATTGTTATCTAGCGAAGTAGGCGAGGCAGAGTTATTGCGAGGTCGCGTGCTAGCACTTAATATATTACTATGCCTTAGCCAAAACGTCTCTGTTTGCCACTATCCCGGTTTGTTTACTAACAAATAAAAGCTTTTTTAATTTCTTAGCCGACTTCATGTTAGGAAATGGAGTATTCTTGGAATAGCAAAAACACGAATGAATTGTAACATCCTGTATTAATGAAAAAGTTTACTCTTTTGTTTTACTTTTCAGTTGTTGTTTTTGTTTCGAAGAGTTATCTATACAAATAAATAAAATTGAAGTGTCCCTTTGTAATTTAATATTATCAGCTTTTGACTAAATGCGTATGAAAGTATTTACGATACTTCCATAAAAAACAATTTAAAAAATATTGTCTGTCTGTTTGTTTGTTCCGGCTTATCTCTGAAACGACTGAACTGATTTCGACTGGACTTTCACTCGCAGATAGATAATGTTAAGGAGTAACTTAGACTAGTTTTAATCTAGACATTTTTTTTTTAAATAGCACCGCGATAAAAAAATCTCTAGGTGTTCTGCAATAAATAAATCGTAGAATATAAAGAAAATACCTTCCTGGGCATGTAATGTTAAAGATGATAATATGACTTGAATATTCATGGGCCTATCCGTGTGTTCAATGGATTCTTGTGACATAAACGACGTGATTATTTATTCAAGCATGCGACAGAAATTTACTCGCCCTGTCAAGGTGATACATGCAAGACGACCCATGTCAAATTTAGACGTCAGGTGCAATATTACAGGCATTTTATTTTTATGTCCCATTTTTTGGACATGTACTGTAGAGATATTTTCTACAATTTTTCATTAGACCTTTGTTTGGTCTGCGTGTCAGGTTGCTTGATTGAAACTATTCAACGTTTACACTAGTAAACGTTGATTAAAAATTTATTATAAAATTTGTGTATTACTTAATTTACGTACTAAAAACATATCATCATCATCATCATCATCAGCCCGTATTCATCCACTGCAGGACGGCCTACGTCCCAATGGACGAATACGGGCTGAGAATACGGACGGGCTGAGAATACGGACGAATACGGGCTCCTTTAGTAAACGCCACAGAGCTCGATCTTCAGGTCCTTTCATCCAGTTGCTGCCAGCAATAAAAAAAATATAAGTACATATTTAATTATCAACTCCCAGATTTTCATGGATAGTATAATATAAAAAACTTTATCATGAAATGATACTCTGTGACCATATTGCCTGTAGCTTTTTCCCTTTGAAAATTCCTGGTGAAAAGTTAATTAAAGCCGTAGACGGGTCAGTCCCTGAGAGGTTTAATTTATTGCATTGGTCGTATTCTTTGCCGTGCAACTGTACCCAGCAGAAAAAGTTATCGAAATGGTTAATCTGTCACTCGCCATGAAAATCAAATCGTGGTTTCAATTTATTCGCTATGATTGAAACGGCGTTCCACTTTATTACATTTTTTCGAATTTAACTTTGATTTAGACTATTTCATAGCTTTTGGATATTTGTGACAACGTTTATTAAATTGCGGTAGTACGGAGGCATGTTTTTTTTTTAATTTGGCCTTACATTTTTTCATAGAAAACTGACTAACAAAATCTACTGAGAGATATTAGCGAAGACTGTAGCAAGATAAGTAGACAACCTTAAAAGGTTCGCAAAAAATGCTGGATGTGATGCAGAGTAATATTAAATACATTATTACTTTAGGATATGATGAGGTTGATATACCTAAGATATAATTTACGTTAAAAGCCTGTTAAAAAAGGATAAGAAAAAATTTAAGCAGAAATGGTTGCGATACCCTACGAATATATTTTACCAGACTGCAGTAGCGAAGGCTTCATACAGCTCGATCGGAGTCGACTTCCCCTTTCAAAGTACTCCCTCAATAGTCACTATGAGTGTCCACTTTGTAACTCGAAAATTGAATCCAGACGGGCAAGACACTGGTGCATTAATGTACACCAACAGTTCGTCAGTATGTTTAGATCCCATGTGTAATAGAGGGTGAGCCTCGAAAAAGCACAAATTCCAAAATTCGAGCTATGGAATCGAATCTAGAACGTCTAGTCGCGCTTACTCAATATTGTCACGTCCAGTGTCTCTTCCAGCAGTTCTAAGTCCTCTTTAAGCGAAATCGAGGCGTCCGAAACGTTCGGGGCCGGCAAGCGCAGTTAATTTCACGGAGTATTTGTTTGCTGTGCAAAACACCACTTACGCCCATCTAAGAGCTCCCGGTATTAGGGGCTAGACGCTATAGGGACCAGACCTTTCTCCAAGATACAGAGTAAAACATATACACATAGGAAATGCTGTAAAAGTTTCTGGAGATAAATTACCTCGGATACTCTGAAGCTCTTACAACGCTTACAATGTGTTGGTTTATAAAACCTTTCGGTAAACAACATCCCACTTTCTCTATTTTCGTAAAATTTTCAGTCACCTATAATCGAGGCGTCTATTCGTTATACACCTTTTTGCTCTTTGAATCAATTAACTGATTCTCCCGAAAAAACCGTAGCATTTCCTCGCATAAAATAAATAGTTTGAACGTAAATCCACAATTGGATATCGTCTGCATTTTCAACTCGCACCGGCCTTAAATCAAAGCCGGAGCAACACTAGCCTATTACTATCGCCGTTTAAATTTATGTGTTACCTATCGACGGCGAACACCTTTGAAAATTATATTTGGAATGTAGCTGCAGTGCGGTTAAAGGAAATAGCGTCATTAGCTTTTCTCGTATTTCTTGCCAGCAGACGTTTACGCTCACCTTGCAAGAGTTGCGCCCGTTTATTCTAGGGTTCAGTTGATGAACAACCTCCATCTTGCGTGAGTGTTTTCTGGCCAGCATTTGGAAATAAGCAATTCATCTACAACGAAAATGATGCTGCCATGATTTTATTACATTGGCGATCTAAGCAGCTGCACTTTGGTAACTAAGTATTGTAATAATCTACTGAGAGCATGTGAGTTCCATTATCAAAACCTAAAATCACCTACATTCTAACTAGTTGGACCTACTTACTAAATGTTAGAACATAATAATTACAATATTCTATCTACATTTGTTACTCACTTTCCAACCAGTGCTGAGTTTTCTCGAACTAAAATTCAATTACTGTACCTGTTTGATGTATGTTATTCAATTTCGAAGAGTTTATTGTCGACAAAGTGAAAAGCCGCTGTAAGTATTCCAAGTTTCTTAACTTCCAAAAGTCGGGACACTTTTACCAGAATTTACGATACAGGCTGAAGCTAATAAACACGTACAATATACAGAAATAACTACATTTTCCCTTAGTAGGGTGGATTCTTTGAGAGTGGTTAAGCAGGGGTGGAATCTAGTATTTCGTTTAAAATCGGTCCCTGAAGGTCGACCAACGTCTGATGCGCGCGCTTTGTTGCAGAGGAGACAAAGCCAACGAAACATTTCCCTAAGATAAGAAAATAAAACGGTGCACTAGGCAAACGTTCAGAAAGAAAATGTTATTGAAATAATCTGGGAATTCAAAATGCGGCAATACATACCATTTATGTAATATGATTGTTTTAATGTAAGTCAATAAAAAAAATTGTGTACGTTCAAACCAAAGCTTTATTTAATGACGGGGCTAATAAAACAGTTATCGCGATTATAATCTCCGAAAAGTCTGGTGTATCTACTGATATACACCAAAAGCAATTTATCGCGGTATGTTTTAAGGTACCTATCATGTAAAAGAGGGCGACATTAAATTCCCCGAACACATCCCAATTTAAAACTATTATTAAGATACTAAGAGTTTCTTAACTAAGCTCCTAGACAAAATAATTATTATGGAACATTTACTATAATGACGAAAAATCGACTTGAACCTGCGTCTTCTGGTTAAATACACCAGACGCTATGACCGACTCGACCCCTCGACCACCGCGAGTCCGACTCGTCAAGTCGACATTTTCCTTCAAATTCTAAATTTACGTCTCAAGGAGACGTTTTTCCTTCATTATAATAACTGGTATAGAAAATGGAAAAAAATACAAAAAGATTAACTATAGAACATTTTAATGTCTACTTTCCATTTAAACGCAAACAAAAATCCACGTAACTTTTTCCAGTTCTAACACGGCATACGTGTACAACACAATCGCAATTTCGTACGAATGTAAAGCCTAAAGGAATTCAACGGAGCCCGGAGCCCGCGTTCGTCTTCCTGAGTTCCGGAGCACAGATAAACCGCTTCCCCTTCCTGCCCCTTTGCCTAACATGGTGTAACGGACACACTACAAAAGACGTGGCCAGTAAAATACGCGTCTAATGTGCCACTTTTCACCTTCGTATTATCATGTAGCCGTGATGTAGTCGTGGACTGTTTGGGGTTCTATTGATATGTTCTTAGAATTTCAGTTTGGGTATTCTTAGTTAAAGCTCTATATTAATTATTGGTAAGGTTTGGTTTAAATTGAATCATATTGATCATCATCAACCCATATACTATCCCCCACGTTAGCCTAATGCGTGTTGGCAGACTTCACATGCCTTCCAGGTTTCCTCACGATGTTTTCCTTTACCGTTAAGGCGAGTGATAATTCACACATGATTTCTAAAAGTCAGAGGGGCGTGCCTTAGATTCGAACTAGAGACCTTTGACTTGGCAGTCCAATGGTTGCAATGAAAATATTTAGTGTTAATGCCGCTATAAGCGGAATTAACACTAAATATTTTCATTACAATTTTTTGTCATGAATTTCCGCAAAGTAACGCCTGATTCCATTATTTTTTTTAGTCCAATGGTCATACCCGTAGACTATCAGTGCTGAATATCCAAAATAAATTATAGTAGGTACTCGCTTTGTTTGTAACAAATTGGGTAGACATCACGAACGTCGAACTACTACACTACAATGTGCTTTATTGATGTTCTTTCTAGTAGTCAACAAATAGCAATTCATGGCTTTAAACATATTGACCTTTGACTTACTGAATTTGTTTAATCTACCGGAATTATTTTAATTTTCTAACCAAAATCCTATCCAGTAGCGATGAAATACCACCTTTATCACACAAATTGGCAACGACTGATGGGCATAAAAAATGTATATTCCACACCTAAACGCAATAAAGCTGACGTTTTCCACAAATTCCAATCCACACAAATTTCCCAATTTGATTTCGGTTTACAGATCTGTTTGACATCCGGCAAACGAATGTACGATAAAAAAAACAACAAAAATTTGTTAGACTGGCCTGGCTCCGCATACCGGTCCACGCGCCCGCACGTAATTTAATCTTGTATCACTTTGACGAGGCCTTGTGTAAAAATTCATCACTGCACGGGCTCTGTGACGGATTAAAAGTAAACACTAGTCATTACTAGCGGATCCCCTTTTACGTTGCATATCTGCCTGCAAATACTACGCATATGGCGTTACTCTCCTAGATGATTTTTTATTTCCTAGTTTTAGAATTTTACATCTATCATTTTCACAGTGGTATGTCGTACAAGAAAGAGACTTCTAAGGTTTGATGTCGTAGTTTCCGAACCCCTATTTATTGTTATTATAATATGCCGATTGCCCTGGCCATTATCCATTACTAGGATAAACCTATTTGTTCAAGTAACCATTCTGCATTAGTCTTAATAGTAACTCAGCCATATGAAGCCTTACAAACCACGTAAATGTCCATTAATAATTCCCAAACACCTTCGGGCTTAACTATACACACCTCAAATAACTACATCACCGGAGTCAAACTGTCAGTACAAAACCAAGCTTAATTACTGCCTACCCTCTTCATTATTAGAGCAATGAGTTAAAGCGTCGAACTCCAAGCAATAACTAAAACTAAACACGTTTGTAACAAGTTGTTTGTTGTGTTATCAGCATCGTGCCAAACGTTCCCACTCGCACACTCGCCGCGAACTTACGCCCGCTCCTAATGAAAACTTTGTCTGAGGTGAACGCGCAATGCCGAATTTTATATAGATATTGAGATACATTTATTTGACCTTCAATAAAATATCATAAGATAATTTGTTTTTAGTCTACCTGTAATTTATTGATTAAAAACACAGTTGGACACTTTGAATAGATAACAAAGACGATTGTCCTGGTTAGGTAGGTACCTAATACTTATATAATAATATATATTTATAAAACACAAAATAATTATTTTCATTTGATTTGGTTGCTGACGGGTCATTGAGTACGTTTACAACCCAAAATTTTATTTTTGTCAACTGCAAAAGGCAATTTTGCTATTAACACTACAGAAGCAAGCCTTAATTCTGGAGTGTAGAAAATTTTCATGGATCTTCTGCCACCTGGGAAGGCGACAGGGTAACTGGTATTGACTAAAAACTGCACTAATGCCATCTCTTGCTCTACATATATGTATAGTCGGTCGGTACCTACGGTCATGGAATAAGTACCTAACCCCGGCCGTGACAGATAAAAGCAGACATGCTAAATCAATGGAGATATTAAACCTCACATTATTCTAATAAATAAACAAAACAAATCAGTGTCGTGCAAATGTGTGTCTGTAAAGTAAATCAGTGAAAATAAATGTAAGGCATCAGTCAGCTAGGCACGGCAGACGCCAGCCGCCTTGCCGCGTGCGCCCGTTTGTGGTCGAGGCCTACTGCGATAAATCTCAGCGCCACCTTGAGAACCTTCCCCGATAGCATTTGTATTTACTAACTAGTATACACTGCTTATTAAGTTAACTGCAACCGTTTTCATTACTTGCTTTTAACTACATGTTGCAGTATAGCTTCTATTGTGCACGGCATTCATTGATTTTGAAAGGGGTAGAGGTTGATTGACCCTATTTAATCAAAAGAAAATGGATTAGAAGTAATTAAAATCACGCCGCCTTAAAAACATGCGAGTCACTTCCCCTTAGTTTTTCACATCATAATATTGATTACTTCGAGAACGTTAATACGCGAAAGTGATAACTAAACACAAATAAGAGAACACATTGAATCCTCGCCCGACGCAAAAGCGTCCGCAGGCTTTGATCTCATACAAAACAGACAAATGAATATGAAACCTGAAAATTACGGTGCAATATATCCCTGGTGTGGGCTACATTTATTTGTAGGTGAATGGTGCGCACATTAATCATAGCGAACAGGGGGCGCAGTGGCGTCAGTGTAGCGAGTGCATGTGCATTGAGAGCCGACCCCACCGCCGCAAACAACTGCTCCGGACTTTTAATCTCACCTGAGCACCGAACGGCCACCGTTGCGGTTACGTTCGTGATCACACGCTCCCCTGACTCCCCCCTGTTAATGTTTACACTGCACTTACGCTAAGAAACAGCAATTACGTGTATTAATAAGTATCTCATTGAAAATATGTAAGTATCTAATCGTAAATATAAATCTTCAGATAATGGGCAGTTATAACCATTGTATATTTTTAGTTTGCGAAGCACATTGTGCAGATTAGTCTGTTTTCTGCAAAGGCTTTTGAGTTTTATGAATGTCCCTATATTGCGAAACACCACCAATTTCTTTTATTTGTTAGCTGTTTTATTGATTTAGATGACGTATTTAGCGATTGTGGTTTAAGATAAATACTTGCACTAGTAAATATCGATTAAATAAAAACTTGTATTAAAACCAAATTATTATAATAGATAATCTATTCAAGTGACTGCCTTGTCTACTCAGCCGACTTGGCCATTTAATCGATTCATATTTAGAATCCGTAGCAATTTTGAAATATAAACGATATTATGGTTTATCGAATGACTGAAAAAAATTAAATTAAACACAAGATTCATATTTGAGTTAGAGCATCGACGAAGCATCGTTCGCTTATAGGTAATAAGGGTCATCGCTAAAACAAATATCCGTATAAATGCTATAAAACAAACTTATACTGTGTAAACAAAACGAGTAATTGTTTTATATCTTCATCCCTGCGTGACCAAACAGATTGAAGCAGCAGATAGCAGTAACTAGACATTTCCTATTTCCTATTCGATTACATTTGCGGTCGCCGCGCACTTGGAGCCTCGTTTGTTTTGAACATGCTTCTAGCTTGTAGTGGAGAAATCTACTTATCCATATTCATTTGCAGAATAATTACAATTTATTAATGCGGTTGTTTGGATCTCTTGCTGGGTTATTGCAGTTTTTTGTGAAGTGGTTTTAGTTCACAGTATGAATATTATGATGATGAAATCCGTATTGGTTGCGGCTACGGGAACCATTTTCTGTTGCTGGATAGTTACTGATTTTGTCCTCACATAACTGATGTAACCCAATTTTTTACCATGTTGAAACGCCATTCGCATAAATTAGTTGTAGGTAAGGTAGGTAATATTGAAAAGCGGTAAGTAAATCGTACGATGAACTTGATTGTCAACAAGAGTTTGTCTTTCTCCGATAGATATAATATAATTTTTATGATACAGTAGGTATATTATTCATTTATCACGTTAGGTAGGTACCTATATTATGTTAGAGCAGACACAAAACCAAATTCGAATTTTGCCTTTTTGGGTGAATTAATAGTCGTACGTACCTATATAAAGTTATTCTGTACCTAATGGCCCTACGTACGTATTGTTAAGTGTTTAAATAGTGTGAACCCATAAAACTAACTTTTACACGGAATATCCATAGAGTGGAAAATTTAAATATATATCGTATTGAAATGGATATTGCTGGAGCGAGCAGCCGTAAAGTGCGCCAATGGGACATATGGCACTCACTAATCATACTTTGCTTTCTGTTTTATTTCGTATTTCCATTACCGTATTTCAAAAGGTATTGACATATGAGGCACTTTTACGAGTTTTACCTCCTCACTCCACCATAAATTTAATGCTACCTTGTTCGTTGCCTTAGTTCCAGCTTTGTTTTGTAAATACGTATAAAAGTGAACATTACAGGCGTATTGTATTTAGCAAGTGAAATATTCCCGTTGCGCGGCTCTGCCACGAAGAAATATGTTAAATAAAATACCTTTTGTTTTTGTTAAAAGAACGGTGACTGCGTGTCGATGAAAAATAACACTCTAATAAATTAAAATAAAATGTGTGTTGTAAGTATTTTTCTTTTAGTTAAGTACGCTTAATTTTTAATGTATTTCATAAATAAATATTTGTGTTTGTAAAATGACTGTAAACTATTAATAGTTTATAATAGTTATTACTTAAAATTAACATTCAGAAATATTATTGAATTGCAAAAGCAAGATAGAAGTAAGTACGTATGAAGATGATGACAAAAAACCTAAGTTGGTTAGATAATATTCAACTTCATCATAATAATCAGAGTTGAACGTGAATATAATAGTCCTTTTGAACTTGAACTAGTTACGAAGTTGCGTCACCAATTTGGTAGTAATTTACAGAGCCGCTGTTTTGACCGATAACAACATTATAATTCTCCCGAACGCCAACAACTAGTTGGAAATGTTACTTTAATCACTTCATACGACCCCCTAAATTATATGTATTGGTCTATTACAAACTACCAGTGTACATTACTCAAATGATTTACAGGCAAAATTTTCATATTTTGTACGTGCATCCTTTGTCATAAATGAAATTTAATTTGTTTAAATTTAAACGAGCAACTAATTTTGGAATAAATTTACCGTTAGAAGTCAGGCAAAATGTTGTTATTTATATTTTTTGTAAGCAATAAATCTCGAGATTTTTACTTCGGTACGATCGGATTCAGATAAGCCCAAACTTGTTTGCTTGCTTGCAAACATTACACAATTAAATAAATAAACTCGGCATATTTCATGCAGCTGTTACCTAATAAGTATGATCTCTTTCATAATATTCTACCAAGTTAACGGCTTCAAGTTGATACAAATTACAAATTACAAAATACTCTAGGTGCTTTAAAAACGAATCTAATTGTGTTTCTGCTTTACTAGAATGCCTAATCTGCATAAGTACATATTGTTTAAGCTAAATTTTGGAGTCTCATTTCTAATGACATTAACCTCCGTGAATATTAATAAGATTGGTACATGTATGGTATTGTAACAAGTCCGTGAATCAAACGGAACATTACTTAATTACAATTGAATTTGGTTTACAGCTAACTTCGCGGTTGTCGCAGTGCAAAACGGTTGACGTTTTGGATGTTATAATCCATTGTTTGAGTCTGTCATCGACTACATACGAATTCGTTTAATTTTGAAAACCCCCGACACGAAATGTAATTTGTCATTTTGTGGTGGCGGCTATCTTGGATTTGTAATTTTTTCATAGTTTATGTATTCTAATAGTTAAGCCCTTTCATTTGATACCCATATTGAGGGAGGTGTGAAAAAATATCTTATCCGCTATTTTGTGGCGGCGGCCATCTTGACCGATTTTCATCAAACATAGCTACCCGATGAATTCACCTTTCAAATAAAAAAAAAACCAACAAAATCGGTTCATCCGTTGGGGAGCTACGATGCCACAGACACACACAGACATACATTAGATGCTATTCGATATTTTAAATATATTTTCTATCAGTCGCAGCTCGGAGTTTGAATCGGGACCGGGAACCGGGAACACTCCCGGTTAATAATTTTATGTTCTTCTCCTCTTTGTTACATGGGACGTAGAATTTCCAGTAGATCTGTGTGTACATTAGTACACCTCAGTCTATAGGCACTTCGATAAGCATGATAGTATGTTGTGTGGGTTTCTTGCATAAATATATTATGTTATAAAAAATTGGAAAATAATCTCTATATCTCTATATCTCTATGGTTAATAACTTTAAAAACATTTTGTCTAATAGACTTTACGTGTACATCGAAAAGCTTTATCTCTAAATGTGTGTTGGTTTAATCGTGTGTAAAGAGCTATAAAAGTGCAATGGGCGTTCCATGCTAAACGCGTCGACCCTTTTCCTCTAAAGGCAAGCGAATTTTTTTGCAGCTTTTCTAAAGATGGCAGTTACTATGAAATTTTACTTAACATAGGTACATGTAAGTTCGTGATACTGTCTTTCTTCTTAATAATCTAAGTTTTTTTTAGCCCCATGTAATAGGGGTAGGTAAATTGATTAGGGTCAATAACCGGGACTAATGCCAGACTGCCAGGATTATGGTGAACTAAAAAAATCTTATAATAATAATGCTCTATCTTCGAATAAGGCAATGAGGTAATTCAAATAACCACTGAGCATAGTATCAATATCATAATCAACCCATAATCATCCCACTGCCGGGCACGGGTCTTCTCTCAGTAAGAGAGGGGTTAGGCTATAGTCCACCGCTCTGGCCTATTGCGGGTTGGCAGACTTTACAAGCCATCGAGAAAATCTTTCAAACTCGACACCTACTCTAGTGGTCACATCCCTAGGCTTAACTACTGCGAGCATAGTATACTGATCGTTATTTATTCAAAACTTTCTCCTTTAACAAGTTTGGCGCCAATATTGGTATTGCGTAAAGTATTCAAGCATACAATTAGTTATAAATGCACAAAGGAGCATTGACAGACATTACACAAGCATATGCCAATACGTAAACACTGAATGGAAATTAATTTGTCCGTATTAGCTGCGGTAGGTTGGGTAGTTTGCCAAAAGGCAACCAATGTAAACAAGGTATAACCTAATGTAATAAATAATGTATGGAGGCCAAACATGGAAGTTATCCATGCCATGCCGAGAGGGATCGGGCTAAATTTTCATGATCTTGCGGTTTGTGATACGTGCTTGTTAATATTAGTATATCAACCCTCTCGCCACATTGTGTACAAGATTTACAGATAGGTACCTGCTTGAGACTATTACTCAAGTGTTTAGCTTATCTGACCTACACGACGCGACGTGGGATTTACGTAAGCACTGTGATCTGTACACAAACTTAAAGTTCGAACCAATATAATATCTCCAACACATTTCAGTTTCATGTAAGATATTGCAAAATACCTAACGGTTTATGAACAAGTTCGTTTACTTACAGCGTTCCAACCACAAGTACACCCAACTTATACGAATCTGTATAAGAAGTAATAATCATTGGGGCGTGCACACGTGTTCCGTAGAAAATGCTTCGAATAGTACACCGCCGTCGGGTAGCGGCAGGATGATATTGTGTATGCTGCCCCGCGAAACAATATTGAGAGCAGAAACATGAATACATATTCAGAACAGAAAATAAAACGGATTCTGTATGATTAAAAATATGAAATTTCTTGTAAGTCTATACAATATTGGGAGCGGTTTACATCTTACAATGAATCCTAAACGATTTGTTTTTTTTGCTGTAAGTTTTAAAGCTAAAAAAAAGGTTATCCCATGAGTTATGTTGGGCTTGGGGATGATAATTAAAAAGTTGGCGAAGTGCCGATAATATTTCAGAGGGGCAGACGGGTCGCCATTTCAAACAATATGGTAGCAAACAAGGCGGGGAGCGTCGCGACGCGTCTGTGGTGACCTCTCATTAACTGTGACTGAGCGCCCGTTGTCACGTCGCGGCTGGGCCCGCCAATTTGTTCGCCCTTAACGAATTCGCTAAAGTTATGTTTTTTCATAAAATTTAATTTTCCCTCATTGTGTTATAGATGTTACTGTGTAAATGAGAGCTGAGAGTTGGACGTATTTTATTGCGGGCAATTTCATGAATGTTTACATAGAGAATGCAGTTTGTAGCGTGCTTGGAAAATGTTAGGGATGGTTACGTATAAAAGTGATTGCTGTATATTAGAATATGTTATCATCATAAATTTTTATACATGGAAATGATTTCATCGTTATTATAAATAGAGTTGATACGGCGTAGAGAGATGAACATTAATGTAAGATCAATAATGTCATTCTAATCCTTTGACGTATAACTAGATTCACGTCTTATGCTAAGTCACGGCGCATGAGACGAAATATTGTTCCAACAATGTCGACGAATATTTCCGCTTGATGCATTTTTGATGTTTTTCTGATGTGGGTCTATCGGCCTCTGCTATCTAAATGTGATGAATATTCTACGTTGGTTTATCAGAGATACGATCTTAGATAGGTACATTTTCTGAGTATTATTTGTATACCGGCGACATCTAGCATAAAAAAAAATGACTTGTAAAAGTGTCTTCAATATCATTTCATCATCATTTCATTTCATATTTCTTAATAAGAATTTGCAGTACCTAGTATCATTTACTAAATATTTGTAGTTAATGAAATTTGACAACGTCTGTGGTTCTTCAAATAATATTTCTCAAAATTATCCCACGTGTAACCATAGTAATTCTTATAGCGGGATTTAAAACTAACGAGGTGTAAGTACTTGATTTGATCTGGAAAAATAACAAAAGGACATATGCACGTATAAAATATAGATTTACCCTTCTAACTCCATTGTAGAATATAATAAAAAACATCGGTAATTTTGGCAAGTTTTGGTAGGGACCTATTACAGTTTAGAATCGTTTACTAAAATTAACACTAACATAATTTTATGAAGACTTACTTCTGCAATATGAAGGATGTCCATACTTTTCCAATTTCCCCTAGCTAGTTCATAGGGACAACGGTATCCCAGAGAGCCCATCAAATAAAAGGACCTTCTGTGCATAGATAAAGGTTCGACTGTCGTCGACTAAATTGAATTTTGTAACGATAAATTCAGCACCAAATAAATATTAATGTGTCGTGAAGAGATCAAGTTATTGCCGATATTCTTGACGGATATTTGGCATGCCGTTGGGCATATAAATAGAACAAAATGTTAAAAGAAAATATATGGAAATCGAAAGTGAATTCTGGATACAAATAATAATACATTATTGAATGGGACCTACTATTGCGTAAGTTTCCCGTTCATTGCAAATTAAACTGATGCTGCCTAATACTTGAATAATTTAAGTTATTTAAAATTTACTAGATATGGGCAGCAAACTTTACTTAATCGTTAAAGGGACAAAGAATATTGGTGAGTTGGGAAATTTTAAGAAAATATTGTTACAAATAAATTTTATTCATATTTTTTTCAATTGCAAATTTTATGGCGCACCACAAACATAACATTCAGCCACTAAAAGAAAACATTATCCATTTTCATCACCAAACAGCAATAAGGATCTAATTTTTCCGTGCATGTCGAGCGGGGGACGACAAACGTTGCGAGAGCGGCCTGCATTTGCAACACGGGGAATCAAGAGCTGAGTCAACCCCCGACCGCTCCCTATTTGCACGCTCCATTCTGAAAGGTTAACTTCAGTTGGAGGACAAACAAAGACACATTTTATTTAATTAATCATTTTATACAGATTTGAAAGCCCTCAGTACCTTCCTATACCTTTAATTTAAAGGTATTTTAATTTGCTAAATAAAAAGAAAAATTTCATATGCGGCCAGGTAATAAGAAACATTGTTTAATAATACATAAGTACAAACAAAATATTGCAAAAATATTTAGAGATTTCTAATATTACGCGAATATTGTGATGTTCGGCATATTTGACCGGACAAAGCGTTACCTTACGTTCGTATATACATAGGTGTGTAATCAGAGATGCTGCAAATAAATGGTTGTAGTTAGCCGGGCGCCGCAGAGGGCAGTATCCGCGATTTATGTCCGAGAGCCTCCGCGGGGAGCGGTAGGGGGCGCTAGTTGTTGCGTCTTCCAAACTAGTGCTCTTCCTTTGTATAAATTACTTACTTTATCTCTCGTACTCGACTGTGAGAAAAGAAATACGGGTAGATCTCCAAGAGAAGTTTACGTACAGGTTAAAATGCAGCTTTGTGAAGTTCTTAAGTCTTGAATACATTTTGTGCTTGTTGGTTTATATATAGATAGGTTGCATTTATTGTTAGTTTCCATAGCAGGCAATTATTTTATATCATGTAGCTAGAAAACTTTAGCCATAGTGATGTAAAAATATGAATATCTGCAAAACAAACTTCTATTGATTGACTGATACAAATATCGCCTGACTGACTTATTGTTAGTATGGGAATAATAAATAAGTCTCAGTGACAGTTCAGTAAATCCAGCGATCACAGTAGATGATAACTCGTTCTCGTTCCATGAATATCACTGTAAAATACATCGCTTCATCTTAATCACATCTAGTTGTAGCAAACATCTCTAATCAATTATTTAAATGCTGAGACTTTCGCATAGTTATATACAGAACTAAAATATAGCGGCGAAGCGAATTCTAAACACCTACATTTTTTAATGTTCGACCAAAGGTCAGGCCCTCGGTAGTTTTATTTTCTAAAACGTCTGATAACACCAAACCAGACAACTCGGCAAAAGAGTAAAGCCCGCGTTGAAATTTCGGTTTTCGTCTACAAGTAGGTATAGAATTTGACAATATTCTACGACAGCAAACCGACAAGCAATACGAACAAATAATTTAGTTATTCTATACAAACAAAGCCAGTGATCGTTTCAATAGCGGATTCGATTACATGTGGCATTCGCGGTGGCAGTCCGATGACCAAATATCCGATATGTTTCGGTTTTCCATTCGAATAGTGGATTGAAAAATGTCGTTGCATATTTCGATGCTTGCATACAAGCGTAGGTACACAGGTATGCACACATTATAAAGATTAAAACTTTCCTACTGGGAGCGAGCTAATTAATCCGACGTAGATATCCTATGTTGCGACGGCAATTACTCTGGCAGTAGTCACAGTGTATTCTCATAGGACGTCGTCTGCACTTTTTAAATTTATATTACGAACCAAATGGAAATGGTTCTGCATGAGTTTAGCGAAGCATTTGTGAACCCGTATAGTCGTACAGTCGGGGCAAGATTAGCAAATAATCAAGCAGCCTTTCATTCCTGGCAAATGGCGTTCGCATAACGTTCGATTGGCAATCGACATGAGCAGTAGAGCCTTCAGCAAATACAATAGCTATTGCAATGGAACTTGAACGAGGCCGATTGTACTGTGATTGGAAAGATGAGGGGCGAGTAAACAATATTTTGTTGCTTTCGTTGGAATGTTAGGGCAAAATCGTTTCTTTGTCATTGCTGGAGACCTACGGTGAGTACCTATTGCAATATAGTAGGTGATGTCATGAAAATTGACACAATAATTTTGATAATATGTTCACTTCTTACGTACATATTTTAGGCAGAAGTAATAAATATAAACTATGCCTTTATTTATTATTTCGTCATTTTAATTTTTTTCTAATCTTGCAGCATAAAAATACGGATTAGGTATCTAATGTATAATCATCCAAAATAATCCAGATGGATTTTTACTCCAGGCTTGTGGAAATGATATATATTTTCCCCCGGATCACCTGAAAGAATTCCCACATATTCTTAAAACAGCTTTATCCGAGGATTCGGGCGATGTGTGTTTTTAAAATCCTTTCCGTAATAAATTATTCCGAGCGTCGGTGTCGGATGCATTTGTGGATTTTTTTGCCACTTATCACATCTGGGATGGTTTGTTCTTTAGGGGCATTAACTACTGTCCTATGCATGTGTTATTTACATAACTTAAAAACGTTCCCTTTAATTTTATTCAAACAATAGAGACAGAGAAATCTGTTAACACACACACTAACCTAACACAATCGTTTAACACGAAGTTTTATTTTGCAAATCGAGTCCAAATAAAACCTTACTAATTATATCTTAAGAAGAAGTTACATACCAATACAACTTGTACATACTACATCTCGTGCAGTGATGAAGTGTGTACAATCCCGCGTTATATCACACACTCTTAGAAAAAGATCGTCTTCATTTCCGCACATCGATCATACCAGTGACAGGGAAAGGGTCTTCTAATTCTGATAGATCGCAGACATATTCATTACATGCGACCTCATAATTTGTTTAGTGTTATGGAGAAAACTGCTTTATGCAGTTCACAGATTGATGTCAAAATGCATTAAGTTCTTTATTCTTTAGGATATATAGGATAAAAATGATCTTAATTTGTATGCATTTATTTAGAGTAGCGTGCCATTTTGTTCTCATATGCATAGTTCATTACAGACATCGTATGAAACAACAAAAATACGTAGAATTTTTCGTTCATTCTTGAAACAAATAAATCCATAAACTTGATTAGACGACAGTAACAAAATGGGGAAAATATACACAACACGCTGAAAAGAATATTTCATTCCCAAAGCGTCACAGTGTTTTGTTCGGATTAAAAAGAATCAAAAAGAAGGTATTACGTCGTGAAATTTTCTGGAATATGGACCGGACTGTTTCAATTTCACGCGGCGTTTGTTGGGCGACAAAGATGCCCAAAGGTGTCATTTCACAGAGAGCTGCCCAAACTTATGAGATAAGATGTTTATTTTTTATAGCCCCGAACAAAGTTTTCTTTTCGTCTCTGTAGTAAGTAAATTACGCGGTCTGCTAGATTTATAGTACACTTAGGTAGCCTTAGATTAATCTTTGAACTTAAACCTTACATTATTATTAAACTGTGATGGGATTAAACAACCAATTCGTTAGTATGGAATTAGATATATTTATACTGTAATGTAGATAATAGACGACTAAGACGACCAGTTTCATGGCTTACTGATAAGTTCCCGTTAAATTTATTGGCAGATAATTTCATACAAATGTTGTTCCATTTTTTAGTTTATCCGGCGGGTAGCGGCTATTCAGAGGTGGTGAAACATGCCCTAAGCGTTTTAAGAACTAAAACTACGAAGATCTAAGTCAAGATCTTCAAAGTAAGTGCCGTACGAAAATCCACGTCTTAAACTGTAAAAGTGTGTAGATTTGGTGCGGAGAGGCACTAGGGTACACAATTCCACTTCATCCAACGCCAGTGTCTGAGTGCAAAGGCGTGTCGAGTTGCCGGCCCGCTCCGGCCTCCGTGAAAATTCAGCGCCCGCCGGAAAATATGGACGCTGATGGAACCTTAATGTTTCCGACTTGGCCCGCTACTTGCGGTCAGCGGCGACAGCCTTCGATGCTTATAAAACTTGGCTTCCAATAAAGATAAAGTGACATGATGTAACGGTTTGCTGTAAGAGTATTTTAGTCATGAAATAGGCGTTTCGGGTTGGGCTTATTTTGTTTTTACAAACATTTTTATGTTTGAAATACCCATCGCTATAATTAAGATACTTATTGATGCCTACTCGATAAAGTGTTTAATTTAGAGCAACGTTAGTGACTGAATATTCCGAATAATTAGGTTTTATAGCGACGACAGTCAGAGCCTTCACTTTACCCCTTTCAATCTGGGAGATCTGCGTCCATCAGTCGGCTAGGACAGTGGGCTAGTATTACCATTATTATGGAATGCAGTGCACACGCGATAGCTACATGGTTAATTTACGCTACTCCGAAGTACCAGACAAAATAATGAAGCGGGCTCTCAATCTAGATGCGATTTGAACTGGCTCGCGAACTCATTAGTGGACGTATGTAGACGGACAGGGCGGGTGGGACGTGTGATTGACGCAACGGAAATGATTTCGCCCGCCGCCGGCGCCGGTGTTATCTCTCAAAAGGTAATACCCTCTCATTTGTTCAGTTTATTTGATATTTTTCATGATACCATAAACAACAAGCGAGGCTATTTACATTTTATGTACAAAGTACTCTCACACAGTTAAACAAATTTGTTTAGTACTTGAATAAGTTTGGTAGCTCGATAAATTATTTATGAACCGCTCTATTATAACTTTTAGAATGAATACCGAATTTTGTAGCTATACGCAGGAAATTCAGTAGCCGGCGCAACCTAAAACATTGCAGTGCCTACATAAAACATACCAACATACTCAAAACTTCATAAGTGTTATGTTCAACAATATTGTACTTCGTTTAAACAAAAATGTTTCAATTGTCGTCCCAATTCAAAGCCCATCGCACCAGTTTTATGTCTAATTCCTTTGCTATATCTTCAATTAAACTCTGGAACGCTCTTCCCCTTGATATCCGAAAAGCTGCAAGTAAACTTACTTTTAAACATAAGGTAAGGGAAGGCTTTGTTAAAGCGCAACCTCAACCGTAAGTAAAGCTTACTTGCCGTCGTTATGATTGTCGCAATTCTTTATTATAGTTTTTCTATTTAAATAATATACTTATGTATATTTATATATAATATATATATTATAGCAGCATAGTTTATATATATATATATTTGTATGTGTTTAGTAGTATATATGTAATTAGGTTTTATTGGATGTATATGAGTAAATTATTATTTTAGTGTTTCCATAATCAATTTACTTAAGTTGCCTATAGGTAACTAATATCATGTACTTACCGTGTCTACAAAATTTCCATTTGACCCAAAGGTTGACTGGCAGAGAATGCCATAAGGCATTAAGTCCGCCTTGTGTACTATTTTTTTGTACATAAAGTTTAAATAAATAAATAAATAATTGTATGTAGCATTGGGTAATTAAAATCTTTTAAAAAGATTACACCTTTACAGCGTCCATGATCACGGGTGATTTAAGTAGGTAATGTAAATATAACGCGATAAAATCCGTAATAAGTAGTTTTATGAAAAGAAAAATATTCCCTATCATACAAAGAAGACACTCAGGGGCGCAAAACAAAAAGTATGAATGTGACATTCATAAAAGAAACGTGCGAGTATGCTAATCCAATTTCAAACAATTTCATCAGCTCATACAACAAATAACTATAAACAAGGTTGCATTTTTTTTGTTTTTGCTCAAAGCCCAAAAGGATCCATGGAAACAATTTCCTAGAGATGATACCGTGGGGTGAAATAAAGAGTAACAGCAAGTGGGGAAATCCGTGAAACGATTTCGCGTAAATTAATCCGATCGGCCACATTCGCAAAAAATACGCTCCCCTTATGATATAGGCAGCTTTACTAAACGCTTACGGGCCGCTTGTAGACTTGATGGATTAAATTTTCCTTTACGAGCTTACACACACATACGTACACGTGCACAGATTACAGTTATCATACTTTCATGTTCTCACTTTAAATTAATATAAAAAAATACAAAAAAATGGTAACATTTTTTAGATTGCCAGCAAAGAGAATTGCTTTTGCGGTGATATATATGTACTATATATACGAATTTTGTAGGATGACGTCATTGCATGTTTATCTATGCCATGTGTGTACGCTAGTTTTAAATTGTCAAGACTGTAATCATGTTACCTATATGTACTGACACTAATAATCTCTGACGAATTGATTAAGAAAATTAAAATTTACTTACTACACACAACATTCAAAGAAGTAATAAATGTTTTTAACACAAGTAAAATTTTAAATTTCATCAACCTCAATTACCAAAAAGCTAGCAACACCAAGTTGAATTTTAACTAGTTACAAAGGAACGAGATCTCGAGTCGGCCGCAGAGAGCATCAACATTTAATAAAAGAGGATTAACTCGTTTAAAGTACGATTGAACTTCCCTCAAGTTGGAGAGTGGCAACCCTGCAAAGTTGGCGCCGCCAAGATTATATTTTGATTGCTGTTTATTCATTATGCGTTATAGCTGTACCACTCAATTATTAATAATTACTTTCGTTGCACTGATCAGGAATAAAATAAAATTAATGTATTATTTTGCATTTCTCGAAAGTAGTGAAAACAAACATCGTATGCCCTATATGAGTTAGTATAGGTAGTTAATTGTTAAAACTTTTAAAATAATTTGGTGGTCAGATCAGTATATTTTCCATATTATATCAATCTACCTAATCATGCAATGTCAAAAGTAAAAAAAAAAGCACGATAATTAAATGGTTTTAGGCCGAAAATAAAAAAGTTTTGATAGTGAAACTAAAAACTGTAGCTACTTTTGTTCGTAATCTGAATGTATGTACAATTAATATCCAGCGCACTTTATCTCGAGGTGGTCAACATTAGCGTGTGTAACACACAAGTCGGCCAACACTAAGGAACACAATATTTCTCGCCTTCAAACAAATTGCGGTCGGGCGTTAGTTTGATTGGGGGTAGTTTGTTGCCTTTACAATGAACATTAGTCCGAGAATGTGTGTTTTCACCTTCAATAGTTTATGTCGGACGGATCCTTACAGTACGAGCATATTTCACGTCTGAATTGTAAATAATTATGTGGTATTTTGTTCAGCATTGCTTCAGTAAATCTTAGTCATTGTCTTTCTAAATAATTATTATCTAAATAACTATTGAGCAAAGGTCTACTTCATTTTCTTCTGAAACATTTGTTTATGGCTATCTGATACCAATGTACCGTGTCGTATCACCACTGTTTGGGCCTTCTGCGTTAACAGGCAATTTGGCCTACCTACCTACTACACATCGGACATGAATCCCCTTCACGTTAAACTTTTTCTGTACGGAAAACCACCTTTGTTTGCAAAACTATAGCGCAAAATGTCCTTTGGCCCGACTTCAAATAAGAATTTTTCGTCTAGATTTACACATATCTGTTCAAATTACTTACGAGTCATACAGACATAACAAACAGCTGATACATCAATGTTTTCATTTCATTTACAGACCGACATGTAAATAACATAGTCATTCTCGTTTACGACTCAACTCCCCCGTGCAGTGCGTAACTCATTGAAGGGTTCCCCTCGCGAATCAGAATCGATACTGAGGGTTTAAGCACATGATCGGTTTCGGGAACAATAGGTTTATCGATCTCATGAAAATGTAATGCTGTATAAGATAAACTTACAAAACTTTTTAGACAGATTTTAGACTCTTAATGTAAACTAAAACAAGAATATAAGTTCGGATAGCAGAAGAGGAATTACTTTAAAGTTTGGCTAGTAAAAAGAGGAAATAATCACAAAGAACGCTTAGTACAAGAGAAAATTATAACATTCAGAATGTTTGCCCGGACAGAATTACAGCATTTATGATGTAAGAAAGTAATATAGAAGTGATGTCTGCCTGTTTGAACATTTGCAGCAACGAGAAGTATCAAATGTTCAAGGGAGGCGTTACTTTAGGAGAGCCATATGCTCGGTTGCTCAAAAATTAAAACCACCAACAACCCAAACCACTTAATAATTTTTCAGGCTGTTGGTTTCAATAAGTGTTTGATGATGCGGCCTCTTCATAGATATCCAGTTTGGTCCTAAAGCATTTCAAAAATATGTGTCAATCACGATTCCAATATTTTGAATAACACATTAGAAATACACATGGAAAATAAACAAACAACACTGCGGAATGTCTTTATGAGAATTCATCCATTGTGCGATAATTTGACAAGGGTGAGAACGAGCACTCGCCCAAAGTCATTAACAATTTAATGAATTAATACTCACTATAAGACAAGAATGTAAGTATAGGTACTTAAAAACAGGGATGTCAGTATCTGAAATAGTGAAATTGTGTGCAAAACGATCTGGAAAAGTTCTAATGTAATAATCTGTTTAAAAGTAGACGCAACATATATTCAGAATTTAGCCTGCTTTAAAAGAAATATTTTTTCATATTATATTTACGTAAAATATGTGTAGAAAGAAACAATTGCATGACACTTGCTATGATTATTGCATACTTCTTGTTCTTCAACTTTGAAATATATTTCTTGGCTAATTGTTTTTTTTTATTGGCGACTGAGTAGCTCAGTAATAACTAACTTAAATCGAAGTATAACTTATCATTTTTATCACACTGTCACTGGAAATCAGTCATAACGATTTTATTTACGTTCCATGTTAATTACTGAAAAATGTTAAATAGTTTGCGTAGGTGACGGCCCTAGATGAAACAACGCAGATCCGTGAAGGGGTTAGAATTAATGCTAATCATTTTACATTTGTTTGAATGAATTTACAAACTAATGTTAAATCAGAATTTAAATGAATAATAATTATTATTAATGAAGGTTACGACTTAAAATGGACGAACATATTAAAATTTGACTTTTTAGTTAAGTTAGTGGTATAGGTACAGATTTAAGTCAACATTGTTGACTCATTTGTACAAAGTGTGATCTTTTTATAGGAGCAGGAGGCAAGCTGGCATTTGTCTCACCTAATGGTAAGTGATCATTTGATTCATTCTTCGTCATCATCATGATTTGTGTCTCCAAAAAGAAGAAATACACCAAAAATTCTCATACTTGGACCAAAGACGTCAAAATCAACGCTACAGTTTTCAAAATAAGTTAATTAACTTCTTTATTATTCGATTATTATGTTTTTAATACTTATTGTATTTCAACGTATCTAAAAGTCAGCATTGCAACAATAGAGAAGAAATATTAACATTGATTCAACCCTTAAAATAAGTCAAAAAGTTTTAAACAAACAGTAAACAACTAGCTTAAGATATGTTCTTTACATATTGACAAAATAATCCGAGCAAGATTGTGTAAGTGCCTAACACTGGTATGTTAGCAATTTCTCATAACCAGCAAACATAATCGATATAGTAGACGCAACAGTTGATGTCGTCGTGAGACCCCATTGAGACATAACGCGGCAATTTCCTCGACCGGTAACCGATCCGTTCCGATCACACATGAATCGAAACACACGGGGGAGAATTATAGGAACACTCCCGTGATATTTACTAAAAAGTTTATTGACAACAATGACATATTTTCGCGAATTCAGGTGGGATGTTCAATTGTTCACGTGCTTTATTTAATAATAATTATGAAGAACTCGCGGCCCGCCCCCTTCGCACGGGCCGACATCGTCCACCTTCACCGTCATATTTCAGCCAATTTACACAAAACCTTAATAAATTATATACCAAAACCTTCCTCATTAATCATTCTGTCTATTGGTGTAATCCGCATGAAAATCCGTTCAGTAGTTTTTAGTTAGAACACGGACAGACGCGGTGGAGGATTTTGTTTTATAATATGTAGTAATCCCGGAATAAGAGTAATAACGTGTTGCCAAAGGTTAGAAGTTGTATAAGTACTTTAATATCCCTGCACAACATCTGCGCTTTATCGTTAATATACGCGCCGAAATGTATCCGCACAATACGTCATAGTAAAAAGTATTAAATCATTCGAAATTGTGCTTTCAACCTTATTTCAATTCCGGTGACATTTCGGACCCGCTTTTTCCATTCGGCCAGCTGTTGTAAACATAGTTTTGTTACTATACGAATAAAATATGATTGTGTTATGAAATGGTAGCAGATAAACTTGTTCGAAATAAGGTGAGCACGCCTCTTTTATCCGGATGATTATACGAAGGCACGTAGACGGGATTTGAAGCAGATAATATGGAACTTAGTATTGAGATCGCGGTATTTTTAAATTTTAACTTGTCTGTGAAATATTTTAGATTATTTTTATTGAATACATCAGTGGACCAATGTTTAATTGTTGTTGAACTTTTGATATTATCATAAATATCATTCGATGTAGCCTTTATTAAATTTAATTTTGCATTGATTAACTTAATACATTGGAAACTAAATTAAAATCCTATATGTTATAGTGGTTTTTAGATCAAAATTATTATTATTATTATTATTAACCTGGTTGGTCCCACTGCAGGGCAAAGGCCTCCCTACCTTTCTTCCACTCCTCACGGCTTAATGCTTTATGAGCCCAATCTACTGAATAGCTGTCCAGTTCATCCCGCCATCTTCGTCTGGGCCTTCCGCGTCGTCTAACGCCTTGTGGACTCCACTCTGTGCTAAGTCTAGCCCACAAGATCAAAATAGATCAAAATAGCATTCATTAATATTTAAAAACTTTTTGGATTAAAATTTGTATCTGGCTATAAAGTAAAACAAAACTATCTATTTCTTTGATACAATAGAGTTCACAATATTGTCCAAATTGTTATTACGACTATGTTCAGTGTAATAACATGCTGAGGAACAAAGTCCCGAGGGTAATGACCTATGCCAATGACTAGTGCGTCAATCAATTTCATACAACTGTAGTAGGTCTGTAGGTAGACATACAGATCACCTAATAGTTACTTAGCCGCACTTACCTCTCTAGTTAGAGCTCCACTTACCAGTTAGCGACAACGAATCAAGTAGCTTATTGTATTAAGGCAAACAGCACATCAACATGAGTGTATATTATAATATTTGGTTTATAATGCTTGTACTTCGTCGTCGTCGTAGAATAACTTAGGTTTTGAGTTCGATTCTCAGGTCAAACAAAGTGTGATTTTCTGTGAAATTCAGTAGCAGCTCAGTTTGGATTTGTGCTGGTTAAGGGTAGGTAGGCTCGCCCCTATTTTTTGGCCTCTAAGCATACCGGCGAACTGTTGGTGGTGGTGGTGTCTGTGTCTTGCCTCTACCTTACCTTTCTTCTATCACTACATAAATATAAAAAGTCCCTTGCCGCGCTGACACTGAACTGTGGGTGTAAAAAAAACTAACAGTAGATATAATATAATACCTTTATAGTTATTCAAAAAGACATATATGACAAATGGTAAATTTTAATTACAGGAACCTATATGGTAACATTTTTATTTATTTATTTAATTTATGGAAAACTTACAGCTAATTTAACATAACAGTGATCATTTTAGTAACCAGACAGCCAATTACAAGATTTCACATACAGATACCATAATAAAAAAAGAGTGTGAACAGTCTCGGTACCTACTAATAATGCATGTTAATTGGTCTGTACACAAATACGGTAATAAAAAAGAATGTTAACGCACAAAACAATACTGCGGTTATATTGTAACATTTCGTCAAACTGACCAGAAATTATTAGGTAATTATAGGTAAAATTAAATTAATTAATACCCAACCACCGCTAACTAGTTCAGGTAATGCAATGCCAGGTGACGTAACAAGGAAGCTTCGGATTACGTCACAAACAGATGCCACGGACCATTGTCTCAGGTGTGTGTGAAGCGCGGTCAGGCCTGGCACGCCGTGAAATGTGGCCGCCTGGAGACGGGGCATAACTAGGAGATAGGAATAACTGGCGGTATTGTCTATAAAGAAAGGGCCACGGGCATTGATGTATAAACCTTGGGCCAATTTTTCAACATTGTTCCACAGTAAACAACAAGTACAGAAACATATGTCGTATGAAAGCTTTTAAGGTACTTTATTTAATTCTATGGCAGCTAAGTTCAAAATCACCGTGAAAGTGGTGTTTCGGTAGGTTTTTTATAAACCTGCATAACAACTTTGTTGTGCAATAGTGATGAAACATTATAATTATGTCATATGAAAGCTCTCGAGGTGTACTTAGTAAATGCTTACTTTTTAATACTAGGCTATACTTGCTTACTTTTTTAATAATGGCGCCGGCATTTCCTTCTGACAACCTCTAAGAAGAAAAGTTAAAAAAAACTTAGAGAACCATAACCATGATTCTCTGAGTTCCTGAGACCTCTTCTGCTCCCTGAGATCCTCTTTAGTCCAGACAACAGTACCTATTATTATCTGTTATGTGAGTTTTACAATGTAGATCAAAATCTGAAATGGCCCTTTGAAGAGAAAAGAATTACATAATAATATTTCATCAAATTTGCTATAGCTATCATTTTTATTATATTAAGTAGGTGCATACTTTAGTCAAGTACTGAAAAAAAAACGATACATAGAAGTCAGATTGCAGACTAACCTTTTATCTCAAAGATACAGAGAGCTGAAATAATAACAAAGTTTTTGTGTATATAATATAAACCCACAGACCACAGTTCAGTTAGACATTATCTGATTATGGTTTAAGCAGAATCTAACCACTAAACACAACTGTACCAAAAACCGTTCGCTTTTATCTGTAGCTTATCTAGAAACGGTTACTTTGGGTAAATCATATTTCTACGTAAATCAAAACTTTTTGTGTTTACAAAAAGTTGTATCTTGATAAAAATGGTCAGTGAAATGTAAACAAATGAACTCTTTTGAATTCCCAACAATATTTTTACTCCATTGAATACTATTTATTAAAAGTTTATTTATACCCAAATCTAAAAAAACTGTACTTAGCTGAATATTCTGAAATGTAGTCATAAACAGTCAGACGGAATACTTAATTTATCCATAGTACCTACTGATTAATTATTTTTTATATATCGTAACATTGACTATCTATTTAATCTATTTATTATTTACTAGCTTTCCGCCAGCGGCTTCGCCCGCTATCCCACAGGAACCATACATTTTACCGGGATAAAAAGTAGCCTATGTGTTATTCCAGACTAAAATCTATCTCTGTGCCAAATTTCAACCAGATCCGTTCAGTAGATTTCGCGTAAAAGAGTAACAAACATCCATCCATCCATCCTCACAAACTTTCACATTTATAATATTAGTAAGATAAGATTTCTGGAAATTAGAAAAAGTAGTGGAGTTGATGTACGGCGTAATAGAACAAGTCGATAGCAAAAGCTTTTTTTATATTTTCTGCTGGTTTATATATTTATATAACCTATACTTACAATCAAATGGTTATAGTAATAGATTCTGGGGTATGTACGTAATTGGATCAGCATGATAAATATAACCTTTCACGATACAACAGAAATCTATTATTAAATAGATACAAAATGTAAAAAATACATATCTTAAATGGGTTTTTAACGCCAATTGAACCTTTTTCACTGTGCAACCATACAAAAAGCATAGTAACAATTAATTTGGCTATCAATATTAAAAGCTTTCAAAGCCTGGCAAGTGCGGCAGCGGGATAATGTATCGCGCGGATGCTGATGTCGAGCAACTTTTATGTAATTGGCCGGGGTCGCGCGGAGGTAATCCTGCTGGCATTCATTAGTGCCAGTGTAACTGCAACTTATAATCTGGCTGTCCGCACGCTGCTAGCGACTCGGATATATAGAATATGTGGACTTCTGTTATGTTATTGGAACTTTATGATGTTTAAGGCCTGTCAAGTTAATCTGTGTGTTTTGTGAAGCATCGTAAGCGCCGCACACGAAAAAGATTTCTGGTGATATCAGTATGCGTCGGGAAGTTTGCTTATGATCTAGGATGAGGATGATCCATCACCAGTATGCACCCTGGCCGCTGTTAGTAGAGTTTCGAGATATGATATATGCACGCAGATATCGGTTACTTACGGTTTACCGGATTAGATTACATGATTTTTAAAGTAGAGTAATTTAGTATTACATCTTCATCAGACCTCATGAACTTATACTCTTCCTTGTGTCACTCACAACTGTATCTACAGTTTTACTTCTCGACAGCTTTAATGGAACGTAAAAACTGCATTGGCATTTACCTTTTACTTATCTCGCGAAAGGCAGCGGAGTGTGTGTATCGCGATGTGTGTCGACCCTAAAACAGGCAAATCGGATGATCAGTATAGGTATCATAGTATGGTTTTTAGTGGGTTACGTTGCCCAAGCAAATGCAAGAATCTGGCAACCTTTCAACATTGTAAGCGATTTTATCAACACACAACATCAACTTTTAATCCAGGCTATCTGTGCCAAGCGCGGTTACACTCTGTGTTTTGGCACTAGGTAATTGTGACAGCAAAACCCATTAAAGGCTTTAGGTAAATATTTACCTACTATAACCTATCAGTATAGAATGGAGCTTTAGAATTTACATGAAGTTATGTACCTACTTACATATATTATAAAACTTTACTTGCTATTCTAGTGATCGCAGCCGCTAAATTTAAGAGGTTCGATTCTCATTTCGAGAAAAATGTTGTGGGCTTTTCGGCAAAACTCTTAATCACAACTTGTAAGTAGTTTGAATTACACAACTTATATGGTTTAGATACATTTCTGGTTAAAGACTTTATTCTCACTTAAATAAATTTACATTTTGGTAATGTTTAAGGCGTTTAAAGTCATAAAAATCTCTAAAAAGTTAGTTTAGCTAGGTATAGTAAGAATAGTGTACAATAAACAGAGCTGCTCTGTGCACTTTTGCACGTTGATACAAAATTAATCCAGCCCTGTTGTAACAGGCAGGTTTGTTTTTCTTAACGAAGCGCCGGAGACGTTGCTTTATAATGCACTTATGATTTATTGCATCAGAATCTCGCTGCACCGGAGTTTTTTAATATTTTCCATCCTATTTTAAGGACTTGGCTTGTAACAAAATAGAATAAGCAATTCCAATTTAAAAAACTTCAATTGCCTGTAAGACTTTTTTATTAAAGTTCCGCAAGTTCACCTCCACGTGACGTCATCCGTCGTACTTGCCAGCTTCTGGTTTTAACGCGTACTGTGAGTTGTTACGTAATTTTTACGTCACCAAGATGGCCGATAGGCACATTATGAATTTGCGGGACATATACACTGTGGTATAGTTACCTAAGTTTATAGGACATTTTTATTATTTGGGGTGTCGATTACTTTTAATAGTCAAATCAGCATTTTGATCGTAGATTATAAGTGGTATTATTTAGGCAAACATTGATTAATAATAATATAGTAAAGTTATGTAGTTATGTAGGCACAGACAGTCAAGTGAATATTTAAGGCATTTAATAGAGTAATTACATTTTTTGAAAACGTATTACCTATTCTTTAAAATATTTAACGACTTATAAGTAATCAGCGCGTACAAATATAAACATGTGACAAAATTGACAAACATGTGACAACAATAAAAGTTTCATGTTTTTTATTGCTTCCATAAATGTTTATAAGAAAACAAGACGATTCTTAGAGACGTTCGTATAAAACTCAAAATATTACCGAATAGAACGTTTCTTATGAATCTGACACGCTGAATTCTGAGATTAAATTCATACCCCGAGGTACAATTCGTTCAGAATAACGTCGCATCGTCCACACTCCTACCGAGATGAAAAATGGTGGCATTATCTCGATTTCACTTGTCAAGTGAACAAAAAGAGGTTTTACTGTAGCTAGTACTCATTTACTTGACCGCATTCTGAAGATCTTTAAATAATTCAGTAGTTGAGAATATTGTCCATTCATGTTAAGAAAAAACTACATTGTTGTATGTATATATGTATGAATTGAATCAAATCCTGTGTAAGTAAGATGACAAGATCTATGAACGTGGACAAAAGAAGTCTCGCAACTTTGCAAGTGCGGATAAAAAAACCTTAGGTATTGTGTACATAACTACATACATAGACGTACCACGTATTGTTGAATGAAACTTAAAAAATGATTACTAACAAAGGTTCTGCCAAAAAAGGTTACCTACTAATAAATTAATATTCAGTGTTCACTGAAACAAGGCATATTAAATAACAAAGCACAATTTTTAAGAGTCATAAACAATTTTGTACCGAAGCCGATGTTAAGCGTGGAAACTTCTTCAGTGCGACCGTTACACAATGAAATTAACAATAAGCTCGGTGGAAACAAAGAAAGCACCTAAGTTGATAAATAAAAAATATGCCAAGGGACAAAATGAAAGGGACCGAGCACAGAAATTAGAAAGAATCTGGTAATTTTTGTGGCTTCCTTCCTGTTTACTACTAAATCCTTGTGTATATAGATGTAACTTTGGAGTTTGTTACCTACAAAAAAAAAACACTTCCAACAATTTGAACCATAATAAAATACGTGTAAACACTTACAGATAATAAAATAGGTAATTAAAAATACTTAAAAGCCTCCCCATTTTATCCTTAGAATGTCGGGCAACAACCCAGAAATAGAGTTTCAAAGGTCTGAAGGCAGTTGCTTCTTGTAAAATACGTACTAATGTTCGGCTGAATCACAGGGTTCGACTGAAGGCTGATCCAAAATTTGATGGAAAACGGCTAAGAGGATGATGATTATGTAGAAAAGAGTAGACTTATAAAAGTAAAATAATCATTGTATTCATTTTAATAATTGTTTTAAGACAATAATAAAATTATCTGTTATTATCTTTTCTTTCATAGTCATAAGGACAACTTTTCAATTATTGGTAGGTTGTACTTCTAAGAACCAATATAATCTTCCACGCGTTATTATTTATTCGATAAACAACATCGATACCTTAAGGCAAATCAACTAAAACCAATTGTTATTCAAAATCTCAAAACATTGAATAATAACAGCTAAAATATTCATAACAGCAAATAATTGTGATATTCGTTTGGCTCGAAATTACGTGGTGATATTAAAACTTAATTAAAATTTGTTTATCACGGCTCGAAAGCGATTAAAAGTTTAAACGAAGCCCGCCGCCGTAGACCGCCTTAACGGAACGAGTTTATTTACGTAAATAGTGTTTCGGTTCAACACTTGTGCTCCCAAACTGACTTTGTGCTTGAATGTTTGCTTGATTTGACATACCAATATGTGCATATAGATAGTTTTTAATACGTCAAAATGTAAGGTAAATAAAACAACTGTACTTCATTCAACCAGCAAATCCTATTGACATTCTCTACCTATTTGACTTTTCATTATGAAATTGACAAAATATAATCTTTATAAGTTACACATATCCACCCAAAAGCGCCAAAAAACAACATCCCTGGAATTTTTCCACTACACGAAAGAGAATTTAATTATTTATTCGAGTTCACAAACGAGTTCGTCACTTGGGGCGCATTGTAAAGGGCTCCACTTATTTGGACTTCCACTTGTTTGTTCAAGTTATCTCGGAATTTATGTTAGGGCCGCACGAAGGCTGTGCCGCGGGACAAACTAGTGAAAATTAATGAGGACTCCAAGCGAAGTTCAATGCCCAACCTTATAAACTAACGCTGAAAAATTGTCTCAATGATATACCTACCTACTGGCTTTTCGATAGAGATCAATAAATTCGGCAGTCGTTACAGTGTTCAAGGCAATACTGACCAAATGATGGTTCTTTAATGTAAGTTATACCCACAGCTAATTAGTTGTTTTAATGACGTAGGAAAACATCGTGCTGAAACCTTATAAGATATTAGCTCATGATATAATTTAGAATATTAGTTGTTGTTCTGATAATTAAGATAGAGTGATGTTGCTTTAGCTAGTTAAAATTATTTAGTGTAGTATAAACGTGTGTAATAAATACACTCACACCATTTTCCCACTTTGTGCCCACCCCGGGCACAAAGTTAAGACCGCCAGTTGCTACGATTCTTACATACTTTTCTACTTTACATGGGTTTAGTTCTATACCCATTTTTTTTAAACTGGTTCATACTGGAATATCCTTTATGCTAAAGTAACCAAATCTTCGATCTCAGGTCACAGCTATTAGTTGTAAAGCATACGAGGCCTTTACTGCAAATCGCCGCAAGGGCAAGGTGCCCTTGTTTACAAGTTACAAGCTTCATTGTTTGCCTTCAACCGTGTATAGGCACCGCTTCTTGTTAGTTTAACCGTATCGATTCCATGCACCAACAAAACCAATTGAAATTAATGTTTATGTATAATTAAGTTAATGTTAGATCTCTATCATTCAATTCATTCAGGTCAACGTTTCGGGCATTTAACTTTAAAGCATAGATGGCACCTAATTGCTGCGTTTATTTTAGTACTGCGGTTATATTTAAAGGCTGTATGTTCCATTAATTATTCTCGTATCTACACTGTAAATGTACTCTGTGCAAACGTTCTCTTCTGAGTAAAAAAAAATTTACAGCAACAGCTCATGATATAGCAGCTAAGCGACCAGCTTCCGTGGTACAGATCGCTGGTTTGATTCCTGTAGAGAACGAATACTTGCATGGCCAAGATTTACCTATACGAAAGAAAGTAAAATGAGAAAAATTAAAATGAATAAACATGCTAAGCTAGAATGCAGCCTGGTTAAAACGGTACCTTGAAGACCGTAAAATATTATTTATTTATATTCCGCAACCAGGTTTTGTCTGCGGCTCCACTCGCGTGGATGAAATCCCGCCCGGATTCTTTTTGCTCATCCCTATTGTATCTCATCCCCATCGCAGAACGATAATTTATACCTCATATTTTATGAACAATCTCCAGCTATCTATGAATAAAAATCCATTCGGTATTTTTGGATTATATACTATACAAAAATTAAACAAAATCCTGATATTTACCAGCGTGGTGGTATAAAGTAAGAATCAGCCCGCCCTGACTTTGTAAAAGATCTTCCGAAACGCAGTCGAAAGACGTTAATTGAAAAATGTTTATCGGAAACATTGCCATACAATGCGGGCCTACTGCTGGAACATTCTGCTGAATGTTAAAATGTTTGAAGTAAATATTTCTAATGTGTTGGACATTAGAAATATTCACTTTCAAACTTAAACTCACTTCACTTCAAACTCCTTTAAATTAATTAGTTATTATGAAAAACTTAGAGCACATTCCGCCCACACTGCGACCGCAACCTAATCGTAGTTATTACCACCACAAATTACAAAACTTACACGATTCTTGTCACGACTCTATTGGTTCGTACAAAAATACATGTTCCAAATAAACCAACAAATGTAGACAAACGTAGTTTCGTACACGAACCAAAGGCATGTCCGTTTACAAGACCGAGGCCCGGTGGGCACTGTCGTAAAAACACTATGAAATGTTTACGAGCCTAGCCGACGCAACTGCTTAATTCTTTTGAATTTTTCATACAGACAATGCAAATAACATTAGGTTATGTAATACGCCCGACCCATAACCACTTGGTGGCGCTGTAGATGGTGTACTTAAAGATAAGAACTCTCAAAACGATTGTGAAACAGCTAAGCTTATGCAGGGTAGTCGTCATGCTTTACGTGAAAAAATAATTATATTAAGAAAGGCAAAGTACAGAGGGTATACTGAGGACACATGAGGAACAAAAATATATATATATATAATATTTTATGGTCAGGCCCATTTAGTTGAACGCTGCCTATGTCTGTCGCGCGGATTTACACTATGGATAAGGCGCCAAAATGTATATTTGTTTATTGCCATAATCACCCTGCTGGGTGGTGATTCTTAAATACATAGTTCAATGGTTTATACGTAGAAGAATCTAAAACAGTGACGTCGACGACTAGCAATTTCAGCTCTTCGTATCTATCATTGACAATATCAAACTTGGTCGTGTTGATTTGGTCAACGTAAAGGATCGTCAGTCTGTAAATGATTTCTATCGTCGACAACCTGCGTTTGTATCAGCAATTTGAGCACTATTGTCATCTACGCGTTTTGAATCTACCGGAGCATACAATTTTCAATGACAAATAGACGAAAATGCTACAATTTGCAGTGTAAGTATATTGAACAATTGAACATACATGGTTATTAAGGATAGATTTTTGCTATTTAGGGACATAGGGTTACCCGTTTACTTCACATTCTACATTGTCCGTTACGACAGATAATGTTATGGGATCATTGTATTTCATTTTCGTTTCATTCAAATTTTTGAAGTCGAAATTAAATTTGAAGTCGAAGTCGAAAAAGTATTAAATGACCCCCTTTATTCTAAGTGTGTGCAAAGTGCATATTATATTTATTCCACTTATTTAAGAAACTTTCAAAGATAATATTCATGTATTGTTTTGTGTAAACGAGAACAATTACCGGACAGAACTGCCTCTTTGTCATAGAGGCGTAAAATCGCGCCAAATGTGTCCGACATGTACGAGTGTATGATAGGCACACAAGATGAGCGATGATGTCGTGACTCATCTGCTCGCAAATTAACTGCTCTGATGAATGCGCTGCGACATGCAACCACTATTCGAAGACCCCTGACCGATCTATACTTTACCGTATTTGTAACCTTTACAAGAATTGTTAGACTGGCGCCAGAGTTCAGGTTATGCTGGTAGGTAATAGGTGGGTAGGCGCGGTGAGGCAACACTGTTGATGTATCGCTTTCATAACGGCCATGGTTAATTAGTGTCAAATTACAACGCTAATGTTTTTTCGAACTCCCCTGACAGTTTGTTTGGTATATACGAGCTTGTTGACCAAAATAACTAACAAATCAGCTTGATTGGATATTGGCTTGGCAAAACGTATTCTCATACGATGAAATTAGAAAAAATTGGCAAGATACTAAACAGACTCATTCCTATTATAGTGGTGCTGCCACGCTAAGGTCCTGGGTTCGATAACCATGTTCAAGCAGTGTTGAGTATTTCTATGAAATTTTAAGTAGTAAGTAGCTCGGGATCTGGATTTAGCTATTTTGTCCCCTTTTATATGAATATGCCGAATAAACTGTGGGCTGCATAACCTTTATTTTATGTAAGATACTAAAGATTTGAGCTGTCATTAAAAATACTAAAACGCATTGGAAACATTACAGCTGCCTTTCACCACAATTTTAAAATTATGCAAACTAAACTCAATTCCCCAAAGTTTTATTGACTTTCTTAGCAGATTTAACCCTAATGGCGCTAACGGATGCGCACTAAAGAGTTCTTTAAACTGCGACCCCCGTAATTCAAGTCAGGATTTAAACCTTAGAAGAAAGTAAGTTTGCCGGGACAACAAAGAGGAGCCATTCCCCTCCGAGTAATTTATACGTGACCACGGGACCCGGGACTCAACTCCGCCGGGACCGGGACTGGGCTCGCATGCCGTACGACCTGACACCTACGAGTACTACATACAATTGACTCCGACAATTTTTAACCTCCTTTTTGATTTCGTTTCACTGTTTTTGTTGTACGTGAGGTAGACAAAAGTGGCGGGGTTTTAGGGTTGGCACTTATCAACATTAAGGCAATTTTATAGACACAGTGCTTTTTACTTTTTTTTTGGTTTCTTTTCTGTGTTTTAATCGCATATTAAGTAAGTTTTATGTACTTGTCTCGCTGGTTTGCAGTTTCTTTTTCAGTTGTTGGAATTCTTTGTAGCTGTCGATGATACTAAGAAGAATTTTATCTCTAATAATTTTCTAACGATAATTCTAATATAGTACCAAGCACACTAGTGCACGCTAATTCCTAGCAAAATATAATAACTGTCCCAATGGTATATCTATCACAAGCATGGCCGCTGAGCGTGAGGTCTGAGGTTTGATTCCCAAGTCAAGAAAGTTTTATTAAGTTTTTCATTGAAATTTTTGAATGACGGTAGGCTTACTCTTATAATAACCTCTACAAGCTCTACCTATTATTCATTGGGTATCTATAATCGAATACAAACATATTTCCTTGAAGATATCAAATGATATCTACCAAACTCTCGATAAATGAAACAAATTTCTAAATATAGAAAATAATAAGGAAGTCATGGGCATATTTATTCCGCAAGGAAAACAACCGCCACACGGAGATAAGTAAGTAGGTACCTACGGCCCACACCTTTGTACCCATAGACGAGAATAAACGGGCCATGAAATTAAAAATGTTCGATAGTTGGTTCTAACCGCATCCGGTGCGACAGACAGCAGGCAAATAGGAACTATTTGTTCCGAAACGTATCAGGTAGGGCACACGCACGACCGCTAAATACTCGTGTTACTAGACGAGCGAGGACACAGGACATACAAATTTGTGTCTTATACTCAGAACAGTTAGGTCTTAATTGTATTGATAGCTGTCTCGTTAAAGAAATTACTGTCGCAATACAAAATTAACATCATGTGTTATTTGAATATTTTGATGACTGAATGAATAGTTGGCGCCCAACGTGGGACAGCAGTGAATTATTACGCAACGCAAAGTATGGCATAAGTTGATAATAATAACTAAAATATCGGCACACAAGAAATTGTCTATGTTTCTGCAGTGTACTCAAACATTAATTCTATTTTTTTAAACTGCTTTGGGATAGAAAAACCTTAAAATTTTAATTAAATTCGGAAGAATTAAAACCAAAAAGAGTCTAACGTATATAGGTATCAGGATTTCTTTTTTTTCTTTTTATGGCAACGGTTTTTAGTTATGGCTTATATTGGTTGGTGATCTTAATTTAGGAATTCTTAGTAATATCCTGAGTTTTATTTTTTTGCTAAGACCGCGAAATTGATGCGAATCAACGAGAACAAAATCGTACAGTGTAGCTATTGTTTCTTCAGATTGCTAAGTAAGAAAAAAATCCTTCTAATAATATTATATTATCAAATATAAGCAATAAGAAACCTCATTTCTTGGTTATGATTGTGTTTCCTCGGCGGATTTGTGAACCGATATCCTTTCACCGTTAACGCGGAAAACTCATTAGCTCATTGACTTTGACCGGTCAGTTCTGCTTACGATGGTGGGCGCAATCAAATATATTGATATTGTACCTACTTGATATTGATTTTGGCTAAAGTAAGTGATAAGTTATTTATACCTCAATCAATGGGCTTAGCCACTGCAAAGGGATTAGATAGTTTTAAGTTCAAACATACTGTTTTCATTCCAATACTGACACTAAACAAACAAACCAATCTGCAGTTTGTATATTCATTTATGCTTTAATTAGAAACCGGAGCGTTTGCTCCCCGAAATAATAAGGGTGGTACAGACATGAATAGAGCAGCGGAAACAGACGCACGCAATATTACTTTTGGTCAAGCTTCAAAATGTCTATTCACGCTATGGCTACGTATTTGACGCGCATTGAGCGGAGCGGGCCGGCTTGTTTAATATCCCCGATCCACGCCAATCCGAATGTTAACGCTGACAGTACGTTGATGTCTAGCCATGGAGGCAAAGCCGTGGTATTTCCAGTTTGACTGTTTAATCCGTCGGCGCTACGCAACGCATCATCAGCTTGTGTGCACGCGACTTTTATTAGGCCATTCATATCGCGTGCATGTGCATCGGCTTTATGGGGCTTATTTTATTTTTATAATGGGCGGTATTTTATTTTATTAAATTGTTAAAATTTGTAGACATGTGCCCATTATGTAGGTAGGTAATAAAGTACATTTTTAAAGTATTGCAGTTTTGTGTGTTTTGATAACCGATTCGCGTTTTTGGTCCGAGACTGGTACTGAAAAATGACCACTTTAAAAGACACTGGAAAGCAATTAACGAATAGTGTAATATGTACTAAAAATAAATAAGTTGTTGTTTCTAATCCTACATAAAACTTATTTACCTACATTTTATTATAGCAGTAGATATTATTAGTTTAAATAAAACTGTAAGTAGCGCCTATAATAATATCACAAAGAATGAATAAAGTTTTATAAGTCTCCGTTAAAGACATTCTGAGTCTCAATAGAGTTCAGCTTACATCAATAATCCTCGAGATTGTTCAACTTTTATGTCTGCGACGATCCAAACACTTTATTTTCGCGTCAGCTATCAATACTTGGTCTCTACATAATATTACTTATATTTAAAGCGACTTGTAAGACTAGGATTTTATCTTTTGAAAGAATACTAATGCACGGGTATTATACTGACTAAACTAATGAATTGCTTAGATTTAGGCATTTAAAATAAGTGGCTTTAAATGTAAATGAGTTTTGGGATACCGCTTAACTAAACAAAATTATTATAAAGGTTTTGAATAAAAGCTGCAACCAATATTATCAGTAGAGGACTGAAACAAAGAGATATAATTTTTTTTAATAAAATTTATTGACAGCTAGTAAAAAAGAAAAGAGTCACAAAAAAGCGACGTAGGCAAATATTAATTACACTAGAGGTAAAACTTTCCAGGTAGCTACGGCTTTTTTTCTATGAAATTCTAAGTAGCAGCACAACAATGTTTCGGAACACATTCAACTGACTTTAATCTAGGTATATCAATATTTGCTTCCCCAGCAACCTAATCAGCCACATAAGTAGATTAGCTGTGATTACTATACCTACCGGTTACTGTACAGGGGGATCCGTTTTCTCATTCTGTTTGGGCTCGCATCAACTTGATTCTCGCTCGTTCGTACTGCCGGATCCGCGGATAACTTCTCCCTGAAGCGTCATATAAATAAATTGTTGCCAGTCTTTATTGCCCAAGGTTTACGGTAGCGTTTTTCCCGCCATGTTATCGTCTTTGGGAATTCCCTTTTCTTGTATCCGATCCTATTGTGATATCGCCCATACCTGTGATTATCATAATGTCTGTACTGTACTGTGGATTCGATTCTGTTTACAATGTTGATTATTTTTGTATATATGTTTTTCTTTCTTTCTTTAAATTGTTTTAAGAAAATATCGTAGGTACCTATATAGTTGCGGATTCAAAACTACCTCATTGAGTGAACGTCGTTTTTCTGATATTTGTGTTACATAAGTCTGAAATACCTACATTAAAGATGTCATAGAGACATCGAAAGGCAAGTCGCCATAATTGCGTCAGCTAAACAGTCTTGCTCAACAATGCATAACATTCAGGACAATAAATATTATTATTAACTGACAATATTACTCATACCTAAATTTATAATTATTTAGCGTAGAAAGTTTCATCATGAATGTTCGTACACGTGATGTAACTAAATCAGCCTGTGTTGGTGACTGATTCGGTCTAAATGTGAGTCGAGCTTCTAGAAACTTGTCCAATTTTAATTGGGTGGACGTTGCAATCCGAATAACCAACTAGCTGCTACTTTATAAGGTAACATGTACCAATTAGTTAAACAGATTTATGCTACACGCACGATTTCACTTGTCGATCTTTTACAAAAATAGTATACGATTACATAGGTACTTATACTATCACGTCTCTATTCAAATTCAAATTCATTTATTCAAGATAGGCTACCAGGTAGCACTTTTTGAACGTCATTTTTAGGTTAATTAACAAAAAAAACTATTCATAAAAATTTGAATACAAAAGATCGTATTAAAACAATCACAATTAAATAAATTACACAGCTATAAAAATCATAATATTATTCATAATAAAGAGGTGGGCAGAGGTGTGTTGCGGTACAGCCACAGTTCACTGATATGTTAAGGTCCTATTGCCATAGATGAATCTTTTTGTGGCGTAAGAATAAAATACTTACTTATATACCTACTTAGGTAGATAAATATGCTGTAGATTATTAAACAATAGGTACCTATTTAAAAAGCATCAATTTCTATCCCCGTCGGCTGAATTCCTTAAATTACAAACATCTCAAATAGACAGATACTTATCCCAGCTATTTTGGAGATAATTTCAGGAATTTCTTAGAAGAGGTATCGTATCGATAAGTAAATAATTATAAAGGCGAGCTTTTGCCAGAGGAGCTTCTTTTTGCTAAGAAGAAATGTTTCATATAAAGCAGGCAGTTTTTATAGTACTAAATTCATTCATAGTAAAATTTGTTTTCATTATTATTTTTTTGGTGAGTTCTTATTTATTTTTCTTCTGGGTCGAAATCTTGAAGTACTTAGATAAGTAGGTTTTAATATTTTAATAAGTACTACTTTATCATGTCATACCACAGTTTGCCACATTCTGCTGGAGCTGGGAATTGAACCCAGGGAGGTCGCAAGCACAACTACTGCGCTTTAGCGTACTAGGTAGTGTAGGCACGCTCTTAAGACCACTAGAGTTCACTCAACTAAATAATGTTAAGAAATGTTATTATGCCTTTTTACGTTTGCTGCTTTCTCTGCTACTCTCCTTTAATAACTGCTTAGGTACGTACCCACTTTACTCCAGTACTATATAAAAGAAACCGATTATGTTGATTAAAACTCTCTCTTGAAATGAAGGACAGGTGAAATATAAACGAAATTGACTAAGTGCAGACGTTAATTGACCTGATTAAAAATTACATAAACAAACGAGATTTTATGCAAACTAGTTAAGAGGGTTTCGCATTAAAGAGGATGCAAATTAATTCTATTAACATGAGCGTTGTATGCGCTACGTAATCACATAACACCAACGCGACGTAGGCTTTTATCACTTTTCGCAGAGAGTCCAGCTCCAAAGGTGGATCGGGGATTCAAAAAAGAATATCATAAATCTGGAAAAGAAAGCATTTCCATTAATTCTCGGCGTACCTTGACGAGGGTCGAAAGTTTAACGGATTATAACAAGTGGCGGCACTAACTGTCACGAACAGACCTGGCCGCGCCACGCCTCACGGCTTAATCGCCAAACTTTCCCCTACGATTGGAGTTTTTGCGGAATTGCTGTGGTTGTATGCCCGCACCGCTAATTTATGCGCCGGCGAGTGAATTGAGCACGAGCATTCCACCTCTCCTCTCCTATTAGGTATTCAAGACATCGTTTAATCGACCTGCACCAGTCACAGCCGGGATCGACGTTTTAAATTCGAACGCAACGCAAATCGTTCCACAGATATTGGAAGCAATCCCTCGGGATGCGATTGCAGATCAAGTATTCAAATATAATGTAGAAATTTACATTGCGAATGATACTGAATTGTTTTCGTTTAAGCATTGTAGGTAAAATAATCACCTTTAGCGTTTTACGGGGTTGTATAAAGAGAGGCTATTGGTATACTTTTTACTGCACATTAGGTTTCATCCCCTGAGTTACGTAAACGCTGAAACAAATAAATTTAACGTTGCTGTTACGAAAACACTGAAAATAAATAAGATTATCCGTATACCCGTATCCCTGAAGGATAGAAGCGTAGAACCTTTTCTTATGCTTAACTTTCACCATATTTGAGCCTTTGAGTTGTGTTAAAATGTACTTATCATATTAAATTTGTATTTTTCCATCAAAACTTTGTAAATAAACAATTATTAAATAGATAGGTTTTATCTTTAACGAAAGGATGGGTAGGTACATACCTACAAGTGCAGAGATAAGAGAATAAATTTTATAGCATAGGTAGTTGTAGGGACCTATATTTACTTAGTAATTTTTATTTGAAAGGAATAAATAACATTTTAATAATAGTTATCCATTCTGCCTAGATCCACCCTTAAAAATATTTAAGTGAGCGCCACCTTCATAAATTTATAAGAACTAACTCTTCGACAAAAAAGTTTACCTTGACCCCTGCCTTCAGTTTTAGTAGTTACCAATTCACGTACTAGATGGCAGCACCACGTGCTTAGTGCGCCCCGTTCAGTAGCGACATCTATGAGTTATATTATTAACTGAGCAGGAGCATTAACCTGACGCCATTTCTATATAACTGAGGAGATGGCGCTACTAGTACCATTTCATTTAGGTATTATACTTATTATTATCTCGAGTGCAAGTTGCAATTGATTGAAGTTGCAAAACTTGCAAGTCTTGCAACACAATCATAACAAGACAACAACAACAACTAATATTAAATACCTTCCTATTGAGTATTAAATCAAATTTTATATTTTTGAAATTTTGGCAACCTTTGAACCGTTGACCGGAAGGAGAACCGATTGCAAAAAGGAGGTGCTCGAATTTGTTCAAGTTTATTTTTGTGTTCCCTCATAATTAGAGGTCGAAATAAGTACCTAGAATTTATTTAGGTACTTGGACTTCAAAGAAGACAGTTGATAAGACCTCCATCCACGATGATGATGCTACAACGAAGTCATAGGATAGCTTATGTTAAGCCCATACCCCTAAGAAGGAGCCATAAAATATCGTGATATCTCAGTCCGTTCACACGCGGTGATCTCGTCACACTGATTTTAAACAAGTAGGTAGTAGGTATGTTCATAAGTCATCTGTCACCCTCTTACGTGATTTCACATGCAAATTGCTTTACTCTGATAAATAGCTCTATTATTTAAAATTTGACGCGAACGATAGGGATTTTTTATTTGTAGATGAAAGTCAAAGACGCATCTGTTTTATAAATTCACATGAAAAGCTTTTCAATGATATTAAGTATTAGAGGAATAACAGAAAACTTTCACTTCACTTCAACTTTTTTTTAAAGTATTCGAAGACAAAAAAACAATTTAGATAATTTTCGGTCTATATGTAGTATGTACCTATCATTTAACTTCAAATTTATTTATTTTTTGCTTCAAAATGACGATCTATAGTCACATACAATAAACTGCCAGATAAGATATTATTATATTTTTTACAAGAAACATAAATAGGTATCCGTTTTGCATTTGGTATTAACAAAATATCTGTAGTCAACCCTTAGTCTAGTGACCCCAAGCACTGCTACTGAAGTGCTGATTGTAAGGTCCTGGGTTCGTTTTTCTATTCTCATTAACAGATTAATTCCTGATTAAGGGCCTCTTGGGCTTGCTCCTAAGTACAATGATCCTGGCGAACTCTGTGTTCATTGGTATGTACCGTACACCCCCCTTAAGCTTACCGAGGGTACCTAATACCTATAGGCGTGATGGTTTGTGTGTGAAATATTCATTTATAAAAATTTCAACAGCTTGAAGTGTAGATTTGTTTAGGTTATACAGACGTACACGCATTACCTATGCAAGCATCACGATATATATATCTACGCAATTTATTATGTTATCAAGTGCACGTGTTAAAATATCTTAATAATATAAAGAATAAAGAAAATCCTGACCCATCAAGCTATAATTACCGGCTACGTTAGATGCACCCTACGAATGCTCTAACGATGGTCCACTAATGTTTTGATACGCTCCAATTATAAGGTGTATGCATCTGCCCGTAAAGGCTTGATATCTGTCCGTAACATCAGAGCATGACGCGTCACGCCAACCCTCTCAACCCTCTCAGTGCCAGGGTGCTGGTTAACCGTTAAAATGAGTAATGGCGGCGGGGTGGCAGGAGCTACCAACCTTCATGTCGATATAACTTAAATAATTAAAAGAAGCTACGCGTATCGAAGGGCGTTGATTTTGTTGTTGGAGAAATATTAAAACCATTGTATCCATGTCACAAGAATACGCATTTTAACTGCCTTTTATATTATTATTGTTTGTGAAGTGTAATTTTGTTTGTTAATGGTATTACTACGCGTACCCGTATTGATCTGAAATTTCCCAGTCTTGTGGCAATTTGCCTTATTAATACCGTTTTAGGTGTATCCACTTTCAAGTTTCTAGATAAAGCTAGACCAAATTAATATTTAGGGCTGTCATACAAATTATGCATGATTTTCCCATAAAAGATAATTTCTCGTATCATTAACGGATCTAAAACATTTTAATCGAAATCACTCTTCAGTTGTAAGAGAGGTATAAGTACTCCTTTGCAAGATAAATCATGATGTATCTGACTCACAATAAAAAAATATAGCGTCAAATAAAACGTTGTAGTGTGGCCTAAGGTCATCGTTTAGTTTCGTAAATTAAGATTTATAATCAATTTATAACCACTATTTTCGATTTAACGCAGTTTTACCTCTTTGTCTTTATAACTTACCCTTTTATACTGCTTCAATATTTTATTACCGTAATAAATTTTCTTAAAGCTTGTTTTATGTTAAAGTTATTATTTTTGTCAACTATTTTGATATTATGTTAAGAACAGACCATCTCGCCTTTAGTACATAAGGAAACCGATGTACATAAACTGTAAGATATTTCTTTATTATCTAGCAAAGCTTCTAATAAAACTTTGCAATAACCGTCGTTTTGTGTTCAATTACCAATTTCTTGCATCATTACTAATCCTGATATATAAATAAGTAAAATAGGCCAAAGCTAATTTTAAAACATACCTACACATGTAGGTAATAAACATCCAAAATAATCAAATAGAAAACTACGAGAAAGTGTTGACGATCCCTGCCCCGAAAGTCAAAATGTACTGATTAACTGCTTGTATAAATATGAAAAAAGTCGTGATTATCATTTAATTTCATAGTTGGGAAACGCTTATTGATTCCGAAGCGAAGCGCGTGCGCAATGCACCTGCTTCCGTCGCCGATAGGGTTAAATCAATATTTGGACTAATGTATTCAAATCTTTTGTCTTTTTGTTATGAATTAGATTAGACGTTGGTCATCGTCGGGAGTGTTTGATAAAAACTGAATTCTATTTTGAACTAAAAAGTCAGGTGTAAAGCAGGGGCGACAAGATTTTTGGGATTTCGTTCTCCGATAGAGATGTTTAAAATGTAGCATCTTGTTTAGGGTATTTCAAATCCTAATTATTGATACTGATATTGTGTATTTTTTTAACCCTAAAATTGCAATGGGTAACTTGTGATGTAGTCGGCAATTGCTTTTTAATTGATTTTTTGAAGATTGCACCCGTACTATGTAACACTACATCTTTCGGGGAAGACTTCACAATAATCAAACACAAATCAATGAGTAAAAAAAAGTACACCCAGACTCAAAACAATATATTATCCGTAGAACACAAAAATATTTCTTTCGAGTGGGATCGAAATGACCCACGACACACTGTTTCCAAAATCTGGTCCAACAGCAGTAAAATTAATTAATATTTTTCTGATAAAACAAAGAAGAAATTATTAAATTAAATACTTTCCCTTTAATTGAGATGCCACTGTCAAATATCTTCTATACTAGTCTATTAATCTATATCTATACTAATATTATAAAGAGGAAAGATTTGTATTTTTGTATCTAACGAATAAACTCAAAAAGTACTGGACCGATTTGAAAAATTCTTTCCATGTTAGATAGCCCATTTATCGGGAAAGGCTATAGGCTATATAGCATCACGCTACGACTAATAGGAGCCGAGTAGTAATGAAAAATGTTGCAAAAACGGGGGAAAAAGTTATAAGCCCACGCGGGGGAAGCCGCTGGCGGGAAGCTAAAATAAATATATTGAATTTCAATAAGTATAATATAGTTAATTCAAGTTGAGTTGTTGTTTCAAATAACACTATTCTTCACGTTCGTAAAATAGCTTTACAGTAACTTTGTCATACTAATTACTATTCGACGTGTGAAATAAACAAATGGGTGCCTTAAATTAGATAACGACGACATACGACATAGTTATGTTGTTACAATTAAAATAAATCCACGACATCTTATTATTTGACATGGAACATTTGTATTTGATCAAATCGCACGGATAACAATCAATTCAGGAATCACAAAGAGTAACTAAAGAGACGGCAGCAAAAAATCAATAAAAGAAATTTTTATCTTAGATTGATTGGCCCTGCCTGACCCTTTACCGATGCGACCGGGTTTTTATAAACTTTTACAAAAAACTTTAAACGTAACAGTGTTTATTTGTGACAATTTGCTTTGTCGGTTTGTGCTGATTTACATTTGAAAGGAGCATTTTTTTGTGATGCGGGGCAACCTGTAACGACACGGTGAATGACACAGGTAGAGCGAGCAGCGCTCGTCATGATCACACGGTTTTGATCGTTTGTGCTCTATGCTACAGGTGGATGTAGGTAAACAGGTCCAATTAAGCGTAATACATAGATAATATTGATAATTGTGTAATTAAATCGGATATTATGGCTCACTAAAATGTACATCAGTATCTTAATTTTATTCTATAAATTATATACATAAATTTATTTTATTTTACTTAAAAGTATGACAGTTATTTTTCTGTTATCATTATATTCCATGTTCATCCGCCAAATGCATTATGCAAGATTCTCAATTTTATCCTCAACATTAGAAGAATTTCGGCAGACTCTGTCGTCCTTGTGCATCCTTGTAATTATTGTGATAACCTGCTAATCTTTTCACCACATCATAATTAACCTTAAAGTAGTATACCTTATTGTACTTCATAATATCGCTTGCTCCATTATGATAAAAGAAGACTTAAATACAGCAGTAAATTCGTACCCTAAATAAAAGATAACTACTTCATATAACTTTATATCCTTTAACTTCATATACTTTATATCCTGTAACTTTAACAACAAATAATAATTAATAAATAAATGGTAGCCAGAACTGAAAAGGATTAAAATGTCCCAATCATTATCAATGACATCAAGTATCAAGACTTCACATGATTACGTCAAAGTGTATCTTTCCAACAAGTTCAGGACATAGATCTGGGAGTCCGGGAGCGGGATGAAGACATAATCATCGATCAATCGGTGCTTGTCACCGCGCGGGGACCGCACACAACACACCAGCGGAACAGTTCCACGAGGTCACGGACTCTTTCGATTTGTTGTGCCTAATTTGGGTAATATCAGTTCATTTATCAGTTCTCATATGATGAACTTGACAGTTCAGAAAACAATTTCAAGAATATCCTTTATATTCTTGAAATTGTTTTCTGAACTGTTAGAAATTGGCATAAATCTGTTATATCTAACACATTTTGTACACAAAATACAACGATAAGAACCTATCAACTGGTACAAATAGGTTCATGAAAGTTTATATCTACTTTTTTATTTGGTGATTGTTTCTCTTAGCCGTTACGCCAATGCTTTTCTTGTCGTGGTCTTTGTTCCATTATTACTAAATAGGTATCCAAAACATCAAATTTACGAAGGATGCTTGCTCTAATTTTCAAAAATAATAGTGTGTAAATCCATAAGTATTCCTATTTATAAACCTGTATATCATTTCAAAAGTTCTTTCCCAAGGAATGTAAAATTATAACAGGCTGGCAAGTCAAAAGGAAGTAAGGCGACAATTCATACGCAGGTATCGCAATTGCACCGGTTCGTATAAATCATTTCACTCGAATAGATATAAAATATCGGCTGGGCACGTCCGTCGGAGTGTCTGTACAATGCGTGGAAAGTTCAGGCTGGCTCAGTGGCTACCAGGCGTCGCATTCGCGACAATAGCCTGCAATCAATCCGTGATTTATAATATTAACGTATAAAACATCTTAATTCTATCGGAACACAGAACAAGAAATGATTTCATAACTCCTTCCTTGACCTACGCATGATATTTGTAAGGTACTCGTAATATATACTTAGTATTATAACAATGAATCCTGACTACCACTCTACATAAAGTACCTAAATTTGTTTTTGTTTGAGAAATATTAAAATAAATAAAGCTACTTATTAAGTACCTAAACTGTCAGTATCTACGTCTATCCTAACAGATACTTACGCTACATTACACGATTACGATTCCGAACAGCTAGGTACTAATTAAAAATATACATAGATATTACTAAAGTACTAAAGTAAATATTTATTCTAAAATGCAAAATCTTATTCTTGACCAAACAAAAATACGCAATAAGAGAGTTGGCCTATCTTTACGGCATTATTTTATTCTTATCTTAAATCTGGGATCGTATTGACCAACAATATAGAGTCTATTAGTAATACTAGAATAAACATTAATGAATGACCAGTATCAACACCCACCATTAGGACGATGCCATAGTTTCTCTCTAATCTCTAATACGGTACAGTAGGGGCCAGTCCTAACAGTCCCATATTGCGTTCAGTATTGTTGTGTAAGGTAAATACGACGGAATTTGACGACGTCTGTGGTCTAGTGGTTCGAGTACCGGACTGCTGATCACGAGGTCGTGGGTTCGATTCCCACAAGACACAAACATTTATGTGATGAACTTAGGTGTTAGTGTTTGTCTGGGTGTTTCTTATATATTATAAGTATGTATTTACAAAAAAAAAGTATATAAGTATTATATCCATTGTCTAGTACCCATAGTACAAGCTCTGCTTAGTTTGGGACTAGATGGTGCTGTGTAAAAATGTCCCAGGATATTTATATTGTTTAAAATAAATATTTTTAATCGCAGTTTTCTTCAAGATATAACTTAATTTTACCCAGGTAAAAAGACTTTTAATTGGATTAAAGGCTTTTAATTGGATATTGATGGAACTCCTGGGACTCCGAAGACATCTCACCTGTATTATTATTATAATATAATCGGCCTAGTTAGTCCTAGTATTCTAAAGTTTAAAACAAATAATATTGTCCCTTATTCTGTACCACCTCACTGCTGAAACTCGTACCCCACATTTTTAGTCTGCATCAGAAACCAGTCGTTTATAAATGAATAATATAATTACAAGAAGTCTCACTGGCAAAGCTACAAGCAACGATATCTTGCGAATACTTTTACATTTGAGCGTCCAATCCAAAGAAAGTTATTCAAAATACTATAATATAATCGATAAAAGTATATAAGGTCTATTATTTATTTTGCTCTGTGCAGGCGCAAAGTGGCGGGACGTGTCGTAAATCCACGCAGCGCAGATAGCACCCACTCGCGCGCATTTCAGAAGCTACCGTCAAACATTTGATATCACATTTCTTTATTATAAACCATTTCCTACGGGAACCAGTTTATGCGATATTCTATTGAACTGATAGCTGGATCGGCATAACTTTGTTTTGATTAAGTGTAGTGCAAGTGAGACATAATTCTGGTATCCCTGGGATAAAGCATGCTCGTAGAGATGTATTAGATAAACTATCGCTACATTTGTGTTTTAACTATAGTTAGGAAGCATCTAACTGAAAATCCACTGGATTCATTGCAAACGTAATTTATATGCTTAATTTTTCAGCACCTTTATTTAGCACAGATAAGCTATTTTAACAACAATATAATCCTATCATCCGTAGATACCCATTTAACCGTAATCAAGTATCTAAAACCTACCTAATACGGCCAATTATTATTATAAGTAAGATGAAAAAAGATGTAGTAGTAAGTTGAAAGGCAAACAAAGTATTCAGAACAACGTAAACAAAAAAGATAAAAAGAAAACATCTGCCAAGAGTTGTATTTACGACAATAATTTATTGTTGAGCAACAAAACTAGTAATGTATGTAATCATACCGAGGACTGTCCTTTAAAAAATCGAAAGTTTGCGGTCGCTAGATAGTAAAAGTTAAAGAAAAAAGGACATTTAAAGCCAGATTTCATCCAGCAATTATACGAATCCTGCTATTAGAAATCAGGAGCACACCTGTTATACGCATGAGCAAGGATTTTTTGTGGTCGAACCTTTCACGAATTTACATATCTCCCAACTCTTCGTTGAACCTAACGAGGGTTATTATTTCAACCACAAAATGTGGATTTAACCGCTTCTGATTGACAAGCAACGGCAGAACATAATAAAGGATTATGTAAAACAGTTTTTGTTGATGGTCCACAGAACATTTTCACCTTATTAGCAATTGTTAACAACTAATTTATTTCCAATCAGCTAACGCGCACGATTTGTGTGAAAACATAATTTGTGAAATTGCTACTGATGCGCAACGGTTTTCGCCCTTTTGAAACCGCTTAAATTGGATAAGGATAGACCTACTTTTTCGGATCATAAGCGACTTTAAATCGCGGCTGTGCTGTGGTTGGATATTAAATCGTGTACTGTTAAGTCAACCTTTTGACTTGTACTATATTGTATCCAAGAAACTTGATTACCTACTTTATTTTCACAGGTTGATGTCTTCAATGTAAATAGCCTTCGCAATTACTTTATAAAAACAAAAGGCACTTAATGACTGTAGCCTATGAAAGATGTCCCGAGACTGATGGGTCCTATCGAATTCCTTAGTCATCCTTTATTAAGGCAATGAAATGGATTTATAGCTTCCACTACGATTTTATGTCAAAGTGCAGTTCATTGCCACTAGACAATGTCTGGGAGACAATGTAATTTTATGCTTAAATGAACTTCACCTGAAGTGGAACTCGCTCGGAAAATTTTGAATGGCAATTTTGGTTTGGCTCTGTGTCACACACCTTTGTCTCTCACTTGAATTGCAGTTATGCTTTATATAACAACAGGAGCGTGACAACTTTCCAGTGTCGTCTGCTCATTTAAATGAAAATGCCGTCTTTTAACTGTTTTGTAATAACTTGCAAATCTTGAACTTTCAAATTTCTTATAACTGTTGTGCTTATTCTTGTTTCCTTAATTGTAGACGTAACGAATTCTAATGTTTTATTTTCGTGTACTAAAATTAACTGGCGTCTATCCATTTCTAAAGTTTTTCGTCTAGTATTTTGACTGTTCTTACTGTCTGTTTGCATGTCATGTCGATGTCATTTACGTAAAATATAACTATACACATCAAAGTAAAATGCCGTTTGTAAAATGTATATTGCTCTGTATTTATTTAATGATCGATATTTTAGTCGCTTGGGATTGAGACACGACTTCGCTCATGTGAAATTTAATTTCCGCAAACTTTAATACTGTCTCGTTATATTTTTTAATAACAGCGCATTTCAAAGCGTTGAATCTTGTATTTTTATTAAGTAAGTAATGATTTCCTGTTTTAAAATGATAAATAATTATTTGAAAAAAATTGGGGTCCCTCCACAGCTCTCCACACACTATTAGTCATACTGACAATATTTTACAATTATTTTTATTTTAACTATCTATTAAAAAATCTATTATAATAAATTATTAAAGCCTAAATAAATATATAATAATTACATTCCTCTCCGTTCGTAAGTAGCGAGCAGGCAAACAGTGTAAGTATGTACCGATGCGGATAAAACACAATAAAGTGTTTATGTTTTCTATAAAACCTTCTGAAGGGAGCATCTCATATTTTATGTGAAGCCGCTGATCCCAATTACACATGAATGGTTCGTCATGATCAGACATTTTTGGGGTGCAATAAAAACTTACTCTGTGATTTATGCCCCACTAGGAAGTGACCGTTCACATTCAAATTCACCTTATTAGTGTTGCCACTTGTTAATTAAGTGAGTTTTTTATTAAAATCTGGTCAAGTGCAAGTTGTATTTGTAATCGTGTTCCGTCGCATTTAAGCTGTAAACAAGTTCCTTTGAAATATAAATAGGTACTTGGGAATTTTTCACCAACGCAATTTTTTTGTTTTGTAAATGTACTTATGACATAAATAGTTGAAAATTTTGAGCCATCATTCTATTAACCCAACAACATCGATATAAATTCAATAGTTTTGCTTATTAATATGTAATCAACCAATTTAGCAGCATTAAGTTGAACATTCAAAGAACTAAATGATACTTAAAGAGCACAAGTTTTTTATCAACTGTAGGTATGTTAACATGAAGCTAGCTATAGCTACAACCAACGGAATCATTAACGCCATTTCCTTAAGACGTTGATGCATTTATTCGCACGTTGCGATTGATAATCGCGAAAAGAATAATTTGATGCAGATATATCTGAAGGGCCAGTGTAAAGCTAATGTGTGTGTAGTGTTGCGAGAATTTAATCGAACTGTGCGCTTGTCAATCAATAAAGTCGAACGAGTTGAGCCACTTTGCGGTTACCGTGAGATTCGTGTGGATATCACCATATGACCTTTTTACCCGACTGCGCCAGAAGGAGGGTTATGTTTTTCGAGAGTATGTATATATGTATAATTGTTTGGCACGCTCTGCAGCCTGACGGCTCGATGGATTTTAACTTGAGTTTCGTTAGATTCGTATTTCCTGTAGGAGTGACACTCGGTATATAAAAAAATGGCGGATTTTTTGGCGCCAAATTCAAATGTTTTTAATAAAATTAATTAAATCATCGTATTCAACATACTATCATGCCCCGAAAGGTGAGGACTACCTCACCTTTCGGGGCTTTCGGGGCTTTAGGCTTTACACCTATAGTTTATTGTAATGTTATGTTACCTATGTTTTAAATCCATGTTGGTAATAATTGTCTTAACTATTGCCAATAACTAAACAAAAATCCAAATTCTAAGCTACTGCTAGAAATTTTCTGATTAAAAACAAAATATTATATCCCTTTTACCGATCTTTGAATCGAAATCAGGACCTAAGGAAAGCTTTACAGCCGCGCTTGCGACCACTACACCGAAATCCTAAATGATGCAGAAACGTGTGACAACTAATTAACAAGGTTAAAGACACTAAGGCAGAGTCTACTTGTAGCCTCAATAAAATTAAATTATGAATGTTTCTAGCAAAGCATTTTCAGAGCTTTCAAGTTTCTCAATCGTTTTCAGTCCCAAAAGTTTATGTAACTGTTTTCAGGTACTCCTAAGTACAAGCTTCCTTTTACATCGAAATATAAAACAAATAGGTTTATCTTTTCCGTAATTCCATACTTAGATGTCAATGGAGGAAATCCTTAAAAATCTCTAGTTAAGTGACAATCGTGTAAAATGGAAACATAGATAAGCAGTTACTAAAACATTTTAAAAGAAACAACATAATCAAGGAGGATTTAACACCTACCGTAACAGTTCCTCAACAAACCACTTGCCTACGTAAAAAAAGATACAATAAGAACGGGTCTATCCACACACTATTAACGTTCGATAAACGTTACCATGGGCCCGTGATAAAAGTGACCAAGCTAATAATTTATTGGGCATACCGAGCAGAAACTTCGTAAAAATAAACATGAATGGCTGCCTTATTGGGGCTTGATTTAATACGCCCAATAAAACAGTAACTAACCTCATATAAATTACTAAACAAATAAATAACATCGTTGGTCATCAAACTTTATCTCTGACGGTGATTGCATCAACATTTTTAACATTGTTTTACCTATAACAATTCTGGTTTCGTGTACACTGGTTTATAATTAAATTAAATCTTTCTTATGTATTATGTAGTACTGCTAAAGAGCTATTTAAAAGTAATTTACCCATTTGACTATAAGAGCTATGAAACGGTTAACAGAAGACGCATCAGGCTATGCGAGGAGATGGCGCAACGATTGAAAGGAAGTACTTAGTTCAACAGCGAAAAAAGAGTTATATAAATAAATAAATGTTGGTTTTACTTATATGGCTAATTAAGATAACGTACCTCTGCAACACCTTTGCAACAGAATAACACACACATGCACAACTAAATACATTGACATGATAAAGTGTTGCAAAGTTGCCGTTTTAGAGGATTCCAACATATCTATTTGATCATTTCTGTCAAATTAATCTAAAACAACTACTTTTAGACATAAAGTAGCCGGTTCATTCGTTAGGAATTCCTATGAAACTATCTCCACGCAAACTTCGTTATCGAAATCTATACAGCGGTTTAGGCGTCAGAAGGTAACGCATAGACGGACAGTTTTCATTGCACATTTATAATATCAGTATAGATATGACTTTAGTAGGTAAGATACAATTAATAATTAGGAAATATGTGTTTAATACAAACGTAAACATCAAGAAATAATTTCTTCCGCATTCGACTTCTAACGAGTAAAATGAAGAAAGTCATCACTTTATCTCAAACATCAACGCTAGCAACACTGACGACGGTCGGTTAGTTAAGATTTTAACTGCTCTTTTAATGAACGTTACCGGCATTAGAGCTTAAGACATTCACCTTATTACCCACACCAAGATTTATGTAATAAAGTTACGGAGAGTATAGGCAATGTCTAATCACGTCGGGGTCATTAAATTGAAGTAATAATTCTCCTACATAGTAGCGACCATACATAAAGAGCCATAATTCTTTGTTAAGTTCCTTTGTAACTGGCCAAGGAGATTGATGAAGCATCTCCTTAGGTGGCCCCCATAATAAGCTTCCAATAATTTTGTTTCGACTCGAATGTTATAATCGATGACTTCTGTTCGTTTCAATTATTAGCTATTATATTTTATGATATCGTTTTAATTGAATGGGTGTCAAATACGGAGGGTTTTAATCATGCAGATATTGTAAAATTCACGTAACGAAGGCATCCATACTTGCACTATAGTATACTTGTAGCAATCACGCTTGTAATTCCCGAAGGATTGGACAGAAGTGTACGAACAGTTCGCTAGTAATATTATGTTTATTGTGTGAGTTGTTTTTAAATTAAAAACATTGCCTTTTAAGCATACACTAGGTACTTGACTGGTGGTATGACTACACCTCATTAAAGATATCGAATTTCCTCTACTTATATCTTGGAAATGATCACAAGAAAATCATAAAACATCAATGACCCCGCAACAGTATTTACCTATATAAAAAGATATGCACTTTAAAACAACTTTGTTCTAATATGTATTACAAATCATAATTATTGACAGTCCTACATGTCCTGAGCATTGAATACTTACAACTTGTGGCACAGCTAGTGATCATCAACATACAGGTGCATGTATGGTCATCAGATGACACGCGTATCTGTAACCCTACTATGACACCTATGACAGCCACAATCAAAAAGGGCCTAGTAGACTTGCAATCGTATACAATAATACCTACAATTTTATATACCTACAATTTTACATTTAGTTATTTATATTTGAAGCCTGAATCAAAAACAATTTTTTTTCTTAAAACCTTTAAAGTGCATGCGTTCGCTTAGCCCGCCAAATTTAAACTCGCCTAGGATTAACCGTAAGGATGTAATTATAAAATTACGTAATAAGTGATAAGCGAAACATAACCAAAATGATCGTAGTCGATAATTAATATTAAGTTAGATTTGTTTAGTATTTAATTAATTAATTAATATTTATTAGTTATTAACTATCAAATCTAACAGCTGATTTTTTATCGTTAAATATCTTTTAACTGCGGAATAAAATTGACGTTTGACAAATTTTGTATAGAAAATCTGTAAAAAATCGAACTTATTCATCTGATAAAGTTATCTGGCGATAAAAAAATCGTTTCACAGTTCTTGATAAATTACTTGGCAGATAAATTCATATGAAGTTTGTTATATTTTTTAATTTATATTTATCCGGCTGTTAGCGGCTATCTAGAGGTGGTGAAACTGCCAATGTCATAAGTTCGTCTAATAAACAGAGAAATCAAATGAAATGCGGGAAAAAGCTTTCGTATTGAAAATGTTTCAATTTTCGCTTTTACACTGATTTATTATAAAGCAGCAATTGTATCTGAAACCGTGAAAAAAACCGAACTCAACAAAATGTAGAGAACAGGTGTTTTTATTGTTCGCGTCTTGAGGGTTGGTCCTATAGTTAAAGTTGTTCATATTATTAAGTACAAAGGTTCTTTAATTTATGATAATTTGTAAAAATAAGGTTGTATATGTACATCAAGTAATGGAGTTTCAGCAGTGTTCGCGAGTCGTGACGCGGGCGCCGATAAATAAACTTTACTGATCCGTGACCTTTCGTGAAGACGGCGACCGCGTGCCCTGCCCACTCAACGTTTATCTTAGCTTTGATTTAAACACTATTTTACCTACACTTTTTGTTGTTGTTGATAAACATATTTTTCTTGCAACAATTATTTTTCTTGTTTAAGGAGGTGGAAGGGTTAGGCAGTTGCGTAGACTACTGCTATGCTACTGCAGTGTAACTACAGTTCATGTATGTTTAGGTCCCATGTAGCAACGGATGAGCCTATTGCCACTAACCGGACAGCACTTCAAACATCGAGCTGTTACTGAGAAATTTAAAAAAAAAATCTTTAACACTTTGCTTAACCTGGGAATCAAATCCAGGACCTCAAACCTCGCAGTCGCGCTTAGGACCACTAGGCTAACGAGGCAGTTATATTTTCTTGTCTAAAAATACCATTAGGTATATCCGTATAACATATTCATATACGCTCTATGTTATGAGTGTGACGGACAAGTTAGGGAGGTATTGTCCTAACCACCTGCGAAAACAAGGTGTCTACATAAGGTGCGGGAGGGAAAATCGCGGCCATTATACTTACGAGTAGCATCTCACCTTGCTAATTGTTTCCTTTCGTTTCGACTGGACGAAGTGATGGGTTTTTAAACATATTGAAGTTATTACTTCCTTTGAGAATCAGGCAGAGGTCTTTTGGTAATATCAAAAGAAAAACTGAAGTCTTTTTTTTAAACTATGTCATTAGTTATACATGTATACATAGTTACGCGGTTGGTTCCCATAGCGGTAGGCAGAGACTATAGATTTCCACTTGCTACGATCCTGGCACACCACTTTCGCTCCATCTATGATCAACCTCTCCACGCATGCTCGTCGGTTTAGAGTGCTCATAACCTTGCCTTTTTTGAGAATATTCGAAATTAGGTTGTGGTATGTTCGCCAAGGTCGACCCTTTCCGACATTTCCATTCGTACTCGCCATGTACACTTGTTTCGTCAATATCCGTTCATCCAACCCTCTCTCCTTTCTCAATCCTCGTTACATTAGTCTTGTGATAGTAAGCATGACTGCTATGTTAGAGCCCCTGAGTTGGATTCCCAGAACGAGCAAAATGTAATTGGGATTTTAAAAAGTTTTGCAATAGACTTGTAACCTATTACATTTTAATATAAGCGAACCTTGGGCACATAAGCACACATTTGCTTAATTCTTTAGGGAATACAGACGTGATTGTATATGTTGTGTTCTATAATGTTTTTGTAACACGCTTAAGTAAGTAAATTCCATAAACATAATAATAAAATTTTATTCCTTTCCATTTTCCATTAACTTACTGTTTAATTGAAACTCTTAAAACACTATAGGTACTTAAATGTGTTTTAGCCTGTATATTCCATATTTTCTAAGTGGTTATGAATGTCAGAATCTAATAAATTGTGTTGTTTAATTTAAATAGAGTCAATAATGCCAATAAAGATACTAAAGATACTAAAGATTTAAGTAACATACTTAATCATAATTATACGTAATATCTTTTTGTTTTTTTAAGCATACTCCATGCTAAGATATCAAGTTATTTTAGTGGTGCACCGAACCAGAAGACGCAGGTTCGAATCCTGCCCGCCAGCCGATTTTTCCTTCAACGTAATTTTATACTCCGTAGTAAAATGCTGAAAATATATTAAGTAAAAGTGATTTATGTAGGTAATCGCACACAGAAATAATTGATGCATAAAATTAACCAATAATTAAATAACCAACCACATTCCCTCGATAGAACCTTTAATATCACTTCCCAACTCCGATTCCTTATGTACTTAAAAGTGAAATAAAGTACAAAGGCCTAAAAATAACAATGCCGAGTACGTACAATCGAGAATCATTAGACATTTATAAGACGTGAGAAAGGCGAGCCGTATCGTTAATTAAAGCCAGTAATTTGACATGCCCTGACAGCTAATATTATCTTGAAATTGATTTGTGTTCAAAGTTGAATTAATTTTGACAGAGTCAATAAGCCACCGCTTTCTTGCGTTCAGAATGATCGTACTTGTGTTGGGCTTGCGCACGAGTAGGTGCGATGGATGAAAGTAGTGACGTGTATTTTTTACTGTACTATCTTTATTTATGGAAATCACCTTTTATAAGGCATTTATAGTTATGGTGTTATTCAGTAAGTGCATCGTGTGAGCGCCAGACGCGTTCAAAGATAACAATTACAATAACTACTTAAATCTTTTATTTTTACAGAAATTCCTGAAATTGTTCATAAACGTGCCTACTTAAAGCCATGCCTGTTTTATCATTAGGTCTACTCTCATTTTTGTTAAGTTTATACACTTATCGGTTTCTTTAAAATACTTACCTACTTAACCTTTTTGCATCATCAAAACCATGAAATGATCATCCTTCAATTAATTAACAGTAGAACATCCCACATAAAAACGCTTTTACACGCATTGAAATATAATAAGTACTTATCGGAGAATACACAAGAAACCCCGAACTTCTATTAACACACTAACTTCTAGTTACCATTATGAGGCGAGAGTAATTATAAAGAGAGAGAACAAAAACTATCCAACTTGATACGTTGTTACACCGACAATGCCCCGAGATAACAAGACAGGAACCTATTTAAAATACCTCTAATCGAATATGGCTTTTATGGTCTTGTTTAACACGATTATTATATTTTAAGAGGGAGTATATGACTTGCACTTTGCACGTATCGGAGCGGCCTAAGGTGTCGAGCTGTCGAATAATAGCTTCACGTCCAAACTGATTGATTAATGACGCACCCAGCGAAAACAGACCGGCTACCTAATTAAATACTCCCGTGTCGGCAGGGAAGGATGACAGGAATGTATGATGAACTCAAAGTTTGACTGACGATTGATGTACCTACTACCTTTTGCCTATCAAGTTTTTGAGATTCATGGCATATGATCCAAGCTTTTGAATCATTTTATGATGAACCCACCAACCCCAAAAGGCCAATAAACTTCAGTCAAAAAAAATTACTACATAGTTCTTAAATTAACCGTTTCAGTTACTCCAACAGAAACATCAAACGTTTCTCGAAATTTTCGATCATATCATTGTATAAATTGCTGCCTAATTATACTTCGATAAGGCCGAAAATGTACTAATTCAATTATTACCTTACCTAAATAATATAATATATTTGTATACATAAATAACATATTTATTTAAATAGATAAACTAGTCAAAAAAAGCGAGAATAGAAATGAAATAACAGTATTTTATAATAATTACAACCAATGAGTTTTACATTAAATACCTACATAAGTGTCAACTGGCCGTAAAGAACATGTGATGCAAATCTGTCACGGTATTACCTGTCAACAAAATTATTTGTCGTGTTTGTATTTTGTGTCATGTTTTCACACCGATTCTGAAATTCCTTAACAAAGTAAACCATTGAAAAATGGTTTACTATCACACATCAGGAAATGTAAAAATGCTAAGAAATATTGTTATTGATTATGGGGCTGCCAGTGAGGTATCGCCTTATGAGTACATGAAAACGTACATTGAAAAGTGTCCAGAAACGATAGACGACACCAAATTATCATGGATAGCAGAAACGTTTCTGGGTTTTCATAGACATGGCCCATTTTTGAAAGAGATATCATCACATTTATCTGAAGAACTCTCAGAAGACGATCAGGATTATTTCATGATCATATTCCACGCTGTCACTTTCCAGATCGGACCGAAAGACATGCAATTCCTCTATAAATGCCTCTTCAATTTAAGTAAACCTCTATTGAATACATTCACAAAGTTTTTGAGTAACAATGAAGTATTAACATTTATTTCGCAAGTAGCACAAACCAGTTATGACACCAATTTCATAACAGAAAAAATAATTGGGCCTCTTTTTGAATGGCAGCCTTACATTAGTGATATGGCACATAACTATGCTGAACATGTAAAGAAGATGGAGAATAGAAAGTTAAAACCACTAACGGTACCCATTCAGCCGAATGTATTAAACAGAAAAGGCAAAGAAGTAACGCTCCCTAATGTCCAGCCGGCTTTTCCTGGAACTCCGCCAAATTCAGTATATAACAAAAAGAAGAGAATGCTAACGAAAACTGTAATTGACCAAAAATTGAAACTAAGCCATGAAAAAAATAAACAAAAAGCCGCACATCTTTTAAACGATGTCAAAAATAAAGATTATCACTATGCGCAAGTGAAATCTGATAGATATTTAAAAAAAATATCTAATATGAGAGATGAAATAGAAATTGAATTTGCTAAGCCCGTACCGAAACCAAAGCCTTATATTATAAAAGCAAATCCTCCACCAGTAAAAGAAACCATTGCAACAGTAAAGAGATTACATAAAAGAATACAATTAGCGGAAGATGAAGAGGTACTTTGGTTGCAGAACGTGATGAAATGTTGTAGAAATACTGTGAAAATTGAAGAACTAACTGAACATGATAGACAAGAAAGAGAAAGAGAAAGGTTATTGGATATACAAAAAAAACATTTGATGGGCCAAATTACTTATGAAGAAGCTGTACTTGCTAAGAAAAAAATGCAAGAAGAGAACAAAAAGAAATACGAAGAGTTTTTGAAAGAAAAGGAATCTTGGAATGAGGAAATAGAGCGGTGGAGAAAACTAGAGATGGAAAAAAACCGTAAACAAGTGGAAAAGCTTTCTATGATTGAACTAAACTTGCTTCAAGCTAAAAATGAAGTAGTAACCAGGAAGAAAGAAACGGCAGAAAATATAAAGAAGGAATCAGAGAGGATTTTAGCGAAAGCTATGCAATTAAAACAAGAGGAATTGGAGCGCAGAATCAATATGATCAAAGAGATAAAAATATTAGCCATGATTGCTAAAAAAGCGAAAGTACCCAAAATAATAGATCTGACGGAAACATCTGGACTGGGTTTGCTTTGTGAGATGTCTATAGCGGAATTACAAGAGAGATTAAGCGCCATGAAAATAGGATTGAAGGAAGAACTTGAAAAGAAAAAGACTAATATTAAACATGAAAATAAAGCCGCTAAGCAAAACCTAGAAGAAACAAAAATCTCCATCAAAAATTACATGAGCGAACGAGCAGTAATGCGGAAACATAACAAAAAGTCAAATCTAACTATAGACAGTAGTACATCGTCATCATCAAAAGAAATAAACGATTTGAAAAAGATTTTAGAAGAGAAACGTAACATGCGAATCAAATTGAGCACCTAATTAATTCTGTAATGTTAATTTAATTGTAATAGTACTTAACATAAATGCTTATTTATCTTTATTCTTCCTTATTTTGTGATGTAATTTAAATAAATAAAAGACGATGTAACAGTTTCAACTTTATTTTTTACAAAACCTTTATATTACGGTAAGTTTAAAAGATTCAATAAAAATCTTATTAATGAACTGAACGATTGCTAGGGAACCTACCATTGTAATGGATAAATTATTTCTCAGCTTTCCTCAAAAGTTCTTTGGTCAAATGTAAAGTCGTGTAGGACTGCATTTGACCAAACAACTTTTGAGGAAAGCTTTAGGTACGTTTCATACATTTACGTTTCTACGCCATAAGATGGCTGCCAGGCAAATAATGAATTCTGGAGCTGGTTGTCGTGGTCTCTTAACGTAAAGGCCAGGTTATTGGGTTTTACTGTTTCTATAACTACCCCATGTAGTCGTAAGTGCAACTACTACGTTTGAGGTCATGGGTTCGATTCCCAGGTTGAGCAATTGTATTCGATTTTTCTATGAAATTCTCAGTAGCAGCTGAGAGCTTGGATTTCGGTTAATAAGCTCGCCCCTATGACAAGAGAGATCTAAACGCACCGGCGGACTGTAGCTGTACATTCGTACCCAAACCACTGCCTACCCCTTCGGGAAATACAGGCGTGATGGTATGGGAATTTTCAGTAAATGGTAAGCTTGTTCTTGTAACAACGACGGTCCGAAAAATATACCATTGACTTGTGTGTGTACGTTGTTTTTTTTATTATTTCATTTAAAATTACTATTGGCCTCCAACAAGGGATGTATTGTACACAAGTCATGTAATAAACTAAGTAAAGGTAATAATGTAAGTGCACTCCTTCAATTATAGGAAGCCACAACATGCATACATAATGCATAATTGAGCTTAGCGCTACGTTACAATAAAATTATTTTTAAATTAAATAAAGTAAGAATTAAATAACATTAAAATTAAAATTTAAGACGTTTGTAAGATACATAATTGTTTGAAATAATATATAAAACGATAAATATTAATTAATAAATTATGATAAAAATCACATTAGAATTGACAAAAGTTAACACGTTTAAAAGAAACTATAAAATAGATATCATTATTAAAATTATTATTTATGAGATTATGTTATTTGTTTGTTTGTTTAAACTTTCTCATGTAAGTGAATAATTTAAAATTCATATGAGAAATAAATATATCTCTAACCTTAAAATTATTAAATTATAAAAATATAAAATCAAATACTTAGGTTTTAATAAACCTACCTTCCTACCTACCTATCTTCTTGTACTCTACCTTCCTTCCTGATCCTTGTGGACTTCCAGAAGTGGCTATGTAGGTATCAGAAAAACAGCCATTAACTACCACTCTTGAGGCTCTATCATTTAGGTATGATTTGAACCAGCTAATTAATGTTACATCAATGCCAATATGGCTTGGTTTGCTGAATAAAATGAGGTGATCAATTTTGTCAAATGCCCGGCTAAAAAAGTTTTGGGGACATACATGCATGGTTATGCGTTTGTAAACTCGATACACAATAAAGAGCTTAATAAAGACGTATAGTCTAAATTAGCTGCTCGTATTGTTCATAATATTATCATTTAGAATCTCTGCAATGAAGATGTCGGGATATAAATTTACGTTAATACAGACTTAGGAACCCTTAGATATGCTGAATATTGAGACTACAATCTATAATAGTTATACTACTTTTGATGGAGGCACTACCTACTACAATATTACATAACTATCCTATTATTCTTATCAAACTATTACATAAAATGTAATGTTCTGAGGGCTCCCTTAAAAAATTACAATTGTTTAGAGTAATAAGCGTGTTTTTTGAGTCAATTACAAATGCAATTTAATAAAAACCGTTTTTTTCTCTACATAACCTTTGAAAGTAACTTAAATAAGCACAAACATAATATAAAATATATTAGGTACCTACCAATTGTTCAACTTGGACCCTTTATTTTATTCAGATCGCACATAAACGTATACGTCTGCAGTAATGAAGAAGTATTGTAGCAAGACTAATGGTGTCTCCAGGCGGTGCTCGATCGATGCGCACGCGTGAATTGGTTGCTGCACTTAATTAGTGCACGCCGAACAGAAATATTAGTAATTGGAATTTATAGTGCAGATTTGACGCCTCTCTTGATAAACGACAGAGCAACGACTCCGAAGCCTCTTAATAAAATATTCATAAACATCATAACACGTGGTATTGACGCTTATGTTAATAGCTGTAAAATTTCCCAACGTACACAGGTGATCGTACGGGCTTTTATTAATCCAATATCTAAACGTTTCATAAAACTTAATGGATAACGTGACGACGTATACGAATCGAAGAAACCTAGTCAATATAATTTGGATTAAGGCAATAAATAAGGCGGGTTCGCCCGTTCATTTGTATCAGCGTATAATTTAAATTCTTTAACGCCAATGTTCAAGATTACGCGGCGAGATAGAGGCGCGGGCGCCCGTGTCGCGGCGACAACCACCAAATAAATTTATATTTCCGACCGACACCGGGCTGACTTCTCTCTTTGTAGATAATTCGGCCGGTAACGTTGAATGACTCTATTAACAGCTTCCCTTTTTAGGATAAATGTCGACTTTGGGATGTGTCGTAGTGCAGTCTTATCTATAGTGTGGGATGAACAGTGTTGTCCACAACATTACAAGTTTATTGCTTCAATCGTATTATGTCTACTAAATCAATGTAATTTGTATTATTAATCATGTTCATGACACTTGGAAATTCAACTAAATCAGTAGTATTATTACAAAAGCTATTATTAGTTTTATTTAACAAAGTACTTACATAATTGATTAACAAGTTAAACTTCGATATTTTATTAGAAAAAAAAACCTTAGACATTTTTATTCGTGAATATATATCGTTTTAGAGAAAAAAAATCATTTGCACAAAGTCAAATAGCACTATAAATACGGCTCCTCAGTTCAAGATTAACCTGATAACAGTAAAACGTCAATAACCACCTAATTGGGAGAGAACACTCTGGCAGTCGGCCGGGCCCGTCCTTAGTGAGAAACAAATAAATATTGTAGCACACTACGAGATAATTTGCCCGATAACTTAATGTGCTTACATTTCGAATCTGCTCATGATTTTATGGGAACCTATCAGGCTGTATAATTTTTTATTCAACAGTGGTGTGAAAATGTGTTTTAGTCATCATATTACGTGTGAACACGTCAACAGTAGGATCGTCCTACGCCAATGTACATAATATCTACATAACACATTTATATGCTAATTTCAATTAAATCGATAATCACTGCCCGTATCGATCATCGATGTTTCCTACGACTAATTAAATTTATTTATGTTGTACTTGTCACTTGGACAATAAATTTATATCTATTTCTATATCTACTAATTTGAATTGCCTACATTTTATGTGTCCGTCGTTTTGTTTGCTTATAATTTGAATAATATTCAAGGTAGGTACAGTTATTTTTATTGGATATGCTTTGAATTAATAATAGAGCATACCTACAAACAAGTTATTTTAGAGAAAGATGTCTTATAACGCTTATAACTAAAAAAAAACATTGAAATAACTTTAGTGAAATTTGATTGCTTCTTACAAATTTAGTTTTCAATCACTTCATTCATGTGCCAATTTGATGGTAAAAATTCGTTCAAAGATTTTATTTCACAAGATGTTCTGATATGCTTCTGCAGTTGAGTGCTAAGCTAATTTTGTGTGTCAACCCAAAGTCTTCGACGCTCCTTATTGGAGGACATTATTGCCTCCGCTGTAACTCCGTGGCGAGTGGGTATATTAAAGAATTTATGTTATGATTGCTCAGTCAATTTGCATAAAAATAATATGTGAATTTTATGTGCGAATGATGTCATATCCTCCGGTGTTTTGTTAAGAAATGTGTTAAAAAAAGTACATGGATAAACGTTGTTTTTGTAAGGTAACGCGATTAAATATTGAATGAGATTCTGCTTTTTTTTTCAGAAAAGTCTGATTGCTGGTGATAAAAATAATGTAATGTACTGCAATCCGTTAAATTATATCAGATTAACATTTTCTATATGGAAGTAAAGCAATTATATTTAAACTGTATCGATAAAGCGTATAGTAACCTTAAAGTATGGCTAATAGTTGTAAAATAAATAACTGCTTATCATCGTAAAACTATCAAATTATTTGGATAATTTATGATTATAATAATGTTATTAATTTATTCAAATCCATCACTCACAAGCAGATAAATACAAATCACTATAAATTAATTAGGTATTATAATTCTAAGGAGATAATGATGATAATAGTGCCTCTAATACTTATAATGGTAGGTAACGTATTTTGTATGGCGTCATGCGGTAGTCATATTTAAAGTTTTTTATTTATGTTTCACCTTTAGGAAGATATATTTATTCTGTTAATCAAAAGTTTTGCAGGAGTAGGTACTTAAGGTTAGTTTTTATATCGTAGAGTTTTAACTGTCAACATTAAACAAATATCACAGATGAAATGTGAAAGACATTTCTACTTAGTAACTGATTGAGCCCAGTATTTTATAATTATTATGTAAAGGGAACAATTTTGGTCATCAATTTGTAAATTGTAATAATATACGAAGATTGCTTTCCTAACATTATCAGAAGTGGCTTCCAATATTAAAGTACTTAGAGCTACGAAACGGTTAGGATAATGAAATAGATGTAAAATAAAATAAATATGTGCTCTTATATTCCCACTCATATCGGTGTATTAGCACTTTTTACGTGTTAAAGTATTGGTTAGATAGCAGAGCGGTTCACACTGCGCTCTTAATCTGTACGGGTCCGTGTGACAGCAGCAAGGCGCAACGGACGCGTATTTATAATATACACTTCGAATAAAGCGTGTTGAAATTGAGTATATTTTCAATAATTCGATATTTTCTAAGTTTTAGCAATTATGTAAGTCTTATCCAGCACTAATAGGACATTAATCTATAACTATACTTACCTATTTATTTTTATTTAAGTACTAAAACCTTTTAATCAACATACTTAACTGGCAGGCAATGGGCAGAAGCTCTGCGTTATAGGTACTGTAGCAGGTAAGTACTGATTAATACTACTGGTAGATAATAGTGCGAACTGCTCTATGTGGAACTCGCTGCCGGAATCTTTATTCCCGAGACTTACGATTTGGGTATCTTCAAGACTAGAGTGAATCAATTTCTTCTAGACAAGCGCGCTCCATCGTAGACCACATCCATCGTTGCTAAACATCAGTCGAGATGAGGTCAAGCGCAAGCAATTTGAGAATAAAAACATACACTCTACAGGGAGTGTATGTTTTAATGTAATGTAACTCAAAAACATTGACCATGGACTTTCTTGGTTTTGAAGGTTTCTGACCGAAACCTTCTCTATAGGATCAACTATTCGAGAACCGTTAACCCCGTTTGGAGACCCATAACGTCTTCACAAATGCTTGTAAAAGGTTGTTTGCAAGATTCATTGAAATTTAATTTGAATTTTAATCGTTAGGGAGTGCTTTAATCGATGCAGATTATCTACAGACAGTCTACATGTCAAATTATTTACAAATTACTCTTAACATACCATAAATGTTCACCACATTCCTGGTAGGATATATCACCAGTTTCAGCGCATAGTTTGTAGTGTCGCGCCTTGTCCGCTCGGCGCTTCAAACGACGTACAAAATTTATTGTTATTGGGGCAGCGCGCGTACATGCATCCTCACTCCGCGGCTATCACGCGCTACAACTTTATCGGAGCACCTCACTATTCCGAATAAACGAAACGACTTTATTTCGTGTACGGGTGATTTTTACGACACACATAAATATGCTATTTTGATTTGTCTGACAACTGTGTGATTATAAATTTCTTGAATTGATTTATACATCCAAGTAAAGTCAAGATCAAACTTTTAACGTATACGTGGGCAAAATTAGTGAATTAAATATTTGTTGAATAAATACCTATGACTCTAGCGATGCAAAACATGTAAATAAAAATTATACGGCCTAACTAAAAATATGCCTTCAGGAATTTATATGTGATCACAAGTTATTTTATGTAGTCGTAGTAGTGTAGTAATAGTCTAGGGATCTTCTTAAATGTTTTATAACACACAGTTAATTATTAAATTATACAAAAAACCCTATTGCGTTAAAAGTACTAACTGAAAATCTATAAACAAGCCTTATTTATTTATTTAATATTTATAGTTAGTTCTTTTTAGTTTTAGTTAGTAATTAAGTATTAACCTGAATCAAAAACCTGACTGCATTAGTCAGGTTTTTGATTCAGGTTAATACTTAATTGATTTTATTTCCTACTTTTTAGTTTATGATACATCATAAAATCAATCAATACATCCTAAATGATCATTTGAAATGAAAAATGATACACCTAAAAATGATTTTCAAAATCAGCCCGTACATTAAAACGCATAAAATCCATTAGTTTTTTTTTATTTGTTTTTTTAGACTTTCATTTTTTAACCCAGTGACACTTGCGCTCTCACTTGCACACTCCACCAAGACAAAATTAAATCACGAATCTAACGACGTATCATTTATCAAAATCGGTTGAGCCGTTGAGTAGTTACGAGTGGCTAAAGGAACAGACATACATACATCACCATCAAACACATAACCCTCCTTCGGTAGCCGGGTAAGAATATATTTTTTACAGCTTAGGTGGCAAACAAATTTTAAACTACTTTAAAATTCCCAAAAACTCATAAAACGCTTTTATAATGTTAAAACTGTTCTTGAATCTAATTTCATTTAATTTATTATTAATTTAAACTTCTACACTTTCACAAACATCAATGATTCTAATATTCTGCTGATAGATAGGTACATTGATCCAGAATAGGACTGTTTGTGATCTCATGCAACGCTATAAAATTTCCACGCCATCGCCAATTTGTTAATGATACTACATCTACATAATATGAACATTTACTCGCAAAATACATTATTATCTATACAATATAAATATAAGATATTATTTCTCCATCTGCGTCTTGCGATTAGGTCAACTGTGGGTTATGTAGGTTCATTTAAACTATGCTCAATATCTTTATTAAGGTAGATATTTGTTACTTTAGTATATTTGGCTAGATCTTAAACAAATTCAGAAATTAGAACCATATGATTTCACAACAGTTCCCGGAGTATAAGTTATCATATTCATCGTCAATCATATTATCATATTTATAAAGGAAACATTTTCAAAGATTTGTGATTTCTATATAAACCAAAGCAGAAAGAGTTTTTCTCTTTGACTGTATGAGCACGAGTAATAACTAGATTGTAATTTAAAAATTGTGTGGTTTAGGTACTGTAATTTATTTAACGGTACTTGTCACTGTAGAGACCCAAGGAGGTTTTTCTATAATCGCCTCCACATCACTAAGGATATTATGTAAAACTAAACTTAATATCTATCTATCTAAGAGACTTAATTTAGTAATGACTTTCTCCCACGTCATTGCGAGCCTGTGTCATTGCGTGGAGGTGAATACACAATCATGTTTTCCTCTAGGTACCTTACCTATACGTTTTGCCGCAACAGATATTGGGTTTGCTAATATACTTTCTTAAAAATGTCCCTTGATCATATCCATTTATGTATTATGTCAAATCTTCGCACTAATGTTCTCTCAACCTGAAGATTTTATAGATCCATATTATTCCAATGCATTGGCAATATTTTCTATTACAGTTAATTACTTCAATGATAACATTTTGACTAGGAGGTGTAAGTAGAATATTTAGAGAATCCGCTTATACTAACATATTACGAAAAGCTAGATTGATGGCTGTAGTTAGCTGCGTAATAACAGACAGCTATTGTTACTGCACTTTGGTTTTTCTGCTGACTCCGATCGGCTTTCTCCAGCATAATTGCCGATATCCGGGAAGGAGTGAATCGGTTTAATAACAATACGGAAAAAAGGGATAATTGTCGTCGCAATACGGCAAAGGGCTGAGAATTATAACTCTATCTTTCGTGGACATAATAACCGGCGGACCACCGAATTCGATAACTTTTTTAAGCTCAGACTGAAGTTTTGTAAAGGATATGATAATTATAATATTATTTTAAGTTTTTATCTTTGCCCCACTTTTGTTGCCCCTTTCCCTGTCATTATAAGCTAAAGGAAGACTAATTACAACTTATTGAACTGTGAAAATACTTTATTCTTTATTATCCCGGCTGTATTCTCCGAAAGAGTAAGTAGATGTGTAAGATAAAATAACACCCCAATTATCTTAAAGCACATGACATGGAAAACTGGGCTGAACCAAAAAGACCAAAACTCACACTTTAATTATTGGAAATCTAATCCAAGATACAAAAGTTCCGCAGCCGCGATTTTAGGCATGCTTGCATTTAGGTACAGCTACTATGCCAAAGAGACGGGTTACTATTATGGAAAATGCTTGCCAGAGAGCATGTGAAACCGTCGGTCCCAGTTGTCATTATTATATGACCACCTAAGACAGTCTTTAGTGTGATAGTCGTCGACAACCAGTGCCTATATGCTAAGGATAAAAATATTGCAGAGAAGTTGGGTTGCTGAGGTCTGATGGTTAATGACGGTCTGCTCGTGTCGTGAATATTATACAATGATGGGTGGTTAAGTTTCTGTCCATGTCTATTTTCTTATATTTGATTTATGTTATGTTAAAACTACAACATAACTTGAATATACATACAACTTGTTTTAGTTTTTTGTGTGAACAATAACACGGCTACGTTAATTTTATTTTTGGGGATCGAACCCAAGTTATTCAATATTGTACCAAATAATTCAATTACCTTCATCTACATTTTCTAAGTATCTTTCTATGTATATACTAATTATTTGTTTCATGGAGTTACTATATTTACTACGATTCTGGCTTACTAAAAGGGGGCTCACATCCTGCCCTTTACCAAACTTACTAAGTGTCGGTGCAGTGCTTTTTTTCTTTCATAAATCTCTATCAGCCATCATTTCATTATTAATTTCCTTTATAGCTATATCATCGAGAGATCATAATATTTTGGCTGTAGGAGAACACAGTCCATCCATATTTTCTTAGGTCTTCCCTCTTGGCTTATCCGTCTGTCTACATTCATGCTCACAACTTTGTTGGTAATATCTTGGACATTATGTGATGCGTAGGTTTTCTGATCAATCCCAGAAAAATTACATTGAGCAATTTCTACAGGATCAGATCCTTAGGTAACAATTTTATATGTGAATCTTATTGAATTTTTAGCAATTTCTTTTAAATAAATTAGCTTGAATTTACTGTAGCAGTACGAGAGACTGGATGAACGACGATTGACAAAAGGGATTTATAAGGCGAATGTCAATGGAAGGGCCGGGGCCGCCCTAGAAGGACTAATATCGACCTTATATGTGAGGCCCTTCAAAAAGGTCAGATGCATAGTACTCAAAACCGGCGCGTGATTATGACAAGATGTATGAACGTGGAGGAAGCTGAAGAAGTATGCAAGAATCGTAGCAAGTGGCGGTCTCTAATTTCTGCCTACCCTTGTGGGGAAAAGGCGTGAGTGTATGTGTGTATGTAGCATGTAGCAGATCCTTATAGCAATATTGATCTGTATCACATTATGAATCAACCCTATTAAGGTGGTGTAAAGGACAATGCAAGGGAAAAGGTATAACTGTAGGTAGGTGTATGCTGTACATGAAACAAACAAACTGAACTGTGTGTATTTTATTATTTATTTTCATATTTTTAGGTACGTATGTAAACTGTCTCTTATATTTTACAATAATAATTCTTTTAAGCAATAAATAGTATACAACGCTCATGATTGTAACAATATTTACAAAAATAACTACCTACTTAAGAACAACTAGGGCCGTCGTTGGAATGCAAAGTGCCCGTATTGACGAATTCTACATAATAGTGCCGAAATGATAAACTTTAGTGACCTAATTCATTGTCTAACAAATACTTTTAAAATGTTTATAATCTTACATTCATGTAAATATAGTCTAAATTTGTATTTTTCGGTAGATAATGAAAAATGTTAGGAACTTTTTTCTCCTGAAAACGTAATTTTTACCGTTGATAATAATACTTTGGTATACTCCCTCGAAGTATCACAATAACTTAATACAAACCAGTTAGTATCCGTGTCAAAATATCAGTAACTTGTATTGCGCTACGGTCCACCAAGCAACTTCAGTCGCAAAGATTTTATTTTATTTACAACTATTTAACACCTTTACCACTCCCACTACCATCCATTTAAATCATGCTTGAAATCGCCGTGTTAACCCCAGATCAAAACATTTTAACAAATCACCAACTATTCTCTTATTTACCTACCTACGGAACGGGATAGTTTGTGCATCATTAAAATTAATCATTCTCGTCTTCAATTTACACTTATTAACAACTCCAATATCTACATAGGTATTTACATTAATTTACAAACTAACTGGAGTATTAGCACTCTAGAATCTTAATTTACATAATTATTCGGAACATGGACATTCGATAGGAATGATAATTGTAATACTTTATGTAGGTAAAATGTAAATAAATTAATTATAATGACTGTATCAACGATCGTGTTTTGTGAGCTGTAATGGTAGGTCGTTGGACGTGGCTCGCTGTCGGCACGGGCTCGCCGACCGGGACTTCCGAGTGTTTCTGTCTTCGTTGTCACTCTCGTCATGGACGTTTATCTCCTCGTCTGAGTCTGAATGAGATTCATAGCCTCGAGCTAATTGAATAGACTGCGCCGCTAGAAGCGCTGCAGCCGCTGAGTGTGGGACTAGCGACTTAAACGCGCTATTCTCTAAAGCCGGATGAGGCTTAAAAGCGCTTCCATCAAACGTAGTCTGCTGTGACAGCGCTTTCAGTGCGTTAGCGTCAAACTGTTGGTGTGCAAAGGCCTTCAGGGCGTTGGTGTCCTGGTGCGATAGAGCCTTGAAGGCGCTATTTTCGCCACCCATCTGCGGGGTGTGGTAGGACACGCGCGCGGGGGACAGTGAGCGCGAGCGCGAGCGGGAGGGGGAGTGGGGGAGGCGGTGCGGGGGCGAGCCGCCACCGCGCTTCAGAAGGTTCATACGCTGGTGGCGTCTCCATTTGGCTCGTCTGTTGGAAAACCAAACCTGTCAGTAACGGTAAATAAAACTGATTAGTATTTTGTCTTCATTGTATTAACAAATTCATTAATGCAAATTGACGAAAAATGGAAATATTTTTCTGACACCTCTGTCAAGTATTATATAATGACTTTAAGTAGGTACTAGTATACATTCAAAAGTTCAATTCATAAGAGGTCATTACCTGAACTCGTGCTTCTGATAAGGACGTTTTGGACGCAAGTCTCTCTCGTGTAGAGACGCACGGGTAGTGGGATTTTTCAAATTCCTTCTCCAGTTCTTCAAGCTGGTCTTGGCTAAAAGTCGTGCGGTTTCGTCTGAACTTTGGTTGTTCTCCGTCTAAAGAGCCAGAGTCGTCCCCGTCTACGTCTACGGCAAAAACAGTCACGAATAAGTTTATGGAATTCAGGACAAAAAGTACGTTACGGCATTTATCAGATTCAACACAAATTTGGTACAATAGACTCACTACAATTGAACTAATTGATTTATTCATTTAAATATTCTTACCGATTAACCCTCTTCCAGAGGTTAGGAACCCTTGGTTGACGTCGGGATGTGGTACACCCGTAGGGGGACCTGGTACTCCAGGTGGAAGAGGCAACGAGCCAGGGGGCCAGACCCCGCCGCCGCCGCCCCAGGGGAATGCACCATATGGTGGAGGAGCGGCGTACAGGCCATACCCCGCCGCCCGCGCGAACTCCGCCGCGGCACGCTCTGCAGCTCTGTTCCGAAGTATCCTGTTGATGGAGGATACGCTAGGAGCTGTAGCGTTCGTGCAGACACCTGGAGGCAAGGAATTATCAGAAGTTAGACATGTTATTAAAACATCAGTTGTCAAACCGCAAGTTGGTACATATAACACTACAATAGAAATACGATAAAAGTTAATCTCTTAAAAGTCACAAACAAATTATGGCCTGTGACCTGGGTGGCACCTTGGATTTACATAGCCTAAGATGTAGGTTACTGGTGACTATGCATTTATTGCTATTTACTTAAGATTTTTTTGTTTTGAAATTCCACTAGGTAGGTAAAGTAACCTACTCGTATACTATCTACATAGTTACAGAATTAGACACCTTATATCTCTACCAGATATTTTTTTATAACTTTTACGCAACTTTTTAGTTTCCACGCGGAAAATTCTGGAAAACTTTCTTCTTCTAATTTTCCGCGTGGAAACTGTAACTAACATTGCGTTTTATTAACTGTACTGTCCAAAAATCACAAAGAGTTAAAGAAAACGTTGCGTTGCCACAAAAACATGCTCAAGTGAATGTTGTTTTTCAACTTAAGTAACACTGATGGTTATATTCAGTGAGCTGTATTTAATGTTAATATGCACCTTGCTAGAAACATTTCGCTTTGAGCACGAATATAGTAATTATGTGCAGTTTTGAAACTCGGTGTCTCTTAGAACGCAACGTTAATGTACAATGTGCATAAAATTACGAGAGCGCGTTAAAACCGATGCGTCAGTGGTCGCGTTTAAAATAGTCTGTCATTATAGCATTAAGTGCCACAATTAGCTTATATGTTGCACAACATTATTTTGCACGAGTTAGACTTGTGATATTATAACCAATGTAACTTTAAAGCACCGAGTTGATCATGTTAAAGTTACCGGAATCGTGAAAATAGACGTTTCATTATTGCTAGCTCATTCGGCCATTCTGCGCGAATATTGCAAAAGGAACATTTGGGCCTAATCTGTAAACTGTACGCAATGCGAAACCGAATTATTGAAATTCAATTGACTTTATTATTACCCATATCTATCTACCACTTTTTAATATTTTTCTACTAGAGAAGTTGGTTTTATTTCGGGTTCATTTATTGACGAAAAGGCTTTTGATGATTTGTAGTATCTAACTACTATCATAGATATTCTCCCCTAGCTTGTTTATTTCATCACAGTCACCATAATGGTGACAAACACGTCTTCGTAGATCAAAAGCTATCCGCGATAGCATTTTAGCCCTCATCGTGTAGTAACGTAAACTAAATATGTGCGCAAGTTGACTGCGTGCAGTGAGATCGCGTGCCGACGCAGCCTTGGAGAGCCATCCCATGTAATTTTCAGGAAACACTCGGAGTAAGTGCCATAATTTAATCATAGCCTGTCCGAGTGTAATTGTCGTAGGTTTCGCTGAGCTACCGAGCGAGCCTCCGAACTCGCCAATCATATTATAAATAACATGATTTTGATTACTCTTTTGTCATGAATATGTGTGGGTAGCAGAGGTGCTTTTATTGAAATGAATTTAAATTTAACACCCTACGCAATGCATTTAGTGTAATTTTATTTAATAAGGGAAGCATGTTTTGATATTAAACCCAAAACACAACATTAAGTGAAGGAAAAAAACGGCTGGCGGGCAGGATTCGAACCTGCGTCTTATGGATCGGTACACCAGACGCTTTGGCCGCTAAACTACCTAGCTTCATTAAAATAACTTGTAATCTTAGCATGGAAAATGCTTAAAAAAATTACAAAAAGATAACATTAAGTAGGCTTAAGAAAGAAAATCGAAACAAACGCACACAAAACAATTTCAATTTTTTTTATAGGTTTCACAGTTTTATTATTAAAATATACTAAGTATATAAGTCTTGGGCAAACTATTGTACCTATCCTAATATTGCTGGTTAAGGGATGTCACTCAAAACTTCAAAGTAATTAAATAATAAGTACTTATTATCAGGAATTGTGAACCAGGTTTAGATTGTAGCATGGGTAGGTAAGGGAAAAATGCATCATTGTTATTCCTGGAATACATCGTTTATGGAAGCTAAAACAAATTACTGTGTTGCCATATTCTAATTCCTTTATTGCAATTACCATAACTACTTACCAGGGCTAAAACAGACTGTAGTCCCAAACAATTTCTACAGCTAATAACTAATAAATGCGATAACTACTTGTTCAGACGGTGAAGGTAAGTAGATATTACCTATTTCCTACCTACACTGTTCAAAGGTAATTTGTCTGCATTTACGTAGAATAGATCCATTTACTGCAGGCCTGTCATTTAAGTAGGTATCAACTTAAGACAATTATATCTAGGAACAATAATTGAACCTAATTGCTTAATGATTGTTGATCACGTTCGCGGATAAAGAGACATTTTCCAGACAACGCTCGTCATACAAAATTACGCCTTCGTGTATAAACATACCACCCTGTCAATTGTTTGTTATAAGGAAACGATTTGATGGACTAGAGACATGAATGATAATTATTATAATAACGACCTGAGACTATCGCGATTTATAAAGATGGATTTAAAGGCGGTCACCGTTGGTAATGAAGCGCCATTGTGAGGCGGTGAGGCGCGCTTCGGCGCAACCTCCGCTTGACGTATCAAATAAAACACAAAACGTACCTGTTATAATTTACTCAAAACACAAAGCCTTATATAGTATAATGGTAATGATCAGTTGCGCGGCTTCGTTCATTGTTAGCACGTCGAAAAGCATAAAAAGGTGCCCTCTACACAATTTGTTTGACTCGTAATCGGCCGTTGAGACGAAGGCGCGATAGAACCGCCTTCTGTACCGCGCTGGACGTCAAAAGCTTGATATGGCTGAGAACAGTATAATGGTGACTAGTCATCACTTACCAGCCAAGATCTCTAATTATAATGGGAGCAGAAGTTTTTGAAAAAGAAAACAAACCGTTGAAAATCTGTTAACGTTTTGTGGGAGCTCAGCGACGCGTCGCCGCTACTTAATCTACTTCGTTTTCTATTCTTTTAAATGACAAAAAACTTCAATGATCTTTAACAGAACAGTTAAATTGGTTTTTGTCTAGTAACAAGCACGTAGCCTATCAATAGTTTCGATCGACAACACTCTCTGCTGGCGTGTTTTCAATTTGGATAAGTCGATAATTTTGTTATAAAAAAAGTATCTAAACGCGTTACTGTCAATGATCTGATAACATGTTATTTCGATTGTCTGTACGTGGTGCGAAATCATTCACTTTTCAGCAGTTGATTGTATTTATCGTGTAGGTATCATCTGTTAGTTAGAAACACGTTTGCTAATATCAATCGCGTTTTTGTTGAAACTTCCACGGACAATGAGCGTCGGTCAGTGGTCATAGTTTTACTATTTGTTTAGAGCCAGATCATTATCCATCAACAGGTTGCAGGTGGGAATGCGATATCTATAATTGTTCTTTTAATGATTTGGGTTCGGGTCCGGATCCTACATGCTTAGTCATGGTCATGCAATTTGTCTAAAGTCGTTTAATCATGATTAGTCACAATAGGGTCCGCTTCTATTAAAAGGTTAGATGTCTACAACTTATAGAGCATCTTACACATCAGTACGCAGGGGCTGTCGGTAACGGCACAATTAAAAGCGATGTAGTTTTTTCTTGTTCTATCATTATACGGCGGAAAGCGATTAATTATCGAATTAACAACTTTTATACGTGCGCGCTTAACAAGAACAAGTTGTATTTGCGCAGGAGATGGGTGTTGATACGTAACGATTATTATTTAATAAGCTATAATGTTGCGAGCTAATTGAATGACAGAATAAATTAAATTACTGGTTAACACTACCGAATCATTTTTCACATTACATATCAAACAAGTGATTTGGTTTCCCATGGCATCCTAATAAAAAGCAAATTGGTTTAAAAATCTTAATGTTTCTGCGTCGGAGTGTTGTTAGTGGGTACCTGCCTAAAAGCGTGGCATGTCCAAAGATAAGGCACTCCGGCGCCGTCTGGCTATAGACTGTTTAATCGGGTTAATTTATCGATAATTGACGGAAAACCTTTTTGTTTGTAATGCCGGGAAGTAACAGTAATTGTCACGCCTTTGAAGATTTACGCTCGTTTCTAAATTGAGACATTAACAGTCGGATCTGGTGCCTAATGGTTTGGAATGAATTTGTTTGTTTGTTTTACCTATACCGGTTCCTCGATACGTTTGGCTGGAAACGCGACGGATGTCGGATTCTATCGAACCACGCTTATTAGTTTTAGACAATCTTTCAAATAAGTTAATTAGCTCGAAGTTTGTTTGGCAAACCATTTGTATAAGAAACTAGTGTCGTTCGACGCAAATGTCAATGTTATTTAGTGGTTTATTCCGTTAAACATTATTCTACAATGATGAATAAATTCTAACAGTCACGGAACTGATCGAATATATTTATCAAGTAATCGATTTAAGTGGTTAATGTACAATTGCGACCCGTCGGTTTTCTAGGCATTGTCTGGCAACGTTGATAACACTAACCTGGACAGAAATGGAACGTGCATGAAGAGAAAGATGTTCAGTGGTTGTTGGAGGTAGCATACTGAGGAACCACATAGCATAGAGGCATAGTGACGGTATGGGTCATAATCCTCAGCATGGTAGTGCGGGTACATTGAAATAAATTTAATCTGTAAAGCACTAACAATATAAAATAAAATGTTCTTATTATTAACAGGTGCTACTTTCCTATCAACCCGGGGAGGCTAAAAAGGACATATTGAGCTTTAGTTTTTGGTATCGATTCTTATTTTTGGAATTCGTAGTAGATCCTCAACAATTTTCTATTTCAGTTTAATTTTTGCCATTTGGCAGTGCGCAGTTCTATCAATATCTAATTAAAGAAATTACGCCTCATAAAACATTATAACTCGGTTATAAGTTGTCCCATTTTTCAAGAACGTGTAAAAAAATTTTGAACTTTAAGTGACACAACGTGAATACATAAAATGTGACTTAATTTCCTGAAATGTATCAATAAATGTTATATTTATTTTAATCAAATAATCACAGCTACCTATCCTTAAAATCATACTTAGGTACTATACTTACCTACATTGATATGATGCAAATCTCCTCATATAACTATGGGGATTTTGTAACCTTATAGTTGCATAAAATTTAATCATAAATCATAATAATTAGTTTCACACAAGTTTAAAATTTTCGCTGGGAATTCAATCAGACTTCTTAGCGCCGGCTTGTCGGTTTATTAAGTAGTTAATTAATAGTTCCTTTGAACTCTCGGTTTACAGTCGACAAATTTTCCATCAAAGCTCAAATTCTAATTTGACGACGATTAGAAGTTTCCTCCACTTCTGTCGCTCCGAAATAAAAATCACGTCCTCATCGAACGTCTAGAACCAGTTAACGAATGAGTGGCGTCACGTCGTCTAAATGAATTATTGTTGGCTTTATGGGGAACATAAAACGATGAGATCGGATGCAATCAAGCGGCACCCGCCGCGTCGACTGAGTAAAAAGGTGTCTGTACCTCCAGGGGGCCTCGCGCAACCGTTGCGCTAAACGCCTGCCCTACGCACACGCGCTCCACTCGTTTCAATTAGCTCTCAATGGCCAAAGTCACAAAAGATGTGCCAACCCGCGATGAATAATTGCACCGCAATATCTAGCTCTCATATCGTTTGAATAACAACCTGTCTCGCCACAATTAAAACCAAAATGAAAGCTCAAAATTCGATCGCTGCCAATAGCATTACAAGAAACGATAATCGGACCGATTTATTTATGTACAGATACCATTCTTGTGCAACTTTCGTCGCTTTCAAAGTCACAAAGCCCATTAGGTAATTCAATAACACGACAATAGCTAAGCAAAAACCGATCAAAACATTTTTTATCGCGCTATGTACAGCCGACGATTAAAGGTTCTCCAAAACCGAAATCCGAAATCATGACCGTGACCCTCCCGACGTCGGGCAACACTGTTGATGTGATGCACTGCTGGGAACCAATTTAATACTGTAACAAATCAATAAATGTATCGGTTTATTGGAAGCTGTGTAGAGATCGATTTGATTTATTTCGACCGTACAATAACGGCGAACGAGGTGGGACCTTGTTAGTAAATGTCAAAAGACTTACAAAAAAGTGTTCGCTCTATCTCGTAGTAACTTGTACCGTAGTAACAACAATTCGAAGAAATTGGAAACAAATAAAAACGGCGATCAAAAATGTAAGTTTTAAATATGATCACTAAACGCGTCTCGTAAAAACAACATTAACAAGAAATAATAAATTATAAAACTGTTTTTACGGCCTCCCAAAATATTTTAACACCCCAACCTTAAACTCACTCGTCATCCGTTTCGCTAATTAATCGGCGCCAGCCAATAATTTGGGCCTCAACGTAACCCATACAGTTTGTGGGCTAAGAATGCAATTAATCAAAATATGGTCAGTAGCTAGAGCCCGTAACGCCTCGTAAACCGATATCGATTTAGTAGATAAGTTGCGCAAGCTATTGTCCAAAACTGCCGCGTCATGGCTAACAAAGACGGTAGTGGATACCTTATTAAAATTTAGCCGGCTTCGATGAGCTGCTCTGTTTTAATAACTGCGTCGGAAAACGATCGACAGACCCGCACCGCTCTCGAGTGGTTGCGTTTTTGACACATTCCTTTTGTAGTCACCGTTTGTATAAATATTAAGTTAAAATAAGTTGAGCCGTTCGGAACGTTTCATATTTTTATAAGTAATATGAAATTTAATGGAATTTTTAACTTTTTCTTATATCAGAAGAATATTTATGATTGATTAGTTATCAACAGCATACTATTATAATTCCAAAACTATTTATATTGCGCATAAAGAAATTAAATTTAGTGTAGCTACGTGCTGACAGTGCAGATGTGACTTTAATCAATTTGGTCAAGTTGAATAGGAGCGCGTAGCTTTGAGCACGCGCTTATGACAATAGGTTCGATACTTGAGCGTGATTTAGGTGCACGGTAGTGCACTGCCAAGTTTAAGAGCGTGCTATGGGTTTATGACATCTACATTTAACTGAATTTTCTAATTTGGAGTGAGAAGCGCCTAGTTCGGTTTTATATCGAATCGCAAGTTTCTTGCTTTGAGATACTTAGTTGGAAAAATACATTATTTTAACATAATTTTCCATGACCTCATAAATAATTAAATAATGTTGTATTGACATCTCACTTCAATTTATTTAAATTTTAGAGGATGGGACATTGAAAAACACGTTGCATTTGAAACGCTTCAATTCTTTAAAAGAACTTGGAGACTTTCATCTTATTTGCATTTCTTTTCCCGGAGAACTTGGCATCTTTTACCAGTGTATTTTAGATGCATATTGTTATAAATTTGATTAAATTTCTATTACTTAGACATTATTTATTGACCGCGCTATAGACTTAAAAAGATCTGCCACAGTATACTTACATCCGCTTTTTTAATTTGAATGATGAAAATGATTACTATTTCATGTTATTGAATATAGTGTTATATTCTGCTGCTGCGTTATTTTTTGTGCTTTTAATTCTTTTATTTTAAAGAAATACTCTCTCTCTCTGTTACTCGTCTTTAGTCTGCACCTGCACAAATTGATATTTTTCTCCTTCTTTGAATTAAAACATATAATTTATCTTACACCAGGGACATAATATTGATCCTAATTAGTGTAATTAATTAATGGGAAACATAACTAATGTTTCTTTTAAGCTTGCAATTCCGTACCGACATCAGATTTAATTCTCTTCGAAATTTCCTTGATCTTTCGAATTAATGGTTTAAAAATTGGTTTAGATCTGGCATGTCATCAATTATACTGAATGTAACTAAAGTTTTAATTCTGCCCAACGCAGGTATTTTTTTCATGAAAAAAATATAGGTAGTTGCAGTATTTTAGTAAATTTAAAATTTAGTTCTAGTGTAGTAGATGCATACTTCTGTATTACTAATAGTAAGACGAGGCTCCCTGAGCAGCAGGTGGTCCGGGCCGGTCAACACACTTTGATACACCGAAACCATCGACAGCTCTAATGGAATCAATCATAACTACAACCCCGACCGTTCAAATTGAACAATTGTTCCCGATGCAATAATGCCGTTCAATTTGTAGGTATTAAATCGTAACCGCAAAAGTTAGCTGTAAATTTTAAATGTTACCAGTCAAAATGCAGCAGAATTTATTTAAATACAGCAACATTTACGACAAATATGTGAGCATTTACGCAAAACAACCTGACGTGGGATTGCGTGCAATTTTCGCATACAACGGAGGCATGAGCGCTCACTGCGCTCGAGCAATTATTTTAAACACATTTCAACAAATGACGATAATGTCAGCCGGACGCCGAGATAAGAACAAAAAAACATAAAAATATAAAAGCATTCACTGAGCAATTGTTCGAACCCCGGATCATAAGAACCCTTTGACATCATTTATGACTACAATATTACTTCATTTTTCGTTCTTTTTGTTTTATAAAGGTAATTAAAATAATTCCCATTTTTGGCAATTAATTAAGAGAGTATACCATGGGAATACCATGGTATAAATGACGATACCATAAAAAATATTTAACAGAGACATTGGAGACATGACTATGTTACTTTACACTAAGAGAAATGATTTTCAAATTACTTTTAAAGATGTTATTTGCTTGACCTACAAGATAATATGTTTTCCGAGTATTATAAAATCACTTGAATAAAACGTGTTTTATATAGACGTTAACCCAATCATATGCGCTGAAGTTACGGCGCCCCCTGCGGATTTAATGGTTGCGAACCAATTTAACAACTCAGTTTAGCACAGTGTTTCCCATCAAGAATGTTATCGTCTCCTAATCCGGTCCCCACTGATATCGTAAACCAGAAGTGGTCTTGTAAGCAAAACCAGTTCCAATGCGATCACACGCACCCTACCGAACTGAACTGCACTAGAGAAAACATCAAGGCGAATAACGTCCTTCGACGACGAACGCTTTAATGATATTTAATTAGGCTTGCGATTTTGAACTTTAAGTTACTCGAACGATGGATATAAATTGATTGTATGGATTGTAGGCGCTTATGTCGTCTTTTGTTTAAGTTAGTGATGTTTAACGTCACGCATGGGCACGAGAGGTGTCGCTGGTGCAATTATCGCAATTGGCTCGTTGGCCTCAGAGCTAAAGACGCCCATCGTAGTCAAGATATGTGTGCGCATGTCTGTGTGTCGTGGTAACATTATAGGAAGAGACATTCCAGTAAATGTCCGCTCTAATTATTGTTATGTTTGTGTCGCCCGCTAAGCTGTCCTCTTGCTAATCCTCAGACTGCAGTTGATTATTTTTAATAAGACGATACAAAATCATATAAATTATAAAAAATAACTTAGTTTTATTGTAGACATTTGAAGAAATCATTAGTTAAAAGAATTAGAAGGAATAATATAAACACGAAATTTTAAAAAATCATGAGATTTTTTGTGTAGACTATTATTATATAAATATAGTTGCATATTATGTGTAACAACGACATCTTTATAATCAAAGCCCTCGGGCATAGTGACACATTTATTGTGCAGTTGGCTTCGGGCCCGCGACACTACGCCGCATTTTTATTTATTACTCTTTATTGCGTAGAAATTTTGTCAAAATTGTTTCATTTGATCTTGAGATCAAAGGAAAACCGATTGACATAATTTTCGATTTAATATATGCTATGGTTAACGATACAACGCATATAAATTCTGAATTGGCTGGCTAAGGATTAATTTTTATCGTCTCTGTTAAACTCAAAAATAGTACCTACACCCCAGTTTCAGTACCTAAGCTTAGAACAAGTTACCTACAATAATTATTCTTAGTTTATTAAATTATATCCACTGGTGTAAAATAATTACGAGTGTCAGGCGATTGAAGGCAATAATGACACTAAATAGGTAGGTACATGGCGTCCTTCCTAATTTTAGTTTGTGAATTCAAATCTAAAACAGAACATAGATACCTAATAAAATTAAAAGAGAACGCATTTATGTATTTATGCCTTTTTATGACGTGAGTTTATGACAGTCTTTGTATACATCTGAGTAAGAGAAACACGCAGAATGTGTACCTAGTAAACTAAATAACTTAATTAAGCACCTAAAATTTTCTACTATATTGTTTAATAGTGTAGAAATTGCTTCGTTTTGAAATTGCGAATGGTGTAAGTGTTGAATTAAATTTCATCATCATCATCTTTGAACCGCAAATGATATTGAATCGAATCAAGTTATAAGTTTTTGGTAGCCACCTTTACTTATATAATACTACCAAAAGCATTATGTTGCTCGCACATAGACACAAAATCCAATAGATGTTCTCAAATTACGCTATATCCGCCGTCAGCAGTGGCGGCCATTTACAAAACTATCAGACCATATTCGGGCTCGCACTTGAATGGCTTTGCCTATTGCCCTCCCGAAACTGTTTGACACTCATCTAATGTTCATTACTCTGATACTTTAATCCTATAATTAGATAAGTGTTTGGTTACTGGGTAAACAGAGCGGTTCGCAGTTCGCGGGGCTTTGTTGACCTTACTTTTTCAGGCATGAAAATTATTTGTTTATTTAATGTATACACTTTTATAAGACCTTAATCTCATTATATTCATGAAATATGAATACATTCAATATCTGTGTAAAACGTGCTACGTTATAGGTACTTATCGTGACACGACATTTTACAATTCGAAAAGATAAAATCTGCATCCTTTTGGCCACAAAAGCCTTTCCCTGCAAATGTTATTTGAATAACAGAAAAGGAAAGTAATTTAGGTTTCTGTGGGAAATCCCAAGAATGAAAATCAAAGTATGGTAAATAAACAATGTAAGTAATTATATCATTGTCTTTAAGTAGGTACTGTTTAATAACGTGATATATAACTTAATTTGATTTTAGGTACACAGCGAGATTGGACACCGAGCTTTTAGGTAAGTTCCAAAATACTAAAAATTATTTCATTCTAGCAAACCTAAGCCAATGAGCCTACGGAATTTACAGCAATATTTATTTTAAGAGAGGAGATAAACATTTTATTTCTTTGCACTGTTGTTCTCTCTCTATCTTTGCAATATTGTCTCTTGTTATTTTGAGGGCGAGACTATTAGGCGGTAATAGACACTATGCCAAACTCTGAGTTGCTTCTGAGAATTTCTTACACGAAAAATATAGTAACACTGCTTAGCAGATGCGCTTATAACTGTTACACCAGCAGTTCAGAAAAATATCTTTAAATTTTTATCTTTCGTAACGTTTGAAAGGACACGACTTGCCATCAGATTAGACTTATTCCTAAACGTCCTTTTACGACCCCTAGGTACGTAGAATAGGAGTCTATAAGTAGCCTGTTCTTCACCGGGAATCAATAGAAATTAATTAGAAATACGATATTGCAGGTAGATATGGCCAATTCATATTTAACGCAGAGCTATCTTGGCTAAGTTACTTATGATTAGGATAAGAACAAATTCATGTAATAAAAGATTATTTCCGAAAAGCAAGTTGTTGTAAACTGTACTAAAGGATCTAAAGTCTCTGGATTTAAAAAAAAAGTGTTTGAAAGCGAAATCCTTTTTAACGAACTGACAAGGAAGGTATATGTTTTCCTGCTTATCTTGTATGTTTGTAAAATTATTTTTATACGTTATAGATACCATTTGGTTCTGTAGTGTTACAATTTTCCGTAGGAAATGCCCAAGTGGTGGCTATGGTGATAACTATATCATATATCCAATCTATTATATCCTATATCATTCCTAGTAATATTCTCTTTGCATACAACATTCGTTCCTAGGAAAAAACTAGAGCTGATACAAAATTCGCACGTCATCATCCATCAAAACACGTCTCAAGAACGTTCATTGAGTTAATAGGGATCTGTAAATTGCCATAAATTATTTTAATAACGTAACTCGGTAATAATTCGATGATCAGACGGTTCCATATCGTGTGTGCGCGCACGCAACGCCTGTAACATGAGTCGCTCACCGGTATTACGCGACGCTCGGTCTATAATAATTATATAATAACTAGAGATCCTTCGACTAATCCCAAACACAGTTGGCTTTAGTAGGCTCCAAGGGAACCAAATGGTAGATTTGGTTCCGTGTATTTAATTTTTAGCCTGCCGCCGTAAGTTTTTACTAATTGGTTCTTAGACAGTTTTTACTTGGTTCTTAGACTTCTTCTAAAGGTTCTGTTTCATTACTTTTTGTTATTTCTACTTCAAATAAAACGTAAACAAATTCATGACGTAACGTGTAGCGTTCTTTAAAAAGCGTACCTATGTACTCGTAGACTATGTAGTTACAAAAACGGGCACTGTAAAGTGAATTACTTAAGCCTTGGTTTTCATTATTTAAAGAAGTACAATACGTTTGTTCGCCTGAAAGGTTCTCTGCAACACGACACAGCATGAAAATTTGACAATGCACCTTCATTTATAAAGTTCAATCGAATTGAACAGTTAAAGCTTTGCAGAATTAGTTTGCAACGTTCAAAAGATTGTAATTTCAGATAAATAAACTAAATATACCTAGGTGGTTATTCAATTTATAAACTGTACTTTGATACAAAATTTTCTAGAAATAATTGTTTTCCATAAATAATAATAATCTATAATTGCAAATAAACGGCAAAATACTAAATCCGCAAAAGTTTTCTATACTAAAAGCTTCGAAAAAGGTAAAGATTAATTGGAGCTTCCTACAAATATCACTTAGTGGGTGGATAAGATTGTAAAAAAAAAATTAAGGTCAATATTCAGTCGTCTCTGAATATACATAATAATAGCCTAAAGCTCATTTTTTTTCTAAAGATTCTGGAGTCAGTTAACATTTAGGACATTAATTAGATCCTAAGACAAATTTCTAATGGTAACATCTTCTGATTCAGTGCATCACAGCAATCATTTTACACTTTTTATAAACACTTGGCTGGTAGTTAGTATAAACATATCCTTATAAGTTGTACCTACTCCAAAGATGAGGCTCGATTTATAATTTTCCCGGACAATACTCGATACAAAACGCAGGACTATTATAGCAGTACAAAATGGCATAACAATGAGTGCGTCACGTTAGCGGGCGCACGTCGAGTGAGCACGGTTACATCGGACCACCTCGTGATCGCCCACAGCATTCATGGCACACGCAATATAGGTACCGTCTATATACGATTCAAGTAATAATTGTTTGTTTGTTTCATGATCCCGGAGTATCCATACAATAGGTTACTTGTACATAATCACTTATAATCGCAAATCTTTTTGTAATTTTCCTACACAATTTGATGATGCGCTTCATTTTCCTACATCTCGTTTTCGACTCCCAAAACGGACTTGCGAGGTTACGTCACAAAAGGAAGACTTATAAATATTACTTTCTAATTTAATTCTGCGTTGAGACTATCATAGTCAACCAGGACTTCTCCTTTTATAATATAGATTGATATTTTATTCATTTTGTATAATGAGAAATGTTAATGATTTGGAAAATGCAAAGCTGATTCAATGTTTTTAAGAGGTTAACGCGGCTGAACGGATTTTGGTTTGATCCCGAAGTTGTTTTTCTGAAGGTTTTACAAAGTTGGCCGTTGCCAACTTTGTAAAACCAGAGCCAGGTGTATCACAGGCGAACGCGCCTGTGATACACCTGGCTCTGGTGTAGCAAGCGTCCATACTTGCGCTACGGTAACCGCTTACCATCAGGCGGGCCGTATACTGGTTTGCCACCTTAGTGGTGTAAAACAAACTCTTCCAGTTCATAATACCATCAAACTGTATATTATCGGAAAAGGAAAAACGGAAAACAAGGAATATTGAGAAATAAATGTAAGCCACGTACTTATTAAACAGTTCCAGATTCTTTATGTGAAACTTGAGCATTTCCACAATTTTAGCTCTGGTAACCCATGAATGTGTTTAAGAATCGTAAACGCGCAATCGAGTTGAGACATTTTGCCGGTTCATAGTCCACTCAGCCTTACTATAATCGTTTCCTGCAGTTAATTGGTGTATTTATATATACGCAAAAATGTTAACAATTTTAGAGCTGTAGATCTATTAATAATTATTTACCGATTTTTACGGTTATTTTATTTACTCACAGACATTTTAAATTTCATAGCAATATGAAACCTATCTTTCAGAAAGGAATCGTCCTTTCTAAATGAGATATTGTTAATGATATTTTTTATAGGTATGTAGGTTCTATAGGTACGATATTGTTATATGTAGATATATAATCGAAATACAACTTACTCTCTAGTTAAACAGGAAATAGATTCGCAAATATCTAATTAGATGTTAGCGGATGCCTATTTACCTAAATTCTTTAAATAATCTGTTTTTCATAAAAAAAATATCGTCTTTATCAAAACCTTAAAAAATGTCTGTCTACCATTATACCATTATTCACAGCGATAATCTAATCATAAATGGCTGTAAAAAATTGTGTTTGCATATCTGTCTGAAACTTTATTTCGAATAGGCTGAAAAGGCTCAACGTATTTTAATTAGTTTTAGAGGATTTAAAATATATTCAAAATATTTTTTGATATTGGTAACTAAATGACTGCAGTTAGCATCGCCGGACACAGCCACTTAGGTACCTTTATAAAATAACAATTAATTTGTCATGGTTGTAAATATTATCTATCAGTCACTAAAATAACAACAAATACATAGGTAGGTACTGTATTAACACTACCCTCAGTTTACTTTAGAAATTAAAAGCTCTACTATCTGTCATATAGTGTACACATGACAGCACCAAGCTATACAGCTTTTGAATCGTCTGTATTCCGACGCAGATTTTTGCAGTCCAGCAATATTTATTGACGAGTTGTCATGTGTTTAACATAAATACATAAATATATAAATATAAATATATCCTGGGACATTTTTACACAGCACCATCTAGTCCCAAACTAAGCAGAGCTTGTACTATGGGTACTAGACAATGGATATAATACATAAATACTTTTTTTTTGTAAATACGTACTTATAACATATATGAAACACCCAGACAAACACAAACACTTAAGTTCATCACAATACATGTTTGTGTCCTGTGGGAATCGAACCCACGACCTCGTGATCAGCAGTCCGGTACTCGAAACACTAGACCACAGACGTAGACATAGATATTTATTTACCTTCAGATATTAGTCGTTCGCGGATCTCCCACGCGAAGATGGTGGGGTTTTCTCTTTTATACTGTTCTATTTTTGAGACGACTGCTGGAGTCGCAACTTTGGGCTTGCTGCCGCCGATCAGTCCCGGCGGCCGAAGAGTGCCTGGATCAAACAAAATAACAATCAGTACTTAGGTAGAGTTGTTGAGATACAGAATTATCAGTATAAAAACTGAAACTGAAAATCATTTTTCTGAAGCTAAGAAAAGTGTTAAATAATGTACCTTTTTATATAGGTACATACGCAAATAGATACTCTAAAGATTAGGTAGAGATGTATATTTATACACCCACAAAATGCCAGTTCGGATTGTAGGCGTTGGGCACTTGTGAAGGTGATATAGAAACTCAATGAACAACAATTTTTGGAAATTAAGACGGATTTTACTTCAGACATACACACGACAACATAGCATTCATTTTGACATTAGACATTGACATATTACCTTTTTTTTCTTTTTTTTATACAGATTAGAGGAGCGAGAGACGTCGTTTCTGCTTAAACTGCTGCTACTAAAAAAAATATAGAAAACCCCAATAACACTTGCTCTAACTAAGCATCGAACCCAAAATTTCACGCTGCGCTAGCGACTACTAGGCAGGCAACATACAAGTGCCACCAATGAGGGATAACGTTTTTTATAAATTGATCTGCACTATTAAAGTAATAATTTCTCGAACATTTCTCGAACAATAACCCGTTTGGTATAATAATCAATAAACAAAGTATCTGCAATAAGACGGTATCTACAATACTAATTCTAACTAGAATTGTCAGATATCTTCTAATAGTAGATAAATGTTGCCAATACGGCCAACTTCATGCGATAATGTTTGCAATCAGTATTCCGGTGGGTACTTTTATCACTCGTAGATAAAAAACGAATTGAGCAAACTGTCACCTGCTCGGCAAAGGAAATAAAAAAAATTCAAAATCGAATTAGAGGCTCGAATAAAAATACTCGTAATAGCGACACGATACCGATTGATGCAATTTCATTGAGTGCTAAACGTGAGTAAACGCAACTTACTTGTCGCGAATCGATTCTTGCGACACAATCCATAGTTGTAGTTTTTCACCCTTATCCGAAGAGTAATAAACCTCAAAATACACCTAAAAACTGCACATCAACATTTGTACCTTTATATTTAAAAGGACGATGGACGTGCGTCCCCACAAAAAATCGATAATCGAGCATGGCGGTAAGAATAACAATGAAAGCTTTAAATTAGTATTAATAATTACAGAATCATTGACATCGGCTAAATGAAGCCTGCATGTGACAAGACGTGAATTTTTAATTATCATTTATCCCGAGATTTGTTTTTCTTTATGATCAATCACGTTTTGGTAATCAATAATATTAGAAAGCTCTCATATAGAGCCATATTCTATCCCGTGAAGATGATCTATGATCACAATATGAAACTATCCATTGACAAGGTAATGGAAGCAGAACGTAAAAGGTCCTGAAAGTGGTTATGAAACTGGAAAATTCTTCACTCTTTATTTGCTCTGGAGTGGCTTATGATTAGAGAGGACTGGTAAAAACTAACGTATTCTTGGGTGCCTAAGTCAGTTAGATAATGGATGAGTGCGTGCATCGGGACAATTACGTAAAAACGGCGCAGTGGCATTCCGGCGGGCAGCGCGCGGACCGCTCGCTTTTTACGCGCACACTGCTCTTCCATACCGATAACACGCTGAATTATTCAACGCATTATTTATATTCACATTTTTGTCAACGCCATTCAAGATGAATTCATAAGTCTCTTTATGTCTTGATAAGACTAAAGCTTACCGACCAAAATGGCGCGATTGAACAAAAACTCAATTTCGAGTTAACATGAGGTCCGCGACACATCGCCTTAATAGGCCATAACCCATTTAAATATTGCGACCGCGATATGAATTTATGTACGAAATTAGTTTTCATATATAGAAGGTAGGTAGTAGGTTCCTACCTAGTAGGTATTGGCTATAGAAAGTTGGGTAAGTATGGGTAATTAAGCAAGCGTGGCGTGATACAAAACTGTAAAAAGCGAACGCTACATTTAGTGTAATTATTTCAACATAGATTTAGAACATAGCGATAATATTCATAAGTTTATTAAAACGGGAATTGTAAATTAAGTCCTTTAACTCAACGTAGAAAACAAAATGACCCTAACAACACTAACAGCCATAAATAGGTGCCTACTTATACCTATGTATATTACACGGCGCCAGCGTCCACATTCCTAAATATTTTGATAAGCACTTATTAATAATTAGTAGCCACAGTGATTTGTTAGTCCTGTATATGTATTATGTATAGATTGTCTATAAGTAGCATCGAAAAACCCTATTCATGTTAATAATTTAATGGTTAGTGGTAGACTATAGCCTAATCGACGATACCTCGACGACCTCTGTGGTCTAGTGGTTCGAGCACCGAACTGCTGATCACGAGGTCGTGGGTTCGATTCCCACAGGACAGAAACATTTATTGTTATGAATTTAAGTGTTTGTGTTTGTCTGGGTGTTTCCTATTTATTATAAGTATGTATTTACATAAAAAAGTATATAAGTATTATATCCATTGTCTAGTACCCATAGTACAAGCTCTGCTTAGTTTGGGACTAGATGGTGCTGTGTCAAAATGTCCCAGGATATTTATTTATTTATAATCCCTCTCATACTGAGTGGAGACCCGTGCCCAGCAGTGGGATAGTTAGGTAATGGTTTGATGATAATGATACTGTACATTCACATATGTCTCTGAAGTTGGCAAAACCTACAGAACCACTAAGAATCTTGCATACCTATTGCTTCTCGTGCATTTGTTAAGTGTTCTATTGTTATTAATTTCTATTTAAATTGTATTATTTGGTAAAAAAAATCGTAGAAAGGTATTAGGTCTCCTGATAGAGATACTCTAATTTTAACATGTTTGGAAGTTAACCTTTTTATAATGTTTTATACAAGGTGGAAGGGACATCGACGCACAAACGTCGTGACAAGGTTTCACTCAATGTATAAAATAAAATGACCTAGGTCATTAATGTAGAAAATGATTAGTTATTACAGATATTGATATTTTTAAGCGCGCATTTTATTTTTTATTTCCTTCTTTTTAGTTTATAAATCATCATAGAATTACTAGATAGATCCTAAATGATGATTTAAAATATAAATTGATACAACTAAAGATCATTTTAAAAATCAGTTCGCACATTAAGGCGTATAAAATCCGCATTTTTAAATTTTATGTACCCAGTGACAGTCGTGCCATCAAGACGAATCTAATGAGGTGTCATTTATCTAAATCGGTTGAGCCGTTGAGTAGTTACGACCGGACATAGGAACGGACATACATACATACATACATACATACATACATACATACATACATACGCGTCAAACACATAACCCTCCTCCTTCGGCAGTCGGGTAAAAACGCTATCATAACGCTCCGCTATTTAATTATAAATCTAATTTGGTAGATAGAAATTATGTTTTTTTACACGTTTAAGTAAAAAAAACTGCAAAAAAAAAAAGTTGATGAAAAAAGATACGGAAAATTTCAACGCAGGGGGGTCCAAAATTCTCAAGGTATTCGGATGTGCGTCGATGTCCCTTCCACCTTGTATTTTTCCTCAATCAGATATAGAATATGTACCTGTTAGTGGCAAAAACTAGTGCATTGAAATAAAAAATTAATCTAATGATTATCGAATAAATTTGAAGAAAATTGTAACCAGAATACGAACCGTTACAATGCTAGATATAATTGCGGATACGTTCATTGGCACTGCGCTGACGAGGCGACATCGACACCGGAACGTCAAACATTATGCGGTACGTGCATGAAATCCAACAGCACCTTTCACTACATTTTTGCTGTAACTATTGAAAATCCATACTGCGACTAGACCGCCTCGGAACGCCAATAACCGTACTCGCCTTGATTGATAGCTAAATTGCGGGAGGCCGGCACACTGATCATTTCGCGATAATTAAATCGGCTAGAAACGTAATCGCATGACCGGGACCAATTACTCTGCGTTGCCTAGGCAGAGGCGGATCGTGTGAGGCACTGAAACTGTTGCTAAATGTGTATTATTTGCGTGAAACTCAATCGCGCTCCCGGCGCGTATACACGACTTATGTGCGTGGAAACTATCCTATTCCACGTTATCTAATGTCATTATGAATATAATTGTTATGATAACTAGTCATTTCGAAAAACAGCACTCTTCAAGCATGTTTTAAGGAATTCAGAAATCCTTTGCAAAGTTAATTCGAAATTAACCTTTATAAATCATTAATTTTAACGTAAGTTAAAGAAAATAATTTGTTAACATAACTTGTTGTTAGAAAACGATATAACTAGGTATAAAGATTAATCATTTTATACCTACCTCATGATGGAAAAATTATTATTAGGTACCTGCGTCTTTTAGGTCAGTTAAAATACAGGTCAAAATAAATATTTTCATTAAAAAAATATCTAACTTAAATAAGTTTAGTAGATAATAGATGCGTGCGTTTAAATAAAATAAAACAGTAAATTAGCCTGACCATCTTTCATCAATTGCTTCATAAATACTAAACGACGTGTTCGCTATGATAATGAGCGTCATAACTATGATCGGCACGAATCAATTGAAAGTTTAACACTTCACCATAAACGCGAGAGAAACTACATAAACACATTCACAACGCACGAACAAGGTGTCGAATAATCCCTTCAAGTTTTTGTTGTTTTCCTTTTAAAAGGACTCATGTTGCAAAACAAAGATAAGCAATTAATCATCAGCGGTACGCTTTAGGAAGTGAGAGCCACAAAGGGACAATGCACACTCAAAACGTCTGTTAATAAATTTCCACACAGGAGTCGTTTATGGACGCTTTAAGTCATTACACGGTGCGTCTACAAAGATCTTTTTAAACGACACAGAAAAGGCCTGAAGCTAGTTAATTAAATTTGTGTTAAAAGTATTCAGAAGTAGCTCTTTATATTGGCTGGCGCTAAAGTTAACCACCGCGGCGCAGTAGTGCACTGTCATCCAGTTAATAGATCAAAATCTTTAACGGCGAAGTGGCTCTGGATGGCCCGGTTTATTGAACATAATGCAATGCGTGTTAACGACGCCTTGATTCGGTGATTGATCGACTTTTTTGTATAAAACTTGAATCAGTTTGCGCTTGCTCCCTCGGAAGCAATTAGATAATAATTTTGGAACAAAAAGCTAGCTCTAGAGCTAAAGTTACTGAAGTGGAATCACTAAGGTCTTTGACTTTTAACAATAGGTAAGTATCAGAAGATATTATTATTTTACTCGGTCTACGAAGTAAGTCAACTGTAACAATGACAGGATAATCTGTCCATTGTCTGTTAACAAAACCCAAAAGTAATTAAAGATTTTCGGCAAATTATTGCAGGTTGTCTAAATGTAGGTATACCTACAAAAAGGTACGCTATCATTTTTTCACAAAATGTCATACCACTCAAACTTAATTAAACGCCTTTAATTTTCTAGAATCGGTTAGACGCAATAATGTCTCCCTCTATGACTCTATGTGATTACTGGTTGTCAAAGCATAGATTAATGTACCTACCTACACCTATGTACCTACATGACAGACTACTAGAATAACATTCTATTGACAACGGAGACCATTAAAAATTCAAATTGTCCAAGAGAACTGGAGCGGAAAAAGAAAAAGTATGGTTTCTGAAGCAAGAATGTCAAGTGGGATAATTCAATTTTGATTATAGGACCAAAGCCTAAATACGGCTTCATTACGGGCCGCGGCGATCCGCGGACAATCATCTTGAGTAGGTATCATTAGCTACCAAACAAATTTACGTACGACGAAATAAAATGACCGGTTTAATATTAAATTACTCACTATGTGATTTATTTCTGTGCTTTTTGACTTCCCAAATGATTACACATCCGTCAATAAATTACTTCACTTCGAATTAGAAAAGTAAACAGACCTCTTCTAATGCTAATGCCATTGTTTATGAGGAATACGCAGATTCGCACATAATTCATTTACGCAATTTGTGGCATCGCATAAAGCCATGTGCTCAACTTAATCTGTAAGAGGCAGCAAACTAGACAGTGTATGGGCAATTTATTCGTCACTCCGTTCGCATCGCAACCAACAATTTAATACTCAAACTCGGCCATGAAACGTTATTTATGCGTGCCCATTGGAAATGGGCACGCATAAATAACGAAAAAGAAAAAGTATGGTTTCTGAAGCAAGAATGTCAAGTGGGATAATTCAATTTTGATTATAGGACCAAAGCCTAAATACGGCTTCATTACGGGCCGCGGCGATCCGCGGACAATCATCTTGAGTAGGTATCATTAGCTACCAAACAAATTTACGTACGACGAAATAAAATGACCGGTTTAATATTAAATTACTCACTATGTGATTTATTTCTGTGCTTTTTGACTTCCCAAATGATTACACATCCGTCAATAAATTACTTCACTTCGAATTAGAAAAGTAAACAGACCTCTTCTAATGCTAATGCCATTGTTTATGAGGAATACGCAGATTCGCACATAATTCATTTACGCAATTTGTGGCATCGCATAAAGCCATGTGCTCAACTTAATCTGTAAGAGGCAGCAAACTAGACAGTGTATGGGCAATTTATTCGTCACTCCGTTCGCATCGCAACCAACAATTTAATACTCAAACTCGGCCATGAAACGTTATTTATGCGTGCCCATTTCCATGCCGTCAGCTTAGAAATTGTTTAGGCTAGATAATAACTTTTAAGCTAAGGCTATGTACCTATGTTAAATACTTAAGTGGTTGGACATGACGGCCCTGGGCGGCTTGTAGCTGGGCTTCCGTGGGAACCCGACACGTGACGTTATGAAATCACCAGCGGCGAAAATTGATTGACACTACACTCCTCTGTTCCGATAATATACGCTAGCCTCAATACCGTTTGTACATTTAAGTCGTTCTTGCACATTTGACTATCGACTTGTGTAATATTAGTTTAACGATCTGTTTATGTACCCTACCTACCCATGTGCCTGTAATGTCTGTTAACTTGCTTGTAAAAGTTTATTTTATGGCATTTGTTACGTAACTGTACTTATGTTCATTTAAAGCATACAAGTTTATTCTTCGAGTAATTGATTCTCAGAACGCGACAATATCTATAATAGCATCTAACCGCTGAATCATTGCAAAAAATAGCATAATAACACTAAGCCAACTCTGCAGAAAAACGCTGAAGAAAAATTAAAATAAATAAAATACAAAACCTGCACTTTTGGTAAGAAATAAGAATGTTCAAACGGCGTAAAATAATACAGTGCGCGCTGTAAACGGTCGAGTGGTTTTGAAATCGCTCGTTCACGAGTCCTGAGCAAACACAAAGTGTCTCACGTGTCCTAATTACACACCGCTCACAGAACTAATTCAGCAAATTAACTCAGTACAGTCAAGTGTCTGCAATGTCATAGTGAACTCACGCTTCGGTTGGGACTCACCTTGCTATTAGGTATCGCTCAACAATTAAGTAAGTATATCCACATTGTTTACTTTAATCAACGAACGCAGTAATTGCTATGAGCAGTTGACAAACTCCTGTACTATTAATAAGTCCATGTTTCCTGTTGTATTTTTATGTTTACAAAAGTATTGCAGATGATTGCGCCGTATATAAAATGTTTCGCGCGTTCCGACTTGACGATGCGAGACCGCGATCGTATGAAATGCAGCTGTGATAATTGTAAAGGAAACAGTCAAATAAAGGGTTGTCGATATGAAAAATCGTCGAAGATACGATAGTTCTCACATCGACAATCGAGATCTCGGGAGCGCATGCTCGCGGCGAGGCGGTGCGTCGGCAGCGCGGGCGCATTCATCCGCACCCCGGTGGCTTATAATTAACACGCTGCAAGTTTTATGAATCGATTAGGATCTAAGCTTTCGTCAATAGCAGCTTTCATCGCGGTGGAGTCTGCCGATGCCTTATCCTTATCGATGATTAATAGCGATTGAGATTTTTGCTCTAACCGTGTTATTAGATGCAAGTTAAGCTCGGACCGCAGTCGCGTCGTTTTTGATAATTGCTGACTTGTCATTGTATTATCCGATATCGTTTATAGTGTTAATAACGGGCTGTATTAAAAACAAAATTATAGTCTGCTGTCTTATTTATTTGGTTCGATATTTTTTTGTGATATCACAAATTTGCAAGACAAGTCATACATTTTCATGCATAAAGCTTTGGAAACCACATCAGTTTCATTACTTACTACTATAATTCTGTGCAAGTGAAAAAAGATATAAATATCTTGGTACCTAACTTCCATAGGACTGGAAAAGCTATTAGCATTTTTTAATCACCCGTAGTTTCACGGAACTAGCAATATTATTGAGCATTCTATGTGGGCGAGTGAAGTAATTATCGCAAATAATGTACCTAGTTGCGAGCTAGAGCCCGGGGCATTACCTACTGTAACAGCGCATGTATAAATCAATACAACGCTAAAGAGCACCCGTCTTCGACAAAGTCTATAAATAATACACGCGTAGATAGGTACTCTAATTACAGTGGAACAGATACCCAGTAGGCATAAGTTCACTTCATCAATTATCTTCCTTCGATCATATTCAACTTTTCTAACCAAAATCTAGTATTAAATTCAACCGTATTGGAATAGTGTAAGGTTGAATTTAGAAACAAGGATAATAATTAGACATAAGTGTGCCCTCTAACTGTATGCCAGGACTATTCAGGTTGTTCGGTCACGTAAATCGATGTGAATGTGTAATTGACATTTCGACGTCTTGTAGAGAAATCGGTAGGAATATACAGGGTGTAACAGAACACGATAAACTAAAAACTATCTAGAAGGAAGATATAAGTAGCAGCTAAGTGTAGTGTGTATAAGTAGCAGCTAAGTGTAGTGTACTTTAGCTGAAATTATACGATACCTACTGCGCAGCTCGGTTTTTTCAATTAAACATTCATAATAAAACAATTAAAAACTTGTAACAACAAACACACAGTTCGATAATAGCCATTTTTTTTCATTCTAGACGTGACACCCAATTATTATGTGCAGTATGGAAATATCGCACTAGAATCAAATATTCATGCGACAATTGTCCCTGATAAAAGAGCTACTAAGAACGGCATTCTCTTTGATGTATATGGCTTTATTTTCACGCTAAATACCACAATTACGAATGAAATGGAGACAATATATTTGTAAAAGAGAAATTCAATTTCTGAAGGTGAGTGTTCAGATTTGAAATTTTTATAATAAAATGTCAGAGTCAATAGAGTCAATATCAAATGTTTTATAAATTCTAGTTACACCATTATTTTTAACTGTCGGAAGCCGACAGAAAAGAAACTTCATAGATATTAGAAACACATAACATTTATCCTATCCTATCCTAACCTTTGTAATATCAAGAGAATGATAATATAATAATAAATTCACAAAACATAATAAAAATCTAAATGCATTAATAAAACAGGAAATGTAGATATTTTTAAAGCTATAAACTGTACCAAATATAGCGTCAAACGCCTTCTTCAAATCATTAAAATAACATAAAAGCTCGAACAATAAACGTGTCAATAACGCAAAAATTATCATTATTTAGTGTTGCTGTTTATGAATTCACCCTAATTACCGGAGATTTCCTATTTAGACATACCAGAATATGTAAAGAACTCTCTAAATAGCTCTCTTGTTCAGAGTCGAATTTAAGAGCAGTTTTGATATTACTAAATTTCTAAATACTGCCATCTCCTGTTGTGGTTGGCCAATGGTTTTGTTAGACATAGCGCACACTATGACATACACCATACACAGCCTGTGGCCGACAATTTTCATATATTTTGTTCAAAATTTCCGCACACTTGGCGTCGATTGCAGATTTGCAACGACATGCTGATTGACTATATCATCTTACAGCTCAAATCGCTTAACGGTTTGAGCTGAGCTCACCTAAAGTTATTATGACGTTTCGACGACTAAAAAATGCTTTTCGTTAACCCTTCTTTTTTTCGTATCAATGATAAATCTATTTTATTTATAGAATTTTAGCCCAGCCCACTTTAATTGCGGTATCAATTGCATTCATCAAGTCCTCAAATGTGCAGGTGTATGGACGTTTTGGGCACTCCAGTAAGTGAAACATGTCCTGGTTTGGAGCCCCACACTCGCACTAGGTGATTGACGGATCAATAATCCCCATTTTGTTGTGTTTACAGTGGCTTGCTTGGGTGCACAGTCGATTGATTGCTTACCATATGACCTGCAGTGACCTGGTCACGTCCGAGTGGCTGATGATCCCGGGGTTGAACAAAGTTGGGTGGTGGTAGATGCTGTTAACTCATTGTTAACTTTGTTCTTTCTCTAACAGCAAAGTCATTAAAAGTCCTATCGTTCGCTAACTCTAACAGCAAAGGCATGAAAGTCCTGTGATTTTAGGTGTTTGTCAAAAACTTCTTCTATGACTGATCAACTAAGCTCGTACAAGGATTAGGTCGATTCCTTTTCTTCAAATGATTGTTGCGAAGCTAATTTTTTACAAGGACAACATCGTCAACTTAAAAGTAACCTTAACTGCTTACCAAGCAACTTGGTTACAGCACCTTGCTGTGAGAGCACATGGTGCGCGATGTCGTAGTGCCGGAGCCCGAAGCGGGACAGCTCTAGTAGCCTCTGTTGTGACAGCAGCGAGGAGAGAGGGTGCGACGCCGCGCCAGGGTACAGGGGAGTGCCGGCCCCGCCGCCAGCGCCGCCGGACGACGACGGAGACACAGGTACTGGAAACAAAATGCACCAACATGAGTGTTGCAATACAGCATTCCTCGCCAAGAGTATCGTTGGCTATCCTAGAAAATGTCTGGGCTACGTTGTAATTATGATAAGATAAAAGATAGATAAGATAGATTGGATAAATATTTATTTGCCACAAACTAGACACATAAGAGTGAAGAATAGGTACAGTAATGATGAAGTGGTTACTTATTTTTAACTTGTAACCGTTGTATCTATCGGTTAAGAATAATTAAATTATCCCTGTGTAGTAAAACGAAAATATGGTTAAGCTGGGGGGCAAAATATCATCATCCTCACCCTGATGATCCTAATCTTAGTTTACTTGGGGTTCATACTTCCATACACTTCTACTCTATCATAATTATGCTTCCCTTATTTATGGTCAAAACCTGTCCAGTTTATTTAAAAATATTAGCAATGACCCTTGTTATAGTAATATAGTACAAGAGTATATTAAGTATTATTAACTAAGTGCAAATTCTACTTCATACGGGAGACGAAAGTCATAAATATGTTGATGAAAATGTTTTGATACCAATAAAAATCTTAAAATATATTAAGTACTTTAAAGGTATTGTCGATTTATCGAAGGAAATACATATGAAATTTCACGTTGTGTCTAAAAATATCAATTATTCCAGATCCATATCCTTCTAAATATGATCTTCCCAAATGATTAAAACTCAATTTGCTAACAGAACTCCACAGGCGTAATAATTATAATCAGCAATAAGTATGTGCGACCGATGCCTGTTTATATCAGCAGGTAGGATTAAGCTATAACCATTGAAACCTTTTCTCGTATCGCCTTCTTTTACGACCTGCGCGAGATGATAAGCTTCAGCGTGGAAGTGTGAAATTGTTAAAATATTCCTCGCATTAATTTATTCATATTCGTATAAACAGTATTTGATCACCTCACTATCTGTTTTGAACAAATAAAAATGTTAATCCGAAATTCCGAAGTAGTATCAATTAAAATCGTTTGGTTCTTTTACGATTTCTATAAAACATGTCAGGAAAAGTAACAAAATTAAGTCATCAAAACAAATAACAACAGTCATTTGGCAGAGTTTATAGCCCTCGTTGATATACTTAACATTCGTTTTTTTATGAGTGACCGTGATGGGAGTGCCTTTGGCAAAACACTCGGCTCTGATTCCACGTAAGCAGTGATTCCGTGCGCGCTCATTACGTCGCGGCCCCGTATCATTAGAATACCGTGTCAAAGGCTCAGCAACCACTTTTATTACTAGCCAATACACGCTAACTATACAGCCTGTGTGAATTGTCCTAGAAAACTTTACTACACGTAATCAAGTCGCCATGATAACAGACCTTCGTTCATACCCTTTTCTCGTAATTTATACAAAACGGTGTAAATCTAGCAATAAAATAAATATGTTTAATATGATTAAGAAATACATTTTTTTGAACCGTCAGAATGGAGTAAAAATAAAATTTTTTAGGCAGACAAACTGGATCCGTCAATGGCATATATACAAAATTAAAATGTTTCTCAAGCAGTAAAGTTTCGATCTTTCAACACGTACACATACATATTTGTATCCACGCAATTTGTCGTTAACAACAACCTGATATGCTAAAGGCCGATCGTAACAATGCTTTCTTATGAACACATCGTAACACATTCAATTATAAATTAAGCTATTAACTTAATATACCATAATTTGTTTATCAGGTTAAGCATCGAAATTAATGCAAGTGGCATAACTTGTCCATAACTTAACACTTTTTATTAGCGAGTCAATAAGGCGATTTCGTCAACGAAAGTGTTATCAAGCTTTCGTGAGGCTTACAATGGAAAATGACACTTGTTGAAAATATGTAAGGAACACTTTAGATAGCATGGCCCATTCCGATGGAGCGCTCGGGACTCAACAACGACGTATAATTTCTCGTGTAATCGCTTTAATAATGGGAGAAAAAAAGTAATATTATCTGCCCACGGTCAATAAATTAACACCGTTTAGAGCAAAAATGTAGATTCTTAGTGTCGTGTTATTATAAATAAATTGGACTCAAACGAGTAGAGGTTTTAAAGGAGATCGTTCGTGTTGGTGAGTGCGTGTGTGTTTTTATTAGGGTGCGTGAGCAGTGAGGCCTTATTAAAATATTTCGAGTGGAAACTGGAAGGACCACTTAGTGGTGCGCGGGAGTTTCACGCCTGAGCTGATACAACATTAAATCGACAAGATAGCTTATTTGTGCTGAGCTGAGGATTAGTGGCAATAAATCACTGATTAGAATGTATTGACTGGCGTTGACTCCGGCGCATGGCCGCCGCTATTATTTATTGACCGTCAGTTTTTTAAGCTTTTACGGCTTCATTTTATCTATTTGTTAATGTTTAACGATGCCAACAAGACAGTTTGTTTAGTTAATTAGCTTCGCCACTAATGCAAATTGTCATTCTGCTTATCTTATTAGATGTGCGTGATTAAACTTAGTTTTTAATTACATATGGAAATGCGACAATCGAGTGTCATTGTGATGGGCACTGAATAAGACAGCTTTACAATTACAATTACAGTCCTTATGCTTAGGTGAACGCACTTAAAACAAATACAATTAGATAATCATCGGTACACACATTGTTAATTAATGAACATGAAAGAACGTAAATTTGAACGGGTATGAAAACAAGAATAGACATATGTAGGGATAGTTTAATTGTATAAACAAATACAAGTAGGTTTGGTCAGTACACCTGCGCAGGCGTCGTATAAACATGTAAAGTGATGCGAGGGGGAGCGTGCGAAGAGCGCCGACTTCGTACAAATGTAAAACAGTTTTATGCAAAAAATATTGTACTACCCGCGTCTCAGCGCTATTAATGTCATCACGCGGCGGAAAATTACCACCTTTCGTGTAAATTCAATGCAAGATCGAAAGTGTACTCGATATTGCCCCTTTATGATTGCAAAGAATTACATGCAACAACAATTCTTTTGGAATTGTTTAAAGATACGTATGAATTATGGATATGAGTTCAGTTAAAGACTGGTGTTACTCGCTTCTGTATTAAACTGGCGATTTTAGTGATTTGGGTTAAATTGTCTGTGAAATGATCTCGAAAGAACAAAATACGGTAAATATCACGGATATGAAGTGTATTAAAAATAATTATACGCGGACTGATAGCAATCAAAATAAATGCATTACGGATTGTTTTTTTTTATTATGGTATGGCGAATCAATAAAGCTGTAGATACTGTTTGTTTATTATTAACTTTTTAGTTGGTATTGGGATATTGAATCAGTTCTCATAGAAAGAAGTTTTGTTTTCATTTATAAGTGGGCCTTTATTTATGGTATAGGACTAGGTTCCGTCCTAAGAATGCTACAATATTTTCCTTATTTTACTTTACAGTACTTGTAAAATCCTGATTTCTAACTTGGTACACATCCAACATCTATAATATCTTCTATCATCTATAATAAGTATTTACATCCATCGTGGATGACCTAAACCTCTTTAGCTCAGAAAACAATGTTGCTATTAAATAGCCTCTAAAATATTAATAAACAATTCAATCGACATGCAATTTACATAAATATTTACTTTAAACGACAAAGGTTTGTTAAAGGTTACACTGCAGGACGTACAATAAAAGTAGCCATTTTAACACAAACAACGTAAAACGACTTTCTGGCGCAGGCGCATGGAGGGCCAATGACAATATTGTAGGAATTGTATCATTTAAGTAAGACAACCGTGTGTACCGCGGTTGGCTCGCCATTCGGATACACACTACACAGGGGTATTAATTTTGTCCAACTTGTATGATAATGTCCATACATTACGCTTTTGCCTATAAATTTTTACTCTTTATTTTTCAAAAAACCTACAATTCGAGTTCCAGTCGTACTTCACAGAACAAAAATTTTTACAAGTGTGGCATCTTGAATAACATATTTATTTAGAAATGAATGACTGCCTACTGAAACCCCTACAACTTGTAATAATGTGAAATATTTGACTATAAAATGACTAATAAATAACAAAAAGTTGATGATGTCTTATATTCTAATGCATCGTCATAAAAGATCTTCTCAAGTTGCGACGCCTAATGAGTTTGAATGCACTTCATTTCAACATCATTTCTTCTCAAAATTTTGATCTTTTATCCTATTTTGCGCTACCGTGGGAACCAATGCAATGCGATGCGCGAACAATTACATCCATTTTCAATCGAAGACTGCTTTATTAGAAAAGCATGAGAAAGAGAATTTTGAATGAAATTTAATTGAAATTAAATTGAGTCAGTATTCTGCTTCGCGCACGACAGTCTCTTGTTCGCGAATACAAAGCAACAATACAAAAATTATCTAATAAACAACAATAAGAACTGAAAAATGGGGTTTACCTTTAAAGGAAGGAAACTGTTTTACGGAGATCCCACATACCTACACATAAATTTATCTGTAGATGGAAACAAACTAATGAACAGGTATAATTACCAACTTCACATGTTTATAGCCAATTATACACTGATGTAGCTTCTAGAAATAGTTATGAGATACAATGATAATCTCCATTATCATTAATATACGTAGACATCACTGGTACAATAAGCGACGATAAGGGTGTACCTAGTGACAAAGAACTTTGACTGACGTAAAACGGTTAATTCAAAGTTCAATGTTAAGCAATAAGCGTATATCTTATGCCCCATGTAAACAATTGCAATTCACTATAGTTTTACAAATTATTATAGAATTAGGAACTAAAAAGAATCGCGCGTTTATCAAAGTCTAGTGGATTTGTCTCCTGACTTGGAACGCAAGTTCAAGGGGGAATTCAAGCCAAGCGCAGTCACTACTAGCGACTGTTTTTAACTGGTTGGCTTCCAATTTTAGAACAAGTTGGATATCATCCTCTTTTAAAGTCCTCCTGCAATGATCACCGGTCGGGAGCCTTTGAGGATGCAAGATTTAGCTGATCCATTTCTCGTTTAGCTGTTCTAAGATCAATTGGGTCGTTTTACTGTCGGTAGTATACATACGGCATAATGGTAAATGGTTAACATCGCCCATGTACATATGGATGCAGTAATTAGGCAGCCCGTACGCACAAAAACATGTACCCTAACATCGGGAATGTTTGGGTTGCTTGGTATCCACTGCGTGCAGGTCATTGATATTCGGGAAAGCTATATGATATTGTGGACTTAGCCCTTACATTAAATAAAGGTACCTTCATGCATTCTCACAAACAGTAAGTATTATTTACAATCCGGGAATAGCATAAAAACCTCTGTAGGCCCAGTTTTAGTTTATTTAAATAAATGACTTTGGATGGTGTGCTTGACAAACGTAACGTGGCTATCCTGTGTGTTTCAACTTCGTTGCATATTCAATGGGCTCGATTCGCGAAGATTTAATAGTCGGTTCAGACGGCATCCGCAGCGGAAGTAAGCTTTAATAAAGATAATAAATGAACGCTTTATACTTAGTTTGTATTTACATATTTTTTGTGCAGGTTGGATTCGCGTTCGTATTTAAATCAACGGATTTTGGTACGTTCATTACATGATTTGGCATTTGTCAAGAAATAAAAAAATGTACCTATGCGGAAGAGTGGTAATGTTCACTCAGAGTTCGCCGATATGTTTTAGATCTTATAAATTAGGACGTAAGCCTACGAGCTCATGCTTAGCAGCCTATATGCAATACAAACAAGGCAGTAGAAACATTTATAGGTAATATGTTTCTAATAGTTTTAACTTTTAAGAACATTAAATCCGTGAATAAAATACTTAGTTACCTTGACGGATCTATATGAATTGATTAACCTGTCCTTTTACTGACCGCCCCAATGTTGCTCGTTGATAATTTCACTGAAGAAGTTGAGGTTGGCCGTATATCTCTACTAGACACATGGATGGCGTCAAAATCTAAGTTGAATCATCGTCATCATAATTATCAGCCAAGAGAGCTCCACTGCTAAACAAAGGCCTATTCCATCCGTCTCCCGCCAAAAAGGACCCGTTACATGTCGCGCGCATCCCACGACCCCAGCGTCTGTCCATATCATAAAGGCCATTTTTACTTCATATAATTATAACAATATACATACTTGTAGAAATGTAGAACCATCTGTCTGTTGATCAATTGCAATTTTTGTGTGTATGTCCAATGGACATAAGCGTACTTAGAGAGCTTATGCATTTTCAGCAAGTAAACAAGTCATCAAAGCTTTTTCATACTTTGAAGTAGTATTAAAATGTTGTATAAACACCTTCATCATCATCATCACCATATCAGCCAAAAGAGGTCCACTGCTGAACAAAGGCCTCTCTTCGAAAAACTTCATAATAGAGCAAAATCATTTTTACCCAACCTCTGTTGGAATTCATTTGCCTATGGCGTAGACAATCATCATTGTTAGGGTCTCTACGTGTAAATGGCTGAGGTCGGTCGGAAAAAACTCAGCTTAAAAGATAAGTATGGGAGAACCTAATTCTTTGGGATTAAAAGCTTCAGAAAACTTTCAAGCACATATCAATATATTTCCTTATAGGAAAAATCTAAACTTGCCTGATTTTACGATTCGTCTTGCTTTTCTAAAATCGTTAGTTTTTTGCCAACAGTTTCATTGCCAAAAAACCAGAAAATCAGCCTAAACAATTGGCATTGTTCCGTTAATCATCACAAATATTTTGATCTCATTCACTCTGCCTGTACCAAACTCTGAGCGTTATTTTTTAGAATATTTCTTTATACCCAGATAATAGCTTTTTTGTGAAGAAAAAACTGACTTAGGATGCTACGTGACAGACCGTTTGACTACATCAAATTATAGGTTTTTTAATTCATTAACAGTTGCAACTATTTAGTAACATTTGTAACGTATTTTTCCTCGTGTTTTTTTCACCGGTTCAAAATCTAAGTTGAACAATTTTAAAATAAATCTTTTCATCTAATGGGTGTAACGTTGATTGATTAGGTACATTACACAAACCGTATCTAATGAAACAGAAAATCCAGGAAATTTCTTTCCCGTAATGTTCAGAAATTCACAGTTATTCATGGAACCAAACCAATTTTTTAGACGTTGTAAATGTAAAGTATGGTCTTCTATTTGCGCGTTTATTGAAGGTATGAAATTGGTATTACGAAGTTAAATTATAGAATAGCTTGCGTACATAATCATTTTAACAAAGATTAGCGGTGAACCTAATATGTACATATTAATACCAAGAATATTTAGGCATTTAGATATAGTTACATAAATTTGTCGTCATTGGGGGAGTCACAAATGAGGAGACGTATAAAATAATCGAAAGTTGCCGTAGTAGCAGTAGCGCTGGAACAAAAAGGTACTCGAGTGGAAAACGGAGACCATGTCGCCAGAGACGGCCTTAAAAAATCTGGTAATGTTCGCTAAAAGTCGTTGCATACAATAGGAGAGGCCTTTGTTAGTAGACATCGTTTAGCTGATATGATGATAATCCGAGGCGTATAGTTTTTATTATGAAACAGGCAACTGTTTTGGTGCAAACCAATAAGTGATAAGCACATGTTTTCATAAATATGTATTTCCCGAAGAGTTAAAAGATAATAAATAATATTATCTTTCTGATTATTAAATTGTTAAATAGAAAAGTAGAATTCAGCTCACAACAAAGTTCCGACCTAATTCCATTTGCAGGTGGCGGTGTATATCAATGGCTAGTAGCGTGCACACACTTGTGTCACCATCGGCATCTCGGTGCATATCGGCACGGCGCAGGCGGCACAAGCGGCATAGGCGGCAATAGGCTCAGCGGCACCGCGAACCCTGCGCTTGCGTCATAAGGCACCCGCTGGGTGTGAACAAGTGTGCCGCAGTTTTATTCATCAACCCGCGTGTTGAATGTTTTAACCGACTTAATGGCTCGTTAATACATTGTTGCTATTGTCTACTAATTAAGGAGCATCGTTTCAGTTTATAAAGCCACCTGATTATTATGCGTGTTCACCATTTAAATGTTAATTAGATTTATTAAAGCACCTGATCAAACGCGTCTCGATATAAACGTTGACGTGAAAAAAATATTCCCTGCAATGTATTGTACTCAAGAAAATTTATTCGACGTTTATGAGTCAGATAATTGACGTGAAAATATTTTATATTTTCAATTACATAAGTATATATCTTAACGTCTTTCCAATTGAATCATCCATCATTGAATTTATCTCACCTATTTACATTTTGTCAACATTACTAAAGGTGAAGTATGTAATTAAGACTGAATCAAATAAAGTTCAGCTGACTACGTACGACGTAAATGAGTACTTATGTGACTATTCTGCGTAATTAGGTACTTATCTGTCTAAATTACATGCACATTCTATTACACTTCATATACTTAAGTATTTAAGTTTTTTGACATAAACGGTTAACAAATTCTGTTTGTCCAATTATTTGCTATCGTCAATCAAAACGTTTCGAATGCTGTATCACATACAAATCGGCGGGTGAATATTGAGCAACCTTCACCGGAAACGCTACTGGGCAATCTAGCGGCCGATCTATCGATTAATTAGTTCGATCGGCAGTACAATGCGAACAATGTTGTGCGATCGTCGGCACTTTTCGCTCACTCATCGCGGCAGCTGGTTCTAGTGATGACAAATGACATGATGTCGACGTGGCCAGTGTACAGTTCACATATACACGCGGCAAATGACGTGATAAATACCGCGTACATACTAGGTACTACACTTATACCAAGTTAATTACATAATGATGTAGGAAAGATCAGCTTCGTAGTAAAAATATTACCTACCGATTTATTTTCGTTCTTTAATTAATTTTATTAATTATTATCGTTTTAATTAATTTCCGAAAGAAAAATAGGCACTATTAAACTAGTAATAAGGGTGACAGTATTTTTTTTACTAACAAAATTGGTTGGTTCTTGTTATATTTTTTTTGTACAGAGTAAAAGTAGAATCAACTCTTGCCCCTTAACTGTCTAATCTTTAAATCTGCGCTAATGACGTTAGATAAGATAAGGCTTTTGAACCAAGCGTTTCATTTTTAAAAATCCAGCTGTTTATAAGGGAGCTTATAGATAACGGAAATCAACGGCGGGAACTGTAATGTTTCCATTATGTATCCATTAAATGTCTTTTTAGATTAAGCAATGGCACTGCTTGTCATGGCATTTACCAAGCATACGCAACGTATGCGTTTCGTTTACGTGGCATCTACGCAATGCCTACGTGGTGCCACGCAGAGCCTACGCACACTCTACGCAGCGCCTACACAGTGACTACGCGGCCGCTACGCAGTGCCTACGGGCTCCCTACGCAGTATCTACATAGTGACTACGCCGCCGCTACGCAGCAGTGACTACGCGGCCGCTACGCAGCAGTGCTACGCGGACGCTACGTAGCAGTAACTACGCGGCCGCTACGCAGCAATGACTACGCGGCCGTTACGCAGCAATAGCTATGCGGCCGCTACGCAGCAGTAACTACGCGGCCGCTACGCAGTGCCTACGGGCTCCCTACGCAGTGTCTACGTAGTGACTATGCAGCCGCTACGCAGTGAGTACGCGACTGCTACGCAGTGCCTACACGCTTCCTACGCAACGTCTACGCAGTGTCTACGCAGTGACTTCGTAGCCGCAACGCAGTGTATACGCGGTCGCGCTACGGATTGCCTACACGATGCCTACGCTCCCTTTACGCAGCGTCTATGCGATGCCAAGTTGCCAACGCATGAATATGCGGTGCCTACGCTGCGTACATTTTTGATTAAACTCTTAGTGACACTTAATTATACATTTTTTTAAAACAATAATGATAAATGGTAAATAAATTTGTAGAGTTTCTTAATTAGGGTTTTCGAAACAAATTTTCAGCAGTAATCGTTTATAAAACAATACATATAGATGCTACTTTCAGTCTAGACTTTATAATTACAAGATTGTTTGCGCCCATTAGATAAACGTAAGTACGCGCTACTCGAAAAGCTTGACAAGATCAGATAAATGTAATTAAAATAGTAATTTACAGAAGAATCATATCATATCTATAACTGTTGCGCAAGGCGGTAAATTAACTGTAGAAGCTGCAATGTTAAGACTTCACAAAAAACCTTTATTTAGGACAAGCTTCTCGCCAGCGGCTTTGCCCGCGTGGTCTTGATAACTTTTCCCCCCGTTTTTGGAACATTTTTCATTGCTAGTCCGCTCCTATTAGTCGAAGCGTGATGGTATATAGCCTTTAACCTTCCCCGATAAATGGACTGTAACACTGAAAGAATTTTTGAAATCGGTCCTGTAGTTTAGGAGCTTATTCAATACAAACAAACAAACAATCAAACCTGTCTTCTTTGTAATATTGGTATAGATGACAATAATGACAATAACTGCAAAAGCTTAGGCTAATGATAAAATAATTAGACATTTACGGTAAAAGTATATATTAATTTTATCCAAAATGTAATTTCCAAAATTCTATAATTACTACATATAGGCTGATACGAAAAACAAAAGTAAATAATGCAGAGCAGGAATACTTTCGCGGCATTCTAATTATAAAATATTTTTCTTTTACTTTCCCAAAATGATAGTACACGCGGCTCTATATCAAGCTAACTTTTTAACGAAAATGTTCTCTCTGTACGAAAACCTATGCGAGGTCCGCTTATACTGGAAAATAGCTGGATATGTAGGTAGCCGTGTTCACGTATGAAAATCTTGTGTTGACTGTACACTGTACAGTAACAAGAGTAAAAATAATTTCCCAATAAATTACCTAGATAAATTAAATAAATATTTTAGCAGGACATTCAATATACCCTGTAGCTAATACAAAATTAAAGAAGCACCTATTAGATATGTAAAGGAAGTAAGGGCCTGTTTCACTAACTACTATGTAGTTAGTTCTTTTGTTTAACGTAAGTAAAAAATTTAAACAAAAGAACTAACTACATAGCAGTTAGTTCTTTTGTTTAAATTTTTTAATTTATCCGACGGTTAGCGGCTGTGCATAGGTAGTGAAACATACCTTTATTGTTTTGACTTTAGAACTAACTTTTAAAAATCACAAACTGTATGTAGAATTCAAAAATAAAAATGGTATACAAACAAGAAGACACTACTTCTTCTTCTACTTAATCTAATTAGATCAATTTATTATGTTCAAAAATACCGATACAAAATAGGCATCTACCAACTATAAAATATCATTCCTCGGAAAGAACTTAATGGATGTCATTAAAGATATTGGAGAACTTTAATAAAATTTTAGTGGCAATAACATTATAAATTCTTTTTGTACATTGCGTATCTGGAAATGTATTTGATCGATACCTTACTTTTATAAGTATGCCCGATACCGTGGCCGCCGGAAAAAAAACTTAAATTCTTTACAGTCGAGTTACCTTTAATAGTAAACTAATTTTATAAAAAATACTATGCAAACAAGTCTTTTGGATTATCATCATAAAAACCAAATATATTTTATTCCTCAATTTGTTACATTTTGTAAATAACTTGGTGTTTTTATGAACCGATTCATGTTAATGGTTAATATTTTTGCTTTACAGTCTATAGGTATTTGCTTAAAAAATATTAGAATTTGCATTCCAAAACTCCTTATCCTAATGAGAATCTAATGTTAACTCTAAATATTATTGTAGTTAGCAGTTGCAGCGTTAATGAATTATGCAATGCTCCCTCTATTGAACTATCTATATAATGTCGTCATTGAATCCACTCAAAAATATTAATCTTCGAAATGGGCTTTTATTTGCTGCTGGTTTTATTTTCTTAAAACATTATTAATAATTATAAGGCTATAGATACTTGTTTGTTAATTGAATTGATAACAACTGGTGTTACAAGTATTTCTCTTCCATTATTAGTTTGCAGATAATCATTAACTTCAGCACGGTTTGTAAGTAGCATTTTTATTTTGAAACAATAGAAATTTAAGGATTTGACAAATGAGAGTTTTTTTTTGTAATTTTAATCATTTTAGAATCCTCATTGTATTCTTAAACATAGCATCGAGTAGAAGAATGGTGCAGTTACAAATACCTACTTACCACTGTAGTTATTTTTGTGTTTTTCATCTATTATTATTAAAGGATGTATTCTACTAAGACTCTAATAGCTTTTTCCAATGGATTTGCTTACTAACGGACGGTACTTACTAGTTTGATTAAATGTTAAGATCATGAAAAGCATTCAGAAGCAAGCTTAAAAGCTTGAAGGTAAGTGTCGAAATATATGTTTCAAGTTAATAGAGTTTTGAGGTTTTTTACCTCCTATTGTACCTACATTGTTAATTGAGTTAGAGCCTTTTAGTACCGCATTGATTATCTACGTCTTATCATATTATTTTTGTTGGCTGTCTACCTAAGTATATCCTACATGCTATGCTTATACGTTGATTTTGGTAGTTTTTTATATAGTCAAGCATCTAACGTGTAGATAATTTTGTCGTACCTACTTGTAATAATTTGTTGACACAATTTTTGAAAAAAAAATTGTTTCTTGACCTAAAATAAAAAAAAACGTCTTTTGGTTCGCAATTGCTTACCATTGGGTGATATGTTGAGCGATTGTGTGATGGCAGCGGGGGCTGGGGGTGCCGGCTCCATCTTCCAGGGGGCGCAGCACGAGACGGGGGAGAACTCGGGCGTGGGGCCACTGCCCGCCGATATCAACATGGTCGAGCCACCTTCAGGTCACTAGCTTCCTGCAACGCAAGCATGCGGCACCAACCAAATAGTTCACTTAAAAGTTCACGTTTTTCAACAGTTCGATAGGCTCTATGAACTCTGTTTGTGATAAGGTATGAGCACCTATAGGACGGACGGCCCGGCTCGCACGCGCTCGCTTGAAGCTCAGCCAGAACACTGAAGAGCGCGCTTGTCGTGCCGGCGCGCCCACTCGCGCGCCTACTCCCATTTGCACGCCTCAGAAAAAATCTCCGCCGCCAAACAATAACAAAAAACTACCTCCGCCGAGTGAACCTCCGCGCACCTCTCACTCTAACGCTCTTAATTCGATTTCCGAACGCGTCAAAATTACAACACAGCTCGATTGCAACGCAACCTTCCGTCCCATTCTTAGATTTGAAAATTCGAATTCTAAAACAATATGCCTCTTAAAAATATAACCACAATGACTGTATTGTTTTATCGACAACGGTGCTCATACGACCTTTTTGCACGACGCACAAATGAAACTACTCCTACTCGCACTCGTGCGGTTCAGCTTAAGCATGAACCGTATGAAAGGGACAGGTGCTCTACCGCTCGGTAGAATTACAGTAGTGAGCACAGGTGATCTTTTACCATTTCTTCATATAGGAGGTGTTAATATATAGCTCTCTCGTTCTTTCTTATATACTTTTTTGTGTAGCGGCGGAGACAAAGGTAGTGTGCCGATTAGCTTCCTAATTAAACTTAGATCTAGTTGACTATGCATCCGTTTTATTTGTTACTCTATCGAGTGAGTTCCATTTTAATTAAGTTGAAGAGTAAATTCAATATTCTAAACTTAATAATTTCAAAGCTTTAAAATAAATTATGATACTATTATACCTCCATTACTTATTAATGAACATTGTGGGAGCATGCCGATGGTGAATAAAGGTTATAAGTCTTTACTGCTACAATTATTAAATTAAATACCTATTACAATTAATCCTTTGAAATGAATAAAATATAGCGTCATCTGTATTCTGAATTCTGATCTGTATACGTCAATAAAATGTAACTGTAAAGATTATTCGTTGTTTATTATGGTGCAAAATACAGCAGGAATATAATTATTTTGATGAACCACTAGGATACAGCGTAAGTATTGTATCAGTGCCGTGTCTTTGTGTTATGATTGCAGGGGAAAATGTGTCGGTGGAAGGTATCTACGTACTTACTGTCCGCAGAGCAACTGGCGCGTCTGCTCTACTACCTACCTACTACACGTACCTTTATCCGCTCTTTACAACTTAATTGTAAGTTTTCTTTATTCGATAACTTGCATCAATCTCGCCCGTTTTTGCGGTTTCCTGTACACAGATAAATACGCTTTTGTACTTGGATTTAAAAAGGCCTTTTTATTTAACATTTCTATGAAAATACGATGATTATCTGTTTTTAATTAGTTGTTTTCAACTTATTTGTTTGCAAAATGTATTCAGTTTAATGACAACGGTACAAAAGATCATTAAATAATTATTAAACTGTATATTTTTTTTTTTTTTTTTTTTTTTATGACGGATGTAGATTCTAGCTCAGGAGCTTTAGAATCTTAACCGGGCTTGGTGGCGAGGCACCTTTTGTGCCTCCAGCCATGGACACTTATAAACTAAGCAACCGCAGCTAAGGGCGTCCCCTAACGGGACTCGGACCTCGGCTTAGGGCGTTGCTGGGGGGACAGCTAGGGACAGCTGGATCTGGGTTGAAATTATTTAGGGACGAATTTAAAACTACTGGCTCGGCGCGGGCCGGCTCGAGCAAGGGACGGGGAGGGGTACCGTTTCGGGGTCTTCGCGACGGGCCTCGCCGGCGAGGACGGTAAATCGGATGGCGTCGAGCCTGTTTGAGTGCTTCTTGTGCTACGGTAATCGGGTCGTCAGGGTAAGTGAGTGCGTGCCTTGGGCGGCGCACTCTACTTATCAGAAAGGGTTTGTAGTCTACGCTACTGACTACTAGGCGGTTTGGGTGAAGGGGGGCCTGATCGAAATAACGCTTGGAGGCGCGTTTCATGTACTGCTTGATGGTAGGCAGTTTTAGGTCGAGGTGGAGGTCCCTATTGCGCACGAACCACGGGGCGCCCGTGGCTTTGCGCATAAAACGGTTTTGTGTTAAACTGTATAGAGAGAGACGACATACTTGCAACCTGTCTTATAAGAAAAACTAACTTTTAGGAACCAAAAAGAGTATAAATAATAAAAACTGATATAACTATGAACTAGTCACGTTTCCTTAAATTTGAAAAATTAAACTTCCATTTCATTAAAAATAGTTTTCATTGTTTTGAAAAATTTAATGTTTCTATGTGAAACATTAAACTTATCACAAAATGGGAAGTAAAACTGAATGATTATTTTTAAACACGAGTTTATGAATACATAAATTAAATAAATTTATTTGTGTATAATCTTCTTAATAAACTCGATTTTTAATAAATGTAATTAGCGAACCTAAAATCGGCGGTTTACAGACTTAAAATCAAATGAATAATATCCTACCATTTATTATAATTGGTAGCTATTTCAATTAAATAATGTTAGTGTCTGATTTTACACCTGAAATAAAAATATAGTTTGGTACGGAACAGTGCGCCCGCGCCGTCGCGCGCCGCCGCTACCGTGGCGACGCGAAGCACTTGTTTGTTGAACCTTAAACCTTCCTGAATCAAGTCTAACGTCTAACCAACAGAGATACGCAATGAATTTTACAGTTAGTTTCACAATATTAGACAGAAAAGTTAATCCCAGAATTTGGCACAGACCTCTTAGGAAAAAAAGGAAGTTATAATTAAGTTTAAGTAAGTAGATAGATTACGTTTTTGGTCTGAGATTTCCAGGACTGTTAAGCGCCACTAACCCCACCTCATATTAAGTGCCGGTTAAATTACTTGTTAAATAATTTCACACAAAAATTGTTCAATTTTTTAATTTATCCAGTGGTTAGCGGCTATCCAGAGGTGGTGTAACACTATCATAAATTAACACAAAAGAGAAGATTAATTAATTCTCTGAGAATCTAGAGTTTTGTGAACGTTCAACATGCTTATAATAAAGAATATTCAGAAAGAAAATCCGTTAATAGACAAAATTATATTTTTTATGAAACTGAAGTCTGTTGTTACTTACAGCGCACAAAATTTGTAAGTGTCATTAATATTATCTTCAAAAATTGCTGCAACTTGAGGAAAAATTATAAAAAATAGTTTCTCTAAAAAGTTTTCCTTAACAGTAGGTGCAGCCGTACCCAACGCCTAGTAAAAATATTTTCTATTCAGTATTGTAATTATATTTGTTACTCTTTCCGTCAAAATTAGTTTCAATAAGTAACCAATTTTTTGTAACGTGTAGATTTTTTGTTCCATAGAAAAAGCAAATTCAATTATTCTGTCGAATCCATGTCCACCGCATTGAAGTGGACAAATACGCGCAATGATGTTGTGACAGATTGTTTTTTAACCTGTGGGTTGGTGACTGCTGCACCATAGGTTCAAAAAGGAACAGGTACAAGGCGATGAGTCATCTGCACTAATGTAATAAAGCTGAAGAGTTTCATTTTTTGAACGCGCTATATGCTAAGTACCTAAATCTCTGGAACTGCCAATGGGATTTGTAAAAAATGTTTCATTCCATTTCACAAAAAAGCTGGCTATTTAACATTAGGCTACAAGTTATTTTAATGAAGGTAAAATTCGGTTAGCGGTAGCGTATTGGTAGGTACACCAGACGCTTTGACCAATACGATACCGCGAGCCAGGTTCGAACCCTGCCCGCCAACCGATTTTTACCTTAATTAAAATAACTTTTAATCTTAGCATGGAAATTGCTAATGCTGCAAAAAGATTATTAGGCTACAACTTTTAAGAGCCAAGCAAAAAAAGGACGCCGGAGGAAGAAGCTAAGAAAAAAAAGTCTCTATATTATCCTTCATATATTAAAAAAAATACAAAACCCTAATCAAATTATTAATGTGAAAGTTTGTTTAGATGTTTGTTACTCCTTCGCACTGAGACAGCTGCACAGATTTGTCAAAATTTGAATAGTTAAAACTTATACCCTGGATTGAGATACAAAATACCCCAACGACCATGTCCCGATCGCAGTCCTACAGAATTTATTACTACTAAAATCGAATTATACCGCATATAATTCAAGTTAGAAATTACTAGAATCTACATCGAATAGTGAAAATAATGTTATTTCAAATGAAATAATGCTCAATAAGGGTTCATTAGGCACCCTAACGGCCGAAATTAATAACCTATCTGTAGATTGTTTTCCCTACTGGAAGTAGTTTGACATTACTTCTATGGAGCTTATGTCAAATTTCGATCTCAAGTAGGGAAAACAATCTACAGATAGCTTATTAATTTCGTCCGTTAAAGGATTGACTAGAATCCAAGTTGGCGAATGGGTTTAAACTAGGTACTTAACGATCTTCGTTTGTTTTACTGTTAGCAAGTTCTTATAATCTAAGGACTTGTTACGTAAGTTAGAGTCTAGGTACTAGTACCAGTTATAAAATTACTTACAATAAAATATTTCGGCCTTCTTACCAGAAAGTTTGGATCTTGTTTATACTACTATACCTACATATTTACATGGATGGATACGCACCTTCTTTAAGATGTGATTACAAAGTTGGGTTCCGTACCTCGCTTTTATTTAAGGAAATTATGAAATAGATTTGCTGTTTTAGCGTGTTTTAATCACCTAGTAATCATCTAGTAAGCGTTGTTCCTGGTAGGCCATATATGTATTTTTAGTATTACCTACCTAGATACTAGTTTACAGCATACTAATATGATTATCAATAAAAAAATATTTGTTAATCTCACATGTACAATAAACATTTAATTTCAAGTAAGTACCTAGATAAATGTGATAATGGCATAGCTTGAAAGTAGATTTACAAAACTGGGAGTCAAAGAAAACCTTTTAGGTATGGGAACTTGCTCTTCTTTGCAAAACCAGCGTATTCTTTAGAGATTTTCCGTAATTAGACGTAATTTCAAATCATCTCCTCTTTGCCACCAATAAACTAACGAACTACGAAAGCAGGCAAAACTTCACAATCTTTAAGAAAAAAATCTTTCAAGTTTAGGTACCTACACCCGCTGACAAAATCACCCAATTCTGGAGCTTACAAATACAGATACTTACATATAAAATGTAAGTGTATAATGATGACAAATTTTTCTTTTTACCTTACGTACAGCCAGACAGAGGCCGACAAGGAGGATTTAGTGCGTCGACATGGTGTGGGTGTCACCTAATGAATAAATTTATTTATGTGGACCCGGCCACTTTTATCTGGCCGAACGCAACCGAGGTGTTTGAATATCGAACTTGTTACACGCCAGTTACGATTAACCCGTTACTTATGGGTTATCCTGAATGCGGTCGTTATTGTGATTATTTTCGTGATTGGACTAGCGCCTATAAATAATGCTGTAATCAAAATATTTAGTTCGATAAGACGATAATTTAAGTGGTTTTTTATGAGCCGTAACGGTTTCAATAAAATTAGGAATAAGTCTCATCGTTTATTTGTTTCTATATTATAGGTAAGTATAGACCGTCTTTCTCAGTTTTACGGCATAGCACCCGTCGTCAGTTTCAACGGATAAGAGCCCGTTCCCACTTGTCGGGTGTCAAAGCCGATTATTTATCGGGTGTCGGCGTCTTTGTTCACATACACGATTAATAATCGGTTGTCGGCCACGGTCGAAGCTAGTGCCAATTTTAATCAGTCTACGCGAAGCGATTTGCACGATGGACGTCGACGAAGCTCTTGTTGTGATGTATTATTATTTAAGAAGAAAACGAGAAAAGAAGGCAAAGAAAAGAAAATATTGGGTGCACCCAATCCTGAAAGAAAGATTTAGTTTGGGAACATTTCAGAATTTAATAACAGAATTGAGGAGTGACGAAATTAAGTTTTTCAATTATTTTAGAATAGAATAGAAGCGGGGAGAGGGTTATCGGCCCCGACATCCGACAAATGTGAACAGCGCCATTCTTAATCATATGCGAGCGAGATCCGACACGATTTTTTTCCGGACGTAGAGGGCTGGCAAAACACCCGACATTTCTTGTCGGAGCCGACACAAAATCGGTTTCCGATAAGTGTGAATAGCTTCATATATAATGTTCTGCCACTACAGCCTCCGATTAATAAACGGATCCGACACCCGACAAGTGGGAACCAGCTGTTACAGCTGGTTCCCACTTGTCGGGTGTCGGATCCGTTGGAAGGCGTTGCGCCGGATCGTAGTGCTTCCATGCCTGTCAACAAATAAGATGTACCTACGTTTATCTACGTTGCAATGCAATACTTCTGTTTCAATTTATTTTGTCACTCTAACCAAAGTTACCAATCGTAATAGGATGAATGTTAAGACACGCAAAAAAGACGTACAAAAAAAATTATAAAGTTAAAAAAAAATGATAAAAGAATTGTTATTATCTAATTGGAATATAACCTAAAATATACCAACTAAACAATTTTGTTCGTAGATTTTGAGGAGCACATCAACATCACGGACAGCGACGGGTCACGGTCGCCTGGCTTCCTAAAATAGAAAGAGTCTTCAAACATTTTGCTAATAAAATGGCTTATGATATTGTCGTTTCTCATGACAACTTTTTGAAAGAAACACCTAATTAGGCTGGGTCCAATCATCAAAGGAAACAACCGTTTCATCACAAGACCAAAGGAGCAGTTATTTTTCTTTTTTTTAACATCAATTGGCACCGTGTGAGCCGACCGTTCCATTGATGTGTTTAGCACCTTAGTCACTTTTACGAAGTCTTATTAGACAACAGTATTTTTCAATAGGTATAAATAAGGTTTGGCGGGTTTTAATGTTGGCTTTCTAGACCGGGACCGTAGTCCACGATTCCACCTATAGATTCAATATTTATTTTTGAGTAGTATTTTGGGAACATAATATGGGGAGCATATATATGTATGGTATAAGATGATATTTTTTGTTAGGGTAATTAAAGACACACAGAGAGAAAATCTTTGTGATGACATTACACATTATGAGTATATAAATCATTCAATGGTGTTACTATCTAATTAATATAGTAGCGTTTCTTGTCATTTATAATTCACACAAAATGAGAATCAATACAAAGAGGTGTCTAAACATTCAATTTAACAGAAATTTAAGTTGCTCCTTGTAAGATAAGAAGAAATTATACCAATTAGAATCGAATTTATATTTTCTTTGGGGCCATTTCTGATACCTATCTAAATAAAAATACCAGAGGCGTTATTCTTTAACGTTTTCATATTATTTCATTATAACTAATTGTACTTATTGGCGCTAGATGGACTCCCTACAACTATTTCATGGGACATTGTTGGGTAGTTTATTGGTATTCATAATTATAACAACAAGTCCTGGTGTTGTTTTTTCAAACTGACACGTACTTACATTAGACCGGCAGGTATCGAACCTGCATGTGGATTGCATCAGGAGACTGTCGACTGGCACGGTTTGTCTCTTCTGCTATAAAAAATAGAAGTATTGTATAAAATAAAAACTAAAACATATTTTCCTTCCCTCACCCCTTCTATCTCTGTAACCACAGCAAAAAATATTCCTAATACAGGCAGCTCTTTCTTTGTGTGCCTTTCGCATTAGCACCCGACCAAACAATAGCGCCGTCCACAATGGACTAACGAATCATCACCCACAGCACATACGGAATCAGGATTCTACACATCGCGTGCGCACCTGTGTGTCCAGTGTACCTTGACCCCAACCTACGTAACACTTCTCTGTCAAAATCACCAAACTTTCTGTCCCTTAGAGGTCTTAGTAGAGTGGTGGGATGTTACTAAACATGGCTTGACATTCGTCGTGGTTCGCGACCACAAAGCCGCGGCTTCTCCACAGACGGACATATTAACATTATAATGTGTTCAAAATATTTGTGCTATCTATTTTGGACCACCCATGTGGGCTGACACACGATCTGAGCTATACCTCGTGTAGGTACCTGCTAGAACAATGAGTCAAAGTTCTCCATTTCGCTCCCTTTCTGCTCGATTACTTTTAACGTCAACACTATTCAGTAAGGTAAAAGAAAAATGTTATTATTAGATAGACTAATTTGGAAATAAAATTTTAGAAATTAATCGCATAAAAATCTAGTTACGTACCTACTCTATTTAGGGAATATTAGCACTTAGTTTCATAAAATAAGCCATCTTACCTATTTATTTCCTACACAGTAATATGATTAATTGGATCTAAATTTTGTCTATTGAATACGGCCACCTATGGCCGAGGTGTTTCCCGCCAGTTTTCATAAGTAAATTCTATAGGTCTATACTCAACATATCAACACATAATCAAATATTTTCTGAAAAAGTAACTGCTATGCTTACAAAATATTCAGTGATTTTCTTTCAAAAATTACAATAAAAATATAATTCATTCACAAAAATTAGTTAATAAATAAGTATTTGTTATTTATTAACTAGTAAGACAAACATACAAAGACTTAACGTCAGTAAAAATATTACAAAAAACAAAACTGCGTTTCTTAAACATCGTCAATAAAAATCGGTGCAAATAAACCGAGTTCGTTTTCGATGTCACTGAAGCTCGTAAAGGCGCGTCGCATCGCCCTGCCCAATGGGCGCGCTTGTACGCGGGGCGGAGCGCTAAGCCCCACCCGCTGCCGACCCGACAATACGCTATTCACTGCTAAAACAAAAGCCGCTAATGAAAACAAAAATATACCTACTGTTTACGTATACCTAATGTTGCGATTAGTTAAATTATGGAACGACAAATTTTTTAGGATTGGAATTTTGAAATCAATTCGAATATCGCATTATTAATAATAATTACTCGCAAGATAATTTATAGTTTATTAATTTCATAATTGTAACTAAGACCACACATAAGTAATAACATATTTTTTATTTTATAAAAGAAAGGTTTCATAAATTTCATTAAAGTATAAAACTACCCACATACCTACTTACGATAAGATATTTACCATTAGTAATTTAAGCTGACTAGGTACCTGCTAAATTTAAACTTGATACGAAAATGATAACTATCTTAAAAAATAAATTCTAATAGGTACCTACTACTTATAAAGTATGATAATATATAATAGTAATGGATTTTTGTGTTTTTATTTCCGTTCAAGATCTTGATCTCACATTTATTTATTGCAAAAACTCAATTCAATAAACAAATCGAAATCCAAAGAATGTCGATGCTCACAACTTTAATGTAGAGCTAACAAATATTTTGTCCCAGTTGGAACTGTAACGAAAAACTTTAATATTTGTTGTAGGGCTGTAATTGGGGGGGATATTCAGATACAATACACAGGCTGTTACAATATTAATGGTATTTTCGAGTAAAAAAAAATGTCTGTTACATATTTAAATTGTTAAAACTTAGGTATAGAATATTACGAGTATGATGTACAGTAGATATACAACATTATAGGTTCCGATTTTGAACTCATTGGCGATCTGTTTCAAATTATACAAAAATCCAGCTTAAATTATGCTACTATATCAGCATCATCATCATCATCAGCCCGTATTTGTCCACTGCTGAGTGAGAGAACAGTCATGCATTGGGTTGTTTTCATGTTTAGTACAAACAGCTACTGCTGATCCTAACGTTCTGTAACAGCCCTGCACAAATGCACCCACTTGCAAGTAACATCGACAAACAAATAGAAAATAAAATAAAATGTATTGAAATTATTTATCTACTTACCTAAACTTTTGACGAATGAATCCTACGAGTAAATATAATTTCCAAATGTTTTATTTGTTAGTTTGAATGTAAAATAATACGCAATTTATCTTTGCTCCTATTAAACCCAACTTTTAAGGATTATTAATTAACTCCTACAATTCGAAGGAAGGAAGAAACTAGCTCTATAAATGGCATACCTACAAATGTTTTGCGAATTCTGAACCTACAACCTTAGAGCCAATAGCCTTAACAATGCTCAATGCAGACTATTCCGTGGAAATATTGGAAGAGATTAAAGGAACATAAGGTAATTTTACCACAACACTGATGATTGCGCTGAAAAAAGTAATGAGAAAGCTTCCTCTATAACGGTTTAGCGATGTTTTCTGCTAACGTTCATCTAGGTACAGTTCTCGCCAAACTTATTGTCCGGGTTGAAGTTGGCACGAGCTATCTTTAACCTGGCTGTAAAAATCGGAGAAAGAAAAATATTGAATTGTAATAAATAAAAACGAAAGCTCAAGTTATAAGCTGTCGTTTTAAAACTTTATTTTGCACGTTAATTTGGGAATCAGAGGTTTATACCGTCGAAATCAAGACTTTTAGCATAGCAGTCCATGGAAATTAAGTCAGCAGACTTCTTCTTCACAAGACTAGTCGTATGTATGAGTATGATGACCATACCTGATGACTAGACCTTACTATAGTAGGTACCTTAGTCGTATTATTCCTTGGCTATTGTCGTAGTTTTTCATAAAATGCCTGTTAGATCGCTGACAACAAACTATGTCTGACCTGGAAATTGAACCTAGGAGCGTATTCTCACTAGTCGCCCTTGCGAATATTTGTTACTAAGCCAATATGGCAGTATATATCGTCATACAACCTAGCTTTGGAGTTCCACTTACTTTACTGTTGTTTGCCATAATGCCTTTCAGGCGGAATTAATTTTCATTCGACTTTTTTCAGGACAAATGTTATTAAATACTAATCTATCTATCTATTTATAGTATAATTTATTATATTAAATATACTCTATACTAATATTATAAAGAGGAAAGATTTGATTGTTTGTTTGTATTGAATAGGCTCCGAAACTACAGGACCGATTTCAAAAATTCTTTCAGTGGTTAATAGCCCATTAATCGGGAAAGGCTATAAGGCTATATACCATCACGTTACGACTAATGGAAGCGGAGTAGCAATGAAAAATGTTGCAAAAACGAGGGGAAAAAATTCATAGGACCACGCGGGCGAAGCCGCTGGCGGAAAGCCTACATAAAATAGACGTAAGATAAGATTAGGTGTACGTACATTTAGAGTAGCTGATATTTCAATTATTTTGGTTTTCAACAAAAATTTAAAGCCAGTTTTTCTGTTCGACATGGTTAGAAATATTCAAAGTTATGATATTTACCTATGTTATTTGCTACTTTATAGCTCCAAAAATATTGTTACTTAAAACTACCGGGACGTAAATTAACAAAGGACCTTCAAGGAGGCCTATACCAAGCATAGTTTAGAATGCAATTAAAACATTTTATGGCATGTGACTCAAAATAAATGAAATGAAAGTTTTATAACACGCTATATAGTTGGGTGGCCGCCCCTAACATATGGCGGCTGTTGGAAGGGGCGCGAGGCGCACTTGCCTAGACTGCCTACCCCGTGTTTTAACTCGCCTAATTGCTTCCCATTTACATACATTAACTGAAAAAACGTCCACAACTGACGCCCAGCCTGCTATGTAAATACAGGACTATGTAGGTACCTAATAAGTCTACCATTATGACGAGAACCGCGCCGACCAAACCGATCTACAAATTACTAAGTTTAATAACGGAAATCAATTGCCGTATGCCTCCGTCTAATTACACGTTGTTGGCTATCCATGGGAATGTTCCAATGAAATTCTAATACGTGTCGACCGTCCTACAATGTCGAAATATCAATTGTAAATAGTTTAAACGCTACTTTATCGGGTATTATTGAGAAATGACGACGAATAGTGTCTCATTATCCTTTCAATTCAATTATGAGCCGCTAATTACGGAACGTTAGGTAATTAAATTGACGGTGAGAACGAAAACTAACAATAGATAGGTAGCAAGTTAAATTGAGCTCCAAAATTTATAATGGATGCAACGTCAAACGTTTTGTGAAATCCGTAGACGATCGCTGGGGAGAAACTCATTGTTCTTTGTGTTTATGGACCTACATTAGTATACACATGCATATCTAATTAAATCTCTATAAAATTACATTTTAAATTGAGTAAAGAATTTACCTCCATTATTACGTGGCTTTCAAGTTTTTGTCAGTGGAGCAATCGACACAATGACGACTGATCCTCTACAACCTATAATGTTTTTATTTTTAATGTGAATGCTTTTCACCTTCTTCTTGTCCTTCTGCTTCTTGATACTGATGGAAAGCACAAACAGGATCTAAGATGGAGCCCGCAATTCAAATTAGTACAATTCGAGATGGCTCTCACTTACACAAGCCGCGATATTATTTATTTGATTTAGGTATACCCTACTGTTTGGCACCGATGGTACAGGGTGAGAGCTTGCCGGAACTAGCTCCGTCTTTTACTTCCTTGACTTAATAAATGGTCATATTATAGAAGTATTTGGACCGCTATTTTATTTCCAATCGGGAAAAACTTGTAAGTAGCTCTATTTCATTTTCCATGCGTTCCTTTTCATCTACTGAAATAAAATCAAACCTATGATGAACCTACATAAATGACAATTAATTGTAATAATATTAATTATGCCGTCATTATAATGACAGTATTTATTGTCTTTAGCCAAATTGTATATTAGAAGCGGTTGTAGAACAAAATATTTTGATCATGGGTAGGTATTATTGCTATGAATATTTCAACAACCTACTAATTTTGCCCGAATATCCATGTCTCCATAAATTTTGATGGGGCTTTTGAAAAACTAGGGAATAAAAAACTAGCCGTGCAGTGTTATTCTACTTACCACGGCTTTTTTACAATTTTACTAAATCATTTCTTAGCAGATGCCTACGTCATTATAACTGTCTGTGTGCCAAATTTCAGCCTGTGCGATGATAGATCAGTTAGTAAGTCAGTCACCTTTTCCTTTTATATAGTACACAGATTACAAAGATTTTCTAAACTAGATGTATATGTGATATGTAACATACTCGTAAGTATGTGTTCACCCTATGTACCGTTTGAATGAAGCCAGTGTTGCCACCATAATGGCCGCGGTTATCTGGACCGCAATCGAACAAAAGCTACTTACAACTGTTCTTAATCGTCATTTCACATACGCTCTCCACATCAGACATGAGACAGTATTCTAACCTATAGGCAAGGAGCGAGGTAATGTTCAGACTGCAAAGTACAATCGGAGAAAAACCAAAGATTCTAACTGCGTTTTCTACTTGTCTAAAAATTGGCCAAGAAAGCTAAGTACAAAACTTGGATAGAATGTCTAATATTCACAGTATGCCGTTGGTTTCCATAGAATAGGGGCGATCCTATGCACAAACCTAAACTCCGAGCTGCGCTTGAGAATCTCATAGAAAAACCTTATAACACTGTTTTCGACCTGGGGAATCGAAACCAGGACCTCAAGTGTAGCAATTGCCCTTACAACAAATAGACTAATATTTGCCAGTTCTGATTCTGATAATCAAGAAATCTGATTAGGCAAAACAACGTTTATAATTAGCTAACTTGTTACAAGGAAACCAACAGAAACTTTGCATACATTACTGAACTATTCGCGCTTAGCTAATTACTACCTACATATTCAGGTATTTGGAGAATGTGCACCTCAGGTGTTGCAGGTCCGGTCATACCCAACCCAGATCCACTTAAACTGCATCGACTAACAACATTGTGTGTATCTGTACACCATTTCGCAAATAAAGGAGGCGATTTTGCTCGCTTCGCGGTCCGGGCGGGCACAATGGGCGATATGCATAGATAGTGGCGGGCGATGCAGGTCATGCAAATACGCAGCTACTCCGCTCACACACACATCACACCACGCTTTCCAATTGCTGGCCATTGTGCTGCCTCGGGAAATTGCCTCTCGTCTCATCATTTACATTGAGAACTGTTAAAGTCCGTCTGTTCAATTGTAGATCAGATTTGCGGATAAGACCGGAGGTAAGTTTTTGTTGATTTTGAAAGTACGTCGATGTTTGCACAAAATAAAAGTATTTTTTAGTATGCGTAGCTGCAGTGTTTATAAAAATATATTTAAATACTGCACAGAGATCTATTAGGGTGTCTTGTCGGATTCACCTCTATAGGAACAACTTTATGCATCTACTACAAATAACAGATTTAGATTACCTAATAATCTATTTAAATATTAAGTAAATTATTATATTCACTTACAATAAGACCTACTAGATTATTAATTAACAAAACAACAACATTAATTTAATACTTAAATAACATAATTAAAATATTTACATAAAACACAATACTTAAGTAGTTTTTATAGGTAGTAGGTACCAACTGCGACTGTGACTAGCTAGCATAAAAGCAGTAGGTAATTAAATTTCAGGAATGGATTAAATTTCAGCCAGAATGAGTATTGTGTGCCCACCAGAGTAATGAATTCATAACCATATCCATCTTTGACTAAAACTCCCCGTGTGTGTTTGTCTTGCACTTCTCTGAATGCAGTAGTAGTTTTTCGACATAAGTGCGTTTTTTTTTTCAGAATTAACGGAACGTAGCGATTGAGATGAAACACGTTGATGCGTATCTGTTTTTATACGTTTTCTTTAGGTATAATTAACAACATTCATTTTAGTTTCGTAACTAATAAAAGTTCGTGAAAGCAAACCTCTTCCGGCGGCTTCCGTGTATTTACGTACGATCTTAGCTACAGTTTATTTTTTAATTAGTGGCCGCTTTTTCATAGGCCGACGTCGATCAAGATAGGCGTTCGCGTTCGTGTGAATGGCCTACGGTTGCTTCGCTGGCTCGGCTGGCTCTGTTACCTCACGCATCGGGGACTGGCTCACCGATTATATGCAAATGAGATGTCATAACACGTGAATAATTACAGCCAGCCACGACTCGCCCTTTCGGACGAGCCGCACAAATTGGATTTACGTGAAAAGCAAGTTTTACTCGCGACATGGCTTGATGTATGTATTTTTAGGGTGACATGCTAGGAATAAATGTAAGTAAAATTTGATGATGTCTGTAGGGATAAGGAATGATATTATTATTCTTGGAATACTTATAATAGTTCAAAGATTCAAAGGCAATTATCCATCAAAAAGCTCGACGCTTTTCTCAAAGTCACGGTTCTTATGACCATCTCATACTTACTTATAAGTTTTTATGCCAAATTAAGACATACGTGTAAAGGATGACCCAAGCAATGTAGGTGCGCCAATTTAGGGTTTTTATTAACAAGCTACACGATACAGGATAAAAACAACGTGTGACTGTGTACAATGCCAACGTTGGCCACATTATTATTTTAAATATATTAAAGACAAAGTATTTGAAATAAAACTACTTTTTACGGATTATATAATCATATCGCGATATATTATTATATTTTTAGTTCTAAAGTAATTTAGAGATAAAATTTAATTCAATATGTACGTAAATATATTACCTTATGTTTAAATTCATTTAACAGGTACGTAGTGTACGTACGTTTAAGAAAAAAATACTTTTCTACAGTAATATGCAACTTCTATTCCATTATTTTATAACGTTCATTAAAATAAAACGTAGGTAGCGTCGCGTCACTTTTCACGAAAAGTCCCGCTGTGGAAATTGCGACCAACGTCAGGGGGCAGCGTGACCAAGCATGCGGCGTTAAGGGGCGCGCGGGTCGTTATGCTAATAGACCACCGGACAGACAAAAATCCATACAACCCATCTCAAATGTTACAAAAAATAAACCTTATTTTAATGAGGGTAAAGTTAGTTGTTCCTCAGCTACGAATGATAGTTATGACTGTTGTTTTTCAGGTGGTCAATGAGGTCTGCGTGTTGGCCGCCTGTAGTCGCGATAGCGGGAAAATGGACGGTTGACTACGTTTATGGCTTACCCGCTTGTGCTCCGATTTAAGGCTTATATATGGTCGTAAATACGCTACACGTACCTATGGTGCGATAACGCGCCTTAATAAGGTTTATTTTCTAAACAACCGCAGTTTGGTGTCGTTTGCTTGAATTTTACGATCCTAACCGTTTTGGACAACGTTTATAAGAAATTTACTGAAACGAAATGGTCTCTCAGTTTTATAGGGTTGAGGAAGAAATGCAATCAGTCTTTATTGTTACGATACAACAATAGCTGCCTACATTAAATAGGTTTTCAACTTTGTTACATTAATAAAGTAAAGATGATCATAATTACAATGTGTTACGACGAAAATGGCCACAATTTCAGATGTCGATAACTCAAGTGGGATACTCAATATGGGAAAGAGCTCAAACAATAAAACGCGGAAGCTACGCTTTGCATTATATTGTCACTACGCTATTTAAAATCAGTCACTATTGAAGTAGTGACGCACGTCCGCATAATTAGCACCCAGAACAAAAACCAAGGTTCACCAACAGCTTGCTTGCTACGTGGGAACTGCTACTTACAAATGAAAAATAACAGGGTTACCATAAAGTGCAAAAATCATAACAAAAAATCAAAAGTATCTGTGGCTTTGTGGTTTATGAAATAAAACAAGCTAATAATGTGAAATGAAAATATCACAATGGATAATGGAAGGAATATTTGTTCTTTGTTCAGTACACTTCATTTCGAACACAGAAAATGTTTTACAGAATAGTAGTAGGTACATTTTGGTGTTCATATTTAATACACTGGCCCGGCCATTTCGCTTTTAAATAATAAGTAAAAACAGAAACATCTATAGAAACTTGACGCTTCAAGGGATGAAGCGTATCCATAACATACGGAGTTAATTTAAAATACATGTAGGTACGTCGCATATTTCGAAAAAATGTCATAATATATTATGACCATCGTAGGTAGAAGTTAGGTACCCCCCAATGGAAGTTCTTTGTTCAGTTTACTTCATTTCGAACACAGATATTTTTAACAGAATGGTAGTACCCAGATACATTTAATAATCTGGCCCAGCCATTCCGCTTTTATAAATAATAAAATAAGTAAAAACAGAAAAATCTATACAAACTTGACGCCTCATCCATTATCAACAACATATGGAGTTAATTTAAAATACATAGTAGTACACGCATTTTCGATAAAATGCCATAATATATTATGATTGACCATCGTATCATAGGTACCCCTTAATGCGAATTCTGGTACTTAAAACATATTCAATATTATTTCGCTCCAGTTTCAGTAATAAAAATTGCACTTTTGGGTTAGTTGTTAACTTCAATTCAATCAAACTTGTTTACTTTTGGTTTCCAAATCCATCTATCGCTATATTCCATAGTTTGAATACTAATACAAATTTAATTATTATTGTATTATTAAAAACGAACGAATTAACGAGAATTTGGATTTAATCGCCTCATTCAACAAAGAATAGGGAATATGCGTCTGACTTAAAAAAAGGTCAAATATTTTTTTTTATGAACTTTATCGTTTTAGAATTATGTCTATGTAGATATTTTTTTATATTATTTCTTTTTTGATGAGAAAATAATTATTAAAAAGTCCAAAAAAACTGTTGGAAATTCAAATCACTTGAAACGCCACACTATCGGTCAAATGGAATATGACGTCAAAGTCTACTAAAACAGTGTCTGTTGTACGTGGTTGTTTGGTTGAGAGAACGTAGACTTTGACGTCTCGGCAAGCGCGCCAAAATCGCGGGTGTTTAAAATGCCAATATCTGTCTCATAATTTAATAAATTTTTTTTGTTACTTAATTTTAGTTTTAAGGCGCTGGAATTTTTTTTACGGCTACATAACGATATAAAGTATCGTTTAAAAATATAAAAAAAAAATGTGCATATTCCCTATTGTAAATATCAATTTGAGGAGTCATTCCGTCCAGTTAAATGTGTATCTATGAGTGAATCTTGGATGCTTGACAATGCGGCTGCAAATTCACATCTCATTGCAGTTACAATTGCACAAATCTAGTCTGACCCCTCCAGCGCTTACTGATAACGCTTTGTAAACAGTTGAGTCCTTCTCTTTGTTCCCCAAATAGCTCCAGTAAACGGGACTCGAAGTAATTTAAAAACCGCTTAAATACAGCCAGTCCGTACACCATGAATTTTACGACACAAAAGTCGAAAATGCGATGCGAGATGAAGCCTTTGTGGTTACAGCGTTTGATCTGTAATTAGGGTGTTTAATAGCATAATAGCTGGTAACGGCTTTCAATCGAATAGCATTGTGTTTTTTGTATGCCGTTAAAGCACCTCAACTTGTTATTGAAACCGTGGAAAAAACTTCGGTGAATGCGTGTCCTTTTCTTATAATTATCTAATACTTTTTAATTATGTAACACTAGTTACATCATTAAATTATCTGAACGTTGATACGCACTTTCCTTTTGCTGAAAATGAGTGAGCTTGGATTGGATTGATCATCTGACTATTATATTATTTATTAGGTACTTAATTATACGAGTAAGTATTAATTTTCAATTCCCTAAAATTAACCATTTATGTTGATCAAGGTAATCAACATACCTACCTACTTTGCACAGACGATGAATTGGTACTCATTATGCGATGTTGTTGAATTTACAACGCATTTCACATGAATATTATATCGACTAATCTACATACAAATGAGTGCGACATTTTATAAAGTGATGACATAACATAAGCAATTTGTGAAGTGTCCAGTGTCCACACATGTGTACATAACTTGCGACACAATACAAGTACCGATCATACGTCAGTGGATCAACAAGCACACTTAAAAACATTATTTCTGATACAACAAGATCATTTTACTAAACGGCAGGGGTGTTTAATTTCGTGGGCTTTTTGCGGAATGCGGGACATTGTCGAGGCAGGTGCGGCCGCCCGGCTCCGCGGCTCCCCGACGACGCTAATGAACACAATGAAGACGTATTCCTACGAGTATATCCGGCGTTGATCGATTGATTTACTCGCTGCCACCGCGCTCGAGCTTTTTGTATTCGAATGTCGCCCGCCATTTGCATATCAGAGTCGCGGTGGAACGAATTTTAAACAAGACGTACGATGGGAGCCGTGATGTGCTAGATACGCTAAGCCGAGGGGATGCCACTATTTGCATATGACGGAGCTTTATAGCTATTAATTTACTGACTTTTCAATACTTATAGGGAAGGGGAGACACTTTATACGGTTTATTATAAATATCCCGATCATGCTTGTGACTCCTAACATTTTTATAGAAGCTTATCGTTAAAATGTTACGTGATTTCAAAACTTACAATGTCGACATATCTACCTGTTCAATTTAGATTTTAGTATAAAAGGCTTAATCTTCGAATCTATAATATTATCCGCTGTTGGGCCATGACATTTTAAACGTGATGTAAAAAAATATTTGTAGAGAGAGAGTGCATCGAGGCATCAAACTGTATTTTTAGAGAAAAAGGTCACGGCCATTTAAAAGTAATAAAATCTGCATCCCATTCTGTTAATTGAGCATGTTCAGATAATATGTGCGAGTATGACATTAATGGCGTTGGCTATCTGTTCGCGTGTTGAACAAAACAGATCGCGTCGTAAAACACGAGCGTCATAGGAAAATTACCGTTCGGAGTGTGTATTTACCGCGGTAACAACGAAGTGCACTTCCAACAATTGACTGCCCTCCCTATCTTGATGAGGAAACACGAACATTGCACACAAGACTCGCACATGTTTATGTTTAACAATTTGTGAGGCGACAATGCAGGACAATTCTATGGTATCGCTGTTTTCACAGTAGTGTGACATTGAAATGTTTGAGTGATATCAGCCTTGCATGTGATAATGCAGTGATGGTAAAACACAGTGATGTAATCACAGTCATGATACTCATTTACGATAGATCCACATCGGTTTCATAGAAATTTTGTTGAGTAAGGACAGTGCATATAAAATTATTATCTCATTCTGAAGTACTTATCCTTTAGTGACCGTTGTCAAAATTAGGTTGGGACTGGTGCATGCTGCCTGATGGAAGAAGTTTTCAGTTGACAGGGGTGCCGTGTAGAGCACTAAGTAAGGTAAACGTCCCAATAACCGTTAAGTTTTGAACTTCGCCGACTTTGCAGGTCTGCTGTGCTAAAACCAGTAGACTTACAGCAATGATATTTACATGTATGGATAGGTAATTTATTCTAGTCTTTTGTGATTACTTTTTTCTAAATGAATATAAACGTTAATATATAATAATACAACAAAATAATTAAAAAGGGCCATTTGTACCAGTATCCGGTAGATTTGTACCAGTAATCGTTTTACTGTCCCAGAATCCGGTAATTTTTACTGCGAATATGAACTCTATTGCTTGACGTTAAGGTTCACAGAAATAAGTTTTATTATTGCATTTTTGTGATTAAAAATAAATAGGGTAAAAATAGGGATTATGTGTATCCAAAGAAACGACATTATTTCTAATTAAATATGTACTTGAAACATATTAATAATTAATTAATTACTTATAGGTATAAATTGTAACCATCAAATATTTTTTATGAAATTTCTATACATTGACTCGCCTATAATTTTGAATCAAATTATTTTTGAAAAGTACTTAAAGTTATATTTATTGAATTTACTTGGGAAGTACCTTGTAGGTGGAAGGGACATCGACGCACATCCGAATACCATGATTCAGTACACGATTCTGGACCCCCCTGCGTTGTAGATTTCCGTAACTTTTTTCATCAATTTTTCAATTTTTTCTCAGTTTTTTTGTTTGTAAAAAAACATTTTTTCTATCTAGCCAAATTAGATTTATAATTAAAAAATCAATATTTCATTCATTTTGGATTGCGCGCGATATTATTCACCGCGGAGCGTTATAATCGCGTTTTTAGCAATCATTTTTAGCAATCATTTTCTACATGAATGACCTAGGTTATTTTATTTTTGACCTTGAGTGAAACCTTATCACGGCGTTTGCGCATCGATGTCCCTTCCACCTTGTATTTAACTAACCCCTATAATTTTGAATACAAACATAATTCGAACCTAAAAGAGAGAGAGAGGGATCAGTATTAATACCAAGAACACAATTAAATCTGCATTAATACACATACAGAAAAATGGCATAATTATATACCCAACGCATTCGTTACCCTTTACTTATTGTCTGAAAATCCTCATGGATATTGGATAACCTCCGTCTCCCACAAGGGAAGCCAGAGAGTTATTTCGGACTCGTAAACAAGATATAAAAAGATTAGAAGCCTTTGAGATGTGGTGCTGGAGAAAGATGGAAGGAATCAGTTGGACAAAGAAATTAACAAACGAAGAAGTTCTACAAAAAATAAAAGAAAAAAGGCGGTTCCTACAAGACAGAGACCAGAAGGGGTAAAATGATAGGCCACATTATACGCCACGACGACTTCATAAAAAATATCATAGGAGGGAAGCAGAGGAAGGGGTAGGCCAAGAATGAGCTACATAACACAGATAAAAGAGAAACTGAAAGTCGCGACGTATAAGGAGGTCCAGGAGTTGGCTCTCAACAGAGAGCAGTGAAAGACGCTGCACCGACAAGAACGTAGCTCTTAAATAGAAGAAGAAGAAACCGACTAAAAACACACGGTCAACTATGGAGGGGGCTCCGGGATCTCTGATGAACGCACCGGTGGCCCTGCTGTGCTTGTCGACGATGTCAAAACTTACGCCGACGCTACTCCACTCCGAGACACTGTCTGTTCCGACAGCAAGCGAACGCGTAAGATGGTAACCAGTTGTTCACCGTAGAGCGCCGCTGCTGGAAGCCGTACAGCTAGGTCTGGGCCGACGCGTGACAGATGCCTGACAAGGCGCCCTGCAACAATTCTCTCAAATGCCGTTTGAACGCCTCATCAAGCAGGCATATGGGACGATACGAGGCCTTCTTTTTTATTTCTAGCTGGAGTGGAACATACTATGATGAAGGAAGCTTATCAATAACCGTGTAGCGGTTATTTACTATCTACATAACCTAGGTCCAGAACAAACACAACCGGCAACCATGCCCGACCTGGAATTCCATCAGGGCCTAGTACTGCGTTGCGGTCCCTCAGGCTGCTTACAGTTCAGTCCAGCTCCATTTCTGTCACTTCTAACTCGTTAAACCAGTCTGACGCGGATTTTAAGGGTAATGGGTGACCTTCCTGAACTTTTAGAAAGAACGTATTAACAAGTCTGCCCAACAAGTCCGGGTCAAGGGTTTCTGGAAGTGGGAGGACTCAAGGACGCAGTTTGATATGATATGATTTCCCCCACGGATCCAGTCCAGTCCCTCAACAAGATCTAACCAAGGTCGAGACCTAGCTTCTGCAATGTCCTTTAGGAGCATCTTTGTGGCTGCCCAGTATGCCACATAAGTCAGGCTTATCTCGTCAGTTGTAGCTCGACGTCGGGTGCGCGAATACCGCCCGCCATCAAGACCTTAAGCATACTTGTCTTAGCTGTGTCTTCTGACCACCAATACACTGACGGAAGCTTTGCGTACCTTACCCTAAGCATCGATGTATTGCATTACTCCCTATACCAGGCTGCGTCCAATTCCGGATCGGGCAGGATACATTCGGTGTTCGATTCTGTTGGCCACGCAGCGACAAAGGCAGCTGCGACGAGTGGCATTGCAGGGTCTCTTGTTTCAATTGATCAGGACCAGATCAGGACATCGAAAATGATAACGGTAGTTGGAAAATGTGACCACCTCCTACGCTACTTTCCACCCAGGCACTAAAGCATTAGGTCTCGCCCATGATAAATTGAATCCCCTTGCCATCGGACGCATGTTGCGATAGATCCCTGATTGAGAAGACAAAGATTAAGTCCAGCCGCTTCTTGTAGCATCCTTTCTCTAGTTCGCGTCGCTGTTTCCCCGCTCTCTGGAATGAGTACTTATAGGTGTTCGGCTTTACGTGCTCTCCGAGGCACGGAGGGGTTTCGATGTGTTAAGAATGGTCACCCATCCATGAACTGACCGCGGCAAGCGTAGCTTATCGGTTGATCAGCGTAGTTATAAGTTAGCCACAAGCCCCTCAAAGACGACCTTCAGCTGAGTCTTTATTAAAATACCCCCATTTTAAAATGACAGTTTGTAGCACTACCTGGTACGAAAGGGTCCCAGTGTACAGCGGTATGCCACGTGGTAAGTACATGGAATATAGTTGTTATAGGCGTAATCGATTAGAAATAATACAGAAAAACTAACAAACCAATTAAATCCACATGGTTTTAAAATAAAGTACAGTTTTAAAATGAAGTCAAAAGAAAATAAGTCTTAATTTAAGGTAATAAGAATCATTATGCAACTGTTAATCTACGTTGTAGTACCCGGCAGATCTTTATACCCCAGTATCAAAGGAAAATGAGACTTATTCCAAGGCAATAAGGATACAATAACGGGTATCGGTACAATGGTCATTGTGTGCACCAATATCCGGCAAAAAATGCCGGGTATTAGGTCAGGTCGGGATTAGTGTGTACCAATAGATGTGACATGCAAAAATAAATACTTTTCAATTAGATTCATCTTATTTTATAGGTTATATCGATATATAGTTTACTTAAATATTTTAATAAATTAACCCCTTTACCGTATGGTCATCCGTAGCAGCATGGCAAGCTCAACAATACGAAGGGGTGATCTCATAGTTCAGGGACAAAACTTAGAATTTTTTGAATATTTTCGCAGAGCACACTTTTGTTGTTGCACAGTTTTGCTACCATAAAACTTTTTGGTCAGTTTTCCTATTATAACGGTACAAAATATTAGCAAGAATGTGTTACTGCTTACAAAATTTAATTTGTTATTGATAGGAAGGTAGAAAACAAAAAAAACTGACTGGTTACCGGGTACTGGGACACTGCCGGAAATAGGGACGTTTACCTTATGTGCGTGGGTGACCGTTACACCATAGTTTTAGCCGTTTACCATCGTAGTTCGGAATAATACTTATAAAGGACTCCAAAAAACTATTTGATGCAACAATGAAAACATATTTTATCTTCACACAGTCTATTTTTTTAAATTATTGATATTTTTTTATAGTTAAGCTACCCGTGACCATGGACGCTGTAAAGGGTCTGGATTTAAATATTAAAATTAAGTAGTTTTATTTCAACTACTTACGTGTTAAATTATGGCTGTCATTAAACGTTTTACAGCAGAAAACAAACAAATTTAATTTAGTAACAAGACAAGTAATTATGCAAAACAATGTAAAACTGATATGTTAATAAGTAGTAAGGACGATTTAGCACCCCCACGCATCGGACAGTTGTACGGTAAGGGTGGCTTATCACTATCTCCATCATACATCAACTTATTCTTTTCATCGATCCGAAACACTTAAGTATATGTTAATAGATATTGTAAATTGTTTGGCTTTGTTATCATTGATACTTACAATTAGTTTGGAATCCAAGTGTTATTTATCAACGTAAACGATGTCGGACTTGCAACCTTTTATTGTGATTAAACCGTGTATTAACTAGTGCAGATAATGCATTACTTGGAATGGTAGTAGGTTCCTTTATTCTTGAAACCACCCAATTCGCACAATTGGATCATTCACCACGGGATTGGATCAAAATAATTAAATTAATTGATAAATAATAACACAGCATGTTAGAACATTTAAAATACCTAGATAACTAATCATCCTGTGCCTGCGTGGTGTATTATATTATCTCCCAGAAATCCCATAGGACGTAGGCATAAGCACTGCACAAATTCAACAAATACTTAGACAAATTGAAGACAATAAATTACAGTAATCCCAATCAGCGATTTGTTACAATATAGTAGTTACCACTTTATGCCAAATAATAATACCTTAATAGTATTTTACGGAACATTTAGAACCAGAGCAGATTGACGAGAAAAGTAATAATTATATTATGGTGTCAATCATTACCTAATATGAGGACGAAAAACAGCTTTCAAAATAAAATAAAATACCGACAATCCATATCCTAGCTTATTAATACACTGAAATTATTAAAAACCGATTAATTGTAACAAAATTTATAAGTTTCAACCCTTTGCTGATTAAATTTGAATACATTATACCCTTAACTCATTTTTGACAAGCTGCTAATCATATTCAAACGCGCACCTTGCGATGCACTGATGGCCGAATGTTAGAATTTTAAAGCATTAAGACCCAAGGCACATAATTCGAAGGGTCCTGGAATAAAAAGAATCTGACCAAAACAATATGCATAGACAGGTGTGTTAGTATTTAAAAATACTTAAACTGTTCTTGACTTAGATTCGTGTTAAATATAAATAGTTTTATTTAGAATAACTTTACCATACAATACAAGTAACAACTATTCTGGACCCCTCTATGTACAATTTGGAATGGCATAATATGGTATGCATATTGAGCTAGTCTAGTGTTTAAATAATAAATAAACCTAGCTAGAAATGTTATCAAACCATTTTTAAAATAGCTACACGCTTTTAATTCAGACACAACTACAACTAAAAAACAACCGTCCAGCTGGTGGCTGAAGGTGAAGCAAATGCTTTCATCTAAAAGTCCCTCTTACTAGCTTATAGTTAAGCCAACGACTTAATAAAAAATAACAAGAAAATTATCACAAGTACAAATTGTTAATGCTACGCAGACCGAGCAAGGGCGGAGTGTTTGCCCCGCTGCAATTAAAACCCCATCAACGGAAACCCATGGTGATCACCCCGTGACCATCACCACCCATATCTAATAGTCTACCCACATACTCCTCATACATAATTTTAGGAATTGAAGCCAATATAAAAAGAACCTCTAAATGAAACTGAAAAAGCTAGAAATATTACCAAATTAAAGGTCTCGCTATATTGGACGGATATAAAAATTAAAATTGTATATAAAATTCTTGAACGGCTCAAAGAAAGGCATTTATTGATGTGGCAGATAAGCAAATACGGAGCAACTGTCGGTAGCCATTGTTTTAACATGAGAAAATATGTTTCATTCCGTTGAAGATATTAAATATGGACGGCTTGCAATTAGAATTTAATTCGTTTTGAGAATTTTTGTAACACGTAATTAACACAGTTAATTTTGACTAATGTTTTGATCTATTAATCCATACATCTTTAACATCTACCAATGTCTGTCTGTCTTACTATTGGAACCGTTTGTTGTCCTGTTAAAACGACAGATATTTGGGTCTAGTCAACCATTTTGGCTGACTCTTGCTGTACGGCAGACGTGTCAAGAGGAAATCACCTAAACACGTTGATTTCCTTGCTTTGTGATAATATTCAAGACGTACATCATTTCAAAAAGATTACGCCAAATATTCGATAGATATCGTTGCCATGTTACTTATTGACAAAGGTGTTTATACAAAGTCGTGGGTTTTTATTCACTTCCCTATATGTGTTATTGAATCATTATGCAGATAAGCTAAATTGGCATACTTTGATAATCATGTAAACTATTTTGTGAAATCGCATTATTTTTACTGGACTGGTTTTTTTAGCTTAAATACTTATTACGTATACTTACGTTTTTTAGGTAAGTGTAATTATCTTTCTGAATTCTTTATTTAGTTTTTAGATAAAACTTAGAATTAGAATCTACTTTGAGCCCTCATAGTTGTAAATTAAACACAAGTACCTATATACCAACATTACTTATGTATAAGATTGCCCGCATTGTTATCTAAATACATGGCGTTGCTCCGCAAGTAACCAATGAGGGCAGCAATAAACGGTTAATTGCTTCGGAGGGGAATGCGCAGTGAAGCTCGCCAATGACTGAGCATTAGGGTCGAGTACATAACGCAGTATATAACGCTACTGAGCATTAGTGCTATGTAGAAGTTATATAGTGTTATATGTTTTGTAAGTTAAGTTATTACTAACTAGCTACCGCCAGCGGCTAAACCCGCGTGGCGTGGTTATTTCTTATAAATAATTCTATGTTGACGACATAAGTAATTGTGTATACTCATCTTCTAAAACATATCTATCCCACGGGGACCATCCATTTTACCAGGATAAAAAGTAGCCTATGTGCGATTCCAGGCTATAATCTATCCGTGTGCCAAATTTCATCCAGATCTGTTCAGTCGTTTTTGCATGAAAGAGTAACAAACATCCATTCATCCAAACTTTCACATTTATAATTTTAGTAGGATATGTTTCTCTATCTGTACGATAAAACTGAAACGCGTGGAGGCGGCAGGCGGCGGCGTTCAAAGGCAAAGGTTTTAAAATTATGCTAATTGTTTACCGTGGCCTATGTGCGCCTCGCCACAAGCTATTATGTCGCAATAACAACCACGCGACCATAGACTTAATATATGCAACGATGGTTACAGCTGCTGATCCCTGGAATATCATGATGTTTTTTCAGTATTCCATATTAGTTTAATATTTTTTTAATATTAGTTACTTAGGTTATCCTGGATATCTTCAAGTCACGAGTTAATCGGTTACTTCTAGGCTAAGTGTGCTACATAGTCGACCGCATCATACCTTAACATCAGCTAAAGTAGTGGCCAAATACTATTAAAAATTAACTTACATCCTGGTGAGATGGGTCGGCGACACCAAATGTATCTTCTTCAGAGATTCGAAGTTCTCATAGATCAGCCGCCCATTATGTCAGATTATCATGATATGTCAGTTCTATCTAAGAAATTGTATTTGCGCCCTAGGCAAAAGACTAGAATAAGGCGCCTTTTAAGAGAATACGTGACAACATACAACAATAATAATGTAAACAGACCTGTGCAATTTTCACAAAAAAAATTGCTAAACATCTGTAACGAATTCTTTAAAAATATACCTATAGAATCCAGATGAAATTGCCCAATGTAGCCTTTTTAGCCTTACTGGTCTCCACTAAACAGGTTGTATTCTGTGTGTGTTCGTAGCACTAGCGCTGGCGGTGACACGGAAGCCCGCTACTGTGCGCGTCCATTGTCACCCCGCTCCTCAATTGGTTACCACTTACCACACTTGTTACGCGCAACAGCTTCAAAGCACCGCCGCGTCTTTGTCACCTCACTACGCTAGACGCAACACCGACCGTAAGGACTCGTTTACATTGGTAGAGTTAATAGTACGAGTAAACTAATAATGCAAAAATAACTATTTGGTTTAGTAAAATAGTATGATGGTATGATGCTTTGACGCGTTAGTTATTTTTTGCTTTACTTGTCTTATCATGGATTTTTTTTTATATAACCGAACCAAACCCGTTTTTTTATCTCTAGCAATGATGACTTTCTCAGAGCCGTATATATATATATATATATATCTGGTTTTTAGCTACCGTACTCTAGGTATAACTAGGTAGGTAACGATAGTTATTATTATTAAAGAAATTTTGACGAGACTAGAAACAATTTTAGTTTTCCCCTTGAAGTAAGTACGTTATGATTGATTTACCAATATAAATGTGCCCAACCGAAGTTGCACCGTTTTTCGGTTGATTCACTTCATACCTTTGGAGATGTTTGTAATAAGGTTTATATATCTAACTACTAAATATAATTTTCAGGAAAAGCCGGCTTTGTTCTGTCAGAATAAATATCAGTATCAAATAGGTACGTAGATTTTTATAAATATTATCTCCCCAATGGAAACCTAATTTTATGTTTTATGTATTAGGTAACAGCCAAACTCAAGTAAATCTTAGTAGACGCCTAAACAAAAAATGTATAATAAAGACTCCAAAAAATACTTACAAAACCAAATCACAATAAATATGTCACATAAATCATAAACTCAAGTTAATCCCAAATCAGACCATTGAATCCTCGTCAAACATCACCACGACGCCGAAAAAAATAATTTACGACCTTAAAAAAATCATAAACAATGTAAAGCAATGTGTCAAAATACTCCAGTATAATACGATCAACGCCTAAGGACGGTCGAGGTGTTCATAATAACTCAAAGAAACCCACTTATAAGTCACACCAACAATAGATGTCACCGGTGAGTCGGGATAAAAAATACTATGAACTTCTGAAGCAGTTAATAGGAGCCTACACAAAGGCACAGCGGTGGTACAACTATTGAATGAAGTCGACCTACTAATTCATATTGATACGGTGTGTCCGCGCTCAAGGGTTTGCTCTATCAAAAATATTTTCTCGCGTTTTCGTCATCATGTCGCCCTGCAACATCGCATAACACAAAAGCTATGTCGAAACATTATATAAAATAATGGTGAAGCATGTATCGGACCATGCATTGTGCACTGACTGACTTTTATAAAATAGAACCCTTGTTTCATTAGTCAGTCCTCAAATCTTACTAGATTATTTGGATCGACCATTACTTCTCGTAGACTAATAAAACGTACTCATTGCTAAGTAGGCCTTAAAAATTAATCTCGATGTTCCAGACAAATACAAATCATAAAATTTGAATCCCTGTTTTGATGAAAATATTTATTTTTATGATACACATAAAATGAAATATTTTCAACAAAACAGGAATCACATTTTATGATTTGTTTTAAATATGTAAAAGACCTATTCAATGATAACCTACACAATTACATAAATAAATACTTATCATCCACCACGTAGGCTTATAAATTATTCTTAAAGTTTTTGTTTTGTAACGGCGCCAAAAATAATTTTGTGTATAACTATCCCAAACAGTACACGAATATATCGACTGTGACAAACAGATGAATATAATATACATATAACTAACTACCTATAAGGTATACGGAACCCAACAAAACTGAAGATTTGTACTGTCCGATGTATAAATAGATTCAAAATCTAAATGCTTCATTAGATTTAAGCACGCACGTGAGTCACTCTTCAAGAAGAAATACACTTAGCCATTCATTATCATCAACAAATGATGTTTTCATTGCTCTACAAGTTTTGTGATCATCAATAAAGTTTTTTTGTCCTGTCAAAATATCTCGACGCTAAATAGGTTCGTGCAATTGGCTCTTGTGGCCAAACAAAATCATGCGCAGACGCTCGTGGAGAGGTGTAACAAAAGCTCAATCATATTTACATTTAGTCATCGGCTATTAATCAACACAAGTTATGCTGCACTTCAATAGGGACCTCGAGACAATCAGTGATAAACTGATAAAGAAATGGTTCTAATGTAAATAAATGGTCATCGATCTGTTAGTGTCTGCGCCGGGGTATGTTAGAGTGGAGTAGCTTCTTACATTTCCAAGAATAAAATATGAATTTCTGAAGTGCTTGCAATTTGATTTGTACCGGACAGAATTAGTGAAAAATATCCCAAGGCAATGTGTCTGACTATTTTAGCAAAAAATGTGATGTGTTTTAAAAAGCGTAGGCCAGAATTAATCAATGTCTTTTAAATTAAAGTAGTTTTCCGGTGGAATGTATCCTCAAAGAAAATTCCATTAAAACGAAGGACAAATAAAGATAGCACTTGGTATATCATTTTGTTTTTTTCTGTTTAGTAACTAATGTTACAAGAGTATGTAGTACAGACTGTAGCCACTTACGAAAAAAATCGTTCCACACTATGTTACTCATAATGACGTGTCTGTAGATGAGCGCGCGCGCAATAACAAGTGAAGCTAACAAGCGGTCGATACAAACCGTCTCACTGACGCTAATCCTAAATTATAACAGCTAACTAATCACTCGCACTAAAGTGTAAATATCGTGAAACATATTTCAACTTTATCTGCGAGATACAAATGAGAAGATCTATTGCAGATCTATTCACATCGATTCGAAAACTGTTAAGGTGATATTTCTTAGTATATTTTGACAATCTTTGCTTATAAAGAACTCGATGTTTACTTTACACGATAATGTATTTTTTTTGCATATATTTATTTTAAGGTGAAAATGTAGTATTAAATAATAAATTAATTTATATTAATAATCTGAAAACAGGTTTCATAAACTAGTAGTAAGTAGTATTAGTAGTTTTACTCGTATGAGCAACTTTGAACTTTGTCATTACCAATATAATCAATAAACTCATTACCAAATTATTTACAGTTCTCAAAAACGTTGTCAAATCTGATAAAATTGGTACCCAGTAAAAGATCAAAAGCGGCAATGAAAGCCAACGACACGAGCTAGGAATTAAGTTTGACAGTAAATAGAGGTGTAATTCAGCGATGTTCGTGCGCACGAGTTGCGGTATCGACAGGATAATAGAGATCGCGACCGGCTCCACCGACGCCATCTAGCGCCGATCGCTTCACAACTTTATTAATCGTATCGATTACCGATAACACGCCTGTGAGTGTTGTGGACACTTTAAAGTTGTATCGAAAATAATTGTTACTACATAGGATGTTGGAAAGCTTTTGTTTTACCTACAACTTTTCGAAATAGGTGCCACTAAATAACTTGTTGAGTTTTTATAGAAACATATTTTTCATAATTTAAGTGCCCTAATAGTAATAATACAAAATTATATTATGCGACAAATGCATTTCGTTTAATCGTTTCAGATATGAATGATTCATTTATTACACGTTTCAATAATGTTTCTATTGAAGTCACGCCCTCAATTTACAATCAGTAACAGTACTTTGAGCACTTCCATGCATCACTCAAAGTATAATTTGACAGCTTACTGATGGCTTGCTGATTACTGTCCTACTTTTTTCTGACCATACCTTAGAGGTGACAACGGAACCTTAATTTGACTCGTGAGACACCTACCGTTTCAGTTTCTTTTTGGCGTATTTTATTATTTCAATAAGAAATTTCAACCGTTACTAATACTTAAAAAGGAAAATATTTTTATTTTTTATACTCTTATTGATTTATCGTTTGCCGTATAATTCAACACGAAGTATAGTGATTTCTGACACTTACGCGAATACTAGACATTGAAATAAAACTACTTTTTACGGATTTTATCGCGTTATATTAATATTATTATTTTAATCCCGACGTTTCGGACCCTTTACATTACATATTAATATGTGTAAAAAGTAGTTTTATTTCAACGAAGTATAGTGTATATATACCTACGTACATCGTTAAAAGTTTATCGACAGTACCCAGCTCTACATACTGTGTTGAAGGCTCACTCATCGAGTTCAAAAGCCAAGCGGTGATCTGTTACCGCGCCTGTAATATCGGGGTTACCCAACCATTGCTACAATTTCTAGGCGAGTAATACACCTAGGTCCTGGCTTAATATTGTCTAGACAAACACTAGCAATATGAACTTATCTAGCTTAAAATATTGGTGCTTGGACATTCAAATAAGGTGTTGAATAGAGAAGGCAATTTATCTGATTCTTCACCGATTTAAGTATGGTTTTATTTATAATATGCGTTATCAAACCGGTTCTTTTTTCGTGACTATGATTCCAGCTACTATTGCAATTAAAAATTTGTCATAATAGTCAATTATTTACTAACAAATCAATGCATTTATCAATTTCGTAACTTTCATCCAGGTTGTTTATTATACATTACTCGGGTACATTCAGAGTCCAAGAGATGGTAGTTTATTAACATCATCTTTAAGCAACTGAACTACTTCCAGAATCTTGTGGAGCATTGATGATCGTCATGTAAGTACGTTACTGCAATGATACTTAATACCTACATTACTTGGTTTTCAAACAAGGACCCGATTCTCTACGTTAGAATTATAAACTGACGAGTAATATCTTTTGCTGATAAATACTCATTGTCACTTCTGCTACACTTTATTGTAGAAAGATTGGCCCGATTTTTTTTTCAAAGCGCTTGCGTCTTTAGGTTCGAAACTTCAAAATGTTCTTTCCGTTTTAAACAACAATGAGAGAGCATTAGCGCCGCCTCAGGTGATAAGCTCGCCGCCAAAGAGTCTCTAATAAGTGCCTTTAGGACAAAATAACAAATACATTAGACACCATAAGGTGTAGCTTCGTGGCTACGGACCCTTCAAATTGAGTGGTGTTAAAGTTGTAGAGGTTCCATTTTCATGCAAACGATTTTTTCACATACCTAAACATTTATTGGATTTTTCAAACACCTCTCCCTTCCTTAAACATCACTTTAAAGCTTTCTGTGTACATATAACACAGACTATTATTTAATAGGAGATTTTAGATGAAAATGCAGTATGAGATAATGTGACATTTGGGTAAGTGCTACTGTCGTTTTTTATAATTTTCAGTTTCTACCGCACCTACCTGTAGTGTCACCTGTAGTATGTGTGTTTTGTGGACCTGCCACAAAATGAGATTTATAATTATAATCAAAATCAAAAGTTTTATTTTCATATAAATGGTATACAGGCACTTATGAAATGTCTAATCTAGGTAGATAATTGTGCTTTCTTCTAGATTTCTTGGTCTATACAAGAAAACGCAAAGCTTCCACCCTAATCACCAGCTCGCGGCTAGCGATGATTTCGCACCAGCCTCACCTGCTAATCCATTACCTAAAACAAAACCTTATGTACATGCTTTTAAAGAACAGAATCTTTCAAACAATTGTTATTAATTACCTAAAATGTGCTCTAAACGAAATTCACCTTTCTACTCTTTGCTATTAAAGCCAATTTAGATTTAAGTGAGTGATCCTAGTTTATATCCTGTGGGTGAGTATTATCCGCAGATTAATCAAAATCGCGCGTGAAATGTTCCTTTGTTGGTTACAAATCGCACTCTTTACTGTAATTCGTTTGACCGTAATGACTTGCACCTTCGCGCTGACTTTTGTTTCAGACAAATGACTGATAAGCGCTTCATTTAGATTACTAAACCTTGTTTGGTTACCTGGGAAAACATTAAAATTTATGTAACTTGTATTGTATATAAAAATAATTTCTCTTGAACAGTTGCTTAAGCTGAAGGCTACAGAATCCGAGTCCGGAAGAGATCGTATTTTCCTGTCACTAAAATATCTTTAAGGATATTTAGAAATTGGTAATTTTGAAAAAAAACTTCTACATACTACAATTAAAAAACATGTTAATTACAACAACTTAGTAAATCCAATCCAATCCATCTCAAAAATTGATGTAGGTATGTTACTGAATTCACTTCGAATTTGTACTAAGAGCCCGAGTTGGGAATGCTTCATTCGATCCAGCTACTTACCTTCCCATTAGCATATTGACCATTTATCATGGCAACCACGAGAATTGAATGATGTTTATAAGCCTTAATAAGCCAGTATTACGCCAAGATGCGTATAAGTGAATTATCCGGTTAGTGCGAGCAACGCGAATTAATGTGATTATGCCTCTAGTTATCATGTATCAAACATTGTCTGACGTCCTTAAACGTCGGTTAGCTTTTAATAACGAGTCGTTAGTGGACAATACAGAGTAGATTATTGTGCAGAAGCATCTTGGTAACTTTTTGTATTACATTTGTTATGTCGATGTAAGATGTGATTATTATTCTAAAAGTAGATCGAATTCCGATGACCTTTTGATTAAGGACAATCATCATCATCATATCAGCCTACAGAGGTCCACTGCTAAACAAAGGCCGCCCCCATAGATTTCCACAAGTACCGGTTATATGCCACCTGCATCCAACGACTTCCAGCAGACCTTTAACAGGTCATCCTTCCATCACGGAGGCCTACCTACGCTGCGCTTTCCGCGTGGTCTCCACTCGAGAACCTTTCTGCCCTAGCGGCCATCAGTTCTACAAGCTATGTGCCACGCATGATTAAGGACGATGCTGCACGATAAAAAATCTTTCACAGATTAATGTTATTAACCACTAATTCTTAAAGAGAAGACTTGCATCATAGATTACACCATTTAGAGTTTTTTTAATGCTAAAGTGAGGCCGACATACGGAAGCCATCTTGAATTTTCGTAGGTAGGTATGCACTATCCTTTTAGCCCGTTATCTGGCTAAAGTTTTTCCACTGCACTTCTACAATAAAGAAAAATAAGATAGATTGTCTATGTTCATGGGTTGGACTGAGGTACCTACATAATTATTTTAATATCTTTGCCTATCAATAACGCATCTCTTAAAAAAATACATCAAAAACTTAACCCGACGTATAAACAAGACGTTTAACCAACAGTTTGATCTGTTTCACAAAGCGCTCTATCGAACCCCCAGCGACGTTGCTCCTCCATAATGATTGATGGCTCCCGAATCCCGCGCCGGCGGCGATCCCGGGATTTATCGGCGCGACTCCCAGCTCCGACGTTTGCATCCGCTGTGCGGGACGCTAGGCCGCGGCCGCGTGGCACATCACTATGCGACACGTACGACGTACGTACATCACTTCGTACTCAGATTAGTGAAGGAGGAAGGTGACAAATGATATCATGTAAGAAGATTACAAATTGTCGTGATTATGGTAATGTCTCTATTATATTCCTAATGGAAACTCGTGTCAATCTAGATGTTCAGAAAGGAGTGAAATTTGTAATGTGCAAACGATAACTAGAATGATCATTGTTTTGTATTTTTTATCATTTTCCATGCTAAGATAATACCAGTAATTTTTTATGAAGGTATCGTTCGCGGTGGCTTAGAGGTCATACTTAGCGTCTGTTGCATTTAACCAGAAGACGCAGGTTCAGGTATAGGCATCGTTTCACGAATGTTTTGTTAGAAAAATTTACCAAAATGGAACAAAACTACAATTTACAAACTACATAGACTTAAAAACTACTTAATTTCAATTAGCATAGATTTACCTGAAAACACCCCAATTCTTACATAGGTATCCAAGTTTTACATATGAGATATATGCAGTCTTTAAAACTAAACGTCCTAAATATTATTTTTTTAATAAACTCAGGTCCCCAATCAATCCAACCGATGTGTAAATACATACCCGTTCACGTGTTAACTAAAACAAGGATATCCTCTGAATAAATCACGCATCCAATAATAAATTCTTCACCCATACATTACAGCGATAATCTAAGGCTTCGCAAGTGCAGTTATTACCGATGAGATTTATTGCATTCACGGCGATTATATCCCAAAACTGTGATATTTGAACCCTTTTGTTTAACAGCCGCCAGCCAAACAATGAACAGGTGAAACGGTCACCGGCGGAACACATCGCGGTACAAATCAACCTTTCTTAACACTTTTTGTGAAGTTTTTTTGTTAACCGTAGTAGGTAAATGGTGTCCAGATAAAGGTCGAACTAACACCAGCAGTAATTAGAGACGATTAATAATCGGTTATCTTGATCACAGGTTCGGATACCATTATAATTGAACATGTTCTGTTAGAAATTATTACGAATCACTACTTTCTTTTGTGACTGTACCTATAAATTAAATACATACTAATTTTCGGCGATATACCGGGTATGTAAGGTTATAATCCAATAAAACCGTGCGATCAATCATTTGCTCGCAGTGAGGTGCATTTTGAAGTTACGTGTCAATTTATAAACGATAACATGGCGTTTGTTCCATGTTACTGAGATCGAAATCGTCGATATGACTTCTAAGTTCGAAATCAATTTGTTGGAATAAAGGCATGGTTCATGTCATAAGTGGTTTTTATCTACGATCGAGTTGTGTCGGCGGCGTTTCGCGCATGCGCCGTGAAGGAGCGCGGGAATGCGACGTCCGCGCCGGAGCTTCTCCGAACTGCATCACTGACCATACCTTTATTATATCGCTTAAAACATTTCAAGAGATGTGCTGCTTATAAAACGCACAATTCATTATTATCGATTCTATTAATTTCTTAATATTAACTTTCCGCAAATCATTCAAATCGATTCAGCTACGAAGGCTACATGGATTTAACCCACGGAGCCTTCGTAAATGTAATAATTATGTAAGAACTAGCAGATAAATAATTTCTTTATTCAAAAGATGAATGCTCAGAACAAAATATTACCTACATTAAAAATGTCGACAGTCGATGATTTTGTATAAAGAAACGCATGGACATCGATATTCGGCGTGGTAAACATTGTTCGTTCTTGAAGGCAGAGTGACGGGACGGTGGCGGCCCCTTGCGGCGCTCAATTGATGCATCGCTTGCTCACCCACTGATTCAGGTTTGTAGTCATAATGTAGCTCTTAATACGTGCCTGCGACATGATTTAACTTATATCAGGTTTTTTCTCCTACTATTCAATTCATCGTGAACGGAGGAGCCGAATATTTATGTGAGTATAATATTTGATATGCAACAAAAACAGACTGTATTTTAATAATAAATGAGAGCAACTCCCAATTGTGACCATAGGAAATATCATAAATGTTGCAAAGAAATGTAAAAAAAGGTTCAAGCCACAGACCTTTGTGAGCACTAAGTGTATAAAAGGCCCTTAGTAAAATTGAACGATTTTTGTTTAAGGTTTGGATACTTATCTAATAACTTAGCATAACATTATGTCATTATCCTCGAAAGTTTGGGCAGAAGTATAAAAGCCACTGATGTTTTCAGGTTCCAAGTACCCTATTGGTAAATAGCCTAACTATGCACACATCCAATCTCCAACCAAATTGCTACTTACTGTGTAAAAAACTCACTGCTCAACCTATCAAAACCCGTACCAAAATGAGGCAGTAGATCTATACGAATAGATGGACTAAATAAATGCTGAAGCCCACGAACCAAAACTTGTCTTATTATCTTATCAAAAAGATTATTCTTAGACAAGTTTTGCCTACGAAGAAATTTCACTTGTTTGCCTGAACATTGTGTTGAGTTGTTGTATGAGATTCCTAATTATTTTAATAATGCCTTGTGTGCTAACGAAAGCTTGTTATCTAATTTACTGATAAACGAATAAAAATCCTCAAAAAACAGTCAAATGAGACCTCATTATAGGATTAAATGCGACAATTTTACTACTTCTATAAATCGTCCGGTTAATTTATAGATGTTTTGTCTCGCGTTTGATAAAATCTAATTGTATTAATCGAAATGCGTTTATTGGTACCTGTTATAAAACATTGTAAAAATAATTAGGGAGAACTTATGAAGCTATAACTAAATTAATTCGTTCTTACGTAAAACTTATTACTTATTTTTCCGGGCTATTAAGCAGACAAGCCATGTGCCAAAATGCTTTGAATGGCGATGCATAATTTGGTAAAAAGTTTTAGCAACAGCCACGCGACACCGTTTAAAAGGCATGCGGTTTTATTGTGGTTTCCGAAACTTCGTAAAAAGATACCTTACGCTTTTCACCCTTTTGATGTCAACTTTGCAAATCTATTAGGGCTTTGTTTCACTGTCACCTGCTACTGCTCGCTCCGATGTGTCGTTTATCATGTGCTTTGAAATTAAAAAGAAAGTTTTAAACTGCCTTCATTATGCTTGCATTATACGTTTTCGCTCTTTGATTATAGAAGCAATTTCAAAGGATTTTATTAAGGTTATGAGTTTGCAGGAGGTTATAAACGAAGTATCAAACGTTGGTTAGGTTATCAGGCTCCATTAAAAGTCCGCCTCGTGAATGTTCACCGTTGTATTCGACACGCGATCCGCGCTTCACGGAAACCTCAGGTAGGCAGGCGCCGCCGACGCAAATGCTAAACTTTGCGCTCCATGCATAAACAAAGGAACTCGCTACCACAATTCAATCACATCGTAAGAATAACCATATCGGTAGAAAAAATCGCCTTCTTGATCTCACTGAGCGCTTTAACTCGCGCTGAATTAAATAAATTGTTACGTGCGATTACACACACGTATTTGCTTCAAAGGAATTCGGATGCCTTAAGACAGAGCTATAAGTTTTTTCTGTGGCTGCGGCGGCGGTAGGTAACCCAGCGAACCATCGGTAGCTGACTCCGACCGATATTTCATGCGCAAGTTAGTTCAAACAAATCGTACGGTGTCCCATCGCATCACGTCATTATTTTTACGTCAACGGTCACGATCGAGATGAATAAACGTCGCTCGTTACAACGAACCATGGACAATGTATTGTTTGAGCAATCATGTTTTTTGTACCCAACTCAGTAAGTATGGCAATGACACACACGTTTAACCATTGACTCAAAAAAACTAATTGGTGGATTTAATTTTTTATATTTTATTTAATCAATATTTTTTGTACATTTATCAATATTTTTAAGCTTCTAGTGTGTATTCAATAATAAAACACATTACGTAATCGTTTTAATATAATTACTAAGTAATAACGTGGTACACCGTGGCTTCCGACGATTAAAACAATTTCGTTCGAGTTTCGCTTTATTCTTTTTGTAAGAGGCCAACACGATATCACGTTTCCATAAAATCACCGAAGCGACTATTATTGTGTGTTCAGTCTTTGTTTTAAGTCGACGACATGACCCGTTTAACATTAAGCTTTAAAGATGAATTAATAAAGATATTTTTGTTTTGTTGAAGGTTAAGGTTATACCGTTTTGCCCCATGCGGTCAGAGATGCCCAGTAGCCTAGGTAACTCGATAAGGTGGATATCGCTCTGCCTCCGCTCAAGTATTTCGAACGATTAAGATGAAATTGCTTTTGTTTTAGTATTTTCAATTTTTGGGCATGTAGATGTTTATGCTGTACGATGAACTTTTGAAATGATGGCACTACATTTTATTTTATTTCTGATAACCAGTGATAAACGAGATACGATACGGGTGTATTTGATAATAAATTCCATTTATTTGGAGTCGGGTATTGGTACCGGTATTTCAAGAAATACGTATTTATAGAACATACCCTGTCATATCAAATTAGGCAGAATTGAATTGTATCGATTCGTATGTAAAAGTCATAACTCTTTATTTCAAGAAAATTAAACTTTTAGTTTATTTTAATCTATTTTTTTAAATAATCTGTCAGAAGTAATGCAATAATTACCGGCTAGAATTGAATGTGCTAGGCTAGTATTGAAAACCCAAAACCTTTATGTTTATAGATTAGCTTAGCTTTATAGATAAATATAGCTTAATATTTATAGCTTTATAGATTAGCTTTATAGATTGTGTCTTTATCAAAGACACAATCTATAAAGGTTTTGGGTGCCAGTTTTCAGATGATTTTTTTGACATTTACAATTATTTTATTATTTTACACTCGTGAATCATTTATTTTGATATTCGAAAAAACAATTGCGTGCTTAACAATACTGAATACTCATAATTCTACCTTTTTGTTATCAACCTGAAAAATTGCTAACACCTAAATGGAGTCACACAATAGATATACACACATAGCGCGTAAAACAATACAATCAAGACAAAACAACTAAAATGTTTACTTTTCTCGGTGCTTTGCTACTGAATTCCCAATTTTCGTTGAAGCATATATCAAACGTGTCGACCATAATTATTATGGATGTGTTGAAACAAGAAAATAGACCATCTGGCAATTTGTAACGGTCCGCCAGAAAAAAGGCGAACCTTTTTCCGTTGAATTCAGTAGCTTTTACGCCTCAGTGGGTATGTTGTTGACTGTTGTTATCTAATGTACCTGTTGGGTGAAATTTTGTTTACACTTTGTTGTGACACTATTAAAACTTAACACAAGCTGTTGCCGACAATTTCAATTGCATCTCAGAGGACTTTTTGAGATCAAATTCTTTCTAGGATGTAAATGATAACCTTGCCAAATTTTATCGAAATCTGTTTAACGGTTTAGTCGTGAAAGCAGATAAATAGACAGTTACTTTTGCTTTTGTAATAATTTGTATTAGTATGGATTTAATGATTTAACTAATGTGTAAAGTTTTAACGTATTTATTTTAAGTTTACTGTAACTGCATTTTCCAAATAAATAAACTTCTCCAATGTTAGGGAAAGTCTAACCCTAAAACTGAACAGGAGTAAATTTAACCATGAACCAACCCAATCCTGCCAATCAAAACGATTTTGATATGAGAATTACCTCTCACCTAAATGGTTCCGTATTGCAAACTTTTTACTGGATAAGAATAACAGGATAAAAGAACCTCTTTCAAATAATATCTCAGTTTTCGCCTAAATTTTGCCAAGGTATTATTTAAAACTTAGGAGTACATATCTCTGAAAAAAATCTAAATAGTAAGTAGGTACCTACCTAATTAACTAACAACTAAAAATAATTTCAATTAAATATACTGACTATGGAAGTTGTGTAAGTCTATGGGATGATGAGAATGTACCGATATTTACCTACTTTACTGATTTGGCAATTTATATTTTGTGTTTGCTAGGACTTAGAATCAAATTCTTAGGTGGAATGTCTCTAGACAAAAATAACCATGTGGGATTATGTCAGGTTTCCATTATTTCTGTTGAGGTACTGAACCCGAAATAATGGAACAAAATTAAAAATAGTCTCTGGTCCCACCTACGGCGTTCGTTTGTTCCCACTGCACGTCAATCGTTCACGTAACCAAATACAGGATGATATTATAGGACGCCTTATCGGAGCATTTATTTTAATTCGAACTGTCAGAGATGATACAAAAAATTCTGGGCTCGGGCGGGCATCGCTACTGGGCGCGCCGCGCGCCGACCGCCACGTAACGTGATCACGCCAAACGAATTCCAACCAACTATTTGATTGTGAGAAAATTGGATCTAAATCTAACATAGGTAACATGCATGTTACATGCATATTTCGTGAATACGCTAGAGGTCCTATCGAGCAAAGAGCTATTGTTTTTTTTTTTATAAAATTCGCAATAACCCTTACGAGCTTATAGTTTGGTTTTGCGCCTAGTCTATGATAATAGGCTCGCTCCGTTTTACATTGGACCTAAACATACCGGCAAACTGTGGATCTATACTTCTGTCTAACCCTTCGAAGAATAAAGGCGTGGTGATATGTATGGTAGCATACACTAGTAGCAATGTCCCAGCCTGCAACTCGGTTTATCGTATGTCGTACGGAATCGTTGCCTCCTCGTCAACAAATTGACCGTCAAACAGACTGATTACAAAGTAAGCAAACGAAAATTTGCTTTCTGGTTAGTCTTCTTAACCTTCAGCCTCCTTAAATCAACTGCAGCTTATTGATAATATCGTCTATCAAAAAGTTTACCAAAAGAACTCCCTTAAAAATCATAGTTTTAAATTGATAGATTATATGTATACTTAGATGTTAATGAATATTAACTCAATTACTTGATTTATATGTGTACCTATTTAATGAAATGAAATGAAAGCCACAAATGGCTCCGGAATCTTAGATAATTATCCTAAATAAAATAATATAAATACTCAATACTTGGTAGAAGTCTCGTTTGAAAGTATGATTTTCTGAGACTCAAAGCTCATGTAAGGTTCTTAATACAGAATCATGACGTCATGTAGTATTTGTAAAGTGCGAGCTGTTGCTCTGCGGCTCAAGTTTCGCGGTAAAGCGAAGGCGCGCGCGACCGCGCAATTTCGTCGCCGCAATTCTGCGCCAGCGCCGATTCACCGACTTTATATCGCTACAGAATTTATATTTACTTAAGTTAGATAGATTGGATACTTTTGAGGCCCCAAATTTAATTGTAATAAAATTCACAACACGATGAAAACTCTACTTACGTAGTTACTATTAAGTAATCTGTGACTCTACCTAAATGTTATTATGCTTAGATAATATTTTCCAATACCATTCATTACATAACAACTATATAATTATGAAGTCATTAACTCTATATAATACCTAATTATATAATCAAACTATTACATACGCATCATATTCGTGCTAGCATAAAAAGAAACCCAAATGCTACTGACTATCTTATGAACAATAAAAACATGCCCGTAGCTACCCATTATAAAGCGATACGCCTGTATAATTTATAAAATTGTCAAAAATTATATTCGGTAGTCGCTAGTCAGTTATGATATTTTTTGTGCGTTACACCCCCGAAACACCAACCGAAAAAACGGCCGGAGCACGCGACACGCGATCTGCGGCGACTGACAAAAAAAAATATTATATCGATAATCAAATCTCTGCGAGTCTGTTGGATATTAAACGGCTATAAATTATCCTAATAGGTACAAACTATTATTTCACGAGCGGCATTCAGTAAGCACCTACCTAGAATCTTTGTCCAGTTTGGAAAAGTTTTTTAAGGATTGGCACGATCATAGGGTAGCGTAATAAGTGGTTGACCACTAAAGATGGGTCCAAATATTTAGCAGGTAATTATGTCCCAGAATAGCCATTTAAGTAAACGATTTTTTGCGGTAATTTTCTAAACAGATATTATGTCTAGGTTAGGAGCTTATTGGTTCCGGTTTTGTCCATTTTAGTAGTAATTGGGTAGTAAAAAATAGTACCCTTGATAAAAAAAAAATATACGTATACGAATTAAAATTATTTGAAACGACAGCCTTCGACTATAGCTTTCGTTTTTATTTATTTTAATAGGTATTTTTCTTTCTCCGACTTTTACGGTCGGGTTGAAGTTACCTCGTGCCAACTTCAAGCCGGACAATAAGATTGGCGAGAACTTTACCAATTTCTATTGATTTGGGCTACAATTTCCAATATTTTATTTTCAAAAACAGAAGCAAAAAAATCCTTAAAAAGGGAAATGTTGAATAAAAGACTCCAAGTGCCTTCTAAAGTAAGCGTATTGATTACAGTGGCAGCGTTGTTGGACATGGATAAAATATTACAAATTTTCAAGTCAGACAGCAGAGAACTCAGAGGTTCCGATGACGTTTTGTCAGAGGTTTAGATGACGGTTTGTCAAATGCCCCGTGTCACCGTGTGGGAACAGGTTAAAATGCAATTCCTCACTTCCACTCGGATCGGCATCTCGTAACAGGCGAGAAAAGATCTGACTTGCTCAGTGGACTTGGACTAGGGCCTCTTGGGGTTCGACTGGCTGGCTACCAGAGACCCGAGAGAGAGACAGATGGCAGGCCGACTCTGGCCCATAAGAGCAAGTTCCCTCTCTCGATTCCTTCAAATTCGGTAGAGGTTTTAAGGATCGACAACGTATCAGCAACGCCTCTAATTTTGCAAGTGTCCATATGCGGCGATGACTACTTACCATGTTGTGGTGAATCGTCTGAAAGCCAAAGTACAAAATAACGAAATTTGATATTTCTTTTTTTCTTTTTTTTTATTAGCCATTACTGTCCCACTGCTGGGCAAAGGCCTCCCCCAGGTCTTTCCATACACTCTTATCTCCACACAGTGGGTGCCTGTAGATAGTAAGCGCCGCCGAGGCCGGCCTAGAAAACGGTGGCGGGACGATCTAGACGCATACCGCGAGGATTGGTTTGATATTTCTTAGCGGATGTTAAATAATTCCAACTATCATCATCCTCCTGCCCTTATCCCTATTCACTTGGAGTCGGCGCAGTGACTTTTTTCTTCAATACATCTCTATTAGCCCTCATCTCATCATTAAATTTCTGTGTGGTCCTTTCTCACACAGTCCATCCATATTTTCATTAGTCTTCCTCTTATATCCATCCACATTCATGCTCAAAACCTTTTTGGTAACAATATGCTCCTCACTTCTACGCATTCGCAAAAAATTCCGACTAACGCCATCTAATAAACTTATCACAAAACTAATTTTAATGCAACGCCATCTATAATGGAACGAGTACACTGCACAGCACACTGAAATAAAGAGTTTGGTCATAATTTTATATAAACCCAACAGATGTCTCTATTGAGCCGAATATTGTGCCGCCATCTTTCGTAGAACTACTGAAGTAAACCTAAATTCAAAATCCATTTCCCAGATGGCTCAGGCTCAGCAGCCGTTTCGCACATATTTTTTGTAGATGGAGTAAACTGGTGGTCTTGGGTATAGGCACCAAAACCAAATATCTAAACTGCGCGTACCTGGGTAGCCCTATAGTATTAGGTACTTATATAAAAGGATTCCCCTTTTTAGACGGCATTGTTGGGAGAACCAAACTAATACTTCGTAAATAAAGTTGCTTTGTCGTCGTAATGGTTTCTTGGGGTCTTATTAATATCGCCACAATAAGATTTAATTTGTATCTTTTAATCTTATATTAATTTTAATACTATGCAAACTTCAAATTGCCAATTGTACTAGATTCTCTTGAAATCGGTAGTTTATTTATTACAATGCTGAAGATACAAGTATTATTTCCCCCGTTTTCGTTCAACAAACAAAAATGTTATTGAATTTTTCCAATGGCATCGTGTAGGCGACAAAAGTTGTGCCTGATACAAAGACAGTCCGATTTTGGCACATTCAGATACATTGTTATCTTGAAGATGGTATTTCATCCTACTTTCGTACGTGGGCCTTAGTCCTTTATTATACTAATATACGGACAACACCCACGCTTGGGTATACCTACTAAACAAATATACATGTATGTCTATTCGCTTTTGGCTACTCCAAGGGTATATTGTGTTGTAGGCGTTGTTACACGGTTGGGAATCAAATAGTTTGAAATAACCAGAAATGATCGGTATATTTATCAATATTTACGTAGGTAATATAAAGACAATTATTATGCAAGTCGAATATTTTCTAACTTGCCCTGAAATAGGAAACATTCATCCCTATCTGACTGAATATTAAGATTTCATAATTAATCAAGGGTTTTTTTAAGGAGAGAATTTTATAATTCTGTATAAAATCTAGGCACGTATATAAATATGAATCAGTTCCCTCATTTATAACAGATCATCACTTGAGAACACCTAAGCCGATTTGGCGATTTTTTTCACAGTGCGTTCATAATTGTCTTAAATTTGAAAAGTAGGTAGGCAGACGAAGCTGCTCACGGGTTGCTAGAAAATAAATAAATTACAAAATCCGTAATAACAAATTATAGAATCCTCCAGTCAATATAATATGCCTCGAGGCCGCTACGGTTTTCATAATTGGAAAACGTGCTGAAAATTCTTTAGACTCCAAAAAGGTATAGAAAAGTCGTAGCGGCAGCGGCGGCGCTACGAATTTTCGTAGCCCGTAGCTTCCGTAGTCTCTCCTACTGCAATAATAGATAATTACGTCACCAGTTTGTGACATCATAGATACTATTGCAATGTCCAAGTATACCTAGTTATATTTATAGTCCAATTTGTATCACTACGAATGCTAAACATAGTTAAAAAGAGTTGACTTCGTAACAATACCTAAATGTATTCAGTGAAAACAAAATTTTACGGGTTCGTCTAGGACGCCAAAAAGAGCATTTCACAGAACAAAAAAATATTATGAATGCAATTGAATTTTCAAAAAAGTTTTATGTAGACCAACTTTTTTAATATTGTTTGCTGTTTTTTATTTTTTTTACATTTTGGTTGTATGAATCCAAATTGCAACAGTTTATTGGCTTCCTGTAGCAAATTAAGCGCTATATATAACGTCCCATTTTGTCGATGGAGGGCAGTGGCCACCTGTGACCGCGTTCGGAGACCTTAAATTTATGATAGAATCTATTCTAGAGTTTACTATGTACTTGGTACAGGCTTAATATACACAAGGGCCAACCATCAGTAATTCCGCCTAATCACTCAATTCATTGTTTTTAAAACGGAATACTTTTATAAAATATTGTGTTTTTTACGATTAAACATAATTACTATCAGCGACGACGACCATTTGACGACGTCTGTGGTTCAAGTACTAAACTGCTGATCAAGAGGTCATGGGTTGTATTCCCACAGGACACAAATATTTATGAGATGTATTTAATTGTTTGTGTTTGTCTGGGTGTTTCTTATGTATTATACGAATGTATTTACAATAAAAAAGTAGGTACCTATATTAAGTATTATATCCATTGTACAAGCTCTGCTTATATACTTTAGGACTAGATGGTGCTGTGTAAAAAGTCAAAAAATCTAATTGGATTCAGGCTAAAATCTCAGACCGGCTTAATGCAAAGCTTATACATAGCCGTGAGGTGTTTAAAAATAAATAGCCATCCATACCACAATATTCAGTAGGTACTTACGTTCTACAGCCCACAATCCCAGCACATCACAACGTGGGCTGACACCCACATGGCACCCTTTTAATGATTAATGAAGTAAGTTCGTAATAACTCATAGATAATTCCGTTGTTTTCAAGGATATTCTCATTATTAAAACAAATACTTCCATTAACTATCGGCCAGAATGGAAATCATTATAATAAGCACATTAGGTAGAATTCCCTTGATAAGCTAGACCTGGCTAGTGTAATATTTAGTTAATATAAACTTCATAAGTATTTAATTAATATAAGCTCGGTTATTTTTTACCCTTCTACTGAAATTGCCAGTCCATAAGCACAGATTCTCAAACTTACTTTGTTACAGTTTTAATATTTGTTTTAGAAGCCCATCATTTCATTGCGCACTGTCAGCTGTTGCACATAATTTATTAATAGCTTAATTATGCTTAGCTTAATTATGTTTTTCCATTTTGATTTATCTGGCGGGTAGCGGCTAACCAGAGGCCGTGAGACAGGCCCTTAACGTTGTAACTATTTTGTTCCGAGTCTTTCTACTGCCCTTCACAAAGCATTCAACAAAGGGCTTTATCGCTCACTTTGAGAAGGACTGCTACAATCTCGTAGCAATAAATATGTAACGTGCGTTACAATAAATAAACAGAAAAAACCGTGTCTAATACTATAGATAGCAAATACACAAAGCATTTCTCAGGCTATTCGTTTCAAATAAATAAGTACGACCGCATTTTCTGACCTGCCAACATAATCCCCGCTCTAGCATCGGCTTCCAATAAATACCTAATGATAAATGTAGGCTCTATACAATGAATCTTTGAAAATTCACGTAAAAAGCTATTAAAAGAAATATCTATTAAGGGCGTGTGATTCTTAATTCATGTGACCTTTTATAACCCCTGAACTTGTGATGGCAGACGATTAAAAATGTAATTTTTACCTATCACCAAAATGTACGTAATAATTTTTACTATATTCTAGGTTATGGAATGAACATACGATACGCACCTGATTTTATAACCTAACTTCTAGACGGGTATCATTCATCACTATCATAATATTTCAGCATTAGGGTTGATATGTGACTCATGATCTAAGGGTCTATGTTTTAAGACAGCTGTGTATCAAGCCCTGTGTCGCGGGGAACTTTACTAACATTCACGATAAGAGATAATTGCTAAAATTTTGTGTTAGTTTGAAAGTTTGCTGGAAAATTTGACACCAAACCATTGCAGTGTTCCTTTTTAATTTAGTTTATTCCTTCTTGTTAACCTCATTATTATCATCATTAAGGTTGTGTGTGCCTGCTTTACCGCGCTGAGATATCTCAGTTTATTCTGAACTGTGGAAGTACTCTCTCTACTATCTCTAACATCTTATATTGGTTCCTACTGCAAGATTATTAGCTTTTTCAATCCACAGTTAAGAGTGTAGCGCGGTGTTATGTGAAATTTCAGTCACCTCAAGAATATCGATGGCGCATCAAGAGATATAAGGGATAATTATTATAGGTGAGATCACTTTACTGTATCCAACGAAGTATTGAAAAAGAGTAGGTAACAAGTATTTATCTATACGAATAAAGAGGTAAAGTTTGTGAGGTTGTAGGGGGTAATCTCAGGATCTAATGAACCGATTTTGAAGATTCCTTTACTGTTAGAAAGCTAAATTATTTTTACATAAAACTATAATAATAATACCCAAAGTGAAGCAAGGGTGGTTCGCTTGTTTTGTGTAATGTTGTAGTGCTACGTTTATTTATGTTCGTATCGTATACATTTTTCTATCAGATTTAATTGCACTAAACCTACAGTCTACAGACTACTATAACAAGAACTAGTTTCAATGCGGGCATGCCTACTGCAATGCAGATTGCTCAACATCAAATATATGCCAATGCCAAATAAAACAACTGGTTGCAATATCACAATTTAATGGACAATTATTAAAAAATACAGAATATAAGCTATCATATTTTCGTAAATAACATTTTTATTTATCATTTATCATAAGATATAAAATAGAGTTTAGAAGTTCGTAAATTCTGATAGCAATACATTTTCATTTCATTATGTTTTCATTAAGGCGCATACTGACTGGTTTATTTTAATGAAATTGGGAGCGCGAAGACGTAATAATAATAACCTGCTGACATGACAGTGGAAATAGCATTTCTGTGGAACGTAATCCGCTGTCACACTGAATATAAATCAAAAGTGTTACTAGTCAGTAGGCACCTTTAATTTGGAGCTATACACTTAATATTCTATAAGTCAACGACACAAGTAATAAAATAGGTATATTTTAAAGGTATAGTGCAGCAATTTCAAACCATGGGGCTAAATTGCATAGAGTTGAAGAGCAGTATTTTTACATATTCACGTTATCAATACCTTCCATGGCAAAACATTAAATTTATGTGTAGCATCTGTGGCCGTTACAATTTTGTTTGAGAAGCACTTTTACCCTTTACGGTAGTGATTATAAAGTTTAGATTCGATTTATAAATACGAGGTCTGCCTATCGCAGACCGTTGAAAGTCACGAGGCTCATCAGGCTAACGCCGCCGAATAAGTAGTTACACTCCGAATACGTTACGTAAGTATAGTACATTAGATATTCTATAATGTAATGCGTCGTTTCTGGTAAAGATTGGAATGCTTAATAATTGAGTATAAAGATATGTATACAAATAGCTCTACTAATGACTAGAAAAACGCTAAGAGAGATTAATTGCAATTTTATTAACAAAATATAGATATATTATCTAATCGTAACCTCTATATAAGAAGAAAGTTTACGGTTAAAGGAACTTTATTATAATAAGATCAAATTTATTCCAATCTAAAATTGATGTAGCTGAATATTAGAAAATAGCACGTTACTACACTACATATATCTAATAAGTTAATGATCAGTAATTGTGGCTATAGCAAATATACCAATAAAATGATGTAGTCATCGGTATCATTGTTCCCATTCGTTAATTGATCGCATCATGAAACTTTCATAGTGCACCTATATTTAATTTTTGTTCGTGAAATTGCCAATCAGTTCGGTTAATGTAAATACGAATTTCTTTGTTTCACATCGTTACACATTGGCACCAATTAATTTAAATATAATTCGACATTTGACAACATAGTTATTATTTTTTAATATTTTATTTATTCATAATAATTTATTAAATAAATACTACTTTAGGTCCATATTCTTTAAGTAAAGAGTCAATTGTACCTATTAATCGTGATCATAATCGTAAAATTACATCCTATATTAAATTACCTAAAAAAGAGTTTAGTCATAATTTTCAAATATAATCAAATATATATTAAATATACATAAAAAAATATAACCACAAACATTAATGAAAATACAGCACAGCTAGAAAAGGAGCGGCGAAATGTCACCGTAATGTATGACACGTTAAATTCCGATAATCCCGTTATATTCCGGCAGTATAATGTATCGTAAAAGTTTTAAATATCGCTCTCGAGCAAGCCGGGCCGCCCGCGCCGCGGCGCTTCCTCGCAATCAATTAATTCGATATCCTCCATGTCGCGCGACGCGGGCACGCTCTCGCCCATTAAGTGCGCCTGCCCGTTTTTATTACTTTTACCAGTTTTGCTTTTATCATCATCTTCAAGTTTAAGAATTTCTATTTCAACGCCTGTCTCATCTTTATCGACCGCCGTCCTGCTGGGGCGGCGGTCTAGTTCCTGTCAGGTAGCTTGTATCTCAGCTATCTCATTCTCTTCGTATCGTAAACTCCTTTCAGCAAGACGGAAGCTCTCCAGAAACTCATTCAAGTCTACCAGCCCATCCTTGTTGATGTCCATTAAACGACAAATATCGACCAGCTGCTCTTGCGTCATAGGATTTGGCATATACTTACCAATGAGCTGACACGCCTCCGAGAATTCTTCAAGCGTTATAAAACCTGTAATCAAAATTTTAATTTCACACTTGATCAGATAACCGCTGGACCAATTTAAAAACGATCATGTTTACCTGAATTATCTTTGTCCAATATTTTGAAAATTGCTTCCAAACTACTCTTATTTTTATATAACGTTTCCACGACATTCGAGGAGTCTGTTTTACGACCAATTTTCTGAAACAGAAATTCGATAACATAGCTTAAGATTCGTAACATTTGTATTGTTAATGTGAGTCTCATGTTCGTAAAAGCCGACAGACTTTATTTGGTAAACGCAGCTATTTATTTCATCTAAAAAAACATGTAAATGTAATGTCATTGTAGATACTGAAAGATACATTTGTAGCCCATTAACTTTTATTTAGACTTAGATACTACTCAAAATCATACTTATAGGAAAGCCTGTCCGTAAATTACGTTTTTGTGAAGGAAGATTAGATCAACAGATATAAACAGCAAGAAATATGCAAAGAAAGGTCTCCACTTACACTGGTAGTCAGATCAAATGTATCCATATAGCGAACGCGCCGCGTGTCGGGGTCAGTCCGCACCAGCTTGTCCTTGAGCATTCTCCAGGGAAGCCCCAAATGCGTGGTTTCTTCCATCGCTTGACACCAATCACTGATCGATATGTAGCCTACAAACATTTATTTCCCTAATTAAAGGTTTTATAACAACGCAGTAGGATATTACAGTAGGTAATTCAATAAACAGAGAGTGTAGTTGTATCAATTTCAAAATTAATTCTTACTTTAGAGTCACCTTACATCTGGCATGTGCAAAAAATTAGGGAGAACCAAAAAGGAGAACCAGAACAAAACAAACCAAAGGGATGCTTTTTTAATGTGCTCCAATCTCCAATCCTCCTGGTTCGTCTGCCACCGGGTTAGGTGGCAGGGTATGTCGGAGTCCTAGTCATCCTCCTAATTAAAAACTACGTGCCACCAGTCACGCAGCCGCCTTGGACAGGCTGTGGTCCCGTATAATTACTGGATCTCATAAAGAGGAAAGAGATTGTACCTATTAAAATTACAAACCACTTTGATCCAAATCCATGCTACGGAAGGTTGCTTCTAAAGATCTTCGGACCACCATGATCTGGTTGTGTAGTTCCCTCATCGCCGAAGATTCCACCAGACCCACTCGTTGTCGGAAGGTGAGGCGACGAGTGCGGGAGACAGCGGCCGTGTACTGAACAAATTGGCGCTCCAAGGAGTTCCCGCACAGCTTCAAGTAAGCCCCCTTGTTGGACCCCAGCTCGTAGTAGTTCGATGCAGAGAAGATTGTTATTACCTGGCGCCAAAGAATTGAGTTTATGTAACTTTTATATTCATCGATACACCTAGTGTGGTTTTAAGATTTAAAAGCACCTACTATCTGACATTATAATACTATTTCATCGCGCTCCACCAAAGGGTCCAGAGAGATTTTAAGGTTGCTAAAAATAGGGATTTAGTTTATTACCATTATGCAACACCCTCTGCTTGACCTGAACCTTACACCCGATAAAAATATATCTATGTAATACCATTTTGTTAAAATTAGTGTAATATTTGTTAATTAATGTAAGTACTACGTAAAACACCATTACCAGAATGATTATTATGACAGAATACAATACAGAAAGATAAATATGAAATTACAAATAACAAAAGTGAACAAGACCGAAACATTTCTCAGAAAAAATAAATAAATAAGCAAAAATGACGTGTACCAATTCTGTGCACGTGCAAATTACATAGTATTATTATGAAAAACACGGGACCCAACATAAACTAGATAAACACATAAACAAAATGTATCTACTTACTATAAACCCAGAATAACGATCTAGCTTGGTGACGACATAACCAAGCAATCTGCTCACAACGAGAGGATAAGAATAAAATGAAGCTAGAGTACTTAAACATGCAAATGTAAGTCTTACCAATTTCGTTTAGTAGCTACTTATAAGAAAACTCGTTTGAAGTAAGCACTTTGTAGTAACATCATCAAGATTTTTACGACAATAACAAAGCTTTCCAAAACATAATATAACTAAGTACCTATAAGCACTTATCACACAAATCTTGAGAAGTTTAAGGAAACATTTAATTGAATTTTAATGATCCAAAATGTTTCAACGTTAAAAAGAAAACGGAGATAATGAAACCAATTTTGGCAGTTTATAAACTCAATTTTTGTAATTAATGACCACAAAAAGAACTGACAATTACCTATAAAATTGAGGAAAAAATATCTGGTTTTCTTTATTGCAGAATCTTTTAATTTGACTGAAAGTTATTTTCTGAAAGAGTTTTCCAAAAGCTATAATTTCTTCCGCATTAGAGTTCGAAATATATTTTGTTATAAGTTTGAATTTTTTACAGATGTATATTTGAATAATAAGCAGATAATTAATAGAAGTTAAATAACTAGCATATGCATATGAGCAAGTTTTTTAGTTTTTGTAAAATATCCAACAGAGACAAGATGTTTGTAGAACACCAAATACCTACACTATACCTGTTAATGTTTAAAACTTACGTTTCCATTATGCAGTAGCTCATATCCACCGGGTTTGCACTCATGACTTCTGATGAGAAAACTCAGTTTATTCTTTTGAAGAAAATTCGCTGTAACGTCTGGACCGAAGTAAGTTCCCGCGCCGCGAAGTGCGTTAGCCACACAACCGCCTGTGCACTGTGGGTCTGACCACAGAATGTCAAACACCTAGAAACAATGACATTAGATTATAACATTGCCTAGGAATAATAGATACTGTCTTTAAAAATAATGGTGCACTTATTAATGGTATTTATTATTAATTGACGGTTCATGAACATTTAATTTTTCATGTATAGGGTAGAGATAAATGAAATCACAGCTCATTACCACTACAGCTGTTGATTGAAAATGATTTTTAGACTAGTGTCTAAAGAATCATTTTCAATAGGAAATAATAAAATTCTGCCCAAAAATAAATACAACAACATTCCATACGAAAATGTGGTTATGAGTTAAAAGACTGTAGATTTTGCAGTTGTTTGTTTTGTCGTATTATTGTCTCCATCCTGTATATCAAATAGCGAACATTTTTATGAATCAAAAGCATCCATCTAAATTACTAGTCTTACATCTATGTATAGAAAAGTTAGTAAGAACCTCGTACAGAATATTATAGCGTGAACTGGTATTCAATAATCCTAGAACTAATAACAAAACATAAACACGAAGAACCATTTGATAATAAAATCGCTTTAGAAGACATTAATACAAATCAAATTACCCAAATCGAAAAACACGCATTCGCTTTCAATCAAACCCCCTCGAGTAGGTACCTACATTTTATTGAATCGATCGTCAAATAGCACTGCGGTTTGTCACGTCACGGTAATCAATGTGGTGTAAATAAGCGTCGGCAGCTCCGGCGGAGTAAGTGAACGAGTTCAATCAATGTACCGTGTGATAGCGAGATAGTAAGCTAGTTTTATTAAAATAATTCATTAAAGATATGATACGACCCTCCAGAAGGTCATAATGTTCTGTGTGTTTGTGTTTTCCATGTTTTTCTATTGTAGGTATCTGTTAATTGTTCCATAACAGTCACTCTCAACATCAGATCTCTGCAACCCAATTTCTCGGCAATACCTATCTCCTCAAAGTAGACTGGTTGTCTAGCTTTTCCTATTATATAGCTCATGAATTATGCAGCGGATGTAGTTCGTATTACCGACCGTTTATAATTCTTCCAACTAGTCAACGGAAAAGTACCGCCTCATTTAATCAATATAATTTGTTTATGTTGTGAATATAACTAATTACAATACTTCAGGGAGCAAGACTCGAATAGATGCCATCTAATCGTTATATTTACCTTCATGTGGTTAATATATAATGTGTTATAACGCTGGCGTGTCACCGTCGGAGTGAATGAACGGTAATCAACGTCCTTCATGTGATGGCGCCACGTCCAGTCAGCTAGTTGAATAGATCTCTATATTAATTAACTTTCGTTTTGACGGCAGTTCCACTCGTTGCCAGATCAGCGAATCAGCGAGAACTATTTTTGCACATTGTATTTATTCGTTATGATTAGAAGCCGTCATTACCAAGTTTAGCCCACCATGTTGGGTAAACTTTCAGGCTAACTAGACGCATCTGAATATTAGTATTTCTCTGAACTTATTATTTTTCTGAACGTGAGTTTAGCGCGTTGATTGTCAATAATTGTCATAATAACTGGGAGCTGTTATCTGGGGGCCGAACGGTGAGCGTAGCGAAACCTCATATTTCAACCGATTAGGTTGTCACTTACCAGTTTACCACAAGCCTCTCCATAATAAATATGTGCTCCATATATTCGTCTTGTCGCCAACTGACTGAATGAATGACAATCAATGTCCTTCGTGTCACAGCAAGTAGGTTTATTAAGCTTAATGGTAATTAATTAACTAGCTTTGGTGGCTGTTTTAATCGCTTAGTCTTCGCCGATTGGACAAATACATTAACTTTATTGATAGTGTTGAGTCACCTATTATTAAATATTTCTATGAAGCCACAATTGTCCATTGGGGATTTTGGTAATACTCTATTAAAACCTAATAGATTGGTTACCACTGCATAAATGTATGATAACGCATTTACTTATGTGAATGGACTGTATAAATATTTTCTTTCACATAAACAAATGTAAATAAGCAAACCCAGTTTTAAAATGCTAGGATTATTAAAGTAAACAAAAACATGAACACTGTTAGGTACATTTCCAAACGATACACTAAATATTACCAACAACGAGGTACATAACAAATATACAAAGTCATTAAAAAATCGAAGTTTTTGTTTAGCAAACTTCAAAATACGTTTTTGCAGCGAATAAAACGATCAACATACAAATATATATTCTACTAATCTACTCAATATGAGAGTGAGCTTAGTTTACGAGTAAATTCGCTGCAACATAACTTTCCCGCGTGTTTGATAAACATTTCATCTGGTATTTACATTTCATAAATATAAAAGTAAACTCTCAGTGTGTTTTAAAACACAGAATCAAATAATACCTACTTACTTATTTAAATCTGAAAATGTTTCTAATCAGTTTACTTCAAGTGACTGTTATTAAACTAACCTAAAATATAGAGAAATTCAAATTACGTAAAAGTAGTTTCTTAAGATAAATTACAAATGCTTCCAACAAGTTTTATTGATCAATTTAACCGCTTTCAGTCGCTACCTACGAACTAACCAAAGTTAATTTCACACTATCGGATTTCGCGTTGAACATTAATAACGAAACGAAGATAGGTCTATGTTGATAAATATCAACGAAAATATTCACACTACGAAATAAATGAATATAATATACGTAAAACTGTTTATAGTTCGAACCCGGAAAAGTTTATTTTCCGGGTTCCTTGAACAATGAAGTAACGAAAGAGGAAATATTATTGCTCGTATCGGCTCCGTCCCCTCTAAATTGAAAGGGTTTACGCCTCCATAAAACTGACAAAGTGTGCGGAGGTAGGCTGCCGTCCCCTCGTTACAGCTATTCTGTCAACTATGGACCTTAATCAATTCCAGACGCTCGACCTAAATACCTGTAACGTCGGTAGGGGAAACCCAATTTAACACTAAAGTATGCATCGCTCTGATTGTTTAAATCTGGATCACAGAGGGAAGTTTAATGACTTGCCTGGCGTTTTAATGCGCTTGCCTTCTGTACGTTTTATGTGAGTCGTTTCTAGATATTATACCGTAGGTTTTAAAATCCACCACGTCATAAAGTGTGCAGGGTTTACGTCAGTGTTTAAAAAGCATTGAGCACTTGTGGTAGGTCGGATATGCGCTATGCATCAAACACCTACGATATGTCATAGGAATTAAATATTTCCTCTAATGATTTTCTTTAATCACTATTAGTTTTAGATAAATGTTTTATGTATATAAGTATTATCTGTTACATATACCTATTCACAGTGTCGTTTAGAAAACATAATTATCATTATGATTCTTAAACGTAACATTTTCTTTTTGTTCAAATCGAAATTTATCATTTATCCACTCCCCTTATTTTTGTGGTTGAACAATAGCTGGTTCAAATTAATTTCGTCATTTGTTTGACCTTTTACTTTTTTCAATTGTATGAAAAGAAACCCTGTGAAAATATTTCAGAAGTCTTACGTAGGAGTTGCGAAAGCTAATGGTTGGTAATCAAAGTGAAAGAAATAAGTATAATAAGAAATTTTAATGCCCCGAAGTGGAAGTAATTTACTCAATTATCGTAACAATCCAATCGACATAGTTAAGAGCATTGTTCCGACTGAAAAAAGGATACCAACAAAAGAGTCTCGTACCAGATATTTACACTAAACTATATACAATATACTTCATACATGGAAAAAATATTTTCATCGTGATGGGTGGTGATGTTAAACTCTTCATTAGAATTATACTTACTTATAGGGTATAAGTTTAAATCATTTTAGTTTCTCTTTGCTTTGTCACTATCACTATCACTACATAGTATAAAACAATGTCGCTTTCTCTGTCCCTATATCCCTATGTATGCCTTAATCTTTAAAACTACGCAACGGATTTTGATGCGCTTTTTATTAATAGATAGAGTGATTGAAGAGGAAGGTTTATATGTATAATACATACATATTATAGTACAGAAAATACAAGAAATTCAAACCCATGCGAAGCCGGGGCGGGTCGCTAGATTCAAATATATATACTTTTTTTTAATTTTCTTTTTCTTTCAATATAGGTAATAACTATCTGAGATTAACTGTTACAATTCGTTACCAGCCGTTTTGTGACATAACGATGTAACAAAAAAACCTAAACAAAACTGTTCTATCGAAAAACAACTTCTATTGTCAAACTTGTTCAATTATTATAATGGGAAGTGAAAAAGCATATGAATACAATAACACTACACAAGTAAATTGGAAAAACACGAGCTGTCCTTAGAAATCAATAGATATCAGTGTATCGACCCGTCGAAGGCGAGGAAAGCGCAGTGAATATATTATTTAACACTGACCAACCTAGAAACACGCATTACATTATACATGGAAGTAATAATTGGTCTATTCGTGGACTTGTGCACACCTTCAGCTTACTTGGAACTCTTCCAATTAGTTACAAAAGCCATACTTGGAATGGATAATAAAAAAAAGTCGCCCCCGTAAGTGTCATGTAGTTAAACGACATGGAGAATTATTCACTAAAAAAGACACTCTAATTACGGCAAGTGTGCAAAATTAATTAATTGTAAATTGCCTTTTAAAACCAAACAAGTAAAGGACCTGCTTGTAGAGTTCTAGGTGTGTCACAAGTCTACAAATAGTTTTTTTTTTGCTAAAGCTCTTGTATACACAGGCAAAGACTTCAAACCACGAGATAGGTATTTCCCAGTAACTAAACTCTATGTAAACCATTCAATACAACAGCTATTAATTTATTTGAAATAATTAAATGTGTGGTTAAACGGCATTGAACGATTGTTTGCTTAATGACTTTATTGCTTCCCGTCCGCTGAAGTACGCGCTCGCAGCGAAACTATCCTGTTACCTGGCACGACAATAATGAATAATAAAAAGCATCGTATTGATTGTACAAAGGGAAATAAAACTGAAACAGAGCTATCAACTTTCATAGTAAAACATTGAAAAGCGAACATAATTATAGCCTGTTGTGTCAAACGAGTGCACATTCAAGCCGAGCGCATGATTAATAGGCAACGCTATTTGTTACGATTGATCTAGTAAACTGCATACAGTACAATGGCTTCGATTTCCTATCGCTATAAATTATTCCTCTTTTACTGACATGACCTACACAACAAAGTTCATTTTGTAGTGAAAAATCCGTACCTCCTTATCGAGTAGTTATAGCGATATTGACCGCTTAGGGGGGCATTCGAATCGACAAACAAAATGTATGTAAATGACATAAGGTTTCGACAAATCGGGATGTCACTAATGTCATTTACATACATTTTGTTTGTCGATTCGAATTTCAAAATGCAACTTGTCTAGCCCCCGTTGGTTACACGAGTATGTATCGTCAGTCGCAACAAGCACCCGTCAAATTAAATATATGACATTGAAACCAGCTGTAGATCAAAAGTTGAAAACACATAGCTACTTTGCCCAATAGAGCAAGAATATATTCACACGGTACTTTATTTTATTGGGTACAAAACAAAAACGAGTATAGGGCTAAAGTTAATGCTTTAAAAGGTTAAGCTAAAATTTCCAGAAAGGTTTTACAATTTACCATTCATAAACATGCTGAAATTCAAAAATTTACAACTTGTTTGAAAAGCTCTAAATGTGTAGCAATGTTTTAGTATCAGATAGAAATGGTTTAGTTCAAGTAGTTTTTACTATACAACCAGGCCATGTCGCTCAAGTTGTTTACGTCGACTCAGAGGAATGCTTTATAATGCGCGAGTAAATTGGAAATCAATTGAGAATATAGATATAATTGATATAAATTATTGTACAACATTTCTGTTTTTGCGTTCATGCTTTCCAATAAAGGTGCTTACTTAAATTATAAATACAGTTTATACCTAATTCACACGAGTCACTATCCTAGTTTTCTCTATACTAATATTATAAAGAGGAAAGATTTGATTGTTTGTTTGCATTGAATAAAGCTCTGAAACTACTGAAAGAATTTTTCAAATCGGTCCAGAAGTCCGAGTAAGTAACATAAAATAGTTATACCATTTACCATTGATAGGAATGATAGGAAAAAAAGAAGAAGAAGCAACAGAGGCTATTATAAGAAATACCCAGACCTCGCGGGGGAAGCCGTTAGTTTTATAATATATTGCATATAACTTGAAGAAATAGGTGAACATAGTCCAAGCGTGGTGTGATAAATTTATGAGCAAGTTATTTAGATCGTGCTATCAATAGGATTCCCTCCGGTCACTGTTTATGCAAAATCTATACAGAGATCGTAAACTTTAAAACAATAGCTTTATCTAGCTTCAAACCCAAAGCGGAACCGTAAAGTTTGCAGTATTAATGGGATTATTTCAGTAAATTTCATATGGAAACAAAGCTCCTGTAATACCGCCCCACCTGTGTACTACCTCAAAAGCAACCAACCAAGATTTTCTTTATTTAATATGAAATGAAATAGGAAAACAAAATCTTTCATCTCAAATAATTTAATTTTTTACTTTGAAAACAAATATAAATCAACGTAAATAAGTAAGAGAAAAGCTTTCAGCAACATTAGATTGTATTTAATTCCTTCGCAGTTATAATAATATTAGTAGGTACTGTATATAAAATTAATTTTCTTATATAGAAATAATTTTCTCTGTTTTAGTAGGCTCAATTAATTTAATAACTTATTTCAGATGTTATATTTTATTGTCTTAGTGGGCGACTTACGAAGTTTTCTGATTTTACTGCTGTCTGTTTTGTGACGTTATTAACCCACAACAGTGTTAGAAGTCGCCACATTTACTATGATGTAACCGTGGAGGGTAAAAAAAGATTTCTAGATGTCATTCTTTAATAATATTCACAATATTACGAATCCCAGTCGGAAAGTGGGACAATGTGAACGCCGATAGGAAAATTAAAATTCATAGTACCTACTACAGTAGTTCGAAATATTGCCCTCGTGACTAGTGTTTGAACAACCTGTTATGTAAAACATCTTGCCAGAGATATCGCACTGTACTTGATTTGCACAAAATGTGTGGAGCGGGTGACAAATTGTTAGAAGAACCATCCTTTTGGGACAGAACTTCATAAAGCGGTCGCGAAACATACCCAAGTTTATCTTGCGACAATCCGCGGGGGTCCAACCCGGGCAAATTGTATTACGACAAGGATGGTGGTCGCCGAAATTGCTTTCAAGCGAAAGAAATAAGATAAGATCATTGATGTACCTAATAAAGGAGACAAAGCAACCCATTGAGCTTTATGCGATATAAACGAATATTATCTTTGAACATGGTGGGCGATAAAGCCAGAAATTAGTTATTATAAAACAAGATGATGCTATTCCTGTTTTTATGTACGCAGCGTCTGTACAAAACCATGCAGAACCTCAAATTAAACACCAGATAATATTAAAATTTATTTTGTGTTAAGTTTTACGATGTGGTACTCCGACAGACCGAGAATATAGCCGCTTTTATTGCTAGTTTAATCTTGATAGTCCTAATGCTTGTGTCCTATATGAATAATATTGCATTGTATATTTTGGGAAAAATAACAGAAAGCGATCTCGATCGATCTTCCAATGCGATTTATACTAAACTCATGACTGTTTTCTTCTAACTGCCTCATTAGGTTAGAAAGTAAGCGCGTAAGCACGACTGCTACGCTTGAGGTAGGTACTAGGTTCGATTCTCAGGTCTAGAAATGTGTCGGAGTTTATATTTATGACCGGCTAATAGCAATAAGCTCGCCCACTATTCCGTATTTACCTCTGCTTTGAATGATGGTATATTATATATTACTTTCTTCTAGTGTGCCTATTCTAAAGTATACACCGTGACATCCTTACATCCAAAACGTGTCATTAAATACCCATAATGATGAACTATTTTTATTAAGGGTCCAACCCTGAACCCTTATTATTGATCTACTGCTATACCTAGTATTAATTTACTTGAGTTGCATAGCCCTGTAGATACTACTCTAACCATGTTTAAACTTTTAAACGCGCAATGATTTTGTGAATGTGCGATCGCTGTAGTCGATTGTAATTTCATGCAAGCTAACGCTATTAATAGCTGACGTGCCGAATTGTCGATCCGTGCATATCTTTCAAACATTTCGCACTTTGAACATGGACTAATAAATATTTAATTTCCTGACTGAACTAGTCAAATTGATTTGCCAAATAAAGTTCAAATAGCATCTAGGTATCATTTTTATTCATCGTCATAGTAATTTTCTAACGTATAAAACCAATTTGAGCAATCACTTATATTATGTAATTACCAAGAAAAATAAGCCCACACATAAAACCAAGGGTAGGGACCGACACATCCAGAAATGAAATTGCTAATAAAAGATTAATTACACGAAACCTGAAGCCACAGCTTTTCAATAGAACTCATTTCGTACTCAACACCTGAAAGAACGACCTTCACTAAATATAAAACAGAGCCATTATAATTTTTTATCGCACTTTCTTTCTTAGAAGTGTCTACTGAGCTTTTTCTACCAAATATGGTTAATTCATGAAGTACCACTCACAATAACAGAACGAAGTATGCATTACAATATCTCATCGTACTGGAAAAGACGTGATCCGAAATTCAAAAGATAGTTTAAAGCAAAAGTTTTGATTAGTTGTTGAATGTTGAATCAGTACGCGACGCAAACTGAACTGGAAAATGTCTGGGCGGTCCTCGATCCAGGTGCACGAATTAGCCTGAACAATTCATCCAACAGAAATTGGTTTTGGAAATAGAATATTGTTTACGAAAGCATTATTGATCGCGTTGAATATGGTAATGATCATGTATATTAGGCATGCAAATATTCCGTTCGCGAAATTTCATTCATCACATTCATAGATCAAAGAAATTGGCAACAACTTGACGTACATAGATAGATAAAAACTCTTGATGCCAAGAAGCCGGCAATGAAACGAGCGAAACCTTTAGATTGAATCGTGAATGATTGATTACTAACAACTAACCTGTTTCCACTCCACTTTGTCTATGACTTCGCCGCCCGCCGCCGAGCCCTCGGTCACTGGTGGGCGGAGTAGAGACACGTACTGTAAGGAAATAAGTTTGAAAGTTTTGATAGTATACGGTGACTACAGTAACTTTAAATGTAAATTATCTTTTTGTATTTTTTAAGCATTTTCCATGCTAAGATTATCAGTTATTTTTAATGAAGGTAAAAAATCGACTGGCGAGCAGGATTCGAACCTGCGTCTTATGGTTCGGTATACCAGACGCTATGACTGCTAAGCCACCACGAGTCCCGCTCGCCAACTCGAACCAGCGAAGACGCAGGATTTTTACCTTCATTAAAAATAACTTAAAATGTAAACTTAATATGTAATGTGTTGGAAAATAATTTTCTTTTTATGGATTTAACTCATATTATCATATCAATCGTATTAATATTACATTGTGTGATGTATTAGAATTGCACTACGTACATTTATCACACATTCTTGAGACACCAATTCTTTGCAAAAAATATTTTGTGAGTGAAATATGATTTTGCGAGTTTCAGAGAGTCAAATAAAAGAACAACAAAATCTGTGTGATATATTATCATATCGCACGCTATTTGTCTAGATATTCGAAAACGTAAGAATAGTTTTTTTTTTTTTTTGCTGTAAGGTCATATACGTATGATCTTTATTGAATTATTTCCAAAGGTTCAACAAGGTTACAGTTTTCAATGGCAATTAAGTGTTAAGTGCGAGACGTACCTTATCTCGTTCTAGACTTCGGATCATGTCGAGATCTGTAGTGTCAGATATGCCGCCGTGAACCACGAACACTCTGTTGTTGATGATGGTGCCCAATGGAAGCCAGCGGTACACGCCTTCGATCAGTTTCAATAACCGCTCTGAGTTGTGCTATGGTAAAAAAATAAGATGATTTAGTATTTAGTAGGTAGGTACAATCAAACTGATGAAGTAAATGATACAGAGACGCAACAGAACGTGTTTTATGTGAACCGCATTTAATTGGTAGCTTTAATTCATTTCATAACATTGCGGTCACAGTTAACCGAGTTGTGTTAAAAACATGTATTTACTGGCTTCCAAATAACTGTAAGTTAAAATAAAACAGCTTCTCACTTTATGCAGGCTGGTTGGTTAAACTTTTTTACTTTTTCTGAAGTTTGCAACGCTTTGCAGCGCTCTCGGAGTTGCGACACATAAATTATTAACATACCTACCTCAGTGTACAGGAAAGTTTGAAACATCTCATATTTTATGATTACGGTATTTTGGAATCATTATTTACATGTTTTTTTACTTTAAAGATCATTGATAAATAAAAGAACGAGTATGAATAGGTTAATAATTTAGCTACGTAAAAAAGCTAAAGAATATGATATAGTTTGATCTCCAAAATAATATTTTATATAGGTAAATATAATATGTGTGGGACGGAAAAGCTTCTTTTAGCTTACAATGGTTATTTTACTGTACATGTTGCTATAACTCTCAAGGAAATGAGGCAATAACTGCACACAAAGCCGAGGTCAGGCGCTAGGGTAAATATATATATAATAAGTTTGTATTTAGATAAAACGTGGCTAGTTAGAACTACAAAGACACGTTTGACACAAAGAGAATAAATCGTCTCAAAGGTAATTTCCAAGATAAATATGTTCGGCACACCCCTTGTACTGAGAAAGTTGTCAAAATCTTATTCTGTGAGGGTGAATACAAGGTTGTGAGGAAACTCAGATTTTGCTCAGACTTTTTTACAAAATATTTTTGTCCCTTTCAAAGACGATTACATTTTCGGTCCACAGCTCCTGTTTTCTATCGGAAAATTTTATTGTTGATAAAAAAAGGGTTGTTTCTTATTTTCTACTAAACATATCCAATCCTACACAAGTTGCGAAGATTTTGGAGCTTTTATTGCTTCCATTGTCAACCATCCAAAGATACCAATAGCCTCCATTCCAGAAGGATAAAATATATGATCTGGATTTTCGATATTCCAAATTCGTTTTCAGTTCGGCTCACCTTTTATCCGATTTATGATCACCGATTTGTATCCAATCGCCGTATATATATATAATAAAACGAAGCTCATATTTTGACCGTTTCGCAAGAACGATGTTTGTGTAAAGATTATTGCTCGTTTTACTTACCCGATACTTTTGCTGGACTTCTTTAATAAAACCGTACCTAAACAAAAATAATCATTATTAAGTATTGTCTACCAATGTGTCTTATAAAATACATAAGTAAAAATACGTAAAACTTTACGTGGTTGTAAACGTAATCCACATTTTGAAAGTTCATAGGGATACATCGATAAAATTTTGTTGATTATATCGTCCAATGCGTAATGGAAGTAACCTAAATAAGATGCAATACATACAATACCTATATAAGATGTAATCTATGGTCATGACGCCGGTTAACTCGTGAAACATTGTAAGTCATCAACATTTCTGATAAGGGTCGATCTCCAGAGGCATTTTTTTTCGTGTCTTGCTGGATAAACACATTTTAAAATCGAAAAACGTTTTACAAGTATTTTTTTATATACAGTGCGGTGTCTAATCTACGTGATACAAGGGTAATATTATGAATAAGTTTATTTCAAATGCTTTAAAAAAAATCTTAAACCCTAAAATCCTGATCGCTCTGGGTTGACCCAACTCCCGATTGAATGAAAAAATATTCTCTAACTTTTTTAATGAGTAGGTTCATATAAAACAACTTATTTAGATTACCTAGCAAATAGTTAATCTTCATAGTAATTAAATATTTTTAGTTATATTAATAATACTTTTGGCACAATTTGAATTTAAAATCGTGACCGGGTATTTTATCTCATCGCTCTGCGCTGAGGTAAAACATCGCGCTCATCCCTAGTTACGCGTTATAGACACTCTATTCCTCTCCCGCGGGGTAACGCCAATAGTGGTCTAACCACCGAGGAAGATATCTGTGTGCCACGTTCCCGCGCTCCAACATTACGAAGGTAAGTTTATGACTGCTCTGGATTTGGTTCTCGAATTTTATGATTGCTATGGCACGTTATTTAAATGAAATAGTAAGCCTCTGAATATATTTGCTATGTGAATTAAGTGATCGTTATGATGTTTTTTATGAGACGTAATCACAACATTCTACTGCTTTTAAATTCGGCTATATTTATGATTTTGTGACTTTTTCTGATCGCTATGGCTGTGATTGCTCTGTCCAAAGCGACCAGAGCGATGATATTTTGTATTAATTGTACATTATAAATCTATTTTAAGTAGTAGTACCGGCCTGTAACAATGACAAACGAAGAACTATGCATATATCCTTTAATTTATAACCTTTCCTGGGTTTCTTTGGGTAAGCTAAACCCATAAACAGATTTGACGTATTTTACCTTGATAATATTATTATATTGGCATTTAGCTAACCACAACTGTAACTCTTTCTTCTCTTAAAATTTATAGCAACTATGGTTGCAGGTTGAAATCATGCTTCGAAATAAATTATCTATTGAAGAAAATAAGACATACTATTGGGAGAAATATTTAAATTAACTGTAGATATATACAGAACTGGCAATATACCATCAGATTACTGTATGAGCAAACTAATAACCTTGCCTAAGAAAGCCAATACACTGAAATGTGAAGAGTACAGAACCCTTAGCCTCATAACTCACGCATCAAAAATATAACTAAAAATTATTCAGAATAGACTACAAAATAAAATAGAAAACTTGGTGGGTCCAGACCAATACGGATTTCGTAAAAACAAAGGAACCAGAGAAGCTATACTAGCACTGAGGATGCTGATTGATTGTCGCTTAGACATAGGACTAAATACATATATAGCATTTGTAGTTCTAGAAAAAGCGTTTGATAAAGTTAATTGGAATAAAATGATGAAAACTCTAAAAGAAGTAGGAATAGATTACAGAGACAGACGAATAATAAGTATATGAAATTTATAACAAACAAGAAACTACTAAATATGGAAAAATAGGTCAAGATATAGTAGCCACTGTTTGTTAACGATTCATTAAGGTTAAGTGACGTCTCTGAGTTGGGGTGTAAGTAATTTTGTAACTATATAAAAGACTGTAGCTATTAATGATTGATTTCAAAAGGCTTTTAATTTTGTCTCATTTACATAGAGGTGATTTAATTAAGTCCAAATAAATGAAACTAACCCAAAAGTTGATTTTTATAATTATGGTAATTTGTTATTTTAGCAATTATCCTTACATATTATAAAACAAAGGCCTCCGTCGCACCTGTCTGTCCCTATATATGCTTAGATCTTTAAAACTACGCAACGGATTTTGATGCGGTTTTTTTAATAGATAGAGTGATTCAAGAGGAAGGTTTATATGTATAATACATGACCACGCGGGTGAAGCCGCTGGCGGAAAGCTAGTTTTATATAAAAAATACGGAATATATTTTTGATATATATGACTGATAATATGCCTTGTCCTTTTTCTAAAATTATATATTTCTCTTACATACTTATACAATTTTCATATAATCTTGTTAACGTACACTGACTATGACTGAAAACGGCTAAATAAATAATATTTTATCAATATATTTTTTTTTGTTCCACTGATTTCACTATTTATGATCGCTCTGGCACCAATTATGATTGCTCTGGTCGCAAAAATTTTTGATCTTAAATATTTCCATAACTGTTTGTGTAAATTGAAGGCCAATAGTAAAAATGTACTATTTGAATATCATTCTTTTTACTGAGATACATAATTACCATTAAATATCAATATCTGAAAAGCACCAGAGCGATCACACGAATACGCCCGTTTTGGAGATTGACCCATAAGACAAACTCGTTGATAAAATTATAACGACTCCAAAACTGAGAACCTGAAGCCAGCACTTCAGTAAAAGTTGTTACATCAAAGTTGCTAAAATATTCACTGATTTCATTCGCAATTGCAACGTGAAGCGTCTATATTATTTTGTGTGACAATTATAAGCGTGTTCAGGTTATTATAACTTCTTAAATATGTACGAGATTTTGTGTAAACCATTAGGAGCAAAAACGTTTTGGACGTGAACAACCTTTTACGTTTCTGTCATATTTCTCAAGACCATCTCATTTTATTTACATATATATCGTAAACGTCTTACATATCAGACGACCGATCATTATCATTACAGTAAAAGGAAAAATGGCAACATAATAAATCATGCTTAATGTGTGACTAACCTAGAATTCATAATGAGATCTTCGTGGTTGCCGCGATTCAAGAACACTCCTCCAGGGAAGGCCAACATGCAAGAAAGCAGTAGAAGGAACACCTCCAACCCCTTCTTGCCTCGATCCACGAAGTCCCCGTTGAATATGTATGGGTTTTCAGGAGACGGCAGCCCATTCTGTGTAAGTTTCAAGTTTAAAGTGGTTCTGTATACACTATGAGATGGTTGGAACAAGATATTGCCGACATAAGACGTGTGTCCATGTTGCCGCCTTGCCTCTTTAATGTCGCTAAGGTGAGCAAATACTTTGTCTATACGACTATAAAATATGTATGTAGGTATAGTATGAATGCTTGCATACAAAATTGAGATCTAAGTACTACTACTATAGCAGAATAATAATAAAGACTAAGAAATAAAATATACACAATTACTTTTTATATCTCAGACAAGAAATTCTCTAATCTTAATTATATTTATGAGGGCTGTAATCACAACGTGCGCATACAAAAACGTCCATTACTCTCCTGGGACGCAGTCACAAAAACCTTTAGTACATAAGCTTGTATACAAAGACCGAGCTAAACGGTCGCCATGATACATTTTTAATACCCTACGCTTTTGTTATATTCTAACGGCCTATATGTAAATACTTAGGACTGAAATGTTTGTGAAGACCATTCAAAAAATTCGAATACCTGAATACATGAATTCAACAACTTCGATAAATTTGCTTCGAATTAGGAACATTACGTTTTGTGAGATTTATTAATTTAATTTTCTAATGTTAATAAATTATGAACAACGTTTTTCATTCAAACGAATCGGCCGAGTAGGTACCTACACAAACTTTTCAACCTGAAAGTTTCCGTAAGTTGATTTCGAAAAAATTAAAACCAGCAATCGTGGCTAGGCAAGGCATATTTGGTGAATCCTTACATCTGCAGCTGTGGCCGCTACGAAGGTCTCTTACGCAATGTGTTGACAGGAAATCGATACATAGCCACTTACATTAATATTATACTTTGGCCGATACATTACTTATCCCAGTTTTATTATGTCACGGTCAAAAGTCACACGATTGGTATCATAAGCCCGATTTACACTGGTCATGTGTTTAGCGAAGTCGATAAGTGCAGTGAGAAAGTAAAGTCGTGTAAACCGATCGGACAGTAGCTACTGGCTTCCAAGATGCGCGCCACTGGCCACTCGCCACTGTCCTTGACCAATGTAAATCGGGCCGTATAAATTGGTGCTTAACGCTGACTTTACAACAACCATATAAAATGTCACCTTTGACATTAAAGGCTCGTTATATTCTAACCCACTTGTCAGTTATTTTTTATGAAGCGATTAGCCGGGATTATGAGTGACATACATATATAGACTGTTGTTATATGATCCTCGTTATTTTTACAAACCACCCGCGCCAGTTTGTGTAAACTCAATTTAGGCAGCCCTTGCCACTCCCGCTGGACGTCGTAAAACATATCATTGTATTACACATTTCCACCATTTTGAATACTTTGTTGGATTTACTGGATAGATAGTAAAGTGTGACCTGACGTCGCGGTCGTAATAAGTATTTGTTTGCGGAGTAGGGATGGCGCTATTTAAAGTAACAGCAGCATCCCTCTCTTACATTTACAACCTAAAAAATTACGCAGTATTACACCTTTGAGCAATATCAGTATTTGAGGATCAGGTTTGTTAAAAATATGATCTCAATCAATAGAAGTAGAAAACTCTAATAAAATGTGATGTTATACATTGCTCGTTCGTCACAACTTTTCTTAATAGTTGGTACTTAAGTGGACCATTGGGTTATATTATGCGACGGAAATAACTATAGGAAAACAATATCTGCAAATTGACGAGGTCGTCCGGCGTAACAGGCGGTCTATCAATCAAACCGCGGAGCGAACGACGCGGCGGTGGCACGGTGGCACCAATTAGATGACGCGTGCGCCGCTCCCTACCGTACCATGTTTACCGAGGCCCAGGCCACGATGCGGCAAGCCGACCTGTCGCCCTCTTGACGTCACAGTACCTTTAATGAGCATCCGCGAAAAACAACTTGAAGGAAACCCTACAAATATCCAATGAAACTGCCGTTTAAGAAACAATATTACAACGGCAGCAAAAGTAACATTGTTAACTCTTGAATTTTTTGCTTATTTTAGCAACATTTTTGGGAGGGTTCCGTAACTTGTAACTTTCTGTATAGTTAACAACAAAAAATAAAAAGAGTGTCAGCTGTTGTGTTCCCAAGCAAGTTAAGAAATAGGTAATTGGGTTTTTTTAGTATATAGATTGATGGTTAGTTGTTTCTATACAAAAGGGTTACTAAACTAATTTTACATAAATATATTACAAAGCTTTATTTGTTAAAGATGGTAAATTAAATTTTAATAAGTAAATAGCTTGATTGTATTACAAAACTAAGCTAACAATCAGGTTACACTATTATTAACGTTGTAATAGGTAATAGTAGTCAGAACACCTACTTTTGTTATATGTTAATGTTATTGTTTTCAATATCAATAAAACCAAGAAAGGGGTTGACTCAACGAGGGAATATTAAATTGAAACCGCACTGGTGCCCTAGATGCAACGTTTTACGATTAATTGACTTTGCGTTCGGATCGTAAGGAAAGCAGTCGATTAAAAGCATTTTCTCTATACCTATGTGGTGGGCGGTAAACCGGACCCTATTATCGGTGAAATTTATGGTTTTATGAACAACACTGCTAGACTGGAAACAATTTGCTTTGACTGTCTTGAATAAGGATTTCATTAACTGTCAGCTGTTTATCTAATACGCTAATTTATAGACATTAGGGCCATTGATCACGAGATTGTGATTCGAATCCCTCAGGACACAAATATTTATGTGATGAACCTAAATGTTTTATTTTTTGAGCATTATATTAATTGTCTTTGTCTAGTAGGAACCCATACTACAAGCTCTGCTTAGTTTGGGACTAGATGGTGCTGTGTAAAAATATTCCAAAATTTAAAAAAAACTAGTAAAATAATTTAAATACTCTAGAAACAAAATGAGTAGTGGTACCTTATGAAATATAACCAGCAGATCGTCGAGTTTCCCGTGTAAGTCGCCGCACACAGTTATCTGGCTGGAGATAGAAGTTGTCGCCACGTTGATATTGGGCATTCTTTTCAGCACTTGAGTGGCCTCTTTTAATATCTGCCCAACGTGTTTTGGATGAAGCCGGTGCTACAAAATAAATTGGTTTTTAGATTACAGCGAAGGTGAAGTAGGTAGTATTTTTTTTTTGTATAGGCTCAGAAGGACTCGCAAAGATTCGCTCGTGGCAGTTGTTATACAACGCCACTATTGGTGGCGACCGAAAAAGGAAAATTATTTGTGCCTGTTATTTTACTAAATTATTAATTTCTTTCAGAACACTAAATTGTATGAAAATGTTTACTATCTACTCTTCATCTACGGGAACATCCTTTGGAAATGAAATAGATTTTACTCTTATAAGATACAATGTATTTACATGTATTTGACAATACCTTCTTCTTTCTAAATGCCTCAATCAGTAGGTCGATATCCTTTCTTTGCAGCGGGAATTCAATGTCGGGTCCGCGGGACGGCTTCGGGGGCGCTGTCTCGTCGACGCCCCCACCCTCATCCGACTCCTCGGAAAATACTTGCTCCACTACAAAATTGAGATAAGTATTTTTTGTAACAAAATAATTTGAGCCTCAGTGTAACACAAACATCCATCTTATTATTTTAATTTCGTAAGCCGTACCCAGGGCTGGCTTACAAAAGATATTAATATTGCAAACACGACTCCAATTTCGTAGAAGCATTTACGTACATTGCACAAAATACTACAAAGACTATGTAGCTATTGTGTAGACTAGGAGCATCACCCTGGATATTAGTATTCTTCTATAGTTGAACAAGAAAGCTAATATTTACTAATGGTTGCAACTATGAAATGAGAATAAACATCATTGTATTTATAGTTCACACTAAAGAAAATTGCTTCTATTCATGCTACGTATGGAATGCATTTTAAATACACATAATGTTAACTTTAGGTGGAAACTGCTTACATTTCGAGCAACTGAATACAGTGCTCGTGGAAGTGCTTCGTGCTCACAATACGAGAGAAAGCCACATTTTTCGACTAAGTTGGCGCCAACTACACACCGCAATTTATTCGCATTTGTCCGGAGCGCTAGTAAATTGAGTTTACGAAGACTAACATTCGTTTTGCTAGAACACTTCCGGAGGCACATTCTGTCCGTATTATCAACAACAATAGTAGCAATAATAACTTCATAAGTTATTCAAATATTTCAATTATTAAATTGGTATAATACTGACGAGATTATTTCGGCATATCCATAAAATAATCAGGGACGTCACCGAGATTTTGTGTCAGAGCGCTCCAAGAATAGCAAAGACCTAGTTTTATTTGCATCGGTGGCAGAGGTCACTAGTTAACTGAATTATGTAGCTCGTGAGCACGCGTGACATGTGTAAAGATGAAAGACCGCAGCGTTGCGTGTTCGAAGTCCGTTCAACAAAGAATAACAAAAGAGGAACTAAAGGAATGAGTGCAAAGAATAAAACGGACATTTTTGTACTCGTTTATATTTTGTTTCATCAAACTTTAGTGTGGAAAATATATCATTACAAAGGTAGTAAACCTGCATGTTATCAACAGTGAAAACAAATTAACTAAATCATTGACGAACAAGGTACATAATAATACAATGTAATTCTTCAGATCATAAAAGATTTTACTGTTAATTGAGTGGTCTCAGTTATAAAACATCAATTTTACTTTGGTGCGATAGAATATTTACGAAGCTATAAAAATTTTACAAAGCTTTAACGCGTGAGAGGTGTCAATAAAATGAAATGAAAATGGACACACGAAAATCCAATACTTTTGAGATTTCACACCCGTTTTTAGTATGAAACAATAAAAATATAACAAAGTTTTAACAACACAACATCAGATATTTCGCAACTTGGTCAGCTGAAGTTTCGGTCGTTTCAAAAAGTCGAGAGCGGAGGTGATAACTCTGTCACTACAGTTTATAACTTGCAGTTTGTTACGTTACCTAGTGTCCGCGATCCGGAATGCGGATACGGATAGAAATTCAAAACTCAATAGCGCTTTCATCAGTAAATCGTAAATGAAATAAAAAAATTGTGTAACAAAACTCCAAATCTGGGCACTAAATGTTATTTCTTCTGCCAACACATTATGATGGTAATGCGATACTTACCACCCCCATTACCGTCACGTACTCTCAACCCCTCGAAAGCGAGTCGTCATCATTAAGATATAATCTAACCAACTCGTGAAAATGCCAAGGTGAAGTGACTTACAAACGGAAGCAGTCCTCGAAGTTCGTTCGGAGGAGGGACGCCCACTGGTGTCCTTCATATGACTCAGTAACGCGTTGAAGAAGTTATATAGCTGTAACAAAACGTACCATAAAGTAAATGAGTTACAATACTCTGACAACAGACATACAGGGTTAGATTAAATTAATTAAATACCTTCTAAGGGACGTCCCTGGAATTAATAACATAGAAGTAAAAAATGTTGTAACAAAAATAAATTAAAATGTTTTGTGTGTACAGTACATATACCTAACTCTGAAAATCCCTTTGCGGGTTAAATGGGACCGCCATTTAATCAAATGTCAGTTGAATGAATATATACCAACTTTCATGTCTTTGTAAGTAAATCTTGGATACATTTACTTTATTCATTCTCGGCTTAACTAATATTGTGCGTAACTGAACTATGATCAGTTCCAATGATTTATATTAAATTTTATGTTTCGTTTACCTAACCTATAGACTGTAACGAAAACTTTGGTCTTGTTTAAAAGATCGATCTGTCTCTAAATACCCATACATCCTCATTAAATTAAATTAAATGCGTAAAGCAAACAAGAAACATAAATTATGCTCTTACTTCTAAACAAATTTTGCACTAATTGCACAAGAACCCCGGTAAGTGGTCCTCCCGCTCGACATGATGCAAATCAAATTGAAAGCGTACATTACTTTATCTAACTTATATGTACCTACTCATATATAAACAAAATAGGCTATTTATCGCTAGACCTCCGAAACTATAAATACAAAAGTTACAAACTTGTTATTACCTGAGTCGGTAAGCTGCTTTAGGTTAAAATTAGTTTCCTTAGAGAGTCAAGTTTATTTGTGTTTTATGCGAACAAAGTTGTACGAAAAGCTAGATTACCTATAATATAAGTTCAATTAAGAAACCAGACCAGTAGTTAAACCGTGACCCTATCTGTTAGGTGCTGTCATTACTTTAATGCCTAGCTTCACACACATGGACACCCAGTCACGACTTTAGTGTAGTCATTAAAACACGACATCGTAATCACACCGCTAGTGAATTGCAGGTCGTACATACCTCATTAACAGAAAAAAATTGACATTTAAAGTAACAGAAAGAAAGCTACTCGAGTCATAAGCACGAACTTACGTCTATGATAAGTTTAAGTCGATGATCAAATTAATTTACTTGAATCTCTGCAAATGTGGTTTGTGACATGTTAAGCAAAAAGCTCATGGAACTTGATTTTATTAAAGCTTTGTTTACACATACGGTTAGCTTAGTTGACTCATGCGTACCGTGCGCACAATATTGTGCATTCGCGTGAATAGTCAGTAGTCAGGTCGCCGTGCCCGCCGGTGCCACCGCTGCACCGACTGACGCACTCAGCCATACCCACAGTGTCTCGACGTGATACATACAACCTTCATTTAATAGACTATTAACCCCAATGGGATAATTCTATCGTTAGGTAGGGCACCCATAAAATTTGAATAATTACATCATATATATTGAAAATTGAGGTTATGAAACCACGTTAACTTAAGCAAGTTAAGACACAACCCGTCCCTTCGCTGATTACATGCCCGCTTCTCAAAATTCAATTCCCAAATGCAACCTAAAATTGTTTTCAATATTACACTTATGAAATGGGCTCTCAGAAGCAACACAACATAGCTTAACATAGCTCGACGCTTAGTGTAACGGTTTTTTTTTTAGTTTACTTAATTTTTTCCTCTGTAGGTGTATATCATTTTATATAAATATTTTAATTATGTTATTTAAGTAGTTTATAAGACCCTGTTATTTTCTCTTAAATTAATAATTAATCTTCTTCTTAGTAATAAACCACTATTTCAACTACAAGGTATTAGAAAAATATGTTTGTTGTATGTTACAATATTTTTACATAGCTCATTAAGGCACAATTTCTATGTGAAATTAAGCGAATTTTGTCCCTAAGCCAAAGAAAGGAAAAATATCTAGAAAACTGACGTAATGTAACATTATGGTAATTCGGTTTGTCCATGCGTGGCTTTGTTCACTGAAACCGAATGATCGCACTGAAATGTTCAGTGAGCACATTGAGTCAATGGAACTGACGCCTCCTGCCTTGGGGCGGAGGAGATTGCTTCGCCCATCTCAAACATTATTTAATACGACATCGAAAATTAAGTTCCTATAAGAGTTAGAATTATAATTTACTCAAATTGTGTAAGTACTGTGCAACTTCTATATTAAGTATTTAGGAACGGTTAGCCAAATATAACCAATAAAGCATATATTAAATGACATATAAATACTAAAGCTTTTGAAAGTTTATAATAGGATAGTATTTAGGAACGGTTAGCCAAATATAACCAATAAAGCATATATTAAATGACATATAAATACTAAAGCTTTTGAAAGTTTATAATAGGATAGTATTTAGGAACGGTTAGCCAAATATAACCAATAAAGCATATATTAAATGACATATAAATACTAAAGCTTTTGAAAGTTTATAATAGCAAAATAATAAAATTTAAGTACGATATGGTATTATGAGAACAATACTTTCACAATAAACCTTTTGGAAAGTTAGGCGACCCGCAACGATAAATTTAAATTAAACGACAACTTTAATCGCCTCAAAGTGTAATTTATTCCTTTATCTATTTAATTATAAATCAGGATAACGAACGCCTCTTGGCTGAGCGAGGCGATATTGTGAAATTTTAATATATATTTTGATAATATTAATATACCTACTGAATATTGCACAGATTGGGAAAGCGTGTTCTAATTAAAGGGCACTCGAGCTATGCCGCGGTTCAGGTATGTGAAATAATCATAGTGTCAAATCTATACACTATTTTTATGAAATTAAATAAAAATAAAAAAGATAAAACAAAATATCTTAAACTTTGAAAGATAAAGTGAGGAATAGCGTGATAAGGGAGCGTTGTGGCATGAAAGATGATATAGTAACTCGGATTGAGAAAGGTATGTTAAGATGGTTTGGGCATATAGAGAGGATGGATGAACGGAGGTTGACTAAACAAGTATACATGGCGAGTACGAATGGAAGAGTTGGAAGGGGCCGACCTCGGCGAACGTATCACAACCAGATTGCGGACGTTCTCAAAAAAGGCAAGGTTAAGAGCACCCTAAACCGACGAGCATGCATGGAGAGGTTAATGAACATAGATGAAGCGAAAGTGGTGTGCCAGGATCGTAGCAAGTGGAAATCTATAGTCTCTGCCTACCCCTATGGGAAACAGGCGTGAAGCTATGTATGTATGTATGTAAAACAAAAAATACCTTTTCTTTTTATTTTCAGTAAGTCGACTCTCTGACGCAAGGCGTTGATATTTAGTTACGAAATTATAATGGAGTCAATAATTTTCTTTCTTATAAGTAATTAATAAAAGACACACACAAACCTACCAGAGGGAGTTTACTCTGTACCAAATACAATTTATATACGTTATTCTAGTTATTCAGAATGTTACTACTTTGCTACACAACGAAGTTACCAGGTGTGTCTGCTCCTAAAATATTGCTGCTACCTAGATTAGTAATTACACTGTCCCCGACTGTGGGGAACAGACCGTCTGTCTCGCAGATGACGACGTTGCAGTTAATGGGTTGCTGTAAAATTGCAAGTGCAAGTACAATAAAACAATTCCATTATTGTTATTTTATATTACTGTTGTATCATAGTATAAATATCTTATATATCTACTGCCTGTTTATTCTACTGGTTTTATAGTGGTTGACTGCTACGCTAAAGGTTCTGGGTTCGATTCCCAGGTCGAACAAGGTGTTATTGGATTTGTTTGCAAAATTCTTAGTGGCAGCTCGGAGTTTGTATGTGCCCGGTTAAATGGCCACAATCCGCGAATCGGTTAAGTTGCATTGCCTGTCTCACCCTTCGAGGAATACAGCCGTGATGGTATGTTATGGAAATATGGCTTTAAGTTTCAAATTGATTAAGAGCCCCAAAAGACACATTGTACGATACAGACGAGTGTTCGATTTACTTAAGACTTGTGTGTCTATCTCATACAATATGTCCCTGAACAGCATTAACAATAACAACTGGTACTTGTAAGTACACCTCCCTCAGATAACTTGTTTTGATATAATAGTTGGCTCCCTTTACAACGATCTTGGCCTTTACACAGTCGAATAAACCGATAAAGTATTGTTTATTTATAGCTAAACATAATAACATAACTTAAAGCTTCACTTTCTTCAATATAACCATTACAGACGCCCAGTTTATATTTTTAACACAATTGTATTTTTAATACAATTTCAACACCGAGCAATAATAAACTAGGTCTCCTTGCTAGAAAAATGTACACGAAAGTTCCAATATTTATTCATGGAGTTAATACATTATGTAGAATCAAACGAACATGTAAGCTAGACCCCTAACGGAAAGGGATAAGTAATCTATTTGTCTCAAAGGGGATTTCATATAACCCTGTATACAGAATTAATTTAATATATTGCTTACCTTCACTTGATCCTGCTCTCCAGCATATTCAATGTTCTGGAATATCGTCCATGTGTACCGCCTGCGCACCTCCATTCGCGCTAAGTACCTGCGGTACCACTGCTGGATCAAGATAGCAGCCTTCATCGCTGAAACAATATCTTACGGTCAATCTTTTACGCCTTAGAGCAAGCAGCTTGAATCTTAAATTTATTTCGCCCCAAAAATCCGTTGGGATTTTATCGGGGCGAGATAAGGTGACTTCGAAGGCCAGGTGGTAATTAAACTTAACGTTGAAAAATCGCTTTTTAGGAGGAGAAAATGAGGAATCAATGATACCGCTCGTGACCACCGTAATTGGATAAGGTCGTTAGCGAAAGTTTGTTAAGAAACGAAATAGTCCCTATTCCCTAATATGTATTACAAAAATTGTAGGTATGGCGTATTTGGATTACAGTTTTCATTAATATTGTAACCAACCACGCACTGTTGTGGTTCATAAAAACACGCGCTTATTCGAATACACTGCAAAATGCGAGTTCTAAGTGTGTGTTGGTGATTTTACTTAAAAACGCACAACTATAAATTCCTAGTGTGGGGCAAGATATTAGATAAAAGGGAAAAACTTCCTCACTATTTTCCTGAGCAATATTTCCTTCGCAAATTGATTCCTGCGATATATGTGTGAGAAAGGTAGCAGCTGATAACTCTTATCTATTCTTGCTATGAAGTATATTCGTATATAGCTAAACAAGAAAACTTTTCATGGTGCTAGTGCTACTCTGCACGCTACCGCGGAAGAATATTGACAAATGGAGTTTAAAAAGGCTATAAACGAGAAATTGTCTAGACTTCGTAACAGTTCATACTTACTGTCAAAAGAAAAGAAAAGTCAGGACGATTTCCCAGATCAATGATAAGTATAGTAAGAAAATTGCTAACTACAATTTATAACACAATATTTACTTATTTCTGTAAATAGATTGTACATTTCAACATTTTAGGTTTTATATATACCTACCGGCATTTCATAATTAACGACCCCAGAGAAGTAACATCGAAACGAACTTAGAAAATCCTGCATGTTTTCGTATATAGCTCGGACATTCGATATTAGTATGATGATTTTTTATTGATAGCCATCTTTTAAAACCGTCTACCTAAAAAGCGTTATAATATTAACTGCCTCGTTGGCCTAGTATTGATAACCGGGACTTTTACGCTAGAGATCCTGGGTTCAATTCCTAGGCTCAGGCTAACTCGCTCATTCTTAACTAAAGCGGAAAGTTTGTATTCGTGTCCGGTCACTGGTAATAGGGTCGCCCCCTATTACATGTGACCTAAACATACCGGCGAATTATGTGTGCATAGCACTACACCCCTGCTTAACCCTTCGGGGAATAGAAGCGACTGATGGTATGATAATATTATTACAAAACTTCAAACAGTTTACAATAATTATTATCAAATGTGTGATGAACCCTCAAACAACTGATTGAAGCATGGTTCCCTATTAACATATATTGATAACAATCATTTGATAATTGGATTACATCAAACAATTATTGTTAATACAAGTTACAGCTAAAAGTTCAGCGTGTTCCAAATAAGTTATCGGACCGATAGCGACGTAACAAAACATAATTAACTCTGTCAACAGTTGGGTAACTAAGCAGGTTCGTTAACAAACTCACTTTAGATACATGTAAACACGTAAGCCATATTTTGTTCCATGTACTCGTACTTTGGGTTAGAATTCAAGATAGGACCATAGGACCACGAAAATCATCATGGGACCTTTTTATTTAGGTAGGATTTTTTTTTGTTTACGGAGGGAAACCTTTAAAAGGCTACCGGTCTTTGGGGTTAGACCGAGGAGTATGGGATTCTTACCCACTAAAACCCACTATCAACACGTAGAGGAGGGCACTGTTTCCTTTGCTAGAGCCCCCTGTGCGTCGCCTGCTAAGGCACATCCCTGGGGTCGTTATGGAACCTATCAATGAAGGGTAAATTTCAGTAAAAGGGAAGCCGGGGCAAAGACTGTTTACCTTTGCAATCCAGTAATTTGTTTCTTTAGAGTTTTAGCCACTGAAACCTACCAATCATTGAGTACTTATCGAGTGGAAATGTTTTTGTTTGTGTTATGTTATGTTATCTAGTTTTATGTTTGTTTTTAGGTGTATCTTTTAATATTACATTCTAATAAAAAATATGATAATCTATATTAGTGTCTAGGTATACTAATCTATATCTATACTTAATATTATAAAGAGGAAAGATTTGATTGTTTGTTTGTATTGAATAGGCTTCGAAACTACGGGACCGATTTGAAAAATTATTCAGTGTAAGATAGCTCATTTATCGGGGATGGCTATAGGCTATATACTATCACGCTATGACTAAAAGGAGCGGAGTAGCAATAAAAAATGTTGCAAAAACGGAGGAAAAATTCATAAGACCAGGCGGGCGAAGCCGCTGGCGGAAAGCTAGTACCTATACAGATACACAGACATACACAAATAGACAACGACTATAGATTTGTAAAGACAATTTGTAAAAGAAAATATTACATTGACATAGATAACACTTTATAACAGGTACATAACTACCAAGTAGCAAGCATCAAAATAATTCTGTATTTTAATTAAACCCTCATCGCAAATCCAATTCGCGCTAAGACGGATTAATAACAAGTTCACAACACAACATGTATGTATTTGGTTAGATTTTCCACATATTGCGTTCAGTGAGGTACCCACGCCCACAATGGTGTCAACCGTCATCTTGGCGAACATAGCCGCACACACTCGTATATTCGATATTCTGAATTGCAAATTCACAAACCCAATTTCCATCGCATTTTTATCACCAACACTCGCACTAAAACGTTGAACTTATAGATACTAAGCATATGTAGGACCTCCTTATAAATAAATCTATATCTATCTATTTAAATAATAGAAAGCTGTGTTAGTTACACTATTTATAACTCAAGAACGGCTGAACCGATTTGGCTGAAAATTAGTGGGAAGGTAGCTTAGAACTAGGAGACGGACATAGGATACATTTTATCCCGTTCCCGTGGGACGTGACATAAAACGTGGTATAACAAAAGCCATGAATGACAGCTGATGACAAACTTCAGCAATCCGATGGAAAGTACTAGGGGAGCATAAGCTGTGCGAAGATAGTAGGTACTGGTTTTCATCACGGGGGGCGCTGTGTATGACGTTGACGTTCTGAGAGACTTCTAGGGTTGCATAAAAAATGAAACGTGGCGTCCGGTGATGTCTACCGGTGTGAAGCCGGGACGAGCCGCTAGTTAAGTATATACTTTATATTGAATTTATTCTTTTGACCATTATCTCACTTGATGTAAAACAAGGATGTGATCCATCATGGACAAGTCTTTCCTAGAAATAACATGAAGACTACTGTTGTCACTTAAAAAACCGGTATCCGAATCTAAATGCTACCAATACCGAAGCCGCCCCGATTTATCCAAATGCCTAAAACCTGTTAAATTATAACAGATTAAAATCCTAAGTCATAGGATCTGTACCTATTTGGAATATGAAGGTTCGTTCGCTTCGTATAAAATATCTAGCAGGCTGGCACCCTAGCTCTTTCGCAAAAGACCAAGTAGGTACACCTAAGTGAAAGCTTTATCTTTCTTTTTAAAAGAAACATCAAACAGCCAAAAAGCACGTATAATAATTATAGTAAGATGTAGGGAGAGCCCGCATCAAGTTATCTTGGGAAGAGCACTCGTCCGACCAAAGTGCTACATTATTCCGTACGATATAAACGTTCGCTTAGATGATACCAGCGAAACGTTTTATCTATCTACACTAGGGATTTACTAGGAAATGGAAGAATTGATAACAGTTAAAATGTCGAGACCAGCGCAAAGGGACGAATCGTTTAGTTGCTAAAGGCTACACTGAAAAATAACATTGTGTACAATGTATAATCCTGCATGTATATTTAAGGATGGACTATACCGTTGTTATACAAACAAATATCCGCTAACCGCAGGATAAGTAAAAAAATGGAACAAAATTTGTATGAAATTATCTGCCAGGTAATTTAACGGGAACTTATCAGTAAGCTGTGAAACAGGCCCTATATATTCTATTATTTTGCAATCTAGATTCGACTTCAAGTTCCATTTAAAATTATTTACTAGGTCACTATTGATTTTACCAAAAATAGTACAGGGGCTGGGCCTCGAATGAATTCTTTCCGATGAACCGATTATAATAATATTAAAACTGCATTAACGTAGTCGTCGTAAGCTGCTTCGTCACAGATCTTAGATTCGATTCCGGGGTCGAGCAATGTTGTTGGGATTTTCTGTAAAATTCCTAGTAGAAGCTTGGAATTTGGATTTGTACCTGGTTAATGGCGATAGATCTGCCCCCTATTACATAGGACCTCAACATACCGGGTATGCAGCAGTAATCATACATCAATACAGTCGTAATGATAATATTTTATTTGCATTAACTTCCATCTTCAAATTATGTTGTGTCCAAAGCACTTACACCTATTTCAATACCGATATTTAACAATTAAAAATAATTTAAACAGTAACAAACTGTTTTCGAAGAGGCAAAGCTACTTATTGCCAGCTATATCAACCTATTTCTTTGTGACAAGAATTGATGAATTTCATCGTACAAAATAAAGACGAACATTTCGCGACAGTGAAACCATTTTTTTTTCTCTCGAAGTAGAAGAAAATTGATGAACTGTTGTTGTGACCTTTTTTACAAAAACTTTTTAAGAAAAACGTTATTGTCTATTATTTCCACAGGGGATAATTAAAATTATTGGTTTTGATCGCCCGATGGGCGCAGTGGTTGAGAAATTGTGTGCTACGGGTTGCAAGTTAGATTCTTGAAACGGATAGCCTGAAGCTTGGAGGACATAAGGTCAATTTCTTGTGGCCTATTTACTAAGGAGAAGCCAAGATACCCATGCATCTACAGTTGCAAGCATAGGCTCGTTAAAAAATAAGAATAAACTTTTCCTCCGTCATAAATAATAACAAAACACATTGATTAAAAATATTAAGGGCCTGTTTTACCACTCTATCTCTTTACTCTAGATAGACGCTAACAGCCGAATAAATTCAAAAAAGGAACAAAATTTGTGTGAAAATATTTGTCAAGTAATTTAACAGAAACATATCAAGAGGTGGTGAAACATGCCCTTAATTGTTTAATTACTGTGAGTGGTTACGAATTATTACATATAATTGCTAAAACCATTTCTTTTGTTTAATGTGCTCTAATTGTAGTTAGCAAGGTCAAAGTAATTTCAGTGCCGATAAATTACGTTTTAAATTACAAAACTGCCAATCATATTGGCAGCTTCGGTAAAAATATAACACAAAAGAAAATTACGTTTGAGCCAAACTAATATTATTACGATGCTAATGCGCTAGTTGGTAGGAATATGAAGTATCTACCAAAACATCTTAAGACAGTGTTTAGACTGGAAATTGCGAAATTATATCTAATCATCGTTATTTAAAGTGCCTACCTATACGCTAAGACAGACACTTTATAATGGTTTTGGATATAGCTTTTTCGTAAACGTAAAACGTACGTTAGACGTAATTTAATGATTATGTAACTTAGTCATTTTATATATGTGAAATTAACTCGGCCAGTTGTTTGTTAACTTTTCACGCCTAAACCACTTCAGGGATTTTGATAAAATTTTGCAAGGAGATAGTTCGTATCTTAATTTCTCTTGAAGTCCTTCGAAATGAAGGCACTATTTTAAAAAATACATAAAAAATAGCATTGTATATACACAGAGTTAACACTATTAAATACGTCAGCTAAATGTACCATTTACCAACTAGGCACAGTGCATAGAATTACGCTAACGCTACTTGTATCATGTGAACCATGGGTATACTAAAGTAGGTTCTAAAAGGCCCTTTTTGATGAAACATAATTTATGATTAACAAAGATTCTAAATATGAATTAATCCAGCCACAGTGGTCTATTTTTTGGCAACAAAATAGGTATGACCTTAGTTTTTGTGGCGCCCTAGATTCACGGATGAGCTTAGGCTGACTTGAGTGGTTTTTTTACAAACAGATCCATTATTTTTTCTTTTCTCCTAGCCTGTCACTTAGCTTTCACCATTTAATTCATTACCACACTTTCTGTGCTGTTGGCATTATATTTTATCCACGCTTCTCTAGTAAGATATACTCTATCTAGTAGAAGAATCCCTATTATGGCAAATAAATTATACTACTTTTATTTTAATATCCGTATCATTGTGAAGCATAAAACACAAAACCTAATTATATTAGGTATGTATTTTACAAGAAAAAGTTAAGTTTCCTTTAATTGTTTATCACGAAAACAATTCAAAAACAAATATTTTCGTGTAATTAAGGGATGTTTGGACGTATGTGTAAGTGGTTTCTGTAAATCCATTTGAGATAATATTCCTTATCATCATAGAACAATTAAGGGATGTCTACGGCTGAACAAACTAGTACTCACTGAAATATTCTAACTCCTCTGTAGAGCCCTAACCACCAACCAATACCTTAAATCCTGTTCTCCATTAAGATTTTTTATATTGTTGTTTAATGATTTACAAATACTTTTTACACTTTTTACAAAAATGATTAAACACTTGAAAATGCAAATCAGAATGATTTGTAAACAAACCATAAGCAGTTATTCAAGATTCTGCCTTTCAGAACATGAGTAGGGTATCTATTTATGGTACGCCTGTGTACACGTCAAACGGTTCGATGCGCGAGTATTGTTCAGTGTGAAATCATTTTAGATATACCTATATCCGTAAAAATATATAAGCTTCAAGCAATACTGTGAAATCCGCTAAAAGAGTATACAATCTGCCAGTTAAGGGTACAAAGGCAAGGATGACATAATCGAAATTCTAATAGCTTATGAAACATTTTGTATCCTGTTTGGTAAACAATATTAATGTTCAGCAATACGAGAAACATGGGATAATGTTGATACTACTAAATTTAAAACAAACGCTATGCTAATGAGTAAACTAAATGTTATGAAACCGTGAAAGTGCTTTAATAAAGTTTAATCATACACCACTCCATAACCGGCTATCGCTTGACAGGACAAACATACACGTTAACATGTAGGTCAATACACGACGTGTATGTAAAATACAAGTGGTATGCCGTATCATTAGCAAGCCAACCGCGACATTGTCCACCGTGAAATTGCAGCTAATTGATAAGTTTTATATAAAACGACTACAAGTTACATTGAATTATAAGTACGTAATAGGATTTGAGAATGAGTAACATGAAATCATAGAACTAGTACTAGGCCTGTAAGTACAAGTAGCTTTTAATAGCTTCATAAAGTGAGTAAAAATTTAATGGAATTCGTCGCGTTTGTTGATAAGACGTGAAGATTTAATGATGATGTATGCAATCATCTTATCGTACGTACATTTATTATGCGCAATCCTACTAATATTATAAATGTGAAAGTTTGTACTTATGTATAGATGAATGGATGTTTGTTACTCTTTCACGCAAAAACTACTGAAGGGATCTGGATGAAATTTGGCACAGAGATAGATTATTGTCTGGAATAGCACATAGGCTACGTTTTATCCCGGTAAAATGTATGGTTCCCGTGGGATAGCGGGCGAAGCCGCTGGCGGAAAGCTATTAACAATAAATTACAAGTGACATAGGCAGTTAGTTTAGGATTTTTAGTAAAATAAGAGAGTACATTTTGTGTACTATTCAATGTAGTTTGGATCTATTTGGAAATCATACACCCGCCATCTTGATGCATACAAATAACAGAGACGTAAAACGATAGGTATGTATATTAAATTATAGAAGGCCGGGATACAATACATTTTAGCATTCGGCGTGTTCCAACCCTTTCAACCTTACGTAACACAATCAGCGTGTGAGAGCAATCCGACATAATCAATACCTACGTAGTTATTGGGTTCATGATTACGTTGCGCTACTGTACTACACCAGTCACACCCGGCGCCAGATCATGTTGCCAAGAATATTTAGCAATGGTCATTAGGCATACATGAATACATTCATGCAGAGAAACTCATGCAAGCAGACTTGTCAGATCGTTATCTATACTAATATTATAAAGAGGAAAGATTTGATTGTTTGTTTGTATTGAATAGGCTCCGAAACTACTGGACCAATTTGAAAAAATATTTTCCTATTAGATAACCCATTTATCGGGGAAGGCTATAGGCTATACCATAACGCTACGACTGATAGAAGCGGAGGATCAATAAAAAATGTTGCAGAAACGGGGGAAAAATTTATAAGAAACTGGCGGAAAGCTAGTATAAAATAAAAACCTACTTAGTTATGTATCTAAAGTAGTATTTTTATTAGTATTGTAGTAATTTTAGTTACAAGTTTTATTCACCTTTAATTGTGTATGGTAACGTATTTCGACAAATAACGTAGGTAAACGTTTATAACGGGCACATAATTAATGCTATTTTCATATAGTGTCCTTTGATTCGTTTGTCAAACGCTTAGTTGTAACTTTTCTAGCCTCCTGACTCCTGTCCATGCATAAGTACCTACAATATTTTCGTAGAAAAAAATTGACAAGCGGTTTGTAAACCATCCAAGAACCCGTTGAAATATACATTTAAAATTTCAACCTAATCGGTCTAGTCGCTTAGGAGAAAGGTGGTTTTAGGGACAAACACACGTAACCAAGAATTATATATATATAATATATGCTGTGGTTTCGCATAGTGTCAATATAGCAAAACGGAACCAAGCATAACACAACCGCATCTGTATCAAACGGTTATACAAACCATTCCCCTGCGTTTGACTCAATAAAGACGGCGGTTGAGCGGCTATAACTATGTCTGTGGCTATAACTCACAACTGAAACCTTAACTTGTCGCTTGAGCCCTTTGTTGTTACTTGTTTATTAATAGGTAAGACTGAGATCCAATTTACGTTAGTCAACCTTGAGTACAACCATATTACGTTTAAGTGTATTTTATACAAATCTCGTAAATAAACATTATGTCTCAAAGAAAACAAACGAAAAGAAAAAATATGTTGCGTCATTAGTCTAGCGATCGTGACCGCTATGCAACAGGGCCTGAGTTCTATTCCCAGGTCGTGCAAAGTTTTATTGAGTTTTCTATGAAATTCTTAGTAGTATCTTGAACTTGATTGGTTTGGATTAGTGACCAGTTACCGGCTCACCCCTATTACATTAGATGGGACTTAAACATCTGCCTAACCACTACCTAAACACAGGCGTGATAGCATGTTATGTTTTACATTGTTCGATATTTCGAACATGCTGTAAATAATATGTATACTTATGCTGTCAGTCCATGAAGGGTTCAGTCGACATGTGCGTCATGTCTGGCATAAAGTATCCCAAGATTGTGATTGAACGAGTGTGACTTCGTTAGGAGAGTTCAATGCTCAGCAGTAGAACAAAACAAGACTACCTACATAAACAAAAACATTTGTCACTTAATTTCCTAACATTATAACTCGCGACGATTTATACGTTGACGGGCCAAAAAGTTGAGAGCTTCGGAACTTTTAGTAGGTACGTAAAAGATAAAAGTTGAAGACGGGTCAAATTTAGATTTGGATTTGCAAGTTACAAAGGCCCTTTGAATATCTTCCCTTGTTTTATTGATTTTGAATTTTATTTATTTTATTTTCACAGCAAAAACCACTCGAAGGAACTGTCTTATCAACATCAGGGCCTAATTCTGTTCCAAGTTCTTATTTATTCAATGACCGTAAGGCTATAAGTGCGGTTAAACAGAAATCTAAGATGGGCCTTAGTCTCTCTTTACAAAGTCGATACGTGAATATTATTTTATTCTACGAATATTTTCATTTAAGTATGAATAAAGTGTATGAATAATGTAAAACAATATGTGAATCTCAAAACTCGTATTAAATCTTTGTTTGTGAGCTGGATATAAATTTTCAGTACAAGTACGTTTAGGTACTTTATATAATTTATGATGTCTATACAGCATCTTATTTAGAAAGTTTATCCCCTAAATGGGACTTATAAAATATGTATTCACTTACTTCTCTCTGCCTTAGTCATGCTGACGTCATCTCTCCGCCAAAATCTGAGGAAGGGAGCGAGGGCTTTGATAGTGCATTCTCCGTTAAGGACCCTCTTGCCCAGCCGCTTGGGGACCTCTTGTTCAATCTCAGAGCTTCGACATGAAGAAGAATCGTCGCCCTGAGAGCGTGGTCGGCGCCCTCCACGAAAACTGACGCAGCCACAACCCTCAGAGAGGGAAAACATGGTGGGACTCTTGTCCTTTCGAAAACTCTTCTTATCTTTTCGCTGGCGCGTACATCGTGGAGCTTTTTGTCGCGATTTAGGAATGGTGACTGGAGTCTTGAGCACGAACAATTATGACAGTTGTTACCATGGCCCAGTCCCGATGACTGGTCGGCTTCTGTAACAAAAGATTTTGATATCACTTAAAAAATAGATTAAATATTTTCTTTCAATGGTTATTAAATAATTTTACTTATAAATATAATTATGATCATAATAATTATGTTGGTGCGTGTAGACAATGTCTTGCGAGTTAATGTTAACCAATTTGTACCGTTTTATGGACAACCGACGTACAAGGCCGTAATTATTTATGTAAACGTTGTAATTAAACACCTATGGTAATAAAATTTACTTAATGAAGGCTCAACGTGTTACCAGTATTTTGAGGTATCGCTAAACATTTCTACATTCACATTTAAAAACGTTAGTTGAGTATTACCTAGGTTATTAAAACATTCTTCAAGTTAGGTATTAGTAGTATTAAGCTATTATTCCATGTACTTATTTATTTTTTATTTAATTTTTATTTAATTAAGTATTAATTCATAGGTATTAACATTATATTATGTAATATATACATTTATTCATTACATTGGATTTTTAATTTTTATTAAAGAAAAAACAATAGGACAAGATTGTTATGACAGATGAAGGTCTAAAGTTTACTAAGCGTAGTGTGAGTAATTTTATGTTACATAAAATAAATAATAATCTTTAAGCGTTCGCGAATTGCTACATCTTTCACTGCGTAACTAAAGGTATAAAATAATATCTACTATTTTCAGTGTCTTAGAATTCTAGCTATCCCGAAAACAAACGCGAAAGTGTCGATTAATCATTTCCCGGGTCATTTGTCATTTCTAAAGGGAAGTTAAGATGTCCAAACATTCCTTTGTTTGGACATCTTAACTTCCCTTTGATATAAAAGCTCTGATATAAAAGTAGAAAACGTTCAAAATATTAGGCGAGGGGAAGACAAAACATCTCCAAAATGTATTGACGCCTCCGAGTCCTTGGGAAATTACTCATTTACTTTATTGTGAACGACTCCAAGGAACTTTAGATTAACATAGGTCACTTTAAACAATGATCCCCCTGATTAATAGTCTGTGGAATACCGACCTTCCAACCAAAACATTCCAATATTGTACCATCATTTTAGCAGCAGATCTAGGTACATGTACAAGGTATACGCTACATAGTAAGTAGCCTTTTTCCGCGACTTCGTTCCCGTAGAAGTTGATTTTAGGCCCCGTTTTTGCAACATTTTTTATTGATAGAGTATCAATAAAAAATGGTCTCTTCTCTCGTCTCCTATTGGTCGTAGCGTGATAATATATAGCCTTCTATATATAGCCTTCCTCGATAAACGGGCTATCTAACACTGAAAGAATTTTCCAAATCGGAGCGGTTGAATCAAATAAACAAACAAACAAACTCTTCAGCTTCATAATATTAGTATAGATAAGCATGCTCCAAATAATTATGGTATACCTAATTATGCAGCTTAATTATTGTATTTCATATTTTAATTTATATTGATTTAGTAAGTACACCAATAGGGAATATGCACATTTTTTTATATATTTTTAAACTATACTTTATATCGTTATGTAGCCGAATAAAAAATTCCAGCGCCTTAAAACTAAAATTAAGTAACAAAAAAATTATTTAATTATGAGACAGATATTGGCATTTTAAACACCCGCGATTTTGGCGCACTTGCCGTGACGTCAAAGTCTACGTTCTCTCAACCAAACAACCACGTACAACAGACACTGTTTTAGTAGACTTTGACGTCATATTCCATTTGACCGATAGTGTTGCGTTTCAAGTGATTTGAATTTCCAACAGTTTTTTTGGACTTTTTAATAATTATTTTCTCATCAAAAAAGAAATAATACAAAAAAATATCTACATAATTCTAAAACGATAAAGTTCATAAAAAAAATATTCGACCTTTTTTTAAGTCAGACGCATATTCCCTATTGTCCATCCAATGGTTGTCTGTAAGAAATTGCATTTAGCGATAAGACCGCCAATTGTATCTGTAATGTTATTTTTATTTTATCATTTGGTGTACAATAAAATAGGTATATTCTATTCTATTCTACAGTTTATCAAAATTGGAACAATAGACCATGGCCACATTACAAAATTGCTAAGGCTCTACCTACTGGTTCTAAATATGATTGTTTGAAAAGAATTTCTGAACGTGGCAATTTTAACACCCAGGTATACCTTAAAAGATGTGAAACGGCTTCCAAAATCAGGAATGCGGTTTCACGGCAAAAGAACGACTGTTTGTTCAAAGAATTAAGTTCATCCACCCTTTCGTGATACTTTGGAATAACTTATAATTATTGTATTATAACTGATTCCGGTTTATGATAGGACTTTAAAGTTTAATTATTTTCATTAAAACACATTGCTGTATTAGCAAAGAAGCTTAAGTCACCTAGTAACTCTGCTAATCGGTGACTTATCTAGTATAGTACTCGTAAGTAGGTAACCCAAGTTGGGCCGCAGAATTTGTTGGCTTCTCTTGACTATTTGTCCATATCAAGTAAGCCAATTACGTCTCAATTAAATTTAAAAATAAATTAGGTATCTAGAAAATGTATAATGCTCCGATGTAAAAAAATAATTCAGCTCAGTAAATTCGCTTTCACATTTGATTACAAATTCCATATAGAATATAGACGTTTATTTCACGCCCCATCAACTATAAAATATTGATTACCCCATCACTTATATTCCATATGGTGAATGTGCTAATCAAATAATGGCTGTTTTATGGGTTTTACGTCTAACGTAGCTCATAAAATTGCCAAAAATAGGCCAATCACAAAAAAGGTTGCTATACGCATTGGCTTTATCTGAGACAGCCGCTTTGAATGTCGGTCATGAGCCCGATTTACTTTTATTTCCCCGGAGTTTTATCTTACGTGATGCTTTACCCCGAATACAAACATATCTTCGTCCTTTTATTAATGTTTGAATATTATGAGGAATGCGGATGCTGGAAAAAGCGCAAAAATCGATTGATGAGTAAAACGATGATACGTTTGGTCGCAAATATAAAAATATTATTTTTTATTTTTAAAGGCCTATTATTTCACAATTTCACTGAAGATTACGGTACAGACCAGAACATACGATATCAAAGGCAGTTAAAGTTAGGCGTACATGATGAACAGTGTACAGCCACAGTTCGTCGGTATGTTTAGATTCCATACCCTATATGTAATAGGGGCGAGCCTATTGCCATGAACCGGGCACAAACCTAAACTCCTAGCCGCTACTGAGAATTTCATAAAATATCTCAATGACACTGCTCGACCTGGGAATCGAACCCAGGACCACCCGCTGAACAGTCGCGCTTACGTCCACGAGACGATGCTAATGAGACAGTCACAGCAGTCACCAAGAGAATTAACAATACACACACAAAAGCAATAATATTAACGTTAATTAACGTTCATGTCACTCGATCTCTGGCAGCTAAAATAAATTGACATGAGTGTTTTATTCGTACATGACATAAAAAAGACTGATTTTACTGTCTGCCGAGTCTATAAGGACTGACATAATTTACTCTGTATCCTCATTAAACCATCTCACGCAGCGAGAAGCAAATAGAGCCACCCTTGTTCCCAACATAAAACGTAGCAAACGATTGTGACGTGATTCGCAATCAAAATTTCTTGCAGTACAATACCTTCGTAAATTTGCTTTTTCACAAAATCAACTGAAATGCGAAGATAGCGACATTACTCACGGACTTTTTAACTTAAGCCAAAGATCGAGTGGGGTAGTTAGAATCATAAATGAGAGGCTCTTTTTCACGGCGCGTGATACAAAAGATTGCACGATGTATGTATGTATGTAGCTGAATAGGCCGAGAGAGAGCATTTTGGGCAGCTATAACAATAAATCTCCACCCACGACTACATTTTTACAAAAAGTTGTAACTCGCTGCCGGATTTTGGTCTCACTGCTGGCTGGCGTTATTAATCTCGGCTTTCCAAGTGTGCGTCATTGTGGAAATTAATGCAACCTTTAAACGGCGTAAATTAATTGAGGATTAAAATAATATTCATCATGACAAACTAAGCAAAAATGACCAGCGTTTAGTTCCTTCTAAAGTTTTTATACTTCTACACCTTATTGTGCCATTTTTGTGTTGTATATGTAATATTATTTTTTTATTTTATACTAATGATCATATCAGCCAAAAGAGGTCCACTGCTAAACAAAGGCTTTCCCCATAGACTGATTATATGCCGCCTGCATCCAACGACTCCCAGCGACCTTGATCATGTCATCCGTCCATCTCGTTAGAGGCCGTCCAACTTTTTACCTATGATATATTAGTGATATAATAATTAGGAGAATTGATTAATTATAACATTATTAAGAATAATTTCGTAACATTAATATGTCCGGGGGTTGAGGACCGAACAAAGACGTGTAATTAGATCGATTCAATGGATCGTCCCGGTTGATGATGCGGTCTCGACTCTCGACCCGTCATAGATATAATTTGCTCTTAGTGAATTCAGAGCTAGAAAATTAAGTTAGGCGATGAAACGGAGCGGCCTTCAGGACAAAAGCTTACGATATTACAGGGACCATCATAGCGGTCACAGTAGGTAATAACAATATCATGAAAAGGGTGTTTTTAAACGCTGATCTTGTCGGAAATGGACTGTAAATAACGTTAACGACTGTACTTTTATAGGACTATATTACAGAAAATGTTAAAAATGCTCGTTTGGCAACAAGAACATAGATAATTATAATAGACTGCCAATTACTTAACGTGAAGGGTTAGATGTAGCCCGCTTACCGCTTACGCTTGCCTGAGAGGGGCACATGGCTACATAACAACAGCGGACTTTTGCTTATACCTCGGAGAGCACACTGCACATTAAACATGTTGATCGTACGGATCAACCGGTTTAACCTTTCGATACCGGTATTGCTCAGTAATTAGGTTACCGAGGTCAGAGAGCAGTAGCCACATGTTAATGATTGCCTTTTACATGGGGTAGTACTTAATCAGGACACATTTAATTATACAATATATTTTCTTTTCGAACGACTTCTGAAACCCAACCCTAGTAATTCACATGGAACTTTACAACATGGGTGTGTTTGTATCTAAGGTAAACGTAATGTACTCATTGGCAATGTACGTAGGTATGTACTCCACGGGGACCGTAATGTAACCATTTTAAATATCAACTAGCCAAGTCGCCCTCATTAATAAATTAAATAATAAAGATTAGGGACTTTGGGACATTTTAAACAACACTATCTAGCCTTTAACCAATTTGTATTATGGGTGTTAATAAATTAAATAATAAAGATTAGGGACTTTGGGACATTTTAAACAACACTATCTAGCCTTTAACTAATTTGTATTATGGGTGATGGCAATGAATATAATACCTAACTAACAAACACTTATTTTCCTGTCCTGTGGAAACCCAATCCACGATTGCGAACGTCGCTAAAGGAAACTAAATAGGATTAAAGTATTTTAGGTAACCGTTATAACGGTAACTATTTTAGGTAACCGTTATGTTGAAATGTCACAGACTCACAGATACCTATGCACCTCTCTCATTCTACACAAAATGTACAGTTGTAAGTAAAATTTGGGGATTCGGATGTAGGTATCTCGGCAAGCCAGTAAGGCGCCTGTCTGGAATACACTAGTGAATTTGGCGTGACGTCAAGGAAACTATCGTCATAACCCGCACTGCCACTATCTATGTCCTTATACATGTATAAAAGCCCTGACACTTAAGCTGGGTTAAGGTCAGGTACAAATGTTGAAGAATTATGTAGTTTGTAAAGTAAATACTTAGTCATTATCTAGTGCAGATATTTCCTTGGCACAAATGTTTAAATGTTTGCTAGTATTTAATTTTTTTCTAAAATTTCATACCATCAGTGAACAGTGGCGATTTTTCCAGCGACAAGAGCTGAGCTCTTAAATTTAAGTGCAAAAAGAAGAACAAGAAGATGTATTAATTTACCCACAGTTCACTGTTATGTTTAGGTCCTAAGTAAGAGGGTGTGAACCACTTGCCACCAACCGGGCACAAATCTAAACTCCGAGATACTACTAAGGATTTCATGGGCTATGCTTGGAACCCAGGGATCCGAGCATAGCAGTCGCGCTTAGAACCATTAGGCTAATGAGTCAGTTTTCTACAAGTAAAATATCATATAGTTCCTTTCGCCTAATTTAGTTTGAATCATAAAGGACATTCATGACGACCCCAAGACGTACCTACCTTTCGCTTCCGGTGTAACACGACACAACGCGGCACGGCGCCAAATCGTATCTCAATTAGTACCATTACTAAAATAAATCATAAGCAACTACATAGTGAAAACATGTTCATTCATAACATTGCAATGAGATTAAAAATAAAAATCAATTCAAAAGTTTAACAATTTCAAGTCATCAAACATACCAACTAAAGCGTGGTAATGTAGAACACCGGCTTTTATGTAGGGTTTATATGAATATAAAGAAACGGTGGCAATAAACGCTTTAATCACTTCATATCTTAAAAAAATGTTTTTTTTTTGGTAGATCTCTTACAGTACAAGCAACAAGGAGATATACTGAAGAACCTAGATAGAATATAGAACCCCTACTAACAAATCCACATTTAAAGATATATTTTCTGGCATGTTACATAATAATTAACTTAAAAGACCATAAAAAGTATACTCCGAATTCTGATCTACCGATTCCGAAGCAAGAACGTTTTGTTGGGATGAATGTTTTTATAAGAGATGTTTCAGAACAAACCTGAGGACAAACCTTGCTTACCAAGATTAATTACGACAGCCAAACATTAAACAAAGCTAAAACAAACAGGCTTTCAACTGAAAAGGGACAACTTGAGTGTGGTAACGAAGCTCAGGAAAAGGTCATTTCAATAAGGATTGCAATAGTATGGCGCAATCAAAAATGTACCTTAAACGTATTAGTACATGAACACAATCTTAAACGCCGTAAATAAAACAATAATTTATCACACGCTAAGCCAGAAAGATTACTTTTTGTGTAATAACTGTACCGGACATCACAAGAGCGGGTAAAATGCTGTTGAATACCGACAAATTACGTCACAATCGTTTATTGTCACACTTCCCTATAACGCATATTCCCGAGGCCCTAGACAAGTTTGCAGTTTGTGGAAGAAAATGTAAGGAAATGTGACAGCCCGATTTGTCGAAGGCTTGTGTCATTTCCATACATTTTCTTTCTATTCGTTTGTCGATTCGAATGTCACAGTGCAAACTTGTCTAGGCCCCGTGTGTGTGTGTGTGTGTGTGTGTGTGTGGCATCGTAGCTCCCGAACGGATGAACGGATTTCGATTTTGTTTTTTTTATTTGAAAGGTGAATTAGTCGGGAGTGTTCTTAGCTATGTTTGATAAAAATCGGTCCAACATGGCCGCCGCTACAAAATAGCGGATTACATATGTTTTCACACCTCCCTCAATATGGGTATCAAATGAAAGGGCTTAACTAGGAGAATACTATACACTATGATAAATTTCAAATCCAAGATGGCCGCCACCACAAAATGGCAAATTATATTTCGTGTCGGGGATTTTCTAAATTTTTAATTTAGGTTAGTTAATGCAAATAATTGAAGTTAATATCTGAAAAAATCATGAATATTCAAAAAACTTATTTATACGATACTAGCTATTCATACTACGCTATATAGCCTAATGTGATTGATACTGAAGTACAAACTGTTCCCTATGTCATTATACTATACTAGTAAACATAGGAACCCTTGTAAAATTCGTGCAACCGACAGGTGTATCCGCAATCAATCATGTTATGAAAGCAATCTGAGTGGGTTACACAAGTAGGTAGGGACGTGTTAGTTTTCAAACAAAGTTACGGAGCATGTAATGTTTTACTAGTACTAATATTAGTGTTACTAAAATAATCCCATTCAAGAACAGTGTAATGACTCATATCATAATCATTGCCAGTGTTACTTAGTACTCATATCCGTTGAATGAAAATAAATCGTAGGTATACGTAACTACCGTATTTGTAAATCACTGAGCCTTGCAAACGTACAAAATCGAAAGTATTATCAGGTGATGGCAAAATATAAATCATTCCGACGCGCTCAGAGCGAGCGTATCTATGAGATAAGTAGATACAGGTATATGTAGGATTGTAGGTACAATGGGTACCCAATACATTTGCGAACTTAAATATTATTGTTTCTAAAAAAAGGAAGTAAAGGGTAATGGGCTCCGCCTTTGACATAAAATATTTTTAAGTAGCAAGGCAATTACAAAAGTGATAATTGAATAAAATTATGACGTTTATAAAAGTGATTAAATGATAGAAAAGTAACGATGATTTGGATACTTCATCCTTTATAAAGTCAGTCTAAAATCGCAGCACATTCAGTGAACAAAACATATTTATAATATTTATATCACACAAACTCCGCCGAGTTTTTCTGCTCCTGTGTACTGAATGTTGAATAAGTACACAAAGACGTGTGGGTGTGTGTTACGCTACACCGAAGCTTTTATGAAACATTTTATCACAATCATCATTTATCTTTAGTATGTCTCGTTGGAGTACAGAAGATGGTGCGATATGAAACGAGTCGATATTTATCTGCAACAATAAAAGATATTCATCTATATTATACACCTCAGAGAGTTGAGACTTTATGTATTAAGAAAATCTTTTCTTGATTCTTGCAATACTCAAGTTTTTATAACCATGTCAAAAATGTTATGTTGACACGTCCATACCCTTTTTTAGGTCGGACCTAGTTTTTGACTCAGGCAGTCTTAAAAATTTAACCGGACTTGGTGGCGTGGCCCCAAATGCATCTAGCCAGACTACTTGCTTATTTTCTTTTATACAGACTGAACACACATGAGTTTTATGTAGATTGCCATGAATTGTTCGTATGCGTCACATAATCACATTCGAGTTATTGCCGCCGATTGCACGCATAATTATAATACATTTTCATTTGGATCATGCAACACCATTGTAATTCGTACGCTTTACTAATAAAATACCACTCAGTGACTCACATTATCATGGAATGTCCAACTTTATAAGGCCCACAGTCCATAGATATTCTAGATATCCACTAATATACCTAATTATGTAGTTAGCATAAACGTCTGTGTAGTGTATCATCATGCTGTGTTAAAACAATTCAAATATTATCGGGCCAACGATACAATCACACACGTACCTAACCATAAACAGTAGCGTAGCTTTATAACTGGTTTGCTATAATTAATAACCCTTCTATTGTCTTAGGTTGGGTCAGTAGGTACACGTGAACGTGACAGAGAGACAACAGGGCTTATACACGTGCTTTCATGAAAATACTAATTCTCTTATATGAGTGTGTGCGTGGGCTTGTCCATAAAATACGAGCATGATTTGTATGACAATCACGCATTCTGTTCATACTGTTTCATACACACACATAGTTAATAAGATTATATATAAGGGTATCTTTTCTCTTAAAAATTCAAATTTTATTTTTGTTAGTTTTATGATGTTTTAATTAGATTAGCAGTTACTTAGGTATATTTTAGTTAAGTAGTATTAGATTACCTATGGGATGAGTTAATAAAATTGTGAGTAGGTAGGTACAAAAATATGTTTAAATTCTAAAATCATAATTATGTCTACTTAGACACTTCTTAATGGATTCTGGGAATACGAACATCATCTAACTTTATGTTTCCTCCGGGTGTTAAACGTTAAATGTATTTTTATTAACAATCAATTGGTTTATTTAACGGTATTTGGAGACCATCCAATAACTATTAAGTAGTTTCGTTTATTGTCAGCGACTGGACGCTCTGTCACCGCTGTCCAATAACTGTCTGACGTAATTTTTATACAAACCAAACACCGAAAACATACTTTATTCCGGCGTAAAACACATACAACTCTACTTGTACTGCGTTTCTTTACAGGCGGGTATTTCGAGCAAAGTAAAAATTAGGAGGACCATCACATTCAATATCTCATTATCTATTCATCAATACCAATCATGGGCATAATTTATTGTAACAATTTTATATTCTGAGCATAATGACGTCCGGTGCGTTGAGCGGGTAATGGCGTGCGTGTCCTCTGTGCGTTAAATTCAAAAGCTCCATGTAATCAGACAGTGTAGATTTTTAAACACACAGACACACAGAGGGTACCGCTCTAAATTCATAACTAATCAATCCTATAGTTCAGCACCTGCACCTTAAATCAGTGTTATTTCACATACCTATCCATTTTTTTCAATCACAACAATATTATACAATAATGCAAACAATAAACAAGTCGGTTTTTCAGAAATCGTTATGGGTAAGTAAATACTGAAAGTCGTTTTCAGTGTTAAAACCAGCCATGAGGATTTCCTGGTGGCATAATAATATTTTTGTTATAAAATTCCAGAAATAAAACTATACTTACTCAAAAAACAATTTCAATACATTTAACCACCGCAGCTTCCCACTAAGTAGGTATATTTTCTTTTTTAAAGCCTACACTTACCTAAGTTAAATTCTCAAACAGATAAGTAAAATGTACCCTAAGATGTTTGCGGTGGCCAAGTTTCTGCGTAATGTCCAATCTAAATTCAAATCGTGTGATATTATTATGACAATGTTATGGTAACTACGCTTCATTTTATTCAGAAGCAAATGGAATTATGGAATTATCACTGACATGATAATGCACTATAGGTTAATCAGACTCGTCATGCCCACAACTTTGTCATTCACGCGATAGAGTCACGTCAATATTTCATGCAAGGAAACAGTCGTGAACACACTCAACGGCTACGTCTGCTCAATATTCTGTACCCTCACTGTTTTTCTTTTTCTAACATGTTCTACCATTACTAACATGCACAAATTTGACTTTGTTATGATTTCACTTTTATTTTTTACTAGCCTTTGCCCGCGATTTCGTTCCCGTGGAAGTTGAATTTTTTCCCCCATTTTTGTAACATTTTTTATTGATAATCCGCTCCTATTAGTCGTAGCGTTATGATATATATATATAGCCTTCCTCGTTAAACAGGCTATCTTACACTGAAAGAATTTTTCAAATCGGACCAGTAGTTCCTCAGATTAGCGTTAAACCAAACAAGCAAACAAACAAACTCTTCAGCTTTATAACATTAGTATAGATTGAAGAATGCAAAATATAGGTATGTTACAGATATAAATATACTTGTATTTCTAAATGTCCCAAATCGCAATTAAGTCAGACAAAAATAATATAATTATTCAGGCACGTCATCTGTCAAGCGTGTCAATGTGCGGACCTGCCGGCTTAAAATATTATAGCGTTCATCCGTCTAGTCTATACAATTTGATCATCGTTCTAATTTTATCAATGATGAAAATTTTATGATCTTTTTATATTAGTACTTCCAATAACGAGTGTCTTTTTTAAAATTAATAAACATTAACCAAAATGGTTAATAAACAAGCTATATGTGTATCTCTAGTAGTTAACTAATAAATGTTAGTACTTAAACATACTTACATAGTATTAAAGACCCCGTATTTGGCAATCCTATAGGAATTTCCCTATAAACTTTCTTAGTTGATGTTTGTATAAGAAACCTACGTGAAAAACTCACTAACTCACTCGTTCTTTTATAGATTTTATGATTCCTATAATACGAGTTTGAAAACTAAATAAAGCAAGATCCTCATCAGATTTTACCCGAAGTTTGCTTTTAGATAAATCTAGTAAGTAAAACATGTAGGTAGTAAAACTTTTGCTCTCAGTTTAACCCATTTAATGATAAAACCGTTTGTGAATTAAGTCAAACTTTAAGGACTAGTAAGAATAAAACATAATTTAAGTACCTCTTGAAATAAATAGATCCATAATTATTTTGATTCCGACTTGAGATGCTATTAATATAATTTTGAGAAGCACTTAAAGATAATGCCAATTTTAGTTTGAAATAACAAAGTTGACAATGAATCCTAAATGAAAGCGGAGATAAACTAAGATCAATGCTGTCGTAAGTATTCAGGCGTCCGAAGCCCTATTAAGGCAAGGGAGCGCGAACTGAACACAACCAAAGTAACAATTAATCACGTCTTAAATGTGTCGGTTCAAGCTAATTTCGAAATTTATAATAAAGCGTATAATTTTGCTTGCTGAATAATTAATGTACGTATTAATTACTTTTCTATACAATTTTATACGCACTTACTTTACCATAAATAATTTTGGTAAATTCAGTAGACATACTCGTAGTTAAAGGTATGTATTATAAATTCTCGAAGAAATTTATAATTTGTGTAACCATAGCTGGAAACGCTCGGAATGATGAAGTTTTTCCCGCGGAGTAAGATACTGGATAAACTGAAAGAGATAAGTTTATGTTTACTTCTATCTTCCAGTTTACCTTTCGAAGATCGATTACTCCTGCCTGAAGGCATAGATACCATAAAAAAGTAGTTCCTCGCATAGAAATATTTTGCAACCTACAGAATAACATACGAGTGTACTTATATGATTCTGTATTTGTAAATGCCAGTTCTATATATACATCTTGCATGTTAAGTATCAAAAAAAAACATTTCATGCAAATATAAAATATTATTTCAAACGATTGTAGCTACATCATTGTTTAATTCCAATTACATTGGATCGAGTCCAAATGTTTTTTAAAGAAAAATTTACATTAAACTCCTGAATGAACAATGTCAACCTGCTTCTTGATTTACTCCAACACAGATTTGGTATAAAGACAAAATGCTCCAACTAAGCAACTTAATTGGGAGCTTCAGACTTATCTAGCCAGACATACACACTTACTTTCGTAATCAAATTATTTACATAATTATACTAATCTAGACATATGCGGCAATATGGATTCAAAACCCCACAAATAGGCATAAACTGATTAAATCTGTATTTATTAAAAGGAAGACGTTGACTGAATTACATAGCTCAAACAACTGAACATTAACTGAAAGGCGATATAATATGACGTAGATATTCGCTAAGAATTTATTTATTTAAATCGACCCGTATCGAGCACAGCAAAAACAGAGTATATTAGTGTATTAGGGATATGTGTAGTTTTATATATTGTTGTACTTCTTTCTTTCAAACGTTAGGTAGTAGTTATATGAACAAAACTGTCACTGACAAATAAATTGTTGTGTTACTTCATCCCGAAAAAGCTTTAATATTCTACTGCTCGAAGTCATATCTCATCGGCAGTGAGGATCTCAGGAACTTTGAGGTTAATGTAGGGTATAAAGTTAATGTTACAAGTAAGTAACCTTAACCGTTAACAATTAAACTACCCAGCGCTTCTCCGGCGAAACTAAAGAGCTAAAAGCTCTACTAATCAAATCAGCACTTGCTTTGTAAAATCAGTATAAATCTTATCTCGCCAATTAATACTTACGGAACTCCTGCAAATCAAATTACACAGAATATTTTATCATTCCTATCGAGAAAATTGCCGCAATTTCACTAGGGACCCAAATTTACATATTCATTACTCTGTTAGGATAAAGGAATGAAATAAAACAACAGGACCGACTTACTGAACTTTCCGAAAGACACGGTTCTCATAATTAAACTGAAATCCAGACGAAGCACTGAAACAAAAATGGGTAGACAAAAGTTTAATGCTGATCGAAAACATTTTATTGATGAAGCTCATTTATTATTCTACCTCACATACATAAAGCACCTAAGGATTACGGGGGTCGAAGTATCAGCATACACACAGAATACATTTAAATCAATATTAGACGAACCTGCGGGAATTCTGCTTCAGCTACATGCCTAAAGAATTTATCATGCAGGTAAACAGCGGTTTTACTTCACCGCGTGAAATCATACTGAGTTGACTCTCGGATTTATTTCACTTTTCCTCAAAGTTATTTAAAATAGCGGTCCTTACTGACATTCTCTTTCGGAGCTTTGTTTTGTAAATCGGGGCGAACACCTGGCCTTAATTTATATTGATGATAATTCAGCCTTCACAAAAACAGCTCGAAAAATTGCTTTATCATCATCAAATTGTTTGAAAATTAGCTTTTTCACGGTGATTTAATAACAAGTATTTTATTTATAAAACGATACACATAAACACATTGGTATTGATTAGCCTAATCTTTCACTTAAACTATATTAGAATATTTAGTAACTTGTGAGTGGTTCCCTTTTCTCTAATTCTACATCCCACACTTTAATATTCTTTAACTTGGGAACTGCTTTAGCTGCATCTAAGCTTTAGCCGTAATTTGAAGTATGCAATTATGCGGTTTTGGCGTTCTTGAAAGAGCGACAAAACAAACTCTGTGGTAAGTCACGAAGTATCGAAGTATGACGGTGTTTCTTATTGGCATTATAGTTTCAAAATGCTTGCGTGTCGGCACTGCTATTGTCACAAGGGCTTTGTCCCTTACGGCAAGCTTGCACATCAACTAAGCAGTGTTTACAGTGTTACCCGAAAAATAGATTGTTACGGTCCTTTCAGCAAATGCTTATACCTACCATGTCGACAATGTAGAAACATTGCTGACTGCCGACAAAGGGGCCTCTGCTGGCTTTATACGCAATTTAATATATTTACAGATATTAGAATATTAGATACAAAAATCTAAAAACCATACTCAGCATCAATCATCTTTTATATAAGTAAAACGTATGTATACCCATTTAATAAATCCACTCCTCGGTCTCGACTTTTTCAATTCAGCGAATTTACCGTTTTGCATCCACTGAATATGCAGGAGCTAGCTCACTGGTGGTAACGCAAACAGCGTTGGTGTTCTGTCGTCGTGTGCGTACACACTTTGTTAACTACAACATAGCAGAGTAGCAAACTATACTGCTGCCATATGATAAATATGCTAAAAAGAGTGTGTAATTCTAGCTCCACATGTACTGTAAAACATACATATTATTATATTCGGAATTTGCATATACATTTAACCTTACGAAGAACATAAACAGAGATGCCAGAACAAATAAAATAAAACAACAGTAGATATGTGACAAAAAAGGTGTATTATTAAATCGACCCCAAAAAAAATTTAAGTAAGTACAGACTTCATGCACACAATGCGCTAGCTCATTTCTATTTTCTTTCTCTGAAGCGTGTCTACTGTAAGTACACTATAAACTGATATCTAAAATTAGCATACGGGAATGTATTTCTCATTCAGTTGATTACAAAACAAGTTCTACAACTTTGTGAAGCATATGTTTGAAGTATGAGCACATCAAAGAACTGTTGATACATCCCAAACTTCTTGAAAGATTGCAATATTTTGATCTATGACGGATGAGCAACATGAATAATTACTTTCATGCTTTAATCTCATTAACATCAAAAGGTATTACAATTATAATGAAAGTCAGTATGTACAGCTCCCACGTAGATTATTTTTGCAACAATATGAACATAGCTTAGAAACTTTGGCTGCACGGTAAATGTTTATAAATCACCTGTGCTGTGCTAAAGTTTGTTAATTTATGTCCTCACCGATGCTGGGGTCGGGATATCAATTCTAAACTTTCGCAATTTTCTATATCTTTGTGGGTAACCTTTTCGTCCCATTGGATCGAATTAAAAAATTTACAGTTTTGGATGTAGCTTTCACGTTCTGTCCCAAAAAACAATGGAGTTTCGGTTGGTGGTTGAATCGATTCAGCTAATTATGACCTGTCCCTCGGGATAAGGTGATGGTGACATGTCTTAAAAAAACGACCGCTCAGAAGATTAGTATGTTTGTTTGCTATACTGAGCATCAATATGAATGTAAAAAATAAACTCTGACGCACGAACGCGTGACCGTCGTCGTGACCGGTTGTTAAAATCCACTTTGCTCACAGGAACTGTCCCTGCGCTCATTAAAAGGGTGGAAGCCTTTATTCAGTATCCGGTGTCATAAAGGAGAACTACCCTCTAACCTCAGCGGGCGATGGATACCTTAATATAACTACATTACTGGTGTTGTACACTGCAAGTCTGTAGGTATACCTACCTAAGTATAGTGTAGATGCACTTCAAACAGGAAGTGTACTGACCGCTTCCTTGAAAAACATTTACTTTGCCGATAGTGCTTAGTAATAAAGTAGGTATTAATTGAATTTATTCTGTAATGATAAGCGTTATCGCGACCACGTATTTTTGTGGCCAATTTGCAATGTGGGAACTTGAATGATAAATTAGAATTTTTAGAACTCGAATGACATACTGACGTAATCAATGATATTTTGTTGTTGCACTTGTTATTTATCATTAAACACTCACTTTGCTCCCGACTGAGCAAGTAACGAGTAAAAAAGATCGCAAGCAAAGCCAGTAATTGATCTAGATTTGAAATTACATGTCATTATCTAGACATTTTTGAAAACGATTATTATTTGCATACATCATATAGGATAGCTTTCGAGATCATTCATCATAGTACCAAAATACTGTCATATAAAATTCTAGGAACGGCTGTAAATAAAAGCTTTTTGATTACAGCACCATATTCTATGTGCACCTAGATACATATAGATTGAAGGATATAGAATACCAATACTTAAACCAGGTGCCATACGAATTACTTCAAGCTGATATTATACAAAGTTCATCGATTGAATTTTCTAAACATTGGAACGATATAAATATTCAGGCACCTCTCTACGCCTACGCCAGGAAGTTTGGGTAAAACCTTTATTATCTTTTAATGAATTTAAACAAATAAATCATGTATGCGAGCTTTATATAAACGAAAACGAGAACATAAATCATACGTATAAATAAAATGGCTTCAAGCGGGAGTGAACAGTGCGGATTTTTGTCCCTGTTAGGTACATTATTTGCTACATTTTTTACTACTTTCCACAGTCGTGGAACAAACCACTCTAGTACAACTTATCTCAGTGAAACAACTGACTTTAATTTAGAGATAGCATTTTGCTACTTTCATTTAGTCAACGTAGGTATATAAGTACAATATTATTTTGAAATTTCTTCATCTGCCAGAACAATAGTTTTCCTATTGTTGCCACCCATAAAAAGTTATAATGCATATTTATTTCGCTGTCTCAGTCACCAAGACGTCTAAAAGATTGTAAAAAAAATTGTATGTATACTGCACCCTGGTGAGTTTGAACCATATGTATATTACCCATTCTGTGAAACATTCTGTGTGGAAATCAGTTGAGATACAATCTACACTATATCTGCTAAGAACTAAGCACCTATCTCACATACTAAATCCGATACTTCCATTGACAAGCATGTTAATGTACAATTAATCATTGTTATAGAAGTTATAATAAAATCTTTAAGGACCACGTTGCATGTTTACTGAGTTCTGTAATCTTCACTTGTTATCAAAACACGTAGAAAACTCATAAGTTATTCCATGAGGTCATAAGAAAATACATTTTATTGCAGTTTCCCTCGTCAACACTGCACATAACAACATATCATAGGTAACATTGTTGGCGCTTTGATGTAGTTACCTAACTTCATACAATGAAAATTCCTACTTACAACTTGCAAGTAGATCGGTAATCATTGTACAGAAAACGGTGAAAACATTTTTTCTGATTGAATCATAATACAGAAAAAAATAAAATCAATTATTAAAAGAAACAAAAAACCCGACTGCGTAAAAACTACTAACTAAAAATCTAAAAACAAGCTCTGTGATGTTGGAAAATGTATTGCAGGACAAGCAAAGAAACAATTTTGTTTATGAACGAATAGCTTGTCCCGCCTGCAATACATTTTCCAACATCACAGAGCTTGTTTTTAGATTTTTAGTTAGTAGTTTTTACGCAGTCGGGTTTTTTGTTTCTTTTAATAATTGATTTCATTTCCTTCTTTTTAGTTTATAAATCATCATAGAATCACTAGATAGATCCTAAATGATGATTTAAAATATAAATTGATACAACTAAAGATCATTTTCAAAATCAGTTCGCACATTAAAGCGTATAAAATCCGCCATATTGTTTTTTTTAAATTTCATGTACCCAGTGACAGTCGTGCCATCAAGACGAATCTAATGAGGTGTCATTTATCTAATTCGGTTGAGCCGTTGAGTAGTTACGACCGGACATAGGAACGGACATACATACATACATACATACATACATACGCGTCAAACACATAACCCTCCTCCTTCGGCAGTCGGGTAACAAGGCTCAAATAGCTTCTTCTATTGCTTAAAATATGGCCCGGGGGTAAAATGGCCATTTTATCCTCAGGGCCTTAAAGGTCGGGATATCTAAACAAAAATAGATATCTAGTTAATATCATCCTGTATGTTTTGTAAGCATTCTGGAATTACATTTCTCACTTAGCTGTCCAATTTGCATGTTCAGCTTAGTTAACTAATTGAGTTTTGTTTGTGTTCATGAGTTTACAAGTGAGAACTAACGAATGGAGGCGCATTTGATACAGTACATAGTTTATGAACGCTATACTATAAGGGAGACAATTTTCACTCTGATCCGTGAAAATTAAGATGTGGATACAGATAGCGATACAGATAGGGATAAAAGCACAAAAAGTTCAAGATTATTAAAGCAAAAACTTACTATAATATTTATTGATATGTATATATGTAAGTACCTATAATTCGAGGGGAGAGATTCCAGATAGGACTGTATATATATAGAACTTAATTTAAAGTAAGTAGTAACGTATCTCCAATTCCTTCCTGCTACTTTATTCTGGGTCCATTCAATTCAACATTCAATTAACAGTTTTAGAGATAATTTATAAGTAAATGTCTAATGAAAATGTTATGTATTATCTACTGTCTACTACGATCTAATAAAGTCTCCAAGAAATAAAAGCGCACTGTTAGTTTTAAAAAGTTTATTAGGTGACACTTAAATAGTTGCATACAAATAAAAATTCTATTCATAATTCTGGAGATATTAAAATTGTGTTCGTCCCGGGTACAGTGCTTCCGAGTGTATAAAATGAAATATAAATCGTTATAGTTGTTGTGCAAGAAATCATAAATTGTCCCAAAGAAATCTGTTTCATCGTTTTAATATCAAGATGAGTTCATGCCCCTTAGGTTAATTAAACAATCGCATATGAAATTCTTGTGTCACGATGCTGGGTCCCGAACATTTCCCCAATGATTTGGCAACTCGCCCCCGCCTATATTTAAATCGTAATCTCACTGAGTCAACGCTCTCGTCGCTCTAACACCCAAAATAAACGATCCCGTGAATACGACAATATTCGACCGAGTTCTAAATAGCAACAATAACTGGAACAACTTATTGGGCTTCAAAAATGCATGTGCAATGTCGAAAAGTGTCACTGAAAAATTATAAACCGGTGAAAGATTGAAAACGGAAAATAAGTTTACGCGGTTTTACATATTTTCGTAAAAATACGTTAGGACTCTTTTGGTAAATTACCGAAAGTCCAGGGAAACTGAATACCAGTACGGTAGATTAAGTTGCTTCTGGGGTAGGGTCTTTTGACCTCCGGAAACACGTAAGACTGCGAATTTATCTAATTCCAAATTATTTTTTTATACTGGGTCACACGACATTTCAAAAGCTTGCATCTGACTAGAGCTTTTTCAAATGAACGTGCTTACCAATTCTTTACCGATTAAATACTTATTACATGCACTTCTATAGAGGTTAATATCCTGAGTTACTAACTCCGATAAATAATACTTACTCTTTTATTCGTACGTATCACAAAGATTTGTTGTGCTGGCTAGTCTCTCAGCCACCACTCGATATTATTACCAACTAAAAATATCATCGCGATGAGCAACAATCAAAATCCGCAGTCTTTTCAGAATTACCACGAGACATCGCGTCAAATGTGTGGGTGGGGTAACGTTTTGAAAGAACCAGACGTTATTACATTTATCTGCTGAGGAAATCCGACAGACTGCAATAGAGATGTGCGACGGTACTGCGACAGTGCGACAGACAAGATACAATTTACATTCATCTCCAGACCTCTTTTGTAGTGATATAAGTATAACTTACTTCATATTTATTCTCTAGAAGACTTAATGTAAGTATTCTCCGTGTAAACTTTGCGGCATGAAAGAAAATAAAGAAATCGAATCTTTACACGGAACTCTCTTTACTCCCTACAGTATACCAAACTAAAGTTAAGCCAGCCTCCAACATCAACATAAAACACTACTTTATGAACTAAACCGTAAAGTAGTTGTAAGTATTCAACATTATAATGTAATTTAGCACAAATTTACAATAATCTTATACTTATCGCAGATAATGTAAGGTTTCTCTTAAACCATCTTGTTAATAGACGATAAGATTCTCGCATATTATACCTAAACGACTATACTTTAAATACATTTACATCCAATTAGGGTAATTAAATAATTAATGTTGTCTGCATCTAGTTAGACATTAGGTAGTAGATACGTAACCTAGTTGTGGCTTTGTTCACCTGTATTACAGCAATAATTTTCAGGGAAATTATTGCGACTTTTATAAAAACTGCTTGTATACGCCAATTTATCACTAAAGTGCTTGGCGACTTTATATGTATGTCAACTAACAATTTACACAAATACCTAATTAATGTCTAAGATATTTTTTAGTAAAGGGAATTGTGAATAAACGGCCTAATCAACTAGTGTTGTGTATATCTAGCTTAATTTGTCTGTGTAGGGTGAAGCAATAATTCGCCCGTAACCTACGATAAAATTGAGCGTACGACTTACGAATATGTACGAGGATAGCGTCGTCTCACACGTAGAGGTATAAAATATCTAATCTGTGGAAAGCTGCCTACTTCGTGCACCCGTTTGACGGTAGTAGGTAGTACTGACTTGGACAGCTTTACACTTTTACGGTTAGTGATCAATAAGATAGTGACACTGTCGTATATTATTGTTTTATATCCTCGTTTTAGATAGTATTTTTAAAATGGAATATAATGATCAGAACTCTCACCAAATTATGCTGAATATTCGGTTTTGGCAATCATATTACATTCGATTGAATGCTTGTATTAATTGTGCTATTGTGTTCCATTGTACCTTATAATATATTGTACAGTATTTTTATTGGTACTTCCACATTCCACTCTACTCTGAAAAAAAAAGTTCAAAACTGGAAACCTTTGCGTTAGCCTGTTTTAGATATCCGATTTTCCTGTAATTTATATGCTATATGTGTAGTATGTACAACACTAGTAGTACCTATAATAGCTAATACTTTTTGTACCTACACATAATTGTTACGAGAGTTGAATACTGAATTCTTAATAAAAATTTCTCGTGTTCACCAGTCAGACAGAATTGAATCTCACGAATTGTTCACAAAACGTGACTTGTTGAAAAATTCCAAACATTAATTCGTCGCGGGTTCAATATCGGCTAAGTGCGGCCCGGCCAGGAAGGACTCACCCGCTAGATATAACATACCTATCACTTTTCACAATCTTCAATAAAATATTAAGTACCTGGAGGCGCTGCTCATATTTATCTACCATTGTAACGCAAATGGTGATTATAGGCAAGTTATGTAAAAATATTTTTGTTTGTCATCCCACGTATGTATAAGCATAGATCAGATGTAGAATTTCCTATGACTGCGTAAAGTAACATTTTTATGTGTTAAGCTGACAATCATCATCAAATCAAATTATAAATTCAAATTGTTTTTCAAAATACATACACAGTTACAAAATCTGTGCAAGTGTGTAAAATGTTTGTGTAGTGTGCAATTGTTTTCCACAAGCATCGTCACAACAGATAACTGTCGCATAATGCGATTTGAAACGTTGTCATTACTGAATGGAACTAGTCGCACAAACCCGTTGTATTATCGATTAGCACCGGCTAACCAGGAATATTAGTGTACCTACTAGCTACGTGTCAGACACACTCTATTTTATGCAGTTCCCCACGTAACGACAGCCATAAAACTGAAAACCCGATGTACCAACGCTTACGCCTTATGTTTTCGAAATCCATCCCGACACTGTTAACTGCGGCATTAAAACCATTTTTTATTTAAACAAACAAAATTGTAAAATTTTATAAAGCGGTACAGCCGCCGCAGTGTTTACAATGACTTATTTATTACTGGCCATGAGCAACTAATCCAATTTTAAAGACGACTGGCTGTAAATATGAACATCTTTACAGCGAGTCTATAAAACAATTTGAAATGCTCTTGGTTTAGATTCAAAATAAACAATGCTACATCACATCTACTTAGTAACTGTAACAGCATAAACATGTAATTTTATTTTCTAAAAAGCAATAACCGCTTAGACCACGTTTAGTTTAAAAATGATAGACCTTATAAATTAAATTATTTATTTATTTATATTTATTAATTTTTTATTTACTTAAAGTCACATACAGAATACCATTGAAATAAATTATGTTCAAGTCAGATTGACGTCGTACGTTTAAGGTTCTAGGCTGTATATATCCCAGGTCAAAAGTGTTATTGGGTTTTTATATGAAGTTCTCAGTAGCAACTCTGAGTTTGGATTTGTGCAGTGCGGTGTTAGGTTAAAGGCAGGGCAGGGCAGGGAGGCCTATCTCCAAAACATTGAACCCTAATATACCCGACGAAGTTTGGTTGTCATTAGTAATATATCAACGAAATTTAGTTGTCATTAGTACACCTCTGCCTAGTCCTTCGGGGAATACAGGCGTGATGTTATCTTATGTAGAGAGACGCCAAAACAATTAACAATCCCATATTCAAAATCAAAGTTATAGAAAACTTATATTGTTTTATTTATAACAAACACATTTCTGTGTTAGTACAGTACAGTATGCACTCCCACTTAAAAGGTACTTTAGCTTCGAGCAATAAATATTCCATGCTACGGTAAATACAAAACAGCCGTAGAAATGAGTCCACGTCCAAACACTGCATGTCACTAATGGCCGACACTAACAAGGCAACATTTTACCGATATTAAACGTGTTAACAAGAGCACAACAGTCCAGCACACGCGTCAAAGTTGACAAACAAACAATAATACGAATGCAGAAGAACATAACAACAGTTCTAAGTGCCAGATAGACGCACGAACTAAGTACGCGGTTTTAAGATCGCGAACTTAAAACCAGTTTTCATCACTGGCGAAGTAGCGCGGCAATTTTAAAGTACGTGATCGTAAAGGGAAGATAGACGGGCGAGTAAGCTCGCGTACTTGTGACACGACGAGCTTTATCGCCCGTGTATCACCCTCAAAAATTCCTTTCAATCGGGACATTCCAAATAATTCTTGGTTTCATCATTTCTCATCTCCACTCATTCGCTCAATTTCTTAAACTTACCGTTATCATTCTACACTCTTAAGGAATCATTTCTTTCCAAATATCTTCCAAATATTATATTTTACAAATTCGACTTAAATAGTGTGTACTGCCTGAACAGTAAATGATTACAAAAGAAGAATAGATACCTCTTAAACTTCTAAAGATTAATCCTTAGAATGCTATGATGAAATAACTGGAGACAGAAACAGTAAACCTACAAACGAATGAATACGTACTGAATGAATGAATGTATGAGACGAAAATAATCCCATTTAGATAAAAAATATTTATAATCAAATTACATTAATTATATTGACATGAGCACTGTTGTTCAATCACCAGTAAATCATTGCTGGGATTTTTGGCTTGGGGCCAGGAATAAAAAGCATCTAACTATGCACGGTTATATCTGAAAGGAAACGCCCACCCACTATTTCTCAATATATATATAGCAAACGTCAAAATTTTAGTTAGTCGTTGAATTCCCACTTGTCTGATCGTGCAAACGGAGATTTCCCGACTGAACGACTGTCATGCATATTTACGTAACTAGCGCAATTAGTAAAATTAAAAAATGCTGTGTACGTTAGTATACAGTGCTTGTGAGTTGTTATAAAAAAAAAATAGGTACATTATGTTAAAATTGCTGTATGGCTAGCTGTACAAACAGATGGTGCAGTTCATATTAATAGGAGTGTATTAAAAGACAGGTAGGGTCACACACATCAGAACATTTATATTATAAAGTTCTGCTTAGGATGTCTCACCCCTAAATAACATAAGTCACGTTCAGCGCAGCGTAAATTGCTTAGAGCTGGGACAAAAGTTTTGACCTCCGACACCAAAAGACACCTTTATCTATCCTGCGCAACTGCCTACCTACGAAATAATAGTACCTATAAGGAAATAATAATGAATATTATGCCTCATTGAATATTTTTGTTGCAATTTAATATTCATGCAGTACTAGTAGTAATTTAAAGGAAATAGGCAAAATCCTTTAGAATTAATTAAATATCTCTGCGTGACCTATTTAACTGCACCCTTATGCTAGTGGTCTTAAGCGCAACTGCTAAGTTTAAGATCCTGGGTTCGGTTCTCAAATCGATCAAAGATCAAAGTATTATTGGATTTTTCAACAACATTTTTAGTAGGAGCTCAAAGTTTGGAATTTTCCACGATTAATGGCGATATGGTCGTTAGTAAGTTCTATAAGTTTCATCATAAATAAAGCCTTTGCTTTTTGGCGTTATAAGTTATGTAGGAAAGTCAAAAAGATAACTTATAAAAAAAATATTTGAATAAATTGCTTGCGGACGGGTACTTTATAAACTTCTGAAGGATCATGATGACAGTGTACCTAAGTCAGACAGACAGTCTGTAAGACAGTCATCTCAAAGAAAAGGCTTTTTGAAAAGACAAAGCCTTTAAAACACTTCAAAATAATTGTGAAATAGAGCGCACTTCAAAACAATTGTAAAATAGCGCATCAAGATTCCGTCTGCCTGTTAATGTCAGTGTCTGTAACACCAATTAATTTACATAAGTATTTAACCGTTTTAAGGTAAACAAAAAAATACAAGCAAACAGGGTTTCTAAGTACATTCTGCATTGACACTGCGTACTTACTTATATTTTAAATTCTTCGTTATTCTTTCGTTAAGTATTCGTCTAAAGTATTCTCTTCAACTAGACGATTCAAAATATAAAGATTCAAGATTAATTGAGAGTGACTAAGTACATAAATTTGTCATCTATTCAAACGCATTGCGTTATTAATTAAAGCAAGTTTTCTAAAAAGCTTTTAGGTCAATAGCAATGGGATTTGAATAGAAAAAATATACTAAAGTAAGGTTAATTAATTTTGCAGCACTGTGACATAAACATGTTGCTGATTAATATCCAGACAATCCTTTAAAATAATAAAAATATTTATGATGTCATAAAAAAATCAATGACGTTATAAAAAATCTATCATAAATTTTGTGGCTTTAATAGCAATGCGACCGTAGTCGGTCTTTAATTGTGATTGCATGTAGACCTCTCTTAGACCATGATTGAAATTATTTTGGCAAACAAAATCAAAATCAGAGCGTGGTACTCAAATCCCAGATATCCAGATAAAGACTAAAATTTTGGGGTGATAGCTTTCTTAGCAGGTGTAGCTGGAGCATCCACTAAGAAATGATTTAGGGAAACGGAAGGAACAGGTATCAGCGCGGGTAACACTGCTGTATGCTGTAACAATTGAAAAATATGTAGGCATTGAGCTAATGTATCCACTAGCTAATTCACTGAATTGAATTGGATGTGATGTTGGAGTTGGGAGTTGGGACTCACCAACCAATTTTCAAAACGCAAGTGGTGCCTATAGCAATTTCTCTGGATTGTAATGACTCATAACCCTTTCTTGTATCCTTTGAATTCGTGGATTTGTAAAGCAAAATTTTGTGCTTGTCGCCTTGCCGTACTTTATTCGAATATAATAAATAGCACATTTCCAAACCTGACAGTTCCGACGTTAACAGAAATCGCATCGTTTATAACTGGAATCTTAAAAACATTTCTTACAGTTGTTAATATTGAAGACCTTGGATTTACGTGTCGGAAACTATGTTCCTTTGTTCCCAGTCCATACTTTGTGCCGAATAACATAAAAAAATAAGGAGCCGAAATATATTACGATGTGGGATATTGCTATAATAATTACGAGCTGAAACCACAACGTTGTGTTTATTGTTCAACAATATATTTCTATTGCTGTGTGGAGCTGTTATTACAATTTTATTAATTTCTCATTAAAGCCATTTTATTATTTCGTTATGTATCAATGGGAAATGATCGGAAGGTACAGTCAACAACGAAAGTCGATCCAATCCTCAAAACACTTTAGCAATCTCTAATACCATCTTTGTTATCCAGAAATTACAAGCCCGAGAAGGTAGTACGAATTCTCTGCTAATAGAACAATTCATATACCTACTTACGCACAGATTGGGAAAACTTTTAATTTGAATCTTGAATAAGGTAAAGCATGTTATATGTAATTTAATTGTATATGCTTTACCTTAATTAGAATCGTAATGAAAAGTGTCAGTAATGTGATGTTTTCAAAATTGAGTTGTGTTTAGAGTTTCGTTGCTGACTGTAGAATAGAAACATCTGTAGTTACATCAAAGCGCTTTGTAAATCTATCGTGTATAGGGACGTCACAAGTTTCACCCACGTATCTATACGTAGGTACTTAGAGTCATGGGTAGTTTATTTCTTGGGTAGCAAAAATGATTTATTTCAGGCGTTTATTATAAAGTATTTAGATAACACCTATACGTCAACCATGACTTCTATCGAATGGCTTTCGATAGGCTTTTTACGCATCGAAACGCTGTAATCTCATAGCAGATTTTAGTTCCTCACGTAACCGCTAGAGGCGCTGCGAGGGTTTTCCATACAAATATTTCACGGCGTCGCTAGCGAGTTTAGTGAGAAAAACTCATGGTCGAGGCACTGTATAGATGTCTTGATTCACTTGATTGTAATTACTCTAGTTTTGCGGAAGATTCGCATGATACTATGTTTATAACGAGAGACTCTGTTGCGCATTCGCATGTCTCTGCGCGATTGCATGGGAAGGCTAGGTGCGATATAAGTTATTGCGGGATAGATAGATGCTATGTTTTTCGGCGGTCATCTATTCCAAATGTAATTTATATAGGTAAGGCAGCCATCCCTTACTTGGGGAATATGTGGCAAAATTTAAAGGTCCGCAAAAATTGTTAATATTCAAGAGATAACGAAGATAATATTTGTGCTCCTATATAAACTTGTCAGATTTACAAATAAAATATTTTTCTTATTGCACGAAGAGATATAAAGTGATTTTCAAAAACTGTGGCATTTATCTCGGTTTTACCCTAAAAATGAACTACGTGAGTCATGACACCAATATTATGATTTTGCACGTTTTGTTTTCATTTTAAATGTACTTGTAAGTTTTCTTTGAACATTGCTCGTCTCTAAAATCGTTCTCGTTTGGTCATGGTACAAAATTATCCACATGTTTATTCTATAAACAATAATTTAGGAATCGTGCTGAGAGACTAACAAATATCATATTGTGTGTATATTGATTTGCTACAAAGATCAAACAGCCTGTTCGTAGACTGTTGTTTTTAATTTAAGTATCATCATACCTACCTATACAAATGCTAATATAACTTTCGACGGAATAACTTGTTGACAATATAATAACATCATGTCAAGAAGCGTTTTTGGCGTCTGTTTTAATAAATAATATCACAAGCAAGAGGGAAACTTGTCACCTCAAGAGCTTTCCTCAGAAGGCTTAGAGAAAAGCTCTGCATCACGAGTCTTGTGGATTTATAAAATTAATGTTCATGGTCTTGTTGAAAACTTTTGTAAGTAACCTGGTACTTAACTATAGCACTTGTTGTTTTTCTACCCTTTAATCTTCTACGAAACTATTCCACGAATATGTTATGCTTTGCAAACAAAAATCCATTATAGTAGCTTCAGTTGACATAATTTTTAATTAGGTAATAGGTAGTTGATTGTTCTTTTTTGTAGAGCGCCTTCTAAAGGAAAAACTCTCTACTCAATTGTCGGGACTAGGACCAAAACGTTAACCTGATGGCGACTTTAGTAACTGACACTAGATTTAGATTACGTTCCTTCTACAACAAAATAATACAAATATTGTTCCTTTTCTTGGGATTTAGAAAATAATGAGAGTACGGTTCTGTACCGCAAACTTTGCTACTTACAACGTTATTGTATTTTAGAGCGCCGGAAAAACTTATAGACACTAGTAAAAATAAGTACTTGTAAATTCGAATTTTCATTCGAATCTCAAAATACATAAATAGGCTTTCAACTCACTACAAGAAAATTGATATCAAATTGATGTTATCGATGATCATTCGTCATCATTCGATATTATGAAATTTTGACTCGAACACATTTTTACATAATGCTGGAATTCGAGTTCCATCAATTCAACACGACTCGTTAGACGTTCTATTATCAATGCAGTGGCGGATTTGCCCCTCATCAATGTACTAACGTGATTTTAAACTGAGTTACTTAACTAACTACCTAATTTTCACTTTAATGTGTATAATATTCTATAGTTCTTCTGTAAAATAAAGACTTAGTTATTGACTGCCTCATTTGTCTAGTCGCCGTAAGCGACTGTCACGCTAGAGGTCCTGGATTCTGAGTGGAGTCCTGTAGTATTGAATTGTCCGGTCCGGTCCGGTAGTGTCCGGCTAGCGGATTTATGCACGGTTGATGGCAGTAGGCTCCTATTACATGGGACCTACTAACATACCGGCAACCTGTGAGTTTACACTGTACATGTACAGCACAGCCTAACGCTTCGCAGAATACAGATGTGATTGATGTTATGTTATGAGTTATTGGCCGCCGCCATCTCGTTTAAAAAAAAACAATTGAAACATTGAATTGTAAAGGTATCTCTATATACAAGGTATGTACAGAAATAATTATCATTTCATCAAAATTAATTTAAAAACCTAGCCAGACCTAGCCTACCACCAAACGAAAGTTTGATTAAAAACCCATAATATCTTCACAGGTTCTGGGGTTTTTAATCAAACTTTCGTATGGTAACAGAACAGTGACGATGATCTTGACATAAGCAAGTACCTAAATTGTTTCCAAAGGTTTCCAGAGGTTGTCCGTGGCTTCACTCGCATCCCAAAGGATGTTTTATGACAATCTATGTATTAGGTAGATATATTCAGTAGTTTAAGCCAGAAATGGAACCTAACCTAATACACGAACTGTGTCATATTTGTGTAATAATGTAAATAAAGGAGTAGAAAAGTAGAGTAACCTCTAAAAACGAAGCCTTCGTAATTTTAAATCATAAAAAAATTAAAAGCACTTAATTTTATCCGAGTTCTCGATTTTCCGGGCAATTTCGCCAATTTTTCCTTCATTAAATACATCCCCGATCGACAGAATCTAAACCCCAAGGATGATAAAATATTAATTAAACTTGTTTGGGAAGCCACTCTTAACATTCCATTATAAATTATTTTAAAAAAATTGTTGAGGAGAAGAATACCTCAAATTGGAGTTTACCCTTAAAATATTTTTAATGCTTTGGATAATTAAGATGAATAGATTTACATGATTTGATGACAAAATAAATGACGAGTAAAGCCTTTTATATATTATTATTTGATTATATTTATTGTTAAATAACACATAAAACTTATTTATACATAATAATAATATATTATTAAGCTATAGGTACTAACTAGATACTTTTTAAACTTACCGACTTCTGAAACTCGTAATAAAGCTTTCAAATAAAAAGGTAAAAAAGTCACCGAACAACAAAATTGCCCACAAAATAAAATCACATCTTCGGAAAAGTTGCTAGCACGCGGAGATACAAAGTTACCGAGCGCCTGTTGCCGGCGCGCTCTCAAACTACGCTGTAACGACCTGCCTTTGCGGCAGTTCACAGGCGACTGGCTGTATGTAACTCGCTCGTCTGAGCCACACTACACTTTCAGAGTTTCAGGTCTTTCAGTCAATCGGTATTCTCAAACTTAAGATCTGGGCGTGTAGTTAATCCGGTATTGTGCATACAATTATTCATAAGCGTTCTAATAACATTATATTTGTATTGTATCATTTGTATAGTCAATTCAAATAATTAACCCTCCTTCGGCAGTCGGGTAAAAATGGAACTCAATTCAAAACGTACAACATTTGATTTGAAATTCGACGCCTTATGATTATGAAGCGATCTCGGTAGCGTATTTGGCAGTAAGCGTGTACCCAACGACGGAATACCCAACAAAGTAGAGGACCCAGGTTCCAATCCTGCCTTAGGTGGAATTATTTTTTTACTTAAATACAAACCCTGCAGTAGGAAATGTATTTATTATTATTTTTACTCGAACAAAGTATTATTCACAAAGCACAAAATATTGCATGCCCACATTGCCCACCATTGATTCCTGATTCCACATAGATTTCCCGTGTGGATTCCCAAAAAACGCTGAAATTACCTACTCCATAATTATTATTAGTATTTTGATAAGTTAGGTATTCGAGTAGTTAAAGAACGGATAGTAGGTACTAGGTACCTAAAGTAAAAATTGTGATTGTAAGGTCACAGTGTAATATTACGGGTACCTATAAATATGTGATGGAAAACAGCACTTGAGCACTTATGTACAGTGGCACTGAAGAGCGATTATAAATACTTAAGTTTAATTGTTTGATAGAAATGTAGGTACATTTTAATCGATTTGGTAATGAAATTTTAATAATGTTTCTCACTTAGCACTACTAGACTGTAAGAAAGTGTCTAAGAAACGTATTGGTTTTAAAATACTAATGTGACGACGTCTGTGGTCTAGTGGTTCGAGTACCCGACTGCTGATCACGAGGTCGTGGGTTCCATTCCCACAGGACACAAACATTTATTGTGATGAATTTAAGTGTTTGTGTTTGTCTGGGTGATTCCTTTGTATTATAAGTAAGTATGTATTTACAACAAAAAAAGTATAAAAGTATTATATCCATTATCTAGTACCCATATACAAGCTCTGCTTAGTTTGGGACTAGATGGTGCTGTGTAAAATGTCCCAGGACATTTATATTTATTAATATTAGTGGAAAAGGAGACAAGTGATGGAGCTTCACAACCTCTCTCCTCGCAGCCTCTTTGACATTAGAATTTGCTTGGATAATTTTATTATGGTAAGGTTCAACATGGTTGACTCCAAACATTAGACGCCTATTTTATTACTAACGAGAAAGAATCTTCGTTAAACCTAGTTATCGTAAACACCACCGCTACGGCCGATGTTCTGGGTTCAATTTCCAGGTTGAGCAAAGTGTCATTGGGATTTTCTATATAAATTTTCAGTGGCAGCTCTGAGTTTGGAATTGTGCCCGGCTAATGGAAATAGGCTTGCCGAATTCAAGTTGGTTTGTACCTACAATTCGAGGTTTAGTTAGTTAGTTCTTACTGTAGCCGTAGCGTGCGCGGCAGCGTTCGTTCGGCAGCGTTCGTTGCGAGACGCGCTAATCCACGACAAGAACTTCCTATGCTAGCTGTTAATTAAGTAGGTACAGTTCTCGCCAAACTTATTGTCCGGGTTGAAGTTGGCACGAGCTAACTTTAACCCGGCCGTAAAAATCGGAGAAAGAAAAATATTGGATTAAAATGATTTAAAACGACAGCCGACGACTTGAGCTTTCGGTTTAATTTATAACAATCTAATATTTTTCTTTCTCCATTTTTACGGCCGGGTTAAAATTAGCTCGTGCCAACTTCAACCCGGACAACAAGTTTGGCGTGAACTCTATGTGTAGTGTACCGTAATTCGTTGAGTAAACATAGCGCGTGTTATGGGTACCATGTCCGAAGGGTGCTAACGGGACCCTATTACTAAACTTCCGCTGTCCGTCCGTCCGTCTGTCTATCAGCGAAATTTTCAGTTTCTATTTCTAGTGCCACTATAACGACAGATACTATTTTTATTTATTTTTATTTATTTTTATTTATTTATTTATTAATATTCATAACATACATTATCTTTACAGGTACTTATATTACCTAATACAATAATGTACAGTGAAATTAAAACTATATGCAGCCCGTGTGAATTCACTCATAGTGCAGTTAAACAAATCAATCTGTTGTGATATCATGTTAAGCGCCCGCAGCGTGCGCGTCAGGGGCGCGTACTGCAGCAGGTTGGTGCGCGCTCGCGGCACCGATAACAGCAGTGGCTGACGCCGCCGACCCACGTACTCATCGAGAACACATATCCTGACCATTTGTAGAATGCCCGGATTATGTAATTGTACTAATTTTATTGATACTTAATAAAAATAATTTAAGAAATAAAATATGTATAGTGCCGCTTAATAATGGTATGGAACCCTTTATGTGCGGGTCCGGCTCATACTTGGCCGGTTTTTTACTTCCAATCTTCCAATGAAGTTATTGTTCTGAGATCGGTTTGTCGTAATGGAGGGTAGAGAGGGAAAAGGACGGGTATGGGGGAAAAGTTGAAAAGTGTCTAGCTGTAATGGCGGCTACACACGCTTGCCGAACCTCGACAAATTATCACAGATTCAAACGTGTAACTAGAGCGTTTGCCTTCGCTTTTGTGGACTTGCAAGCGTTTGCATCCGATTCGATCGACTGTCTGTTTTTACACCAAATCAAAGAAGTTTGCGGCAAGCGCTTGGTTCCATCTACATCTTTCTGCGTGTGTATAGGTTTGTAGTTCGGGGCAAGTGGCAATCGTGTGGAGCCACCATAACAGTTAAAAACCTTTCAAAATGGCGCTGGCACATATACCCTTTTATCTCACTAGCGCCATTGTGATAGATGATTGATTGGTGATTAGGATTTTTGAACTGTTTTTGCAGCTGGACACTTTTTTTACTTTTCTTCTATTCCTAGTTGCTTTTTGTCTATACTACTCTACTCTCTTCCAACTCATGAGCTGAATTTACATTGAATATTATATACATTAACATTGTATAATATGTTATTTAGTGATGTTAATATACGATTTTTATCATAATCGATTATTCAAATTCGAGTCATATGCAAAATCAATTAAACAAATATTTTGGCCGAAATGACGGTAAAATTTTCATTATTATGAAAAAAAATACCAAAAATGTAACAAAATTAGACAAAAATAGCAACTGAAATTAAATAAAAACATTTCCTCAATCACTTTAAAGTTTCACTATGCAGACTAGATATGGACTAGATTAGACTCAAAAATCAATCCGTCTACCAAAATTATAGAAATAATAAAATTACAAAACAAACTTATGAAAATGAAAAATTGTGTAGATAAAAATAAGTATATTTCTGATATTAAATGAGACACATTTAGTCGATTATATAGTATAGTCGATTTAATCGATTACATAAATCCGCCATCAATTGTTGTCTTTATTTAAATAATCCAATCTATCGATTATCAACAATCACCATCACTAATATGTATTATGAATTATGATTGATTTTGATTTTAAATTTTAATGATTTATGATATTATCTATGGTGGGTGCTCTCAATTTCTCAAAACAAAACGCATCCTTTTGCTTTTGTAATAATTTGTTTCCAATCCATAGTTTTGCACTCGTAGACTTCATCTATTTATTTCACTCTTCCTATCTTACCCACGAACTAACTACGAGTTCGTCGAGGTCAAGTAAAAAAATATTTAGGTGGTCGCCTGAATTCCACTGCTTGACAACTTGCTTGGCGACAACAGAAGTCGCTGAGATGTTTTTTTTTTAGAAACCAAGTGTTGTAACCTATAAACATCAACAAGCATTTTGATACAAAAACGCTGGCGCTCAATTTATTCAAGTACACAAGAAATCGTAAACCACGGCGTCGAAAAAAACTGAAGAATCTGCCCATCTGGAAGCAGATAACCGATACAAGGTTGGTTATACACAATAAACAAATAAATTCGGTGAATTTCAATGCAATGCATTTAGTTTATGAAACTAAGTTGTTACTCGTACTGTGAAAATCTGAAAGTGCTAATGTAACTTTAATTTCACACATCTTTAGACAATAATGTTATGAAATCACCTAATCACAAGGTTTTCACTTGAATTCTGTTAAAATTAACAAGATTTTCAGTTCCCCAGTTCGTTTAGTGTTTTTTAAGGTATTTCATTATGAAGATTCTATTCTTGAATGTCATTCTGTCAAAATTTTGGGGTTTTAGCCACAAATAAAGTTACCTATGTTTGTAGATGCCAGCAGCTAGCTTTGGATCATTATCACAGCTTCCAGGGACTGGTGATTGTGGTATAAAGGATGTATGGAATCACAACCTACATGAAGAATTTCAAATAATAAGACAAGTGAGTTAAGTTGTTTTTTAACTTGCTTTATCTTTTTACTGTTAATAAACTATTAAAATACCACTTGCTGACTGAAACTATAAAGCCTACAAACATGAAATTTGAAATGAAACCTCCAAATTCAAACTTTATGTTTATTTGCATATAAACTGTAGACAGGTAAAGGAATTGTGAAAACTCCTATGGCATATGCAAAATAAGGCAGTAGCATTGTGGGGCCCAGCTAGTCACTTCTAATTAATGTGATACCAATGATAAATTTTTTAATAACTTAAATTTCTTGTGTGTAATACATATTTTCCATGATGAAATAATACTTAATTGCATCAGGTCGTTCAAAAGTTCCATTGGGTAGCAATGGACACAGAGTTTCCAGGAGTGGTTGCCCGTCCAATTGGTGAATTTAGGTCTACTGCTGACTATCAGTATCAACTATTAAGGTAAACTATGTACATCAATAACTTTTTCTGAGAATCTAACTAACTTTATACTAACAACATTCAATTTTCTATGAATAATTCAACAAGGTTTAAAAAAACAAAGGTTATAAATTAACCAAACTGCAACATAAAAAAAAACCAAGCATACTAATTAATATTGGCGATATTTATATTTGCTTATACTATTGTAAATTTGTAATGTAAAATTACCATATTTAGAAAGTAAAATATACCATCTAATCTTCATTAGATCACCAGGAACTTGTACAGTACTTGTACAAAGAATGGATATAAAGACATTATGTTAGTATAACTTGTATTTCAATGTTTATTTTTTCAGATGTAATGTTGATTTGTTGAGAATAATTCAATTGGGTCTCACATTCATGGATGAAAATGGCAAAACTCCTCCTGGTTACACAACATGGCAATTCAACTTTAAATTCAATCTACAGTATGTATGAATTGAAATATAACTAGCAATTCAATTTATTAGCATTTGGAAAACTCGAAAATCGATTCATATGTAAACTTGATACTAGCTTTCTGCCAGCGACTTCAAACACATGGTCTGGGTATCTATACTAATATTATAAAGAGGAAAGATTTGTTTGTTTGTTTGTAATGAATAGGCTCCGAAACTACTGGACCGATTTCAAAAATTCTTTCACCTTTGGAAAGCTACATTATCCCCGAGTAACATAGGCTATATATCATCACGCTACGACTAATAGGAGCGGAGTAGTAATGAAAAATGTAGCAAAAACGGGGAAAAAATTATAAGACCACGCGGGCGAAGCCGCTGGCGGGAAGCTATTTCTTATAAATTATAGCCTGTTATTGAAATGAAACTACTTTTTACGGATTTTATCGCGTTATATTGGTATTATTTTAATCCCGACGCTTCGGACCCTTTACAGCGTCCACGTACAAACGTCGGGATTAAAATAATATCAATATAACGCGATAAAATCCGTAAAAAGTAGTTTTATTTCAATGTCTAGTATTCCCGTAAGTGTCAGAAATCAGTATATAGCCTGTTACTCGTAAAAAATGTCGCTTTCTAATGGGGAAGGAATTTCAAATTGGTCCAGTTATTTCGGAGCCTATTCAATGCAAACAAACAAACATTCTGTATAATATTAGTATAGATATATTATTTTCTATAAAAAACCTGCAAAATCATGAGCCCATATTCCTTTTTTTTTTCAGAGAAGACATGTATGCTCAAGATTCTATTGACTTACTGCGAAATTCTGGCCTTCAATTTAGAAAGCATGAAGAGGAAGGTATTGAACCCCTGGAATTTGCAGAGTTATTGATGTCTTCTGGTATAATCTTAATAATATGTATCTTTTTTCATTGGTTTTGAATTATGTCTCCATTGTCTCCTTAATACACCATTTTTTATGTGTTTGATTTTATGAATCTGTCTTGATTTTTTATAGGACTGGTACTAATGGATAATATCAAATGGCTGAGTTTTCATTCTGGATACGATTTCGGCTACCTCCTTAAACTACTTACTGACCAGAACTTACCACAAGACGAAAATGATTTCTTTGAAAGCTTGAGGCTATATTTCCCAACAGTTTATGATGTCAAGGTGAGTTTTCACAATTTTGTTTAAACAATAATGTAAGTATTTCATGGTGCTTATAATTAAAATACATATTATATATATATATATATATCTTATTTATTTCAGTACCTAATGAAGTTATGCAAAAATTTGAAGGGTGGTCTGCAGGAGGTAGCAGACCAGCTAGAGCTTCGAAGAGTGGGGCCACAGCATCAGGCCGGTTCTGACTCGCATCTCACAGGAATGGCCTTTTTTAAAATAAAAGAGGTATGTGACTCATGCATTGTTATAGTATCATTCTGCTATTTGGCTTGTAATCCAGATCCAACAAAGGAAATTACAAAACTCTATGTTAACTTAGACCTGGAAACTTACATTAAATTTTATCAATGTAAAAAAGGGTAACGGTCAAAGGAATAATTAGAAATACACTGATTATTATTTTTCATATTCAGAGAAAATTATAAACGTCTATACTATTTCACTGGTTATTTTTTATGACCCCATAAATAAGTTCGCCTTGAAAAGAGCTCAAACAATGTAACAGTTTGATAATAAAAATAAGGAAGTTTTAGAAAAAAAATTAAATGGCATGCTAAAAAGCAAGCCTTCTGTACTGCTTTATCATGTCACTACACAGTATGTTATACAAATTTTATGTAAACACTCATTTTGCTGGAAAGGAACAGCATCTCATCCCCCACTAAAAATATGTTTCAAACTATTAAATTCGATTTCAATTACATTTCCATTACGTATATGATTTAAAAAAAAACCGCCACTCAAATACACTATTCTAAGTGTATTCATATGTAGTAAGTAGTACGTTTTAATGCTCCAACTTAACATTAAAGGTTTTATCTTTTTGTAAAAAAATCGGATGGGACTCGCGGTGGCTTAGAGGTCATAGCGTCTGGTGTATGACGCAGGTTCGAATCCTGCCCGCCAGTCGTTTTTAGGGATTGAAAAGGAAGCCCTCTTCCCACAAAAAGAATTAGGTAGGTAACAGTAGAGTTTGTATATCGCTAGTTATAATTTTAAGATACCCCATACACACTCCATACCCATTTCTAAAAGTAAACTTGTTTAACTTTTACAGATATTTTTTGATGACAACATCGAAAGTTCTAGTGGACATTTATATGGATTGGGTGCACCTTTCTCAGTAAATGTCAACAATTTCGAAGATAACGGTGAAAACGGAAACTCCTCTTGATCTTTAGAGAACGGGCATATTATAAGCCTGACGCCACAACCTCGAGTGTTCCATATATCAGAGTGAAATTTGAAACTGACAATTAAACCCATCCTGTGTACAACGGCGTTTGAAAATGAGTCATTAATTTCTGTGATGATTTTTTTTATTTGTCAATGAATTTCTGCTAAACTTATAGTTGAACCCATCCTATGTACATAATACAACTGTTTGAAAATCAAATATTATTTATGTGATCAAATTTTAATTTTTCAATGAATTTCTGCTTAGCCACTAAATTTAACAAATATTTTATAACTAACAAAAATAATCTATTATAATTAATAATCATGATATGTAAATAAATTCCATGCATCCATTTATAGTAATAATTAAATAATTAGGTTGATCTTGCAATACATTATGTCAAAATAATTCTTTAGATTTATTAGTATTTGTATATTTTCTAGAAATTATAGATTTAAGACTATTATTTCTCTTAAGGTTTTATCGATTTACTTTATACTTTACCCTATTCTAATACATTTTAAGATTTCTTAATATTTTTTTGTAATTTTTAAATATAATTAATTTTCTTTTAAACTTCTTTTTGTGCAATTCTCCTTCAGTGCTAGTGCTCCAACAAACAACGACGCAGGGACGCTAAGGATGTCTGAAATGCAATAAAGTTTAAATCGATATTGATATTTTCAAAAAAAAACGATATATCGGTCAACTTATAAAACAACCAAATTATAAAACAGCAAATCAAATCGACCAAAAAAATATATATAATTTGTTAAAAAGATGAGAGATTGTCCGGGTTAAAGTTGGCACAAGCTAACTTTAAAACGGCCGTAAAAATCGGAAATAGAAAAATATTGGATTACTGATTTAAAACGACAGCCTACTTGAGCTTTCGTATATATTTATTAAAATCTAATATTTTTCTTTCTCTGATTTTTACGGCTGGGTTAAAGTTAGCACGTGCCACCTTCAACCCGGACAATAAGTTTGGCGAGAATTGTACTTGCATAATTATTATTGTTATTTGTTTAGAAAATTTGTCTTCGTACTGGCAACATTCTGTTCAGCGATAGCAGCGCTGCGTTTAAAGGACTTCAGTGTAAGAATGTCAGAAATGCAATAAAGTACCGATATATATCGTATCAATATTTTTTAATAAAAATATCGATAGATATCATAAAAAAATATCGATATATCGTCCAACTTACAACAACCAACCAAAAAAGTATTCCTTTTTCGGTTTTTTTAATCTTAAAACTTATGTTAATTGGTCTGAAAAAAATATCAATTTTTATCGATACTTGGAATTTTATATCGATATATTGAAATATTAAATATCGCTCAAAAATATCGATACATTAAAAAAATAATGTCGATATATCGATATTTTTTCAGCAGCCCTACTTCAGTGGTGGCGCGCACTTTAGTAGAGATGCCAACCGGTTACAAATTTAACAACATTAAAAAACCACAAAATTAAAGTATAATATATAAATTATATTAATTAAATTAAAAAATAAAACAAATCACATAGCTTCTGTCTTCACGTTTCCTTCGACAAGTCTTGTCTTTGTGAGAGAACGTTCAGTGTATTAAACCTTAAGGTGAATGCTCCAGGGTAGCCCGCGAAATTCAAATTTCCGTACGTTTTTTGCAATTTGCAGCTGAGTATCGGATATTTTATTAATAGAAACTAAATTCGCGGTACTGGCATGTATGTATTTACACAATTATACTTATTAAAACCTTCAATATAATTGTCTAACTTAGAGAAAAGAGAAAATGTGCCATTTTAATAATAACTTTACGTTTAATATAAATTTTAACTTAGTGGGTTACATTGATAAATTTAACTAATATAATGATATAAATACATACATGCCAGTACCGCGAATTTAGTTTCTATTAATAAAATATCCGATACTCAGCTGCAAATTGCAAAAAACGTACGGAAATTTGAATTTCGCGGGCTACCCTGGAGCATCCACCTTAATAGGACTTAGACAAGACACAAACTGGCAACACAATCCATATAGTAGCGGAAAAGTGGTAATTGTACTGAGTTTATATCTACTTAGCATCAAATCAAACAAAATATTGAAGAACTGATAAACTTGGAAGAGATCAATTTTATAGAAACTGGTATTGATTTTAATGACTTAATTCCAAATAATAAGGTGTACTATAATTTTTGTACAAATACTATCCTTTTGAATTTTTTGTACTATCGTTTTGAACGTGCCCAAATTCAACCCTGAGTACAACTGCACAGAATAGGGATGTCGGAAATGCAAAAAGTATCGATATTGATATTTTCAAAAAATATCGATATATCGGCCAACTTAGAAACCAAATTATAAAACAGCCAAAAAAAGGGATTTTTATCTTATAACTTAAAAATGTTTATTGGTCTGAAAAAAATATCGATTTTTATACCTATTCGATACTTGGAATTTTATATTAAATATCGATACATTGAAAAGATTATATCGATATTTTTCAACAACCCTAGCACAGAACAGAACAGAAATACGAAATACAGACAGGTTATCGTCTACATACTAGTTTTGATTACAAAAGATTTTGATTGAGTAGTACTCAATCAATTCGGGTAAATAAATATATAAATCCACAGATGCCTGCAGCTAGTTTTGGATCCATTTTAGCGAGTACTGTAAAAGAAGATTGTTCCATAAAAAATGTTTGGAATCACAATCTTCATGAGGAATTTCATGTTATTCGACAGGTATGTTTGTGAGGAGTCTAGCTTAGCGACAACAGTGATTTAAACTTCGAGGTTTCCTGATTTATTATTATTTTACATATGTAGTCTTTCATGATAAGTACATTTCATGCATTTTTCTTGTTTTATCAAGATTCTGTAATAAACTATGTATTCTTTCTTGACGACGATTTTTTTAGATAGTGCAGAAGTTTCACTGGGTGGCCATGGATACAGAATTCCCTGGAGTTGTAGCAAGACCAATTGGTGAATTTAGATCTACTGCTGACTATCAGTATCAGCTGTTGAGGTACCACTTTACTGTATGCTCAATAAATAAAACAAATGTGCAGAATTCATATGTGATATGTAAAATATGCTAATTGAAACATGAAATAATTTTCTTTATTTGTTTTTCTTTTTTTTTATATTAAACTTTTTTATAGATGCAATGTGGACCTTTTAAGGATTATACAGTTAGGTCTAACATTTATGGACGAGAATGGTAAAACACCACCAGGCTGCACTACTTGGCAATTTAATTTTAAGTTCAACTTGCAGTAAGTACCTATTATAATAAAATCATTACCTATTTTATATAATATTATCTACTTTCAATAATATGGAGTACATCTATACATATAGGTACCCTTCTAAAATGTACCAAGATTATATCAAGAGAGGTGATTGTTTTTTGCAAATAACTGCCTATGAGTTACAAGCTAAGGTACTGCATCACTGCAGCACCTTAGCTTGTAACTCATACGTAGTTATGTTTTTAAACAAATATTTTTAATGCTTTGGACTGCCAAAGCATTAATAATATTTGTTTAATAATACTTTTTATGTTATCAGGGAAGACATGTATGCTCAAGACTCTATTGATCTGCTACAAAATTCTGGACTCCAATTCAGAGAGCATGAAGAACATGGCATAGAACCTTTAGAGTTTGCTGAACTTCTAATGTCTTCAGGTCTCTTTCATTTTATGTTTTAATTATTTAAACAATGTTATTATGGATGTGTCTTAACTCTGACTCCTTTGCCTTGTTAACCTAGTGGACCTAAGTGCAATTGCTATGCTTGAGGTCTTGGGTTTGATTCCCAGGTCGAGCATAATATGACTAGTTTTCTATGGAATTCCCAGTAGCAGCCCGGAGTTTTGATTTCACTTTCAATGAGTTAACATTATTTACAATTAAAATCACAAATATTAGTTAAAAGTTAAATACTCTATCTGATTTCAAGGCAAACAGCTTCTACTGAAAACATTCCTCTATGCTTAGATTAAAAAACAAAAATCATGATTTAACTTTTAGTTTTTTGTTATGATTAGATATCAATATAAATACAATTTATTTAGTATGTCAATGACTCTGAAGAGTTATTCCCAGTTGTCCCCACTGTCTACATCTCCACTGGTGACAAATGGGAATGGCCACTCTTCTTGTTCCCAGTTGCCACCAGTGGTGACAGATGGGAAAAATAAATAGATACGTCCCCAGTAAGGCGGGGGCTAGAGCTGAATATATAGTGATGTGAATTAGATTTTTTCATGAATTATTTAATTAGATGATAATATATTCCATCATAAAATGTATATCAAAACGAGAGAGAAATATAACTTTTATGCGTCACTTGGAAGACATGTATTTTTATAAATCACAATGTTTATAATGATCGAAATTACAATTGCACAGATTAGTCAATGCTTTGTTCACAGTAATTTACTTATTAGACGACTTAGTAGAGTAGACGGTGGGGACAACTGGCAATAACTCACTCTGAAGCCTTTTAATTATAAACCACTTGTAGAATTCAAATTCAAAAATAATGTTGCAGGTATTGTATTAATGGACAATATCAACTGGTTGAGCTTTCACTCAGGTTATGATTTTGGATATTTACTGAAAATTTTAACTGATCAGAACCTGCCACAAGAAGAAAATGACTTCTTTGAAAGCCTAAGATTGTATTTTCCTACTGTTTACGATGTGAAAGTAAGTGTCACTCATAATTTGATAAATATATCATAATCCACTATTTATTTCATTAAAAGTCTTTGATACTTACAGTACTTGATGAAGTTATGCAAGAACTTAAAAGGTGGTCTGCAAGAAGTAGCAGATCAGTTGGAACTGCGCCGAGTAGGACCACAGCACCAAGCTGGATCAGATTCACACCTCACAGGAATGGCATTTTTCAAAATCAAAGAAGTATGTTTACCCATTTTTTATAGAAATACCGAGTCCCTGCCTCTTATTATGTAACCCACATCTTAATAAGAAAAATCTATTTTCAGATATTTTTTGATGGCAATATTGAAAGCACTAGTGGGCATCTATATGGGCTGGGGGCACCATTTGCTAGCAATGTTAACAGTTTCCAAGATAATATGGAGAATGGTAACTCACCCTGATGCGGAAATTATGTGTGTGGAAAACTGCACACTGCCATTGTATTATCTCAAATGATGGAGAGATTAAGGCAAATCACTGTATGCTTGTACCTGATTATGTGTAAAGGATAGAAAGTATTCATCTAAAACTGTGATATTTGTATGTAGTCAAGACTTATTAGAAGGCATGAAAGTTTCCCACACATTTCCTTGAAATAATTCATTTTCTCCTCAACTGTCAACTGCTCAGTTTTTTTAACTGGTCACTATGAACTATTGTAGATTTAGAAAAAGAGCACAAAAAGCTACCTACCAAAATGGAATTCTATGTTTCATTTTAGAGTGGTTAATTAAGATAGCTGTTGAACACAATAAAAACAGATGAGTGCCTCCCCCTTGAAACGACACAACAACTTCATATTCATATGACATATTTTAGAATAGAATGCGAGAACTGAGTTGTACCAAGAGGTCAAAGGTGGCAGAGAATAGTGAGCACTGGCGATTGTTTCATCTACGAAAGTGTACACTTTAACACTACACGCAAATCTAATAACCGACCGCATATTGTTTCTCTAGACTTATTTTTAAATTAGTTTGAGAGTCTACATAAAGCTTTGTAATCAATGTTTTTTATACAAAACGATAATTATAGGTAGAATTTATGAATGACGTAAGTCAATGGCCATTTTTATTTGGGAGTATGAAGATACTATCTGTTTTGTGTGTATCTGCTTCATTTACTTGAAATTTTTCATGATATTCGACAATCCCTTTTGACATAATTTCATCAATATTTACTTCGATAGAAGAATATTTGTGTAGCTTAAAACTTAAACTAGAATGGAAAGCAATAAAAATATTTCAGAGGTAATAGATTTATAGTTTTGTAATTATTAGATACTACTGCATTTAGTGTATATTTTGTTTACATTGAGAGTGTTTATAAGTTGTATGAATAAATAAAAACCATTTGAATCTAGGTGATAACTGAAAACCCAAATTGTTTTCATTTTCTTTTTAAAATAAATGCGCGAAGTTTTAATCTTGTCTTATCAAATGTGAATTTTATTTGTACAGGGATTTTGTATTTCAGATTTCTAGTTATGAAAGTTCCAAGTAAAGATGCCAACCAATTACAAATTTTCCACCGGTTTAAACTGATAGGTTTTTAAAAAAAACCTGTTTTATTAGTAATCAGTTTTAAATAACCCTCGTCCTGAGGCAGTTGGGTAAAATAGGAAAAAAAAAAAATATTTGTTTTATAAAATCTAGCAGTGTGTGTTGCCAGGTTAATGTATATTCAAACATAAGTTTTACACTACTATTCACCGAATTTCATTGAATATCTTTGTACTAGTTTTTTATATGAATACTAATATATAAATTAGTAGCGTGTAATAGAGCTTCTCAAACTTAATCGGCTTTCTTTAAAATAACCCTGTAAAATAATTCGGTTCGTATAGGTTTTCGAAAAACGTTTTTTTTAGGTTTTCCTGAAACCGGTTGGTCACAGAATTTAGACGAATAATTTAAATAGCTTCCTGTTAGCAAATTAAATTGCAGCAGTTAAACTACGTCATAAAACCCCTGGAGGATTAGGACATCTTCTGGTCAGCTTATTGTAAAATGAAAAGCAGGTCACATAATCATGACAATAGGTTTATTCACGATTAATATCAATATTATTAGTAATCGTAACTTAAGAAATCATGATCAACTCTTTATCTTTACCAATACACAGTTTTTGCGTGACAATCTTACCAACTAAATTTTAATAGTAAATTACGAGTATAGAACTGTTCACAAGCCGCCAAAAAAAGTATAAGGTTGAAGACGTTCACGGAACTTGTCAGGTTTTTTGTAGTGATACAATAGTAATACCACAAACTTATGAGATAAAACCCAAAGAATTTGTCAGGGGTCAAACAAAATAAAAATGTGATCGTTTGCGCGCAATCATTACATTCATTACATTGATATTTCATTAATACATCATTACATTGATATCTCCCTTAAAATAAGGGAGACATCAACGTAATTATGAATATCTTTTGTATTTTTTAAGCATTTTCCATGCTAAGATTACAAGTTATTTTTAACTCGCGGTAGCTTAGTTGGCAGAGCGTCTGGTGTACCGAACCAGAAGACGCAGGTTCGAATCCTGCCCGCCAGCCGATATTTTCCTTCATTAAAAATAACTTGTAATTATGAATGTCCATTAAAATACATATAAATCAATTCCGAAACCTATTCAAAAAAGTTTATTATTCAAATTCTTTTTTTAGTTGACCTGATAGTACAATTAATAAAAATGAAATGTCTCCGTTTGACGGCTGTTATTAGGCAAAAACTAAATACTGCTTTAAAACTAAATTGTCTTTCCGTGTGTACCCAGCCTTAGTTTTACTTCTTCTTCTTTTTGTGCTTCTGGGCGGTATCTGGAGTATTGTCTGCCTTGCGTTTACTAGTATTTGCACCTTTACCGGTCGCATTACCGCCAGGAGTGTTTTGATTGGCGGCACCGCTTTTTTTCTTCTTTTCGGCACGTTCCTTCTCTTCAAGTTCTTGATTTTCCCGTTCTATCAATGTGATGAGAGTGTTGCATCTAAAAATAATCAGTTACGTGCGTGTTAGATTTGACATTTGATTTCAAATGCGTATTTATGCCCCACTAGCTTTTGCCCGCAGCTTCGCTCACGTGGATGTAGAAGCAAAATTAGGATTAGAAATTGATCCCAAAGAAGATAAAAAAACTCACTATAACAGTTTCATCATCCTCACATCATCATCCCCCAAGGGGATTAAATGCCTACGTCATAGTAGCTATATGCATGCAGTCTCAGCCCGATCGGTTTAAAATTGACAAAGTTTCATACAAACTTTCATACCCTAATTTATCCCCTTGGGGGTAGAATTTATCAAAATCCTTTTTTAGGGGATGCCTACGTCATAGTAGCTAGATGCATGCAGTCTCAGCCCGATCGGTTTCAAATTGACAAAGTTTCATACAAACTTTCATCCCCTATTTTATCCCCTTGGGGGTAGAATTTGTCAAAATCCTTTCTTAGCGGATGCCTACGACATAACATCTACCTGAATGCCAAATTTCAGCCCGATCCCTCCAGTGATTTGGGCTGTGCGTTGATAGATCACTATGTCAGTCAGTCAGTCACCTTTGATTGATTTTATTTATAAAGATGTCTAGATAATAACTACTCACCTTCTTTGCAATTCCACGGCTGTTCTTGATTTGAGGAACCAATCAAATCGGAATTGCGGTGCGGCGTGTACAGATGCTCTGAGTTCTTCATACACGTTCTCTTTATCAAAACCCAACTTATGCAACATGCACACCAGAAACCTAATAAAAAATGTTTTTTTAGATTTTGTTGTTAGCACTAGTGTGGGTTTACACTCAAATTGTGAATAGATTTTTAATCGAAACCTGAGTAAATAACTGGGGTTGATTCGATTAATAACCCCAAAATTAATTTCTCGAGTATTACATGTTCGCAGCATTTTGGAGCCCCATAGGCCACCTTGGCGGCATCTTAACCTGCACTAAATGTAAACGTGAATAAAATAATAACGCGAAATCATAAATGTGCCCATAATGTGTGTGTTATTATGAAGATTGTTGTCTGTTCACAACCTTGCATCAGATTGCAGTGTTTAAAACTAATTTTCTAGCTACCAGACATTTCGAGTTAAGGTAAGTGATAATACGTTGTAATATTCTAAATAGAACTCTCGAGTGACAACTCTTCAGAAAAATTACTTCAGTTTAAAATTATCAGGAATCACGAAAGTACAAAAAACTTTTTTTTTAAATAAGTTGTTTTCTAATGTTCCTTTCTAATTATAGTGTTATATTACAAAGCATCTAACAATGTTAATTAAGCTTAGGCTAATATTCAGAGACCAATCTTGGCGTAAAGTCGCTTTCGTATATCAAACTAGCCTTTGCCCGCGAGTTCGTTCCCGTAGAAGTTGATTATCCCACCGTTTTTGCAACATTTTTAATTGATACTCTGTTCCTATTGGTCGAAGCGTGATGATATATAACCTATATCCACCCTCGTTAAACAGGCTATCTATGGTTAAAGAAACTTTATTCCCAATAAAAACATAACATGTCACTTACTTGAGAACAATACTAAATAAGAAGATTGTTTGTCGTCGTCAGTTACATAGTTATTATTAAATCAAATACCCACCCAATGCATTAATTTTTCCAGAAGTGATTGGTTTGCACACTAACACTGAAGGATTTTTTCAAATTGGTAATTCACGAACTGTTCGTGATATTAGCGCGTTCTACCAAACAAACTCTTCAGCTTTATAATATTTATAGATTATTCTGAATATATTAACCCTAGTTCCATGTCCGAAACACGATTGTTTCTTTCCTGTTTAACTCGATTCTTATCCTATTAAACCCCTAACAAGATTTTTTGCTATTTTGTTAGTGACTATGCCTGCGCCCCATATGTTAGGGTAGGAAGAATGCACAGGTGGTTTCGTTTTAGTGGAAGAGGCGTTCCTTCATAGTTCAGACAATCTTTTACCGCCCAATAGCATTTCTAGGCGTTTTTTTAAAAAAAATACAGCAATGCCTTGGTACTTCAGAGGGCGTCGTCACACACACGTTTTTAAAAGATTTAGTTTTTGTACTTTTCCGAGAATAAAAATTTCTAAAATTTGAAAACGTTTTTCTCAATAACCACGAAGAATTGTCACTCGGGAGTTCTACTCCAGGGATTAGAATATTACGACCAATAAATAGAACTTGTCACAGCTCGTGGTTCATGCGAGGACACGCGGACCGGCTACTCGGAAATTGATGGACCACGCCGCGTTCACTGGTGAAAACGAGGCGTCCACCAGTGGACTACCTGTGGACAACGAGTAGACGCCGAACGAAGAGGCGGTGCTGGCCGGGTGCCGGGTGGCTTTAATGAGCTGTGACCTTTACCTTCACTCAGAATATCCAAGCGCAAGTTTTTTGATCATTGTGGAATATGAGAAAAATATACCTGTCCTCTTCTTCAACATAATTTTTTCCTTTATTTGTCCCGTAAGATATTCTCAGTTGATGGAATGGTGCTCTATACCGCGCCATTTTAGCATCTAACGCCTTTTTTATTGACGCCCTTCTTTGTATTTTAGCTTCTCCTCTTTCTATTTGACCCATTATTCTGTCTATGTCTTGCAATTCATGACATCTTTCCCAAAATACTGCAGAATACTCCATAACCTTAAAACGAGTGATATTAATTACAATAATATTTATTAAAGGATTTTGGATTACACTTGGCAAACTTAATATAGGGACTTACTTCTTCTGGGGTTTTGCCTTCAACATCTTTAGCAATATTTTCAATATCATCCCTCCCATATTTTTCGTTGGCCTTGATGAATTGGTTGAAGTCACGCTTGGTCCAGTTGGTAAACCCTAGGGACAAATATCCTTACCATATAATATTATAAATGCGAAAGTCAGTGTCTGTCTGTCTGTCGCGCTTTCAGCGAAAACTACTGAACCGATTTAAATGAAATTTGGTACAAGGATATTCTAGAGCCTATATAGGCTACTTATTAATGCGAAAAAGGGGCTGTACAGGTTGAAATAGGGGACGTAAGTTTTAAGAAATCCCCATAAATAAATTAAAACAAGATGTTCGTTTCGAGATTCAAGTTCAGTTAAATCCATTAACGACATGCCTTGCCATGCCTTTCATACCTTGAGTGAGGAGCTGTTCCTTCTCCTGTATCTCTTCCTCTGTAAGAGCTTCAGCGTCATCAATTTTTCGCTGCTCTTCTCTTTGAATCTTGGCTGCATCTGGACCCAGTTCAGGATTTCGGGGAACTTTGTACCTAATTTTGTAACGATTATGTTCATATAAGTAAAATATTAATAATTTTTAAGTTACTTATGTAAGTATTTTATTTATATACTTCACCCTAGTGTTTTGCGGTAGTGATAAATTTCCTGATCTAAAAGTTCGAAGAGTCGGGGCGGGAAGAACTGGAAATCTTGCACAATCGGCTGCTTTGGCGGACGTGGGGCCTAAATTCGAGAAAATGCAATATAAGAACTTTATAATTTAATCCTAAACTAACTACAAGAAAAAGCATTATAATACTTAGATATTATTATCTACAATTCTACATGAACGAGTACATAAGTAAATAAAATGTGAACTCAAAAAGGTAATAAAATAAGTAACAAGGCTAAATAAATATCTTACAGAATAAATAAAAAGTAGGTACTGTGTTTATACTAGTATAAAGAGCTAATCAATTTACATAAAACAAGTACATGAATTAAATGATATTGTAATGCCATATAACCACCACCAAGTTGACTGCTGCACTGGACTCCGCGTTTAGCTCTTTACACTTATTTACCTGTACCTTTGGCGCCTTCGGTTCCGAAACACGCAGTGCCTCTCGGAAGTACGCGTCTACCGCATAGTTAGCTTTACGCTCGCGTTTAGGCGGTTCTATCCAATTACCAATGGGTAATACTTTCTGCTTTTCTCTGTAATCCTCCCCTAAACGAAACAATAAATCAAATTATATAAAGCAATTAAGATGCCTCAAAATTACTATCCATATCAGGCATTTATTTTGGCTAAACCTTCAAACTGGTAGACTGAATCTGTAGTTGCGCTAGGGGTGTCCATCGAGAAAGCTCGTAGTGACGATTCTCCAAGACTTTCCAACTTCTGCTTCAGTTCTTCAGTCTAAAATAGCAAGTAAATAAAGTATATTTATCCGACTGTTTTATTAGTTAAATTAACAAGAAATTAATATTAACTAAACCTTTACCTTGTGCTCTCCTTTTGCTAATATGACATCAATATCTTCTTCAGTAATTTCTGAATCTTTAGATGAAAATACATGGTTTGCGCCATGTCTGATCATGTTGAGCATTTCGTCTTTGTTAAGTTGGCTCTTAGTGTCGACCAGGCGACCTGACTGTATCACAAGTTTGTCTAACCTTAACTTTACTTCAGCGCGTTCTACAATTTTTTCTTCCACAGTATTTTCTGTAATAAGTCGAAACACTCGCACCTGAAAAAAAAAACAATTACGATGCGAAATGCATACTTCAGGCATCAGTCAATCAATTGATATACTAAAAAGTACTAGTTTAGTTATGACTTGGATAAACAAACACTATACTTTCTCCAGACTACCGAACTGCTGATCACTAGGCCGTGGGTTCGATTCCCGTGGGATAGAATATTGTGTTTGTGTTAGACTGGGTGTTTCTTAGCAATAATATGTACCTAAGTAATAAAAAAAAGTATATAAGTAATAGACCCATTGTCTAGTAGCTATTTAGCTAGCTAGTAGTCTAGCTTGTATTAATCCCAACTAAGCAGACCTTGTATTACACAAGGTCTGCTTAGTTGGGACTAGATGGTGTTGAGTAAAATCAAAAGAAATACTTGTTTTTTTTGTCCAATACGATGCGCTCTGTCCATAGCCTGTAAGTCCATTTGAGGATTCCAGTCGGAGTCATAGATGATTACGACATCAGCTGACGTCAAGTTGATACCAAGACCGCCAGCACGCGTCGACAACATAAACACAAATTTTTCGCTACCCTCCGCATTGTATTCTTCTATTTGCCTATTTCTGTCTTCATGAGGTGTTTGACCATCTAAACGACAATACTAAAAACAAATAAAAAGAAGTACAATAAATTACATCATTTGTGCAGTGTTGCACAAAGTGCTGTCCTATATATCGAGGATAGCTGATGGTATTTAACCAACTGACAATCAATGTTTTAACATGTTTAAATCAAGTTATTTTTAATGAAGGAAAAAATCGGCGGGCGGGCAGGATTCGAACCTGCGCCTTCTGGTTCGGTACACCATTCTTCACAATAGATGTCGCTACGTCACCTTAAGACGTAAATTAGAATGTGAAGGAAGATTTCGACTAGCGAGCAGGTCGAGCGGTGGCTTAGTGGTCAGAGCATCTGGTGTACCGAACCAGCAGCGAAGCATGGAAAATGCTTAAAAAATACAAAAAGATATGTTTAAATCAGTTTAACCTATTTCAACTGCAAAGCAGGCAATTCAATATTTATTTATTTCATACAGAAAAACCAACAGCTAAACAAAAAATGTTAATATCTAGCTTAAGCTACACTAAGCCAATTATAGGTTCTCACGGATAGTGACTGAATAAATAACTGAAATTTTAACAATCACTAATAAGCTCAAATAGTATCAAGGTATCTTAAGGTTGACAAAATCATCTACTGGAAAAAGTTAAGGTTTAGTCTGTTGCATACCATACAGCTTTTTAGTAATAAATGGGTTGAATGAAAACTCTTTACATAGTATATTAAAATCTTTGCTCGCTCGCACGACGTATGAGTTTTGCCTATAATTGGATGAGCAAGGGGGGATAGAAATAGGCGGATTGAATCTAATCGATCTTTGTAGCACGTTAAAATGTAATTTCTGAAGGATTTCGGGACAATCGATCTCATTAGAGAGTATTTTAAAAGAAACGTGCAATCAGCTAGACGACGGCGATTGATAAGTGGCTGAAGATGGAACTTCTTAAATAAATTTAAGTAGTTATTAGAGCTATAGGGTAATTTAATATAATTAAATGAATGATTTATTTATGTTTTCCTGACTTTAATATCGATTTTATATGTATATTTTATTTGTATTTTTTGTGGAATCCATAATAATAGTTATTACGTATTACTGGCTTATACCTTATATTGCCGCCAAAGACAATAATCTTCCAAAATGTCCAGCATCCGTGTCATTTGTGAAAATATCAACACCCTCGAGTCCTGCTCTCTTAATTTAGGAAGCAACTTGTCCAAGATGGCAAGTTTCCCACAGTTGTATACAAGATGCGTGTCTGTAGTGTAAGGAGGGCCAGGCTCTGCACCATCGAACAGATATGGGTGGTTGCAGCACTTCCGCAGCTGCATAAGAATGTTTTGCAGTCGCATCTTCTCCACCTTTCCAGCTCCATTTACTAAATAATAAACAATATATTTTTATTCAGTGCAGTCCCAATTCAGGGTCAAGGTTTTCTTACATAATATCTTAATAAACATTTATTAGAAATTTATCTTTCCTACACATACATTTATTTATTTATCTATGTACACACACTTAACAAAATCAGTAACTTTAAAATAATAAAGACTATATGGTACAAAGATACATACCTACATCAATGTCTTTCATTAGAACCTTAGTGTACCATTCTCTTTGCATTTTGCTCAAACCCACATACACTTTAACTTCTTTTTTAGGTTTTAGTTTCTTTTCCACTTCAGACTTAAGACGACGAAGTAAAAATGGCCTCAAAACAGCATGCAACCGAGATACTAGTTGATTGTCACCAAGAGCTGCATTAGTGTTGAACCAAGAATCAAAGTCCTGAAAATTATCACAGTAATAGTATGCTACTACATTGAGCGAATTAAATGAATATTTATATAATTATATACATAATAATTAGTCACTTACATCAGAACTATTGAATACATCTGGTAAAAGGAAATTCAGTAGCGCCCACAATTCATGGAGATTATTTTGTAGTGGAGTACCAGTAAGCAACAACCTATTCATACTCTTGAACTCCCTGAGCAGTTCTGACAGTTTAGACTTTTCATTCTTGATTCGATGAGCCTCGTCAATCACCATGTACCTCCAGTTGAACTTCTTGAACACTGATCTCTCTCTAATAATCATCTCATAAGATGTTATGCAAACATCCCAATTACCTGGCATGAGAGTTTCTCGAATAAATGTACTCTAGTAACAAAAAAACAAATATTTTTATGCCCCATTACTATATTTACATATATACTGGCTATATATTCAAACACTGTTTTGAAGTAGCTATATGGGATTTTGATCCCTTACATAATTATAAAGAACACAGTTTCAATTATTTTTATAATTGTTGGTTTTATGAGTAATAAAATGAGATATAGTATATGTGTAGAAAGAAAATAAGACCCCAAGAAAATCAGGGTATTTTTCAATCCAAACAGAAGTATAATATATGTGTATTTCCTATATTTGAATGTTGAATTTATAAACATGCAGAATCTGAGCCAAAAATGTGTGCAACATGGTTGGAAATTTTACCTTTATTCCTTGAAAGTGAAATCCTACAGATCATTTTAATCATTGCAACAAGTTACAGTTTTACTATTCCTACTAAAATTTTACCATAAGTAGTTTTTTTTATCCATTTTAAGAAAAATACCACTTTAGTCATAAAAAAAATTATAGTAATATTAACAGCTATAGCTCCAAAATTGCTTATTTATTACTCTTGTTGGCAGGCATAAACATGGTATAAATAACTTTACCTTACATAAGATACCAAAACATGATAATAATTACTTTTTGGTGAAACATACCCTTGTTTCCTGATCACCAATTAGACAAACAGCTCTCAAAGATGGACACCATTTTTTGAATTCATTCATCCAATTTGTTAGTGTTGATTTCGGCACAATGACAATATGTGGTCCAGGAACATTTCTATACATCATAAAGAGTTGTTAGAATTATCATTATTTTATACTAAATACAAACTACTAATAACAATTTATACAAGTGTTATAAATACAATACTAAAATACTAAAAAACAGACATGATTTTGATCTTTTCATGCCTAAATCACTGAACAGATTTTAATAAAATTGGCAAATGCATTCTTGAGCTGGACATAGGCTATCCCTATTTTTTTTAAAAGATCTTTATAATCTCAATATTAAAACACTTACTTGAAATGCTTCATGTAACCAAGTAAAGAAATAGTCTGCAATGTTTTTCCAAGACCCATCTCATCAGCTAAAATACCATTGATGCCATTTTCATAGAGTGAGATCATCCAGTTAAGACCTCTTACTTGATAGTCACGCATTTCTCCATTTTTTACATAGTGTGGAGAGGCTTCAAACCGGAATATAGATTTTACTTTAGTATTAGTCTCAGCAAGGAGTTCTTCATCTTCTTCCTGTTCAGTTTTTCGGTGGCGGTGACTACAATAAAAATAATATTATCTGAACATCATTGAAACAAATGCAGCAGCATTGACGCTCTTTAGGGTAGGCCTCCATACAGTAGTAGACAGCAATAGCTGCTGATATGATGATGATAATTGGAACATTATGTTTTTAATTGAAATAAAAATCTTTTGATACCTACTCAGATTGTAATCAACAAATAATATAAATAACAACCTATCAAAGCATTTTGTATCATGTAGTTAAATGTGAAGATGATATTCGCCCAGGAAAAGGTTAAAATATTAATACAACTTACTCTCCTGCTGATCCTCCGCCTGAGTCAGCTTCTTGTTTGATCTTTTTGGGTCTACCGGCTTTAGGTTTGGGTGGGCTCCCACCAGATTTGGGAGTATTGGTCATAAAATGCGAAAAAATTTCAGTTTGCTTCAATAGAAACTCGAATCTTTTAGAACGATCAGTTTCAATTTTACTTTCAAAGTCCCCTTCTTTGCCCCTCGAAGATGTAGTATCGCTCGAAGATCCATTCTGGGAATTAAAAAACCATTTACACGCTCGTATCCCGATAGTGTGAAATTATACAAAACTAGCGCTACATACTGAATTTTCACCAACATCAGCAACGTCCATGGGTTCCTCTGTCTGAGACATGATGACACAGAATAGAACAGAAAGATTACTTGTTCACGCAACCTGACTGATTAAACATATCGTAACGAATAACAGGCGCGAAAATTATTCTACCACCCGATGTCTGGGAAAGAGCTAAGCGGCAAGCTGTGCTTCTGTTGAGTGTTGTGGACAGGGTTGGATTTGGGCATGTTCAAAACCATAGTACAAAAAATTTTAAAGGATAGTATTTGTACCAAAATTATAGTACATTTTATTAATTTGGATCAAGTCATTAAAGTTGTGTTGCTAGTTTGTGTCTTATCATAATAAGGTTTATTGATGATTAAACGAACTTACCTTAAGTGAAGTTCTATCATAATTATACGAGGGCTTTGTCCGAAGAGATTAGCAAGGATTACATGTAGTAGACATACGGTGTCGCCATCTGCACTGTGTTTGAGAGTAAAAAAGGAATATGTAGTGTCATTAGCCTGACAACCCCAGGCCCACCAAGCGTCATTAAGTTCAGAGCATCTGTTGTCCTGGTTATCCTGTACTTGTTGTTGTTGTTGATGATATTTGTCAGAATGATCCACTGGGATAAAGATTTAGAATCAGGGAGGGTGGGATGCTAATCTCTTCGGACAAAGCCCTCGTATAATTATGATAGAACTTCACTTAAGGTAAGTTCGTTTAATCATCAATTATACTCGTGCTTTGTCCTCGAGATTAGCAAGGATTACATGTAGATGTTGAGAGTTATTTCATTATGAAAATATCAACAATAAACACAGTAACTAAACAAAATGATTATTATTTATTAGGATAATTAATACAAAATAATATTTTTTGCATAATGTTTGATTAATAAGAAGTTATCGATTTAATCAGTTTAACAAAATGTTTTTGGCAAAGGAATCAGAACTCTGGTTAGTTATTACCTTATTGTAAAATTTACCAAATGTTTTCGAATTGGCGCTCCAACCAGCTGTTTTTCGAATAACGTCCAAGCTTACTCCAAGTTTATGTGCTTTAGAAGTAGAGGCGTGTCTAGTGCTGTGTGCAGTAAATATGGACACATCAATCCCGCTACTAGCTAAAGTAGATTTTATCCATCTGCTCAATGTCTGTGGACTGATGGGATTATGTGGCTTTTTTAAACTTATAAATAGATCATAACTCTTCCGTAAACATTTTGTCTTGGAAATATAAGATTGCAATGTAATTGCTGGACATATTTCAGGGCGTTCATGGAAGAAGGGCAGTGTTAGAACTGGTTGCGACGATCCAGGCCGCGACGTTTTTATTAAATTTGGAATTTTTATGCGTACTTCGTTATTAAGTACTTCTATATTTTGGACATTAATTTTTGATAATGTCTGCACTCTATGTGCAGTTGTAAGGGCAAGTAGAGTTATTAGCTTCTTAGATATTTTTTCTAAGTTTAATGTTTCATTGGGCCAATAACCAGCCAAAAAGTTTAGTACTATTGATGTATCCCAGGTAATGTTGTACTTAGGTAACGGAGGACGTAATTTGAAAATACCTTTAAACAAACGTTTAATACAGTCATCTTGACCTAATTCTTTGCCAAGAATCAGGGAGAGAGCTGATCTACAACTGTTTAATGTACCATATTGAGCGCCTGAATTATAAAATTCTGTTAGAAAGTTTATAACGATTGGTACAGAGGCTACGTATAAATTATTGTTATTTCTTTTACAAAAATGGAACCACTTTTTGAGACATGAATCATATTGTTTCAGTGAGCTCTCTGATAGAGAGGCTAGCATTATAGGTATTGACTCCGAAGATACATATCTTTTCAGAAGCGACGTCCTGATAATACTCCGGCAACCAGGGTAATTTTCTGGTGTAGTTCCCGATTGCTAGAATGAGATATAATTAATTGTTTAGTGGGCTGAAATATCAAAGGTTCAGATATAAGTAGATTCATAAATAAGGGGTACCACGGCTGCGTGGGCCATAATGGGACTATCATAATACCTATAGCCTTATCATTTATTATTTTTCTCAATGCCTTTAATATGACTGCTATTGGTGGGAAACTGTAAAAATAAAAACTTGACCACGAGATTGTGAATGCGTCTATACTATACGCGTCGGGGTCCCTATGCCAGGATACGTATTTTGAACATTTTTTATTTACTCTGCTGGCAAATAGGTCAATTTCAGGAGCTCCAAAATATCGTACAATTTTATGAAATGCAAAATCCGACAGTTCCCACTCTATATCCGGGTGGACACGTCGTGATTCTGCATCTGCTACATAATTATCAGCCGAGCTTATATAAGACGCGAGTACTATCAAATTACGTTCTTCACACCACTGCCACAATTCTCGAGTAACACTCGTGAGGTGAGGAAACTGAACACCTCCCATACGGTTAATATAGGAAATAGCAGTGGTATTATCAATTCGTAAGAGTATTTGGCAGTCCTGATGAGTTTTGGCAAAGGTCTTAAGTCCGAAGAAGGCGGCTAGGATTTCTAGGTAATTTATGTGTCGCGACTTTTCACTATGGGTCCACATCCCGCTCGCGCGGTCGTTACCACAGGCGGCACCCCATCCCGTAGTTGAGGCATCACTATAAATAACTAAACTAAAATCATTCCCTTTTATTTTACTAAAAGGATGTTTTACGGCACGAGCCCACCATTCAAGGTCTGGCGTTATAAACGGTGGTACACTCATATATTTATCATAATTATCATCATCCTTTATGTTCAAGTATTTACAGCGTTCAAGATTTTTTGTATAGAGCCAACCGTATTCAACGGCTGGGCATGCAGAGGTGAGGAGTCCCACTAAACGAGCGAACTCTCTGACTTTACATCTATCTATGCAGCGGAATTTGTTAGTCTCTGTTTTGATTTTTTCACATTTTTCTTTAGGTAAGCTAATCTGTAAGCGTTTCGAATCTATAATGAAACCTAAAAATTTACAAGTGGTAGAAGGTGTAAGAGTGCTTTTTTCTGTGTTTATAATAAAACTTAGGGCATTCATAAGCTTAGAGGTATCTGATACATTTTTCAAGCAGGATTCAAAAGAGTCCGAAATGAGTAGCGTATCATCAAGGTATACTGTAGATAAATTTCCGCAAGATCTGAGTAATCCGATCACCGGTTTCATGATCTTCGTAAAAACAAATGGGGCAGTATTCAACCCAAAGGGCAATACATTAAATTCATACAGCCTTTTATCAAAGTGAAACCGAAGGTACTTCTTAAATTCATCGTGAATACGAATTAAAAAATATGCGTCTTTTAAGTCAATTGTACTCATAAAACAATTCTTTGAAATAAGTTTTATGGCCGTACGAAAATCTTCGAGTTTAAAATGTGACGTATCGATAAACTTATTCAATGCTTTAAGATTCAATATGAATCTTAATTTCCCGTTAGGCTTGGGAACTAAAAATATAGGAGACAAGAATTGATTAGCGCAGGGTTTACATTCTGCGATGGCTCCAATCCTAAGCAAGTCATTAATTGATTGTTCAAATTGAGCCTTTTCAGATAGGGAATAACATCTTTCAATTGGAATGGAATTCTGTTTCACGGGTCTAGAAAAAGGAATTTTATAACCATCGATCCATGATAGGATAGTTTTATCACTAGTTAAAATGGACCATTGACGGCGAAATAAAGAAAGCCTACCGGCACAATTTACCGAGTCTATCGGCGGTGGTTGCGAGTCCGATCCTGCCGCGACGACTGTTTTGAGGAGTTTTCTTGATGACTCTTTTGGCTGTGTGTAGGCCCCTTCGTCCTCTGATTCCCCCTCGGCCTGTGATTTGGGGGAGGACCACGCCAGTTTAAATTTTTCTGGTGTGGTTTATTTACGTTCTTGGCTGTTTTCTTAATAGAAGTAAATTTTAGGTCAGCTCCTGACTTAGAAATAGCTTTCGCTGCTTTTAGTGTCTCCGATAGCTCTTCACTAAAAAGGAATTTATCAATTTTTGTTGCTTGCAGCTGATCTTTTAATTCCTTTTTTAAATTGTACAAAACAAAGTTCCTGCGTGTGATCGAGTCGGAGAATTGACTGTCACACAAGAGTTTAATAGCATCCATAAGTAGTTTGATTAATTTTGTATTTTTTGGTTCCGATGAGATAAGCAAGGTGAGAGCCTCAGCTAAACATGACGTTGCAGTAGACGTCTGTTTTTGTCTCAGTTCGATTCCCTTGTCTCTTTTGAGTATATTTTCTGAAATAGCAGCCTTGACCTCGGGGTTGAGAACAGGGGCATCGATTGAGGTGCAATTTGCCGGCGGCAAGTATTTTCCCAAGAGCTCCTTGCGTTCTTCTTTAGGTAAACCTGTGGTACTTATATGCTGTAGGCGTATCGCAAGATCTGAGTTAATATTCATACCGTACACCTTTACACGAGAGGGGTCCTCTCCTAATATTTTTAGCAGCTCATCATCCAGTTCTGTGGGCTGTATCGGCGGTGGTTCTGCGGTACTCGTTGACGGCTGGGGATCGGAGGTGCTTATCAACGGTTGACGATCGACGTTAACATCTGCCGCTGCAGGCATGCCTGAAATGACATTAAGCATTTTTGGCATTTATGTAGGTAAAGTGACAGCCCCAAAAGCTGACCGCATTACCCTAGTACCCATATTGTGTTAAGTGCGCTAGTAGAATTGCACAAAAAGGTAAGTATAGTTTAGTATGTTGCTAACTCACAAGTAAGTGACATTCCCAAAAAATGTCCGCATTACTTTAGATTTAGATGATATTATAGCATATTATAGTAAAGTAACAGTCCCACAGACTGCTCGCAATACTATATGGTATTTCATGGCAAAGTGACATTCCCAAAAAATGCCCGCATTGCACATATTATTAGTGAAGTGACAATCCCATAGATTGCCCGCAGCACCAGTAAAGTAGGTATGTAAGAATAAGGTTCGTAAAACATCAAGTGATAACCACAAGGGATCACATACACTTCTTTTTTTTTTTTTTACATGTAGGTAGATGAAAATTTTACCTTCAATACATAAAAGGTCAGGCGGTTCCTGCGCTGTCACACGCCTTGGCGATTTTGACCTTGAACACGAACGCGATGAAGCAGAGCTTGATGTTGACGATGATGAGGAGTCCGAGCATGAAGATGACGACGATGATCGACGATCTCTGCGACGCGTGCGCATCAACTTACGTTCCAACTTCTTGATTTTTTTTGCAATATCCTCGAAATTCTCGGAGACTGGACGAGAACGCTTACCCATGTTTAAAACTAATCAATGCACAGCGCGAAGAAAAAAGTTAATTTAAATTTAACGAAAATGTGCGGAGTGGCGAAGCACTGAATGTGTAATGTCGCTTGGTGGGCCTGGGGTTGTCAGGCTAATGACACTACATATTCCTTTTTTACTCTCAAACACAGTGCAGATGGCGACACCGTATGTCTACTACATGTAATCCTTGCTAATCTCGAGGACAAAGCACGAGTATAATTTACTGAATATTCTCTCACAAAGACTTTTCAAAGGGCATTTGAGGAGCGACCAAGTGGTGACAGAAGTTATGTAGGTAATTTATTTTTTAATTTTGTGGTTTTTAAATATTGGATTGGTAGTAATTGTATATGGTTTTGATACTAGTCATTAATGCAAAGTACTGAAATTATAGTATTTTTCGTACTATCCTGAGAAATGGATAATATAAGTACAAACCATGAAATTATAGTACAAATACTATAATTACAGTACGAAATCCCACCCTGGTTATGGACTTGGAGTAGTGGAGGCAGTGATGCGACTCGCGTCGCTATTTACTCGAAAGTCCCAGTGAAATTAAAAAATTTACGAATCGAGCGAAAAAATATCATCTCAAATGACTCGGAATTGAGTCAAATTCACAGTGCCCGGACTTTCTCTCACATTCATATTGTGTGACGAATATGACCGACTTTTTCTTAGAAAACCATCGAAGTGACACTCGAGTCATTTTAAAATTCTATTATCACTCGATAATAGAATTTTAAAATGACTCGAGTCACTCGATTGACACTGTGCAAGACATCGGTATTTTTGCCGATGGCGTCATCCGCAGTGAACGCGCCAATCCGTGCCATTTGGATCCCAATCGCTTCTACTTCTGACATGTTTGCGACGCTAAACTGTGCATATCTACCTACATTTACATTCACGATGAACGAAGAACTTTCAATAAAGTTTTAATTCTAATAAATCAAAATTATAATGTATAAAATTCTCCGAAAATACGAACGCGATCGCTTTGAAAATTCGATTCCGACCCAGTGAACGCGCAGCTTTATTAAGCTTTCTTTGCCTGCTTCCTCTTCTTGATACGCTAAACGCGCTAAACTAATCCTATCTTACTATAAAGCAATTTTTTGAATTATTTATTTTGCGACCCTGGATGTATCAGGCTAATAGTGTCAGTGCTGCCAACATTACTTTCTGTTCCTTTTTTTTATTTATCTTCTTTCTTTTTCCCATAGTTACTGGTTTGAAAAGCAACCTGGGTTGCGTAGCTACAATCTGTAAAAGTGTAAAGACGTAGCATAATGGGCACACCAGAATCAATGTAAAAGTAAAGAGAGTAAGTACCTTTGAGTGAGGGCTCTCGTTTTTTGCCTCACCAGATGGCGCTACTGTTGAGTGAGCTGAGGTTGAACTTGCCTGTTCCCAATTTCCCACAGAATACACCGTGCCAGAAACAAAAACTAAGATATTCTATTATTGGTTTTTATAGTGTGTAAATATTTTTTAGCTTTAGTATTATTTTTAATCACTCTATCTAATATCTTCTATTTTTATAAATATATAATTATTCCAGAATATTGTGTATCATGAAGCATTACAATAATAAACAATGTTTTTGTAAATTTTTACATACCATCACGCCTGTATTCCCCAAAGTATTGGGCAGAGGTGTACTAATGTACACCCATATTTCGAATCCAGACTCCGAGCTGCTACTGGGAAGACAGAAAAACATAACAACACTGCTCGTTCTGGGATTCAAAACCAAGACCTCTAACGTAGCAGTCGCGCTTGGGATCACTAGACCAAACTTTTTAATTATTCACTATACCAAATCGATTTCATATTCATGTCTGTCGGGTCAGCTATAGTCTGCGCGGAACTAGTTGGCCGCGACTTAGGTATGTGAGCGCCGGGACGGAGGGGCGGGGTCGCCTGCGCACGGTGCGACGGAGGAGCGGGGGCGCTTGCTTTTGTTCTCAGTAACCCACAGCCTCACCCCGTCCCTACCTGAGGCGCGGCCAACTAGTTCCGCGTAGACTATAGTATTATACATTTTAGATTAAACGTCTTTTTTTAAATAAGCGAGATCATGTAATCCAGAAATTATATTGATCAATAAGTATATAGTAAAGTTGGCACAGATATTATTGATTTGTCATTGGTAGAAAAGCAGTGATAGCCTAGGGGTATGACCACTGGACTGCTACGTCGAAGGTCTCGAGTTCGAATCCAAGGCACGCACCTCTGACTTTTCGAAATCATGTGCGTAATTATCACTCGCTTAAACGGTGAAGGAAAACATCGTGAAGTCTGCCAACCCGCATTAGGCTAGCGTGGTGGACTATAGCCTAATCCCTCTCATACTGAGAGGAGACCCGTGCCCAGCAGTGGGACAGTATATGGGTTGATTATTTTTGTCATTGGTAGACTACTAATCGGCAACACTACAGAGGATATGGTGACTATAAATAATGTAGGCTTTCTATTTTTTTCTTAATAGCTATATACTATTATTTTTATTAGGAATTCTTTAAAGAATCAACAATTAAGTTATTTAAGAAATCGGCCTTTTCTTTTGTTGTTTTCAATTTTGAGTAAATACTCCAGGATACCTGAAAAATATAATGTTTAATTACTTCACTGAAATTCTGTTTTAACTATCTTCAAATGACCCCATAGGAATTTTTGCTTCCTACTTTAAATAAAACCCTTGGGGGCACTGAGAGGCCACTTTTACTTTCAAACTAGTTGGCGCGTTGACAACTTTTGTACACAACTCAACAATTTTAAATACTCACTAATACTCCATGATAACCCAATGCTTTAAGTTCCCTGACTTTGCTTGTAAAGAAACCTGTAGCATTGTCCGTGTTATGTATTATAGCATTTCTCCCAGCTATCACTAATGCTATCCAAACATTATCATTTGGAGGTTTTTGTAGTGTACCAAAGTCTTTGGCCGGAAACATGTCATTGATTGGGACTGCAGCTCCATTTGGATCATTACAAATTATTATGTCTGAAAACAATACCAGTGCTTTTTAGACACCGCACAACACATTTTATCACTAACCCATTAAGTAACAAACAAATTGCAAAGTTCTGGGATACTGGAACCAAAGTTTATGTATAACTAGCTTTCTTACAAAAAATCATTGCCGATTCCCCGATCAATGGGCTATTTAACACTGAAAGAATTTTTCAAATTGGTCTAGTAGTTTCAAACCCTATTTAATACAAACAAACAATCAAATCTTTCAAAAAAAATTCAAAGTTCAAAGTTCCCTTTGAAATTTTTTATGGTCACTCTATGCATCAAGATGTACAATCAATTTACCTACCTCCCCTTTGATGGTGTGGTAATACATGCTCAGCAGCCACATATTCATCACCACCACGAATTTCCTTTAAAACTTTCACAATATCTAAAAACATTTTTTCAGTAACATTATATTGCTTATTATACTCTTCATTTGGCACATAATCAGTGTATTTTTTTGCTAGAACTTTAACATGTTTGTCTGAAAGATAATTCATTTTAGCATCACCACAGAAGAGTTTTGCTAGATTATTTAATGTTAGAATTTCTCTACCATAATAATAGCATTGCTTTCCATATATCATTTCTCTGAACTCTGGACTCAAAGCCTTATTTATTAGATCTATAGGGTATATGCCTAAAAGACCTAAATATACTATACAGCAAGCAAATGACCTCCCATGCTTATTTATTTCTGATATTCTATCAGGATTTCTTAATTCTTCCATTACTTTGGAGAAGAAACATTCTTGTATCTGAGGTGTTAAATTAAATGTACCATAAGTTAAAACCAATCGTTCCAAATCTTTAAGTCTTGCTTTGGACATGGATTTACTAACAGCTTCAGCAATTTTAGTTAAACAGCCTTTATGTAAGTTTAATGTTGAAGTTCCCACTAAAGCTAAATGCACATTACACATAACTGATAATCGTGGCACTTCATGTTGTAGTGTATCCAGTAGTGTATGTATTCTATTGTCAAGAGTTAATTTAGTTGAATACCGGATTAGTTTCAATAAGGCAGCCAATGATACTTCATGAATAGTTTTTGAGTTTTCCATTACTGTATGTATCATTTTTAGAACTAAATCTGTGTTTCTTACTGGTGTTTTACTTTTGAAGAATCCCATAGACATGATAGCCAGATCATCCACAGTAAATAGGGAGTATTTGTTGTTTAACTCAATTTCTAAATTATGCATATCAAATGGTGATTTTCTCCATATTCCAATAAAAAATAATGTCTGTACAAGCTGCCCTGGTGTAAGTTGCTTTGCTTTGCTAGCTAGTTTCTGCAAGCTTTTGGTAGAAAAGTCACTATATCTTGTCACATTTATCATATAAAATAGTGCGACAAAGGACAACATTTCATCATATGACCAAACCTTTATCCGATTTAAGCACTCGTCATCCAATGCAACCCAGACTTCAATAAAATTTCGACTTCTAATTGATTCTGGTTCCGGCCACTGGTTCAATACATAAAATATGGATTCCAATTCCTTATCCGTGGCTAATTTTATACAGTCAGTAAGATAGTCAACATATGTATCAAACATCTTATTCGAGATGCACAAGTTATGTTCTGAGCAATATGATGCTAACTTAGGGAATAATTCGAAAACTTCATTACGAGACTTCTTGGACCAGTCTGTCTGAAGTGCTTCTTGAAATTGTTCCTCATTTAGAGTTTCGTTTTTCTGGACGTCGGTATTTAAACTGATAGCGTATCCTTTGTTCTCTAAAATACTATATGCATATTTATTTTCGTGTTCCATGAACATTTTAGAATAAAGTAAATTAGAATTAAAATGAAAGTTTCTGCTGCGTATAAATACCCTATTTGGTAAATTAAATGTTAAAACGTTATTTCGATATGCTATGCGCATAATTTTCGTAAAAAAAGACATTATATATTTAAAACTGTTTTGCTTATTATTTAAATAAATATAACCTAAAAATACACAGTAAAATGTTTTGAACTTCTAATAAATTGAATAAATTTCTTCAATCGATTTGACAAATTGTTGACATTGTCAATTTGACATTTATCCGTATTCCGTAGACATTTTGCCGTAGACAAAGAAACCAATAGACAAATGGTTGGCGTGCCGCATGTGAGATAGAACCATAAGTGGGTGGTACTGCAATGTATAAACTTTTAATCTAGGGATGTTCGATCCAGGGGCTTTGTATCGATATTTCGGATCGCAATGGATCGTAATACATTGTATCGATCCAAGTATCGATCCGATTGATTTGATACGATTTTTTGGATCGATCCAGTATCGTATCAAAAATTAAAAATATAATTAAATATGATGTAATTTAAAGCATCAAAGTTTAAGTATTACAGAAATATTTTTTTTTTTACACTGGACAATCTTTGAATGGGTATGGGTTTGAACGGGTATCGTTGAATGGGTAAAAATTATAATCTTGATATACGCTCTAGATCTAGATTGTAGATTTTATTTAAAGTGGGTGGCCAACGAGAAAAGACTTTCGGAGGGCACAGACGTTCCTAACCACAGATCAATATCACTTGTTCCTGCCACTGACAAATAAGGTAGGGCTTGGTTGATTTTTTATGAAATTATCTATAATCTCAAGTAATCATGCTGAAACTGAAGGTATATTGAAGAATATAAGATGTAATAACTACTGATTTAACAGTCCACCGCCAGAGAAATATTTATATTAGTGAACTATGAACCTGTTTGTTGTTATAAGCCATACTTTGGAGTTAAGGAATGCGGTATTCATATTACGAATAAATATTAAGGTTAGAGATTGTATAATATTTTAGAATTTAATACAACATATTTTTCGATCCGATCCTCATAGTATTTGTATCGATCCACTAACGGATCGAAAGCCATTGTATCGATACAAAAATCGGATGGATCGTATTCCTTTGTATCGATCCACACAAGTATCGGATCGGATCGAATATCCCTATTTTAACCCGTTTTAACCTATTTTTTAGTAATTCCTGTAGGTAGGGATATCGGAAATGCAACAAAGTTTCGATATATATGATATCGATATTTTTATTTAAAAATACCTATTTATCGATAGATCGGCCAACTTAAAAACTACAATTTAAAATAGCCAATCAAGTTGACCAAAAACAAAAAATACATAAAATATAAAACTACTTTATACGGATTTTATCGCGTTATAATGATATTATTTTAATCCCGACGTTTCGGACCCTTCGATGCGATAAAAAGATCCGTAAAAAGTAGTTTTATTTCAATTTCTAGCATTCGCGTAAGTGTCAGAAATCAGTACATAAAATATAATTTGTTTAAAAGATGTTAGTATTAAAAAAGTATTCCTTTTTGGGATTGTTTAATTTTTAAACTTATAAATGTTTATTGGTCTGAAAAAAAATTTTTTTATACCTTTTCGATACTTGGAATTTTATATCGATACATCGATATATCGAAATATTAAATTTCGTTTAAAAATATCGATACATTTAAAAAATAAAAAATTCATATGAGCTACGCAAATGTCTTGGTGATCTGGTATCATCGTGCGACGGGTCGTCGAGTTCCCTAATAATGGTTGAGCTACACGATGACTGTTGCATGCGTGCCGTCAGTTAGGACTGGTCAACTCAAAACCGTTTCAGATTTTGCTCTACTTACATTGTTTAACTCGCTTATCCGATATATACTACAAATGTCTGGAAAAGTCCAGACATTCGTAGTATATATCGGATAAAATCTTTTAAAGAAAAGGGATCATGATTCTCTGAGTTTGTTTCGGAGTTTCTTCTTAGAGGGCGTCAGTTAGGAAATGATGGCATCTAGCATTAAGAAAAAAAAATATAATGACTTTTGTAAGTGTCTTTGAAGGATCTACTTACAGAAATAAATATCATTTCATTTCTTTTCAGTACATACATATTTGTGTCCTGTGGGAATCGAACCCACGACATCGTGATCAGCAGTCCAGTACTCGAACCACTAAGACCCCAGACGTCGTCGTCGTCAATATACTTACCTACCTACGTTTTTAAGAAATATTTTTCCTGGTGAAGGGCTACTTGTTGTTGCTTGATAATGAATTGGTGACACAATGTAAGAGTTCGAGCTTGGTTTCAGTAAAGCAATCCTTACTAATATTCTGTCTGTCGTTTGTCCGTCTGTCGCGCTTTCACGTCAAAACTACTGAACCGATATAAATGAAATTGGGTCACAGATAGTGTAGATCATAGATTAATAAGTTAGTGTAGATAGCCTGAAAAAGGACATACGACTTTTTATTTCGAAAAAAGGGCTTTAAGGGGTTGAAATCGGGGATGAAAGTTAAAATAAATACCCAGACCACGCGGGCGAAGCCGCTGGCGGAAAATTAATATTTTTTTATGGAAAAATGTTTTAGAAATACCTAGGTAACAGTAAGTGAGTACACTGTACAGGTTAACTAAATCCTTAAATTAATAAATAAAAACACGAAAATCGCGGGATGTCTAATATATATATTTTCATGTCATTTTCTACTTATTATGTGTAATGAGCTTTCCCCACATTGGACCCAATGTTCTGACTGCTCCCAACAACCAAAATATCGTGGTTTCAAGTACAATAGCTTTATCTCTTCAGCGCGCCCCAAACCCGGCACCGGTACAGGTCGAACTTGATCTTCGATTTCTCTTTGAGACCCTAAATATAAGTATTTATCTTTCCATCTTGCCCATTTCTTCTGTATGACAATAAAATTAAGTTTAATGCAACATGAGAATACTGGTTGATAGTTTAAGAGGCTTCCAGACCAAGTTATTTATATAGGTAAAGGTAATAAATATTATGTAGTTGTAGATAGTTCGTCCATCAATGTCCAAATCGAAACTGAAACATTCGTTTCCTCCAAAATTATTTACCGAAACGTTTACATAACCAGTAGAGCAAGAATCAAGATTGTCTATCAAGTACAGGGCCCTTTAGGTGACTTTGACGAAATTGTTAGGTAGGCAGGTATAGATAATAATTATTATTTAGAGAACAAAATAATGAAATTTTTCATAACGTTTTGAAAAGTAACTAAGTACTTACCTAAATTTAAATAAAAGCTTGTAAAAAATATTATATTGTATAAAGGGATCAAAGAAAATTATTATTGAATTACCTTCTCACTATGTTTTACAAAACGTAATTCGATACATTCTGCTGCGCGAGGTTGCTGTTTTTTGTTATTACTGCTTTTTATACTGGATAGTGAGAAAGGCCATTTTTTCTTTGAACTATTCAGTTCTTTTATATTAGTACACCAAAGACTCCAAAATATCTGATAATTAAATTATGATTAATTAATGATTATTAATGATTGATAATGATGATATGTACCTAATAATAATGACCTTATCCCACAGCACTAATATTTCACTATTACCTACTTAATCACTTTATCAGAGAACCACTATCTATTGCTGAAATCCGTTGCGTAGTTTAAAAGATCTAAGCGTATGAACAGCGGGGTCGCCTTTGTTTTATACTATGTAAAGATATCTAACATGTTATATGTTACCAATGAACTACATTAAAGCAGTGCAGACTGCAGGTAATTAAATCGCCACACTGTATTTTCCCACTGATACGTTATAATATACAGGGTGGCTGAAGAAGTAACGCTCAAAGAGAATGATAGATAACTCTAGTCAGGGGGCATCCGAATCATCCCCATTGCATGTTACGCAACTTTCAGTAGTCTAGAAGATAAAATTATTCCAATGATTTTTCCACCTGACATTGCTTTTGTGTTTCTTCTTATCTTACCTACTGTATGATAAGTATGAATGTTTTTTCATGGTACCTAAGCGTTTACTATAATGTCAAATACCTCCCCTAAAAATATGACTTAATGCTAGTATATATTTTCCTTTCACTAAAGTAAAAACAACAAAATATATTTTTTATTTTTTAAGCATTTTCCATGCTAAGATTACTAGTTATTTTAATGAGAGACCCAGGTTCGAATCCTGCCCGACAGCCGATTTTTTCCTTCATTAATTTTATAATCTATTGTGATTTGTGGTCCTTAACTGCCAAAGATGGCATCTATGATTTGTCGTGTCTGAAATGAGGAAGGAAAGGAGAATGTAGAGAGAATGTGTTCTACTCACCACGACATATCGTTACGAATTACGATAATAATTATGAAGATTTTACATTTTTCTGAGTCTACAAGCGAGAGTAGGTACCTAATGTTCAGAAAAACTTACAAGCCTAACATGCCAGCAACTTATAAATATGGTCCTTACCTTCTTTTTCGGTATATCTCTCAATTCAAAATATCGTACACCGTTATTAACGAACGTGGCTTTCAGAGATTGCTTTTTACTTCTTTTGAACACAGTCAACTTGATTGACTCCCAAGGATACAATGAAAGTATTTCTATAACACTTGATTCCCGGCATAACGGAGTACCTTCACTTGAAGTGGTATTTTTTCCAGTGATGTCATGTTCAGAAGCAATTATAAAAGCTCTTGAAGTCAAACCTAAAACAACTGAATGTTGCTTGGCATTTGGGTGTATGTATTTATAGCAAAGATATAATTGATTAACTGTATTATCTCTTTGGGTAATAAACTTAAAATTTGTTTGTTGTTGTATGGTAGTCAATAGCCACAGATGGTGGTAGCCTACTACTTGGTAGGTAGGAACTAGGAACTGCTTGCTATTTTGAGCGCAGAAGAATACAAAAATAAGTTACTCCTTTCACATGTCATGAACAGAAAGAAAAGACATTCATTACCTACCTTACGTACCTACATTATTATACTAAGGGCCTGTTTCACGGCTTACTGATAAGTTCCGGTTCAATTAGCTAGCAGATAATGTCATACAACTTTTACTCCATTTTTTAATTTATTCGACAGATAGCTGGCTATCCAGAGGTGATGAAATAGGCCCTAACCCTTTTAAATATCATTTCTTTCTTCTTGTCATTCTCTTTAAAATTCACAGACACACACGTCACAATAGGGTGTGTACGAGTCCCATATACAGAGAGTCCATATCGACGTGAAAGTAGGCATGGTTTAATAATATATTTATTTATAGGTAGCCTGCACTAGTACATAGGTAGGTATAACGAACTAGGCCAACATACCAAGCTGCACTAAACGCAATGTTTCTTTCCCATCTCTCGTTGTTTCCTTAAATGGACTTTCTACGAGAACTGTATCATCGAATTCGTTATATTCACTAGAAAGTAATTTTTTGATAGTTCCGTAAAGCATGGTTAAATTTTAAATCAAACCCAAAACATTATAATATACCTATTTATATTACAGCATTTATCGTGTAATAGGATAAATAAAGGAACAGACACTGATGTGACATCTGACCGATCCAAAGAGTAGAATAAAATAGACCGATCTGACACAAGTAATGCCTTATACCTATAAATAACGAAGAGGAGTTTTTAATATCCTAGATATTATAGTTGAAATGAAAAGGAAAAAGATGCCTGCACATTTACCATCAATCACGCTTGTATTCCCCGAAGCAAAGATTACTAATGCACCCATGTGCCCAACATTTTAACACTGCCCAATCTGGGAATTGAACCCAGGATCGTTAATAATTGCATTCATCTCTACATCTATCTGCCTACCGGACTTCATCGATTCTTGGAATAACTTATACTAATACAAAATAATGAAGGAATTTAACTTAAACAAGTAATTAAAACAAATAATTGAATTTAAACCAGCATGTATTATGACTTATCCACAGACAGATATACATTTCAACCCGTACATAATAATTACTCATGGGTTTTGGACTATAAACATTAACTAATTTATTTTAAAATAATACCTATCATAAAATTACACACAAATTCGCAGTTTTATTTTATAGTCCATTATATTTCAGACGTGGCACTACACTACAATCATGGAGGGTAGATACTAGAGACAAGGAGGCCCACAAGGAGGACATAAGGTGGCCCACCTTATGTTGGGGACAATTGGGGGACGAAGTGAAAAAGTTTTCGCGATAAGTTGCAAATGATGTGATATGAATGTAGAAGTTATAAACTATACCCAAGTACCTATGCCGAGTTGAAAAATTTTATATTTCTGGACCCTCCGTAATTTCTGGTGACTAGTGTAGTTGATGAAACTGCAAACCTCAAGTATGTAGGAAGTCCAAAATAATTTAGTAAACATGACCTATAAAATTCTTTCTTTCGTGAATTAAAATAAACAAACTACCGTGGCGCTTTCCACCAATTTGACGCTTTCCAACGGACACTTTTCATACACAGCGATCGTCCTCCTTGTCTTTACCCTCCATAACTACAATACAATCATTATGGATGTCGAATTTATAAATTAATACCTAACTAACTTTGGTCGACTATTTAAAATTAACCAAAATTTATATTTTTGTTTTCACTAGGCGTCTAAAATTTATATCATACTAACGATGTTAAAAATTCGCTTGATTCCTTATCGGCTGGCATCTGCCTGTAAACAAAAATAAATAGTTAAGTAAAAAAAAAAAAAACGATTAGATAAGTGGTAAACACTAGACACACCATTGACGGGTATTTGAACATAACCAACCACCTCCACCCGAATAAAAACTGTTAGTATTGAACATTGTGAATCATGCAAGTACATACAAAATGTTTAGCAGTGTAGGTAGTTTGAAAAAAAAAACTGTTTAATTTATTTGAATGACCGGTCTCACTGTTTGATTTCTAATTTTTCTCATGGTATTATTTTCGAAACGGAGACTTTGGGTATTGCAATAAATGGTGGTAACGGCAAGAGATTATTTCCATATCTAGTATGAAATATTTTATCTATAGATGAATCACTATCTTCGTTAATATTACTGTTAGAACTTCTTTTAAATTTGCCATCTCCCTGAAATCAATTTTAATAATTTGTCATCTTAATTAGGGTGGTATGCCCTTCGTCAAAATTCTTTGTCCTAGGGGAACTTTGAATGTGATTAGATGATCACCAGGCGTCACCAAATAGGTATACGAGCTACACTGTATTGAGGCAACTGTCAACCGAATTTGATAAAATCTTGGATAATAAGGACAAAGATATTTGGCGAGTGGCACGCTTACGTAGGTGCTGATTCTCGGAAAAATTTATGTACAGATTAAAAATTATACTACCTCCTTTCAATAGGTATTTTAGCGAATTATAAGCGCACGGGTTTAAATTTTTCCGGCTTTTCTCTATTATAATAGGATGCATGGATAGTACGTAGGTATTATATAAATTTTCCTCTTGAATCACTATCTATTGCTGAAAACTGCATCAAAAACCGTTGCGTTTTTTAAAAGATCTAACCGTACAAACAACGGGAGCGATTTTGTTTTATACAGTCTACTAGGTATGTAAATATTAAACGATATTCAGGGGCGCCTTGTATTTGATTAGATAAATATTGTACGTAAAAAATATCATAATATGTCTGGAGAACAAATTAAAAACACCAGGAAAGTAAAATAGTTTCAATTTAAAGGTTTAAATGGTGAATTATTACATGTAACCCACCAATTTCGAATTGCAATTGGTTTTTAACACGTTCTTCTTGGAGCTAGAATCTTGTTTCAAGACAGTATAGTAATTGCAACATTAATACACGACTGCACATTTGCTTAAAACTCTTTATCCTGCTACCTACATCAATGATAAAACATAGGATAACTCACCAAAGCTTCAGTCTTCTTACGTAAATTCGATCTAGATAATGTTAGAGCCAGTTCTGATTGTAGCCTATTGGATATAGAAACTTCGTCATCTCCATCACGAAGACCATCAGTTTTATCTCCATTAAGGAAGTCGAGTTTCGTTGGTTCCCGTCTGCTTCCACCTCCGTATGCATATTCACCAATAGTTACAGATACAGGACGAGCGTGTTTCTTCATAGTAGCTGTACCATTCGGTGCTTTTACAAAATAATTTGAAGGGGGCTTTGGCTGTACATTCGAAGGATTCTTTAGCTTATAAGATTCTAATGACTCCAAGTCAGCTTTTTCATCTTTGATATTTTTTATGTTTGGAGGAGGTTCTGTTTTCTTATTGTAATCAGGAGTGGGAGTACTTGTCAAAGTACCATTTTTTCTAAAATTAGATTTTTTTGTAGGTTCAGCAGTTATTGTTTTTGAAGTGCGCTTTTGGTTATCTGCAACGTTATGGTTTCCATTTTGGTGTCCATTGGCGGATGGCATCTGAAAATCAAACCCAAACATATCATGACGGTTATTTCGTTGAAAAACTACAATTAGACCATAAACCAGTTCAGAAATTATTATTTGACTATTCCTACAGGAAAAAAATAAATATACCTACATAATATTATAGATTAAATAAATCTAGAAATAATAATCTTTGAATGTGTCTGGGTGCGGTACCTATGTAAATAGTTCTAAATATACACACATTATTATATTAGAAGAATAATAACTAGAACTAACCTAATAAAAGAAACTGTCATTAGTCAAAGTAATAGTTATTTGTTATACAAGAGTGCAAAGTTGCTTTTTAACCGCGTGCTCAATTTTGATGACCGAGCAAGCGAAGGATTCTAAAATTTCAAAAATTAGAATCCTGAGCGTCAGCGAGGGAATTAAAAGAGCACAAGGTGAAAAATCTTTGCACTCGAGTGCAACACGTAACTTTTCATCCCACCTCAGCGAGGAAATGACTAAAAAAAACATTTACAACCACAAGATACTTTTATTTCATTTTAGGTATTAAATACTATATGATAGGTGTTTTACAGAATAGAACTCAATACTCAATACTCAATACTCAATACTCAATACTCAATACTCAATACTCAATACTCAATACTCAATACTCAATACTCAATACTCAATACTCAATACTCAATACTCAATACTCAATACTCAATACTCAATACTCAATACTCAATACTCAATACTCAATACTCAATACTCAATACTCAATACTCAATACTCAATACTCAATACTCAATACTCAATACTCAATACTCAATACTCAATACTCAATACTCAATACTCAATACTTTATTGCATTCCATGATGTGTACATTAGTTGGTAGGTATGTAATACTAGAGAAATTGAAAGTAACTGCTACAATTACTTGAGTGTAATATTTTTGTTAGGTATTGTAATGTTGGTGTTAGTGACTTAAAAAAGTACACCAAGAAAGTTCCGGTAGGCTTGTTGAAAAAATATCGATACATTTATATATCGATATAATTTTTTTAATGTATCGTTATTTTTGAGCGATATTTAATATTTTCGATATAAAATTCAAAGTATCGAAAAGGTATAAAAATCTATATTTTTTACAGACCAATAAACATTTATAAGTTTTAAGATTATAAAATCCCAAAAAGGAATACTTTTTTTATACTAACATCTTTTTAACAAATTATATTTAATATATTTTTTGTTTTTGGTCGACTTGATTTGTTGTTTTATAATTTGGTTTTTAATATATATCGCCCATATATCGATATTTTTAAATAAAAATATCAGTATCGATGCTGATATTTTCAAAAAATATCGATTTGACATATATCGATACTTTGTTGCGTTTAGACTCGGAACCCAGGGAAGGTTCCAAGTCTGAGTTTTTAACAAATTAAAAAAAAGTTGTATGATAAATTCGGCGCCAGGGGGGTAAAAGCACGATGTTCTAAATTCAATTTACTTTGTCTCTCTAGAGGATAAAAACGACTTTTGCACTCAGATATCGAAGAGTAAAAATAGTCTTTCCGAGATGGTGGGATGAAAAATATTTTATGTAAAGTTACTCACTAATCAAGAATAGTAACTTTTGTCTCTATTCCACAGAAATTATGGATAATACCGTAATATATAACAGTTTACAATCGTCCATGTCTACCTGACCTCAACCTCAAATTACGTAGGTAGGTATATGATGGTAAACCAGTTATCAACACAAGGTATCTTGCATTGATAACTGGTTTACATCATCATTATCTACATACAAACTACAATGCCTGCACACTAAACTGCTGATCCGATACATGGAAATGCAATTTTTAGGGCTTGTTTCACCACCTTTTGATAAGTTCCCGTTAAATTACTTGGCAGATAATTTCATATATATTATGTTCCATATTTTAACTTATCAGGCCGTTAACGGCTACCCAGATGTGGTGAAACAGGCTCTTATTCTAGCATCTACCACATAAACAGTGCAAAGAAACTAATTAATTACCATCAACGGCGATCACTAATGCCAAATCTGTACACCGTAAATCCGTGATGGACCATAACAGTTCGTTGACCAATATTCAGCGGACATTACTGGTTTACTTATACTTAAGAAATACTCACTGGTGGTGGAGGAGGGGGGTTGTCTGCAATTTCCTTCTTCGGTAGCGCATGGTCGCTTGTTACATCTGCTGGCTGCTCTCCTTTCCTCAAAGGTAATGTCTGTTGACGGTCCTAGAGATCATAGTAGTATGTGGTAAATGGATTTGATTTTGTTAAGTTCTAGTATCGTAAATTGTAGTATGGAACCGGTGCAACGGCTCTTCCTTGACTGACTGACTGGCTCTGGCTGTTAAATTTATAATACTTAAATAAAACCATAGGAAAATAATATTTAGTAATGAAATGATAATTATGCATTTTGAATTGTCAATAATATATTTAGACTGATTGGTTGGAGTTGTATATTTCATAAATTACATAGACTATATTTTATTTTAATAAAGTAAAAAATCTACTGCTGGCAGGATTTGAACCTGCACTGCACAGAAAAACACGAATTATAATATTGATTGACTGTATAATAAGTTAGTCTTTTAGCACCTCAAAAATAATTCACATTTTTCATTTTAAATGAAAAAAAAAATGACTGGTTCGTTGTTCTAGTGATCCCAAGCGCGACTACTACGCTAGAGGCCCTGGGTTCGATTCCCAGGTCGAGTGAAATGTTATTGGGTTGTTCTGAGAAATTCCCAGTAGGAGCTCGGAGTCTGGATTTGTGTCCAGTTGATGACAATAGGTTCGCCCCCTATCCCATGGGACCTGCAAACAGCGGGTGTACTTTAGTACACCTCTGCCTAAGCCTTTGGGAAATATAGGCGTGATGGTATGTTATTAAGTTATGTTACGTTATTTAATGTAAACTTTAATGTATTATTATTGTTTACTGTAGTTGGTGTAATGCTTAAATTTAGTGCATAAGGATAAGTTATCAACAAATCATGTGGATGACGTTGTGTTACAATGTATATTTTCTAATTGTTCTCACTAATCACTTATTAAGTAGGTACTTATGAATTGTGTGTAACCGTTTGTTTCCCAAATATATGCAGCATGATTGTATAATATCATGCTGTTAGTTAGCAGCTATTCGTTCAATCTTTGCTTGTCCCGACAAGCAAAGAAACAATTTTGTTTATAATTCAACTTAAATTTCAATTTTTAGTTCATACAGTTTTTAACGCAGTTGGGTTTTTTGTTTAATTTAAACTGTACTTGAAGATTTTCTGAAAGGACATAATTTTCAGATTTTCCATTTTGACTAGTTTTGAAGTCATTCGGACTCCTTATTTAATGTAAGTTCGTCACAGCGCGAGCTGAGTAGACTACTTTTGTCAAAAATATTCCTAATCGGGTTTAACTCTATCGAATCATACGCAAGATAACGTGTTGTGTTTGAAGGTTATTACGGTCCATCAGCACACAATTAATTAAATAATTATCAAAAACAATAAATTTTACCGACACTCCCATAATATAATTTTATCACATTGGTATTTTGTGATAAGTTGTGAGTAATAGTAAGTGGTAATAATATCTAATACTTTCAAGTTCACTTATAAAAGTCATTGATGAACTGATATTATTACCAAAGTAGCTGAGGCGTTATACTAATTAATTAAATTAAAAAATAACTAGGTATTTGTGCGGAATGCGGCTGGTGGGGGAGGCTAGGTGTGGTAGGTGTGGTGGGTAGTTGTGTAAATGAAAAGGAAAGTCTTTATAATAAAGATTCATAATATATACTGCCTCGCACTTAGCTGGTTTAGGGCCCGTTTCACAGCTTACTGATAAGTTTCCCTAAAATTGTTTGGCAAATAATTTCATACAAATTATGTTTCATTTTCGAATTTATGCAGCGGTAAGCGGCTATCTTACGTCGGTAGTTGCTGTAGATTAAAATAGGATGGACCAGCCAGACACATTTGTATTTTTATACAGTAGCAAATTAAACACAAATATACTTATTACCGGATTAGAGAACTTATCTCTTTTATAAAAACTATACAGTTTAATATCGCTTTTAAAACAATAAATCAATTTACCTATTAGGTACTTATCTGTAGGTAGGTAAATAAGCACGATGTCTTTGCGTTAATATTTTTGTAACATTGCATTAGCATCGTCCATGCACATGATGATATCATCTATTGATGTGTGTGTGAGTGTAAGTGCTATGGATATATTTGTTAGTTTTTTTCAAACTGGCCGACGGTTTTTAAGTATTATTCGTCATGTTAGTTTTTTGAGCACATCCTTTGTGGTGACCTATGATGACGTTGTCTTTAAGAGATGTTGTCATTTCTTGCTTGAAGTCCTACCTATCGGTCAATATCAGCACAGAGTATTAATACTCGTTTGATACTGATACTCGTATATTGCCTTGCCTGTAGTAAGTATCTGTTAAAGTAATAGAAATCCTACCTACGAAAATGATAATGAAATTCCTTTTGTAATAGATCATTTACTGACAACAACTCAATGTTTTAGTGTGAATTATATGTGATTCATCATAATCAAATCATATGACTCTTTAAAAAAATTGTCGATTTCCGGAAAAGTCCCGTTAACTTTCCAAAATTAAATATTATTACCAAAATATTAAGTTATATTATATCCCTAAAAGTCTAGAACTCAAAAATCCTTTACTAGAAGAATTAATCAAAAATCTTCTCTGCATGTAATTAATTAATTTAGTATCAATATCTGCATACCTAACAGCAGGCAGAAGGCTTTGCATTTGCTGGGTTTGCAAGGTTTGCGTTTGTAACTGTTAATCCAATATAAATAGTTCAACTAATCACGAAATTGCTTTGTGTTGTTGTCCGTATCCACAGATAGAATTAGGGACGGAGATAATACATCAACAATCAAAACGTGTTATCAATGCTCAGCAATCAGTCAACTGGGAAAGATAATTTGGACAAACATGAGTGGGCGTAATCGTGTTCAGAAATGTTTTGCTATGTTTTTAAGGTCTGTTGATAACTTGATATTTTCCTCGATGATGACGTTAGCGATTGATCGAAAAATAAAGAATGTGGGTAAGGTTCTTCCCTCAGATTACTTACGATAGGTACCACCTTTGGTGATAGACAATCCGGAATAATACAAAAATCTAATTTGTTGCCTACTAAGTATAATAAATATAAGTAAATACATAGGTTGTTACATATACTATTGCAATCTGTATTTTTACAAAATGTTAATATTACTAAATCAAGATATGAATCAATTATAGCCAGAACTAACAAGCTGATACAGGTAGACCAGGTACGGTTTATGAATTAGTTATTAAGTATCTAGCTGATGTTCTAGAGAAATTTAATATAATAATACATATTAGTAATAGTATCTAGGTAATTATAAAAGGTAATATAGGTTCGTGGCCGTTGTTCCTTTTTATATTTTTAAAGGCTCAAGTATTTCTAAGTTAAACTTCCAGTATGATGGTTTTTTTTAAATTTACCAAATGATCCTTACATTTATGAGTGATTATGTATATATGTATTATGAGTTAGTTATACCTGATGATCTGTAAAACGATTAGCGATACATTCTTAAACCGGTCATAAGTCGGACAAAAACAAATTACGTAGGTACGTATAGCTCGCAGTCGTAAAATAAATATTTTTATGTTAATTAGGTAATAAGTACTCGTATGCTATTGTATACCTACACTTAAAATGATAAGTGTATTTATAAACACTGCAACCAAAGGCTCTATGCACATTAACCAAGCTTCAACTTACTTTGTAGCCAGGTACATACATAGGTACTTATTGTTTCGTTTCGCTCTAATAAATAAGAACATTTTATTCATACTTAACTTACTTCATAACACTGTATAATAACTAAAGGTTTTGATTTGCTAGTGTTTTTCATCTTTAAAAATACAAGTGAAGTATCTTAAACACAGTTTTTCACTTATCACCACATACTATGCAAACACTTTTAAAGTTTATTGTTCACTTATACAGGAATTCATTTTGCCGAAATTATACCTAATAATAAGTATACTTGAATGTAGCATGAAATAACGTCAATAATTGTTAAAGAGCACGTCAAGGTCGTATATATTTTCCCCGTAGCGCGGAAAATCGCAGGAAAACTGTTACGCGCTCGAGATACGTGTATTGTGCGGGCGGCGCGCGGCGGAGTGCAGCGAGACTGTGCGACCGAGCGCGAGCAGCAATCGCACGAACAGCGACGGCGATGGCGTGTGCCCTCGCCGGTTGCTTACTCACCGCCGCCGCCGTTATCAGTGCAAAGCCTAGCATGAAGCGAATACCAGCAAACGCACCGCGCCGGACGTTAGCATACCTCGATCTATAAAATCTCCGTATCAACCGACAACAGCGCGAGCTATTTGTCTAGCTAAGATTAAGTGTCGCAACTACCTATTTGCCTTGTTCTTAGACGTAATCATTAGACCAAATCAACTACGTAAACGATGGCCGAAGAACCGTGACTAATTTGAATATTTAGTTATGTTATTTTGCTACACAGTTCTTGCGTTTCGCGATTTGGCCGAGGAAGTCAGTCAGAAACAATGATAGTGGATGGCCGTTAAGTAATTATTATTTTTAATAGCCATGTCCCAGGTGTGAAATTAATTACTATTTGGCTAACAATCAATCTTCTGTAGGAACGTCTATAAAAATAACGATGATTTTCATCACAGCTGCTCCTAACAATTGTCTGTTTATTAATTACTTAGATAGGCACGAAATATCTTCAGATCACCCGAGTCTCACAACAAAAGCTATTGTCGTGATATCAAGATTGAAACGTAACGTGACTAAAACTAGCTCTTTAAGCTATCGAGGCTGCTATTAAACGGTTTCTAAAGAATATTTATTACACTAATCGAATAACGGTAATAGCTTCTACAGAACATAAATTATAAATAATTTATGTTCCGCAGTTATAGTACTTTATATATACACGTTGAAACGTGCATATATTACACAAACCCTAGCCTAGCGTAGCGTAGCTGATAATTCTGATTCTTCATTAGGTACTAAAACATCAAAGGTTAGTAATTCGTTATATTGAAAACATGTAACTTACTTTTTAGTATCGTATCTATGCACTTGCAAAAAATATAGTAATGCTCCAATAACTGCTTCGAACTTATGTAATCATTAATCATGTAGTAATAACAAATGATTCGTGTCGAAGTGGCCCAATTAATTTCGTAAGGCAATTGTCTTGAAACTTTAAAGTTTAAACGTTACATAAGCTAGATATAACAAAGAATAAGAGTAAACTAGTGAGAAACCTTGAGAAGTTATGCCTTAATTAGAGGCCAGAAATCAGCTACAGCGTTAATTTATTTCATTATCTACATTAAGTACCTACTTCCTAGAAATAAAAGTAAAAACAAATCGCATGAAGTCCGCCACTGGTTCAGCCACACGTAAAACTACAATTTAAACAGAAATCCAACCGTAAGATGTACATTTCAAAAGCGAAAACGATTATCATAAAACCAACTCATGTAACATGAAATTAATAATGTGAATGTCAAGAACACTGTATTATGCGCGTTGCGCATTATGCACGTAGCTCTATCGTAAGTGCGTTGTTATTTATCGAAAAACAAAACACAAATATTATGGAATTTAACCACGTTGTGATGCAGATTAATAATTTTACATTTCCCTCTTTTAATTTTTATTATAAGTACTGATATATTGTCTTTCGATATATTATAATGTGATAGATTCCGTTCAGATGATGGATATTGAGATTAATTTCCGCAATTTAAACTAAGTAGGCTACTTCTGGACACAGGACTATATGGGAGTGTTTCACCACATCCTACATAGTAAGTTCCCGTTAAATTACTTGGCAGATAATTTTGTTGCATTTTTTAATTTATTTGGCCAGAGCCTTACAAATAGCCCCATCAATCTTGGTCCTACTCATTGACTTATATATTACTGCGGTCCTATATACTCCATCTTCGTCCTTAGTCTTGCATTAACTTTCGAATGTTAATATATGTAAATATTTTTTTCTTTTATGAATTTATCATCCATCCGAACCTTCGACGTTGGATTATCGTAGTCTAATAATTATTATAAGTCAATGTCCGAAGTACTTAGGCTCTTAGGTAAGACTTCAATAACGACATCTTGAGAAATTTAAAAACAATAGGTGTAAGAAGGCATTATTAGTATGCAATGCGCGCTAGTGTTATGGTTTGCATAAGTATATTATGATAATATTATTAGAAAAGAAAGTAGTTATTATACTTTCATTGTGGACCTATTCGTCAACGGGTAAAACTATACTTATCTTAGTAAGTACTTTATACGTTATACGTATAAAGCTACGGTTATTCAGGCAGGTTATATAAACCTGAAAGAATGTGTTACTTGTTTCACATCTTTTACAAAACATACATATAAACGATAAAGCAATAAAGAAGAACAGAGAAAAGAACTTCCCAAAAAGCTGAACACATTTAGTTATTTATATTATCTAATAACTTATTTTTTTTTATATTGTTCGAAAATTTTAAGAAATATACAACTATTCAACTATGTACTCTATAAATAATCGCGATATCGTTGTCTATTAGTTATTTTGTGTCGTTGTATTGTAGGTAGGTATTGTATTAAATGTTTATAACAACTAAATTATCGACTGGAATCCAGATCTCCCTGGACTATACCTATCTATAGGTAGGTGCTAATATTATAAAGAGCCTTGCAGTTTGTGAGTTTGGATGTTCGGGTAATCTCCGGTACTACTGACCCGGTTTTTTTAATTCTTCCACTGTTATAAAGGTATATCATCGCTAAGCAGGTACTACCTATAAACTTCTTTTTATTTTGAAATATAATTGGAATCGGTAATAATTAACCGATGAGGCGCAGGCGCAGACGCAGGGTCAGCTAGTAATTGGAATAGAGGTATGGGGAAAAATTTTGGATCTCGTTATTTTGCATCTCGGTTTTTCCGTTGTTCAGCAAATGGGTTCTTACTTTTTTAACCTTAACTTTATAACTTATTTATACCTCTACCAAAAACTCTGGCAACTGCTAAACTTTAAATGTAAGCAATATGTAGCTATCATAATGCCTTAATACCTACGAATAGTCTTTGCCTCATACTTTTTAACCCCCGAAGCAAAAACGACAGGGTGTTATAAGTTTGACGTGTCTGTGTGTGTGTGTGTGTGTGTGTTTAAGCCAATGTATTCGTTTTTCTGTAACCCTATGTTATGAGTAGCATAAATACAGTCAAGTGATGATACAATTGATACATACATACTTTTGGCTGACAGTGAAAAACTTAATTTGTAGGTACTTACCAATGGTTCTTCCTTGATATTTTGTGCGTCAGGACTTTTGTCACTATTTTCCTGACATGCAAACATTTTTCTGTGAACTTTTTTGAATTCGTCCATCAAGGCATCATGCTGTTTCTTCTTGTCATCTGTTGGCTTTGGTGGAGGAGGCTTCTTTGCTGGAGGTGGCGGTATTTTAGGTTCTGGATTTGTATTTTTCTTATTCTGAAGAATTATTTGTAACGTTAGGAATTCAACACATTTTCATAGAAATAAAAGCCATTACCTGAGAGAAAAACTGCCATGAGCTAAAATTTTGGAGACACGATGAGCATTTATTTGAATAGGATGAGCATATTCCTACAATATGAAAACCCCCCTATTTAAAATCGCGATTTGAAGGGGTTTGTAATTAATTCAATAATAATAAAATGTACAAAGACTGTTATATATCCGGTATTGCGGTTGCAGATATTACCTACTTACAAACAAAAACAATAAAAAATCGTATCTCAATGTTCTTTGCATATATGCATCAGATAACATGTCATCGAGAGAAAGTACAATGATACGACAAATCTTATAATACCAACATCTAAGGTGTCCTCAATTTTATCATTTTAATCTTAGTATCTCACCTTGTTTACTTACCATCATTCGTCGTTGTATTTCATCGGCAATGGCACTTGATAATGTAGCAGAACTAGATAGACTTGCAGTATCTGAATTATAATCGTTCTTCAGAGGTGGTGGATAGTTACATGCATTTTTTCCACATGTCGTTGTGCTAGTATGATGGACTTCCACCACTATGGTTTTTTTGTCGTTGTCTCGATTCGTATGATTCGCCGTAAACGCATTTTTCCTAGGAGACTGATTCTCGTAACTACATTGTATAGTAGCACCATCTTCAGTTAAATTAATTATGGTTCTATTTGAAGGGCTAGTGATGTAATCCTTCTTATTTTTGCTTCGTAAATTAGTTTTATTTTCGTATGTATGAGGATTGTTTGGTATGCTAGGACAGTCGTAATCGGGCTCTATGTCAGAAGGTGCATCGAAATTATGTATATCACCTCCTATCTTCCAATCGAAGTCTAAGCTATCCCACGTCCTTCTTTTTAATCTATTCATTGTTAATCTGAAACAATTGGCTTCAATTAGAAAATGTATTTTGCATGTTATGAGCGTTTATCCGTTAGAATCACGGTGGAGTGGTGATCAAAATTGATGATTTCCGACGGAATTAGTAGATTATTAGCCATGTAGGTACTGTAATATGATGTTCCAAAGGATATGAAGTTAATATCTTATAATCTCAAATTAAACACATACTTAAATTTTTATTTTCCGTCGGCTATAATTATTTTCACTCCAGGGTCCAAGTCCACTGTGATTCCTTCGCAATGCCAGTTATTTAATGCCATTGCGATTGGATAGATGTTTTACTTATTGTAATTTTCTTATCGAACCTATCAGCTCGATCGGCAGCCTCTTCTGCGACACTGGCGAGACGCCTGCGCAGCGCGGCGGGCGGAGCTAGAGGCACATGCGGTGCAATCGGCGCGGGGCTTCTTTCTCCTGCAGCTGATGATGCCGAGCTGTTGTAACCAGAGCTCTCCGGAGACACTAGGTCTGTGCCTGCACCCTCTCGAATCACAAGCTCTAAACGACCCGTCGCTTTCATCGCAGTTATTGCCTGCGGAAATAAAAATGCTCTAACTGATTGTCAAAGATAACTGATGCATCTTAAATACGGCCCAGCCAGTCTGAGTCAGATAGATGAAGATGTTTCCAAATAAGAAGGTAACGTAAAGAAACAAGTGAATAATTTGACTTATTACAGACTGTCTATAGTCTGTAAGTATTATGTCGAATGACAGAAACAGGACCCTAGTAGATAAAGCTGATGCTTTATCTACTAAGGGCCTCTTTCACCATCTGTGATAAATTCAGAAATAGAACATTAATTTGTATAATGTAACATTGGAGCAAGTGTGTAGGCAGGCATAATGCATTCTTATACAGTCACGTTGTAATGAGTTTTTTTACGACTTCGTAATAAACGTGCAGAATTTAATCCAATATGATTACAACGTTAGGATGAGGAACATATACCTACCCAACAATAAAAACGTGTTATTATTTGCCTTACTATTGCCGGAGAAAAGCGATAAAATAAACTGAAAATCCATCTGTCCACATTGATAAAAATACCTCTGCAAGCACAAATCATAATAAAAAAACTTTCTGAGTAAATTAATTTGTACTGTTGTTTGGCCAAGGCTACCTTAGTGTTGGGTGACCGAGTGTTTTCTTTATCATGTAAAATTAGGACTGATGCCGTTGTGTTAAAAGTGTCCAATACATCCTTGAGAACTAAAATAAAAAAAAGAAGACGATGTGTAATGGCTACTGACCAGCAAGCAACTGATAATAATATTTGAGCATTCAGTCATTTGGACAGTAAAAATTACAAAAAATCCTGCTGTTGGGTCTACCTTTGTTGGAAGATATCGATATTTTTTCAACAGGCCTATCGGAACTTTCTTGGTGTACTTTTTTAAGTCACTAACACCAACATTACAATACCTAACAAAAATATTACACCCAGTAATGGTAGCAACGTTACTTTCAATTTCTCTTAATGATACCTAGTATTATTTGTTATAATTTAAAGAATAGGTATTCTGTAAAACTTACCTATCATACAGTACTTAATACCTAAACTGAAATAAAAGTATCTTGTGGTTGTAAATGTTTTTTTTAGTGATTTCCTCGCTGAGGTGGGATGAAAAGTTACGTGTTGTACTCGAGTGCAAAGATTTTTCACCTTGTGCTCTTTTAATTCCCTCGCTCACGCTCAGGATTCTAATTTTAGAATCCTTCGCTTGCTCGGTCATCAAAATTGAGCACGCGGTTAAAAAGCAACTTTGCACACTTGTATAACAAATAACTATTTTCATCCCACCATCTCGGAAAGAGTATTTTTACTCTTCGATATCAGAGTGCAAAAGTCGTTTTTATCCTCTAGAGAGACAAAGTAAATTGAATTTAGAACATCGTTATTTTACCCCCCTGGCGCCGAATATATCATACAATTTTTTTTTAATTTGTTAAAAACGCAGAATTGGAACCTTCCTTAGGTTCCGAGTCTACACAACAAAGTATCGATATAATATATCGTATCGATATTTTTTGAAAATATCAGTATCGATGCTGATATTTTTATTTAAAAATATCGATATATGGGCGATATATCTTAAAAACCAAATTATAAAACAACAAATCAAGTCGACCAAAAACAAAAAAATACATTAAATATAATTTGTTAAAAAGATGTTAGTATAGAAAAAGTATTCCTTTTTGGGATTTTATAATCTTAAAACTTATAAATGTTTATTGGTCTGTAAAAAATATAGATTTTTATACCTTTTCGATACTTTGAATTTTATATCGATGCATCGATATATCGAAATATTAAATATCGCTTAAAAATATAGATACATAAAAAAAACGATATTATCGATGTATCGATATTTTTTCAACAAGCCTATCGGAACTTTCTTGGTGTACTTTTTTTTTAAGTCACTAACACCAACATTACAATACCTAACAAAAATATTACACTCAAGTAATTGTAGCAACGTTACTTTCAATTTCTCTTAATTATACTTAGTATTATTTGTTATAATTTAAAGAGTATTCTGTAAAAGTTACCTATCATTATAGTATTTAATACCTAAACTGAAATAAAAGTATCTTGTGGTTGTAAATGTTTTTTTTTGTCATTTCCTCGCTGAGGTGGGATGAAAAGTTACGTGTTGTACTCGAGTGCAAAGATTTTTCACCTTGTGCTCTTTTAATTCCCTCGCTGACGCTCAGGATTCTAATTTTTGAATCACTCGCTCCGCTCGTGATTCAATTTTAGAATCCTTCGCTTGCTCGGTCATCAAAATTGAGCACGCGGTTAAAAAGCAACTTTGCACTCTTGTATAACAAATAACTATTACTTGACATTAACTTTTTTCAAATGATTTAATCGACAAATCTTTTGATTTGCAATAGAGAAGATAGTCTATCATCATCTGCTTAGATTATAACAAAAAAATCTAAGCATAAAACTGCAAGAGGATACGGTGAGGAAGCAGTAGTAGGTTTCCTTACAATTATAACGCCCAACTAGGCCGGTTTCGCGGATGCTGTAAAGGATCTTAAACGTCAGGACTTACTTAAAATTATCTTAAAATATGATATTATTTTAAGATTCTGTACGATGCATGAAAACTGTAAAAGAATAGTTTAAGGGTCTGTTTTAGCACCTCCCAAGTTTCCATTAAATAACTTGCCAGATAATTTCATACAAATTAAATTCCATTTTTAATGTAATCCGGCCGTTAGTGGCTACCTAGGTGTGGTGAAACAGGACCGGCCAGTAATCGTCTAACATACATTAAAAAAATGCATACAAACGAATATAGAAACTCCAGGTTTTCGTCGGTTGCAAAACTTATCAAAAGGCGGTAAACGAAACCGAGAGAGGTAGGGCACAGCCATTTATAGCTCAAATCTGGAGCAGCCCATGTGGGGAAGTACCTCCACCTTACAGAAAACTGCAGCCAAATAACACACTTTATCGTGTGTTGTGTTCCTGCAGTGAGTAAGGTCGCCAGAGCTCCTTCTAAGGATGTGCTGCGCTGGCAGTAAGAGGAATATTCCCTTAAACTGTCGGCGCAGTGAATCCTCCATAAACCTCGGGTCGGCAACGCGCGAGTGATACCCCTGGTGTTGCAAGCGTCCATAGGCTATGGTAACCGCTTACCAACAGGCGGGCCGTATGCTTGTTTGCCACCTTAGTGGTATATAAAAAAAAAACTAGCCCTAAAATATTGACCAATATGATTGGTTTCTGAATTTGAAAATATTCATCTCTGTACCGATTGTGGTGAAACTTTGCACACAGATTTAGTTTTTATGACCCTATAACATGATGGCCACCTAGAGATGACCAGATGATGGAGACGGAAGACAGTCGAAGGAAACCCTCAACGGTTTACAGCAGGTGCCTCGTGTTTGAGCTATTATTTCATTTATCTTCATGCTACAACATAATGGGCACCTAAAGAGTTGATCTTGTGATGGAGACGAAAGACAGTCGATGGAAACCCTTAACGGTTTACAGCAGCTACCGCGTGTTAGGGCTTATTTCATTAAAGATTTTTGTTAAAAAGTAATTAGTAATTGTTTAATAAAAAAAAAGATGATAAGAAAGAAAGAAAGAAAAAAGATTTATTGACACAGTCACAAAGCACACAAAACACATAAATATAAATATTGTGTACCTGCGCCAAAGAGGCCCCAGTTCAGCTATATATGCCAGACCACTCGTGCCTGCCTGGCGCTGATTTTCATCTGGACCTTTAAAAATATATGATACATGTATGATACTTACATCGTTGAAGGTTACATTGGAGAAATCCAAGCCGTTGCACGATATTATCTGATCGCCTGGCCGGAGCCCCGCCTCACGCGCGATGCCACCTTCCCGCACGAATTGCACGAAAATGCCCGGCTTCCACTCCGGACCTTTGCAAATCCTGAAACAAACAGTTTTTACTCTGAATACATAGGTACATGTCAGTGTTTACAAATAAAATAAATATTACATATTTAAGCACATTTTATTGTTTAATGGCATGAGTCTGTGTCGTTCAATGTCCTATAGACGTTGACATTGATGCATAACTCTTTAGGAAAAGAAAACCGACTTCGAATATTTAAGCATTTTCAAAATTATTGATTTTACGCCAACCAAATACATGCGCGATTATCTTGCAATAGGATAATTAATATTAAGTATCTAGGACAAGACAAAAAAGAAAAAGTCGAAATCGGTTTTTATTCCACATAAAACCACAGTCGAATTGAGAATCTTCTTCAAAACTAAGAGTACCTACACAATAATTACAAATACAATACAATCATTTTTATGTATCCTAAATGGCATCTAAGTTAAGTATACCTATTTCAATTTCCATTATATTTTAATTAAGCAGGTAAGTACTTATACAACTTGATCTTGCTTTTTTTATGAAACAGAGCAAAAGAATAATATTTATTGACAATTACTTAAATATAACTTACAGGAAAAGTAATAAGACGGTAAAATAAAACGATACTAACCCGCAGCCAAGCTTAGCCCTCGGCGGTACAAGTATGGACAGCCTCATGTCCGTCAGCCTGTCGGTGTCGTGACACAGCGTCGGCGACGACGACACATCGGAGCCGAGCGACGCCCGCTCGGACACGAACTGCCATGACAATGGCTCATGCGCCTTGCTGAAATGCGGACAATGTGATCAAACAATTCCACACTTATGTACACAACACAATTTTCACGGTAAAATGTACTTACTCTTTGACAGGTAGCATGCCCACATCTGTAATAAAGAATAAAAATCATTCGACAAAATAAAATTGGTAATAGAGTGGTTTCTGTGGTCCATGACCTTAGAAAATATATGTACAGTACATATTGTATGTGTGTTAATAAATAAGTGTATCTATTAGGCACCTATCTATTTTTGCAAAATCTCAGTCAAGTTGGTGACTGATGAAATCTATCGTACTTAAGGCCTTAACATGCGTGAATGACCTTGAGGAAATGGAGCTAATTTGAAAAAGTCGCCATCTAGCGGAGACGCTCTATACTGCTTAGACACGGATCTGAATAGTTCAAAGATTAGAGTCGCAGAGAGAATAAGTGGTATTATTTGGAATACTGCCTATTATGTTTAAGCATCACTGAGAGTCACGTCATGTGCACGGTATTAAGTGACTAAAGCGGTACGTTCAATTATTGTGTGGAAGATAAGTAAGTTTTCTTATTGGTGACATGACGTAACGTGAAGTACTTCATTTCCGATATTACCTACATGGAGCTTGCTTTTAGATTTTTAGTTAGTAACGTTTTAGCACTAGTTTAACGCAGTCGGCTTTTATGTTTAATTTAATAATAAAAAAAATATTTTTTTGCCAGTGAAGTGAGTGTGTAGATGATTTGTGTAGTTTAGAGAACCAAATCTCACTTCCAAAGTTTATTAACTCATAAGTATTACGTATGTTTTACACTAAGTCTTAGCGCACAATTACACAGCCGAATATGCATACAAAATACTGATTAGGTACAGTTTACAAGAATACAAGTCGCATCCGAGAATTATAACAATAAACGCGCTGTAAGCGGCGGGGTACAGCAGACTAAACAGACTAACTCAACTCGCCGAACGCCGACCATGTAGCTCAGTATCCTACAATGTGGGTACCGGCGCTGGCACCGCGCCGTTGTATTTCGATGTACCGCCACTGCGGCCGGCCGGCGCGGCCGGACGGTTTGTCACGCGCCTCATTAGTGATGAGCTACTAACTAACTACTAATACAAAAATCTGTTTGTGCGTAACAAACAATTATTGATATCTGCAAAATATTATATTATATAAAAGCTATTGTGTGTTCATTTACCAATGCCATATTTATTTTATACAAAATAAATTTAGTTGTTCACACATAATTATTAAAACATTTTGTTATTTATTATATTATAACATTATTATATTATTATTATATTAATTTAATTACATATTAAATAATATCATTATTTATTATTATATATTATAAACTAATATCAATTAATAAGGACGATTATCGGGCATAATATAAATAAGTTGTTGCGACCCTCTGGAGGGTCATGGTACTTTAAATCATTAAACTGTAGGTGGCACTACACCAGTTTATTTATTACTAGCTTCCCACCAGCTGTTTTGCCTGCGTGGTCTTCTAATTTTTTCCCGTTTTTATACTATTTTTCATTACTACTCCGCTCCTATTAGTCATAGCGTGATGATATATAGCCGATAGCCTTCCCCGATAAATGGGCTATCTAACACTGAAAGATTTTTTTTCAAATCGGTCCAGTAGTTTCGGAGCCTATTCAATACAAACAAACAAACAATCAAATCTTATAATATTATTAGTATTGATTAGTTTAAAGTAGTATGCGTGGCACGAATAAAAATTTTGAAAACGACCGACACGAAATGTAATTTGCCATTTTGTGGTGGCGGCCATCTTGGATTTGAAATGTACTATAGTACATTATATTCTACTAGTTAAGACCTTTCATTTGATACCCATAATGAGGAAGTTGTCAAAAAATATCTAATCCACTATTTTGTGGCGGCGGCCATTTTGGACCAATCTTCATCAAAAATAGCTAAGAAAACTCCCGACTAATTCACCTTTTAAATAAAAAAACCTACTACTAATGCAAAATCGGTTCAGCCGTTCGGGAGCTACGATGCCACAGACAGACACACACAACCAACACCCCGTCGTTTTTGCGTCAGAGGTAAAAAATTAGAACTGTCAGGCATATCATCTTACGGCGAAAATACTATTAGTGTAAAATTAAATAAAAAAAACAGTATATTCTTGCACGACACAAGTACGCGTCGCGTTACTTTTATGTGCATAGAAATATGGTTCAAATTCAAATGACTGTACCGCGCTTCGCCGCGTCGCGTTGCTCAATTCGAGCAGGCCTCGGATGCCGCGTACCCATAGTCACAGTGAATCTAGGAGGATCGAGTATTTTAAAAGATGGAATAAGTGCTACATAGGTCTCGTTAAATACCTAGTCCTTTAATCTATTCTAGTATATTATATTCTATTATAGTATTTTTAATATCCATATCATATTAAATTAAAAAATAATGTCCGCCATCTTGTATTCAAAAACTTATGCCATTTTCGTAATCAGCATCCCAAGAAACCACGAATTTGATATCAATATTATATTATAATCATAATCATCAGCGCCCTGAAGAATCCTAAAACATCATAAAAATTAAAAACAATATCCGCCATCTTAAATTTAAAAATAAAGCTTATTTTCATAATCAGCTCCCTAAAGAATCTTGAATTTGATACCCATATCATAATTCTAAAATTCAAAAATATGTCCGCCGTATTGGATCAAAGAAATAATGCAATTTTCGTAATCCCAATTCCCTAAGGAACCTTAGGATTTGATACCCTTATTTACCTTTACAATTGATGCCTATGTGGTTTTTCGAATAGCCATACCTAAATAAATCAAAACTCGATAAAATTCTGCGATAAGTACCCGCGGTGAGTAACTATAAGATTACTTTTAAATAAGAATAAGGCGAGCGCCGTAGTAATATATTTATGCCTAAAGTGCGGAGCGATACATATTAGATTTTAGCCACTCTGCGATCTTACTCTTTATGCACTTAAAACATGAATTTGTTTAGAAAAAAACATTTACAGCCAGCAATATATACATATTAACTAAACTAAGCATTTCTGTTAATATAAATATTTATCAATTAGTATAAAGTCTTCAAAACTTAAAATGTATTTTAAAATAGTCGCTCAAACACCGACGTGCGGTCCACCCTCGACAACGTCCGGAGACGGACTGTGCGGGTGAAGGAGCAGGGAACGCTCGCGTGGATAGACTCAATTTCGAGGAAAATGAATATTTTCACTAGTAAAATGCAAAATAAAAATAATACTTTCAAGTGAAAACATTAATATTTTGAAGACCTATTTTTGTATGAAAAAGCGAAGTAAGTAGCTTCAGCCGTTTAGCAAACAATTTGAAAATTCTGACAAAAATAGGTAGTCTTTGGTGATTTTTTTTCCAAAAAGTGGTTTGCGGAAATACATTTTTTTTCAAGTGAAAAAAATTGTCAAATCCTTGTCTATCACATATATTTTTTTTGTACAGATTAAACGAACAGTTATTGAGACAATCTTAATTAAATACCCAAGAATTTAGGCATTTCACTGTTGTTAAGGCCTTAATTCTCAATAACACCAGTGGGCCGCGTATCATCGTTTTACGCAACACTCTCTAATAGACAATGTTCATACCTACGCCCACGTGCTTTCACGAGTTATAAAATCTCCACGGTTTCCATTACGAATACGCTTAATGCCATTTGATTAATTAACATAATATGGTCGCCGAACACGGTCACTGGTCAGAAAAACACACCTCTTCAGTGACTTCGAATTTACGCTACATACACAATCGAGATGTGCCCGTGTGCATACTTATCAATAAATATAAAATACCATAAATTAATAAATGGTAATATTTTACCTCTGTAATATTATAAAATATAAATGATCGAAATAGTTAATCGAGTTAAGCAGAGGTGTAGGTACTAAAATGTACACCGACAGTTCGCCGGCCATGCTTAAGTCCTATGTAATAGGGGGCGGGCCTATTGCCATTAACCGGGTACAAATCCAGACTCCGCGCGGCTACTGGGTATTTTATAGAAAAACCCAACAACAATGCTCGATACGGGAATCGAACCCGAGACCTCTAGCGTAGCAGTCGCGCTTGGGACCACTACACCAATGAAGCAGTCTAGTAGCAGTACATAGGTATTATTTAAATATACAAATTACTTAGGTAGGTTAGGTACGTATACTATTTAAAATACATTGATTACATCAATGAATGGACAATTATGTCACCACGGACTCGCATTTTCACTTCCTCTTGGCTATAACAATCCATTTATCAAAAATAATCACAACACATGGCAGATGACTTGATAACGTGTGGTCACGTAACCACTCGTAATGTTCAGATTGCTGCATTAATTTTAGTTTTAGAAGAATACTTCTAGAACTAAAATTCACAACACGAAAGTGTCGCTCTAGTAATAACTAGAACAACACATTCGTGTTGTTTTGTTCAGAATCAATACAGGGACGATTTGACAGGATTGGCAGAAATACTTTTTTTCTGGCTTAAATAGCATTAAAATCAGATCTTACTCACGTCTCACTTTAATCTTCAAGCGCGTCTGTGCAGCGAGGTAATGTATCAGCTCAGCGTGCACCGCATCGTCTACTCGGTATCCGTTCACGCTCACTAACTGGTCCCCCACCTGCAACCACCATTTAAAGTCATAGTATGAAAGTATAATAGATTATAAATACCCTGGTCTCACTGGTAAAACGTCACACGACTTGCTACGGGGCTGAGTGGGCTATGAACAGCGACGGCGGGTGGCAAAGTTGATATAGGTCCCTAATGTTATTGTGTATTCTGGAGGTATTCGGTGGCCTACGGATCAAGCCATTTCACTGATGTTTTCATTACATGTACAATTGATTTCAATGTCAGGTGGAAATTATAAAAAAAAATGAAATCATTGTAAGTATCTTCTAAACAACTGAAAATCGCGGAACATACAGGGGGGTGTTTTTGATGCCCCTTGATTAGAGGTATCTAGATGGCTTCGACCGTCACTTCTCCGGTCACCCTGTATAAGTAGGTACGTTTTATCCTGAAAGCCTAAAGTTTTAACGAAACCGGTGAATAAATAAAGCTAGGTACCTACATAAATGATGAAGATAACCTGAACTACAGCGAAGCGTGGCCATGTAGCGTGTACCTTTAAGTAATATCATCTAAATACAACACTGTTCGAAGAATCGTAATGTAAAATGAACAACGAGAAAATTGTAAAAGGTAGATACAAAGAATTTCTCAGGTGTTGAAATAACAATAGACTAGGTAGGCACATGTAGTTATTGCTTTGACGTAGTGTTGCGCCACGACGCCGAGCGACGCCAAAGAACAGTGGCAGTTCGGCAGCGGGTGACTCGCTTGACGCAACGCAGTCAAAACGAATAAAAGACTAGCGAAATATTGTACTGGGCCTTGTACTAACTGTACACTTAGTTAATTTGGTTTCATTTACGTCACTAAAGATAAAATCGTAGTCGTCGATAACGTTCGGTTAGTACAAGTTATGAACATGTAAAGTTGAACGTTTCGTTTAATGAAAATAAAACTTGTGTCGACTGCAGTCAGTATAGAAGTTAGTACAATTCAAGAATACCTGCTCAAGATTTACTCAAACAAAATTAGCGCAGATTTGTGATTTGTAAATTATATTTACCCGATTCTTCTATTAAATTAATTATTCTAAAAAGAAACTGGAATCTAACATAATGCTGAAAATGACTACTTATATCAAAATTGTATTCAAAGGCACAGTAAAAATATTAAATACAGAAAGTTGAAATTATACCAAGTTCAGAGTTTCTAAGCGCAATCGGTGCACCAACCTAAGTTATGTAAAGTTCGGCTTACAACTCAGGGACAGAAGCCGCGACCTACTTTTCTTGGCCGCCAGGTGGTCTTTATGGGATTACTGATAGGTAATATTTTTAAGAGCAATGTATTAAATGAATGGTTTTTATTGAAAAGTCTTATAATAAATAGAAACCAAGTTGAAGTTTATTTATATTTTCGAGGAATTAACTGCTAGCTTTTTACTGATTAAATATTAATTTACTTAAGTACCTACTTATTCTATAACCAAGTAAGTAGGTACCTAACCTACCTACTACGTGTGTGTTTTATTTGTAAAAAATATCCTACGTAGGAAATGATTTATAAACTATTATTGTATTGCATAAAACATCGGATGAGCATAATTAGTATCAATGCCTTTTTACTGTAATGTTTATAACGGACGCTTATTGTTATAATTCTTCCATCACCAGCATAGCACAGGGTACCTAGCACTTTCGTCAGTTCCATCACGTCGCTGGCGAGCGCAGCCAAAGAAGCCGGACAGGTCGCTTAGTGCCCCACATATCGGACAACTTTCGATCAGACTTTCGTTACATACAAGTCGTCTTTTTTGCTAGTGACGCAAAAGAACGCCAGACTCAATGACGCCGGCCCTCCCAATGAATTCACTTTCTTTTTGGTTCGGGTGTGATTGATTTATTTTACTCGATATAGGTGCATAGCACAAAAAGGTAGGTACCCATTTAGGGTTAAGGTGCGGTTGTCGGGGTTGCTGTAACAGTTAATACCTTTGTGAACATTTTAACAACGCAAAAAACTCCTAAGTCACCTAATCAATAATTACAGACGTGGCAATACCATGGTAATCAACGCAAGAGACGAAAATAAATATGCCAACAGTTTAATCACACACAGTTGTAACAAGTGCGCATTGATAGTCTGACCTGACGTCACATTCGACTAGTCTGAAAGTATTACCATTACTTACCTACATTTCAAAAGTAATCAAGTGACTCATGGTTATGTATTATAAGTACTTAGGTATTTATTACCGATACAATAGTTGCTATTTACTTTTTACAACGTGGCCTTGTTGAATCAATATTTCTCTACCTTTTATCGCGAAAACCCATACTGTTTCACAAGGTGTACAAGCATACGATTTAGCAATTCAACAATGATTTGAAACAGTGACTTCAAATTGATGGTTCTACTACAAGGATATCAGGATCAATATTATTTGTTTAACGTAACGTAAGCCTAATACGCAAAGGTTCTTCATCAAATCAATAAATAAACGTAACACGATGTTGACAAATAGTATCATATTGACCGTGGTCTCTCTGAAGGATCACATTAGTGCTTTTCTATTTTAGCAAACGTTATACAAGAAGCATGTCGAAGAGGCGCACGCGAACGGAAAGCGGTAGAAAGTCACCGTAAAGAGTAATTGAGTGACTCACGCACTGGACACGTACACTGTACAGTCGTAGGTAACAAGACCCGCCTCATGGGAACAGAACATGGACTATTTACAAATACATACATAGTATAATTATATTCATGTACTTAATAATTGCACCGATTTACCGCAACATCCGCCACCTTCCCGCACCTAGCATGCCAATGAATGTATTGGTAGATTTCAATTATTATCATAATTTGTTGAGTTTCACATCCTGCCTAATGCACGGTAGCAGCATTTTATGCTCAAGTTGAAATGTAAGTAGGTACATAATGTAAAACACACCTTGTTCTTGGAAAGAAAATTTTTAACTAATGACAATAATTTTCTTTACCCCAGAAAGTTTATTAGGAGGAAATGTATACTCGTACATTTCAATAGTGAGTGGGGCGCCTTCAATGTTTATTGACTGACACGTACCTATTGTTGACTTACCGCGAGTTCTGTCTGATGGTCGTGTTGTATCAGTCTTTAGCACAAGTCATTGACTCTAGGTACAGTTTATCTTAGCTACAGTATTTCTGTTCGCTTCGCAAGAATCTCTGTAATTTCTCAAAACATCTCATTGTGTTATTTTAATAATAGCGGATGTACGTGAATTTTTCGTAACTTCTTTGTTGAGGAAGTAATCGTGTGAAAAGTTTTGTAACACCTGTAAATAATATGTGCCTGTTTAATTATGACGAGTCGCCGACCACAATTCAAGATTCAAGTCTTGCCCCGTGTCAATAGAAAGTAAGAATTATTGTCGTCTAGGCTTTGAACGCAGAAGTTTAATTATGCTTTCATAAATTTTTTGAAGACTGAGATAAATTTCTTACCTTACTAGCACTTAGCAGGAAGAATTTGCGCATGAGAGAGATTTTTCACCGTTACTGAAAGTTTCATCGCCATTTGACTTTTTACATTAGGTACGAGTACTTTTCGGTTCCTTAACTGGTACTAGGGAAAAATCGAGAAGATAAGTAAATCATTCATTACCAATACTTAATAATGAATGATTTACTTATCTTCTCGATGCTTAATCAAATTGAAGAAGGAAAGCTATGTGAATCAGTCGATACGTACAACCAATAGATATCTTCATTATTAACCCATGACTAGCTGCTGTAGTCTTAATAAGTTTGAATACCCAACCAATTTCAGCACCAAATAAACTCAATTAAAAATATTATTTTCGTTGATTTTTTCTTTGATATATTTTTTTTGTTTAAATGTCTTTTTATCGCTAATACCCAAGTACTTATCTCAGGTCTAAAGTTCTCAATTTCTCATCAACACGAGGTAGCGGCTGTAAACCGTTGAGGGGAAACCCTCAACGGTTCGACTGTCTTCCGCCTCCATCATTACTTCATTAGATCAACTCTCTGTCCGTCATGTTGTAGGGTCATCAGAACTATGAGTGCCAAGTTTCACCAGAATCTGTTTATAGTTTCCATTTTTTTCCAAATTTATATGGGACCAACTCTATAAGTTATGTGTTGTAACCTCCTCCGTTTTTTTTCGTCGGTAAAATATATATGCTAGATATAGTATTCACCTTCAGTATTCCTTTTCTGTTTCACAGTTTCCTGATAAGTTCCAGTTAAATTAGCTGTCACATAAATTCATACAAATAGTGTTTGTTCCATATTTTTATTTATTCGGCAGTTAGCGGCTATCCTGAAGTTGTTTAACAGGCCCTGAGTATTGCTCTATTTGCTAATAGGGACTTGTCAAGAAGCTCAAAGTGACTATTCCCCCCAGAATGCCCTTGGTTCCATTCCTTGGGAATAGAAATTTTACAAAACCTAACGTTACTACTAATCCGTGAACTATAAGTAAAGCCACATGAACAAAATCTACTCGTATCTATATCAACACTTATATTATTAAGAGAAAAGATTTGTTGGTTTGTTTGTTGCATTGAATTCGGTGCCGAAACTACTGGACTGATTTGAATAATTCTTTCAACGTTAGAAAGTTACTTCTTTACCGAGCTTAACAAGGCTATAAATCAGAAAGACCTAGATCACGCGGGTGAAGCCGCTGGCGGAAAGCTAGTTAGAGATAATTTTATACTGGCCTTATCTACTAAACGCAAAACAAAGCATAAAAAATTGCAAAGGGTACCTAATTGATTTTAAAGCAAATTATCACGAGCTCTTCCAAAGCCATTCAAAACATTTAATCATGTCTTCAACTCGACACAATGAAGCGGGACGTAATTTGCTGCATCACCTGTTGCCCAATAAATCAAGTGCGACTCACGACAACAAAGCAATCAAGTGTTTGACCCACATGTGTGGGACAACGAGGTGATCATCATGGTAAGTGGACTTACGCATGAGATTAAACTGTGGCACAAGATACCTGCAGTGGTTACGTGAGCGCTCGAAAATAATAGAATGCGTGTTGCGACAGTGGTATAGCCTCGGATGTGGGTAATTGCACAGAAGCTAGCAGCTTGCTTGGTTAATTGTAAGCAGAGTTGTTCGCACGCGCCCACTACGGTGGGACACTGAGGGATCGTGAGAACATGTTATAGGTAACAACTACAAAAATGTCAATGGAGATTAAATCTTCCCTTTGCGTATGTACGTAACTAAAGGAACACGATGTATGTAACTAAAGGAACACGATACAATGAAATAATAAATTGCCTAATAGCTAAAGAACTTATAATAGTTGGTATAAGAACTGTCTGACACAATGTTTCTACGTATTGATCATTGTGTGGCATTACATGCCATGTTACTATGAAGTGATTGGTTATTTTTCGGATAGTAAACTTTGGTATGGTACTGACTATGTTACCACCGCATGTTGGCAATAGCATAGCAAACTGCATAAAACAAATCTTGCGGTGATATACTTATTATTATCCTTTTTTGTGAACTAATTAATTACTCCTCAGTTACGCCACACTTCGCCGCGCTTCGTGTCGTCGTCGTTCGGTCGGTTTAATTCATGATGCTCATGCGCAGATACATCAAAATTAAATGTAAATTATTCAAGTTTAAGACATTTATGCGTGTATAACTATTATTATTTAGAGAAAAATATACATTTCGAGTACTCTGAAAATAATTGGTATTGTTATTATGTAATTGTACATTAAGAAAAGTTTTCGACCTAACTAAGATACAAGTAGTATTTATATGAATGGATACAAGACATTTTTTCTTTATGTTTACGTAGTTTTATTTTTCTACTTAGTCTCCTTGTAACACAGGTCTCCCATCCTCTCTCTCGATGCTCCCATCTATTTAGGCCGTCCCAGATACGACCCGGCGTTTTTCTCTGCATAATAATTGTTTACGAAGGTGCAATCACAGGAGCACAGTTTTTAAATTAGGGAATTACAAAAGAAGTAGCTTGGGGCTAGATCTGGTGAGTAAGGTGGTTTTCGCTATTCGTTGGTTTTCGCTATGGCGAGCGATGCGGTGTGAGATTTGCCTATTATCAAACAAGGAAAGGTGGAATTGGTCCGTTGTCCCAGTTTCGAAGTGGACGATTGTCCCCGTAACCCGTCAAAATATGCACAGTTAGTTTGTCAAGCTTTTATTGACGAGCGCTACCATCTTCCCGTTAAGTTCGGAAACTCAGACCACCCTGATACTTACATGTAATAATAACTACCTACATTTACCAGGATGGTCTGTAAAACTTTCCGCTTTTGCAGATGTTCAGCGGGTGTGTTACGATAACGATCCATGTAAAATATTATTCTTTACATCTGTTTTGTATAATTATTCTCTCTTATATAAAATTAATTCAGAAAGAAGGTTTTCATAAGCTTATAAGTATATATTTTTGATAAAATCTGATAAAATTGCACTCATGAATGGGATACATTCATGAGTGCACTTTTAGTGTTGTTTAAGTGTTGTCACAAAGATAGGGTTACTTAGCACAAAACAAACTAACCTTTAATCCTTGAACGTGAGCTTCAGAATTAAAGTCAACTTTGGATATGAAGAAACCAGTGGCGTACTCCTTGCCGCCTCTGAGCGCAAAGCCAAAGGCTGGTGCGGCTCTGCGCGGGCGCACCAGGCGCACTGCGCGCACGCGTCGGTCGCCCGCCGCAACACCCGCCACACGACCAGAGCCTGACGTAGTCGTCGACGCTGTTGATGTAGCGTACATTTTTGCCCTGAAATTGTATAACATTTTTAACGTAAGAATAGGGAATGCTCTGGAGATAACCGGAGCTGTATCATAATTATAGGTATATACGCTGCAAAAACGGGGTAAAGGGTCCGGGCTCCGGTACAACAAGCAAGCATAAGCTATGATAATGATTATGACGTTATGATCATTAACCATACTGGGTACTTATTTACTTTAAGGTTTATTTTTAATGAAGGAAAAATAACTTAATCTTAGCATGGAAAATGGTTAAGAAAATACAAAAATATACTTTAAGGTTACTCTACACGTAATGACAGTTGCTTAATTCTAATTATTAAGAGCACCTAGATTTAGAATGAATCTACTGTCGTCAACCATTTGCCATTAAGGCACACTTTAATCATTCATCAACACGATTACCTGCTCGATACTGACTAAGTAGGTACTGACACAAATGGTGATCGGCCTAGAAATCTGGAGGAATATCATGAGCTGAAACTAAAAATCTTGCCTACATACCGACTTGATATTTGGTCGGTTGGTTTCTTATAGATAGGATAGGGATATATGCGCACTAAATTAAGAAAGGATTTATTTTCACGAGAATAGGAATTACTGGGGAACACTATAGAAATTTACTTTATAAAACGGCGAAGGAAACCTCGTGTGGAATCCTACATGCCTTAGACCTTATCTAAGCGATGTGGTGTAGTGTACCGTGTCCTACTTTCTAGTCTCCTGAGATTAAAAAAATGCAATCTTCAATAAGTTATTAAGTACCATTTTGATCGATAGCCGCAACTGATTAGGTCCATAGTTCAATTCTTAGCACACCCAATGTGAGAAAAGAATTTTTTTGTTGCAGTCCGGAGTTTACTTTCTTTTGCATTTTTCTCCAATTAGTACGCTTAGTCATTAATGTTGTAGTTATGTAAGTTACGTAACGGTAAGCAAATGTTATGATAATTGTCAGACGGTGTAAACACATGAATTTCATCTAATTTTCTAACCAAACAAATTTGGTTTAAAGTATTTTGCCAATCCCATCTTTTGGTGAGGGCGTGAGGGCATTAAGAAACGCTCTCCGGTATTTCCCTTGACATTATCATACAACAATACAACCTAAAGGTCAAATTGTATTCTATGTTATGTGCGTTTGGTCGTCAACGTCATAACAAACAAACATCTCATCGTACTCGTATTTTTTACTCTACGACACGGCAAAAAGCCGAAGGAACTTAAAGTGTTTTATATTTAAATATGTGTGTAAACCAATTTGTTTACATTATTATGACGTTCGGCGTTTGCATATGTATGTAGCTGGTCGGTACGTATATAGTTATAACCTGCACTTTTTAATTTATCTTAATACCTTATTATATTATAATTCTTTTGTACGTGTTTGCCACCTAACTCCTCCTTTCAACCTAAACGTATTAAACGCACGATTAGGTTGAAATTTTGTAAAAATATTTCAACGGGTGCGTGGATTATTTGAAAGCACAATAAAATTGGACCCGGAAGTTGGCACTGCTATACCTGTATGTCATCGAAGATCAAGTACATTGCAGAATTATTTTTTGTTGTGTTTGTTATACTTAGACAAGACAATTTAAGGTCAGTGTGTAATTTTTTTAATCCATCGGCAGGGATATTATAATACAAGGTGAGAGGGAACATCGACGCACAAACGTCATGACAAGGTTTCACTCAAGGTCAAAAACAAAATGACCTACTTAGGTCATTCATGTAGAAAATGATCGGTTATTATTTACAGATATTGACATTTTTGAGCGCGCAGTGTATTAGTAAAAACGCGATTATAACGCTCCGCGGTGAATGTTATCGCGCGCACGATCCGAAATAAATGAAATACTTTTTTTTTTACACGTTCCAGTAAAAAAACTGCAGACTTTTTTTAAAAATTGATGTTAAAATATACGGAAAATTTCAACGCAGGGGGGGACCAGAATCATGTACTGAAGTCATGGTATTCGGATATGTGCGCACGGCTCGCTACTTCGCTATATAGTTTTGATTTATATTATAAAATGGCAATAAATGATTAATCACATCAAAATTTCACATATTTTACTTAGCTTGATTTAAAAAGTAAACAAATGGTAAACAGATCTCTCTTAGAAAACGGGTCTCGTGTAAAAGAAACGGCAAGAAACTGATGATTTTTGATGGTCCAATTTTATGTAAGGAACATAAATAATTTATTATACAATAAAGCAAAGGCAGTTATTTCATGATAGATAGCCATTGTCCTTGTTATTTATAAAGGATGCGGGTTAGCGGGTGTCACGGTGCGAGGGGAGCAAGGGGCGAGTGCAGCCTCCTCGAGCAAGCGGTACAATGACCTGCGCCCGCGCAGCCTCCGGCAACTTGCTCTACTGCAAATGTTCGCCACACTCATTGACACTGCGACACAAGTAGCATTAACCCTAATTGACATGTCCTATGCAATAAAAGCAAACTGTTCTGTTAATAAAATTTTCTGCATAATATTTTTGTTTAAACTTTTTTAAGACAACCGAGGATGAAAAACGCAGTTGATATTGAGTAAATAACATTAGGCAGTTTTAGTTTTAATCAAAATTATTCTGTGAAATGTCATCTCTGGCGCTGAAACATTGGATAATTGGAGCACATTAATTACTTGCAATTGAATGCATTATTATTATTTAATTCGGTAAACGTACAGTTAGCAAACATACTATATACCATCACCATTGACGCCCGCCGACTGGTACAGCGGACTATTCAACAATATGACAGAATCGTGCAAGTGAAAGTTTAATAGAATTGCATAAAGGTACACTTGCCACAAAATGTTTTATCCACGTAACCTTCTTTCTATACCTACGGAACTCTTTTTATGTGGCCTATTTAGAAGAATGCCAACTCACGAAAAATGATACAGACTCACGAAAAATTATGAGATGTTGGTCAAACCATGTAAAAAAACCTAACAGTAAGTAGGTACATTGTTTGCGGTGTCTGTCGGTGCAATAACGGATATCCTCTTAAAATTGATGATATCTATAATGTCAAACTTATTCAGCAATTACTAATGCAGGTACCGAAATGAGTGTAATTAGCTAAACTAATGCCTTCTCATTAAATCACTGAAAAGAACGATATTAAACTTAATCTTTTGCTTTAATTGAAATCAGAGTTAACTTATTATGCAATATGTATGTCTACAATGACGCTCGTGATTTTGTATGGCGTTTGTTTGATTTCGTAGATCGCTTTGTTATTATACTTAGTGAAATAAAATAAGTGTTATGCTCGCAATATTGGCTAGAGCTCATGGTGCGGGTGGCAATGACGCAGGTGGCAAGGGCGCTCAACCGTGAATCCCCGCCGCCCCAGTCAACAACTGTTCCCCGTTTTTTCCAACAGCTCGAGATCAATGGCCGACCAATCCACGTCAGAATTTAAGATCACGGATAATCGATACTAACTAACTATAAGTATTATCCTGTTATCCTTGAGAATAAACGTGATCATGTGACAAGTACATCACAAAATATCAGTTAGAACTTATCTCAGTAAATCGATAGATAACAGATAAAAACTCCATAGTGATAAAGCGGTACACCTTTTCAAAATAATTTGAATCGATATTGCTAGGAAACAAAACCGAAACTTTTAGGGCGTCGTTGCATGCTCACTGGGGCGAGGGGATTCTTAATTTCCGGCTAAACCGGGAAGCCTCACTATGTACTGCAGCTTACACGCAACTGTATTGTATTACCTCGCTAGAACACGTCGGATGCGACGCGATATCTACAAAAACAAAATATTTTCTAACAAAGAAAAATATGTGCCACTTTAGAGAATTAGCAATGGTGTGGAGTGTAGCACAGGTCGCGTACAAGACTAGGAATGCCGTAAAACAACGCCCGGTGAAGAAACCGGCCGTGGCGACTCTTCGCCAATTAACCGCCTCCGACCTCTGGGCCGCATGCCTGACCGATTATTCCGGCCGATACTCCTCATAGATACCTACGTAAAAGTTGGCTACTGATCAATCTAGGAACACGCTTCGATAAGCTAGCTCGTTTCCTATACCAATATCGTCGTAAATCTTTCCAGCCCAATAATGAGATTAATATGACGCACTGTAAGTGTAGTTGTACAACCTACGTAACCTATCATGTAAGATAGATCATAATGTCTATCTAAGCATAGACCGCAACGTGCAATCTTACACAACCCGACACATCTTAATGCCACTGATAATTACGGGTGTAATTTAGTAATGTATACACGGTTACTGGTATCCTGACGGCAGGAGCATTAGGGGTTTTTTTTTTATTTTGACCAGATTTTTGACTGAAACGGTCGATTTCTGCAAAAAACCACAGGTAAACACACAATTTTTTCAGCTACCCAAAGTGATACAAACGCCTCGGTATCTTATTACCCCGACTTACCCAACTAGAATTATCGTTTATACTCGAAATTATTTCAAATTTGGTAGGGTTTCTATGTATAGTAAATAAAGGTGTGTTACATATTATTATATTATATACTTTTCCCACACATTGATACAAACTTTTTGGGTTATTATAAATGTGGTGGATTGTTACATAATATAAAGTACCTACTCAGTTCGTATTGAGAAAAGGTCAGAAAATGTATTTTGCAAACTCTTTCTAATCGATGTAAGTATTATCCCTTAGACTAAGTAACTATAGGTTATGGATGAATGCACATGCGGTGAGAAAATAAAGAAGAAAGCTGGAAACCCAACATGAACAGAGAAGGCTGAAAGAAATCGTTGGAAAAAGTTGGTGACTCCATGAATGGATGGAAAGTGAGCTGACGGACTAGACGCCGCCGCCGCCGCTGCGCCGAGGTTTCAGTTCACACGCTATACAAGATGCTTAGTATAATTTCTAGATGAGTATAAATACAAAGTGTTACTCATTGCACTTTAGAATAGTTAGGTATGTTATCAAAGGTAAAATCTTTTGTTAATAACAGGAATGCAGACTTGAGAATAGGCCCGGTGCAATACCAACTCAAACTCGTTTCTCACAATTTCAAACGCGGAGTGAACAGAGAAATTACAAATAACTGACTCACCGTATCTATCGTTAACAGGGATTTTTGCAAAATAGCCTTTACTTTTAACCTACCTAATCGTCGGAGCACACAATTATTAGATACTCGTATCGGATATAAAGCGAAAATAGGGTTGTCATAATCTTTATGAATATAATTTCAATAATAATAAACATAGGTAATTTATAAGTAGCTACATAGTAAGTCCCTATGTCCTAGTGATTTATAAGTAATACGTATTTATTATCTAATAAAGGTAAATTTATTTGCCTGTTTGGTAAGCGGGAGAGGATACCAAGCCAAGATATAAAACTTGTTCTCAATTAAAATTAACTTGAAAAACTTGTTACGCCTAACTTAACTGTACCTGTGTATGCATCCAATTTTTATTTCAACAATAACTAACATACATAATACTCTACAAAAAACCTTTTATTATTAATCTAGACAACACTTCAGAAATTCAAACGACCTGTCTTTTGATGTTACGAAAATTATTGACTGCTTTATCTGTATATCGTTCTACCTATCTCCTTTTTTAATAACTGTTTCATGATAGTGAAATCACAAACACACTATAACACAAATAGTAAGATTTATATAATATTGTAAAGCAACCGATTTGTAACTCACCTGTTGAAAAGAAGTTTAATTTATCAGTGTTGCACCTCGCGTAAAATTAAAACAATGAAACATTATCGCATCACTAAGTTTCATTTCACTTGAGTGTACAATATTGAATGTATTTAACTTCACTGGCTCACTGTTTAACAAAATATTACACACAAAACTGGTCGAGATGATTTTACGGTTTTAAAATGTATTCACGGTTGGTTTGCGACGGCAACGTTAGTGGCGACTGTGGCGAACGAGGCAGCCGCGCTGGCTACGAGTTCCACACTGTGGAGACAGGAGCGTTCGTGGCGTGCGCTCACAACGACTTACCGACACGAATGTCAGTAAAAATAAAAGCATTTAAAGAAAGTTCGACGTCACCGATAAAAAAGCCTTTGCGTAGCTGGTCATTTTGAAGCTAATAACTAATGTAACGCGTGTAGCGATGCTATGCCTAACTGCATGAGCTCAATGTAGTAAAGTATGTACCTATCAATATACGTGTATACAGCATTGGGCATTTGATTTTGATGGCTCTGTGGGATATTGCCTAAAATGCCATCAAAATCAACGTTTTCAATAGCAAAGACGTCAAGTAAACGCTGCTTAGCGTTTCTGGTTTTGAGTTGAGAGCGCAACTCTTTATTAGAAAATATCTAATATTTTGGCCAGTCTGAAATACAAACAAAACAAAATAAAATCTTTAAAAATGAAATCATACCCTACATTGATTATAACAATATTCCCAATTGTATTATTAATCTAAGTTGTATTATTAAAAAGTTATAATATCTTTTTAACAAAAAAAAATATTTTGATTTGACTATAATACAGGGTTACAGGTTAAGTCGACCTAGATCCGTTAAGGGCGTGTAGTACCCATCTTTTCTGACATATTTCACTATAGAACACCCTACCCCAAACCTAAACGTTTTCAAGAAAATCGACATTTAATTTTTTTAATAAAAATTGCCGATTTTTTGCCATTAATTACAATATTTTGAAGTTAGTGCATCTTATAATTATTATTATTGATTTTTTACATGCGAATTAAGATGCTCTATGAATTTAATAACCATAATCCTACGTAGGTTAACTAAATACTTTGTTCTGAACGATTGAAAGTTAAAAAAGTTAGTAAAAAATTAAATTTAAATGTCGATTTTCTTGAAAACGCTTAGGTTTGGGGTAGGGTGTTCTATAGTGAAATATGTCAGAAAAGATGGGTACTACACGCCCTTAACGGATCTAGGTCGACTTAACCTGTAACCCTGTATATGTAAGTACTTAAGTAGCTACTAGCCGCCTTACTTTAATTAAGTCAGGCCTTAAGCTCTCTTGAAGTTAAATAAAATACCTAAGCCGAAACACGAACTTAGCTGCTATAAACCGTCGCTTCCTTCGACTGTCTATCGTCTCCATCATCAGATCATCTCTAGGTGTCCATTATGTTGGTATCATAAATATTATATAGCCAAGTTTTAATCGTTTATTGTTTAAAAGTTTGTACCTAAGTTCAATTAATCAGTCAAAAAACCTATGTATCTACCTAAGTACCTAACAACTTTTTTACATAATTAGTACGGAAAATGCTGTATCATCTAAAGGGTGGGTCGAAAACCCACTTGCCTTCCTTTACCTCAATAGGTAGGTAGGTAATATACAAGGTGGAAGGGATATCGACTCACATACGTCGTGACAAGGTTTCACTCAAATAAAATGACCTAGGTCATCCATGTCGAAAATGATCGGTTATTCTTATTGCAGATATAGACATTTTTGAGCGCGCAGTGTACTGCTAAAAACGCCATTATAACGCTCCGCGGTTAATGTTATCGCGCGCGCGATGCAAAATAAATGAAATAATGATTTTTTAATTATAAATCTAATTTGGGTAGATAGAAATAATGTTTTTTTACACGTTCAAGTAAAAAAAACTGCAGAAAAAATTGATGAAAAAGTAATGGAGAATTTCAACGCAGGAGGGTCCAGAATCATGTACTGAATGAACTCATGGTATTCCGATGTGCGTCGATGTCCCTTCCACCTTGTATAGTCATGGCACTGTGATTCGTGACATTTGCCACGACTACGACAGGCAGACCAGACCGATTTATATTCAGGTTAAAACAAACATGCTCAGATGGGTGATAGTTCCTTGGTCATTATTAAAATTTATTCTGCTCAACATGTCGAACACAGTGACCATGGTTTTGTTACAAGTTAGTTATTCTACTTTTACGTAGACGATTGAAATACTAAGTACAGAATATTGATAGTTGTACAGAATATTGGTGGCCTGTACGTTCAGTGCCTCGACCATGAGTTTTTCTCACTAAACTCGCTAGCGACGCCGTAAAATATTTGTATGGAAAACCCTCGCAGCGCCTCTAGTGGTTACGTAAGGAACTAAAAGCGGCTATGAGATTACAGCGTTTCGATGCGTAAAAAACCTATCGAAAGCCATTCGATAGAACTCATGGTTGAGGTACTGTAATGTTCTACGTACTTAAATCAATTTTTTAATTTATATCACCTGACGGATCAGAGACGGTCAAGTCGCGTTCTATCTGTCGATGTTATTTGGCTGATAGTTTGCGAAATGCACCCTGGAGTATGTATGCAAGTTGCACATTATACAGACGTGAGGATATATTGTATTTGTATCTATTATCCATAGTGCCAAATGCTTTGCTTAGATTTACCGTTGATTTTTTTATTAATTATACGGATTATACATCATCGGTGCCACATTGCAATTTTCGCCTCTACTGTGTACAAATGTACGTATAAAATAAAAACAGACAGCGCCTCAATATTTCTTTTAAGTAGGTTTGTTAACACGCAATATCCCTTTAAGTTTAAAGGAACATTTTAGTTTGCATTAGGTCCGCATTTGAGGTGCTCGAATTTCGCATAAATAATGTTGGTTATACACTTTTTTGTTGGTAATACAATACCTTTGTACAATACAAACTACCTATAACGTAGCAGTAAGATTTAGTAGAGAAGTATTTGACATTAAAATAAAACAAAAAATAACCACATTTGAACATATTTTATTAATAGCACAACAACACTAAACTAAAATCCATTTTGCGTTTTATCACATCAATACCTTCCTATGACCTTCTTCATAATATCATATCCTGTTATTAGGTGGTACATTGTGGTATTTTATACATAGTGTAGTGAAAGATATGATGTCATCCTTCTAAAATATCACCCAAAAATACAGCCTTCTATAACACTCTAGACCAATCCATACTTCTTTGGCTTCAATTATACTAATATTTACAATAAACATCTATATAACATCGATTTGATCAATAATTTTCTAAAATACATCAAGTTCAACAACAATATGCTAATAATTTAGGCGTTTAATTTTCATGTAAAAACATACGTACGTATTTTGGAAATACACAATATTGATATTGCCCTGTATTGGTGAGCTGCATCTGTATCATTCGTCACCGTGCTCACCGACTACTTACTATCTACCGGCAGCGGTCCGGGTGCGTCTTCATAATTTCCGTCCAGTGCCTACGTACCCTCGAGGCGGGACGACGTGGGTATATATTATTTTCACTTAAATAACGAAAATTCCGTATTGACTAGGTTTCCCCGACGTATTTTAAGTCCTAATTTAAATGTCAGAACATTCTCGTATTTATACGTAGGTACTAGATTTAGAGCTTGGCACCCTGGCACTTAACCCACCTCTACATAATCATGATAACCTACAGTACGAACAATCCTATCATGTATGTATGTATTTTAGGACAGCTAAATTGGTATATAAGACGTACTTACCTATTCAAACAAAAATAGGTGAACAAGAACAACACTTCTAATAATAAATTGCCCACAGGTAGTAGTGCCCATAGGTTCATTCATAAATTCAGCCTACGTGATAAACATGATACCTACTAAGTAAAAAAAGTCATCTAAAATTATAACAACTTAATTTATGTAAATACACAGTTATTTTATAAATCTACATTATGAGTAAAGAATCTAAACGACAATTCTATTCTACGAACTTGATATTCTACAGTGTAAGTTTATGGTACTAGGTCTACATAAGCGATCGTTCTTTATAATAATTACATTCCTTTTTAATTCACCTACTCCGAAAATGAGCTATTACTAGATACCTACTCTGAAATTGAATAAAGTTCGTGTTTGTGTTCAGAGAATTCTGAACTGTATTTTAAAAGTTTATAAAAATCCAACTATAATATAAGTTAGTATATCCTGGTTCTTTGGACTTGATTCTTTGTAAACTTTATTAAATATTTAAGATAAATAAGAAAATTTGAATATCTATAGCAGGAGAAAATGCTAACAAGTTAAAATATGTACCTAGGGCAGGTACATTTTATTATAATAATACTAGGTACCTATGTGTATTATCAGTATCACCTTATCGCCATTGAATTAATTGATTTGAACACTACTAGATTTATTAAATTGTTAGTTTAGAAAATGCATGATTTCTATTTCTGAAACGTTTCTATTTATTTTTATATTCCTCATAGGTGAAGTAAAAAGCATTAGGTATACGTACATCCCTAAGGAAAAGGTAATCTGTTACTTCTCTTGGTGGACAATGTTCTGCTATTTATTATAGGTACTCCTTCATGGTGCATCCGTACGATCGAACTCTCTATTAGGTACCTACTCATATAATGTAGTTTTCTGATAGAACTTTTTTGTTTAAGATCTCTATGAGATAAATATGTTACTAGGTACTTGCAGTGACTAGATTACAGAAGGGGAAAAAATTCGTGAACATGAACATTTTCCTAAGTCATCTAACCCTCTAATTACATAACGATATACCTATTGTAGCTAAATTATTGGGAAAACATTTTGATATTTTTACATAATGCAACATAATTATTTTTTCATCCCACCATCTCGGAAAGAGTATTTTTACTCTTCGATATCTGAGTGCAAAAGTCGTTTTTATCCTCTAGAGAGACAAAGTAAATTGAATTTAGAACATCGTGCTTTTACCCCCCTGGCGCCGAATTTATCATACAACTTTTTTTTAATTTGTTAAAAACTCAGACTTGGAACCTTCCCTAGGTTCCGAGTCTAAACGCAACAAAGTATCGATATATGTCGAATCGATATTTTTTGAAAATATCAGTATCGATACTGATATTTTTATTAAAAAATATCGATATATGGGCGATATATCTTAAAAACCAAATTATAAAACAACAAATCAAGTTGACCAAAATCAAAAAATACATGAATTATAATTTGTTAAAAAGATGTTAGTATAAAAAAAGTATTCCTTTTTGGGATCTTATAATCTTAAAACTTATAAATGTTTATTGGTCTGTAAAAAATATAGATTTTTATACCTTTTCGATACTTTGAATTTTATATATATCGAAATATTAAATATCGCTCAAAAATAATATCGATATATCGATGAATCGATATTTTTCAACAAGCCTATCGGAACTTTCTTGTTAAGTCACTAACACCAACATTACAATACCTAACAAAAATATTACACTCAAGTAATTGTAGCAACGTTACTTTCAATTTCTCTTAATTATACCTAGTATTATTTGTTATAATTTAAAGAATAGGTATTCTGCAAAACTTACCTATCATATAGTATTTAATACCTAAACTGAAATAAAAGTATCTTGTGGTTGTAAATGTTTTTTTTAGTCATTTCCTCGCTGAGGTGGGATGAAAAGTTACGTGTTGCACTCGAGTGCAAACATTTTTCACCTTGTGCTCTTTTAATTCCCTCGCTGACGCTCAGGATTCTAATTTTTGAATCACTCGCTCCGCTCGTGATTCAATTTTAGAATCCTTCGCTTGCTCGGTCATCAAAATTGAGCACGCGGTTAAAAAGCAACTTTGCACTCTTGTATAACAAATAACTATTTAGATACATTGACGTAAGAAGATCATTCATTCATCGCAGATTTTCTTAAAAATTGTACTACAATCCTTAGCAATGATTTTAGGAAAAACTAAAGATAATTGTTTGTTTCAACTTGGAATAATTTTCAAGGGAGTGACAGAATACAAAATAATGAGTAATACATTAAACACCATTACTAAGTAGTTAATTCTAAAACTGATGTTTAACTATATACGATACTATCAGTAACTATGTCTATGGCAGTTTATTACATTTCTGATTTAGTTTATTATAATATTATGCAGCGGTTTTAATAATTTAGTTAAGTAAGTAGTTAAATAGTTATTGTTCATATCATTAATGTAATTAATAATAACAGAAATTATTTAAAAAATTGTAAGTATGTACGTCATTCATCATCAAATTATTTACATTTTTAACATTTGTAATCGAAGAAGTCAAATTCAACTTATACCTAAGGCTATAACTAAAATAAAACAGATTAAATTAAAAACACAAGGTACAAGGCAAGGTAGGTCGGTGCTGTACTCAAATCATAATGAATTACAAACGAATTACACAACATACGCGGTGTAAGAAATCAAAGTATTTTCCCAGCGATTATTTTACCTTCAATGGGTCCTAATGAATGTACTGTATGCGTAGTTTTAAGCTTCGTTACGGGTAAGTTTACACGTTGTATACCCACAACGTGTAACGGAAAGGACATATACTATATAACATATAGTATATGCCCTTTCCGCTACTCTTCACCCCCCCCCCCCCCCTTTGTTTATATATTGTATATCTGTAATTCTGTATAGGTTATGCTATCTCTATGCATAGCTTTAGTACGAAACCAAGTAAGATAAAAAAGGACCTACCTATCTGTATCTACATACGAACATCCAACATATTATGTACCTAGTTTAAATAATATTTTTTTTAGGTAGATAAGTCACCGTACCTTGAGGGTTTTTATTGTAAATGTCTCGTAACTTGCTAAAATTAGCAATTTTTTTTTAGGAAATTTTGATTTTTACTCCGGTACTTTATGCAAATTCTTAGCAACAACTGATTCCACATAAAAATCCCCTCACCTGTTAAGTATGCCCCTTTCCGTTGTACCTGTGTTGCATAAACACAGTCTAAGTTAGTCAGTAATCTTTCTTTCTAACTAGCTTGACAGAAATATAATATATGATATTAAAATATTATGTAAGACGTAAACTAATTAAATAAACATAAGAAAGAAATGTACCTATAGCTTTAAATACAATTACTTGCATTATATTTGTGGATAGTGCAGGTTTGTAAGAAAACACGATAATTTAATAGTCAATGCTAGTTTAGTGCGGGTTGACAGACAAGCCGACAAGAAAATTCTCAGGCATGCATGGTTTTTTCACGGTTATTCTAACTTACAAACTCCAGATGGACTATTACCTAGTCCTTAGGTCATAGTCCTTATTGAACCTGAAAACCGAAATTTAAGCGAACGGGCTTTTGAAAGCTTACCTACTTAAAACAATTTCATTGCACATCAATGGGATACCTTACAAAACATAAAGACATGATAACAAAATTGTATTGACAGAAAAAAATGTGCACTGCAGACGGAGTCAATTTTATTGTAAATTGGACGATCTACGTACATTACTATAAAAATTGTGCTATGTAGGTACATTATTTCCAGTATAACTTGTTTATTATTTATTAGGTGTTGTGTTGTGCATGTAAGAGTGAGAATATTTGCTGATTTTTAGTACTAACTGCTTTTTGTGCATCCTTTTTTTCTAAACTTTAAAAAGAAAATAGATAGGTACATTTACATTCATCAATAGATGTAGATAATAAGTACCTACATTGATTTGTTTTTAGGGTTGTAAAACAATATGTTATACATGTGATGATTCAATTTTAAAATATAAAAAAAAGATTATCAATTGTTTTAAAAATTGAGCCGCCGTACAATGTCCGTCCGATAAACTTAGAGAAAACCTACCCGGCGGTGAAATGCATGGACGTTCGGTCTAGCTAAATTCTAAAAATTTGCAAGTGGCTCTAGTACAAAATGTAAGCTCAGAGTGCCTACTGGCACGGTGCTTCACAATTTTTGCAGCTGGCATTTTTCGTTTTTTTTTATTAAAAATTGTCGGCTAAACGGTTTTTACCCTGCTTTCTTAATTTCTCTCATTATTGATAAGTTACGTAACACCTAAAAATAGGTCCAGATATTTTAAATGTCGTTGATCTCTGGATCTCAAGTTTTGATACATAAGTAATATTATATCAATTCAATATCGATAACAATTGACACTGAGATGAAACTAAGGAATCATCTCTAAATTGCATCGAAAATATAATTAATTATACCTATGAAAAATATTATGTCTTTCTTAGCACCACTAGCCTAGCGTCCATGTGTCCGTCCATCAACATATTACTCCATTTCTAATAATAGGTAAGGTACTATTATTTTAATATTGCTATCATCAATAATATCCATAGAAGCTTTGAAATGGGCACTTGCATTAATTTTCTTTTGGATTAAACATTCAGGACTAATTGAAATAATTAGGTACTCTATTAATACTATGTAAATAGTGTACGTACCTACATTTTTTTAAATTAAATAAATATTATTCAATTCCTTTTATTTATTGTGAGCAATCAACTTAACGTGTTATGCAGACCTTTACTAAAATACGTACTTACACCAGCTCACGTTTTGACTAAGTAAAAACGTACCTAATATGTATAAATTATTATTAGTAGGTATAATTTTAATACAGGAGATTAGATAATATGACCATTCAATTTACGAAATGTACTATCGTAAGGTTTTACAGCAATTTTTTAATAGACCACGGAGTAAGAATTTAATATTTCAATAAAATAGTAACTCGTGCAACTTCGATTCAAGCAATATGTAATTAAGTTGACTAGATTATACATCTCGTACAGTTCTCGCCAGTCAATTCGCACGAGCCAACTTCAGGCCGGACAAAAAGTATCGTGATACGTTTCGGAATGGTTCTTCATTATGTATATAAATTATATGTATAGTACCATTATACTTTTACAACTATAGATTGAGCGACGTCTCTATTTGCTATCTTCTAAACACCTAACCCATATCTACTATCAGCTTATGAACTTTTTTTTGCGTTATTTTTTTCACCAGATTTATTTTCATTTTGGTTTACTGCGGCGGATTGTGTTGATGAACCAGAGGAAGCTAACGTTAAAGATGTAGTGGTATCAGCAGCTGAATTATTAGAATTATTTTTAAATGAAGAAGGTTTTGAAATACTCGTCGAACTCTTCAAAGAATTGTCTGTTGATATTGCTACAGTAGTTGTTATTGATTTAGTATTGTGAGACTTTGCCGTAGTTACTAAGGGTGACTTGACTAATGTCGTCGGTTGAAAACTAGTAATAGCAGTGGGTACTTTAGAAGCTTTTATCGATTTCGACGACATAGTAGAAGTCGAGGGTTTATTATTACTTATTGTACTTGTTACTTGTGACACAGTCCTTGTGCTTGTCGTCCTTGTTTTACTACTTTCAACTCCTGTCGTTGTTGTTACAATAACCGGCTTTATTGTATTTGACGGAGTGGTGGAATTCGTAGTAGAACTGACTGGTGAAATAAAATTCGATGTAGATTTTTTAACAGTAAACGTAGATGTAGGTGCAGATACTTTGTTAGTAACTGCGACTGTAGTCATTGGAGTGAATTTTTTGTTGGCAGCCGCAATACTAGACAATGATGTCAACGTTTTATTGTCATCTACAACAGTAGTTGAGGGATAAGTTATTTTAATAGCATCTGTGCTTTTCGTGACGGAAGCTGATTGTGTTTGACCAGCTGCAGAAATAGTGGTTAGAACTTTTGCAGTGCTAACGGAAACAGTAGATGTCTTTTTATCTGCTTCGGTGGTCGTTATGGGGACCACTGTTTTGCCCATAGACCTGTTTGCATTAATTTTAGCTTCAGAGGTTGTAATAGCATTTTTACTATCTACTAAACTCGTAGTTATTGCTAATGTAGCAGCACTAAAAACTGGTACACTATTGGCACTAGACTTTGGCAACTTGGTATCACTTAAAATATTTCCTAAAATTAATGAAGATTTTTGAAATTCGTCAGACTTTTTCAAACCTTTAGTGTCGTTACTTAAAGAAGATGAAACAATATTTGGATTTAACTCTGAAATAGGATTGTCGTTTTTCATTACAATGTTCTTAGCTCGTAATTGTATTGAGGTGTTTGATATACCGTTATCGTTATCCTTACTAGTTTTGTCCGACGGATTTTCCGCATCACTTTGCAATTTAACATTATCAGGTGGTTTTGATCGCTGAAAATCTGGGCTATCTTGCATAATATTCTTATTTAAGTACATTTTCATTTCTTGATATTTGGGAGTATAAGTTTTGACTTGTGTTGTAGCAACTGTTTGCGTGAGAACTCCAGAGTCTTTGGTGTAATGGTTTTCTGAAGGCGTTTTGTTAACAGAGAGCGGTACCGTGACTGTAACCCCTTTGGTAGGACATCCTTCTTTTGTTTCCATACATTTAGTTTGTAACACATCAATTGTAACGTTATTATTAGATAAATTAAAACTTTTATCTGATTTATCACTAATTTTTGAATCAGCAAATTCATTCCTCGGGGTATTGTTGGGCATTTTAAAAAGTGGGTTTTTATCTTGCTCTGTAATGTTTGTATCGATGTTAGAAATATTTGTACATATTGTACTGATACTGGAACTGACAGGCCCGGAAAATTCACTTTTATTTATTCCATTTTTCATAACACTCACTTCAATTGTTGATAGTATTGGTACGGTTGTCACTTGAACTGGTTCCGTGTGTTTAGTCTTACCATCTGTGTGTATTTTCGCCGTTGTAAATATTAATGGGCTGGGACTATATCCAACTTGTTTAGATACATCAATCTCAACAAGAATTTGACTTTTAGCGGCTACACCTTTAGAACTGCCATGACTACTGAACACATTAGTATTCATATGATTATGTAGAGGAGCGTTTGCACTTGTGAATTTAGATATTGAATTATCTTTCATAGAAGACGCAGGTAACATGTTGTCGGTGATATCAGATGCATTGGATAAAGCCGCATTTTGTAATTTGTAGTCTGGTATCAATTTATCTGTATCGCTTCCTGTTTGGCTGTTGGTTTCAGTCTTAGCTTTAGACAACATGTTATGTTTGACACTTTGCTTCGAAGTATCGGCCTTCTCTGTATCCTTCTGTAAGAGGGGTTCTATAACAGCATCATCAGATTCGTGGTTGAAGTTCTGAACTTTGCGCTTGATAGAATTTCTTTTGTTTTTTTTTATTGCTCCAGGTTTTTTTATTTCATTTTCTATTCCGCTAGTAATAGAGGTCGAATCTCCACCATCTTGTGATGTCTGGAAAAATAGGAAACTCTTAATACATACCTACGGATCAATACTAGCTCTCCGCCAGCGGCTTCGCCCGCGTGGTCCTATAAATTATAGCCTATGTTACTCGGTAAAGATGTAGCTTCCTAATGTTACAATAATTTTTAAAACAGTGCAGTAGTTTCGGAGCAAACAAACAAACAAACAATCAAATCTTTTCTCTTTATTATATTAATATTAATATAGAAAAACTAGTAATTCTTCGCGGTGTTACCCGCATTCATGCAGTAATTATTCCCAAACCCTATGCGGATGCCTAAGTCATAATAAAGATAAGTAAGTATGGTGCAGTTCACAATTTAACGATAGTTTACATTCTAGCGAGATACACTATAAGTATTTATATATTATTACCTTTCGCATAGCCACGAGTGGATGCGTGTGCGGGGGTCAAGCGCCGCGCTCGCGCAGCACGGGGCGGCCGTGCAGCAGCAGCACTGGTGGGGACAGCTCCGACTCGGGCCGCATCACTGCTGACGCCGACGGACCCCACTCCTCCGTCGGACGCGACAATGCGCGCGCTTTCTAGAATATGATTTCATAGTTTTTCTCTTTAAATTCTACATTTTGGTAGTTTTTACCTTAGGTAACACAAATATTGATTAAGAAATCAATACCTATTCAACCAAAATGAAGACATTTTATGGTTTGTTTCTTTTATAATTTATATTAATGTTTTTTTTGATGAATTTTTGTCTATTTTTGTTTAAATACTATCGCGACATCTTGAGAAAGGAGCATTCTGCGGAAGATACTATATGAGAAAGCGTCTTTTTGCGATTGAGGCATTCTGCGATACAGACATTTTACAGCCGATAGTCCTTTTGCGAAGTAGACGTTTTGCGAATAAGCCCAAACAAGACCCATTGAGGGTATAATCGCTGGAAGAGAAGTCTAATTGTACATACCTATATTTTTGTTCCGTTTGTAATAAAATGAAATAAATAAATATTTTGGTACATTTTACACAGCACCATCTAGTTCGAAACTAAACATAGCTTGTACTTTGGGTACATACTTTTATCCTTTTTTGTAAATACATACTTATACATATAATATACTAGCTTTCCGCTAGCGGCTTCGCCCGCGTGGTCTTATAACTTTCATCCTCTATTTTAACACTTTACAGCCCTTTTTTCGCAATAAAAAGTAGCCTATGTCTTTTCTCAGGCTCTAGACTATCTCTGTACCAAATTTCATTTAAATCGGTTCAGTGGTTTTGTGGTGAAAGCGCGACGGACAGACAGAGTTACTTTCGCATTTTTAATATCGGTAAGGATTAGTAAGGATAAGAAACACCTAGACAAACACAAACATTTATACAGTTCATCACATAAATAATTTTGTCCTGAGAGAATCGAACCCACGACCTCATGATCAGTAGTCAGGTACCTGAAGCACTAGGTCACGGACGTCGTCTAATATATTCGTAATGATATTCATTGCATAATAATAAAATTAAGTCATTGATTTGCAAAGAAATTTCAATAATATTTTAAGTATGTCCTAGAGACCGATGATGTAGTTATTGTAGAAGTAAGTAAGTATATCTAAGGTGGGATAAGATTATTCAATTCGTACCTCCATGATGGTAAGGTCATCTGGACCGCTACAAATCTGATCAATAGCCATCAAAACGACTACAACTACCGGCAGCACACCAAGGATCCACCCTACACCGTCCGCCCACATTGGATATACATAGTATCCATAAGAAGCCGGCTTATACTCGATCCAGTTGAACACCAGGATGAACTGGAATTAATAAAGATAATATTTTTAGCACAAAAATTCAAGACCATTAAAAAATCACACGAAAAACCGGAGGTGCTTGCTGACGATTCGGACACAATAATTTCGTATTTTTTCCACTGTATATTGTATCGTCCGTCCGTCAGCTAACAACCGGAGGAGGTTCTCGATTCGAATGTTTATATTTTGTTTATAGTGTATGTTCGCCGAATTCTCTGTCAATTAGGGACCGATTTTGATTTTGTTTTTGTTTAATGCACATGAAATGGTCCCATTTTTCAACCGACTTCAAAAAAAGGAGGAGGTTCTCAATTCGACTGTATTTTGTTTTGTTTTTTTTATGTTTGTCACCTCAGAACTTTCGACTGGGTGAACCGATTTTGATGACTCTTTTTTATTCGAAAGCTGGTGCTTACAGATTGGTCCCATATAAATTTTATCGAAATCCGGTGGGCGGTTGTAATAATATCGACGAAAATTTAAAAAATTGTACTTATACATAGAGGATTATTATGGTTTACTCCGAAACCTCGCTGTCTGTCCCGGGCGAGCGTTTAGTTGGCCTCCCCATATCAAGATAAAGAGAGTCGATAAATAGGCTCTATGTGAGATGTCCGATTACAGGTCGACTGAAGTGTTGTATTTTTTTATGAAAGTCTCAGTAACAGTTCCGAGATTGGATTTAGTCTGTTATGCCCGATGAATTGTGTGTGGGTCTTACACTTCTGCCTAAAGATTTGTAGCTATAGTACCTATCACTGAGACTATAGCCGTTCTTTTGCGAACAACGATGATTTGCTTGTCACTATAGAAGCACTCTTAGATACTTTTGTTCACTACTAGTAAGTACCTAACCTATTGTTTTATATTCTGAGACCTTTTCACACAACACTATCCACCAGACCCAAACTAAGCAGAGCTTCTACTATGGGTACTAGGCAATGGATATAATACTTATGTATTTTTTTTAGAAATACATACTTATAATAGGTACATAGAAACGCCCAGACAAACAGAATCACTAAAATATTTGTGTCCTGTGGGAATCGAACCGAAGACCTCGTGATCAGCAGTCTGATACTCGAACCACTAGACGACAGACGTCTAATTTGTCAAGGTCGTATTACTAACCTTCTACTAGACTTGTTCTACCCCACAAAAAACAAAAAGTAACTGAAATTATTTCACATTAAGTTCATAATTTCTACGTACAGAAGAAATTAATTTATATAAGACCAATTTAGCTTGTTTTCTTAATAGTTTATTTTTAAAGTCAAGAAGTTCAGAGAGTTATTATCTGATGATAGATATTCTCCGAAGTCAACGTCATTGGTCTGACGAGCCTGTACCTAACGGTCATAGTCTAACCTTTACAAAGTAAGAACTCAAGGTGTCTGTAATATCGGCTTAATAACCTTCGCATTCACAGTATAATTCTACGTACTTATCTTGTCCAATATATTGAGGTATTATGTAGGAGAGCCGAGAGAACACCGGTGTGTGAGTTGTTGCCCCTTAAGTTAGGTCTCTATTTTCACTTAAATAATTTTAATCATATTATTATGTATTACCACAATTTATATAAATAGTAAAAGGGCTCATGCTCATATTCCATACATCTATATTCCACTAAAACTTTTAAAATAAATTATTTTTAAACAAAAAACAAACCGTCTCCAAAATACTGGGAACTAAAAAGCAAAAAATAACAGGTACATATTTACATTATGATTTCTAACTAATTTGGAGGCGGTGCCAAACTAATAATTTAATTTAAATATGACTTTCGTTGATTGTCTGCTTGGCACCGACTCCAAATTAGTTAGAAATCATAATGTAAATATGTACCTGTTATTTTTTGCTTTTTAGTTCCCAGGTGTATTTTGGAGGCGGTTTGTTTTTTTGTTTTTGAAAGAAAAATTATAGTTAGAAAGGGCTAGGGCTGATTGATTTTTTGGAACTGAATATGAACCGATTGTAACATAACTTGGCACACATATGGTATATATTCGGTTCTAATCGGTTCAAATTTTTTGTTAGTAAAGTAAACATCGACCAGAAATGTACGTACCACTAAAGCAGCAGGTGTAATAACTCGCCACATAGCGCTCCAAAAGTAAACCCACAGCTTAGTTTGAGGTCCGATCATTCGCTGAATGTCTCCGCAGAACTTCTCTGCGCCGTAGATCCATGCTATGAGAATACATTCGCCGATTGCTATGATCAGAACGGACCAGTTCGCTGCATATTTATCCATCAGTTGTAACCAGTACATACCGCTCTGAAAAATAATTATTGAATAACATAGGTATACTTAACTAAGTTTTAATATATCCAACATTAATTTTGTATTTACATTAAGTAATAACACATACACATTTAATAGGAAACTTACATTAGTTGTGAAAATAAGCCCGCCCAGATAGCCAAATACAGCGACTGTTAGCACAACCCAAACTTTCTTTTGACGAAAATTGGGGTATCTGTCTAAAATTGCTGTTGTTACTGTCTCCATAAGTGCAAACTAAAATAAGAAAATATTTTTTTTGATTTCGTAATTTCGGCATGATCTGATGTGTAGCGAATAAAAGATAATTAACAATACCTGGGAGTCGAGTCCGAGAGTTAATAACATGACGAAGAATAATATAGACCAAAGCGGTGATACGGGGAGTCTGGTGACTACTTCAGGATAAACAATAAAGGCAAGACCAGCACCTTGATCGACTACTCGGTCCACCTCGACATTTAATTCATGTGCCAAAAATCCTATCACAGAAAATATTACCAGACCCGCAAAGAACGATGTCGCTATGTTTGACACGGCAACAATCAACGAATCCCTGTAAAGGAAATAAAAATGTAAATTATACTCATGCAAATTGTCAGTACTTACTAATTACTACGCATATCGATGATCTATAGAACTTACAAGTAACAGTTGTTAGTGAACTTGTTATAAGACGATAGTGTAATAAGACCACCCCATGCAGGACTTAATGCAAAAAATATTTGGACAGCAGCGTCACCCCATACCTGAAAGTTGAATTATAGGTTAGGTAGCATTAAATTCTTTAACTAAGTAGGTACCTAGTATATTTATCATTTTTATAGATACCTTCCTTAATACGTTTTAAATACCTACCTGAGCATTAGCAAGCTGGCTGAAGTCTGGCGTCAAGTAAAAGAGGATTCCGGTCGATGCGCCAGGTAATGTTACTCCTCGGAAAAATAAAATAACCAGCACCACATATGGGAAAAGAGCGGTGAAATACACAACCTATAATAGAAACAATATGGTGTAGTATGTGTCATGTTACTGTTATCTATTAAGTAAGCCTAGAACCCGGTAAATCAAGTTGTATTCATTCAAATCAAAACCGTATCCCCTTTCGCGGCGGGGGGGACTTGGACTTAGCCCTTGGTCCGTTAACGGACGTCCGCGGTGGGATCGCGGAGCATGCGAGACTTGCGAGAGTGATTCCCGGGATCCCACCACTAAGCGGAAGGAGGTAGTGGTGATGGTTTTATTCGTACGGCGGCCGAAGAATCCGACATAACCGTCGCGCATCCCCGAGCAGTACGGCTTGCATAAGGAGCATTGCCCCAACCAATAAAAAAAGGTACATCTCAGTATGCCATTGTCTAAGCTTCGCCGTAAAATCCCAAACCACGGTATCTAAATTCAAAGTTTTTTCTGTAAAACCTAAGGTTTACCAAGTCTTATAAATTACCACTAACTAAGTAATTCACCAATAAGTAAAAGTTAGGAAATTTTCTTCATATGCCCGTTTGTTCCTTTTCATATATATTGACTGTGCTTTCATGGTGTTCATTCTACGATAAAGAACCTTGGTGCGCGAGTCTTTTCTTCCCAAAACAATTTACAATTAACACGTTAGATATGTTATTTTAATTTTCCGACAGCGACGATATATTTATATATATTTATACACTGTGGTATTACATTATATGTAGTACCACAGTGTAGTACCTTATTATTACAGGGTTATTATGGATGGTTTACAGTCGAAAGACTAGAATAAGTCAAGACGGAAAAGATAAAAAAATAATTAGTTACCAATAAGTGATCATTAAGTATTTAAATACTACATGCTTACATGTACCTACTTTTCACGATAAAATTATTGTCTGTTTCTATTTGCGTACTTACCTTACCCGAAGACTGAACGCCTTTACACAAACAAAGAAACACAATCAGCCATGCTGCAAATAAGCAGATAGCCATCCCCAAACGAATTTGTCCTGTTTCTTCAATCCCTGATGATAATCCTAACACTTGATTTCTGCAACCGAGAAACATAGTTTGTATAAAAGCAAAAAGTCTGATCATTTGAGAAAGCTCATTAGCTTAGCATAGGTACCTACTCGTATTATTTTTAATTTATTCCATTCTAATTAAACACCGGAACTTAGGCCCTGTCTAGCCACTAACCACCGGAAAAATAAAAAAATGGAACATAATTAGTATGAAATTACCTGCCAAGTGATTTAACGGGAGCATAACAGTAAGCTGTGAAACAGGCCCTTAATATATGCCTATTGCCTACCGAATGCCACAGCACAGGTACCGAAGTGATCATAAAAGGGCTTTTTGCTATTGAGGTACGGACCCCGGCCCGTGTGGTCTGGGTATGGGTGATATTTCTTATAACTTTCACCCCCTATTTCAACCCCTTACAGACCTTTTGTCGCATTATTGTCCTTTCTCAGGCTCTACACTATCTCTGTACCAAATTTCATTTAAATCGGTTAGTGGTATTGGCACAGTGTAAATAAATTATTGGCGTGGAAGCGCGACAGACACAGACAGACAGGCAGAGTTACTTTCTAGTAAGGATTAATTACAACTCGCTTACAACGGTGAAGGCATCATGAGGAAACCTGCATGTCTGAGCTCTGAGAGATCTTCTCGACGGCATGTGAACTTGTGAAGTCTGCCAACCCGTACGGCCAGCGTGGTGGACTATAGCCTAACCCCTTTCATTCTGAGAGGAGGCCTGTGCCCAGCAGTGAGACGGTTAACGGGTTGATAATGATATGAATTGAGAGTCTATTACGTTCTAGGTTATCGTTCGAGGTCTACTTATTTACGTAGCAAAAGGAAATTTGACTTACGTAAAATATTCTTCTGCTGGTGGTCGCCGAAGTGCCACATCGGCTAATGCGTTGATATTGTTTAGTTGAGAGTACGTTTGATTAAAACATTGCCTCAAATAATAAGTTCCATTGCTAGCTTCACAGCTGTCCGCTTCCTCATAAGAATAGCAATCTAAAAAGAGAGATCGAATCAGATTTATCGCAATTACTTACCTAACAAAACCAATATGAAATACCTACCCTAAATAGTGAAGTACTTTAAAACATAGGTATTACGTACCTACCTTTATTATTAGGTAAGATAGATACCTACTTACATTACTGTACTGGACAGTACAATATATAAATCGTAATGTGTACCCTTATTTAGTAACCACCACAAATATAACCCAACAAGTTGTAAAAACATATGTATACCTACTTAATATTAAGATATTAAATACCAAGGCTTAATTTATTATTTTAAACAAAAATGCCATAAATTAACAGACTATGTCGGTGTATACATATGTACCTATTATTTATAAGCTGTTTAAGAGATTCAAACACACTAATAAAATCTCCCAAACATCACAATACTACTTTATTACACTATGACAATACCTTTATTAAGTATGTTGTTGCTTTTATCCTTAATTTTCTTTTACAAAATTGTTAACTTTGGAAACAATTGGAAAGTATTTCTTCTATACTATATGTAGGTACTTTTCAGGCCGAAACTAATAGTTATAACAATGAACGAACCTAGTAGGTATAAACGAAAATTTAGGTCTGTACTCACGTTGCGTGCTCCATTCTGCATCGCAATTTTGCCAAGGCAACTGGTAGAAAATGCTCTTAAAAGACACGGCCATGTAGTATATCGTCCAGGCTATTATTAAATTGTAGTACAACATGACGATACTGGAGACTATCACCATGCCATAACCGAGTCCTTGGAAGAGTGGACAAAATTTATTGTACACTGCCACTGGGCCCAATGCCGCGTACTGGCCGAACGACAGCTCCATGAACATAAGAGGCAACCCCGCGATTATTAACATCACGGTAAACGGAATAAGAAACGCTCCTGTAAGAAAATAGTAAAAATAGTAATACTTGAAATTAATATAATTGCCGTACCGTATCTATAATTCCAAAATAACGGAGTCACTTTTTCCTCGTTGTATCTACTTATTTCCTTGCAATTAACTTTTTCAATTGGAATGGACATCTTGATAGTAAATTTTAAAACCGTTTGGCGAGTATTCCTTGTGGAGTTGCACGTAGTATTATCGTACCTATCCTATACTAGTATAAATTATGTAAGTAACTTTCCATATATATCAAGAGGTCAAATGTTCAAAAGAGGCCACATCCCATACAATTTGCTCAGCAGAAAATGCAATGCTTTTTTTTAAACACGTAGTGGCGTGATGCCTTGGCCTAAGGGTAGTTCCTTACCTCCTCCATTATTATAGCATAGGTAAGGGAAGCGCCACACGTTGCCCAGACCCACGCTGTAGCCCAGCAGTGATAATAAGAAGTCGAAACGTCCAGTCCAGTTGCCACGCGCTGGCTCCGAGTCTTCTGCCGCTGGCTCTGGACTTGACTCATCTTTGCTCTGGTTAACAAAAACACGTTGAATTTTGCTTATTATCGTTAAGAGAAATAAGATAAGGTACATTCATCAACACTAATACAGTTACAGTTTTTATAATGCGGTTGCGTGTACCTAATAGTACTCATGCGAACCACCACCAGAGGACACTAACTGAAAAGTCTGAACAGAACATATACATTCGGAGGGTGCTTGTGAAGTAAGTAAAATATTGAGATTTGAAACCACCACACCGTAAACTAAAGGCGGCCCTCTTGTACGACCTGCCAACTCTCCCTGTATACCCTGCCCCCTGTCGCAACTGCCGGACGATCCATGAGGATTTTCCGCGGAAAGCAGTACCTACCTATCCTTATAACTACTAAACCGAGTAACTAACTCGGAGCCTCGCAGTGATCAACGTCAAAGTTAGCTTGGTGATGAGTTGTGTATTTGGCGCCCGGGGCCCGGTCCCCGTTTTGCCCCCAACTAGACCCGGGGCTGTTTTTACTTATAAAATTCAGTACCTCTACCTACCTACGTACTGAAAGCACAGAGAGCGTAGTACATAAGCACCTACTATTACTCTATCATCACTATCACTTCACTATCATCACTACATATTATAAAACTAAGTCCTCTGCCGCGTCAGTCTGTCTGTCTGTTTGCGATAAACTCAAAAACTACTGCACCGATTTCCATGTTGTTTTCACCAATGGATAGAGTGGTTCTTGAGGAAGGCTTTAGTATATAATTCGTCAAGTTTTTGTATACATCGGCTAAAATATAAATGGCCACGCGGGCGAAGCCGCTGGCAGAAAGCTATTATTATATAAATTAAACTTCGTGGATAATTGTACATAACACAAGAGAGATGGCAATGAATGACATAAATGCTTTTAACATACACGGCATAAAGAATTTCATCCAAAAAAACAGCAGGCTGCATTATGACGAGATATAAGTATCGGTATAAATAGGAATACCTGTAAATAAAAATAAAAAAGCCCACTATACCTATGCATTTAAATAATTAATATTTTATTATATATATTATTTGTAATCTTAGCATGCAAAATGCTTAAAAAAATACAAAAAGATCATTAATATTTTGCTAAGTAATAAGTATCTTTTGTAGTTTACCTATTAAAAATCCAAAATATTATTATTATTTATGAATGTATTTTGGTCAGACATAAAATACAGGTATCAATGTCGCGAGACCTACCATGTGACCTATATATTGAATACGCCTTTAAATGTAATAGTTAAACTAAAAAGTACCTATTTTAAATAAAAGATACTGTTTTCCTATTTTCCTGTGTTCTATTATACATAATAATATACATATAGCGAACATGTGGGTAAAATTATGTGACGCACTCGATACTCACATCAGAGTATTTTTGGTCCAATGGTGAATCATTCTTTGTAACTGCAGGAATTTGGGCTACTGATGTTTTAGAAGAGTTCGACATTTTAAATTAATCAATTGTAACTATAAAAAACAAAATGCTTCAGCATAAGATCAGTAGTCACCACCGCGTCAATGACACAGCGAACACCGAGTATCGCACAGAACATCACACTCGCCGGAACTCAATAAGATTAATGCTGAATCACTTTTCTAACGAAGTATCCATTAATACAAAAACGTTTAAGTATAAGAAATTAATGAAAAAGCGACGCGAGTTAAGGGTACATTAAATCGAAAAATACAAAACGCAGGAACGCGCAGATGTCAAGTTTCGCATCGACCGAACTCTGAATGAACATCTAGGTCAATATCAAGCCTCCGCCTCCGCCCTCCGCCACCCCGCCAGCCTTCTTTACCCCGTTGTGAAAATTTTTCTTCACTACTACATTAACTAAAATGGAAATTTTCTTAATTATCACTGCATGCACAGGCACACATCATTTGTTAATCCAAATAATAATGTGGAACAAATAATTAAGTATCGATTACATGGGTACATTATGTGTGTTGTTCATATTTACTTTTTTCAGTATGGGTTACTGAAAAAATATGTATAACACAACAATAATCAATTGCTCTTCTTCAATAGTTATATCTTAGGTACCTACTCAATTTGTATTATAAGGGCCTACTACCTGTTTCATAGCTTACTGATAAGTTCACATTACATTAATCGACAGATAAATTCATACAAATTTTGTTCCATTTTTTAATTTATCCTGCGATTAGCCGCTATCCAGAGGTGGTGAAACAGGCCTTAGTGTCGTCGTGTGGTAATCTACATAGTAATAAATCTAGGGAAGTAGATAAATGATGAATGTAAATAAATAGGAAAACTATTGCCTGGGAATGCCTGCCTCGTGTGTCTAGTGGTCCCAAGCGCGACTGCTACGCTGGGTTCGATTCCCGATCAAAGCAGAGTTGTTGGGTTTTTAAAACCTGGTTGGTCCCCACCAAATTTCCAGTAAATCCCAGTAGTAGTAGCTCGGAGTCTGGATTTGTGCCTGGTTGATCGCAATAGGCTCGCCCCCTGTTACATGGCACCTAAACATACCGGCGAATTGCGGGTGTACAATTGTATATTAGTAGTACACCTCTGCCTTCAGGGAATAGGTACAGGCGTGATGATATGTTATATTTATTGCTGGGAAAGAATACAATATATTATGTAGGTATTCAATTTTATTACTAGTCCATTCCATCTTTATCTTTACATAAATTCAAATGAAGATAATTTTTAAATCAATGGAGATTATGTTTTTTTACAGGAATTGTGTGTGTGGTACCGCGATTTCCGTTGTCTATGTTGATGCGATTTGTTTGATGTCTGAATTCGTCCTCGTGCCTCTTTCGTCGATTATGGATGGCGATTTTCTCAAAATATGCCACGTACCTACCTATACTCACAAATGTTATTTATTTATTTATTTTCCACCACATTTACAGATTGTAAGTACATTAAGCAGATTTATGCGGAGCCTAAACTAGGGAAACCCTGTATTTCAGGACACCAGAGCACTCGCCCGCGGTTACATTGGAGTGGGTAAAAGGAAAGATGGGCGTGCGTGTATGTGCGTATGTCTGTGTGGGTTTGTGAGTGTGTGTGTGTGTGTATGTGTTTTGGTGGGTGACTGTTATAGTTTGGGTGTGTTATATGAGTTATATTATTTCAAATATGTCACACCAACAGGTACGCAAATTCCTCATGGATCATTTACCACCAAAACCGCAGTTAGATATATACCTTTTTTGCCTTATAGTCATGGCCATGGGATCCGTGAAATTTGCCACGACAGACATAATTATGTACATATTATGGCAGGTCCTGTAGATGCTGGGCCCCTAGAATTGACAAAGCCTTCCCTCGCATAACTTTGAAGGTACCACGCGGAGCCGCTACTGGGGTCATTGTTTGCTCAGACCCAAAAAATACTGCTGTTACTGTTAGTTATCTAACAAGTTCTCGCCAATCTTTCGGCCTGAAGTTGGCGCTAACTTCAACCCAGCCCGGCCGTAATAATCGAAAAGTAATTTTATATTTTCTGTTTTTTATAAAAATATTTAAAAATACAAATAATGTGTATGAAAATAAATAATTTTTAATTGTATCAATTTTCCTATCTTATTATTATATATTTATCCTAAATGATAATTTAAAATGATTTTTAATGGTATCAATTTTCATTTTAAATTATCATTTAGGATCTATCTAGGGCTTCTAAGATTATTTATAATCTATAAAATGAAATCAGGATAGTAAACTCAGTGGTAGGGGTCCTACTAGTTAAATCAATTATTAAATTACTAACTAAATTGCTGCGTAAAAAGTACTAACTAAAAATCTAAAAACAAGCTCTGTGATGTTGGAAAATAGCAGACGGGACAAGATAAGAAACAATTTTCTTTATGAACGAATAGCTTGTCCCGCCTCTTGTTTAGGTCTAGTAAGACCTCTACCAGTGAGTTTAGGTACTATCCTGTCTTTATTAAGTAGGTACCTATTTATACTACTTAGCTTCGTGTAGCGTAGGACTATTACCTATTCTGTGGTGTGTAGCCGGCGAAGCTAATACTTACCTATTTAATTTGGCAGAGCGCAGTAACTACGCGTTTTGTTCTTCTGACGGCAATCACATGTTTTCAGCGTCAATTAAAGATGCCCTTTGTAAAGTTTTAAAATTGTATACCGTGAGGAGGAATGTTTGTGGAATACCACCCGTACTCCAACCATAAGTTCTATCGAATGACTTTGGATAGGCTTTTTATTACGCACCGAAACGCTGTAATCTCATAGCAGATTTTAACCGGTAGAGGCGCTGCGAGGGCTTTCCATATAAATATTTTACGGCGTCACTAACGAGTCTAGTGAGAAAAACTCATGGTTGAGGCACAGTAAAGTTAATCTTATAAAATAAATTCTATGCGTGATTCAGTACTAGGAAAATACGTGACCAATTATTAAAAATGCGCATAGAAATTTCTATCAAAGTTCGCCTAAAATCAAAGTAGATTATCCTCGTTCATTTCTTTTTGAAGTCGTAAGTATGGTCTTGGCCTGATGCCTACTGCTGGCAACTGCTTATAAACCTGCTTCCCGAAGTAAGTATAGTGAACGGTGATTACCTAATTGCAATTAGCACATGAGAAAATACCAATCTCAACATTTGTGCCGACAACCCTGAGAAGGCTAATGCCTCGCAGCTTCGGTAAAATAATTGCAGTCTTGCTGTGATCCTTTATTTTGTAGAGCAGCACAAGTTTGGTGCAATACCTTGCAATGACGACGTCTGTGGTCTAGTGGTTCGAGTACCGGACTGCTGATCACGAGGTCGTGGGTTCGACTTCGACGCCTTTTATGGATAACTTGCTCGTGCAACAAAAATGTTGTTGCATTAGCTTTCATTCGTTAATTGCTCATTTCATTAATTACCTACTACATGACAGCCACATTTACTTGATATTATCCTTATTCAGTTTTAAAAATATATATTTATTAGGTATCTTTACATAAATTTTTTCTTTCATTATTTTAGCGAATTCTTTGTAAAATAACAATCTAAGTATAAATAATTTTGCTGCGTGTTTGGAACTGCTATTACTTCTGCGAATCTAATGATCGTCAATGTTTGGAATAATATTCTTTGCACAGAGGAACCTCCTTTATTAGGAGTATGGAACAATTACAAATTTATTTTTGGAAACCATAAATTCCACCAAAGAAAAGTCAAATTAAATAAAAGTTATTGATATTAGTCGATTGTTTTTTGGCACCGACTTAAAATCTTACTAATATTATAAAGAGAAAAGATTTGTATTTGTGTATGTTTGTAATAAGTAAACTCAAAAATTACTGGACCGAATTATTTTACTATTAGAAAGCTACATATTTTTCCCGAGTAACATATAGGCTATAATTTATGAGAAACACTTACCCGTGTGGTCTGCTACACGGATGAAGCCGCTGGCGTTAAGCTAGCTCTTTTTTGTCGGTTTGTTTACGAGATAAATAATAACTGAACTTAGGTTTTTCGTAACGTAGGTATAAATATAAAAGTATCAAGTAGGTAAAATAATTTACTGCTTCGTTTATCTAGGTGGTCCCAAGCGCGACTGCTGTGTTAGGGGTCCTAGGTTCGATTACCGGGTCGAACAGAGTTGTTGTTTTTTTTTTGTGAAATCGGCAATAGGCTCGCCCTTGTTACATGGGACCTTTCTAAACTTACAGGCGAACTGTGGATGTACAATAGAACACCTCTGGCCAACCCTTCGGGGAATACAGGCGTGTTGGTATGTTATGTTCGAAAATCCCTAATGATAATTCACAATAGATAGACCCAAAAGTAAGACAAGAAATTAAGTCGCAAAAATCGGGTTATTCACTATATATTTTTTATTTATTTTTCCCATCTGTCACCACTGGTGGCAGATGGAAAAATAAATAGATACGTCACAAGTAAGGCGGGGCTAGAACTGAATATATAGTGATGTGAATCCGATTTTTTCATGAATTATTTTAATTAGATGATAATATTTTCCATTATAAAATTTTCATCAAAACGAGAGAAATAAAACTTTTACGCGTCACTTGGAAGACATATTTTTATAAATCACTTTATATATAATGATCGAAATTACAATTGCACATATTAATCAATGCTTTGTACACAGTAATTTACTTATTCTCTTAGAAAAATCTTAATAATTATACGTAATTCGTAATAATTTACTTTTTTGAATTTTCGAATTTACATCCCGTAGATTAGGCAATTCACATAAAAAATATTCTGAATTAAACAAGTCTGGTCAATCAAAAAATAACAGGAAAGTTAATTGTTGAGACTTGTAGTACATTGATTTATGTGAATTGCCTAATCTACGGGATGTAAATTCGAAAATTCAAAAAAGTAAATTATTACGAATTACGTACAATTATTAAGATTTTTCGTAGAGAATAAGTAAATTACTGTGTACAAAGCATTGATTAATCTGTGCAATTGTAATTTCGATCATTATAAATATTGTGATTTATAAAAATATATGTCTTCCAAGTGACGCGTAAAAGTTTTATTTCTCTCGTTTTGATGTACATTTTATAATGGAATATATTATCATCTAATTAAAATAATTCATGACAAAAATCGGATTCACATCACTATATATTCAGCTCTAGCTGGGGACGTATCTATTTATTTTTCCCATCTGTCACCACTGGTGGCAACTGGGAACAAGAAGAGTGGCCATTCCCATTTGTCACCACTGGGGCCGTCACCACTGGTGACAAATGGGAATATTTTTCCCATTTGTCACCAGTGGAGACGTAGACGGTGGTGACAACTGGGAATAACTCCAAAAATCTAATCAATAGTTTCGTCAGATTCAAAATATTAAAAAGCTCTTGTGAAGTATCAAGTAGAACGTGTATGTCTGAGACATAAACCGTTCCGTCTCACGAAAGCCATAATATTATTTGAACTTTATGTCAAAGACAAAGGTTATCAGTGTTATCACTCAGATCTTTTTAAAACATAATTATTTATGGCCCAGCGTGTATAAAAACATTTATTGTTACTATAAAGTAAAATCACATTTTTCAATTTTTCGTTTGACAACTCTGGCAGGTAAAGGGGTAAACATTCTTTAAAAATATTTAAGTTTGCGACAGGCGGTGGTTATTATCCAAACTGCAAAAATTTAGAGCCAATATCATTTATTCATGTAACCCTCCAAAATACTTTTAATAAAACAATTTGTACAGGAATGTATCAACAATTAAAAAGAACAACACAATAATTATCAAAAAACAATGTATAGTAAAAACATCAATATTTATATTGATATTATATATCAAAAAGATCACTTGCTTATGTTAAATTTAATCTTAAGTCTAATTGTGCCTCTAAACCCCATTGTAACAACTACAACAATTAAACATTTCATTTTTTGGCAAGCAGTGCCTTTATCAGTGTCTCCAGTTTTCTGGTGTCTGCAGCAAACTTCCTGATGCCGTCAGACAATTTGTCTGAGGCCATCTGATCTTCATTGAGATGCCAACGGAACTGAGCCTCGTTCAGGGAAATCTTTTCCATATCACTCTGAGCAGCAAATTTTGGATCTAGCACCTATAATAAAAAAAAATATGACTCAGAATTGAATGCTACAGAAGTAGATCGATATAATATTACAACACCGAACTAATTATGTACCTACGAATACATATTAAATAAATATTTTCTTTGTGTTTACGGTTCTTTCTGTATGTATCTGTAATATCCCATTTGCATTTGTCACTTTGTGTTGCGATGTAACATACCCAAAAAAATATCAGAAAAGTCAACAATTGCACACAAATTTACTTACTCTCTTGAGTGGTTGCTCACTAGCAGCTAGCTCCTGCAACAGTTTTGGGCTGATTGTCAGCAGGTCGCAGCCAGCTAGTTCTCGGATCTCACCCGTATTGCGGAAAGATGCGCCCATCACCTGGGTCTTATAACCAAACTTTTTGTAATAGTTGTACACGCGAGTTACCGACAGTACCCCCGGATCATCCTTAGCTTCGTATGTCTTCTTCGTATGCTCGACATACCTGGAATGATATATTATTTCTGTATCTTTTTTTCCATAAAGATTTTTTTTAAATGTACCTACCCAGCGATTGGAATATCAAGACGACGCTGAACACACTTTACTCTGTGGACTGTGCGTTGGTATTGACCAACATTTACGGATTACCGTAAGTGAGACACGACCGCTATGGCAGAGTATACATTTACAAAATACATACATGCATAGCTTCACGCCTGTTTCCCATAGGGGTAGGTAGACACTATACATTTCTATAATGCGTAATACTATTTCTCTATCACCGCGTCAATATCGCTGCTTAACCACGTTAAATCCTTTTCTGGATGTCAACCCTCATTGTGGCATGTACGCGGATGGATGACGACAGGACATTAGTGTTTGCGTTTTTGTCAAAGGCAAGTCTGATCGTGTGTTATTTTGCTAGGTTTCCCATAATTACTGTAATTGGTTTGAACCATTTTCTCATTCCTCACGATATTTTTCTTTCACCATAGTAGGCAAGTGATCATTAATTATTATTAACTAGCTGTTCCCCACGGTGTTACTCGCGTTCATCTCTTTTTCCCAATCCCGTAGGAATTTCCCAAAATCTTTTCTAAGTGGATGATTACGTCATCATATCTATCTGTGTGCCAAATTCCAGATCAATCCGTTTAGTGGTTTTAGCTGTGCGTTGATACACCAGTCAATCACTTTTTTACTTTTATGCATGAGATAAGAGGTGCGTGTCTTGGATTCAAACTCAATACCTACCGACACACCGTCCCATATACCCTTTTTTCAAATATAAGTTAATGTCTAATTTAAAAAAACTGTCAATGTTAACATCATGTAAAATAAGCTTAAATTACTCACCAGTCCAATATTCTTCCCACAAATGGAGATATGAGGGTGACATTAGCCTCAGCACATGCAATAGCTTGATACATTGAAAACAGCAATGTTAAGTTACAGTGAATTCCATGTTTCTTCTCCAATTCTCTGCAATTTTTTTTTACATTAAATTTAATTCAGGATCTTATTAAAGGGTACATGCGAAATTATGGACATCAGTTTTCTTTTTTAATAAACTGACAAGAGGATAATAATTATAATATGAACATAACCAACATCATCTAATCAACTTAGATGTGTTATTGCTTTTTGATGATAACTGGCAATTCCACATAGTCAAAATAATTTCTAGTAAACCCTAAACACAAAGTACACAGTATTTTTAATTAAAGAACTGTTTGTAGCGACATCTATCGCGCTACATACGAAACTTTTACGAAGCAAATCCTGAATTGAGCAAGTGAAGTTTACCGTGCAACTTGCATATACAATATACGCCCGACTTACACTTCAGATCGAGATCTTTGAAAACATAATTAATAACATACCGTTACAAAGTGTATTTCTCGCAGGGATAGGCAGAGTTGTACGGCAGTAGAACCAACAGTTAACTGGTATTAAGTACCATATAATGTTGCCATTTGCCACGCACTAAACAATTTCTGATACCAATTATATTTCAAAGAAAAACCCAACTGCCAACACTGCTCGAACTGGGAATTGAACCTAGGACCACAGACTCAGATATTCGCGCTTAAAACTACTACAAACAATAATGCGACAGGTTATAAACAACTTGTAGAACTCTAAAGGTAAACTAAACTCGTCCATAGCTGTCCCTAACTGTCCCTAATTAGAAGTAAATGTAAGTAGGTACTTCAATAAATAAGAATGATCAGTTGATCACAATCTGTTTACTAGTTTCGTGGACAAACATACATACATACGAACAAACACACACCCTATAAAGTGTTGTATATTTGATTGAATGCTAAAACAGATAATACAGCATAATCGTATTATTACCATCATAGGTACAAGTTACAACCCTTGCGCATTCGTTCGATGACGCGCTTGCACGTGGGCAGCGCGGCGCGCAAAACAATCTCAACTCTTTGTATGTGTACATAAAATACATTTCTTATAATTGCGAATAGTTTATTTAGATTTTCTAGGTAGATTATAAATAAATGTCTACAAGTTTCAACGTACGAAAAGAAGCTTTATTATGTGGGCAAAGAGTCGCTTATTATAATACATTGGTTTTTATGTGATTTTTCTGTCCCGTAGGACTATTAACTATTCTGTGCTACTACTATCCTCAATCTCCATCATGTGTCGCATAGATGCCAAGATAAGCATATGTAATCTGTATATAATCTGTGGGTAATTATTGTCTGAGAAAATAAGTCGAAGTAACATTTACTACTGTCAATGGTGCTTACCTTGCAGCCTGAATTCCTTCCCAAGTGGAAGCTAACTTTATGAGGATACGCTCTTTTTTTATTCCATACTCAGCAAACATGTTGATGAGTTTAATAGCCTTTGATATACTTGCATCCTTATCAAAAGACAATCTGAAATTCAAAATGCAAAATTTCATTTGAAACTATAATATAATCTAATAGAATAATTAAAAAAGTTGTATATTCATATGTCTGGAGTCTAAACCTATGTCTGGAGTATAGCATTATATGGCTGCGAAACATGGACCATGACCCAAAGAGACCGAGAAAGGTTAGAGGCATTTGAAATGTGGTGCTGGAGGATGGAGAAGATCAGTTGGAAGGAAAGGAAAACAAACGAGGAAGTATTAGTAATTGTAGACGAGAAAAGACAGTTGTTAAGAACCATAGAGAACAGGAGAGGAAAGATACTAGGCTAGAAGATACTAAGGCCACTTGATACGACACGACAACTTCTTTAAAACCATACTAGAAGGGAAAATTGAAGAAAAAAAGAGGAAGGGGAAGACCCAGGCGAAGTTTTATAGAGCAAGTGAAGGAAAAAGTGAGGAGCGAGTCGTATCAAGAGGTAAAACGAAAGGCAGAAGATCGAGAACAGTGGCGATTGCTCCACCGACAAGAGCTGAGCTCCTAAATTTAAGAAGAAGATATTCATATATAGATGATATTATGGTTTTCTCTGAAACCGGGCAGTGCGTTTAGTTGGCTTCCCCATTTATTATAATAGGTACACACAACAAAATACATCATCTATATAATTCCACTAAAACTTTTATAATAAATTATTTTAAATCAAAAAACAAACTGCCTCCAAAAAAGACCTAGGAACTAAAAAGCAAAATCGGTGCCAAACAAACAATCAACGAAAGTCATATTTAAATTAAATTAGTAGTTTGGCACCGCCTCCAGGGCCGTCTTTAACCTATTGGGGGCCCTGGGCACATAACGATAATGGGGCCCTTATGACCGTATTGACGGACTGTATGTTCTATTTTTGTATGTATGTTACGTGATTTCTCAATCAATAGGCATGATGACACCAACTAAGAATGACCGAAATTACGATTTCACGTAATTTTATATGACAGACTGATTCATATATAAACACTTGTTTTTAGATTATAAGTGAGATTATATTTATTTTAGCAAAAATAAAAATGCAAAACATATCAATCCGCCATGATAGATCGAACACCAATCAGAAGCGAGTGACGTCAATCTTCTCAAAACAAATATCATCTTCATATTGTTTTTGTTTTTTTTTGTAAATTCTTTGTCATGGCTCCTCGGCCTTTGAGCAATTCATTTTGTATTCTGTCTGTCGTATAAATAGGTACACGATATCGAATCGAAAATATCGATACTATACTCATAAATAGTGTCAAATAAAAATTATCGTACTCATAAAATTATGTAAACAAAAGTAGCGATACTTCAAAGTATCGAGTACTTTTTTTAGGGCCTAATGCCCTAATACTTTTATTACTTTTATTATGTCTGCATCACCCTAAGGTTGTCTGGCAGATACACATTAGGATTCATGATTATTGCACAAAATATTATCAAAATATGATCAGAACAAACTTTTAACCTCAACTGTAAATTGTCACTTGTCAAGTGTTTACAGAAGATCGACGTCATAGACGACGCCATTGCTGTTTTAGCGTTTTAGCGCGGAATTTAAATTGTGTTTTTTATAAGGCTATTTTACCTTCAAAATCATATATTTTTCAAAAAATATGAGTTATTTTGTATAAAGTGGATGTGTAAGAACATCGTGGAATACTTTTTAAAAATCAGTCATCATGCCTATTGTGCTCGAAAATTTGGGTACCCCACACCTGGGACAGGTTAGATTAGAACGGTAATTACAATTAGTTTGTGACTACCTTCAGAGCGAGCGAATCGAGCTCGAAAATTTGGGCTATCCACCTCGGACAGGTTAGGTTAGAAGGTTATGACTGACTGGTGCCGGGATTTGCTAGAGTGCGAGTAAAGCAAGCGAGTGAAGCCCCCGTTATCCCCTTCGTGTTAGGTTACTTTAAACCCGTTACACAGAAATAGGAGCCCCCCGTCTCCGTCATCTGCATCATTACCTACACTATTTTTTCTCATTGCATTAAGTAAGTGTCTCGTATTGAGCATTGCCTCAGTGACGCGGCACGAGACAATTGGAGCTAGTAATAAGGAAGAATTCAAATGAATGTATATGAATAGAGTGTAAGAGATATAATGTAGGCAAGAAGGTATAAAATTGCGAAGTAAATATTTATAACAGTATAAAATGGTTATGGCTTTGATTTACAAAATTTAAGTAATGATTGGCGATTTTGCGCCCCACTTCGATGGGCGCCCAGGGCACATGCCCTGCCTGTCCCACCCTAGTTAGTTAGTGTTTTTTGGAGGCAATTTGTTTTTTTTTATTAGTATAAGTATTTAATAACCAATCCGTAATATGTATGCGTCTTGCTCGACGTGACAATTTATTATTGTTGGCTACAGTCACAAATAAAATATAGAACCGAAGATCGTATGAATTTCTCGTATTTTTCCGTAATCTAAATAAAAAAATTAATGCTGGAAATGGGTTCTGTTCGCTATTTCTAAACACTGGCATGTTTTATTAATATTTTCCATTGTCAAAAACGACTATTCTACAGATTTAATATACAGCATGGGCAGAAAATCGTGAATCAAACGAAACAGGGCGATAGTTGGGGTTATTTGCAGTAAAAAATATCTCTGGGGCACAGCTCTAACTTGATTTCGTGACATTTTTGTATAATAAAAAAGGGTATCATACAATAATGTTTAATGCACAAAATAGGCATTTTACTACTGATTACCTTTACTTATTTATCTGGGTCCATAAGGGGAATGTAAGTAGGAGACATTTTTCCTGGCAATTTCATGATACAGTGGCAATATCCCAAACTTTTTTTTTGCCTAGACAAATGTATCGTAAAAGCAGTATTCTGACTTCTCAAGCTATTTCAAGGATTTTTATAATTTATTGTCAGATATAATCAGTGGGTAGATTTAAATCAACTAAATTTGTTACATTAACTGTCATGTCTGTCACTGTAACTCAAAAGTAAAAAAATAGTAAGTAAAACTGCTCACCTAGCATCCACTTCAACAGAAACTCGGCCAGGAATTATCTTAAGTATTTCACATCCAAACAAAACACTGAGCATGTCTAGTGTCTCAGCAACTTGCTCTTCCACAGTACTGAAATAAAATATTTCCAAGTTATCACTGAGATGAAAAATAAAAATAAAATGGATTAATATGGGCTTTACATCATAATTATAAAACATACCTGCCAGCTTCTCTAGCATACTTGATGGCTTTGTCAAGTATGTGCTGATACTGCTCCATTGCAGCCGCAGATAAAATCAGACTAGGGTTAGTAGTTGCATCAGTTGGCTTATACTCCTTCATTGCTAAAACATTTACAGTTTTCAAGTCCAGTACCTAGCATAATTTTATATATAGTGCCTACATCTGGTGTGATCACTTTCACATAGTATAAATAATATGCCAGGAACCTATTACGATTTTTGCATATCTAAGGCCACTCTCAAAAACAAAAATTGAACAAAAGTTTTAGCCATTACATATTTACTTTCAGTTACATTAAACAAAAACTACTAAAATACTGAACTAGATATATGTGGCAAGGCAATGTAAAGGTCATAACTGTGTCACTACTTTGATTTGATCGCGCATGTAATCGACAATCAAGGCAAGAACAGAACGTGTGCTCTCAATATAGGAAAATACATAAATATGCACTGCAGTATTACATTTCTAACCAATGACTTTATATGTAGTTAATAAGTTCTAACCTTCAAAATCGCCGGTATCAGCCACCACCGTGCTGTATTGTTTAAGCTGGTCGAGGGCGCTCATTTTGGTTCGCTTCGCTTGAGGTTCTCCACTCATACTACTGGCCTAAAGTTAAAAACGTAGACTAATCAACGATAATAAGTAGAGCGTGAACGTGAATCTTGCAGTTCTACAAAGACGTAAACGTCCGTCACGTCAATGACAGTCAATGACTATGTAGATTGTAGTGTAGCAGCTGAAGGTGACCTTTAGTTAAGACAAGCCGCGTCCGCGATACACAAACACGATGGGCGTGCCGCGTGTCGTGTTTGGCTGATAAAATAAAGCGCCTAGTAGAGATTCTTTTCTTCAATATTTGAGCATTGAGAAAAAAGGGGAAATGGCGCGTCCGCGATCGCTATCGCTAAGCGGACAAGTCACAAGCGCCAAGCGGTAATCGCTAGGGATGTTGAAAAAATATCGATACATCGATATAACGATTTTATTTTATCAATGTATCGATATTTTTGAGCGATATTATAATTTCGATATATCGATGTATCGATATAAAATTCCAAGTATCGAAAAGGTATAAAATTCGATAATTTTTTCAGACCAATAAACATTTTTAAGTTATAAGATTAAAAAATCCCCTTTTTTTATGATATATCGATATTTTTGTAAAATATCAATATCGATATGGTTTTTTTTTTATTATCGATATGATATATATCGATACTTTTTGCATTCCCGACATCACTAGTAATCGCTGTCAACATGCTGTCAGGATGTTTGACGCATTGATAAATGACCACTTGGCAAAATCATCGAATGTTCGTTGATGGAGCCATAACTTAAAAAAAAAAAAAGAAATGGCCACTTGACACTTGACAGATGCCAAATTGCCAACGCGTTCAACCAGAAACACGATAGACAATACTGCGCGTAAAGTCGTAAACACATTCTAATCCAATATTTTTCTTTCTCCGATTTTTACGGCTGGGTTAAAGTTAGCTCGTGCCAACTTCAACCCGGACAATAAGTTTGGCGAGAACTGTACTGCCCAATTTGAGGACTTCTTTTAGAACGAATAGATAAAAGAACGTGTATATACCATAGATGTATATATAATCTATACTATAATCTATCTATCTTCTATAATATAATATAATAATAATAATAATAATCTATACTAATATTATAAAGAGGAAAGATTTGTTTGTTTGTTTGTTTGTTTGTAATGAATAGGCTCCGAAACTACTGGACCGATTTCAAAAATTCTTTCACCTTTGGAAAGCTACATTATCCCCGAGTAACATAGGCTATATATCATCACGCTACGACTAATAGGAGTGGAGTAGTAATGAAAAATGTAGCAAAAACGGGGAAAAAATTATAAGACTACGCGGGCGAAGCCGCTGGCGGGAAGCTAGTAATATTATAAAGAGGAAAGATTTGTTTGTTTGTTTGTTTGTTTGTAATGAATAGGCTCCGAAACTACTGGACCGATTTCAAAAATTCTTTCACCTTTGGAAAGCTACATTATCCCCGAGTAACATAGGCTATATATCATCACGCTACGACTAATAGGAGTGGAGTAGTAATGAAAAATGTAGCAAAAACGGGGAAAAAATTATAAGACTACGCGGGCGAAGCCGCTGGCGGGAAGCTAGTAATATTATAAAGAGGAAAGATTTGTTTGTTTGTTTGTTTGTTTGTAATGAATAGGCTCCGAAACTACTGGACCGATTTCAAAAATTCTTTCACCTTTGGAAAGCTACATTATCCCCGAGTAACATAGGCTATATATCATCACGCTACGACTAATAGGAGCGGAGTAGTAATGAAAAATGTAGCAAAAACGGGGAAAAAATTATAAGACCACGCGGGCGAAGCCGCTGGCGGGAAGCTATATACTATATCTATGGTTTTCAGTCTCATTTTTTTACTGACATTGCCAATCTATGGAATTATATATCTATGGGGTATATACACTCCATAGATTGGAGATAAGAGTAAAAGAGAGCTACTGAAGTTAATGGCACTTTGGTGTGTTAGAAAGAAAAAAAGAATGACGCTGTAAACGTGACATTATATGCAACAATTGCGGTGAATAGGGGTTTCAGCAAATGTAAACCTGCGACATTTTGGGATTATTTACGTGTAGTTAAGTGTGTATCCGTGTAATATTCATATGATTACGATGGTAACTTGTGCAGTACCAGGTTGTAATTTTCAAAAGATGGAAAATCCACAGGATTACTAATTTAATCGGTATGTTTACTATTTGTTTACTATCATCATTTCTTAATAATTTTTCCGTAAATGTGTTAGATTTGGAGAAAATATAATGCTAAATTTGTTTACTAGATCACTAAAATGCATTAGAGATCACGAAACAGTAATATTAAAGAAATAACAAATACGGAAATATGAGGGCATTTATAACCTCACTTTTAGTGATGGTCTTGATTTGTTTATATTGATGGTGTCGATTATCGACTTTGGTGGTCGGTGAACAACATGTCGGTATAATATAATATTATTTGTCGATTATCATAAAGGCCACTCAGAGTCTGAGGTGCATTTAGTGAAGGTAAACCAATTTACGTAAGCAATTTAGACCATAGTCGCAAATTCAGATTTCATAAGTTCATGCACTGACAAAATCTCATAGTTAGGTAGATAGATACCTATTACCTACTTTGAATTGAATTTATGAGATTAAGTCACTTAAAATTATTTGCAGATAAATCCATTAAAAAGTGATTGCGCATGTTAAATAGACAAAATTGGAATCCGCACAAACATTCAACAATAAGCAGTTAACACTAGACCATGAGCACTGCTTATCAACAGAAGGTAAAACAAGGCGAAAACTATAAAGTGGTTCTGTTTTAACTATTTGTATGCCTATTTGTCGTAAGAAAATAAGAAATATACATTTTTATATTTACATAAATATAGTGAAAAATGAGTGTTTCAATATGTACAGCCAAGATTATTAAATTATTGATAGATATTTTACTGTACATGAAAGTTAACCTGTATTAGTAATAATTGTAATATGTATAGTAAATATTTTTTAAATCTGTGTTTTATTTAATGATTTTTCTGGCTTTCTCCAAGATTTCTGATTACATACTAGATACTTGGCAGTTTTCTGTATTCTCACTTGACCAGTGGGATGCCACTGGTCTCCTCCATATTTTAGTCATTTAGTGGAACAAATGAGAAAAAATATTGTTGAATTAGTGCTATTCCCCACACTTAAATAATATTGTATGCAGCAGTAAAACAGATATCGTCCACCGTTATCGATATCGATAATAATCCTATTAACTTCAGGCGCAGCACTTTTAATGCGCACATTAACATGTCACACAAACAATTGGTTTTCAGTTTCATTTTTTTACTGACATTGCCAATCTATGAAATTATATATTATGGTATATACTGCGGTGTTTAGCAAATTACATAATTCATCCCCTGACCGTGTCCACGGATTAATATATTGTACAGTTCTCGCCAAACTTATTGTCCGGCTTGAAGTTGGCAAGAGCTAACTTCAACTTGGCCGTAAAAATCGTAGAGAGAAAAATATTGGAATAAAATGATTTCAAACGACAGCCTATGATTTGAGCTTTCGTTTTTATTTATTACAGTCCCAAAATTTTTATTTCTCCGATTTTAACGGCCGGGTTGAAGTTAGCTAGTGCCAACTTCAAGCCGGACAATAAGTTTGGCGAGAACTGTAGCAAGCTCAGTCCGAAGCAAATATAACAATTTATAACATTTTAATCTAAGGTCCGAAACTCCGAAACTCGGCGAACACTCGAACAGCGAACCGGCTCCAGCGAACGTCTGCAGCCATTAGTAATAATTTATACAAAATCGACTACTTAAAAAACATTAAGACAGCACTACTGACCACACTTCTAGAAAATTCGCGTTCGGGCACGAATGAAGGAACTAGAGAGTAGAGCTATTTAGTATGCGACATTAAACCGGCGTTTCTACGTTCAATAGATAGATTGATCGACTGTCGATTACAGCAGCGTGTTTCATATTCGTGTGATTCGAAAGAAAATAGCAAGGTTTGAGAAGATAATCTGAGACAAATTTTAGTTTAACGATGGCCGCTATGTCCGTCATTGGTATTGATTTCGGCAATGAATCATGTTATATTGCTGTGGCTAAAGCAGGTGGCATTGAGACAATCGCCAACGATTACAGTCTTCGTGGTACGCCGTAAGTAGGAAATCATCTTCTTTCATAAAAATGTATTATTTCTGTCATAATTTTTCCTCCAGTATGGAATACCCACCACATCTACTTTAGAAACATCTGATTCGAATATCTGCTTGTCATGTTCAAACCTTTATGTGGAATTAGTATTAATTATGGAAAATTACGTTTGGATTAAGTAATAATCTAAATAAAAACAAAAAGGTTTCATTTTCTGTGTCAAACATTCACAAAAGTACAGATTTTCTAGTGTGGATATTCCATTGTAGGTTAGATACACTTACCTCTTTCTAGATACTATGAGTTCTCTTAGAGAAATATTTATTTAGGTTATTGTATTTCATATTTTGTATATTATCATTAAATATCATATAAACATTGTAGTTACTTAATTATTTATGCTAAGCACCAGCTCCCAATGTCTTCATAATGATACTGAATGCTATCAATTCTTGATGACCTTGGGAAAAATGCATACCTATACATTATTTATTGCTTGTAGGGGTTGAGGCAGCTTATTCGTTATTATTTAAAATTTATTGTTTCTACTTGAATACCAACAAAATATTCATACAATTAAAATATTTAAAAATGATTGGTTAAATTATGTGCACTGTGGACATACACTTTTAACTTATTCGGGATTAATTTGAGCTGGGGCTTTCGCCACCTCCTAGTAAGTTCCTGTTAAATTATGTGGCAGATAATTTCATACAAATTTGGTTCTATTTATTCATTTATCCAGTGGTTACTGGCAATCCAGAGGTAGTGAAACAGGCCCTTAAATAATGCAAATAAAAAATAATTCAAGAAACTATTACTGTCTGGAGAATTGGAGCAATTGTTGTTCTGTTGTAAGTGTCTTTTTCTTACACTATACTTTGTTATTCTTGTACCTAAAATACAAGATTTTATTACTAACTAGCTGACCCGGCGAATTTCATACTGCCAATAAAAGTTTTCTTACCATTTCAACCTTCCCTGGACTTCCACGAATATTTATCGAGTTTTAGCGAGATTAACAGAATTGCAATTCATTTTTATTTATATAGATTACACATCAATGTCACAGGCTGAGTGACTGTTTGAAGATTAGAAATATTCTGTCAAAATTGCTGAAAAGGAAGCTTTTGAATAAATTAATAGTTGTAGGATGGTTTACTAGTTTTTACAATGTTTACAATGTTTCTTTAAAAAGTACAATACCAAAATTTTATAGTTACATATTTTTTATCAATTTCTTTAATTCATTAATTGTTTTTTACTTTTAACTTGCAATTTAAGTCATCAAGTCAATTTAGACAGGTACATCCATTTAGGGCTGAAATCTGGAGCAGCCCATCTGGGGAAGCACCTCCACCTTACAGAAAAGTGCAGCCAAATAACACACTTTATTGTGTGTTGTGTTCCTGCAGTGAGTAAGGTTGCCAGAGCTCCTTCTAAGGGTGCGCTGCGTTGGCAGCAAGAGGAATATTCCTTCAAACCTTTATTACAGTCGCCAGAGTTTGTGTTACGGTTTTTGTGTAAAGTTACATGTTGGTTCACATGTCTTTGACTTTTGTGTGCCTCTTGGCCAAGGCCTCCTCCAACTGTCTCCACTGGACTCTATCTAATGCCACTTTTGTCCATAGTGACCTCAGGGTTTGATGGATCTCATCTTCCCATCGCCTTAGCAGGCGTCCTCTTTTTCGTCTACCATCCCTGGTATACCAGACTGTCACAAGTTTGCTCCATTTATCCAGGTTGCTTCTTATTAGGTGCCCAGTCCATCTCCATTTTAGTTGGTCAACTCGAGTGAGTATGTTGGTAACTTTTGTTTGGGATCTAATGTCTTCGTGATGGATCTTGTCCTTTAGCTTCACTCCCAACATACTCCACTCCATTGCGCACTGACACTTTGAGAGCTTTTCTCTGAGATGTTTTGTTAGGGACCAGGTCTCGCAGCCATAGGTCAAACATGGTAAGACAAAAGTAAAAGGTCTTCCTTTTGAGATGGATGCCCAGCACTTTGCTCTTCATCACTTCCTTTAACGACCAGTACTTCTTCCAACCGTAGGCTATCCTCTTATCAATCTCCTTAGTCATTTGGTCGCATGGTGAGATTATTTGTCCTAGATAGACATATTCAGTAATATGTTTATTATTATGTCCACCTGTCTGGAGTTAGTCATTACTTTAGTTTTGCTCTCATTCATTTCTAGCCCTACTTTCTTGCTTTTCGCCACCAGGTCTTCAATCATGAATTCTAGTTTCTTGGGATCCTCTTCAAATAAAACAATATCATCAGTGAAAATCAGGTGATTAAGACGACAACCATTAATTTAGACCAAAGTCAATCCACTCTACACTCCTAAAGACACTTTCTAACACTGCTTTGAAGAGCTTTGGGGATAGCGGATCCCCTTGTCTGACTCCCCTGTTAATAGGGAAAGGGTTTCCAGTTGTTTCTAATTTTATGCGACTTTTGCCACTTTATACCATAGATGTTTTTAATTATATTAATGTAGGTTTCGTTGACACCCTGCTGTCTTAAGCTTACCCATATGTGGTTGTGGTTTAGTGTATCAAATGCCTTAGAGTAATCAATGAAGGCCACATATAAGGGCTTCTGTATTTGTTGTACTTCTGAATAATCTGGATATGGTAAATAGTGCCGAAGTTCTTTCTAAATCCTGCTTGCTCTACTGGTTGGTTCTTGTCCAGCATCTTTGATATTCTCTCCAGTATAACCGTGGCAAACATCTTGTAGATATTTGACGTGAGGCTTATTGGCCAATAGTTACCTAACTCGTCCTAAGCACCCTTCTTATGTATAAGGATAATGTGGGATTCACCCCCATTGCTTTGGGATTAGCTTTGTGTGCAGGATGTCGTTCAATACCGCTGCTAATATTGTACTTAATTTCTCAATTATTCCTCTAATGAGCTCATTGGGAATTTTGTCAGATCCTGGTGTTTTTTCTAGCTTTTGCGAATTTATGGCTTTCTTGACCTCACTTGAGAGTGTAGCTGGTACTGGTTCTTCTTTAAATTGATGTTCGAATTTATTTTGGTGATTTATATTGTTAGATTTTTGCAGTACATTGATCGGTAGTACTCTGTCGCTACTTGTTGAATATCTTTTTGTTTAGTGGTGCTAGTTTGTTTTTTTTTTCATCTTGGGTATCCATTCCTTCCCCTTCTCTCTTAACTCTTTAAGGGCTTTCTTTATGCCTCCTGTTTTCACTATGTAGTTTGTAGTCTTCTTGCTTTTCTATCTCGATTCATACGTTCTCTAATGTTTTTACTAAGCACTGAGATTTTGTTTAGGTTGGTTCCTTTTTCCGAAAATAGCTTCTTTCTCTCTGCCAGAAGGTTTATTGTTGTTTCACTGTGTTTATTTTTTCTTGTGTTTGTTATATTGGGTTTCGTTAATTCAGTAAGTTTGTGTTCCATCCTATTGTATTTTTCAAATACATGTATTTCAGACTTGGCAATTGCAAGCAGAGATTTGGTATCAGGTTCGTGGCATTTGTTGAACTCTTGGTTTGAAGGTATGAAGTCTGTATTTATTATAGATTTCCTAGGCATTACACACTACGCATTAGGTTGTACAACTAACAAGTTAACAAGTTTAGGCAACTATATACCATGCGGTGATCGGTATTGAAGTTTAGGCTTTGAATTATGTGTGTGTCCCTGAATAGTTTAGGTTTGTTTGTTAATGTAAAATCAATTTCGTTTTTAATCTGCCCATCTGGGGATATCCATGTCCATTTTTTCTTAGGCTTTTTCTTGAAAATTGAATTTAATGGTCACAAGCTGGTCGAATTCCTGCAATTTTTAAAATCCATTTTCCAATCCATTTTTAACCCCCGAAGCAAAAACGTGTTTGTGTGTGTGTGTGTCGGTTTTAATCGGGAGTGTTCTTAGCTATGTTTGATGAAAATCGGTCCAAGATGGCCGCCGCTGATAGCAAATAACATATTTTTTCACAACTCCCTCAATATGGGTATCAAATGAAAGGGCTTAACTAGGAGAATACTATACACTATGATAAATTTCAAATCCAAGATGGCCGCCACCACAAAATGAAATAAATATTACAATTGACCTTCAAGCCAAGTGCTTCTTTAATTATGGGAGATCACATAATTTTAATTATTAGTTTCATATTAGATTCGAAGAACCATAGTGTCGTTTAGGCTTATATTATTTTATGTTTCGTTTTTATAATCTTAATTTATCATAACGTTATGTTGTTTAATATAATAAATAATAATTATTTTTTAATTAAATAATTAAAAGTAAAATATTTCTTAAATGAAACTAAACGCAATTGCACTCTCAATGTTGCTACGTGATTTAATTGTACGACGCACGGGTTATTAAAACTTTGAAACTGTTTTTCATAAGTAGTTTTGTATCAAAAATTTTTTTTTTTTTCAATTGCTCGGACTTCAGGTACAAAGGGCCGAGTTGTATGGGCATTCGATGACCTCTTTTATAATAGTTCAAGAAACAGAATTCTTTAGTTTTGGTTTTTTCTTTTTTACTGTTGATAATCTATATCTCTCTTCGGATCTTCGGATCCGAAGATCTGAGAACCGAGATCCGATCCGAGACCTGAGAATGAGGAAGTATTCTCAAGAGAAAAGTTCCAGTAGTTGAACTTCGTTGCTGCCTTGCGTGTGAAAACTTGTTGGCAATATCCATTGTAGCCATTTCTGTTTCTTATTGGAATTGTTACTGCAGTTCCCTGGTCCCTAAGAAATAGTCGCTTATTATTGGAACATTCCTTTCCTTAAGGCAAAAAGATTTAGTAAAATCCAAACATTTAGAGAAATCAAATAATTCTTTGTTAGAAACGAGGCGAAGTCTGTTATCTGGTTTTTATTAAAATATATTTTTTTCTACCACTAAGGTGGCAAACAAGCACACGGCCCGCCTGATGGTAAGCGGTTACCATAGCCTATGGACGCTTGCAACACCAGGGGTATCACTCGCGCGTTGCCGACCCGAAAAACCTCTTGGAGGTTTATGGAGGATTCACTGCGCCGACAGTTTGAGGGAATATTCCTCTTACTGCCAGCGCAGCGCATCCTTAGAAGAAGCTCTGAGGAATTAGGAGAATTTTATACATTTTTTTAATTTCAAATGATAAGGTTTCAACATTTGTTGCACTCTTACATAGGGTATATGGAGAAGTGACGTCCAAAGACAAAATATAGATACCTCTAACCAAGGGGCATCCGAACCACCCGTTCCGTTCCGTCCGATATTCCGCGATTTTCAGTCGTTTAGAAGATACAACGATTTCAATATTTCCAAATTTTTTTCAATTTCCACCTGACATTGGTTTTCTGTATTTTTTCTCTTACTTGTTGTATGATTATAAATGTTTTTTATAGTAAGGGATGACTATAATGTCAAATATCTCCCCTAAAAATATGGTACGCCTAGGCCTTATGAAACATAACTAAAATTCGACTGCTATTTTTGATTGGCTTAAAAAGTGCCAATGTCTTTAAAATATTATTAAAATCTGCAAATAAAATACATTAATAAAATACAGCTCAATCTGCATTTATTTTCTGCAACTTGCATTCAAAGTGAAAAAGGAGTAACTTTATCTCATGAGGTGTAGCCATCGTTTGCAATGTAAGCGCACAAAAAATATGTTAGTTACGACTGTTTGGGCGATTATGTGTGATATCAGGAAGTTGTGCGCCCTGGGCGTTAACAACGACAATCTTTGAATTTCTCGGCTTTTCTCTACTACCTGATTATTATTTTTAAGCACCTTTATTAATGGAATGAAAAGCATGGAATCACAGTAATTTGATCACCTAACAGAAAACATTCACTACACCTATATATGATATGGCTAAAACCTAAAAGTAATGTCACAGTGCACTCAAACATTTAGCCTCTTGAACAAAGGGTAAACAATATTTGACCTACTTTCATTACATTTTCTACCATATCAAGAATTTCAAAAACTTATAACCTGGTCAGTAGAGGTGTTGACATTTTTAACGATCGTTTTAAAAAATTCAAGGCTGTTGTGTTGATGCTGTTAAAAGATCGCAGCATGAGGAATCATTAAAGTCATAATTATATCCCAACTTCATTTGTCTTCTTCGTTTTCTTTTATCCTCTTTCCAAGTAAGAATTATGTTTTATTTTAAGGTAAAATTGTATTGAAAATTTATTAGTTAAGGGCTAAATTTAAAATAATTAAATGTTACTACCTCGAAATCGTGCAAGCCACACCTTAAAAAGTTGTGCATATAACACAGTATTGTTATAAATATGTCATTAGAATTAAGAAAAATGTAACAATTACTGTATGTCCAATAAATAAATAAATAAGGAACAACCCTTAAAAACATTTTTTCATACCATTGAGTGTATTATCGCTATTAATCATTATAATGCATATGCTATCATCTGCCTAATCTATAACAATATTATATTCAATATTCTATTTCAGATCATGTGTCGCTTTTTCATCGAAAAATCGAATATTAGGTGTGGCAGCCAAAAACCAAATGGTTACAAATATGAAGAATACTGTTTTTGGTTTCAAGAGATTGTTAGGTAGAAAATTTTCGGACCCCTATGTTCAAAAAGAACTGAAACACTTTCCATTCAAGGTGGAACAAAGACCAGATGGTGGTATTGGCATTAGAGTTAACTACCTGGGTGAAGATAATGTTTTTACACCAGAGCAGGTATTGATTAATTTTTAATAATATATCATGTCCTACTGAAAAGATGATAATGTAGTTTTTTATTATTGCTTGTATTATTTAACATGGTCAACCCATATACTGTCCCACTGTTGGGCATCCATAACATAATAACATTGAAAAAAAATGCTGTAGAATACATGTCACAGAATTTGACATAAAGGGTTAACTGTATTTGTAAATTCACAGATAACAGCTATGCTGTTTACAAAATTGAAAGATAGTGCAACCATAGCACTACAGACACCAATTAATGATTGTGTCATATCCGTACCTAGTTACTTCACCAATGCTGAGAGAAATGCTCTCTTGGATGCTGCTAGTATTGCAGGTAAGAATGTAAAAAGTATAAAAAATAATATGAATGTAAGTAATGTTTAAAATAGCTTGGTAAATAACCTAGGTATATATTTTTTGTAATTTTTACAAGATAAAATTGGTTACTGTGAGTTATTCCTAAGAGATAGACATATGCCATCGCGGTCTTATCTGTAGACCTATACCTACATATAAGATACACAATTCCATCATACATAATTTTGTTATATCTCAAAGGGCTTAGGTAGCGTTTTCTTTGAAAGCTCCTAGACGGCTTATTTATTCCGACACAAACAAATATCAATACATTTTAGCCAATGTATACAAAAACATGACAAATAATATACTAAAACCCGAAAACCACTATCCTGGGTGAAAACAGCATGAAAACCGGTGCAGTAGTTTTTGAGTTTAGTTTTTCGGCAAACAGACCCGTGATGTCATAACAAATGTATTTGTGCGCATACATTGTAAACGCTGGCTAAACTGTATTATGGGGATAGATCAAATTAATGTACTACCGAATTGGATATCTTAAAAGATTTATAAAAAGTTCGCGGTGGTATATATTTATCTCCTTAGGATAACCCACAGTAACCGTTTTTATCTTTTACATATTAGAAAAAAATGGGTTATTTCTTCAATAATACAGCGTGGGCAGAAAATCGTGTAACAAACGAAACGGCGACAGTTGGGGTTATATGCAGTAAAAAATATCTCTGGGGCAGAGATCTAACTTGATTTCCTTAAAAGTTATGACTATTTGAGTGTTTTCTGAAGAAAATACCAAAATTAGTAAATAGGCAATTAGACTAAAATGGGTATATATTTTTAAACAATAAATGGTGTCTATAGTCCTTTTTTTAATCTCAGAGACTAGATTGACACATGCAACTGTCAAAATTACAAATAATGATACCAGCTTTTTTGTGTAGTGTTGTACCTACGATACCGGTTTGTTGAATCGTAACTTTTAGACGATTAAATTAAAAGTTTTTTATCCTAAATCGTATTATTAAAGCCCAAATTCATTAAAATTGTCCACACAAATTGTCAAACAGTCTATGAAAGGTAAGTCGTCGTAGAGTTTTTAAGTACCAAATGACGTAAAATTACATAACAAAAAAAACTAAGAAAGTGCTTTAGTAAATTTAATCTTATGTTCCAACGAGGTAATAAGTATTAGAAAACTATATCAATAGCTGTAAAAATGTTTTAGAAGATTATGTTGATTTCGCTGTCGTTATTTAGTCCTTAAAAACTAACTAATCCCACCCATGATTATTACGTTTTAAATAAGACCTACTATTATTTTTCAGGAAAACTTAATATAAAAAAACCGACACTTCAATTTATTAGCGATAATTTTCGATAGGGGTACATTACTATTTAAGAATTGCAAAAAACTGGTATCCCACGAAATGTCACTTTAGTCTCTGAGATTAAAAAACAGACTATAGTTGCTTCTAGGAAATGTATCATCACTAGAAAAGTTGTTTTATGATAGTAGGTGCCAAGATTTATGAGTATTGGAACTTTTTTCAATACCTTTTAAGTTTCACGAAAAAGTATTTGTAACCTTAGAACATTACTGTAAAAAAATATGTACTACCAAAAAATTACCCTGTAGTAGAAAAACTTGCCTATTTAATGAGGATTATAAGGAGGTATTATAACACATAGCTGTTGGTAGCTAAATTATTATTTTATGTTCATTTTTTCATAGCAAGGTCTAAATAAATTAAGTTTCACATGAACATTGTCTTACGCGGGAATAGGGATATTTGTGAGAGGAAATAATTGTGAGTTTTACAATTAACAATTTAAAAAAATATTATTTTACTTGCTTTACACCTTTACTCAACTATGCACTTTCATTTTCAGGACTCAATGTATTGCGCCTAATGAATGAAACTACGGCGACTGCCTTGGCTTATGGTATTTATAAACAAGATTTACCAGCTCCTGAAGAGAAGCCCAAGAATGTCGTATTTGTCGACTTTGGACATAGTTCACTCCAGGTAATAAAATTGTCGTTATTGTTTAAACAGTCCATAGTTGTCTAAACAGTATACAGAAACAAATAATGATTAAAAATTGTTAATTAAACATAAGTTTTACTAATTTTATCTAATCATTAGGTATCGGCATGTGCATTTAACAAGGGTAAACTATGTGTCCTGGCTACATCAACAGATGCTCAATGTGGTGGAAGAGACATTGATATGGCACTTGCTGAATATTTCTGTCAAGATATCTTCAACAGATTAAAGTTGGATGCCAGGAAAAATCAAAGGTATGTAAGCTCTCATACGAAAATTATAATAATATTACAGAATTTAAACTTTGGATTTCTACTACAAACTTAATATCTTCCACGAGGAACACGTTGGGTTAGGGTGGTTTTATGAAAATAAATTAATATTTGTATTTATTATTGCTTCCACTAAAGTATTTTTTAAATAAATATTTCTAAATAGTCTACTATTACGTAAAAATGTTCTTTGTATAAATATGTACAAGTTTGTCAAGTGTCTATCCATTCTGATTTCTGACACTTACGCGAATACTAGACATTGAAATAAAACTACTTTTTACCGATTTTATCGCGTTATAATCGCGGGATTAAAATAATATCAATATAACGCGATAAAATCCGTAAAAAGTAGTTTTATTTCAATGTCTATCCATTGTTTTCAGAGAATAAAAAACCTACTAACTGATGATGATGATGAAATATCCTACTACCTTTTATGTAATCAACATATTTTTTCTTAGCATTAGGTACTTATATCAAGATAAAGTTAGGCAGGTCACATTAGGTATTCTTGTTTATCTACACAAATAAATCTCGCAACAATCTATACAAATAAATAAAATTAAAGTGTCTGTAATTTCAAATTAACAGCTTTTTACTAAATGTATATGAAAGTATATGGTACTTAGTACATCAAGAAATCAATTTGTAAATTTTTTATCTGTCTGTTCCGGCTAATCTCTGAAACGGCTGGGCCGATTTTGACGCGACTTTCACTCGCAGGTAGCTAAGGTTATAGTAATAAATTAGGCTACATTTATATTAGAAATTTTATTAATTTAAAAAATTTGATTAATTCGAGTAACACCGCGGACAGTTAGTGTAATGTAATTTTTAAAGTAATAATATTTTTATCAATAAACTATTAAAAAGCACAAAAATTAAATACACAACATTTCGTTAATGCAGATTAAGATCCTCTTATAGTAAGTATAAATAAAAATTGCAGGGCTTTTCTTCGTCTTCTTCAAGAAGTTGAGAAACTGAAGAAACAGATGTCAGCTAACAGCACTCGCCTGCCTATCAATATTGAGTGCTTCATGGAGGAGCGTGACGTTTCTGGCGATATGCAGCGCTCCGAGATGGAGAAAATCTGCGCTGAGACCTTCACACGCATTGAGAGAACCATGAGAGCTATACTGCACAATGCCAGTTAGTATACATTAAGTGGATTTTCGTTATTTTTTGCCAGTTTAGTGCAATTAAATAATAATTATACTGTTGTTATTGTATTACTTACAAAACCATATTTTTAGAACTGAAACCTGAAGATATTCATTCTGTGGAGATTGTTGGGGGATCTACTCGAATTCCTGCAGTAAAAAATTTGATTGAACAAGTATTTAACAAGCATGCGTCAACAACTTTAAATCAGGTAACAATAAATATTTTGTGCTTTTGCGTGCATAACTGGGCACTGGCCTTCACTTAGATTGATTGGGATTACGCTATAATCATCAACAGCCAAAAGAGGTACACGTTGAAATAAGGCCTCCCCCATAAAAGAACCGGTTACATCCAACTATTCCCAACGACCGTTGCCAGGTCGCAGCCAGATCAACAATTTGTCCCGTAAGCCTTTCAGCTATCTCTGCAACTTTGATTCTTCTATTATTCTTATACCAAGCATAACTCTGTTCTAACTCACCTTTAGCTTTCCTGTGAGACCCATAGTGGGTTAAAGATTTATGTGATGGGATGGGCTGGTCTCTATATCAAATCAGTCGACAAATAATGACAAAGTTCTATCTCTAGTAAGCAAATAATATTGACTGTTGTATGTCACCTTGCCAAACTCAGCTAGCTGAGCTGATTTGGGAAGTCCAATGGGATTCCACATTCAGTTTACCGCATCTGGTTTTCAGTTTATGTAAATGTGCGTGTAAATAAATGATGTGTGAATTTAAGGACGAGGCCGTATCCCGCGGCTGCGCGCTGCAGTGTGCCATGCTGAGCCCCGCCGTGCGCGTGCGCGAGTTCAGCGTCACCGACGTGCAGCCCTACGCAGTGCGCCTCGCCTGGGACGCCACCAAGGGACAGGACGGCGACATGGAGGTTGGTACAGACAATCTAATGCATAAGGGTCAGCATCAGGATAAGCCTCGTACCTATTTTTAGGTCCTGTTTCACAGCTTACTGACAAATTGTCAGATAGTAAGCCTACCAGTTACAATATCTACCGAAATAAATCTGTCTGGTACTTATATTTTTTCGGTTTCACTACTAAAATTTTTAGTTTATAACATTATATAGTGTAAAATAAATCCGAATACTGAATATGATCGTTTTCATTATTATGAGTTTTATCTAAGGCTAGTTACTAGCTGATTATATTTCAAGATATATGTCACCCGTCAAACAGAAATTTAGACGTTTGCCAGATAAGTTGCGGATAGGCTATCAAGAAATTTATCAATAAAAGGTGAAACAGGCCCTCGCCGTTTATGGGAGAGTATACATTTTCAAAGTTTTTAACCCCCGACGCAAAAACGACGGGGTGTGTTATAAGTTTGACGTGGCTGTGTGTATGTGTGCGTGTGTGTGCGTGTGTGTGTGTGTGTCTGTGGCATCGTAGCTCCCGAACAGATGAACCGATTTTGTTTTTTTTATTTGAAAGGTGAATTAGTCGGGAGTGTTCTTAGCTATGTTTGATAAAAATCGGTCCAGGATGGCCGCCGCCACAAAATAGCGAATTACATTTCGTGTCGGAAGTTTTCAAAATTTTTTTCGTATGAGAACTATGTTTATTTTTACAAAATACTTCTCAGAAACGAATAATAATTAATTCAATCAAATTTACATCAAAATTTCAATCATGTTTATAGTAGGGGAGCCCAAGCGGGGATTTCGGGATTTACTAAAGCGCGGCAGATTAATATACAGAGGGATACCTTGTACCCGGTTAAGTACCTCCACGAAACATGAGGCTCATATATAAGGCCGCCCGTGAAGGATACAGGATCAGATTAGTAAAAAAAAATTGACCATCAGAAATTCTCGAGCGCGTCAGATTAAGGTAGGGTGAGTTAATTACATCCTAAAAAGTGTATATACCACTAATCTGACAATTTGAGCAGTGGCGGATTTATAGATTTGCCGCCCGTAGGCTATTCAATTTTTGCCGCCTCTAAATTTTGATATCTTAGTCCACAATCATATCAATTTTCTATCAATAAAATTCCAACTTTATAATTTGTGCTCCATCATCCTCGTTACATCAACGTTTCCCATATAGTTATTATTATTGAGAACTATGGTACCGTGTTAGATCCTTGATTATTTTTACAGCAAAGAATTATCAAAAAACATTATTTTAAGGAAAAAATATCTCAATCGTAGGTATACCACTTTTAAAGTAAGGTAAGGTATGTCTTAAAACTATACAATACTTACAAAATATGAATTAAGCTTACGTAAAAACATACATTTAGCGAACGTTGATTAACATTTATTATTACACTCAATTAATATGATCTCTATAAGATATTGAACTAGTTTTTTATTTAATAAAAATTAGTCAATTTTAGTCAGTATTTTTATTAGACCATCGATATTATATCGATTGAATTGGGTAAGCAGATCTCATAATTATTAGGTACACGGAGAAAAAATTATAGCAGTTATCAGTGAAGAATATATGTAAAAATTACTAAATTTCGATTATAATATCGAATCGCGATATTCTAAAAGTTCATAATCATTAATGTATAATTAGTAAAGCGTTTAGGAATTGTTCATGCAGAGATGTTGAAATATTTATTAATTAGCACTGTATATGAGAATATTTCGATTTTTGTTAAATATTTTAATTTCTCTCCAATTTTCGAAATTCGTATTATGTGTGTGTATAATATATTTTTTTTTAATTTCTAAACCGAAATAATAAATTTATGAACTAAATTTGCCGCCCTAGGCTCCAGCCTACTCAGCCTGCTGGTAAATCCGCCACTGAATTTGAGAGTGACGTAAAAAAAGGGGAGGGCAACAAAGTTGTAAAAAAAACGTCATCTCGACATTCTCGAGCGTAGCTAAATTCTTTTTTATTTTGAAGGAAATAATTAGAGAATAATGAAAAATATATAATCTGACGATTTCCGCAAGCCGGAATAACAAAAATTCGTCGATAAAGTTAAATGCGTGCAGCTGCTTAATGCCTACATTTCCTTCTCCGCGTTTCTATTCCTCTCTCACTCTTTCTCTATCTATTACTCTCTCACTCCGTCCCCACTCTGGTTTCTGCTGCCATGACGCCATCACAGCTGATCATAAAGACTCGTTCGTGGCATACTGAGCCAGAAGAGGAAGATGATGATTAATTAATCAATTAATTATAAAACATTAAATTGTTTTAAGCTTTTTTTTTTCAAGTAATTTTTTTATAAATACATGTATTCTACTAAAAAGCATACACTTATTTATTTGCATGCTATTTCCTGAGCTTTTCAATTAATTAAGTTCAATGATTTAAAAAAATTAAATAAAAATTTTTTTTGACTTCCCGCTAAGAAAAATTAAAAATTTTAAACAATTCGGGAAGTTATTGGTTTTACCCCGTTTTGCGAAAATCGAGTTTTCATCAGATCTTGACGTTTTAAGGTCACCGATTCGGACCGACAGATTTTGAGAAATTTTTAAAAATCTCAAAAAAAATAAGAAAAATATTTTTTTGAAAGTGGACACACGGGCGAGCACGCTTGCCGAGCCACGAGTACGACTTACTCGTCCGTCTGTCCGGCCTTTAAGGCCTGTTTCCACCTCAATTATCTGGCAAGAAATGTAACGGGAACTTACTGGGAGATGGTGAAACAGGCCATTAGGGTATAGATTTGGCTATTATGGTATAAAACATAAAGAATATCGCAATTCAAACGTATGAATGTTTTCTTTCAGGTATTCCCGGCCTTCCACGCTGCGCCTTTTGCAAAGATGTTAACTTTCTACAGAAAGGAACCTTTTTCTGTCAGTGCTTACTACTCTGATCAAGTGCCCTACCCAGATACTTTCATTGGTGTGTATCTTAATCCCAAAAAGATTATTTTATATTTCAGTGAAGTGTGAATATTTGTATTCATTATGAATTAGAGCGGCACTTTGAATAACCGACAGGTTAAGAAACATTTCTACATACCAAGTAACAAAACGAAACCTAATCATTTGACAAACTTACTACTAATTCTTTGACATATTTTCATTTGGCAACCTATTATTTGTCATATTTTTTATCACAAATACGTTACGTATTAACAAGTGACTAAATTTAGATTTTTTTTCCAATAAAAGAACTTGTATACTTATGATTTGGCTAGGACAGCTTAGGTAAACGTCATGGTCGTGGTGAACGTTTCGGAGCCCATGTCCATGACGCAAAGGGCAAGTGGTGGCAACTGATGTTTTTAGTCGGTATGACTCCGACATACCCTGCCGCCAGGAGGATTTTCCGCACCCAAAAAAAATGTCAGGTTAGGTTAGTGAGTAAATGTGACCCCCTTCGTGCCAGAACCGTATCATCCGATGCTAAAATAATTTACCCAACATTACTGCTCCACCAACAAACATTATAACAGTTTCGAAAATAATAATTACTAGCCTTTGCCCGCGAATTTGTTCCCATAGAAGTTGAATTAGCGCGTTCAACCAAACAAACAAACTCTTCAGCTAGTAATATGAATGCGTGTTTTGATATTTTCGTTAAATGAAACATTTGCCAAATTTTGCTTGTGAAATTAAAATTTGCTCAACATGAGTGTGAAACAACTGGCAAACTATAACACAACAAATAAATTACAGGTCAGTGGCATATCAGAGATGTTCAGCCAACACCTGAAGGCGAGTCACAAAAAGTAAAACTCAAAGTCCGAGTGAACATTCATGGCATTATAACTGTCGCTTCTGCCTCTCTTGTTGAAAAGAAACAAGATGCTGCCCAAAACGAAAATATAGAGATGGAGAATTCAAATGAAAACACTGTGGGACAAGATGCTGCTATGGACACTAATGGTGCCACCCAAGATCAGCAACAAAATGGTCCTGACAACCAAGAGGTGAGAGACGACGAAATGAAGGGGGAGCCTCAGCAAAAACAGTCGTGGACACAGAAAGTAGGACAGTGGCTCAGCGGGGTACGTGTCGGTAGCGCGTGTGTCCAGTCCCGTGTTGTTTGTTGCCCGCCTTCTCTTCATAACACCTTTTTATATTCTAACAATATTCAATCATCTAAGTCTAACAATTCTCTGTTTCGCAACTTCTGGCAGCAGACATCACATAATGTTGTTTTCTGTCCCCATCCTCATTTTGAGGTCCATTTGCAAAAATTTCTTTTTTCATGAGGTTTTCAAAAGCTGCCTCATGCAATTTCTGTCTGTTTTTATTCATTTATATATATCTGTGTCCACGCATGTTTTTGTCAAACTTTGAAGTCGTTTTTTTTACATTTTTCGTTCTGCAGTTCGTATCCCTGGAGTATGATGGACTGAAGCTAATTCGAATTATTTTTATTACTATAATTATGTTAATTGTATTAGTTATGAAATAAATGCAAATGGGTCACCTCACTGCTTGGAAATAATTACCAGCTTGTACAAAATGCATACTTGAATCAAAGCTAAAGCTAATAATAACCAAGCAGTGATGGTAGTGGGGAATTAACTTGTATTTTTTGGATTTGAACTTCGTTGCTTATTTCCAGGAGAATATTGATGATAAAAAGGATAAATCAAAGGATAAAAATAAAAAGGTTCTGGTTAAGACTATTGAACTGCCAATTGATGCTCAAACACATGGACTCAATAAGCATGATCTCAATGGATTTATGGAACAAGAGGTATTGTTTAATTTGTAAGTAGTCATTAGATGGAAATATGTGCAATGGAAATTTAATTAAATATTTTCTAGGGTAAAATGCAAGCTCAGGATAGACAAGAGAAGGAACGGGCGGATGCTCGCAATGCTTTAGAGGAATATGTATACGAATTGCGCGGTAAACTTTCCGAAGGTGAAACCCTTCATGATTTCATAGCAGATGATAACCGCAACCGACTCGTAAATCAGCTAGATGCTCTTGAACAGTGGCTGTATGACGAAGGCGAAGATCAACATAGACAGGTAAATTCTAAAATACCACTTCTTACACTCCGAACAATCTAGAAATTTCGAAAACTATAAATACTTATATATATTAATGTGTGCGATTGCGCTCGGGCGCGTGTGTGTATCTCCCTCTTTTTCGACATTTATGAGGTTCTCGTTATGAATTGATCTATCGCCGCGTCTCACGGACACTGGTGGTGCATTCCATAGACGAGAGGCCGGTACGGTGAAAAATGGTCGTAAAAAGTTGTGGTGTGCATAGACATTTTTAACTTTATTTTAACAGTAAGGATCGCGAGTGTGTATCACAGACGAACTTTTCAATCGATACCATCAATTTGGTTAATCAAGTATTCGTGACTCGATCACTGCCACAAAGTATTAACGCATTAGCCTATTCCATTTTAGGTATACAGTGATAAATTGACAGAGCTGAGAACCGAAGGAGAGCCCATCAAGCAGCGACGTTTGGAATTTGAACTTCGCCCTGGAGCTTTAGATGACTTTGCAAGGGTAATCCAATTGGCTAACAAAGCTGTTGACTTATATAAGTAAGTTACTTTAACAGTGTTTAAATATATTCCGTTTTTAGATAAAGTTTTTAAACAATTTTATTTTTGCTGACACTTTTAATTATGAACCTTTGTACAGTACTCGTCAAACTTATTGTCCGGGTTAAAGTTGGCACGACCCATTTAACCCGGCCGTAAAAATCGGTGAAAGAAAAAAAAAATCATTTCATTTTCATTTTAATCCAACATTTTAAGTTTTAGGTTTAGTTTTAGTTTTACTTCAGCTTTCGATTCCGATTTTTACGGCCGGGTTAAAGTTAGCTCGTGCCAACTTCAACCCAGACAATAAGTATGGCAAGAACTGTAGATAATTCCTGTCTATTGTTTAAATAATCCGTATGAAATCCGTTAGTATAATAGTTTCTAAGATTTTCCCGAACAAGCGCATCCATCAAGTCTTACGCCGCGGATGATAATGGGTTATAGTTATGATAAAAACTGAGTTGAAAAGTATAATTTTTCAGAGCTGGTGATGCAAAATACTCTCACTTGGCTGACACTGACATTCAGAAAGTGGCGGAAGCCGCGAAAAATGCCCTGAATTGGTTGGAAAATGCTCGTCAAGCTCTCGCACATACGCCGCGTTACCAACAGCCGCCACATACAACACATCAGATCCGCCAGGAACGGCAGGTACGTAATCTACTGTGCTGACTCTGCTTGTTAAGGTTTTCCCCAAGTAACATTCTATAATCTAATATAATTTATTTTGAAAGGTACCATAGCTTTTAATTAACACTGAAAGAAAACGCCTGATTGCTTGATACAATCATGGTTTGTTGGGTATTTTTTAAGTTTTACTCAAATTCAATGTAACATTGAATACAGGTACAGTTATAGTTAACAATATTTTTGTCCGGGATGAAAAACGAAAGCTACGACTCGAGAATTCGTTTTTATTAATATTAATCCAATCTTTTGGTCCCTCAAATTTTTATGGCCAGGTTGAAGTTGGCACGCGCCAAATCCAGCGTGGACAAAAAGATTGACGACTACTGTATAATATTGTCAATTTCCACTCACTCTCTCATCACTCTTTATTTTTTCAGAACTTTGAGAATATCGTCAATCCAGTTTTAAATAAACCCAAACCTAAGGAAAAAACCCCACCGCCGGCTAACCCCACTGCTGGCGACGGTCAGCCTGATGCAGGCACCGCGCCCAGTGACGCGCAGCAAACTCAAGAGCAAATGGATGTTGAATGAATATTATCCACTAATACTATCTGCACATACTATAATGAAGCGTAATGCTAAATAATTACACCTTCTTTACGTACAATGTATGTATACTCTATAGTAGGAGTAGACATAACTGTATGTTTCTTACTATGTCACGATGTCACAGTGTTATTGTTTAGTGTTATGTTAAACCGCGTTGTTCACTCTGAAACATTACATGGTTAATTGTGAATATTTATTTTTATTCCACTATGGTATGGCTGATTTTTTGAAGAAATAATTTTCTATTATGCTATTTTTACCACTTCTTTATTTCTTCCGGCTTTAATAACGTCGCATTTAAAATTTTACGCGTATAACCCAAGTAAGAAATAGTATTAACGTTATTTATATTTTGGTTACATTTGTATACCTATTTATGCATTTTTGTGTTACTGCAATTTTGTTTCATATGATGTGATAAAATTGTGTATTTAGTAAATATTACTATTATTAGCCAACAAATTAATACTTATGAGCGTATGAAATGAGGTACAATTTTAAACCGTGTATATTCCCATTCACGCTTCTTGTGAAATAGTGATAATACTGAGTAGTATTACCATCACGATGTTCATTTTATATGGTACTCGAAAACGAGATATAACATTTCACCTTTACGCTCAGGCAATAAATTATTAGATTCGCTGATTGGATTTGTATGCATGATAAATTAGAATCAAATCTACAAATGAATGTATTCTACACTGCGTTGAGCCTTACATATTTTAGGCTGAAAGTTTTCACTAAACCCAGTTTCTGCTGTAATACTTATCTGGCAAACAGCACTTTATAATTCCTTTGTACTTAGTACTGGATAGCAGACTGTATTAAATACTGATAGTATTTATAAAGATTTACTTATCCAGCATAAGCTGACAAGATGTATGTAATTTTTCCGTTAATGGCCTATAAATCCCGGTTTCTGGGTCAGTCACTATAATTTAACCATGAATAATGATGTTAATCACTTATGTAATAGCTCAGTAAGTGTAATTTTAGTTTTCTCCTCAATATTAGGATCGGTAAGTCTTCGCGAATGATTTTAATAGTTGATCTACTACGGAAGAAACGGGATATTATACGATAAACGGTAAAAAATCTAGTAGTATACTACTACTTTATACCTAACTAAAGTTGCTTTTATCGTTTTCGTTTTCACCGGGCGGGCTACGCTGCTAAATCAGCACGAAAATGGAACCATAATAATATTGTTAAAAATGTCAATACGTCAAAATCCTATAATTATTGTAAACAGTCGTGTAGCTTTGAAATTTAACGATCGATTAAGTTGTCGCACGGTAAAATCTAAGTTCCATGCCAAGCAATCGTATAAAATTCTACAAAATTGTCTTGACGACAAGCTGCCATTTATAACCTATTAAACTCCTTTCGATCGATATTATATCCATATCGATGGTTCTGATTATTCAAATAAACATAAAATATGATTTTACTTATTGACAGTTAAATAAACACGATAGGTAATCTTAATTATATACAAAAAGATTTAATTAAATGTCTTTGATTATACAATATTCTAATTCTTCCGAAGCTATTATTTAATACTAAAACTTTAACAAACTGTCAGTGTATTTAATTTCACAACGATGATTATAAAGAGAAATACATGTAAAGTTAATATGTAGAAAAATTAAAATTTATCATCCTCATACAATGATACTTTGATTTAAATTGTGTACATTCAATTTCAAATGCAGATTTATAGTTAAAATCATGTTGCATTTTATTACAAAGATCCCAGAAAAAAAAGATCCAAGAAAATCCCTAAATTTAAAAGAATGAACAATATTGGTTGCACCAATATCCATACCATATTGTTACCAACTGGAGTTCAAGATAAATAGAATAATACAACATATACAACATAAATAATAAAACAATCGCATCTATGTTATAAGTTGGAGACTCATGCCGAGTAAAAACCGCTCTTAGGTTCCCGTGTTATTCTCAGTGGCCACTGGCCACCCACCGTCGCCGCCACCACTGGTGACATGGTATTTCTTTCCAAATAATGTACCTACCATTTGTGACCAGTGGTGGCGTCGACGATTGGGGCAACTGGAAATAATCCGCCTTCCCTTGCTCTATACATACGCCATGGGATTCGAAACACAACACTACGTCTAGGTATAATTGCCGAATTGTCTTGTCACCACGTGTGCATAGTTTGAACACTGAATTTATTTTATTTACACACCTACTCTTGAAAGTGGTCCAAGTGAATACTTATCTATACTTCTCTATCCTATTTTTGTAATTAAGGTAATAAACGGCAGCCCGACCGCCGTCTACGGCACAGTACAAAGAGGAACGAACAGTAGCGAAACTAAGCCAGTAAGCCTAGTTGAAGAAGTAAATACCTACGCTACATTGAAGCAGTAGTAGTAGGGTTGTAACTTTTAATGTATTTGATGTTGGTTTACATTTTTTTCTGTAGTGATCAATCAATCGAATTGAAATAACTAGCTTACAAATACAATATAAATAGGTTATCTCATGGCGTTGGTTAATCTCAGCCAAAGACGATGGTATAAAACACGGAAAACAATAATAACACACAACTTGTAAATTCATTATGATCGATCACACGGACTTATAATTCGATAACGATTATAACAATAAATCATTCTTACTTGCCTTTCAGCAACTCAGCAGGAAGTTTAAAATACAATACGCTCGAGGCATTTTTAAAAAGATCGCGGAGAATCAGAGAACCTTAAATACGCTACCACTCGTCTCGACGCGGCACGCTCTACTGACACTGCACCGCGAGAACCGCTTAGGCAGGGTTAGATTCAGACCCTAAAAAAATGATGCTATATCTACTATATAAAAATAAGTCGGGTTTTCCTTCCTGACGCTATAACTCCAGAACGCACGAACCGATTTCCACGGTTTTGCACACGTTGGAAAGGTCTCGGGCTCCGTGAGGTTTATAGCAAAGAAAATTCAGGAAAAATTTCAGCAGAAAAGCGGGTTAAGGCGAGGCATTGACAAACTATGAATCTGAAATCGGACCCCCGCACCGCGCCATCCTCTTACACCCCGCAAATACTTCGCGGTTTGCGATCGTAGGCTCACGCTGTGGAACAAAGACGTCATAGAGTCGCGCTTACTATCTATACGTTTTTTGAGCTCATAACTAAGTTATGAGCCGTTTTGTGTGGTGATGTGCATGTATAATTATACTGGTAACCATTTTTAACATATCGAGACCCCTTCGTGCCTCGGTGAGCACGTAAAGCGCTTGTTCTCTGTTGTCAAGGGTTAGATTCACACTAGACACAAATATGTGTGATGAAAATAATGGTTTGTGTTGGTCTGGGTATTTCTTAGGTATTTATAAATATATAAAAAACTATTTAAATATTATTTCTATTGTCTAGTGCTCTACTAAGTTTGGTACTGATGGTGCTGTATAAAATGTCCCCTAACGAACGAACGAATACAGACAACTATGACAATCGTTAGTGGTAGTCCAAAGCCCAAGAAAGCCTGACAACTTCGAATATCCTTCGAATATTGGTACTGCCCAGAAATTTAGAAGCATATATATGTCTGACTGCTGTCACTTCGTGTTCGTGTAAAATATTGGTATTCTGCAGCATTGGTTACACTGGAAGCCTACATAATTGAGAAAAAGCTAAGGCGATGATCATTCAGTCGTTTTATGTAATCAGTCACAAAGCCAAGCTTAGGATGTACAGGAGGTAGGTAACAATTTGATGGCAAATGGTTCACCACCTCTTACATGGGGCCTACACACACCAGCAAACTTTTAGTTACATTAGTATATCTCAGTTTATCGCTATAACCCTTGGCGAATACAGGCGTGGACGTGATGATATGTTAAGTAATGTATGAAAATTGGTGTCGGTATTCGGTATTTTTTCTTCCTATGTAGACAAAATGGTCTACCGTTCCTATTAGGATCACACATTGTTATTAGAAATTTATATTACTTAATATGCCTAGTTGTAGTGTGTAAAAGTGTAAAGTGTGTAGTGTGTGTAAAAGTGTATAGAAATAGTTTTTATCAGAGTGACCAGAGCTTAAATTTATGTTATCTTTTTAATGTCTGGGAAGATGCCGTGTTATTTATGTAAATTTAATAAAAGCATAGAATTCGAGCTAACGTTTGGTCCGGTTTTAACCAACTTTCATACATGCAGAGCTCGCAAGCCTAGGTACTTACTTGTACCTTTTAATTTATATTATTATTTATTAGCGAGTAACGACCTACCCAGCTTCGCACGGACAGCAGAGCATATAGGTATGCATTAATTTTTTTGACCGACGAAGAACCGGAGACGGTTTTATATTCGTCTGTATATGTATAATTGTATATGTTTTTACTACCCTTGATGATGGGTTTCTGATTTTTCAAATTTTCATTAGAGAACCGATTGTGATGTAACATAGCACAGTTATGTAGTCCTAATGAGCTTACAACATAATGAACACCTAACGTTGACCTGATGATGGAGATGGAAGACTGTCGAAGAAAACCATCAACGGTTTAAAGATAGACCACATTAAATAATGTAACCATTTTTTTAAACATTAAAATGGGTATAGTAAGCTATCCTTAAAAGATACACTTATAGTATCGGGAACTTTTTTATAGGCCTATCAAAAAGGAACAATTCAATCATACATATTTTTTTTATATCTCAAAGAGATAAGGCAGCATTTTCCATGAAAGTTCCCAGTCGTTTAATTTTCAGATTTTATTTTTTTTACGTTATTGTATTTTGATTTATGGGCCTGGTTACCTGAAATACATTGAAAATATAGTAGATGTGATAATATTTTTTCATATTCGCATAAGTCCAAAGACGACTCCATTTAGCTTTGTTCTATTTTACCGATTGTCAATTTATAAAGTCCAGTCTAATAAGCATTTACATTGTATAGGCTTCCCGTACACTGAAAGGTCAGCTTATACTGGTCGTGGGAGCTCATCTGACACAGACCCGGCGCTGATAACAGTCCGTGGCGGACTGACAGGAGGCATTCTCCATACAAAAACAAGTGCAAACTAGCTTATAGTGGAAGGTCGTATGCGCCAAAACGGTTTTTCTCGTTTAAAATCGAATCTAAAATGTATTTTAAAAAATCCAATTACCAATTCAAAGACTCTGTTGAAACTTATCTATACTGAAAATTTGAAGGTTTAAATCCGTTCCGTTTCTCCATAAAATGCGAATCCATGTTTTTGAAGAGCTGTCTTCAACATTTTTTTCTCTGCAGTAAAGTTTATCCAATCGTGTTTCTGTACTACAAATTTATAGCTAAAGACATGAATAATGACATATGTAAAAATCAGATCCGTATGTTTTGTAATGGCTGAGAAATATTAAGATCCATGACCCCCAAATCTTCAATGCGTCGTCTTAAAAAGGTTATCAAGACCACGCGGGCGAAGCCGCTGGCGGAAAGCTAGTGGAAAATAAAATAATACTATTTGTCCAAAATTACACTACGTTTGACGTTTATTCAAATAATTTTTATCGAAGTTATTTTAAATATGTTTAATTTTTCGGCGTTTTAGTTATGAATTAAAATTAAATGCATTCATACATACATGATATACTCACGCCTTTTTCCCCACTAGGGTAAAAATCCATTCGTATTTATTAAGTTGAGGCGTAAGACGTATAAATTACATACCTACATGGAGGTACCATTATTTTTATTTTATTTTATTAATTTCCAAAAATACTAGAAATATGCCTATTGGGCACGTCTTTTTTAAAGAAAATCTTTTCCAAATCGAGCTCTCAAGGTATTCTGATGGTAAAGTGGCCAAAAAAATGCCTAAATAATGTTGGAGAGCACATGCATGAGTAGAGAAGAACAGAAAGTAGAGAGAAACTAAGCTTCATACAACTGCGCCGTGAGGTACATTACTACAAACGCGAGGCGCGTGTGTACGTGAGCACGCGCGGCCTGTCACGTACGGAGCGAAACCGGTTTAAAATGGCTCGGCGCGTGCCAAAACTGACGACGTCTGTGATCTAGTGGTTCGATTCCCACAAGACACAAATATTTATGTAATGAATATAAGTATTTGCGTTTGTGTGGGTGTTTCTTATGTATAATAATATGTATTTACAAAAAAATAAAGTATATAAGTATTGTATAATAGTACCCATAGTACAAGCTCTGCTTAGTTTGGGACTAGATGGTGCTGTGTAAAAATGTCAAAAAAAAGCTCCGGGCTGGCTGAGTCGTCGTTCGCGACGCATCGTGCTTATTATTGTTCTAGTTTAAGGGTTTTAATAAAAAAAGTGCAAACATGGTTTATTGTACAGTTTGTATGCACAATAATAGAAAGAATTAAAATATATCGTATTTTTTACATGTCAATCAACTCAATAATATTAATAAATACAGCTTCATATTTAGAACTTTAACCTTAAATTCATGAAAATAAACTTTTTATACAGCCAGATTCCGATATTTTTTTATTACCTAAATTTTAGAGCCAGATTCAGTTGATAAAACGATTCTATTTATTACAACACATTATACATGTTTATTTAATTGCAAAACACATGTTCTTAGAAACTCAAGAACATGTGTTTTGCAATTAAATAAACATGTGAACATATTGTGTGATTACTGCAATCTAGTGATTGCAGTAATACAAAATAGTAGTTAACTATGCCCTACTCTGGCGACGAAGTCGCTAAATTGGCAACACTAGGTTTGTACTTAGCATGGAACTAATATGTCAAACTTCGTTACACTTCGTTTACATCCGGAATGCGTACTCGGCTCAACAACTCAACGTAAAACCGACCTTATTGCAATCTATTAAACTTTATATTTAAACCGAAATACGTTACGGTCAGATAGAGAGGTTAGGGTAGGGGATTGTGTCTCGTTTTAATAAATTGCCATATAAGAATTTTCTGATCGTCTAGTAGATTTGCCACGAGGCTAGGGTATCTGATCCAAAAAATATTATTGAGTTATACATTGCTAGATAAACTACTGCGTAAAATATATTTTTATGAAATAAAGATAAGAAAAGTCAAAAGTATTTTTTTTGAGTAAATTCTTGAAATATAATAGAACTTTTTAGGTTTATGGTTAGTTTTGAAATTTTGATATGACAACTTTAAAACAATGGCAATGACATCGCGTCATTTTCGTTCCGTGATTTTTTGTTGTTATTTTATTTGTGAAGAATGTATAAAATAGTGAAAAGGTGTTGCGTATAAAGGATGTGGAAATTAATCATATACCGGCTCTAACAAATCCACTCACAGGTTACAAACTTAACCCACCAATGGTAACGTAAATGTCTACGAGACCGGACGTATCGAAAAATTCCAACTATTTCACTGTTTAACTGTTGTTTTTTATTATTTTGTTTTTTTATTATTTAAGTGAAATCGTATAAACACTAATAAACGAGCTTTGTTATTAATAAGATGCCTTTGTTTTATTATCAATATATTTTAATAACCAAACTATCAACCTACTTATACTTTAAATAATCATGATTATTTATTTTGCTGAAAATGTTGGTAGTATTTATGTTTAAAGTTAATTATTGCAAAATCTAAGTCTGAAAATCCCGGTACGCGGGACCGAGTCTACCAATAATATAATTTAAATTTACGTCACAAATGGTGGGTTGAGGGGCCTTCCGGGTGACAATGTTTTCAAATTATGTCAGACTTTAAAAGGACATGTATGTTTTGACGACAATGAAAAATATTAGTTATGTCGACTATAATTATTTATTGATGATTACGAACGACCAGTTGACTTTTTGAGACGACAGTGGACGTCTGGGCGCCATCGCGCACTACACTTCGGTGGTGCCCTCTTTAGCGCATTAGACATGGTATAATGCATATTTTTTGGTACATACATAAGAAACTCCCAAACTTGGGCACTTACTAAAGCGCAATCAAGAAACTAGAAACATGCCAGACAGCAATGGAGAGAAGCATGTTGAATATAAAGAAATTGGACAAAATCAACAATAAAACCATTAGGAAACGGACAAAAATAGAAAACGTCACAACTAGAATAAGAAAACGCAGAAAAGACAGGTAACATATTAAGAGGCACTGAAAAATGGAACAAAAATATTGTATTTTGGTATCCTAGAAATAGAAAGAGGAAACGAGGTAGATAGTTTCGAAGGTGGGAAGACGAAATAAAGGCAATAGCCGGGAAAACATGGAATAGAAAATCGGTAAACCGGAGAGAGTAGAAAGAATTGGAGGAGGCCTTTGCCAAAGCTGGGCAAACAGACCAAGTTGTCGGTGTCATCGACTCACCAGAGTCGTCAATGTTAAATTAATGCAATAGTTGTCTGGATAAAGGCTTATATTATTATTATAAGATACTCCCAGAACAACACAAACACTTGTGCTTATCACATAAATATATTTATCTCATGATCAACAGTTCAACGCTTTTACCAATTTTTATGCGACAGACGGCAAGATGCAATTACAACAACAGTGCCTATGTTTACTGAAAATATTTTTCTTTAGTAGAAAGAAAAATAAACTAAAAATAAAAAATAAACTGTCTTATAACATAAAACTGACATGGTTTCTTGCATGCTCTCTTGACGACAAAAATCATGGTCACTCTAATAGAGCGAGATGAATGGCTCCACCCTAACTATCTCGCTTAGACCGTTTTTCTTCATAAGTGCACATTCCTATTGTATACTAAGTATACTTACTACTTCCATGGTACTTAGTAATCCTGATTACGTGTTGCCGTACATACAGAAATTCCCGATATTTTAGGGTAAAAATTCAAAAGTAAAAGGGGTATTTTCGCGTAGTGTAGTGGCAAAACGATACTATATACTACACAAATAGTATAATTATACTACGAAATCCAACCACATGAGTAAACAAAGAAACAGAGTATAAGCTTCGAACAAGCGGGCAAAATTTACCTATTCTGGTAGGGTTGGCACCGGAGCATGTAATAAAATTAATGAGAGAGCACAAAATTTTACATACAAAAACTAACGTTTATACTTACCTTTTAGTAAGTACCTACCTAATTTACTAATATTTAGAAATATTTTAAGGTCTAAGGCAGTTTGCAGGAATAATAAGTAGATTGATTTAAAGTAATTGGCAGCACTGAACACAAACTGTTTAGTGCTGCCGTCGCATTGTTTGCATCGTTATTGTTTACATTTTTTCGTTTTATTATAATTTAGAAAAGAATATTTGAAACTTAAATACTAACTGGTGAAATGTGATATTCGGCCATTTTTCGTGTTTTGTTCTCTGATTTCTGCAAGATTTGACCGAGCAAACAGTCATAATTTCAGATATTACGCTACCAACTATGATCTTCCACTACGGTGCGGTATTATGTAGGTATCTGTTTTTTATAATCTAAAGTAGGTGTGTATCTCTTTATCTAAGTAGGTATATACCACATTATAACAATAAATTAAATAATCAAGTTATTATACTTGGTCGAGTCTTTTGGATAGCAAAAATATGATAATATATGTTTTTATTCTTTCTGTTTTTGTTCATACACACTGTACAGTACACCATATTTGCACTTTTTTTATTTTAAAACAACACAACTAGAACAAATACAGGCATAATGCGTCGCGAACGGCAACTAGGCTAGCCCTGAGTTGAGCACGCGCCGAGCGAGTCTAAACCGGTTTCGCACACGCGCCTCATGTTTGTAGTAGTGTACCTATCGCATTGCAGTTGTATGAAGCTTATACTCTGTTCCGTTACTCTGTGATCCAACACTGCGCTTAGGAGCCTCGTCGGTACGCTTGTTGGTGTGAGTGTGCCGTTTCGAGCGTTTGTAGGCAATTTCCGGACTGTTTTCATTATATGACTCACATAATTATGACTGCCTACGGCGAATGCTGATAATGAGACTACTATGTACCAACTCCGTCAATGAGCTTCAATGTATATCAAAAATATTTTGGCAGTGTCCTGAAAATGACAAGGTATATTATATTTATTACGTCGGGTGTGAAGAACAAATAACTGTCACTCTGGAAATAGTACGATACCTATTGTACATTACAAATACAAACTCATGCCTCTCTTCATTACAAAAGATGGTTTCAGTAATTAGGCTTAAGCTAAACCCGGACTAAAAATAAAATCCATCTTCACAAAATAAGATTGTGAATATCTAGGTTTTTCATAAACAGGGTTTTACACAGTTCGTGCCATTCACATTTGGTCACGCAGACGCAAGTGGTCCCATTCACAAATGGTCTCACACTAGATAAAAGTTGTTACATTTTAGACCTACAAAGGTAAGTTTAAAAAATAAAAATATGCAGCGCAGCTTTACTAATAGCATTTATTACAAAATCAAGACATTACAAAAAATAAGTATCGTTTTAATAAAAGAAAAAGTATTGAATTTAATGATTATTAAGATAGACGTAGAAAAAATATTTTAATCATAAAATGTTGCAGTTATTAAATAGGTAACGATTCAGTTGTTTTAGTAGCTTTTTGTATATTTTATCAAATTTGATATCCTTTTTGTTGCTTCTAATATTTCCAAATAAACAGATTTTTTATTTTGACTGTCCCAATGATTTGCTTTTCTCGGATTGTAAATGAATAAATAAATGTTTGGTATTTTTTCATAATTATGAAGTTATTTAATCGGCGGCGCCAGCCTTCTAAGGCGTTTGTGATTGAGTGCCTTTGACACAGCGTAATAAATTTAGATTGATTTAGTATTTTTTGTTGATTTTAATGTGAATATTGAACTATTAATGTAATTATTAAAGCTGCATGTTATTATTTTTATCTCAGTGTGACCATTTACGAATGGAACCACTTGCGCCTGCGTTACCAATGCGAATAGAACGAACTGTATTTAACCCTCCTAGACCATCTTTAGGTAATCTCGTCAGTTTCCTACATCTATTTATTACTTTGCTATACTTATAGGTTATTAAGGCCCGTGTTGTACATTTGCAAATAAATGGTTCAACCATTACTGTTTTGTTTAAGTATGCATTAAAACAGTAAATTGATAATAATTCAACATGTTCTGTGTAAGTTATTTTTACCAATCACATAGTGCCAAATCCCAAAGTATTCTCCTCATGTGTGTGTACGTTACCCTAGCAGGAAGTGTCTCCCAGAGTGATATGAGTGGAACGTATAATAAGTGCGTAATCTGCTGTAAATGTGCACCACATAAAAACATTGTGCGCCTTGCCGTGTCGAAAAAAAGTAGAAAAACTATTCCTGCTACAGTAACGCGACCGCCCGGTTCGCCGCTCAACCTGCCGCTGGTCGCACCGCTTTATTCCATGGCGTGTTAATCATGTTGGTGAAATGCAAACCTGCGTCCAACTCAATTTAATACGAGTTTAAATATTGAATTGATCGCGTTTAATTTAAATGGTTAAATCGGCTCTTAGTGATGAAAGACCAAAGACCATTTATTTGTCAAAATTTGTAACCTACCACCACTGGATCACCAACTATTTGGAGGCAATATACATTAAATAGAAATAATTAAAGGGTTCTGAAATCTATAATAATATTTAAGATGTCCGCGGACCACTTCGAGTGCTTCCAGGGACCACCGGTTAAGAACCACTGCATTAAACTGAAGTTATCACTTTTGGAGGCTGATAACGTGTCCTATATACTTAGGACTAGCTGTTACCAGCGTTGACAATTATTTTTTATTTAAATAAAATTTCTAAAATATAAGTAGTATAAGTTAGGTACTCCTTGTAACATTATTTAGCTATCCGCGAGTGACAGTCCCGTTGTTAGGTCAAACAGGACAGGAGCAAACAGGCGGACACAGACAGACAAACATTAAAGAAATGGATTTTTTATGTGAACATAGGCACTTGGGACCTGTTTCACCACCTCTAGGTTATTAGCTGCCGAGTAAATAAAAAAAATAATAAAATTTGTTTGAAATTCCGATCTGCCAGCTAATTTAACGGGAACTTATCAGTAAGCTGTTTAACAGGCCCTTACCGTTCTCCTTCTCGCCAATCTTTTTGTCAGGTTTGAAGTTAACTCGTAAGTTAACTTCAACCCGGTTGTAAAAATCGAAGGGAAAAATATTGGATTAAAATGAATCAACGACTTGAGCTTTCGTTTTTATTTATTTTATTTCAATCATTTTCTTTCTCGAGTTAGCTCGAGCCAACTTAAAGCCGGATAAAAAGATTGAAAGAACTGTAGACCGTACCTACCTAAATTTACCTAACCTTCAAGTACGAGACAGGGGAAGTAAAAAAATGTGTGTCTAATAAGAATTAATATATTAGTAAGAACGAAACAATAAAAGATATTTTGAAGTAAAAATCGCCACATTATTTGGGAGGACAACGTTCAGGCAGATTGGGGTCAACTTCAAACATATAATCTCTTGGATTCTTTTTCTTAGATCGACGGTATCCTTCTTCAACAGACACATACGTAATACAGCCAATAAGAAAAACTGTAAAATAATTAAGTAGGTACACTAAATTGAAATAAAAGCTTAATAATAATCTATGAAAATGAAAAATGTATGTACCTATTCTGTAAATAGGTTTATAACACATTAATTTGCTCGTAAAGGGTCTCTTATTTCATCAATTTCAATATCGTATTGTATCTCATTAGGTACTTGTGCGGTAATGTAATGTAAAACGCTCGAGTTGTTTTTTTAATAGAATAAAACGCAAGAAGCACGGTATATCAAAATAATCAATTCCACCAGTTCCAAAACGACACCTTAGACTTTCATCTAACAATGTCACACAAAGCCTATGACAGTATTAGGTATAGAACGGCTGGACCGACCGAATAGCAGAATGAGTATAGAGGTTGGATTATTTTTCTATAAAGCGTGGCATTCCAACCGGATGCCATTTTTACCAGCATCATCATCATCATTACTAACAAGAAATGTATGGGATGGGTAAAAGGCTTGTAGTGTCACGTTAAGGTCACCCGAAGGAAAAACTGTAGGTACTAAAAAGTAGTAACGGATTACGCCAAACGATGAAACAATTGTTTTTGTTAAAATGAAAATGAAACCATGTATAGAATGCCTTATTTCCGGTGGATTAAAAAAAAACACCTAAAACTTGTCCTGACAATAATGAACAGGTTTAGTTTCATCTTCCCCCGAAATCATAATCGGGGGAAGATGGGAAGTAAAAGTTTAATTTGCCCCCGAAATATTTTTAAACCTAAATGTGTGCTCCCGAATAGGGGAAACTAAGAATTTCAGTTTCATCTTCCCCCGAACTTTTAACCGGGGGAAGATGGGAAGTAAAAGTGGCAATTGCCCCGGATTTAAAAAAAAAATTGAATGCCTACCCTGGAATTGAGAAGATAGGAATAATACATTATTCACACATATTCCATAAAATTTTAAAATATACTAGCTTTTGCCCGCGGCTTCGCTTACGTCGATGTAGAAACAAAATTAGGATTAAAAATTGATCCCATTGATAAAAAACTTGTATTTTGAAGTAGTGTTTTAGAGGTTTTGTAAAAAGCGCCTCGTGACTAAGTTATAACGGCGCTAAGCTCAATGAATATTGTGGGTTCGATTCCGGTCGACAATTAGTCTCGGTACTGAGGTTCTTTATACCTCATAAAGAACCTACTACTTATACTATTTTGTTTCTACATCGACGTAAGCGAAGCCGCGGGCAAAAGCTAGTATATTTTAAAATTGTATGGAATATGTTTAAATTGTATGAATATACTGAGGTGATGCTGTTTGTGAAAATATGTCCAAAAGAAAACGGAAGCTTCAGTTAGTTGTAATAACTCGTAATTCTAACCAAACTTTACAACTATTGTTTAATTTAAGTCTATACCACTAACGTTTATAACTAATCAACAATCACGATATCTGCGCATATGACAACTTTATTAAAGAACCAACAATAATGATCCCTTATATCAATAGGAATGCATACTACAGAGAGGTCAAGTTCTATCTCAGCATCTACGCAACCAAGTTGAATGAGATATACCTCATTTTTTTATTTGAACGATGGACTTTTAAATAAAAAATCAAAAACCATCAATGATGATCTCTTCTTTCTATGGGTTTGCATACAACAGAGAGGTCAAGCTGTATCCAAGGATCTATTCAAGTAATTGAAAAAAGCTTTACATCAGTTTTTAAGTTGGAAATTATGCATTACAACAGTTAACACAAAATTCAAATCTATTCAGTAGGTTTAGCGCCAACCCCTAACAAACAGATAAGAATTCTAAAAATCACTTTTTTGGGTTCGCGATCGTTTATATACTCTAACCCACTTGTTTTTTTTTTTTATATGTTCAATGTACAGACACGACTTCTTTACAATTTTATAATAGTATAGAATAGATGAGTACGAATGGAATAAAATATATGAGTACGAATGGAAGAATCGTAAGGGGTCGACCGGCGAACGTACGGCGTACCACAACCAAATTGCGGACGTTCTGAAAAAAGGGAAGATGGGAATGTTCCAATGAACACAACAAAAAAAGAATTATTCAACTTGGTGCAGTTGTTAGAAAGTAATGCGCGTACAAATATTTCGGCGATTTCATTTTTATTTATATAGTTATGTAGCAACTACCTATATTACGTAATTATAGTGTATTTAGTAAGCATGCATTATTATTATTTATATAGTAAATACCATTTTTGATTAATTAACCAGCGGCCCAAACGCTGCGGGATATAGCAAGCGGCAGTTATCGTGATCGAACGTCTAAATTGAAAGAGCCCTTAGCCGCATTCAAAATCGAATCAGCAGGTATTTTCTCAAATACCTACGGTATATACCTACCTACTTATTTAATTATATAAATACTACACGTACTTGGTAGCCAGGTATACATAGTGGATAAGGTCCTTGGCACAAAGTTAGGGATTCCATACGCAATTGCAGTGGCAAAAGGTTTTTGCTCATGTGGGGACAGTTTGTAATATATTATCCCACGAATTACAGCCAAATCACCGAAATGTCTCCCCATTTTAATAGTTTTTATTCAGCCTACAAGAATAAATATTAACAAAATGTATGTTGACAACTTGAAACTTCTAAACATCAATCGTAAGTGATTTATTCTTAATATTTCCTAATAAAAGTAGGCGTCTTTCTAAAAAGTATGCACACTACAAAGTAGTAAATAATTATTTTTACAACAAGTAGGTTGTTTATACAGAAATAAATAAAATTTCAGTCTTGTTTGTAGTGTCAAACTTTTTAGTTAACCGATTCGTTGCGGCTCCAGGTTTTGCAAACTTTTAGCCGTGGCGGCGAACAAATATTTCATGGCACGCCTGGCGTGTCAACCGCCACAGAAGTTGGTGACACACCTAGTGTACCATCAGCCATGTGTAAAAAAATATACACTTTTTATGCTTTTTGCGCATGTGTAGACCTGATTAGGTTTAGATTAGGGATGTTAAGTAACCTAATACGTGTTCTGCTACGCAGTTTTCTTAAAATGGCGGGTAAGTGACTTTTTTATGCAGATGTTACAAACCTTTTGTAACATCTAGGTAGCGTTCGATCTCAAGCAAAAATAAACCTTATACCATACCACAAGAGTACATGGTACTTTGTAGGCTCTCAGCCACATACCTACTAATAATATGACAACAATTTAACCATTATATGCAAAATTAAACCAAAAATTAAAGGCTTTTAACAAATTTAGACATATTGAAGCTTACTAAAAATCGGGTTAAGTACATTGGGAACAACCAACAGAAACTATCGCCCAATATGTCTATTCCCAACCTAACCGGTTGGGAATAGACATATTGGGTCAGTTTGAAATTGGGTCAGGATGGGAATCAAAATTTATATGTTTTTGCTTAATAAACCTAAAAAAAGTCACCCAGTATACCTATATTTATTTCTTATTATAATTCATAAAATACTTTTTTCTCGTACATAAAGACTTGCAAATCGTACAAGCAATTCTGGCTGTATTTTTAGTTCATGGTTCAATTTTTCTGATAAAGTAAATTCACTTAACAATACATTATATTTTCAAAATTACAAAGTATATTTAAATAGTGTTCCACATTAAGATGAAAGAAGCATGTCCGTATTTAATAATAATAAATAATACAACGTAAAATTTCTTGTCAAAAAAGGTTTTCCACCCCTGAAAATTTCAAATTCACTAAATGTCTAGAAACGAAGGCTGTGGGCATGTACTCCGTGCAAAATAATGCATCTTTTGTCTGGGATAAATCCTCCAAAAACGTAATTTGAGCAACTTACAACATTTTTTTAAATGACACGCCTGGCGTGCCTACCGCCATAAAGAAAAGAAATCGATGGCACGCCGAATCGGTTAATTAAAATGCATATACTAGTATAAAAGTATACCTACGGCAGGTACCTACACAACCATTATTTATTTTATTTTTTCTGTTCTGACTACTCCGAAAGGGCTAAACCTATTGAAAAAGTAAATTACAGTTGTTGGTGTAGAGATATTTTATTATGATTTTCACTGGATGAGTGCATTTAGCTCAAGTTAATAGGCCCATGATAACAAGACCATGATTAGGTGCTTTCAAAAAAATCTACCGCGCAGTACGTGCCTAAGGACTGACTGCCTCGTTGGTCTAGTGGTCCCAAGCGCGACTGCTACGCTAGAGGTTCTGGGTTCGATTCCCGGGTAGAGCAGTGTTGTTGGGTTTTCTGTGAAATTCCCAAGAGTCCAGATTTGTGCCCGGTTGATGGCAATAGTAATTTGGTATGGTAATCAAGTGAACCATGTGAGGTGGTCGGACTCCTTGTCGGAAGAGTACAGGTTGGAGTGCGGGGTAAGACAAGGGGGTTTAACCTCCCCAGCGCTCTTTAACCTGTACATGAATAAACTGATCGAGGAGCTCAGCAGCACCAGAATCGGATGCCATATTGATGGCACTTGTATTAATAATATTAGTTATGCAGACGATATGGTGCTGCTGAGCCCTTCGGTCGGTGCATTGAGAAGGATGCTCTGTCTTTGCGAGACTTACGCGAAGGCCCACGGGCTCAAGTACAATGCACTCAAGAGTGAACTGATGGTTTTCAAAGCTGGTAGTAAAAACTATTCTAGAGTACCACCAATCACACTGGACGGCATACCATTAAAAAAAGTTGCTAAATTTAAGTACTTGGGTCACTGGGTGTGTGAAGATCTTAAAGATAATTTAGATGTGGAAAGGGAGCGCAGGTCGCTGGCTGTCAGATGTTGTATGTTGGCCCGCAGGTTTGCCAGGTGTTCTGCACAAGTTAAGGTAACACTTTTTAAAGCTTTCTGCCAATCCTTCTACACGTGTAGCCTGTGGGTGAACTACGCAGAAGGCATATAGCGACCTGCGTATTCAGTACAACAACGCTTTCCGGGTGTTGTTGGGGCTGCCGCGATTTTGCAGCGCGTCCGGTATGTTCGCAGACGCCAATGTTGACAGCTTTTCGACCGTCATGCGCAAAAGATGCGCATCATTATTACATCGGTTTCGCGCCAGCCCCAACACTATCCTGATGAGATTGGCCGACCGCTGGGACTCTCCGATGTTAGGATGCTGGATACGACTCCATGCAGTTAAATAGACTAGGTTGGGAGAGTCACACACACGTAGTTTAATAAGTTTATTTACTAACACTAGTTGTAAGTACTGTTACTAACACAATATGGAACCTGGTTCTGAATTAAATGTTTTCATTCATTCATTCATTCAATAGGCTCGCCCCCTATTACATGGGACCTAAAACATACCGGCGAAATGTGGGTGTACATTAGTACGTCTCTGCCTATCCCTTCGGGGAATACAGGCGTGATGGTATGTATGTATGTATGAAAACATTATTATTATTATTACCTTTTGTATTTTTTGCATTTTCCATGCTAAGATAATAGGACAGGATACCAGTATTTTCTTAAAAAACTACTATTATTATCATCTTTGGACTACTTGTATGTATTAAAGGTACTTAGCAAGAATCGTTGATAAAGCTGCGCGTCCACTAGGTCGGAATAGGAGCGAACAAGTCGTCGGTATTTACAAAATGCCGATGGGGTGCGTCCACTGCTTCCGGATTTTGCATCGGCAATATCGGCAATTCAAAGCGATCGAGTTCGCATTTTCGGAGAATTTCATACATTATAATTTTGCTTTAAGTATTAGAATTAAAACGTTCATCGTGAATGTAAATGTAGGTACCAGTGGCGGATTTACCATTAGGCTGAGTAGGCTGGAGCCTAGGGCGGCAAATTTTAAGGGGCGGCAAATTTAGTTCATAAATTTATTATTTCGGTTTACAAATTAAAAAATATATATATTATACACACACATAATACGAATTTCGAAAATTGGAGAGAAATTAAAATATTTAACAAAAATCTAAATATTCTCATATTCAGTGCTAATTAATAAATATTTCAACATCTCTGCATGAACAATTCCTAAACGCTTTACTAATTATACATTAATGATTATGAACTTTTAGAATATCGCGATTCGATATTATAATCGAAATTTAGTAATTTTTACATATATTCTTCACTGATAACTGCTATAATTTTTTCTCCGTGTACCTAATAATTATGAGATCTGCTTACCCAATTCAATCGATATAATATCGATGGTCTAATAAAAATACTGACTAAAATTGACTAATTTTTATTAAATAAAAAACTAGTTCAATATCTTATAGAGATCATATTAATCAAATAGCTGATAGTTGACTGACACTGTGACTTGACAATAAAAAAATTCCCTCCACAAAATATGAAGTGAGACAATTTGCTCATTAGAAATTTGATACATTTTATCAGTTAATTATTTTATTTGCACTAAGAAAAAGTTTGGAAAATCCAAATGAGCAGGCCTTAAGCGCTCATGTCGTACACGAATTATTTAAATTAAATGTTTACATCAGTAGATTTGATAACTTTTTCGCAAAGCCAACTTTTTCAGAAAATGCCAATCGGAATGAATTAATTATAATAAGATAAAACAATACTCAGCTGCAATTTTTTATTCAACGGCTTCTCTCCAGTTAAACAAGTATATTAAAAAAAAATTGAAGTGAAAAAATTATTTTTTCGAAAGTTATAGGTATAGCTAGATTAGAAGCGGCGGGAATACTTTTGAATTAAGAAAAAGCCAGTTTTTTACAAAAAATGTATCCTAATGATTTAGAAACAGACTTAGTTCAGGAATTACTACACTTTCAAAGCTACCTTTCGTCTGAAAGAATTTCAATAAAACCAATTTCTGGATCATTAATAAGTCTGTCTTCATTCCTGCAAGAACAGAATCTAGGAAACATTTATCCAAACTTGGATATAGCACTTCGTATGGCTCTTTGTACACCAGCGGCAAATTGTTCAGGTGAAAGAAGCTTCTCTTGCTTGAAGAGAGTAAAGAACTACCTACGATCGACTTTAAGTCAAGAAAAGCTAAACGCTTTAGCTCTCTTGTGCATAGTCAGAGCTAATGAACAAGATTTCGTACGACGATATAATAAATGATTTTTCGAATTCAAAGTCTCGCAAAAAAGTATTGTAATGCTTTTATAATTTAACTTAAATCATAATGCTAACAAATAATAAAGAAAAGATATATTTATGTAGCATGCGAGGTTTTACTAAATATGTAAATTTAGTCGATGCTATTAGTGTATAGAGATATGATGGTGTTTATCTCTATAAAAGGAATCACAGGTCAATTATAATTACAACTGCAACTTTATTTAACTCGTCAATTCGTCTTTAATTACTCGTCTAGTACTAAAACTTACAAACTCTAATACCCGACACAGACTAATACCCGACACACACTCCTACCCGACACATACTCCTACCCGACACATACTCCTACCCGACACATACTCCTACCCGACACATACTAACTCTAAAAACTAACAACGAGTCCTTAAATGCTACCTGGGCCTCAACCCCACTCATTTCGACCCTTTTGTGTTCCCACGCAACGGTCATATCCATGGGCGTACCCAGCTTTTGGCCCAGGGGGGGGCAGTTGAGGGCTTTTTCTCTACCCCCCCCCCCCCGGTGTCCTCAACAATGGAATTTCAGCAGAATTAAAAAAAAATACTCATACCAATCTCAAAAAATCGACCACAATGCTAGCTATACGTAAGCGTTAGAACTGGAAATCGGATGAACTTTAACCGGTGCGCTTATAGCCGGTCATGTTAGCCTAACGCTCGATTTATAAATTATTTGCAGATCAAAATAAATAAATAATAAATTATTTGCAGATGTACTTAATTATTGGCTAGCATGACGGCCAGAAATTCACCCGATCTCCGGTTCTAAATTTTGTTGGTGACTCTTATGCATTATAAACCGGTCATGCTGGATCAACACTTGATTTTTCCGGTATTCTAGAAATTGATGCATAGAAAGTATCTTTGAGGAGCTTTTCTTAGAGTTTCTGACCATACGGTATCCTTTTATAAACCGGTCATGCTAGTCTAAATGATTTTTTTTCTGGAATCAAATAAAATAGTTTTCTTCCTCTACGCTGCAATGGTTATTGACGCCTGGAGAGTCAGCATAAAAAAAATAGAACCGGACGTCGGATGATGAAATTTATTATTGTTGCCCGGAAAGTCATCAACAAAACTCAGAACCGTAAATCGGATGAATTTCTGACCGGTATTCTTATAAGCCAGTCATGCTAACTCAATGCTTGATTTATCCGGGATTTATAAATAGAAAAACAATATTGCTTAACGTAGCAATGAAAATTGATGACTAAGAGTCAGCAAACGAGAAGTCGAAAACTTGGGCCACCCACCTTGGACAGGTTAAGTTAGAAGGGTAATTACAATTAGTTTGTTACTAGACCTCCAGCTATCTCACACAGTAAGAGCGAGCGAAGCGAACTCGAAAATTTGGCCACCTACCTCGGACAGGCTTGGTTAGAACAGTAACTACAATTAGTTCGTTTACTACCACCAGGCGTCTCATGTAAGAGCGAGTGTAGCGAGCTCGAAAATTGAGGCCGCCCTCCTCGCACAGGCTGAGTTAGAAGAGTAACTACAATTAGTTTGTCTACTACTTCCAGGTGTCTCATGTAAGAGCGAGCGTAGCGAGCTCGAAAATTGAGGCCATCCTCCTCGCACAGGCTGGGTTAGATAAGTAACTACAATTAGTTCGTTTACTACCACCAGGCGTCTCATGTAAGAGCGAGTGTAGCGAGCTCGAAAATTGAGGCCGCCCTCCTCGCACAGGCTGAGTTAGAAGAGTAACTACAATTAGTTTGTCTACTACTTCCAGGTGTCTCATGTAAGAGCGAGCGTAGCGAGCTCGAAAATTGAGGCCACCCTCCTCGCACAGGCTGGGTTAGAAGAGTAACTAGAATTAGCTTATCTACTACCTCCAGGTGTCTCATGTAAGAGCGAGCGAAGCGAGCTCGAAAATTTGAGCCACCCCCGCCTTGGACAGGTTAGGTTAGAGTGGTAATTACAATTAGTTTGTTACTACCACCAGTTGTCTCACGTAAAAGTGAGCTCGTAAATTAAGGGAACACACTTAAGACAGGCGACGTCAGTGAAGGGGGTAATAACAATTAGTTTCTTACTACCTCCGTGCGGCTAGCGCCGCCCCTCGAAGCCTGGCGGTTCGGGTCATGGCTCTTTTGGCCCTAGTGTAAATACGCCACTGTAAAGGTCGGATGAGTATCCCAACCAGTATCCTTATAAACCGGTCATGCTAGCTTAGAGCTCGATTTTTAGGGAATCAACAAAATACAATATAATAATTGTGATGCTCAACTTGGTTAATGACGCCTTGAAAATCGGCAATAGGATATCTTCCGGTAATCGCATGAGTTTCTCACCGGTATTTTTATAAGCTCGTCACTCGATTTTTCCAAAACAAATAATATAAATTATTTGCGCAGCATAATCGGTTTATAAGAATACCGGTCAGATATATTCATCCAATCTCTGGTTATTTTTTTTGGTGATTTCAGGCATCTCTTTCTTCACGTCGAGCAAGAAAATGTCTTTCAGGCATCAATATTGTCAGTTTGTCACGTCAAGCAAGAAAAATGTTAAAGTTAAGCTAGCTTAAGTGGTTTATAAGTATACCGATTGGAAACTCATCTGATCTTTGAAAGATTTGTTGCTCAATAATAATTGCTACCTCAAACAACTGAATTATATTTTACTGGTTATTTTTTAAATTGTTGCTTTAATGAGGTCTTCAGCATCAAATATTCGTCTATTTGTTTCCCTGATTATATAGTATTTAGCTATTTTTTATGGTATCTTTAAGTAAAGTTATCATTGTTGTCAATTCTGTAAGATTGGTTTGAGCAACAAAATCGTTTTTGTAGCAACTAATTGTTAACAAAAAGCAATAAATAGTGAATATTTTTTCTATTTTGACAATTTGGCACTGCCAGTGTTATGTAACTTGTGGGGGACAAGTTTGTTTCGTCCTACACACAACACTAGAAAGGTTTTTTTTATCTTACTATAACATTTATCTACGCGGGCATCCAAGTTGCAGGGGGGGGGCAGCTGCCCCCCCCTGCCCCCCCCTGGGTACGCCCATGGTCATATCCCAAAGACATCTGCGTGCAAGATGCAGGAGGCGTCATACAATTGTTTTTAACTCTTACAAGGAACCATATTTATTTACACTGTGAAGGAACTATAACTTAAATCTACACAAAAGCAAACTAACAAAAGAAATAACCGAATAACTGTTTCCGGGGTTCACATTCGGCTTTCTAACCCATAACCATAAACTTAAACAAAAAGACAATTATTATTTCCGATTCCACATTTATTGTATTGTTTTTAAACTGTGAGTGTAATAATAAATGTTAATCAACGTTCGCTAAATGTATGTTTTTTACGTAAGCTTAATTCATATTTTGTAAGTATTGTATAGTTTTAAGACATACCTTACCTTACTGTAAAAGTGGTATACGATTGAGATATTTTTTCCTTAAAATAATGTTTTTTGATAATTCTTTGCTGTAAAAATAATCAAGGATCTAACACGGTACCATAGTTCTCAATAATAATAACTATATGGGAAAAGTTGATGTAACGAGGATGATGGAGCACAAATTATAAAGTTGGAATTTTATTGATAGAAAATTGATATAATTGTGGACTAAGATATCAAAATTTAGAGGCGGCAAAAATTGAATAGCCTACGGGCGGCAAATCTATAAATCCGCCACTGGTAGGTACAGTTCTCGCCAAACTTACTGTCCGGGTTGAAGTTGGCACGTGGTAACTTTAACCCCGCCGTAAAAATCGGAGAAAATATTAGATTAAAAAAAATATAAAGGAAAGCTCAAGTCGTAGGCTGTCTTTTTAAATCATTCTAATCCAATATTTTTCTATCTCCGATTTTTACGGCCGGTTTAAAGTTAGCTCGTGCCAACTTCAACTCGGACAATAAGTTTGGCGAGAACTGTAGATAGTCGCAATCACGTCGGAACTAGAAGCGATCGGGATCCGAATGGCGCGGATTGGCGCGTTCACTGCGGATGACGTAATGACGATGAAAGCACGTAGGTATAGGTCCAAATAAGTTTGCACATTTAGCATTTACCTCATCTAGGGTAGGTACTAATAGTATAGGTAGCTAACATTTATTTCGAAGAAAATGTCTGGCTGCGGTAACGTTACCCCAGCAGGATATGTTGTTGTTATTGTGAAATATTTAAAAAGCCATAAGTGGCACTTTAAAAATGTGTCGCACAATTACAGAAGCTTGGCTACCAATTATCTATGTTCTGTAACATTTAAATGACCATTTTCGACGTGATTTTGTTGGGGGATAAGTGTGTATTAGTATTTTTAACCCCCGACGAAAAAAAAACGACGGGGTGTTATAAGTTTGACGTGTCTGTGTGTGTCTGTCTGTCTGTGGCATCGTAGCTTCCGAACGGATAAACCGATTTTATTTTTTTTATTTGAAAGGTGAATTAGTCGGGTGTGTTCTTAGCTATGTTTGATGAAAATCGGACCAAGGTGGCCGCCGCCACAAAATAGCGAATAACATTTTTTTACAACTCCCTCAAAATGGGTATCAAATGAAAGGACTTAACTAGGAGAATACTATACACTATGATAAATTTCAAATCCAAGATGGCCGCCACCACAAAATGGCAAATTACGTTTCGAGTCGGGGGTTTTCTAAATTTTTAATTTAGGTTAGGGTAGGTTATATATCTCTATGGTCGGCAGCGAAAGCGCGTGGCAGGCGGTGGCCTCTTTTTGCGAGGAGGTCATCGCCGCTAAGGAAGCCGCGGAGAGAGAGCGGGAGAGTGTCTCCACGCTGCCAATCCGCGCCCGACGTACTGGGCGCCGGAACAGGGGAAACGCTGCCCTGTTCCAACCACCTTAAAGTGGCCACGGGCGGCAGACTTGGGGAAGTCTGTCGCCCAGCACTATGGCCCGAGTAGGCGATGCGGTCGGAGTGTGCCGCGTCCCACTCAGTGGATTGGCAGGAGAGGGGGGTGCACACCACACGCACCCCCCGTACAGAGCCGGGGGCCGCATAGGCGGCCCGTCACCGGGTCACGGAAGAATGTCCACACGTACCCGTGACCCCGGCCCTAAGGTGATGAGGCGAACACCCGTCTGTTTTTAGTGGGTAGACGTCCTTTTCAGGGCGGAGTCCCACACACCGCGCCGTCCTCCCCGGGGCGGCGTGACGGTGCATAAAGCATTTTCAGAAGCAAAAAAAAAAAAAAACATATATTCTCTGTCCTCTTTACCCTCAAAAGATCATAAACCAGTGAACTCACAAATTTTACCATTTCATTATGTTATAATAGGTATAAGTAGGTATTTCTAAACTCAGAATTTTCTCCTCTTTTGTTTTACCTACCACTCGAAACGAAACCGATTTGTTGCATTCGTGATTTTGTATACCTATGTAAAATACTAGCTTCCCGCCAGCGGCTTCGCCCGCGTGGTCTTATAATTTTTCCCCCATATTTGCAACATTTTTCATTACTACTGCGCTCCTATTAGCCGTAGCGTTCCCCGATAAATGGGCTATCTAACATGGAAAGAATTTTTCAAATCGGTCCAGTACTTTTTGAGTTTATTCGTTACATACAAATCTTTCCTCTTATAATATTAGTGTAGATAGCCAGGGTCTATCCCATGCCTCCAAAAATTTTGTCCCAGTGCCTCCAAAAATAAATTTTAATATAAATTAAATATCAAATTATGTGTACCATTGCCTCCAACAAATGAAGGTAGAGTATGGTTCGCAAAAAATAATACATTTATTCAGCTTTGGTAATTTTGCAATTTATTTATTATAGGAAGAATTAAGTCTGGGGGCTTACCACGACCTCTTATCGCGATTCAGTTTAGGACCTAAATTGAATTGTTTTGCTTATTCGTACCACAACGTGATAATTGCGATTATCTTTACGCCCAACTCTTTGACAGCGATTCACTGTCAAGTTGCGTCGTGACCTCTTATTTTAACCTAAACTGAGACGCTGGACTATCAAAATTCACGATTCGATAAAAGTTAGTCTTTTTGCAGCCTAAATTGTATAGTTTTATGAAATAAAAGGAATATGTTGTGAATTTCATTAAGATTTGATATATAATAAATTATGGCCGCTATAAAATTGATAAAAACAATAATCTATAAATAATAACGAAGTCCTTCGCCAAATAACTAAAGTCACCGACATTGCTCTAAGAATAGGCATGCTCATGGTATAATAAGAAGCGGCATGGCATGCTGAAGTGGTGAAAGTGGGCCGGCCATGTCTGTAGACGGACAGACGGTCGATGGAGCAGACAAGTGTTAGAGTGGAGGCCGCGTTAGGGCAGGCGTAGTATGGAACGCCCTGCGACACGATGGACCCGCGATTTGAAGAAGGTGGCTGGCAGCGGATGGATGCGAACTGCTCAAGACCTGGATCATTGGCGCTCTTTGTGGGAGGCCGACGTTCAGCAGTGGACGGCAATAAGCTGATATGATGATAAATAGTGACATTGTCAAAATAAAAATATCAATCCAAACAAATATTAAAACTGAGATTAAAACATAGTAATTCCCTTTGTGCCTGGTGCAAGTGGATGTGTTCTGTTGTGATATTTGTATTTTCGGTGGTTCCCTACGATTGTGGCTGTTTCACTGAATTTGATGAATCTTACTTTCATGAACTCTAACGCGGACTTTGTATTCGCTACTTTGTTTGACTACGGCTTGTTATTTTAAAAATTATTTTAAAAATTGTGGTATTATTATATAAATATTTAAATAAACACGTTTAATTAGCTTTTGTTTTTCTTTACTAAACCATTGATACATCTTGAATAAATCGCACTTGTCCTTTTTCCACTGTATTTTAAACATTGATGTTCATAGCTTTTCTTAAAACTTTCTTTTAAATAACTTATTCAAACTTCCGTATATTTTAATCGATAAATTTCAGTTTCCATTGATCGCGATTTATCTTTGACGAAATCCCCTCTAAGTCATTTTAACATTTACCCTTAGTAGATCCCACTAGCATCGACACACAGATCGATATATTGCCAAGGGAAACCAATTATATTACAGATATTATATTTATACACACAACACCAGTTTTTGCTGCTGTCGTCAGCGGTTGGAGGCAGTGGGACATAAATTGATATATTAATATTTTTCTTGGAGGCAACGGGACATAAAGTATGAAATTTTCATTTTTCGAGAACAAAAGAAGTTGGAGGCATGGGACTAACCCGATAGCCATTATTACCGGGACCATAATAACGAATCAATTGACACCTTATTCATCAGATGAGTAGGTACTTTAGGCGCTGTAGTGGAACACACGTAAATAGGAAGATACATAGACTGCCTAATATAAAACCCTTCCTCCAGCTTTTTGCCGTAACGTCGGTTAAAATAACGTTGTACCTAGGTATAGGTACTTAATTATACTATTTACTTTAAGAATACCTACGCAAAACGAAACTGCAAAGGGTGGTAAAGAAACACATAATACAATCATATAATATTGTAATATTTAAATAACTATGCCTACATAAGTAGAAATAAGAATGGGAATGCGATTATAATATCAACAGATTTTTAACTTCATTATAATATTTAGCTAAGCAAGACGAAATATATTTTATTTGTACAAGATATAAATTCACTATAGTTATAATAATAAATATTGAATGGTTGATCAACTTAGTTGCTTAAATATCCTGTCTTTTAACTTAAAATATCTGTTCAGTCGTATCTCGGCATACCTAAAAAACAAAAGCACATGAATACAACCTTCATTTTAAAAATTTAGAAGAAATAGCAATAAGGTTTTTAATATGATCAGTAGCTTAAATTTGAATAGCAGTCTGTACCTAAATACTAAAACATAAAAGTTTTTATATAAGGTGTTAACAAATTTAACTCTTAGAATTTCATGGTGACTCAGTATCGAAAAACGTAACATATTCCAAAAAAAAAAATAGTTTTTCGAGCGATTTCAATAATTTGTAAAAAATAATATCTAGTAAATATTTTCATTTTGCAAAGAAATACATACGAAACTTTAATACTTGCTGGTGAAAAGTGATATTCGGACAGTTTTTGTGTTTTGCCCTGTGATTCCTGCAGAATTTGACCGCGCAAACAGTCATAATTGCCGTAATTACGCTACCAACTCGTGACGTGTGTACGCGGCGATCGTTCCGTGGCGTGTGGCGGGGGGATCATTAAGGTCCGTTGATTTTAGCGTATTATTATTTTTAACTAGCTTTACGGTGCGCAATTTCGTATCTGTATGTTATTAATCTAAGAGTCCAATAAATACTTAGATAGGTTTAGTTACAGTCGGCTATCCTTCAAAAACGAGTCCCTTCGTTCATAATTATAAATGAAAGTACACAACAAAGAATATTTATGTACCTAAAACACTTAAGTTACCTATAGGTAGAGGAGAGGTGTACAAAATGATCCTTTAAGGTGAAATGGTGAAATGGTGTTTTCAGCAAATTAATTACTAATGCCCAACCCAACCCAACTTTAATTAGAAAAACTTAAAGAAGCAACGAAAACTGCACGTAGGGGTAATAAAAGCAAGAGATCTGTCACAAACCAGAAAACTAAAGGGAAGGGAAGTTGGGAAAAGCAAAAATACAGAACATGACGTCGGAAAAATAACGAAAAATTTAAAAAGCAAGAAGCTGCAAAGTAAAACAAAAAGAAAAGAGTAATAAACCTGAATCTTCGCCGGTCTACGGACCGTAGTTTTTACAAAATCTTCAATAATAGAGGATACAAATCCACAAAAAAGGCTTTGACAACATTTAAATAAAGATACCGAAACAAATTTCATAAAAAAAATATCTATATTTTGATTATTCCCGTAGGGGGATCGTTTTGTACACCTTTCCCCTATTTTGCATTTAAACAGTGGCGTAGCGTGCCTTAAATATTTGGGGGCCCTTAAGAAGGATACAGTTTTGCCACAAAAGAAAAAAAGTGTTTGCATAAAATTAAAAGGAATATTCCCCCGTTGAAGTAAATGACTTAAACGGGGAAATCCCGCAGCCCGCGATAACCAATGTAGGGTGGTGCCAACTTTTGAATGCACGCTTTACGCGGGAAAAAAGAAATTGCTTTTTTAGACTTTTGTCATTTCTGAAATAAAAAAAATATTTGGGAAGATTTTATTAATTTTTGCTTCCGCACGTCAAGGGCCCCCGCCCTTGCATTTAAAATATAAAAGTTATAATTGAAATGGGTTGGATTGATGCCATTTAAGTACCTTCCAAAATCAAAATCTATATCGGAATGTTCAAACTGAACAAGTGACCATATTCCCCAAAGAAAATGGGACAGTAATGAAAGTTGTTGCACTTCTTTATATACTTTGTGTATATGCTCATCAGAAGGGTGATCCACATCCAAGTAAATAGCTAGGTATACTTTAATCCACTCTAACTGGAGCTGTTCACAGGGATACTTGTTATAGTCAATATCTTCGATTGAAATTCCTAGAAAACAAAAAATAATCAATTTAAACACCCGTTGTTACTGATGTGTATTTCACATTAGGCTACCAATACTGACCTATAGTTTTTGTCGAACGCACACGGAAGTTAGAGATTTATTGATTAGCTTGCTTAGTACCAATATGGTACACTAAGGGCCTGTTTCAACCCTTACTGATAAACTGCTTGATTACCATTGATTGTTAAGTTGCGGACGTTGGCAGACAACGTTTAAATTTTGAATCCGTAAAAATATAGGTAGGCATGTATCACATAGCTGACAGAATTATTTGGTATCCACATATTTTAACGGGTAGATTACTATCCGACAATTTGTCAGTTAGCTGTGAAACAGTCCCTTAGATTGAGAGCACTTATAAGTATAATGCAACGATACTACGGTAACGGTAAAAACTGTAGGTACTTTCACTAAAACAGGAGTTATACTTACCAACGAATTCATTAAAATGATTAGCAATATCGTATGCTTGGTAGCAGTACGCTGCATATTCGTAATCGATAAAAGATATTGACTCTTCATCTTTGTTGTATATTACATTTCCTAGGAGCAAGTCATTGTGAGCAAACACAATAGGGCTTTCAGTTTTTGATAAGTGCGATTTAAGACGCTCGTACTCTATCCTTAATTTTGTTATAGAGCTGAAACTATTTACGAATCTATAAAAAAAGAAAAAATAATTTGTTAGGTGTCGTCATTAATGTGTACATACGGCATACCTACATACTATGTCCGGGGGCGAATACATAATTTACTCAGTCCGAACGACAATCCCCGGCGTACTTTTCATCTTTCAAAATAAAACCTTAAATAACGCATACAATGGATGAATAGTACCGCGTACGAAAAGTCCTACAAAGAACCGAGGACATCGGCAGACCGGACTAGACAAACCAAAAGTATACGGGAGAGTCAACATTCTCTTTTCTTAAGCTTAATAAAAATAACAACATAACGTAATGCGTGAATATTTTGCGTTCACAGTGTGCGCTTCACAAAATTCGTTGAATTCGTGGCAAAATCTTGGAGTACATTTTTTATTTACGATTCAGGGATTTATGTCCTCGCGGACCAGTCTTTGGTTTGCGCAGGCCTATACGCGATCACAAAAATAATAAGATTAGATACACACCTAGATACATTCTGCGACTCATTAAAATTAGAAAAACACATACGATTTATTAAAATTAGCTACTGAAAAAAAACCAGCCACAAAACGGTACAATTCATGCTAACAAAATGATTTTTAAACAAAAAACAAACCGCTTTCAAAAAACACCGAGGAGCTAAAAAGCAAAAAAAATAACGGGTACATAATTATTTGCATTATGATTTGTAACTAATTCGGAGTCGGTGCCGAGATGGTGAAACAGGTCCTTACTAAAGTTAAGGCCTGTTTCACCACCTCTGGATAGCCGCTAACTGCCGAATAAATTAAAAGGAACAACATTTATATGAAATAATCTGCCAAGTATTCTAGCGGGTACTTATCAGTAAGCTGTGAAACAGGCCCTTAAATTGCTAGTGTATTTAATGTATTTTATTGTTAACCTTTTGAACGCCAACGTCGGTTATACAGTACTCGACATGCGTATGCATGCCCTCTGCGCCAATGACATCTACACTCGACAGAAAAAAAAATCATCATTAACATTGCTTTTATGTTTATTGATACAACATAAAACTAAATTTTCGTCTTGGCATACCTATAGGACATGGAGTCGCCGTATTGACATGGCGTTCTAACGGAGAAAATAACACAAGGATCAGGGCCTGTTTCACCGCTTATTGATAAGTTCCCGTTAAATTAGCTGGTATTTCGGTATCTTTTGAAGCAATTTTTGAAGTAATCAATATGTCCCTATTTACAATAGTGTAACAAGTGTAATAAGTGCAACTAGTTTGACTATTCAAAAGTGCCTATTTATGTGGTTTATTTGAAATAATATAATTTATATACATATATATGTATATATAATTTATATATTATGAATATTTTGAATTTGAATATTTTATCGTACCTGGTTTGCTTGACTTTTGACGTAAATGGCTCCGGTACTAAACTTAGAAATTGTTCGATTTTATCCCACACAAACACCTCTTTTGGCACCTGTAAAATAATAGAAGACTCAAAAGGGCTAAAAAGCAATACTGCGTGCGACAAGCATAACTTGTTCACAAGTAATGTATTCATTTCGGTCAAACCCGCTATGCTCTCGTCCCGCTACGCACCACTCGTAAAATACTTAATGAAAAGTTCCGCTATGCACGAAATTCATCGGTTATACTTAAACAATGGAGAGTACATGTGGAAAGAAAAGTGTTTGAATTCATAGATAAAAAATTATAGCTTGCTTAATTATTGTCTTATTTATTTATCTCGTTCTGACAATCAAGTCAAAATGACAGAAATAAATTCAAGGCAATTCTAAGATAAGATTTTTTTATGAATAGAGCTGAAAGTACTTTTGTGGTCTTATTTCAAATTAGTATCGTCCAATCATAGCCAACGTTAGGACGTCGAAATGCCGCACTCTGCATTAAAAAAATGTGCAAAATAACTTGTTGGGTCAATGTTTGCTATACGAAGCGCACCAACTATTGTAACAAACATCGACTATTTTAAATATGATTCCATTTTTGAATTACTGCGTCTAGTTTCAAAATAGAGTAAGCACGAAATTGTCAACAATATTATTATTCTTATTACTTAGACTAAACTTAATTTTAGAATAAATATTTTTTGTAATTATGCCTTTATTTGTAAGCGACATTTTAAATTGATTGCTTTTTACCTTTCTCAGATGAAAGGACTCATATAGGTAAATATAATTTTGCAATGGTAATTGAACTTCATATTCAAGTTTTAAGGTTTTTAATAAACTGAAGTTATTTATATTATTAGATATTTTTATAAGAAATATAGATGTTTACTTGTGTGCAAATGTGGCCACTTTTGCGACTTCATTTTGTTACTTTGACTTTGACTAGTAAAAAAAATGACAAATTCTATCTTACTAAGTAATACTACATAATATTATAAACTAGGGACCTACCCCGGCTTCGCATGGGCTTCGTTTGAATTTCTTGTATTTTCTGTACTATAATATGTAGGTATGTATTATACATATAAAAAAACCTTCCTCTTCAATCACTCTATCTATTAAAAAAACCGCATCAAAATCCGTTGCGTAGTTTTAAAGATTTAAGCATACATAGGGATATAGGGACAGAGAAAGCGACTTTGTTTTATACTATGTAGTGATTATGATGATGTTTGAATATTGGTTACGCACGTAGGCATGGGATTTAGTTTACATACAAGGTGGAAGGGACATCGACGCACATCCGAGTACATGATTCTGGACCCCCCTTCGGTGAATTTTTTTTAATCAATTTTTAATTTTTTTCTGCAGTGTTTTTTACTTGAAGGTGTAAAAAACATTATTTCTATCTACCCAAATTAGATTTATATTTAAAAAATCATTATTTCGGAATGCGCGCGCGATATAATTCACCGCGGAGCGTTATAATCGAATTTATAGCAATACACTGCCCGCTCAAAAAATTCAATATCTGTGTATAATAACTAATAACCGATCAATATCTACATGAATGACCTAGGTCATTTTATTTTTGATCTTGAATGAAACCTTGTCACGACGTTTAAGCGTCGATGTCCCTTCCACCTTAGATAGTTCAAATCCTGAATGAACATATAGAAGCGTAAATAAAAAGTCCGTTCTCGAAGTCAAATTAGCTGTTTTCGTAATATGAATCTAATAATAACAGAATAAATTACTATTTAAATAACATACAAATAATAAACGTTTTGAAAAATAAATAAATAATAATGATATAAATACATACTTATGTAAGGCTATTTAAATAACAGAATGAGATACGACTTTTAACTATTTAAATCACAAACTCACTTGAACAACTTGCACTCCACATTGCCATAGAAAAACTAACCGACAACTAACCCCAAACAGTAACTTGCACTTGCAAAATATTAATACAATCATATAGTCTCTAACTCTTTACTTAATAGTAAAAGAGAAGGACCCTAAAAAATCAGTTCTACCCATGATTCTCCATAAGTATCGAAAAGTATGTATTTCCAAAAAAAAAAAGTAATTTATTTAATTACCTAATGACTACGGTGTAGGTACCAATTACTTAACTAGCAACCTAAATTTATTAAAATCTACAAAACAAAGTAAAGTAAATAAAAGAAGTATATAACTATTATATTCATTTGATTGTCCGGGTTGAAGTTGGCACGAGCTAACTTTAACCCGACCGTAAAAATTAGAGAAAGAAAAACTGGATTATTGGATGGCGAAAACTGTACATAGGTTAGTCGGACTAACGTCAAACATCTTCACAACCAAGATTACATCAGTGTTACCTTAGATTAATCTAAGAGTGTGTTACATTACCTATCATCTGATCATCTGACACACGTATAGACTGGAGCCAATAAAGCGCCTTATTCACGGTCCATCGCGGCTGTACGTCCCGCCAAGGGCGCGGTGTTGGACAAAGCTTTAAGCACAGTATATACATATAGAAGGAACAGTAGCGAAACAGTAGTTGAAGAAATAAATACCTACGCTACATTGAGGCAGTAGGGTTGTAAGTTTTAGCTCTTAATGTTTTTGATATTGTTTTTTTTTATTAAATCTTTTTGTTCTGTAGTGATCAATCAATCGAATTGAAATAACTAGCTTACACTATCGGCATCAACACCCTCGAAAACCATGAAAATGATACCCATAACAACGAAAAAATACAATATATTGCAGCCGCCATCTTGGATTTACTTATGTTACTTACCACTATCAGATTTGAATATACTAAGAACCGCCTCCATTCTGGATTTACAAATAAGTTCACGAATTCATTATGTTGGATCAAGGACGAATAATTCGATAACGATTATAGTCTGCGCTGAACTAGTTGGCTGCGCATTAGGTATGTGAGCGGCGGGACGGAGGGGCGGGGTCGCCTGCGCGCGGTGGGACGTAGGGATGGGCGCTTGTTTTCGTTCACAGTAACCCGCCACATCACCCTCGTCCCTACCTAAGACGCGGCCACCTAGTCCGCGCGGACTATACATACTTATAACAATAGCAATAAATAATTCTCACTCTTCTCACTTACCTTTCAAAATCAGCAGGAAGTTTAAAATATTATATTTCCGGTTTTGTTGAAGCCGGGTTCAAACAGCCGTAAACTACACAATACGCTCCGGGCATATTTAAAAAGATCGCGGAGAATCGGAGATAAACTTAAATACGCGACCGGGACATTCTCCAATGTTGAGGATAAAACGATTCTGGCCTTAGTATCCTGACTAATAAAACTACAATAGGAGAAAACCAAATGATTTCCGACACTTTAACTACTAGTGCAACTAGCCATCGACAAAAAACAAATATAGTTTTTTTTTAAATTACATTTATATGCAAAAATTTACTAGAATCGTCATTAACTCCTGTGTCCCAAACGCCTCGCCTGTTTCCGGCTATTTGGTCACATAAAATATTCAAATACAAATAAAAATATTTGTTTTAAATGCGAAGTTGACTTCAAAGATCTAATATCTTCAATCCTAATAATTTTAAACTTTTCACTTAATAAACAAATTAAAAAATCAGCTTGTTAAAAAATGTTACAAAAAAATCGTCATTGTTAAAACAAAATATGTTTGCAATTTATCTACGTCCCAAAAACTCAAACAAAGTCAGTTCAGTGCCTACGGGCTTCCCCTCGGCGCCCCTCAGTTGAGCCACACACTTTGAACGGATTGCAAGAGTCGAATTTCTCTGAAAGGTAAGTTTGAATTTGATTCTCCAAAATGTGTTTTTTTAAAGTCATTATCCTTTTTTAGCATATCGTAGCAATTAACTATTGTGCTCATCATAATTTCTGCTTTCATTTATGTCGCTAAAGGGTTTGAATCCCTCTTGAGGTGTTTTAAGCAAGATCGTTTCATTTTCGACAAGTTACGGCATGTTTTCTTGTGATCGTCATTATTGATAATATCATTATCCTGAAAACGTATGTAAAGTATAATGACGGATGGGTTAGATTAATGACGTCCGTGTTTTTAACAATGACAACTTATTAAGTTAATGACGCGGAGTATTAATATTGTTGTTTAAACATCACACTTAATTAAGTATCAACATTGGGTAGGTACTACTATCTCGTACGTAAATATAGTTGTAAAATACCAAAATGTGACCATAATTTACGATTTTTTTACATGACTTGCTATGAGTACTTGCCTGTTTCAGCTGTTCTTTACATAATTGTTTATGCTTGTTTATTTTATTTTAATATTAATTTTAATATATTTAGAGACATCGACATGCCTAGGAAGAAGCAATCTGAAGAAAGTCGTAAAGCAAAACAGAGATTCTGTCAGAAGCGCAGATATCAAGAAATAATAAATGCGTTGAAGAAATAAAGGTTCACTGCTCATTCCCCGTAGGTGATAGCGTGATAATATTTAGCCTATATGTTGACCCGACTTCTTAATAATATTTGTGCCAAATTTGAAGTAAATCCATGCAGTACGTTTTGAGTTTATCCCAGACATACACACAGACAAACAGACAAAAATTCTAAAAACTATATTTTTGGCTTCGGTATCGATTGCAGATCACACCCCAAGTATTCTTTAAAAAAAATATTCAATGTACAGTTTTGACTTTCCTACCATTTTATTATATGTATAGATTATGTTCTTGACATCAAATATGTTCTTGATATCTTAGATACAGACTACGTAAAAAGGGAGAAAAAGAGAAGGAATCTACATTTGATGCTGTAGCTATAGAACCAATAGCAGCAGAAGATGTGTTGATGTTACAGAACAGAAAGAAGATCCTTTACATGCATATTCTTCAGCCCTGAAGGAGGCGGTAAGAAAAATTAGGAACAAAGAACGTAAAAAGAAAAGTCAACTGATTAGAATTATTAATAAATATAAAAAGAAAATTAAAAACCAAAGGAAAACTATACAAAGATAAAAATAAGTTAAGAATAAGTTAAGAGAGCAACATAAGAATAAGTTACTCCTATTTCTGCAAATTGTGGCCTTTTTGGACAGTGTTTCCAAAACCTATAAATAGTGATATCCGTTTATGTTCTCGTCATTGTAATATAGATTTGTTGATAAAAGCTCTTCGTAAAGCTGGCATAGTAAATGTAAAATCTTGTGATGAGGTACTATCCAAGCTATGCTGTGACCCTAGGCGTTCGGCTTGTTTAAATAGAACCTGTAATATTTGCGCATTAAATAAACTCGAGTATTTTAACATTTCTGATGGCAATGTTACCTTTTACGAATGGAAAAAATCCGTAAAAGAAGTTATACTTAAAAACGGAAGCAAAAAACAACAACAGCTAACACAAAAATTTAAAGATGATTAGTATTTCAGCAGTTATAAAGAAACTTGAAGCAGATTTGATACCTTTTTATAATAACTTTTTTAAATTGTTCACAATATAGTTACATTAAAACGCTTAAACAGAACCTTACGCTTCAGAATGCTTGTCTTCATGTAGATTTTTCGGAAAATTACTCCTTGAAATTTGCTGCTTAAGTACAGTCGTTCCATTTCGGGGGCAGTCGCCAGCAAGTTTCCCTACACACTTCGGTTATGTGTATACCCACAATTTTAGTTCAGGCTTTGTAACTCCTATATCAGCATGTACAATCAGTGATTGTTTGCGTCATGACGCACCAGCTATTTGGGCTCATTTGGTGCCCATAATACAGCACGTTCTTAAAGTAAATCCCTTTATAGACACGTTGCACTTCTTATCCGATTCTCCGTAGTCCCAATACAGGAACAAATACATGTTTTTTTATAGTAAGTCAAATACGTAAGGATTTTCCTCAAATCGTTAAAATAACATGGAACTATTCCGAAGCTGGACATGGAAAGGTTGCTCTGGATGGCGTGGGAGCAGTCCTTAAGAGGACTGCCGATCGCATGGTTCTTTATGACTTGATAATAAACACAGTTGAAAATATTACTATTAAAAAAGTGGATAAAAGTGAAATCATTAAAAAAGAAAGCTTGATTCCAAACATGAAACCATTTAAGGGCACCCTTTCTGTGTATCAGATCCTTTGGGATGTAACAGTCCCACAAACAGTTTTAAGAACACTAAGTTGCTTCGATTGTAATGCTGATAAAATTGCTGCTGTGATTGTGCAGCCGGCCAACACATCAACCTACCCCCATCTGTCAATTTTCTGTAGCAGATTTACAAGTAAGATTAGTTGTTTTGTTGTTTTTTTTTTCATAAAATATGATTTTTATAGTATCTTTTTGTATTTTTTAAGCATTTTCCATGCTAAGATTACAAGTTATTTTTAATGAAGGAAAAATCGGCTGGCGAGCAGGATTCGAACCTGCGTCTTCTGGTTCGGTACACCAGACGTTTTAAACGCTAAGTTATCGCGAGCCCTGCTCGCCTGTCGAAATCTTCCTTGACATTCTAAACTTACGTCTTTAAGGTGACGTAGCGACATCTATTGTGAAAAATGCTTCACAACCGACACAGAAGACACAGAAGACGCAGGTTCGAATCCTGCTCGCCAGCCGATTTTTTCCTTTATTATAAATAACTTAAAAAACAAGTAATTCATGTTTGTTAGGTAAAGACAGATTGGGGTGGGCTCATGTGAGCGCGTGTGTAACCGAAAATATTCTGACTGATAGAAAAGATATTATGTTTATGAATAAATAATAAGAAAGGCTACTTTAATTATTTTTTTTTAGGAAGATACTTGATTTAATAACTACCCAATAACTGTTTTGTTTTATTTACAATTTATAAAAAGACAGTATATTTTTGTATTACTAGTGGGTGAGAATAATATATTAATAATGGTCTTTTGACATATAGGCTGACATATATCAAACGATCATTGTTCAATCTTGTGCAATAAGTAAAGTATTAAATATAGGTTTATGTATAAAAAGTCAAAAAATTATGTGAATCAAACATTGGATATAATTGAACAAACTGTGATTTTACTATTAAAATTATGTTGATTGTTAATTTTGTGTTTGATTTATTTATTTGGACGTTTTTTACCCACATTAACATTAGAAGTCATTGTTCATAACATAAGTCATTTTTCCTCATTCTATTGTCATTATCATCAACACATGGTCATTATTCGCAACAGGCATTTTTGAAAAACCTTAATATATTCCCAAAATAATAGCATTACAATGGTGCTTCTTACATAGATTTCCTTATTATGAATCAAGTAATGATGTTAGCACAAAATAACTGCTTTGCCAAAAGGTTTATTAGCTTCCGTCAAAAACCGACCAAAATATATTCCGATCAAAGAATGTCCCGACCACTCGTCTCACGACGTGTCACGCTCTACTACAACTCTACTGAGAAGTGAGAGAACTGCAAAAACAGCTTAGGGGCCTCGTCGGTGCGCTTGTTTGTGTGAGTGTGCCGTTTCGAGCGTTTGTAAGTAGTTTCTAGACTGTTTCTTTTATATATACTGTGCTTTAAGCGCCGTTTTTCGTCGAGTATCGTGCGTGACCATGGCGGGACGCATGGGCGTACCCAGGGGGGGGCAGGGGGGGGCAGCTGCCCCCCCCTGGAACTAGGATGCCCCGTAGATAAAAGTCATAGTAAGATAAAAAAAAAACCTTTTTCGTGTTGTGTGTAGGACGGAACAAACTTGCCCCCACAAGTTACAATAACACTGGCAGTGACAAATTGTCAAAATAGAAAAATATTCACTATTTGTTGCTTCTTGTCAACAATTAGTTGCTACAAAAACGATTTTGTTGCTCAAACCGATCTTACAAAATTGACTTTGCTAGCTTTACTTAAAGATAGCATAAAAATAGCTAAATACTATATAATCAGGGAAACAAATAGACCAATATTTGTTGCTGAAGACCTCATTAAACCAACAATTAAAAAAATAACCAGTAAAATACAATTCAGTTGTTTGAGGTAGCAGTTATTATTGAGAAACACATCTTTCAAAGATCAGATGAGTTTCCAATCGCTATGCTTATAAACCGGTTAAGCTAACTTAAGTTTTGATTTTTTTTGCTCGACGTGACAAACTGACATTATAGATGCCTGACTGATTTTCTTGCTCGACGTGATAATAGTGATGCCTAATATTACCAAAAAAAAAAATAACCAGAGATTGGATGAAAATCTGACCAGTATTCTTATAAACCGACTAGCTGACCCAGCAAACGTTGTTTTACCATATAGGGGTTGGTCACCCTTATCATTTAGGGGTATGAAAAATAGATGTTGGCCGATTCTCAGACCTACCCGATATGCACACAAAATTTCATACAAATCGGTCCAGCCGTTTCGGAGGAGTATGGCAACTAAAACTGTGACACGAGAATTTTATATATTAGATTATGCTGCGCCAATAATTTATATTGTTTATTTGTTTTGGAAAAATCGAGAGTGAGGAGCTTATAAAAAAACCGGTCAGAAACTCGTGCGATCCCGGGAAGATATCCTATTGCCGATTTTCAAGGCGTCAATGATTAACCAAGTTTAGCAACACAATTATTATTATTGTATTTTTTTGATTTCCTAAAAATCGAGCGCTAAGCTAGCATGATCGGTTTATAAGGGTACCGGTTCGGATACTCATCCAACCTTTACAGTGGCGTATTTACACTACAGTCAAAAGAGCGCCAGGCTCCAAGGGGCAGCGCTAGCCGCACGGAGGTAGTAAGATACCCCCTTCACTAACGTCGCCTGTCCTAAGTGGGTTTCCTCAATTTACGAGCTCACTTACATGAGACAACTGGAGGTAGTAACAAACTAATTGTAATTACCACTCTAACTAACCTAACCTGTCCAAGGTAGCTGGCTCAAATTTTCGAGCTCGCTACGCTCGCTCCTACATCGTACATGAGAAACCTGGAGGTAGTAGACAAAATAATTGTAGTTACTATTCTAACCCAGCCTGTCCGAGGAGAGTGGCCTCAATTTTCGAGCTCGCTTCGCTCGCTTTTACATGAGACACCTGGAAATAGTAAACAAACTAATTGTAGTTACTCTTCTAATTAAGCCTGTCCGAGGTAGGTGCCCAAATTTTCGAGCTCGCTACGCTCGCTCTTACTGTGTGAGATAACTGCAGATCTAGTAACAAACAAGGATACTTCTAACCTAACCTGTCCAAGGTGGGTGGCCCAAGTTTTCGAATTCTCGTTTGCTGACTCTTAGTCATCAATTTTCATTGCTACGTTAAGCAATTTTTTTAATATTTATAAATCCCGGACAAATCAAGCGTTGAGTTAGCATGACTGGCTTATAAGAATACTGGTCAAAAATTCATCTGATTTATACTTTTTTTTATACCATTAAGGTGACAAACAAGCTTACGGCCCACCTGATGGTAAGCGGTTACCATAGCCTATGGACGCTTATAACACCAGGGGTGTCACTCGCGCGTTGCCGACACGAAAAACCTCTTAGAGGTTCATGGAGGATTCACTGCGCCGACAGTTTGAAGGAATATTCCTCTTACTGCCAGCACAGCGCATCCTTAGAAGGAGCTCGACATTACTCACTGCAGGAACACAACACATAATAAAGTGTGTTATTTGGCTGCAGTTTTCTGTAAGGTGGTACTTCCCAGACTTTCCGGGCAACAATAATAAATTTTATCATCCGTCATCATCCGACGTCCGGTTCTATTTTTTTATGCTGACTCTCCAGGCGTCAATAACCATTGCAGCGTAGAGGAAGAAAACTATTTAATTTGACTCCAGCAAAATTTAGAGTAGCATGACCGGTTTATAAAAGGATACCGGATAGTCAGAAACTCTAAGAAAAGCTCCGATTCTATTTTTTTTCTCTATGCATCAATTTTTATGAATACCGGAAGAATCGAGTGTTGATCCAGCATTACCGGTTTATAATGCATCAGAGTCATCATCAAAATGTAGAACCGGTGATCGGGTGAATTTCTGACCGATATCCCTATATGCCGGTTATGCTAGCCAATAATTAAGTAGATCTGTAAATAATTTATTATTTATTCATTTTTGTAGAATCGAGCGTTAGGCTAACATGATCGGCTATATAAGCGCACCGGTTAAAATTCATCCGATTTCCAGTTCTAAAATTTGTTGTTGGCTCTAAGCTCGTTCCACGTGGGGTCATAATATAATAGCTACCAACAAATTGACAAAATAATTCGGTTTATCATATTATTTACTCTGATAGTTGTTGTCGATTTTTTCGATGGGTTTGAGCAATTTTTTTTTTAATTCTGCTGAAATTCCACTGCTTCTTTTATGGAGATGAGGGACCCGGGGGGGGGGGGGGGGGGGTGTTAAGAAATCCCTCAACTGCCCCCCCCTGGGCCAAAAGCTGGGTACGCCCATGGCGGGACGTACAGCAAGATGGACAATGAATAAGGCGCTTAAGCGTTCTAGTGAAAACATGGCATACATCCACTCCACCAGACACCGTGCAACATAACAGAATAATATTATCCTGTTCAAAAACGAAAACCACATTAGTTTGCGTTTTTTTAACAGCATAAAATTATTCTGTTGCATTTGTATGTATACACTTAGGTATGAATCTTGTTTTTATAGAAATAAACATAGATGAGACTAATCATACCTTAGCAAAAAGTTAAATATGGTGTGTGTAAACATGTTTGATCTACAATATATCCTTTGTGCTAGCCCTAAAGGTCATCGAAATCGGTCCAAATGATGTACGAAATCGGTCCAAATGATGTACAAAGGTACACTTATTGGAAAGAATACCCTGTATTACGCTGGATGAAACTCTAGTCGTACTTTTTTAATGTTGACTGGGGAACGAGAAAAATACTTTTAATTTGAGAAAAATCACGCCATTTTGGCACACTATTAGCTGTTTCGTAATGATTTCATAATAAAAACTGTCAGTCTCAGTTTCGGAATGTCAAACGCACGCCATTACGGCAGATTAATAACAGTTTCATAGTGATTTTATGGTAAAAACTATCAACTTGACAGCTGTCATGTACCTTCTGTACAAATTTGGGCAGAGTTGTATGGGCTTTTGATGACCTCCTTTCTACTTGCTTTTTAAATGGCAATGTGAATGTGAATAACAAAAAATAAGGGAAGTTTTAACTGTAAAGTAATAGTAGGTATATGTACAGTACGTACATCTCTTCCTAGTTCAACTTTGTGCATTTTTGCCATTTGCGTTGCTACTAGAGGCCATATGTGGTCATTTTTAACTGTTTCAACATCCAAGGTATTTCCAGGGTAGTATTGATACGCAAGTCCATTTTCAAAAATGCCATACACTTGAGGTGCCAGGCCTAGACTGTTGAGCGCTTTGATGTTCCTAAAACACAATTACATAATAACATTATTTTTTAATAAATATTGTGATATTATAAAACGAAATTGGATTTCATATTGATAGGTACGAAACTTTTATAACAACTTATGTACACAAAACAAATCAGATCGGTTTACAGGGCACATCAACGTAGATGTTGGTGTGCGTAAACTCAATGCGTTCAGTACCCTTGCCCAGGGCCCCCGATTGATAGGGCCCCCTAGTTCCTGACAGATCACCAAACGATAACCCATATTTATTAACGAAAAACATAATTATGTATTTATTTCGAAAAAATCATACGATAATGACTGACTACTTACACGTACTTGCTTATTGCTTGCATGCTTTTGTATGGGCGAAGCTGCTATAGTTTCGCCCTAAAATCAGGCTTTCCAATTTCAGTATGTTTAGATATATTTAAAAAAAAAAACAATTTATATTATACCTAATAAGTTTATCACTAAACCACACCTGTGACACTCCATACAAACTTTCCGATACCACTGCACACTACAATACCAAATGTCAAACTTTTCAAAATTACGTTTGTGCACGTGCAAGTGTGTGCGTGAGAGTGCGTAGGGTTTGTTGGCAGTACATCTGACCTGACCTGGGACCTGAGGTATCTGACGTTAGGGAGGGGCGGAGAGTGGCCATTCTGTATTATTTATTCTGTGACTAAACTAATCTTTCTTATAATATTAGTGTGTGTTGTGGTTATAGATTCGGATGTCTATAATTAAAAACTACTACTACTGGAGGGTCAATGTCTGACGCGTTCGATTAAATATATTTTTTTTCGCCGCCTACCCCTTAGTACAGCCTCCCCTACCACGCTAGCAGTCGTTCTCAGAGACACGTGGGGCGATTATGCTATCAATATCTGACGCGCCCGAGTAACTCCAAAAATCCCTTCTAGGGTTCCCGTACAAAATGGTGTGGCCCAGTGTCGCCACCAACATACAAAAAACAAAGATTTCGTGCGCGTCACGTTCGGACATAGCCGCGTATTGACTGACCGAGCAGCCTCGCGAGGCCTGCCGCGCGAAGACTTCTCTTAGCCCATGCATCTTCATGCATGGATAATTATTAGAAAGGCATTGGCAGTGATAGCTTGCCGAACGTGCGGCCTCATGGCGATCTTGAGCAAAACTGGCTCGGCATTGCCGCGAGCGGCTGCCTCGATCCAAAAATTGTACAATCATATCGAGGCTGCCTCGCGAGGCGATCGTCCCGCGGCAATAGTCTGAGGCCGCCGAGTCGTTCGGCCAGTCAGTACGCGCCTATTGTGAAAGGAATTATACATTCAAGACGAAGTTTTTTCGGTACGATCTATGATGAATAAATTAGCTTTATCACTATCCTTACTCCTTACTAATTTATGAAGATACTAATATATATAAATATAATCCTTACTAATATTATAAATGCGAAAGTCAAAATATACTAATCCTTACTAATACTATAAATGCGAAAGTCTCTGTCTGTCTGTCTCGGTTTCACGCCAAAATTACTGAACCGATTTAAATGAAATTTGGTACACAGATAGTCTAAAGCTTGAGAAAGGACATAGGCTACTTTTTAATGCGAAAAAAGCGCTGTAAGGGGTTGAAATAGGTAAGAAGTACCCAAACCACGCGGGCGAAGCCGCTGACGGAAAGCTAGTTTTGTTATAAATAAAAGTTACTTCAAGTCCTCCGGGGTGCGGATGAATGTCTGCACGTACCCGTGACCCCGGCCGAAGGGTGATGAGGCGAACACCCTTCACCCCCCAGTCTTTAGTGGTTAACGTCGTTTTCAAGGCAGAGTCCCACACACCGTGCCGCCTTCCCCAGGGCGGAGTGCGTGACGGTAAATAAAGCATTTCCAGACGCAAAAAAAGCCCTCACCATGCAGTTTTTATTTGTTCAGACTAATCTCAGAAACTACCGTACCTACACACTTACATATGGGACGAATCTCTTATTGATAAACCCGTGCAAAGACGGGGCCCCGAATATACGCGAGGATTAAAAAAAATTACATACCTGATTTCAGCAGTCCGATCAATAAATAAATCAGTTTTTTTTCCATAGATGCGAACAAGTATAGTATGTTTTTGTCCATTTGGCTCCAGAAATCGACAAGATACTAATTTATTAGTTATTCCATCTGTTAAAGTCTAAAATAAATGATAATCATTATGTCCTTTAAACTATACAATAGGTACAGTATTTCATATAATTTTTCAAAAATCCATCCAATGATGCAGATGGAATCTTTATCAAATTGGGTCCAAAGTCTTCTAAGTGTTTTTTCTATTCCTTACAGTTCGCATAATCAGATATTATATTATATTATATATATTATATGCCATCAACATGATCCACATTCCACACCCACTTAAAAAAAGATAGAAAATCGCGATTCTAAATGAAGAACGCGAAAATGTTATACTGTTTCATACAGACATACATAGCTTCACGCCTGTTTTCCATAGGGGTAGGCAGAGACTATAGATTTCCTCTTGCTACGATCTTGGCACACCACTTTGCTTTGTCTATGTTCATTAACCTACCCATGCATGCTCGTCAGTTATACTGTTTCGTTCTGCCATATTGTGCCAGTATGGCCCCGCTCATGCATGTGGCCCGGTCGCGGTTTCACAATTAAAATAACAAATTGAGTGTGTAATTGTGTATTGCATGGTTCATAATACATTGCCGGTTTTGGTTACAAAGTTCTAGGGTCCGTTTATTATAATACAACATTTATGGTACAATGATTATTATCATTTTACCTTAAACATTAAGCAATAGTGCTGTACACTATTTTTATAAATATAAATAAATAGAGAGGAATGATGTCTTCCTAGTTATATTGTGTAAATCTAATAAACAATGCAATCCAATCTTGGTAGTGATTATAAATTACCTAATTCAGAATTTCAGATGACATAATTATATGTAATTTGGTTTGGATGATTTCAATATACATATATTGAACTTGGTGTGATGGTTTTTTATATATTATTGTTATTGTGTGTGATAAAAGCATTTTTAAGGTTTTAAATATTATTGAATACTAATTGTTCATCAATATTATTATAGTATATCAATAGGCTGGCCCCCTATTACATGGGACCTAAACATACTGGTGAACTGTGGTGGATGTATATTAGTACACCTTTGCCTAACCCTTTGGAGAATACTATCAGGTGTAAGGTGTAGTGATACCATCTTAAGAGGGCAACATTATTATTACCTATTAAATTTGCATTCTTATAAGGACACCATAAAAACTAAAACACCATGTATACTTAATGAACAATGATCTTAGTAATAACTATAATAAAACATAATTATGTGCCACAATTAGTTGCAGTGCATAAAATCTACATGTACTTACTTACCTTTAATTTTATATTTTCTGGAGACCAATTAGGTCTTATATATTTAAGCAATTTGAAAACTCCCACATTTATATCATTTTCTTCAATTTTAATGGGCACAAATATGTCTCCAGCTACAAGGCGAACTGATAACATGATCTCTTATGAATGACTGGAACAAATAATACAATAATTATTATGAATTTATTATGTCTATGTGATTATCAGATTATCTATTTATCTCATAGGTATATTATATATCTATGATTTATCTATTGTTGATGTATGTCACAATCTATGCTGTAATCGTAAAAAAAGTAAAAAAATACAATACCAATTTATGCAAAATTTTCCTCTCCCAAGTTTATCAGTTAGTTAATACCTATTTGTTTGATCCTTAGTAGGAATATTTTTTTTTATATATGTCTATGATAAAATCAGTACAAAATCGCGCTTCCGCCTATGAATTGTGTTGCCAGTTTGTGCCTTATCTTAGTAAACACCATAGATTTATAATACATAGATTGGCATTTGAGTAAAAGAGAGCTACTGAAGTTAATGGCACTTTGGTGTGTTAGAAAGAAAAAGAGAATGACGCTGTAAACGTGACATTACATGTATACAATTGCGGTAATAGGGGTTCTGGCAAATGTAAACCTGCGAAATTTTTGGATTATTTACGTGTAGTTAAGTGTATATCCGTGTAATATTCATATGATTACGATGGTAACTTGTGCAGTACCAGGTTGTAATTCTCAAAAGATGGAAAATCTACAGGATTACTAATTTAATCGGTATGTTTACTATTTGTTTACTTTCATTATTTCTTAATAATTGTTACGTAAATGTGTTAAATTTGTAGAAAATATAATGCTAAATTTATTTATTAGATCACTAGAGAGCATTAGAGATCACGAAACAGTAATATTAAAGAAATAACAAATACGGAAATATGAGGGCATTTATAACCTCACTTTTAGTGATGGTCTTGATTTGTTTATATTGATGGTGTCGATTATCGACTTTGGTGGTCGGTGAACAACATGTCGGTATAATATAATATTATTTGTCGATAATCATAAAGGCCACTCAGAGTCTGAGGTGCATTTAGTGAAGGTAAACCAATTTACGTAAGCAATTTAGACCATAGTCGCAAATTCAGATTTCGCAAGTTCATGCACTGACAAAATCTCATAGTTAGGTAGATAGATAGATAGACTTTGAATTGAATTTATGAGATTAAGTCATTATTTGCAGATTTCCCATAAATCCAGTAAAAAGTGATTGCGCATGTTAAATAGACAAAATTGGAATCCGCACAAATATACAACAATAAGCAGTTAACACTACCATGAGCACTGCTTATCAACAGGAGGTAAAACAAGGCGAAAACTATAAAGTGGTTCTGTTTTAACTATTTGTCGTAAGAAAATAAGAAATATACATTTTTATATTAACATAAATATATTGAAAAATGAGTGTTTAAATATGTACAGCCAAGATTATAAAATTATTTATAGATATTTTACTGTACACGAAAGTTACCTGTACATATTTTTTAGTAATAATTGTAATATGAATAGTAAATATTTTTGAAATCTGTGTTTTATTTAAGGATTTTTCTGTCCTTCTCCAAGATTTCTGATTACATTGGTGATACATGGTTTGTGTATTCTCACTTGACCAGTGGGATGCCACTGATCTCCCCCATATTTTAGTCATTTAGTGGGACAAATAAGAAAAAATATTGTTGCATTATTGCTATTCCCCACACTTAAATAATATTGTATGCAGCAGTAAAACAGATATCGTCCACCATTATCGATATCGATAATAATCCTATTAACTTCAGGCGCAGCACTTTTAACGCACACATTATCATGTCACACACATAAACAGTTGGTTTTCAGTTTCATTTTTTTACTGACAATGCCACTCATGGATTATAAATCTATGGTCAGAACAGTAGGTACTTACTGTAAGGTCCAGTGTTGGATTTCGTAGAATAATTACCTATACTATATGTACCATTATTTGACAGTGTGTAGTATGTGGTATCGTAATGCCACTATACTACGCGAAAATACCATAATTTTGATGTCGACCGATTAGTATTAAATAAGCCCTTTTTCTTATTAATATTTACCCTAAAATATCGGAAATTTCTGTATGTACGGTTACACATTTATTTGGTCACTTTTAGAGTACCATTAATAGTTATTTGTTATACAAGAGTGCAAAGTTGCTTTTTAACCGCGTGCTCAATTTTGATGACCGAGCAAGCGAGGGAATTAAAAGAGCACAAGGTGAAAAATCTATTTCAACGAGTGCAACACGTAACTTTTCATTCCACCTCAGCGAGGAAATGACAAAAAAAAACATTTACAACCACAAGATACTTTTATTTCAGTTTAGGTATTAAATACTATATGATAGGTAAGTTTTACAGAATATTCTTTAAATTATAACAAATAATACTAGGTATAATTAACAGAAATGGAAAGTAACATTGCTACAATTACTTGAGTGTAATATTTTTGTTAGGTACTGTAATGTTGGTGTTAGTGACTTAAAAAAGTACACCAAGAAAATTCCTATACGCTTGTTGAAAAAATATCGATACATCGATATATCGATATTATTTTTTTAATGTATCGATATTTTTGAGTGATATTTAATATTTAGATATATCGATGCATCGATATAAAATTCAAAGTATCGAAAAGGTATAAAAATCTATATTTTTTACAGACCAATTAACATTTATAAGTTTTAAGATTATAAAATCCCAAAAAGGAATACTTTTTTTTTTACTAACATCTTTTTAACAAATTATATTTAATGTATTTTTTATTTTTGGTCGACTTGATTTGCTGTTTTATAATTTGGTTCTTAAGATATATCGCCCATATATTGATATTTTTAAATAAAAATATCAGTATCGATACTGACATTTTCAAAAAATATCGATACGACATAATATATCGATACTTTGTTGCGTTTAGACTCGGAACCTAGGGAAGGTTCCACGTCTGAGTTTTTAACAAATAATAAAAAATTATGATAAATTCGGCGCCAGGGGGGTAAAAGCACGATGTTCTAAATTCAATTTACTTTGTCTCTCTAGAGGATAAAAACGACTTTTGCACTCAGATATCGAAGAGTAAAAATACTCTTTCCGAGATGGTGGGATGAAAAAAAGATTATTTACGATTTACGAATGCATTTTTACCCTTGTGGGAAAAAGGCGTGAGTATTTAAGAATACATTTAATTTTAATTCAAAACTAAAACGCTGAAAAATTTATCATAAAAATACGTATGATAAAAAATCTTGAAACTTCAAACGTAGTATATAATTTTGGATAAATAGTATTATTTTATTGTCCATGTAGCATAATTTTTTGAGGGTCTGAATCTAATCCTGGTCAGACAGAGAACCCAATAGACAAATGGTTGGCGTGCCGCATGAGAGAAGAACGGTAGGTGGGTGGTATAGCCATATAAAAACGTTTACACTATTTTTTTGCATTTCCTGTGAGTATCGACGTTGATCATTTATATAAATAATACAGTTCTCTCAATATTTTTGTATGGGCTTTTAAAGAAATAAAAAACAAGCTCAAGCCGTAGACTGGTGTTTTTATTAATTATAATCATATTGTGTTATATTCATTATTGTGATATTTATATATTTTATATGTATTTTTTATGCTATTTTTATATATATTAATAGTTATGTATCTAAACACCATCAACCCCATTTTTTGGTTCAGTTCTATTCAGTCCATCCTAAGGTTGCCTGGAAGAGATCGCTGGTCGCGATAAGGCCGCCTAATTTTTTGTACTATCGTTTTGAACATGCCCAAATGCAGCCCTGATGAGTGTCAGTGACTCTGTGTACCAATCATGGAAGTAGTAAGTATACTTAGTATACAATAGGAATGTGCACTTATGAAGAAAAACGGTCTAAGCGAGATAGTTAGGGTGGAGCAACTCATCTCGCTCTATTAGAGTGACCATGATTTTTGTCGTCAAGAGAGACCATGTCAGTTTTATGTTATATGACAGGATTTGTGAAATTAGTTTATTTTTCTTTCTACCAAAGAAAAATATTTGCAGTAAGCATAGGCACTGTTGTTGTAATTGCATCTTGCCGTCTGTCGCATAAAAATTGGTAAAAGCGTTGAACTGTTGATCATGAGATAAATATATTTATGTGATAAGCACAAGTGTTTGTGTTGTTCTGGGAGTATCTTATAATAATAATATAAGCCTTTATCCAGACAACTATTGCATTAATTTGACATTGACGACTCTGGTGAGTCGATGACACCGACAACTTGGTCTGTTTGCCCAGCTTTGGCAAAGGCCTCCTCCAATTCTTTTCACTCTCTCCGGTTTACCGCTTTTCTAGTCCATGTTTTCCCGGCTATTGCCTTTATTTCTCCTTCCCACCTTCGAAACTATCTACCTCGTTTCCTCTTTCTATTTCTAGGATACCAAAATACAATATTTTTGTTCCATTTTTCAGTGCCTCTTAATATGTGACCTGTCTTTTCTGTGTTTTCTTATTCTAGTTGTGACGTTTTCTATTTTTGTCCGTTTCCTAATGGTTTTATTGTTGATTTTGTCCAATTTCTTTATATTCAACATGCTTCTCTCCATTGCTGTCTGGCATGTTTCTAGTTTCTTGATTGCGCTTTAGTAAGTGCCCAAGTTTGGGAGTTTCTTATGTATGTACCAAAAAAATATGCATTATACCATGTCTAATGCGCTAAAGAGGGCACCACCGAAGTGTAGTGCGCGATGGCGCCCAGACGTCCACTGTCGTCTCAAAAAGTCAACTGTTCGTTCGTAATCATCAATAAATAATTATAGTCGACATAACTAATATTTTTGATTGTCGTCAAAACATACATGTCCTTTTAAAGTCTGACATAATTTGAAAACATTGTCACCCGAAAGGCCCCTCAACCCACCATTTGTGACGTAAATTTAAATTATATTATTGGTAGACTCGGTCCCGTGTACCGGGATTTTCAGTCTTAGATTTTGCAATAATTAACTTTAAACATAAATACTACCAACATTTTCAGCAAAATGAATAATCATGATTATTTAAAGTATAAGTAGGTTGATAGTTTGGTTATTAAAATACATTGATAATAAAACAAAGGCATCTTATAAATAACAAAGCTCGTTTATTAGTGTTTATACGATTTCACTTAAATAATAAAAAAACAAAATAATAAAAAACAACAGTTAAACAGTGAAATAGTTGGAATTTTTCGATACGTCCGGTCTCGTAGACATTTACGTTACCATTGGTGGGTTAAGTTTGTAACCTGTGAGTGGATTTGTTAGAGCCAGTATATGATTAATTTCCACATCCTTTATACGCAACACCTTTTCACTATTTTATACATTCTTCACAAATAAAATAACAACAAAAAATCACGGAACGAAAATGACGCGATGTCATTGCCATTGTTTTAAAGTTGTCATATCAAAATTTCAAAACTAACCATAAACCTAAAAAGTTCTATTATATTTCAAGAATTTACTCAAAAAAATTACTTTTGACTTTTCTTATCTTTATTTCATAAAAAGATATTTTACGCAATAGTTTATCTAGCAATGTATAACTCTATAATATTTTTTGGATCAGATACCCTAGCCTCGTGGCAAATCTACGAGACGATTTGAAAATTCTTGTATGGCAATTTATTAAAACGAGACACAATCCCCTACCCTAACCTGAAACCTCTCTATCTGACCGTAACGTATTTCGGTTTAAATATAAAGTTTAATCGATTGCAATAAGGTCGGTTTTACGTTGAGTTGTTGAGCCGAGTACGCATTCCGGATGTAAACGAAGTGTAACGAAGTTTGACATATTAGTTCCATGGTACCAATTTTCATTTCGTCATTTCGTGACAGCAAGCCAGCGAGGCAAATAATTTAAATTCGAACTATCTACCTGTTTACTGTGAAATTCGTAGATAATAATATCTCGTCACCCATTCGTCTAGAGGAACTTTTAAAAGCGGTATACTTTTTACTTATTTTGTTGTCATTGTATTATCTAAAACCTCGTTCTAAGTATTATGTATTTTATTTACCCAGATAACTTCTATTTACAAATCAAAATCACTAAGTACCTGAAATGATTTGGTGGTGGTATCTTGCCATTGATAATACCCTAATGGTGTTGTAAGTACAAAGTACTCTGTTCTAATTTAAACTGCTGACCCATGAATGCACTTATGTCCAGTTCACTAGTTAGATTTTTCAGTTGCTTTATTTTCACTACACACATCATTTTCATTTTTTTATACTTACCTTTTTCAAGTACTTGCTACATACATACATACATACTGTGTTATCAAGTAGCTTAGCACTGAGTATCTCAAACACTCTAATATAAAATCCATGTTCAGTGTTATCACTAGTAAAATCAAATTAGTCTTGATGTAATCAAATACTTATCACCATGTTTTCCTGAAGGTTTCTATGAAGTCAATTGACACAACTGATGAGGCTACAGTAAATACTGATCCAGTTGTAAGTGAAGCACTGGAGCAGGTAGATCCCCAAGAAATAGCTACAGCCATCACACAATTAAATACCACTGAAGGAATGGATGGAGATGCGAAAAAATCACAATCATACATACATAACAGAAGAGCCAATTATGGTAATGCTTCCAATACCTGCATAGTTTCAAAATGTGCAACTAATTTTTTTTAAGTTTCATACACTGAAAATTTTACTTTGAAAATAGACTTCAGCAAATTTATGCTATAATATTGTGGTGATTCCAGGTTACATTAAATATGTGAGCTTAGTGGTATTGACATTGCAAAATGCAGCTTTGGGTCTAAGTATGCGTTATGCTCGCACAAGAGATGTAGTAATGTTTTCATCTGCAGCTGGTAAGATTTAATGTTTATTATTATAGTTATAATAGTTTTCAAATAAAAACAATTTATTATTTAAAATATCAGGATGGTAGCATGTTAAAAATGAAGGTCAGAAAGTAACCTGAGGGGGAATTTTCTTAACCATTTTGGAAATAAAGGGGTGAAGGAATGTGAAATATTCAAATTCATAGAATATCATTAATCATTTAATAAAATGTTGGTTTTACAGCTGTTTTAATGGCAGAAATATTTAAATTAATTATATGTGTATGCATTGTGATGCAAGAATCTGGTGGTCTACAGAAAGGATCTCGACATATGTACAATATTGTTATATTAAATGTTAAAGACACATTACGTGTTTGTGTGCCATCATTTCTATACATTGTGCAAAACAATTTGCTATATGTATCAGCATCCAATTTGGATGCAGCAACTTACCAGGTAATTTGGATTTTTTATGATCTTCTTTGATTTTATTTATCACGAAACAAAAATTAAAGAAACAAGTATATGTTGGATACACAAGCCTGTATCCATGGCAGGAACAAGGTGACTACCATTTTGTAGACATCAGTGGGTAAATGCTGGTTCTTACATAACTCATACTCAAAAGCCATTTAATTAGATTAGATTTGAAATAGTGTGCCAATATAACATAAAGGATGAACACACACCCAGAGAGACAGACAGCCACCCGCCCTACGCAGCTTAAAGGTCACATCTCATTAGAGCCACCCAGCACCTCGTCACTTGGCGTCCACTCGTTGTCAGCAAGTTAAAACCACACCTACTTTATAATTTCATTACTATTACAAACCGCCTCCAAAAACAGCTAGAAACTAAAAAGCAAATAATAACAGGTACATATTTATATTATGATTTCTAACTAATTTGGAGGCGGTGCCAAAAAGACATCAACAAAAGTAATCTAAATATATAAAACTCAAAGGTAACTGACTGACTGACATAGTGATCTATCAACGCACAGCCCAAACCACTGGAGGGATCGGGCTGAAATTTGGCATGCAGGTACACAAAACAAAACGGATCAGTTTACAGGGCACACCAACGTAGATGTTGGTGTGCGTAAACTCAACGCGTGATTACTTCGCCTATTTACTAGTGTTAGCTTTACAATAACCCGTTGTCCACTCACACACTTGCAATTTCTTGTTGCTTCACATTATATGTATATGAAACAAAGAATATGAAGCATAAATTCAAAGGTATTATCAACTGATACCGTGGCATAGGTGTATATGCAAGCGGCTGGTGTGACATTAGTCTTAGGATCAAATCACGCCGGCTCGGCGCAAACTTTTTGCATTATTATCATTATTTTTTTTCGTTTTGTTGAATTTTTATTTTTGTTATTTAACCTGATAATAAGAACATTATTCCAGAAAAAAATATACAAGGTGGAAGGGACATCGACGCACATCCGAATACCATGAGTTCAGTACATGATTCTGGACCCCCCTGCGTTGAAATTTTCCGTAACTTTTTTTATCAAATTTTCCAATTTTTTCTGCAGTTTTTTTTACTTGAACGTGTAAAAAAACATTTTTTCTACCTACCCAAATTAGATTTATAATTAAAAAACCATTATTTCATTTATTTCACTCAAAACAGCAATGTAAATAAAACTCAAAAGAGTACTCAGTCAGCTGTTCCGCTTAAAGTTCACTTGCAAGGTCAACACCGCCGCCTAGTACCTACAGGACGAGCGCTCCCCTATTTTATGCGCACCGTCAAAGGCGCCGACAAAGGCCGCGCGCGGCGCGTCGCCTCAATTCAAAGGAGCAGCGGAGTATGCAAAACTCTTTTGTATTTCGCCGATTTTGAAATTATTTTTTATTAGTTCCTAGTTTTCGCTCGTGGAGTGCAAACGTATGTGCAGTTTGTCGCGAATTTGCAATCTTATCGTAAAGGTATCAAAATCAAAAGTAACTTTCTTAGTGTGTGAGTACTTGTGTCTGTGTATTGTTATTGTTTTGATTGCGAAAAATTTAAAATGCATTCCGTACAATACTTTACTGCCCGTGAATATGGGAATTATGCTCATGTTCTATGGCGAAGCACATGGAAAAGGTCAGTGAGTTTATTAATAATACCTACATTAGGTACTCTGAATCTGTTTTATGGAAATAAGTTTGTTTCCTCGCATTTTCATATCCTTTTTGGTATTAAAATACCTGTTATCGGTTATAAAATTAATAAACTTGACTTTATGATTGTTGTATCAACGTTTAGGTGATGTTTTGTAGGTAGGTATCACGAAAACAACGGTATCGGACTCACGGCAACTCGCGGCGGTGACTTGTGTGTGTAAATAGGTAGGTAGTTGCGGATCGCGCGTGATAACATTCGCCGCGGAGCGTGATCGCGTTGTTAGCAATACACTGCACGCTCAAAAATGTCAATATCTGTAACCGGTCATTTTCTACATGAATGACCTAGGTCATTTTATTTTTGACCTTGAGTGAAACCTTGTCACGACGTTTGTGCGTCGATGTCCCTTCCACCTTGTAGGTATATGGAAGAAAATATTAAACAATGTGTAATATGATAACAACAATATTTATTGACATGGTTTTTTTAAATTATAAATACAAATTATAAAGTATGGTTCATGACAAATATTCTAAGTGGGACAATAATTCACTTTGTTTTTCATATTCAAGAGGGTAATTTATTTACTAATAATATGAATAAACATGTTAGTAAGTTAGACAATAAGATACTGGCGATCCTAAATTGTAATCTCACTAACAATAACATCAATCATGTAATACAAATTACCCCCTGATATTTTTAATAGCCGATTGGTGCGCCATCACTATCTATTTTGTAAAACATCCAAGTAACCTTGACTGGTATTGCGACTATTACTTGTTGCAAACGTGTCCTCATGCTAGCAACCATATTCCAGCACAAAACCTGCACTAATTCACCGGGACCCATAGATGACATCCATCCCCAATAACCCAACGTAATGCGGCCACTAGACCTGCATGGAATAATATTTTTTTTGTTATAGCGTTCACCATCTTTTCGCCATAATATTTTACGACCGTCCTTGTCCGACTTAAAACATTTTTCATCGCTAAATATAACTATATTATTGCACCAATCAAAATCCAAATATTCTCTTGCGAAGCGAACCCGGTTTTGCATGTGAATATCAGACAGTAATATTTTCTTGGCTGGCCTACGACATTTCACACCAGCTGCACGCAAGTGGTTCCGCACAGTTTGTAACGTCACGTCATGTTTAGTCGCCGTGGAGCGAGTAGTGAGGAAGGGCTCAGCCAAATGCGTAGCAACTATATCACGGTGCCGTGCATTGGTATCTGTATATGCAAATCCAGCCTTTGGCAAGGATCAATGCTTCCCGAATCTGCATAACGATGGACCCACAATTGCACAGTTCTTCTCTGTGAACAATAATTAAATATTGTTACATAAAACATCAATAAACAAGATGTGTATTATTGAAACATAATAAACTTCTAAACGTAATAATAATATTTTGTTACTCACCGATATCTTTAAACGCCTCGCAATTTCACTAATTGAAACGTTTTGCTCATGCAAAATAAAATGTCTAAAAACGTAACAGAAGCTCAATAGTCAATAGCATTATGACGATGAAATTAAACTACTAACATATTATGATTTGTCATTTTTAGAGGGTAGACCATTAATATAATCCAAACCAAATGTAAAGAAGACTTGCTAAGACTATACAATGAATTGAACAAACAAATGTAAAATATTTTTTAAAACATACAAAAAGTTGAACCGTTGATACTAAGATTCGATCATACGGTGTCGGCGACAAGAAGCGCACGCTAAACTAATGCGCCACAGTGGAGTCTGATTCATTAGCTAAATTTATGCATCATATTCCCTGCAACTTTAAAATGACAAGAAATTGCAAATGTGTGCGTGCTAACACTAGTAAATAGGCGAAGTAATGAACGCATTGAGTTTACGCACACCAACATCCACGTTGGTGTGCCCTGTAAACCGATCTATTTTGTTTTGTGTACATGTTTATGACGGCAGCATCCGCTAAGAAAGGATTGTATAAAATTGTTTGAGTTTTTCTACACACGCTAAACAAAACTAAAGCCGCAAAAAATATAGGTACCTACCTAATTAATAATAATACTTCTTAACGTGAGTGAAACCGCGGGCAAAATAATTAATAAATTTCGTCCTGTGTAGGGTGAAATAGAGGATGAAAGTTCATATGGAACAAAGTAACTATTCCACGTGGACGAAGTCGCGGGCAAAAAGCTAGTCTTTAAATGAAATTAGTAGTTTGGCACCGCCTCCAAATTAGTTAACGTCCATAACTTTGACAATGTTTTAAAAAACAGTTTCTATCTCAGATATTGTTGTTTCGCTCACTCTTATGAAATGTCACAAGAGTACAGAATGATGTATATTGCTATCCTTTATTTGTAATAGCATAAACGCTAAGCTAAGATGGACAAAGTTTTTGACGAGTTATGTTTCTGAATACTTTTTAAGATGAGCTAAGCCGATTCTTGGCTTAGACTGATCTAAGCCCGTCTCACATGAATATTTCTGGTATGTTTCATGCTGAGTCTCTTCTCTGAATCTCAGCCTTAATTAGGCTGACATTAATACTAATATTCAGAGACGATGCTCAGCGTAAAGTAAGGCTTCTGTATGTCAAATTTGTATTATAAATTGACATACGGAAGCGTAAGTTCATGCTGAGTCTCTTCTCTGAATCTCAGCCTCAGAGATATTCATGTAAGACGGGCTTAGATCAGTCTAAGACAAGAATCGGCTTACCGCATCTTAAAAAGTGGTATTCAGAAACATAGTACGTCTCAAACTTCGTCCGTCTTAACTTAGCCTACGCTCTGTTATAAATAAAGGATAGCAATATATGTAATGTCATAAGAGTGAGCGAAACAACAATATCTGAGATAGAAATTATTTTTGTTGCAACATTATCACAGTAAACAGCGCTAACATCTATTATTTTCGCCAAGAAATACCTTTTTTATAATAATGATAATATTTTTAAGTAGATGTGGTTTCACAATAAAAGCACCACATACAAATTTATTGTAAAGTTATATGGTAAGATAAAAAGTTTTTATTGACAAACAATATTTACTTACATCGACATATTATCTATTCTATAAAAAAACTAAACAAAATGATATGAAACAGCTATTTAATAAATCTAAGTAAATAAAAATATATCAAACTACCAAAAATAACTACAGCTTTGTCCGCCGGGTGGCGCTAGATCCACTGCTTAGACAGCTAAAGTAACCGATATTGACTACTTAGGCTTAGCATAGTTTACGCGAAGTTTAAGCAGTGTTCCGAACATCTCTGAATACAAATTTGAACGTAAGCACTCGATTTTGACATACGGAAGCATAAGTTCATGCCGAGTCTCGTTTCTGAATATCAGCCTTAGTGTTACTTAGCAATACCTACTCGTAAGTAGCAATGTAGGCATAATTTAAGCAAACATGTGTCAGTTTCCAGACATGCGTACGAGTCGACCTCGGAATGTAAAGTAAAGTGAGTGATGTGATGTGTCTATGCTATTATATTGTAGTGTATGGCTACTACTCTGCTGCGGGCTTCCAACTTATATTGGTTCCATTTAGTGTCACCAGGTGGCGCTGTCGTCTCGAATAGTCAAATCTGCTTCCGTACTAATGACCACTCCGATATAATATACAGGGTGTTTTGTTTCTTTTGTTTGAAAGGTGAATTAGTCGGAAGTGTTCTTAGCTATGTTGGATGAAAATCTTTGAAATATGGCCGTCGCCAGAAAGTGGCGGATTACATATTTTTCACGACTCCCTCGACATGGGTATCAATTGAAAGGGCTTGACTAGTAGAATACTATACACCATGATATTTTTCAAAGCCAAGATGGCAGCCACCAAAAAGTGGCGTATTACATTTTATTTTCTTATTTTGTCGGGGGATTTAAAATTTTTAATTTAGTCACTAAACTCAAAACACAAAAATAGACAATAAACTTGTGTTTTCTTGGATAATTAGTATCCCGCACACCCGGTTGGTCCACTGCTTACGGGACATCCTAAGATAAACGTCAACATTCCTAATCAGAAATATCATGATGTCTAATAATGATTTTTTTTAATGTTAATATTTCACATTTAAAACACAAGTTTATTTTCAGGTGACATATCAATTAAAGATACTGACTACTGCATTTTTTGCTGTTCTTGTATTAAAAAGACAACTCAAGAAATGGCAGTGGTTTGCTCTAGCAATCTTAGCAGCAGGAGTAGCTCTCGTACAATTGTCCTCAACTGAAAAAGCAAACCCAGGCAAGACAATACACACAGAGCAGTCTAAAATATTAGGATTTAGTGCTGCACTTGCAGCTTGCTTCATATCTGGTTTTGCAGGAATTTACTTTGAAAAAGTACTAAAAGAGTCTGATATATCTGTGAGTATACTTTAATCTGCAACTAATTTAATTTTATAAATTTACTTACCTACTCCTTTAAAGGCCGGATAGACGTGCGAGTAAGTCCGCCGTACTTGTGGCTCGGAGAACTTGCTCGCCCGTGTGTCACCGCAAGAAAGGGAGCTTTAAAACCGCCGCGCCGAGTGAGTTCGTCGGCGAGCCAATCTTACTCGGCTAGTGCGTCTGTCACCGCCGTGTGTCCCGAGCATGGATATGATGGTCTTTTTTAAGAAAATCACTAGCCGTCACTCAAAAATTAGGAGTTAAATAGGGAAACATTAACAATTTTGTTAAATAACAACAACTTGCATTAAAATAAGACATTTTCACGTCACAAACTTCCACCAATATTTTTCATTTAATACATTTGATATAATACGCTTCATTTAAAATAGGGAATATTTTTTTTACTCCTATTGGGTGAATTTCGGCTGTTTTAGCGTCTATACCAATAAATAAAAAAACACCCTAACAAAACTATCCCACTCATTTGCCCCTAAAGGAGGCCATCGAAATCGGAAAAATCTAAAAAATATTTTTTATATTGGCTGGGGGATGAGAAAAAAAACGTTTAATTTGAGAAAAATGACGCTATTTTGGCACACTATTATCTGTTTTATAGTGATTTCATAGTAAAAGCTGTCAACTTGATAGCTGTCTGCTGTCAGTGTCAACGAGCGGAATGATATTTATCAACAAAACTTGTCTTGCGTTTTGATACATACATTTAATTAGTAGTTTCATATTAGATTCGAATAACTATAGTGTCATTTAGGCTTGTCTTATTTTATATTTCGTTTTTATTACCTTAATTTATCGTAATGTTATGTTGTTAAATATAATAATGAATTTTTAATTAAATAATTGAAAATAAAACATTTCTTAAACGAAACTAAACGCAATTGCACACTTAATGTTGCTACGTGATTTAATTTTACTACGGGTTATGAAAACTTGAAACTGTTTTTCATATAATTATTTTTGGATGACAAAACTATTTTTTTCGAATTCCTCTGATTTTTCTCTACAATTTGGTGTGTATGTACCTCAGGTACTAATTTGGGCTGAGCTGTATGGGCTTTCGATGACCTCCTTAACATTACAAATTAATCCAACCAAGTGACAAAACAAACGCTCGTATACAACATCTGATTTATAACAGCAAAACTTAATTAAAACTTGTTGAATTGTTACAGGTATGGATGAGAAATGTGCAATTAAGTTTGCTATCATTGCCATTTGGAATAATTACATACCTTTTAAGTGAAGGAACTAAAAACAATTTGTTACAAGGTTTTGATGCTTTTGTGTGGTATCTGGTCTTATTGCAAGCGGCTGGAGGTCTCATTGTTGCTGTAGTCGTCAAATATGCTGATAATATTCTAAAGGGTTTCGCAACTTCTGTTGCAATAATCATTTCCTGTATAGTGTCAATATACATATTTGATTTCAACTTAACCATACAGTTCGCTACTGGCACAATGTTCGTTATTGTTTCAATTTTCCTGTATGGTTATGTACCTAAGAAGCCTGAGCCTCGAACGTCTTTGAATGTATGATATTTTTTTTATATAATAGGATAGATAGTAATGTTCTTAATAACGTGTCCCATTTGTGTCCCCTATATGTACCTATTATACAAAACATTATTTTTTATACTAACCTATTTTCCCAAATTATTAAAATCAACTAACCAGTTAGGGAATAGATGCAGTAAGTATTATCAGGTAATATAATTATAAAAACATAATTTATAATCATCAACCTATTTATACTGTCCCACTATTGAGCACAGATCTCTCAGAAAAAATATTATTACATAAATATAATGTTAGTCTCTGTTATTTGGCTTATCAGTCGAGAACTACCCCGGACTACTCCACTGAAAAAAATTCTCTAAGCATTATAAAAAAACATGGTATCCCTGGATTCTAATTTATCGTGTGCGTTCGCGCAGCGGAATATTGTTGAATTTAAAGATTTTAATTATGCAGATATTTAGTGTATGACGTCGTATAATTGTGTATGGTAAAAAAAAATTTGTGCACGCAGCCATTGTTGAGAAATTCACCAAAAACTGATTCCGCTGGGCGAACGTTGTCCTGGCGGAACTCTTTTTAATCCATAGACTTTAGAAGAAAAAAGATGTGTCCAAAAATTAGTGTGTATTTGTGTATGTATGAATAAAATTAGTGCATGCATAAACTTCGGAGGAATTCAAGTTTCCGCTACGCGAACGTTTGGCCATTAGCTAGTTTTCATAGAAAGCGCTTACATAGAGAGCTGTAGATTTTTACATACATTGTTTTGAATTTGTGTATATTTGTTTAAAAAACAGATTTAGAAAAAAACGTAGGGCTTAAAAGATAAAAATATAAACGTAAAATACGCTGATTAAGTCTTAGTTCTTAAAGTATGCACTTTGGGGTCTAGATTTTCACGTTTATACAAACCTTGTAAGTGTCTGCAACATGTTGCCAAGTATCAATGATGTTCCGTTAGTAATTAAAGAGTTATAGGACAATTTACCGTGAATAGATCACTGTTTACAAAGCAGTCAAATATCACGACGTTCTAAGGAAATTGCATGGTAAAATGTATGCCAATAATTAGTGTATTCATTCAACTATTCACATGCAAAATTTCATGTCATTAAATTCAGTAATTAAAGAAAAACAATTATAATACTGACGAAGCATCGAAAACCTACATAACCCGACCAAGTTCAGATGGCTACAAAAAAGCGGCCGTGCAATATATTTAGGTAACATCCCAAAATTTACAGTATAATACCGGTATTGAATTGGTACAGGTGATAACACAATTGTTGTTTCGATATAATTTATAGGTCAATTATTTGTACACCTACTTTTTTAAATGTATTTGACTATGACAGAAAGTAGGTACTATTTACGTAGGTACTTTATTTAAGTAGGTATGCGCTTGAGACTTGAGATATATATACGACGTCATACACTAAATATCTGCATAATTAAAATCTTTAAATTCAACAACATTCCGCTGCGCGAACGCACACTAATTTATCTAATTGGTTTCACAACTTACTGATAAAGTGTGTGAGTCGGAATGAGCGAATTTTTTAAAAACTAGAATACAATATGATAATACTATTCTGCAAATATATTCTCCTTTTGCTCGTCTTAATAATAAGATCAAATTATAATAATATTAACAAAAGCAAATTATCTAATTACGTGTTACCTTTAAAACATAGAGGCCTGTTTCACCTTCTACTAGTTAGTTCCCATACGTGGCACTGGCAGATAATTTATACAGCGTGGGCAGAAAATGGTGGATCAAACGAAACAGGGCGATAGTTGGGGTTATTTGCAGTAAAAAATATCTCTGGGGCAGAGCTCTAACTTGATTCCCTTAAAGGTTATGACTATTTGAGTGTTCTCTGAAGAAAATACCAAAATTAGTAGTAAATAGGAAATTAGACTATAATGGGTACCTATTTTAAAACAATAAATGATGTCTAGTTGCTTCTAGGAAATGTATCATCACTACAAAAATGCTTTTATAATTTTATATATTTATGACGAAAGTTAGTTTGGACCCTATATTAAAAATATAGGGTCCAAACTAACTTTCGTAAAATAAAGGACTCATGAAATAAATACTAGGTACAGTCAGATTTAACTGATGTTTGACTATTCTCTGATTTACTTTATTCAGACCTTGCTATGAAAAAATTAACATAAAATTATAATTTAGCTACCAACAGCTATGTGTTATACCTCGTTTTAATCCTCATTAAATAGGCAAGTTTTGCTACTACAGAGTCATTTTTGGTAGTACATTTTTTTTACAGTAACGTTCTGAAGTCACATATATTTTTCGTGAAACTTAAAAGGTATTGAAAACAGTTCTAATACTCATAAATCTTCGCACCTACTATCATAAAAGCATTTTTGTAGTGATGATACATTTCCTAGAAGCAACTAGACACCATTTATTGTTTTAAAATAGGTACCCATTTTAGTCTAATTGCCTATTTACTACTAATTTTGGTATTTTCTTCAGAAAACACTCAAACAGTTACAACTTTTAAGGAAATCAAGTTAGACTCTGCCCCAGAGATTTTTTTTTCTGCAAATAACTATCGCCCTGTTTCGTTTGATCCACGATTTTCTGCCCACGCTGTATAAAAAGAAAGAAGAAATAAGTTTAACAGTTTGCTCAACATACACAATTTTAACAAATTTTGTTCCAATATTTAGTTTATCCGGCGGTAAGCGGCTATCCAGAGGTGGTGAAACAGGCTCCTAAACTTGTAGGTTTCGCTGTCATTTTATGAGTTTTGAAAATAACAGCCACTTGGACTTTGTAGCTGACAATAATTTATCAGAGACAATCTATTAGATAAACGTAGCAGACAAGTAAAGTTGTGAAAAAATATTTATCTACGCTATCTGTCTGCCTTGCTTTTTAATTCATAGATAATTTGTATTTTCGACCACTTTGGATTTTTCTGGCCGTGCCATGACAGATTTAAATTAATTGGTCGAAATTAGTGATAAAGAGGTAAAGTGGTAAAACTGAATGGTAAAGTGCCCTTAGGAATTAGTTGATCGGTGGATATATTGTCGACCAGTGGGGACGCGGCTTTAAGGGTAGTCTGATGTCTTGGCCATAACAGACTCTTCCTGCATATATCTACTACATACTCGGCATCTAAAGCACCTAGCGAATAGCTAAAAACTATGCGAACGATTGCGAATAGAATTAGTCGTTAATTTGTCGAAACTAGTCGCAAAACTACAGCATAAGATCGTCTGTAGTTCAAAAGTTACAAGTATGGAAACCCAGCTAAAACGACTTCTAAAACGTTAAAACACAAACATTAAAAAATATATATATTCATTCTGGATGTCTTTGGAAACAGAAATACTAATATTGACTTCTCGTATACATTATTACATATCCGATTTAACAAGTATACATTTTGTGAACATTCATGACTCATACAGTTCTCGCCAAAATTGTTGTCTGGGTTGAAGTTGGCACGAGCTAAGTTTAACTCGGCCGTAAAAATCGGAGAAAGAAAAAGAGGTATTGGGTAAGAATGATTTAAAACGATAGCCTACGGCTTGAGCTTTCGTTTTTATAATATTATAATTTAAAATTTTTCTTTCTCCGATTTTTACGGCCGGGTTAAAGTAAGCTCGTGCCAATTTCAACCTGGACAATAAGTTCGGCGAGAACTATACATATATAATTTATATGTGCCAAGAATATAAGTTAGACTAGTTGCATCAAATTAATGTCATTTAGATAAAATAATATGGAATGTATATGAAATAAAAAAATAAATCAGAATCTAGTATATATTACTAAACAAAACTTATTAAACAAATACAAAACTGCTTAAAATGAATTTATTATCTTCCTCTTCCTCATTTGTTCAAGCCAATTATCAAGCTGTTGTTGAGGTGTCTGTGGATTTCTCTTGTAATAGTCTAAAGGTGGTTTTCCCTCTTCTAATCTCACAAAATAATGGCTGTACTGATATCTTACTTCTCCCATTCGACCCCTAGCATGTCTTCTTATTCCTTTTATGACCATTCCTTTGCCCGAAAAAGATTCAGCTGAAACGGATTAATTGCTTTAAATAATTTCACAATTAGTAGTAACATCATTCGATTATGAACATATTAGTTACCAACTTTATAATCGATTATTATCAACGTTAATCATCATTATCATATCAAAAGACCGCTTAACAAGGGCCCCCATTGACTTATAATGCTTTTAAGTTTCACGAAAAAATATTTGTAACTTTAGAACGTTACTGTAAAAGAAATATGTACTACCAAAGTCCCAAGAAATGACCCTGTAGTAGAAAAACATGCCTATTTAACGAGGATTAAAACGAGGTACCTATAACACATAGCTGTTGGTAGCTAAATTATTATTTTATGTTAATTTTTTCATAGCAAGGTCTGAATAAAGTAAGTCAGAGATCAGATAGTCAAACATCAGTTAAATCTGACTGTAGTATTTATTTCATGAGTCTTTTATTTTACGAAACAGTTTGAACCCTTGGCTATGTTTGGCAGGGACCGGTCGTCTGAAGCCGTCCCACGCTGCCCTTTGCGTGCGGGGTCTCCACTCGAGAACCTTTCTGCCCCATCGGCCATCAGTTCTACTAGCTATATGCCCCGCCGTCTGCCACTTCAGCATGGTAATCCTTTAGACCATATGTTTCTTCTACGGATCTCCTCATTTCTTATTTGGGCACGTAGAGAACCACCAAGCATAGCTCGCTCCATAGGTCGCTTAGTGACCTTGAGGTGTCTTAGGAAGGCCCATAGTGAGTAACCGCGTCTCTGTGCCACATGTCATCACTGGTAACATACACTGCTTGAAGACTTTTGTCTTAAGGCACTGTGGTATAGTTGACAAAAAGAAGTTTAGTTTAGTTTTACGTAGCGTGATGGTAGGTATATAGCCTATAGCCTTCCCCGATAAATGGGCTATCTAACACGGAAGAATTTTTCAAGTCGATCCAATAGTTTGGGAGTCTATTCAATACAAACACAAACAAACAATCAAATCTTTCCTGTTTATAATATTAGTATAGGTACTACTAGTTTTCATCCCCTATTTAAACTCCTTACAGCCCTTTTTTCGCATTAAAAAGTATGTCCTTTCTCAGGCTCTAGACTATATGTGTACCAAATTTCACTTACATCGGTTCAGTAGTTTTAGCGTGAAATCGCGACAGACAGACAGACAGAGTTACTTTCGCATTTATAATATTATTAGTAAAGATTTTTGTAATCCCCGTTTTAATTCCTTTGTTTTGGTGCCCTACTCAATAAGTTTGGTATTTTTTTATCAACGTATTTATATTTCGCACCAAGAATCTTCTATTTCATTTGTTTCTTGAAACAATTATCTAGGGCTATTAAGACGAATAAAACGATACCTTAACTGTCGAAATCAATTCAGCCGTTTGGAAGACACGAGGTAATCATTTTTTTACAAACGTGCAAGATACGCGCGAAAGATATACCTATAACTTCCTTGACAGTCCGGCAGAACTTATACGGCTTATGTTTAACAAAAAAGTATTATTCCAGATAAAAAATATATTAATACTATATACCTAAAATAGTAAATAAAGGTTAGCCAAGAATAATCCCTAAGGTTAGGGTAACACAATTCAGTATAGAAGTGCAGCGTAAAGGGTTTAAAGTAACCTTACACGAAGGGGATAACGGGGGCTTCTTTCGCTCGCTTTCTAGTCATCATCATCTCGTCATGGACTTCTAACCCAACCTCTCCGAGTTGGGGTTCAACATTATGGCAATCAAATGTTGTACTCATTTAGAAAAAAAAATCAAATTCTTTATTGTGGGTAAGTACCTACATAATATAGATGTTCTTACCTATGATCCTTACAATGAAATAACGCAATTATTTGAATGGCACCTGTGTTTGATTCCTAACACTATGGACAGACACAGATGACAGAACGACCTATTAGGCCTAGGTCGTATCGCTTGACACTCGTGCCATCAAGACGAATCTAATGAGGTGTCATTTATCTAAATCGGTTGAGCCGTTGAGTAGTTACGATCGGACATAGGAACAGACATACATACATACGCGTCAAACACATAACCCTCCTCCTTCGGCAGTCGGGTAAAACAAGGTCCGTGATGTTGGAAAATGTATTGCAGGCGGGACAAGCAAAGAAACAATTTTGTTTATAAACGAACAGCTTGTCCCGCCTGCAATACATTTTCCAACATCACGGAGCTTGTTTTTAACCCCCGACGCAAAAACGACGGGGTGTTATAAGTTTGACGTGTCTGTGTTTGTGTGTGTGTGTGTGTGTGTGTGTGTGTGTGTGTGTGTGTGTGCGCGCGCGTGTGTGTGCGCGTGTGTGTGTGGCAACGTAGCTTCCGAACGGATGAACCGATTTTAATTTAGTTTTTTTGAAAGGTGAATTAGTCGGGAGTGTTCTTAGCTATGTTTGATGAAAATCGGTCCAAGATGGCCGCCGCCACAAAATAGCGAATTACGTATTTTTTCAGAACTCCCTCAATATGGGTATTGTAGGTTTACATATACGCTACAGTACCAACCGATTCGAATCGAAAAGATATTCTATGCGTACCGGAATTATTACAAATACTAGTAGTTCACGATATTATATAAAAAAATTGAATTTGGTTCCGGTTTTTTTACGCTGCTCAGTTTATTTTAATTTCAAACATCTCCAGGTTCATAAAAGTCACACAAAGCGCCCTTGTGATTTGGTAGCACGGAAAATAGCTATACCGCTCTATAAAGCGACGTCTTCAGATGCATTAGCGCGCGCTGACAGATGCATCGGCAGATGGGTCAAACCAAACAAACCAACCACGCGTCAGCTGACGTCTGTGGATCGAAGTTCATTTACGACAGACGCAACTCGCACATTAAAAAAATATTGGATAATGAGACCGTAGCTGCCGCAGCTATTTATTAATTTTAATAAATACATTCTCTTATGTGAATAATACAATTATATTAATAGTAGGTACATTTACAACATTTTATTTTTGTGGTATTTGTTTTTTGGGTACCACAAAGAGTTTTCAGCTTGACATAGTTCAATAAACTTAAAAGTTTCCTCAGTGCTCATAGTTACCCATTTCATATAATGCTGCGCAAAGTAGCTAAGAAAAGAAAAAGAATTAAACCGCAAGAAGCACGCATGCGCTCTCAGTCGCCGCATCTCCAATCAAACTGATGCGACGGCAGACGTGTGGTCCGTGTGGACATAGAGTACGGAACAGAGCCTAAGCTTCATAAGCTTCAAACGCGCGTAAGGCGCAAGGCGCGTGTGTGCGTTAGCACACGCAGCCTGTCACGTACGGAGCGAAACCGCCCAGGGCTGGCTGAGTCGTCGTTCGCGACGCATCTTGCTTGTCATTATTTTAGAGTATATAATATTTTTGTTAGGCATCCTTAAGACTGCACCAAGTGTAACCGACCTAAGTGTAATATCTTGATTATTTAATTTATTATTTTAATGTGGTAGATACCTACTCAGATACGTTATGCGTCGAAAGAAATACAACTCGGTACAAACATCGACACGAAATTTGATTATATGAAAAAAAAAGATGTGAGATTATTACCTACCTTTCAAATAAAAGGCACAACAAATTATTGATAGCAGATTGTAAAGTGTTGTTTATTTAATTTTATGCTACTGTGCCAACCCTACCAGAATAGGTATAAAGGAGGTCATTGAAATCGGCCCAAATGATGTACCGAAGGTACACTTATTGGAAAAAATACCCTGTATTACGCTGGTTAAAACTCTGAACGTACTTTTTTTTATGATGACTGGGGAATGAGAAAAAAAAACACGCCATTTTTGCACACTATAATGTGTTTCGTAATGATTTCATAGTAAAACTGTCAGTCTCAGTTTTGAAATGTCAAACGCACGCCATTACTGCAGATAATTATTATCAGTTTAATAATAGTTTCATGGTAAAAACTATCAACTCGACCGCTGTCATGTACCTACGGTACAAATTTGGGCTGAGTTGTATGGGCTTTTGATGACCTCCTTTTGCCCGCTTCTACTCATGTGGTGTGGACACACGCCGCACGTTCGTGGCACGAACGAACGAACTTCGTGCCGAAACCCTTAGATCCGTGCCACAAAACCGACATAACAATCGGATTCGAGGCCGATGCTTCTGCAGACGGTAAATACCTACAACATTGCATATCTGAATCTGATATCCTCTATCTATACTTGATTCGTCACACGCGTACGCGAGTCGTGGAGTCATGCAGCCGATGCGGAGTGAGTGAACGGTATGCTTCGTATCTAGACTTTGTAATATGCACATTTGACACGACCTATCGCAAGTCCTACTAATCAGACAGAGACAGCCTTCGGACAGTTGACAATTTAACGCGGGGCAGATTGTAATTTAGCGCTTTTACTTCGACAATTTCATATTTCATCTATCGATAAAATAGAAGTTAAATTGTAAGCAGTATGACGCAGTTCACAATTAATCGACTTTTTGCAATCTCGGGTAGCTAAAAACCGTTACAGTTCTCTTAAATTAAAATGTCACTCATACACAAATTGGTGCCACTTTCAAATTATATCACGTCCTGAAGTATATAAATAAGCTCATTCTTTACCCTGTCCCCTGTCCAGACCCTATTGTTTAATTTGTAGGTAAAACATTCCATGTAGCATTCACATTTAAGCTGCATGCGATTGCCTTTCATGTATCCCTTCTCAAATGACCTATAATTCTAAACTGGCAGGAACACCGAATACTGAGAAAAGACATCCTGTTTGCAATCTGGTATACAAGTCCCACTGATTCTCTGTCATTCACTGTCTGCAAATATATACAGGGTTACTTGTAATTCGACGTATATCCGCCAGGAGCTGATTGGGAGGCCAAAATGCAACAAATTGAACACCACCTATGTATGGCCGAAATTCAATAGTTTTCGAGATATTTGAATTTTAGGGGATTTTCGATATTTACCCAAAATTTTACACTAAATTACAAATAAAAAAGATACTTTCTTTTTTATTAGTCCAACACATTGAATGGGTACCATTAAAAAATGACATTTGAACTGGCACTTCAATTAAGCTATGTACACAAAACAAAACAGATCGGTTTACAGGGCACACCAACGTAGATGTTGGTGTGCGTAAACTCAATGCGTTCATTACTTCGCTTATTTACTAGTGTTAGCTTTACAATAACCCGTTGTCCACGCACACATTTGCAATATCTTGTCATTTTAAAGTTGCAGGGAATATGATGCATAAATTTAGCTAATGAATCAGACTCCACTGTGGCGCATTAGTTGAACGTGCGAACAATACTTCTTGTCGCCGGCACCGTAAGATCGAATCTTATTACCAACGGCTCAACTTTTTGGATGTTTTAAAAAATATTTTACATTTGTTTGTTCAATTCATTGTATAGTCTTAGCAAGTCTTCTTTACATTTGGTTTGGATTATATTAATGGTCTACCCTCTAAAAATGACAAATCATAATATGTTAGTAGTTTAATTTCATCGTCATAATGCTATTGACTATCGAGCTTTTGTTACATTTTTAGACATTATACCCTGCGTATTTTGAGAAGTGCTATTATTTGTGAATCAATATGAATCACTAAACTACACTTTTAAGAGCTGAGATAATTATTTTGCATGAGCAAAACGTTTCAATTAGTGAAATTGCGAGGCGTTTAAAGATATCGGTGAGTAACAAAATATTATTATTACGTTTAGAAGTTTATTATGTTTCAATAATACACATCTTGTTTATTGATGTTTTATGTAACAATATTTAATTATTGTTTACAGAGAAGAACTGTGCAATTGTGGGTCCATCGTTATGCAGATTCGGGAAGCATTGATCCTTGCCGACCGGGACCAAAGGCTGGATTTGCATATACAGATACCAATGCACGGCACCGTGATATAGTTGCTACTCATTTGGCTGAGCCCTTCCTCACTACTCGTTCCACGGCGACTAAACATGACGTGACGTTACAAACTGTGCGGAACCACTTGCGTGCAGCTGGTGTGAAATGTCGTAGGCCAGCCAAGAAAATATTACTGTCTGATATTCACATGCAAAACCGGGTTCGCTTCGCAATAGAATATTTGGATTTTGATTGGTGCAATAATATAGTTATATTTAGCGATGAAAAATGTTTTAAGTCGGACAAGGACGGTCGTAAAATATTATGGCGAAAAGATGGTGAACGCTATAACAAAAAAAAAATTATTCCATGCAGATCTAGTGGCCGCATTACGTTGGGCTATTATTTAATTTTAATTAGTGCAGGTAGGGGGTCGCAATACCAGTCAAGGTTACTTGGATGTTTTACAAAACGTGATGGTACCAACTGTGCGTGTTGCATACCCGCAAGAACACATTTACTTCGTGCATGATAACTGCGCTGTGCATCGCGCGCGACTCGTGCAAAGTTGGTTAAACGTCCAAGAAAACTTTACTGTTATTGAATGGCCATCAAAAAGTCCTGACCTGAACCCCATTGAAATCCTATGGGGTCACATGGTGCTAAACTGGGACTCATCTGAAGTCAGGTCCAAATTTAATTTAGACGATGTCGTTACCTCGTCATGGGAATCGTTTCGTGGCTCTGATTTGTGCTGGAATATGGTTACTAGCATGAGGACACGTTTGCAACAAGTAATAGATAGTGATGGCGCACCAATCGGCTATTAAAAATATCAGGGGGTAATTTGTATTACATGATTGATGTTATTGTTAGTGAGATTACAATTTAGGATCGCCAGTATCTTATTGTCTAACTTACTAACATGTTTATTCATATTATTAATAAATAAATTACCCTCTTGAATATGAAAAACAAAGTGAATTCTTGTCCCACTTAGAATATTTGTCATGAACCATACTTTATAATTTGTATTTATAATTTAAAAAAACCATGTCAATAAATATTGTTGTTATCATATTACACTTTGTTGAATATTTTCTTCCATATATCATTTTTTCTGGAATAATGTTCTTATTATCAGGTAAATAACAAAAAAAAAAATTCAACAAAACGAAAAAAAATAATGATAATAATGCAAAAAGTTAGCGCCGGGCCGGCGTGATTTGATCATAAGACTAATGTCACACCAGCTGCTTGCATATACACCTATGCCACGGTATCAGTTGATAATACCTTTGAATTTATGCTTCATATTCTTTGTTTCATATACATATAATGTGAAGCAACAAGAAATTGCAAGTGTATGCGTGGACAACGGGTTATTGTAAAGCTAACACTAGTAAATAGGCGAAGTAATAACGCGAAGTAATAATGAGTTTACGCACACCAACATCTACGTTGGTGTACCCTGTAAACCGATCAGTTTTGTTTTGTGTACATTATACCACCACGTGTCCAACACATTACAACATCATTAAAAATGCTTCATCCAACAAAATACTTAAATTGATAAGCGATTTAAGAATAATATCTAACCAATATTTTCATTTACTGATTCAAATAATGTATTCTAGTTAAAAATATACTAAGACATGAATCGTACAAATAACTAAAAAAACTTCCCTATTCTCTCAGCTTTCCAAAAAGGTATAAAAGTTATCTAAAAGAATCACTTACCTCACTTATCACTTAATTCATGGCATAGCAATAGCATGTGTTTGAATCGGCGCGGGGAGAAAAATCATCTGTGTTTGTGTTAAAAACATACTAGCTTTCCACCAACGGCTTCGCCTCCATGACCGGAGTATTTCTTATAATTTATACCCTATGTTACCCGGGGATAGTGTAGCCTCCCAACGGTAAAAGAATTTTTCAAATTGGTCCAGTAGTTTCAGAGCCTATTCAATTTAAACAAATAAATAAACAAATCTTTCCTCTTTGCAAGAAAAAGCATTGATGAAAACGTGTAGTTTATCAAAAAAAATTACACATCATGTTCGAAATGAGCCCCTCGATGACGTATGCAGGTTCGAATCCTCTCCCTAACTTCGGTTTTCGTCATCTTGATGTGAACATTGTTTTCATGTGTTGTAGTCCTGAGGACTTCGTGCTGACCACGAAATTGGTCCTCCCCTCCCAAACCATCGGTTTGGATACTTCTCGTCTAGCCACTGCCTACACTGACTGCGCTACTGACAGTAATTCGTTAATGTGCTGGGCAACCATCGTGTTGAAACATGAGGTTGTTTTTTATTTCCTCGAGAATATCCGCCAACAAATCATTTAGGTTGTTTCTTAAAAACTCTTCGTAATTTTCGCCGTTCAAATTTTGCGGGAAGAAATCTCTTAGGTATTTCTACCTATTATCTTATTCAAATGATGGTGGCGTTGTGTGTCGGGTCGTTTTATTCCCTACAACATGGTTGAGTCAAACGGCGCCGATACACACGTCATACTCGTGAACGGGTGCTGTCTGTCGGGGCTGGTCAGCTCTCACTGCCTATGGCCATCTTTTTAATTTTAATCTTAATACTCTTTGAATCACACACATTGCACTATCCTCAAAACCAACCAACAGCAAAATTGTTATGATTTCTATTTTAAACATGAATTTAAATGTAAATGTGAGTACTATGTAGGCTAGTTTAAACGCGTTCCATATTTCAACGAATTCTATCTGTTTTGGGTATTTCATATGACTTACGCAAATGTCTTGCTGATCTGTGCCTCGACCATGAATTTTTCTCACCGGACTCGCTAGCGACGCCGTAAAATATTTGTATGGAAAACCCTCGCAGCGCCTCTAGCGATTACGTAAGGAACTAAAATTTGCTATGAGATTACAGCGTTTCGATGCGTAAAAAACCTATCGAATGTCATTCGATAGAACTCATGGTTGAGGGGCTGGTATCGTCGTGCGACGGGTCGTCGAGCTCCCTAATAATGGTTGAGCTACACGATGACTGTTGCATGCGTGCCGTCAGTTAGGACTGGTCAACTCAACTGTTTCAGATTTTGCCCTACATTGTTTAACTCGCATATCCGATATTTACTACGTTTGTCTGGACTTTAAAAGAGACCATGATTCTCTGAAACTATCTCGAAAACTATCGAATTTCGGCCATACATAGGTGGTGTTCAATTTGTTGCATTTTGGCCTCCCAATCAGCTCTTGGCGGATATACGTCGAATTAAAGGTAACCCTGTATAAATTATTAGTGTAAATTTTACTTACCAACCCATAAATTGCTCCTAAACTCTACATTGTGTTCTTTAACAGCAAGTTCTTGTGCTTCAAGTATGGCTTCTTTAACAGATATTGCACCTTTCTTATTCACAAAACTAAGTTGTTTCACCGCTTCATCTACTGTCATTCCTCTGACAAAACTGGCTATATACCAAAGCTTTTCAGGACTGTATTTTATATTCGTTTTCTGATGACATACAAACTAAAAATAAAACAGTAAATTAGGTACCTCTAAAAGTTTAATATATTTACGATAAATCAATAAAGAACCTAATATTATGATTATGATTTCAGGAACAGGAACTTAATAGTGAACAGAAAACTCATGTTAAACGTACTAAAACATAAGATGTACCTAAGGGCCCGTCTACACGCTCCATCTTACCTGCGAGCATGTCTGGTATATATAGTATCTGCATACTGGGAGGCGCGGGCGTGTGGACGGCATTAAGATAACTTGAGCAGTCTCCAATGTTCCGTCTTTTTGTACAATCATGACTGCACAGTCCTGAACTGCGCAGGCAACACGGTAGCGTGTAGCCGGGTTATAATACTACATACCGGTCGGATACCAGTATCATAAAGATGAATTATTTTAATAAAAGTGTATTATGCAATGCAATGACTTTTGTATCATCTCCGCTACTTACAACCGAATATGTTAAGGCCCCAGTCTAGCTGTGCATAGCAAACGAATTCAGTATATTGACAGTTCGCGGGCACGAACCCCGGGAAGCACCCTCTGTATCATCCTGTGGTACGTATATTACAAAGTGTGTCCAGTCTACGAAGTAAGTTGCTCTACTTTACAGAATAAAATATTTCTCTAAAATACCCTGAAAATTTGAAAAAAATATCTGTCGTTTGAAATAATTTTATAAGCAACCGGATTATTTTGTTTAAGTACTTTATGATTTAGTAGCTTCCCGCCAGCGGCTTCGCCCGCGTGGTATGTTATTATACATATAAACCTTCCTCATTAATCACTCTATTAAAAAAACCGCATCAAAATCCGTTGCGTAGTTTTAAAGATCTAAGCATATATAGGGACAGACAGACGCGGCGGAGGACTTTGTTTTATAATATGTAGTGATGAACCAGTAGATATTTTAGTCAAGGTTTTAATTTCGTTTTCTAAGGTAAGTGTATACCTACGCGTCAATTTCCAGGAGATGGTTTGCTTTGGAGTTCCTTTATGTTTTATTTCTTGATCTTGTACATTAATAAAAAAAAACACAAAGGAAATAAGTGAAAGCTGGTTAGAGGAAGAGCAAAATTCAGAGCGAGAGGTACGAATTTGACATAGAATACACGTCCACGACTGTCTGTCTTTAGAGGTGTGTAAACTCAGCTCTCGACAAGCTAGATGAATCAGATCACATGGGTTGAGCTTATAGCTCTGCAACAAAATGACTAGCTCATGGCTCAATCCAGCTCTTATCGTATTTGTGAATCCCTCGTGAATCAATCCTCAGCCGTTTAAAAGCTACAGCTCATGTCCTATTTGGCATTTGAAATTTTTGACACCAACAAATCGATCATAAGTCGGGCACATGAAGTGGGCGTGCAACGGTTATCTACATATACTCATCTATCTATCTTGGCGGCCTGAGTAAAGGCCTCTTCTCTATTACGCCACTGCCATATGCAGCCAGTATATCATTTTGTCCATCTAGATCGTGCATGTCCACCTATAGGCACCACCTCACCTTCACTTGTGGTCGGCGCAGTGTCTTTTTCTTACATACATCGTCGTCATTCGTTAGCCGTCATTTCGTCATTCAGTTTTTTTGTGGATATATCAGGATATATAAAGACAAAGAAAATATGGATAGACAGGTCTCACACTGTCTATCCATTTTTTCTTTGGTCTTTCTTTTCTACTACGAGGGCGGATCAATAAGTCCGTGACTTTTTGTATTTCCCGCCTTTTATCTGAAAGTACAACACTGCTCCTGTCAACAGGCATCTTTCAGTAGACTCGTATTAAAATTTAAACAAGCTGCATCATTTAGTTTGTGTTTAGCAGACATTTGATAGCAGAATAACGCGGGATTTGAGGAGACAATTGAAACAAGTGAATTTCGTGTGCTCATTTAGCATTATTTTTTGCGAAAAAAAACCATTACTCAAACCAAGGCTATGAGGGGCTCGTGGCTAAGTTATAGCAACGCTGATCAACCGATCTGCAAGGTTAAGCTACGCTTGCCGAGGTCAGTCTGTGGATGGATGACCATTCTTAACTCATCGAGACCCCTCCGTGCCTCGGAGAGCACGTAAAGCCGTCGGTCCCGGTTATCATACGAACACCTATGACAATCGTTAGTAGTAGTGAGAAGCCAAAAAGCCAACAACAACAACCCGTCTATCCTTTGAATATTGGTATTACCTAGAAATTGGGTTGCAGAGGTCTGATGGCAGTCGCTTCGTGTAAAGTACTAATAATCAGCCGCATCTGGTTAGACTGGAAGCCGACCCCAACATAGTTGGGAAAAAGGCTAGGAGGATGATGACTCAAACCAAGGCTATGCTTGATAAATACTACGGGAACTCTGCACCAGCAATTACAATGGTAAAAAAGTGGTTTACTGAATTCCATTGTAGCCGGACAAGCACGAAAGATACCGAACGTTCCAGGCGACGTTCAGGTCTCAACACCCGAAATAATTGAAAAAAATCACTACATGGTGTTGGCCGATCGGAGATTGAAAGTGCGATAGATTGTGGAAGCGATAGGCATATCATATGTCTCAGTGGTTTCAATTCTAAAAGATCACTTGGGTATGAGGAAGCTTTCCGCAAGATGGGTGCCGCGTTTGCTCACAATCGACTACAAACGCAACGTGTGACAACTTCGCAGGAGTGTTTGGGACCAAACAGCAGTCAGAACAGAAGGATTTTCGGGGTGAATCGACGCCAAAGAAGGCCAAGGTAGATTTGTCAGCGAATAAAGTCATGGCGACCGTTTTCTGAGATGCACGCGGAATAATCCACATGGACTACCTTCAAAACCTTGATTCTGTACTTCTGTATGTGTCTATCTGTGAAAACTTTTAATTGGCCTTAATTTGCTACTCGTTCCTTCCTGTTTTTGTATCTAGCTGTAAGTTTACCATGTCAAATATAAAATAAAAGGGTAAAACAATAAATAGCGAATTATGCCAACTTATTGGGTCAATTTAATGAGGTTTTGAAAAATTAAAACGCCCGCATTTGGCCAAGAAAAAGTTATTTTCCAACTGGATAATGCAAGGGTGCACACGTGCACTTCCCATGCAAAAAATGAATTAGGCTAAGAATTGCTGCCTCAGCCACCCTATTCTCCCGATTAAGCTCCTAGTTTCTATTTCTTGTTTCAAAACTTGAAAAAATGGCTCGGCGGAAAGAGATTTAACTCCAACGATGAAGTCATCTCACAAACAAAGACGTATTTAATGAAAACCGCTGGACAAAGTGTATAGAGCTTAAAGGAGACTATGTTGAAAAATAAAACGAATTTTTATCCAAAAACCTCTGTTTCTCAAAAAGTCACTGACTTATTGACCCGCCCTCGTATATCCATCGACCAACCATCCAACCTGTTTTGTAAACTGGGCTTTGCACTTCTACCCATCATATCTCGTATATCGTAGATAAGCGGTCACTAAACAACTTTTCAGTAACCAGTGCCACTTTCAAACTACTTTTTGATAATCATTCCTGACCCTGTCTATTCTCGTAAGTCCACACATTCCCCAGCCAATATATTATTACTATTTGTATTATAATCCATCAATTGTCCCACGATCTCGTCGGACGATGGTCCCACGAGAAAGAACGAGAAGTCTATGGGAGAGGCCTTTGTACCACATGCACAGTGGACTTCTTTTGGCTGTTAATTATAATTATATTTTCCCGCGACTTCGTTCCCGTAGAAGTTGATTTTTTCCCCGTATCGTGATGATATATAGCCTATAGCCTTTCTCAATAAACAGGCTATCCAACACAGTAAGAATTTTTAAAATCTGACCCGTAGTTCCTGATATTAGCGCGTTCAACCATACAAACAAACCAACTCTTCAGTTTTATAATATTAGCATAGATTAGGATAGCAATTATTCAATTTGAGTGATTTACCGGGGATGGTCATAGGTAAATTTTAGTGTGTCGGACAAACCTGTTACCTTGTGGTAATAGGTTAACAGACCACAGTAACTGTAACACACTTGTTACAATCGCACTAACAAACAGTCTATGACTATTATTAGGGGGAAAAATGGGGTCGAGTTGTTTCTGTACCCAGGGGTTAACACTGTTACGTCACTGACGGTTGTTAGACGGACATCCAAGTGTTTAGGTGTCCCATAAATGCCTAAACACACCACATTTTTTAAGTGTGCGTTCGCGCAGCGGAATATTGTTGAATTTAAAGATTTTAATTATGCAGATATTTAGCGTATGACGTCGTATAATTGTGTATGGTAAAAAAAAATTGTGCACGCAGCCATTGTTGAGAAATTCACCAAAAACTGATTCCGCTGGGCGAACGTTGTCCTGGCGGAACTCTTTTTAAGGCCCCAGTCTAGCAAAATTTGGCAGTTGTCAAATTATTAGCTCATTTTCGCAACGTTTTTTTAAGGAAACGAAGGATATAGTGTCATATATTTTTATCGCGATAGAATATTTGTTATATTAGCTTTATCTACGTATTTTTTTCACGTTCCTCTGGTTAGTTTATGTTATATATATAAATCAGGCGTCAAAAATGGCGCTCTCGCGCCCAACGCCATTTAGAGTCATGTTTGTGCACGTTAATCGGGGTAATCAAGAATAAATTCAAAAATCTACTCAGCGCAAAATTAGCTTAAGATAGTCGTCTTCAAAATGCGCTGAGTAGATTTTTAATTATACCTTTAGTTTTCTTAATCCGAGTGTCATAACATCGTCAAATTTTCCTGTTTTTGGTCCCAAAACAAACGGTTTTTTTCATAATAAAAACTAAAAATATTGATGAAATCATTTGATCAGTTTAAAGTACGTGTATTAAATGACACAACCAATTTAAAAAAAATGTGTACCTGCTTCACAAATATTTTTTATAGTGTTTTCAACAGGCACAGTTTATAAACGAAAATCTCAAGCCAATTTCTTCAGAGGCGGCCAGTCGGTCGTAGCGGTTGGACGTGGGTTCTATGTCAAATTCAAATTTGTACCTCTCGCTCTAAATTTCGCTCTCTCTCTAACCTTGCTGGCGTACTATCGGGCATTGAAACTTGCTCTACGTCATTATTTTTATGTCAATTTATCAGAAATAATTTCCGACTCGCGTTTTCCGATCACGCGCGTTTTTATTCCACAAGCAGTTTAATCGATCGATTGTTTTAAGAAATGTGGTGTGTTTAGGCATTTATTGGACACCTAAACGCTTGGATGTCCGTCTAACTTTATGGTCCCGATTCTTCTATCCCTAGTTAACACCTGGGTACAGAAACAACTCGACGCCATTTTTTACATTAATAACAGACATAGACTGTTTTGTTAGCAGTAAAGTGCGATAGTAACAAGTCTGTTACTATGCTTCATTAACTTGTTACCACTAGGTAACAAGTTTGTTACTATGGTCCGTTAACTTTTTATCATTAGGAAACAAGTTCGTTACAATGGTCCGTTAACTTATTACCACTAGGTAACAAGTTTGTCCGGCACCCTAAAATTTACCTATTTGTGTGATTCAAACCGGGGAGGGTCACCTCCCCGGTTTGAATAATTACTACCCTAATATAATTATAATTATCAGCCAAAAGAAGTCCACTGTGCATGTGGAACAAAAGGCCTCACCCATAGACTTCCACAAGGACTGGTTATATGTCGCCTGCCTCCAACAACTCCCAGCGACCTTCATCATCATTGAAAACCCACTCCTGTGTTCTCAATGATGATGAAGTCTTGTGTGTTCGGTTTCCGTACTTAGTCCTACAGTGGACAATTGTCCCAGCTACCTTTATCGGGTCATTAGACCATAGTTAGAAAGTGAGAAAGACGTAGTTTGAAAGTGAGTGTAAAAAGTACTGAAAAGTTGTGCAGTGACCGCCTATGTACGATATATGGACATATTATGATGCGTAGAAGTAGAGAGCCTAGTTACAAGACAGGTTTTGAACATAAATGTTGATGGATATAGTAGAAGAGGAAGACCAAAGAAAAGATGAATAGACAGTGTGAGAATGACGACGATGTACGTAAGAAAAAAACAATGCGCCGACCCCAAATGAAGGTGAGGTGGTGCCTATAGGTGTACATACACGAGCTAGATGGACATATGATATACTGGCTGGATGTAAACGATTGAAGGGCAGATCACCCCCCGATTGTCGGTTAATATAGCAGTGGTGTAATAGAGAAGAGGCCCTGACTCAGCAGTGGGTTTTACCGGCTGAATAGATAGATAGATAGATGAATATATTTATAGATAACCGTTACACGCGGTTTTTCATTTACCCCACTTCATGTGCCCAGGAGAAAAGTCTTTTGATCGATTTTTCGGTGTTAAACATTTCTAATCCCAACTAGGACATGAGCTGTAGCTTTTGAACGGCTGAATAGATTTACATGAAATATGGCTAACAAAAATCCCATTTAATTTTAAAGAAATTTGTAACAGAATCACAAGACTAATCTGTGGAGGGATTTACAAATACAATAAGAGCTGTATTGAGCCGTGGGTTAGTTTTGTTGCTGAGCTATAAGCTCAACGGTTCAAACCCGTGTGATCTGGTTCATCTAGCTCATTGAAAGCTGAGTTTACACACTTCTGATGATAGCCAGATGGCTATAGCAGTCGTGGAAGTGTATTCTATGTGAAATTCTTACTTCTCGCTCTGAATTTTGCTCTTCCTCTAACCAGTTTAGATCAAGAAATAAAACACAAAGGTCTACTCCAAAGCAAACCATCTTCTGGAACTTGATCTTACTAGTGAATCAACCTCCTTCTTTTTCATGTCTGTTAAAACGAAATTAAAACCTCGACTAAAAATATCTACTGTTCCATAAATCATAGTACTTAAATTATTTCAAACGACAGATATTTTTTTTCAGGGTATAATCCCACAGGCCACAGTAGTGTTGTTCATTATAATTAAATAGAAATATCTTTTTGTATTTTTAGCATTTTCCATACTAAGATTACAACTTATTTTTAATGAAGGAAAAAATCGGCTGGCGGGCAGGATTCGGTGTAGTAGTAGTGTAACTGTAGTGTACCGTGGTGTACCGAATCAGAAGACGCCGGTTCGAATCCTGGCCGCTAGCCGATTTTTTCCTCCATTAAAAATAAATAGAAATATTTTATTTTGTAAAGTAGAGTAACTTTCATTTCGTAGCACTGCTCTACACTTTGTAATTTACGTATCACAGGATGATACAGAGGGTGCCTCGCGGGGTTCGTGCCCGCGAACTGTCAATATACTGAATTCGTTTGTTATGCACAGCTAGACTGGGGCCTTAATCCATAGATTTTAGAAGAAAAAAGATGTGTCCAAAAATTAGTGTGTATTTGTGTGTAATTGTGTATGTATGAATAAAATTAGTGCATGCATAAACTTCGGAGGAATTCAAGTTTCCGCTACGCGAACGTTTGGCCATTAGCTAGTTTTCATATAAAGCGCTTACATAGAGAGCTGTAGATTTTTACATACATTGTTTTGAATTTGTGTATATTTGTTTAAAAAACCGATTTAGAAAAAAACGTAGGGCTTAAAAGATAAAAATATAAACGTAAAATACGCTGTTTAGGTCTTAGTTCTTAAAGTATGCACTTTGGGGTCTAGATTTTCACGTTTTTACAAACCTTGTAAGTGTCTGCAACTTGTTGCCAAGTATCAATGATGTTCCGTTAGTAATTAAAGAGTTATAGGACAATTTACCATGAATAGATCACTGTTTACAAAGCAGTCAAATATCACGACGTTCTAAGGGAATTGCATGGTAAAATGTATGACAATAATTAGTGTATTCATTCAACTATTCACATGCAAAATTTCATGTCATTAAATTCAGTAATTAAAGAAAAACAATTATAATACTGACAAAGCATCGAAAACCTACATAACCCGACCAAGTTCAGATGGCTACAAAAAAGCGGCCTTACAATATATTTAGGTAACATCCCAAAATTAACGGTATAATACCGGTATTGAATTGGTACAGGTGATAACACAATTGTTGTTTCGATATAATTTATAGGTCATTTATTTTTGTACACCTACTTTTTTAAATGAATTTGACTATGACAGAAAGTAGGTACTATTTACGTAGGTACTTTATTTAAGTAGGTATGCGCTTGAGACTTGAGATATAATCTAGATATATTATTTAAGACAAATAAAATTCATACAGCTAATATCTATTAAAGATTTCACGGATAAGGATTCTAACTATAGACCCCTTAGGGAAATTAAATAATTACCACATGTAAGTACTATTGTTTAGGTAAACATTTATCATATTGTAGCTTATTACACTATTTTTATCGTAAATAGTAGCGTTATTATTAAAAAAAATACTTTTCATTCAAGAAATGCAATTGTTTTCTTTTTTCCTAACACTTGTTTACGCAACTGTACCATATTAATAAATACTATACTGGAAGTTTAAGAACGTTTCTTAGATATATGGCACGGCCGCTTTTTTGTAGCCATCTGAACTTGGTCGGGTTATGTAGGTTTTCGATGCTTCGTCAGTATTATAATTGTTTTTCTTTAATTACTGAATTTAATGACATGAAATTTTGCATGTGAATAGTTGAATAAATACACTAATTATTGGCATACATTTTACCATGCAATTCCCTTAGAACGTCGTGATATTTGACTGCTTTGTAAACAGTGATCTATTCATGGTAAATTGTCCTATAACTCTTTAATTACTAACGGAACATCATTGATACTTGGCAACATGTTGCAGACACTTACAAGGTTTGTAAAAACGTGATAATCTAGACCATAAAGTGCATACTTACCTGTTTACACCTAACAACCCGATAGTTGTGACCGGAAAATAATAGGCAACCTAACGTTTGCATATTCTATGGGCTTCATACTTTCGATTGGTATAGAATTTATCGAATAATTGTACCGGTGAAATGTTTAAAAAGATTTTTTTTTAAATTATTTACTAAACATACTCTGGACTGAAATTTGCTAGGCAGCACATATGCATTATATTTATAGACATATTAAATTAAATATAAAATATGATTCATTAAATAAGCATCTCGGTGAAGGTCGTTCTATAGCAGGATCTTATACTATAAGTACATATACAGCTATTGATTGGAACTTCTTTTAATATCAATTTATTATTATTATAATACTAGCTAGGTTATTTATATAATACTAGCTTCCCACCAGTTGCTTCGACCTTCGTCTTGATAACTTTTTTCCCCCATTTTGCAAAGTTTTTCATTGCTACTCCGCTCCTATTAATCATAGCGTGATAGTTTATAGCCTTCCCCGATAAATGGGCATTCTAACACCAAAAGAATTTTTCAAATCGGTCTGGTATAGTCCGTTTTTTAATCTCAGAGACTAGATTGACACATGCAACTGTCAAAATTACAAATAATGATACCAGCTTTTTTGTGTAGCGTTGTACCTACGATACCGGTTTGTTGAATCGTAACTTTTAGACGATTAAATTAAAAGTTTTTTATCCCAAATTGTATTATTAAAGCCCAAATTAATTAAAATTGTCCGAATGCACAATACAGTCTATGAAAGGTAAGTAGTCGTAGAGTTTTTAAGTACCAAATGACGTAAAATTACATAACAAAAAAAAACTATGAAAGTGCTTTAATATATTTAGTCTTATGTTCCAAAGAGGTAATAAGTATTAGAAAACTATATCAATAGCTGTAAAAAAGTTTTAGAAGATTATGTTGATTTCGCTGTCGTTATTTAGTCCTTAAAAACTCTAACTAATCCCACCCATGATTATTACGTTTTAAATAAGACCTACAATTTTTTTCAGGATAACAATATAAAAAAACCGACACTTCAATTTATTAGCGATAATTTTTGATAGGGGCACATTACTATTTAACAATTGCAAAAAACTGGTATCCCACGAAATGTCACTTTAGTCTCTGAGATTAAAAAACAGACTATAGTTGGTTACTCAAAGGTGCAAGACTTGGCACTATAGGAAACTATATTATACTTCATTGCTATTAAATACTTAATGAGAACCTAACCTAAAATATACGAATGGTTAAATAATTAATAACATTCAAACAGCTGTTGGTGTTGCCTGAGTAGCTAAACATAATTGATAGGAATTTTACTGTTGTAACGCAGGTACTTACGGCAGGCCTAGGTTCTTCATCAGGTGATTGTGGAGGGTATAAGTTCTTGTTATACCTTAGAAATTTTTTCGGTGTATCAGATTTAGACCATGCTAAGGTTGGCGAGGTGGTATGTATATTTACATACTGACTCGGTTTTATACTGCTGATAAAAAGATTCTTAAATAATCGATTCATGGTTACTTAAACCAGATATTCACTTTTTATTTGAACAAAATAAAAATTGTTCCAATAGTCCCTCCCTCACCAAAATGTCAAATTGTCAATGTCAATTTTATTTTTTTACGGCCCTGGATGTCAATGACAAGCCAAAGAGTTTTTTTGTAGTGTGGCACAAGGCACAACCAGTGTTATTTATTACTGAAACTGATTGTGTTCTTCACAAGTACAGTTCGCGCCAAACTTATTGTCCGGGTTGAAGTTGGCGCTAGCTAACTTTAACCCAGCCGTAAAAATCAGAGAAAGAAAAATATTGTATTAGAATTTAATCTACCAATATCATAGTGTAGCGACATCTATCAAGCTACATAAGAACTTGTACGAAGCGTCAAATACTGAAATGTGCAAGTAAAATTTTCCGAGCAACTTGCATATATACAACCGCCCGACATCAACCGTCGGGCAGTGGCCCGCCAGATATAACACCCCTGGTCGAAGGATCCTCCCATTGATGCGAGTGACAACACACCTCGTCCCTCCACAATAGAATAAAAATTACCATAAATTTACCGGTATTGATTTTTACAGCTGGGTTAAAGTTAGCCCGTGCCAACTTCAACCCGGACAATAAGTTTGGCGTGAACTGTATATTGGGTCTTGCATTGCTGGCAGCCTTCGCTGGCAGCACTGCAATTTAACATTAATAAAACTTTTTTGTTTCTTTTTTTTTAATGGCAAGTGTGCCGACGTGTGAGAAATAATAAAAACAAATATAATTTGGATATATAAGTTAAATGGGAATATTGTCTACAGAATTTAAAATAAATATTTTTTTAGCTTAATTCTCTGTCTACGTCTGTCTAAAGAGCTTGTAAATACATTTTTATATATGTCTATGACGTCTGTCTACGAAATACGAGTATATTTTTGACATTGACATTACTGACATCTGACAAAAAAGAAATTGTAGCGCATTTCCATGACTAGGGATGTCGGAAATTCAAAAAATATCGATATATATCGTATCGATATTTAAAAAAAAAATATCAATATCGATATTTATATTTATATTTTTTTAAAATATCGATATATCGATATATCGGCCAACTTAAAACGAAATTATAAAACAGCCAAAAAAAAAAAAGGTCATTTGTAATCTTTTACCTTAAGTTTTTAAAAGATTACAAATTTAGTTTTAAGTTGGTCGGTTTATTGTTCTGAAAAAAATATCGATTTTGATACCTTTTCGATACTTGGAATTTTATATCGATACATCGATATATCGAAATATTAAATATCGCCCAAAAATATCGATATATTGAAAAAATAATATTGATTTATCGATGTATCGATATTTTTTCAACATCCCTATCCATGACTCCATCTCGTGAGTGAAATGTGATTTCTCGTGTACGTACAGACAATACGTACTCATACAAATAAAAGTAAAATACCTACCCAGTAAAACTGCCGTAGAGAAGAAACAATAACAAACATACTTCGTAATTTTATACAGAAATGGGACTATATAGATTGCATTACAATTTTTGTTGACATAGTCTAAGTAAAAATAAGTTCACAATGTGTGATTTATATATAGCGGTTGTGTGTTCTTCGAACATGAATCGCAGCATGGAAGCTCATGCATTTTTGTCGAAAAAAGGCTTTAAAGTTAAGTCCTATGGCACAGGAGAAAAGGTTAAGTTACCAGGTGCTTCCGCAGATCGACCTAATTGTTATGAATTTGGAGTCCCATATGATGATATCTACAATGACTTATTAGAAAAGGATAAAGTATACTATACACAAAATGGTATTCTACATATGCTAGATAGAAACAGAAGAATTAAACCCTGTCCAGAAAAGTTTCAAATAGCAAAGGAGAGATTTGATGTTATAATAACATGTGAGGAAAGGGTATATGATCAGGTCATAGAATGGTTTGGTTCCAAGAGATCTGTTTACAATCAACCAGTTCACGTCATCAACATGGATATACAAGATAACCATGAAGAAGCTACTATTGGTGCATTTTTGATAAGTGACATGGTCACAAAGATGGCTCAAAGTGATGATTTAGATAATGATATTGATGAATTACTACATGAGTTTGAAGGAAAGTGTCATCGGCCAATTCTTAATTGTATCATGTTTTATTAATGTACATAATGTAAAAAGAATAGCCAAGCAGACAAGGAATCATAAATATGCCTCAACATGAAATATGATTCAAGTAATTTGGGTTTTATAAGGTGAATGTGATTTGTACAAAAAGCAAGTTTATAAAGAAGCAAACTTGAAAATTGACATAATAAATATGATTTGTAAATAATGTTAATCTTAATTTCAGCATTAATTTTCGTAGGAGTGAGTTTAACTCCTACTCCTACTACACAGATAGAAAAGTTGATTGATTCCCAAACAGTTAATTGCGAATAATTCATTAGTTTGGCTGGTCATCAAATATTAATTGACACACATTGATTGAATTCAATAATCATTCATTTATCATAAATTTTTTTAACACATAAACTGCAACAGTAACAAAGCAATCAATATATATGGCCTTGTTTGTTTTCTTTTTTTTTTACTAATAATAATATATATTTATTGGAACATTTACACTTATAAACTAAAACATAATGCAAAACAAAGATAACTACAATAAGTATATAGCTATTGCGCACTGCAGCTATCAACGTTTTATAATCATGGTAGACTTAACATACATACTATATGTATATTTGTCTTGGGTGAGAATCAAACGCACAAACACGGGGTGAGAATCAAACACACAAAACTCGATGCAACAGTCAGTAGTGGTGACTTGAACAGCTTAACCACTAGGCCAAACATGCAGTACAGTGCAATAAATTAATTACTATAATATCATTGTTAATATTAGTAATTCATTAAGTGGGACCTCAAAAGATTTTGGGTTATTCCCAGTAGCTACCACCATTGACAAATAGGAAAAAAAAACATTTGCCTCCGGTGATAGCAATTGAGAGTGGCCACTCTTTTTGTACCTTTAGAGATATTTTTATTTTGTTTGTAGAAAATTATTCTCAATTGCCACCAGTGGTGACAGGTGGGAAAAATAAATTTTATTGATACACCCTAGGGTCCCAGTAGCGGAGGTGCTACACAGGTGAATACGGCCCCGGATCTATATTTTTTTCGAGGTGGAGCAAAAGCATAAAAATGCCTCCTGTCCGCCAATATTTTTACAAGCAGTTATTTAACTTGTAATGTGTATACATTATGTTAAAAAAACCCTGTCCGACCCCAAAAGGGGTATATAGGTATCCCAATCATATTACCAAATAAAATAATATAAATAAAATATTTATAAAAGTAAGGCTGTTAATGAAGTTTTAAATTCACGATTTTTTTACAAAAATCACCAAAATTACCCAAAATCTAGCAATTTTCTTGAATGTGACAACACTATCACCTGCCGTGGTATAATAGGTCTAATAGGTATATAAAAAGTCGGGTTTGTTACAACCATAGATAAGTATATTTTATATCTATGGTTACAACACGTATAACTCGAGAACTGCTGGACCGATTTTCATGATTTTTGATTTGTTGGATTTGTCTCCGCCCCGAATAACACAAGATTCATTGTTTTATTAAAAAAAAAATACTTTTATTCGGAATTATTTTTTTACCTGAAAACTGAAAAGGATTACATAGTTTTTTTTACACTTTCACTCTGAGGGTCGAACGGTTAGACTCTAGACACAACGTGAACTTCAAGTCCTTTGTGGTTAGAGTTCCGACTGAACGTCTGTCGACTTTCATGATGGAGGAGTTTTCGCCGAAAGGGGTAGTTTTCCGGCGCTTATTAAAAATCCAATTTTGAAATTAGAACGCAATACCTCAGTGTCCCTAATTAAATGGCCAGCCAGCATTCTTTGAACAAATCGCACTATGATAATCTATCAGCTATACTGTAAAGAGGTTTAATGTTTAAGAAGTTGTTATTGTTTGTATTATTGCGCACATAAATGACTAATTACACTTACATGTAAAAGATATGGAATATTGTTAAGACTCGCTGGAAAATAAAAAAATAATTCACAATTTGGCTTAACTAGAGATTGTCCCTAATTAGTTGACCACGACAGTATGTAATGTTTGTTCGTATCAAATCTTGCAACTTAATTTTAAAGCATTAAAGTTATCCTCAACCGATTGAGATGAAATTTTACGTTCACATATAGTTTAGGATGAAAATGCATGGTTAGCTAGTTAACGTCATACTAAATCCAATGTGGCGGACGGCCCAAGATCGTAAGCTAGTTATTCTTAGGCTGAGATTCAGAGAAGAGACTCAGCATGAACTAAAAGCGTTAGTTCATGCTGAGTCTTTACGCTGAGCATCGTCTCTGTATGTTAGCCTTAGGCACTCTCCTAATATGGGCGTAATACCCATTTGCTGAGAAGAATGAAATGACTTCATTTTAAGTCCAATGTAGCGGAATCGTTTTTTTAAACACTCCCATAATATGGGTACATGGGTATTAAATAGTAGGCTGCTGAGGCAAATATTAGGTACTACTAATAGCTAGTTTTTAGTTATTTTTTTCTATTAATTTATTACCTTTATCATTGTCTCGCACCATCCCTACCGCAAAGAACGCCACAACGACCGATCTCACCTAGTGCTACTCTTTTCCTGTTTAGCCATTTTTTTTTCAAGTATAGCTTCTTCTGAGTACTGTGCTAGCCTAGGGATATGACCACTGGACTGCCAAGTCAAAGGAGTCAAGTTCGAATCCAAGGCACGCACCTCTGACTTTTCGAAATCATGTGGTAATTATCACTCGTTTAACGATGAAGGTAAATATCGTGAGGATACCTGCATGCCTGAGGGATATTCTCGACAGCACGTGAAGTCTGCCAACCCGCATTAGTTTAGCGTGGTGGACCATAGCCTAATCCCTCTCACACTGTGAGGACACCCGTGCCCAGCAGTGGGACATTATACATATGAGTTGATTATTATACAGCGTGGGCAGAAAATCGAAATAAAGGACATGAAATAAATATTACAGTCAGATTTAACCCGATATTTGACTATTCTCCGATTTACTTTATTTAGACCTTGCTACGAAAAAATGAACATAAAATAATAATTTAGCTACCAACAGCTATGTGTTATACATACTTATACCTCGTTTTAATCCTCATTATATTTAATGCAAAAAAAAACGCCTAATGGCAAGTTTTTTTTACTACAGGGTCATTTTTTGGTAGTACCTACATATTTTTTTAAAAGTAACGTTCTAAATTCAGAAATATTTTTTCGTGAAACTTTAGAGGTGTTATAAATCTTGGCACCTACTATCATAAAAGCACTTTTGTAGATATGATACATTTCATAGAAGCAACTAGACACCATTTATTGTTTTAAAATAGGTACCCATTTTACCCTAATTGCCTATTTACTACTAATTTCAGAAAAGACTCAAATAGTCATATTTTTTATGGCAATCAAGTTAGAGCTCTGCCCCAGATACATTTTTTACTGCAAATAACCCCAACTATCGCCCTGTTTCGTTTGATTCACGATTTTCTGCCCACGCTGTATAGCTTCCCTTTTACACGCACGCTAACTGAAATCAAACGTGATAAGGGGGCGTCCATAAATTACGTGAGGTGTTTTTTTAAATTTTCTATCCCTCCCTCCCCCCTGGTGAGATGTCGTCAGATTTTATTCAACCCCCTCCCCCATCCCCCAATCTCACGTGAGATTTTTCAAAATGTGGGTTTCTTACGTAAACCCGTTGGGATTGTTATTGTAAAAAGAAAAAAAATTGCTTCGTGCTTTTATTTACGACTAGTAATCAATATTGCTGAAAGTTTAATTATAAGTGTAATAAAAATAGTGTATTTTTTTTTGTTTCAATCAGAAAAAAAATTGCGTGATATTTGCCGAGACCCCCCTCTCTCCAACGTAAGATTAGATGAGATTTGACTCGACCCCCTCCCCCCCTTAAACATCTCACGTATTTTATGAACGCCCCCTAACACGTTTCACTTTCCCATTGCACCCAGCTTCAGCCACACCCGTCGCCCGCGCGTGACTGCGTGTCTCGCAAGCGAGCGTGATAGTTGTCCTATGCCTTGGTGGACTCCCCAGATCAGTCGACCATAGGCTCACAGCTCTTGGAGGCCGTAGGTTTGTTGGCGCCCTCCGGCGACCGGAAACACCCATGTCCCGAGAGCATCTGCGTCAGCCAGAAGCTGGGAGCGCCACGGCGCCTCTTCAGCCACTTCTCCATAGCGCCTCTGTAGTGTCCCGCGCCCGGGCTGGGCCCGGCCACTAGGATCTGACGGAGCCTTGTATGCTGTGCCTCGATTTCACGAAGCAATGGCAGTTCACCCGTCCTAGCGCCTCCCCGTGCCACCGATACAGTGACGGGAGGGCTCTCGAGATCCTAGGGCTCGGATCTGACGGTACTCTTACGGCCCGCTGCGTGCGGCGGGCGGGCGGCGTTACAACCCGATAGGGTGTCAACCGCCGTCAACACTGGCGCTTCATAGAACGCCTTGAACCACACGACCCCTACGTAAAGTCTCCGGCAGGGGGCGTTGGTCCTCCTTAAATTGGGCAATAACCGTGAAAGAACGTTGTTGATGAGCTGTGTATCCGTCTTCTAAGTATGGATATGCCGCCCCCAAAACTTGGCGCCAGGGGCGTGGACCCCGTGTTGTTGCCCCCCCCCCCCCCCCTCTAGATCCGGGGCTGGGTGAATATAATAGTGATGTGTGAATTCAATTTTTTTACGTATTATAACTAGCTTATACCCGCAGCAACTTCGTCCGCGTAGAAGTCGAAAATATATATAATAATATGTGCACAAATCCAGACTCCGAGCTGCTACTGGGAATTTCACAAAAAACCCGACAACACTGCACGACCCGGGGATCGAACAGCTGCAATATAGTAATCTGTGGATCGAACCCAGGACCTCTAGCTTAGCAGTCGCGTTTGGGACCACTAGATCAACAAGGCAGTCCAGACACACAAAGACACGTCAAACTTATAACTTTAGCACCCTGTCGTTTATGCGTCGGGGGTTAAGAGAGGATAGAATACAAACAACTGTTAAGAGATAGCTTTATTTTACATCTAAAACATAAACAGAATGGATAACATAACAATTACTGCACTAATTTATTGATCATTTTCAAAATCAGCAGGATTCTTGCGTCCAAGTCGGGTATGTTCTCGCTCAACACCTTCATATACAAGGTAACCAATTATGAAAGCTGAAACAAGAAAACAAAAATTTGGTAAGTACTGGTTAATAATTCCCATATTCACCGAGGCATAAAGTTGCACTATGGAACAGCTCGTTCCCACTTGTCGTGTGTCGGGCCAGATTTTAATCGGATGTTCCAGTGGCAGAGCATTTTATGTGACGCTGTTCATATTTTTGTCGGGTGTCGGGACTCGGGACCGATTACCATCTCCTTGCTCCGCACACTTGCACAGCGCGCCCGCATTAAGTGGGGGCCGAAGTCCCAGCGGCACTTCATGGCGGCGATTCGAGCCCCCCTTCCCCCCCACCACAATGTATGGTCGGGGCCATGAAAAGCGATGGCTTCCGACTTGTATAGGGCCATCTTCAGGCCCAGGCGCCGTTTGCGACCCACCACCTGTGAGACCGCACCCGTAGCTAGCAACGCTGCCTCCCTTTGCGAGCTCCCCCAGGCGGTGACCAGCGTGTCGTCTGCGTAACACGTCAGGTTCACCCCCGGTGAGAGCTCCCCCCTCAGCACCCAGCCGTACTGGATGTTCCACAGAAGCAAGCCGAGAACCGAACCTTGTGGAACACTGCACGGCGTCACGGAATTACCTACCTACACTAACTAAATATCTATAGTTATTTCAAGCCTCAAGGAACAACTGACAAATTGAGTCCAATATTAGCGGCGGTATTCAAAGACATCCTTCACGCAAAGCGAATCCCAAAGCAATGGGGTGAATCTAGTGTTGCAAAGGACTTGAGTCGTTTAGTCCTATTTCCTAAGACTCGACTCAACTTTGCAAGACTCGTTGAGCTAAAAGGCTCGGAGTCTAGAATCAAGCCAAGCTGAGAGTCATTTGACAACGACTCGAGTCTTAAAAAAAGACGAGTCCTAGAAAAGACTTGAGTCCTAAAAAAGACTCAAGTCCTAAGAAAACTCGAGTCTTAAAAAAATCTCGGAGCATAGATAACACTAATGACTCAATGTTTGAAAAAGACTTGAGTAGGTGGTAACTTCAACATTTACCGATGGTTAGATACATTCTAATACATTCTCTACAAAAATATTGACAACTTTGAGGGTATCTTCCTCAACGGTTACGGTTAAGTGTTTCAACATATCTAAGAAACATTGTATTATTAATATATTTACATACATCGCTACAAGCGTGTTTCCCATTGAGGTAGGCAGAGACTGCATATTTCCACTTACTATAATTCTGGCACACTAATTTAAATTTATCTATTCTCATCAACCTCCCCATGCATGCTTGTGGGTTTAGGGTGCTCTTAACCATGTCTTTTATGAGAATGTCTGCCATTTGGTAAGTTCACCGAGGTTCACCCCTACCAACTCTTCAATTTATACTCACCATATATAATAGACTTGTTTGGCTATCTCCATTCATCCATCCTCTCTATATGCCCAAACCATGTTAATTATAATCTAACCATTCATAATCCTCGTTACTATTTCATCTTTCAGATCACAGTCCTTCCTTATCATGCTGTTCCTCACACATATCATTCAGCTACATCACACATACTTCTCAAAGCTGCATCTCTACAGCTGCTCTCTATTCTGCTTTCATTCTTCACTTGTCATACTCAAATTTAACTGTCATACATTAGTGTCGGCGCACAGTTACAATCACATAATGTTTACATTTAAAACAAATGGTGTCTAGTCTAGAAGCCATTTAGAAATAAACACTAGTTATTATTGGTTTGGGTTTGCATATTGTACTTACGGGGGGCCCATTTAAATACACTCTCCCGGAATCTGCGAAAAATGTTAGGCAATCCATTTGATATGGCTCCAGCATAAGCCCGTTGTTCATGTGGCGACAGCTTGTAGGTAATTAATCCCCTGATTTTAGCAAGCTCTCCGAAATGCTTTCCCATTTTGGCTCAACTTATCTTACACTGGATGTTAAATTATATAATCAACCAAGCGATTGATAAATTTACACAGTGAGCGGATCGGGCTAGGGATGTAAAAAATAATCGATTATGAAAAAAAACGATTTTTAATCGATTTATTTGGCGGAAACATCGTTTGTAATAAACGATTTACATATTTTAAAAATCGATTAATAAAAAATCTATTTATTTTGACTTGTGATTTTTAACAGCAACCTCTGTTTATGAAGTTATTAGTTTCGTGGAAGTATTCTTACAAGTTTTAAAAAGCAATACTACAATAATAATAGAAAATCGTTTTAATATTAATTATTTGAGAATATTAACTCTCATATTTCAATAAAAAGACAATATGTAACGTTTTATTTTCTTCTAATGACTGATTCACCAATCAAACTTTACATATTGTCAGTGTTACTAAACTGTTTTACGGCAAGCACTGTTTTACCGACTTGAATAACGGATTGAATCCGTTTTCTTTGTTAAATTTGAAAGTTTTCTTTTTGTGTATTTTTAAATATTAATTACAACTAATAATACTACTGTTACATTACTCCAGAGTAATGTGATTTTTTCAAGTTGATTTTTTCAAAAGGTAAAGTCATAATTACGGATTTTTCATACGTTTAAATTGATATCTCAATAAAATAAAGAAAAATCTATTTTTTTGAAAAAATAGATTATTTTTATTATAAAAATCGATTATTTAGTAATCGATTATTTAGTAATCGATTTTTTTGCAAACAAAAATAATCGATTTATTAATAATCGTTTTTTTTGTTGTTGTTTTTTTTTTATTATGTGCTCTCAGTTAGTGATGGGCGAATTCGAATGATTCATTCGTATGATTATATTATGATTATATTAACATCGATACATCGATATATCGAAATATTAAATATCGCTCAAAAATATCGATACATTGTGATAACCCTGGATTACCCCCGGGTTGTTAAGATGTATTCGAAATCGTGACTCTTTACACAAAAAAGTCAAACAGACACCAGGTAACTTAACTTTTCTTATAACTTACAAAAGATACAGAAATTTCTGTAACTCTCTGTTGAAAAAAGTCAAAAGGCAATACGACTCAAGTGAATTAAATAGGGCTAGTCAGAATCCTAAAAAGCTTTGGGACACCATAAAAACGATAACTAACACACATCCTACAAGAATCGAATCCAATCTTCTGTTAAACTATTCAACGTCACCTAGCCAGTCTTGTAATGAGGTAAACGAATTTTTTGCTAACATTGGGAAAAAACTTGCGGATAACCTTAATGCTGCTAGATCATCCCTTCCCCCACCTAACCCCAGTTACTGCACTAACTCCTTTGTACTGGAACACACTGATGTAGAGGAAATTATTACCACTATAAACTTGTTGAAAGTCAATGCCGCTACCGGATGGGACGGTATCTCCATGTACTTTCTGAAGCGATACGCTCAAATTCTTGCGCCCGTACATCTTCAACTTGTGCTTTCAAACAGCTACTTTCCCCGCCGCTTTAAAAAGAGCCATCATCCACCCTATCTTTAAGGGTGGTGACAGGCGCTTACCTAACAACTATCGACCTATCGCCGTTCTTAGTGCTTTATCCAAAGTGCTGGAACGCATTGTTAACAAGCGACTTATCCACTACCTTGAACACTTTGAACTGCTATCTCCTCAGCCATTTGGCTTTCGCAAAAATAAATCCACCTCCGACGCAGTTCACTATCTAATTAGTAATGTAGCGGAACTCTTAAATAGGAATAAAAAAGTCGTTACAGTCTTTGTAGATCTTGCGAAAGCTTTTGATACCGTACCTTACGACTCGGTCTCAGTCAGTCGTAAAAGACAATCACAAGAGTGAAGAGCTGCCCATACAGTATGGCATACCACAGGGCAGTATTTTGGGGCCTACACTCTTCCTTGTGTACATCAACAGCCTCTGCAACCTAGACGTACCAAAGGCTACAATAGTTTCCCATGCAGATGACACCGCTATCACTTTTTCTGCGAACACATGGACGGAACTACAGACTGTTGCACAAAACGGTTTCAACACCATTACGAAATGGCTCCTGTCACACACTCTGACCCTCAATGCTACTAAAACTAACTTTATTAACTTCTCCATCAGTAATACGTCTCAACCAATTAGCACTATTTCCCTAAAAGCTCACTGTTGTCCCATCCAAAGCCAATGTCAATGCCCTGACCTGACATTAGTGGATAAAGTTAAATATCTTGGCATTATTTTAGATAAAAACCTTAATTTCAAATCACATATTTCCACTCTCACCAGCCGGATACGCAAACTTATTTATATATTTAAAACTTTGCGGCATGTTGCAAACCCTACAATTATTCGAAACGTATATTTTGCTCTATGCCAATCAGTCCTCATTTATTGTATCTCCTGCTGGGGTGGAGCCGCAAAAACCACAGTAAAACCATTGGAAATCGCCCACAGGGCCATACTAAAAGTCGCAACATTTAGGCCGATATGTTTCCCTACTACCGAATTGTACAAAACCTGCAAGATACTTAATGTAAGACAACAATTCATCTTACACACAATTTTACTGCAGCACACAAAAACTCCCTATCGAAAAATTTATAAGCGCCGCAAAAATAAAATCTGCTCTCTGCCGACGGTCCGAACATCTTTTATAAAAAAAATCTTTCCCTATCTTGGCCCGTCACTTTATAATAAACTAAATGAGAAACTAACAATTTACGGATCTACTATATATTACTGTAAAAAGACCGTCCGCATGTTCCTATCTAATCTCAATTACGACGAAACTGAAGACTTGCTGAGGTGACTAGTTAATTATAAGGGTGACACTCATACCACTAACACACACACACACACACTTACACACATACACACACACACACACACACTTGCACTACACAAATATCTAATTCTTATTCTTCCACTTTCCGTTGTTTTGTCTGCATGTCGTATTATTGTTACTAGGATAATACACCTAAGCATATTAATGTAACACGTCGCTATAAAAGTCACCCATTTATAATCGGGGTCTGTCCCTGTCTCTCCTAAACACAGGTTACTTTGTAGCCTATATAGGAGTCAAGCGCGGATCCACCGTTATGGGCATGATGGGCATGCCCATCACCTAAATCGAAGCCGAAAGAAAAATGTTAAGTTGCAATGTTAAAAAGGGCTGAAAGGCTTTATAGTCAAATTCATATACGTATGGTAACACTGTAGTGACGCTCTCTCTTGTAACGCCGGTAATCCCGCCAACATTGCTTTGTGTGTAGAAATGTAAATCCATCTAATTTTTGTGCCAAATAAACGACCAAAACAGTGATAAAGACTAATACTTTAATTTCCCCTGTTGCTGTGCACCCTGCCCACAACAAAAAAAACAATGATTTAAAAAAAAAACTACGCGTCTGTACACTGAACTGATACTTTTCAGGAAGGAAGTTTACAAACTTGTTATCATTTAAAAATTATCGTAACCAAAATTCTTCTTATTTCAGAAGACGTCAGTCAGTAAAAAAATAATATGTTAAGTACTTAGTAGAATTTTTAAACCCCAGATCCAAAAAGGATGTTGTTATAACTGTCACTCGTGTCTCTCTGTATACCTTACAGTGCTATCGGGTTTGGAGTTATCCTAAGCGAATGGTCTGATTTTGATGCGAGCTGAAATTGCTTCTTAAACAATTATAATTTCATAATCTGACTTTCAGAACCATCCTACAATTGAAAACCAAACCTACCAAATTTTCGAGAGGCTTACATGAGGCTAGGCTAGGCGCTACGCTTGTTCTTACAAGAGAGGTAGGGCACGGCCATTTTTGGCTCATCTGGAGCAGCCCATCTGGGGAAGTACCTCCACCTTCCAGAAAACTGCAGCCAAATAACACACTTTATTGTGTGTTGTGTTCCTGCAGTGAGTAAGGTTGCCAGAGCTCCTAAGGATGCGCTACGCTGGCAGCAGGATTCCCTCAAACTGTCGGCGCAGTGAATCCTCCATAAACCTCTAATAGGTTTTTAGGGTAGGCAACGCGAGAGGCAACCTCTGATGTTGCAAGCGTCCATAGGCTACGGTAACCGCTTACCATCAGGCGGGCTGTATGCTTGTTTGCCACCTTAGTGGTATAAAAGAAAGCACCTGGAGGTAGTAAACAAATAATTGTAGTTACTCTTCTAACCCAGCCTGTCCCAGGTGGGTGGCCCGATTTTTTGAGCTCGCTTCGCTCGCTCTTAGATGAGACATCTGGAGGTAGTAACATACTAATTGTAATTACCATTCTAACCTAACCTGTCCCGAGGTGCGTGCCCAAAAATTTTCGAGCTCGCTTCGCTCGCTCTTACATGAGGCACCTGGAGATAGTAAACAAACTAATTGTAGTTACTCTTCTAACTCAGCCTGTCCGAGGTGGGTGGACAAATTTTCGAGACCGTAGCTAGTCTTCTAACCCAGCCTGTCCGGGGTGGGCGGCCCGAATTTTTGAGCTCGCTTCGAGGTAACCTACCTCGGACAATCCAATTTTCCAACAAATGACTCCAATTTTCGAGCTCGCTTCGCTCGCTTCGCTCGCTCTTAAATGAGATAACTGGAAGTAGTAACAAACTAATTGTAATTACCCTTCTAACTTAACCTGCCCGAGCTCACCTCGGACAATCCAATTTTCCAACAAAAGGCTCCAATTTTCGAGCTCGCTTCGCTCGCTCTTACATGACATAACTGCTAGTGAACAAACTAATATTTGTTATAGTTTTCTAACCCAGCCTGCCGGGGTGGGTGGCCCGAATTTTCGAGCTTGCTTCGCTCGCTTTTACTGTATCAGATAACTGGAGGTCTAGTAACAAACTAATTGTAGCTAGTCTTCAAACCCAGTCTTTCCAAGGTGGGTGGCCCAAATTTCCGAGCTCGCTTCGCTCGCTCCTACATGAGACAACTGGATCGAGGTAGTAACAAAGTAATTGTAATTACCATTCTAATAACTTACTGTTGTAGTATTAAGAAAGGAGATCACATTAACATTACTACTTGTATCGATCTACGTCTTTAATATGAATATTAGACATTGAAATATGAAATATTCATAAATATAATGCGATTTTTGTAAAAAGTAATTTTATCTGAACAAATTAATATACTTTTTAAGTTTTGTAAAGCAAATGGACTAAAATTATACAGGTCTCCTTTCCTTCAAAATACCTACTTATGTATATCGATTGTGAGCGACTCGCACTTGACTGATTTTCTGGTGGCCGTGCCCATCACCTATATTTAGGGCTGGATCCGCGCCTGAGTCAGTATGGATTTAGAAGAGGAAAGGGCACAATAGACAGTATTGGCATTCTAGTGACAGATATCCGTTTAGCTTACTCAAGAAACGATTTTGTTGTAGCTTCTTTTCTGGACATTCATGGTGCATATGATAACGTAATTATATCAAAACTTTTAGATAAGCTCATACAGCTTGATGTTCCTGAAAACCTTGTGAAATTTATATCTGCCATGCTTACAGAGAGGTATATACACTTAGACACGAAGGATGGTATCAGATCAACTAGAGTTGTGAGAAAAGGATTACCACAAGGATCTGTATTAAGTCCTCTTCTTTATAACATATATGCTTATGATTTAGAACACTCTCTAAATAACATAAGTATTCTTCAATATGCAGATGATTTACTGTTATACTCCACTCATCATTCCATTACGACTGCTTGTAATATTTTAAATCACTCTTTAACTTTATTGAAATGCTGGTTGGATGATAACGGTTTAGAACTATCGGTAGAAAAAAGTGCGGTAGTGGTTTTCACGAGAAAACGTGTGTTGCCATCTTTTCATATAATTTATGATAACACACCTATTCCTATCAAACCTCATAGGTACAACATTTCTTGGTGTTATATTAGACTCTAAACTTACCGGTAATGAGCACTGCGATTTTGTCGTGTCCAAGTGTGAAAAAGTACTAAATATTATGAGATGTCTGTGTGGTGTTTGGTGGGGCGCCCATCCCACTTCACTTAAATTAATCTATAATGCCCTTATAAGAAGCTTACTTGATTATGGTTCATTTTTATTACAAGGCGGTAACATAACTGCATTTAAAAAATTTGATGCTGTCCAATATAAGGCATTAAGGCTTATCCTAGGTGCCATGAAATCATCACCTGTGAATGCTATGCAAGTTGAGTGCTTAGAACCTCCTCTTAGCCTAAGGAGACAGTTTCTAAGTGATAACTTTTTATTCAAAGCTTATCAGTTTTCCAATCATCCCATCTTTTATAAACTGAAACTTCTTGATGAAAATATGCAATCTAATAACAAATATTGGTATCACAAACCTCCCTATCCACTCATCATTAGTTACAGAAAAATTATTGCCCTTAATGTTCCCATATACAGGTTGCCTAATTTACCTATTTTTAATTTTACTTATGAAACTCTTTGCTTAAATCCGAATGTTTGTGATAATATAGGTATTGATAAGAATGTTATAGAAGCAAATACATTGTTTAATTATAGCAGAGACAGTAACTGGCTAGGCTTTCACTATATTTTTACTGACTCATCAAAATGTGATACTGGTAATGTAGGCGTAGGTGTTTTTCACTGCCAATATAATATAGTTGAGAAAATCAAACTTCCTCCTGAAGCGTCGGTATTCGAAGGAGAATGTTTTGGCATATTTAAAGCTTTAGAATATATACTTATAATGAAACTTCAGAAAACTGTGATCTTTACCGACTCAAAAAGTTCCCTACAAGCAATCCAAAAATACCCTTTGAATATGAAACCATGCTATCCCATTATTTGTTACATACGGAAAAAGCTTTTAGAATGTCAATCTCGTAACTATGTTGTAACTTTAGCATGGGTTCCTAGTCATCAAGGGATAAAAGGAAATGAAAAAGCTGATCTATTAGCTAAAGAAGCAGTAACATGTGGAGACATGTACCCGTACATTAATTATTGTCATGATTTAATCTCACTACCTAGATCTATCCTTATTGATTCTTGGAAAAACCTTTTAGCCGAAAGTAGTCTATTGAAAGGTAAACATTATTTTAAAGTGCAACCTAACATCCCAAATAAACCTTGGTTCACTAAAATAGACTGTAGTAGAACCTCTTCTAGCATAATAACGCGCATGCGATTAGGCCATGTGTGCACACCTGCCCACCTATTCAGACTGCATATTGTAGATTCCAATATGTGTGAATGTGGAACAGATGTGGGAGATTTGGATCACCTTTTCTTTTCCTGTCCATTGTATGATCGTTCCTGTTTCTATGATAACCTTATTACCTTAAAAGTTCCATTTCCTACCCGTTTATCCTGCTTACTATTAAATCCATGTAAGTTTTATAATGTCATATCAGCTTTTATTTTTGACAATAATTTAAAAATATAAAGTTAACTTGTATGTATCTTTTATATATATTATTATGTAAGTATATTTTAAATGTGTAATTCTCTTTAATCCTACCCAACTCCTCTGATTCATTTTCCAAATTCCGAAAATAACATGTTTATAAGATAAATGTTTCCCTAACTTTTAACCTGACACTGGCAAAAAGTACAATCTATTGCCATGAGAGAATAAAAAAAAATATCTATAGTCGAACCATGGAAGTAGTACCTAAGCATGGAACTAATATGTCAAACTTCGTTTACATCCGGAATGCGTACTCGGCTCAACAACTCAACGTAAAACCGACCTTATTGCAATCTGTTAAACTTTATATTTAAACCGAAATACGTTACGGTCAGATAGAGAAGTTAGAGTAGGGGATTGTGTCTCGTTTTAATAAATTGCCATACAAGAATTTTCAAATCGTCTAGTAGATTTGCCACGAGGCTAGGGTATCTGATCCAAAAAATATTATAGAGTTATACATTGCTAGATAAACTACTGCGTAAAATATCTTTTTATGAAATAAAGATACGAAAAGTCGAAAGTATTTTTTTTGAGTAAATTCTTAAAATATAATAGAACTTTATAGGTTTATGGTTAGTTTTGAAATTTTGATATGACAACTTCAAAACAATGGCAATGACATCGCGTCATTTCGTTCCGTGATTTATTGTTGTGATTTTATTTGTGAATAATGTATAAAATAGTGAAAAGGTGTTGCGTAAAAGGATGTGGAAATTAATCATATACCGGCTCTAACAAATCCACTCACAGGTTACAAACTTAACCCCCCAATGGTAACATAAATGTCTATGAGACCGGACGTTTCGAAAAATTCCAACTATTGTACTGTTTAACTGTTGTTTTGTATTATTTTGTTTTTTTATTATTTAAGTGAAATCATATAAACACTAATAAACGAGCTTTGTTATTAATAAGATGCCTTTGTTTTATTATCAATGTATTTTAATAAGCAAACTAACAACCTACTTATACTTTAAATAATCATGATTATTCATTTGCTGAAAATGTTAGTAGTAGGTATATGTTTAAAGTTAATTATTGCAAAATCTAAGGCTGAAAATCCCGGTACGCGGGACCGAGTCTACCAATAATATAATTTAAATTTACGTCACAAATGGTGGGTTGAGGGGCTTTCCGGGTGACAATGTTTTCAAATTATGTCAGACTTTAAAAGGACATGTATGTTTTGACGACAATAAAAAATATTAGTTATGTCGACTATAATTATTTATTGATGATTACGAACGGCCAGTTGAATTTTTGAGACGACAGTGGACGTCTGGCCGCCATCGCGCACTACACTTCGGTGGCGCTCTCTTTAGCGCATTAGACATGGTATAATGCATATTTTTGGTACATACATAAGAAACTCCCAAACTTGGGCACTTACTAAAGCGCAATCAAGAAACTAGAAACATGCCAGACAGCAATGGAGAGAAGCATGTTGAATATAAAGAAATTGGACAAAATCAACAATAAAACCATTAGGAAACGGACAAAAATAGAAAACGTCACAACTAGAATAAGAAAACACAGAAAAGACAGGTCACATATTAAGAGGCACTGAAAAATGGAACAAAAATATTGTATTTTGGTATCCTAGAAATAGAAAGAGGAAACGAGGTAGACAGTTTCGAAGGTGGGAAGACGAAATAAAGGCAATAGCCGGGAAAACATGGACTAGAAAAGTGGTAAACCAGAGATAGTGGAAAGAATTGAAGGAGGCCTTTGCCAAAGCTGGGCAAACAGACCAAGTTGTCGGTGTCATCGACTCACCAGAGTCGTCAATGTTAAATTAATGTAATAGTTGTCTGAATAAAGGCTTATATTATTATTATAAGATACTCCCAGAAAAACACAAACACTTGTGCTTATCACATAAATATATTTATCTCATGATCAACAGTTCAACGCTTTTACCAATTTTTATGCGACAGACGGCAAGATGCAATTACAACAACAGTGCCTATGTTTACTGCAAATATTTTTCTTTAGTAGAAAGAAAAATAAACTAATTTCACAAATCCTGTCTTATAACATAAAACTGACATGGTCTCTCTTAACGACAAAAATCATGGTCACTCTAATAGAGCGAGATGAGTGGCTCCACCCTAACTATCTCGCTTAGACCGTTTTCCTTCATAAGTGCACATTCCTATTGTATACTAAGTATACTTACTACTTCCATGTACCTAAGTATACTTACGAAGTGTAACGAAGTTTGACATATTAGTTCCATGGGTCGAACAGAGTCGAACTGTCAAAGGCACACGCACAGCACACAATAGCACACAAGTGCGAAACGGCGACTGGCGACAACAATAAAATTTGTTTGAGTAAAACCAATTTGATAAATTGAGTCGGGGCTTTGTGTTACTAATTCAATATATTGTGATTGTTCCAAAGAAATTGCAACAAACTAAATTTATTGGGAAAATGTATTTACAAGGAATCACAGTTATATCATTGCTTGGATTACTTGATTATGCAGTAAGTATTCACTATTCAGTTCTACGTAAAACAGATCTCGTAGAAAACCTTTCCTGATTGATTCTGAGACTTTTTCTTTTAGGCTAGCATTGATTATGATGGATGGCTGAACATAAAAATAGAACACTCAATAAATTGTGGAAATGAAAAGTACTGTCCAAGGGGTAACATATCACTGAAAAGCATTCGTGCAGGTGCTGCAGTCATAGATCAAATACAATTTAATAATCAACATTTAGATGAGTTAAAGGTTTGTAAGTTGACATTGTAACTCATAAAGACCCCAAAACCCTATCCTACAAATTAAATTAACAGGTTCTTTTCTAGGGTTCAATACCCGAAGGGTGCCAACAGGACCCAATAATTAAGTTTCTGCTGTGCCTGTGCTGTGTATCATGAGCCGTATTAAAGAGTTGAAATTTTCAGTGTTTGTGTCTAGTGCCACTATAACAACAAATACTAATTTTTAACCTACTTCAGAAAAGAAGGAGTTTTCCAATTTTTGTTGTGTTGACTGTATGTTAATATGCGATATTTTTTTCTTTCTCAGAGGTTGTCCCATATAAATTTTATAGAAATTGGTTGAGTGGTTTTAAAAAAATTTACAAATATCTAAAAAACATTTACATTGATGGTAATTTATTTACTCCAAAAGTTTGCTGTCATTGGCCCAGTTCATTTACGAAGTGCACCACCCTCTTTGTAGCATGAAGTATAGCAAAAGCCCTGGAGAAGACAATGTCACCACAGAAGTTTTACGGATTGGAGAACCTGCACTCTTTCCATATATGGCTAATCTATTTAACTCTATCCTTCAATCAGTGTCTTCCCCGAAAACTAGATTTAAACCAACCTCCTGAACAGGCCGGATTCTGCCTTGGACTCTCGACAATAGACCATCTTCACTCTGTCAACCAGCTCATAGAAAAACAACAAATTTAAATTACCTATGTATGTGGCATTCATCGATTATTCAAAGGCCTTCAACAGTATAACCCATTCTTCAGTTTTCCATGCACAAGCCAATCAAAACATATAATTAACAAACATCAACAACCTTTGTGAAATATATCATAATAGCACAGCAGCAGTTAAAGTACACACCACCGGATCATCTTTCTGTATTACTACAGGACTCAAACAAGGCGACCCCTTATCCCCAAAACTTTTCACAGCTACGCTGGAAGAAGTTTTTAGAAAGCTGGCAGCTGGCTGGGGTGGAAAGGGGTTGGAGTGTACGAAACGGGGCACTGAGGAAAAAAGAGAATATTTTTCGCAGATTTTTTTTTTCGCAAATCGTTGGTTTCGTGATTCTATCGTTTATAACACATAAATATAAAGCTAAAAGCGTCTTGGTGTTTTTTGTCTCCGACCAGCCGTCGTAAAAACGATGTCGAAGGGATCGGTACAAACTACAATAATATTACTGTACTAGGAGAATTTAGGATGCAAGAGCGAGCGCAGCGAGCTCGGAACTTGGGGCACCCCGACTCGGATCGGTTAGATTAGAAGGGGATGGCGGGGTCTGCAAGACCCCGCCATCCTTCCATCCTTCTAATCCTTATTACTATTGCCTATACTTGACCTGGACTTCAAGGTCACTGACCATGAACATTGACCTTTTAGAACACCTGAGAATAGCGGACAATGTATTTCTGAATTATTTACTTGACCTTGGGCAATGACCTTGACCTTAGGGTCGATGACCATGATCTTACGGTCGATGACCTTGAACACAGTCAATGACCTTGATGTCAAGGTCAATGACCCTGGGGTGTCCCATTGTGTTCCCCACCCTACTACTCCCACATCCCACCGGCTTCACTAGGCGATGGTTTTTGGTAAAAAAAAAACCAAGTCTTTTTTTCATAGTGCCCCATTTCGTATCCACTGACCGGCCTTTGCCCAGCAGTGGGACAGTGGGCTAGCAAAAAAAAAGTACCTTCATCTACTTTCCACTGAAAATTTAAAAATTAATTATTTTTAAATAAAAACCACCTTCAGGAAACACCCAGGAACTAAAAAGCAAAAAAATATTGGTATTCCAGTGTAGGGCGCAGTTAACTACTATTTTGTAATCAGATTTCAGAATTAGAAATATGGTATATTTTTATTCTTTTTATTATTGTGCATACACACTGTTCAATAAACCATGTTTGCACTTTTTCTTATTAAAACACTTTCAAACTAGAACAATAATAAGCATGATGCGTCGCGAACGACGACTCAGCCAGCCCGGAGCTTTTTTTGACATTTTTACACAGCACCATCTCAGTCCCAAACTAAGCAGAGCTTGTATTATGGGTGCTATTATACAATGAATATAATACTCTTAAATTTCTCTCTCTTTTTTGGAAATACATATTATTGTACATAAGAAACACCAACACAAACGCAAATACTTATATTTATCACATAAATATTTTGTCCTGTGTGAATCGAAACCAGCGGTACTTGAACCACTAGACCACAGACGTCGTCAAAGTTGGCGCACGCGCCGAGCCATTTTAAACCGGTTTTGCTACGTACATAAAACAAAACAGATCGGTTTACAGGGCATACCAACGTAGATGTTGGTGTGCGTAAACTCAATGCGTTCATTACTTCGCCTATTTACTAGTGTTAGCACGCACACATTTGCAATTTGTTGTCATTTTAAAGTTGCAGGGAATATGATGCATAAATTTAGCTAATGAATCAGACTCCACTGTGGCGCATTAGTTGAGCGTGCGCTTCTTGTCACCGGCACCGTAAGATCGAATCTTATTACCAACGGTTCAACTTTTTGTATGTTTTAAAAAATATTCTACATTTGTTTGTTCAATTCATTGTGTATTAGCAAGTCTTCTTTATATTTCGTTTGGATTATATTAATGGTCTACCCTCTAAAAATGACAAATCATAATATGTTAGTAGTTTAATTTCATCGTCATAATGCTATTGACTATAGAGCTTCTGTTACGTTTTTAAACATTATACCCTGCGTATTTTGAGAAGTGCTATTATTTGTGAATCAATATGAATCACTTAACTACACTTTTAAGAGCTGAGATAATTATTTTGCATGAGCAAAACGTTTCAATTAGTGAAATTGCGAGGCGTTTAAAAATATCGGTGAGTAACAAAATATTATTATTACGTTTAGAAGTTTATTAAGTTTCAATAGTACACATCTTGTTTATTGATGTTTTATGTAACAATATTTAATTATTGTTCACAGAGAAGAACTGTGCAATTGTGGGTCCATCGTTATGCAGATTCGGGAAGCATTGATCCTTGCCGACCGGGACCAAAGGCTGGATTTGCATATACAGATACCAATGCACGGCACCGTGATATAGTTGCTACGCATTTGGCTGAGCTCTTCCTCACTACTCGTTCCACGGCGACTAAACATGACGTGACGTTACAAACTGTGCAGAACCACTTGCGTGCGGCTGGTGTGAAATGTCGTAGGCCAGCCAAGAAAATATTACTGTCTGATATTCACATGCAAAACCGGGTTCGCTTCGCAAGAGAATATTTGGATTTTGATTGGTGGGTTATTACCTCGTCATGGGAATCGTTTCGTGGCTCTGATTTGTGCTGGAATATGGTTGCTAGCATGAGGACTCGTTTGGAACAAGTAATAGATAGTGATGGCGCACTAATCGGCTATTAAAAATATCAGGGGGTAATTTGTATTACATGATTGATGTTATTGTTAGTGAGATTACAATTTAGGATCGCCAGTATCTTATTATCTAACTTACTAACATGTTTATTCATATCACTAATAAATAAATTACCCTCTTGAATATGAAAAACAAACTGAATTCTTGTCCCACTTAGAATATTTGTCATGAACCATCTATACTAATATTATAAAGAGGAAAGATTTGTTTGTTTGTAATGAATAGGCTCCGAAACTATTGGACCGATTTCAAAAATTCTTTCACCTTTGGAAAGCTACATTATCCCCGAGTAACATAGGCTATATATCATCACGCTACGACTAATAGGAGCGGAGTAGTAATGAAAAATGTAGCAAAAACGGGGAAAAAATTATAAGACCACGCGGGCGAAGCCGCTGGCGGGAAGCTAGTACTTTATAATTAAAAAAAAACCATGTCAATAAATATTGTTGTTATGATATTACACATTGTTTAATATTTTCTTCCATATATATTTTTTCTGAAATAATGTTCTTATTATCAGGTTAAATAACAAAAATAAAAATTCAACAAAAAAAAATAATGATAATAATGCAAAAAGTTAGCGCCGGGCCGGGCGTGATTTGATCCTAAGACTAATGTCACACCAGCCGCTTGCATATACACCTATGCCACGGTATCAGTTGATAACACCTTTGAATTTATGCTTCATGTTCATTGTTTCATATATAATGTGAAGCAACAAGAAATTGCAAGTGTGTGAGTGGACAACGGGTTATTGTAAAGCTAACACTAGTAAATAGGCGAAGTAATAACGCGTTGAGTTTACGCACACCAACATCTACGTTGGTGTGCCCTGTAAACCGATCTGTTTTGTTTTGTGTATGTGACAGGCCGCCCGTGCTCTCGCACACACGCGCCTTGCGTTTGTAGTAATGTACCTCACGGGGCAGTTGTATGAAGCTTAGTTTCACTCTACTCTCTGTTCTTCTCTACTCATGCATGTGCTCTCTAACTAGCAAATGACAAGTCAGTGCATTAACGACTCGCGCGCGTGTGATCTTTAGGGTTCCGTAACCGAAGGGTGCCAACAGGACCTATTACTAAGCCTCCACCGTCCGATAGAAAGTTGAACTAATTAAAAATGGTACAGAACCTTTTATGTACGGGACCGACTCGCACTTGACCGGTTTTTTTAATAAGCAACATGTTATTAAGTGTGTAATAAAAAAAGTAATGTAATCGTGATGGCAACTACAATTAGTAGTTAGTAATCAAAATGTTTTAACTACTTTTTAGGATTATTTAATGTAGTTAGTAGTTATGATTACTAACTATATTTATATTTAAATTAAATTAGTTTTTCAAGGGAGCTTGTTAATATTTTAATAATACTATTAAATTGGTATGGAACCCTTCATTGCTGGTCTGACTCGCACTTGACCAGTTTTTTAAAGTAGTTAATATATATAAATAATTATTTTGCCTTTTATTCTTTCATTTAGTTTAACTGACCAATTTAGTTAGGCTATATTGAGGTTGTCTTCCAGTATAACTCATATTGACTGAATAGGTATCTGTACTAAATAAATCAAAATCTTCATTGCAGAGTCTAGCTGACATGAATGGCTTTTACACCATAAGGACAGTAGTGACATCTGCCGACAACAGCAAAGGAACAGAGTTCTTTTCATCAATTAAAGCTAATCATTTCCTTGATAATGGTCTCTCAGATGTAATTAATGCATGGGTACTACCAAATGGAGCTGTGATCGCAGTTAGCTTCCAAGGAACTAATTCGACACAACCATTGCCTGAAGGAAGCAACAGCTATAATATCAAATCTAACTTTTATCTTCGTTATGTCGAACAGGCTCCTGTGTAAGTATTTTACTTTTACAAATTTAAACACTTCCAGTTTCAAAGTTGATGGAATTAGTGGTACCTCTTTGCAAAAATAAATAACAATGAAGATGCTCTCCAGCTGCGAATTGTTTGTCTACTGGAATTTGGAAAGAAAAATAAATGAGCCAATGTCGCCACATTTTTTTTACAGACCTGATACAGCTTCTTACATCCAAAAACTTGAGCGTGAAAGAGAAGCTAGGGAAAAAGGTGACTTAAAGGATAACAAATCATTTATAGCCAAATATGTAAGTTCAAACAGCATGACAACTCATTTTGCATTTATTAAGTTTAAATAATAACTAATTCCTGCGGAATTACCTGTGTTGACTTGGTTTCCCTAAAACTTATATTACCTTTTTGAGTCGTATGTATAGTTCAAATGTAAATGTTTATCATAAACATCATACAAACTATTTGTATGATGTTTATGATAAAAAGAAACCTGAGCAATGAGCATACTAAGTGAGATCCTCCACTTTTCACATCAATGTGAAAAGTATACCAACTAGCATTTGGCCAGCATGGTGTAGCCTAACCTAAGCCTAACCTGAAAGGAAATCTGTGCCAAGCATCAGAGGGACACTAAGGGCCTGTTTCATTCACCACCTTCTAATAAGTTCCCGTTCAAATACTTGGCAGATAAATTCATACAAATGTTGTTCCATTTTTTCATTTATCTGGTTTTTAGCAGCTAAGCTATCTAGAGTTGGGAAAACCGGCCCTAAATATAGTAGTTGTGTTTCATGTTATTTCCACTTAAATGATAGTTAATAGTTATATTTTCTGTTTCCAGTGGATGTACATTGTACCTATTGCAATATTTGTCATGATATCCGGAGCCAGTAACCCAGAACCTGCTCAAGGTGCACGATAAATTCATATGAATGTATAACTTGTTAGTCATGTTTATCCAATAAACTAGTTATTTATTTTGAATATTATTTAATTTCCTATCATACAACACCCAACCACTGCCAAGAGTAGTCGACCAAAAAGAAAAATGACACTATACCTACAAGGTAAAAATATCATTGTATAGGTACATAATAATATATTATTTGTGAAGCAGTGATAGGCTAGGGGTATGACCACTGAACTGCCAAGTCAAAGGTCTCGAGTTCGAATCCAAGGTACGCACCTCTGACCTTTGAGAGATTTTCTCGGCAGCATGTGAAGTCTGCCAACCCACATTAGGCTAACGTGATGGACTATAGCCTAATCCCTCTCATACTGAGAGGACACCCGTGCCCAGCAGTGTGACAGTATATTGGTCGATGATACATAAATAAGCTTATCAATTTCTTCATGAAATGAGGGCTATTCCATATGAATCCGTCGCTAGAGACTCTTATGTAGCGTGAGGAATGTTATGAATAATAAGCGCGAAACGCTAAGAGAAAGAGGTGCTAAATTGAACTTACGTCTTCCTTTTTTTCGGACAAAACAGAAATGCGCAACACTGGCATGGCCGATATGTTTTCGCTACGGTTCTATAAAATATAGCCTTTGCCCGCGACTTCGTTTCCTTAGAAGTTGATATTTTTTCCCCCCGTTTCTGCAACATTTTTAATTATTACTCCGCTCCTATTAGTCGTAACGTGATGATATATAATTATTATAGCCTATAGCCTTCCTCGATAAACGGGGCTATCTAACACTGAAATAGTATTTCAAATCGGACCAGCAGTTCCTGAGATTAGCGCGTTCAACCAAACAAACTCTTCAGCTTTTTAATATTAGTTTAAATATGATTTAGAAAATATGAACTTTTACAGCCATACTTCTGAACCTCACTCGACAGTGACGCCATCTGGTGAGACAAAAAACGTTAGCCATAGCCCTCATTGCAGACGACTGAAAATTCTTTTGGTTGACACGGGATAGGTATAACTCTCAGGGTCTCATTGAGTAGTTTCGTTAGAGGCTTTTAAAGGGTCGGCGACGCTTCTGATTTGCAGGTGTCCATTAATATCTCCAAACCTATTCAGTTACACTATCGGCACAGAATAAATACTATCCGGCACTAATGCGGAGACGTGTCTTTATCTATTATCCTATACACAGGATGCAAGGATAATTTGATTGAGTACTCCTTCCTCCTAGCCTTTTCCCAACCATGTTGGGGTCGGCTTCCAGTCTTACCAGGATGCGGCTGAATATCAGTATTTTACACGGAGCGACTGCCATCAGACCTCCGCAACCCAATTTCTAGGCAATACCGATATTCGAAGGAGACTGGTTGTCAGGCTTTTTTAAGGCTTCTGACTACCACTAACGATTGTCATAGATGTTCATATGACAACCGGGACCGACGGCTTTACGTGCTCTCCGAGGCACGGAGGGGTCTCGATATGTTAAGAATGGTCACCCATCCACAGACTGACCGCGGCAAGTGTAGCTTAACCTTGCAGATCGGTTGATCAGCGTAGTAACAACTTGGCCACGAGCCCCTCAATTTGATTGAGTAGGTACTAACTTTCAGTTTATACTTTGTCTAACACAACTGTCTAAGTTAATACCACGAGAGTACTTTTAGGCTAATATTCAGAGACGATGCTAAGCATAAACTTAGGCTCCCGTATGTCAAATTGTCATACAAATTTGACATACGGAAGCATAAGTTCATGTTGAGTCTCGTTTCTGAATATCAGCCTTACTCTGTGGTATTAACTTAGACACTTGTGTTTACTTACTACTTCATAGGTGGATATTTATGAATCCAAAATTAGCAGTACCTTTATTAGTTTTAAAATAAAAGTACCTAGTCCTAACTACGACTTAGACTAAGCTATCTGGCAGTGAAAGTCGCGTCAAAATCGGTCCAGCAGTTTCGGTGATTTGCCGGAACAAACAGACAGGCAAAAATTAATAGTTTTAGATTTACCATGCTTAAATTTAATGCATATGATCTAATGATCATATGCATGAATAACGTAAGAAGCTGTTATGTTGGTTGTTGGTTTTACATCCTACATTAAACTAAAAAAGTAGCAAATGGTGGGTGTATGGTGTTGCATATAGTTTACCTTGCTGAATATTCTGTAAAAAATGTGAAAATGCTATTGGTGTACCTACTTATACCAATATCAATGTTAGATTATACAGTGAAACAAATATTAATATCATAAAAAAAATAGGTATTTATTCAAGTATTACTATAACAAAAGTTTCAAGCCAGGTACTATGCCCCTATTTTCTCAATTTCCTCTGCATCTTCAATATCAAGCAACTTAATTTTTTTACCAAAATGAGCTTCAATCTCTTTACAAATTTCCATTGTTTGTGATGAATCTATTAAATTAATTGCAATACCAGCTTTACCAAAACGTCCAGTGCGCCCAATTCTATGCAGGTAAGTTTCACAATCGGCTTTCTTATCCATATCCATAGGCATATCAAAATTAACAACAAGTGTCACTTGTTCAACATCTATTCCTCGGGATAATACATTTGTAGTGATTAGTACCTTTTCTAAACCAGCTCTAAAACGGTCAAGTACTGCTATTCTCTGTTCAACAGTTAGTTCACCAGAAAGCACTGCTACAGAATGTCCATCTTTAGACATTTTTTCAGATAACCAGCTAGCAGTTTTTCTTGTATGACAGAAAATAATAGCTTGACCAATTGTTATAACACCATAAATGTTACAAATAGCTCTGTATTTCTCTTCTGGACTCTTACATTTTACATAATATTGCTTAATATTATCCAAAGACTCCTCTTCACGCAGTAGTCTTATTATTATTGGATTAGGAACAATGATTTCAGCAAATTCCATCACAGCAGTATCATATGTAGCAGAAAAAAACATCATCTGACATGTTGAAGGCAAACATTTGTGTATGCGGATACACTGATCCTGATGGCCTTGTCTATCAATCATGACATCTGCCTCATCTAGTACAAATACTTTAATTTTGCTCATATCAAATATGGCAAATTTCACACCCCAGTCCAACATTTTACCAGGCGTTCCAATTATTATGTGGTCAGTTATTTTAGTTCCTCTAGGGACCTCCTCACCTCTAACTGCATACTTTAGTTTGATTTCTGGGCAGAACTTGGCCATTTTAGCAGCAACCTCTCCTGTCTGTATAGCCAGCTCATAAGTAGGACTCAAACAGAGCACTTGTGGATAATTTTTACTGGAGTCTACTCTGCTTAACATGGCCAATACAAAAGCTGCAGTCTTACCAGTACCAGACTGAGATTGTGCAATCATATTTTGAGGAGGATCAGCTAACAAGGTTGGTAAGGCTGTCTCTTGGATTTTGGAAGGTGCATTGAAACCCATTGCATATACTCCTTTTAGTAGATTGGGCTTCAAGTGTAGTGCTTCAAATGTCTTAACAGAGTATAGTGGGGAGTTAGGATCTTTTCTTTGAACTTCAATATCCAACTTTGACTCAACTAACCCTTGTCTTATTATTTTCATCAACAGCGAAGTGTCGGCTGGGTTTGCTGCATCAGGAGATTCATCAGAGTCTGTAGTTTGGTTGAGAGGTTTTTTGTGTAAACCTAAGCCAGCTACCTTATTAGATATCTCCAACTCCTCTGCTTTCTGACCCCATTGATTTGCCATCTTGTCTGAAAAAATAGACAGTTAGTTATATTCTTAACGTTACTGCCGACATACGTAGATAGTACATTAGGTCTTTGTGCATCCTAGTTGTTTATTAGACAATACAGATGTTACAGTTATTACTTTTACATGGGTAGCATAAATTTGTAACGCATTGTACAGAACATGAATATGTAGTTACTTTCAGAAATTACGCGAGCCGTTTAACTGGTCACGTACACTAGGTAACATATACACGATTCGAGAATTTGAATGACTTTGTTTCATGATTAACTTGTATTTACGTGACTAGTTAATAACTGGCGAAATTTTTGAAGACTTCAATTATTACTTCGAATAACTTCTTAGTTGACAATTTTGCACTGAATAATATCTAATTCTTCAACGGTAACGCTCTCACTTTTAATCACAAATTACTTTCAATTCAAGTATATTTTGTAGATTTAAAGATTTTAAAGTAGCTCAACTAGTGTTGGATTTGGGCATTGGGCATGTTCAAAACGATAGTACAAAAATTGAAAAACAATAAAATTATTATATTGTACAAAAATTATAGTACACTTTAATTTGGATTAAAAGTCATTAAAATCAATACCAATTTAAGCAAAATTTATCTCTTCCAAGTTTATCAGTTATTCAATATTTTTTTGATCCTTATTAGGAATAAAATCAGTACAATTACCACTTTTGCGCTACCGCCTTTGAATTGTGTTGCTAGTTCATGTCTCATCTTAGTAAGGTTTATTTACTGAACATTCTACTAAGACAAGGCTTTTCGTTTCGAAGGGCATTTGAGAAGAGAAGACGTGAAGTTATGTGTCTATGTGATTTATTTTGAATTTTGTGGTTTTATAATTATTGGGTTGGTAGTAAATGGTTTTTATATAAGTTATTAATGCAAAGTACCTAATAAAATTATAGTACAAATACTATAATTATAGTACGAAATTCAACCCTGGTACTGTATGAAAGCAAGCGGACCCGCCCGTTCCTCCCACCGTTCATGTACCTAAGGCGCGGCCAACTAGTTCTAGCGGACTATAATAATTTTCAATATTTCAAAATCAAAATATTCGAAATTAAAATATTAAAACACACTAACAAATTGACAACTCGATACATTATTTTTTTCATTGGAGTACGATTTTTTTCGTAGTGACTCGATTCACTCGAATAAAAGTGAACTCAAGTCGCATCACTCACTAGTCTCTTTCTTTTATAGGTACGTCGTGAGTAATTTCTATCTTATTTGAGCTACAAGAGTTATAGTGAGCTACAAGAGCTAATGAGCTACAAGAACTAGTGAGCTACGTTATCCGTCTAGTATCGTGTCGATCACTTTCAGTTCAGTAATTCAGTTACTCAAATTGAAACCATATCTTTAAAGTTATAGAGATATAATTTGAAATCATCTGAGCTAAAGAGAGATTAACTCTTTGGTACCGATATACAGGCTGTTTGGTAGAACGTTGAACATACGAAAATGGTGGTTAGTTGGGGTCATCTGCTACCCACTTGGCCCAAATTATTTGACCTTGGCCGCACCGTTTTCATTTTTACTTTTTTTAATTTCACAGAAAATTACCAGTTTTTTTTATTTAAAATTCGAATATAATTAGACATTAATACAAAACAACATCCTGCCTGTTTTACCCATCACAAGTAAAGATATTCGAATTTAAATTGATAAAAAACTGATAACTTTCTATGAAATAAAAATAAAATAAAAAAAAAACATTGCGGCCAAGGTTAAATAATTTGGGCCCAGTGGGTAGCAGATGACCCCAACTAACCACCATTTTCGTATGTTCAACGTTCTACCAAACACCCTGTATATCTTTTTAGTCTTTGACTTTAGCTCGCGAGCTACACAACTTTAGTATATATATTATATATCTATGGTAATGTATTTTATCTATGATGGATTGTAAACTTTGTAAAGTAAATTGTATTGTAGAAAAGCGCGGGAAATTTCGGTTTGACCGGGTGTATTTTTTCTTAGCAATTTTTCATAATTCATTTTTAAGTAGATAATTGGTTCAGTTGAGGTTCTTATGTAAATATATTTATTTTGTAGTGTATATAATATCATATTTGTGTAAATTTTTCCTGATTTTTGGTAAGTTTTGTAAATATTTGTAGCATAGTCCAAGAATATTCCCGGGTCGTATGAACGACCCGCCTATAGCAGCGGTGGGGGATTTAGGCCCTGGCTTAAGTCCCCCTGTAAGTAATTATGTTACCATATCAACCAATTTAGATATGGGTGGTATGGACACTGATGGGTCTGTAGCCACAGCAAGTGGAAGGGAAACTGATGCGTCGACCTCTGGTAAAGTCAGCGCTACACGTAAGAGGCGTTCACATAAGCATAAAATAGTCTGTAAGCATTGTAATAAAACAAAACGGAGTAGAAAGGGAGTGATTCCTGAGGGAACCTCTTCTGAAACTGACTGTACATGTATTCCCAGCACAGAAGTTAATTTAAAATCTAACAATACATCAGTTCCACATTCTCAACCCTCTGAAATGTCTGTTTCCCAAACTTTGCAGTCAGACTCAACTGCAATACAAACTAACCAACCAGTTGGTGTAGGTAGGAAGGAGTACCAGGTCTCTGATACAGGGCCCTACATAGTTCATGTTCAGCGTATTACCAGTACTGAAAACAGTGGCACCATTCTTCACCCTATTGCATTTGGAAATTTCCTTAAAAATAACAAATTCCAGAATATTGTTGCAGGCAGTGTCAAAAGAATCGGTAGGAATAAGTGTGTTGTAGCTTTTACAAGCCCTATGGCTGCTAATATATTTATTAATAGTAATTTATTGCTTTTGAACAAATTTAAAGCATTTCTACCCACTTTTAACGTCACTCGTATGGGCTTGGTCCGGGGTATCCCATCTGAATGGAGTGTGGAAGAAGTTAAAGAAAATATATCAACTCCCATAGGTACTGGTGAAATATTGAAAGTTAGACGCCTAAATTACAAAGTTCAAGTAAATGGGTCATATACATGGAAACCATCTCAAACTGTTGTTATAACATTTGATGGTCAAGCTCTTCCTAAAAGAATTTATGTATGTTATAATGCACTACCTGTTGAGACTTATGTGTATCCCACCATACAATGTTTCCGCTGTTGCCGTTATGGCCATACTAAAAATCAATGCAGATCAGCTGCCCCTAGATGCTATAAATGTGGGCAAAATCACTTAAGTGAAACTTGTTTAGTAGAAGAGGATTCTGCATCTTGTGTTAATTGTTCTGGATTTCACTATGCTACAGACAAGACTTGCCCCGAATTCCAGAGGCAAAAAAACATTAAACATACTATGGCTCATTCCTGTGTTTCATATGCGGAAGCAAGCAAAATGCACCCAACCACCTCAAAGTCCTATTCCAATGTTGTCACTACTGTTACATCTCATGATTCTCACACCAATAATAATTCATACTTCAGTTCGCAACCTATACCCTCAACTTCTTCATCATATAAAAAGACAGTCTTTATTAAACCCCGCGCTCCTCCCAAGTCAGCACAAGGTTATGACAGAGCAGCTCATAACGCCCTTCTTAGGGAGTTCCAACCCCCATCTTTGGCAAATGGGTGTGCTTTGTCTAAAGAATCCGATATGAAATCGCAACAGAGTGAGAATGAGCAGGTTGTTGATGTTATTATAAACCTTATCAAAATGTTATTATGCAGAAATACATCTTTTGAACCGTACGACGTGGAGCGGATAAGTAGTTTAATACTGAACAAAAACCAAAAAGATGGACACAATAATTCAATGGAACTGCCGATCAGTAATACCTAAAAAAACTGACCTATTCTATTTATTAAATAAATTTAAGCCAAACATTGTGGCACTATCTGAAACTTGGATTAAAAATAATCAATTATTTGGTATTCAAGGTTAAGTTTGTGTACGCAATGACAGAGCTGACGGATATGGCGGTGTGGCCATAATGATTAAAAATAATACCCCATTTTCACGTGTTTCTCTCCTTTCATTGTTCTGATATTGACATTGTTGGGGTAATTGTTGATAATGTTACATATGTTTCAATTTACATTCCTACTGCTAACAACAATGCTCTACAAGAACTTAGCAATATGTTGTCATCCCTTCGTAGGCCATTTTTAGTAATGGGTGATTTTAACTGTCACCACCAGTGTTGGGGAAGCGGTGAGACAAAAAGAGAGGGGATCCGTTTATTAGAAATTATAGATGATCATAATCTATGTATTATAAATACTGGCGAGCCTACTCGTAGAACTAATGCAGGTGAAAGTGTTAGTGCTGTGGATTTATCTATATGCTCCCCTAGATTAGCTTCTTCTTTGTCTTGGTCACGTTTCTCTTCTTCTACCTTTGGAAGTGACCACTTTCCTTTAGTAATTACTTCCTCAGTAAAGTTCGTAACAACACCGAAAAGACCCCCTAGATTAAAGTATAGACTCGGAAACGCAGACTGGAATAAATTTAAAACGCTTGTTGATGCTAAAGTTGCTGAGCTCCCACAAATTATTCAGGGTGGAGAAAGTGATTGCTCAAAAGCTTTAGCGATGTGCTTAGTAGAAGTAGCAGACCAACTTTTCCCTCTTAAAAAAATTTCTTCCGATAAAATTCCAATGCCCCCTTGGTGGGACCCTTCATGTGTTGATGCAGTTAGGAAGCGAAAGGAAGCTGAAAAAAAATATGCGGAGGACATGTCGGATGAAAATTTGGACGGCCTTAGAGATATTATTAATGATACACGGATTTTTCTCAAAGATAAGAAACTTCAGGGGTGGAGGTCATTCTGTATGTCTTTATCACCCAGCACATGCCCGTCAGAAGTTTGGCGCAGTATTAAAAGATTTAGAAAAGCCTTTAGTGATACTCCTTCCTTTACACAATTACCTCTATCTCTTAGTAACAGTTTTCTTGACAAATTAGCTCCAGCATCAGCTCCAGAGTATGATCAAATTTACCCTAACTCTACTCCGTTAAATATTGACAATCATTCATCTTTGAACGCTCCCTTTTCATTGTTCGAATTGAAAGGGGTATTAACATGCTTAAAAGACTCGGCCCCAGGAGAAGACGGTATTCCGTATTCGTTCTTCTCAAATTGTAGTGATAATACATTATCATATTATTTAAAAATAATTAACTCTATTTTTGTTTCTGGAAATATTCCAGAATCCTGGCGTTCCCAAGAAATCTTGCCGATCCTCAAACCAAATAAAAATTCCAATGATATTTCATCATACCGGCCTATTGCGCTATCTTTGGTTCTTACCAAAATTGCAGAACACCTAGTTAAAAATCGTTTAGAGTGGTATATAGAAAACAAGCAATTACTAGCAGGCAGTCAGTTCGGGTTCCGTAAAGGAAAAAGCACAACTGACAGTTTAAGTGTATTTACTACTGACCTTTGCATAGCCTTTTCAAAAAACGAGTCGATTGTTGGCGCTTTTCTAGATATAACAGGTGCCTATGATAATGTACTTATATGTGTCCTCAGACGCAAACTAATTAATTTAAACGTCCCTCCCCTGATTATACGGTTTATCATAAATTTGTTGTCAGTTAGATTTATTTCTCTATTTTGCGGTGACAAGAAAATAACGAGGACAGTGTTCAAAGGCCTTCCACAGGGATCAGTATTGTCACCTTTGCTTTATAATATTTATTCTTATGATCTAGAATCATCTTTACAAAAATCTGCTGATGTTTTACAATATGCTGATGACCTTTTAATCTATACTACGCACAATAACATCTCAGATGCATGTAATGCTTTGACCGCCTCCCTAAGTCTTTTACAGCAATGGTTACAAATAAATGGGTTAAGTCTTTCAATAGAAAAAAGTACTGTAGTAGTTTTTACAAGAAAACGTAATATTCCTGCCCCAACCGTTACTTATAATAACATAAGCCTTCCTGTGAAAAATCATGTTAAATTTCTAGGATTGATTTTAGATAATAAACTTTCTGGCAAACAACATTTTGACTATGTAGTTGAAAAATGCGAACGTCAACTGAATGCTATGCGCTGTCTTTCTGGAGTATGGTGGGGGGCACATCCGTTTAGTCTAAAACTGTTTTATAATGCAATAATCCGAAGTATACTTGATTACGGAACATTCCTCCTTGAAGATGGTAACAGAAAGGGTCTTAAAAAGTTAGATAGCATTCAGTCGAAAGCTCTTCGAATCATTACTGGAGCCATTAAATCAAGCCCGTTAAATGCCTTACAGGTAGAAGTAGGAGATCCTCCACTCCACCTCAGAAGGCAATATCTATCTGACCGATTTTTATTTAAATCGATGCAGTTTTCTAACCATTTGCTTCATTCAAAATTAATAAAACTTGATAATCTTATTCAAACTTCATCCTATTGGCGGCACAAAGATGTTCCGTGTTTAGTTAAAAGTTTTAGGAAGTTTAATTCCATACCAGCGAGTGTACATAGGTCACCTACTCTTCCTTTATTTGAGTGCAAAACATTTGAACCCTTACTTGTCTCCCCTGTAGTACATTATAATTTAGGAATAGAAAAAAGTGACGTAGGAGCTAACATAAAATTTAATGCTGCCGTTGGTGAAAAATGGATAGACTGTCATTATATCTTTACGGACTCATCAAAGACCGGGCTAGTTGTGTGGGAGTAGGTATATTTCATTCTCAGTATAAAGTTATTCAGATGGTAAAACTTCCTCCTGAAACATCAGTTTTCACTGGGGAATGCTTTGGTCTGCTCAAAGCATTAGAGTACGTTTTAATTGCCAAACTTAAAAATGTTCTCATATTATGTGACTCTAGAAGTGCGTTACAAACTATTGAAAAGTTTACATTTAAAATGAAACCCTTTTACCCCATTGTATTTGACATAAGAAAACAGTTGCACAAATGTATACAGAGAAACTACACGGTACAGTTTGCTTGGATTCCAAGTCACTCTGGAATTCAAGGAAACGAAAGAGCTGATCAATTAGCCAAACAAGCGGTGCAGAATGGTGACTGTGATGTATTGCGAATAGAATTCCTATTACAATAAACTAGTTACGCGTGCTGTGGTAGAGGGCGCGGTAGAGAGACGTGCGACACTGACATTGACAGTTGACAATTGACATTATGATATATGATAATGCACTCTCTCTCGGAGTCTGAGACCCAAGCGACACCACGTATAACAAAACTCTAACAATGTTTATTATTTAATCCCAACACCATTCCAGGATATATTGTGTTAAACACAGGACACAACATTGGCGACGAGGTAAAACCGTGAGTGACAAAATAAATATAAAAAGACTAACTAATGTTATCAATAAAATAAGACCAAGTATTTAAGTATATTACGTTTCTTAATACATTTCAAAAGAAAGGGATAAGAGAGGTAAACAAATAAATATGCAAGACTTCGAGGTGTTGCATTCAATCACTGTAATTATTTACTACTCCTTACCTCTATGTAACTGATAACATTAGTCACAGTCATTGACTTATATCAATGGTCACAGTAAGTTTTTAAATACAGCACACTAGCCTGCTAATATAGACCAAAATAAATTGCTTATTGTTGTGTAGCTGCTGACCAGTTAGTTACAGCTACCCACAAATTGTGATAAAACACATACTTACTTTATGTAATATGGAGATTTTTATCTCACAATAATATACATGACAAGGAATTCGACTGATGTTGGATTGATTAAAATATGAGGCCTGTTGAAAACATGCATAATTAAATATATTTAGTATTTTTCATACTAGAAGTTAAAGATGTAAGTATATAATTCATGTGGCATATTGCAATGTGATGTCATACTGGAATATAATATGTTGTCTTTCTAAGATAACAATAAATTGTTAGTAATTTACATAATTATTACAAACATATACATTTTGTTTTGTTTTGGGCTGTATTTATGGTCAAATTTTTATGAATCCAATAAGTTAATCAGTCAAGTGACCTACACTTATTGGTTGTTATGTCTTCATATGTCATAACAATAATTTCCCTATTGTTTCAATCCTTAAAAGGTTATGCAAGCAATAAAGGTGGTAAATAAGATAAATATAAATAAGTATTATGATGGGCATAGTGAACTTTCACTTAGCTTATCCCGGCACCTAAGTAGCACAATGTGTTTGTATTCTATCTCACGAAGGCAGTTAATTTATTGAAGTTGAACTTTGTGTTATAACATAAAAGTCATCACACAGCCTATGTGAGATCAAGAGACAAACCTACAGCTACTGTTGAAACACAAAAAGTTACAGCTAAAAAAAAAAAATATATATATATAACAGTAAAGTAGGAAGGAAACCTACACAAGTTCACCATAAAGAGTTGCTTATGGGAAAACCCATCAAGTTTCCAAATGGTACAACCTATCAAGTAGATGCCAATGGCTAAAACCCATCAAATTGATAATTAGAAATTAAAGTCACCACATGAGCAATAGGTACATAATAGTAATAAAATAAATAAACAATGTTTAATAGTATATCTATAGATATATAATATTTTAGCAACCATTAAAGAATATGTAAGGCAAATTATCTGCCAGAAGTTAAAGACAGTTGGTTAACTGTCTATCAAACTAACAGATACCAAATCACCCGATTCCAAACAAATATATGGATTAAGTGGGTACTTCGGAAATGTAATTTGTTGTTCTCATGCAAGTCACCGTTTTGTTGAGAATAAATATCTTTAAAACCAACTTAAAATGTATCAAGTCACCAATGGGTATCGAAAAAGGAAGTTTCTAATGGGTGCAAACCCATCAAGTATTAAATGAAAAAGAACAAAATGTTCCCAATGGGTGAAATCCCATCAAGTATTAAAAAGACAAAAATCCCAACGGGTGAAATCCCATCAAGTACTAAAAAGAAAAGTTCCCAATGGGTGAAATCCCATCAAGTATTAAAAAGACAAAAATCCCAATGGGTGAAATCCCATCAAGTATTAAAAAGACAAAAATCCCAATGGGTGAAATCCCATCAAGTATTAAAAAGAAAAGTTCTCAATGGGTGAAATCCCATCAAGTATTAAAAAGACAAAAATCCCAATGGGTGAAATCCCATCAAGTATTAAAAAGACAAAAATTCCAATGGGTGAAATCCCATCAAGTATTAAAAAGAAAAGTTCTCAATGGGTGAAATCCCATCAAGTATTAAAAAAAAAAACCCGATAGGTGAAATCCCATCAAATATAAAATGGAAAAAACACAAAGTCCCCAATGGGTTAAAATTCTTCAAATATTAAGTAAATAGGAATAGAACATAATTACAAATGGGTGAAACACTCATCATCAAGTTTCCAATCGGTATAAATCCGTTAATTTTCCAATAGATGAACCAATCAAGTTCCCTCGTACACTGAGGTTAGACCATATCTGTGTATGCAATACTTAATAATAATAATAAAATTTAATTCAGGCAAAGTAAACTCATATACACAAATTATTAACAGATACTTAAAAAAATAAAGAAAATTATACTGAAAATTAAGTAGCAGCTAATGACGTAGCAGTCAAGCCTGCTCGCAACCATCGCTAGGATGGTGTTAGCGCTCGCCCGCACCAGTGACATGGCACATTTTCGCATGATCGCGTAAAAGCAGTCTCTGCGCGCGTCTGCGAACATGCCAGAGGCACTTCAAAAACGCGGGAGCCTCAACACCACCCTAAACGCAAAATTGTATTGGAAATCACTTGCCTACAAAGTCATATAATATAGTAAACTATATGGTATAGGCAGTAGCTACACGTCAAAAAATAGTACAGTCGGAACCTACCTACTAAGTACATGTTGTTTTCATTATGAAATGAACAATCCCAGTTATAAATTGAAATGTAGCTTAATTAAACATTTATATTATTTAGATAAATCTGGTATCTATCAAAGAGTAAAATCTAAAAGACACCTACTAAATTTTAACTGATACTACACAAAAGATACCTGCTTAGATTTAGCAAACAAGAAAAAAATATATATATATAAATTCTTGTCACGCATTCGTCTTCAAGAATTTAGTACTGTTACTGACTTAGAAGTAATTTATCGATCCAGTTACTTACTGAAGAGTGCAGGGGATACCTATAATAGGCGATTATCACCAGATAAATTACAGAAGCCAATATACTGTTATCGTAATTAAAGAAATTTAATCATTCTGACCCAGCAAAATCACAAAAAAAAATAAAAAAAAATAATTAGATATCAACAGTATCAACCAAATAGATACTTATGTACAAAAGGTCCCAAGTTGTATAATTTCCTTGGAAATTATCGCAACCAATGCAAAACCATCCTAAGAAGTGATAACTCAATGACGTTCCAAATAACATTCCTTGTAAAGTTGAGACCGTTAAAGTATCAACGCTGATTGACTCGGAAAGCAATGTAAGTCAAACATGGAATATATAAAATAGTTAAAAAACCAAAGTTTATCTATGGCTTATGATAATCATAACTCATAACAAATTTGTATTATAGTCGGCTCCCATAAGTCTAAAGCGACTTAAAAGTTGTCAAGATGACACAGAATCGAAACTGCTATTGAGTATCACTCGGGTTCTAAATGCAACGTTTAATAATATTAATACAACATAGTACAGTTTCAGAGTCAATCTGTTAACTATAACAGTTTTGTGGGCACTGATTTATCTGTCAAAACTTTGTTTCATGTGTAATTAATAAATAACATAATTACTAAGGATGATCAAATAATAAAACCAATGAGTCTATAAATACTGTTTTAATCATATTGTACGAGTAGTACTTAAAGACGTTCTGTCTCAAGACGACAATTTAACAATTGTAATTTGAACTTTGTGTTAATGACATTAAAGTTGTCATACAGGTCTTCGTGCGATGGCATGACCATATCAACAATCAGATATCAATGATTCTGAGTTTGTTTCGGCGTTTCTTCTCAGAAGTCATTAGTTATGAAATGCCGCGCGTTACCAATACGTTATAAATAAAACTATAAATAAAAAATTTACTTATAAATTGTTTTTGGAAAATTTATTTACTTACTGACATCCATTAGACTGGGTTTCACAAGAGTAACAGTTTAAAGTAATTCAAAATTATAAAATTTGCGCGAGACGAGAAAACAAGCCGTAATTATTCGAGAAAATCATCCACACAATAGACTATTCCCAAATTTGAAAATATGTAACTTGTTACCTTATTTTGGAGTCGTAAACTTCATTAACGACATTATCATCAATTCGATGTGTGTATAAAATAATGTCATAAATATAAAGCATGGCCATCAAACAAAATACTCGACTTTGGATAAATTAATTATCATTCAGACAACGGATGATTACAGGGGTAGTTTTAAAGGTTCTTAAGCTTAGTAGACTTTTAAGGGAAACAGATCAATAACCCTGCTAAGTTAAACAAGTTTTTTTAAATAAATTGTCTATAACTAACAAACTGTTGTTAAATTAAAACGCTCAATAACAAACATGCAGACCTTGGGTAATAAAATGAAATGAAATTTATTTACATGAAGTACCTATGTTATATAAAAATCGTTTTGTATACATTATAATAAATTATAGTTTTCATCTCACACAAGACCCTATGGTTTCAGAAAATAAAGATGTCTGAAATTAAAATCTTACTAATGAATTTTAATAATATCTTAGATTTTCTAGATGATGATAATTTATAAAATTGATATTTATTTCTAATTTATACTGCAATAGTATTATACAAAACTTATTAATAAGCATTATTGGAAGGTATAATAAATTAAATTTTATGTATTTGCATGCCGAAAGGTACGATGTACTGGGACATAATCATTATAATGACTGTATCAAAATTATAACTGTACACCTACATTGAAAGCAAATAAATGATTTCTGATGTCTTATATAGGCATAGATATAAATATCATGTATAACATTTATGGAAAATATAGTTACCTACCTATAAAATGTATTCCAAATACCATTTAAACAAATTATAGTATGTTAAACAATGCTACTTCAGGGCCGATCTAAGAGATAGTAATAAAAAAAAAAAGGGTCAGGAATAGGTAATGTTCACACACAAATTATATCAAAAGTCTCATTATATAAACAATCAGCTGTAAAATATAACAGACAATCTACCACATGTAGTAAGAAACAATAAAATATGTGAAAACTATCTTTTGCTTTATGTAACTGTTTATATGACTGTACTAGCTGTAAGTTTTCCTAAAATAATAAAATAAAAGGGTTATTTATCTCTCATGCAACACAAAATGTACATTGGGTATAGTTTGAAAATACATACATTTGAAAACAGATTGTTAGTGATCGAGTTTGTAAGATCATAAGGTTAAATCTTATAAGTATTAAAATAAGTAATAATAATAATAAAAATGTTTTTCAAAATATTTTGTAAGAAAGAGATGTGATGTATTGCGAATAGAATTCCTATTACAATAAACTAGTTACGCGTGCTGTGGTAGAGGGCGCGGTAGAGAGACGTGCGACACTGACATTGACAGTTGACAATTGACATTATGATATATGATAATGCACTCTCTCTCGGAGTCTGAGACCCAAGCGACACCACGTATAACAAAACTCTAACAATGTTTATTATTTAATCCCAACACCATTCCAGGATATATTGTGTTAAACACAGGACACAACAGTGACACATTCCCTTATAAAAATTTCTGTCATGATCTTGTCAACCTCCCTAAAGAATATCTTCGACATTCCTGGGAACTTCTTTGGAGTGAGAGCTCTAAAGTAAAGGGCAAGGTTTATGCCTCAATTCAGCCCTCAGTCCCAGTCAAACCATGGTTTTGTAAAATAAAAGGCTCTAAACTCATTACGAGCATGATAATTCGCATGCGGCTTGGCCACGTTTGTACTCCTTTCCACCTTACTAAGTTGCATATTTTGGATAGTAATCTTTGTGAGTGTGGAGATGATGTTGGTACTTTAGATCACATATTCTTCTCCTGTTCCCGTCATGATCGTTCATCCTTCCTCCGTTCTCTTGTTTCCCAAAATGTTTCCCTTCCTACTTGTGTCTCTTGTTTAGTAATGAATCCCATTGAATATTATAACTTGATATCTGCATTCTTGTTAAAAAATGATATAAAGATTTAGTTTGTGTATGTTTATATATATATATATATATATATATATATATATATATATTTTTTTCCTAAAGAATAAAATACTTCCTTTCCTGAACCTTACAAAATTCCTTTTCCTCTCCGATATTTTCCGTTAAAAATATTTCCCTACCTTTTATTACCTGAATTTGGCACAAAGATATTAACTAGTGCCACACTACAAAAAAAAAAAAAAATTGTATTGTAACCTCTCTACTAAACTGTAGTGATTTTCAATTTCATTTCATTATTGGTCCTTGGTGAATTTGTGACCTCCCGTTCTAACTGAAATCAACTTCGCATTTGTAAGAGTTTCTAACAATATGTTACGCAATTGGCAAAGAGTACTTTTTAAGAATAATATATGTCCGCTAAGCTTTCAAAGGAAAAACTTTCTAACAAATGACTATAAATGTAACGAAGCCTGGCATAACATGAACTCGGCTTCCGTGTTCAATAAAATAAATATACATGATTTCTATAATGTTCTGGATCAGAATTATTCTTCAAAAGGTGTAATTAGTGCAATTGATGTTGATATATTTGCTAATGCTATAAAAGACCCCAGCCATCTCGAAGAACTGAAGGACTTGCTTCATAAACTCAGAACTACAGCTGAAACGGGTAGTATGTTGGAATCAACACATCAAGCCACTGTTCGAAATTTCATGGATTTTGGTGATATGAAGGAACTTGTAGAAATATTGAAAGATCCCCTAAACTTTGGTATTTTTCTTGATAGCTACACTGCAAATATATTATTAGACAAATTGATAAAGATACAGAACTTCGAACTTGCTGCGAGAGTAGCTTCTATAATAATGCTGCAAGAAGAATTTAATAGTGATATAACATGCACATTGTGCCAATATGCTTGCTACAACTATATCACTAAATACACAGATGAACCACCAGAATCATCAGCATCTATGGAAAAAATTAAAAAAGTTGAAGAAATTAAGATTAGAGTAAAATACCTTAGAAATCCATACTTTGATGATCATTTTGACATACAAGATACACTTACATTATCGGGTAAAACTTTAGCATGGATTTCCGAAAAAGCTTCTGACAATTTGAACAATAACTTGCAAATTATTGGATGGCTTATTTACAAAAAATATGATAAATTATTTTCCTTCTGTGAGAAGATTTGCAAAGAGAGTTCTTTTAAAGTATTTAGCGAGGTTCTAGAATTGTTGAATAGAGAGAATAATAGTGCAGAAGCTGAATCTAAACTGATATTAGAAAAATGCATTTTTGTTTTGACCAAAGTTGAAACAATGCCAGTTGACATATCTTTAGAAGATTCACTAAAAATTACAATTGAAAATGCCATCAACAAATCACACAAGAATGATGTATCACATCAAGAACAGGTCTGTTTGATTATTACTATACTTGTTTAGGCCAGTTGCATATAAAATTCAAAGTTGATTGAAAGAAACAAGCACTTAATATTGTTTAGTGGTTCGAGGCCCAGACTGCTGATCACAACAGGTTGTTCATGGGTTTGATTCCCACATGAACAAATATTTATGTGATCAACAATATCATTGTACTGCTTCTATGGGCGAATCTTTGGGCGATGCTAGTCTTTTGAGTTATATTATTTCTTGATTGATTGTTCAATAATTTTGTATTAACAATTATGTCACTGTATACAATTTTAGAATAACTGTTTTTAGGTATTCCAGTCATGGGCAAAACTAAGAGACGAAAGGCTAGAAGAACAAACCAAAAGGCTAGACCGGGCACGACGCATACAACTTATAGAACAAAAACAAAATGAGATGAAGGATCGGGAACAGAAGTTATGGTTCTTTGATAATGAAGACAAAATCGACCTAGAAATAGAAGAGAAAGATAAACTTGTTGTAAAACCCACATCAGAGAAAACTGCAACTAAAACTTCTGATGAAAATTATATTCCACCAGAGATTCTGCCTAAAAGAAAATAACATGTCGTGATTTACATTTCAATAAAAAAGCTTATTTATAAAACTAGCCACCCGTGCGCAGCTTCGTCTGCGTATCCCGATGGATTTAAAAAAAATACACACAAAACTTTGCCCTGAAAATAATGAACACGAGAAAAAAAGGATTTTTCAATTTGGCGCAGATGTTCGAAAGTTATGCGTGTACAAACATTTCGGCAATAGTTTTTATTTATATAGATAGATAAGAATATAATTTCTACATAACATTAAATAGTTAAATATATTTCTAATGTTGTTATTCCATAATCCTTAAGCGTAGTGATCGAGCCATCGACTGCTGTGCTCTAGGTGCTAGGAGTGGCGGGTTAAATCATAAAGAATGATGGGTAAAGTTGGCCGGTATATCCAATAAAAATAATTATGATATGAAATGAATCCTTATATCATAAGCTTCAATTTTTATTATTGGCAGAACACTGTAAACTGCCGGAAAAAAAAGATATCACCCCCCAAACATCTATCGAATTAACCACATGTACCGAACATATGCTATTCTCAAAAAATATATACACAGATGTTTATCTTTGTGACTCTTCATAACAACGATTTGTGATTTGATATATTCTAAACCTACCCTCGCGGATGTGTATACTGGACTCGATTACTCCTGCTGTGAACTTTTAATTCATTCTTTAAATGTAACAAATAAACCGGTGATGTGTTTTATGCCCTCGATCTATACATCGAGCTGTAAAGCGACAACTATATATACATATATAGTATATATGTTGTTTGTTGGTTCATCCCCTTTTATTTAGGCGACATGTATAACCAAATGTTACCTAAAGTTCTGCTCAACCCTTGTCGGATTATAATCGTGATAGTAATGTAATTTTGTAATTTTAGCCGTATCTAGGAGTACCGCTTTCTGTATCAAACCCTTGATCCACTCACCCAACGCGAGTCTCCTTAAAATGTTAGTCGAGGTTCTTGATCGGCTACGGCAACGATCGGTACTATAATCACTGAATTCACCTCCCACACAACGTCAAGTGCCAAATGAAGATACTTCTTACCTTTCTTGACTTTCATGAGGTTCTTGTCATGCGGGATGGCGATATCAACAATAATTACACTACGCTCTTAACGGCTAACCACAATATCAGGCTATTTGGCTACAATAGTCCTGTCTGTGATGATAGAGCGATTCCAGTACAGTGTGGCATGACCATTTTTGAGAACTGGGCCGAGCAAATACATTTATTATGCCAGAAAAAAAGGTCTGTGCAAGTTCTCGTCGTTAGCCAGACGCGGACAACCAGAGGTATTATTATTATATGTCGAATAGACTCCCGGACGGTGGCATGCCCGACATTATGCCAACCGGACCATCGTCCATGATATATTTCCGGTAGTTGTTAGTCATCATGACTTCGTCCATAATTGCACAAACAACACCTTGGACATCGATATTTCCATGGCCAGGACACGGACGCTAAAAGTCTACTTCTGGTTCACGGAGAGCCCGATAAAAGCATCTTTCTTTGCTTTGCCACACCTCCCTGCGATAGTTCGTACTCAGTACTGCAGGTTTGCGTCAGTTCTCTTTAGCTAAGAAGAGCGGGGTAAGTCCCTTGTCCACTTCAACCACAACTCGATGCATCCCCACTTCGTTTTTTTTTTCATATTATTCCTATTGACCACTGGGTTGCCAAGTCAAAGATCTCGTGTTCGAATCCAAGGGCTGGCTGGCTGGCCACCTCTGACTTTATTTCAACTTCTAAATCATGTGCGTGGAAACCATCGTGAGGAAACCTGCATGCCTGAGAGATTTTCTCGACGGCATATGAAGTCTGCCAAACCGCATTAAGCTAGCGTGGTGGACCATAGCCTAGTCCCTCTCATACTGAGAGGCAACCCGTGGCCAGCAGTGGGATAGTATATGGGTTGGTGTTGATTTTTATAATACACTTGAAACACCCAGACAAACACAAACACTTATGTTCATCACATAAGTATTTGTGTCATGTGGGATTCGAACCCTCGACGCGGATAAACCGCCTTAGGGCCGATTTCACCGTTCTCATTAAAAACTGAGTTCAATAAAACTAAGTTCTGCTTAAACGAGTTCATATGTTGGTTCTGATCTCGGTTCACGTCTCGCAGATTTCACCGGGTAATTTAAGATCGCGTTTACGAGAACTAAGTTTACTTTGACATAGAATGTGAATGTTGTCATCAGTTCGTGACAATTATAGACAAATTACGATGCGCTTTGCAGTTAAAATGGTAAGTTATAATTTTTAAGTGGGATTTGAGATGATTTTGAGGATAGTGAAGTTCGAGTAAATTCAGAGAGTATTAAAATAAAAAAATACAGCTTGTAGGCAATATAATTACGTAATAATATAATTACAATATAATTAATTGAAATACTGCCGAAACCCAATAATATAGACTACTCATATATTAGAATATCTCTAATTAATTAATTAAATTATGAATTAGGTTATCTTTTATGGCTTTGACAGGTCTTGATCGCGGTCTACGTTAAACGTCCAAAATCGGGCGTTCAGAATTTAAACTGAGATCAGCCTTAACTGAGTTCAGTTTATGTTGGTGAAATGCAAACCTGCGTCCTGAACTCAGTTAACCGCGAGAACTGAGATTAACTTGAATTGATCGCGTTTAATTTAAATGGTGAAATCGGCTCTTAGTGCTTCGCGATCCTGCTGATCGCGAAGCACTCGGCACTCAAACCACGGGACCACAGACGTCGTCAAATGATTTTAATTGTTTATCCGCGTAAGTTGTTAAGTACCATATTAAAATGTGTGTTTTATTGTATGCTATCACCCTAAGATTATTTACCCAACAAGTGATAATCTGGCCAACATACAGCATAGCGTGAACTTTTCCATTGTAGGTATGATTTATAAAAAAAAATAGGAGGCGCAGAAAATGCACCTTTTATGTCCCCGACTGTACATTTCCGGTCGATTCTTAACATGAATTGTTTCGTTTCAGTAACTATAGGCTAAAAGCAATAAGCTAACATACATTAAAACTCTATTGGATATCAGGCCAGGGTGCATACAAAAGTGCCCATCATTCTTTATTGCAATTTGCAATTCGAATCGCCGCACGAAAAAATATATGTACCTATTTGCATTGCCTACTCTGCAGTCCCTAGAGTTTTATTCCACCATCTTGATTTATGTAAAACCTTAAAAAGCTTTCCGCCAGCGGCTTCGCCCGCGTGTCTGGGTATTTCTTATAAATTTTATGTGCTATTCCAGACTATAATCTATATCTTCGCGTGATTGAGTAACGCCTTGGCACGGGACGGGCGACGCGACCGGCGGCGGGGCGGCGATCCACGCGACACAGTTTGCACGACACGCGCACTGGCGTTTGCCGCCCGCATCTTTCGCGGCGAATAGATCACATATAAAACCGTAGGACACGATATGAAAAATTTTTGCGTAGGTACTGTTTCATACATTTGTTTGAGTCGCCCGACGCTCTTGTGATTCGCTCGGCACGTTTCGCCGTCGTCGCCGCTACCTTTGGCGGACCCAGTACATTTCCATATATTTGTTTTAGTCTAGTTTGAATTTTCGCTGCAGCAAACGTCCCGTGGCCAAGGCGTAACAAACATCCCATCCATGCATCCTAACTTTCACATCTAATATACAAGGTGGAAGGGACATCGACGCACAAACGTCGTGACAAGGTTTCACTCAAGGTCAAAAATAAAATGACCTAGGTCATTCATGTAGAAAATGACCGGTTACAGATACTGTCATTTTTGAGCGTGCAGTGTATTGCTAACAACGCGATCTAACATATAAATATTAACCAGATAATGCCTTGTAAGCTGCTTATTAAAGGGAGAAAACACATTTTGTTTATGTAGCATTAAACCAGTGGGCCTAAGAAAAACTGTCTCCTTTACCGCACAAGTATTCAAAGATTAATAAGTTGACAGTGTACAATCGCATTGATGTACCTACTCACAAAATAATTTCGAAAATGGATGTATTTTTTTAACAAGAAATAACGTTGTTGAATAAATTGCATTCGAAACTAAAGTTATTGTTGATAAAAAAATAAACGAAAAATTACGCTATTATCCCTTAACTTCCGTCCGGACATCTTTTTTTAAATCTGAAGATTTAGGAAAATAATGATCACTCATAAGAGTAAATAAGTCTAAATTAAAGAAAATTTAAGTAAATTGCGACAGGTACCTCAATAACCCAGTGGTCGTGAGCGCGACTTCTAGGTCCTGGGCCCGATTCCCAGATTGAACAATGTTATTCTTAATAGCAGCTCGGAGTTGGATTTGTGCCTGGTTGGTTAATGGCAGTAGGCTCGCTCGCCCCCTAATACATGGGACCCCAAACATACCGAAGACGTACTCTTGGTGTACGTTAGTACACATCTGACTAACCTTTTGGGGAATACAGGCGTGATGGTATGTTATGTGAATACGATACTTATTTATGTAGAATTGTAGATGATTAAAATGAATTAAATACTATTAAAAAATGGAGAAAAGGAAAAAGAACTGGTGCAGTTAAAAATAAACTTTCGAAAGAATATAGAATTATTATTTATTTATTTATTTATACTTTAATGTACAAAGTAGTACAAAAGGCGGACTTAATGCCTTATGGCATTCTCTACCAGTCAACCTTAAAATTATTAATTATTTTAATATTATATATCCTAATAGCAAAGGAGCAATGCAAAGCAATAGGCTATGTTGGCTCCAAGTCATACTGTTGGATCCAACACACCAATGTGAGGATCGATCTTGAAACGTTATTGGATGTGTGGATCGAAAAGCGACGTTAGACCCATGTTGCCCCCCGCCTACACACTTCACTCCCGTCGTCTTTAAACTTGTACAACAAAAAACCGACACAAGTCGGGTTGACATTGGCTATTGGACGCAATGTTCTGCATTGCGTCCAATAGCGGGGCGGGTCGGCTAGTTAAGCCGACCCGCCCCGGCTTCGCACGGGGTGCAATGTAGATACTTAGATACTAATGTGGGGCAGTGTCGTGTCGTCGTGTTTGCAGGCGTAGGGGTTGTTCCTATAGTTTATTTGCATTAACATATAGTACATAGTACAGTTTTATTAATAAGTAGCTCAACACCCACAGTCAAACCGTTAAACCGGTTTTGTGGGAAATTATAAGTAAATAAGTTTGTATTACGTAATAAAAAATAAAAAAATAGTGTGGAGTGATGTTATGGTTATGATCAGTGCAGGCACACCCCGTGCCCACCGACCGCTGCCAATCGGAGCCGACGCGCGTACGGTCCACCAGCCGCGCTGCCCCTTCTTTTTATTTATCTGATATCTTCTAAGATAATCTTTTTAATGATACAAAAAATGCACAACATATCTAATGCATTTAATTGGATAAGGAATAACACTGTATTGTTTAAAATAGCTTGGTAAATAACCCATATTTTTTGCTTAGGTACTGCGAGTTATTCCTTAAATAAACGATAGACATGCTATCGCGGACTTTTCTGTAGACCTATATAAGACACACAATTCGACTATACATAATCCATACTAGTAATATTATAAATGCGAAAGTAACTCTCGTCTGTCTGTCGCGCTTTTACGCCAAAACTACTGAACTGATTTAAATGAAATTTGGTATACAGATAGTCTAGAGCCTGAGAAAGGACATAGGCCAATTTTTAATGCGAAAAAACGGCTGTAAGGGGATGAAATAGGGGATGAAAGTTATAAGAAATACCCAGACCACGCGAGCGAAGCCGCTGGCGGAAAGCTAGTTACTTTTTTCCTACACCTCTGACAATTATCATTATAATTTAGTTAATAAATACAAAACCTCGACAAATAATACAAGGTGCAAGGGACATCGCCGCACAAACGTCGTGACAAGGTTTCACTTAAGGTCAAAAATAAAATGACCTAGATCATTCATGTAGAAAATGATCGATTATTACAGATATTAACATTTTTGAGCGCCCAGTGTATTGCTAAAAACGCGATTATAACGCTCCGCGGTGAATGTGATCGCGCGCGCGATCCCGAATAAATAAAATAATGTTTTTTTAATTATCAATCTAATTTGGGTAGATAGAAATAATGTTTTTTTTACAGGTTCAAGTAAAAAAAGAACTACAGAAAAAATGGAAAAATTGATGAATAAAGTTACGGAAAATTTCAACGCGGGGGGGGTCCATAATCATGTACTGAACTCATGATATTCGGATGTGCGTCGATGTCCCTTCCACCTTGTATACTAAAACCTTCACCGAGAACCACTTCATCCATTGGTGACACAACAGCATGAAAATCGATGCAGTAGTTTTTGAGTTTATGGCAAACATACAGATAGGCGCAGCGGAGGTAATTATTAGCTGATACCTGTGGTTACACTTGCGTCCTTTTTTCTTTTTGCTCGGCTTATAAGAATCATAACGTGATGTTAAATAGCCTATAATCTTCCTCAAAAAAGGGGCGATCGAGTATGCAAAAAGATTTTTTCAAATCCCATTGGTAGGTAGTTCCAGAGTTTAGCGCGTCTAAACAAAAACAACCTCTTTACCTATACTAGTTTTCAGCAATAGATAGAATAGTCATTCAAGAGGTTTACATGATTTATACATATACATTATAGTAGAGAAAAGCAGTCGAGAAATTCGTAGATTGATTTGAAGAAGAAGTTTGTCGTAACAAACATATTTTTTACCCGACTGCCAGAGGAGGGTTATGGTATAGACTATTCATAATCATAATATTATTAATCAGTCCACATTGCCCCACATCAGTATCTACATTGCACCCGTGCGAAGCTGGGGCGGGTCGGCTAGTTATGTTATAAAACACATTCGTGAAAAATAATTAAATTCCAATCACTATATATTCAGCTCTACCGAGGGCATATCAAATATTCTTGAACAAAAAGAGTGGCAACGGTGGTGGCAACTGGGACTAACATTTTTCGACCACAGATTTGCTAAGCTGTGTAGCTTAGGAAGTGTTTGATATCTACTAATAAGGAACTTTTATTTTCATGACCGAGCTTCACTGAGCACTGGTGAAAAAGGATTTAAAAAAGGACTTGACCGTGAGCCAGTTATGGTGAGCTCATGCTTTTCATGAAGGAAAATTATGTCAAGAACTGTATCTTCCTATTTTTCAGGGCCCACCCAATATTCACTCGCATTTGCATACTTTGGGAAACGCTGATATAGGAGGGATGCTTGCTAGTGATGGAAGCTTAGTATGTAAGCTAGGGATGGGTTTGCTCAAAGCACAAAGTACACGAAGTACGTAAGTAGATCGTGTAAGTTCTTCCCCGCACAGGTACCTCGCGCAGTGCATCGTCATTACTGGTAATGGTGACATTTTCTTAATAGAATAGAATAGAATAGAATAGAAATACTCTTTATTGTACACCAAAAACATTAACAAAGACAGAAAAACAAGAATTTTAAAACATACAAAGGGCGGCCTTATCGCGATCAGCGATCTCTTCCAGGCAACCTTAGGATGGACTGAATAGAACTGAACCAAAAATGGGGTTGACGGTGCACCTATGTGTATGTAAAAAGATACGATAAATAATAATATATGACAAATACCTATTCATATAAAGATAAGTACATACATAAATACATACATACAAAATATATAAATATCTATATAATATATATATATATAAATAAAATTGTTATAGCAACAAAATACGTACCTAATTATAGAAGAAAACAACAAATGCATAATTACAGTGATAAGTAGTGATCCTTCACAAGTTTTTTAAAAACTGGCAGAGATTGTGCACGCCTTATATGTACTGGTAATGCATTCCACAGACGAGCAGCTTGAACCGAGAAGGATTTGTCATAGAAAATTGTGGAATGCATTGGCATCTTAAGTCTTAGGTTATCCGATGACCTCAGAAATCGCGAGTGAGTATCGCCAAGAAATTCGAATCGGTTTTTAAGATAAGAGGGAGAAGAAGGAAGGAATAGTACATTATAAAGTAACGAAAGGATATGAGCATTCCGGCGAAGGCGAATTGGTAACCACCCGAGCTTTGCGCGAAATTCAGAAACATAATGTTTAGCTACTTAGCAAATCTCTGGTGGAAAACAAGTCTTATACACATACAGTAAGACTGGATGAACATCTATTCTAGTTTAAAAGAAATTAGCTCTCCTCCTGAATCTTAGCGAGATCAAGCTGTATTTTCCTCAAAGTATCTTCAGTTCTCTTAGCTGTCTCAGTCTTTATGTTTTCTTCTAAATCGACTATGTCCCTTGCCAAAGTACCAGTGTCATTGACGAAGCCAACAATTGTATTGCATTCTGAATGTAGAAGGGCCAGCAGTTTGTAAGCTTTTTTTGCTTGGTCATCCTTCTTTGCATCCTAAAAAAAATTACTAATTATATCAGAAGTACAAGTCAGACCAGAAAATAAATAACAGTTTAAAAAACTAAAAAAAAACACGCTTTTATAGAAAATCAACGTAAAAATAATTAGGTATCTACCTAGATACTGTAAAAAGCGTGGGGTGCTTGATGTCAATTGTTACCTATACATATTATATTGGCAGATAAGTAATCAGTCATTATGAAAATATCTTAAAAAGGACCCCACGCTTATTTACAATAATTATTTTTACTTTTGAGTTTGGTTATCTATAAAGAAAAACTATACAAATTATTGCATTGTCATCAGTCCTTGATCCCCAGTGTCCGGTTTAAATCAATCCGTCGTATTGAAAGGGGGGTGAAAATCACGTTTAAAGATTCCGTTAGATTGATAGATTTATACAACTGTAATGAATGTAGCATAAAAGTAAAAGTAACCCTCTAATAAGAAACCTTGTTTCTCTTAGTACCCTTTGGGGGTCGTTGACATGAAGGGGCCCGTAAGTATTTATTGAAACACTTACTCTAAAGAGAGTCTCATCAGCTATAGAGAAACACCTATCTAGTTGACCTTCTAATGAATTTATTTCTTTCTGTAACTGTCTAGTGTCATCTAAAATCTTCTTTATTTCCATGTTTTGCTTGTCAACATTACTTATTATTTCCAAAATACGTTTTGTGTAAATAGATCTGAAAAAAATATATATCTATGTGTTATAAACTTAGTTAAATAGACACAATGAAATCAGTTATTAACAAACCTCTTATTGCCGCCCCTTAATTTTCCATAACTCTCTTTCAATTGGTTTACTAAGATTTCTTTCTTGTCGTATTCTTCTTTTAACGCTTTAGCAGACGCTTTTAAGCTACTCAAAATCTTTATACACCTACTTCTCTCGGACTGAAAGTTCAATGCAATTACGTAAATGGTCTATTGAAGAATTTACGTAAATCATTTTTTATGTAGGTATACATAAAAAATGTTTTACGTAAATTATTACTGTTTTTATTTTGTATGGGAGTTTAAAATCTAGTCCATATACAGTTGTGGTCATATAATTAAGAACGATTTGAAGTTCTAGATTTTCTAATCTAAATCATGTCATGTGTAGTTATGTGTTTCTACTTAGAAGTAACTCGTTATGTTATGAAATAGCCACATGAATAGAGCAATCGGGATTACGAATATAGAATAAAATCGCTCACATTTTTTTTTACTAATTTCACTTTTTCTCTACAGTAACAAATTTAAATAGTGACGCTGGACAAATAATTAAGTACGATTTATTAAACTGCTCGAGAGTTGTTTTATATGAAACTTAGATTTACGAAAATCACATTAATGTGAAGTGCGTAAAGTAAAATATCAATTTAATACACTAAATACACTTTAAACTAAAAACAATAGTTAGTAGCATGTCCACGGCTTTTAATTACGGCTTTACACGCGGCGAGGCGTTAACTCTATACATTTTTGACATATCGCAAGAGACATAGAGCTCCATTATTCTTATAAAACGTCGTACAGCTATCTTAAATTGCCAAACTGTCGATTTAAACATTTTTCTTGACTTCGCATCAAAGTTGCTCTATTGGGTTTAGATCTGGGCTGTGAGCTGGCCAGTCTAAGACAGAAACTGATTGCTATGTGAGAAATTCCTTAAAGGTGCGTGCAGTATGCTTTGGATCATTGTCGTGCTGGAATGTCCAAATAACTGGAATCACGTCTTCAGCATCAAGTAACATTGTTTCTCCCAGTATAATTTTGTAATGGAACCGGTCCCTGTCTTCAACTTAACACCACCAACACCACGTCCAGAAAAGCACCCTCGAATTTTCACTTTTCCCTATTCCAAGCTTTAATGTCACTTTTGTGTACATATGGTTGAATGTTTTATTCAGAGGTCGTCGTACATGTCGTTTTCCATAAGAACATACCCTGTATAATTTTGTCTCGTCAGAAAAAAGAAAATTTTTCCACTGTCTTATTGTCCAGTTTTCATACCTTCTTGCAAATTCAAGCCGGGCTTGCCTATGCCAGGGTTTCAACATGGGCACCTCCCTTGCTATCCTTCCAACCAACCTTTCTTTTCTCATTAGACCCTTTTTCCTTAGCTCATTAGACCCTTTAAAAGGATTTTGTTTTGCCAATCGAACGATATTTCGATCATCTCAAGGAGATGACTTTCTCTGTTTAGGTACACGCGGAACATTTGAAGTAGTTTGATACGTGGCAAAATGCTTCACTGCATGGGAAACCATAGTTTTTGAGCATTGCAGATTGTCGGCTATTATTTTATACGAACAAGTCTTCTCGAGAAGTTTTATTATTACTTCTATCACAACTTTTATTTTCCCCCATTGTTTTCATTATGAAGCAATCCTCAATAAGACTTCTACATCACTAAATGGAGTTAAAACTATACGAATAGTTACTTACAACCAGGGTTGGATTCAGACCCTCAAAAAATTACAACTGGACAATAAAATAATACTATTTGTCCAAAATTATACTACATTTTAGTTATTTTAATTAAGGCGTATTAATTACTTAAACTTTTATTTTATTAATTCCCAAAAATACTATATGCATTTTTTATTGTACTTGTAAAAAAGATAACAAGATTTCTAATTAGCTAAAAAAATATAGTAAAAAGACTCCCATTAATTGCAAGTATTTTTTAAAGAATATCGTTTGAAAAACGAGCGCTATAATAAAATACATTGTATTTTGATGGTACTCCAAAAGTGGCCAAATAAATGTGTAAATAATTTATGGCGACAATTTTTTTTCTGTGGCTAACACTTAGGCAAACGTCTCCACTTCTAGCGACGAAGTTGCTAAATTGGCAACACTAGGTTTTTACTTAGTAATCCTGATTAAGTTTTTCCGTGTATACAGAAATTCCCGATATTTAAGGGTAAATATTAATAACTAAAAGGGATCACTTGATAGAAGTCGGTCAACATTAAAATTATGGTATGTATTATGTAGATAAAGTATAGTATTTTGGGTTTAAGGCCCCAAACTTTTCCATATGCTGATCTACACATGTTAAAAGATCCCATTGCTTTATCAGACACGTTTTTGGCGTGTAGATTCCATTTGAGCTCCTTGTCCAAAGTCATGCCAATGTATATGACATTCATGGACCATTCTAGTTCTGCTCCAAATCCAAACAAAAAAAAAGTAGCAACTTTTTCAAATTGCTCAAGTTTTTCTTTCTTGTGAAAGGAAGAACCGTGGTTTTCTTTGGGTTGATGGAGAGGTGGTTTTCTCTGCACCAGTCCTCTACCACAGCCAAAGCCTGCTGCAGAAGTCCGGACACAGTTTCTAGAAATTTGCCGTTTATCATTACGACTATATCTTCTGCGTATCCCACAGAGAAACATCCTCCTCTGTTTAGTTTGTGTAGAAGGATCTCCACTACCAGGCACCATAATGTTGGTGACAGTTGTGGTCGTTGCACGAATTTCGTCCCCTAGCAGTGACTACCTTTAAGCACGAACTCTATCCATCTGCATAGAGTGCTCTCAAATCCCGTGGTCTGTAGCGGCCTGTTTGATTGATTTAAAAGTCGTGCGATCGAAGTCTCCTTGTATATCTAGGAAGCCGGCTGCACATATCTCTTGATTAACAATTGCATTCTCTGCTTTTGTTACTACATAGTGCAACCCGGTTTCGGTTGATTTCCCGGACTGGTATGCACATTGCAGCGTGTGAAATGGTTTCCTTTTCAGAGGGCCATTCTTTATGTGATGATCCACCAGTTTTTCCAGGGTTTTGAGAAGGAAAGATGAGAGGCTGATCGGACGAAATAATTTAGCCTCTTGACAGCTGTCCTTTCCTGGTTTTGGAATGAAAGTCACCTTAGCTTCTCTCCATATCTTCGGGATGTTAGATGTGGGCTCAGTATCGATTCACCTTTTTGTAGTAATATTGGGTATATACCGTCCGGCCCTGGAGATTTGAAGGGTTGGAAACTCTGTATTACCCATGACAGTTTTCTTTCATTTACTACCTTTTTCGCGATGTCCCGATCTGCTTTTGTCGTGCGCAGATTCTGCTCCTTTGTAGGCATCATTATCGAGAGATTCATGTATCACGCTGTCTGGGAAGTGAGTTTCCATCATTACCTGCAAAGTCTCTTTGCCAGATTCTGTTAACTTTCCGTCATGTGTCTTCACGGCATTTAGCGTGAGACTTTTGGTTACCTCCGCCAGCTTTAGTCAACATTGCGGTTTCAGGGAGAGTTTTGATGTCCTGACAATGAGATTGCCATGACTTCCTCCTGACTTACGTTACTTAATACTCTTCTGACATCATCATCTAAGGTGTGACCTGTTTAGCAATGAGATGGACGGATGTATGTCGGGAATGTTAAGTATTTTGTGAGAAGATGGATAAGAGGTAAAAATATATCATGTTTTCTTTTTATTACTATTATGTTTTTTTGGTTTTTGTGCACCAATTTTATCATTTTAATTTAACGCTGCAACTATAGTTAAGACTGAAGTTATATATATATATATATGTTTTTGTAAATAAATCAGTCTTCTAGTCACATGCGTTTCATCCCTTTTCATCACATGCCATATCATAACAACACAAACATATCCCTTTCAAGTTTTCTGTCACTGGCGCCACTTTCAGACGTCCTCAAATGTTCTCCACATCCACCTCAACATTGTCATATCTGCTGCATGTAATGTTTTTGGGAACAAGGAACAGTTATGGCTTCGTATTATGTAGGTACCTTGTGAGTATAAACAACACTGAATTATAAACAAAGTAGTTTCTTTGCTTGTCCCGCCTGCAATACATTTTCCAACATTCAAGTAACTACTTCATTTCCGATATTACCTACATAGAGCTTGTTTTTAGATTTTTAGTTAGTGCAGTTTTTAACGCAGTCAGATTTTTAGTTTACGTTTTATAATTTATTTTATTTCGTACTTTTAGTTTTTATACTTTTAAAACTAAAATCCATTGGGTCGCAGAGTGTGCCAAACATTCGAATTTGTTGAACCCAGTATTACTCTCACAGTAAATACGAATCTAACGACACCTCTCAAGCTAAAATCCATCGAGCCGTTCAGGCCGCAGAGCATTCCAAACAATTATACATACATAGGTACTCTCGAAAACCATAACCATTCTTCTGGCGCAGTCGAGTAAATATAGGTATCCTTTACTGGGAATTCTGGGGTTTGCAACTTATTTCCTATAAACACCATTTGGAAACAACTGAATCGACACGACAAAACCAGGGTTAAACTACGTGCAAACGAGTAAATTCAAGTGTTGTCAATATATAGCAAGCTACTTAAACCTCCGATTTCAGTTTGATACAAATTGCATGATACATTATTACATAAGTATTGCCTACACTTTTGCATATAGCTACACATATTGTAGATACCCAACACTATTATCAACTGCCAGTCTGCTAATCAAACAATATTGTGGCATGCATTGCTAAGCATATTAAGTCTTTTAAATATAGAAAAGAGAAGTCATGGTGAAAAGCAAATTATAAAGTAGTGACAGAATATAATTAAGCATTCTGAAAAAGGTGGATTGGCAATCATATGAGCTTTATTGTATTTCTGAAAAATTTCAAGTGTTACAAAATTTCCAGACTGCTGGCTAAAATAACTATTATTAATAATCAAACAGTTACACACCTCTGTCAACTTCATGCTATTATTAATTTTGTCAATCTCAACCAGTAGAGATAGGTTCTTTGATGTTAATTCTTCACTTTGCCTGTGTAAACGATTGATATCCATTTGGACTCTTTCTATTAATCCATCTGCTACAGTTTCAGAATCAACATCTGATATTCCAATGCTTTTCAAAATACTGCGTAAATTTTTTAAATCAGCCTCCGCTCTTTCATATGATTTTTGTACCTGGAAACATAAATATTTTACTTGCTCTTTTTTGACAAAACATACATAACCAAGAACTAGAACACATTTATTATTATCCAGTTTCACACACAGTGCTCTAAAGAAAGCTAGTGACATCATAGATTAATTCAGTGACATCTCATAAGCTTAAATTGGTTTGAATGCTTGAAGAAAGCTTAAAATGGAATACAGTCAATGACATTATATACCTACGCAGCCTATGTGCTATGGTTAAAAAGCAGCAAAACTGTTTTATAAATGTAGCTAGCCAGGCAGCTTATTATATTCTGATTTCTTCAAGCATTAGGTATGGTAATTCTAGAATATTAAGCTAGGGTATTTCTTAAAACTTTCATCCCCATTTCTACCCCCTCACAGCCCTTTTTCACATTAAATGTCCTTTCTCAGGTTCTAGACTATCTGTGTACCAAATTTCATCATCGGTTCAGTAGTTTTGGCGTGAAAGCGCGACAGACAGACAGACAGGAGTTACTTTCGCATTTATAATATTAGTAAGGAATAAGGATTTTTCTTTTACCCAAGGCCCCAAAGGCCCAGTTTTCGTGGCATGCAGATAGGAAGTTTTGTAATCTTAGTTGTCCTCCTGCTGAAATTCATTCATCATTTAGGGTAATGAAAGATCTCTAGTCTAGTTCCTAATCCATGGCATAGTCCCTCTCCCTTGACACTTTGAGACGAGTTGCCAAATATTAGGAATGCAATTTTTTAAGCTCGATTCGATATGATGCATTACGATACACATGTACAAACTGATCCGCAGATCGGATCGGATCACATGCCTTCGATCAGATTTCCAAAAAATCCACAGACAGATCTAAATAGATGCCGCGAGTGTATGTAGGTAGGTACTTCGCGTGTCTAAAATATAATCTCTTGCGACACGCTATCATTTAGTCCGCGCTCCATCATTATTGGTCCTGGCAATTAATTTAGAAAAATGCCTAATTGTGCCGAATTGAGGTGTAAAAACTATACAAATAAAGTTGGTTGTGATAATGGAAACTGTTACTTTCATCAGTACAGTTTTCGCCAATCTTATTGTTCGGCTTGAAGTTGGCACGAGCTAACTTCAACCCGGCCGTAAATGATGTCTTCCTGGGGATATTTTGTGAATCTAATAAACAATGCAATCCAATCTTGGAATCTTTTAGTTTCTTTGTTATATATTATTTAGAATAATGTTTCTGTACAGCGATTGTTCATAATTACAGGTTTCCAACTGACCCAAATGGTAGGTAAAGAGAAATGGATTGAAGCAACAAGTTCCTATTAATATTTTAATTAGGAACCAATAAATACAAATGATTATTTGAATATATAAACGAAAACAACAACCATTAGGATAAATTTAAAAAAAACTTAATTTAAAAATGTTTCATTTCTATGCCCATGAAATCGAATAAAATCTTACAAACAAGGCAAATTCCAGAAAAATGGACCGAGTGTCACATACTCCTACTACATAAAAAGGCCGTAGAGTCGAGATTGGGAACTATAGCCCAATTTCTCTAATATCAAACATATTATATAAAGTATTTGCTAAAGTGATACTGGAAAGAATATCATTAACACTAAACGAAAGCCAACAGTATTAAACTAGAATCAACAGGAGGATCATTTTCTATCAAAAAGGGTGTACGCCAAGGCGATCCTCTCTCCCCTACGCTATTTAACGCCGTACTCTAGCACATCTTTAGACAGCTAAACTGGGACCACTTAGGTCTGAACATTAATGGATCTCGCCTAGACCACCTTAGATTTGCCGATGATCTGGTGCTTCTTGAAGAGAATCCAGCAGCAATAGAACAAATGATGCAGAGCCTAGCAAATATAAGTAGAGAAGTTGGTCTGGAAATCAATGCCAGTAAACAATGGATGGCAACCAGATCGAATATGCCAAAGAATATATTTACTTAGGACAGATAATATCCCCTTCAGATAAAATGACAAAGGAAATAAACAGGCGAATATCCCAAGGATGGAGAAAATACTGGTCGCTGAAGGAAATAGTGAAAAGTAAAGATCTAGGCAATCACATAAAAAAGAAAACATTCGAGACCCGTATTCTACCAGTTCTTTACGGCTGTGTAACTTGGTCAACACTTCACCACAGGGAAAGGCTAACAAAATGCCAATGTGCCATGGAAAGAAGCATAAGAACAAGAACAAAACTCACAGACATTCTTACCCCAAAAATGGAGATAGGCTGGACATATGATATGCCACCTCATTAACAAATGGAGCAAGCAAGTCACCCTCTGGCAACCAAGAGCCGGCAAAAGAGGTAGGGGTCGTCAAGTCAGGAGATGGGAAGATAACTTGAAACAGACAGCGGGACCATTCTAGTTGAGAGAAGCAAAGGATAAGGGTCTATGCCAAAAGGCACACCAAACTTAGGGACTTCTTGTAACCCTATGTTTAGGAATAAAAGGCTATTATTATATATATACTAGCTGTCCCGGCAAACGTTGTTTTGCCATATAGGGGTGGGTCATTTTAGGGGGATGAAAAATAAATGTTGGCCGATTCTCATAGATACCGGATAACCACACAAAATTTCATACAAATCGGTCCAGCCGTTTCGGAGGAGTATGGCAACTAAAACTGTGACACGAGAATTTTATAAGATTCGTCATTATTACGTAGTTTGGCGCGGACAGAGAATTCTCATCACTAAAATGCTCTGGTGACATTACATTAGGTAGAAAAAAAGTGGTACCCTTGGTTTTCATACAGATGAAGGGACATGCATTTTCTATTTAGATCTAAGTCTTTGAAAAATCGCATGAAAATAAACATTTAAATATTGGATCAATTACATCATGCTATCGGCAGCAAGACAAATTTCAGAATTCCCATCCTAACCATATTATTTCATAAAATTATAAACAGGCGTTTGTAATTGATTTAGTGTTCAGTGTCTAGATAGATAGTCAATCCGATCCAAAAATTGATTGGATTAGATTGTCTCATCTCAGCCAAATATTAGAAAGTACCTGTGAAAATTCAACTTCCATTACATTCTTTTCACTCTCTAGTGTATCTAATTTCTGTCTCAGAACAATGGCCATTTCTTTTAATTCTTTGAGGTTTTTATTTGAATCTTGTTTTAATTTAGACTCCTCAACATTTATTTGTACTTCTGTGTTTTGTGCAGATTTTTGTGCGGCTGATATCAACATATTTGTTTTGCTAATTTCTTTGATCTTTAGCAACTTTTCTATTACTTGTTCATCACTTATACTTGTATGGCTTGTGGTGGTAGTCATATCTGCAAATCATATTCTTGATATACATATAACAAATAAATCCCAAATTCAATTAATTTACTAACACAGAGGTTTATAATTATGTAGTATAGAATAATATGGTAAGCATGCATATTATGGTAGAGAATTTAAAAAATGAGTGAAGTAACGCTGGGTGAGGTGGGTAATATTTTCAATGTTTAAATTATATCACCTGTGTTGCAAAAGTCACCAATTTTATTTGAATTTGGTTTACAGCAAGGTGGGATCCACATCGATATAAGTTCTTCTCCAATTTTATTGCTGATATTTTGCTTTATCAATGATGTTTTGTTAGCAGATGACAATGTAGCAGCAACATTTTTACCTTCATTTGGTAACCTTTCTATTAAGAACATAAACACTTGCCGCAATTCACATTCATTATGATATAAAAATGTTTGATAGCCAACATCATTTTTATATCCTAAATCCTGTAAGAAAGAACTTTACTAATTATTATACTTAATCCTGTTTTAAAATGAGACTATTACACTACTAATCAAAACTTTACCTTGCAAATGGATGCAAGCTGTGAAGCCACTTCTATTCTGTGAGAAATACCAGATGGTAGATTTTTTATCACTTTTACAGATGGATTTATTGTACTTAGACATGTTGAAGCTGATTCAATAATGATATGAATAGGCATTTCATTTATATTTTTAATTTCATCATCTATGTTTCTAGAAAGAAGTAAATAAAAATATTATAATATTATAACCATACATATTGTAATGTTTTGCATAAATTAGTCAAGAGTCAGTGTTGCAGCTGAAGTAGTAGGAGTACCAGACATCTGAAAAAACTTACTTAATTACCTATCTACATGCAACAATAAAATTCATCTATAATTCTGGAAATAAGTTAATAAAATAATGATAATAAATAATTGTAATGCATTGCATACAATAGTCAGGCGTCAGCATTGCAACTGAAGGAATAGGAATACCAGACATCTGAAAAAAACATTATTACATACCATGCCTCTGTCATTCTACATGTATTATTTTATTTTATATATGCTTATTAAAATAAAAGAGTGGCTAACTGCTAAATGGTCGAAAAAGGCATCAAAATGTCAAACATACATGTTTAGCTGACGAAGGAAATGTAAAATAATAGAATCCACTTCTTCCATTCTACTGATTCAATTGTTGTCGAAAGTAAAATCAAACTATCAAATCCCAAAAGAAGAAGCCAATTGTAATCATAATCACAAATTCACAATGCAATCAAGACACACACAGGGCTGACAGTGCTGACACTGACGTCTGACAGTCTGACAGCAGCAGTGTTCAGTGCTGCCAGCACAGAACGATATTGATATTACGTTATAGCTCTTTGCGTTTTAGCTTCGATCAATAATATTGATCGAAGGTTTTAAGGATATTACTCCTAGCCAGTGTCAGTACTGCCAGGTCCATTTGATGATGGGCGTTACCAGAAACGCGATAGATTCCGTTAAACAAAAAAGTGGGATTAAAAAAAGCATTGGATTTTATTGCAATTTTTAAATTAGAAGATAAATAGATGCGTTCCACGTCAGCAACCATAGGGTTTTATTGTGGAACTAGCTGTTCCGCTGGTCCCTGCAGTTCACTGGTGTTCATACAATTTTTTAATATAAATATTCCAAAATAAAGGTAGCCTAAGTTTTCTTTACGAAGAATTTCACTCGAAAATAGCTCAAAGTCTTCAATTATATTTATTTGTATAGACAACCATATTGTTTGATTGACCAAAAAATTTGTCCTTGTATAGTCCGTGTCAAACTTTATAATAGCGGTTCAGAGTTAGCTGCAAGTGCAGTGTACGGACGTAAACTCACAACATACTAAAGGCTGTGCCTGTTTGTTTGTTCGTGTGCGACAAGACAAACTGCGATGCGAGGCCGATCGGGGAATCCTTGCAATAAATTCATAAACTTTTGTTGTGTTGCCATAAGTACATTTTCAATCACCCTGAATAAGTTTTAAAAAATCGGTTGTTTTGAAATAATAAGTATTTTATATTTTAACAACCATTTAGTCAAAGCACTTGATTTTCCGCTAGGAGTAAACTGCTAATAATGGGAGTTGATTACACTTAAATTCCGCTAGATCTAACGCCAAAAGCCTAAAATGGCAGCATTAGGGTATCGGATATCAATCAAACAAAAGCAGGTTTTGTTGCTAACTTTTGTATTGGTCCTCCTTGTAGCGGCGCGGCGCTCGCCGGCGTCAAATTGTAAGTGTCGATATTATAAGCGTCGACATTATAGGCGTCGCTATTATAGGCGTCAGTAATATTATATGCGCCCATAATTATTGTAAGTGTCGATAATATAAGCGTCAATATTATAGGCGTCAATATTGTAAGCGTCGATATTATAAGCGTCGACATTATAGATATAGGCGTTAATATTGTAAGCGGTCGGTATTATAGTATAGACGTCGATATTATAAGCGTCGATACTAGAAGCGTTGGTCGATATTATAGGCCTTGATATTATAAGCGTTGATATTATAGGTGGTAATATTATAGGGCTCGATATTATAGGTGTCAGTATTGTAAGCGTCGGTATTAAAGGCGTCGATATAGTAAGGGTCGGTATTTTTGGCGTCGATATTGTAGACGTTGGTAGGTTTTTGGGTATTTTAAGCATCGGTATTATTGGCACGATTGAAAAACCTGGTAATTACAAATAAAACAAAAACTACATATTTAACAATAAAAATCAAAAGACTTAAATGGAGATTGGCTGGCCAAGTAATAAGAGGACATGACAAATGGAGCAAAAGAGTGACACGAAGGTACCCCAGAGAAGGCAAATGGAAGAGAGGAAGACCGCGTAAAAGGTGGGATGATGATATAACACAAGTGGCAGGAGTCATGGAGTAGCACAAGAAAGGAAAGAATGGAAAAGGTCGGAGGAGGCCTTTGCCGACTGCCAAACAGATCTAGAAAAGACAACAAAACAACAGATATTAGTATAAATAGTTTATAAGTCTAGTGTTAATTTTAAGTTAAAATTTTTGTAAAGAGATCTGAATAAAAGGCTATATTATTATTATTATTTATTTTTATACATTTCTGTATCTCGGCTGTTTAGTGCCGGTTTTATAGGATAGCACGGGCCGAGGCCAAGTGCTACCCTAGGGTAGTGTATTAGTGGATACCTGATGATGAGATAATAATGTGTTGTGAACTTGTGATGAGTGTGTTTGATTGGACTGTGATGGTGTAGTGACTGATGTTAGTGTATGTGGTGTGGTAATTTCTGTGTCAGTTTGCAAGAATTTTCTAACTATTCGGCACGTGTTTAGGATAGCTGCTTTCTGCAGAATGTGTAGGATGGTAAGCCAAGTGTGTTTAAAGACTGATGGAGCTGGGCTGGTATCACTCCTGTTGTTGACACAACAATAGGGACTATAGTGACATTGCTGAAACGCCACATTCGGGAGATTTCTATTTTAAGGTTTGTATATTTTGTAAGTTTTTCGGCTATTGTGTTTAGTAAGTTGTGAGTGTTTGGTACGGCTATGTCAATTATCTGCGCTGTTTTGTTAATTTTGTCTATTAGAGTGATGTTCTGTTATAGTGTATTGTGCAGTCAGTAAGGATAGCACGGTCATAGTATAGCTTGTGTGTAGTGTTTTCAACGACGGTTTCAGGGTGATATTTATAGTAAGGTGTTGGTGGTGTGGTTATTAATTTATATTTTATTGCTAATTTTTGATGGATTATATTGGCTATTTGATCATGTCGATGTTTGTAATCGGTTTGAACTATTGCTTTGCACGCCCCCGCGATGTGTTGAATTGTTTCAGAAGAACTATTGCATCGTCTGCAGGTGTCTGTCGGGATGTGGGCGCGCATTATATGTTTCTGGTAATTACGGGTTTCAATAACTTGGTCCTGTATCGCTACCATGAAGCCTTCAGTCTCAGGGAAAAGTTCACCACGTCTTAACCATTCGTTCGATGCTACCTTATCGACGTTAGGTTGGTCAAGGTCGTGGCGATGTCTACCTTGAAGAGATTTCTGCATCCATTCTTGAATTTTGGTCTGTCGATCTATTAGGATTTCATTTTTTTGTTTGTTTTTGTCAGCCATGTTCAAAGGGGTAAGTTTTTTATCATTATATGCTATTGCCTTATGAAGAGTTGATGTAGTGCTTTTAGAATTAAAATAGTTTCTTAGTGTCGTAATTTGTGTGTTGTGTAAGTTACTAATATCTATGATGCCCCGTCCTCCGTCTTTCCTTGGCAATGTTAGCCTTTGCACACAAGATCTAGGGTGGTGCCGTCTGCGTTTAGTAAGAGTGGTATTTATGATACGTTGTAATTTTTTGAGTTCAGATTTGTTCCAGTTTATTATGCCAAAGGAATAAGTGAGAATGGGGATAGCATAAGTGTTAATGGCTTTTACAGTTTTTTTAGCATTTATCTGAGTGTTGAAAATTGTGTTTAATCTATGTTTGAATTGTTTAGTGAGTGAGGCTTTGATTTCCTTGTGTAGAATTTGTCGCGATTGAATGTGTCCTAAATACCTGTATGTCCCGCTTTCATCTAATGAATCTATAGTGTCACCTGTTGTCATGTCGTATGAATGATTGTAGTTTTTTCCTAATTTCATTGAATTAATTTTACATTTATCAATTCCAAACTCCATAGCAATGTCATTAGAAAAAAGTTCTGTAATGTTCGCGAGTTCATATAAGTCTTCGGGGGTGGACGCATACAATTTTATGTCGTCCATGTAAAGCAGATGATAAATTTTGAAATCTTGTTTGTCAGTTAGTTCGTCAGAAGTAGTATCATTAAATTGGAGCAAATAACCGGAATTTAGTAAATTAAGTTGATTCGAAAGAGGATTTAAAGCCAGACAGAACCATAGCGGGCTGAGAGAGTCACCTTGAAATATTCCGCGTTTGATCATTATTCGCTCTGTCTGGACACTGCCGGTAGGTGTGTTTAAGTGTAAGCGTGTGTTCCATTTATCTATTGTATTTTTTAAGAAATTAGTAAGCTGAGGGTGTATTTTATAAATGTCTAATACCTCCATTAACCAAGAATGGGGTACTGAATCATAAGCCTTTCTGTAGTCGATATACATCGTACATAAATCTTTTTTGTTGCGTTGCACCTGTTTCAGTATCACCGAGTCTATTGTTAACTGCTCCTTACACCCTTGACTAAACTTTCTGCATCCTTTTTGTTCCTCAGCTAAGATTTTATTTTTTTCAAGATGGTCGTAGATAACATGAGTAATGCATGATGTAATTATCTTATAAATCGTTTGTAAACAGGTGATTGGTCTATACTTTGCAGGGTCAGTTGTGTCGTTTTGGTCTTTTGATAGCATGTACGTTATCCCTTCAGTTATATAACTGGGCATTGTGTTAGGGTTTTTTATAAAATTGTTAATATGATTAAAGAGGTATGGATGTGTGTGTGTGAATTTTTTGTACCAGAAGTTGTGTATGTGGTCAGAGCCTGGCGCCTTCCAGTTGTGTAACTTAAGAAGAACATCGTGAAAAGTTTCTATCGTAACGTAATCAAAATTCATGGGTTCAGTGTTCACATTACGAGCCCTCTCTGTTTTTATCCATTCTGCTTCAGGGTTATGGCAGACAGGGTTTTCCCATATTCCTCCCCAAAAACGCTGCAATTCGCCTGCAGGTGGGGGTGTGATATTTGTGTTGTTTGGTGTTGTATTGTTGGTAGTGGAGTTTTAGTGTACGGTAAAATTGTTTCTCATTATTATTAAATTGGTTATTTTGTGTTTTACGAAGTGTGCATTTTGTATACCTGATTAATCTGCTATTTACGACTGAAAGTTTCTGTTTGAGTGTATCTAAGAAGTGTTCAAGTTGTGTGTTAGGTTCTTCGTGTAATGTATGTGTTCGGTAGTGTTCTTGGATCGCATTAACTTCTTTATTAAGCTTTCTGCTTCTATAACCTTGCATATAATGGGTCAGTCGTCCAATTTTTGCTCTTATAGAGTCTCTTTTATTTTCTAATCGTTTTTGCCATTTTGGTTTCTTATTTTTTTGGGGTCTATTACCACTATCATTAGAAGAAAGCGAGATTGAACTTCCGTTGGCCTTAGCAGCTGTCCATGCAGCACTATATATTATGGTTTGAAAATTTTTTAAATCTGTATCACTGTTAACATGTTCGGGAAGAATAATACTGTTAATGTAACTGATTATTTTTGCTAGCTTTTTTGAAGATTTTTGTTTCGGTATATAAATTCTTTCTGTAGGATACGTGTTTCTATAAAAGTTTAATGCTTGTAAGAATATTTCGTCAATTTCGACATCTCTTTCTTGGTTTATATTTACGTTTGCATTTGTGTGATGAGCGTCTTGTTGTGTAAGGTGTTCTACATCGATGTTATTAAATAAATTGAGCTTGTTTTCACTTTCTTGCTGTTGTGTTTGTGACAATTCAATATGTTCGGGCTGTGTGTTATTAGTTGTGAATAATTGTGTGTGAAAGGTTGTGGTATCTATATCTGTATGAGATTCTCGTGTAATGTGTTGTGTCTCGGTTAATTCATTCTCTACCATTAATTTAATAATCTGAAGCCTCGTTTCTGAAACCATACTATTATTGACTATGACTCTTTTCTGATCCGATATACGCTGCTCCGATAAATGTGACAAATGTGGGTAGCACTCTATAAATTTTTCTCTTAAGGTTCTTCTCCATGCAGTCATATCAGTTTCCATTTTTGTGGCTTTAAAATAACATCTCATAAGCGTTTCATTAAGTTCATTCGACCATTTCATTCTTCGTTTCGGTTGTGATTGTGACTGTGTATCAGGTTGAGATGTAGGTTCAGGTTGTAGTGCCTGATTGTGTAAGTGTAACCGTGTGTTTTGTGTTTGTAAATGATTTCTTACTTCATCCCTAATTGTTTCCAGAGTACTAATTGGTAATAACTTTTTATAAACAATTGCTCTCCTTTGATCTCCTATTCTTTGTTTAGATACATTAATGTGTGGAAAGTTTTCTATGAATTGTTGATGTAATGAAGTTAAATATGAATTAGTGTCAGTTTCTAAATTTGTGATGATAAGGTAGGTGTGCCAAATGAATTTGTTCATTTCTACACTCCATTTTCGGCGCTTAATGGTTGGGTCAGTAGCGGGTGAGGGGTGTTCGGCAAGAGTAACCTCCGACACAACGTCTACTGACATAGATGATGATGTTGATATTGAGCGTAGTGCCCGTGAGTATGAAGGTGGTGATGATACTATGGATGAAAATACGGACCTCGGTGATGTTGATGAGGAAACCGTCGATGTTTCATGATTTGCGAAAGCTTTTTTTGTTTTGGATCTTGTTATCATCTATTAATCCCACGAATAGCTAGAGACGCAAACGATCGACCACGTCAGAGCCCTGCGTTCACCGTGGCAAGGGTATATTAAAACTGGATGTCCCCTAGTATCCAGAGTCCGCATACTAACGACTAAGCACTCCCCTAGCCATGGAGCCCTCGGCGTATGCTGTTCCACCTTGGCTTGGATTGTATCTCTCTTAGTCTGGCTCCTCAACTTAGACCTACCCGGCATGAGAAGCTCTACCGGTATAGCCCTAAGAATCATTGAAGCGCGCAAGCCCCACCACGACGGCGACGTGGAGATACGGCGGTGGGGTTATTATTATTATTATTATTGGGAGAGAGTTCTTTTTTTTTCTTAGCCTCATTGGCTAGTTTTTAACTACATTTACAGGACTAGCCAAGTAAATGTAGTGAATTGTGTGTAGTGTTAATAATTATAATTATTATGTTATTGGCACGATGTTATAGGCGTCGACATTATAAGCGTCGATATTATAACATCGGTATATAAGCCGTAAATATTATATGCGTCGATATTATAAACGTCGATTCGTCGAAGTCGTCGTCAATTTACCAACGCCAACCGTAAAACAGTTTTTGGAGTCGTTAATTGATGTACGTAGGACAAGTTAAAAACATAAAAACCTGCATCAAAATCAGTCCATTCGGTTAAGATTATTAGCTCTTATCACGATGACACTGAAAGGCATACAGACAAACTCCTTTTTGGGTCCAGCAATGACATTATAAATATATCTATACTATTATAAAATTGTAAAAAAGTAGTTTCTGTACATTGAAGATATTTAAAAAAAAAACAATTGGGTTAGAGTATTATATAATCGATCGCGAACCCAAAAATGTTATTTTTAGAATTCTTGTCTGTTTGTCTGTTTGTTAGGGGTTGGCGCTAAACCTACTGAATACATTTGAATTTTGTGTTAACTGTTTATAATGCATAATTTCCAACTTAAAAACTGATGTAAAGCTTTTTTCTATTATTTGAATAGATCCTTGGATACAGCTTGACCTCTCTGTTGTATGCAAACCCATAGAAAGAAGAGATCATCATTGATGGTTTTTGATTTTTTATTTTCTATTTAAAAGTCCATCGTTCAAATAAAAAAATTAGGTATATCTCATTCCACTTGGTTGCGTAGATACTGAGATAGAGCTTGACCTCTCTGTAGTATGCATTCCTATTGATATAAGGGATCATTACTGTTGGTTCTTTAATTAAGTTGTCATATGCGCAGATATCGTGATTATTGATTAATTATAAACGTTTAAAGTGGTATAGACTTAAATTAAACAATAGTTGTAAAGTTTGGTTAGAATTACGAGTTATTACGACTAACTGAAGCTTCCGTTTTCTTTTGGACATATTTTCACAAACAGCATCACCTCAGTACCTCATAAAGTACCTCAGTACCGAGACTAATTGTCGACCGGAATCGAACCCACAATATTCATTGAGCTTAGCGCCTTTATAACTTAGTCACGAGACCCTTTTTACAAACCTCTAATACACTACTTCATAATACATGTTTTTTATCAATGGGAACAATTTCTAATCCTAATTTTGTTTCTACATCCACGTAAGCGAAGCCGCGGGCAAAAGCTAGTATCATATAAAGAGGCATTGCTACTACGTAATACATTTTTTTTTCTGAAATAAATAAGTTTTTTGACATGATATTTTTTTTATGTTAACAAGTTTGTTAGCCTCCTTCCTGAAAAGTATCAGTCCAGTGTACAGTCACGAGCAAAAACATGTATACACTAACAAAAGTGCTAAAGCGATTTTCTCTTAAAGTACTGATAGAACTTTTGTGATATTACGAACACAGTATTTACGAACCAATACTATAGTGACATTGGTGTTATCTCAAAGTTGCAATCGTTCATTCATGAAAAATTCGATTTAGCACTTTTGTTAGGTGCCCATCAGCCCCATCATGCCCAAAACGTTTGCCCTACCTATTTATAATATTATAATATACTTACATACCTATATAGTATGGCATAATTCAAAAACTATTTTATAAATCTTTGTTATAGTGCAATTAACTTAAAAAACTTATTCATTGCAACAAATTACCTACTATATTTTACTTTTCCCCACTACAGTTCTCGCCAAACTTATTGTCCGGGTTGAAGTTAGCAGCCGTAAAAATCGGAGAAAGAAAAATATTAGATTTTAATAAATATAAACGAAAGCTCAAGTCTGTACGCTTAGGCTGTCGTTTTAAATCATTGTAATCCAATATTTTTCTTTCTCCGATTTTTACGACTGGGTTAAAGTTAGCTCGTACCAACTTCAACCCGGACAAGTTTGATGAGAACTATACTTATTTATTTCTACCACGACGTACCTTCTGCAAATGCTGAACACTTCTGTAAGTGTTCTGATAAATTCACACGACAGAAATCTTGTATCGTAGACATTGTACCTAACAATAAATAAATAATTAAAAGGCAAAACAACAAGTAGGTAGGTACCTAATTATAATCCAGTATAGGTCACGTAGATGCGTGCCACACTGCTGCCGGAATTAACAACTTAGATTGGTACCAATCGCCGCGCCGCCAACGGGGCTAATAAGACCAACTAACTCTTTTATCCCATGAGCCGATAAATTCCTGTTCTGTTTATTTAGGCGTTTATTCACGCAAATTCGCAAATTGAAATCGAACATTCAATAATATGAGCTATTAAAATTAATATATTCCCAAAAATTCTTACTGTTATTACATTGTTTTAAAAAGAGTGTCGATGGAGTTTCTTGCCAGCTCTTTGAAAACATGTGCTTATTATGGAGATTGCCACTTTGAATCGCTATTATTACTTTGGAAAAAAGTGTGTATTTTGATGATAACTTACCGTTTGGCCTAAAAATGCAAAAAACTCATTTTTACAAACTTTGACACTGAATAAATTTTTTGCTCATGCGGGATCGATGGCGACTTTTGACATTTCATGTTTAATGATGATACGAACAAACTGAATCAAACAAAGATTCAGCTATAAGCAAATTAATATAAGATTGTAGCCCGGTCAAGCCCGGTAAGTTATAATTTCTAATTAATTGTATCATGAATGTGATACTAACGAAGCTAGGTACGGATACGTGAGTACCTAATTTAAACAAAATAAATCCACAATGATTAATATTTTAAAAGGATAGATGTTCCTACGTACCTACGAGCAATATTTTATTGCAAAAGATTAACGTAGACACTTATGAAACAATTCTTTGTTAGGAATTCGGGTCCACATAAAAGATTTTTTACGTGCTCTGTTAAGGGATGAAATTAAACATGAATACTTGCTTTTACCTCTGACGTGGAACATTCCGCTCCAATACATTCACTTTGAACACAAGGGAAACTCCAAGGGGGTAATCGGGTTTAGTAACATATATCTCCTTTAACCCTCGCCGCAGTGAGATAAATGACTAAAATCATCTTGGCTTTATTGAAATTCCACAGCGAGCCGAAAATATTTAAAAAATATTTACGATCAGTCACGTAAAATGTCGGACTGCCGGACAGTAAAATTCCTTGTAGTGAACTCACGCTCTTATATTATAAAAGCGGGGGTGGGGGTGGTGGGGGTGTGGGGTGGGCTTAAAAACCGTGGAGTGCCCCCGTGGTGAAGCTAAGAAGAACTCCAGGGAGAGGCTGCACCTACGGGCTTAGCCAGCAAGCCTGGATTTGACCGGCTGTTGTAGGTTGCGGTATCGTATGGGAGGCACCTCTCAACTGAGGAGGGCCGCAGAATTGTGCGGAGCACACTGCGGCTGAAGATTTACGGGGCCGCGGCGGGAGAGTATGGCTGGTATTATGGTGCGCAGGTCTCCCTGCCTTCCGCTGCCCCGGCGGGGCCGCAGGGAGAGAGCAGTTTCGGTATTACGATGCGCTGCCCTCCTTACTCTCCGCGGCCGAGGTATGGTCGCCAGCGGGACCAAACATCTGTCTCGCCACAAAAAGGGGCCTTGGGCGGCGGACTCGGGGTCGTCAGTCGCCCATTGGAACTGGCCCTCAGGAGGGTCCAACAAATTACGTCCGCGGTACGATCACGGAGCATGCAAGAGCGATTCTCGTAATCCCGCCACTACGCGGAAGGAGGCCGGAGAGCCCGACATAACCGTCTCGTATCCCCGAGCAGAGCGGGCGGCGTGCATAAGGAGCATTTCCCCACCCAATGAAAAAAATATATAGATAGAAAATATGGATAGGATAGGAAACTGGTCAGCTCTCACTGCCTATGGCCATCTTTCTTAATCTTAATACTCTTTAAATCATATCAAACTGCACTATCCTCAAAACTATTCACAGCAAAATTGTTACGATTTCTTTTTTAAACATGAATTTAAATGTAAATGTGAGTACCATGTAGGCAAGTATAAACTCGTGCAACATATCAACGTTTTCTGACTGTTTTGGGGATTTCATATGACCTACGCAAATGTCTTGCTGAACTAGTATTGTCGCGCGACGGGTCGTTGAGCTCCCTAATAATGGTAAAGCTACACGATGACTGTTGTATGCGTACCGTCAGTTAGGACTGGTCAACTCAAAACTGTGGCTCTTTTTTATTTAAAAGGCCATTTCAGTTTTTGCCTCTAGATTGTCTCACTCGCATATTCGATATATACTACGATTGTCTAGACTTTAAAAGAGACCATGATTCTCTGAGTTTGTTTCGGCGTTTCTTCTCAGGGGTCGTCAGTAAGGAAATGCCGGCGACATCTAGTATTAAAAAAATATAAAATTTTTATAATGACTTGTAAAAGTGTCTAGGATCTTCTTACAGAAATAAACATCATTTCAAACAGAAAGCTAAATAGGTACATATTTTCACAGAGGAAGGTTACTACTTCTATCTGTACTATTATAAAACTGTAAAAGAGCTGTGTCTACATTGAAGATATTTAAAAGAGGGTTGTAGACTTGTAGTATATAAACGACCGCGAATCCAAAAAAGTTATTTCTAAAATGTTTACCTATTTGATACCGACCATATATAGACCAGGGATACGTAGAGCTTGACTCTTGACATCTCTGTTGTATGCGTTCCAATATATAGAACGAATCGTTGTTTTTGTTTTACTCTTTGTTCATACATGAACATGTCCATCACCAGAACCAGCGAATACGTGCGCAATGAAACGTCACGTACGCACATTCTTAGGCATTTGATTATATATTAAAATCATGTATTGCTAAGATTTCCGGATAAAACTAAGATTGAAGGCTGCTGCATATGCAAAATACACAGATAGCACACAACAATGTTTATGCTAGTTTAAAAGGTGTGATTATTGTAAAATAAATCAGTAATTTTGTCTCATCCGACTTTGACTCATTACCCTTTTTTTTTTTTTTTTGCGTCTGGAAATGCTTTATGCACCGTCACGCCGCCCTGGGGAAGGCGGCGCGGTGTGTGGGACTCCATCCTGAAAAGGACGTATACCCACTAAAACCAGACGGGTGTTCGGCTCATCACCATTCAGCCGGGGTGCGGGAACGTGTTGACATTCTTCCGCGACCCCGGCGGTGTGACTCATTACCCTTACCCAACCTCGCACTGCGGCCAAGACACCTTTAGCCGTAATCGGTATTGTGAATCTGCTCGACCGGCAGAGTGGCGTAGGTTAGGCGTACAGTTAGGGTATTCTATAGTCCGCGCGGAACTAGTTGGCCACGCCTTAGGTAGGGACGGGGGTGAGGCGCCGGATTACTGACAACAAAAGCAAGCGCCCTCGCCCCGCCTTCCCACCGCGCGCAGGCGACCCCGCCCCGCCGTCCCACCGCTCACATACCTAAAGCGCGGCCAACTAGTTCCGCGCGGACTATAGGATACAGCATCACTGCGTACGAGTGCGGGTGGACTCGGGATACTTAAATACGGTAATCGGGAACTCGCTCGTACTCTTTTCTTCGGGATCAATTTCTAATCCTAATATTGCTTCTACATCTACGTGAGCGCAGCCGCGGGCAAATGCTATTTAAAAATGATATTACCACAATGGTCCTTCACCTTCCTTGTAAACTCAAATTTAATTTAGTAACGCATTTAGTTACATGTACCTATCTTCTCTACATTCCTCAAAGTAAACTCCGAACGAATAAGATGATTCCTATTCATTCCAAGTATACTTTACCTATAGGTACTTGAAGATAGATCAACTAACTGGCTCGACTAAGTAAAAAGTGCAGTTCGTTGTGTCGTACGTTGCATCGGCGAGGGGCGAGCTGTGAGACACCCATTGGCCATTACTAAAGTAATTTAGTACTAGTTGAAGTGGCTTAGCGCGAGTAGAATTATTTATCTGATTGGGACTCTCGATCGTAAGGGGCGGAAGCGGAAGCGATTTAAATTTAAATTTTCGTTGGAAGCAGCCCAGTAACTACAACAGCGATGTTCTTGTTCTGTGAGATAACATTTCATTTTGATTTACATGCTTGTATGATTTATAATAAAAAGTAATTTTTATCTTACCTATGTTTAACTAGCATTTACGATGACGACTGTGTGTGATAACGAAGCAACGGTACCTAGTTCACCCTACCAGGGTGCTTCCTTGCGCTAACGGTTCAGCGGATCCGGCAAGGCAAGGAGGCACACCATCATTATACAGGAAAATCGCATAATATCCTTTTATCACCGTTATGACCACATTGCCCGTTGCAACCTTTCACCACGGGACCCATGAATGCCGAACGCCTACAATGTTACTAAACTACCTTTGTATCTCAAAGAATGCCTACCAAACTCTTCGACGTGGCCGTAATTTAAAAATGCAGCTAGTTAGTCATTCGCTTTAATTTTTAATTAACGGGTGGAAACAGCAGCTAACAAATAACAGTGCTGCAACTATCAAGTATCAGTCTTCAGGTAGTCTGCAGGCAATCTTGCGCGAAGTAATAATTTTATTGTACGTTTTTGATACTTTTAGCGTCGGATTTACAGAAGAGGAGCAGCTACTAACTACAAACTGTACAACTGTATACTTTAACTACAAAATAACATTTTATTAATGTTGTATTATTTGTTGGAAACTATTCATTTAGTGGTAGGAATAAGGTACCTACTTAACTTACCACTTCATTAACTACTTACGAGAAAATGAGAATATCAAAGCATAGACAGAACAATTAACGAAGGCATTACGAACTTGGACAAATTTAAGAATCCTTTGTCGCACTGCAAATAAAATATTTAGTTGTCACGATCGTTAAACCAGTGCACTGAACACTCCATCAGTTTTTATGGCGTACATCTTGAACAGGTCATTATTTCGACAATTGGCTATCGCGTCGTCGGCATCGCTGTGTGCCCCAGCACGATATCAGTACTGTTCAGTGTTCAGTCAGTAACCTGCTGGAAACTATGCTGTGTCCGGTAATTGAACATGTCCGGCTTAATTAAGTTTCCCCTATATGATGATATCTACACAAACCAACGACTAACATTCTGATGATCTGGTGTTCCTATGTAATATTTACAGCTTTATTTGATAATAATAAACCTGGTGTAGGCTCGGTACCTATAGTTTGTCACTGTCAAATCATTTTCGTGCGTAGTAAGATGAAAGTTAAAAAGTTATAATTTTCAGTGCTGTCAGACTACAACCCGAATAAAGCTACTTACGAAAACTATTGACTTTTGGTGTCTAGTCTAGATACCTACATAGGTACCATCGTGAATGCTGTGAGAGAACTTGGAAACTTGATTGCTTGATATTGTGTCATTTGTGACATCTCAAAAGCACGTTGTACCTAGAGTGAACTTTCGCTGCGATGTTCGAAGAATTCTCAGTAGCCTCAGTAGGTAATTTTATCAAATTTAATAGGGTTATTTAGAAGGTTTACTTAGAAGAACTTTTTAAATTGTTTCAAAATAAGATTTTGTTAAGCTATAGGATTGGCCGCAGCGTGGTCGTTTCGAAAGGGTAGAGAAACTTCATTAACCGCATGATTTGACAAGAACAACGTGATCAGGCAGTATTCATCAAAAACAAATTAAGTTGCCGTGCTCTGGCCTCCCTGAAGAGTTTACAGGACAGCAATTTAGAATTTATACGAGTGTAATATTATGAAATTTTGTTAAAGTACGCCGTGTAATCACATGCCCGCCGCGTGAAAATAATTTGCTATTATAAAATGCTACACACAACGTGTAAATTACAATTTAATATTTCAGTAGTTACACAATAATAAGAACTTAATAAAATCGTTACCTAAATAATTAGTAAAATGTGCACGAATATTAGAAACTATCATGATAATAAAAATATATAAAAGTTTTGTTCGTGATTAATTGTTGGGCAACCGTAATTGTTTTGGTAAAAATTTACTTAGTTAAGTATTTAATCATAATTTCTGTAGGAAAGTGTCTAGATAATTAGATATTATTCTCATTTCTGTGTAGTATGCTATATGTATCCCTAGTTCAATAATTTTCCTAGAAATTTATTACATTTTATTTGTTCAAATAACTAGGTTTTTCTGATGTACCTATGTAGATGTTGAACATGTAGACATTGATGTAGACATAAATCTCACGCAACACAAATCCACCAAATTCTATCCGCGGCGATCTGTTACGCGGCGAGCTGTTATTATTTATAATATGATTCCATAATATTAAGCTACTAACTTAAGTACTTAAATTTTGAAAGATTCGGAAAGAATTGTACACGTCAGTGTCCGTGACACATTTACTTCTAAAATAGTCTACTATAATATGAATATGAATGCTTGTCGCTAGCTAACTGCCAGCTATAAACCCAAATATTGGTTGCAGCCTTTTGGTCTCTACAGTAAGTACCTACTCCCCCAAACATAAGGAAAATAATCATGTAATAGATTTGAGTCGGTAGGTTCAATAGGGGATTTCATATCGAGCGGCCAGCTAACATTAAAAGGTTAATCGTTCACATAAAACACGGCACAATAAAGAACATTTCACCATTCATGAGGCAAACCGAGTCAGACATCTCGCGTTATTATACTCGTAAAGTTCGCCCTTTCCTTGCATAATGACATGACGAATTGCGCTCGCGATATTTTTGCTTCTTTATACGATGAGGTTATTATATTACGTCAGACGACGCTAAAGGCTGGAAAGTAATGGGTTTCGAATAAGAAATAAACTTTATGGTAGTTTGAAAAAAAAAGAATGTCAATTGACTGTAGAAGTGTAGAGTATCCGTAGAAAATCTTGCTTTTAAAATAAAAGCATTGTGTACCGGTACCGTGTACGAAACTTTCGCAGGCCACATGCTAAATACACATGCATACGTATTTTTTTTAAGTGGCGAGGGAATTTAAAACAAATTCGTTCGCGGAGATAATGGAGAGCGCGAGTTTCGAGCAATAGAGAACGTGTGGTTGGCAAGCTGCGCCACGCGGGTGAAAAAGTACAAAAGTTGTGTGCGTCCGCGTTAAAACAGAGCTGCGAACAAACGTGTTTATATACAAAAATAAAAAAAATATATATGTTCATTCTTTTTATGTTAAAATAATTCATTCATTTTAAAATAATTATTTCTAATTAAAATTATGAAAAATATTCTTAGACTTTAGAGGCATAATATTAATAAGATTTTAAACTAGAACATAATTATTACCTATTTAAAGTTTGATATTTTCAGCTTCAAATAGGACTTCTTATAACTTCCCTGCACTTTAACTTCCTTTCAATTCAGATTCATAATTCTTCTTAAAAACTTAAATGCAAGTTAAAAGCTTAAATAGGACCTAGTGAGAACTTTCAGGTTTTTTTATTGATATGAAATTGTTTGAAAACTACTCAACTGGGTCCCCATTTTAGATTTTTTTTGGTCGCAGTAGAAAATGTACAATGCTCGATGGAACTGATACTTTTACTGATATAAGTATTCAAGATTCTAACTTACGCGTATGTGAAATCAATAGTTAACTATATTTTTGTATTTTACAATTTTTATTTTACGTCTTAAGGTGACGTAGCGCCATCTATCGTAGCGCTACGTCACCTTAAGACGTAAATTAGAATGTGGAGGAAGATTTCGACTGGCGAGCAGGGCGAGCGGTGGCTTAGTGGTCAGAGCGTCTGGTGTACCGAACCAGAAGGCGCAGGTTCGAACCCTGCCCGCCCGCCGATTTTTTCCTTCATTAAAAATAAATCAATAGTTAAGTTAAATAATTATATCAATGGTTTAATTAGGACAGAATGAATGATTGAGGGCGTGTTGTACCTCCTCCCAGTAAATTCCCGTTACTACTTGGCAGATAATTTCATACAAATTTTGTTCCATTTTTGAATTTATCCGGCAATTTGCTGCTATCCAGAGGTGGTGAATCAGGTTCTAGATAGCTTAGAAAATTCTGAAAATATTATTTCATTATCCAAGGAAATCACGTGTTTAACCTCACTCTACCAATTTAGGCTTTTCGTTCTTACAGTATATAATGGTGAATTTGTAACTGCGTAGCTTTTTAACAAACCCGCATGGTTCTTCTCAATTGAGTTTCGCATTTCTTTGAATGTACACATCGATCATTACAAAGAAAAATGAAGTGTATCTTTAATAATTTCATAAAAATAAACGAGCAAATCTCCTCGCCAGAGTGGGAGAGCAGTTCGTGCCTGGAATAAATTTCTTCAGAGGGATCGTTTTCAATTTCATGGCTCAATCTTCGGGATCTCAGTGAGAATATGTAAAGGGGCATTTGTCGGTGTCAACACAATGTAATGAGCCCCTTTCGCATTAACTACGTGCTTACGTATGTTTTTATCTGCCTTCATCCATGTGTCGATTGGCGATATCATAATATTATGGATATTAGGATTTGATTTTGAACTGTTGTCGCCAATGCTATTATGTTATGTACGGAATACGGATGTTTTTTAAATAAGACGTATTAAATGTTATAGTTTAGTTAATAGTGTATTTATTTTGTAGGACTTATCGTGTGGTACTGCCGCGGCTTCTGTCCGTTCCATACGTACGTTAAGATGAAATGGTATGGTTTCATCTTAAGTACTAGTACTCTATGTAGGATGGCCGACGGCCGTTGGTTCGTGTGCAGTGGTTGAGCATTTTGGGCCTTCTTCGGGTTGCGGGATTAAACTGTCTAATTATAAATGTATTCCATATTTAGGTATAAATATTGTTGTTTGAAGCAATAATATATGCGTTTCATTAATTTGTGCTTTTTACTGCATTTTCTTTATCATGTCTACATTCCCAAAAATAAGTAAAATAACATTCCTATCAAATACTTGTAAGTAGGTATTATATTATTTTAACACAAATACTTATCATACGTATGAAGTAGGACTGTACTCTGTAGTGTCTACATAGTTATTATTTCCTTTATATATGTAACTAGCTTTCCGCCAGCGGCTTCGCCCGCGTGGTCATGTATTACATACATATATATTATTTATATACATATTATATGCATATAAACCTTCCTCTTGAATCTCTATCTATTAAAAAAGCCGCATCAAAATCCGTTGCGTAGTTTTAAATATTTAAACATACATAGGGATATAGGGACAGTGAAAGAGACTTTGTTTTATACTATGTAGTGATGATGAAGTGAAGTTTCTACTCACTGTAACTAATAAAACTAATTAAAAGCAGCTTTATTAATAATTGGATTGGACGATAAAATAAGATAACCATCACAAAGATATTTCAAACGCTACACGGGCAGCTTACTAACCTAACTTATCCCTCGTTAGGCACTTTTGCGATACGTAACTTAGTTAATTTAATAAAGTGAGTAAAATCTTGTCGCGGGTTAACGACTTAACTCTATCACAAAGAGGCATTTTGAATTCTTAATTACCGCCGCCGGCTAAATGCAACGAGGTACGAGAAACGTTCCTTCTACTCTACTTGTTATAACTTAACCTTTTTATAATTTTCTTTATTAAGCTTTTATAGAATTATTTGAGAGTTGTTGAAGTATTTATTAATTATTGTCATTATTTATATCATAATTTTTGGCAATGGTCTTCTAAAGCAAAATAAGTAATATATGTTAATTTTGCTGCTGTATTTGTCGTGCATTAAATGGGCATAGCGCATAGGTATATGTGGGTGGGTGTACTGTGGGTGTACGGCAGTACCTACACCTCTGCTTTACCGGCCTAAGTAGCTTTTTGGCCCCGCTCTGCGTTGCGGTTAAAGAACGACATTATCATATACAGACATTTTACAACCCAATTAACGAGAATGATAAAATCATGGCAAGGTCGATAATATGAAACAATAACGAGGTGTGGGAATAGTGCGACGCTGACCGTCGACCCTCGGCGCGGTGGTGCGGCGCGGCGGTGCGGCGCGGCGGCTTGTGAGTGACGGCCCCTGTCTGCACCACCGCCGTCCACCCTGGACCCCATATTATTACAAAAGACAGGTCTATCATAATATGGAATCGTTTGTGTTTGTGCTTTTATTAGATAAACACTGTGACAGTTATGTGGGTCTTACCCAGTTTTTACATGGAGTTTAAATTTAACCCGATGAGAAATATTCGACGTTAGGAACTCTACACGTTTCTATACGTACCTACCGCAATCATTGGTTTTACATATGGGGCCTTGAACGATACATAAATCCAATCTATAAAAATAATACCCACTTTCTAATTTAAAACACAAACTGTAAGTCTATTTATTTTGTTTTAAGATGAATGAATGTGTGAAAGATTCTTGTTAATATTTATATTGCTTTAAAGTCAAAAGTTAATCAAACATCTTTAACATTGAAGATTTGAAGTCTACTTAGGTATATTCTTTTAAATGTTTGCATCGAAATTCTCTAGCCAATCTCCTCTGCCTTTGACATTGAAGTTTCCGCTATTGTGAATTGTTTCAGCGGAACATTCTGCTATTGGAGCAGTAATAACGTTTGTTCAAGAAATTCAAACGTGAAACTATTGCGAGACGCGTTCGAGGGGTGCGCGCCGCCGTGGCATAAACGTCGCCGCGATATTGTGCCGAGTGTACCGCGACTCGCGACCCACTACACACCGAGCCATTTTCGCAAACATTCACTTGAAAACATAACAGTAACTGTGTGAAAATTTATTTGGGAATCGTATGGAATTGATAGCATGCCAAGCTGTCTGCAATAAAAATATGGTCGTTTTACATGAATCGTTATGCGTGTTGGATCTTATCGTCTCGTCACCTACGTTCTTGCTCGTTATTTTTGATAGGTAAGCGTGACATGTTCTGAAATTCCTATATGTACCTATATGTAAAGAATACTGTTCTGTCACCCGTGTAATGTAAAATACCTTTATCTTAACAGTACCTTACTAGTATTTTAATAGTAACTTAATCTTAATCGTAATAGTCCTTAATAGTACCCATCGCTGTAATAAGCAAAGCCCTGACAGGAGCCTTTGAGATGATGATTTCATTTTTGTTCAAAAACAATTTAATACATATGCTGGTGCGGCGGAGCGGCCGCTACAAAGACGTTGTTATTGAGAACTGAAATGTCACAATGAGTAGAAAGAGCCCTTGTTGATGAAGCTGTGTTCGACACGAGCGCGGGGGTGAGGTGAGATTGCGACCCTTCTGATTACACAATGTTGGCTTTCATCCCTTGTGCAAGTCGCGCTCCGGAAATCTTTTGTGATTCGACTTCGGTTATTGTGGCATGGCATACTAATACAAGGTAGGTGACGCCGCTGAAATATGTGACGAGTTGAAACCACAGAAGCACCTTTCATTTCATACTTCTACTCACGTAATAAACGTACGAGCTAAAGAATACGACGCAAATTGACGTCCGCGTCACACCACTACACAGGTTTTATAGTGAATCTGCGACTTTTGATTTAGTTTGAAACGTATGTTAGCAATGCCTTTCTTGTAGAAATAACGATTTCCATGTAATATTTTTTTTATTAAATACTTTATGCACAAAAAGAGACGGGCAATGTGCCTGGGACGGTGCCTGTGCAGTGCGTGTGTGTGTACAGCAATAAATAAATTCATGTCCAAAATGCCAGACAAATGCCCAACTCTATGCACAAAAGAACTTACTACTGTGAAGTGTTCTATATCAGACCTATATAAAGAACTAAAAAGTATACAAGTACTTACAAGTATATTTTATCTCTCTTCGTTCTCTACTTAATTAGTTAGTAAATAGTTCGAGTTTAGCAATTATTATAAATGCATTTATCAGCTAATCTCAAATACGAAAAAAATACGTAGGTTTATAAAGAAATGATATATGGATTGGACTTGATGCGTCCGTTACTTGTTTGGTTTTTGTCCCATGGTTGTAGAATACCAGGCCAGCTTATCTGGCGCTGAGCAAGAACTAAATTAAATTTGTGCCGCCTGTCGCCCTCCTGATGTAGTGGAGTCTGAGCTCACAGGTCATTCGCACACTTCAGTTGGTTTATGGACACTGCACTCCGATACAGAATGTACGTAAGTATCCGGAATATTATATTTTTTCTTAGCATTGAAGATGGCAAAATATACATATATTTCTCTTTTTAGGTTGTCGTGTTCTCTGTTCGCTTTGATCGGACTTAAAAAACAAACATAATATTAGTGTTGTTGATATTGTCAATGCAAAGGTCCTCTTAGATTTAGAAATAGTATGGTGGTTATAGTTTACCGCATAGCTCCGGTACAAGACTTAGAGCAAATTTCTCATTAATGTAAGCCGTGTTAATTTACATAAATTGCCAATTATCAGAATAGCTCGAAATCTAATAAAAGCTGTTCAGTATAGTTTCCGAATGTAATGTATATGTATAGGTCTTTCGTCTACTTTATGGATAATCTTAACCCACTACTATGGCCATATATGCCTACGCAGATAGGCAGTTATTTTAGCTGTACTTAGACAGCATCGGCTGTTCAGGATTAACAGGAGATTTTATCTGTTGTTTTTTAATCGTAAAATGTCTATGTCAATAAGTATAATATGTTACGCAAGTCACTAACCATGCTAACCATGTGTGTATCTATCGGTTTTCATGCAAATATTTTATTTTAATAGTTTTAGAAGACTTAAAGCAGATTTCCGGAATCAAAGTTCTGTAAGTTTTTCGATCATCTATTAACAAACCTTAGACAGCTTTTATCCCCAGCAGTGGATACAATAAATCTGTGTAAGTCATCGAATCATTGCCCCTTTCTTACGTTCAATCCGAAAATTGCCACAATAACATTAAGGAAAGACGAAGAAACTGTAATCCAAGACAAACTTATATTCTTGGGTAAAGGATTTAAGTCAGTATGTCAGAAGCTCTCCCGGAGTGTGTCTCTTCTCTGATAAGAATACGTAAGAGCATAAAAATAAAAGTTCACATCGGAGGAACGGGAAAATGTCGCCGAATAATATTTGGGATTCCAGTTTTATTTGACTGCAGACCCTCTGCGAATGGAGACAGAGATTTCCCGAGATGGCCCTATCAAACATTTATGGAGTAGCTACGTAAAAGGACAACACTTAAGAACAGTTTCAATAAGTGTTCGACGTAACACGAGCGAAACGATATTACCTACGACTACGAGGCATAAAACTTCATGGCTCTGTTTGAATCTAACATTTAACTAACGACGCGAATATATTTCACGGTACTTTTGCCTTTTTTTACAAATAAAAACTTTGGCTCGGTAAGTTGATTACTGCCGTGTACAATAACAACCGATAATAATCTTAGCTGTGTGGCTTGTGTGTGTGCAATCAAAACATGTCACTTCCCAGGCTATTAAGAGATTATCTAATCGCTACACGAAACACTTGCTACATGTACGTATGCATGCGTAGCGTAGGCCGTAGGTAGCTCACTAGGCTATTGTGTTATCCCTAATTAGTAATTAAGAGAAATGTCTCTCCACTGCAGCTAATTACAAACAAACATAACGTGCCTGCATGAAAACTCTTGCTTTGAAATATTTTACTCAGAAAGGCTCCTTTCTGTTGTAATTTAAGGATGTTCTACAACTACTTGGGTCTTAAAAATTATTATTTATAACGACTGATTTTATCAAAGGAACGATTTTTGTAGATATTTAAAGACAAACCGTTTAGATATCGATGCGGTTTGAGCGCGAGTAGCTCGTATAAATGCAAATCAGCTGATTGTAGTCTTGCCTTGATTAATTTAAAACATTTACCAGTACCCTCTTACTCTTAGCGGCTGCTTTTTAGTTTCGTTGAAGTAACCATTTATTTTAGTTTCTTTACGAGGTTACTTTTTTAATTTTGCTCAAATAGTCTAGTACTATCCGCCTACGCAGTCATTTAATATTTGAAGCTAGCACAAAACGTTTCCTTTTCGCTTTGACTGTCACATCGTTCAAATATAATATTTATCGTCACTGTAACAAAGAAATTCCATTTTGGGGCAAATGCGCAAATAGTTCGACGTTTGAATTTCCCCTGTGTAAATGTTATTACAGTACGTTCTGTTAGTGTGTTGCAGGTGAAACATTCCGCAATAACAGCCAACTCGGTGCCCTGACAAAGTGGGATTGCCATATAATGCCGGAGAGGAAGCGCTGCGCGCCTTGTCTTCGCAATACATTTGCATAAGCGAGAGATGGTAAATCGTTGATCGGTAAGAGTGCAACTGTACACTTATCTTGTGTAAACAAATCTACGATAAAAGTGTAAGGTACCTTTATAGGTACTTATTTCGTTTGGTACTTACAAGGTAAGTAATTAACTTTTAAACTTTTTGATGCTTATTCGCCGCAATCACCTGAGCGGTCCGGTAATTCTTTCAAAAACAAAATTAACTTAGTTAGTCCCCTAAGTAAGACTGATAGATATTTTTTGCAGCAGTAAGAAGGGAAATGATGTGATTGACACAATATTAATGGTGCTTTGTAATTTGTTTACTTAAATTTTAGAACGAAGCCCGACATTTTCAGTTAATTTTCACATTTATTTTTAATGTATTTGATCACTTTTTTTTTTCAAAGATTACGTAATAAGTAAACAACTGCGTTCCATCTCATTTTCCGAAATGGATGATAAATTTTTCCTTGAATACATTAAATTCATATATTTCGCATTTGTTTTTGGGGAATTAATTTTTTGATAACTTACAGTGAGGTCTCAATATAGATGTATAAATGATTCACAAAGAGATAACAAGAAAAATCCGTATGTCGTTTCCTTTTCATTCTTGGCTCGAGCCGTGGGATTATCACGCCCGCCCACCGTGATTATGATTAAGCGCCACCAGCCATGGAAAAAGTGGCAAGAATAAAATTTAAATTACAGTTTGTGCGTCCTCATTACACTTTTATACCTCGCGGAAAATGGTTTACGTTATGTTTACATTGCTTTATATAAATAGCAGCTGTTTCATAAATATAATTTACACATCCAAGTTTTAAAACCGCCCGTTCCGTGCCATTTTTATGTATACGATTTTTTCTCATCTTTCCTATTTATACCCTAAATAATGTATGATTTTTGCGTTTTACATAGTACATAGTACAGACACAGTTAGCATCTGGTATTGCGTAAATACTGGTTGCAGACAGGTATCGCGGCCAGGTGGCTTTAACTGCCGTATTTGTCATCCGCGTACCAACTACAAAATGCTCAAATTTATCACAAATTTGATATTTATCTACTGTTCCTTGCCATGTAAACATTACGTGATTTAATAATGCGATGTACTGGACATTGTGTATGTATTGTGCCTAAGTAGTCATTACATGAATAATATTGATAAGTATTAAGTAAAATAACTGTTAGTGTTAGGGATTGCTAAGGATAAAGAAAGTAAGATTTTATGCAAGTAGGTCGATGTGTAACATTAGCTGATTTGGAAAATTGATTGTGACACAGAGACAATTTTGTAATCGATAATCACGAAAACGTAGATACGGGCGAAAGCTTGTGTGGAGGGACGAGGTGTGTTGTCCCTCGCACCAAAGGGAGGATCCTCCGACCAGGCGGATGTTATGCCTGGCGGGCCACTTCCCGACGGTTGATGTCGGGCGGTTGTTTTTATGCAAGTTGCACGGTAAACTTCACTTGCGCGATTCAGGATTTTAGCTTCGTAGAAGTTCTTATGTAGCGCGATAGATGTCGCTACACTTGTATTAAATTATTTGAGACGAACTGGATAAGTATTTTTTTCTTATTTTAGAAAAAACAAATACAATTATACCAGTCAATATATACCAGCCTGTATTCCCCAAAAGTTTCTGTAGAGGTGTACTAATATAAACTTACAGTTAATGACCCATGTAATAGGAGGTGGGCCTATTGTCACATGTGTCACTAACCGGGCACAACTCCAAACTCCGAGCTGCTAATGAGAATTTAATAGAAAAACCCAATAACGCTTTGCTCTACCTGGGGATTGTACCCAGGACCTCCAGCGTAGCAGTAGCGCGTACGGCCACTAGACTAACGTATAAGGAAATAATCTTTTTTTGGGCGGTTCAAACACTTAAATTTAGATTTTTTTAAACAAGCATGTGGCCTGCTTCATGGTAGACGATTACCAGAGCCTATGGACGTTTACAGCACCGACGCATCACTCACGCGTGGTCGATCCTGCAAAAACCTCTTAAGTCCTCTAACCCCATGCTGTTTCGGACAAGAAGACAGTAGAGGGCGTCGGGTACAAATAGTGAGTGTAAGGGTCGTTTTGTTCGGCGAAGTTTTTATACTGTGTACGCCTGGCCACATAACGAGCACCTGCGGCCTCATCTACATAATGTGGACAAGTCGTTGAACTCGGCGCTGGACACTTTCTGCTTCGTTTCGCTACTTGCCATCTTGAAGTACTACTAAGATACTCATATTGTTGAAAAATAACCTTTTTAACAAAGCAAGCAAACCTCTCACAATTAAATACAATCTGCATGCGGTTTTCCCACTTACGGCCTTCTCAAAGTTTTAATAAATGGTTAGGCACAGAACTTACTTGTCTAGATTAGATGAGTAGATTTATTAAAACTAGAAACACACCGCGCTTGCTTTGCTTCGCAGTGTTCGTTCTCCCGTGGGACCTAAGTACCTATATGTTTTCTGTAATAATATGTAGTAGTAACATCAACATCTTTGTCGTGTTTCCAAAACTTGTGGTCGGTGTACAATTACCATAATTTGTGTTATAATGGGGTTTCATGCGTTATACTTGTTCCGGGTTTCAGTAGCTACGTAACTCTGAACAAGAAAAAGACGATAGTAGGGATACATTCCAGATATTATCATTATTTATAATCCATATAAAAAGGAAAACATACAAAAACTGCGAAACATATGTGCATGTCGTGTGTAATGGGAGGTGATCTGATAAAACGGCTGTCCGTGATGCTAGGGAGCGCATTTAAAAGGTATCCGGAGAGTCGTAAAGAAACTTGTGCCCTTAGCGACAAATGAAACAACGGGGAAAACGGAAACTTGTAACATTCCACAACAAACATAATAGTCGTGTCGTAGGGCTCGTGCTAATAACATTTGACAAGACCAAAAAACATGTTTTCAAAGTCTTATAAAAACAAACGCGCATTTTGTTTGATGCTGAACGATTGCTCGTTTTGTTTTATTGCTCAAAAGATTGGATAAACAAACAAAAATCAAAATGTGTTCAAATATTTGCACCCGATTGTCTTTGTTTATTGAATCGTAACTAAAAAAGTCTCGAGAAATAAATGTAACACTGCGCCTTTATGTCTCACGGAGCGCAAAATAAACAAATAAAGTTCAGTGTCAACGAGTGTGTTCGTATTACTCGTCTTTCCTTTACGGTGGCCATTGCGTTACTATTTGCAGGCTTTACAATCTACATAAATGGATCATATGAACCACAATTGCAAATTGTAATTGGTTCCAATTATCTAGAAAAATCTGTATCTCATTCATTAAATTAGATTACTGGTAAACGCAGTTAAGAACGAAATGTATGAATGGTGGTAGATGATGACTCTTTTGCGAGCAGATATTTATTCTTAATATTGTTCATAACTGTATAAGCCTTACTACTTTAAACAACAATTTAACATTTATTGTGAAAATCTCCACATTATAATTTCGCCACCCGCTAACAGTAGAAAATGACCAAATAATAATCGAATGTGCCCTAAGTACTTACGCATTACATAATTCGAAAATTTAGCGATAATCCGTGAAAACGGTGCACACTGTTAAATTAAACTAGTTAATACTTAAACAATGGAAACCCGAACGTATTGAATTGGAAGAGAACGTGTAGCAAGTAAGCAAAATTCTAAAGATGCAATCCTAATGTTGCCCCTCGTTAACAGCGCGGGAAAAAAGCGACAGGAACAAAACGTTGTCGTTGCGGTTTCAATTAGGGTGGTCGGTGGCTAGCTCTAATTACCGAGTACGAGGAGCGGTGCGGCGTGGCGCGGTGCGGTGCGACGCGGTGGCAGCGTGGCCTCTCGCGACTTGCCGCGGTCCTGCGACACTAATCATTCGCATGAGATTTTAAATCGCACAGATATTTTAGGATCGAGCCCATTTAGGGAATTTGGAATTCAACTCTGTGGTCTTCTAAGAAGTACACAACTCATTAGACAATATTATTTAGAAGTATAACTTACACATACTCGGTGTATATACTTGCTTGGAAAACTCCTTGTATATTATAGCGAAAAATTAAAGTATAGATATATTTGAAAAAGTTTATCATGCAAAAATAGTATTTTTTATTACATTTGGATTTATTAGAAACTACACAGTAACTGGACACTAACTGGATCTACAAAACGTCAATTCTATTCAATGGCAATTTATTTTAAGGCTTCTCTACATTATACGTTTCAATCGTCGTTACCGCAGCGCCACCACCCCACCACGGGAAAACGACCAGTGTAAATGCTTGTTCGCATCACATGAGATTTTATCTTACTTTTGGAAGACGAAGAATCTGTTTGTGTAGTTTGCGTTTACTGTTGTGTTGACGTATTTTACAGTGACTGACACACACCTTGTATTAAATAAGACGTTTAAAAAATAACGTACCCAGTGGTTTCATTCGAATTTTATTATTTAAATTTTCAATCATTCTTGCTACAGACAAAAATAGATAAGATCACATGCACTCCATCTTATCACAATGCATGTTGTAACTTAACCATTATTTAACTGTACTGCTGCGCTACCGTTAGTTATAAAGTTAAATAATATCCGTTGCTTCTTCTATAAATAATTATTCTTGACTTTACTTACAGCTGGTACAGTACGTACATAATTGACTAAAAGTGCAACTAAACCTAAACCCCTTATTACACAAGGTAGACAAATATAATTTAAAAAATTTAAATAATCTTTTGTAATAAGGAAGGCCTGTACCTCAACCATGAGTGGCTTTCGATAGGTATTTTACGCATCGCTACGCTGTTGACTCATAGCAAATTTTAGTTTTTTACGTAATCGCTAGAGGCACTGCGCTACGAGGGTTTTCCATACAAATATTTTACGGCGTCGCTAGCGAGTCTAGTGAGAAAAACTCATGGTCGAGGCACTGTTTCACCACCTTCTGATAAGTTGCCGTTAAATGACTTGACAGATAATTTCATACAAATTTTGTAATATTTTTGAATTTATCCGGCTGTTAGCGGCTATCCAGAGGTGGTGAAACAGGCCCTATTATAATTATCATAATAACAATAAATACATGTATTTTAATTAACAAGCATTAAAAGGTTTCATATAATCCCAGTGTAAAATAGAAAATAATTAAACCTATTAATTTTTAATATGTAATTTAAAATTGTAATATAATAATACTGTGTAGATTTGGTTAAAATTTATAACATTTGTATTACAACTATTGGTTTTCAGTTTTACTTAATATCATCACTTTATATTTTTGGCACTATGGTATGTATTGGCTATAGTGAGATGCATTACACATTAACTATTTAACATCATCGACAGAGATCCACGTCGTCATCGTTAGCGACGCATGGCGCGTCTGGGGCTGCCAAAAATAATTTCCCTGACGCGCACGCACATAGTTGATACACTTTAGTGTTTCTTATGTTTTTATGAGGTTTGTCACTTCTAACAGCTTCTTTGAGATGACTGATAACTATATTTTGAGCGTTGAGTTTAATCTGCAAAGATATTCAATAAATTTCATTACGCTTCATTTAAATATTTTTAATTAAAGAAGATAATGTATGTTCAACTCACTGCTCCCACGACGGAGTCCAATTTTATGTTGCCATGTGATGTTATATCTATTTTTCCTGCTCTGCTTTCGAGGAATATATTTTCTGGTGCCCTCAAATCCAGTCGCCTTGTTAGGGATTCCAACCTTAAAAATATGTGTGGCTCATGATCTAATAACTATTATACAAAAACAGTAGACTTTTTCTCAATAAAATGTCTGAAAATTAAAAATTGGACCGAGGAGACTAGAGAATGTTGAGACGAAAGAAGACTTTTCGTTGACTTGGTGACTTAACAATGGTTTAATTAACGAGTCAGAGAAAACAAATGTTTTTTTGAAGTTCCATTGGTTTATATACGTACTGTAAGTCAAACGCAGGCGGCGCGCGTACTATCGGCACTTGCACGGCACTGCGCACGTTAACGCCGCCAGGCCCTTCCACAGTCAACGCGTCAGAGTACACCCGGACCTCGTCACGTGAAGCGGAGAACACAGGGCTGCCATGCGCATCGCGCACGTGCAGCGCGCGACCTCTGAACTGTAGGCCATCGCGGTCTGGAATAAGAATTAAAAATTTAAAGGCGGTGGGACTCGGCTGGTTTAGTTCGTTTGGGGCAATACTACCGCCTTGTAAAATATTCTACCGTTAAGCAATAACGTGCTAATCATAAGTGTGTTCCCGTTTGAGGGGCATTCAATGTAGCCAATACTGAGGTCTCAAAATTATAAAAGTTAATAGCACGGTGTTGCTGGTGTCTTTATAGGCTGCGATTGCTGTTTACTAGTGGATCTTACATAAATAAAAAATACCAGTGTATACCAGTGACGTACACTATGGTCTAGGTGATTTTTTGTAACGATTAAGTTGATATATTTAACCATAATTACCGTTGACTCTAATTTAAGTTATACGGTTACTTAAACTTGGTGTAAACTAACAAGAAGGGCTAGAAATTAATGTGTACATTTTGTACCTACTAACTCCGTAGTCTTTAGCAGCTATGGGCTACGGCAAATATGTAAGCTAAATAATTCTCGTAGCTGTTGTAGCATGTTTGAAGTGAACTTTGCTTAAAGATTCAATAAGGTTATTTATTAAGCATTCTAAATTAAACACATAATTATACTAACTTATGAAAAGCTTCGAGCGATCTGTGCTGTCTGGTTCAGCGACCTGAACACTGAAGTTGCGATACGAGTGAAAAGTGATAGGATGTGCAACTTGTGACGTAATGGTTGACGCGACCAGGTTATTGATCAACCACGCCTGCCCATCCACCTGGATGCCGCCTTTCACTATCCTTATAGGACCGACACCATTCTGTAAAGTGGAAGAGAACATTCTTAATTCGAGGTTCCATTGTTTAAAGAATTTAGACAAATGATAAAATTATTAAAAAAAAAACATTCAGATGTAAGGTGTATGAATGAAACTAGTCTCATATAGAGATATTTTTATAATGGTCACCTTTGAGCCCCGCATTCCATTTTGGCATGGTTTTATCATAAAACAATTTGTTTGCTTCTTAATTACTGACTCAACATTTGAATGAATTTTAATTTTAATTAGTTATTAATTAAAATTAAAATTCATTCAAATGTTGAGTGCAATCACGAACATATGTGATTGCACCAGTTATGTGTAAGCAAATATAAAAAAGTAGTTAAGTTTGTTCATGCCATACCATGGTAAGCTTCAACGCACCAACGATCCACAAGGTTAGCGCTATATTCAGAAAGACTAGCAGCATCAGGAACACTAGTATGCAGTATAGAGTGGTTCTCCTCCATCCCTTAGTAAATACTTTGGGCAAGCATCCTTTTCTAGAGTTACCCTCAGGAGGGACCGCAGCTGCCGGCGGGTCACCAGTGGGCGTGCAACCCCATCCGCGGATGACACTTGTGCTACTATCCTCTACACTCATGTTTGTACTTTATTTTATTGATCCTGCAACAAAGGGGTACATTGGAAAGACATGCAACTTAAACCTACTTAGAATATCTCATAACCTCGTTTTAAATATTTGAATACGTTATTAATTCATGTATAGTTGGAAAAAAACAGTATCCATTAATGGTATCTAAACAATCTGTAAGACACACTACATCTTTTATAGCTTGTAGCAGTAGCCATTTCTTGACAACCAACTCACTATTTATTCAGTCCTCACTGTACTACAATATTTTTATGGCTACAGTTCATCGGCCTTGCAATCCTTTACTTTGCCCTTATATTAATTACTTCTGCCTATATTCCACCTACGATAGTCTCTTGGTGGAATCTGTCATTCCATGTCCATTTTACTAACACAATTCTTGATACAACAACGCAACGACTTATGTTTTGTACGAGTATATGACGTGGGAGTCAAGACTACGATCTTGTATTGAAATATAATGCCTAGGATGACTCTCTCAATCTATAGCTGTTTGGACTGTTGCACTCTAATATACCTACGATACTATATACGAATAATGCCTTTAGTGAACGTCCATGTCTCGGTACCATAATAATATCATACGCAAATATATGGTTTGAATTTTATGAAAAAAGTATAAATTTTATGTGCCAATTTGGACTGGTTTTGGAACAAAAACGTTTTGTTTTATACGAGTATTTATTCCTGCTGGATTTGTAGTGATAGATATGTAGTGTAGATATGTCACTCATATAAAGAACGGTGCCAGTAAGAAATAATTTTAAGTTGTCTGTCACACAATGAGGTCATTTATAGCATTATTAAGCAGTCAAGTACGGCAGATAGGTACTCATTCTGAAGGATACATAAGAAACTATTCTAGTATATATATTCTCTTATAAATCCGTAGGTACATGTATATGTGCGTAGACATTGTTGCACTTCCCACTAACAATACATTCTCTTCAGCGTGATTTTTCAATTAGTTGGCTTGTAATTGAATGAAAAACAAGGTAGGAGTGAGACAAAAGTTGCAGATAAAGCGCACTGTTGTACACTAATGAATGCCGCACAGCGAGCACTCGCTAATGAATATAACACTGGAGCTTTTCGAAAAACATCCATTAAGTAGGCCGAATGTTATTATTAACTGTTAACAGAAATCACCATGGGAAATTCACTTTTATGGTAAATAGAGTATATTTTAGATACAAATATAAAAACGTTATTCCGTACACCCGAGATCTCTATGCCGTTCATTAGAAGACACCAAAGTTCATCAGTGCACTTACATGGTCTAATAATTATGATGGCTCATATTGTTTATAATACTTGATTGAAATTCTATGGTACGTAGCAAAGGTACGTTGAAGGTGAAGGGATGGTTGGGCAAAGACATTTTCGCGAAAAATGGCCTAAAGGGGTTGGGTATGAGAGTTTGTGGGATGGAGTCCGTCATTTTTAAAAGTAAAACAATGAAACTTTGTATTAAGTCACTTGATAAGAAATAAATAAACATTAACGACATGGTAAGCCAATTAGGTACGGATTATTTTTGATGAACTGGTTCCAGACCAGATTCAGTGCAGATAATGAAACGTAGATCTGATTTAATTTGATTTTTCGACTACGTAGGCTTATTGCGGGTGGGCAGTTGAAAATAAATCTCTCAGGTATGCAGGCTTCCTCACAATGTTTTCCTATTAATATTTAATATCGCGATCGAATGGATAGATCGAAGCATAATGCTATTACACCAGTTGAGAATTCTTCTGCATTCCCATAACAAAGAAATCGAAATGGTTATCTATTCATAGCTAAGATCAAGAGTACATATATTTTGTAGCGCATAATATTGTATACTACGAATACCTATAACTCTTTGTATGTAAAATAAGTCCAGCAATAATGTATTCTGCTGCGTTCTACATAGGTACTTTATTTTTTATGAATTTACATTCAAAATAATAATAATTATTATTACAATTTATGTTTCACGTGTTCCCAGAAACTCAGCAATATACCTAGCAGTAAACAAAATTAAAATACATATCATAATTTATACATACATATTTCTCAAATACCAATAAACTCTTGTATGCTTTATCCCAAATATGGAAACAATACATTCTTAAACCGTAGTAGAGCAGCAGATAAATTGATTATGCGCGCAAGCTCAGTCCGTCTGACCTATTAACATTTTTAGTTTATAGGAACTAATGAATGCGTTAAGCGTATAATTATGATAGACTACTACTAGGAAATGCACTCAATTGTTTTAGCGTTATTTTGGACTTATTTCCAATGTTCAATGCGCCGCGTGTCTAAAATTAAACTGCAGTGTTTATAACTTTTAATTACGCATACTTTTCACATTCCCGACGAAATTTTATGTCTTTAATTATGAATTCTCACATTAATTAGATTGTATTGCTTACTTGGTATTGGTGATAACAATTTTATTATCTTTAAAAGTAAAATAATGATACCGCTGAGGCTTGTAAGAGACGAATTAACTTAATACTGCATTGTCAACCAGATTACTATAACATCTTTAGAATACTTTGTATAAACTTAATTAAAATCCTAAATAGTTATAGTTATATGTGTTATGTGGTTAGCCTGCTACGTTACTGTATCTATGTATGTGTGGTATGGCAAGCTTTGTAGAGGAAGCTTTTCATAGTACAATAGGCCACTTTAACCGAGACTTTATATTTTTACTTTACCTCACATTGAAATACGGATATTGATCTCATACACTACATCAATGACAGTACCTAAGTACTGTGTATTTTAGTTTAAATATATAACTTGACTAGAATACAGGTGCATTGAGGTGATGTTTTTGTGATTCACTCATATAATAATAAAATTACTAACAGTCCTGTCAAGGTACACATACTCACGTGAACTTGTTTAACTGATAGTTACGATTGTAAAATAATATAGGTACTATTTTACGTAGTCAGTCACCTACCGCTCTCTCTCTCTCGTCTCGCCGACCCCCGTTGTTGACGCCTGGCATCGAGTATGCAAATTGTATGATAGCTGTGTTTTACGCACTTAATTAAACACATCCAGCACGGAGCTAATGAACCTCATTTTAACGTTAAAATTTTTCACAATTTCATGGGTTGGGTCATTAAAAAACATAAGTACGAATACAATAACAAAACCTTTGCCAAATAATATTTTTAACGTTAAACTGCAACATTTCCGGATGTCGTCTCCAAAGGAAAACTTATCGATTAGATTAATTTAACGATGCGGCCGGCTGCACCAGCCGTGTACTGTGACTGAGACTAGGTAAATTCATAGGTGGTGGAAGCAACACTCGAAATATCTGGCGCGAAGCGAGGTGAGGCGGCGTGCTCCAGAATATAATATCAGGCAGTGAAGTGGCCTGCGCTCGACTCGCGCTCGGCGCCCGCCCTCAGTGCGCCCATGCCGCCGCCGCCGTCGGCCCTCATAATAAACGATATAGTGCGAAAATAGAAGCGGAACGGGTATCGTTGTGCTCCACGTAAATAAAATACCGACGTTTGCAGCGTTCCTGTCTCTCGCTGGCCGCGTTTCTGTTTTATGAATGTCAGTAGGTATCAGAGCGCCGCGATCGATCTGACGCCAATAGTTTAAAAATAAATGGCGCGCTTTATCCCACGTCAACGCTTCAGTTTGTAAACTCAGCAAATTGGCTTTCGTTTCACATTTAGAAAGTTGCGGTATTTGCACGTATTAACATGTATTTGATGCACTTTTAAACTTTAACTTACTTTGGAACTTATATGATTGTTAGCGTAATATTTGAACCCATCACAGGCCACGACAACTGCATCAAGCTCAACTAAATTATATATAGATATAGCGAATGTGTGAGCGAGCTGTCTGCTCCAGCGTCATAACAACACTGGCATGCGCGAGCGACGGCACTGCCGAATCCAGCTCGTTTGAAAGTGTTGCATTTTTAATCGGGTGCCTGTCTCGCGCGGGACATAACTCGACTACGCTCTGGATACAGCTGGGCAACTCTCTATTACCCAGTCTAGTTAACGTTAACGTGTCATTAACTGACACGTTCATATAAACTTGTAAATAATTAAAGCGGACACGACCCTGACAACAGTAATTACCTCTGTGATACCTTCCTTGTGCCGCCGCGCCGCCCCGACCTTACGGTCTTGATGTACCATCATTGAATTTTGGAATGCCAGCGTTCATCGGTTTCTACACACTCATATAAGAATGAATTTATAATTCCTAACGAAAATTCACACGACACACCTGATGTTTGAATCATAAAGAAAATGCTACAAACGTTTTGTTCCTAGTCAAAGGAAACACTTGAAATAAATAATTCGTAAACACATTTTGATAGTCAACATTTTATGTATATTTATTTTTTACGATCACGACCGTCACACACCACTGTCTGCTTTCCAATATAAAAGAGAATTCAAATACTGCTTAGGTTCAACATAAAAGTTTACGTGTCCATAACAAAGTAGCGAGCGAATAATAATCCGGAATATTTCATGTCCTCTTTTTGGGGATTTTTGGAAACAGCGATGAAATCATATTGGATGTCACTGAATGTTTTCATGGAAGTTTTATTGAGCTGATAAATGTCAGCCCGGGGATATCCACGCTAGCATTTTTTTAAGTTAAAGCAAAAAGGACAGCGTGGATGTAATCTTTAGATTGTTTTTGCATTAATACACAATACCAAGGTCCCTTTGTGTGATGGTCGTGGTTTAGGATGAGTAAATGTGAGAAAATTAATGATTTGTATGTCAAAAATGATGATTTTTCTGTGCGACTAAAATGTTTTAGAAAGAGAGACGTAAGTACGATTTGTTTCAGTCCCGCTTAATTCAGGCTCCGCTTCCACTCGATCCTGTTTTAGGAAACAATCCCCGTGATCCCCGCGTGATGCTGCATAATGTCGCCGCGCGTCCCCGAGCCCGGACCTACAAGCTATTATCAATTTAAATAAAAGTACGCCCATAACATTGTTGGAACGAAGAAAAATCTTTTGAAAGACAGTAATTATTCTTCTTTATTTCCAAAAAATACGATTTTTGTTTAATAATACTAAAAGATTACAAGTGAAACGGCAGCATTATGACCTGCCTTATTAAATAATGTCAATGGATTATGATGAAGTAATCAATACAAAGAAATAATAAATTACGCAAATATTTGAGTGTCATTGATGTCATGTAAAACAATTCCTCCTTTCAGTTTGGAGGGTGCGGCACTGTGGCGGTGCGGTTGCGGTGCGGCGGCGGTACGGTGGCGTTGCGTCCGAAGCCAAAGTTCTCCATCATACCTGCGTCACTTGAAAATTGAAAAACTTTCGCAATGCCTTTCTTATGGAAATAGTTCGCGTTTACATTTGAGTGAGTTGTCATTGTAGGGATTCAGCGCGCTGTCTTATTGAAATAATAGTTGACTATAAGAACGTATTAGATACTCACTTGTAGGTACACACATAGTTGGCGCATAGTGAAGTTCTGACTGCAATAAATTAAACAGAGGGTGTTTATTACTCACTTTGCTATCAAAAGCTGCGTAGATATTTTAAGGATAGCAAAATGCAAAGCATCGCGATAGCTCGTGTAAATCCGCATGAAATATTGATACAGTTTCGTGTAAACGTGTAACAAATGCGGTAATTTAAGCCACCTGCCGGCGCGGCGGCGGCGCGCGGTGGCCGCTCCGCTCCGCTCGCTCTGCTATGCACCACTTTTGAACTGCTTACCTCATATTGCTGCGATTTTACGTTGATGCTATTTTTGCCAGAGGTATTGATTTTTTGTGCAGTAATTATAGACACTATTCTGTGGTTACTACGGCACAACTATAGTAGGATAGGAGGTGCGAGTAGTTATACCAATGTAACGGAGATAAACTACGAAAAACGTCTTAACTATGTATGTATTATATACAAGGTGTATTAATTTGAACATAAAGTTAATGTACATATAGTTTTTATTTGTTTATCCGTATAAAACTTTTATTTTGTATTTTATTTCATTGACAATTGACTTTCGATCGAAATGATATTTAAATTTTTAAAATTTATACGTTGTATGTGCGCCAGGTTGTTGATGGAATGTTCTATTTCAGGGCCGATGTTGGAATTTCGCAAGGAGATAAATATTTATAATGGTTATAATTTTTTTTGGTCTCGTACAAAAATAACTGATTAGGTAGGTATTAAGCCAGGTTTTATTTATTCATTTAGTTTTCAGTAATGATTACTTATTTTAGTAATAATCACATCACACCTGTAATAGTCAATAATAATCAATTTCTAGATCACACAAACTTTCAAATGTTCCTCAATAATACTGATATTCGAACAATGTCAGTGCTGGAATATCAGTATTAGCCCTGGAACATTTTGAAAGTATATTCAGTTGAACTAGGAATAAATGTATTGAGTATTGAGTAAAACTCACTTTATTAGCTGTACTCTACCGACTGGGCTGTGAAGTTTTATTTAGACCGCATTAGTTGTAAAACTTGCAAACACAAAGACATTGATTGAGGGTATTTTAGGAAAGTGTTTTCCGAGTCGGTCGATTATGAGCCACGCGCTGGCAGTCTATCGTGTCCTCTCAACGACTCTCATATTTGTTCTCAATCTATTTAGAAGAACATTTACACGGGACCGCCTCTCCACTGTGTTGATTTAGGCCCGATACCGTTACGGGGAGTGAGAATACCTCTTTAGTTAATCTTTCCGCTTTATTAGCTTCTTACAATAACTCAATAATCCACAGACATAATATATCGTTGTTTTTTAAAGGGATAGTTTTTATTATAACTATTGACACTATAGAGAGAATTTCTCTTCTTCTAGATTCTAGATTACAGTTTTTATTTTCAGTTATGAAACTGAAATTTCCAAAGCTTACCAATCTTAAGAAGGAGTATTTATCATACCGTAGAACGAAACATTACTGTTTCTGCTTATCTAACGGGTAAGTAAGAAGGTCTATAATAGAAATTTTCATATCTCTAATAAATAAACGTCCTAACAGGGCAGAGTCATTCGGAAAAGAGTCCACTAGTAATGGTGCAATCATCTAATGAATGCTTCAGGGCAGATAAGCTTCGATTAAATGGTCTCTTTATTGCTAAAGGAAAGGCGCGTTCCCTTTATGTGCCATTGAGATATCTATTTTAGTACAAAGATATGGGAAATATCAATTTAAAAATACATTGGAAATAGGAACCGTATCTAGGTACTATACTGGATTACTGGCTGGCTTATCCTATGTTGATAAGAAAATCTATGTGTGTTGCCAATACAAATAAGTATACTAAATACTTATTTGTATTGTACTGTTTTTTTTTTACTATGGAGCTGTACATTGAAAAAAAAATCAGTTTGGTTAGAGTATATATCTGTCTCATACTGAGAGGAGACCCGTGCCCAGCTGTGGGACAATGAATGGGTTGATGAGGATGACATAAGCAACCGCAAATCCAAAAAAAATATTTTTTAAATTTTTGTCTGATCGTCGGTTTGTTGGAGGTTGGCGCAGATTTTCAACTTAAAAACTGCCGTAAATCTTTTTTCGATCAAGTATTTGAATAGATCCAGGGATAGAGCTGGACCTCTCCGTTGTATGCGGACCCATAGAAAGACCAGATCATTATTGTTGGTTTCTTATGTTGGTCCTACATCCACGTGAGTGAAGTCGTGGGCAAAAGCTAGTTAACAATAAAAATAGTTAGTTGGTACCACAGTTATGTCTGCGTCCATGAATGATTCCTACCTGTTAAATTAATGAACCCATGTTAATGCGCGGTGGCGATTAGATTTAAGATAGTATCTAAACGTGATATGTGTGTACGTGTAGGTAACACTACAATTTATCGCTTGCATATCCTTTCAGCGGGTAGATAATGACCGCAGTAAAACGTTTAAGCACGGAATAACTGGTGCTGGAAGCCGTTATTACAATATTATGAATGGCTTCCCTCGCACCTCGCGCTCGCGTCTCGACCCTATCGCTATCGTAGGCTCTACCAGGGCCAACTATTTGATTACGCAAAGGTATGTCCGCCATAATATGAGATTTTCTATCATATCTAAGATGATTATTGTTTTTGTTTGATCTATGCCAAAGTTTCCCATGCGTTCTGCCGTATGATCGTGTTGGCAAGCAGACATATCTGATAGTTTGCAATGTGTAAACATATTATTCCACCAAGTGGATTCATGTCTTTTGGATTGTCCTTAGAGACTCGGAAATCTATGTACCAAATGCGAGAACACAGGTTCGAATCCCGAGTGTGAGTTCATATTTTTCTTTTAAAATATGATTAGCATGCGTAGTTGATTAATATTAGTAAAATACTACATTACCATATCCGCGGAATACAATCAACATTTTAACATACATATAAATACAAATCCTAAAGACCAAATGATTTTTAAATTATTTCCCTCTGGTACATAAAAGACAGCGACTGTATTGGATTGTTTCTCAACTGAGAAATTGCTCTGGGATTGAATGCGCAAACAAAAAGCGATTTAACATCAATTTAGGATAGCTGAAGCCGCCACGTATGTCGCTCTACGATGTAATAGGTACGGCGAGACTCGCATAGCTTCACGCAAATCATGCCGCGAGTAATTAGAAAAAAGTCATGGGGGAATCCTTGTGTGGTACGAAATAAGGTTTTATGATAATTACGGGGCATACAATATGCGAGGAGGTAATTATATGCGTTGGGTTATGAGTAAGTTGCAGTAGGTACCTAGACTTCCCCTGCTTTCAACATGTCTCCGTCGCAATAGGATGCGAGCTCTGCCTTTGCTCCAGGCGACGCAAGTAATTAGCACCGCTTTCCTTCCGCTCGCTCAGCTCGTCACCGCGCACCGTCTAGCGCGACAAGATCGGACTCCTAGCGTTCCTTAAAACCCTTTATCATAAAAATACTGCTATAAAAGATACTCTAAATAAAATGCTGTTTTGTGGAATATTTTCTGTTATGCTCTACATGTACCGACCTCTAGCTGTGTGTAGCGGATTACTTCATTTATTTAATACACTTTAATGCAATGAAGTAGGTACCACCATTAAGGGTGTCCATATAAACATACTTTAATTTAGTGGTATTCATCAACATAACAAAGAAATTTAAATCTGCTATCTGCGGACAAATAAGATACCTAGACGCTTTTGAGTGTTCATTTAGTTTAGAATGCAAGACCTTTTGTGTCAGAAAAAGGGAAAAATTGTCTAATTTTAGAGAATACTTTTCTTGTTCATATTCAAATTGTCATCGCCCTTTAAATTCCTCATAATCCGTCCAATTCTGAACCGTCGAGCGGCGCCCGGGTCGCAGTAATCAAGACGGCTTCAGCTGGATTTCATTCCGCACACCAGACGAGCGGACGATTGTTATGGTTCATTTCTAAAAGATAAACGTTATTCATAAAATAAGACTTAATTATTATTAAACTAGAGTAAATGTTGTCGGAAAGTTAACTATCCGTTTATTAAAGGACTGTATTCTAAAATCATACGGCTGTATAAACTGCACTTGCACTACATTAAATCCAGTGAAACTCGACATGGTGCATGAATGTGTTGCGCATTTAAAAAACTCATTACAGGCGGCAACCGGCGCGCGGACGAGTGGCGTCTTTGAAGGCCCGCGCCGCTACTGCGGTATTATTCCAGATTATACCGGCTTCCATACAAATGAAATCTCGCTTAAACCCACTGCAATTTCGGTACGAGAAAATAAGGCTCAAAAGTTGTTTTACTGCACTCGCACTTTCTCGAAATTCTTTTGAACTAGCGGGCGGGACGCGGCACATTCCTATTAGTTACGCTCTGTGTTACTGTATTGACGACATTCACCACACAACAGGGGTCGTGTGCACTAATAGCAATTATATATATATGCAAAGTATTAGGCTACGTGAATAGTATTTCAAGCATGCACGTAACTTTATCTGGTCAATTTGAAGTGGGGCCTAAGTGTAGCGAGACCGCTTCGAATAACCATTACATATTTAGTTAGTAGGTATGTCTCCGGGGACTGCGCTTGCGGTTCTTGCCATTAGCACGATTGAGCACTAGTCGACCGACCTCTACTTTGCCTAAATCCAGTTTGGATATCTACTTATAGTAAAAAAAAAAAACACTTTAATTTCATAATATAAGCATTGAATAAATTTAATTAACACTAAACAGGTAAGTGGGTGGTACATTTATTATCCTCGGAGGGAAGTTAGAATAAAATATCGATGCTTTGTTGGTTGTGGCGATGGCGCCTCCAACTCGTATAGATGCAGATGAGCTAACTATTTGTCTTGCCTGATAGCAGGGGCTTGATTAAACCATGAAACATTTAGCGGGGTTCACCTGCTAGGCTTAAAGCCGTGCCCTCCACGCGGCTGAACAAGGCGGCCTTTGTAAATGTATTAGTTTTTATTTGCGTTCATTATTAACTTGCTTAAGTAGGGAGTCGAGTTAGCATTTAGTTAGTTTGTTTATGTTAGCTATTTTTTAAATAATCGCATGGGCACAGGCACGGGGCGAGCGCTCACACAGTGATTAGGACAGATAAATGACGGACATTACTTGTAATGAATGTTTAGGTGGTCGTAATCGCATCGCGTAAAGTGTCGGCGCCATTACTTCACAGCTGCTGTTGCCGAGATATTGCCTCAAGCACCATTTACCGTTTTGGCGTGGATTTATCCTTCCACATACAGTACTGAAGGGACAGTTTTACATGTTAAGATAAAAATTAAGTGGTTACGTTTTATTAAGGATTTTCCAAACTTCTGTATACTACTACTACTGTAAAACATAATTGTTTAAATCGTATACGTTTCTACCGTGAATGTTTACGTTGGCTCTCTTCAGTTACATATACATTTATAGACTTGATTATAGGCCCGTGTAGGGAAGAGTGAAAGCAGTTAGCGTTTGGTAGGTGTGCCTATGGAGGAGTCACAATTTCCTGCACTTAATAACACAGGAAGCAATTTTGACGAGTCATCAAACGACGGACACCGATTGACGTCGAACATCAGCCTATCATTAGTTACCTGCTGGAGACAAATTAGAAACGGTAGCTTTATTTGAGCAGGTGTGCAGTAACTTGGAGAGTGGCCGTTTAAGTTTGAATAATGGAAATTAAAAGGCGTCCTCGTAACTTGTTCGTCCTTTTAAATGTACCCAAGTAGTCGGCAACAAAAGTCTACAAATCGTTGGTTCTCGTCTGTGGATGCCGGGCGTCGTCATCAAAGTTTGGGAATTGTGGCCATCTGCCGCGCGCCGCGTCGCTCTCAGATTACCACCGAGAGCTTCGTTTAATCGTTTTATTAATACGCCGACAAATCGTTTAACTGCCACTTGCTTCCGCTACGGTGCCCATTTTACTGGATTTTTTATAAAGAAAATTTTCTTGTGATTTTGTTACAAATTCCTTAACATCACTTACTTCTTGTAAAAACTAGTTAGCATGTAGCCTTTTAATAAAAAGCAAGCAAACCAACATTTTGGTATTTTAAACCTCTCGTACTCGAGATGTACTGTTGAGTTGTACTGATGTACATCTTTGCTATGACTATATACTTTACACATTGCGCTGGTTTTTTAAGGTTCCTTAATATGATAAAAACCCACCTTTAATTGTACCAAATTCTTTAAGAAAGTTTTTTCAGGAATACCATGCTTCGAGGCTAATTTATGTAAAGTTGTCAGTAAATAACTGTTAAATATTCCAGACGGGTACATAGCAGGCGGTAGAGTTGCGACGAAGTAGTTCCTGGTGGCCAGCCCGCCAGCCGCCAGCCTGCAGGCCGCCGCGCCTGTTATTAGGGCCCGTAAATAATACACAGTATTAAAACCCTCGCCTTGTTTTATTTACAGACACTACGTGTACAACTCACCGAGACCACATAAATAAGACGCAAGACAGCCTACCTACTTAAATCTTCACACTAACTTGCTTATCAACATACGTAAGTAAATAGGTACAGCGCAATGTTTTTGCTGCATATGAAATGGATATGAAATACAGATACACGTACAGGTACATTAGATTCGCAGTGTATGACAAGTAGAAGTGGTGTTGGCGGCGCGATGTGCGAAATTGACACCCGTGTCCAGCGCCATTGGCTCTGATTGGATTAGGTTCGAAGCGGCGTCGCACGCTGATGCCGAGCTCAAACGTAAAATTTTACGTGACCACTTTCCAAACGTCGACTTTCGTGACGCGATTGCATACTTGTACGCCGTCCGCGTCGTGCTCCCTAGCTTTGATCGCTCACTATGCGCCACAATATTATGTAAATTTAGCAAAGCCAGCAATAGAGCTACATTACTTACCTATTGACGTTTCGCCTCTAAACGTACACTTCTGGAATTCAATTCCCAGTATCGTATCTTACAGCCCCTGGGTATAACCGATTCCGATAGTCCATTTGGAAATTGATACGATTGAAACAGTTATTTTCAGTATTTTGTGATAATACTTATTGTCTAGAAGTGTACAAGAAATTCAAGGGTCCTATAGTGAACGCGGCGGGTATTACGGCGACTGTGATCCTCTTACCTTGATGGTACCGCTATCGAAATGTTTTGCTGGACAGACCGCGGGAATGCTTTTGTATACTTTGCCCATTGTATTTTATTTAAGTACCTATTTGATACTTAGACGAGAATTGGATATTACATATTAAGTATATGTGTATGCACTGTATGCGGTTAGAAATATCAATAGGAATACATACCATAAATTAAAAGCTAAGCAAACCAATGCAGAGCCATTTTTGCGTTCTGTAGGTACAACGTGTAATCTATATTTTCTTAATGCCCTTCGCTTATTCTCGAAGGAAAATTTATGCGCCATTTGCCGCGCCATACCTCTTTTCACTGGAACTAGGTACAACTTTGACTATATTTAACACATTTTTGTATAATATATACGATTATACGTGTATGAGTGACTTAATGCACTGTGTTTTATTGCAAGCTTGTTCAAGTTCTTGGCTTGGCCGGGTTCTTTGTGCGAGAGCATCTAAATCTCATAAGAATGCCGTAATATCCACATCTCATTACACGTAACTTTGAAGAATTATGACTTGGCAAAGTCCTTTATTGGAAATACCTTCACGGGCCTGAAATATTGCTATGTCGTGAAGAGCTAAAATTTCTAATTAGAAATTCTTTAGTAAAACTTTATTAAGTTTTTACTTACTGCAACGAACCTAATGAAAATGCCGCGCTGTCAGTCGCGCTTGTGCAAATAGGTATGCCTATCTAAATTAAATAAATTATGCTCGGAAGAGATGCTTTGGTTTTATGCAGACTTTATTAGGTATTGCTTTAAAACTTCAACGAACATTAGCAATTTAATTATGAAAGCTATTTAACTTTATAGCACAACATATAGGTACACTGCTGTTATTAAGAATACCTGTTACGCTTTGTAACTAGGAAAACATCAGCTATTGCAAAATAAAGCTCGCATTAAGATGTACATGTATAACCGATAGGTATTGGTATTGGTGCAATAATTGTGGTTGTTTGTACGAGAGGTCAATATTTGATTTGCTCGTACATTTTCATGAGTTATGGATTAGGTGGGTTCTACGATGTTTGCGAGTTCCCTTTAATTGTTTGCCACCGCGACATAGCTCTGTGGTATGTCTCATGCTTATGAAAACAACCTTTTTTCTTTGTGAACACAATTTTATGGATGTTTGCAACTACTTAGAACAAATTACATGTGAACATTTGGTTAACAAATGGTCTATGTTATTTGGCGAGAGTATGAATGCGAATATTTTCCGTCGGCTCGAACGGAACGTAGACGCGATACCTCCGTCGTTACCAGTGCATTAGACGTCGCGCAAACAATTACATTACCCCTGCATGCATAGTTTGGCACGGAACCAACGGTGACTACCACTCGTTGAACACGACCGACTATTTTCAACTGTTATTGTATGTTGAATTTGAGTTTATGGCCCTCTTTACCGACTGGCAAATCGATACACATTTTACGATGAACTGTGAGACACATAAAGTAAAAGTTGTTTCGAATGAATGGAAACACGGCGACGGCGACGGCGACGATTGCTTTTGTATTATAAATTAGAGATCAAGGTGGAGTTTTTGTTTCTATACATTGTAGTGTTTTGCTAATTTGTATCTAATATTAACTACAATGTAAGTCAGTAGTCATTATAAAAGGTTCTTCATCGGTTCGATCGGTAATGGCTCTGCATGAAATCGGGTAAGGCCTATTTACATGTCTCAACTCAAGCTCATACAAAAAGGAAATAAGTGATTACCTAAAGTACATCAGAACGATCGATCAACGTATTTAAAATGGGATTCTTCAAGAAACCGTGTCGTATCTAAGACAAAGAGGTCTTAAAGAAATGGAGGAAATAATTTAGTTCTTTGTCTCGGCAATATCGAGCAAGCAGACCGACTGCCGGCGGGCATCGCGGTATTAATCGACGCAAACTTGATGCACTTGTTTCTTGAGTTGTCTTTTTGATGGTTTCCATTTCATTCCCGATACTGAATTTAATAATAATTAGGTTGCCTTACCCATTTATAAATAACTATATTCATTGATAAATGCATACTTGATACATTTGAAGTAAAAGTGTGTACCTACATCTTCTTAGTGTTTTACGTGTAATACTTCGTCTATTACACATATACTTAGTACCTAACTTAGTTAGGTATACATAATATAGGCTGGAAAATCTAAGTTAGGCCTTTTACTCAAATTACTACATAGTTTGTTTTTACTTTCCTAGTATATCTAGGAAGTAAAGACTGGGTCGCCGTTTCATTTATGTAACTGAATAGCTGACTGAAAACAGATATTCTAAAATTCTAACATACTAATATAGGTAATATAACTAATAATAATAATATAGGTAACTTTTATCTAAATAAGTAAGTGATCAGATTTTTTAATCTTAAGATTCGGAACAAAGATCTAAGTAAGTTTTCCTAGATTATCATAACCCAAGCTTAAAAAAACCGGTAGGCGTTTGTTTTTATTTGTACGAAGATGTTATCGGCGGACGACAGGTTTTATAACCGTAATAACTAACTTTGTAATCGAGAACTGAGTAAGCATGCGGGTTTTATTTTACGAAGGATCAATAACGTTCCGTTGTGTGACCCTTCTTATAAAAGTCTATACATATATGTTAGGTACATATTTGGAACCAGGCGTAAAAGAAGAAGAAGTGTGACTGAGGGGATAAAAACACATTAGTCGAAAAAGGAGGCAAACTTTCTATTCACATACCTAATTATATAGTCATAATTGAAAACCTACTTTTACAAAGGCAAATATAGTAGAAGGTTAAAGTGAGCGGTTTAATGTGGACAAATGTAACATGATTGCATTCATGTGTAGTATCCAAATGGTGTGTGTGTCGTAGCACTTGTAGCCGAAGTGCTACGCCGTAGCCACACAGCGCCCAAATGTCCACCAGGCGGCTTTAAGCCGTCTCGGTCGCGAATATCGTTCTGAATAAACGCCTCGGGTCAGACAGTCTGAACTCCTAGAATACGCATTAAGATATAACTTTGTAGGATTAAGTAGGTACTAGATTTGATCTTGATTTAATTTAGATATGAAATCCCAACATGTCACAAAACTCACAAATAAGGAGACGTGTAGTCATAAGAATAAACGTGTATTGTTTGTTTACTATCTCTTAGTTTAAGTGAAGTTGGAGTACAAATTAGGTCAATGAAGATATAATATAAATAAAATCAACAGATATAAATATTAATTGTGCAATGTGCATTGATAACTTTAACCATAACGGATAGTGGTGGATGTCCCGCTGGTTGCGTTGCCACCCTAACGTATAAGATGGGCAGTGTGCGGTCAGCCTACACAGTACCAACGCAACGTCGCGATTTGCAAGATCCGCTCTATCAGAACTCACTCAAATGACTCCCAATGTTTTTCTTTATATAAAAACCGAGTATACCGAGATATTTTACAACTACAAAATTCGTTTATTTAAATAAGTCTGCTTACATTAAATAATTACGTGGTTCTATTTATTGGAACAGGTAAATTTATTTTGACACATTTCGCGGAGCTCTTCTTGCATAGTAGCATAGATGAGTTTAAAAAAAGAACGATACGCTTTTACTGAAACTGTCCGTATTAACTGAGTCAGGTTGAAAATTAGTGTCAATTAACATTGCCACGCCAATCCTGCATTACTTTTGACACCTTGTCACTCCAAACCATTTTTTTTCAGAACTAAAATTAAATTGTATGGCACTGACAATGTTTAATATGGTGAATGATATGCTCTAAATTTTACACTATTTGAGGGAGAATACCTAAAATATAATACAACTGAAATTAAGTATTAAAGTCTTGAAAAAATAACTAGAAAGTGTTATTAAATTCCCATTTAAAACATCCTTGTCTGGAATGTTTTGTGGAATGTTGATTTATATCCGGCTGTCAAAAATGTAATTCAAATTAGTAATAACAACTGCGTGTGACGTAATTTAAAATGAAAATGCCAATTTATACCCGACGTTTATTGTTGCTGCCCGGGAACACAGCAATAAATAGTTCATACAGAAGTAATTTAGTAATTAGGGGCGTACCCTGTCACCACCAAATACCTATACAATGCGATTGCGACATAAATGCCAATTGTCGAATTGTGATCCGTGTGTCGGCATTTATTGCATAGCACGTCTGTAATTTGCATACGTTTGAATACTAAGTACCGCCAACGTCATGGTTTGAAGCTACTTTAATTGAATAGTTCGATATATGCTTATTAGTCCTATTTTGTGTTTTATTGTTAAATTAAAGGTTATTAGCGATCAAAGATATCTGTGGGCGACGATTATAAAGTATCACTGATACTGATATTACTTACCTACATAATGGGACTTACAGTAATCATGAATTTATATGGAGGTGTGGCACATCACGTAAAGTTAGAGTGCGGTGAAATCGTGTTGAGTTGGCAGCACTGCCGAGACACGGGTTAACCAACAGTCATGCCAGATATCTAGCGGCGGTAATATGTTATTTATAAGACTCTTCTGGACAGGCCGCGTTCCGTGTTCTACGTGCCCCTTAACGTTGTTCGTCCATACGCCGAGGTGTTTAAAACAAAATATTGGGTTTGAAAATATTAAAGAAATTCAATATATGCACAATAAGTGAGTCTTCTTTCTTTAAAATATGTTATATAGAGAAGGAGAGGTAAAATTGAAACTGGCGTCATTACTTAGTATGCATTGGGTGGCGCGACGTGTTGCGATCGCCCTGCCGCGCGCCGCGGGATCGACGCTCCGGTCACGTTTTTCCAATTGTTTTCTGACGACGTGTATCATTCTTTTAAATCAGATTTCATGATTTATTGTCGTATCGTACATTCGTGTTGGAACGCCCCAAGTCGCATTCAGTAATATTTTTTTTGGTAAAGTCACATGACATATCAGTATCATTTGTGTTAGGAGCAACAGACTCAATTTCGCACACGTGAACGATCCACAATAGCGTCTTTAGTATTCATGGGTCTGGTAGAGATATGGTATGACATTTGCAATTTTTGTTTCATTAAGAATTCAGATAGAAGGGATTGTGGGAATGAATTGTTACGAAGCGTCGCGCTGTCGCGCCGAGTGCCGGCTGCGTTGTCACACACAATTCTCAATGTATTTATTACGTGCTTATACGTAGGCATGAATACCTAAATAATTGATTCTTGATTTCGCAATTTTATTCATGTAGCTGGTGTTTTTCTTGCCAATGAGAAATCTGTCTAACTCTATTATCATTATTGGTTTCTTTAACAAATGACAATAAAATTGATACCTAACTAACCTCATCTCTGACGTGTCCTAAATATCGGAACGTTTTATCGTATCGATACTTTGTCATAAAATAAAACACGTGTTATTTACATCGCACGCTGTTAATGCCGGTAATTTATTAGCGGTGACCCAAAAGGATATTATTTATGAAGTTTTAAAGGCAGTTTCTGTTCGCTATCCATCACGGACAGTGTCAATAATGTGTATCACCAGAGTGAAGTTATGGCGGTATCAATCACCCTAACTTAATTGTGCCGATCCGAACGCAGTTTTCTCTTGTAGCAGCGGTTAGAACTCATGATAGAATGTTTACTCAAGGTTGTTTTTATGTAAAGGTTGCCTTGGTATGTCTTTTTCTTAGTTTAGGTCTCATGAATCAAAGCATAAATGACGTAAGTGTGCACTAGGAAAGGATTTTGGAAAATTATCAGAAGCTGATCATTCAGCCATTACACGAATCTTTCCAGTGCCAGTTTTGAGAGCTTTTCTACCGTTTAGGTATCTGTTTAATGAGATGCATGAATATTACCCTATTTACTTTTATAAGCTTCAGGCTACCTCTATAAGAAATTGAATTATTTTAATTTAGTGGTGTTGTCGTCAAATATCAACAAGTACAATTAAAAAAATGATTTTTCATCCCACCATCTCGGAAAGAGTATTTTTACTCTTCGATATCTGAGTGCAAAAGTCGTTTTTATCCTCTAGAGAGACAAAGTAAATTGAATTTAGAACATCGTGCTTTGACCCCCCTGGCGCCGAATTTATCAAACGACTTTTTTTTTAATTTGTTAAAAACTCAGACTTGGAACCTTTCCTAGGTTCCGAGTCTAAACGCAACAAAGTATCGATATATGTCGTATCGATATTTTTGAAAATATCAGTATCGATACTGATATTTTTATTTAAAAATATGGATATATGGGCGATATATCTTAAAAACCAAATTATAAAACAGCAAATCAAGTCGACCAAAAACAAAAAATGCATTAAATATAATTTGTTAAAAAGATGTTAGTATAAAAAAAGTATTCCTTTTTGGGATTTTATAATCTTAAAACTTATAAATGTTTATTGGTCTGTAAAAAATATAGATTTTTATACCTTTTCGATACTTTGAATTTTATATCGATGCATCGATATATCGAAATATTAAATATCGCTCAAAAATATCGATACATTAAAAAAATAATATTGATATATCGATGTATCGATATTTTTTCAACAAGCGTATCGGAACTTTCTTGGTGTACTTTTTTAAGTCACTAACACCAACATTACAATACCTAACAAAAATATTACACTCAAGTAATTGTAGCAACGTTACTTTCAATTTCTCTTAATTATACCTAGTATTATTTGCTATAATTTAAAGAATATTCTGTAAAACTTACCTACCATATAGTATTTAATACCTAAACTGAAATAAAAGTATCTTGTGGTTGTAAATGTTTTTTTTCGTCATTTCCTCGCTGAGGTGGGATGAAAAGTTACGTGTTGCACTCGAGTGCAAAGATTTTTCACCTTGTACTCTTTTAATTCCCTTGCTGACGCTCAGGATTCTAATTTTTGAATCCTTCCCTTGCTCGGTCATCAAAATTGAGCACGAGGGTTAAAAAGCAACTTTGCACTCTTGTATAACAAATAACTATTTCATCCCACCATCTCGGAAAGAGTATTTTTACTCTTCGATATCTGAGTGCAAAAGTCGTTTTTATCCTCTAGAGAGACAAAGTAAATTGAATTTAGAACATCGTGCTTTTACCCCTCTGGCGCTGAATTTATCATACAACTTTTTTTTAATTCGTTAAAAACTCAGACTTGGAACCATCCCTAGGTTCCGAGTCTAAACGCAACAAAGTATCGATATATATATCGTATCGATATTTTTTGAAAATATCAGTATCGATACTGATATTTTTATTTAAAAATATCGATATATAGGCGATATATCTTAAAAACCAAATTATAAAACAACAAACCAAGTTGACCAAAAACAAAAAATACATTAAATATAATTTGTTAAAAAGATGTTAGTATAAAAAAAGTATTCCTTTTAGGGATTTTATAATCTTAAAACTTATAAATGTTTATTGGTCTGAAAAAAAATATAGATTTTTATACCTTTTCGATACTTTGAATTTTATATCGATGCATCGATATATCGAAATATTAAATATCGCTCAAAAATATCGATACATTAAAAAAATAATATCGATATATCGATGTATCGATATTTTTTCAACAAGCCTATGGGAACTTTCTTGGTGTACTTTTTTAAGTCACTAACACCAACATTACAATACTTAACAAAAATATTACACTCAAGTAATTGTAGCAACGTTACTTTCAATTTCTCTTAATTATACCTAGTATTATTTGTTATAATTTAAAAAATATTCTGTAAAACATACCTATCATTATAGTATTTAATACCTAAACTGAGATAAAAGTATCTTGTGGTTGTAAATGTTTTTTTGTCATTTCCTCGCTGAGGTGGGATGAAAAGTTACGTGTTGCACTCGAGTGCAAAGATTTTTCACCTTGTGCTCTTTTAATTCCCTCGCTGACGCTCAGGATTCTAATTTTTGAATCACTCGCTTCGCTCGTGATTCAATTTTAGAATCCTTCGCTTGCTCGGTCATCAAAATTGAGCACGCGGTTAAAAAGCAACTTTGCACTCTTGTATAACAAATAACTATTATGGCATTATAAATAATCGTATTATAATTTGGTAAGAATTCAATTATATTACTCGCTCGTTAATCACTACATAGATACAAATAAAAATATTGCAACATTTTGATGATTTAAGAATTTTTTGAATTATGTTCATTGCTTTCCAACTTTCGACCCATTCTGGGACGTTGACGCTTGTGTCAAATACTTAGAACTAGTTTCCAACTGTAACAGTAATAAATTGAATATTATTTTTATTTTTAATAGTAATTAAGACACAAACCTCACCTATGCGCCATCCAAATGTATACGTAAGTGAAATCCAAATTTCCAAGTGGAGCTTAATCCTGAATGTGTTCCCGCTAACTTTGCTTTTGCTGTTGTTTTAGTTATAATGCTTCTCTTTGGTGGCCAGGGAATTATTGCTAATGCAACTTGCATTCGTGATGTATTATGTGAATATATCATCTTTTATTAACAGTATTCTAGCCTTATATTTGCAGTACACAAATTCATCGTCGGGAAACGCTTGACGTTTATGTTCCTATTACTGTTGTCTTTCTCTGTTGTTACTGTTTGTTATTTGACGTTGCATGAAGTTATGGTCAACATGGAATAGAATTGTCTCTTATTTACATATAAAAGTGAATTTTCTATAAAACTGATAGACGGAGCTATTTTAGAGTGTGTATATACGAATCATTAAAGGATAAGAGTTTTGATGAGAAGTACTTATGTGTGGTATAACTTTGAAAGATAGAGCGAGGAACAGTGTGATAAGGGAGCGTTGTAGAATAAAAGAAAATGTAGTAACAGGATTGAGAAAGGAATGTTAGATGGTTTGGGGTAGAGTATGGATGACCGGAGTCTGACGAAACATGTATACGTGGGGAGTATGGATGGAAGAGTTGGAAGTGGCCTACTTCAGTGAATGTACCACAATCAAATTGGCTGTTCTTAAAAAGACCAAATTAGGAGTACACTTAACTGACGATAATTTATGAGGAGTCGAAAGGTAAGTGATGTGCTAAGATCTTAGTAAGTGGTAAACTATAGTCTCTGCCAACCTTATTAGGAGACTTTTCTTATTAGGAGGTTTTTCCATTAGAAGTTTCATTTAAAATTTGATTAGTATTGGGTTTTCCTACTGACTTTAATAATTTATGCTTACACGATTATTTTTACAGTTATTGACATAAGGTATAATATGGATGTTTATGATTAAATTATTTTTGAATAGGTACCTTATATCTCCTACTTTTAGAGGAGTTATCTAATTTCATAACAATAATTATGTGACATTAAACATTGAACTTGAAAAACCAATAGAAACAAATATATTAACTAACATTAGTGTATCATTTACTCGAGTGCCCGAAGTGTCCATGCACCTGCACACTCAAGGACTTGACAAACGCAACGGATGCCGCAATTAAGGTGGCTTCCTACTGGGCTCGAACTCTATGACGAAATTGACTCAACACATTGATTTACCATTGACACGAAAAGAAGAAGAAGAAGTGTTGTATAAGTAGGAATCATAGCCCACTTACGTCTGTAGTTGTATAAAAACGTATCTACCGTAGTATAGGCAAGTGAAACCACAACATGGTCACATATGGGCCGCAGTCCTCGACCTCGGCAAAATGCTGACATACTGATTCTATTCTGCCGCACTAGCGTTTGGAAAAATATGTTATTCTCGGAGTGTGACTCCTGAAATATGATGTTATTGATCCGCCTCTTCTAACAAATATATTCAATGTGTATGTACCTAATACATTGAATTGAATTACTTGCTTGTGTTAAAAAAACTTAATCTAAGAGTTTGTTTTACCAGAAATGGTAAATTAAAAAATGGAACTAAATTTCTTATAAGTTATCTGCCAAGTAATTTATTAATTAATTAATTAATTTATTTACTTGCTTAAAGGGAGACTCCAATCACAAATATTTGTAACCTTGGATAAAGAAATAAACTATTTTTGTATTTGTATTGTATTTAACGGGAACTTCTCTTCCTTATTGGTCGTGTCCTCGTAAGCATTCGGTTCGATTCCCGGGTCAAGCAGTGTTGTTGGGTTTTTTATGGAATTCCCAGTAAGCTTTGGAGTTTGGCCTTTGTTAATTGTTTGGTTAATGGCAATAGGTTCACCCCTAAATATACCGGCAAACTGTTGCCTAACCCTTCGGGAAATACAGATTCTGAAAAGTATTATAATATACTGAGTTTTAGACAGAGTAGACGTACTGAGTTTTCAATCGACGTATAGTTTATACAGATACTGATTTTATTTTATTACTTAGCACTTCTTCTTTTTTATTTCATGTCTGTGGTTTATAAAAAACAGGTTTAAAGAAAACTGAGAACCTTATTACTAGTAAAGAAATGTTAACTACTAAATCTATTTCCCTCGCGTTCGTTTTGTCACCGTCGAAAAGCTAAGCTTCGGCACAAAGTAGTTGTGTTGATGGATTTTATGCAATTTTCAGTATCTATCACATCCAGCGCTGCGATGGCGCGGGCCCGCTGGGATTAAGTTCGATCTTTTCGCAATACTTACAGGGTAAACAGTTTGAGCGCCCGCGCCGCGTCGCGCCGTGCGTCCTCCCACATAACTACCGACAAACAACAACCTGCTGCAAGTACAAAAGGAAAATGGCTCGGAGATCCCTTTTGGATATTGTACGTCTTATTTAACTACTATCAATGACACTGAAATATTACTTACAGGGAAAATTTAATAGCAAAATTACATTTATAGATTATACTTAATTAAAATCTATATCTGTTTCTACTGTAATGTAGGTTCGAGGGAATTATGTCTTAGTTATATTAACAATATTGCCACCATTACGACTATATTCCCAGAAAGGTTAGGCGGAGACTCACTGCTGTACACGGTCAGCCTATTGCCTGGTAGAAATTCAAAATAAATCGAATAAAATACTTGAACTAGGACTCGAACTCTCAGCAGACGCATTTTCCGTCGAGGCGGCACAATTGAGTACGTTACAATTTTATAAGGACCAATATTATGGAATACACGCGATTTTTTAATATTAATTACTAATAATACGTTGCCCTTGCTTGCAGTTTAAAACTGCCACCTCGACTGTAAATGTACGACACGACAAGTACTTAAATTTTTTCTATACGTAGCAAAAATGTATGAAAGTATTATCAAATGTGGTGCAAACAAACTAACATTTTAAATATAGTAGCCGCTTCATTATTATGAAGTGTGAACGCTTATAAAATTTAGCCGAATGCAGGCTTTGCAGCAGCTACCGACTAGATTGTATGATGGCTCATTCATAGCGAGCCGAGAGTGAGAAATTAGTTTTTTAATAATAAATTGCTTAAGGCTTTGTGACTCACCATTAACGTTTAGCTTTATAGATTGTACCTACATATTGAAATATAATAAACATATTTTCGTGTTAAATCCTTATAATTTTTTTTTCTATCAGCTTGCTGGGCATTTTTCAGCCTCTTGATTTTTTCCTTGAAATTAGATGTAAAAAATACATTTGATGTGATTACATTCATTATTGTACGTTTACGTATCGCTTTTGAAGATACGGAGCTAGCAACGCTTTTATAGTGAGTTACAAGATTTTTTACTCTTTTAAAGGTACGTCACGGCAATTAACGCCAAATTAAATTAGTTTAAAAAAATATTTATCGTAAAAAGATCAATCTAGGTAAATCAAGGCAATTTATAATAATTACAAAACATTTGAAGTGTTAGGTACAAGTTTTGGCCGTGTTGTTACGATATGTCGGGGACGTGCGTGGAATACATTTTTGTTCATAGAAACCATTTTCAATTTCACGGCTCAATCTTTGTGTGCTCGGGGTGAATATGTAAAAGGGCATTCGTTGATGTCAACAAAGTGTAATGGTTTCGTGCTAGCGCGCGCTTGATCTATGAGTTAGAATCCAGACCGATTCTAAATTGGAAAAAATATTATACTACCTGCCTATTCAGAGCACACATGGTTCGTTTTATTGAATTCAACATTCGTCCACATTTGTTTGAATGCAATTTAGATTTACTTAAACTGGAAAAATAAAAAAGTGAAACATTTTACTCTTCGTGCAATTAATTTTAGTAGCTCTCTTAACGTTTTTACTCGTTCTCAATTTTCTAGGTGTTGATAGATTCGCTAGGGTATTTTCATCGATCAATGTCGTATAGCTATTGCTTCGAAACGTTAATTATTGTTGATTCTATCCGGAATTTGCAGTTCTATTTGTGTATGTAGTACCTAAGTGTTTTTATCAGACTGTCGTAAAGTTAGCTTTTTTATTTTCTTTGTGTCATTTAAATGAAAAATTGCCCATACAAGTGTCAAGAAAAACGTGTATAAGTAGGTAAGCGTTAGCAGTATGGGCAGGGAGCGACTTCTGACAAATTATTTAAGAACGTGTGTTAGGGGACGTGGACTATTATACGCATGATTGATAGTGTTCATAGCGAGCCGACAAACGTTTCCTTTTTAATGTGTTCTCGACTCTAACATAGATCTTTTGTTAAAGAATGATTGCTTTTGTATATCCAAGCGTTAACATATTGTTATTATCACTTTGATAGTTTGTTCGTGTTTCATGGCTGGCAGGGCGCCAAGTTATAACAACACAAAATGTTAGGTGTTTTAGTAGCCGCGTACATGAATAATTTGAGTATCACAGTACACCACAAATACCTATATACTGATTAAAGTACAGAACTATGGTTATTTATTTCAGTTAATGGTGCATTACGTCACCAGGCAATTGTAAACACATCATTATACATTCTATTCGATAGATTGTGTTATAACTATTCTATTTTTCTACAAAATACCAAATATGCAGGGATGAATCGGCTCCTGGGGTTTAGGGAGTACCTACCGTAATACTATGAAAATGTATGAAAAGAGAAGTATATCAGGATCCAATTTTCCGATGACATTTTTGTTCCCAATATTGAGATTTTAACCGCAAGCATGCATTGTCCAACAATAGAAATGTTATGATGATGACTACCGTGGTTAAGTTTTTAGGGGGGCCCGTGGCTCGTTATTATCGAACTGACAATTAAGCCTATGAATGGGTGACCAATTCACTATTCTTAATTCGGGCCTCAGTCTCGGTTGTAATATTGTACGAAACTTAACTAAACCTAAACAAAAGTTGTATTTTCTCCTTATTTTAGGTGTAAAGTCTTAATGAATGAAATATTGGAATCATTCGTTATAAACGGTGTGCTGTTCAAAGTAAACAAGGGCCTACTTACACGGCCTTCGTACATAAAGCTTATTCATTTTGTATGGGGATATCCATCATGTTTATATCGGACCCCGCTGTGACAGCCGCGTAGAGGTTGCTGGGATATTAGGCGGAATTAACAACAGTTTGTGATACTTTTGACGCTGAATAATGTCAGAAATCATTCAATATGGACACTTTTTAAAAGTAAGTACTTCCGTATAATAATCGTTGGCAGTATATAATATGTATCATACAGTTGTCCTACGCCACATATACTATGTTTTTAGTGAAAAACGCATATAAAGATACCTTTGCATCGTTGAATAGTAAAAAATCGCCGTAATAGTTCTATAATGTATCTTCATATAGACATTACATAACTATTATTGTGATTTTATATATTGCGATATAACTATTATACCTATGTATTGCTTGATTAGTATTTGAAAAGCCAATAAAGTAATATTGCTACTTATTATATTTACAATAGTGAATTGGTTGGACTTGTAAAAATAATACGTCCGATATTATTGTTTGCCGAGGGCGCTGGTGGGCACGTGGGCAGCACTACAGGTAGCGTCTGCGTCGGAGAGCCTGCGCCCCGGGGGAAATCAACACAACAATTACATCGCAGACCTACTTCCAATAACACCCGCCAAACCTTTAAAAACCGAACGACGTGCTTCTATTATATTCACATGAAATATTGCTTTGTTTCACACAAATCGACGCCAGCCACTACATAGGGAAAGCTGCGTCAATGATTCTTATCTTGAAATGAGAGGTATTATGTATTTACGACGCTGCTCAGTTCTGTAAGTCGGTTTGTGATAATACTATGAATATTCAGAGCCTTCGGTCGTCCCCGAGGATGGAACCCTTCCAAGCATAAGAGAGGAAACGCGGATGGTGGATTCCAAAACAATATGATATTATCGCGGCGTTTAGGCGGTCCTAATAAGATTTACCTCAATATTAATGCGCATCGCGGCGTCCATTATTTGGAGGTATTATCTAAACACAGACAGTATATACCGTCACTTTCATTTTCAACGTTTAATAATGGGCATCGACGCGCCGAGGCGAGGGTTGCGAAGTGGTCTTTAGGAAACTATTATACTGTCTACCTACTACTGTCTGATTGTGATATATTCGGTTTTATGGTAACAAAAGAACAACCCTAGTATTACAGAACAATCATGTCCTCCAACCTTTAGCTCCATAAAAGAGCAGAATGATTAATTGTTTCTCCGACCTCTTCAAAACACCGCCTTATTCTTTTAAATACTTCCGTTATTTTCCAACTCGATGACGGCGAGACGGTGATTTTCGACTATAAATTAATATTAAATTACGGATTACGAGCGAAAACATTTTCAGCTGTTGTTTTTCTAAGTCCAACGTTTTTAGACTTAAGCAATATTTAATATATAAATATTTTCCAAATTGTTTTTTTTGCTTTTGCTTTGAAATTTCATTATATTCCTACAGTCCTTTCGTAGTAAAACGTGTCTATATTCAGGATACACACAGTCGTGTCATCAATTATTGTTTTTGGTCAGCGATCTTGTCGTGTTGCGGGTCCGACCAAGCAGACGCGTGAATTCAATCTGTCGAGGCTCACGCGCCACGGAGCGTCGCGCGCTTTGAACACTGCCACTAAAAGCGATTCGCCGTAAACAAGAATTAACGCCAAACCTGCATCGACCACTGCACTCTCCTTTATGGTGACATGATAAAAGCTCTTCGTTTTGAGAGCTAGCATACGTTGTACTGACCTAAAGTTTTGCTTAGTATACACAATAAAAACGTTGTGGTTTTTTAAAATTTTATTTCTACTTATGGGTATGATTAATATTAAAATTACATAATTATCATCACGCCTTTTTTTTGTCCAATGTCAAAACCTAGCAACACTTGTTTTTAACGTAATTTTTAATATTTGACCTACCAGGCATTACTTATTTTTTTGTCTCCTGACGTAAAATCTGTATTGATTTTGAGTAGCTGAGGTGTACTAATGTGCACCCACAGTTCGCCAGTATGTTTAGATCCCATGAAATCAGGGGCGACCCCGTATCCGTGCACAACTCAAACTTTCTAACTGTTACTAAAATACAGTAGAATCTGCACGATATAAAACGAAAACCGCTCGAAAAGTCCGGATGTGTTCACAGCTTTTATTATTATCTACGTAACTATCAGGCTGTTCCATGATCTTTTTTGTCCTCTATAGTGGAAAAAATGTTTATTGTACGTATGTCTATATCGAATCGACCCATCGAAGCTCGTAAAGAGGAATTAGCGAAGCTCTGTGCTCACCGCACACCCTTTTATGGGCGAACGATAACACAATCCTGAGTACCTATACGGTTTTATAACGTATGCATGCAGTCTCACCATTGTACCATTGTAGAAAACAGTGAAAAGTATATTGTAGATACAAGTTACATTATTTTATTGCCGATGTAGGATGTACAGAAATGTAGAAGGAACAGAGTAACCGAGAGGTCCTAATGGTGGGTTATAACATCCAAAATATACTTAAATACAAAATATATCAAAAGCATTTTGACTACATTTTTGATATATTTTGTAGTTACTTGTATATTTTAAGCTCCGTGCACAATCAAGTTTCTAGGTTTACTTTTTAGGACACATTAAAAGTGTTAAGCTGCATATCCCTACTATGTGTAAATGCTGATTTTTTTATTCAACCCTATATAATACCTATTACTTATCTAGGTACCTAAATGTATATCAAGTTAACATTTGTATAATAATAATAATATTAAATCAATCGCATAATTGTTAGGTTCCTCGAGACCGGCCTCGGAAGCCGAAGATGGGCAATGTTTTACGAGTGATGTGTCGCAGAGGGGTTTTTCTTAACAAGACGTCCCTCCAGGCCTCGCGTGCCTGACAGAATGTTAAATACCCTACCTCGTTAACAAACTTTGGCTACCTTACCTTCCCAGACCATGGTAAAAGTTGCATAAACACATAATTACATATCAATATAGGTAGGTAAATAAAAATAAATTTCGTTTAAGTCTAAGCGAGATTTAGAAAGAATTTTAACTCTTTCTAAATGTCGCTAAGACATCTTTACCAAATTATACTAGTGTATAGGTAATTGAATAGTTTAGTCTAGGTAAGCCCGTTATACGTTTCATGAAAAAATACCCCTTTGTAATTTATTGGTTCAAAAGCTTTGATTTTTTATTGCAAAGTGATTCTTGGCAAGGGTTGCGTGTAAACTGGAATTGAAGCGGCTGGCTTGAAATGCATGCGGCGGAAGGCGTCAAAGGCTTTATTCACACTAATCGACACGTGACTACATCATCGCTGTTGACGCCCTTTGCGGGAAAATTTAAAAAAGCCATGAACACACGCTGTTGAAAACAAGCTTAAAGAGGTACTTTCCTAACTAGTTAAATACTAAGCTATGTTCACTGGCGTGTTTATACCAATTACTTACATAGAACATGAATACGAGTATATTAATAGGAATAACAAATAAGACACCCAGATTACTTTAGTTCGTGATTTTGTGAAAACAACTTGTTACATGTTATAAATACACGAACTAATTGAAGATTGATTTTACATCGCTACTTATTCTATCGAAACCAATTTATTACTTAAAGTTGAGACACCGCGAATCGCAACCATTCTGAGTGAAAGCTTAAAGTTTCAGTGAGGCAGTTACGCTCCCCTTCCGGGCGATCAACGTAAATTATTCCCCCAGAAGAAATCTCCAAGGGCTGAATGACGGATAAGGGACGAGCCGTTTTATTGCCTACACCGGCCCGCCTTAGTAGCCGCTTTAAAAATCGACCCTCGAATGTTAATTGAGGGATAATGTTATTCAATACAGAACCACCACTGATTTAATTAGCCGCAAGTCAAGCAAAAAAGTCAATAAATATAACCCACTTAAACATCAATGTAACTTTGTTAACGACTCTTGTAAATTTTATCAGACGTGAGGCGTCAACCAGAAAACTGCCGGCCATGTTCTAATAACTGGCATCCTAAATCGTTTAGCTATTCTCTGTTCTAAATGGTTTATGGGAGTAATTTTCCGTGGCTGAAAGGCGTTGTAAGTGATAATTAAAACCCCGTTACTGCAGCTGTTACTGGCGTTATTTCAGAGTTTTAATATTTCTACTACCACGTACAATATCATGAAAAAGCGATTAAGTGAATGTAATGTGGAATATTACCGCGTATTACAATTTTATTGTAATATATGCCTTACTATGTATATTTTGTAGTTATATTTAACAGATATTGTGCCTATGTATATGGGGTACCTGCGCGTCTCAGAAAGGCGTGCGCTGTCCTCCGCTCGGAGCGCATCGAGGCATGAGTCGCTACGGCTGTTACTTCCTGTCATACGTCTTTTCGCTGAACACAAAGCTGCTCACAGCTTCAGGTCGCTTTAACTAAAGACATTCTTTGCCAACGGAGCTCGTATTGAAACAACTGTAATACAAATATAATCTCTGAGAGACGTACATAATCCGCTTACTAAAAGGGATTTCAAAACTCGTTTCCCTGACATAATCGACACGAATTTTTCACGTATATTTCTTTCACTCGCAAATCCAATTTAATTAAGGCGAGGAACTCGCGGTTAAAATCCTATTTAAGCCGTTTTTATTACCGCCCGACGGGCAAAGACGGTTCGCCACTGCGCTCCAAGAATTTGAGCGCTCACGAGGATTTCTCTGGCTTTTATCTTAGCAGTTCTGAGCAGAATGGTAAGCGATCTCAATGCAAATTATTTGTTTTAAACTTCGATGTATGCTGAATTGGCATCGATTTGTTAGAGCATCCTTCAAATGAAAATGTTTTTTTTTCTCTGAAATGGCGAGAAGTACTTAAGTCGTGAAAACGCTACTTGTCGTATTTATTAAGATTTTGTTAACACCTTTGAATTTTAATAACTATTACCTACATAGAAATGGTTGGTTTTTAGCTTAATTTCTTAAATTAAGTGCCATCTAAAATCCTATTAGATTTTTCATAAACTTTTCAATTTCCAAATTAAATTATGTCTGAGCCCTACTACAACGTTGATAGTTAGCTAGTAAGAAGTAAGTAATGCGATTTTCAAGTAACAAACAGGCGCTCACCTTAGCGTCGACTCTGGGGATCGGATCTCTCGGATGTTTACCCTCAATTCGGAAAAGATCGCGCTAATCCGCCCGCTCCCAGAGGGGCATCTCTTCTGATATGTTACTCGGATCCTTGCCCTCGTACTAATACTTTTCGTGTTGTTGCGACACACATTGATTGGGTAATTGGGGCTCACCAAGATAATAATACCTTGTTCGATCTGCTATTAACATCACTAATTATCTTGTTCGTTTACGTGACCAACCCGGACTTTATGTATAATATCATTATTTTTTCAGTCACAAGCATAAATGTTACGTAGATTAGCGTGGTTATTAAGTAGCAGTACACATTAAAATGCTGTGAAAGATTTGGTTCACGAAGCAATCGTAAGATTTGAACAGAGGCCAACAGAGCCTCGGTAATGATCCGAGAGTGCATGCATAATTTACCCGCAAAGAGCTTGTTTTGTAATGTTATTAGTTCGTAATCTCGCCGGAAAACAGCTAACAGCATTATTTTGCGCCAGCTAAAATATTAAAATAATTTATTTTCAGCACCACTAAGGATACGTAAGGCTTCGTTACATTTCAAATTGAAATGACATAATATTTCATTTTGGTCTTATTACAGAAGCAATTTAGCAGTTTACTGTGGCAATTTAACACTAGTGGGTAGGTACTTATAAAATATTCGGAACGCTTCACAAAATATGTGTTGTATCTGCAAACTGCTAAATTAGTATGAAAATGTTGACGAATGCAAACAAGTAAAGTATTTAGAATATTTTGACAAACAAAATCGTTATATGACCCTCAATTTTCAGTGTATAATTTAATAATATCAAGAGAGCTTTGAATAATAGCATAATAAAACGTTCAGACTAATCCAGTGGAAGTGATGAGCGAGAAATAACTTTAACTGTAGCGAGTCTGACTTTGCAATGATAATTTAATCACGATGTAAGTGAGTCGACGACTCTTATTATTGTCTCGAAGGTACTCATAATTTTCCTGGATTATGTTACGAAAAGTGTTATTTTATAGCACGTCAGATTTTATAGCTTTAAGTGGATTGCAATTTGGTAAGGTTTATTATAAATCGGACTTGAATTACAGTTATAATAGGCGCTGTTATGTACATAATACTAGTTTGTTTAAAAACGAACAGTAATATAATTATAGCAAGAGAATAGTGACATGATTACATATAGGTGCAAGTACAATCCTCTGAACTCGCTTATATATTATTTTCCGGCTGGCGGGCAGGATTTTTTCCTCCATTAAAATAATACGAAAAGATCGCTTATAATGTTAAAAGAAAACATTCTGATGCACTCCGTATGACGGAGTTATTGGACGGTTGGACGATGACTGTTTGAAATATAGTTAGGTGAGGATATGATTATGAGTAGTTTGTATATTTTATCTGCTGAATAATTTAATCGATTGGTAAAATTTGTAGCGGTATCTTTTTGTATTTTTTAAGCATTTTCCATGCTAAGATTACAAGTTATTTTTGATGAAGGAAAAATTCGGCTGGCGTACGTCACCCTAAGACGTAAGTTTACAATGTGAAGGAAGATTTCGACGGGGCTCGCGATAGCTTAGCGGTTAAAGCGTCTGGCGTACCGATCCAGAAGACGCAGGTACAAATCCTGCTCGCCAGCCGAATTTTTCCTTCATTAAAAATAATTAGTAGCATAAAAACAATATTTGGCTTGTTGGTTGAAACATCTCTATAAATGGATTCTTTACAATGGGCCACGCCACGCCTGACGCTCACAACGGCCACACATTCCACACCGCTTTTGTTTGTTGTCAATCGCGCGTACTATTTTGTGTTTACGTTTTTGGGATTGTTTTTAAAATATTCAGTGAAGTGTCCTAGCCACATTTATGTAAAAATAGGATCGGAAAGAAAAGAGAAGAGAAATTTGTTTTTTTTTAATCTTTATTTACCGTAATCGTTTTAAGTACTTTTTACTTATTGTAATTTTCAACAGATCTACACGTTTTAAATGAAAACTAAAATTTTCCGTAGGACAAACTAAAATTTTGAGTGCCCGTTTAGTTAAAAAAGTTATTTATGAATCCTTAAATAATTTATAAAGCTTCAACTTGTAAATATATTTTCCGAAAACAGAAATCAACAACACAAAATTAATATGGCTGCTGAAGTTATTTTAAAATAACAGGAATCCCGAATGTAGGCAGAAGCAATGGCCGTATAATTGTGGAGTAGAAGTCAATAATCAATGAATGTCCAATGAGCTTACACAAATCAACACAGTGCACCATCGTTTGTATTTGTCAGCGACGCTTATAAAGGGAATGATTAACCTAAGCCAGCCGGTAATCACGGGCCTAAACATATTCCTCCGGCGGCGGCGCGCGGCGTGTCAATAAGCACAGAGATGCGCCGCTCGTATTCACTGCCACGCATCGCAACTGTCGACATTTGTACTAGCTAAGTACACAGCAATGTCGCTATCTGCTCAATCGTTCCAAGTCTGAACTCCGACAGCTAATTCGTTCTTATTATTCTTATTTTGATTCTTATTGTTATTCTTTTAGTGATTTCTTTCTTCGTAATAAAGACCATTAGAAATATAATACAAAATGAATGGAGAAATTTATTAGGTGTTGTGTTTTTTTTACGAAAAGTTTTAGTAAACAGTTCTAAAAATATTCCTATTCAAAATGTTTCTTTACGAAATATCACTAATACCACACTAATTACAAAATAGATGACTAAGTTACGGTCTATAAAATAAATACCGCAGATTGGCAGATTTATTAACGGAGTAACGAGTTGTAATGTACCCTGAAAAGTTACCATAATCAGCCGGGACACGGTTAAGATTGCTCCACGGAGTGCATTAGCTTCGAGACAATTGAATTAAAACAAAGATATCCAACGAGTTGGCATTGTACCAATTAACTATCTCTCCGCTATTGAGTTACCACCGTACAATTTACGCTTTTAGCTGAAAATGACTTTATAGTCTTAAGTCTATTCAGTTTTGGTCGGGTATTGGCAGCTTTTTAATGTACGAGCGGAGCAGTTTAATTGTTCGCCCAAACATGGAGGTCAGTAGTTAACCCTCTCCGGCCAGTGTGGTAGCTACCTATCGACCGCATAATAACTCCGCAAACTGTTTGCTTAATTTGATAGGGTTCCTGAGATTATTATTTAGTCAGCTGTGGTTTGGAGACTTGTTTGTAAGTTTAACTCAAGGAATGTGTACTCTATGAACATCAAGTTCTGTTGTTGATTCTATAGCTAATGTCTAATTCAACATTTATTTTTACGTTCCTAATAATCGTAAGGTAACAGTACAAGCAAGTACCTATACCTAAGTATTCAGTTAGCTATTACTTAATTGGCAAGAGTCTTGTCAGGGACCTACCTCACTCAGGGTCTGCAGGACTGAATCTGATCAAGACCAGAGATGAAATATAGGTTGATAAAATTAATTTAAATAAATTATAACTATTGTTGCTTGTTCGGACAGTGGAATCTCCGCTACTATAATATTTCAAATGTGTAAATCCACGCGTTTGTTTTCATTTCAGTTCACAGTGGTGACAGGTTTTAAAGGAAGCTCGGCTCCGGGCTCCGGGGGCCTTCCGTGTCGTGTGCAGGTGATAAATCGTACGTAACATCACTTTTTACTAACGAGACAAGGTGTCGTGTAGCTGCTTGCAAACATATTCAAGTAACGATTGTTAGAGCCGCGTCGACGTGACGTTTTTACCGTTTTACACAACTCGATTTTTTTAGTTGAAGTTGATGGTTCGGTTGGGTATCAGTGGAATGTTTTCGTCCGATTTCGGGGGATGGAGATTTTTCAGCGCGGTTCAGTAGGCACCGTGTCGTACAACTGCACCGATGACAATAAATATCGGACGCGGCGAGCCGTGAAATCGAATAGGCTCCGTCTGTGAGCGCTTTACAATCAGCAGCCGCCTGTCGCGCGCCTCCGCCCGCCCCGGCATAACTTACTGACGTTGCCATGTATAAAAACTTATTTTAAATACATTATCTCGGTTCAATTAAACCGTTATAGTTCTCCAGACTGCTAATAATAAAAAAATCAAGTGTGTTAGTCTCATACGATCGTACACCACAAAGGTAATGCGCATGATTCTAAGCATTGTGGTTAAGCCAGTGGGTTCATTTCCTATATAGAAAATCAATCGATTATTTGGAAAGAATAATTAACGTTTAATGACCTATTAGACATTAACCCTTCGTGCACTGCGAGCGACATTGTAAATATCTTAATAATCCATTTTAAACATTCGTACGCAGAGTGCTGGCGTAATTTGCGGTTGCGATGCTCCCCGCCACCCCTCGTGTCCCCTGACGCGTGTTCGATTAGAGTACAAGTAATTCCGGAAAGGAAATTGAAATCTTAAAGCAATACCCCCACGGACTTTATGTTTCTACCATTGCTCTGAATGGAGAATAAAATGAAAAACAAATAGAGGCTACCACTCTGTTCTGTACAAACAACAAAACCCTGCGGCACATATTTATGTACAAAAGTTATAGCAACATTAAAAGTGGCAAGTATATTATTCTAGTTGAGCACTAATTATCACAGTTTCTAATTCCAATGGTTCCATACAGCTCTTTCAGTCGTACTTTAGTGCTGCATTCACAAACAGCGGTGGAGTAATCGGGTGTGGAGTAATGAACACGAGCCGGGGGCCCAGGAGTTTAATTTTCCTCTTCCGCGCCGTCCCGGCCCGGCCGGCCGGCGCGCGGGCCGTGCTCATTAATGCTGCGACAATACCTCGCGCCTCATCATTTGTACGACGCGACGATGCAACGCCTTCATGCCCTCATATCGAACAATGCGTTCAAACTTACTGTGGGTATTGTTTGTTTATCCGATAGTTTTGTTATTATTTTTCATTTTGATGGGGATACAGCAGTCATATTTAAATTGTAGTAATTAAATTCTTATAAGACAGGAAGACTGTAAATATGTTTCTTAAAGTATTTAACTAATTATGTTAAATACAAATTTGAAGATGATTATGAGCCGAAATTGCGCGGTTTACGAAATCAAACTCAGTGGTAGTAAGAAAATTGGAAGATGTTGTTGTTTCACATTACGTAAAAAAGGTATTTGCTCTCGTACATAATTATTATTGCCATTTGGATATAGACTTATGATTACTGATATTATTTCTAGGAAAGAAGAAAAGAAGTTTATACTGCTACTTAGTACTTGGAGCATAAGGATGCTCCAATGTGTCAAGATCGCTGGCAGCAAACGATGGCGGCGTAAGTGCTATTGACCACAATAATACCTGATATCTGAGTGGGATTGCGACATTAGTCTCATGAATGAATCATCGCGACCACGTCCCCAGACCCCGACGGTCGTATTCGATTAGCACGAATAATTCCGAAAGGGAAATTGAAAAGCTAAAGCGATGCCCTGAGGACTTGCTCTTTCTGTTATTTGCGGGTAGTACCGCAGACGTTGCGAGCAGAATAAACAACTACATTCACTGTGGCGTGCTGTATTAACGTTCGATATTGATATTATCGACTTGTTCCACTCTTATTTATAAAAGAATACTCAAAGGACTAATGTTCAACTTGTTTCAAAACTTTCAGTGAGATTTGTTGGAGTTTTTGATGTAAAGCGTAGGTTATTAAAGTCAAAGCCAGTCAGTCAAAAGTTTGTACTATAGTCCGCGCGGAACTAGTTGGCCGCGCCTTAGGTATGTGAGCGGTGGGACGGACGGGCGGGGGCGCTTGCTTTCATACACAGTACGTCGCCGTACTTCACGACGACAACACGTGTCAAAAGTTCCGACTAGTTTAGATAAAACGCACATGAGATTGCAATAGCAAGATGAGTCCGCCGATAAAAAGACAAGTTAAAAATGTAATATTCAATGTGCATAAGTTTTTTATATTTTTTTATTCACATATAAGGAAGAACGTCAGAAGGTTTTATTTTTTATTGCTGACTCTCCAGGAGTCAATAACCATTGCCACGATTGTCTTGATAGACGAACTATCTACTTACAAGTTGGTACGGAAGCCTCAGTGCGCGAGTCAGACTCGCACTTGTGTTTTTTTAATTATTCACTTTTATTGTTTACTTACTAAGCATAGGAACATCTATTTTCTATTTAACTAAGTGCGATATCTCGAGATACGTCATCACTGTCTTTAATCTCATGTGCGTTGCGAACACTAGGATACCCTGCCCCTCACCCCTGTCCCTACCTAAGGCGCGGCCAACTAGTTCCGCGCAGACTATAATAGCGGACACGATACAAAATTTTACAATGTAACTCTTCCATTTTCATTGGTGCACTGGTCCTAAACGTTCGATTCCTAGATAGAGCAGTGTTATTTGATTTTTGTTTAAAATTCTGAGTAGCAACTCGGAGTTTAGATTTGTGCACAGGCTCGCTCCATATTACATGGTACAGGTCTGATGGTATGTTATGTAATATCTAAATCCGTATTATTTGTGACATCTACATTTTTTTACAAGATATTAGTGAAACGTTGGCTTGGCTTTTTGCCAATGGATGATCCTGTTAACTAGGGATGTTCAAATTTATTTTCATCCTTTTTCTATGAGAAAGTGCAATTAATGTAATAGACGCTATTACAAACCAAGTTTTAAAAACCTCCGAGGAGGTCCTCAGTTTTTTTTTATTTTTACAAATTTTTCGTTTTCCGCAGTACTCAGTTATTATATAAACTGATTTGGAATAGTAATTTTTTTGGACAGATAGAGACATATGGACAACGAAGTGATCCTATAGGAACCCCTATAGGATCACTTCGTTATCCATATTATTATGTCTCTATTCCTTTTGAGGTATGGAATCCTAAAAAAATATTATAGGAAGCATGTTAGAAATAGTGATAGTGTGACAAAAATAATCTGACTAAATGAGGCGCGAAGTGTTACAGTATTCACAGCAATAACAACTGGAAGGAAACTATTTACTGTTAATTAAAGGTATTGTTCGGCACATTATTTCCTTTGTCTTCAAATCTAGTTGTAAACAGTAAGTAGCGGTGGCCGGGTCCGGTCGGTAATCCAGCCTTAATTAGCAGTTGGTGCGGCGCGGTGGCGAACGGAGGTACGGACGAGCAAACACTTCGGCGAGCTTGCCGCAGGAATGAAACCGTTATCGCTACACATTGCGATAAAAAGATTCCGAACGCGCCTGTTTTGTTTAATTTTGGAATTTTAATTTAAGTGCGGATTATTTACAGACACAAAGATCATTTGAAGGAATTAACTAAAAGTAAGAAGGTAGGTACGTAATACAAAACTCATACCTCAAATTCGTATTTTTTAACTCTGCACTTATTATGAGATTGAATATAAAATACCACCATGCCCGTATTCCGCGAAGGCAGAGGTGTGTAAGGTGTATTGTCGTACAATGTACATCCAAGTTTCACAGAAAAACCCAACAAAACTTCGCTTGAACACTGGGAATCCAACCCAGCACCTCTAGCTAAGTAGTCGTTCTTACGACCACTAGATTAAGGAGTCAGTTTTGTCGTTTTTAGTAAACCATTGTGAACATAATTTATATAAAAAAACTGTCTGTAAAATTTAGGCCGGCCAAAGACCCATTTTTGAGAACCGTGCAACTAGTGTGACTTCTAAAAAGTACCTATTGATAATATGGTTAAACTAATTAAAATAAAACATTTGACTATGATATAATAAGAAGCACTGATTCTTTGGGTATTCTAAGTCAAGTAAAATAAGAAAATGAAGCTACAAAATTCTGCTTGACGCTTAAAAAGTCTAAAAACTTCCGGACTAGTTATAGTGTAGAGCTAATATTTGTGCTGTAGTTTGTTCACTGTGTGTGCTGTGTTGGTTGGTCGCATCGGTCGGTGTGTACGAACTGTGTCGCCACCCTAATGCAACGGCCAACGTGGACGGCATACGGCCCGGATCCGGCTTTTATCACGCCATACGGGGCTTCTACTGCGCATTTATAATTACTTTAAGAACAAATTATACCGATCGGGATTGGGTTTCGTTTAGTACTCAGTAATTGGTGTTGGTCAGATAACTTCTATACCATTTTTGATGACTGCAGTTTGCAGGTTTTAACGTCAAGTAAAACCAAAAAAAACTAACGTTAATTTAGTACGTGTTATTCATTATGATCGTGAGTATCCCTTTTTTATTGTACTTTGTGGACGCATAGTAAACACGCATTTAAAATATGTTGTAGGGCCGGGACTGTCAAACTGCTGGACAAAATATGAATAACACGCTAATATGAATAACATACTGTAAATATAATAATTGTACCATTTAAACATAAAAAAACATTCACCATATTTATATGATATTTTTATATGTAGGAATATATTGAATATCTAGTAAAGTAATAAAAGAAAGTGAGTACATATTTCATAAACATAACGAAGATAATATAATTATAATTCAATGTAGATAATATGATTTTTAATAAGTCCAGTCAAACGATCTTTTAAAGTTTTCCTTTTGTTCTATGTTTCTTTAGAACAACACATAATCTAATTAATATATGGAATAATCAATGTCGGAAAGAACTTTGAAATAATTAACAAGCAATCTCAAGAGTATATTACACGGGCGATCTCCCACTGTCGCTAATCCCACTCTAATTGGTGGTCAGATGGCTATTGGACTTGAAACGGCAAAGCCAATGCAATTACCGGGACAAAGGATTCACTCTATAATAATAATTATATTTAGCTACCTGGGATTCCACTATCTCAATTAAAAACTAATTTATGTAATGTTTGTTTTCTTCAAACTTTCTAGATGTATATGTTCATTCAGAACGAAAAGGAAAATGATTGATAGTTCCATAAGAGTATTCTCAAACAACTCGTAAAAGAACCGTTGATATTGAAAATCGAAGTTGGAATAACATTTCCCAACACAATATAATCTGAAGTAAAGTCATCTCCAACATGAAAGAAACACATCGAAATTCTTAAGGGGAAATATTACTTTGCAATCGCGAAATTCTTTGCTGAAACAACTCTTGGGAAGGTAACGTTCATTTCGACAAAAGACGAGCAATATTCCGTGCACAAAGGAAAGCACCCGATATATTCAATGCAGTGACACAAGAAATGGCGGCACAAAGCGGTAACAAAGCTCATATTGAGAGTTACATCGAACGCGTCCGCCACTTCGCCCGTGGTCCCGCACTAATATTTAACTTCTTACATTATATTAACAGTCGCGACCGTGTTGTGGTCGTTCATTATCTCTTATTAATGACGTGTAGCAGTATCATTATTGATACTGTTAGCATGTACCCTCTAATTATCGGAAAGCATAAACTACATTTACGTTATCCTTATTGCTATGTATTTGTTTGGTATTCTACAAGCACTTACTTGCTTATGTTAGTCAAAAGTACTTTAGAGAACCCGTAATTTATCACTTTTAAACGTTTAGAGTCATGCTAAAGTAATAATTTGCTGTAGTACACTTGCAATATAGTTTTAAGCTGTGTGTGTGTAAGAGTGATAATTTGAAAGTCTGCTCAACCATCTTGTATTTTATAAAATGCTTATTTTCAATCACTTGAATTGATAAAATGCTTATTATTATATTTGACATGTCGCCGTATGATTGTGAACACCTTGCCAGATTGTAAACATACTCGTACATACATATCGTTCGCACTTTGTCTAAGTTTAAGTATAAGACATTCAACCAATCTAGATACAGATAGATCAAGATAGATTATATCTAAAGGTATTAACCATTTTGCTGTGACATATATTAGGATACAAGATCGTTGATACTTAACACTTTACACTCAGAACGTAGCACATAGCATCCAGTACGTAGCCCGTAGCGTCCTGTACGTAGCCCGTAGCGTCCAGTACGACGTAGCCAGTAGTGTCCTGTACGTAGCCCGTATCATCCAGTACGACGTAGCCAGTAGTGTCCTGTACGTAGATCGTAGCATCCAGTACGTAGCCCGTAGCATCCTGTACGTAGCCCGTAGCATCTAGTACGTAACCCGTAGCATCCAGTACGTAGCCCGTAGCATCCAGTACGTAGCCCATATCGTTGAGTACGTAGCGCGTAGCATCCAATACGTAGCACATAGCACGTAGCAACTAGTACATAGCATGTAGCATCCAGTATTTAGCGCATGCATTCAGAACGTAGCATCAATAACGTAGCGCGTAGTATCCAGTATTAAGCACGTAGCATCCAGTACGTAATGCGTAGTATCCATTATTTAGCGCGTAGCATCCAGAACGTGGCGTAGCATAGCGTCCAGTACGTAGCGCGTAGCATAGCGTCCGGTTCGTAGCACGTAGCATCCAGGACGTAGCGCGTAGCATCCAGTAAGTTTTTTTTTTAATAATAATAATTTTTATTCACACAAAAAGGTACAAAATTAAGTCCCTGATTTCTGAGCTAGGCTCCAAAGGCCTGTATTACAGAAATCAGTGTCCTCTCACATAGATGAAATGACATATAAATTTATGTAAATAAATGCATTAATAACGATCAAAGTAGCGCGTAGCATCCAATACGTAGCACGTAGCATCCAGTACGTAGCTCGTAGCACCCAGTACGTAGCACGTAGCACCCAGTACGTTGCACGTAGCATCCAGTACGTAGCTCGTAGCACCCAGTACGTAGCTCGTAGCACCCAGTACGTTGCACGTAGCATCCAGTACGTAGCTCGTAGCATCCAGTACGTAGCACGTAGCATCCGATACGTAGCACATAGCACGTAGCACGTAGCGCGTAGCATCCACTACGCAGCACATAGTACGTAGCAGCAAGTATTTAGCGCATGCACCCAGAACGTAGCATCAATAACGTAGCGCGTAGCATCCAGCACGTAGCGCATAGCATGCTACACGTAGTGCGTAGCACTCAGAACGTAGCTTGTAGTATCCTGTATTTAGTGCGTAAAACCGAGACCATAGCACTTAGCATGCAGAACATAGCACCTTAATACACAAAGTTCAGTTAGAGCCCTATTTATTTTTTACTTGGACTCACAAATCATACCGTCTATATATATTATAATCACAAGACTTAATTAAAAAGCTCAGAATCATGATATAACTAAATTAATAACGTATTTTTTCTTATTTTTCTTGTCCCAGTAATTTTAGTTACTTAGTGGAATCATTTTCAACTGGTGTTTTGATGTGTTTATAACGCGAAACAGTATTTTTAACGTAATAGGTAAATGTCTAACCACGTCTAAACGTGGACAATGATCGTAAAATAAAAACACAAATCAAGAAATATATGACAGTCTAAAAATAAAGTATACTAAGTATTTTACAGTAAAATTCATGAAGAAAAGCTCATACATAATTGATCACTTTAATCTGTTGATGAAATTTTTTACCGAAACACTAATCAGTTCAACTTAGTTCAGAGTTTGAGAAATAATTCAAGAGATTTACGCATGCGCCTATTTTACGCGCCACCCCTCGAAGCCTTACGACCGCCTCTCTCGTAGGCACATTACCTGCAATATGAACCCTCAGATCTTAAACATAGAGGTTCTGCCGTCGCAGGCTCGTCATCTTTCGAAATTTTGAGGCCCGCGTCATTTTCAGTTCTAAAGCCGTCATTATGTTCGCGTACGAAGAATTAGATTTTCGTGACGTATTCTCCTGAATTCTCACTCCATCGCCAGAAAATATTTTGAAGGGCGGTATAGATGTGAAAATAGACTTTATGTTGAGAAGGATATGGTGAATATTCGATCAGCAGTGATCTAGTCGGCAGGATAATGTTTTCGAGTAAAGAGTACAGCGCTCAGTCGGCTGTAAGCCTTGGAGGTGAGTGCACTGAACACTCTGTCCGTACTCGCGCCGCGCGCGTAACTTACTTCGCAACGTGGGAGAATGTAGAGCTAGCTCTTTCCAAATTAGTATTAAGTGATTAGTAAATGAATGTCATGTCATTGCATGTTATGCGTTGGTATAAAATGCAAAACCTATATTGATAGCAAATTAAGTTTCGAAAAATCGCAATACAGTGAATTTTTTTACCGTACACCAACCCACGCCCAATTAAATTCTTGTTTGGCAATAATAGGAGTGAGTATTTTATTTATTCATTGAAAGGAAAGTATTAGTTTATGAATTTCCTAGCAGCATTACGGTGCAAAAAGATTTTTTTAATAACTGGTAACTGAAAATGGCGATAGTTACGAATATTTATTTAATGTCTTGCAAATGCCTTTGTCGGTTTGGAAAATAAAAGTATCCCCAGTCAGTAAATTAAATTAATTGTGTAGCTGTATCTTGTAAATAAATAAGAGGGAATGTAAATCGTAGTTAGCGTGGCCGGGCGGGCGGCGCGGGGCGGCCGGCCGATCTTGGCATATTTGCCGTTTCGCCGACATTCCCCAGTTAATTAAAGCCCATTTGTACACTGTCTTGTGAAATATAATTTATGAAATGAGAAAACGTTTTTACCTTTAAGAAATATTTTGATCTTAAAATATATATTTCTATTAGCAGCCGCTAGCTTCTAATGAAGGTCACACTTTCAGGACCTTAATAGTGCTGAACATGGCATGAAGGCCCGCATCCTCCACTTGAACTTCTGTTGAGATCTCTTATAATTGTTAAGGCCTGTGTAGCCGCGTAAGGCATTGATAAACAAGTAGATGCCTCCACTCCACCTCCTTGTCGATTCCAAATAAGCCCGCCTCGATCCCAAGCTCCGCCTACTCGTAGAAGATAAATAAGTGCTTATGTAAACAGTTTTATATACTCCTTTGTATACAGGCATATTGTCCTTTAATATACATCTCAGTAAATGATTGCGTAAGTTGTCAGAGTATTGTGAAGGAGTCCCTGTAGGTATCACTTATATACTTTATACGAATACTGTGTATGTGATGATCTGAATTCAGTTTTGTATTTTTAAATAACGAACGTAGGTATGTTTTCCGTAGAAACTTCGACAAAATAAAATCGTTGCAACTGGACTCTAAATAGAGATGAACAATAAAATTGAGTATAATATAAAACTTAAAGTTCGGGCAATCAATTCATAACAGACATAAACCGAAACAAAACGAAATGTCCATACTGCGCTTGATTTTACAAAGTGAACAAATACAAAGGAGATAAATCTAGAACAGTTCTTGAACAGGACAATGTTAACAAACAAAATCAACAGAGCGGGTGAAACTTTCACAGCTAAGAAGTCGAAACTGTGTATACAATGTCGGTGGAGAACGGCGAGCTCTAACAAGCCGGCCATCCGAACTTGTTAAACGTGGCCGAGCGGGAGTAATTCACCGAAGCGGTCACTAACTGAACAGTCAGACAGTTCGGGAGCATTCGCGGCTGTGTGTGGCAAGGCTAAGAGCACAGATTTGTTTCTGCATGGCAGACCACTGTGTTGCTGGGACGAGGGGCACGGTGCGCCGCGGATGATGGACTCTCATTCGCTAGGCCGGAGTCGGCAAACTCCCGCCGCAAGAAATCATATTGTTTATACCGACCACAAAGGACGAAAGTGAGTATACTTCTAACTTTTCTCGCTTTTAAACTTTCATATTATGTAAATATTTCGCTACATTGGCTTTTTGCGAGTGAAAGACAGTTTTTTTAAGTAATAATTAACAAAAATATATTGATCCTTCAGTAATAAATCTGTTGTGGTTTTGGCGTCTATACGTGGGAAATGGCAACAATAAGTCATAACGTTTTTTAAACTCACAATCACCACACACCCATCAATCGCCTCATTACCCACCAATCTGTTCCACTATTCAGTCCCCATTCTGTGCACTGGATTCCATTCTCTAAGCAGACTTCTATTTTTACCACGATGTAAACTATTATTATGTAGTTCATGTCACTACACGAATAAATCTGGGCTAGTGTGAAGTGTAATGTGAAGTCCTCTTTGAAGTTTAGCCATAATGTTTTCTTTCACCGGCTCAGCAAGTGATGCATAGCACAAATAACATATTAAGGGACATTTGTAAAAAATATTTATATTCTAAGGATAAACTTTTTGAAGATTTTAATAAACATGGAAGAAACAGAATAATATTTAACAGACATTTAAAATTATTAAAAATAAATGCAATCAAGTAATAATCATAATATGCTAAAAACTTATACAATACGACATAAATACTTCTTTAATAACGAACGTGCTATAAATGAATACACTGGCAATATAATCTAAAAAAATTAAGGGTGAGGCCATTAGAAATAAAAAGCTATAATTATTTTTTTGTATTTATTTTCGGCCAGTTTGCACTTATTTCCGTATATTAAGCAGTTTAGTTATGATTTCTGAATAATAATAAATATTTTAACGAATGCATCCTTATTTTTAGCGTCTTTGTATTCAATTGTGGGGGCCTGGAGTGCTAAAATACAGGCCTAGGCTTAGTTTAGACTCCAGATCTCCCACAAATTACAGATCAAACTTGTCATGTTTTTCTTAATGTTCAAAATAAGTACCTACTACTTAGACCTACCAATTGTAAAACTTCTCAATTTTGTTTCCCTAATATTGTAATTTGTGGAGATAAAATAAACGCATTTTTATTATTAAAAAAAAAAAAAAAAAAAAAAAACATTAAATCAGTTATAATGGGTAAACACTTTAATATTAAAACTTTAGTGCTGAAGAAATAGCAGAAATGAGGTTGCTATGTTGTTGTACTTACGGGGTTTATTTAATACCATTTTATTAACAGACTGGCGACCTTTCATCATATTCACTCTCAAAAATCATTAACTATCAATTAATTTCTACTTACCTGATATTCTATATTTTAATTTGTAAATACATACATACACTTACGCTTTTTTCCCATAGGGGTAGGCAGAAACTGCAGCCGTCACTTGCTACAATTTTTGCTTAATCCCTTGTGCGTCGTCCACGTTCAAACGTCTTGTCATACACACGAGCCGTAATTTAAAAATTGTAAAAAAACTGTATCTGCAGTAAGTAAATTTACATCTTTATTATTATAAAGATATTATAATTTTGTTCTAAGAAATATAACCTGTTTACTACTGAATAAATATACACCTGTTTTCTAAAACTGCAATAATGTTTTCGTACATTGCTTTATATAATTTTATTGCCATATTCAAGATTCACTCTGAAAGGACAATGAAATTAATTCATTGGGCGTTTTGATTGCGGTAAAATTATAACATCCGCCGGGTGGGACTGGGAACCTTTAAACCAAACAAATGAGTCCTATTATTTCTCTCAATTTAGTCTAACAAGCAACTTAAGAGTCAAAGGTTCGACGAGGCGGGGAACTCAATGGCCGTGAATTTTGTAATCTTCATTAATTTCAACTGAAAGTTAACTTCCCCATCCTACTTTTGTCCCTGTTAATTTAGCTTGACTCTTTCAAAATAATATTGTGTAATGTTTATGTTCCACAATATTTTTTATTCAGAGCACGGAGGTATAACTTTGTGAAATTGTGCGAAATTATGTTTATCTTTTTTCATTAATTTTATTTTACGGTTGGGTTTGATGATGGTTAAAATTAGGTTGGCAGAACCTTTAAGGTAAACTTGAACAAAATAACCTTAAAATGAAAAACAAGATCTTGGTATGTGTGTATTTTATTATCTACCTGTACATTTTAAACGAATCTTATGTTTAATAAGTAACTAAATACATTTTCATATAAATTAAAATAATAAATTAAAAAATCATATAATATAAATTAAATGTACGGATAGAAAGGAAATGGGGCCAGGTGAACTTTTGCACAACATTTCACAGTGGCTCTATGTCACTACTGTCTATGAGCTCCAATTTAATGTAAACCCATATATATAACTAATACAACCACCTCATTGATCTATTGGTTGCTGAAGCAGCTTGTGGGTTTGATGCCCAGAAGTATTTAAATAGTTTTATAAAGTTTTCCAAAAAAAAAACTCATTACCAGCTCTGAGTTAGGATAGCTGACATTGGCAATAGGCTTTTTTACATGGAATAGTTCATCTCTGCTGCAGCCTTCTGGAATACCGGCGTATATTTTCATTTTTCATTTTCATTTCATTGTATATTTATCTAATAGTTTTATAAGTTATTCTATCTATAGTTCAGTACTAATTTTGAGGCATTACATAGTACTACAATTGAGAATCGATATTTTAGAAATAAATATCGATGTTAGTTTACCAGACAGTTGTCAGTTTGTGAGTTCCCTGTTTATTTCAGAATTAGTTTGATTTTGAATAATAGTATAGTAGTATCATTTAACTTAAAATCTAATAAAAATCAATGAGACAAACAACCTTTTAAAAAGTTAGTGTTGTTATGAAAGTAAGTTAAAATAATGCAAGTATTAACTTGCGTGTTAGCAACTTTTCTTTGTTACACGTGTACTATACAAATATAACAAAAGCATGATGTAAGAAGTGAATAACGTTGTTTGTTACAACAATAAAGAGATTTGAATGTGTTGCGGAGTGCCGCCGCGGGTGGTGGCCGGTGCGGGTCGGGCGGCGGCGCGGCGCGGCACAGTGTGCAGCTCGCAGGGTGGCGGGGAGTCGCGCCGTGTGAGCACTGTGAGCTACCGAAGGACAGCCGAGTTACTTGTACACAGTTTCCGTTAGTCACATTTTCGCAACAAGGTATTCACATTTCGAGGACTGGAAAGTTGGCGTTATCGCGTTTAAAATAGAACGACAAACACATCTAACTTTGTGATGCAAAATGAACACGACGAACCGGACAAACGGTTTTGGCTGCTTATTTAATGTCGTTTGGAAACGCTGAAGCTTTAAAGTGGCTCTTGGAAGGATTAAATTCAGTTTACGGGAATGACACTGACAGCTTAAAAAATCTATTTTGTATCCTGGATAACTTTGGGCAAAGTAATGTATAGCGTGGTTGCAAATGAGTCAACCCACAATATGCTTGAAAGTAAATTAAAAAGTTTTGTACTTAGAGCATTTCAATTCAACAGTGTCCTAAAATAAAAACATAGAATTACGCTCACATACTTTATGCGACGAAAGTCTAACATATTCAGACTCGGTCGCGACACGTGCCGAACTCCACTCTCTGAGAACATTATAAGTACGGGTAAGTGCACAAATTGATTTATTGAAGTTGAGCGGGTTCAGAGTTGCGCCTGAGTATTCACAGTCCTTTGCGTTACACAGATAAAGTGGAAATAAAAAAAGAAACTTCACAAACAGAAATCCCCTTGTCGCGAGATTTACGAGCCGACGCACCTCCGGCGCAAATAACTTATGTACATGTAAATTTTATGTTCCGTTGAAACAAACGCTTGTAGGTACAGACTCACAGAAACCTCTTACAGCGCTGTGTCAATTACGTGTGCTGTACTTGTTCACATGCGTACACCACCGCGGTCGATCAGCTGAATTAGGTTAACGATCCAAAATTTCGAACAACATTAGCGATCAATTTTCAACTAATACAATTGAAGGAAAGTTTTAGTAAAACCAACAATTTGTTTTATGAAATCTGAATGTATAGCATCCAAGTAAATGTGATCATTTTCGTGATAATTATGTAAAGTCACGCAAACGCTGTTTTAGATGTTATGAATCCTAGTAAGTATACTGAATTTTCTGGGTAGGTAGGACAATAGACGTGGTAATGGAATAATATTCCTTAATCATAATTTTACGACGGAATGATTATGGTATGTCATCGCTATAATCGTAGCGGTATAGACCTTCAGATACACCTGTGAGTGTTCCTGAATTCGATCCGCATAAAATGTGAGCTTAATCGCAGACCAAGTGAGGTATCACGATAGCTAGTACGAAGTGGATTTTGATGTTGTTCTGACGTGATGTTTATTCATTGAATTAACATCCCGCAAATGCAAGCACAATTTAAGCGCTATTTTCCCGGCATTTCTGTTTGTCAATTAAAATATTTGGAATCACGAAATCATTTCAGTAGCGGTTTATTTGATTACTCGAATCGAACTTCACAAAAGATTGCAATTTGCAATGTACTAATATTTTCCTTAGTTTAATAAAATATGCATAAAATTCAGTAAATAATGTTCTGATGCCATTTAGGACTTTATTTTTACGTTATTATATAGGTACACCACAAACATAAAACTGGTTCGAGAAAAATTTAAATTTTACTCGAACTTATTGTTTCAAAAATAAGTCAAAGACTAATATTTTAAGATGCATCCAACACACTAAGACTGAGATTCAGAGAAGAGTCTCAGCATGAACTTACGCTTCCGTATGTCAAATTTGTATGACAATTTGACATACGGAAGCATAAGTTCACGCTAAGTCTCTTCTCTGAATCTCAGCCTAAGGCTTATATTCAGGCACGACACTAAGCGTAAACTTATGCTTTCGTATGTCAAATCTTACGAAAGCGTTACTTTACGCTTAGCGCCATCTCTGAATATTAGCCTAAAACTCCACAAATTAAATACTGTTACAATTTCTTTAAAATTTGTTTCAAACTTCTGTGTTCATTACCAAATATATTATATGAATTTACTGAAAGTAGGTACGGCATCGGCACGGGTATTCCCATCAAGTCGCAGGTTTCGTTTTAGCAGACTTAGCCTGAAATATACTCAGACTAATGCACATGTACACAGCAAGAATTGCTTAGACTAGTCAGCAGCAGTCTATTTTTATTGTAGCGGTTTTAATAAGTTAACAAATAAATCGGATATAGAGTATAATTGTTTAAAATTACATTTGAATAGGTGTGAACTGTAGCGCGAGCTTAGCGTGTAGCGGCGGGAACGCGGCGCGGCGCGACGTGGCGGCTGCGATTTGTATTGCGTGTCACGTATTCACACGGCTTTGGCTTGTTTACCCAGCCAGCTACGGGCGAACATTCCATACCTAGACATTATTGTCGCCTTCCATTCTCTTTTGACTTTCATACCTACGTGAAATTTTTTATCAAACTTTGCATCGTAACAAAACAAATATTCTGCTCTCTAAATGAGATGTGAATATATTTATTTGCAATAGAATATTTACGGGGGATAAACAACAATCGGTGTGCTGAGAGGAATAGATTTATCGTGCGCAATCACAGATCAGATGTTGGTATTCGGAGCAAAGCCCCGGGGAGCAGGCTTCGCATCGACTGAATTATTTACACTCACGGTACTCTTAGAGGAATGCCGATGCCGATCGTACAGGTGCACGCGTGAACAGAAATATAATTTTAAATACAGTATTTCCCACATCATTAAAACAAGCATTGTGTTGTTTTTTAAATATTAATATTTTATATTCTATATCGAAAAAAATATTAAATCCGTCAATTAATAGACACATATTATAATGAAATGTTTACAAACGCATTTAAAGCCCTTGAATATCCGCGGGCGCTAAGCTTCGAGTGAGCAAAAGTGAGTAAGTTGTCGTTACGGAGTGTATGAGTGGAAAGCCGGCCAACTTCGCCTCAACTAACTTCAAGTGCTGTAAGTAAAGCGTCTGCGGGGAGCTCGCCTTCGCGAATTACTTCCAAGCGATTTCGCGATCTCGAAATGATGAGTTAAACTTCAACATCTGCCGCCGCCGCCGAATAAAAATATACCTTTCGCTCTTAATAGAACGCTTTGATGATAATCAGACTGCGGAGAATCATGATTTTTACCTATTCATTATAACACTATTTATATTTTTGCAAATTTGTGTCACAGTCTTGCACTAACATACATAATGCACTATAAAGTTATACGGGATACTGAATACACGAAATTTAAATATGTGGCAATATTAGTATGTCCAATTTATCAATTACCAACTAATACAGACTGAAAGCGAAATTTTGGGTAAACTAATTATAAAATTGTGGTCGCCTGTTAGTGTGCAATATGAATATAATTCAATTTTACAATCCATGAAATGCTAATTAATGGAATGCTGACAGACTTAATGATTCATTTCATTCAGACTATAATTATGTCACGTATTGGCCGGTGCAGTCGGTCACAATGGATGAACTGGTTATGTTAATTAATACAGCTGTATGAGTTTCGCACTCTCCAAAAAATTATTTATCGGCGCGTTCTTGAGAGATCTTTAAACTTGAAAACATTGATACACAGTTCTTTCCCTTCAGTTATTTCATCATCAATCCATTAAACGTCCCACTGCCTGCTGGACACAGGTCTACTCTCAGAATAAGAGCGGTTAGGCTATAGTCTACCACGATAGCGGGTAATGCGGGTTGGCAGACTTCACACGCCGTCGAGAAAATCTTTTTTATCATTCATCGTCACTTTAATAAATTCAAGTTGTATGTCTGTTTTATTTAGTTGACGAAAACGTTTGCAAGCGCGAACACTCACTAAACTTACAAAAGTTTCTTCGTTATCGATTAATGGTATAGGAAAGCATAGAGGACTACTAAACAAACAAAACAAATTTACATGATTACCTATAATACTGGCTAGTATTGTATGTGCAAGATTAAGCCTATCTAAGATCTTAAGAGAGGTAGGGCACAGCCATTTATGGCTTAAATCTGGAGCAGCCCGTCTGGGGAAGTACCTCCACCTTACAGAAAACTGAAGCCAAATAACACACTTTATTGAGTGTTGTGTTCCTGCAGTGAGTAAGGTCGCCAGAGCTCCTTCTAAGGATGCGCTGCGCTGGCAGTAAGAGGAATATTCCCTCAAACTGTCGGCGCAGTGAATCCTCTATAAACCTCTAAGAGGTTTTTCGGGTCGGCAACGCGCGAGTGATACCCCTGGTCTTGCAAGCGTTCATAAGCTATGGTAACCGCTTACCATCAGGCGGGCCGTATGCGTGTTTGCCACTTTAGTGGTATAAAAAAAAGTAGTGCCATACGTAATGCATCTGGATAGGGTTGGATGTTAATCAAAGTGGGATTTCCATTTTATAACATAAAATAAAACATATAACATCACGCCTGTATTCCCCAAAAGGTTCGGCAGAAGTGTACTAATGTTTCTACATTACCTACAATTCACCGGTATGTTTAGGTTCCATGTAATATAGGGGAGGTTATTTGTCATTAACCCAGGCACAAATCCAAAGCCCGAGCTGCATTGAGAATTACATAGAAAAACCCAATAACACTTGATCTACCTGAGAGACGAACCCAAGTCCTCTAGCGTAGCAGTCGCGGTTAGGACCACTAGACTAATAGGGAATATGCGTCTGACTTAAAAAAAGGTCAAATATTTTTTTTTATGAACTTTATCGTTTTAGAATTATGTCTATGTAGATATTTTTTTATATTATTTCTTTTTTGATGAGAAAATAATTATTAAAAAGTCCAAAAAAACTGTTGGAAATTCAAATCACTTGAAACGCAACACTATCGGTCAAATGGAATATGACGTCAAAGTCTACTAAAACAGTGTCTGTTGTACGTGGTTGTTTGGTTGAGAGAACGTAGACTTTGACGTCGCGGCAAGCGCGCCAAAATCGCGGGTGTTTAAAATGCCAATATCTGTCTCATAATTTAATAATATTTTTTTGTTACTTAATTTTAGTTTTAAGGCGCTGGAATTTTTTTTACGTCTACATAACGATATAAAGTATCGTTAGAAAATATAAAAAAAAAATGTGCATATTCCCTATTGCGTCAGTTTCTTTTTAATTGTTGTATCACAATCACAAACCGATAACGATAGTTTATTCTCTTTGTTTGTCAGTTGTCCTTATGGGTTGTAACTATCACAGTATTTTAATGCGTAAAATTGAAAGATCAGTCGGTGCATGAGTGGAGTGGCACCGCCGCCGCCGCCGCCGCCGCCGCCGTCGATCCCTTCGGGTAAGCGTTGTTTTATGGTCGTCGTGCCGCCAACAAAGTTCGGCAACTGCTTTATGATCCTAATTTATAAGTGAGCGGCGTCGGGAGTATTTACGACTCTTTTTGGAGTCGTCCCGCGAGTGCGTTCAGCATCGCATTACACGTACGCTACGGACTGTTTGAGGACGGGACGTGTCTGTATGCGTTCCTCATGTGTTCCAATGGGGTGTAGCCTACTATACCTATTATACTCAGTGTATTTGTAGATTAACATTTCGATGATGACTGCTTTATGGCGTATCAAAGTTTTTATTGCGCAATACATTAAGCTAACAAAAGTATCTAATTCTGTTATTTACGCGGAACACTTTAAGTCATTAGATTTTGAGAAAAAAGTTGGAGACTAACTTTTTCAGTAGTTTTTTCGTTACATTCGTACCGACTAAAAACCGCATTTCCTTTCCCTAGCCCTATATGACATGACCATAGGATCAGTAACATACCACGACGTCCATGACGGGATTTAACTAAACCTGAAATTAAACTTGTCTTATTATTTTAATCATCTTTGTAATTACTTCCTGTACGGGTTTATGCTTCATCGCACATATTAGTCTGGACATGAAGAGTTCCTAGCGAGTGATTTACAATCTCCGGGAGCTAGTATGAGATTTAGGAGCATAAATTAATTTTCAATTTCCCTTTGACGTTTCGCTGAGCCGGGCGACATGTCTCTCGGAGTAGGTATTACCCCGTACATGACACCCGGCGCCTATTCGATGCAGTCGCATCGTTGTGTTCATGTGCTGATATTGTAAAAGGACACTGCCCAGTTAGTTGAAGACTTTGAAACAAATATTTGATATGTAAACATATTTACTTTGAGTTATTTTGAATCTCCATAAACTTATAACTAAACAAAATTACAGGAAGCTAATTAGTGAGTATTATGAGCGGTACCTGTCACTTAACTTTTGTGATTTGTAACAACGGCAACGGTTACCTATATGGTAAGGTCTTACAAAAACAAAATTTCTTGTTTAACTGGCTACTTGCCCAGCTTCACATAAATTTTAGCCATAATCTTTAAGTAAAAACCTTATCAAAATCCGTACAGCGGTTTCTGAGACTAGCCCAAAACCAACTCATTTTAGCGCGCGTGAGACTTTCATTTAAAATTTTGTAGTGAAGTGATACAATCCAGCTTCATCCTTCTCGAATACCTCTAACTTTAAATACATTGCGTTAGTAGATATATACACTACTTTTATACCGTGGAAACTTATACTGCGTCATCAAACCAATGCTTTCAGGTCATCGTAAAACATATTTAAGCGTTAGAAAAAACGAATCCCAAGCAAATATTCTATTAACTATATGCCTCAGTTTTGATAATATAACAACGCCATAATATAAATTGTACTATTATAACAGTTAATGTATGCAGATTAACCTCCAATGCAGTCAATAGGCCACAATTTGGCGCCGGCAGAAATATTTGAGCGTTCGCGAGTTACGAGTAGAATGCGGTACAGAATTGCAACATGCAAAAGCCATTGAGTAGCTGTGAGTGAATGGGTGTCCTCGGAGCGCTGGGTGGTCGCCACCCAACCATTGTGCCGCCATAGACATGAATGTCACATAACTTTGTCGCAGTTGCCGACATTCTTGTCTAAATAAAACAATATGCACTTATACATCTAGTTTCCGCGTGTTGTTTGTTAGTGTTTGTAATATGGGAACGGACTAGTTAGTTTGTTGAAAATGATGCAGTTTGCAAATATTTTGTGTGAGTGTAGGTACTTGCTAGTTGGTAAACGTGATGGATATAGTTAAGTGTGATTAATTAATGTGCTGTTGTTACCTACGCGAGTTCAACTGTGATTGTAGCAAAATGATTACCTGAAAGAATTTACCCGTGATATTCAAGAAAATTAATATCTTATTCAAACAAAAACAAACATTTCGCTATCAGCACTACGCCTAAACACGAAACTTTTACAGTGTAGTCCAGCCAATATTGGGCACATAAAGTTTAAGATGCAGTGTAGATAGGGCGCGGAGTTTTGTCGGAGCTACGAACAGCTACGGAGAGTTACTACGAAGTGTAGCAGTGTAGCGCTGTCGGTTCGGCGGTGCATTGGTTCAAATATCCGTCGCTCGGCGATGGCTCACCGACACGAAGGAGGAAGGAGATTTCAATGCACTTGATTTATGACCCACATAATGGAGCGCTGCGCTGCATTTTGCTGCATGCAACCAACCGCCGGCGACGGCCCTCCACGCTAAACATCCTCTGTATTTATGAAATGTACATAGCTAAATATAATTAGTTCATTTAAATACGTAATCGCCACCAATACCTACTTACCTTGCGTCCATTGTTGTCTGCGAAAAATTGTCACTTATGATAAACCTAATAATAATAAGTATTTCCTTATTTAGTGTGTGATAGCGAAGAAAGGCTATATTTCAATTTCATTATGTATTTTAATTTATAAACCACCTAATGAGGTTTCATATACTATATAAATATGTTGAAATAAGAAAAGCTCTTCTCAAATTTCTCCGACCATCACATCATTCGCAAATAAATAGTATCCAAATTAAAAATTAGATTGTTTTAAGCCCCGTAGAAATCAAACAAGTATAAAATTACATGAGCAACACGAAAGCGACCATCTTCAAAATATATTAACAAAGGGTGCTCGGTTCACAGTCTTAGCGATGCGTCATTGGCAAATTGAAAACTTAATTTATAGCTCTCCCATCGTCTGAGCTTACACAGCTTACTGTGGGGTGACAGCCTGAGCGGCGCGGATTTTATTATTACAACCACCCAGCCTACCCGAACACTAAGGAAATGTTGAAGGAAAACATTCACGGACTTTTTTACTGGTATCGCCACCGATTAGGGTTGCCAAGGAGGCTAGACAAGTCGCTATTTGACATTCGAATCGACAGACGAATAGAAACAAAATGTATGGAAAATACATTAGTGACAGCCCGATTTGTCGAAAGCTTGTGTAATTTTCATAGATTTTGTTTCTATTCGTTTGTTGATTCGAATGTCAAATTGCAACTTGTCAACAGGCCCGATACAGTCAGTGGAAGTTAGTTCTACCATGTAAGTATGTATGAAGACACAGTTATTAGTAGCCACTAAAACGCTTGTCAATGGGAATTAGTTGAATACAAATTGAAGTACATAATATTTATTGCATTGCATTGCTCTATATATCCCTGGCATGACAAAGGTATGCGCAGTTAAATATTTATCGCCAGTGAATGGTATATTTTATATGGTTGCAAAAAGTTGTGAAAATTTTAGTTTGTGAAAAGGCCCGTATGTATGATTCTCGGAACATCTGTCAGTGGGAGTGTGTATGGTATTCGTGGCGCAAAGTGCTACGTTATTCAACTTAATAGCCATTAGTTTGGTTCGTTAGCGGAATATTGCTAACGAATGTGCGGCGGCCGCGCATTCCGGCGGCCGGCGCGTGCTGAAACGCTCAATTAGCACACGCTGCTAAACTATCCCACCTAGCACTCCTATAAAATACCAGTAATTTCATGCAATCCACTGTATCTATCATACCGCTCAAACAACATTACAATATAAACGGCGGTCTGACGTTTCTGTACAAATAATTGCATTGCACGTTTGGTGGCCACCTTGCCATTACCATTGGGCCGGATGTCGTGGGTTCGATTCCCACCTGAGGGAAATAATTATGTGTTCTACGGATATTTGTTTCGAGTCTATAGATACAGAGTACACCTTATTTTGTGTTCGTTAATTGTATGTTTGTATAGCTCTGACACTAGGGATAGGGTCGTGTCTAGGGATAGACTAGTGTCGAGGAAACACGGCTGTTTCACTAGTTGGGAAAAAAATATATTTAAAAAAATGCCTGAAATGTTGAGTGTTTATAGTTAAAAGTTCGGAAACTGTCCTTTTAACTACAAACACTCAATACTTTAATCTAAACTAAACACATCTTCTTTCTTTTTATATATAAAACAAAGTCGGGTATGTTACAACACCGATTTTGATTTGTTGGATTTGTGTCCGCCCCGAATAACAATTAAAACGGGGTTCAAACTTGGCGTAAGTGAAGCTGCAGGCAAAAGCTAGTTTATAATAAACTCGTTTTTACCAAAACTATACATATAGCCTGCACCGCAGACAGTAGCCAGTAAGTTCAAGTATAACAGCGCTTTTGTTTCTCAGTGCTACGAATTTATATTTCTTGCCATCAATCTCTTTAAATAATACGATACATCTCGCACTCCACGCGGTAAGGGGGCTGTCGCTATTACTGCGTTCAAAATTGAGCACCGAATATGAAATGATATCCCTTTGCATGAGGGATGCTCAATCCGTGGGTGGCGCGTGCTAAGAACCTTTTTGATACTTGAAACGTAGAGTAGTTAATAGAATGTTAAGCTTTTTAAAATGTGCTGAGTGCAAATTCTAGTGTAACCTGGATTTTGTGTTAGAAAATTATTTGTAGCAGCTCAGGGTGAATTAATGCTTGGTTAATTACTGCTCAAAGTAATAGTATAACAAAATAAAAAACAAAAAAATTTATGCCCGCAACAACGAAATGTTAACTTTCCCACGAGTTTGTAAAAGTATAACTATTATTGAGTTAAATACCAGTTTATATTCAAAATATCTTGCTTTTGTTTCGTATTATAATTAGCTTTGATATAGCCTCGGTAGTCAATGATAAGACCCAAAACTACAGATCGTTGAGACTTAAAAAAAACAGTAAATCAAAACATATTTTATTATTAATGAAATGATAATCTTTCTTTTTTCTATAGTATTCCAAATAGGTACACAATGTTTATGTTTACTCTGAAGAACTACGTCGGTACTTATTTTATTATCTCTATTTATTTTTCGGAAGAGGAAAAGGTTGCTTTAATATGGAGAATCTAGCTACAGAGGAAGCTCAAAAGTCGAGCTGCCGTGATGGGGATGATTAATATGGCTCATTTGCGGTGCCCGCCCCTCCGGCTACCGAGCACGGCTACGAGCTACGCGCTACGGGCTACGGAGCGCCGCTACGAGGCGATGCTACGTGCCCGTCTCTGCGTACATCGTTTACGCTTCCGCACAGAGAATTTATTAGATTCCACCCCATTTCTACCTTTTATCTCTATTATGTATTTAATGCAATAATATACCACCCTGACACATCGTAACGTTAACTAATCGTAAGCGGAACACTGCATTCATCAGTATTAGCATTATTTACCTCTCTTATTGCCTATAAAATAAATGCGAAATAATAATTATGCTAGTGGACGCGAGTGTCAGCATAATCATAATAACGATATAAGTAATCATATAACATTTTCAGTGTTGATGTAAACCAAAAAGAAGAAAGACGAGGGCAACCGGTTGGTATTATTCGTGTAATTGGTTTCTAATGCCGCGTAAACCCTCCAAACGTGTTGGGAGAGTGGACCGGGAGATAAAGTGCACGAACCTTCCCGCGCAGATTTCACCTTTTTTATTTTTTCCAAGTCTTGTCAAAACTGTAGGGCTGTACGGAATCGCACTAGTTTTGGAAATGATTTTATTATTATGAGTCATAAAAGTATAGCTTATGCGTAACTATAATACCATTCAATACTTTTTTCATAATCTAGTTAATGGCTTACAATGATTGCGATGCGACTTTAGTATCGATATTTAAAAATAATGTCGATATAAATATTTTTTATGAATAACGGTAACTACTCTTGTTCGTATTGAAAGATTTGTTTGACAACTAGTAAGGTAACAGAGATTCGTACGCACAGTCAAGACGACCGAATGAACGTACATTTTGGAGCTTCATGAGTCTCCTCTTATTGTATCAGGCTTATCCTAAATCCTGAGCGAAGCACTCGCTTCAAAGAATCTATGTAATGTTCCAATTTAAAGTCTATGTATATGTATATATGAATTCATTGATGTGTTTACAAGGTAGTTAACAATTTTATATTTTACTTACACCTACCGTGTTACTTTTTTTTCACTAATTCTTACTGGGCAACATGTTTTGATGTAACCAATTAACCAACATACCCCACAGAAGACTACATTTACCAAATTGTTTCGAAATATAAAATAATTAAATCCACAATAATTACTTTACACATTACCAATATCTTCTATAATTTTTCCACTACGTGCTAAATATTCCACTGAATCCAAAATTCACGAGCTGCTACGTTAGAGGTCCTGGGTTTTAGTCCCATGTCAAGCATTGTTGTTGGGTTTTTCTGTGAAATTCCCAGTAACAGATCAAAGTCTGGATTTGTACCCGGCGCCCGGAAACATACCGGTGAAACATGTGGGTATGCATGGGTACCTATACATTAATACACCTCTGCCTAACCTTTGGGGAATACAGGTGTGATGGTATGTTTTCAAAAATTGTTTATCTACATTTATCTTTAGGTATTTTAAAATCTTACTAAATAAATCAATTCAGTAAATATAAATCAATTCAGTATTCATTTTTTTATAAACACTTAAATAAAATAATGATAATTTCATACTAAATGGCCAATTCTTGCTCAACACTCCGAATATAATTAATAAAAACGCGCGACGCCTAAACAAGAAACATTGCCAACATCGGAAGGAATCCCATGTGGTCAGAGCACTCTTCGTGTCACCCGACTGACGCTCGCAGTGAGAATGCATTTTATTTTAAGTACATTGCGCATTATAAATAGTTTTATCTCCCGTACACTGTTATAAAATGCAACGACATACTTTTTGAAACTCATGAAATGTAGATACTGAACTAAGATAATATGGTTGCAGCTTCTCCTTAATCCACAACGTAAAAATGAGTGCTATATCTATAGCATCGCAACGCAAAACGTAAAAGCACAAATCGATTTGAGTGCGGCAAAGTATTTTAAAGTCGTCGTTGTCCCTGTACCGTGGCTGCTTGAAAGCTTTAATTTTATTGGTATGACTCTTAGTGATATCTTTTCTTTTTTCTTGGCTTACTGCCAGGGTTCTCTCATGTGTATGATAAAACTAGATTTTGATTTCACCAAGTGTAATGACTAAGTTTCTTTCACTATAGTTGCATTGTACATGGCTCATTAGTAAATTATTTAATTTTTTTTTGCACTGTAAATGAGGGTTATATTTAGGAGCCATACTGTAAATTGATTTAGTTTTAGACTCGTCTGCAGACATTTATCCGTTTAATACGAGATATCTATTTTTTTGATAACAAGCGATGTGCAGCGTTTGATTGTTGTCTTGCAATGCGGCTAGAATACAAACTCATTATAAAAACTGCTATCGCACAACAATGACATTCCAATTCCTATTCAAATACAGTATAATATAATTATAAGAAAGACATAACTATCGCAGGTATGTAGCGGAACACAAAGTTGTCGTGCAAGTAGTATTATGAAATGATTGTCGTCGCCGGTCGCGACTAGACACAAGAGAGTAATTCCTCTCCTCCCCTCCCTGTGATGCACTTGTAAATATATCCCTTACATCCTTGGAGGGAGCTTACTAGAATTTTTCAGTGTGCATTGCCCTGTCGTGCTCGAATCCTTGTAAATTTATGACCCCTGCTCGCTGACGGTGGCCAGTTTCACGAATATCGGATAGGGTGCTTTGTACACGTCGCTTAGAAATGTATTTTGGTCTAATAATAAAATATTGGTTTAAAATATTATTTGATTCTCAAGATATTTTGTATAATTAACATCTTTGCCTCCGTAAAATCTCTGTACTATATTTAGGATAAATATAATCAATTATGTTACGGTGAACAATTAAAAGCGGATGATAAAGTTACATTATATTTTATATTTAAATTACATTTTATTTTGTGAAGTCTGTACGGGACCTGTACCCCGACTAAGGGTTGAAAGAAAATGAAATATCTACGCAGACAACGCGGTACAGAGTGCGAAGCCTCCATTAGGAGACATCTGATACAACAGCCACTTTGCTTTTTTAACATTTCATAAAGAAGTTTAACTATAGTCCGTGCTATCGTCATAGTAGGTTATATAAAATACGGTATCTGTCTACTGAAAACAGTGGATAACATTCTATAAGCTGAGATTACTATAGACTTTGGGCACTTTAAGATAGCAAACATAATGTTGAACTTACGAATTATATCTCTTTTCACAAATATTAACGCTTTTATGGAAAGCTGGTATGATATAATTAAATTTATTACAGTCTGTTAATCGTATTAACATAACAATAACTATCTAATCATAATTAAATTATAGTAGGGACCTTTTGTGGACACAGCATGAATTAAGATTTTACGATTGCCGAATTACATACGTCATACACGTGTAGAATATGGAATGTTTATTTCGGGACTATAAAAGCGTTGTTTTAAAGAACAATAAAGCGAATTCGAAAATGAAACTGCATTTTATTTTATGTCGAAGTAAAAACAGACTTTTTTATGGCACCAATACGCACGGGAAGTTCTGTCCTCGGCCATATTTGCTTCCACTGACCACCTAAATTGGGATGTAAAACCAAAATAATGAAGCTAGTGATTTATGAAATAATCTTTAATGACCGCACATTTTACCGGACACTAACAAACAAGATATTTTGTTGCGCAAACCGTTAATAAAAAAACGTACCTAATGCCTCTGTTTTTCAACAATGGAACAAAATAATATACTAAATTTTCATGTGGCTCTCTCGGCTATATACACTGTCATGCTTCCTTTTATCACGATATGTTACGAATGCTCAGTCATCCCTATACTGACCGCGGCAAGCCCATCATTTCTTTTTCTCCAGTATACCATACCGTACACAATATTGCCAGTTATTTTTCTCAGCGATACAGGAACTTAGGTAACAGTAACAGGTATTATTACATTAAATTAACTTGATACTCTTAAGATTGTGGGTAGATCCGTTTAAATTTAAGTTAAACATCCGGTGTCTACGTAAATTCTGTGCAGACAATAAGAACACACAATTAAAATGAGCGTCTTTCATTTCAACCGCTACTCAACAAGCCAACCGGCAGTCAAATTCAAATAGATATTACATTTCGCGGTGAATGGCGCATTGTTCCAACCAACAATTTTCTTCCAGGATACCCTACGCTGACAAGATCACTCCCGAGCCGATCCTGCACAACAATACCAGTAGGGACACAAAAGCAGACTCGATCAGAAACAGTTACAATAGCCAGTTCAAAGTGGGCATCTACGGCTGGAGGAAGAAATGCCTCTACATCCTCGTTATGGCGCTTATGCTTATGATGATCATCAATCTCGCGTTGACGCTTTGGGTACTTAAGGTGTTGGATTTTAATTCGGTAAGTGGTTATGTTTCTATTGACACCCCTACATTTCCCAAATTATTTTAAACGTCTTGTTCTTATCACAACTAAGCTCGTTTGTTTGTGCTTCTTCTTCTTCGTGTCGATGGTAGTATTTTTAAATTAAATTTGGTGTGCCCAAAACTTCGCCACTTCCACAGCATCGTCAGTGGCAGCGCAGAGGTCGCTTTGATTGCAAGCAGCGGGGCACAAAGGACAGGATAGGAGGTGCTTTGTGCTCATAAATATTTATTCATCTTTTATAAGTATTTATATTAAATTTAAGTCAGCTAATTAATAAAATATACTGATTATTTTTAGGAAGGAATGGGCCAACTCCGCATTGTACCTGGAGGTTTACAACTTTTAGGGCAAGCCCTAATGTTGGATTCTCTTTTTGCGTCTACCATCAAGTCACGCCGAGGGTATCCAATTTACATGGAAGCTTCTAGAAATTTTACTGTTTCTACTAGAGACTCGCACGGAATGCTACAGAGCAGATTATATCTAGGTAAGTCCTTATTTCATATTTCTTTATTTGAAAAGAAAACTGTAGCTAGTCTAGAACAAAGAGATTAGTCTTGGTTTGTAAAGTTAAGGCTAAGTATTTGCTGCCGATATATTGATCACACATCTTATACAAAGCTGGGTAAGCGACCAGAAAAACACTACAGGTGCAACTCAAAAAACATTGATACGTAAAAATCTTCTTATTTTTAAACTAATAAGTCTATCACAACTTATAATTTCTAGGCCACGATCGTTTCGAAATGAACGTGGCCCGGCTAGAGGTGCGGGACGCCCGGGGAGCGCTGCTTCTCGGCGCGGGGCAGGACTCGGTGACCGTGGGGGCCGACACTCTAACCGTGGCCAGCCCCGCCGGCGTCACCGTGCAGGCCGCCGCGCAGACACCCCTAGTCAAAGCCCCCCCGGCGAAACCTTTGGTGTAAGTATTCTTGACCAAATTTGTGAGCTTTGTCCTTGTCGCAGAGGAAGTTAGAACTCGTTAGCTGGAACATACAGTTATGTCAAACGCACCCTAATGAAGTTTGTTGTCATAAACAGTTTACTCATTTTAATGAGACAAAACTATAAGGTATTGTTTAGTGTGTAGTAAGGTTGCCTTTATAGAAATACCAATGATAGCTGCGACACGATACGACGTTTGTATATTTTACATATTTTATGAAAGAAAAGCCGTAACTGCGTGGGCAGGCATGACTTCAACCTGCGTCCTTCAGTTTAGTAAACCTATGCGTAATGATTCAAGCAAGCGTTCTAACCGTGATGTTGATGTTTTTTCCTTTGTGTTGTGCTGAATATTTCGTTCACAAAATTAATAATTAGGAAATTGCAACCTGAAATACGGAATCGGTACAAATTAAAAAACTCGATAAAGTCTTGTTTTGCTTATAGAAAATTATTGATCTACTCGACCCGGTTGTTCTACACTTTAGCTTTAAATATGAAACGGAGACAGAAAAAAGTAAATATATCAGTTTAAAAAAAAAGGTTTATTGTTCTTACACACAGGTTGGAGTCGCCGACGCGTTCGCTAGAGATGCACGCCGCGCAGAACATTGTGCTGGAGTCGCGTGCAGGAGACATCAGCGCCAGTTGCCTCACTACGTTCCGGCTCCGATCCGTGGCTGGCTCGGTGAGCTTGTGATGTTATAATGAGCGCGTCAAGCTAGTGTTATAAGTACTCATTTGTTGGCTCTTAAAACGAAAGATGTCATAGTACCAGTCAGTATCTATAAATTGACAGAAGTATCTTTTATAGTTTGCCTCTGTCTAGCCCTAAAATCAGTTCAATCGACTACATTTTTAATTGGTATAGTAACCGCAAGTGAGCCTCCATCAGCTTACGTAAAAAAATGTGTATAAATCTGAATATTTATTGACAAATTATACTTTTACAGATACGGCTAGACGCACCAAGTATATTTATGCCAAAGTTAAAATCTGCGCTGCCACTACCACCAGCAGCAGCGCACACGCACGACCCCCACCACCAGAACATTTACCAACTTTGCGCTTGCGCGAACGGCAAGCTGTTTCTCGCGCCGCCACACGGAGTGTGCGCAGCCAGAGAAGAGAGCCTTATATGCCGATGATGAATTTATATTGTTATCCTGTGACATTGTTGTTCATTAACGCTTGTTATTAATTATTTTAGCGATTTTTATGCGTATCTATATTATGATGTTAGTTTTCAGTAGATGTATCATTTGGCGGTCTAACCCTATATAGTTTCACTTCGTTAAGTAACGTGGTATAATAGTAAAGACATCATTATCGCGATACTTGATAGAAAATCTTTAAAATCTAAAGCTATTTGAGTTCTTTAGGAAAAACTGCGAATTTGAGCACTTTGGGAAATGGATCGAAATAACAGCGCCTAACAACATCATTTAATATTATTGGTCAATTACATAGCTATGTTTTAAGGGTTCTACTAAAAGTTGAGTGTATTGCGCGTTTGAACATTGAGTTTTGTCAAGTCTCATGCCGGTTGTGCTTATTGTTACTTATTGTAAACAACTTGCTTCGTGATAATGTTATCGTTAATACTTATTTAAACACGTGAATCTAACTTTTTTGATGGACATTAAAAAGTAGGTATATAATAAGATAACAACGATGTCAAATTGATTTAGGACGAATTAAAAATAGGTGTAATTTTTGAGCCCCATGTTAGTGAATTATACTTAACTTGTGTATGAATGTGTGTATGGTTAGGTAATGCTTGTACGTTCAAAGGGAAACAGGATGCTAAACAATGCGTTTTACATCGACTGCTGATATGGTGCAGTCGTCCGTTGTTCGCCCAGTGGGACAAATACGAGTAGATACATATTTGTATGGCCAATCGCGACAGCACTAAATCGTAACATCACACTGGCAACCACGTGAGGGCTATAAGTGCGAATTTTTAAAAGATTATGTTAATATTTTTCAGCTTATTATAAATACTTCATTAATAAATGACAACTACAACGACTTTCGGAAACGTATTCATTCAAATCTATTATTATTATAATAAAATCTAGTGCCTTTTGGATCGCGTTTAGAATAAACGATTGGCTGAACGAACTTCAATTTCATATTTTGTTGTGTTGTGCTGTGAATAAAGTTACATCTGATTTTAATGTTTGCCTTCCTGATGTTTGTTGTGTTCACAAACGCAGCACAAATCAAATTTGTTTTACGTAATGCTTGAAATGTAAATGTTAATTCTGTAGTACGTAAAGCAGTAGGTACCGGTGTTGTCGAAATAATAGGTCACCTATGCCACTTAATTTTCCTGCAATTACACTATAGTATACAGCTTAATAATAATACAGTCCTTAACCTGTTTTTCTTTTTAGTTTTTAAATATATTTCATGACATTTATTTGTTTCATAATAATGGTTAAAATACAAAATGGGCTATCAACTTTTCTGGAGTAAGAGATGAGTGTACACTAATATTAAAAGTTTATTTTTTCGGCTAAAAGGGTAAGTTGACGGGTCTACGTGTCATAGGGAACATTATATATAAACAATTATACGCAATACTTGTAGTAACCATTTATGTATAGACTTCGTGTAGAGATTTATATGATGTATAGCTAATCTGTTACGCATAGGAAAATGTATATTAGACGTAAACGTTTGTTGATATTGTTGTAAATAAATGTAATTTATGGAATTACTTAAGTAAATATGCATACTATGATGTCGATATTATTTTATTTCTCATGTTATTGAAACATAGAATTTTATATATCTCTAAAAATTACAAAGCTTCTGATACAATAACCCTATGTTCCTAGGTTCGCAAAGTTTAATAATACAAATTAGTGGTGCTTTCGTATAACAAGAAACCCAATTATAGAACCAAGTTATTTCTCAATGTACTGCAAAGTGTGGACAACGTCATTCCAGAAACCATTAGAGAAATACTAGCAAGAGGAGTAACAAAACACTCGTATGAAACTGAATCCTGCACATTCATACGAGTAAGAGCAAGAGGAAAGAAGGTTACAAGAAGATTCAGTGTTTATATAGCCTTGAACTTTTCCTCAGTGATTAGGAATATTTGAAAAATAAATCCATATATTTTCTTTGGGCGAGCTAAAGTGGTATTTTAACACAAATTTGCTGCACAACTATGCTGAAATCTCTTAGTGACAGTTGAACCATTATTGCCTGTGTCTGTTATGATTGTGTGTGTGCATTATTACTAGTTTTACTAGTGACGTACCAGTTTTGTCCCAGTAGATCTAGGACGAGTCAACCACAGTGAGCACGTAAAAAATATGTTAACTATCAATTATTAAACTAGAAACCGCTATTACAAAAGCATAAAATATTCAAAACTTCTTAATTGAATTCTACTGGCAAACTGACACAGGTAATTTTATTATAAAAGGAACTCGAAATAACTTGGAAACTTTCATCATTTAATTTGGTTTTAAAGGCAGTTTCGCAAACAGAGCCAAATGGATCTATGCACTTCTATTGTGGCTGCTCTAGTTACAATGTCGTTAACTCGTTTTTTTAACGATTTTTATGACTTTAGAAAAATACTGACGGTGTATGTATGGACATGATTCTTTTAAACATTCAATTACGAGCCAGAAAACATACTCTTACTTGCAGTTTCACTTTAATCCTAAATCGGTTAAACGTCGACTAATCCATGCATCCTCTTGCTCTTATCCCAATTAACTTTTGGTCAGATGTTGGCAGTACCATGTGTTTTTCTTCTATACATCTCTATTATTCTCATTTGTGGTCATATCCTTACTCACTGATGGAAGGACATGCCATCTGCCACCATCTTTTCCTGATCTTCCTCTTCCCTTATTTTCATCCACATTCACGTTCAAAACCTTTTTGGTAACAATACAGAAGGATTTACAAGAAAAAAGAATATCCTATGTATGTATCTACTTTGCCTTGACTTACAAAAGTACCTACTCTAACAAAAAGAATTGTAGTTATACCAACTCTGTATACACATAGTGTAATCTTTGTAACAGCGTACTAAGAAATTACCATTCAGCTCCACTCTTTGTGGTATTTAGTTCAGCGAGAAATTGTTATACTGTGCTCCGTTTATATACAGCTGCAGTGGCTCGTTCACTAACATTGTCTATTGACTAGTGACTCCCCCGGGAGCCCGGTGCTGTGGACGCTGCAAACTGTGTGACTATCTGGACACAGGACGCCGAATTGCTATGAGACCGTTTGTATGAGTTTATATCAATAGGTTTTGTGATTTTTCTGTAAATTCATAAAAAAAAAAAAATCGTTTGGAATTTTACATATTTTTCACAGAATTATGTATTTGTTTCGATACACAAATTATGGTTTAACATGTACAATCTATAAAGGCCTGTAACCGTAAAAGTAGACAGTCTGGTTTTATGCATACGCTCGTACGCTGTACAAGAACGTGTGTGGGAGTATTTGTTTTCATAATTGAAAAGAAAACAAAATTCTGTTTGTTTGGATATCCCAGTCTCTGTGTTTGTAAGTACGAAACCTATCCTACCTCAATATTGACCTCAAGTACCTCACGTTTATATCACAATATCTTGTTAAATAACGAGTCAAGTCAAGTAATTAATAAAGCACAATCGATACGACGGATTTATTGTGAAGCACAATGAGACTGTGAACAGTCGCGGCTAAAGTTTAATTAAAGATTCATGATAAATTGTCGCAGGAAGCTGCATTCTGCGCGGCGTCGCACGTGAATAACGCCGTACTGTGAACACTTAAATAACTTAAGACAGTAACCTAACAATAAATTCATGAGCCAGCCCCTTTGTTTGGCGGCGCGATGTTTTAAGGCGGCTAATTGGCAGGAAACACCGCTAAAATGATCGCAAATTAGTAGGTGCCCCGCGTTGTTTACAGACATACTGGTTCGGTACCGACGTAAATCTTCTTCGTTCCATGTAAGCTGCCTTTTGTCTACGTTATACGGAACCTTTAGTACCGGTTAAGATGATTATGTGTCTATTACATCTTTTAATGAAACGGTGTATTTATACTTCTAATCCCTAAATAAACTCACAAAGTTTTACAATTTGGTTAGATTCGAATATTTAAAAATAATATTAGTCTCAGTTCCATCTGTACACCTAATTGAATTTGGGAGTCCTTTGTTGCGGTATAGCCGTGCGGGAACTCTTAAAGCCATTTCAAAGACACCTCGCTCCTCGGAATCTGAGCGAGAGGAAATAAAGTTATGATTTATGTAGTGAAATATGTTTCGGGGAGGCCACCGCTCTAAGCGGCCCGACACCTCCTGTCGTTGACAATATAAATTCGTAGCAAAACGAGAAGACAATTGCTTAGAAGCGTAAACGACTTTATTATTTACGAGCTCCACATTGATTTGTTCGATGGAACTTATTACGACAACGTATGTATATGAATAAATCCATTTACTTAGTTACCAACGAAAACAATTTTCTTTCTTACAACTAGTTACTTACAATCAATTGACTTAAGTGCACTCCAACGCTCTAGGTAGTGCAAAGACCAATTAAACTTTTCTCTCTAATGTGTGTGGTTAATAATGTAATAGGCTCGGGGCGATAGGTCGGGCACGGTCGGCTATAGTCGGGGACAGTACAGTTATCTTTGTCACTGTGACACTCAGGCTGCGTTCCTTAGCCCGATTTGACGGAGGTCGAGCGTGGTCTGCCTCGATTAGGACTCTCGCCCCGACAGGATTTGATTACGACACCCGGAAGCTACTGGGGATTATTACAGGAAGCCGAGTTAGAATATCACGTATGCTATGATGAATGTGTGTCGTGCGCTCCTGATTGCATCTTTAGTGTTAAATTATGTAGAGATTGGATGAAATTACCTTTGGGATTGTAAGTGCTTGATATTAAGCTTTACTTTTTGTCCTAAGTTATTAGTTAATAGAAGGTTCACTGCAAAATTACTTCATCGCATTAATGCATTCTACACGATTTTTTAAAGTAAATTAGATAATCAGAGAGATTATAAGTAATTTCAAACATTAAGAAGTTAAACCAGTTTCCTTCAGCAATAGGAATACTATGTACGACTATTCAACAAACAACAGTTTCAAGAACGACAGAAGGGGACGTTATAATACCTAATGTCAGAGATTCGGAGCACAGTAAAATAACAGTATTCCTTTCAGAAACATTAGAAGGAAGGGTTTAAGTTCATTGTCCGGAGAAACTAAAATACTATCTTGACAACAGCTACAACCCACGTTGCTCCCGTTACTAGAACAAAAGTGTCAAAATGGAAATGTACAGGAACAGCCAAAATAACATTCTCATAGACGAAATAAAGCGTGGACCTAATGTTGCGAGGAAGGTCACGCGTAGCTTTATGATTCAATTGTCTGTGACCGGACCGTCTTCAAGCCGACCTGCGTCACGTCACCAGACGTCACCGCCCCTCCAATATAATTAACACGTCGTTTTCTGACGCTAACTACTTCTAAAACCACTCTCATAAATGTATCAAGTCTTTATACGTCGTTCACCGTGTTACATTGTTGCTTCCAGTTTTTACATAAAAAATATTTTTGTAAAAAATGTTTTCGTTTTAGTTTTTAAATGATTTGGGCAAGTTTTTTAAAGTTATACTATATCTAAGGAGCTACTTGGAACAAACGTTATGTTAATACAACTGTATATCATAATCTAAAGACATATTTACAATCAGATGAATTTAGAGCAGCAGGAATGCGAGCAGTGTCTAATCTAATGTAATGCAACCAAACTGCGGACAGTGGGCACTGGGATAGAATCGGATTCCGAGCAAGCATTTGGGCCCGGACGTTTGATGCCTACGTACACATTTATCTGCAGATAAATGCCTCCACCTAACCTAACGTAGCAGCTCAGCTCCACTTTAAGTATAATCGCAAGGTGCGTCGGGGGCCTGATTAATATTCCGAACTGCCATTCAGATTAATTTACCGTTACTGCCCAAATTAATCTGACATTTAAAGACGGTAAGCTCCGCCCAGCGGTGTACAGTAACGAAACTTTGTTCGGAATCAGCGGTGTATCTTTAGTAGCCTGTGATGGGATGCGATGCATATGCAAGTTTATAAAGTGTGCCGCTAATCCAGCTCGTGCGAGCGATAGTGTTAATGCGAGGCATTAAATTCAGGCGCCCGCGCCCGCCGCCGTCCGCAGCGTCTGCTATACCACCAACAATGACACGTTTTATGACACCCTTCATTAAAATGGCAACGTCGGTATTAAGTACGTGACTGCTAAAAAGAATTCATTATTAAAATACCTGAGAGACTACAACTGTCTCAGTTAATGTGGGCTAAGATTTAAGACGGTGTACGTGTTCCTTGAAATTAAATGAAAAATATTTTTTCCTCATGAACATTGTAGATGTATGGAGCTCCTGTAAAGTTTTATGATAGCAGAAAAACACGAACATTGAAAATGGCTTTTAGTATCTGTGCAAGTGTTTATGAAGAGTTTTAAACTGGTTTAATGGGTACTTTAGTTGTACTCTTGTCATGCACAGTCTTAAAAATAAATTAAGATGAGCACGTTTATGTTTACTGTTCCGTTTCATTCTATTATTCACTTTTCAGTGCTCACTTTGTATTTCAACTAACGTTGTTGCTTATGAATGTCGTATATAAGTAAATTAGTTTATTTCCTCTTGGCGACAATTTAGCTCACGCTCTTGTCACAAATTGTCGGCGAGGGTAAATGCAGACTATTAAGGAAATACAGCAATTCAAGCAACCCTTACCCTACATTAGAGCGCAATCTTACACCGGCAAAATTATAAGCAACACCTTCTTGTGCCGTGTCTAGAGGCAATAACACTGCGCAGCCAATCAGTGAACGGACGTTGTGACTAAAATATCATAACGTTATTGTTACAACTCGTTGTCAACTATGAATTCTGCGCGAATTCATTCTCAAGTATACTAACGACTTCTTGCCTATCCCGTAAACAGAACTCTGTGTTGGCTTCATAGGTTTGTATAATTTTTTATCAAAATATATCAAAACAAAACAAGATCACAAAACATTTTTACAGTGGGCGGCCTTATCGCAATATTTTTACAGTGGGCGGCCTTATCGCAATATTTTGGGCAAGTAAGTATACCTACTTATCTGTTTGGCAGTTATAATATAAACCGCGACACTTCATAAACACGTAGTAGTGAATGCCTGCAACCAGCCAGAGCCCCGTTTGCACGGCATGGTGTAAATAACTGTAAATACGGAAACCGCTAGCTTAGTGCCTCATGTAAGTACATACGTACAACTTTGTATGTAAGTAGGCACGACAGTTAGTGATACACTATACGTTATTTTATCACCAGATCACCAGAGAAATTTCGCCTTAATCATGAATCTGGGACACAGTACTGTATACGGGACTTGCTGTATGAGTGAAATAAATGTTAATAATGGTGATATTATTAATAGTCACTTCATGTACTGCTTGAAAAAATGCTGGCTGAAGAAGTTGAAATAGATCAATGGCGGTATATTACCTATATCGTGACTCATGTATAGAGAGTTCGCGGGTATGTTTTTAGGTCCCATGTTTTAAAGTAAAGGGGAACCTATTGCGGAATAAATCCACTGAAAACTCTTATAATCCTTGTTCGGAGCCTAGGAGCCGACGCTCAGCAGCCACGTTGTGACCTCTAGAGAGGCAGTTTTTTATCTATCTATCTATATAGATCATCATCTTTACTGACGATTGCCTTCGTGAATAAAATATATTGAGGCATACATTTGGGCCACCAAAACATGATGAATATCTTACAGTTCGTTTACAGGTAAATCCTACACTTACCATGTAGTATAGAAAACAGTGAACTACACCAAGTTAAGAAACAGACGATAAAATTTACAATTCCGTGTGTCGGTTTGGCTGCACCGGACAAATAGTAAAACTCTTCCGGGCGAGTTGGCGTACTGCATTCAAATGACGTCAACAAACGAACACGCCGCACGTATCAATATATGCACATTGCTTACTACTGTCTGAACATTGGTAAATAAAAGTCCCCTGCCTATCTTTAGGTGTGATTCTTTCCATAACTGCTTATGAACCTGTACGTTTGAAAATGATTAGAAACTAACGAATATAAAATATTTCTGGTATTTACGTTATGGTAAAAAAGTAGTTTCATTCAATATTTAATTTTAAACAGAATTGCATCAGTATGTACAATAGATATTGGTAAGTTTGTTAATAATAATACCTATGATAAAAGATCATCTAAATAATGTGATTTTATGATATCGTTCAAGCATAATTAAATTGCCCGAGATACGATCACCATTCACCAGGTAAGTAGATAGGTATGTCTGTATAATATAGTGTGACATGCAGCGTTGATATGTGACAGGGAATTGATTCCCGCGATTCGCGCGTCACCTCGCGCGCCCTCCACCTGATCACTCATTCGCGATATCCAATTTGTCGGAACTACTTCAAAATATAGCGATTCGGTTCCTCAGTAAAACACAATTAGCGACGCATCGCTAAATAAAATTTCTTTATTTCTTAATTGACTGTTCTAACTTCATAGATAATTATGAATACATGGGCATTATGAAAAGCGTACCTATCAATAATGTAGTTTGTGCTCTGTTGTTAGTTTGTTAGTAGTTTAGTAAGTCTATTTAGCGTACATAAGGTTGTACGGTCATCCAGAGTACGCGTACGTTTACCACTAGCGTGTATCGTGTTTTCTGAGTGTAAAGACTGTGTCTGAATATGGTAATAAGTTCAAATACTCAGACGCCCGGAGACCGTCGAGGGCAAATATCCGTAATAGAGCGGTCAATCGTTCAGCTACCGCAGCAATCCAATTGATGTTTAAAAATAAAAAGGGAATTTACAAATAAAATAATCTATTTATAACAAACTAGCTTTCCGCCAGCGGCTTCGCCCGCGTGGTCTTGATCACTATTTTCCTCCGATTTTGCAACGTTTTTCATTGCTATGCTTGCTATGCTTGCTATGCTCCTATTAGTCGTAGCGTAATGGTATATAACGTATATCCTTTCCCGATAAATGGGCTGTCTAACACTGAAATAAATTTTCAAATACCTCCAGCAATTTCGGACCCTATTCAATACAAACAAACAAACAATCAAATCTTTCCACTTTATAACATTAGTATAGATTTGTTATCTATACTAATGGATCTTGGAAAACGATAAATAAAACGAGTGTGCGTCAGTGTCGCGGAGGTGATGTAGAAGCTTCTTTATCTGTTAGCAGCACGCTGTGTTTTCTCACTACTCCACTTACTTGTTTTCTGTAAGTATGAAATATTGTAGTGGATGTCTGTGCGACGCGACTCAAGCGATGCCTGGCCGACGACCAGCTACGGTTTGTATGTAATATAGTATAAAATCGCGTATTGTATGCACGCAGTTACTTGGGTTATTATTTATTTTTTATTGCTTTTTAAACTTATCACAACAACCAGCTTTAAAGTCTTTAACATTTATGCAAGAATCGTAGAAGTAACAAATAGCAATACCTATGGGAATAGGTAGAAGTAACAGTTCGCAATTTTCATCATCAGGCTCACGTGAGTGTATAAACAAGGTAGTATAAACTCATTAGCAGTGGGTGACGTGCCCGCGGTCAAACTAACTGTTTTTTGCTAATTGGTACCTTGGTAGGTTAAGTTAAGCGATATAGTTTTTAAATTAAAAACTAATTTGCATCTATTTGTTGTAAGTCTTGCGAGTCTTAATACATAATTATTAATTAATTGAAAAGAAAAATAGTTAGTTTAGTTAGGTAGTTTAGTTAGTACTTACTTTTAATTTAATTAATATAAAATATAATTTTCAATTTATAAGTGGAGTCAAAATAAAGTGAACAAAACTAAAACTGCTAGAGATAGGAAAAAATCAAACACACGTATCAAATGTGCAGAAAGATACTCAAAAGTTTAAGTAAGTCCAGTGCCGACTATCAGGCGCTGTCAGCCCACTGGTTGTTGTTCCGAGTTAGGCAACTTTCCTTCTTCACACGAAATCGACGCTATGAATTATGCATGAGAATTAAGTTTGACGGCAGATAAGCGGCTGAAAGATTTATTTGCCGATATGATGTGTAGAAAACAATCCAACTTGCTCCCACTTTCTGAATTATGGTCGTTGTTTTATTGTAAGCACGTCAAACGTTTGCTAACTTTTAGACAGGCATACCTTAAACTTTCTTCACGGTTTTCTTTATATAAATAGTTACATAATTAAATATCTAGTCACAAATATATATCAAAACATTGAATAATGGAAATCACTTACATTATATTAAGTTATTGGGTATTATTTATCATTTCTAAAATGTCACACAAACACGGAATCGGTATTGTGGCGGTGTAGCCTTTTATCAGAGTTACGCACGCTCTTACAGGACCTTCCCGGAAATTTAACTTCGTTAAGAATGAAATATGTCCCGTCGTTATTCCACGGCTTGTTGCGCGAATACTTACATTTCGAGCTCTCCACCTCTAGTTTTCTCATCAGACCCAACGGAAATAATTTCAACCGAGACTGAATTATGACAAAACTCCAACGGACATTGCCGCATCCGTAATGAGAATGAAGTCGAGATACGTCTGTAATTTATTATCACATGCTCCGTGAACGTGCAATCCACTCTGTAAAATTGACCGTTTTTACTATAAATGATATTTGCGATAGGCACTCGTGTGACGATGAAATAACCTCATATTCATGACCAGCGCTAAACGTTTACAATGTAGCGTCAGAGGGCAATAAAGCGAGCAGTAGATAAAGTGAAATAGTAGGGTGGTACAAGGAAGTATTTAATTAAATCTAGCGGCGGCGGCGGCGGGGGCTTCAGGCCGCTTTACATCACCACCGCTAATCACAGGTAGGCTGTCGACACGTTCGTCTATTTGAATACCAAACCGTTATTTTAAAAGTGCCAGAAAACTCATTAACTCATCTGTTTAATTAAGCTTTTTACGGTTAATGCGAAACATTAAAAAGGTAAAAAGATTATCTTTTCGTGTTTTCATAAACTTATCTGCAGTATTTAAAGTAATATACCTATGGTATACAGGTATCCTGGTAAAGAATACGTAGACTTCCATTATTGTTAGATTGAAAAAAACAATGTAAAAACACTATCAACTAGACTTTTCTCTTTTGTATTCATTGATATTATTTTACAGAATCCACACTAGTTAAATGTTATAAATGTGAAAATAACGCTGGTTGTCTATCTGTTACGTTTTAAGCCGATGAAAAGATTTCACGTGAAAGTAACTGTTTGTTTATGATCAGATTTCCATGAAATTTGGTAAACAGCAACAACAGTTTATTATAATTACACGACCCGTTCCTGCTGTTTTGTTTAAAAATATTTTTCGGAGTAGGTAATTGCCCAATCTCCCTCCGAATTTCATAGAAATCTGTACAGCGGTTTAAGCGTGAAAAATTTGTAGACAAACAGATAAGCAAGTATCTACAGTTACTTTCACATTTATAATTAGTTAATTTAGTTTTGTTCAACATAATTATGTTTTGATTTATATCGCGTAAAGTTATATTGCTGAGAAATCTATGAAACTCACAAATTTATTTATGACATTTGGCATAAACGGCATGCCTCAGAAATTAGATTCTCGGTTTAGTGATTGATTTTTTTATGCCACTAAGAGTGCAAACAAGTATACGGCTCGTCTGATGATAATCGGTTACCGCTACGGTAACCGCTATGGACGTATCATTCACGCGTTGCCGACTCTAAAAACCTCTCAGAATATTTATTCTAAACTGCTAATATATTAGCAGTTTAGAATAAGTACAGTACTAAAGTAGCTGATTTTGATTGTTAAAATCATAATCATATACCGGTTTACCAAAGTGCCACGTCTTGTGATTGAACATAAATTCATGATTTGAAGAAGTTATTAATCAAAGAGTATCAATAAACGTAACTTACAAAAACGAAAAAGTAAAATATGACATTTGCTTGACACATTGTTTTTTAAAATACTTTTTTATCAAACATGCCGAAAACCGATATTATTAAAACATTGAGCAAAGGTCAACGTGTCACTAGCATTTATGCAGAAACCTACTTAAATGATGATTATTGTGAAAATAAAAATCGTAAAACTGAGAAACCCGAAACAGAAAAACCGCAACCTCAAGAAGACACGTGCGAAACTGTAGAAAATGATGAGTGGGTATCACCGAGTGATTTACTGATTGGTATACTAGACCTAAATCCCCCTTTTACATCAAAAATAACCAGAGGTAAAGCTCACCAAGGAATTCTTGAAATAGGGGATGAAATATTGGATCGGGAGCGTGGGACGTTTTTGAAATATATGACAAATGTCATTAATGAAAATGATGCTGCTTGGAATTATATCTTGGAACATGAAAAAGCAGCAGTCGCAAAAAAAGTTAAGAAAACATATCATGACATCCTAATGGCTAAAAGTAAAACTTTAATGAAAGAAATAAACATATTTTACGAAAATAGTCTGCAAGAACTAGAAAATCATTTACGGTCAGAAGTTGAGACGGTATTAATCTCTGCACACGCTAATATTATTAGCGATCTTAACACTGAAATGAAAGAAAATCTAAAGAAAGAAAAAGTAATTCTTGAAGATGTGTTACAAAAGAAATATGAAAGCGAAGTAAAAAAAATTGCCCATTATTACAAGCTTCTTTTAGACAACGAAATTTACAGAAACAACAAACTGGTAAATCAAGCAATTCATGAAAGAAATGATGCATTGAAAGCTTTTTACTCGCAGATAGAAGCACAAAATACTACTAGTACAATGTACATGATGTGCACAGAGAGGAAAAAGTGTAGGATCCGAAAATTTATTCTTGACAACATTCATAGCACTGAATTAGCAGAAAAACATAAAAAAATCAAAGAACGACAGGATGTTATAGATGCTTTCAAACAACGGGAAAAGCCCCTTGCGGATATTAATAAAGAATGGGAAGAGAAAATAAAAAAGATTCTTCAATTATTTTTAAAATTTGTTAGCTTTAGCTTAAAATTATTACCTGAACAGACAACGTTCTTACTTGATTTGGAAAAAATGGTCGTCTTACAATTAAATGAAATCCAAAAAACACCTTTAAAGACAACTCCTATTTTAGTAGATACTGATGTTAATAATGTGTTAAAATTTATCGAGCCTGAACCAAAAGAGACTGTATGTGACAAAGAGCCATTTGTTATTGAAGGAGGACTTTCAGATTCTAGTCCAACTAAACACGGTAGTAGAGAGACTCTAGCCTCTGATGTTGATCTACCATATATAAGACTTCAACGGAAGTTTATTTATGCTAAATGTGGAAGAATGGACGAGGTTAGAGCATTTCTTGATTCACAGCGATGTAAATGCATGGATAAACCACCCGATCCTTTAACACCCTCTGAATCTTCTGAGTCTACAAAATCACCCGAAACTGAACCACCCTCAGAAGTTAAAAGCGAATCGTCTTATGAACCCTTGCTTATGGATGATATTCAGATCCTCCAGGACTGTCCCTTTCGTCGCTGCAAAGACTGGATCAAGAGAAGCAGTTTTCCTTACTTGCTTTCCTACATGGATTTCTCTGAAGAAAATTATAGGACAGTACAAGCTATACTTGGTAAACCCCCGAAAAAAGACACAGTTCCTGAACTAATTGATCCCAAAATTATGACTACCAAAGAGTTGCCTTTTGCTCCAACTAAAGAGCGCTACCATCACGTAGAGACGCAGTATTCGAGCCAAGAAGATATTACTAAAGATTTCACTTGTCCATGCATGGGAGATTTACCTAAAAATATAATAACTCATGAATCGGAACCCAAACTTCCTAAATCAGAAAGTCAAGAAATGAAGGAAATTATAATGAGACGTCAGGAATCATTACAACGAGTATTAAATGAAAATCCGAGGTTGCTCAAACTATTCACAGATGAAAGTTTTGATTTTGTTTATACCATTAAATAATTAGATGATTTAAATTTTATTTCAAATAAATTAATCTCTTAATTATTTTTGTGTACATATTCTATTTCGCCCTTAATAAACACTGAACCTAATATATCTCCGAGCCAGTATAAGCAATATGGGGGTCTAATTTAACCAGGTGCGAGTATAAACTGCTGAAGGAGATCACAAATTACTGGATGTAGGTATCTTTGCGGTTACTCGCTAAACTCTATTCATTTGTTCTCGTTTGCTATACAATATCTGTTTCGAAGAAAGTTTGTTTGTAGTATATGTAAAACTTTGCCACGCAGTCTTAGTGGATTTATTAAGTAGATAATTTAGTTGTGTACTTATTTAAAATTATAGAAACCAAACTTAACAGACTGTAAAGTTCTATAAGAACTTGGGAAATTCAATATTTGATTATTTATGTACACATGTTTATATATAACAAATATATGTTTTTCACATGAATGTCAAATTAAACAATAATTTATCTTAGCCGCTGTAGTTACAAACATATACCCAGCAATGATATAAATTAGATCGTTAGCTAAGAATAATGTAGGGACGGGTGTGCGCGGGTATATTGGGTGTTAAGGTAAATTTACACAAGTCCCGTAACAAGTTAACTTATTAAGTCGTCAGGCACATGACGAGGCGAGGCGAGGCGAGGCGACGCGTCGCGACTCATCGCATTCCTAACGTTGTGCGCATTTAGCATAACATTACTCGTGTCGCCGTATAATTTAATTATTGTTTTATTAAATGAAACAGTATTACAGAGTGTTGAGAATAACTGAATGTGTGGTAGGTACACATTTATTAAAGGTACCGTGACTGCTTTACTCAACATTTGTGGATTTTGTTTGTAGATTTGTTTGTTATGTATACTTCTTCTCTTCCTACTCCTTTTTTAATCCCGTTAAAATATAAATACTTAGTAGTTGAAGTTTAATAATTAGGTACATAAGTAGACGTTTAGCTGGCATGTCTGAGTCTTCCTCATCATCAACAACAACCCATTAACTGTCCCACTATTGGGCACGGGTCTTCCCTCAGAATGAAAGGGGTTAGACTTAAGTCCATGTTTAAGTACCAATTAATATGTTTACTATAATTTCCCGAACGTTCCGAAAACGTTCCCTACTAAAACTGCAGATCGAACCAATGATTCCTCGGCAGCAATTGGTTATTAGCGTATTTAGTTCTTCTTCTTTTCGTGTCAGAAGGAAGGAAGAATGGTAAATCAGATATTTAGTTACATTCCAATATATCTATTAGTATAAGTACCAGCAGTTCTTCAGTATGGTTATTGCGATGGAAAACTTCAAATAAATTGAGACAAAAAGCGGTATTCAGTCAATTATTCATAATCTTGCGTCCTGCCACAAGCAAATGACAGAAATGAGTCTCGAAGCTGATCAAGATATAAAAACAATACAAACAAATCGTTGTGTTTACAAGTGTCTACCTTAATTGATAGATAAAATGTAAATTTTATCAATTTCTACATGAGAACACAATAACAAGGTTTGTTCGGCTATCCATAACGCTGACAAGGTTCTCAATAAACTGAAACACCTACAAGAAGTATATGAACACTTTCAATAGAACTTAGCAGACGCGTTTCACTTTAAAGTTATCGATAAAAAACGAGAGCCAATTCAGTTTGTAAAGAACTCTGAGACGGTAAATTATTTATTCGCGTCCAACGAAGCGTTCATCCGATGTTTAATTGTGTCTCAATAAATTGTATGTAACTGAAATTCTGATTATTATAATTAACACAGATTGTGGTTTTAATTCTTAAAGGCGTTAAAATGTTAGGTTGAATAACGAGAGCTGTAGCCAACTTTTATTACGATTTTACTATCGCCCCGCGAAGTTAAACAGTGTTATGCTAAGTTGACGTTTTGCCATTCCATAATATTGTGTTAAGCGCCAGTTCCCGTGAAATCTGACACAACTGCACAGTCTGAATAAACTTGCCAACTTCTACGTAAAGAGTTCATTCATCTTTTGATTCTGTTTCTATTTTAAATAAACTACTTTTCAAGTTAATTTACTTTGGCTCTGTTGCGCGATGTTGTAACATTTTCTGATAAGGAATGATAAAATACTTTATTCTCAAAAACATTTATTCAGAAGATAATAATATTTTGATATAAGTAGTACTTATCTCATTATCTGCACAAAGCAGAATAGGGTAACTAATTCTGAAAAGATTTATTTTCCTTAAAAGCTAATAAAACAATATTGAGAAAACGTCAATCATTAACGGCTCGTAAGTAAGTACCTACACTAATACATAATTCAGTCGCTATGTTATATGTACAATTAGGAATATAAGAATTTAAACAACCATGGCCATTTGGATTACAAAAACCAACTTAAGCTTTCCTGGTACTGGTTGTACCTACTGCCCATGAAAAAGCAAACATAAGTTTATAAAAACCTTCTATTAAATGTAATCATACAAAACAATAAGGAAATCCATATAAGAGTACATTGCTAACATCGGGCACTACTAACGTGCGAGCGAGTAGCGACTATTGATCAAACAACACGACACTGCACTACTAAATCTTTCGCATTGAAATATACACCAGTCCATTATATAAGTCCGTTTATTGCCATCCTAGTTCTAAACACCTACCAAACTTCTAGTTCTACGTGTTGGATTGTTGTTTCTTTATCTAATGTGCTAAATAAATAAATAAACAAATATCATTGTCAAATTCTTTAATTTGCATTATTTGCAAAAAAAAATGCCTTATTACTTCGTAAGCTTTAATTAAGCAAGTACGTAACCAAATATATAAAATGTAGATTTTTGACATTTTAAATCACATTATTTTCAAATCTCAAGTCAAATTTTTAAGTAAACTTGTTGATCTAGTTTTTTTTCATGTCAGCTATATAGATTTCCAAGATTTTTAACTGTCTCGGGTGAGAAATAGGCGAAGCTTCATGTTTATAGGGTAGTCGTGGAAACGAGTCAACAAGCCACAGACTTAAAAATAATATACATTGGGAAAATTAAAAAGATCACTAACAAATAATATTAGTTTATCACCCATCTTTGATGGTCTAAGTACAAAATGTACACTCTTCAACTAGTCATCCTATTTTCCTTCAACGAAAATAAATAAATCCGTTGGCATAATTACACACTATTTTGTTTCTGGCGTTTGATTAAAACGAGATAATTTAGTGTTAGCTAGGAAAAAGCTAACAAACCAATTAGTAGACGTGTTTTCTATATATATTAAGAATTTACTTTTACATATGGACACTATATTGGCTCGACTTTTATTAAAACGTGCCCAAAAACGTTTTATTTAAAAGTCGAATGCAGCACTCGTTGGTAAACTAGTACCTAACTCGATCACATCTTAGACAGAAAGAAAACTTTTGGGTCTACTTTACATAATATAAAACGTTCCTGTCGTTGTCCTCTTGCAAGCTTACATACTTATTTCATTTACGTAGAACTACCCTAGCCTACTAATAATTATTGGTCGCCTATTCTATTCAAATTTTGTGGTCTGTGGAGGAATAGTCCGCATTTGTTCACCGGTAGTGTTGAACACTTGAATCACGACGCGACCGCCGCGCACATAGCTTCGACAGCTTTTTATTAAATCTACACGTTTCATTGACAAATTCTGTTCATTTGTGCTGTAGATATGAACACCAGCGTTTATTCGGAAGGAAAAAAAAGACCACGGAAACTAATGAAGGTTAATGAGAAAATAAATTTGTCGAAAGCGATGCATATCAACAAAAAATATTGGGATAGTGTGTTTCAACAAATGGATGCACACACACAAACTGTGGTGAGTAATAAATAACTCAAAAATATTTCTAAAGCTTTGGAAATTAATATACACAATCACATGTATATGTAGGTATTTGAAATTCATGATTGTTTATACAGGAAGATGAAAGCAGGGCGTTAGCAGAAGTGTTGCCCCGGGATCTGTATGAAAAAGTTTGTCTCACACTGAATATTCCCAAAGCAGAGACCGACACGCAAGAATCTGAAAAAATTGAAGGTATTTTAGTTTTTTTTCTTCCATTTTTATTATTATTTTTACATACACAACTATTCACATGCGATACGAAGCACTCACTATCTTCCTTATGATGCCATTTTTGTTTGACAAAAAAATCATGTGTGTTATAAAAATACTATTAACTTGCGTGTTCTAGTAAAATTACCCCGGCGTATGGTGAAGGAGCCACAGATATCTTCGAGGAAATGTCTCTACGTAAATAGAGAGTTGGATTCCGATACTGACGTGGAATATTGTCCCAGGTAACTTAACATACTATAATACTCTTACTAATTACGACAGAGTACATTATAACTAAGTAATTACTCAACATCGTAAGGGACGATGTTGACAACTTAGATACAAGTGACAGGACCAGAAAAACGTTAAAAAGGGAAGCCCGAGTAGTGGAACATTGAGAGCTGTAGATAGAAGATGAAGTCTAAGATGCTGTTGTCAGTCAGTGAAGTCATTTATCAAGTATCTATTTAAAAAGCATATTTATGTATTGCCTTACAATCATGGTCAAGATGTGACAAAATTTGTTTACCTACTTTTTACAAGGTGTTGGTTTTATAATTACATCAACTCTTACAGGATACTCTTGCAAGTGTTAACAGTATAAGTAAGTATTGCCAATAATAAACTATTTTTTATTGTTTCAGTGATGAGGAATATCCGCCGAATATTCACCAAGAGTTGCTGAATAAGCCAGTGCGCGAACAAATAACGTGGGCCACCCGGTACTTGCAGCCTGAGAAGGAGGATGAGAAGAGCCTTGTCAAAAAGGCTGACGACCTTACCGATAGGGTACGAAATAAATTTTCTATTATACTTTTCTTGTAGTGTTTGTGTGTGTTCATTCGGACATAATGAAGCCACGGCCAAACCAATGCGTTCAGTTCGCGTTCAGACGCGAATCTTGGCACATGATTATTAACACATTGTTAGAACTAGAAGCTGTTTCCTTCGATACCCACTTGAAGTGCTGACACATTGTGATTGTGTTGTCTACTGAAATAAAACTTCTTCAATTTCACAATATATTACAAGATTTTTTTACTGACAATATTGTAGTTACGCCATCAATAAACGCCTGTGCAAAACTTTAGTACTCGCAGTAATCGCCACCGTGCACGCCACCGCGGACGCGAGTTGAACGCGTTGGTTTGGCCTTGGCTTAATATAGAACCATGTCGCAAATGATATATGCTGAATTGCTAATACGTTGAAAGTTGCATTGCATGTGACAAACATTGCTACAATAATTGTCATTTGTATCTGTTGTGATCACAATAAGTAATCTGACTAATTATGGTGACAAATAAAGCCGAAAAAAAAATTATGTCCAATTTAACCATGTCCTATATATGTTTTGATACAGATTGCCAACAGGTTTTGTGAATACATTAAACAACTGGGGGGCGATCAACAATCGAAGCTATTTACACCAAAAGCTATCAAGGAATTATTCCAAGTAAGTGACGCATATATGAATTAAGTAATTCATAAACGTTAATGTATATCAGTTCACACACTTCTTCTAAGCTTTCTCTTCCACCTTCTTTGTTTTTTTCTTTTTTTGTCGATCTGTCCAATTGCATTAGAACGATATTTCATTAATTAAACCGTATGTGACACTTCACAATAATTATTTTCAGATCGAATTCGATACTCACGTAGCTCAAAGCCTCAGAGTGGTGCCGAAAGAATTGCCAAGTGTTGAAGATAAAATTGCCATAGTGACTGGGATTCCAGAGGTAAATAAGACTGGTAGTTAGTGAGTTTTATCATAAACTTTGACTACGCCGTCCCGGGCAAATAGAATGGTCAGTGCACTAAGCGCTATTAGAATACGGGAGCCAGGGGGATGCCACGGAACCATTTTAAATGTTATAAAAAGTTTAATTGCGGACAGTATGAAAGTGACCTTTATTTTTAAGGTATCCCGCTACGCGACGCTAGATCGTGAAATAACTAAAGACATCAGAGCGGAACAACGTCCTAATAAAACAACGGCGTTTGGTCAAAGCTTGCCAATGCTGGACCAGTACCATGCGCCACGCAATCACACGAAGAAGTTGTGGAGGTCAGCCAAACACGTGCCCAAAGAACTTGTCACGCTCAAAACTGTGTGGGAAGGGATTACTAACTTAAGGTAAATGAAATGGAACGGCTCGGTAGTCTGCTATCGAATATGATTTTGCTTTCTACCCCTATTGCGCAGGTTAAGTAGTTATATGGATTAGTATTAGCAGTTTCATTAGAACCAAAGAGACTGTTGCATTTTTTATTATAAAATCCCCCCCATTTTACAGTAATTGTGCTTGAAGAGCGATAGCCTTCTTTTAGGTAATTGTTCTACCTAGTAACTAACACGTTGAAATCTGTCATGTATAATGTACATCACTTACACATACTTATAAAAAATGTCATCCAGTTTGATAAATCTGAATGTTGTTTAAAGCTGTTGTCTTAATACCTGCTTCCAGACTAACGAATTTCATGGTAATGGATATTTCTATACAGGAGTGTTAAAGAATACTGTCGTTGGATGATTGACCACCCTGAGCATCGCCGCCCCCCATACTTGAACAGCCTGGGTCTTTTCGACCCCGCAGTCCTCAACGCCAGGCTCACCTTCGAAGCCGAGTTCCAGATTACACCACCTGCTGGATCGCCTCACGACACACCTGCACCAATAGAGAAAATACGCAGACGATTATCCGAATTAATCGATTCTGTCTAGTGAAACTATTAGTGTCACCAAAATTAGTAAAGATACTGAATATTACTAACGCTTATCATGTTATAAAATAATCGCACTTTCATCTGATTATTGATTTCCACTCTTATCCACCCAAAGCATCATTTTAATCATATGAGTTCTCATGTAGTTGTAATCATTTACAAATTATCCAAATCAAAATTAATTATACGATATTTTTACTCTTGATAAATCCTCAAGAAACTTAACAAATTATTACCTCAAATAATTACACAAAACGTGTGTTAATCTGATAACTTGAACTTGGTATTCCTTCTTTCAAAAAGTTATTATACTTTAATGTAAAACTTCTAATTAATTATTAAAAAATAATTATTTTTAATATAAATTTTAAATAATTTTATTTTTAAATACATGTATACAACAAGTTACAGAAATCTCAATTGTTATGATTGAGAAAATGACACTGAAAACCTTTAATTGCAATGAATGATAGTACGAACAATCAGATAAAGTTACATTTTATGCGATTGACAAATACGGTTGTCTAACTGTTTAATTCAATGCTAGATAGTAGATACGAGTATCATTTATTTGTGTTTCTGATAACGATCATATCACACCTTATATAAAACAGAAAGAAGTTTTAGATTACCATATTAACTTATTTTTTTAAATACAGTAGATAGTAATCTGTTAATATGACTAAAGAAATCAGTGAAAGTGAGCCCAACTCGTCGTTTGATTCGGTTTTATATCGTGAAGTAGGACAGTTTGGAAAATATCAGTTTATAACGATAACTTTGTTAGCATTTCCTTCGCTGGTTTGTGCGTTCATGGCGGGAGATTATGTATTTACGGGCGGCAACCTCCCCACTAGATGTGCAGTGCCAGAATGTGACGGACCAAACCCAGAATATTACCCAAGTTGGATTTTCAACGCTGTGCCTACTGCCACGTCCGGGTTTGATAACTGTTATCGCTATGCTTCATCAAACAACAGTGTGACGTCATCCAACGAACTTTGTCCTGCTTCCTTATTCGACAGAAACACAATCATACCATGCGATAGCTACGTATATGAGAGAACTAACACTATCGTTTATGATTTTAATATAGAATGTCAAGAATGGTTGAGGGCTCTGCCTGGAACATTAAACAGTGCAGGAGGTATGGTTGCTCTCGTGCTCGCGGGGTTTATATCCGATCGACTTGGACGACGAATGTCAATAGTTTTTTTCTCATTCAACATTGCTTTAGTGGGAGTAGTTCGTGCATTTTCAGTAAACTTTGCAATGTACACAGCGTTACAATTTCTACAAACTGCTATCGGCGGAGGTGCTTTCAGCGCTGCCTATATCCTGGCCGCGGAGATCGTTGGCCCAGAGTACCGCGTGAGGACTAGCGCCACTATGTCCAGCACGTTTGCGCTCGGTCAAGTTATTTTAGGCGCACTTGCATTAGCTGTGCCCGCATGGAGAACACTTACACTGGTGCTCTACGTACCAGTCTTTCTCATTATATCTTACTATTGGATATTATCTGAAAGTTTCCGCTGGTTGCTCAGTAAAGACAAGCAAGTCAAAGGAAAAGCTGTCTTAGAGTTTGCTGCCCGATTGAATGGAAAACAGATCTCTGATACGAAGATGGCGTTTCTACTGACCGCAATACCTCGCAAGATTGAAGAGAATCAACGCGTCAATGAAGAAAATCTTTTCGTTAGAGTTATAAAGTCCCCTGTGATGTTGCGACGGTGTTGCACGACCCCTGTCATGTGGATGACGACTGTGTTCATTTACTATGGCTTGTCCATCAATTCTGTTAGTTTGTCAGGCAACATGTATATAAATTATATTGCGATAGCAGCCATCGAGATTCCTGGCTTTTGGACAGCCGTCTTAGTTTTAGATAGAGTTGGTAGAAGAGTTACATTATTCTGTGGTTTTATGGTTTGTGGAATTTGTTGTCTGGCATTTGCTTTTGTTCCTAACGATATGTATACATTATCTTTGATTCTGTATCTCATTGGAAAGTACTGTATAGGTCTAGTAATGACGTCTTTGTATCTTTATACGGCAGAATTATACCCGACCAGGTACAGGCATTCGTTTTTAGGTTTTTCTTCAATGTTAGGGCGCATTGGCTCTATTATAGCGCCGCTCACTCCTGCTTTAATGGTTTACTGGTCAGGAATACCATCCGTTATGTTTGCCGGTACAGCTATATTATCTGCTTTATTAGTCCTCACACAACCTGAAACACTTGGTCAGAAGGTACCAGACACGATCGAAGACGCTGAACGTATTGGTAATAAAGACTTTTAATTAATGAAGTGAGGGGCACATTGAGTCGTTACTTAGCTTTTATAAAAAACCTATGTACAAAAAATAATTTTTCGTAAAAGAATCGGAAATATTACTTATTATTCTTTTGCTATCATAGTTCAAGTAATACCTATTTAGTGTAGTCGTTGTATTTATTATAGGTACTTACTATTTTTTAAGTATTAGTTTGTATTAACATTGTGCCATTGAGCCTATGGAGTTTGGGAATTACCGATATCTGGCTTCATCTTTGAAGATAATAAACCTTAAAACCTACCATACGATCTGAGAATCATCGAAATAATACCTACTTAAATAGTGGGGCATCAAGTAGAATTATAATAATATAAAAAAATGTAAACGCTTTTATGTGTTTGATTTAATGTTGGTGTACTAAAACAAAAAATGTTACTAAGCGCCATCTGTTCAGCTGAAACTAAACAACGTTTCTTATCATTTAGATAGTGGTGACATCGTTGTTGTTTTCCACCGCGGATTTTTTCAGTACATGTTGAGTATATGAGTAGCTGATGTAGTTCCGGAAAATTTTACTAGATGGCGTTTCGATAAAGTTACTATACATATTTGATATACGAAATTAATTTGTTCTTTATTTTATTGTGTTTTAATAGTTAATAATAATGTAACTAGTTGTTTAATTTCTGATTGTGTTTTGTACTATAATACAGGCTTATAAAAATAAGAAAATTATAAAAATAAGTTTTTATATAAAATATTGTCAACAAAACGATTTGATTTTTGAAATAAATTATTTTTCTATTCTTGTCATCTGTGTCTGCCTACTGAAAGTGCTCTTTTCAATATTTTTTCTCATTTTGCCCACAAAAATAAAGCAGCAAGTTCACCATGCCTTGCGGCAAGCGTCCTCTTGTGAAAAAGTGGGACAAACCAAGGCGCATACGAGTTATAACACCATCTCGCTACGAACAGAACGAAGCTTCGGTCAAAGTACACTGGCGGAATGTTATCAAAGAATTGGAGTTATCCTACCAAGATGAACATGTATGATATTTTGCAAGTTATTACTTTATTTTTTACAACTTTATTGAACCGTAAAGGCAAGGAGTAATTGGAAACAATGCGATACCAATCCCTCTTTAAACTTAGTATCTACAAAAAATCCTTAGCCCCTGGACCTTGCCACCTGGGGAGGTGATTCCTATCGACTAGCCCAGGATTCGTGATATTGGACACGGCCGTAACAAGTTGTGGTCTGGCACAATCACCGGAAGAGGCTGTGCTGCGCTTTTTTATTTCTTTTTACTTTTAAAGCGTCCGTGGGACAAACACGCATATCGCCAACTGTGCAATATCTGGATTACCGATTCCGATAACCTCTTGCATTTTCTGTCTTCAATCTCTCCGGTTAACTCTAATAGTTGAGTCAACAATTCTTCTTAGCAAACCTACACATAACATGGAACCTCCTAATTATTACAGTAACGTATCGTTACATCTAAGTAATAATTACTTTAAATTAAACAGTGGCAAAAAAAGTACTACCGAACACACCGACTGTCTCGTTGTTCTAGTGGTCGCAAGCAAGAAGCAGTCAGCTACGGTAGAGGTCCTGGGTTCGATTCCCAGGTCGAGCAGTGTTGTTGGATTTTTTGTGAAATTCCCAGTAGCAGCTCGGAGTCTGGATTTGTGCCCGGTTAATGGCAATAGGCTCACCCCCTATTACATGGGGCCTAAACATAACGGCGAACTGTGGGTGTATTAATACACCTCTGCCTGACCCTTCGGGGAATACAGGCGTGATGGTATGTTAGAGCTGCTACATGCTACAATCGCGCAGTAGTCGCTGGTCACAGAGCCTCCTGAATTGAATTCATATGGAAAATATATTGGAAGCTCTTATTCGCGACTAAGAGTTCCTTAATAACAGACAGCCTATTATTATAATTTTTACCAGTACCCTATTATAGGATCCTAATCTTTTTCTGTTATCCTAATCCTTTTACTCATACTCTTTTACGGATAGTTTACTCATACAATATCTAAGTAATAAAGTAATAAATAATATTTGTAAAAGTGCTGTAAAGTAGGGCATGAATACGTATAAATTTACGAATACCTACAGTAATTCTTGTAAACTGCCTCATTGTCTACTTTGGTCTAGTGTTCGAAAGCGTGGCTGTGACTTAGGTTCGATTCCCAGGTCGATTTCCCCTACCTAAACATACCGGAGAAATGTACATTAGTACGCCTCTATCTACCCCTTCGGCAATATGTACAGACGTGATGGTATGTTATGTGTTTATGTTGATTTTTTTTTTCAGTTTTGGGATACAAATTGTGATACAGTGCGCCACTTGGTGGGCCCCATCATATTTCAACGTATCGCAAAGATTTTCGATCTACCAGAGGAAGAGAAACAGTATTCACCTCAAGACGTGACTTCAGATATTATTCCATCAGAACAGTACTTTGCGACGAAAGACGTTCCGGTAAGTATTTCTTTTAATATAAAGAATACAAATTGCAGATATCCCAGGGAGTAGATGGATTGAATTGACATTTATACACAACATTGCATTTCTTTATAAAAAATATTTGCATATATTTGTTGTTCCGAAGTTCCCACGGGACAAGAGATGCAATGATTAATATCAAAGTGAGTAACAACCGAAGCGTAACCGGACTAAGCTAATTAAGTTATTATTACAGGTAAAAGAGCTAATTGATACTGGACTGCCTCGTCGGTGTAGTGGTCCCAAGCGCGACTGCTACGCTAGAAGAGGACTTCTAGCGTTGTTGGGTTTTTCTATGAAATTCCAGCAGCTCGCGTCTGGATTTGTGCCCGGTTGATGGCAATAGACTTGCCCCCTATTAAATGGGACCTAAACATGCCGGCGAAATGTGTGTGTACATTATATTAGTATGCCTCTGCCCCCCCTACAACCCCTTCGGAGAATACAGGGGTGATGGTAAAAAATAATAAGAAAATGCATTATTTTTTCATATGAACTGTATGTAAATATACTTACATAGGTAAATAAACGAATAATTTGGGATCTGACTGGTTATGCCCTAGACTAGATTGTGGATAATTAAATTTCTATAAATCAACTCGTGTTATTCCGTGTGTTCTCAGACGTTACGGAGTGATAACGAATCTGTTGGGGAAGAAGAACATGAAATAGCAGCTGACATAGAATCCGACACTTGGACTGTCACCACCGGAGATCAGAGCGACCATAAGCTAAAGGTCTTGCCTTCTTCCAGATCATTAAACATATCCAAGTCTATATCCAAAATGTTGTCCAAATCTTTCTCCAGATTCATGTCCAGGGCCTTAACGAAAAGTGTTTCTGAGAAACTGAAAGCCGAGATGTCGGAAACATTCGCGAGCCCAGATTCAGAAGCCATGTCCGACGACGATCTGCATGTGCGACTTGGCAGTGCAACGTAAATATATAGTTTTTTTTATATTTTGTGCTCTAGGTATGTACCTACATTATATTTATGTAGATCATCAATTTGTTCCAAATTCATGCCTAAATTATGTTGTGCGGAAATACTGATTGAAAAAACACAAACATATAAATACCCATGTACTTTACAAAATACATACATATTTGTTCCTTCTGATAAACCGGGCACTGATGCAGTAGCGCAGACTCACTGGAAAGCAGAGATTAAAAATGTTGAAAATGTTGCCCAAGTGGCAATTTCCGTAGCAAGCGCATGGGAATTCGTAGTAAGCTGTGTATAAATGTCCCGCAGATTTAAAAAGGATTACTGTGATGAAGCATAAATAATATACATAAAAAATCACTGCTTCATTATTCTAGTGGGCGTAAGCCCAACTGTTACGCGAGAGATGGAACCTGGATTCAATCTCAGCAGTAGCTCGGAGTTTGGATTAGAGGACGAGCCATTACCCGGGCATTTACATGGGACCTAAACATACCGGCGAACTGCAGGTGTACATTAATCAGTACTCCTGTGTATGTGTTATCCTTCAGAAAATTCTAGCGTTTATTATTTATTAATAATTATTTATTCCGTGCCGTGATAGCCTAGAGATATGACCACTGGACTGCCAAGTCAAAGGTCTCGAGTTCGAATCCAAGGCACGCACCTCTGACTTTTCGAAATCATGTGCGTAATTATTATCACGCGCTTTAACGGTGAAGGAAAACATCGTGAGGAAACCTGCATGCCTGAGATATTTGGCAACGGCATGTGAAGTCTGCCAACCCGCATTAGGCTAGCGTGGTGGGCTACAGCTTAATCCCTCTCATACTGAGAGGAAACCCGTGCCCAGCAGTGGACAGTATATGGGTTGAATATTATTATTATTTTTGCATATTATTTATTCCTATTTCAGAGGAATGAAACGACGACGCGGGGGGAATCCATTTTTCGACATGCTGTATTGCAATGAATCCGAGACAGACATGATTAAGTGGAAATCAAAATACAAACAAAAGACTTTTGAGGTATCAGCCTCTGATGAATTCAGCAAAAGGGCAGAAATTTTGACGAAAAAAGTAAGTACCAAAATTTTACCTGGTGGATGAAAAGATAGAAAGCAAAGTATTTAATTTTACAGCAAGTGATAACGTTAGAACTAATGACACACATTTACTAATAAGCCTGCAATAATGATTCGTCATATCCGTGCAAAGCATAATCATCGTGGAACAGCAGTGCAGTAGAAGTTGGTAAAGCGCGAGTTGGTTCCTCAACTCAACCTGTTTTTCAAATATATAGGTACAATTTTCATCTTCTAAGTCATAGTGAATTAATTATTGACTTACTCAGTCGTGAAAACGTAACACAATTATTATCGCATTTTCTTCGCTTTTCTGTTCGGTGACATGTCATGAGTTCTACTGTAATATTTACAGCACAATACATAACTGCCAGCAGCGTTTACATAATAATCTGTCTCATTGCTCTCTATGAGTGCAACTGTCAATCACTGTTAAAATTCGACAGGTACATAAAGGTAAAAGTCGTAACGGTTTAATTTTTCTGTGCTTTAAAATAATCTTGTATTCCATAGACTGTATAATAACTATATGTTTATTAAGTATTACAGATCTTATATATTCTTGATTGTTCTCTCACTTCTATTTATAGATATCGAATGATTTCTACGATTGGTGGGTTGGTTTGGGCAATGTTGAATTCAAGAGTGAAATCAAGAGGCCGGAGGACATTGAGGCCCTGTTCCAGGTATTTACATCCTTAAACAAGTATATTGTCTAACATAACAATGTATAGATATACAAGCATTCACTAGAAGTACTAAAACTTAATCGCATAATCAAAGGGAAATATATTATGTAAATATAATTGTGGTGGTCAATATGTAGCTTAATAGCACGTATAAAATGATGGTTGTCGAGAAGACTTGTCGGGGTCACGATGCAAATCATAGAAACTTCAGGTGGGTTTCGTCATCTGTTTGGTCTCTCTGCTCGTTAATATTCACAGAATACTTTTTGGTAATATTAGCGAGGCTACTTGGGGGACTTTCTACCTAAGATGATGACGTACATATATTGAAGTCATGGAGTCCATTTTGATGCAGTTATTCCGACGTCTACCCCCGGGTATTACAGGCCAAACAAGGCTCATCACACTGCTGACACAAACTAACTAAACCAACAAAATCTATATCTAATTATCAAGTACGTGTCTTAAAGATTTATGTGCAACTTTCAGGTGTGGTTCGATGAGCATTCTTCGCGCGGAATCGTATTGGACCCCAAGATTATACCTTGCGTCATAAGAAGTATAGCTAATAATACTGGCGTGGCGAAGGTGAGCACTTGTAGATAAATAATTATTAAACTGGATATGTCTCATTATTTCAAGTATAAGAACAACGTGTGAGTGAGTGATATTCGGTTGTTACAATCTGGTGAAGTCGCTGTGTTTATTGATGGTTCACCGCGAGGGCTGATTCGAATCGGCACGAGTAAAGGGTACCTCGAAAGACATGGGAAGGCCTGTGCCACAGGAGTAAAGATTTCTTTACTCATGTGTCTGTGCCCAGTAGTGAGACAGCAATAGCTAATATAAACTATACAGCAACACCGTTAAACATTTTTGCTATTCACCGTCGAAGCGAGGGTACTTGACATTATTTTTGTGAGTCTCACTGTAACATAGAAAGTTTTTCCCTATCTTCAGCATCCTCTTTAGCATTACATACTATATATCTCGGTCTGGTTTCAGATAACCAGTTCTAGTCATTCTTTAATGATTCTTCATCTTTCTCCTGTCTATTTTTCAAATGTTTTATTTCAGGCGTCATGCCTGAGAGCACTCAAGCGGCAAATAGCATACGACATCAAAGCGGAAACTAGCCCCGCACATACAATGGCATTTGGAAAGTCATTGCCGCACAAGTTGAAGCATGTGCCTCCTAAAAACAACACAAGTAAACAGTGGAGCGGTGTCACGATCCCCGATGATCTGCGCAGTATGGCATGCGTATGGGAGGACATACAGCACCTCACGTGAGTCATCATCATACATTCTTCTCAGTTGTTTTTCTAATCCTCTTTCATTACAAGTAGATGTAGTAGGTATTTGAGATACACACAAACTTCAATCCAACTGTAGTTACTCAGACATCAAATTAGTTGCTTTAATTGGTTGCTAACCCTTTTGATTTTGTGTGTTTTTCAAGACACGCAGACCTTACGTCATAACTCTTCCACTTACGAAATTTCTAATTCATATCCAGGTCAACAAAGGCTTTCCAGCAATGGCTGGTGAAACACCCTCAGCTGCCAATGCCACCGTTCCTTAAGCAGCTGCATGCTCCTGGAGGAGATAAGAAGCCGTTGTTCGTGGTGCCGTCAGACTATGTGCTAAAGGACAAGACTGCTTCCACGCCATCCGCTCAGGAGCTCGCACTCCCCGTGTCGCAGTTCTCGCTAGAGCTGAAAGAAGTACTTAGCAAGCTAATGAACCAATAAAAAATGAGTACTATTTGTTACAGAATTGTTTTATCTGAATTTTCTTGATATTTACTGATTGAAATGAAAATAATGTTTTTATTATTGAAATATTCGATTTTTAATTAAATTTGCTTTGAACTGTTTTACTTATTGTTATAATTTAAAAATTATAAAATTTTATTCTGAGGTCAGTCAATGTTCTTCTTGCTGAAATTCAGGTTTTCTGTCCAACTGAACGATTGCATCATATTGGATGAGTGTGAATGAGCCACTTCCGTACGGAAAATGGTGATCGATGTGTCAATAACTTTTTTACCTATCCAAGTGACTGTATGACGTGAAATAAATCTGTTTATACTTATCTCTTATAATTAGTGCACGTAAAATATATCTGTTTATACTTATCTCTTATAATTAGTGCACGTGAATTATATCTTTTTATACTTATCTCGTATAATTAGTGCAGAAACAAAAGCTACACTGTAAGAACGTACACACAATGAAGTGTTTTTCACAACCGTATTAGAACTTTTAGACAGAAATTTAATGTTCATTACAAATGAAAAAAAAATACAATTCTGCAGTAATTAAGTACATAGTGGTTGAAATTCATTCACCAACGTTAAAATAAATTAAATAATCTAGATAAAACATAAAACAAAGAGGAAGTGTATGACAATCGTAAAGCGATCGCGATAATTACACCTTTATTATAGATATGTCTTTACTTGATAACGTCAAGCGATCATATTTTTTTATTAATTCATTTGCAATCTTAATCGCACTAGTTGAGTGTCAACAAAAATGTCCAGAAGGTGATGTTTATATGGAAAATTAACAATAGTGGAAAACGTTGTTTACAGTGTGATAAATAAAGTACGAAAATGGCGAACCCAAGTGAGGCTAAGAAACAAGTCTTAGACGAAATATTAAATAGGGGGAAATTGGGAGACAAAAAATTTCACTCGGAGACGTCACTGCAACAATTTGGCGAAGATGAAGCTGAGGATGTGCCAGATACACCGACGGGAGCCGATCCAGGAGTACGTAAAAGCAATTTTTAACCTTTTGAACGCCAATCACTTGTATACAAGTTCGAGATTTTCGTGCCCTCAGCGCCACTACTTGATTAGAAGTAATAATAGTATAAAATAAATTTACAACTTTTACAAGACCTTTTATTTTGTTTTTATGGAAAACTGCCGTGTATTAAGTCATATTTTTAACTTTTTCACACATAATAAGTTCTTGTTTGTTTTATATTCAATGAAAACTAAAACGCCAGAAAATATTTTAATGCCCCCAACGCCAAGGACTTGATATAAAGTAAGCCAGTGATGGGACACGATGAAGACCTCGCTATATTTCATCTCGTCGAAACGATCATAAATACTATTAAGTATTGCAAGAAAATTACGTGAATAAATAATATTTTATAAATATTGTAAACTATAAACTACGTTTTATTCACCATAAACAAGAATAAATAGGTTTTCTATTCATTGTCGATAGTGAAACACCGTTTGAAAAACCCATCCTTACAAAGTGGCTAGTTGTCAGTGCGCACAACGCCACGAACTTGTATAGAAGTAAATCTGTGACGTCATAAGCGGACGGGTTTCAATGTCATAGTGACTTAGTGCATTTTAGTGTGGTGCAATGCATCCATGCACATCCACGACAGTGGGTACTGGATCCTTTTTCATTTCTACTGCTTCTGTGCATGTACCACTTTCCTTGAATTTTGTTTCTTTTTGAGTAGTCATCATAAGAAAAAGATTGTGAATAATCAGAATTTTGAAATAGTTCGTCGTCTTGTCATTCCGTTAAGTCGTCAACTTCCGTTTCAAGAATGTACTACCGTTTTCTATTGGTTTCTAAAAACAAGAAAAATCATTGCTAGTATTTTGCGACACCTATAACCATTAAGAAAAAAAACTGTATCATCTGCGTAAAACAGCCACTTACCCTCCATTTTAATTTAAAAAAAAACACGTAGAAAACCACGTTTCTAGCTTCTATTGATTGTATTTGGTTCTATTTGTTGTAAGTAAACGAAATCAATTATGCATGAATCGGTTGAGGTTATGCACGTGTAACTCGACCACAGTGAATAGAAAAAAGAAAAATACCAGACATCGACATCTAGACATATCAGAAAGGATTTTGACGTGCCTCGAGCGCCAACGACTTGATATGAAGTAGAAGGATTACATTTGGAGACAAATAGGGATGTGCCTTCTAGAACACACGTCTAATAAATTTACAATTCTTTTCTTTTATTATGGTAAATATATCCAGGTTTTCATATTGTTTTTTTTATGAAATAAAACAAAATATGAAAATACGGTATCAGTTTTTATTTAGCTTCGTAAATTGGTGAATAAACATTAATTACAACTTATAATATTATTTGTCGATAGGACAGTCATTAACCCCATCCCTACGTTTTTGTATACATTTGTAGCGTGGCGCTGGAGGACACATCTCGTATTATATAGATGGGCGTCGAAAAGGTTAATTTTTATTAAATTAAATTTTAACAGATTCTTTAAAACAAAATTCAAAAGCGGGTAGGTTTCCAAACAGCGTCTAAAAATATATTAATTTAGAAATTTATATAAAGCATGCCTAAATGTGCAGTGTTATTTAAAATATCGGCAATAGCGTTAGGGATTAGTAAAAAAAATTAAAACTGAAATTCGAAGGACTATTGAGATGCAAATATTCGGGAAAAAAGAAATCGTAGCTTAACTTACTTCAGTAAAATACTTTCATTAAAATAAATCCTTGGACGGTGCATTTATTATATTTTATTCATGTTAATATCAATACAGTACGTTTGTATATTACTAAACTCCTCCTAAACAGCTGGAGCGATTTTATTGAAAGTTTTTGTTAACAGTTGAGTAGGTTCCTGGGTGGTTCAGATCTACAATTGGACAATTGGAAAAGTACAAAAATGTTAAAGCATTTAAATATAGTATAGAAATTAGTAAGTGGGTCACCGGTATAGGGCTCTAGGAGCATTGATATTATCATAAATTATTACCTTATTTTTTTATTATAAATAATAAATAAATAAATTATTTATTTGATATAATTATGTTGCGTCGTTACATGAATTTGCTGGATAACTTTATTATTACCATAACATAATTATTACCCAGATACACTTAGTTTGCAATAAATTATTTGCATTTTAATTTTAATTTCTATTACACGGGACCTAAACATACCGGTGTATACGTTTAACGTTAGTTCACCTCTGCCTAACTCTTCGGGAAGTACAGAAGATATTATTTGAATTTGATTGATTATTAAAAAAATATATATTTATTCGGAAAAAATTACACAATATTGTTGTTATATCCTAATTGTTGATCTCAAGTTTCCAGTAACAACTTCAGTCATCGAAATCTATTGTTTCTCAAAGCATTCAAAGTCAAGTAGAACACTAATTACAATCACAATGCAAAAATCTTCACTAAATAACATTGTCGATGTGAACCAACGGCATTTACCTATAGTTAGAGTTGAGGACAGACGGTCTGTCAGTTACCCATCACACAGAGCTCATAAGCGTATTACTCGGAGCTGAGATGTATAGCTGTGATAGCAACTGCCGGACGACGTTACATATTGATACACAATGCCTCAACGTGAGTCCCCATTGTTTAAACTAGTGGACCAACAGCCAATTAAGATGCGATAAACCTGAATAGTGTTATTACTCTATTGTTTTACGGGACTAGCGGTGAATACTTGCTATAATAGTTGAGTATCGTGACGTCACGGGATCAGAGCCCTAAAACGTAATCAAGAATCAGTGTCATGATGCCTGAAGTTCTTTGCAGCACAAAGTCACGTGAGTAAGTAGTACTTAATCAAATAAGTCGTTATCAGCCGAGTGGCGCCACCCAATCCATTTTAAATTAATATTTAGATTGCAAAGCAGATACGAAACACTTCTTCGACTTTGGGTGACTTCCGGACTTGTGCTGGTCCGTTTTGAGATTACAATTTCATATGTAGTATTTTAGAAGTTTGGTACTACTGTGGCTTTAACCTACACACAAATTACATGATAGAAAACATTAAGATGAAATAACATTAACAAAATAAATACTTGACTATAGATTTTATTTAAGTAACTTGGTCGCCGAGCTCAGGACTAATATTTAAAAACGTACAGCTACATTATATTGTGTAAATTTTATTATTCGTAACCCAAAAAAATCCCAGAAATGAGACGTAGATTTATTTTTTACCAACATAATTTATTGTAAATATCATCTAAATCATTAGAACCGTTTCTGAGAACGCGACTAGGTACAGACAAATATTATAAACATTACTGGTATGTTATGGTATAGGATATATTTGACATATAACTATGCGAAATGGATGTCTATGTATACCTACACAGTGTAAACGGCAACAACTTGCAATAGTCCAAGAATAATAGACTGAATGAAGTTCTTTTCTAAAGGACATCAAGATACGAACATGACCGATAGCTTCATCGAAGAATGTTATTGTTGTTGATGCCTAGCGATTATGATAATTATAATTTTTAAAGAAATATTTTCTTTCAACACGTTAATGGACATCCTTTTCGACTAATTCGGAAGAAAAAAGAACAAAATGTATTTTTGTCGCTCCACCGCATGACAATCATACGTTGAATAATGCATTCAACGACTTTAGTTTAACAAAGTGCTAACAACTTATGTTAAGTACCTACGACTACATGCATTAGCTAATTTTGAAAAGCATTTTTTTTATTCAGATTGTGTAACAACAACTGCCTCTTTGGTCTAGCTTCCACGTGCGCGTGATTGGATTCCGAGGTCAGACAAAGTGTCAGCAACGTCAACTCTTTACGTTAATTCTTAGTAGGAGGCTTAATGGAAGACTTTGGTAAATACATTACATAAACAATAGGCTTGCATAATTATGTAATAGGGGTATTACATAGGACCTGTGACCGTACCACAACGTGTTATTGTTATTGTTTTGCGACAGAGTTGGAGAGATGGCGCTCCACACATTAAATAGCACCATCCCTTTCTTATAACCTAAATGATTGCGTGAAACATTGTGCTGTACCTCTGAAGTATTCATCATCTAACCTTTCAGCGAACATAGCAGTAGAACCTGCAGTTTATAAGCTAAGAAGAATACATGAGTATTGTGAACAGAAAATATCAACCCTAAAGTATCCTACTGCAGGCTAAACACTGCCCTTCCTCCCTCTGGTCTACGTTTCTCGTTTATTTGGGTTGTTACCAAACGTCCACGATTCTATACAAAACTTCCAGAAATACTAGATAAAATGGAAAAATCTATCGTGTTACCGATTACTACGTCAGGTATAGCCCAAAAAAAAGATTTGTTCCTGTATTGCCCCACAGACTTTCGTCCCACTCAAAAATTCCTATTTTGACCTAGATTTTATTCCTGTTTCGTCTCGAAAATAACATTTTTGAATAAAATATTATTTTATGCTCGTTTTGTCCCACTTTTTTGTTCTTGATTTGCCTCGAGTAGTAATTTATGTATTTTATAACATGTTTTGTACAGACAGCATAGAAATCATTACACATATTTTAACTAATCTTATTTTTATCAATGTTTTATGAACTCAACATGTTTTGTAATACTAGATACTTAATTAAAGGCAACGGGAGCCTATTTTTACCCTACTACTTTAGCATAACGTTTATATTATTTTTGCATACTATTGTTGTTAGACTTACTAGTTATACCCAGTATACCAACACCAACTATCTATAGCTTTGGTCATATTTATTTGGTTTAATTTAGAATCACATACATTTACAAAAACTAAATATGACTACTTACACAACTTGTAATATTATTGGTTTTAAAACTCAACTCAATATTATCTTAAAAAAACATCAAAGTGTGTGCCTGCTAGACAAGCAGGTAAAGTCATAAACCTGAAATAAAAGACTAGGATTTGCGAACCGCAACGCTTTTAGCTCAAACCCAACAAGCTGACCAATCATGTCATTGCATTATCATTTACAGTAATAATATGGTGACGAGCAATTACCACATAAAATAAGTGTCTTAAGTAAGAGATTGCAAAGTGTTTTATTATAATTTAGATTGTTATATATATATATATTACTAAAGTAAAATGTTATTACCATTTTGTTAGTTACAAACATTCATTTTAAAATTTCTCTCCTAATAGAGCATTATTTATTACTTTCAGGGTAGCGCGTTCTTTATACTATGGAAGAATCAGATAACATTTGCTTACCATCCATTACTAAAATTAATTAAAATTTTATACGGTCCAAAAGAGACGAACCTATTATCTTATACGATGGATATGAATACACAAAAAAAATATTAATAAAAGATCTTTACAGAAAGTGGGCCTGGTTTTATATTTTAACCATTATAATTAATGTAACTGATCTGTGATTCTGATTAAGATTTAGCAATTAAGACTCTTTATTATCTAATGGTTATAAAATTTTATTTATACATCCAATTCCAATATTTACCTGCCGCTTCCTCCACCTTTAGCTTGATGTATGAACATAGATTCAAGATAATTTTACTAAGTAGTCCGTTTATGGTATGTTTCCCAAGGACAGTTTTATCGTTCTATTTTTGAGACAGCCTGAGATAGTTGTACCGCAATTTCAAGGTTTATGAACTCCTTTCATTCCATTTTTTAACCTCGGCTAAGCTATCGTTATGTATTTATAAGATTGCTGTAATTTACTTTTTTTCTGACTCTACTAAAGTAGTATTTTAAAAAGTGACCCGAAACAGGAATAAAAAATAACGTGGGGCGAAACAGGGATTTTTAGGAATGTGAGACGAAAACCTGGGGCAAAACAGGAACAAATAAAAAAAACAGGATGACAGCCTATAAGTCTTAAGAAGTACTATAAAATTAAATTCGTAGGTAATTATAACCAAAACTTAATAAAACAACATTCCATACAACTAAGTGATAATGAGCTGACAAACTGTTGCATTATTTAACTTGTAGAAATCCTAGCCACCGAAGACTTTCAAGAACTTCGACCACCCCATGCTATGATCGGAGTCAGTAATATGTAAGCGCATTTTTCGGCGGCATTGCCAAGGTTGCGTTACGTCACGCGCCAAATGTCTTTAAAATTTTAATTTCTTCCGCCAGGTCCACAATGCATCACTCAGTAACGGCTCCAGCTCCGAGGAGTTGGGGCGCAGACGCACGATGTCGCAGCCAGGGCCTGTTTCTGGCAACCTGCTGACCGCTACCGCCGCCAGGGCCGCGCGCCGAAGACCCCCGCGAAATGTTATGTACCATCCTGATATTGACAGAAGTGTAAGTGAACAAAATTATATTATTTCTAGTTTTCTGCCATATAATTTGCTGTTAACTATTATCGGTATCTTTTTAGTTTTAAAGAGCATTTTCACACATACATATACGTGCATAAACACTTTCCCTGCGATATTCGTTCAACTTTATTAAATGAAAGATTAAGTTAGAATCGTCTGAAAAGGCTGTTGATAACATCAGAAGATATTATAAATAAGAAGATAAAAACTTAACGGGATAAAGACCTGAGAATCCGTTTCAATGGCTAAGGCCAAGGTAGGACTGATATAATTATTCTGAACACATAGGTATTTACGAGAAGTTACATCACTACATAGTATAAAACAAAGTCGCTTTCTCTGACCCTATATCCCTATGTATGCTTAAATCTTTAAAACCACGCAATGGATTTTGATGCGGTTTTTTTAATAGATAGAGTGATTGAAGAGGAAGCTCATAATATGTATAATAACATCCATTAAATAGTGGGCTATATAATACTTTATACCCGTGCGAAGCTAGAGCGGGCAAGTGGTAGCGTGTGTTTACTGCGTCTGGTGCAACTTGAAAGGATCACCAGTCATAAATTACTTGCATGGAAACTAGATTAGTAGTATCCGTAGGGTCGAAGGGGTGAACAGACGTTAGTATGGAAATTTAAATGGAAAACAATCGTTGTACAGCTGTCATATGCATATTTTTTTGGAAATGATATACCTACTAGAAGTATTTTCTGTGTGTATATATATAGACCAATTTACATTTAGAATTCGCAACAGATTTATGATAATCATTTTCTAATGTACTCGTAAATAATATTAGGTTTGATCGTAAGCGACCTTTTCAGCCATTCCTGCTCTTCGTAATAAAGTGAAGATGGTTTATAATATTGATTGTAATATAATATTTTATGACTCGCTGAATATTAAACGCGATACTTCGTAGTTAGCTTTTCCCCCGCGTGAACCGCTGATGTAATGTTGTACCTGAGTAGCGTCCTATAATGACTGCCTAACCGAGTGGCGAGAAGGATTGAATGTATGTAGGCAAACTTTATATCCTAACGTAAAGTACATCTAAACTAGCAAAATAGTTTGTGAGTGGCTGATTTATGATGGACACACAGCCAAAACTTTTTAGAAATTGGAATATATGTTTTCTTTATTACGTAAGCATCCGCATAGTAAGGATGTTGGGAAATTCCCTCGGGATTAGGAAAAATGCTATCATAACAAACAATATATATTACATACTACATAATATATATTTGAAAGTAAGAATAAACTAGAAACTAAATATGTCTCAATAAAAAATAAAAACTGTTATAACATATTATAGTTTTATGTGCTAAGTTACTACTACTACTAATACATAGTTTTATGTGCTAAGTTTTATGTAATTGCAATGCTTGTAAAAGGCCGCTAAGTCATAAGTACACCATTATAAAATGTAACACCTTATTTATACACTTAGTACCTACGCAATAAATCTTTTGAATTTGAATTTGAATTTGAAAACGACATCAAGCGTGTAAAAGCGCTTGGCACAACTAGCTATGTATATACAATATTACCAATGCAAACAGAGCTTACGTAATTATGAATAGCATAGTAATGCCCAATCGAGAGCTTTCACATGTTATTTTTTATTGCCTTATGTTGGTTGCTAGTGCTAGTAAATAAGCTTTGCTTTATAAATTCACCGTATTTCCATTAAATGATTCAGACACGTAGACTCGATAAATATTTATTTAGGTTCGTTTTAACGAAGGATGATTAAATCATGTTATGTATAACAACAACGCCATTTTCAAACGATAAAATCAGAAAAAACTATAATGTGAGGATGAGTTAACAAATTAGATATTATACGTAATGAACAATATACAGATAACATAAATGTACCTACACATAGGGTTACATAAAAAAACGATTGGTAAATACATTATTATAGGACAGTTAAAAGACGACTGCCTCGTTGGTCTAGTGGTCCCAAACGCAACTTCTAAGCTAGAGGTTCTGGGTTCGATCCCCGGGTCGAGCAAAGTGTTGTTGGGTTTTCTGTGAAATTCATTCAGGGGTTTACGGCAATAGGCTCGCCCCCTATTACATAGGACCTAAACATACTGGCGAAATGTGGGTGTACATTAGTACACCTCAGCCTACCCCTTCGGGAAATATGGGCGTAATGGTATGTAAAAGGCGACGTTAAAAGAAAATTTTGATTTGAATCAAAATGGGTGTAAATGCAACTGAAATATGAAAGCAATCATTACAATCAACCCATTTCCTCTCCTACTGCTATAGTCCGTTTTTTAATCTCAGAGACTAGATTGACACATGCAACTGTCAAAATTACAAATAATGATACCAGCTTTTTTGTATAGGGTTGTACCTACGATACCGGTTTGTTGAATCGTAACTTTTAAACGATTAGCTTAAAAATTTTCTATTCCAAATCGTATAATTAAAGCCCAAATTAATTAAAATTGTCCGAATGCACAATAAAGTCTATGAAAGGTAGGTCATCGTAGAGTTTTAAGTACCAAATGACGTAAAATTACCTACAAAAAAAAAACTAAGAAAGGACTTTAATAAATTTAGTCTTATGTTCCAACGATGTAAAAAAGTATTAGAAAACTAGATCAATCGCTGTAAAAAAGTTTTAGAAAACTTTGTTGATTTCGCTGTCGTTATTTAGTCCTTCAAAACTCTACCTAATCCGACTCATGATTATTACGTTTTAAATAAGACCTACTATTTTTTCAGGATAACTTAATGTAAAAAACCGACACTTCCAATTTAATAGCGATAATTTTCGATAGAGGCACATTACTATTTAAGAAATGCAAAAAACTGGTATCCCACGTAATGTCACTTTAGTCTCTGAGATTAAAAAACAGACTATAGATACGAGTCCTTTCTCAGAATTAGATTGCTGCAAGCTTAACACTATGAGGCAGGTCTATTATTCAAAATAAGTTACCTTTTTATTTCAGTGAAACTTTTTTGTAAAGGCGAATAAAAGGACTAAGTATTCCATTGTAACTGTTATCTTTCCGCGTCATATCGAAAAGTCCCGATAAAACGAATAAAAGGTTACTTGTATATGCTTATGTCACGTCTATAAATATGGAAAATATGCAGAAATGACAAAACGGTCCGAGTTGTCAATAAAACACTTAAGTATACCTACCTTCTAAAAAATATACCATATCACACTCTATAATTATATAGCACGATACTTGCAGATTTCATTCATGCCATAATGAAAGCAAGAAGGTAGATATAGGTAATCCACTATTTATTTATTTATTTATTTATTATTATTACGTGCACACTGAAGAAAACAGAATATCATAAACAGTTAGGAATATTGTACAAAGCTATAATAATTATTAATAATATTATAATTAATAATAGTGTAATATTATAATTATTATTAATAATTATAATAAATTATTATTAATAATAATTATTATTATTATTATAATATTACTTAATAATTAATATGAATAATTAATAGTTATTATTGCACTATAATAATTAATCGCTCAGTATTTTTGTGTTTTGTCATTTTTACACAACGTCGCATTCGAATACGCGCGCGTTTTATTATATACAGGTACAATCAACACATACGCGCGGTTTAGCTATAGGTCTACACAAATAATAAAATCGAAATGTCTGTTTGTAACAGGTTTTCACTAAATGCATTTGAAAGTGTAATTGTTGTATTTTAGAAAAAGTATAACTATTCATCCGTGCAAAGCCGGGACGAGCATTAGTAGAAAATAAAATTATTACATGTTGTCTGTACCCTGTGGTGCCCGCGGTGCTGTTCACGTTCATCCAATTTTTCCCAATCCAGTGGGAATTTCCCAAAATCCTTCCATAGTGCACACTAGAGGTGTGCGCCGCGCCGCCACGCCGCCGCCGCCGGTGGACCTGAAGCACGCCGCCGCCGCCGGTCGGCAGACCGGCGTGAAATCGGCGTGCCTTTTTAAGTTTATTTCATTAACAAATACACGCCTAATAAACGTAAACGTCATACTCGAGGGCACAATGCCGGAGGCATAGAACAGAAGCGTGGTGGTGCTTTTCTTCAAAAAAGGCGATAACACCTGTTGGAGATGGTGAAATATGAACGCAATAATTTTGAAACTGGCGTATAATATGTAGAATTAACAGTTTTACAGTAATAGTTTTCGGTAACATAGAAAATGCGTGGTGAGTTACCGGTGATATTGGCGCGAATAATAATCGTTCGTTCTTGACATCTGTCATACGTCAAAAGTCATAGACCTACACACAGTCTACACAGATCCACACAGTTATAAACAATAGTAAGGCATAGACATGCCCCCGGCCTTGGAAGTATTGCACTTCCAATCATTCTGCGGCTGGTACTGCATCCATGGAGACTGGTAGCGGACATAGACGCGAAAACGCACGTCTTATGATGGTTCCTGATGACGTCCGGATATCTGCAACCCTGGACACACCATCCTTTCCAGGGTACGTCTTGATGACACGACCCAATGGCCACTTCAGCGGTGGAGTGTTGCTGTCTTTGATGAGAACAAGTGTGTTCTCCTTAAGGGTGTCGCCTGGCTGAGTCCACTTGCATCTTATCTGAAGTTCCGACACGTATTCCTTAGACCACCTGGTCCAAAAATGTTGGCGGGCTTGCTCAACTCGTTGGTATCGTGAGAGACGGTGGAGGGGTACGTCGGCGTAGTCTTCACAAGCTGGCGCTGTAAGTGGACGGCCAACCAGAAAATGTGCAGGGGTAAGGGGAGAAAAATCACTAGGATCACTGGATAAGGGCGATAGAGGACGAGAATTTAGGATTGCTTCCGCTTGTGCTAAAACCGTGGCGTACTCTTCAAAAGTAAAGTTCGCGTTACCCACTACCCGTTTGATGTGATATTTGCAAGACTTAACTCCTGCCTCCCACAAACCACCAAAATGCGGAGAGTATGGTGGTATGAAACTAAATTTGATATTGTTGTTAATTGCGAATTCCTTAATGTTATCTGCGCAATTATTTAAAAATTTTGAAAATTCTGACATTAAACCAGTAAAGTTCCTACCGTTATCCGAAAATATTTGTACAGGCTTGCCACGGCGAGATATAAATCGTTTGAGTGATAACAGGTATGCATCGGTCGATAAGTCGCTTACTAGTTCCAGATGAACTGCACGTGTTGCGAAACACACGAAAAGACAAACATAGGATTTTACTACTTTAGCACCTTTACCTTTTCGGTTTAATATAGACACTGGCCCAAAGTAATCGACTCCACTAATTGCGAATGGAAAACTGAGTGACAACCGTTCGGCTGGTAGGTTTCCCATTATTGGCGTTAAAGTTTTTCCGCGTATCCGTGTGCACACTACGCATTCATGGACAACCTTCTTTGCGAGGTTCCTACCCCCAAGAGGCCACCATGATTCCCTAATAGTGGATAACAACAACTGAGGCGCTGCATGCATAAGTTGTTTATGCTGAAATCGAAATAATAAATACGTGAAGTTGTGCTTAGACGACAACAGAATAGGATGCCTTTTACTATACTTAAATTCGGATACACTACATAAACGACCACCTACTCTGATAAGTTTATTGTCATCCATAAAAACATTTAGTTTGTTTAAATTACCCTTGCATAGCGGTTTCTTAGCTGATAGCGCATCGTATTCTGATAAGGACTCCCGTTGTGATAGTAAAGCAAGAGTACTTACAGCTTCCTGCAGTTCATCCACATCCAAGCGACCCATGCGTTTTTCGTTCGACTTACGCGCGTTGTATATAAAACGTTTCACATACGCCATGGTGCGTTGCATGCGGCTGAACTGAGAAAACCTAGAGAATGGGAACAGTGACAGGTCAGTACAGTCATAAGAAACTGAACTTATGATATTCACTTTCTTAACTTCTGGTAGACTTTCAGGATGATCGAACACTTGTGATTCAGCAGAATCTGACATAATATTTAGTTCGTGGAGAAAACATGGCCCTTCCCACCACAGATTTATGTCACGTAGTCCTTTGAGAGTTACACCTCTTGATACTAGATCTGCTGGGTTATCATGAGTAGCTACGTGTCTCCATACATAAGCACGCGTTAGTTCTTGAACTTCAACTACACGGTTCTGAACGTAAGTTTTAAGTTGGTTGGGTGACATACGTAACCACCCTAAGACGATTGTCGAATCGGTCCAGAGTGTCACGTTGTCAAATTTACACCGTAGAGAAGAAACTATCTTGGCGCAAAGCTTGGCTCCTGTCAGAGCACCGCACAGCTCTAACCTTGGAATAGTTAGCGGTTTTAGCGGAGCGACCTTTCCTTTGGCACACAATAGCCTGACAGTTACAGTACCGTCCATAGTAAAAGTGCGTACATAGGCGCACGCACCATAAGCCTGTTGCGAGGCGTCAGTAAATATGTGCAACTCTGACCGTACATAACACCTAGCAAACGTGTGACGCGGTATCCTTATAGTATTAAGTTCACTTAAATCGTTTACAAATTTGTAAAATATATTCGACACTTCCTCAGGTAATTGTGTATCCCAATCAATTTTTAATAGCCATAACCTTTGTAATAAGATTTTAACTGTGATAATAGTTGCGCTTAGCAGACCAAGAGGATCAAAAATTTGAGATATTACTGATAAAATGACCCGTTTTGTTAATATGTTCGACGGCACCTGAACTTTAGACTGATAGTTAAGTTCGTCAGTTTGATTTATCCAACTTAACCCTAGCGTTTTAGATTGCGTTTGCTCACCTAATGATAAGTCTTTTGAGTTGTCTTTGGGTATTGGCGACCCACCGTGATTGAAATTAAACGCCCACTTGCGTAGTGGAAAACAACCCAAAGCCAAAACGTTAGCCGTTTTTTCACATAGACTCAGCAACTCGTTTTTGTCATCTGAACCCGTAATCATGTCATCGACATAAAAATCTTGCGTTATAATCCGCATAACATCTGGGTTATCGCATTCAATACCTACTTGATGCAAACACCTAACACTAAGAAATGGCGCTGACGCGGTGCCATATGTCACTGTGTTTAATCTATATATTTCGAGCGGAGATGCCGGGTCACTACGCCATAAAATTAATTGAAGGTCACGTTGACTTTCAGTGATTAAAACTTGCCTGTACATCTTTTCGATGTCAGCACAAGCTACGAAGGTATGTTCGCGGAATCGTAACAAAATTGCAAATAAATCACCCTGTATAGGTGGCCCGACCATTTGTAAATCATTTAATGATTTATTTGTTGATGTCTTTGCACTAGCATCGAAAACTACACGAAGTTTTGTTGTTGTGCTATTTTCATTGAATACACAAAAGTGAGGCATGAAATAGTGTATGTTATCATAGTCTCGTATGCGCTCCATGTGACCTAACCTTAAGTATTCGTCTATGAAATCTTTATATAGTTTATTGCAAGCAGGTGACCGACCCAATCTTTTTTCGAGTGCTACAAAACGCCTATGTGCTTGTGAGTACGACTCACCTAACAAGTTTAGCGGCTCCTGGAACGGAATTGAAACTATGAAACGACCATGTGGGTCACGCTTAGTGGTTGTGACAAAGTGATTCTCACATGCCTGTTCAACCTCTGATAGCATATGCGCGGAAGGTACTTCCTCCAGTTCCCAGAACTTTTGTAATTGTGCATCAATTGACTGAGAGTGATTACATAGAAAAGTATTACTCTGACACTCGAGGGTATTGATAGGCCCGGAGATTATCCACCCCAACTTTGTATTCTGTAGGACGGGCCCACTATCGAGGCGTATTCTACCATCACATAGCAGATCCCAGAAAATATCGGCACCTATCAATATATCTATAGTATGGCTATCTAGGTATGACGGATCAGCTAGCGCTATCTGATTTGGAATATTTAATTTATTAAGATTAATAGGTATAGAAGGAAAAGTTGGTGTAATTTGTGGTAGAACTAAACATTGCAAACGCGTTGTGTAGTCTTCAGTTAGCGAGTGAATTGTAACTTGGCAAGATTCAATACTTTGCACAATAGAATTACCTATTCCCTGTACTTTGTGAGTGGACTGTATTAATGGCGCATTAATTTGGTCGCATATAGACTTCCGTATAATACAGCATTGGCTGCCACTATCTAATAGAACACGGCATGTTATTGTTTTATCTAGTTCATAATAAATTTTAACCAATGCAGTTGACAGCAAGACTGGTTGCAGGTAAGTTGTTTGTAAACATTGAACATCAGTATTCTCTACTTGCATAGCACATTGAACTTGAATATTTTTATTTGTATCACTCACACAAGCTCCTAGCTCGGGTGCAAGGGAGAGTGATGTTGGCCTATCATTGGTCAAGCACTGGTCGCGGTGAATCAAAGTGTTATGTTTCATGTCACACTTTCTACAAGGTCCGAACCTACATGAGTCAGCAGTATGTCTGGGACGTAAACAATTCTCACATAATTTGTTATTTGTTACAAACTTAATTCTATCATCAATAGTTAAATTTAGAAATTTCTGACATGAGTATAATGGGTGATTTTCATTACATAGTAGACACAAATAACCTTTAGTATATTTATCAATTTTATTAGATGTCAGATTACAATGAAGGCGTGAAGTACTGTGTGAACTAGGCTTAACAACTACTTTCTTTACATCATGTGTTTGTTTATTGCGTGCAACCTGCAAAGTCTCTAACATATCAGCCCTTGACTTTAAAAACTGTAACAAATCATCGACTTTAACTTGTGTACTACTAAGATCCTTGTTATTATTTTTATTTAATACAATATCACTCCTATACTTTTCCCATTCTCGCTCTGTAGTGCCATCTAGCTTAGACACTATCATGTACACAACCAATGTGTCCCAATGCTCTGTAGGTTCACCCAATAACTTAAGTGACCTTAAGTTTTTCAATACCACATCAATTAATTTGCGCAATGATGTGGGTGACTCATTAGTTAAATGTGGAATAGTAAATAAAGCTTTAACATTATTGTGTACAAGTAATCTACTATTATTGTACCTATTCATAAGTAGCTCCCAAGCAACAGAGTAGTTCTCTGCTGTAAATTCTAATGAATTAATAACTAATTCTGCGGGGCCTTTTAGAGATGATTTGAGATAGTGAAACTTTTGAATATTGTTAATGTTTGCCGCAGTGTGCACTAGGGACAGGTAAGTATTCTTAAACTCTAGCCATTGGTCATAAGACCCATCAAAGGTAGGTAAGTTAATTGTTGGTAACTTTACTGCGCGGTGGCTATATGTACTCTGTGGTGTAGTATCATTGTCTAACATGCAGTTCGCCTGAGCCAGAATACTATAATACCTATTCTCAAACCATTCTCTCTCATTTAACTGTTCATCTAAGTCTGATTCAGGAAGTATTCCATCTAATTTTATTTGAATTTGGCTAAACTCAGATAACAAGGTAGGAGCCCCCTGTATTCTTAAATTTACTTCACAACGCTTAGTTTGATCTAGAGGTACTTCTTCAAGGGAACTAATGTAATTTGCAAGTCTTGTCAATCTACCCTTTAAGGTACCCCTTTGACGGATCAATTCTTTAATTAATTGCGCAGAGGAATCTGTAGCAGGTGATTTATGAATAGTAAGATCACCCTTTGACATTTTGGCGGTTTAGTAAGAAGGAAGAGGTAAGTACTTACAGTTTTGTCTGCTAGCAGCGGCAGGATAACTGCACGAAGCCCCTCCTATAACGAAACACGACACGGTTTAAGCACACAGAAAGGGAGTTTTGTAGGGATAACCTGGCTGGCCCGTCTCACCAACTATAGCTGCGGTGACGCGTAACGGACTGGGTCGTCCCGATCCTCCTCTGGCGACAGCTCCTCAATCTGGTGTACCACTGGCAGCACCGCGTCTTCCCACCTTGCGTGATGGCTGGGACCGGTGCGGCGGGCGGCGTCGATTTTGCGGTATATACTCGACGCTGGCGACGATTCGGCTCGAAGTCGACCAAATGTTGGAGATGGTGAAATATGAACGCAATAATTTTGAAACTGGCGTATAATATGTAGAATTAACAGTTTTACAGTAATAGTTTTCGGTAACATAGAAAATGCGTGGTGAGTTACCGGTGATATTGGCGCGAATAATAATCGTTCGTTCTTGACATCTGTCATACGTCAAAAGTCATAGACCTACACACAGTCTACACAGATCCACACAGTTATAAACAATAGTAAGGCATAGACACACCTTATTGAGCAACCTATCTCGCTTCTGTCTTCGTCATGTCTATTAGTTGTTTTCAAGGGTCATCACGATCCGTCTCGAGCGCAGGTTTGATGACTTCGAGCCTTCGGAACAAGCCGGTTTCCGAAAAGGTTTTAGTACCATAGACCACTTCCATACGCTTCGGCATATTTACAGAAGATCGAGGAGTGTAATCAGCCACTTTGCTTAGCGTTTGTGGACTATGAGAATAGTATATCGAAGCGTTCTTCTTCGTGTCGAAGGTACGACGTTTTGGTTACACTATCGTCAGTTGCTATGCAGAGGTGCCTTTGATTGCATGTTGTGGGGCACAAAGGACAGGATAGGAGGTTCACCATTGTTTGCGGCACAGTTCCACAACCACACCCTGAAGCCGTTTAATCGAGATACCCCTATTTCATCATCATCATCATCATATCAGCCTACAGAGGTCCACTGCTGAACAAAGGCCTCCCCCATAGACTTCCACAAGGACTAGGTTTATGCCACCTACGTTCAACGACTTCCAGCGACCTTTATCAGGTCATCCGTCCATCTCGTTGGAGGCCGTCCTACGCTGCGCTTTCCGTTGCGTGTTCTCCACCCGAGAACCTTTCTGCCCCAGCGGCCATCAGTTCTACAAGCTATGTGCCCCGCCCACTGCCACTTCAGCTTCCTTTGAGCTATGTCGGCAACTTTGGTTTTTCTACGGATTTCCTCATTTCTGATTGGATCGCGTAGAGAAATACCAAGCATAGCTCTTTCCATAGCTCGCTAAGTAACCCCGAGCTCTCTTATGAGGCCCATAGTAAGCGACCACGTCTCTGTGCCTGGTAATACACACTGGTTAAACACTTTTGTCTAGAGGCATTGTGGTATAGTTGACGAAAAGACGTCATCGTCACGTCCCCACTTCACCAGATTTTAATTACACCTCCCGACTTGGGTTCGGAGTCGGATTAGTGACTTCCAAATGTGCCAAGGAAGGTTACATCCTGGGGAGAGGTGCTCGCTTGGTGGTAGGTAATAAGTAAGCGGGGGAGATATCTCCAACCACAGTTTGAAGCGTTAAGTGCTTTTATACAAAAACGCCATAATATCGGTCCGAGTACCCGAACAGTGTACGGGGGCAATTTCATTGCAAAAGGGTGTTAGCCAGGAAGATGTCATATCCCCGAAACTATTCACCACCGCAATGGAAGATGCCTTCTAGTTCCTTTAGTGGAAAGGATTTGGCGGATCTTCAATTTACCGACGATATCGATATCGCAAAATCGCTTCATGAGCTCAGCACAATGCTCAATGACCTCAACAGTTTTCAAGCAGGTGGGTCTTAAAAGAACATGGGCAAGACGAAAGTCATGTCAAACGCTCATGTCGTGCCCATCCCAATTTCCGTTGGGGACTCTGCTCTCGAAGTTCTTGACGAGTATGTCTATCTAGGACAAACCGTCCAGCCAGGCAGGTCCAATTTCGAGAAAGAGGTCACTTTGAATCCGACTCGGCTGGGCAGCGTTCGCGAAACTTCGCAACGTCTTTTCGTCAACTATACCACAATGCCTTAAGACAAAAGTCTTCAACCAGTGTCTGTTACCAGTGATAACATATGGCACAGAGACGTGGTCACTCACCGAGCTATGCTTGGTATTTCTCTACGCTACCAAATCAGAAATGAGGAGATCCGTAAAAGAACCAAATACCCGATATAGCCGAAAGGATTAGCAAGTTGAAGCTGCAGTGGGTGGGGCACATAACTCGTAGAACTGATGGGTGACTGACGGTGCTGGGGCAGAATGGTTCTGGAATGGAGACCATGCTCCGGAAAGCGCAACATGGGACGGCCTCCAACGAGATAGACCAGAGACCTGGTAAAGGTCGCTGAGAGTCGTTGGATGCAGACAACATACGACCGGTCCCTGTGATAGTCAATGGGGGAGGTCTTTGTTCAGCAGTAGACCTCTTATGGCTGATGTGATGATGATGATGTTGTAATATGTTGTTTTTTCTAAAACTAAAAGGTAATAAAACCTGAATTCTCTTTCTTCTCTTTGAAGTCTAAATCAAAAGTACTGACGCCGATTTCACGCCGGTTACGCCGCCGCCGCCGGCAAAATTTTGCCATCACGCCGCCGCCGACGAAAATTAAATCGGCGCACACCTCTAGTGCACACCAAAGTCACCTAAGGAACATTTTTGCTTAATTTCATGCTTCTAGACCCAGCGCTTTTACCTGTGCATTGATCGATAATTCTGTCCGTTTCTTCTTTAACCGACTTCAAAAAGGAGATTAAAGATTACAGATGAAATTACCTTTCTATTTATTTCATATCAGCATAGGTATTCTATTAATAGCAGTGTATCACACTACAAAAAGTAGTTATATATATAAAGAACTATATTGGTTTACAATTATAAAAATAAGTCAATTAAGCTACAGCTGTAAATAAAAACATAAAAATGAATAATAAAATTCACATGAGCAATCGTTTATCTATAGCATGGGTTTTCCTATCGCGATAAACCTAATTACTTGATTTCAGTATTTATTGATAATATTCTATATACTTGTATACATAGCTTCTTTGGGGATGGAAGTAGGTAGGTGTTGTATATAACAATTTTATTAAAGGGTATATTAACGCAGTGTTGCAAGAAATAATCGAAATTTTTAATAAATTCTAAAATTCACATTCACAATTATCTCACTTTGGTATCGAAAAAACTTCACAATAATTATCAGCTATTTCCAAAAAATATACAAAATCGAGAAGTACATATTTATTTTTCGATTATAAAATAAAATGCATTGCTAATAAACGTTGGCCTTTACGCATATCTTGCATTTCAGCAATATAGATTCCTATGAAGGCTATCTTGGTTTATTACCTACGTACTTAGGTATATTACCTACAATCCTACATGTACTGAAACTGAATGTTAATACGGTGTAAATAGAGAGGTCGCTGAATTCACGGAACACGTGGTTGATATATATATTTTTATCACTGTAAGACGTAAGTGTATTTATATTTTAAGGATATTAAGAAGTAATAAAATTATTTATGAATTTATCTAAGCAGGATAATTGCATCTTATCGATTCCTCACAGTACAAATATTTTTATAGCTAACCAGAAGTGATTTCAATTCGGTGTTTATTTATTAAATTATTTATCTTTAGACAATAATAAAACAAATTAATCACTCTTTTCATATTGCGTTATTCATATTTCATATATGAAAAGAGTGATTAATTTGTTTTATTATTGTCTAATAACAAAAAAATATTAAACCTTGTATTTGGCCATCTCGTTCATAAATGTGATATATGTAAATAATAACTTCTTAGAAGTAATCAAATATATTACAACAAAATAGCGTGCTTAAAGAAATAAAGGTAGACAGGTACATCTTTGAAAATTACAATCTGATGCCAACCGAACCTATGGGTACTGGGTAGATAACGGCGACCTTAGGGAAAATACTTGATTAAATAAAAAAGAATCATCAAAATGGGTTCACAAACAACAAAGTGTTGCGCTAATTTACAAGAAACAAATATCCAGATGAATTGTGATCCTCCTTCTTATTTGAAGCTGGTTAAATAAATTTCAACAGTAACATGACTGTGTGCTTTCAGTTGCAATAATAAAATATGCTCGTCCAAAATCAAAATAGGTTCCAAGAAAATCAAAACCATTTAATCAAAACAAAGTCGTCACTAATTAATTATGATTACTTATCGAGCTTATCCGATTAAGACGTGTACGTACTCAAACTAACAACTAATACATTCCGTCGCATCTAAGATAACGCCAAACATTTTTTTAAATATGCGCAACAGGGTGTTTTAACCTGTATTCAAAGTAAATTTATTTTAAGCGTCGTTCGTAGTTTAAACAACGAATTCGTATATATGGGCCCAATGGGTTGTAATGATTTCTACAAGAGGAATATGTGGATATGCCTTCCCAAAAATAAATTCAAGTTTCTTTATTAAATATTATTTTTAGAATTTGTTCGACTAGGCATGAATATGATTTTTGTAAGTACATACACACATACGACGACGACGTCTGTACGTGTAGTCTAGTGGTTCCAGTACCGGACTGCTGATCACAAGGTCGTGGGTTCGATTCCCACAGGACACAAATATTAGTGTGATGAACTTATGTGTTTGTGTTTGTCTGGGTGTTTTATAAATATTATAAGTACCTGTTGTAAGTTTAAAAAAAAATGTATTTTCTATCCATTATCCCATAGTACATGCTCTGGTTGGTTTGGGACTTTTTGCTATGTAAATTAACCAAAATATTTATTTAATACTTTCGGTTACGGTTCTAATACTTTTATTGCTAAAGTAGGAGCATCGGCAAATACAATTATACAAATACAAATTATTTCACCAATAAATCCATCACAACATACTATGTAAATATCAATTAAACTGAATTGATATTTTCAATAATGTTCAGATGCAGTTGAAAATGGGCACTGGAATGGTTACAATATATTCAGTTGATCGTATTAATGGAAATTATCATTCCTGCAACAAAAATAAATTTATAAAAGGTTTGTAAAGCGGCGGTACAGTTCCATAGCGTCGAGCGGCGAGCGCGGCCCGTGTTTGTTAGGCGGGTCACTCTCGCGCAGCCAACTGTAAACCTTTTGAGCCCAGCCGGCCGCGAGCCACCCTCGCCCCCCGCCCCGGCCCGCTGCGTTCATCGCCCACCGCCTGCCTGTTAATACCGAGTGCGGACACACCGTGCCGCCCCAACGCCTCGCCTAATGAAAATTCGATCTATGCTTTTTATTTCCCTTACATCCACAGCTAAGGTTATAGAACAAGCTCATTCGGAAATTCATTATTCGATTGTGCATATATGACAATCGTTATTGAATAAATTTTAATCGTTTCTCAGCGGTGATTGATATAACCGATAATGTATATGCTGACGTGTATTTATCTATCGATATGAATTCAGTAAATGGGTTGGCGTGCCCACTTTATTGAATTAATTTGGAGATATCGCCACATTATATTATGGTACTAACTAACCATAGATAGTCGGTATATCACAAAAATACTGTATTTAAATACAACATACTTCTTCATCATACGTAAAGTTAATGGTTTGTGTATGTAGAATAACGTAGCATATTTCCAATTGTATGAACAAAATCATTCTCGTTTTTTTTCCAACCCACAAAAATGATCGAAAATCGTCTAGAAAATTGCAAGTTTATCTCTCAACTTTGCATTGCTATTTCAGTCAGTCAGATTCTTCTTTTATATAAAACAGATACTTTTAAATACTATCCAAGATTAGTTCTGATAATTTACGCATAAGAATACTTGCATAACCAAGGACACAACATCAATAACATGCAGACAATTTTAATGGATTCTCGTGTAACAATACACTGAAGTTCAGTGGAGGTATCGTACAAAACAACACGTTTTTTCACGTTTATAACCGAAAATCGTTGCAGAGGAACGCTGCAACACCGTAATGGGATTATAGTGAAATACAGGGTGGTGTCGATCGAGAGAAACAAGCGGCTAATGAAGTTATTAATCCGATTTTATACGGCTTTCGATGTTCATGTTCGCCACTTTTTTAGCCTGCCGCTGCCGCCCGTAGCTATGCAGATATAATTTTGCAGGCAATGGCGAATTTCATTGTGTTTCTACATGACTCTTGTTTTCCACAGGATTCTGCTAACGACAGACAATCCCCGAGAATATTTTTAACTAGCAGAGGAGACGAATCAGAGGCAGGCACACCTATTGGTTAGTTCTGAAATCTAATTAGGATTTGTACTTTAATAGACATAAGATTTTTTACTTTATCAGACTAAATCAGTCAAATAAATAGTACGCAGTATTTTTGAGTTTCTCGACAAACAACCGCATAATTAATAGAAATAATGTAATTATAAATGATTGTTATTTTTATCAGGTGATCGCGCCAGTCCACTCCCGTACAATGGAAACCTCAGAAATGGAGATGCAAAATCATTAAGTAAGTAATAATAAAATACTTTTGAAGAAGAAGAAGTTGTCTTCAATTCTAAGAAACAACTTCGACTATTTTCATATATGTTTTATTCTTTGGCAACTCTAACTAAAGTGTTTTAAATCTGCAGCTAAGCAGTAATTAATGTTGCACATGTGATACGCAATAGGACGTTAAGCAGTGGACGGCAATAGGCTGATATAATATGCGATGAATGTGAATAAAATATGTGTATGTACACGAATTGTTCGATGTCCAAATTTATGAGTAACCTAATTAATATGCACCTTCCACTAACGGACACACACACACACAAGGCACACACGTACCTAAGTAATCACGCAAAAATCTCTGTTTCAGAAAATTTTATATATTAGTTCAAATGTAAAAAAGTAGGACTAGATACGATTATCTAGTCTTACTTTTTACATTTTGCGATAAAAATAGTAGGTAATAAATTTTAAAATTTGTTAGGTGAATGCTCTATGATTGACGAATTAACTGATAAAAATAGAGATTAAATTGTACCTACAAGACGGATTGATTTCGCGATACTTATGACTACAGAATATTTGATGTATTATTTTCTTAATGATCGCGATAGCACGTCATGGCAAATGTATAATAATAATGCGTTTATAATTCTTTGATAATTTTATTTTAATTACATTACATGAGTGAAATATGGTGAATCCGGTATTTTTTATTTCCGCCAGTGATAAGTATGAAATAACACCACCTTTAGACGACAATGGCGATGTGAAACAATCCAGTACGTACCTAACTAAAATCTTATAATATTTTTTCAGGTTTTCCAAATAATAGCTGTAATAAATGAATATCTAATCTTGTCTGAAAAACAGAAAATTTATAGACCCTATGAGTAATAATGTAGGTAGTCTTAAACATAGGTACCTAAGGTGAAGGTACCCATCTTTTTCTAAATACACTTCACAGTACTAAAGTCACACCTTAAGTACTAATGCATAATAAACGGATATTTACGTCATAATCGTGATTGATTAATTTTTTTCTCTTATCATAAGTACTTTAAACATAACGTTCGTAATTAGCTCTGTCTTTCATCTGAACATTTTGCTAAACTAGTTAATTTGGCTAGAGACGGTTACTAGGTAGGTATATCTAAATAAACTAAGCATCTGTCATTCATCACTTCAGCCTACTTATGTCCACTGCTGGACATAAGCCTCCTTCATGGCGCGCCATTTCTCCCGGTCCTCTGCCTTCCGCATCCAGAAGCATCTGTCACTACCACATAGCAACGCTCGTGCAAGAAGCTGGTGCAAATAGATTTGACTGCGATCCACTGGGCCTGCAATATATAATATAACCATTTTAACATGCGATTATCACGTCCTCCAATGTTATAGATAATTTCCAGCAATATACCTAATCATGAATTTGGCTAGAATGCATGGCGGGCAAAAACCCGAGATTAGTCCAAGGCCAAAGTCGATAAAATATCGTATCTATTACTTAACAGGTCAACTTATGTAACTAATAATTGAAAAATAATATGTTTACAATGCTCGTATTTATTGAATAGGCCTTTTAACGGAAATTTTTATGTTTAAGTACTTGCATATTCTGCTCTCCTACGTCCAACAGGAACATAAGTCGTCATTTAACTACTCTTTCTTTACGTATAATATGTATATATTTTATTTTTATAGACAGTTACCGTCTGTACCTGCCACAAAGCGATACGCGAGGCAGTGCGACGCCACGCAAGCGATCCGTCGCGACCATGGACGCTCAGTCGATACGCTCAGTAGAGACCCAGGCTCCTCCGCCCACCAGCCCAGAGGACAACAAAAAGCTTACCAAGTAAGTTAAAATGTTGAGCAATAAGGACCATGTTCCAGAATCAAACGTGACTTCATATTATATCAACAAAAAAAGTAGTGTTCGGTGGTACCTACTACTGTAATTGCAGGGAGGCACCTTCGCAGTTTAAAAGGAATGAGACATGCCAAGCTGACGAACAAATTTATATTTATAAATTAGAACAAAAACGTAATTATTTGTATAAAAACAACAACTGTATAATGAACAGTCTTTTGTATCTTTACATTTAACAAATGGGTCGATTTTATTTCGTTTTTTTTTTCAATATAGTTAGTGCTGATTTACATACATAGTGCTTGTTCCGGGCGTGGCCCACTGCCATAGTTCACCGGACACTCATAGCCGGAATCACAGACTAACCTTTTAACCTATGTAGCGTAACACAAATATTTTGGACTTTAACTACAGGACTATATTGGTAGCGCGTTATGCTGCATATTTTTTATTTTACTTATTGTTATTAGTAGTCCTAGTCACAAAGACCCACCTATCAACACTGCATATGCTGGTAATCGAACCTAGAACTTTACGCTCAGCAGCAGGGATAGTGATCACTACAACAATGACGTACACAGACACACGAACTATAAATAGAACATAATAATGATATCTATTTGTTACTTGCTTATTTGCAAATTAACGATGAGAACCTGAAATGAGAAAAAAGGAAGAAAGCTATTCGCCGTACATCATGCGGACAACGTTGCAGGAGATACTAATAAATTTTATATTAATTACAGGAAGTACCTGACGCTTATATTGAGTTGCATGTACGCCATATTGCTGGTGACTCTCGGACTAGTGGTTTATCTGGGCGACTCGTTCGTCGATCAGTCCATTTCCGAGGTAAAGCTAATATTATATCTAAGTGGCATTCCCCCTCTGGCCTAGTTCCAGCTTGCAACCTTAAACAGCCTAAGGCTAGGTACAGGCCTGAGCGAGATGTAACGTAATCAGTGAGGTAATGCGAAATGGTAGCAAGCGATAAAATTTAATAAAAATATTTATGCTGGGATTAAATTTGTAGAAATCATAAATGTGTTTGTTATTAAAGTTCTATCATGTTTCAAAGGGTTGTAGATGCTTATTATTATTTTACTATGACCAAGGAATATGTATTAATTAAAAAAAAAATACTCGGCCTTTGTAATTATTTATTAACTGTGCTAATATGCAAGTTAATTAATTTTCTTACTACCTAGGTCATGTTTAACATAATAATTAGAATTATAAGTAGTACTTCCAATTAGAAACCGAATATAATATAAATATTTTCCACATTAAATTCCATTTATGAAAATAAGTATTATAAGTCTGTACTTACAACTGTAAGTAGCAACATAAATAAAAAGTTTTTATGACTGAACTGTGAAACTTACGACGACAATCCTATTATCTTCAATAGGTAGATAAAAATATTTCCTGGAGTTTTCTTCTAAGTATAACTTTTTACTTTGTTTTTTAGCTGTACTCCATTGTGCTCTGTGGCATCGGTATCATTTATATTTTATATCTCATATTCGATATACCTAGATATAAATCCATTGAAGTCAAGAATCATAAAATTAAAGCTCAACATGAAGAAAAAGTTATGGATTATTTTAGAAAACAAGAGGTAAGCCATTTTTTTTAAACCTATATACCTATGTTAGTAGTCTGTTCTATTTTGCGAAAGAAACACACTACTACACTACTTCGCCTGAATATTAATGTTGAACTGTATTTTTAGGAGCAAATGGGTTCAGTTACCCCAGGAGACCGCACTCCTGAGTCTTATAGACCACCGGGTATGCCTCCACCGGTACTCATCCCCAACAAGCATGAGTACTGTTTCAGTCAGGGCAGACATTCAGGAAGCTTTTACCTCAAGATGGGAGCCGCTGGTAAGAATTCATTTTAGTATTTCATAATACCTATGACGTTTTGTGTAGCGGTTAGAGTTTTACCGTTATAATTTCGTAAAATTTGGAAATTGTACTATTACAGAAATTGTATAATAATACAAATATTTCGGTAGTGTCAAGTCAATTACAATTATTAGATTAAATGATAACAGTTCGTTATCATTAAATGACTTGCATTGTCTGCGTCGGTGACTTCCGTGGGTTTTAGAACTAATATAATATCAATATGCAATGTTTATATATAGACATAATAATTATAATAGGTTACGTCTCAAGGTGACGTAGGTAAATTTAGAATGTGTAGGAAGATTCTGACCTGACGGGTATGACTCTGCATTTAACCAGAAGACGCAGGTTAGAATCCAGCCCGCGAGTCGATTTTTCCTTCATTAAAATAACTGGTATTATCTTAGCATGGAAAATGCTTAAAATTACATAAAGATAATAAATATTGCAGCTTAACCCGTTCATAGGTTTTACATGTAAAATCAATGTCCCACAGGATTCGCACTCGGTCATTTAGTGCACTCGATTCTTCTACTGGCGGTTCAAATAGGACAGCTACTTGATGACAACATCGACAATGACGAATGTGTAAACATCCTACAAGTGGTACTGGATGTCATGCTACCAGCTTACTGCTTCTTACAACTGTACTTCATCTTCAAATACTCAAACGTCATCATCTTGAGAGCACAGGTAAAGATAAACAAGCAAAATATTGAATGTATGGTGTTGAGTCATTAAACTACCTCCAGACAGACAATCGTTCAGTCATTTAACCTCAAACTATGGCAAGAAGAAATTAGAATAAAAGCGACATTTGCAAGCTCTTAAACATCTATTCCTAATTTATAAGAAAATCTAATATTAAGACGAGTCTAACGATAATGTTACCAGTCAGATAATGTTATCAGTAATAAATTTTTTAAAGCTTATCTTATATCTATAAGGTTTAAAAAATGTTAGTCTATCTTGGATTTTGTATTCCTATCTCATGATGAGAATACAAAATCCAAGATAAAGAAGTACATAGTTAGTAAACGTTAGAGTTTAAAACAAGATGTATATAATTACAGGGAGTGGCACACTTCGCATTCATGCATCTCATCGGCAGCAGCCTGTGCTTCTGGGTGTCTGCGATCGTTCGTGAGACCATCCTGGCACTGACGCTCTACGCCAACTCCATGTATGGCAACGGCGCATACTCAGATTATAAAGGAAACGTCACAATCGCTGAACATGGTATAATTTTAAGTTGTGATTTCGTCTCGTAGCTTCATGCTTCTTCTTCTCAATTCTCTTAAAAAGCATTAATTACATAGATACATATTTAATATCAAATAAAAATAACGCAGCACATACTTTTTTTCTCGTCTATTTTTGGTTGGATCATTTCCACGCCATGTGTATTGGTGTCAAAATTATATGGGGGTAGGGCTTCCAAAAGCTTTAGGGGTTAAAAAGTAGCTAATTTAAATAAGAAAACTATATGCATGTTATTGGTGTTGTTTAACAAATCAAACTATCCATTTTCAGATAAGCCGCTGGACCAACGATTCATCGACGTAAGCAATCTGTACAACCCGAACTGCAACAGCTCAGCGGCCATTAATTCAATATATGAGAATTTCTCGCCGTACCTGTATCCGTTTAACGTGGAATTTAATATTCTTATTGGTACGTCACCCATTTTTGTTGAATGGTAATCTGAAATTACAGTTGCTGCTACTAGAGGTGGATTGTTCTAGCCTTGTAACCATTATTTCTATTAACAAATGACACGCAAAACTTTTAATAAAATGAGCCAACTAAGACAACAAAAATGGCGCAGTAGCTAAGCGATCGGTTTCTGTGTTTCGGCGGATCGTAGCGAGGTTAGATACCCGCGCGGAACAAATATTTTTATCTTTATCCTAGATGTAATTATTGGCTGTCGGTTCTTTGTCCCCATGTGACTATTTCGTTACTAAAGGATTTTAATTTCAGTTGCCATATATTTTATCATCTGGAACAACATCGGTAACTGCGATAATGAAGACAATAACAACTCTGATCTGAACTCGAATAGTGAAGACAACTATCATCTTTGCAAGTACGTAAAAATATATATATATATGAAATGCTCGTGTTATTGAACAACAACATCATTATTATATTCCAAATTCTGTATTCTGAATCAATTACCCAGAATTCTTAACTTTTGTTCCTTACGAATATGTAACTTAATAAATTATAAACTCTATTAAAACTATATTTTCTATATCTATAGGATTCCAACAGCGAATGAAGACAATGATTTCACTAGCAACATTGTGATCTACGCGGACTGCCACGCGTCCAACCGGGGTCTGTTCTTAGGCCTCATCGTGATGGTCGGCATCACTGGAATGCTCATCATCGGCTTCGTCTTTAGCAGTGTTGGAGAGTGAGTTCTTACGCATTTGATAAAAGTCTGTATATATTAAAATCCCAGGCTCCCAGCATTCCAATGTCAGATGAGCTGGAAGATAGAAGAACCACTAAATGGGTCCTATTAAATGCCAGATGACATCTCGGTAGACCAAGGCGAAAATGGAGGGACGAGCTTGACTCCTACCGTTAAGACTGGCCCTCATTAACAGAAAATAGAGATGTGTGGAAAAGGTAGAGGGAGGCCTTTGCCCTGCAGCGGGACAATATAGGCTAGATAGATATATATATAACTAGCTTTCCGCCAGCGGCTTCACCCGCTATCCCACGGGAACCATACATTTTACTGGAATAAAAAGTAGCCTATGTGCTATTTCAGACTATAATCTATCTCTGTGCCAAATTTCATCCAGATCCGTTCAGTAGTTTTTGCGTGAAAAAGTAACAAACATCCATCCATCCATCCATCCATCCTCACAAACTTCCACATTTATAATATTACTAGCTTTTGCCCGCGGCTTCGCTTACGTGGATGTGGAAACAAAATTAGGATTAGAAAGTAGTGTTTTAGAGGTTTGTAAAAAGGGCCTCGTGACTAAGTTATAACGACGCTAAGCTCAATGAATATTGTGGGTTCGATTCCGGTCGACAATTAGTCTCGGTACTGAGGTACTCTATGAGGTACTGAGGTGATGCTGTTTGTGAAAATATGTCCAAAAGAAAACGGAAGCTTCAGTTAGTCGTAATAACTCGTAATTCTAACCAAACTTTACAACTATTGTTTAATTTAAGTCTATACGACTTTAAACGTTTATAACTAATCAACAATCACGATTTCTGCGCATATGACAACTTAATTAAAGAACCAACAATAATGATCCCTTATATCAATAGGAATACATACTACAGAGAGGTCAAGCTCTATCTCAGCATCTACGCAACCGAGTGGAATGAGATATACCTCATTTTTTTAGTTGAACGATGGACTTTTAAATAGAAAATCAAAAATCAAAAACCAACAATGATGATCTCTTCTTTCTATGGGCTTGCATACAACAGAGAGGTCAAGCTGTATCTGAGGTTCTATACAAATAATTGAAAAAAGCTTTACATCAGTTTTTAAGTTGGAAATTATGCTTTACAACAGTTAACACAAAATTCAAATCTATTCAGTAGGTTTGGCGCCAACCCCTAACAAACAGACAAACAGACAAACAGACAAGAATTCTAAAAATCACATTTTTGGGTTCGCGATCGTTTATATACTCTAACCCAATTGTTTTTTTTTAAATATCTTCAATGTACAGAAACGACTTTTTTACAATTTTATAATAGTATAGAGTAGGATTATACTAACTTGTTTTACAGCGACTTCATGGAACTTGGCTACCTTCTGAACTCCTGCACGAGGCTTGGTCTTCACGCTGTCTTGCTGGTCGCGGTTCTGATCGCTTTCCACCAGATTCGACAGTTAGACATCAATGAACACCCGATCTCATTGCTGGACGATGTGCTGCTTTTCATATGCCTGCCTGCCTTCTTCATGGAGACCGTCTTCTCTTTAATAGCGACCACCAGTATTACCAACATTGTGAAAACTGTTGATTTTATTCTTATGGTAAGTAGGTAATTTTAATATATGTATGACGTATGTATTTTAAACAAAAATAGTGCGCGATTTTCTAATTTTTCAAACTACAGTAGAATATGAACAGCTTTGCTAGAAAATTAACTACTTATTTAAAAAAATACATACTCTAGTAACAATGTTATTATAGACTGTCCCGCGGTTTCACTCGCATCCCAAAGGATATCTTGTTCTGCGGTTTATGTGAAATGTTAGAGACGGTTACTGTCTGTGTGCATATTTGTATAAGTTAGTATTTAAGATTAGAGTACGTAATAATAACGTTTTTACACTAAAGAAGGTTTATCTTTCAGGTAATACAAGTAATAATACAGACGCCACTGATCATGGACAGCCTCCGTCGCTGCAGCAACACCAAGAAGCTTCGCAGGAAGAAGCCAGGTCGCGAGGTGCTCATGTTCCTGCTCATCACCAACGTGGCGATGTGGATCTTCAATACCTTCTCATACAAGTCCCCCGATAGCCTCGACGAACGATACGAGTTCTACGGCAAAGTTATCTGGACTATATTAGGCCACATCAGCTTGCCTCTGATCATGTTCTACAGGTTCCACTCCAGTGTATGTTTCGCTGATATCTGGGATTCCGCATATAAGCCCGGTGCAGAACATTAATTTAAAAAAATAAGAATTTAGCTTACATGATTGTATCCAGAATATATATTTAATCATGATTGATAACTACAAATATTGTCTGGAGACATTACATGGTTTATAATGTAAATTTTGTTTTTAGATAATTATCAATAAATGCATTTGATTATCGTACATAAAGTTAAATAAAAACAAAGGCAGGTTTAGCAGAGGGTAGTGTTACCTCTATACCTCGTATAACACTTAAGAATTATTACACTTACAAAGAAAGAGATTATTACACTTAGATTAAGAATTAAGAGATATACATATAATTACAATAGTCCATTTTTTGACAAATTAGTTTAGATGTAGTGCCACAAACTCATAGAAAGGTGTTCCAACTCGCCAATTAATTACATGTTTATCGGAGATTTGGTATAACAGTAATTAAAGTAAATAATATTTATTGAAATCATTTAGAATACACCTAATATAGATTATTTATAGTAATTTGTATATAGTCTTTAAGCTTTTTACATAGAAGATAATTACAACTTTCACGTGATAAATGTTTGTTTTTTTTTATCGCGTCGAGGGATTGACACTGGATACGCTGTCAACTTGTCTATCGCAGTTTTTACACTGTTTACGTTTCAGGTTAGGTATACCAATTTAATTTTGCTGCTTATCCAAATTGGTCACAAATTTTCACATATTCGAGGAAAGGATGATGATGGTTAGAATTTATTTTTGCTTGAAGGGAATTCTTCCTTTTGTAAATATAACTACGAACTAACGACGTATAAATAAATTAACGTCCGGCCCACCCAGCTGCTAATGCCAACACGATTAGCAGCAGTAATCTATTTAATTTAGAACCTGTTTTACCACCTCCTAGTAAAAGTTTCCGTTAAATTACTTGGCAGATAATTTCATATCAATTTTGTTCCATATTTAATTTGTCCAGCGGTTGGCGGCTATCCAGGGGTGGTGAAACAGGCCCTTACAGGTCGTATATAATTAATAATACTTAATTAATTTATAAGACGGTACATAGGTACTATACAGGTGAATGCGTTTCGAGCGAGCGCAAGTCACGTATCAATAGAACGTCTTAGCTGACCAACTGAGAGAGCCTGCTAATTATGTTGCAGCCCCTAACGCAATTACCGAATATTAGGTTAAGTACTCGGACAGTCGAGCACAGCGCACTTAGCCGACGGCCGAGATACAAACTAGTTACTGCGGCCACGCTTACATGCGAAACACCGCATGCATACATTAACTTAGCATGCGGTACTCACCTAAGGACGCAAGAATTTTCCAATAATTAAAAATGGAATAAAATTACTTGCGTCATGGTTTTCGCAGAAATTTAATTATTTTACATAGCGGACTACGCTCAAAGGAGTAGCCGTTGCGTCTGATCGGCAAACGCAGAATCTAATATCATCATCAAAGGAGCCTAAGTTGAATAATATTTCTAGAAATATTATTCACTAATCATATGTATAGAACATTTCTTTTTTATTAAACTTACGTGCACAAAAACCACTTTTTATTATTTTTCAGTGATTACAAGAAAAAAGCGCACTTATGTAGGTAGGTACTTGCTTTATTGGGCTTTCTGTTACGGGAAAAATAAGCAAATACCTACCTCGCTTAACTACAATATAGGTACAATTACCGAGTAGGTTCGTGGTACCAGCCCGTCCATTTACGTGAGCATTGATTAAATGCCATCTCATTCAAACATGCTGACCGATATTCATATTCATTCGTTGAATTAAAATAAGGCAAATTAATTTGAAAAAGGAGTAAACATCCAATACTGACTTTCAATTGCATAATGTGCTTAGTGCGCATAATAATAAGGTTGAATTTTATTCAGTGATATAGTTGTTTCCATGTCGAGGAAAATATTCGTGAGTAAATCAGTAGGGCAGCGCGACGCACGGATATGCGCTCGGCTGACCAATGCCACTGTTGTCTAATTGTTTCCGATCTCTTCTGAATAACCACCGCGTTGTATTGACAAAATTTGAACACGTGACTGACGGCTGATAAAGGTATTCAATGCTCCAATAGCCTTTCACTTTATACCGATTCTGCTGTACCAATATTTCGATTGAAGCTTGCCAAAATATAAAGGCTTATTTTACTTGCAATTCCGACAGCGAATAAAGATAATGAAAATATATAAAGCAGCTGCTCAGGTGGCCGCCTGCCATTACACAAAGCATGTCACTATTAAAATTAATACCCCTTTGTTTTTCTGAACACTTTAACCGTATACATTAATTTCATCATAAAAGCTTTTCCCGTGCGTACTTACTAATTGGTTTATGGTTTTTGTAATAAACAACATTTTAACAATTTCCATTTAAGACTAATTGAACAAAACCGCCAACTGGGTTCCGTCAATTGGCAGAACCTAAGTGCTTATGTTGTGCAATACGGCTCGTTTAAAAATTAATATTTTAAAATGAACTTTTTGTTCAGTCAAAAGGCCAAAATAGCCAAAATGTTATACAGTAGATTTAGTGTGTTTTATTTGTGTATGCATGAAATGATTTCATAGATAGCTAGACTCCATTTATTAGATGACAATAGGATATTATTGTGCACGGTAGTGGGCCGCGGTCACGCTCGATGTAGCGCGGCGTGGCGGCGGCGCCTGCGCACACCGGAAGGGTGCGACACATCGTGCCGGAAGCCTCCCCACTACCCGTGACCTGCCCGTGCACACGCGCTTTGTTGTCCATCAGTGACACACGCGAGCTCTTCTCAAACTGTAAAAATTAAAAATTAAAAATATTCAGTGTTGTAGTTAAACTTGAAGCTTGAAAATCAAAACAAATCCCGATAATACCTAAACAACCAGATAGTTTTCATAAACGGTTGTCATGTTAACAAATTGTATTGATTCATTTACTATGAAATAAATAAAGACAAAGGAACCCAATAATTTATTCGTTATTGGAAGAAAACATACTAAGTAGTCCGTGTATTCCCAATTGACCGCAGAACAAACTATTCCCGACGTCAGTAGTAGTAGCACTACATCAATGGTATTAGAAGTGTAACAGTGAAGAGTCCTCCACGCCAGTACTGCTCAGTGCTTCACCGACGTTAAGAGGCAATCGGCAACCTTCAACACATTAATCGGACAGGTAAGAGATTGTATTTTACTTGCCTAATACGAATACGTAGTTTCCAAATACCAATATATTCGTACTTCACTACAAAGGAGAAACATGTTTTTAATTTAAAAAACTAACTTAACTTTTTATTATAAAAATCTTTGCTGACATTATATTGACAAAGATAAAAGTAAACGTGGACCAAACAAAATTTCCAGTACCTAAGCAACGTAAAAAGTTTTCCAAATAAATATGGTCTTCCAGTTTTTTGTGATATTTCTTAACAGATTCAATATATTACAGCCATATTCCACTAAAAGCAAAGTGCTAACCGACGGAAAAATCAAATATATAATAATAGTATCACATTGGATTATATTCGTAGCGTAACGAAATTTTCTTGAACAAAGATCTAAGTTAAGCCAAATTCGTCGTCATAACATGGTTCGTATTATATTTAATATTAGGTATATGTATATCACTTAAATACAATAATTATTATAAAGCTCATTGAATCGTTAATTATGATCACATAATGAGTTTATGATCCGATTACACTGGCTTTGCAAGTCATTACAGTATGCATAATTACTTGTAAGCATACTGGAAGTAATGTTTAAAAGGTGAAGCGTAGCTTACAAGACGCGTCACTCAACCCTTGTGCCGCGACCCGTCCGCGTCCCCGACATTATGTGCCCATAGACAAACGACGAGTGATCAACCTACACGTGTTTGCGGCCGAACTTATTTGGGGTGTAAAATTGAATTACTTTGGAGAAACAAGTATTTTGGAAAACGCTTTTAGTGATAGACACAAACACATCTTTCAGTATATTAATATACATTGATCTATATACTTGTATATAATATCTACATATAATGATTATGTTCAGTATATTTGTTTTTAATAATGATTATGTGTAGATTATATTCAAGTTTTACCTGACTGCCGAAGGAGGGTTATTGGTCCCGTATGTAAACCTTTAAAATTATGTTTGTTTAAACTAGAGCTAGTTAATCCTTAAATTTTTACTATTCTCGGCGTATAGTCATGCTGATCAAAGACGCTTCGTCGCTCACCCGGAAAATTGCCGGAGCCCAATGAATATTATTATACTCTTCAATAGATACACTTAGCTTATTTTAGTTAAGTAAATATTGAGGAAAATCTAACGTTATTGTAGATTACATTACATTATTTTGTGAAATACCGAGCTAATGTGAATTAAGAAATGTTTCCTAATTCACATTAGCTCGGTATTTGTTCTAAATGAAAATACATGTAATAGGTACCTATCCACAATATTGACAATTATGCGATAATATTGTTTTAAATCATTTATGTAACAATGTAGTTTCACAAGACTATTTCTAGATCTATATATTATTGCATAACAGAGGAAACAGATAAAAAGACTATCGTTAATTTGGTATTTAATCGCCAAGGACTCACGTAACTCGGAGCACAACGTACTGTAGGAGATGTGTGGGGCGTGGGCATGTGGGCTTAATCCCAGTGTTGTAACTGTGCAGGCGACGTCACGCTTCGCCGGCCATATTTAGAGATATGTGACGATCCAGCGGCTGCCCAGTGAACCGCGAGAGGATGTGAGTTATTAAGTGGTACACTTTCAGGTGATCTGTCGAGTGAGAGAATCGCGTCCCCGCTCCGTTCGCCCCATGCTGACGTGGAACTACAAAATGTTTTCTATAACCTTGTGTTTTAGGGCGACGCTTTTCCAATGAGTGCTGAAAATATTTTTACAGACAAGAGACCTTTGCCCGAATGTGAGATGATCACTGCTAAAAAAATAAAAAAATACATTTTGATTTGAATTATAAAGCATTTCACACCGTTCTTGTCAGGATTTTAATTTTTATGTCGTGTAACAAACCGAATGAACTGCAATAAAACTGCTATGTATAATTTGCAAGTCATATAAAATTATAGACGGCAGTTCTATTGCCATTTTAATTTCAAATTATAGATAAACACTAAATACTCGCCTAAAATGACCAAATATCACCCAAGCCCAAATAAGTAGACACATTACTAAATTGAAACGCCACATCCACTGATTTGAAACAAATAGACTGCACGTAAACATGATTCGTGTGTCGGCCTCGCGCGGCTCATCCATTTGTAACGAGCCTGTGATGTTATTCATTCCATATCAAACGTTTAGAGAGCATTACACTGATTCCGACTGTTTGGATTTACCTGATGGTCAAGCTGAGCTATGTTATTAATTATATCGTTATGAACATCGCTATCGGCAAATAAAAAGCTTGTAGAGTCACTTGTAATGATTAGTGAATAATCGAGTTCAGTTTAACACGGTTTAAATATATAATACGTCTAAATATAAATAACCTTCAATGTTTCGCGAATTTTCACCCCAAAAACGTCACCCTCGTGGTCACTCAAATTTTCTGCCTCCCCTTCCTGTGGTAACTCTTAAAATTTGGACGAGCACAATATCGGTAATATATACCTATGCACTATAACTTCCTAAACGCACCAACACATAGTCAGTTTGGTCTTAATTTTATAACTTGCTTACCTACTAACCTAACCTATCGCCTATTTTCTTGTTCAAAGACCACCAAACTAACTTAAAGGGGCCAATTTAAAATGGCCAACGTGGACAAAATTGCATTAGATCTTGGCGTCCCATTACTAAACAGTGAGGTAGTTAATTAGGCGGCACATGCGGCACAAAGCTAATGTAGTAGTGTATCTGATGCAGCCGGAACTAGTGGCCATTGGCCTCGGTAAATCAATATCCGGTGGGCAAGCCTGTCACCGGCGTTTGCCAACATTTCAATAAAATCACTAACTACTTTCTCAAGGGTGATGCAGCACAGTTAGGGTTGTTGCTTGCTGCTCTTAATTTTGTTATTGTTCGAAATGTATACATGTACTAGTAGATATTAAACGTTAAGATATTTATGCATGATATTGTTATACCCATTTTAGTAAACATAAGCCTTTATATTTTATTGAACTTTATATAAAAAACTATAAACTCGAAATTCTCATAAATAATGACTATAGGAAGATAAATATAATATTTCATTAATGCTGTAGAGACACATAAATTTATAATTATAATTTCAAATAACACAACGTTATTTAGTTCCGTACTAAGTTTTTATTAATATTATGTATAATCAAAAACATCCTGTAGAGAGATCAACTAACCGTGTTTCATTAAAAGTTTGTTATTGAACTGAAGTTTCATTGCTTCATAGAGTTTGAAACATGTCGGGTGGAATTTTCTTGCAATGTTCAATTCGTAATACGGGACGGCGTCTACTTGTTACTACCTCGCGTACATACGTAATAGGTGATGTAACATTAATACATGCATCGCGCTCAGTTGCAACTTTCGACTATGTTTTGAAGTAGTATCGGGATCGCAACTTATGAAATTTGTAGGACTTTAGTGAAGTCGTCTCACTCTAATTATACGCATATATTAAAATTGAAATAATGTATCTATGTACCCGCTGTCTTTTCAAGTTGCCACCATATATATCGTCCCATTGCTGGGTACGAGTCTCCTCTCAGAATGAGAGGGGTTAGGCGCGATGCCACCACTCATCCACCACGCTAGCCTAGTGCGGGTTAGCAGACTTCACATGACGTTAAGGAAATCTTTCAGGCATGCAGGTTTCCTCACGATGTTTTCCTTCACCGTTGTAAGCGAAGGCGAAGTGATAATTAATTATTAATACGCAATTACGCACATGATTATGAAAAGTCAGAGGTGCGTGCCTTGGATTCAAACTCGAGACCTACGACTTGGCAGTCCTGTGGTAGTCACTGCTTCCACCATTTACATAATAGTAATACAGTGGAAGGTTCTGTAGGATTAGGATTAAAAATAAACTCATCCAATCATTTGGAATTGGCACATTTTTAATCCTACTTAATCCTGCCTAATCCTTCGTCATCTGACTAGATGTTTTTTAGATTGCCTTTTTTTCTACTGTATATCAATTCTCTACTCAGCGTTATGAAACAATATCATCAAAGGTAAAAAAATACTGATTAATCCAAATGCATGAATACGAAAACCAATATTCATAAAATGAACAATTTCATAAGTGTCATTAATCAACATTAGTGTGATAATTTTTCACTAAGCCCAATAGGCTCTCATTCATCTTTGTGATATAAAACGTAGGATAGGTGCAGGAGGCGCGAGAGCATACGTCGGTGTAATGAAGATTTGAAGATAATCGAAAGAGCGGGCGCTCGGCAGACGATTTATTTGCAGCGCGACCGTCCGGATAATAATGCCTTTAAAAACGCTTCCGGGCGCACCGAGCCGCCTTCCAACACGCCAGTGAACTCGCCTGCAAGGATTCGAAAAAAAAAAATGTTTAAACCTCTTTCATAATAATGGAAACATATAAAAAAAGAAACCAAATCAAATAGACAGAACCTTAAAAACGTTGTTACAAGAAAAAAGCATATTTTAAATTACCGGTACCTATTACTACAATACGATTGAAGGAATATTTTAAATAGAGTTTTCCTCTTCCTTTACTTTAAAAAAACGTTGAACAAGTGAAAAATATAATGGTGTGGAGTCATAACAAAATGAATTTAAAACACTCAAAAAATGTCTCTGTGTAATACAGCGAACAGTGGTGATTGCCCCTGCGACGAGAGTAGAGCTAAATTAGTAAAGAAGATAATATGTAGTTCATATTACTTATTTTAATTACGATATAATTCCATCAATTATTACATCGGTAAACGTTATTTTTTTGGAATTCTGGCATTTCCGATCATTTACAACATCATTCAAGTATAGACTTGATAATAGTATATCTGAAAAATTCCATTGATGTAGCTACCTACTGATTTAAATATATTCCAAGTAGTTTCATTACTTTTTTCCAGCAATTGTTCTGAACGAGGCATGAAGACCGATCCACCTTCAAGTCATGCTGTTCTCCTGTTGATAGACTTTCGACCTCACATTAAGTGTTTGTTCTAAGCTCCACATCTGTAAGTACTACACAACATGTTCATTGTACTTTTGTCATCGTTGGCTTATATTTGACAGTGGACATTAACGAGTGGCATTAATAAAGGTTATATTGACGAACGTGGATTTGCTTTGATTTAATAAAAAACGGTGTATTTTTTTCTTGTTGACCTTTACGATGTTTCATTTAGCTGATGTTGCAAGAGGCAGAGGTAGCATAGGTACGACTTCTTGTAATTTTAACTGCCTACGCACTACCTAATTAAGTTGAAAATAATATATCAAAATATCTCTCAGCTGAAATAAAAAAGTAGTGTTGTAAAAACCATATGAATTATAAACTAATTGGCCTAAGCCAACTAAATTAAAAAGACGTTTAACATCCCCCGCTTATGTTATTGAATAAAGTAAGTTTGAAACTCGCCTAATAACCTGGAGTTATATCCCGACAGGCGCGTCAATAAACATGACAAAATAGGCCCATAATAAATATGGAATAGGGTTTCCAATCAAGTCAACTTCGCGCCCTCCCCCGTGCGCGCCCGGCGCAGGAAACGACACAGACCAAACAACTTTTTAGATGTTATCGGACAACCATTCCGGCTCAACTCAAGACAGCCAACACAATATTTTTTTAACTTTAGTTTTGTTAAATTTATACACAAAAGAATCTTTTACAGATAAATTCCTTTCGTTTGCGCTACTTTGGGCATTTCTCAATAATATGCCACAAATCTCAAAGAATATTTGTTTGGCATATTAGTGAGTGTATTAATTTCACAGACTCAATACAAGCAATTGCACTAAACAAATTTAACATGCACAACATCACATTTTTATTAACTTCAAACAATTGACAGAGACAGATTATTTTTTATTTTCTGGTTTTATCCATGGTTAAATGTAGTAAGTATTGAAAATCTTGTAATTATTATTTAAAGTTTCTTGATCAAAAAATTCGACCAATTTTTCTACCTAATTTATCGATAATCATCATTTTTTTGCTACGCGGATTCGTAGCATATCTCGTAGCATCGTAGCACTGTAGCACGGGCGGAGGCGACGCGGCGGGCGCCCTGCATATCTCGCCACATAATATAGACAACTAGGCGACGCCTTGGGACACATTTTTAAATTGCCTCCTGGCCCTACACCGAGTGACGGCAGGTCAGCTTCGCGCTCATTACTCACGCAATTTCATCAACCATGTTTTAATAAATAATTTAAATAATGCTTGAATTCAATTACAAATGATTTCCAATTTTTAATTTACGGCGTTAAAGAAAATTACACACGAAATAATTAAAAGACTACGCTTCACAACTTATCATGATGTAATAAATATAACGCCTATCATTCTGAGACGAGACTCATGCCCAGAGGTAAAACAGTAAATGACTTGATGATAATAATTTAAAAAGGCTTTAATAAAGCAACCCGTGAAGCAAAACACACTCAATTTCCTAACATCACAATATCCAGCTGCACCAAGTCCATATAATTTAGTGTCTCATATCTAGCATAGTTGAGTCTAAATATTCGCAGCGAGATACACATGTAACAGAAACAATGCGCAATGCTACCGGCCCAAGATAACACAAACTACATCAAGATACGTAAAAGCTCACTTCGGAACTTTGTGCAGGCTATATTAGGTAATACCGTGACTAGAGTACCTATGATACAACATTGTTATGAACAGTTTTGTTTGGCCCTTAGTTCTCTATTAATTTTATTTTACTCCAACTAATTTTATTGTATACTGTGATGATTTTAGAGTAATAAAACACAGGCCACGTTTTACTGCAATTAGGAATTTATTTTACAGTAAAGAATTATTAACGATGACATAACGATCCCATTAATTAATCCCACTCCCACTATTGAGCAAGAGTATGTTCATAAGATTTCAAAATTAATAAAAACAAATGGATAATAAGCAAACAAGTATTTAAACAAGCTACGTTCAAGTTGTAGCGACATTTATTCGCACGAATATGTATTCGGATCCATATTTACATAATTCAGGCACCGCCGGAATGATTCCGTAGTTGTGTATTACACAAAATGAACGTATCCCAAGATCCCACTTACAAATTGAACCGCGTCGGTGGGCTATTCTGTTTACTAGACTACAGTATACTGGAGTTTAAAATTTATTTATGTAATTTAGATGTACATTACTTTCTAAGGATTTATAGAGATTTATATTTTAAGAGTTGGTATTATTTATTCAAAGAGTAATAAGCAAGACGGATTAGAGAAAATAATGCGTAAAAATTAAATGATTGTTTCTGTCACTCCAATATTATATTACTCCATAAGAAAGGAGATAAATCTGACCTATCAACCTACAGACCAATTAGCCTTCTTTCACACCTTTACAAAGCTTTCATAAAAGTTATTAAAAACAGGATCTCAGGAAAATTAGATCTTCATCAACCTGCCGAACAGGCAGGTTTTCGTCGAGGCCTCTCCACTAAAGACCATCTTCATACGCTAAACCAGATAATTGAGAAGCATAACTCCCACTCTATTTAGCTTTTATAGATTACTCCAAAGTATTTGACAGCTTTCACCATAGATCAATATTTCAGGCACTAGAAAACCAAGAGATTGAATCCACGTTAAACCTTTTGAAAAATATTTATCACAATAGTACCGCGTCAGTCAGACTACATAGAACTGGACCATCATTTCCTATACAAAAAGGAGTCAAACAGAGAAACCCGCTATCACCAAAACTTTTCACTGCCACTTTGGAAGATATTTTTAGAACTTTAACACCCAACTGGACGGAGAAAGGCATTGCCATTGGCGATAGACGGTTGACAAACCTTCGATTCGCTGATGACATAGTCCTCTTTTCCTCCTCATCACAAGAACTCGGCTCGATGATCAACGACCTCAACAACGCAAGCCTCGAAGTAGGACTGAAGATGAACATGTCAAAGACCAAACTGATGCAAACAGCACAAAACGAAGATTAGATGTTAAAGGGACAGGGATTGAATATGTCCATGAGTATATTTATTTGGGCCAATTAGTTTCTTTCCAGGCGCGACAAGATAAAGAAGTTGCTCGACGCAACGAAAGCGCCTGGAGGAGCTATTGGTCCATGAAAGATCTGATGAAAGGCGACCTTCCCCTTACCCTTAAAAGAAAACTCATGGACATGTGCATTCTCCCCATTCTCACATACGGTGCTCAAACTTGGTCTTTGACAGAACATCAAAAGTACGCGCTCGAGGTTTGCCAGCGAGCCATGGAGCGCAGTATCTTGAGAGTCAAATTATCCGACCGCATCCGAAACACCATACTGCGCTCCAAAACTCGAATCGCTGACGTCGGTCGGAAAGCTGCCAACCTGAAGTGGAACTGGGCCGGACATGTATGCCGCATGTCGGACGACTTGTGGGCTAGACTTAGCACATAGTGGAGTCCGCAAGGCGTTAGACGACGCGGAAGGCCCAGATGAAGATGGCGGGATGAACTGGACAGCTATTCAGTAGATTGGGCTCATAAAGCATTAAGCCGTGAGGAGTGGAAGGAAGGTAAGGAGGCCTTTTCCCTGCAGTGGGACCAACCAGGCTGATAATAATAATGATGAACCTTTAAAAAGATACAAAATGGATATTTTTAATAAAAAAAACTTATCTTTAAGTGACAGAATATGCCTAAATTTTGTAACCCTAAACAATTATGTACTTACTAATTAAGGGAAATCAAATAACACAAATCTTAAATCAAAAATGCGACCGAGATTAAGTGGTATAGAATAGAGGCGCTTACGGCCCATTGGGACGGTGGCCCGAATGGAGCGCGCATACTAATTCGTGGTCGTTCGAGAAGCATTCAAATAGTAGCCGAGCCCGGCTTATGGGATATGTGAGACGGAGCCCAAGATTTAGTTTACAACTTAGATTACGGGCCTGGTGGTCAAGAATTAAACAAGTAATCTAATGGCCCACGAGTAACGTGTCCCACCGCCAAACAATCTAATTGAAAGGATTCCAATTATACATACACAGCACGTCTTTTGCGGTGCAGGCTAATAGGATTTCGAAGGTAGTTCAATTAATTTCAATTACCTACACAACTAATGGAAAACATAGTTTTAAATAATGTTTAACAAATTAGGCACGTCAAAGCAAAAGCAAAGTATACTAATTGTCCTGTGAATCTTGTTATTCCAAGAATGATTTATAAGTTTACTGGTTTCGGACACTTACGCGAATATTAGACATTGTATGATAAAACTAGTTTTTACAGATCCGCGTTATCCTTACTTTAATGCAAAAGTAAATCTGTCTGTCTGTCGCGCTTTTACGCCAAAACTACTGAACCGATTTAAATTAAATTTGGTATACAGTAGTCTAGAGCGTGAAAAAGGACATAGGCTACCTTTGAATGCGAAAACAGGGCTCTAAGGGATTGAAATAGGGGATGAAAGTCATAACAAATACTCAGACCACGCGGGCGAAGCCGCATAAGATCCCGACGTTTCGGACCCTTTATAGCGTCCGTGGTCACAGGTAGACGAAACTAAGACTAAGTAAAGGTTTGTGGCCATACAAACCAAATTATACACAGTTATAAAAGAAAACCTAGCTATAGGCACCAAATACATTCAACAAATTGTTCGCCCCATTTTAGAGTTCCAAAAAAGAACCAATTGCCAACTTATAGCCAAGATTTGTGCCTGAAAAGCTTTACCTGTTGCACGACTCGTTTCAGCCTACAACCCGTGCACGGTAGCTTACAGCTTGGTCGTTTTCTTTTTGTATGCATTTACGTTTCAGATTAAAAGATCCAATCGCCACCCCAGCGTTCGGGGGCCTTCGTGTGAGGCCGCCAAGCTTCGCCGATGTCACCCACAGATGATTGGCCGGTGCAGGAATGGGGTGAGTGATGACGCGTTCGAGGGAAGTTTTCGCGCTGGAATATCAGTTGTGGTTGCGGGGTTGAGCAGCGCGGCCGCGCGCCGCTGCCGGGTCCGGTCGCCTCCGCCGTCGTCGCACCGCGCGCCGCCCGCCTCGAGGGTAAGTGAACATTTCATTCGATTAAAAAGCAATTTCTCCTGAGAAGTGTGATTCATATACATTTTCCTAAGCTTTATTAACTTCAATTTGGATAAGGACGGGATATATAAACTAGATTATTTAGCGCTAAACGCTACTTTTATAAATATGGGTTACGGAGTCGTAACTGCCTTCCGCGTAAACAATCCGATAAACAGATGTTGCGTAGGGTAAACAAGTCAATTGTTCATTTTACATATATAAAGACTACCCAATATTTCATGAAATTGCTTTTTTATCAAAATTAAGTGTTGATAAAAAATTTCAGGAACAGAGTTGAAAAGTTACAAGCGACCAACAGTTCCAGTTTTAAGAAAAAGTAAATATTTATCGAGTTAAATCGAACGGATTGGATAAATCATAATTACATTTTTTTTAAAGGAAATTTTATGCGGTAATGTCACTGTTTTACAACATAAAATAAGAATATTGCCATGACATTTTCACATGTGGTAATGCAATTCAAAGCGAACTGTTTTTAATCAATACAGCATCTAGAATCAACAGATACTCAGAAAAAAATAGCTCAACGCAACGGGCACACCTATACGTCCACTCACAGATTTTACATGACCTACTTTGTCTGTGCTACCTGTTACATACCTATTCATAGAGCAATGTATCGGAACATGGCTGAATAAGTAGCCTCATTGAGGCAGTGTTTGTCCCTTATTTATTTTGCGTCAATATCATTTTCAAGATGTAAAGGGTTGAGGGATTCTTACTCATCGAATTACTTTATCATCAAGGAGAGGTTTTGGTCAGCTTAACGTTTATTTTATAAGTGTGGTTGTTACATAGCCATAGGAATTTATTGTGTAACTGCATACGGGTGCTGTCTATTGGGACTAGCCAGATTTTATATGCTGGCAATATATTTTCATTTTTCCTTTTGGCATGAAATTCATCGTAGTCAACAAGACATCTCACATCAAACTGCTTTCTACGTTGCATTCTCGCAACAACTACAAAAAAAATATGTATCAGTATGAACTAAACTTCCACATTAGTCTACTAGTCCCGGGACTGCTACGCTCGAGGTTCGATTCCCGGTTCGAGTAAAGTTCTATTGGGTTTCTATAATATTCTCAGTAACAGTTCGGAGTACGGATTTGTGCCTGGTTAATGGCAATAGGGTCGCCCCCTATTAGGTACATGGGACCTTAACATACCGGCAAACTGTGTGTGTACATATTAGTACATCTCTGCCTTATCCTTCAGGGAATAAAGGTGTGGTAGTATGTTAGTCTACTAGTCTAGGAAGTTTCTTACTATAACTGCGTGTCGATTTACAAAAAGTACCCGTAATTGAAATAAAAAAGCCCAAAGGCCGCCCATTGTACCTATTTCATTACATAATATTATGTTATGGTTTACATTAAAGTATGCATATATAAATACATAAAAATATTCATAAGTTTTTACAGTTCTCACCCATTGAATATGGCTGTTAAAGACTGTTATAGATTCCTTCGAACCACAATAAGCACTTGAGAAATCTGGGTTCAAACAAAACGACAGCTTATAAATAAACAGCTATTGTAAGGAAAATGATCGGCTTACTTATTAAGACATATTTCCAATAAGTAAAGATATCACTCGTGTTCAATACACAACGTTTCCAATTTAACAATAAGACCCGTTAATTATGTTTACTTAGCGATCCAATTTATTGAGCTTTTCCGACTCTATCTGCGGTTGATTACGTTTAAAATCAATTTCATAACGTAATCCGGATTATATTCCACTTGCCAAGTTATTTCCTTGTATCGTTTATAGCAAAATAATTATGAAAGCTTTACATGCTACAAAATAAGTTCTATGAATTAAATACATTATGTTTCGCGATCTTAGTCTGGATACACCTTGATTAATTAAAAATGATAGAATATCTTTCTGCATAGGTCGTAGGCTATTTTTATACCTCTTTGGCCCTATGTGAAATTATTGATATGGCAGAACAACGTTTACCAAATCAGCTAGTCTTAATACACCTATAATTCTTCTGTACGTGTGTTTGTCACCTAACTGCTCCTAAACGGCTGGACCGATTTAGTTAAAATTTTGCATGTATATTTCAATGAGTTCCTGTGTGGTTTGAAAAAGCAGTTGGACCCGGTAGGTGGCGTTGCTGTCGGTCCATTGGAAAACGCAGGCGAAGCTGCGCACGGGTCGCTAGTACTGTATAAGTTCTTGCGCGGTTTCTTTCACAAAAATAATTTATAGGTGGCAAAAAAATATACAAAGTTATCATTGTTATGATTTTGCTTTGTATTTTTAAACTATCACTGATATTTTAAAGTATATATTTCAATTATTTTAGCGGAAAAAAAAATTGACATTAAACAGGATTCGAACATGCGACCTCGTTCGGTACACCACCGCCCGGTTGCTACCAAAACCAACCCCATTTGAATTTGTCGACTATCTTTGGAATAATAAAACTAAACTATATTTACAGCCGTTTGTATCAGGAATTTAGATAGTTATATCACTATATTGTACGTCAATGTCAAAAGTTTTTTTTACCTTAGGTAGGTAGGCCAAATAAGTAATAGACTTAATTGGCCTACCTACTTTTATTTGGTAGGAAAACAGTAAGCGTAAAAGGGATTTTTTTTAAATCGTCAATTGGCTCTCGTCGCGTTATTTATAAATTAAGAGAACTTTAAATTAAATTTATTGGAACATAATGTTATTATAGTAATCAAAAAGCTCCCATGCATTATGCAGTTTGATTAATGAAGAAGGCACGCCGTTGAGAGTGATCTCATTGCGTATGAGATTCGAGTTCAAAATCAACTAACAGTACAGGAGAGTAGCAAAATGCTTTATAACAAAGGGAAATTCCAGCTTTTCACCCATCGGCCGAGTCATCTAGTAATGAAACAGTGGGCTATAACGGAGCCACTCCACGGCCGCTGTACACAAACTCGTCCTCATTTTTATTTTCACTCACTGAATACTTAGGTAGTGTTTTATTATGTACGCTTTATGGTACCATAAAAATGCATTCAGAACCACAATTGGCTGAGGGTGGAAAATTGTTAAAGTCGAGTCCTATTATTGAATATGTGCTTGTACTTATATGAGTCGAGTATGGCCTGTTTATAAAATAATTGAATTAGTACTATTTACTACATACTTAGTTAAAATTCATTTGTTCTCTTTTAAATAAAAGTTAAACTTAATAATTATGTTCATACTTCATTATATTGATATTTTTTTTATCTTATTTCACGTTTCCTAAAAGGAACAGATTAATTGATATTAATATGTAATAAGCTAAATAACGGTTATTTAGCTAATTAAAAAACATTTTGTACGAAAAATAAAGTCTAATTTCTGTTTATTTATATAAATGTATCTTACCTGCTTTGTGCTAACCAGGTACGATCCACCAGGTGAACAAATATTGGCAAGATTGTATAAAAACGTACAAACATTCATATTGGTACATTTGATTGGTTTTGCGACATTTCTGTTTACTTTTTAATGAGTTTTGACGATTCGACTTCACGTGATTTTGAAACCAATCAAACTTTCCCACGTTAGCCGGGACTTTATAAATTACGCCATCATTATGAAAACAAAACCGATACTTTTGGTTCGGCAAATTTTGTTTGCGGCTTTCATGTACCTACTTAACAGATTTTGTAATAGAAAAAGAAATAAGCTGTACCGAATGTTTATGTACCTTTCTGAATTACGACTTCAATAGTACCTATCACTCTATCATCTATGATGATAGAATAAACTCAGCATATATTATGGATATTGACAAGCACGATGAAAACTGTGGAGGTGCAGTCAAATTCAAATTCAAAATATTTTATTTCAAATAGACCATATAAATAGGTTCCAAAAAAGTAGGACTGATGGATAAAAAAAGATATTGTCATTTTTTTTGTTGTGAATAATATGAGTCTTATTGCAGTTTCACGTTACGGATAACGTCACGTTATGGATTAAAAAAATAGAAAAGAAAAGAAAAGACCTAGCCATAGCAGTAATCGTAAAGTCAAGTCGTTTTACAATATTTACGGAACATCATTTCTTTTCACTAAAGTTATTAATTTGTAGCACATTTTTCATATGCAGCAGGCAACAGGGTCAAAGGGTTAACTTTCGCGTCCATCATATAATACCAACAGCATCTGCATCTATGCTGTTATCGCAATCCTCAATAGGTAGTTCTGTGCATATGCATAGAACAAAAAATAAAAACTGTTAATAAATCAAAGCGCAACATGAACCATCAAGTCCCATACATTGTCATTCTAATACGAGCGGACAATGAACGGTCGCGCAGTCATTACCCGGCCGGCATATGGAAGCAGTTCGGTACTAGATTGATCGAATTCTGCCTGCCCGCCATAGAACGACTATTGTGAACACGTACGACTGGAGGCACACAGCGAGACGCGTTGGCGTGAATAGGCTGCCGGCTCTACGTCACTAGGTGTCATGCAGCCTCTCGAATGTACTGTGATTCGATAACTGCACCATTTCACCGAGTCATACACCCGCAGGTACCTACGTCAATCTGAATGTTACATCAAAGGTGAATTGCATTTCGGACTTTGATGCAAGATACGGCGCGTAAGAAAGAGACGAACTTTTTAACATTGCTTTAAATCATGGCATGTGAACCTTTTTCTTTTTTAAACAAATAATTGTTATAATTTGTAACACATAGAAATAAATATACAGAAAACTAACAAGGTTTGTCCAAGTTTCGAAATCCCGAAAATATGTTTCGCTCACTTTAGAAACAAAACTTACCTGACGACGTTTCTTTGTAAAGAGATATTTTTCGGAATTCCCGAAATTTTTATATAAAATAAAAGTTTTTAGTTTTCAGCGTAGGAATTATGGCGTAGAATATATCCATTCACCCATCAACCAGTCACCCTGGATATGAAACTGAACACGACCGTATATCCGTGATTCAAAACAAGTGAACGGCATAATGAAACTTCTACGAAAATACGCTTGCTACGTAAGTATTAATTAGCACACGTAATTGTTTTGTAACGTGATCACATTGATCTGAATTAGCAGAACTCTTGGGAGAACTATATATCTATTTTGAGTGCGGTTTCGTATAAACAAATTCATATGAGAAATCTGTTGGGTTTGTATATGAATTCGTTAATTAGAAAATCAAATGAGATCACCAAAGGAAAGCGGAAAGGAAGCGGAAGATAAAAGAAAGCGTTTTGAATGATAGGAAATAGTTGTAATCATGGTTTCCGTCATGTTAATGAACAGAAAAATACAGGAAAAGCCGTACAAATAAAATAAATAATTCTAGTTTTGTCACACATCATCTAGCAAAATACATTTTACCCGCCAATAGCAACGTTTGTTTCTTCTAAGTAGTCGTATTACTTTCATACTATTAACAACTTCGATTATTAAAACAAACCGCATCCAAAACTTAAGGGGTAATAATAACACAGACGTAATAGGCCGGTCGGTTACAATTTGTAAAGTCCTACTTTTTAGTTTATGAATCATCATAGAATCACTAGATAGATCCTAAATGATAATTTAAAATGAAAATTGATACAACAAAAGATCATTTTCAAAATCAGTTTGCACATTAATGCATATAAAATCCACAATTTTGATTTTATTTTAATTTCATGTACCCAGTGACACTCGTGCCATCAAGACGAATCTAATGAGGTGTCATTTATCTAAATCGGTTGAGCCGTTAAGTAGTTACGAGCGGACATAGGAACGGACATACATACATACATACATACATACATACATACATATGCGTCAAACACATAACCCTCCTCCTTCGGCAGTCGGGTAAAAATACAGGAAAAGCCGTACAAATAAAGTAAACAATTCTAGTTTTGTCACACATCTAAGTAGCAAAATACATTTTACCCGCCAATAGCAACGTTTGTTTCTTCTAAGTAGTCGTATTATTTTCATACTATTAACAACTTCGATTATTAAAACAAACCGCATCCAAAACTTAAGGGGTAATAATAACACAGACGTAATAGGCCGGTCGGTTACAATTTGTAAAGTCCGCAGACGAAATAACGATTATGAGCGTTCACGGTCGGAGGCTTACCTCGCCCGCTTAACTTTGTAAGTCTGCCACAATTACTTCTAGGATCGCTTAATAAGGCGACCTGGGAGAAACATTTAAAGGATTTTTAAGATTTCCTCGTCGCAGTGGCGCAGCCGCATTCATAAATGAACTTCGTTACACGACCGGTGCACTTTAATCCCCTCAATAAAAGTAATCGTGCGTGCGCTTATTGGAATTGCTTTATCAAAAATACTGCTCTGTCCGGTTTTATCTGAGCAATATTCGTTTATATGATTTTATTTTACAGCTTGAGGTTTTTGTTTCTTTTATACGACACGCAGTGTGGATTATTCGGTTATCCGTCGTTTTTAGTAACGTTTTTTAGTGTGAACTTTAATTTAAATCTTGGACGCCCTATTGTATTTGCAACTTCCCTCTATGAAATTTATTATTAAACTGTGCATTTCTCGATATGTAAGTGAACTGTAATGTTCTTTTTTTGAGAAATAAATGTCTTTTAAACTGAAACTGTTCATCATGCCTACGTCATAAAAAGATTCCTAAATTTGAAGAATTATTAATACTAAACTCAGTTAGACCGATTGTATTCTAATAACTACTCTCTGGCAGTATCTTATGATACATTCTATCGTCCATTTATAATTATGAAACTAAATTCTTGGAGTCTTGAATTTACATAAATAAAATAGTGAATAACATAAAATAATAATATCTCAAGTCTTTCGCCTAATCGGACTGTGAAATAATAGTTTACTGGTTCGTGTTGAGGCTGCGAATTTATGTGCTTGACTGTTGAAATCTTAGCCTTGTTGAGGTCGGCGCTGATTGTGTGAAGCCGACCTCTGTGCTAACGAGCTAGTCAGCCCGACGTCTTTGTGACACCATGACGACGCCGCAACGGACCCAATCTGACTTGACTTTAGTGATCAGTTGTCTTAGAGCCCTGAGGATTGGGCATAAATATTCCTTATGATCTATATTTAAAAATATTATATCATTGCTTTTTTGATGTATGTATCGTTTTTCTGAATTCACTCTCAGCTCAACCGTGAGTGAAAGCCCCCTGATTTGATATCGGTGTTTAACAATCACTGCATACGTAAATACAATTGAAACAACGTCGTGAGCTTTATTTGTCCCTACATTTTTTTATTTCATTATACTTATGTTTTTATAATGAATGCCATCTTCAACCAAATCGAGTATTCTAAGGAAACTCAAACATGTTCTTAGAAATTCTTCGATTTGAAGAGCAATAATTAATTTTATTCATAATATTAACTGGTAAGTCTGCATACTATTAATATTTTCCTCTTAAACCCACAATGATCAAGGATTCCTATTCATAAACTAATCAATATCAGGCAACTATTTAATAAACAATCTAGTTTCAAAATCATGTAAGTATATTATAATATAGATTCATTGCATTAATTTAAAAGTACAAAACATTTAAAAAGCTTTGAAGACAATTGGTTCACAATAAAGCATGAAAGAGACTTCGGAAGTATAATATTTTGAAGTTAGTGGACCAAACTGAACGTCCGTCGCCAGACGACAAGTGCAGTTCTATTGTCCTCTCGGAACCACTTTATTGCTCCGGAACCAAATAACCTCCCTTTATACCCGTTTTATATCGAGCGGCTTATTGGAGGCACCACTCGATAAACTATAGAAATAACTAAATGGACATTTCAGTAATAGCCCGTGCTATAAGCACGTGTAGACACAAGAATGTCCATTTCACAACACGGACTTGTGGTAAAGTACCAGTAGAATGAGGCAGTTTCAAGAGATGCAATTCGATTTCGGCTTATGGTAACCCTCTTAAACTCGGACACTACATCACCAATTCTTTAATTGAAACCTAATATAATATTTATGTAATAAACATTAAAAAAATTCAATAAGTATGACTTGATATTCTAGAGAAATTGCTTAATCCGAAATGACGTCAGAATCATTTAGTTTATTTATATAATAAGTTTATACGTGAAACAATTTAATATTTAAAAATATTATATTTTGGATTTTTAACCGCGTTTTTATGTAAACCGAAAAGGTAGTTTACATCGTGTTCATGGTTTTTTATGCCCTCATTAAACGTTCAAATGTGTTTGTACGTTTACATTGGATAAGGATTTCAGTAAAAAAAAGTATAAGTACCAAGAAAACTTATAAAAATAGTTATTTTTTCAATCTCAACCGGGGAAGTAGGATATTATGAAATCCATACATTCATATAAGAACACCTGTAATGGTCTCCGCACGTTCACAACGAGAGCCTCCGCAACGATAACTTACACTCCGTTAACATCTCTGTTCCCCACCGTGTAATATAAACATACTTTGTTTTATACTTTAAAGTAGTTTGCATTTATACTGTGTATACGTCGCGCGCCCAAAGCCGGCCATTTCAGCCGACCCTAACCGTTTTATGAACATGAAATCTTTCACTGCCCGTTTGTGGCAACGAAAATGACAACTGCTTATGTTTAAACTTCCCTTGAAAAATCGTGTACAAGATTTCTTCAGGTGAGTCCTTGTTGCGACCATTAGTTTAAGAACCACTGACCTAATAGATATAACTGCGTAATCCGTATAATATAAAACTTTTTATTATACCATTGGTATAACAGTAATTTGACCAACCGGTGCACCGTACTCAATCACCTTGCAATCCTTTTTACTTTAAAAATTAATAATTATATTTTTGTAATTCAGTGACTTTATTTGCTTTCTGTAAGATTTGTAATGACATGCCTAAATATAACTCATAAAGGCGCAGAACCTTTTTTGTTTACGCACATTTTATTGTATAGGTACAGCTGTTAGATTAGTGACAATGCTTGCGCAAAATAACAGACAGATTTTTTATATTTCTAGCCAATTACTCGTACAATATCCATCTTTTCAGTTTAGCACTTATTCTCATAGTAGTATACATAGTATATAGATAAAATTATGTACCAGTATTTAAATGTACAGCGGGTACTTCCGTTGTATGTATTAGGTTCTCCGATGTGCACTGTGAAGGAGAAAGATGAAATGAGGCGTGGCGGATAGCGTGCGACGCAACTACCGGAAGTAATGTCAAAGCTTTCATTGTTTCCGGGCGAGGACTGCGTGCGCGCCGCACCCGCACTCGAAATGAACATTCTTTCGTACATTGTACACGGATTTTAATTGTATGGAACCAGTGAACCGCGAGTAGTACGCCTTACGTTTTGTACATCAAATTTTATATTGATTCGGTTCATAAAATACGTTATTAACCAGTGTCAATGACATATAGTTCAACTTCCTAGTGAAACAAAGAGGATTCAACATCAACCATTTTATTTAAAATTGATTCCGATTTATATAGGCATTGAAAATCAAAACGGGAAATAATTATCATTACGAGTTATTTATAAAACATTATAATAATAAATAAATCACCTATAAGTAATATGCATTCAGCATGACGAAAGCTATGAATCAACTTTAATCGTATGCTTATTTAATGGGAAAAGTGAACGCAACCGATAATGAAGTGGCAACACCTAATTAGTTAAAAAAAAAAATGTTGTGTCTTCTCTTGTTTCCGTTTCAGTCTTTCGACCGGTCATAATATATTTAGTTAATATCTAAAAAGTATATGTTAGGGGTCATTTATAAGAACAATACTAATAATGTACCTAAGCTTATTTATTTATATTACGACAAAAAAAATACAATACGAAATCCTAGTCATGGTGCTTGTTGATGCGTCTGTACTTAGTGTAAAGCATCATCTATTTATTGTAAGAGCTGACCCAATTTAGCGACTCCACCATTGCCGAGAACCCTTCGACAGCACAATAAAAATGATTTATAGAGCTTCGACATCGTCCGCTGAAGAATATAATACGACTTTATTTATTGCCAGCGAAACTGATAATAAACATCTGGGTGAACGCTTATTTATTTTTCAGGAACTATATTACAAACGATGAGCCTTTATATTATGTTTTTATTTGAAAATGTAACTAGACTAATATTCAATATTTTCTCAATACGTATTAATGTCTTTTTTCGTGTAATGTGTTTATTGTCATTAGCGCAGCTTATACTAAATGCATAAGTTTGTCTGTTTGTTATCCTGTCATGTATAGACCGCTGAACAGGCTTCGAGATTTTTTTATGGAGATAAATTGCATCCTCTGGAGGAACATACCCTGATCATCATACTCTCATCATTTGTCCTTTGATCTGCGGGTAATACAAAAAACACCAGATCTATCTTAGCTAAACCTAAAACATCACGGTTCGTAGATTAATACCCACCTAAATATTGACTGGAAACATACCTAGAAAAATTAAATATCTTGATATTGCTACTCAATTGGTACATACCAGAAACAAAATATTATCTTTTCTAATTTAATTAATTGCTTCAGAAATTAATACGTCAATTTAGCAGAAGAATTCGTAGCGTCGGTCGTCGGCGTGAGGCACGTCGAGCGCGGTGCGCTGACGTTATTATTGGCCACATATTTGCGGCTGGCCGGCAGCCTCGCTTACTGAACAAACTAATCTGAAAATTACACGCACCCCGCCCCGGCTCTGTCCTTGCGACCCATGGAACAAAACATTGACAAACTACCTCTTCAGTAGAACCTCGCAACAATGTGCAGGTAGAGAATTTTCCGCATCTCAAATTGTCTAATTTTATTTTCTTGTTCATACTATCCAAAGGTTTTATCAACATAATACCTGTTTCCTTTTCTTATAAAATATTTGCGTAATAAAATCCGTTAAACGTTGAAGTAGAAAATCCTTGCTGAGGTCGAGACATTAATTTGAAGCAAGCAATAAAGGGGCAGCGAGATGTCTTCACCAGGACGGCGGCGTGTACGGGCGGCCCCGCTCCGTCCCCGCAACGGCCTGCACGGTGAAGCTCTTAAACGCTGCTCTATAAATTTCTCAATAAAAGTCTACTTCATATCCAGTCACACAGAAATGAACCTTCAGGGGGCCACCTAAAACACACTAGCAACCTCAAACTACACGAGAGAGATGTGCACTTTCGTAAATGGCGGTAAACGAGAAAATAATTTACTTTGATATGATTCTCCTTCCGGCGCATGTCGGTCATGCGAAAAGACAACTTAACACTGACAGTTAAGGCATTTAATTGAATGTGTGAAAGCAGTGTAAATACAATTTTTGGCAATTGATTTTACCTAGGAGATTAATGCCGCGGCTTTAGCTCGCCGCGCCGCCGCCGCCGCCGTGTCGTAAAATGTAAGCGAGCCTTATTCAATTAAATTAGGCGACATTATAGCAATCTCAGGCAGCTCATTTAAGAGCAGATAACGCGGTGACAGCCTACGCTTTGTTCATTGTGTTATTTGATTGGCTAGGCTGAAATATTTCAGTATTAATTTATTTTACATACACTAACCAGCATTATAACTGGCCTAATCGCGCTATTTATATTACGTAATTGCGGTAACAAAGTGTTCAAGAAGTTTGTTTAATTCAAATAATATTAAACGGTTTTTAATGTTTGTATCAAGTAAGAGAGGATTACCGGCGTTTTATAAATTCCATTTTAATGTTACTTCGTTTTTTTCATCAAGCTACAGCTAGCTGTCTGTCCAAGAAAGCTTTTAAGTAAAGTTTTGTAGAGATCAGGTAAGAAATACCAAACCCGCAGCCGGAACCTTAGAATAACAACGCACCATTAGCCAAGTCGTGTTTATCCTGCTGAAGAAAAGGGGATTGTTGATTTAGAACCTCTAATCGCTTGAAAAACACAGACACAATACAACGCTTTAGTAGTACCGTTACCTTATAAAAAGATGTGTTACAAAGTCTGCGCATGATTTCACTGTAAAAATTAATAACACATCGCCTATGTGCCACACAAATGTCATCTAAATTGCAGTGTAGCGCAGTATGTGCAACACGAACAATTGTTGTAATTTGCGGACAGCGGTCCACGTCCACGGCTATTTCTAATGGATTTCGATTGTGACCGGCTTCCATGGTTCAATCTGCCGCTGTTCCATAAAAGTTGCACGCCACTGATACCCTGTAGGCTTCTGTGCAATACGAATTTCTCTCATAGCCTCGTAATAGCCCATCGCTGAGCTTATTACCCGACGCCATCTATTGAGAACGGCTTTACAGGGAAATCCCGAATAGCTTGTAGACGGTTCTCAAGTTAATAATATCTGCTCGCAACTTATTTTTTAACTTTCCGCTTAACAACGTTATTGGACAGATTTATAAGTTAAAGGATTGTTGTCACCAACGATGTTAATCATTTCTCACTCATATGACGTAAAATTGTGGCCCTGATATCGCCAGACACTTAAAGAACTTATAAACTCTCGAATTTCACAATATTCTAATACAAAAGACCTCTAGAAAATAGACCTCTAGAAAATCTAATTCAAAAGACATATAAAAATACAGGAACATTGAATGAAATATCTTAGTGTTTTTATGTAATACTCGTACCTAATATTGATATTTACATTGCATCGCCAAGTCAAAGTTCCCGAAAAGAAAGCTAAAAATGTTTTAATTTTACGCAACCAAAATTAATCAACTTCTAACAGGATAAAATAACATCATTAATACCTACTTTGTTGTTACTTCCAAATTGATTAACTGGTCCCTTTCAAACTTTGTGCTTTGTTATTTAATCAAAGATCTAAATACTTTGCATACTTTCTGTTAAACTCCGAACGGTACAGTATTAAAAAAAATTGACAGCTTAAGTTTGGATCGAACGAAACTACTGAACCAATAAGTGTATATCAAAAGAATAACTTGACGGAGTAAAATGTAGGAGATGCTAATTAAAGTGTTTCTAAGTTTGTCAGATGTTGCGGTGCGCGCGGGCAGACGAAGCCATCTAAGTGGAAACTTTTATCCCTAGTGGACCGGGCAAGTTACAAGCAGGGAAATAGTCCCACTTAATCTAGCATAGCTGAACACATAGATTGAAATTGTTAGTCTCGTAGAAGTCCAAGACGACAATTACTCGCAAAATGACTGAGGGTCCGTTTCTAACCATGACAGTTAAATCGTTAAAGGGAAATTATAGCTTCCGGATTGGTACTACCGCAAAGGTAACAAAAAGCTAAAGCTAAGAGCTGCGTATTTGTAAGTCGCAGACGAACCGGATACAATTACAGACGGCAATCGTCGCGGCGTGGCGACCGTACCGTAGAAATATAAGCTCTCTTATCCGTAATGGAGCGGCTCTCTCTCATTATTGCGGTCCGGCGACGCTGCCGAGCCGGCTCTGTGCGGCTGGCTTACAACCTCTCACACCATACTTTGAATATCGACATAAAACCTTTTTATTATTCTTATCCTACGCTAGACTAATCCAAATCATAGTTCAGATGTTCCACCGAATTGTAGTTTTATAAAATACCTGTCTTCCTTGTTGCATTTCTACCAATTGCTTTCTATTTCCACTCGAGTGAGAGTTATCGAAACGAAACAATAAGCAATATTATTACAGTTTTATTGGATGCAATTCGAATACATTTTAATATAACCCAATGGAGTAACAAGGAGGTATTCTGTTGATGTAACGTTGGTCTTTGAAATGAATTCACAATAGAGATAGTTGTGAGTAGAGTGATGGCTTTGCGTTTATTTTAACGCACGATCTAGTTTTATTGTAGTGCCCTCATGTGAAAGCCAATACACAACGCGTGGAGTGGTTAATGTGCCGACCGTAATATCAATAAAGAGGGGCGACGGAAGGCGGAACAGGGGTGGTGAACACCTGTCTCCTCCTCCAGGTGTCGCCTTCGTGTCTACTTTCCTCCGATACTTAAAATATGGCGTGTCATTTTCGAGGCTCTGGTTACTCGTTTGTACACCGAGATTTGTTCTACGGTTGTTTAGCGAAAATCATTCTAGTAATCTGAAGCTTACGCGGTATTTACAATTTGGTGAAGAAATTTTATTTTCAGCAAGCGCCAACCCTTATGTAAACCTCAGAAACTTACATCTCTTAATTGAGCTGCAATTGTGGGCTAACTGTCGATTCTGAACGCGATTCTAGGTGTCCTTCTTACACAAAAAATTAAAATTACACAACGCTGAGGGATTAGATAGAAAAACCAATGGATTTACAAACATGAAAATTTAAGTAAATTATAACAAGTTTAAAGTTATAAATTTAGTCGGCGGTCGTGATTCCTACAAAGGTGATCTATCTATTAATATAATACCATAACATTACCAAATTATTGTACAAATATTAATTTACATCAAAATTATACAATCCACATCTTTGTCTTAGTAAGGTAACACTTTTCAGTGTCTATTTCTGTTTGCTCTTTCCGTGGTATTGTTTGCTTATTTAAATATGTGTCAGGGATTTTCCCCCCTATAAAAAGGGTGATAAAAGCTTGCTATGTCAACACGCTGTACAAAAGTAATCTCAACAGTTTTACTTCTTTTTCCTGCGACCTCACTTTTTGTGAAATTTTCAATTGTTCAACATACTGAATATATTTTCATAATATATTTCAAACTTTTTATCACTAAATGAACACGCCTGTCTTCCCGAAGGATTCGACTACAGGAGATTCGTTTTGTAGAGGCGTACCTACTTATGTAAACCCACAGATCGCTTTTATATTTTAGTTCCAAAAAGGGGCTAACCTATTACCATTACACGGCCGCAAATGTCAAACCCAGGACTTGCTCAGCGTTTGCGGCTGCTAGATCAATTACGCGTATGTACGCTGAGAGATATATTGTCTTCTTTACGCGACAATAAGTGGCTAAATACCTTTTTCTACAAGTCACCCGAACAATATAATATACCTACATACGTTGTGTTTGGTGAATATGACGAGTGACCAGCAAAGCCGCGCAGGCTGTCACGGCACAGTGCCACAAACACACGGCAGTGGTGTACCGTGTAAACCCACAACAATTAGGCCGAGTGCACACGCTTTGATATGTACACGTGTGTCTATTACTCCATGAAGAACAGTACCTACCAAATATTCAATATATATTGCTATTAGCTAATATTCAGAAGCAATTTGAATATTTCGGAACAGGAAACAGCTGTGAAGCAAGGCTTGTGACTAGCTTAGATATCTATACCTATATCTGAATCATTATTATGAGGTTACATATCAATACTAATAGTGTAAAGAGGTAGTTTGTGAGGTTGTAGGGGGTAATCTTGATCTACTGAACCGATTTTGAAAATTATTCTAATTACATAAAATAAATAATAGTAGGTACCTAGGCCATATACGTTGTATAGCTTCTGATGCGATCCAAGCGAAATCCGTATCACGAGTATTGCAGCAATGTCAATGCAATTGTTTAGTAAATAAATGTTATAAATGCCATGCAATCAAGCCAAGTTAATATAAAATTAATTCCACCTTAATGATAACTTAATGCAAATGCTTAAAAATAACCCGGCCATATCCAATTTAAGTTTAATTTTGAAACCATAAATTCGGTTTAGCTCCCCGGAGCGGCGCGGGATTGAGTGTCTGACTCTCCGCAAAATTGCAACCAACATTTTTATCCCTTCGTATTGTACTTTGAAAATTTTAGAGAGTAATTGAAGGTATCTTTGTAATTCTGTAACTCGTTTTGATTCTTGATCAGCAAAATATTCTGTTGTATCATTTACATTGTGGTCAGAGGATTCCGAACTCTATTGTGAAACTTCTAAAATGTTTGTTTATTTTAAAACCACTCTTCTGTGAATTGATATTATTGTTTATTTGTTGTTTTGTGTCCTAATATAATAATCGATATAGTTGATTCGTAGAATTGTGGCTGAGAAGGTAAACCTATTTACAGTACCCATTTTATTATAAATAACCACTTTCAAACCTACTCTGCTTCACTCTACCCAGCTAAGTAATAGATAAGTAGATCGTAGTAGTAGTACATCTGATAATTATGGTCTAGGCTGAGGTTGTCTAGCGAAACTTGAGGAACGTTTGCCCCTCGCGCCAAATTAGGTTTACGAACACAATTTTTCTCTAGAAAGTAAATTTATTTACATCTCGGCTATGGGGGCATACCCAAACAGCTTACTAACATCCCTATTTTTGCAATATATGTACATATTTACCATGAAACAAACATTTTACTTTTTATACATTGTCTCTCATGTTTTGTCGCAAGATGATACAAGTAAACTAAATAAATTTGCTCGAGATTTTACTTTGTCTTCTAAAATCTAACGCATTCGAAGACAAAAAGTTACACAGTCTCAAAATGTTGTTTCGTACAAAAGATGAAATTAATTTCACGTGCACGCGACGCGCAGACAAGCAGCCGTATAAAAACAACGATGTAATTCTTTAGCACGACACATTTTATCCTAGTTAAGGTAACCGCGTCGTTGCGCACACATGAGTTAACTCTCCCGGGCTGCAGTCGCAGCGTGACATTTAAATATGAATATGTCGTTGCCGCCGCTTCCGTATGAGCCAGCTAATAATCTGTGATTTTTCCGCACATCTGCTCCCGGTACGGTGCCTAAGCGCATCGACGCAGCGAACGACTGTCGCCTTCAACACGTTGCAATTAAAGCTTCGATGCATAAAAGATTTACAAATACGTGTTTCACTTATTATGTAGTTACGAGTTACGCTTCTGTCGTCTATCTCACTGTATCGGAAAATTATTACAGCGAAACGATTTTACAAAATCATCCGTAGTGAAAACTTTTCCTCTACGGCACACAGTTTTCTTATAAACTTACAAGATAACAACCCCGCGACAGGCATTTGTTTGGGAGTAATTCGAGTCACCGGCGACGGAAAAGCATTTTCTCACAAATTGATGTCACTCCACGAACGATAAAAGTTTTGATTTTTGTGAAAGAAAAAAATGTAGTTCATCCCTCTTTTTTCCTGGCTTTTGGAAAACATTCTTAATATTTGTTCAAATAATAAAAAGACATTAAAAGGTGATTCTGCAATAAGTATATTTTTATTGCTACCGTAACGCCTTTTCCCTCAACCGTTAGAATCATTTCCCCGCGTTCAAATTATGTCCACTTTACGCCAACATTTCTTGCGAGTTACTTAGAGGTGACAATCGCAAAAATAAAGTGAGTACCCGACAACATCCAATAAAGTGATTCCGGCCAAAGGAAGCAAGAAGATAACCTACTTACTGATCCGGCGTATTCTATTTGCCTGTAATAATCGCGATGACAATCTCATATTACATAAAAGATTTGCCCCTCTTTTCGATCGAAATACGATTTTCTCCCTTCGGAGCTATTGCCGCTCGTCTCGAATTTTTTCGTCATTGAAAATGGAGCTAGTACTATGGGATATTTTTGAATGTATTCGAATGAATAAGAAATTTTGGCGCCACGGAGAATGCATTATACGTAGACTAGGAGTTGGAGAGGGGCGGGGAGGCTGTGTATCTTAGCGGGCGTCTGGCGGATAATAGGAGCTCTGCGCTCCAGGGAGACCTCGCACGACCATTAATAAAAATATACACGTAATTGTTTGTTCAAATAACAGACCGCTTTTGATATTGACGCTCTGAATTGTACAGATACACAAATGTACAATAAGCTGTAAAAGCTTTCTATCGGATCAGCAACTTTGTTTACTGAAACATAAGATGATCAATTAACCTTTTACGACTGTTACTGAATGTTAATGAATTTCTCGTTCATTTAGTTCTTGTTAAATAATGTTGCAGCTTCGCAACACATCTAAATGTAATTGATCTTATTATCGCTGTAACATTTTCTTATAGAATTCAGCTTCCTACCCTTTTAAGTTTTATTGATTTATGCTTATTTTGTTAAGGTGTATCACCACTTCATACACCACGTGCTTTGTTGCCAACTGCACAAAGATAGACACAATAAATTTTTATGTTTACTAAAATACAATGCAACATTTTTTTTTACAATATGTACATTATCAGATACCTAGATGTCCTCTTTATACATCGTAAAGTGACACCAATTACACTTTATAAGTACTTAACTAAATTTCAATCTTGATAGAACTCGGGTCTCGTCAAACAACCCCTCACCAAATTGTGCTAATGTGAGTACACATCCAATACTCCTCTAACACTATTCAAACAAAAGTAGGCCGATGGGTTTCGGTCTATTATAGAGCCATCGTGGTGACGCGTGTAATACTCGTACAGTGTAAAGGTACAAGTTGACAATTGCGAGATAACATGAAAGTGAGTGAATTTGGGCGTCGGTAGCGCTTTTGCAGCATTAAGCCTGGGAATAAGTTTGTTCATTACGAGGGGAACAATGCGGTAGGCTCGACGGCAGCGGAGGAAACGTGCGCCGACGCTGCGACAATAGGGCCGACGCCTTATCGCGCCGGAACGCGTCGGCCCGCTGCCGCGACGCGCCTACCCGCGCCCCGCACTACCGCTGCCACACCGACTTGACGTATGAGCACTGAATAAATGGGAAAACTTTTAGCTGCCGTTATGGGAGAACGAACAATTGGTCATCTGTTGCGAAGGGAATGCTTAAACGTCCGTTAATCTTGTACGACAGACGGACGATAGGGGAGACAAACTCTTTGTTCAACTAATTGTTACTTGCCCTACTTACTCTTATCGTCTTTTTCTGTGTGTTGTTGGTTACCTACTTAAATGTGACAATAACGAAATATTTCTATTGATGCACTTTTGTAGTAATCAATCCCTATGAATAAGTACTAACGTAGTTGTGGTTGTTAATCGGTGCTTGTAACCTGTCTTTTCCTAAGTATTCTCGAAATTAATACCATTATTTTGCTGTGGTCAGTCGACAGTCATAATAAGTCGTTTGTTTACTAAATGAGGGTACTTCCTAATTAATTAATTGCCCAATGCCATTTGTAAATTAAATTTATGGTAAGACTTACTTTTCAAGAAAACTTATCATAATTTACGTCTCACTAAGAAAACCTAAAAACGTGAAAGGCTATATTTTATATTTTCAATGCTATAAAAATAAATATATATATAAGTAGTCTACGACTTTAATTGAAGAAAGAAAAAATGAAGAATTATTCGAGGAAGAATCCGCATATAATTCGGGTTTCGGGACGACGGAACCGTGATTAAAATTGGTTCGTTGTCGACGAAACCTGCAAAATGTGCGGTGAACATCACACAGCAAGCGAGAGGACTGCTCACTGCTAAGAAGACCGGACAGCGCTCCAATATCGTCCAATTAAATCTTATTCGACATCTAATGTTATGAAAATGTAAATCTAAATGCATATATTATGTTTCCAAGCATACCTCTATGTTCTGAATACTCATAGCCTTTAGTTTATTTTGAATGTGCCAGTGCTTTTTTAATTTGACAGGTGACTGAACACGCCTTACTCCCGTCTATTGTGTTGTAAAAGTATCGAAATTGAACGAGCACTGTCCATTTGGAGGCTGTATGGAAGCTGACAATAACTGGGTGGCCATTTGTTTCTGGCTCTGAATATCCAAATGATTTTTTTCCCGATTTCATTGCATTGACTGCAGCAAATGGCAAGCGCTGATTCCTGTATGTTCGTCCATCGGTGGGCATGCGGCGATGCGTATCACAAATAAGTGAATTAAGTACATTATCTGACATTCTGTTAATGAGTATTCGAAATGCAATTGTTGTGGACTAATTCCTGGATAGTTTAATTAGTTACTTGCGGTACCAAGACACAATGGAGCAATTTATTTGAATCAGTCTGCCACATCGTAGATACACCACAATATAAGTGAATGTTTACGCAGCACTCTAAAATCCATATACCTGCACTTGGACGGGGATATCAATCTCTTAGGTCGCATCAATACACTACCTATCATAGAGGCCTTTATTGATCCTATTTATTAAGAGGTCGTATGGCACAAATTGATGATGTTACGTAGAGTGAAAAATAATTTAGCAATAGCTCTTAGATACTACCTATATTTTTATAAACATATCGAAGGTACTATTACTTAATTATTTTTCACGTTCGCTCATCAGCTTTTAATAAATTATAAATTAAACTTTAAAAAAAATGGTATATATTTATCATTTTGATCCCAGTGATATTAAATCTGAAAGGCCATCTTACCAAATGCTATAATTTTCATGTTGTGTTAAATACGTTTAAAGATTAAACTTGATGGGTTAAACCTGTTTTAACAAAATTAAATTAATCTTTAAACTACTTCATCTTATTTTCCCACCGCGAATTGATAATTTACACCAATCAATTTACAGCTAGGCATTGTCCCACCTCTTGACTATTCCATTTATTAATTACACGTGATTGTTCCTTCAATTGGGTGATAAGTCTGTGTCAATAGGTAACTATCGGGTTCTCATTGACAGCTGGCGGATGGCGAAGGCTTGTAGTTGCAGGTAATAATAGCTCCATATCAATGCAGATGACTATGAATGGGATCATTAGCATCCGACGGGCTGTGATCATCATTTGCGTGCCTACACAGGACCGTGCCACAGATGTAATGTGCTACAACAATCGGTTGATATGTAATCATTACGGATCTACAATCGTATTGTATTAGTTAATATTAGTCGGCTTTTTACTTTATTTTCATCTTATATTATTATCATTTTCATCAAAATCAAGTACTTAGGCAATTTTTTGCAAAATAATACATTTCATTCATATTTTTTTTACAACTGCTGAAATAAACAATCATGAAACTTTTATGTAAAAGCATGCTAAAAGCTCATAGTAGCTAATTTTTAGAACTAACATTTAATTATCTTTTTCTGTGGCTTTTCTTGGTCACACCGCACACATACCAATATTATTTTACAGTGAACTGCTTTGACTTCATGTGGGTATGTTTTATCTAACGGGAACTACGCAATGGTGGTAGGTGGCGATGTAAAGTAGCTTTATGCTTTTATTTTGTCAGCTTCCGTGTTTACTTGGGAGGCTCAATTTTCTACACTTAACTTTTAAAATCGAATAAAAATGTAATTTCCTTGGCTCGCTGAAAGCTTCATGATTCGTATTCATCGGCAGCAGCGCAACTTATTCGTTAGCTGTCTCGTGAAATATAAATCCGTTAGTGAATGGCCGCGCACGTGTGCCTTTGCCCTGCTACACCTGGCTCTGCGATAGGCTGAATGCAGAACGTACCGTCGTCCAATTTCGCGCGCTAAATTGTTCATAACGGAAGTTCATATCCGGACGTCGGGCCGCCCTGCGCTTCAGGCGAGATTAGGCGGTAATTACCATTTCCTGTGACACAGGACGCAGACAGACGGCTAGAGAAGAAGCGGTGTCTGTTCAGAATGTACAGCGTTCAATCCTGTCGGAGGAAGGAAGAATTTGCCACAATTACCTTACTTCCAACAATATTGGTTTTATAATTACCAATCATCTTCCTTTGCACATACAATTGGAATTGGTGGGCGAGACAGCTATAGGTACCTACATAGATATATACTGCGATATACCTACAGTGCAGGGTTCTTACACTTAGTATCGCAAGAGAAGCCCTTCAGTAAAAACCTTTGCGGAAGTATTTGGTAGCCAAATGCTGGTACAAATTGAGTGTATGCCATTACTGAGTCGGAAAAACTGATTATGTAAGAATTGAGCAGAGCGCGGAAAGGTTGCGCTGTTGTGCGGCGCGCGCGCCTCGCTGCCGCCGCGCCGTTGATATGATTGAATAAGCGAACACCGGGCTCCCTAATGAAACATATTGAACGTGTATCGAATCACTTAGGCGCGCCGGTGCGCTCCTGCACTCGCTTTTTGGGGCATGTCAACAAGCCGTAGGTGAACCCTATAAATAACATTACGGTGGAGTCTCGTTTTAAGAGAGACAATAAATTGAATTAACTCCGCCAACTTTGAACGTCAAAGGAGAATAAAAAAATTTCAACTTCATTTTACGGAATATAATTTCACGCGGCATCAGCGTCTCCCTTTGTGTTGCTTAGAAAATATTTACGCAAAGCTGTGCCCCGTAAACCCACAAAAAGGGAGAATCCTAATTAATTCATTAATGTCATTATAATTAAGACATTTGTGGCATTTAATGTGCATTACTTTCAATCTTCTCCGTCTTAGTAATATTTCACGATATAATTTAGTTTACTTTCTTTTATTTACTTATATACCAAAATAAAAGAAAGATAAATGCGATTAGTAGGAAAGTTTAAAAAATGAAGCTTACCTAATTACCTGGGAGTGTTATTGTAGAAGAAATACAATATTATTTAACTAATGTATACAAAGGAGCTATCTTCACAGGATTAACTTTTGTGATACCGTGCAACTAGTCTAGACAAATCGTTTCACAAATCCTTATGAGGGATATTTAAAAATGCTTAACATCGTATCAGCTAATTAACAATTTAATTACACCTTTCAAAATAATATGAGCCCAAAAATCCTTAGAAATCCCAGTTTATTCCACCGTGCAGCGTGAATATATTTTGACACGTCAGTAGTGATTTCAATCATGTTTTAGAGATCCAGTTCAGCACGGCGACGCGTGACCGGCTCACAAACAGTTCGACCGACAGCAAAGCTCTTTGAACACATCCGCTAAACCTACTAGAAAAACTAGTACCTTTGTAAGGCACTGGCTGCGTTTCAAAAACGAACTGCCTGAACTGAACGGACTCGATTAATCATTCTAAATCTGTAACGCACGTTTTAAATTACATATTTTCGATTCTCGATTCTGTTTTGATTCGATTATTTCAATTTTATTTTATTGGAAATGATATTTGCATGGTCTACAAGTAGTTGATCTGGACCTTGATGTTTTGAAATAAATTCAATTTACCCTTAGCCTTAACTGATCGAACAGACGGACACACGGATTACGAAGTCCCATAAGTTCTCCGTTTATTCTTTTTGAAGGACAGGTAAATTTTAAAAAGTAATGTTTGTCCCCGATGCTAAGGGAGCAAATATTTTTTATATTCTTAAATGTTTATTTTCTATAAAAACACCTAAAAGTGTAAATAATATAATTCTGTAATTGAATGAATACAACGTATAAAAATGTCCTTTGTTAAAATATTTTGAGTTGCCTATATTTTAGGTTGATTAAACTTTTATACATTAAAACGTACAAACGTTTGAATGATTATCAGTATTGCCTGCCTGATAAATTCGAAGCGCACCGCTGCATTTATTTACTTAAAATATGGACCAGTTAAAGAACCATTCTAAGTAAAAGTAATCCTAATTAATCAAGTCTGTATTTTAAAACTGTGCCATGGAAATTTTATAGTACCTAATACCTGTGATAATACTTAATATACATCAAAGGATAAGATGAAGTAGTTTACTGCAGGTTGTAGTTCCTCGAAACTCGAGAAATATGCAACGAGGTAGAGCAAAAGTTAGTACCTCGCAACTATTCGCGACGATTACTAACTCAAGAGTATCCAAGAACACGAAAACCGAATAGATATTACACAACCTCGAAAGTTTAAACACTGATCTGACAGGTGATCTGTGTTTTGTGTGAACAAAATTGTAAATTGACTTACTTAGAGGAATGGCTGAAAGTGACTATTTCAGTGATTTTTTCTATGACAAATCACTAAAATGTTTTCTACTTCGTAATGTATCAAGTATGTACTGTATAAAATATCTTTTAAACTAAAAGAATTGTAATCAGTTGTGTGTAAATGTGTTTAATTGATAGAAAGAAAGAATGTCTATATTACCACATTTCAGATGATATAAATACGAAGTTTTGCTCATAAATTAAGTGACTTATGTAATATTTTCACAGGGTGCCGTTCCCTGGCAATAGTATCATAATTGCATTATAACTATCGTTCCAATCTCCAACAGTTGTCTGTTTATTCTGGAAATAGTTCAAGGAACATAGTATTCAATTTGATGATAGCAGACGTTCAATCAGAATGAGGATGTCAATGCAACGCAAAGGTACTAGAGAGGAAATGGCAACTCGATTGTTTCCTTCTTAGCTTTAGGAACTACGCAAACGTTTGCTGTAAACATTATAATATTCATCTCCGCCATATAAACGTTGAAGGAAATCGAAAATCATTCAGTAGTTTCCTAGTATCGAATGGCGCAGCAACCTATTTCTGTAATATTTTCGATCGCCAATTCAATCGATTTCCATTTCGCTCATAAATCTTGAAATTTCTGGTTCAAAAAGGTTTTACATCAACATTATGATACAATGATTTGTCAATACACTTGTTTGAGGAACCGATAGTGAGATGTAACCACAAATTGACTATAAATACACGTAGATAGTCGTGCTTTATAAATTGATATTACAATTAGCAAGTGTCGTGCTATCTATTTGGGTGAATTTGGCTAATAGTTCAAACCGAAGCGAGTGACCAGCGAAGTGAGGATGGTGCTCATCATAATGTTATAAATATTCAAGAAATATATTTGGACTTTATTTTTTGTGAGCTGGGAAATTATAAGAAAGTTCAAGGTGAGTGTTTTGTGTATAAGTTTTCATAAATTCTTTGAAATAGTAACAAACAATATGGTATTATTTTTTACTTTGCTGAGGCTTAGTTTTTACTTAAGCTAACTTCTAACTAACTTGATCTTATTATTTAATAGTCCTGATAAAATAAGACAAAATAAATATTTTGTGCTATTTTAGCGATACGTCTATAGAAATTATTTAAAAATAAGCCGATATTTTACTTACCTATATTGAAAAATCATTATCGTACAAAGATGCTCCTACACTCTTGCGCCGAATTATCTCATACCTTTCATTTTATCTGGAAAACTTCTTCTAAATAGACTCCGAACACACTCCTATAATATTATGAACTGTGTCAATGAAATGCATACCCTGAATATTAATTACAATTAAGAAACTACTCGACCAACATATGACTAGTACATAAAAAGTCCATCGCAGAATTAAATTGTCTCTCATGCATATTAAGATAAATTGAGTAATGGATAAGTTCATTATGAGAGCTGTGTGCATCTATGTCGTCAACATATAATTTTCTTAGTATCTTCAGATATAATTTTTCTGATAGCAATGTATCACAAAGAGCAAAAATGTTAATTAATATTGATTACATGGGTAGATTTCTCTCTTTAAGAAGTAATGGATTCCCAATTCCACTGTATGTTTTGGCTATGCCTAATTGCCTATGTTACCCCATATTTCCGAACGTCGATATGAATATAATTGTAAGGTATTTTCATACGAATAATTTAAATGATGTGGAAAAGTAGAAATTATTAAGAGTCACATACAATGACATACGTATATGCGACGTACATACATAAGCACCATTACATAAGTAAACATTTAACAAACAGTTTGCACGTTGGCTAGCACATAGCAAAGGGTGTAAATTGGAACAAATCACGACACCGGGTGATAATAGATGCATAGCGCTCCATCTACTATTTAGTATACTAAACATGTAATATATCAATTGATTATTCGTTCTCAGATGCCTATTTTTCGAATTGATGTATCTGTTCCTATTCCTACAGTTATTATTTTTCTTTCGTACCTAGACACAAGACAAAAGCGTATTCTCTTCTACTTAACGTAAAATGTTAATCCATTCTTAAAGACACACGTCCAAATAAGTTTTTCACTTCAATATTAGTTAGTGGTCGTTGTTTGTGTGAATCTCGGCAAGTTTAAAGTGCAGCGACATCGTTTGGCATCAGGTGCGATACACTCACGCAAATATTTTATGAAAATACCTCGATTATTAACACTAGGGATGTTACTCATGTCGACTTTACCGAATATTTAAAGTAAACATTAATGTAAAATTCATGTTTAGGTACCAATAACTTTGACATTAGGACTAAAATCTCAATAATAAAATATAAATCACGTTTTATCTTGATAACTTTATAAAATATGTATTATAATTAAAAAATATTTGTATACCTATTAATGAAGTTATTAAATTGCTATTAAGTATTTAGTATTATTAACGTCGTATTTTATCTGTATCCGAGCCCTTGATAGACAAAATACTGTTTTGACATTATTAACACAACAATGAAACTTGAATGTCACTTTATTGTGACTCAATAAATTAGTCCAATTAGTATTAAATTACTTATTACATTCCCTTATCTTTATTACAGTTTAATTTGTAAACACTGCTGGTTATAAAAATGATTTTTATTTAGATTACACAGATAAAGCCACACATTTTCTTTGTTTGCATACAATCATTACTCATAGATAGACAAGTCTCATGACTAAAGTTATCTTAAGATAACTAACTCTTTAACATAGCAGTTTTGCTGACAAAGTTTAGCAAGTAATAATTACCATACTAATTGCATTCATAAAAATGTAATTAAAAAATAAATGATGTCGATATCGAGTCGGCGGGGCGCGACGCTTCGCTCGTGACTAGCTGTGCGGAGGGGTGTCGGCGCCGCGGCCGCATCCTACAGCCAAACGGTAAACACTTTGCTGTAATCTCGAGATGAGAAAACTTTCAGTTCTCTTAATTCAGAAACTTATTCAACAACCTAACAACCTTAGAGCGGACCGCCCGGCGGACACAAGACAAACAAACTCACCATTTAATCTTACACTTTGTACTACATTAAAATAAAAATCTGGTTTGCTTTACCGGCCTTTACGTTGTGCAGCTGCACCCACTCTTTAATGTAAGTAAAGAATATTCAACAATCCATTTCTAAATTATTTGTGTTATCCGTACTTAGTAAGCTTCTTAAAAAATGTTTGTAACCCAAGAATATCGGCGTACATGTTACCTGAAAATCAGATAAACTGTACACATATACATTTCCACGTGTTTATGAAAATGTTGGTGTTTTCTTTATTAAATGAATATCTTCTTGTGCATACCAAACATTTTATCAAAATTTTAAATTGTATGGTACGACTAGTCGTACGTAATAATTAGATACACTGATGTTGTCAAGCCACGAAATGGCCGTGCCTCCGTGCCTCAACCCAAAGTTAGCAAAAGACGTCGTTCCCAAGAAAAGCCAAATAGATCAATAATTTCAAAAAACTTAAATAAACGTAACAGCCGCCTCTAGGTTGCAACTCTCTAAACGAATAAAAGCCATGACACATACGCACTTTAACACACTGGCCGAATTTTTAAAGTATGTACATATGTTATAAATTGCTATACTTACCTACTCTGTTTAGTTATGGAAAAAGTACAATATTTTCTATACGGTATTATCTAAGCAAGTAATACTATTCTTTTGCGTGGGTTGAATAATAGAACAGATTCACAATAGAGTGGTCAGGTGCAATTTAATCACAAAGGCGACATAGTTAGCCCGCTATTTACCAGAAAGGTGATAAGAAATAGTCCACATACACTGGGGCTCATAACTAAAGCAAAGATCGGACAATATACAGCCAGCTTAAGTGAGTTCAGTTATATTCTTAGATTGTCTATTTGTACACGTCCTAAGTAGCATTATTTCAACGTTGTACAACCCTCCCTGTATATTATTGATAGGTAAGTATGTTTAAAAGGTAAAAAATAGAGTAAATTATGACTGTCCATTATTGAAACTAAGCATCTCATATCAATATTAATTAGTATAAAAAGTAGTGTAAAACTATAATAAAATCGAAAATATTTTAATTAAACTTAATTTAATAGTGGCGTTAGTGGCGTATCTGGTCTAAAGTGACGTATATTTGGTTATCAAGTACGTGCCAATTTAATCAGACAAATTGACAGTACGAAGTGTTGCTCTCAAGTGGAGCAAACTCACCGCCATAAGCAAACAGACATTAAAGGATTACCGGATAACTACGTAACCCAGTAATACTGTACTACACTACACGATACAGTAAACAAAGCCTATATCTTGCCCACTTACCTCAGTATAAGCTTGCCTTAACCGAGGACAGACCGTCTCTCGAGAAAAAATGGATAAATAGAAAACATTTTATATCGAATTTACTTAGTACTACCTACCTTAACTGATTGCTAGTGTTGTGTATAGATTAGGGCAATGAAAACACATACCAAAAGAAAACAAAACACATATTTAGTAATTATAGATAGGTACGTCCTATTTTTCACGGCACAGTGATACTTGTAAAAACACATTATGTGTATAGGTTAATCATCACATAATTACAATTATGTTTCTAAGATTTGTTACCATTATACGTTTTAAGCTGTACGTACATATAATATACATTCTCACATCCTAGCATTGTAGAATGATGTGTAAACTGCAGACAGTATTTGGTCATGAAACTGTCATTAAGAAACGGCCGTGAGATATGTCGTGATATTTTGTAGATGAGTCCAACCAACAGAAGCCCACTATGCGAGCCGAGCGACTTACACCCAGGCGTCACTATCACAGACATGGACACTGTGCATGAAGAAAATGACAACGACAGGTATGTTAAACTCATATTTACTTAATATATTAATATTGTTTGTTGTTCTTACGTGAAAAAACTAGGGAAATGTGCCTACACATACCTACCTATTATATAAAACGTCTACTTAAAAATATATCGTTTAGCTCCTTTTTTTTAAACTATAAATAATATCTTTGGCTAAAGGGTTCTAAACTATAATAAAAATGTAGTGTGTGCTTCGAGACAGAATAATTGTGCTACAGAGCACGTTTAATATGCGAACATTATTTTATTATGAACGCTTTAATTTATGCGTAGTAAATGTGGCTAACATCCTATCAGATTTTTCTCGTATTAATAATGTAATAGGTATATATATTGTATATTACAACACTTCTAAATCGGAACCAAAATTTATAGACACCAACCCAATATTAGTAGGATAGTAATGCTTAAAATATATTCGGTGTTTGTGAAAAAGTGAAACCGTTTTCTAAAATAATATTGACTCTTTATAATTTGTGGCTGTATAGTGTATATGATTACTAGATAGTGTTTATTGGCCTACTCTAATGACATGAATAAACACTTCTATTGACCAGCCATGGTATTGTAGAGAACAAAACATAAAAGCTATTATTTTTCAAAACCAGAAGGAAATGGATACGTCGGCGTCGGCTCGCCGGACAGGCCGCAGTCCTCATAAACAAAGAGTAGATGCTAACCGTTTAATTAAAGTTTCTTTTTAACCGCATTTTCCTTTGTCTCGTGACTCAGTTTTATCTGTTATCTAAATACTGGATCTGCCGCGCGTGTAGTTTATGCCAAGACTGCGTTAGATACAGTATCTACTGCAGCTACGGAACTGTTACATTTTATTTTTCTAAATGATTTTCATTTTGAGAAATTAAATAATTTGTGCTATCCGTAGCTGTTACTAATAAGGATAAGTTTAGCTTCTTAAGAATGTTTCTAACCCAAGAAATTACCTGAACACGGATAAACTCCATACTGTACCTACACATATATTTCCACGTGAAAGTTATGAAAATGTTGGTGTTTTCTTTCGTATATCAATATTATGTGTGTTACGTTATTCAAAATAGGTTCAGTGAGGATACAACGAAGCTTAGGAAGACATTTCCGGCGAACGGATGCACATTTTGGAGATTTTGCGCTCAGAACCCTCCAGTCGAAATAGTTCAATACAACTGCAGTTCAGACGTTTCTTTAAATATTCACTATACAGCATGTTTGCTGTCCTTATTTAAATAAACTTATTATTTAGTTATATCATGAGAGAAAAATAATTCAGTCTATAGAATAAATTCTTTATATACCTAGGTATACATATAAGTATTTTTCAAATTATAGATATTTATATAATAAACGAAATTATAAGTCAACTCAAGTCATCAGTTATTATAAGTCAAACCAAGTCAATGGATAAATTAATCTTGATATAATATTATCTTGATACGTTGGATAAAATTCTTCATACTTTTTGCTATTAAAACACGAATATTTTAGTATACAAACGCCGTCAAACGGGTGACGTGCGTTGCGCTACGATTTTTACGTCACAACTTCAAACACACTGTATTTCAGCGAGAAGTATGAAACGCATACACAAAGAGGGATTTCGGTGCATTCGCAAAGAGCTTCGAAAATATTTATGACGTTTGATAGACTGCTTTGTGTCGCGATACACGCGTCTGCTCCACTGCTGGGCACGCTACATTCCTAAAGGATTGACTCCCCTGTGCACCAACAATATACCAACTAGACCACGCCTTAATACAGAGACTGCTATATGTATAAGGACAAGTCTAAGACAATGTGCAATAAGCTCAATGACATACACTCTTAATTCTTCTTCTTCCTAGCCTTTTTTCAGGCTACCTACAGTTATTAAAAAAATACTGTGTTCAACAAAACTGCTACAGGAATCTAACATTTATGTAATTCAAGTTAAGTAAATACTTAGGTCAGTGATTACTCCGCCAGATACAGCGTATTTGCAATTTCTTGGTAGATGCGAGTAATTTTATTATTGACTGCGAAACAGACGCTGAAATTCTTGGTATCTGTTAATACCGACGGTAGTAAATGGAAATGTAAATACACTGAGCTTTAATTTATAATAAAAACACCAATTAAAAAAATGTTCTACCCTTACTTAAATTAAATAATTATAATTAACAGCTGTGTTGAAAATCTTCTTTTCCTCTCATCGGTTCGAGGAATCCTTTTTAACTAATATCTGCAAAAGAGAAAAGTTATAGAGAAATTTACATCCGTATTTTCATCCTTTTGTTTGAATATATTTATTTAATTATCGACGTAAATGTAATGTAATGAAATGTGTAATACGCAAAAACTCAATTATAATAAAGTAATGAAGACATGTGCAATAGATCGTGGTCGCCCCTATTACATGGAACTTAAAAATATACGGACGAAAACATCAGCATACCTCTGTGTAGCCCTGTGGGCAATGAGGTGCGATTGTATATTATGTTTCTTATTATGGAGATAAAGAAGCAGATCTTCTTTATCTATGTCAACTGAGATTATTTTATTCTGTTACAGCATATTGACGGTTATATTTCTGTATGATTTAGTGATGAGTCATCATATTCAGACCTGGGACAGCTGCGGGAGAGAACTCGTGCCATGCTGGGCACGCCGGCGGAGCCCCTCGTGCAGCATACGCACTCGCAGCCAAACAGCCGCCGCATGTCAAACGATATAGAAACTAAACTCGCCGCCAATTTGAACACAAGGTACAGAACCTACGACGCAGCACTATACAGAGTGGACACCACAAAACGACGATAAATAAACCACAGCTTATAAGGACGCTCGATAAAATAGCATCAAAGATCACGCACAAATGAAACTTTCTAAACCTGTATGTTGTCTATAAGTATTGTTGGTAAATCAAGAGCGTCTTTATCATCTTATTAAGAATTTAATCCCGAATCATTTTTCGTGTATTACAAAAGTTTTGTAGAAAGGTACCTATAGGTAGGTAGCGATGTAGCAGGTACCTACTAGGTGCTCATAAAAATTACCATTCTCAATTTTATGACTACGGGGATTCATATTAATCTGGATAACTGTGTCATCCTAAACGTGCTATGCCTGAGGTCCTGGATGTTATTTAGTTTTTCTATGATATTCTCAGTAGCAGCCCCGAGTTTGGAATTGTGCCCGTTTGATGGCAATAGGCTCCCCCTTTACATGGTACCCAAACATACAGGCAAAATGCAGGTATACAATAGTACACCACCACCTAACCCTGCGGAAAATACTTACAGGTGTAATTTATGTTAACTGTTGCAGACGACCGTCGGCTATAATCGCAGCGTTTCGTCGTCCGTCGCAAGCGCTGGCGTTGTGCGCAGCCACACAGCGCCGGTTCCTGTCAGAACTGTCTCCTCACTCGCGGACATCGGTGGCGTCGACGTCTCACGAGACTCCACCTTCCGCTGCTGAGATATTGGGACAGTAAGTCGTCAACAAACTTCTTTGGCTGTCATGAATATCCCAAAATGTCACGATGACGATTGATGACGACATCGTTATTCTTATATCACCAGCATAGGGTTCAAATTCAATTGAATCACGCGTCTTCGTGAAATGAAAAACTATATCAAACAGTAAATAAAAATATGCAACATTATAAGCAACACTACACTATTAAAATATCTACTAATACACTAACACGTTTGCAGACTATGTCTAACAATCAAGCTTAAGAATTATTAAATATCGCTTAATCTTAAACTTTCATACATTCCTGAAGCACACCTGTGTTATCTGTAATATATCCGCTATCGGGAGTATAAATCAAAACGCCAGAAAATCCTTGAGTAAATATCCGTAAGGCTGGGACATACACACTACTATAAATCAGGGCGGCGGTGCGAAGCGTGGCGTGGTGCCGGCACATGCCCGCGACACACCGCAAGATCCACTCACACTTGACATGGGCCTGCACACCGCAAACTTACACTATTTTAACCTTTCGTACAAAAATAATCATGATATTTAATCACCTTTTAGAAAATCGTAATTCAAATCATTATCATTGTTCATGTATCATTAAGGTCTTAAGTCTAATCTGAAGGCTCTAAAGTCGTGCAATTTCCTTGCATAAAATACCCGTATAAAAGGCCATTGAATGTACTAGTATTATTAGATAGAATCCCTTCAATTATCAATTATAAAATGAATAAACTATGTTAATAGACTTTTTCTAACGTTGTTTGGGTCGACTTCAAGTTCATATAATTTCAGTATTTTATATGAAGCGATTATTACCTAACAGAATACTTATAAGAATAGTCACCTATCCATAGATGGATCACAGCCAGTGAAGCTTCACCTTACAGAGAGAATGATCAGCGTGGTAATTATATGAGCTTTTTAAATCAATACAAATCCAAACAACAATATTTCTTAAACGTAATTAAATACTCATATATTCGCCATCCACATGTCTTGTCTTCTCCACGCGCTACGAAATGAAGTCATCACCCGGTTAGTTATGAATAAGCACAGCGAGGAGGCCTATTTACAGGTGAATATTATTCAGTCGGATAGCGTCATGTAGTCCGCAGACAATGAACAGCCTACGTCGCGTCAAAACCATTGAAAGCACCCTTTATTTGTTAATAGATAGACATGTACACAATAGAACTGTGAACATTGAGCGCAAACATCGCTCCATGAATGTAATTAGATTGTGACAATGTTTTTGAATGGAACTTGCCTTACTGTTGCTTTTGATAAGCACATTATTTTTACTGTTTTCGACCCATCTTGTGTGACCAAATTGAATGAATTAAAATAAAAGTACAAAATGAATATTCTCATACATCGTATGAGATATTCAATATCATCATGATTAATCTTAAAAAACAAGTGTGATGCAAGTACTTATCTTATCATAAATAAACAATTACTCAAAAAGTAAATCACTTTCCCTCATCATATAATAATAAGCTATATACTTATCTTTTTGTATATTTTTTTTAAGCATCTTGTGTATCGAACCAGAAGACGCAGGTTCGAATCCTGCCCGCCAGCCGATTTTTCCTTCATTAAAAATAGCTCTATACTTATAATGATACTTGCTTTATATTGACTACGGTCTGACAAACGTTCGGTTTTAGAATCTTCTTAAATTGAATGATTTATTTATAGCGAAGCCTTGAGCAAAGCGCTATCGGCTTTATACGCAAAGCTTCTGGTGGTGTTGGGTCTCGCTTTCCCCATCACTGAAGTCATCGCTGGTGGCGTCCCTGATGGCTACTACCAGGTTACAAATTAAATTGTATAATGTGTTACATTCTATTTTTATTTTCCCCACTAATTAAACATCAATCTTGATATTCTCTTACGGTTTAATTGCATATTTTTCTTATTGGTATACCTATTAAGTATGTATAATAATAATTTACGTTGTTTTTCAGGGATTTTATTTATATTTGTACCTGGTGTCCCTAATATTTGTGGTGTTTCAATATGTAAACATAATGCGCCAGAAGGCTGTTAATCTAATCATTCACGACTACGGTAAGAGCTTCCAATCTGAAATACAACTTCTCTTTTGAAATAACAATAGAAAATTCTAAACAATAAGATCAGCCAACATGCTTAGGTAATTAACCACATTTGCTTAACAAAATGAGACATTAAAATCACATTTGTTTGCATAATTACGACTGCAAAGAATATTACCTTCTTTACTTTGCATTCCACTAACGTTTTCAGCCATTCGTATAATAAATGTAGCAGAAAATGTAACTCAACGTATGTTGTTTAACGAGCAGCTATATGAATCTAATTAATTTTTACAGAGGATACTCTTAAAGAAGACAGAAATGGAAAACTTACACCTGGAGAAAGACCAAAAGTAAAAGAAAGCATTTCTCGCTACGGCAGCTTTTACTTAAGGCTCGGTGGAATTGGTAAATTGGAATAATTTCATCAACAGTTCCAGATTATTTGTTTTCTAATTTTCAATGCTATTAAGATTTCATTACATTTCAGCATTCGGCATTGGTTCAATGGTGTACAGTGGTTTAGAATTAGGTGAATATTTCGAAATGACTGATAAATGCCGGTCGATTCTGTCAGTGATAACACCGGCACTAAGAATGGCCCTCACTTTGGCTCAAATGCAGTTCATGTTCCTCACCAACAAGGACATCGAATCTGGGACATTTAAATTAATCCAGAGATTTGGTTTTATGCATATGATAGCAACGAATTTATGCGAATGGTTATACGTATTGGTAGAAGAAACAAAACATGAAATACATCACTTAGAACATACTATATTTACTCCTGCCAATAGTACCCACCTAGTAACGGAAGCTATCCCATGCCGAAGGTCCAATATTATGGGTGCATTACTTCAGAATGCGGCACCATTTCTGTTTCCATGCACGATTGAATACTCCCTTATATGTGCTGTCATCTTATACGAAATGTGGAAAGAGGTAGGTAATACTATTCTCGATCTTGAAAAACCGTATTTTATTGAGAAACAATGAGTTCAATAGTAAAAATTTCAGGTCAAATGTACTCCCGAAGACTTTGAAAAGAAATTTAATCTTTCTAAAAATAAGTCGCGCAACAATTCAGTAACTCCTGAGAAGATTCTTCAGCAGTTTGGTAATAATTCATTTCGTCCTAAATATATTTATACGAAATGATCAGTTGTATAATATTATACACTGTTATTTTTCAGCTGGTATGTTAGGCGTCAGTTCCCCGCACGGCAGTCGCGCCGCCCTGCACCACTTCTCCGTAGACTGTTCGCACGCGCATCGCGGTCTCTTCGCTGGCATCTTAGTAATCGTCTGCACCATCATCTCCCTCATTATGTTCTTCGTTTTGGCTCACAATCCTGACACTATTACTGTAAGTATCAATTTATAAATACTTAGAATAAAAGAAAGGCTATTTGAGAACGTATTTTGATAGTAATCTGATTTAGAGTATTTTTATTTGGAAACTAGTTATATCTAGATAGTTCATAATTACGCTTTACCGATTTTTATGTAGTTATTATTCATGTGTATTATTAAATTTTATTTCTTGTTTGTAGGATGCAATATTCGAGGTGAACATTTGCGAGTTAATTTTATATTCACTATCAATAATCGCATCTGTGACAGCCCTAATCCAAATGAGAGTGTTAGCGTATAAGAGGAAATCTAAGGGTTGGTATTTTTCAATTGTTAATTTGCTTTCCGTTTCCTTTGATTTCCATTCCACTTATTTTAACTTTGTTATTTTATCTTTTTGTAATTTTTTAAGCATTTTCCATGCCAAGATTCCCAGTTATATTAATTAAGAATTATAATTAACTAGCTTCCCGCCAGCGGCTTCGCCCGCGTGGTCTTATAATTTTTTCCCCGTTTTTGCTACATTTTTCATTACTACTCCGCTCCTATTAGTCGTAGCGTGATGATATATAGCCTATGTTACTCGGGGATAATGTAGCTTTCCAAAGGTGAAAGAATTTTTGAAATCGGTCCAGTAGTTTCGGAGCCTATTCATTACAAACAAATAAACAAACAAACAAACAAACAAATCTTTCCTCTTTATAATATTAGTATAGATATAACTATTAAGAATTATATTAAATCGACTGGCGGGCAGGACTCTGCGTTTTCTGGTTAATTACACCAGACGCTATGACCGCTAAGCCACCGAGAGTCCTACTCCCCAAGTCGAAATCTTCTTTCACATTCTAAATTTACGTCTCAAGGTGACGTTAGCAACATCTATTGAAAAGCTTTGTTATTTTATTTATGTGTTGTCTTATTTATCTTTTGTCTTAATATTTCTTTTGAATTGCAGCAATCCTGGGGCTTGACCCATTCTTGCTGATTCTGGCACAATCAGGAATGTTTGTGTACTGCATGTTCAGCCTTATAGGAAGTCACCATACGCAAGACCAGACTAACAGCGTTGGTTTAACTGGTTTCTTCTCGGAGTTTTTATCCCTTAATCAGGTTAGTTTTAGTTGACTAACATAAACTCTGTGAATATAATGACTATAGGTGTCAATGAGCAACGATGACCCTTTAGCTGTGCTGTGTATACCGCTCGTCTCTCACTTTAACCAAATGTTTTGGTTAACAATAAAAAATACGTTTTTAACCCCCGACGCAAAAACGACGGGGTGTTATAAGTTTGACGTGTCTGTGTGTGTGTGTGTGTCTGTGTGTGTGTGTGTTTGTGTGTGTTTGTGTGTGTGTGTGTTTGTGTGTGTTTGTGTGTGTGTGTGTGTGTGTGTGTGTGTGTTTGTGTGTGTGTGTGTGTGTTATTTGAAACGTGAATTAGTCGGGAGTGTTCTTAGCTATGTTTGATGAAAATCGGTCCAAGATGGCCGCCGCCACAAAATTCCGTAAAACATATTTTTTCACAACTCCGTCAATATGGGTATCAGATAAAAGGGCTTAACTAGTAGAATACTATACACTATGATAAATTTCAAATCCAAGATGGCCGCCACCACAAAATGGCAAATTACATTTCGTGTCAGGGGTTTTCTAAATTTTTAATTTAGGTTAGGTTATTTACAAACCGCAGCTACTAATATTATCTAGCTATAGGTTTATAATAAGTCATTTTATTAATTTTCCTTTTTAATAATAATAAATTTATATTCAATCAATGTAATTAGGCCGATGTAGACTCACACTTAGAGGTGCCGAATATAATATAATTATAGGTCACTATAATAAGACATCCCTTCTTATTTTGTGAAATTAGAAACACATTAGCAGGTCCTCATAGGTTTTTTTACAAGAATGTAATACGTTTTCTCTTATTCCAGACGATTATTCAAACTCTTTTCATAATCGATGCATGGTGGCGTCGCAGTAACTCTTCGGAACAGCGAAGGAATAAGCCGGGCCGACAGCTCGTGACTTTCCTTCTCGTGGCCAATATGGCCATGTGGGCTATCAACACACTTGAAAAGGTAAACTGGAAAAAATATATAAAACTGCAGCAAAGACCGTTGAATTTAATCTTCTTTATATACAAAACAAAGTCGGGTTTGCTACAACACTTACAGCTCGAGAACTGCTGGACTAATTTTCATAACTTCTGATTTGTTGGATTTTTCTCCGCCCCGAATAACAGAGTAATAATTAAAACGGGGTTCAAACTTGACGCTAGTTAAGCTGCGGGAAAAGTTATCTAGTTATTATAATATTAATTACCATGACAAATACTTTAAAGAGAGAAAAAGAAAGCCAAGTCTGCGTTCAGCTCTTATCTAAAGTTATTTTAGTTTAGCACTTATACATAATATAATATAATATGTTGTTAAACCATACCATGAATGAACAAATGCATACATACGGTGCGAGTACGATTTACGGGTGAAATAAATATACATTAAAATGTTATGTGAGTAAAGTAAAATTAATAACTCGTCCTCCTACCCTACAATAAAATGAGTTAATAAATCAACTCATTTTATTGTAGGTAATAAATCAACTCATTTTATTGTAGGTAATAAGTTAATAACTATGTTACCAAGGATGAAATCTTCAGTTTCCAGCTTGATATTTCTTTGGTTATCTCCCTGATCTGTATAAAAAATACCTGTCGTAGTCAATGACATTATATTTAATACATCATTGTTCATCATGTATATTATTGATTTCTTCATCAGCGATATGAGAATCTGCGTCTGCTTGAGCCTCGTTACAATGTAGGTGTTTATTTGTATTTCAGAGTCGCGCTGAATTCCGACCAGCGCACTTGGCATTCTACGGACCCTGGGCATGGACTATCATCACCCATGTGTCTATGCCACTGGCCATCTTCTATAGATTCCACTCCACCATCTGTCTCTTTGAGATTTGGAAGAATTGCTTCAAAAACAAACCGATCTACCTAAATGTATAAGCTATACCCTAAGTTGTAATCTGAATTAATGTAGATAATTATGAAAGAAATAAATACTAAATTCTTAATAAAAAACGACTAGTAGATATAAAGACTAATAAATAAATTTCGTAACTAAGCTGTCTCCTCATTTTATTGAAATGATAAATCACTGTTTTTATATTTTGTAGACTTATCGTAATTCGTAATGTCCATCGCTTAGATATAATATACTCTCTCTACTCGAGTAGGTACATGTACATACCTATGTTATATCTATGGTCCATCGGTTAACATTTTGCTCTTTTGGATCCAACAGTCACCAAAGTTTGTATGATAAGCGTCTAGATGCGTGTCGCTGTTATCACAATAACAACGAAAGATTAGATAGAGATTTCATTCATAAGCTGCGCATTAAATAAAAGATACGAAATCTTTTAAAGTAAGTAAATATTACACGCACAATTTTCTGATCGATTGTAATAGCCGATGCAATAATTCATTGTTAATTTCTTATATTTGCGTCCTGTGTGTCCTGTGCGAACCACGACCTAGTAATTAGCGGTCTGGACCGTCTTATCTGGATAAGACATTACTATGTGCAATCTTACCTGTCGAAATCTTAAAGGACTTACAGACTACGGTAATCTATATCCTTTCTCAGCATGCAAAATAGAAATCTACTTAGCAGTTTAGGCGTAAAAAGATAACCGACCATAGAGTATATATTTAGTCTTTGTAACTGACAGACCGAGTAACCGCTGCATTTATAAAACGTGTGTCTTTATAATGAGCAAATATCAAACTGAGGGAATCTATGCTTAATTTTATCGACGGACAAAAAATAGGTTTTTTAAGTTTTTTTTTTTTAATTTTGTCCTCTGCTGTGTCCCGGATGTAAACAAAATGGTGTAACTTTTAAACTAAATTACCTATCTATCGCGATGATGCTCTTCATAAGTTCCACTTTTTGGAACCGTGCAACTACATAGTTTGATTATTCAAAAGTGCCTATTTATATGGTCTAATTGAAATAAAATAATTTAAATTTAAATTTTTAATTTGAAGTAAGAAATTTAAATTAGGAAGGATTAATTTGATTTTATTTAGGAAACAAATAGATATTATAAATCATAAAGAGTACCAGTATTTGCATCAAACCAGAAGTAAAATTAAACATGAAATAGTGTCAAAATTGAGATAGGTACTAGTAAATTAAATACTAAAATTTAGTATCTACACCTATATTAAAATCTCATTGCCTCTGGGGAGGAGGTCTCTGGGGTCGATTCCCATGTCAAGAAAAGTTTATTCTCAGTAGCAACTTGGAGTTTGGATTTCGCAACGGAATTACTGAAACTTTAAGCATAGTTAGATTTTATTACACTATGTATACTTTAAGGGCTTGTTTTACCACCTCTGGATAGCCGCTAAACACCGGATAAATAAAAAAATTGAACAAAACTTGTATAAACTTATCTGCCAAGTAATTTAACAGGAACTTATCTATATCTATGTAACTTATAGGTGGTGAAACAAGCCCTAAATGCCCTAAAGCCGAACTGCGGATGTTCGTCAGAACCAGTTTCTTCGGGAATACAATCGTATTGGTTTGTTATGCACAATTATTTATATACTTGTAGGTACATATCAGTGACAGACAATAGTGACGATTGATCAACTGACCAACAATGATTATCCTGTGTATAGCGAACGTTGATTAGAGACACAGCTTTTGCTAATAGGAATCTTATTAAAACGCGAGAATTAATTGTTATAATTCGGTGAATGTGAATCTTGAATTATATGATACAATGAATCTTAAATACCTAATTGTTAAAACACTAGGTTATCATTTTGAGAACGCGACGGTACGTAGTTTATTTGTACCATGTAACTAATTATGGATGGCTTATTTCCTAAATATTGCCCCTTTAATGGGCAAGAACCAACATATTATTATGGTTCTTAGCTCATTAAAAGGCCAACAATTTCTTCTTTTGGCCAAACCGATAAAGCAAGATGGATGTTTTATGACGGATGTAGGTAACGGACCTTGAGACCCATGTTTAGTACTGAGATTGTAGTAAATTGACTAAATTACAGAACCATATTTAAATCTCGGATTCATGCTCAACCAACCTTACACATAGTTTACAGACGAACTTGTAATTAACGTAAAGACAAGTTGACACATTTAAATGGCCGGTGTCCGCAATGACGTAATTAACACCGCACGCCCTTTGTCATAAACCAATATCAGTCGACAATGTACATAATTTGTTTACCTCAATGCTACTGATGTGATAATTATTTTAAATTAGTCCAATTACTGGGATGCTTTGCGAAACAAGGTTTATTTTTGCACTAAAAGAGACTAACAAACTAACATTGATACTGAAAAGCAATTTGCACAAATACAGCTCAAGAAACATAGGACATGGCGGTGTACATTTGTTATTCCGTTTTGTTATTGAGCAAAAGTGCACCAACCAACATATTGAACTGGATTTGAACATACGTGTCAGGTGAAACTTAATTACTTAGTTTTTCTTCCAAAATATGTAGTTAACCCCAGATTAAAATACGCGCAGTTCTAGTGTCATAAAATTAATTAGAGCGTCACTACGCAGACTCCGCGTCGTATAAGCTCATGTCAAGATAAAGGGGACTATCTCAGATAGTTACAATACAATGTTTAAGCCGCCACTCAGTGTTAGTGTTCACTTGTGAAAAATTCGTTGTTTGCCATCATGGATAACGTCATAGAGGAGGACAGAGAATGGTATGTAGAGAAAAAAATGTATATGTCCAATCAAATATTTGACTCCATACTAATTATTTACATATTTGTCGCGGTGGACATTTTAACCGATACGGGCGTGCGTATGTGCTTTTGCATATCCATATGTATTGTTATTACCGGAATGCTGGTCACATAATAACAAACAAATACAATACAAAGTATGTACCTAGGTAGTCACTATATTATCTAACTTTAACCTGACTTAAATAATTTAACAATTTGATCATTACATTTTACTGCAGCAACCAGACCTCAAAGTGTAATTCTTAGTGTTCAAAACAAGTCAATAAAGAATAAGTAGATGTATTGATCTACTTTTGACACCAAACTATAATTTGACTGTAACTTCGCTCTGAATTGAGCTAGAATTTGAAATCCAACCGCACTACTGGACTTTAGCCTTTATGTACTGCAAAGTAATAGACGTTCCGACCATTTGCTTTATCAATTGTCATAATCAAACAATGAAAAGGTTCTATATTCTTTGAAAATAAAAATAAAATGCCTGGTTCGTCCTAATGCGGGGCACAGACTTTCCTTTCCTCCTTTGCAAGTTACTCTGTATATTGCTTTGGTCTTTTCTTGTGAGACTCTGGTCTCAAAAAATATTGCAAACAAAACAATACAATGTCTGATATCTACTGCATATCACAAGTGACCTAGTTCGACTCTTTCACTGACAAAACAGTCCATCAACGACCATAGGGAAATTATTTCCAGGTCAGTCACTAAAGCACAAATATTCAGAGAATATTATGTCAAATTGTAGTACAAATTTACGGACATACGGAAGAGTTACTTTACGCTTAGCGTCGTCTCTGATTATTAGCCTGACTGGCATTTAATGTCTACAGTGTATCAACATTTTTCCACAGTTTGCTTGCAAAAGGCTTAAGTTTTCATATGGATTACAACGTATACATACATTAGAACATGTATTTACATATCAATTTTACTCTGCGTGCCTTAAGTAGGTATGTTTTCGTACAATCGAAGCTAGAAGTACCATATACTGGGTAGACACCATTCCAGCATTTTGGATGCTAAAATCATCTAAGTAATAAAAAAATTAAACGCAACGACTGTCACTGGTTTTGGAAAATATTACAGTATTCAGAAAAACATTGAGTACTTTAATGTAGAAAATAGATTATTTATCCATGTATATTATTATGTACTTTTATTTATTGTTTAAGATAAATAATAATTATTGTTATGACCACTAAACAATAAGGGGAACCCACCCCATATGGCAAAACAACGTTTGCCGGGATAGCTAGTATTATATTAAAAATTACCGATTTTCTTATAAACGTACAGGTCACCTGACCGACGGGACTCGAGGTCCGTCTACGGGCATGCATCCCACCATTACCACCCCATCAGACAGTCGAGCACCACGCTCGAACGGAAACTCCGCCACAACAGGTTCGTTTCAGTATACCTATAATTATAATTAAACTTTCAAACGCATAAAAGGCAAGCACGGTAATAGCGTATCTTCATCCACGATACTACATTGCCTTCGCCCTGCAATATATATAAATTAACGTTTTACAAGGCGTGAGGTCATTTAGGGTTTTCCATTAAGTAGGAAATTTTTAGTACCAACGTGGAGTTTGGATTTGTGCTATGAATTCCAATAGGCCTGCCCTTATTACATGGAACCCAATACATTTATGTATCTGAAATGTATACTGTAGGTACTTAACCAGGTATTAACCAAAGTAGTACTCTATACAACGCAGTATGGAGTGCTCTCTATCCGGCATAAATTTAAAATGCTTCAAATTTCCTTATTTTTGGGCCGATTTTGATTTTGTATTTGTTTTTCTAGGTCAATTCATGGTCGTAATTGCCATACTTACCTTAATTTACCATTCATTTTACCGTTTCTCAATGTTTATTTAGTCAATTTAAATCTTAAATGCAAAAAAAACGCATAAAAAAGTCGCGTACGGTACCTTTGAGATGAAAAACTAATTAATCGCTTAGAAATAAGCAGAGAGGTGCAGCGGTGCATCTGCATATATACCGGGCTTGTTAGGAGGACCGTCTGAAAGTGACACCGCCGTCGCTAATTACCCATGAGGACAACATCTTACCGACTAACCGATCAATATTTAGCGCAACATTATTTGCAGGGTTTTTTTAAGTACTGTAACTTAATGGTAGATATGGCCTTTATTTTTTAGCAGTCCATAAAAACCCTACTTTAACGTTAAAGTAGACGCACTAACAGAATGAGTTAGTAAACTTAAAGTTGTGAAAAAAAAATGATACCCAGTTGCAATGAAATTGTCATAACTAAAATGCCGATTTAGTTACTCAATGTACCTGTACAGTTACTTGCATCAAACAATAATGTACCTACCTAAGTACTTACCTACGTGTTGCCTTCTGTCTTGTATTTGCTAATTATCGTATGTCTTACTAATAATAACGTAATATATGTATATGTAACGTATACCTTAAACGAAAACTGTAGAACTAGAACAGCTAAAAGAATTGAAGAAATTCTTTTAGCTGTTCTAGTTCTACAGTTGTACAAATACAACCTCTGGCAGGATTCGAACCTGCGTATTTCGGTTTAGCCTTTTTTCAACTTTGTACAGTTACAGCCAGGCTGTGACATTATTGTGATTCAGACTCAACAGCCTATAATAAAATAATGACATTAATTATTATAACATTAGCATTTAATCAAGATTAATAATTAAGCAAGATTTCTAGCTTATTAAACAACAACTAACTTTTACGTGTAGAATAGTCTGTAAGTATAAGTTGGTTATTGAATAAATAAAAAAAAATAAAAGAAACGGATTTTTCTGTATTATTACATTAAATTTTCTGTTTTATACAATTTGTTGTATTATTGATAAAAGCAATTTAGCAGTGTATTTAGACATACCTACCGTCTAAATATGTATTAGTTTGTAGGTATTATCGTGTAGATAACAATTACAGATTTCCGAGTAACCCTGTTTCATAGACTCGGCATTGATTGAGCTGAACATTATACAAGCGGTACAGTGTGCAAGCTAGCTAGGTAGCGGAGCTTATTGTTATGAAACCGTGCCGATTGTTAGTTGCATCTCACCGTATTGATCGCTGTGCCTACAACAACCTATAGAACTATTGTGAAATTACATGAAACGGTAACTTTATGTTGGAGAGGCAATTTTTTTTCAGAGCTTACTAGCGTATTTACCTAATTCAAAAGTAGGTATCTAAAGAAATCCCTAAACAAAACTCTATAATAACTAGGTACTTATTTGTTTTAAAACAGAAATGATATCTTTACATCTGTCACAACAGTAAATTAAACTATAAATTAATAATTGTTGCGACCTTTATATTTAAGGTTTTTATTTCATAACATTTATGATATTATTATGATCCCAAAGTGACTACTTACTTTTCAAAGAACCGAAGAAATACGTAGGTGTTAAGTATAGTGCAGAAATATTCAAATATACAATATATTTGAGCAATGTATTCATAATGTTTTAGATTGCAATTGCAAACATGATACGTAATATTCGGGCCGGGAAATGCTTAAAAAGAATCCATGAAGTAATAACTTTCAAACCATAAACTATAGCACTAAGTGTAGGAGCCAAAGGACTCCATACACCACATTACAAAAGTATAACTTAAACCCTAATTTATCTACGTATTGAAACAATCTGTATTTACAAAAATACAAAAGCCTTAACTTTTCTAAATGAATTAAGTATAATTAATTAACTGTACCTCGTTCATTAGACAATTATTATAATTAAGATAAGATTAAGATCAATTAATTATAATAACTTTATAAAAAAAATGGAACATGTCCCAAATAGCCATAAGTATGTACAAGTTCAACCCTGTCACATCTAGAAACTAATTACTTACACACACGATTGCGACATACCGCTGGGTTTTGTATCATGAACAGTTCGCGATTTGCTTTACAACGCTCAACATCTACGCATTTCCTAACAAACTTACACAAGTTTTACATAATAAAATAATAATACCTTAAAGAAAATTACGAAGACTATTTTAGACCAATTAAAAAGTGGTTTGATGACGAAAAATAAAGAGAAATCTAATCAAAATGCATCGAGGGATTGGCGACGGAGATCCGAGCCTCTCATCGCGGTTCCTGAAGATGAAAGGTGAGGCGAGGCGAGGCGAGGCGGTTCATTAAAACCCACTATTAGTAGATAAGCGCTCGCTCAAACAAAACAACTTCCTGTAACGTTAACGTTAAATTGACACCGCTTTATATAACAGTTTTAATATTATTATGTACGAATTTTGTGTACAGTGTTTATTTTGTGAGCGGCTTCGTGTAATCTGATAGTGAGTTAATTATGTTTATGCTTTCTACTTTAATTTACTCGTAGATTAAACAATCCGTATTAAGCTTTTATTTTCAGAGGTTTTCACTTATTTTTAAGTATGAGTAGGTAGATATGTATTTGAATCAATGAGGTTATAATATTTATAGAGCAAACTATCGATATGAGTACCTATAGATTCCAAATACTTTAAACTGTGGTCAGAGTATCATAAGCTAAGTAGCAGACCGTTTTTCTGACATAGCTTTGATTTCGTGGCTTCAGAGAGCAGCCGCCGCACTCGCTGCCTCGCCTGAGCGTGGTGCTGCCTGCCAGTTCAGGGTCCAGCATGGAGCACATCGCCGCTCCTATCTATCAGCGACGGCAGCTCTCGCATGGCGAGTAAGTACTTACTCTTTCATACAAAACTCACCTTTCTTAATTGAAAATGTTTGACAATGCCTAATGCAACGAACAAATAGATACGGTAAGTCTATGGTACACACCAAATACGGATAGTTAGCAATGCAATTTGGTAATATTTATTACATTTTGATGAATGAAAAGTAGTGATTTTAACCCCCCTGATACTAAATGCGTTTTCGAAACGCGCTAATAGCTCTTTGCGATTACTAACCCAGTGTGTGACGTGTGACTTACTAAGCTAGTAAGTCAGTTTGTGAGTCAGATTACAATACCTACATAAACCATTTATTTATTTAGGCCCATTGTCGTTTTACTGCAGGACAAAGAAAGAACTACTTAGAATCCTCCCGAGCTAGACTTTTTTGGAAGAATTAGCGCACTTTATAACAAAAAAGTTTTTGGCCCAACCCTATTATACTAAATAGGCCAATTAGATATTTGTACTTACCTAGCGACATCTAATGGCATTCATGCAAAATAATCCCAAACGATTTTCATTAATTTTGTGAGTGTCGTATTAATTTTCACCGACTTCGTGTTTTAGGATAATAACAGTTAATTGATTCAATATATCATATTGTTCCAGTGAATCGATGACCGTGGTCCTGTCAGCGTTTTATGCTAAATTATTAATAGTTTTAGGAATAGCTTTGCCAGTAACTAGCACCATACAAAATGAAGTATATACAAATGTTATATCCGATGTAAGTACACAATTAACTTGTTTGATACTAAAAATTCCTACGACATCAAAAGTAGCTATTGTAGCCCCCGAGCCCAAGCCATAGATTTGTCAATTTTGGATGTCAGTTTACTCATTTGTTATGTTAATTTTATATACAAGTTCTCCACTCAAGTAGGTTCTTATTAACACTAATAGCATTTTTAATAACGTATTATTTATGTTAACAAAACCTTTACCGGTCTATTGCCATATCTACGCATGAATAACATACATCCCAAGGTCCAGTTTACTGCTTCCCCATACATTTAATCTAAGGAAAACGATAATGTACTACTGTGTGTATAGGTATACCTACTGTGCCATTGGTTGACATAGCACCACTCCTTAAGTAGTACATAGTGGCGTGCCACTGTATATGCCTAAATTACAGACCCCAGTTACTCTTAGTACGATCAAAATTATCACTTCTGTACAAGTAAATTTAAAAATAAATATCTTGGGACATTTATACATTACATTTAAATACGCCTGATTGGTTTAGGCACTAGCTTAATAATATGTGTACATCACATAGCACTCGAAACGTCAAAATGTCCATTACGAAGTTCATAAGTAGGTAGGTAAGGTCTCAAAAAGATCGGAAACAGATTAGGCGAAACACATTTAGGAAACTACAAATGATTTATCTTACATTGAATATTATATAATTATATGCACAGAATGTATAAAATAAGTATTAATTTTCAAAATATTTCAGGTCTTCACAATGTATTTATACATCATCAGTATGCTATTCTTAGGTTACACTTTCTATCACCTTCGAATAGCAAAAATGGAGAGGGATGGTAAGTGCTATAACGAAATCTTAATATAATTAATTAACAAACAGCATAATAATACTGGCAAAAACTTTGTGATACAGGTGCAACCTTATTTTATACTGAAAAAAGAATCAAAGATACTTAATATACCTACACATTGTTATGTTAGATTTTTATTACCTTAACACTTATCTACGTTGTTTAATCGGCTTAGGCGCAAAACGTCTCTTTCGCAAAATGTCCCCTGGTCGTAAAACGTCTCTTTCGCAGAATGTCTCTTTCGTAAAATGTCTCTTTCGCAGAATGTCTCTTTCGTAAAATGTCTCTTTCGCAGAATGTCTCTTTCGCAGTATGTCTCTTTCGCAAAATGTCGCGCCAGGGACTTAAAAATAAAATTTAGATTTTCAAAACAAAAAATCATTTATTAAAATTATAGTGCAATTATGATGTTAAAATTTTGGTACTTAAATTTACTTAAGTATGTATTCCAAATAAAAACAATATCAATAGGTATCAAACATTTTACACACATTCAAAATTTTGATCAAAAGAATCAATACTGTTAGTAAACATATCCACAGAAATCAGTATATCCACAGATAATATAATAGGAGCTAATTATATTACTAATAGTAACTAAACATTAACTAAGTATTGCAAACGAAAATATTTTTATACCATTTTTTAAATGATTAAAAAATATATATTTAATATTAAAATGTCAAATAAATAAATTTTGGCATTATAATTTACTTGAGTTATTATCAAGTATTGCGAAAAAAAATGTTTTAGTCATTTTCATATATGATTAACATAACATTATTGATAAAAAGAAAATATAAATATATGACCCAATATAAATATATAAATATATTGTTTTTATTTGGAATACATACTTAAATAAATTTAAGTACCAAAATTTTAACATCATAATTGCACTATAATTTTAATAAATGATTTTTTGTTTTGAAAATCTAAATTTTATTCTTAAGTCCCTGGAGCGACATTTTGCGAAAGAGACATTCTACGAATTAGACATTCTGCGAAAGAGACATTTTACGAAAGAGACATTCTGCGAAAGAGACATTTTACGAAAGAGACATTCTGCGAAAGAGACGTTTTACGACCAGGGGACATTTTGCGAAAGAGACGTTTTGCGCCTAAGCCGTTTAATCCTTGATCCTAAATACGTTAACTATATTTACAATAGAATTATTAGAATGCAGTAAAAAGTGTTGAATACATAATTTAAAATATATATATTAAGGGCCTGTTTCACAGTTTAATGAAAAGTTCTCGTTAAATTAGCTGGCACATAATTTTATACAAATTTTGTTCCATTTTTAAATTATTCGCCAGTTAACGGTTATCAGAGGTGGAGAAACAGGCCCTCTATATATATATATATATATATATATATATATTTATAATAATTATATTAAAAATTATATTAATTACCAATTTACCTGTGCAGATAATGTAAAGCGCACACGCTACGGCAGCTTCTACCTACACATGGGGGTAGCAGGGTTCGGAGTAGGTTCCATAATCTACTCGTGCTTACAGTTTGGGGGGTATTTCGACCTCTCAGGCGACTGCCAGCTTGCTATAGTAGCCATCAAGCCAGCACTCAGGATCCTGTACCTGGTTGCACAAACAGTCTTCATATTCTCATACACTGACGTGAGTACTTATGTCATTCATACCTACATTAAATCGTCATGAATAGACTTCGACTCGACTTCGATAATGATACTTTATATTACCCTGAATTTGATACTTATAAAATTTTAAATACTGATAATCTCTTCCTCCTAGCCTTTTCCTAACCATTGTTCGGCTGAATATCAGTATGTTACACGAACGAACTGCCATCAGACCTCGAACTATATTTTCTCAAAAATAAATTCAAATTAGTTCCTTAGAAAACATCGTATATCTAACTAAGTTTGACATTAGGAATAATAATTATCATAATTTCTGAGCTCGCATGGTAGACTGGTTGTCAGGCTGTTTAGGCTTCTGACTATGAAAACCGTTCGTATGAAAACCAGGACCGACAGTTTTACGTGCTTTCCGAGGCACGGAGTGGTTGATGTGCTAAGAATGGTCATCCATCCCAGGATGACCGTGGCAAGCGTAAGCGTTAATCAGCGTTGTTATAATTTTGCCACGAGCCCCTCAACATTGATAATCTGGTACATTATTAATTAATTCTGTTCTAAATCCTAATCCTTACTAATGTTATAAATCCTTACTGTATCCTTACTCCCTTACCAATATTATAAATGCGAAAGTAACTCTGTCGGTCTGTCTGTCTGTTTGTTGCGCTTTCACGCCAAAACTACTGGAAATTTGGTACACAGATAATCTAGAGCTTAGGAAACTTACTTTATAATGCGAAAAAAGCGCTGTAAGGGGTTGAAAGTTATAAGAAATACCCAGACCACACGGGCGAAGCCGCGGGCGGAAAGCTAGTATAGGTATAATATATTCCACGCACTCGGCCGCGCTAATTGATCTCTTGGGCTCCAACATTTGGATCAAACAGGCGATCTGTTTGCGGATGGGTGGACGAAGATTTTTTTGGTATGTCAGAACTTCAGAAGTACTATGAGTGGAAGGTATGAAAGTGTTATTTACCTTCTTTTATTTACTTTAATTGTTTTGTAGATTTTAATAAATTTCTTTTGTTACGAGTAGTTACTGTAATTAGTACTTAAACCATAGTAATTAATTAAATAAATAAGATATCGAAAATCAAAACGATTTAACCTCGACCGGACCACGAGGACTAGGCAAATGTAGTTACACTAGACATAATTAATTTGACATATTGAACAGCTGCTAACACATTTATCACGAAGAATTCGATTGTGTTGTTGCTTACATTTGAAGAGCGCTAATATGCAAACACAAATTTCATTACGAACGCTGACTTCCTGATTTTACTAAAGATAAAACTTATGATTACTTTGGTAAAGTGGTTATCAAAAGTGATAGAAGTTCAACAATATATATTATTGTTCAAATGAAATGATAAGCTTAGCTGAAACTGCCTTACGTAGGTAATAAGCTGAAATCTGAAATCACGTACATTTAAAGTATCTCAATTCGGATCCGAATCGAATGACCGCCATGTTTGATAAAGAGTAATAAGATTGGTAATAAGTATGACATTATGCATAAAAGCTTAAATTCCTGGCAGACCTACTTACCTTCCTAGTAAGTTGACTAAAACAATAGTTTAGCGAGGTCAGCGAGCTACGGGTTGCTAGCTACGGGTAATGTTTTGTGGCTTGAGACTTGAGGAAAGTTAAGTTCATTTTACACAGTCTTCATTATACTAACCACTTGGTAATTGGTGCTCAACCGCCTCGCATCGCGACGTCTTACGGAATAGTTACGTAGATAACCGGGTAGCTTGGGGTGCCCCTATTTTATTAGATAGGTACCTATTCAAAATTGTTTGTATATCATAATATAAACAAGTTCTCAGCCAGTAATTAATATTTTTTCTCCAGATATTGGACCCTATGCGGGGAGTTGTACTCGACAGATTCGGACTCATGCATTTAATAGCAACGAATGTATGCGAATGGCTAAACGTCGTCGTTCAGGAGACACGAGACGACATCATCACAATGGCTCACGACCGGCCAGCATTCATCCGTTATGCTAACATAACCAGTCATCCAAAATTACCAATGGCAAATCACAACGAAAGTTCGCCTTACAATCAAGGGCTCTCCGTTGGTGATGAAGAAAACTCTTTATCAAATCTGACATTAAACGTTCTAAATTTGACGACGCAGAATCACACTTGGACTTGCAGAGTGTCTGATATGATTACTCCTCTTATAACGAGTGTCAACCCGTATCTGAGGCCGTGTGGTGTAGAGTATAGCCTCTTGTGTTCCATCATCATAGTTGTAATCTGGAATGATATATGTACAGTTCCTGGTTCGGTAAGTTATTTACGTAAATTATGTTAAACGCAGAAATAAAATAATCTTACCCTACGGTTAATCCAACGGTCACAAAAACTTAGAATTATATTGGGTCACACATCGATCGTGGACGGCGTGAATAATAGAGAGTAAAAGTTATAATATCTTTCCCGGTTGTATTAGTATTTACACATTACCTAAATAAAATAAATCAATTACAACATTTTTTTTCAGAAACCTATAAGGCAACCCATTGCTACCGTGATCGCTAAAGAGCGTGAGTGTTGTGCTCGAGCAAAATCCAACAACCATTTCTCCGTTGATTGCGGCAGCGCACACAAGGGCCTGTTCATGGGCATAGCAGTCTTAGCAGGCACTATTGTTAGTCTTATGCTCTTTAATGGACTGTTTCAAAAGCAAGAACATATGAATTTAGCTTTACTTCAGGTGCATACTCTTAACTCGTACCTAATTTCCATAAAACGTAAAATGCTGCAACTTAATAGGTATAAATAAATGACAATGTACAAATGATTCAGATAAATATTTGGGAATCGATCCTGTTCCTGATAATGACCATTGGATCCGGAGCATGTATACAAAGAATGCGGACGCTGCCGCTAAAGCGTGCCGTCTCAACGATGCCATTAGAACATGCCCTGCTGTTGGTCACACAGTGTGGAGTCTACTTATACTACTTGTTTCAAATCATCGGAGCAGGATTCCTAATTCAACAGTACCCTGGAGAATCACAAGCAACCAGGTAAATATTACTTATAAAACATATCTTACTATTATAACATGTAATCATATTCATTTACAGGTAATGAAACAAACTATACTTAGCTATTAAACACTTAATTTCAGGATCATATCACCACTATGCGCTGTCATTCAAAGTTCGTGTCAGACGCTTCTTGTTTTGGACTCTTGGTCGCGACGTTGTGCAGGCACAGGTCGCCAACGACCGGGACGGCAACTGGTGACGTTCCTATTGGTCGGAAACTTCGCTCTATGGCTCATAAATAGAGTAAAAAATTCAAGAGCTGAGTTTCATCCTCTACAAGTGAGTAGCTATAGCTCCCATAGGTAACACAAGTCTTCAGCTTAGGCTCGATATAATCTTTAATCATTTAAAGCTACTGCCACCTGATTTCCTTACCCCCATTTCAATACCGATATCCTATGTATAAACTGGAAATTTAACTGAGTGGAGACCGCGCCTAAGCAAGCATGGTGTGGGAAGCCCTCCGGACAGTAAAGAAGGCCGCTGGCCGTGACTAGAAAGAGCTAGAGAATAAAGATCGGACCTTGCGGCGTTCACTAAAAGAGATATGTCCATAACCACCGGTAGACGAATACAACCTGACAATTCAGTATCAACGACAGCTCGTATCCGTCCACTTGGTAGTAGGTAAAGTATTGAACTTTAGTTAATAAGTAGGTTCTTGCGCACCTATTGTTCTCGGCCGTTGACCAGCCTCGAGCGCGCGAAACATCACACAGTACGAGTAGGTACTAGCGGCCCCATTGTTCCCGGTCGTTGACCGTCCTTGAGCTACGGTTTTCAACACAATGTCACAGTGTATAAATCTCTAATGTTACATTATGACAATGTATATTGTTAAGAAATAAACTACTTATGTCACCGCGTGGGCGCCGCACCACGGCGCACCGCAAACTTTCGATTGATTTTTATGCGCGTCTATGATTATTCTCGAATCTTCGTAAACAATCTCCGTGCTTCTAACAGTTACTCGGCGTAACCATATTTTTGTGTATTTTTATTTTTATCATTTTTCATTTTTACACACAGATGGAATTCTATGGAGTTTGGGCATGGACCATCATTACCCACGTATCCGTCCCACTTCTTGTATGCTACAGGTTTCAAGCCACTGTGTGTTTCTACGAGATTTGGAAGAATTCGTACAAACGAACTAGGGGAGCCAATAATATGGACTCAGATGATTTGGAACTTAAAAACCACCACAGTGCGTAGATTTCATTACTCTAGGTAATGAAATCTACGCACTGTGGTGGTTTTAAGAGGTTTTTATTGTAAATTGACTGAAACCATTAAAAATATTTTCAAAAGTAAGTACCTAGCTCTAGTTTTATTTCATTTTGCAACCCACCCTATACCGAGTGTCGAAATGGATACATTAAAAGGGCTCGTTACACAGCTTACTGATAAGTTCCCGTTAAATTAGCTGACAGATAATTTCATACAAATTTTGTTCCATTTTTTATTTATTAGGCAGTTAGCGGCTATCCAGAGGAGGTGAAACAGGCCCTAAATGGTACAGAGGATAACCTCTGTCCCTCTCCCTCCATCCTATTCAACACAAAAAAAAGGGGACACGGTTTAAACAACCCTTGATAATTGAAATAAAACTAGTTTTTACGGATTTTGTCGCTTTATACCGACGTTTCAGACCCTATATAGCGTCAAGGGTGGTCAAGGGTGAATAAGGTGGTAGGCGTCCTGACGTTTTAATTACTAATAGCTACCCTACAATTTTGTTTATTATTGCCAATCCGATTCACGCAGAACGAGCTCACCGTCAACTTCGATCTTGCAGTTTTAGGCTTGGATTTGGATTTAATTCAATCTATAATAGGGTTCCAAGTAGGTGGTAAGACCCAGTCATCTTGCCTATGGACTTGTGGTTTATCAAATTTATGTAATTCTGGGCCTTGTCAAGGGTGTGTTCACAAATTGCAGACTCTCCGGAACGGCGGTGTTTGACATCAGCTATGTGTTCTTTTACACGGATCCCTATGCTTCGTTTAGTTTGGCCTATATGTAAGAGGGCCCACAGTCACAATCAAGCTTGTATACTCCTGCATCTTGTAGAGGTATATGATATGACACTTTACAGGTGGTAAAAACTTACTGATCTTCTTCAGCGGCTTGAAGTAAGTTTTAATTGAAGCACGCTCCAAAATGTAGCCAATCTTGTCACTTTGTCAGTTACTGCTCCCACATAAGGTACCTAGTACCTACTGCAAAGTGTTGTTAAATGCTATAACGAAAGAAAAGGTCCCACGGCCGCGGCTAGAATATTAACTGCTATTATTAGGTAATTATTTTAGTTGTGCAAGTTTAGATTAATAACATAAATCTAAGTGTGCAACTTTAAAATACGTCATGTAGAATACGCGGACATGTCCAAAAGGGGATCTATAAAATACATATTCAAAGTATACCTACAGGCTACAGTACCATCTACGAAAACTAAGCAGAACCTTGTGCTTACTATGGACACAGAATTAACTAATATAATCTATAGGTAATTAGGTAGGTACTAATATTATAAAGAGTTAAGATTTGATTTTGTTTATTTTTTTGTTTGTATTGAATAGGCTCGGAAACTACTAGCCCGGTTTGAAAAATTCTTTCAGTGTTAGATAGCCCATTTATCGAGGAAGGCTATAGGCTATATATAAATGATGTTGCAAAAACGTAATGAAAAATGTTGCAAAAACGAGGGAAAAAATTGAAAGACCGCATCCGCTCTTTCGCGGCTGCTGCCCAATACTGCCGTCCTCAAGCTAAAATGCCGTTATCTGACATCTGGCCAATTTTTAATTTTTAATGCCAACACAATCAGAAGTCGTGAGATCTCCTCGTGAGATCTGTTAGTCAGTACTTCTAAGTCTCAAATATGACTTCTAGTTATTAAGTAGCGTACATTTTTAAAAACTGCCCACTTTTTCGTGCATAACTCAAAAAGTAGTTTTGGTACACAACGGCATTTTAGCTTGAGGACGGCAGAATAGGCGTGATGACTGATTTTCAGAACCTGTCCTATGCTATTCCAAATTATCTAATATTTCAGAAAAAACATATCTTTTCGACAGGAAAAGAAAGTATTTACAAGAAAAATGCAATTAAAAATAAAATTTATTATTCGCTCCAAAACGGCCGCCGGTGTCATGGCGTCGTTTGTGACGTCACTTAAATGTAAATAGACCGCAAGTCGTAAACACTACCTAGGGAGCGAAAGCAGCAAATCAGTTATTTAAGTTATTTTGTGTGTTAAATATGAATAACAAAGTTTATAAGTGGTGGTGTACCCTCAGTGCGTTCATACGTCAATAAAAAGTCCTAACAAACTATTTGTTTACGTTCCACGCAACAAAAAAAATTAGAATTAAGGAGCTAAATCTTGCACGGCGAAATCCAACAGCTATATGTCCAAATTCTCCTATTTACTTCTATGAAGATCATTTTGACGTAAGTTTTTACTTTAAAATCCACTTTGTATAACGAATTACTTATCATAAATTGTAAATAAACATAACTTTGTTGATCTAAAACAATGATATCAAAAGTCACTAACTATGTATCTGTTACAACCTAAAGCGGCTTCCAGACGTTCAGTTTTAACTGAACAGTTCTAACTGATAAGTTAAATCGTATGATACTGAGTACGATTTAACTGATCAGTTCAACTGAACAGTTCTCAGTTTTGCCTACACACGTACGATTAAACTGATCAGTTAGAACTGTTCAGTTTAAACTGAACGTCTGGAAGCCGCTTTAGGCAATATAATCATAATAATATAATAATCTACAATATTTTATTTTAAGAACATACCTAACCTCTAATAATAATTAATACTAATATATCAGGAAGTAATTTTTATTAAAAGTGATTTTACGAGTTTTGTACTTTCAGTTATTGTTTATAAAGATATTAGATTGTTGTATATTTACAATGTTGTTTTGACATTTCTCTGAAATTCTACTGAACAAAAGTCTTTGTTTGCCGCCAAAAACTCCCCCACCAACAACAAATTCACTAGACAAATTAGAGCTATTTGCCTTTGTAAATCCTTGGTCCACCATGTTTTGAGAACACAAAACTAGGCAACAGAGCGATGGAAATCACGAAATACGAGTAAAAACGCAGGTAAAAACAATTAAAAGTGCAGATATCATCCAAGTTCATACGAAATAAACTGACGTCTACAATGCTCACATAGTCGTGACGTAATTCACTCTGATTGGTGTTTAACTTGACATGGCGGACTGCTGTATTTTGTAGTTTTAATTTATTTAATAAATTATCAATCTCGCCCTAAATGTAAAAATAAATACATTTTTCTAAATCTATTGATTGATATTTAAAAAGTTAAACACATTATTTATATGATTCTTAATTACTGTCATCATGCCTATTTGAGGGGACCCAACGCCAAGGCTCTACTTAGAGGTCGTGTGGTCCATGGCGTTCTATAAAGCACCAGTCAGGTGGTGTGGTGAGGCGCTAGGACGGGATGAACTGCCGTTGCGTCGCGAAACCGAGGCACAGCGTTCCACGCTTAGTGAGATCCTAGTGGCCGAGTCGAAGATATGACATGTGCAACCCATTGCGACGCACGGGGCACTATATAGGCAGTAAGACCCTTTATGGAAGAGTGACTGAAGAGGCGCCATGGTGTCCTCAGCTTCCGGCTGACGTAGATGCTCTCGGGACATGGGTGTTTCGGAAAGTACCTGTGCCTTATACGCCGGGAGCCAACGCCCGGTTGTGAGTGTCACTACTGCGAGGACTGCCCCGAGGACACGGTGCAGTACACTGGAGTTATGCCCAGCTTGGACTGAGCTGCAATGAAGCTATATTTGCAAAATAAATGGCTAAACAGAGAAAGAGCAGCACTATCTGCATCTACTGCCACATGTTTAGATAATATTTTTACCAGCATAACACCACACCATAAAGAAGTTATTAATTTATTAGATTCTGACCACTGTGGGCAGCTAATTACTGTTTATAATCAAAATGAAATTATCGCCAAAAAATGTATCACTGTAAACCCAAAAACTGCAAATCGCTTGGAATTATTTAAAAACAAACTTAATAATAAATTACCTACATTGTCGTACAATAATGATCCAAACAAACTTTATGCTACCTTTTTTAATACTTATTGTACGGAATTTGATTCTACTTTTACCCCCAAGACGATCACAGTTAACGGTAAAGCATCCTTCAGTGAATGGGCCACTGTTGGTATCCATAAAAGCAGGAAAAGACTTTATGAGCTATACAGTGAGCGAACATATGTTAACACGCCAGAATTTAATAATTATGTCAAAAATTACTCAAAAATATTTAAGAAAATTTGTTGTATTGCCAAGTCGCGTTATTTAAGTCTTAAAATTAAAAACAGCAGTAATGTTATTAAAATGACTTGGAATATTATCAACAGTGAAACAGGAAGGGCTCGTAAACAAAGTAGTGATTATAGTCTTAATATTGGCGATAGTATAATTAAATCAGATTTAGAAGTAGCCACAGCATTCGAAAAGTTTTTCTCGGACATTCCTGTTTCAACAACTAAATTCTTAAACTCATCACCCACTGTTGCAGAATCTATACTTATGGAAAATGTAAAAGCTAGTGATGATGAATTCCAATTTAATCATGTAAACTGTAAGGATATAATTAAAGCATTCAATATGTTAAATGTGAAGAAAACTTCAGACCTCTGGGGTAATTCTGTTGACGTTACCAAATCAATCATTGACATTGTGGCACCTACCATAACCGTTATTTTTAATGATTGTATTGACGTTGGTAAATTTCCAGATCTTATGAAAAACAGCAAGATAATACCTTTGTTTAAATCAGGCAGCACAACTGACCCCACTAATTTTAGACCAATATCCGTGCTGCCTACTTTTAGTAAAATTTTCGAAAAGCTCTTATTAGAACAAATGCAAAGGTTCTTTAACAAAAATAAAATGTTACATTCTAAACAGTTCGGTTTCACGAGGGGTCGTTCAACTACCGATGCCGGAGTTGAACTTTTAGGTCATATATTTGACATGTGGGAGGAATCATGCGATGCCTTGGGCATTTTTTGCGATTTATCTAAAGCCTTTGATTGCGTGGTTCACGAAACATTGATCAGGAAGTTACACCACTATGGCGTTAAAAACACTTCTCTGAATCTTCTTATCTCATACCTGGGTAATAGGATTCAGAGAGTGGACGTTAACGGAAATCGATCTTCCGGGTCTGTAGTTACTATGGGAGTGCCGCAGGGCTCAATTCTTGGCCCCTTTTTATTTTTAGTTTATATAAACGACTTACCTTATCTAATTAGGGATAATCATGAGATAGTCCTGTTTGCTGATGATACATCACTATTGTTTAAATTCAAACGTCAACAAATGGTTAGCGACGATGTAAACAGTGCTCTCTCTAAAGTAGTACACTGGTTTAATGCTAATAACTTACTTTTAAATGAAAATAAAACGAAATGTATTAAGTTTACAACACCTAACGTAAAACAGGTGAAAACCAGTGTACTTATAAATGGCAAAGAATTGGAGCTTGTGGACACTGCTGTATTTTTAGGCATCACCTTAGATTCAAAACTTCAGTGGGGCCCACATATAGATAAGTTGTCGAAAAGGCTCAGTTCTGCAGCATACGCAGTCAAAAAAATACGTTGCTTAACTGACGTAGATACTGCGCGCCTAGTTTATTTCAGTTATTTTCATAGTGTGATGTCGTACGGTATTTTGTTGTGGGGAAATGCGGCCGACATACAAACTATTTTTGTACTGCAGAAAAGAGCTATTCGTTCAATTTATAATTTAAGTCCCAGATATTCACTGAGGGATAAATTTAAGGAGATTAATGTTATGACTGTTCCATCACAGTACATTTATGAAAATTTATTGTATGCTCATAAGAACATTAATCTTTTTAAAAAACGTAGTGATACACATAATATTAATACAAGGAATAAAAATAAATTTATTGTTCCTTCAACTAGGCTCAAGAAGATAAGTAATTCGTTCAAGTGCCAGTGTATACGCTTGTACAATAAAATCCCAAGCAATATTCAAAATCTAAGCTTGAACAAATTTAAATCTGTTGTCAAGCAGAAGCTATGTCTTAAAGGTTTTTACACAGTGAAAGATTATATAGACGACAAAAATGCTTGGGATTGAACTGTTCCAATGAACCGGGCTATTGACTCCATAATTACAACATTTCAGGCTGACATATATTTTTATTTTTATTTTATTATTACTATTTGACATTGCAATAATTTATAACTTGACATTGCATTAATTATACCAATTAATTATATCTTATATTGTAACATTTAATTTTTTACCTGCGAACTTTTAAATTGAGATATATTTTAACCGTAAATCTTTTATTATTGAGAAATTAACAATATGAACTGTAAAGTATGAGTACTCTGCAGGCTTAGATGTTACATAAATATAACTAGCCCCGCAGTCTGAGCCTGTCATTCTCACTTAAATGTCCTGCTGATGGTGGCGTTGTGTGTCGGGTCGTTTTATTCCCTGCAACATGGTTGAGTCAAACGGCGCCGATACACACGTCATGCTCGTGAACGAGTGCTGTCTGTCGGGACTGGTCGGCTCTAATTGCTATGGCACTAATTTCAATTCTAATACTTACGTACTCTTTAATCTCTGAATTTACACATCAAACTGCATCATCCTCATTACTATTCACAACAATTGTTACTGTTACTACACATATTTTTTTTAAAAAGAGTATCTATGGAGTTTCTTGCCGGCTCTTCTCCATAAGACCCACTTTTTTTGGAACCGTGCAACTAGTTTAACGTTTCAAAAGTACCTATTTATATGGTCTAATTGAAATAAAATATTTTGAATTTTGAATTTTGACTAAATCGGCGTTGTGGCGTTCTTTGCGGGAGGGATGATGAGGCATGTAATAAATTAATAGAAAAAAATATATTAAAAACTATAAGCTTTTAGTTATAGTAGTATTCTTCTCCGCAAACCCTTCCATTAAATATCCTTATTATGGGAGTGCTTAAAAATAACTATTCTATTACATTGGATTTAAAGTCATTTCATTCTTCTAAGCAAAATGGGTATTATATCTATATTGGATTTAGAATGAAGTTAATTAGCTAACCATGCCTTTTACATCTTAACTAAACGTGTATACAAAATTTCATCTCAATCGATTGAGGATAACTTTGCTGCTTTATTTAAGAAGCAAGATTTGACATTATAATAACCTAACATACATTATAATTATACTTACAAACATTACAAGTTTAATAAGAGCTCATAAAAATATTGGCGGACAGGGAGGGGATGATTTCAATTCTCCGTTTTTGCCCCGCCTCAAAAAATATAAATAATATAAAAATAGATCCGGGGCTGGTTCGAACCATAAGACCACAGAGGTTATGGCGATTGTGTTTCATTTCAACTACCCAAAGAAATTTTCAAAAAGATGGCTTATGAATTAATATACTTAGACATAAAACGCTATTTTAGATTTTTTGTTTTTCTCCAACGCAAGAATTGTTAAATAATATGAATAGTAAAACTCATATAAAGAATCTTAATTTTGTGATTTTGATTCTTTATTACACTAGTAGTAATTTCTTTTAAACGTGCTCTATGACCTTCTTACACTGCACTGAAGACAAGGCGGTATGGTCCAACACTTTAGCCTGCCGGAGTAGGGCGAAGAATAAAAAAAATCCCTTTCGTACGATCGCTCGTTCAAACTGAAGACTAGGCAGCATGGTCTCAGACCTTAGCCTTTTCCGTCAGGAACTAAATAAAAAAAAAAAAAGATCGCTCGTTCAAAACATCTGGCAACACTGTGTCATAGTGTCATAACTGTCAAATTTGTGTACGTACTGCAACATTTCCTCATTTTAGATTTTGAAAATAAGGTATTTATAAAAAAATATGGCTTCTGTAATGGATGTAGACGAAGAAGAGGTCGAAATGGCTTCTTCAAGTAGTGGAAAAGGTGACAAGAAGAGGTTTGAAGTCAAAAAGGTAACTATACATTTACGCTAACTCATTGTAGAGATGCGCTGTAATTTCTTTGTTATTTCCTCCTCATCAACTTTGTTTCAATTCCAGTGGAATGCAGTCGCTTTATGGGCTTGGGGTAAGTCAAAGAATATTCATATATTTATATTGATGATGACTGGGTATAGATAGACTGACTGATCTATTCTTTGTTGTAGATATTGTTGTCGACAACTGTGCGATTTGCCGCAACCATATAATGGATCTCTGCATAGAATGCCAAGCCAACCAGGCATCAGCCACGAGTGAGGAGTGCACAGTGGCCTGGGGTGTCTGTAATGTAAGTAATAATAATAATTATGGTTTTATATTTTGTATTTCTCATAAAATTATTTAAAAAAATACTCATTATGTTTTAAAGGAAATAATAATAATAAATATTTCTGATCATTTTTACACAGCACCACCTAATCCCAAACTAAGCAGAGCTCCTATGATCCAGTTCACAAGTACATACCTATACATAGGACTTATAGTTTTCTTTTTTTTTCAGCATGCTTTTCACTTCCATTGTATCTCACGTTGGCTCAAAACTAGGCAAGTTTGTCCTTTAGACAACAGAGAATGGGAATTTCAAAAGTAAGTAAATAGTTTAATATGTTGTTATCAGCACTTATTTGTCTGAAAAAGCTTAAAGAAAGTTAACCTTTTGACCATCACATTGAATAAGTAATGTGCCCTTGTAGCACCAACCAATCTACAGTTCTTGCCAAACTTATTGTAAAAATCTGAGAGAGTTAAATATTGGATTATAATGACAGCCTACAACTTGCGTTCTTTTCTATTTATTACAATCCAATATGTTTCTTTCTCCATTTTTTACAGCCAGGCTAAAGTTAGCTCGTGCCAACTTCAAGCCGAACAATAAGTTGTGGCAAAGTGTGTGTTGTGACTATGTACTGGCAACTGTTAAAATAGTTGTGACTGGTGTGCTGGGCCCATCACATTTTGGTCAATAGTCCATACCTATGCAACTGACATTTGTATACAATATAGTGTTGTCATCTGCACACACACACCATTTACCTCTATGTTTAGGTGTGGCTGACCCTAGCTTGGCCACAATCAGGGATTTTCATTTTGACGACGTAAAAATTTAGTCTCTATTTAGTCGAAATTAGTCACCAAATACCAGATTTAGTCAGTCACCAGTTCAAAAGTTATAAGGGTTTAAAGGTGGCCGTGCTGGAATCAGCCTCCCCAGCTTGGCCACATTTATATCTCAGAAAGTCCAAGAGCAAGGTGCTATTTCCTTTTATATTCTTTACTGGTCAAAGGAAAAAAATATTTATAGAAATATTTTGTTCTTAGATATTTTTCGTAAACTGCGATCTAGCTCTTGGACTATATCCCTTCAAAATTAAAATCACAATATCTTCTAAACTAAGACCCGACTAAATCTGATATTTGGCGACTAATTTCGACTAAATCTGGAAGAAAACAGATCTTCGCTAGGTGCCTTAGTTTTTGAGATATAAATGTGGCCAAGCTGGGGAGACTGACCCCAGCACGGCCACCTATAAACCCTTATAACTTGAACCGGTGACCGACTAAATCTGATATTTGGCGACCAATTTCGACTAAATCTGGAAGAAAACAGATCTTTGCTAGGTGCCCTAGTTTCTAAGATATAAATGTGGCCAAGCTGGGGAGGCTGACTCCAACATGGTCACCTATAAACCCTTATAACTTTTGAACCGGTGACAGACTATATCTGATATTTGGCGACTAATTTCGACTAAATAGCGACTAAATTTTTACGTCATCAAAATTAAAATCCCTTATTTTGGTCAGCCACACTATGTTTAGATCCAAGCTAATAGTGGGCAAGCTATTAAATATTTCTATTAATCAGGCATGAATACAGGCTACCACTGAGAATTGAATAGATAAGCCCAATTACACTACTAAACCTAGAAATAAATCCAGGTCCTCACACTCAGTTACAGTACTTGTGACCACTAACACATCTACTGCTACCAAAACCCACATGGCACTGCTTACCTCATATTGGCACTGGACCATTGCCTCATACTTATATCACATGTCAAAACAGTAGTTACTCAACTATTTGTCAGAGTAACCAAAGCCCAATGACTCAAAAAAAAAAAAATTTTTATTCTAACTATACCATATAAATAGGTACTTTTGAAACATTAAACTATAGTCTCGGCGGAACTAGTTAGCCTTAGGTATGTGAGCGGCGGGACGGAAGGGCGGGGGCGCCCGTTTGCGTTCACAGTAACCCGCCGCCTCACCCCCGTCCCTACCTAAGACGCGGCCAAATATTTCCGCGCGGACTATGTTCTATGATTCCAAAAAAGTGGGTCTTATGTGTTTTACCAGTGAATATGAAAAAGTTAATATCTATGCATGTTTTATTGTTTCAGGTATGGACACTAAAGCAAATTGTTTATCACCCATCCTTCACAAGAAGTCACAGCTTATCATATTGAGAATGGGCATACCAATGTCAATATTGCATTAAGTTGATAATAAACTAACTCAAAAGAACTAAATTTCTCGTTATTAATTACGCGATTATTTGTAAATTGTGATTATGGAACTTGTATTGAAAATAAAAAACCCATAAAAATAGAACATCTACCTCTCTTGCATGAAACATTTATTTTTTAGGGAGATAATAGATTTTTATGATTTAAAGGAATCCTTTACTAGTTTTTTTCACTAATTAAATAAAAACATAAAGAAAATTGAGGCAATTTCGTGTGATATTTATTGAAATGAAAATATTTCATGTTTGTCAACAATATGAAATTTGTTGTTTGTCTAAATTACAGATTTCTTACTTACACTATTCCAATGAAGAATATCACAATAGCTAGTCATAAAACCAGCAATTCACAAATAACTGCAGAGTAACCAATCCAGCCACACAGCTGAAAGTGCGTCATTTTCTAATAGGTACAGCCAATACTTGTAAATTAAAGTACACGAATTATTCTACTAATTTAAAAATTATTACCACTCTTAGAGGTAGGTACATAGCCGTAGAATCATTAGAATTAGAAAGGAATTAAAAATGTACGTTGATATAGTTTAGAATGAATTATTCGCGAAATGACTAGTATAGTTGACCAATTCTTGGAATGTAGGTACAATAGTTCTGTAAATGACCGATTTTAAAATTGACTAGTAGGTATATTTCTATAGATGACCGATTCTACGGAGTTATTCCCAGTTGTCACCACCGTCTTCGTCACCACTGGTGACAAATGGGAAAAAAAATCCCATTTGTCACCAGTGGTGACGTCCCCAGTGGTGACAAATGGGAATGGCCACTCTTTTTGTTCCCAGTTGCCACCAGTGGTGACAGATGGGAAAAATAAATAGATATGTCCCCAGTAAGGCGGGGCTAGAGCTGAATATATAGTGATGTGAATTCAATTTTTTGACACGAATTATTTTAATTAGATGATATATTCTATTATAATATGTACATTAAAACGAGATAAATAAAACTTTTACACGTCACTTGGAAGACATAATTATATTTTTATAAATCACAATAATTATGGTAATCGAAATTAAAACTGCATAAGTACAATTTTTAGTACTACAACTATTACAGTATTACAGATCATATAATAATTATTTTACGTAAAACGATTTTCTTAGGTTTTCTATCACAGTTTCAACACATGGAATGATGTCTATGTATGTAAATTTGTAATAAAATATCACTTATTGAATACTTAATTACAACACATTTACAATAATTTTCGCACTCCCATCCTGCCGATCAACTCCCCCTCCACTATGCTGTTGTCGGTTCGTAGATCAGTGACGTCACACTGATCAGTACATTCCCAACAATACGAAACGGAAAAATGGCCGCCAGTTTTCCCTTTCGTATTAGAACGAGCTTTATGTTGTAAGTTTTTCTCATACAAAAACTGGTAAATAATAATATTGTTGTAGTACTAAAAACTGTACTTATGCAGTTTAATTTCGATTACTATAATTATTGTGATTTATAAAAATATAATTATGTCTTCCAAGTGACGTGTAAAAGTTTTATTTATCTCGTTTTAATGTACATATTATAATAGAATATATATTAGATGATATATTCTATTATAATATGTACATTAATATGTACAAAAATAATTCGTGTCAAAAAATTGAATTCACATCACTATATATTCAGCTCTAGCCCCGCCTTACTGGGGACATATCTATTTATTTTTCCCATCTGTCACCACTGGTGGCAACTGGGAACAAAAAGAGTGGCCATTCCCATTTGTCACCACTGGGGACGTCACCACTGGTGACAAATGGGATTTTTTTTCCCATTTGTCACCAGTGGTGACGAAGACGGTGGTGACAACTGGGAATAACCCATTCTACGAATGACCTGTTCTTTAATGTCTGAAAAGTAGAACTAGTATCTAAGTTAGGCTTATTATAGTAAATAAAATGCAATGTAACGAATGGCGAATCGTTTATTTGTTTCAAACAGATTTCATTATAATTAAATAATGACCTAAACATCATAAGTGCTACACAAAAAAGTTATGTTCAATCACGTGGTTTCGTGATACGTTTTAAAAACAATGTATTCAGTTTCTGGTAAAAAAATCAACAATTATCTAAATATAACAAAATTTCACTTAATATAATAAGAATATGTAGTTGATGAAAGGTAATTTTGAATTATCTTGAAAAAGACTAACTTACTGATATTTCAACGATACAATTTTTTTAAAACTGCTTTGTATTTTATGACAAAATATCACGATTTTGACGACTTTTCCTTCAACCGAAAAGCGAGTTCGAGATCCATTCTTGATTTACAATGAAAGCTGTTTGAAATAAATGTTTTTTTTTATACGACGGGAGGCAAACAAGCATGCGGCCCGTTTTATGGTAAACAGTTACCGCAGCCTATGGACGTTTACCACCGAAGCGTCACTCACGCGTTGCCGACTGATTTTTTATTGATTCGAGATGATTCGCCATTCCTAACATTATTTTATTTACTACTACTAAAATACTACTGTTCACACGTTTAAAAATCAGTCATTTGTGTAATCAGTCAATTGTGGAATAAATCAATTTCAGAATCTGTCATTAACAGAATTTATTGTACATTCCAAGAATTGGTCAATAAAATTAGACCGTAGTAATTTCGCGAATTTGTGATTTAGGGCCTGTTTCACCACCTCTCGATAGCCGCTCACCGCCAGATAGATTCAAAACTGGAACAAAATTTGTAGGAAATGATCTGCCAAGTATTTAACGGGTACTTATCAGAAGGTGGTGAAACGGGCCGTCATTCTTAGACTAAACTTGTAGTATGTCATCTAGCTCCCTCAGAATTCTGTAAAAGAGAAGTACATTAATTTTAATGTAAAAATAAAATATTTGCATAGTATTATAATAAAAAAATCGAGTAATTGGGGAAAAACAGCAGTACTGACATTAGTAGTCGATTGATATCATTACGGCCCCAATTGTTCCATTTTGTAAAAAGGTCTGTTGCGTCTAAAGTACTAGACTTAGAACTGACAAAAGTAAGAATTTACTACATCATAGATTTTCCAATGTTTTGTAAATCAATATTATTAAGGATTTCTTTCAATACCTTCTCAATTGTATCGATATAAAGTCACCAACAACGTACCGACTCTCTAAAGTTGACGCTAATTAATCCAAATACTTCAACATTTTATTACTTATTAATTTTACTGTTAAGTATATACAACCTATGTCCCTACAACAACTGCTTTACAGCATTTTACAAGCATAACACTTGCCGCGGCTACATTTCGTTCAATGTCTATAATTAAAAATCAACATGAAACTGTACATATTAACAACATTTTACATCTTACCCATGAATTTTTTTCAATATTAGAACCGAATTTGACTAAATATTATTTTCGTATTACATAATTTTCTGATCTTATAGTCCCCTAACCATATCTGCACAATCTTCTGACTCAATAATTGTGGATGTGATAGATCCTCAAAGACCTTGTTCAATAGAAGATTTACCACTGATTTACTAATAGTAATTAGATTTATTTAACTATGTTTTTCAACAATCCATACCATATTCAATATACACACTTCATTATGACATCAATACAAGAACAAATAAATTATACAATGCAATGAGATCTACCTGCAACAAGTCTTCAATGTCAACATTAATTCAAATGGTAAGAACTATGTCAAGAATCATTTTTCTATTCTTACCAAATGGCAGTTAAAATCCACCAGGACATATATCTGGTTCACATGAACAAAACTATAAGTTTATAAGTATAACAGATAAGTCCACATCAACTTACTTGACGATCATGAAAAGGCCTGACATACATGGGAAATAGAATGTAATAATTTGCGAGTGAAATCAATAAAAAAATCCACACATCTGTTTTAATAAATATTTCATGGAATCATAAAAATGAACATCTGATGCATATCACACATTACTCAAATGTCAGAACTTCACATCACCAAAATAAATACTAGATAAAATAATCCTAATCAGTGTCAATTAAACTAGTAATTGAATAATAACGGTGGAAAAAAATAACCATAAGGTAATTGTGGCTGTCAGTCTGCTGAAATAGCAGTCGGCAAATCGATAGTACGACTCTCATTGCCAAATATTAATCTTAATCGTTTCATTGGAGGCAGAGGACGGATGGGGCTGTGCTTACGATGACGCTCTTTAGACCGGCGTCGCTTCTTTAGGCGCCGTGCCGTCTCGGGGTCAACGCCCTCTAGCCGTAATACTTCATACTCAGTCGCCTCGGTTGTATTACCACAATCCATTACTTCCTCCACTACAGGACTTCTTTTCACCCGTAATGTGAGTTTAAGACCCCGCCTTGGAGGTGTACATGGACATTCACTACTTTTATTAGAGTTATCTGCCAACCATGGTGGCCCTGAGTCTGTTTCTTTTTTAGTCTCTTCAGTTTTATTTGTAACATCTATTTTTGGATTCTTGTTCTGTTTACTATCTTTAGATTCACTTGGATTTACATTTTCTCTAAAATCATATATCTCACTTTTTACACAAGCACTTACACACTTTTCATCCGTTTGTTCATGGACGTTGGAGTCACAGACAGAGGGTTCCACATTTCCTTCAACAGAAGGATTATCCAATTCCGTTCTTTGCAAAAGAGATTCTTTTGTATCACAATCATCCTCTGATTTTTCTAAATGTGTGTCTGTAATACCAACTGAATCAATATTCTCTTTTAGACTGTCATGTGAAGATTCAGTTTTAACGTGAACTTTATTTGTATCTAAATCCTTTAACTCTGTTTCTGGTTTGGATACAGATAGATTACTATCAAATTTAACTTCAGTATCCAGTTTAGAAGTATTTTTAGGTTTTGAACAAGTAGACTGAGAGCAGGTATCAAGTAAACGTTTGTGACTTCGCAAAACTATGCCTGTATGAGAATCCCGACTACTTCGTGAACTGGTGGTGCTGCAGCAGCGAGAAGGCGGCGCTCGTCGCTTGACATTCGCTACAGATACCATAGTGATACCATTTGTCGCTCTATTGCTGTCAGTTCGCCGCCGCAACCTTTCACCTCTACTGGAAGCAGAAGATTCTCTACTACCCTGTGCCTCTTTGCCAACAGGACCATCTATTACATCTGCAATACAACCTTGTGCTATCAAAAGTTCAGCATCATATTTTGTCAAACCTTTTTGCTTCATTTCCTTCATGCTAAGGGGGGAAACTATGTCTGAATTTTGTCTACTAGATATTCGAGATTTGTCACGGTTCTTACCATTTTCATTTTTTTGTGTTTGTTTTGCTTTTGTTCTATTTATTCTATTATCAGTTTCTCTAAATCTGTATCTAGTAGCTTGCTCGTCATTGTGTGCATTCTGAACAGAAAATGCACCTTTGCCTCGTCTCTCACAAGTCTCGCATTCACAATAACAATTACTATTACCAAAAAAATCCTCTCCATAAAAGCAAGTAATTTCTTCTCCGACTTCAATATCTCTTAATACACGAACAAAAGCCTTGCCACGATCAGTAGCCTCAAATGTACAAGTAGGTCTACAGTCATGATTAATATATGCCGCAGGACCAAGCCACAATTGTGCACAATTTTTTCTACAACTATACATTACAGAAAAATCATTTTTTCCTGGATGGAGTAGCTGTTTTTCCTCTTCTTCTGTCATCTCAGCAATACAGCCAACAAGAAAATCAATTCTTTCATGCTTAAAAAATTTTTTGGTTGTTGAAATCTTAGCCCCCACTCGACCTTCCAAAGAATATCTATAACAGGGCTCAATAACAAAGCCTGCTTTTTTATCAAATACTCGTAAATAACGGTAAATCTGAAATATAAAAGATATCAATAAATATAAACTTCTTAAAAATTTATAATAATTACCTAACTCAACACAATGTATCACAATACCATACTAGCTTCAGTAGCTTCTTACCCACTCAAATAGACAAAATAGTAGAAATAATAATATACTTATTTCAATTTATAAAAATATTAATTTACTAATCAGTAAATGACAAGATTGCACTTAGATCTATATTTTAGCTGAACTGAACAAGTATGCAGGAAGTCTAATAAAATATAGTACTAACATGTTCTCTCAGCTTGCTCTGTTGATGTTTATTTTTGCTAAAATGTCTTGGCATCCATTCACCACTGGCTAGTCTTGTATATGCTTTATTGTAATCCTGTGTTTGGATGAATTCTTTAATAATACTCTTTAGTTCTTCTTTATTTGTTTTTAGAGGTCTATAACGAATATTCATTTTGTGTGTCGTGATGCCAAGATAAGGGTCCACTATGAGTGCTGTAGCCAAGTCATCATACTCTGACAACTCACGGGGAGTCATGCCCATTGGTTGCATCTTGTGCAGCACTTGCCTCCCTGGGTAAGTCGCTGATCCGACAACCATCCTGAAATACCTGAACAACAAAGGACGCGAAAGCTATAATAACTTACTACCACCATATTCTTTCATGTTATTACACACGGTAAAGATCTGAATTTTGAAATATTATCTATGTGCAAATTTATATATTAGCTTTCTCATCAGCAGTAAAAAGTATTGTGCTATTACCCATACAAATCGCAATTTCTAAATTATAAAAGGACAAACATGGCGGCCGAACACGAAAACCAAAAACCGACACGTCAAAATGTTGACACTGTTTTTTATTCTTTGGAATTACTCAAATATTAAAAAAAACACATAATATAATAGAGCAATTATTCAGTAACTATACTCACTTACTTAAATCATTGAAGGTACGTAAAATTCATGATTATTTTATTAACAACTTCACTATCTAGAAGCACTTTCTGACGCTAACCGCTAGGTTATTTACATGTATTATAACATTACGGGTTTTAATTTCAAATTGTTGTAAATAAATAACTTCATAATTATACAGTAATCAAAAACTGAAGAAAACTGATCATATTCAAATTTAATCTCCGAAGTCCGAAGAAAGCTGAAAAACAACCATGTTTTCGTGCACTCCATTCATTAGTAATAGTGATGTGCTCGTGCTGTGATTGGATTGATCATTGATGTGCTGTCCCTGTCTGCTGTCTTGCAGCTGGCTGGCTAGTGTTGTTTAGGCACTTTAGGCAGTTGCCAGTTCTTCACAAGCTTGGAAGAAAAGGTGCTGTAGTGCTAATTAGTTGCAGTCACATCACAGAACTATGATTAGGATTTTTTATTTTACAAATTAGGTTTTTTAATTGTGTGAGACATTTTTTTTAATATTGGTTAACATTTTAACGAATTTCTAGCTCCATTTCTTCTTAAAAAAAAAAAACAAACCGCCTCCAAAAAAGCAAAAAATAACAGGTACATCATTTACATTATGATTTTTAACTAATTTGGAGTCTTCGAATTGAGAACCTCCTCCTTTTTTTGAAGTTGGTTGAAAAGTAGAAAATCGCAATCGATTAAACACACGAGTCATGTAGAACTTTCAGGAACCTAGATCGAGTACTACGCTTATAATAATATAAATTTACAAAAGATAAAAATGTTATCGATGTGACCGATGGTAGAAACTTATTGGGACAATTATTAATGTTAGTTGCCTATATCTACACTATTGGCGATTACGGGCGAGCGAGCATGACCCATGTACCATGTAGTCTGACCGATTTGTCGATTTTTCGGGCATGCAACATGGCTCCACTACATATTCTACACAATCGGTGATTAGACGATTACGGGCGAGTAGGGTACAGCTACCGTAGACATTTCTACCTCTCTCTCGGTGCTGACTGCTGTCAACATACGGACTTACGATTTCCTGTGATTTCTGACAAGATCATAGAATGACAAGATGGACTGATAAACGTTAAAAAACAGCAGAAAATAATAAATATATTTAACTCATTGCTGACGGGTTTTCGCGTAGTTGTACAGTTTATCGCCAAACTTATTGTTCGGGTTGAAGTTGGCACGAGCTAACTTTGACCATCGGAGAAAGAAAAATATTGGATTAAAATTATTTAAAAGGACAGCCTACTGAGACTACTGTTTTAAATTTTTAATAAGAAAGCACAGAAATATTACTATATTGTAGCAAGCTAGTGACTAGGCCATGTTTGTTCCACAGCCCACCTTGCCAGACTGCACATTATTACTAGTCCAGTGTGTTCGTGTGGATTAGAGGTGGGAGACATTAATCAATCCTATTTGCCTGCCCTCTTTTTGATCATTCTCAATTTGACATCCCTTGGTGTTCCTCTTCCTCCGTCTATTCTCTCCCTCTTATGCTCTAATAATCTTTCTGTTTATAAATGTATAGCGTCTTTTATTTCTCATAATATATATAAATAGAACAAAATGGTACATAAATATGATAAATAAATGACTTCAAATATCTTCAAATATGCAAAGAATTATACATAAATAATAATTTAGTACATGATAATAACATAGTTATAATGTTTTATATGAAAGCGAACAGCTATGATTTTAAATAATATTCTTTCACCATCTTCTTGAAGGTTGCTAGTGTTTGTGCACGTCTTATGGAAACCGGCAGTACATTCCACAAACGAGTTGCCTGAACTGTAAAGGAGTGATCATAGAATTTTGTGGAGTGCATAAATTAAAATTTAATTTTAAATTTTCCGATGACCGTAAGAATCGCGAATGTGTGTCACAAACGAATTCAAAGCGTTATTTAAGGTAACAAGGGGTTGAAGGATTAAATAGAATAGAATATAATAACGAAAGTAAATGTGTATTTTGACGAAGGCGTATAGGAAGCCACTTGAGTTTAGCGTGAAACTCTGATACGTGATCATATTTGCGTAAACCAAATATAAATGTAATACAAACATTTTGAAGGCGCTCAAGTTTATCTAATTGGTCCTCAGTGAGATCTAGATAGCTGGCATCGGCATAGTCAAGGACAGGCAGGAGAAGAGTTTGAGCAAGCGCAACTTTAGTGGTAGTTGGAAGAAAATTGCGCAGTATTCGCAGAGATCCTGCTGACGCAAACAACTTTCGGCTGGTTTCTTGTAATTGTGGACCCCACGATAAAGTTTTGTCCATATAAATGCCCAAGTTCTTAACCTTATCACTAAATGGTATTTGGATGCCGTCAAAGAGGCGAAACTAATCTATCTTCGAAATCATTCTCGAGCTACCAATTATAATAATAATAATATTTTTTTTTATTTCGGACAACATAAGTGTTAGTAAATTACTTATAATTAATGTTAGTAAATATAATATCTATTTAAAATATAAATCCTTATTAAATATAATTCTTGAGTTCGCTTCATGTGGACGATGAACAAGTGAAAAGAAAGTGCTTCACTCGTTCATCACCCCCACAAAACGTCTCAGAATAGGAGAGTAGATGTTCTCCGCCACTGTCCTCAGAATAGTGTTGTCACTGTCCCGAAAGAGATTTTTTTGCGCATGACCGCATAAAAGTCGTCCGTTCTATTCAGCGCAAACATCTCCGATGCGCTACAAAACCTTAGTTAATAGCTTGCGTCTTTGATGGATTAACAGTTAGACCATGATATTTACACCATTCCGAAATGCCAGCAAGATGTTTATATTATTAATAGCTACCGACAAGTGTTCTAGTGGAGCTTGTAAGTAAATATGAAGATCATCTGCATAAAGGTGGTAGGACGAAAGAAGTTGATTAGAAATAGCGTTAATAAATATTGCGAAGAGTAATGGAGATAATACGCCACCCTGAGGTACACCAGCAGCAGCAGCACCAACACACCACGAAGAAAATTTACCGTCAATACGAATACGTTGCCGGCGACCAATCAGGTAACTGCGAAACCAATCAATCACTGTAGGAGTCAGTATGCAAAGTAAAATGTCAAATTCGACAGTATTGAAAGCGTTACTGAAATCAAGCAGCGCAAGTACCGTCAACTTTCCATTTTCCATGCCCAGTCTGATGTCACCAATGCTGTAACAGTGCTATGACCCGGGTGAAAACCAGATTGGTAAGGATTTAGATTATTCTTACAAAGAAATGAACTTAATTGGGTGTGTATAAGGCGTTCTAGGACTTTGGATAGGAAAGGCAAAATATTATAATTATATTTATAACAGTTATCATCTCCAAATAACCTCTTTGTATGAAGTAAGGCAATAATTGCTTCGGTGTAAAGGTGATTGTGTTGTTTAGTTTTAATTAAATTTATCGAAGAAAATATACGTTCCACATTGGCGGATGAATGTGGTAGGCCAAGTATCTTAAAAATAAAGGAAATAACAGTTTTAGACATTGGTGGTAGTGATAAACGGCCCTGGAACGGCCCTTCAAAGAGTTCAAACATAACAAGCTATCTATTCAGTACTAGTGTGTTGCTATTGGGTGTAGAGATGCCAGTATATAAACTATAAAAATTGTTACATTATTAAAATTTATAAAAATCGGGAGATTCATACCATAAATCGGTATTTAAGTAAATCATAGACCAAATCAGTAGATCTCCCGAAAAATCCGTAGGTTTTGCAACACTGCACTGAAGTCCTATATACGCAGCGCTGCTATCGCAGAACTAAATGTTGCCAGTACGAAGACAATTTTTCCAATAAGGTTTGAAAAGTTTGTACGTTCGTTCATTCTATACACCAGAACAAGAACAACTGAACGATATTGAATAAAAGAGCATTATATATTAAATAAAACAATATTTTGTCATTAATATCGTTTTTATTTAGTCACCTTTAACTTGGTACAATAATTTTGTTCGTTTTAAATATGATTGTCAACAATATGGGTACCCATAAATTAGGCAAAATGTGCAGTTATGGTATCCCTAAAGTTTAGATATCATAGCGGCGACACTCAAGTGCAGACACTTTATTTAGCGGGAATTCTTCTGTTCTAAATTACAAAATTCTTGTACTATGAGGATAAGGTAACGGGCTGCGCTTACTCTGTACAGATTACTAATAAGTAGCAAAAGGGTGTGAGTGAGCAGAGTGAGTACTGATTGAAGACAATAATGAAGACTGACCGAGTGTCAAAACTCTTATTCAGTGTGACAAGAATCAGTATTTTAATATTTTTTTCAGTGTATTTTATTGATTAGGTATTTATATTGCCTGAAGTCGGTATTTTAGGGCATGTTTTGGTAAAGAAGTTGGTAATACCGTAAGCAATTGACTCGCGAACGTCGGTAACCAACGTTAGGGTAATTCCGTGAACATCAATTATTTTAATAATCGTCGGATTCAGTCTACGTTTTATTTTGGAGAAAATATCAGTAATTTAGATAGGACATGACAGACAGGCTGCCACCGCCGATGTATTTAAAATATGCATTAAAACAATGTATTCACAAAACTTAGAATAGGTATAAATTCTTAGTTTTCAGTTGTATGAATAGATAATATAAGTAGATAGTGACATACAATAAATAAATCAATATCATGAAACATTTTAGACAGCACCACCTAGTCCCAAACTAAGCAGAGCTTGTACTATGGGTACTAGAACTGCTAGACAATGGATATAATACTTATAATAATAAATAATAAAATATAAATAAATATGAATTATAAATAAATAATATTATCAACTTGCCCCCAAGATTTTTGAGGGTGATCAGACAAAAAATCGGGATTCGGGATTCGAGACATATAAAGCGATTATGGTTAAGGATTATTTAACTAAACATTTTAAGATCATAAATATTTTTATTGGTATATTTGCTCTGCCTACGTCAGTATATTATATTTCAGTATTTTGAAAATGCCTCGGTATTTCCGAATAAATAATGTGGTCACACTGCTACTATACGTAAAAATATAATTAAAAGTTATGTACAGTTCGCGCCAAACTTATTGTCCGAGTTGAAGTTGGCACTAGCTAACTTTAACTTAGCCGTAAAAATCGGACAAAGAATATTATTAGATTGTAATAAATAAATACGGAAGCTCGTCGGCAGTCGTTTTAAATAATTTTAATCCAATATTTTTCTTTTTTAATAACTAATATAAAAATTACTACCAATTGTAACGGGGATATCCGAACGCAGGCAACTCCCTGGGCGCAAGGGCCGTGGTAAGGCTCCAAGGAGATATTCTCCTTCGCGCTAATGTGTATCCGAACATTCAACCGTGCATGCGTACTGCGCCGACCAATTACAAGACGGCCGGCGCCGATCGCGTTACTTTGTAAGCCTATGATTGGCTGTAGTCAAGTTAGTAAAATAGGCATGATGACAGTAATTAAGAATCACATATAAATAATGTGTTTAACTTGTTAAATATGATCAATAGATTTAGAAATATGTATTTATTTTTACATTTAGGGCGAGATTGATAATTTATTAAATAAATAAAACTATAAAATACAGCAGTCCGCCATGTTAAGTTAAACACCACCAGAGTGAATGACGTCACGAATATGTAAGCATTGTAGTCGTCAGTTTATTTCGTATGAACTTGGATGATATCTGCACTTCTAATTGTTTTTACCTGCGTTTTTACGCGTATTTCGTGATTTCCATCGATCAGTTGCCTAGTTTTGTGTTCTCAAAACATGGTGGACCAAGGATTTACAAAGGCAAATAGCTCTAATTTGTCTAGAGTAAATTTGTTGTTGTTGGGGGAGTTTTTGGCGGCAAACAAATACTTTTGTTCAGCAGAATTTAGAAATGTTAAAACAACATTGTAAATATACAACAATCTAAAATCTTTATAAACAATAACTCAAAAGTACAAAACTCGTAAAATCACTTTTAATAAAAATAACTTCTTGATATATTAGTATTAATTCTTTTTTTTTTTTTTTTTTTTTTTCTCTCATGGCAATAGATTGTACTTTTTGCCAGTGTCAGGTTAAAAGTTAGGGAAACATTTATCTTATAAACATATTATTTTCGGAATTTGGAAAATGAATCAGAGGAGTTGGGTAGGATTAAAGAGGATTACACATTTAAAATATACTTACATAATAATATAATATAAAAGATACATAAAGGTTAACTTTATAATTTTAAATTATTGTCAGATATAAAAGCTGATAGGACATTATAAAACTTACATGGATTTAATAGTAAGCAGGACAAACGGGTAGGAAATGGAACTTTTAAGGTAATAAGGTTATCATAGAAACAGGAACGATCATACAATGGACAGGAAAAGAAAAGGTGATCCAAATCTCCCACATCTGTTCCACATTCACACATATTAGAATCTACAATATGCAGTCTGAATAGGTGGGCAGGTGTGCACACATGGCCTAATCGCATGCGCGTTATTATGCTAGCAGAGGTTCTACTACAATCTATTTTAGTGAACCAAGGTTTATTTGGGATGTTAGGTTGCACATTAAAATAATGTTTACCTTTCAATAGACTACTTTCGGCTAAAAGGTTTTTCCAAGAATCAATAAGGAAAGATCTAGGTAGTGAGATTAAATCGTGACAATAATTAATGTACGGGTACATGTCTCCACATGTTACTGCTTCTTTAGCTAAAAGATCAGCTTTTTCGTTTCCTTTTATCCCTTTATGACTAGGGACCCATGCTAAAGTTACCACATAGTTACGAGATTGGCATTCTAAAAGCTTTTTCCGTATGTAACAAATAATGGGATAGCATGGTTTCATATTCAAAGGGTATTTTTGGATTGCTTGTAGGGAACTTTTTGAGTCAGTATAGATCACAGTTTTCTGAAGTTTCATTATAAGTATATATTCTAAAGCTTTAAATATGCCAAAACATTCTCCTGTGAATACCGACGCTTCGGGAGGAAGTTTGATTTTCTCTACTATGTTATATTGGCAGTGAAAAACACCTACACCTACATTACCAGTATCACATTTTGATGAGTCAGTAAAAATATAGTGAAAGCCTAGCCAGTTACTATCTCTGTTGTAATTAAACAATGTATTTGCTTCTATAACATTCTTGTCAATACCCATACTATCACAAACATTCGGATTTAAGCAAAGAGTTTCATAAGTAAAATTAAAAATAGGTAAATTAAGCGACCTATATATGGGAACATTAAGGGCTATCATTTTTCTGTAACTAATGATGAGTGGATAGGGAGGTTTGTGATACCAATATTTGTTATTAGATTGCATATTTTCATCAAGTAGTTTCAGTTTATGAAAAATGGGATGGTTGGAAAACTGATAAGCTTTGAATAAAAAATTATCACTTAGATACTGTCTCCTTAAGCTAAGAGGAGGTTCTGTGCACTCAACTTGCATAGCGTTCACAGGTGATGATTTCATGGCACCTAGGATAAGCCTTAATGCCTTATATTGGACAGCATCTAATTTTTTGAATGCAGTTATGTTACCGCCTTGTAATAAAAATGATCCATAATCAAGCAAGCTTCTTATAAGGGCATTATATATTAATTTAAGTGAAGTGGGATGGGCGCCCCACCAAACACCACACAGACATCTCATAATATTTATTACCTTCTCACACTTGGACACGACAAAATCGCAGTGCTCATTACCGGTAAGTTTAGAGTCTAATATAACACCAAGAAATTTTGTATGAGGTTTGATAGGAATAGGCGTGTTATCATAAATTATATGAAAAGACGGCAACACACGTTTTCTCGTGAAAACCACTACCGCACTTTTTTCTACCGATAGTTCTAAACCGTTATCATCCAGCCAGCATTTCAGTAAAGTTAAAGATTGATTTAAAATATTACAAGCAGTCGTTAGGGAATGATGAGTGGAGTATAACAGTAAATCATCTGCATATTGAAGAATACTTATGTTATTTAGAGAGTGTTCTAGATCATACGCATATATGTTATAGAGAAGAGGACTTAATACAGATCCTTGTGGTAATCCTTTTCTCACAACTCTAGTTGATCTAATACCATCCTTCGTGTCTAAGTGTATATACCTCTCTGTTAACATGGCAGATATAAATTTCACAAGGTTTTCAGGAACATCAAGCTTTATGAGCTTATCTAAAAGTTTTGATATAATTACGTTATCATATGCACCATGAATGTCCAGAAAAGAAGCTACAACAAAATCGTTTCTTGAGTAAGCTAAACGGATATCTGTCACTAGAATGCCAATACTGTCAGTTGTGCCCTTTCCTCTTCTAAATCCATACTGACTGTGGGATAATTTATTGTATCTTTCAATATGCCACTCCAACCGGTTTTTAACCAAATGTTCAGCCAACTTAGCTAAGATAGAGCTTAAGGCTATTGGACGGAATGATAAGGGATCAGAAGAAGGTTTACCAGATTTTAATATAGGAATAATCACCTGGGACCGCCATGATATAGGAACTTCGCCAGATTGTACGATCTTGTTAACTAAATTCAAGTAATAAGTTAGAGTCGTATCACTAGAATTTACAAAAAATGAATAAGGGATTCCATCATCTCCAGGTGAGCTATCTTTAACCTTATCTAGTACTCCCTTTAATTCCCTAAGCGTAAATGGAGAGTTAAGATATTCATCTAACACCTGTCGATTTATAAATATTTTATACGGCGGTTCTGTTACAGATGGAGGGGCGAGATTGTCTAAAAAGGCGTTAGCCATAGAAGGAGGGAATGAGGAATGAGATGAGACGTTAAACGCTGAACGGAAACGTTTAATATTACGCCAAACCTCAGAAGGATTGGTTTTGGGCGCAAGCGATGTACAAAAAGAAATCCATCCATTTTGTTTCTTTTGTTTTAGAAGTTTTCTAGTGCTATTTACAGTTAGACGAAGTTGATCGTAGTTTTCAGAAGACATACATAGTCTGTACTTTTTCTCAGCTTCCTTACGTTTTTTAACAGCTTCCGTGCATTCTCGGTCCCACCAAGGGGGAGAAGGAATTTTACCATTAAAACTTCCTTTGATAGGAAAGGTTTGATCAGCAGCTTCTAGTAAACAATTCGACAAGGCTTCAGAACAATTTTCATTTTGAGTAATTTCCGGTAAATTAGAAATTTTCAAATTAACTAAATTTTTAAACTTATCCCAATCTGCTTGTGATAATCTATATTTGAGACGCGGTTTATGAACAGACTCATTAGACTTTTTTATTGGGGTAGATAAAAATAATGGGAAATGGTCACTACCATAGCTCGAGGCTAATGTAGTCCAAGTTATTTCTGCAGCTAGTCCAGGATTAGTAATAGAAAGGTCCACAGCACTTACTTTTTCATTAGGTTTAGTAAGACGAATAGGTGCCCCTGTATTTAAGACACATAAATTATGGGACTCTATGATTTGAAGCAAACCTTCACCATTACTGTTTGTAATTTCACTTCCCCATGAGCGATGATGACAATTGAAATCACCAAGTAGAAGAAAAGGGCTAGATAAAGAAGAAATAAGTTGGTCAACTTCATTTTGTAAAATTAAAGATGATGCATGTGGAATATAAACTGAAATAATTGAAATGTTATTATATAATTTTATGCCTACCATATTTACATTATTTACATTATGTGGAGGTAAAATTAGTTGTATATAGGAAATTGTATTATGTACAAGGATGGCTACTCCACCATAACCATCTGGTCTGTCCTCTCTCAGACAGGTGAAACCTGGAATTCTAAAAAGAATTCCAGTCTTCAACCATGTCTCTGACAAGACTATAATTAAAGGATTATATTTATTTACAATATGAATTAAATCAGACTTTTTGGATAGTGCACTCTGGCAGTTCCATTGTAGAACCCTTAGATCCATTATTATTTGATATTAAATTATTAAACATTTCAATTATGACAGCAACGTTGGACGGTTTCAATGTGGAATTTGATAACAAAGTGTTAAGTAATGAAATAATTGTTTCAGTTATTTTATCATTTTCTATGGTTTCATTTACATTCTGTTTAAAGCCACAACCATTTGCTGATGTTGAAGGCATATCATAGTCTCTGATCATGTTATTGTGAGCAAATTTGTCATATCCATGAGTTACTTTTGGTGGTGAACGCTGCTTTAGAAAAACAGTTTTTTTATATGAGATATTTTGAGAATTTTGAAGAGGGCTAGCATATGTGGTGGTGTCAATAGGGTTATGGTTTCTTGCAACATCAGCATATGGTTTTGAAATTGGTGGGTGAAGTTTGCAAGCCTCCATATATGAAATACTACTCTGGGACATAGTTAATTTTATTTCTTTCTGACGATTGAATTCAGGGCAATTTTTATTGGTAGCATAATGGTACCCTCTGCACATTATACACACTGCACTGCTTTCTTCAACATTGCAGTTTTCACCATTGTGTTCATTAGAGCATTTAAAGCATCTAGGACGAGAGCGACAAAGAAGTTTGGTGTGTCCATATCGGCAACAATTAAAACATTGAATTGTTGGATAGGTATAAAGTTCTACAGATAAAGCATTATAACAAATAAATATTCTCTTAGGAAGTACTTGCCCATCAAAAGTAAAAACCACTGACTGCGATGGTTTCCATACCACGGCACCATCAATATAAACCTTATAATTCAATCGCCTTATTTTAATAATTTGTCCACATCCAATTGGAACAGAAACATTACTTTTTATTTCCTCTAGTGACCATTCAGGTGGTACACCACGTACTATTCCTAAACGAGTTATATTATAAGTAGGAATGAATGCCCGAAATTTATTTTCTTCTAATTTATGATGACAAATAAAATCATTAGCATCCTGAAATGCTGAAAAAGATACAGTGCATCTATTACGCCCAATTCGTTTGACACTGCCAGTAATAATATTCTTAAAATTATTTTTTTTCAAAAAGTTCCCGAACGTAATTGGGTGCAGGTATGAGCCATCACTAGGTGAAACCTCAATCCTTTGCACATGCACGACATATGGAGACGCATCAGTAGAAAGATATGCTTTACGACCTACCTCACTTAATTGTATGACTTGTGGAACAGAGTGATTATCTTTTAATGAACTATCGGTATGTGAAACCATGGTAGGCTCTTTAAAAGATTGTTCGGCGAATTTTTCGTCTAATCTATTACTAGAACAATTACAGTCATGTTCACTATTGCCATTTAGTTTACCAAGATGAGAGTTCCTCTTTCTCTTCTTATTGCAATGCTTGCAAACTTTGTTTGTCCTTAACCTTTTACGAGTGCTAGAGCCATCTACACTACTTAATGACGCATCAGTATCCATTTCGTTGTCATTCGATTGTATAACTACATTTAAGCCCACTGGGGGACCCAGGCTAGAGCCCAAGTCCCCCGACAAAACACTGGGGTCGGGGGGCTCGCTCATGAAGCTCCCATGTATAAAATATTTACAAAACTTACCACGTAAACAGCAAAATATACACAAATACTATTATTTGACACTAACTACTAAAATATTTACACTCTACACAACTCAACTGACGAAATTTTCAATTAAAAATTAAAATTAAAATTTCCGTAGGAAAAAATATGACCGCCCTGTTCTAATTTTCCCGCGCTTTCGTATTAATTCTTAATAGAGGTTGATGTTCTTCAAAAAAAAAATTTTATCTAAAGCGGGTTCCAGACGTTCAGCTTAAACTGAATAGTTCTAACTGATCAGTTAAATCATACGTGTGTAGGCAAAACTGAGAATTGTTCAGTTGAACTGATCAGTTAAATTGTACTCAGTATCATACGATTTAACTTATCAGTTCAACTGATCAGTTAGAACTGTTCAGTTAAAACTGAATGTCTGGAAGCCGCTTTAGGTTGTAAGTTGTAACAGATACATAGTGACTTATTTATTGATATCATTGTTTAGATCAACAAAGTTATTTTCATTTACAATTTATGATAAGTAATTCGTTATAAAAGTATTCGTTTTAAAGTAAAAACTTACGTCAAAATGATCTTCACAGAAATAAATAGGAGAATTTGGACATATAGCTGTTGGATCTCCCCGTGCAAGATTTAGCCACTAAATTCAATATTTTTTTGTTGCGTTGAACGTAAACAAATAGTTTGTTAGAAGTTTTTATTGACGTATGAACGCACTGAGGGGTTGCACACCACTTATAAACTTTGTTATTCATATTTAACACACAATATAACTTAAATAACTGATTTGCTGCTTTCGATCCCTAGGTAGTGTTTACGACTTGCGGTCTATTTACATTTAAGTGACGTCACAAACGATGCCATGACACGGCGGCCGTTTTGGAACGAATATTAAATTTTAAATTTTAATTGCAATTTTCGTGTAAATACTTTCTTTTCCTGTCGAAAAGATATGTTTTTTCTGAAATATTAGATAATTTGGAATATCATAGGACAGTTTTTAAAATTCAGTCATCATGCCTATTATGGCGGATTGTGAGTAATAAGTAAGACTGTGTTGTGTGTTCTTTAAAAGTTTTATTAAAGTTTTGTGTCCTATGAACAAGACTCTGTCATTTACCGACCCAACCCGACTATACAATCCAATATTTAAGAAACCACAAAAATAAAAATAAATACATAACTCCGTCTTCTCTCCCCGATTGCCCTTCGAAACGAAAAGTCTTGTCTTTGTGAGATAATATTCAGTAAATAAACCGTACTAAGATGACACGAACTGGCAACACAATTCAAAGGCAGTAGCGCAAAAGTGGTTATTGTACTGATTTTATTCCTAATAAGGATAAAAAAAAAATGTATAACTGACAAACTTGGAAGAGGTAAATTTTGCAAATATTGATATTGATCTTAATGACTTTTGAACAAAATTAATAAAGTGTACTATAATTTTTGTACAAATACTATCCTTTTAAATATTTTGTACTATCGTTTTGAACATGCCCAAATTCAACACTGGTTGCGATTATTCCGTTCTCAGTCTGTTCATATTTTTCGATTTGTTGGGTAAACTAAACTTGTGATCGGAAATTGGTAGACCAGTGTGATTATATTTGGGACTTATCTTAAAATTCAAGGTATTGTTTCATTATTTATTATATCGCAAAGTGTAAAATCTTTATTCGAGTCACTATTTCATTACCTGGGAACATTGTAAAATGGCGTCCTATTTTTCTGTTCCTTACTAACGTTTATGTATTGTTTTAGATGCCTAACATTAAATTGCAGTCCTCGGACAGTGAAATTTTTACCGTTGACGTTGAAATTGCAAAATGCTCTGTAACAATAAAGACCATGTTGGAAGATTTAGGAATGGAAGATGATGAGGAGGAGGTTGTTCCATTACCCAATGTGAACTCTGCTATACTGAAAAAAGTAATTCAATGGGCTACGTATCACAAAGATGACCCACCATTGCCTGAAGATGATGAGAATAAAGAAAAACGGACAGATGATATTTCATCATGGGATGCTGACTTTCTAAAAGTTGACCAGGGCACACTCTTTGAATTAATTTTAGCTGCCAACTATTTAGATATCAAAGGTTTACTGGATGTAACTTGCAAAACTGTAGCCAATATGATAAAGGGTAAAACTCCAGAGGAAATTCGCAAAACATTCAATATCAAAAATGATTTCACTGCAGCTGAAGAAGATCAGGTTCGTAAAGAAAATGAATGGTGTGAGGAGAAGTAATTCACAGCTTTAGTATTATTATTTTACTCTTTTAGCTATAAAGTAATTGGTATCTAAATTATATTGTAATTTGATTACTATTTAATTTTTGTCTTGCATCTTCTGTGTAAAATAGACTAATTTGGAAAGAAGATAATTAAAAAACCTATTAGGGATCTACCTATTAACAAGTTGATTTTCTGATTGTCACATGGCGGTATACCTTTATTTATAAGTATAAAGAATAAATTTCCTTAAATCTGAATTGCATTTATTCATAACTAGCTTCCCGCCAGCGGCTTCGCCCGCGTGGTCTTATAATTTTTTCCCCGTTTTTGCTACATTTTTCATTACTACTCCGCTCCTATTAGTCGTAGCGTGATGATATATAGCCTATGTTACTCGGGGATAATGTAGCTTTCCAAAGGTGAAAGAATTTTTGAAATCGGTCCAGTAGTTTCGGAGCCTATTCATTACAAACAAACAAACAAACAAATCTTTCCTCTTTATAATATTAGTATAGATTACTCCCCATAGTATATCTAACTGACGACGTCGACGACGACGACGTCTAATGACGACGTCTGTGGTCTAGTGGTTCGAGTACCGGACTGCTGATCACGAGGTCGTGGGTTCGATTCCCACAAGACACAAATATTTATGTGATGAATATAAGTATTTGTGTTTGTCTGGGTGTTTCCTATGTATGTATAATAAGTATGTATTTACAAAAAAAAAAAGTATATAAGTATTATATCCATTGTCTAGTACCCATAGTACAAGCTCTGCTTAGTTTGGGACTAGATGGTGTTGTGTAAAATGTCCAAAGATATTTATTTATTTATTATTATTTATTTATTATTAACTAGCGGCCCCCTCCCAGCTTTGCTCGGAGCTACATCTTCCACCTTCAGCGTCATATTCCTGTCAACAAAATCTTCATAGATTATACACCTAAACCATAATGTAAGAGATTTATACACTGTGCCTAAACCTTTCCTCATAGATGCGGTGGGCCCAGAACCCATAGTACCGCTACCCTTCAGTTAGCTACACACTTGGGTAAGACAACGTACCAGAAATCTACACAACAGCTACTGGACAAATCATGAGACATGATGACAATGCGGGCAGGCTAAGGAAGCACTTCCCACAATTAATTCTCCTCACTAAGCAATTACTATGATTGTCTAAGCAACAACTGAGGACAATCACCGCAGCCCTTACAGGTCATGGGTTTATTATCAATAAACATCTGCATGTTTAGGTGTCACTGACAGCCCTGCATGCAGAGCCTGCCTGGGTGAGGACGAAACAGCGGCCCGTGCTTTTGCACCGTACTGAGGTCGCCACATACAGGGCTAAGTACTTCGAAAACAAAAGTACCCTCCGAGAGATCGTCAGCAACATCAGAAATGTGCTGGCGTTTCTTGAGGAGTTAGGGTGGTTTGAGTAAACATTAAATACGCACCCGTACGCAAAATACGCGCATTGACGTGCAGTTGCGGAAAACAGCCCGCTATACCATACCATACCATACCAAACCTTTCCTCATTAATTGGTGAAAACGTTCACTAGTTTTTAGTTTATCGCGAATAGACAGACCCGGCGGAGGACAAAAGGCTCATATTCCGAGACAAAACTAAGTGTAAAGTATTAAGTAACGCTTTCCGTATGACCGTATGTCAATTGGACATACGGAAGCGTGTAAATTCATGTTCAAGTCTCGTCTCGTTTTATAATAATTATGTAGTGATAGGTGCTTCTGTGCTTTAAGTACGTAGGTGCAAGTAAAAACGAAGTAGATCGGTATTTTTCTTCTTCGTGCAATCTCCACAGAGCAGCATTTCACAAAAAATCCCATAAACCCAATAAATAAATACTTTTAGAACATTTTGCTAAAGCGCCCTCTGTTGCTCGGTAGTTCTAACACTGCTTCGCTACTATAATTTATAGACAACCTTTGCGCTATTGTTCCCAATGTCTGCTCAATGGTCCGCTCGATTTGGTGATAGGTACTCAATGTAAAAAAATCAAATTATGATAAGTACTAGATGTCAGTCCAAATTATGAAAATAGACTACCATGCGATAATACTTATTTTATTGAACGTAGATGGTACATGCGCGACACCTTTTAAGGGTTCCGTAACCGTAGTGCACCAACGGGGCCCTATTACTAACTCTCCTCGGTCCGTACGTCCGTTTGTCTGTCAGCGGGCTGTTTCTCATAGGAGTTGAAATTTTAGAAATTTTCAGTTTCCATTTCTAGAGCCACTATAACGACAAATACAAATTTTATTGATACTAATTCAAAATGCCACGGAATTCTTTATGTGCGGGTCCGACTCGCACTTAACCGGTTTTATTTTATTAACTAGCTTTTGCCCGCGGCTTCGCTCACATGAATGTAGAAGCAAAATAGCATTAGAAATTGATCCCAAAGAAGATAAAAAAACTCACTATTATATCAGCTTCATCGTCCTCTTAGTCCATGCCGAAAATATGTTGAAGCTGGGTTTCAATCGAAACAGATGTGATTAAATATCTTACACAAAGCGATAGCGTTCAGTCCTTTGTAGTGGTAGGTAGGTATCCTAACTAAATAAATTAGTTGTCAGGTTTTTTGGCCTCCCGCCTAGCACTAACGATTATCATAGTTTTTCGTGTGGAGTCTACTATGCCACATCAATTACCATTTCTTAAGGTGGGTCTCGATGTGTTCAGAATGGGCACCCATCCATAGTCTAACCGCAGAAATCGTTGCTTAACCTATCGCTCACCGTAATTATTGCTTAGCCATAGGTTTTAGCTCGGTTTGAACAACTGTTGAGCAGAGGCCTCCCCTTTGCTCTTTTCAAGGCGCTCAACATGACTCCAAAAGAAAACGGAAACTTCAGTTAGTTCTAATAACTATGTACTTAGTAATTTTAACCAAACCGTACAACTATTGTTTAATTTAAGTCTATACCGTTTTAAACGTCTATAACTAATCAACAATCACGATTTCTGCGCATTAGACAACCAACAATAATGATCTCTTATTTATATCGGAATGCATACTACAGAGAGGTCAAGCTCTTTCCAGTATCTACGCCACCGAGTGAAATATACCTCATTTTTTTAGTTGAATGATGGACTTTTAAATAGAAAATAAACAATCAAAAACCAACAATGATGATCTCTTCTTTCTATTTTGCATACAACACAGAGGTCAAGCTGTATCTAAGAATCTATTCAAACAATTGAAAAAAGCTTTACATCAGTTTTTAAGTTGGAAATAATGCATTACAACAGTTAACACAAAATTCAAATCTATTCAGTAGGTTTAGCGCCAACCCCTAACAAACAGACAAGAATTCTAAAAATCACTTTTTTGGGTTCGCGATCGTTTACTTATATACTCTAACCCACTTGTTTTTTTTTTAATATCTTCAATGTACAGACACGACTTTTTTACAATTTTATAATAGGTAGTATAGATTTTCATTCTTTCAGTTAGTTTCAATCGTAGCGGTAATCCGTTCGTATGAAATTTCTCTCGCCTCAATTTTCGTAAGCGCGACCACTATGCTACTTGGTCCTGGGACCTGGGTTCGATACCTAGATCGACCAAAATTTATTGGATTTTTTACCTAGGTACCTATTTCAGTACCTAGCATGTTTTCGGGTCCTTCATAAAGGTCATATGTGTTTATATAAATACATACCTATATAATAGTATTTGATACCGGCGTTTATGTAGGTACACCAAGAAGTATGAACGTGGTTGGATGTGGATGTATAATACACTTCCTCCTTATGTCCACAGAGTACATTAAATATACGGACACTTATGTCCGCACTCCTCGGAACAAGAAAAACCACGGGTGCATTCCTTATTGTATTTTTACAAGACGGCACAATACAGTACTTGTAAATCGTTTTATTTTTTTTGTTATTATCATCATCAACCTATTAACTGTCCCACTGCTGGGCACGGGTCTCCTCTCAGTATGAGAGGGATTAGGCCATAGTCCACCACGTTGGCCTAATGCGGGTTGGCAGACTTCACATACCGTCAAGAATATCTCAGGCATGCAGGTTTCCTCACGATGTTTTCCTTCTGATAAGTTCCATGGTATAATAACAGTTAATTATCAGATATTGATGAATTACAGAGCGCAATTCTTTATCACTTGTTCAATATTCGATTGTTGTAGACCATGTCGTCAGGGCAGGGGTGCCATAAACTAAATTAAAAATTTAGAAAACCCCCGACACCAAATGTAATTTTCCATTTTGTGCTGGCGGCCATCTTGGATTTGAAATTTTTCATAGTGTATAATATTCTCCTAGTTAAGCCCTTTCATTTGATACCCATATTGAGGTAGTTGTGAATGTGTATATTTATTTATTTATTTATTAAACTTTATGCACGGATGGTACAAAGGCGGTCTTAATGCCATTAGGCATTTTCTGCCAGACAACCTTAGGGTGATGCAGAGATATTAAAACACAGTAGATGCACTATTAAAATTAGTTAGGAAAAAAAACCTAAAAGAATTATACATATAATACAAATTAGGGACTAACTACATACATACTATACACAATATAATATATATAATACATATCTATATAAATATATACATAAATATGAGGAGAAAGTAGATAGGTCAATGTCGAGATAATGAATCTGCCGAGGAGCTGCCTTGGAGGTGTCTTCGTAGATTATATTTAAACGAGAGCCGAGTGTTAGCCATCCTGATCTCAGGTGGGAGAGCATTCCATAATAGGATGGATTGGACGAAGAAAGTAGAGTGGACAAAGTCAGAGCGGTGCGAGGGACATTGAAGCAGGCGATTATTTGTAGATCGCAAATATTTAGTATGATTAGTACATAGAAATTTAAAGATGTGTAAAAATATGTAATCCGCTATTTTGTGACGGTGGCCACCTTGGATCGATTTTCATCAAACATAGCTAAGAACACTCCCGACTAATTCACCTTTCAAATAAAAAAAACAATCGGTTCATCCGTTCGGGAGCTACGATGCCACAGACACACACACACACGCACACTCGCACACACACACACACACACGCGCGCGCGCGCACACACACACACACACACACACACGTCAAACTTATAACACCACGTCGTTTTTGCGGCGGGGGTTAAAAATTATGGGCGTTTAAAATGCCTGTAGCTTTTTGTTTTTTTTTTTTACAAAATTTTACTTTTTTAGTGCTGGTTTTTTTTACTACGACATTTTAAAAATATGTCCCTCTGAGAGAGAACTTTTTCAAATAACACTTACGAGAGTTAAAATAGCTAAACCTTGCTCATTCGTAGTAGGTAATGAAATAATTTTTTAGTCTCTATTCTATAATCTCAGCTAAAATATTCTTATTAAATTACACAAAAGTACATTGTGATCTGTAAAAGTTAATATAATTAATTAAGTAAATAGTGATATAAATAGTAGGTAGTATCTACGCTATACTACGATACGTATCTTCGACATTAGAGAACTTGTCAGAAGCAAAATAATTGTCGACGCAACTGAGGATTGGACTGTCAAAACGTCCGAGGTATGATCCGCATGATGCTGCACCGAAAAGGACTCCCATAAAAAAGCCAAAACCAATTAAGAGCGCTAAAATTGCTCGACACTTATCCTGCGTCATGAATATTTCTTTACATATACACACAAAGTCGTATACAGACCTGAAACAAAATCTTGACTTAGGTACTAAATACTACTACCATCATACGAGCATTCCGCGATTCTTGCCCACTAAAACCATTCCGGTGACTCCTCTTTAAACAACCACCCCAGGACGGGGGGTCCTGGGGTGGTTGTTTAAGAGAGTCCTGCGCAACACCTACTAAGACCAAGTTACTTCGACAAGGCTTAGGTCGAGGTCGACCATTGATAAGGTACCTACTATTATTATAGTAGGCACGTGGAATCTCCAGTAACATAACAAATTTCAACCTGTCTAGTCCTACACCATTGAATCAAGCCAACCTGCAACATCTCGTATTATCGCACAGCAGTTTGTCAGTTTCATCCAGCAGTCTTTGTAGTTGCTGTTGCGCCAATGAAATAACTGGACATTTCTTATGAAGGATGTTAGCAATTTCGCCCTCGGGGTCTAAACCACAACTACATCCAGGAGAATCGGGGTTACTGTCCATTCTCCCATCACTGCGAACATCACTTCTTGGCGATGCATCTGCCGCCTCGAAATTTGTGTTTTCCAGAGGACCAATATCATTTTCATGTGAACCTCTTCTATTCTTTTTGTATGTTTTCCGAGAGTATCTATAAATGTTCTGTACTTGATAATCGTCTGATGACATCAGAAAATGAATAATTTATAAACGTTTGTGGGTTTTTTTATTTCAAAACTGAAGTTGTCATGTAAGTAACCTCTGTCTTACAAGTAGTTTAACTTCAGATGTTCAAAATAAAATAGCAATATTTGTTGTCTCTGGTTGATCGTGTCCGTGTAAGTATGCGATCTTAATCTTACTTGGTATTTATTTATAATTTATCGTTTATTTATGTATGTATTTGTTACTATTACACCACTTTAACAGATAAAATTATCTGTTAAAGTGGTGTAATGATTGCAATTATATTTGCATTTCTAGATACACCGCCAACTGCTCTTTTATTATTTTTCTTATATGATCCATGTCCATCCAATGTTTGTCTGTAAGAAATTCCTTTTAGCGATAGGCCCGCCAGTTGTACCTAGATGATTAAATTTCTCTTCATCTTTTATAATTTTGGTGTACAATAAAGAATACTCTATCTATGGTATTTGCAGAAACAGATCAAAATATTTTTAAAAGATTTAGAAGGTGTAATTGTGATAGAGAGATTACTATCTATCACAATTACACCTCAGCGCCAGCCGGCCCAGGGATAGACATTTAGCATCACATTTTAAATTCAACCAAATTCATACTGTACGGATATTCATTTATTAAAACAAATATGTTTATCTAATCGTAGTCATATAATTTAAATACCTATATTTATAACAACAAAATATAATTCTTTGTAAAATTTATTTAAACACATACTATTTGGTCTAAATAGGTACCTATCACTTAAGTTTATTACCGCTCGGAGTCTAACAAACTCACCATAACAAAATATGTCTACCTTATTTCTTTACAGTAAGGCCGCACACAATTTCAGAGCGGCCATATGGTTAGGTGATACCACATGAGTAGGCAAGGAACAGAGTATAAGCTTCTAAGAAACGGGCAAAATTTATACCTATAGTGGTAGGGTTGGCACAGTAGCATAAAATTAAATAAACAAAACTTTACAATCTGCGATCAATAATTTGTAAGGTAATCATCCCACATAAAGTTTTTTTTTTAATAATCTAATGGAAAACGAATGTTATATTACATTTTGTACCGAGTGGATTTGTTTCGATGCATAACGTATCTATCTAGCTATGTAGGTACTTACCACATTAAAATAATATATTAAATAATCAGTATTATACTTAAGGATATCTAACAAAAATATGATAATTATATTTTTATGCTTTCTGTTATTGTTCTTACATAGTGTACAGTAAACCATATTTGCACTTTTTCTTATTAAAACACTTTCAAACTAAAATAATAACAAGCACGATGCGTCGTGAACGACTTGGCTAGCCCTGGGCAGGGCACGCGCTGTAGCCAGTTTATACCGGTTTCGTTCCGTACGTGACAGGTCGCGCGTGCTCACGCACACACGCGCCTTACGTTTGTAGTAGTGTTCCACTCGCAGCGCGGTTTTATGAAGCTTAGTCTCTGTTCCGTACTCTGTGGTGATACTGATCCTTACCATAAAATACTATTGATAGAAAAAAATCGTGCACACTGGCTTAGTGTTCATGTCGCGGTAAGTATTTTCATACTCGCAATACTTACAATGAAATGCAATGTGTCACAACCATTACTTTTGTTTTTTAAATGCGTATAATAAAATAGTAGTCTTGAGCGCAGGCCATCGACTAGCTATAAATAAATAATTGTACCATAATTCTTAGTCAAGTTTATGCGCACTATACCCATGTCGTTTAATTCTAAATACTAGGTTGCCTCCCATACAATATGTAACAAAAACAATATTGATCCTTTCAGCTGAACCAATTTTAAAACCTAAATAAGTAGATATCATTTTTTTAATGACAAAGTTGTTTGGCTATAATTATAATATTTACGTTTACATAAATCATTCTTTGTACCTACTTAATATAATTATGTGTATGTCTATGTATGGTATAATACATCGTTCAAAAATAACTTAAATATTTAAATTCTAATAATGGTGTGCCCGAACTATACTTTTTCTTTTATGTTAAAACATTATAGTAAAATGTTTTAAAGATAAGGTGGGTCTTAAAGTTCAGACATAATGAAATGCAGTTATGTGACTGGTTACGTAAGGGCCATCCACATATTACCTCACGGTATCATAAAGGGAAGGGCGCTGGTCATGCCAAACGTGACAGTACAAGGAAAAGATATCGCGTCTGTGTCCAAAAAGTTAACATTTACGAACGAAGTAAAATGTGGACAACCCCTGATCTGGATTCTAACCTTTATTGTAGTGTGGAAGACCATCATGGCTCGGGTGTTATCAGGACACCCGTACCTATTAAAATGACACTCCGTCCGGCCCAAATATCAGGGCCTTTTAACTAATATAACGACATTCGCCACGACCCTCGAAGGTGGAGTATTCTAACCTTACACTAACATTTTATTATATGCTATATCAGGGAGGTTAAAACGACTACTTTTGGTTAATCATATATAATATGAATTACATGTACGAAGCAACACGATGCCAACCTGGATTGACCTCCTATTAAATAGGCTTTCATACAATAAAGTCACCTTGTCCCGGAAAATGTATGGCACGTAATGCACTTTTGTTGTTGTATATGCGATTCATATTGTGATTAACCAAAATTGGCCATTTCAGCAATTTTACCCAAGTAAGACAGCATCTTAGTGAAGGAGCAGTCAATGATCATTATATTAAATAGATGCCTATTTGTCGATGAATCAGCTTAGCTACCCATTATGACCAACACGATTAACCAACACGAGACCTATTCATAGCGGTTGTAATTGTTTCCAAACCAAGTCCCGGTTCGCCCTTAGACGTAATTTAACCTAATGAATCATTAGCTAATGGCACCCAGTGTATCTTAAGCCAAGGATACACTTGGGAGCAAATAGAGCAACATGTTGCGGAACATGTTCCTCAACTCAACTACGTAGAACATGCCGAAATGAATGTCGCGGAACATTGTGTTGACCACACTAGTCAGTGTTTATAGAAATGTCGCCAGAGGAGGTTGTGGCTATTAGTGCTGCGTACATAGTAATTGCGGCACGTTGCGTACGCGACTACACTTGGTGACAAATGGCGCGACACTGACGCGAGACACGTGCGCTCGCTCTCGAGGCGGGAGCAAGCAACATGCCCCGCGTCACGTACAATGTTGCGGGGCATGTTGCGGGACAATATGCAACGTTGCAGCGTCACGTAAATTAAGTGTTGCGCGTCATGTTGCGGGACAAAATGTTCCCTAGTGTATCCGGCGCTTTAGTACACTGACAACAAACTCAAATATGGAAAAATAGGCCATGATATCGTAGCCAGTGTTTGTTAACGATTCATTAACGTTAAGTAACGTCTCTGAGTTGGTGCCTTAGTTTTATAGGTTGCTCCTGGCCGAAGGCATTCAGTGTCTCGCCACCTACTCGGAGACACTGAATGCCTCCAGTTATTAAGGTTCCCTTGAAACAATGACATAGTTCGTCCGTCAAAAAGCGGGGCGAGGGTCCCCTCAAGGGCTAGCAAGGGGTAACTTAGCTAAATCGTTGATAATAAGTTAGCTTTTAAAGGTGACTACTCTAAAAAGACAAGATCATAGATGGCTTCGTCACATAAACGCTGTCTTTCTTTCCACAGATTATAACTATGTTTTATTTTTGTAAAAAAGTTGTATTAATCTCCAAAAGTATTGTGCATCCATTTCTTCGAGTACTCGTAAACTACGAAAAGCGCGGCTGTCGCAGGGATAGTCCTCACTAACGTCGGTTTGAGTCCGTTGTACAACGCCAGCACACCTGAAAAAACCCAATTCGCATATAAATACATAACACCCACGGTCTCACGTACCCACGGTTTAGGCGGTTTAGGGAATGGACATTCCATTTTGGACCAACTGCGAATTAGACCAATCGCGATTTGGCCATTTTTTTACCATTCGTACCTAAAGGCGGCTTAAGGACCGAAAATGAAAAGATATTCTTTGTGTTTTCAATATTTTTTTTTAACTAGTTGGCGCCGGCACTTCCTAACTGACGACTTCTGAGAAGAAACGCCTAAAAGGAACTCAGAAAATCGATTTCGTTTAGTCCAGAAATAGTATACTTTTATAATTATGCGAGTTTCACAATGCAGGTATATGCCTGAGAAAGGCGTTTTGAAGAAAGAGCCCTGCAGCTTTGAGGAGGCCAGTCCCTGCCGACGGCACGCACGCATCAGTCATTGTGTAGCTCAACCATGTCGTAGGGAGGTCAACAACCCGTCATGCGACGATACCAGGGCCCCAATTCTGCTATTTTAGTTAGGACTAGCTTTCCGCCAGCAGCTTTGCCCGCTATCCCGGGAACTATGCATTTTACCACTCGCTATATCTCGCACTCGGGATAAAAAGTAGCCTATGTGTTATTCTGATGTATAAGCTATATTACTGTAAAGTTTCATCAAAATCCGTTCAGTAGTTTTTTAGTAGGATTCCCATTCCACTGAGACACTACTGAGATTCTATTGAGATTTTGACAGGTTGGGTATTCTGCAAAATATTCAATATCTTACAAATAGTGTTCGGTGGAGTGTTGCTAAGATGGCTTCTGTATTCTTATTTCATTTATTATTTAGTATTTAATTTTTAATCAGGTTCGAATCCTGCCCGCCCGCCGATTTTTTCCTTCATTAAAAATAACTTGTAATCTTAGCATGGAAAATGCTTAAAAAAAAAATACAAAAAGATATTTAGTATTTTGATTTATATTAATTCACTACAGACGTAAATTATTGACAACCGGTCTAACAAAAGCTGTGTTTGTACGCAGTTGAATGGTAGTTCAACGGAAAGTCACTGGAACGCCACTGGTCTTAAATAGAGAGACTACCAAATGTGTAAAACTATTCTATCAACACACCATTGAGACACTATTGAAGGGTTAGTAAAATAGCAGACTTGAGGCTACACGGCGGGACATTTGCGTAGGCCCCATGATAATCTCAGTCACCAGAGATACAGTTATTATATCACAATTATATTACAGATAAAGTTATCAATTTCAATAGTGGTGTTTTTTTATCCTGAAGTCATAATAAGGAAGAAGAAACCACTAATATAGCAATTAAAGGATCTGAAACATCGGGAATTTAATTATGTCAATATTTATACTGATGTGTACAATATTAATCAATATTCTGATAGCCCGTCACAGACGGAGCTATTATATCATGATAACTATTAAAATCAGTGCTAGCAGTCTGACCGTGATGAGTAGCGTAGCAACATTCGTAACTAGACCGAAGACTACGGAAATGTTATATAAATAGCTGTATGCCACTTCTGCGACTAAAGCACACATAACAAATTGAAATAAAGAATGATGAAAAATGTCTAATGTATGTCACTACTGTATTATCTCTTATCTTTTCCTATGCTGCCGAGGTCAAAGTGAACGGCGAGATAATAATATAATAAATGATTGCGCATTTAATATTATCTGAATGCCTGCGTAAATTGTATTGTGTTGATATTTTAATAAAAAACCGGTGCCACTAGAAACATACTTATATAACTTAGCCTAGACTAGTGCAAGCAGGAAGTTTCAAAAAGAAAGCCCCGGTTACACGCCGGGAACCTATAGCAGAGAAACTATGGATCGCTTAAATAATATTAAAAATAAATAAAACAAAAAACTTTACAGTAAATACGAATCTAAGGACATCTCTCAAGATAAAATCCATCGAGCCGTTTAGGCCGCAGAGCGTGCCAAACAATTATACATACATACATATTCTCGAAAGCTCAAGTCGTAGACTTTCATTTTAATCATCCAATATTTGTCTATCTATTGAGGCCTGCCGGAGGTTGTGGGACGGGTGCGGAAGGGTATGATTCAAAACTGTGCTGCGGTACAGTTTTACGTATAATAATATAATAATAATCAACCCATATTAGGGATGTCGGAAATTCAAAAAGTATCGATATTTAAAAAAATAATAATATCGATATTGATATTTTCAAAAAATATCGATATATCGGTCAACTTAAAAACCTAATAGTACAACAGCCAAAAAAAAAAGGTAATTTGTGATCTTCTAACTTAAAAATGTTTATTGGTCTGAAAAAAATATCGATTTTGATACCTTTTCGATACTTGGAATTTTATATCGATACATCGATGTATCGAAATATTAAATATCGTTATTTTTAATGAAGGAAAAAATCGGCTGGCGGGCAGGATTCGAACCTGCGTCTTCTGGTTCGGTACACCAGACGCTTTGACCACTAAGCCACCGCGAGCCCTGCTCGAAAGGGTAGGCGAAATCTTCCTTCACATTCTAATTTACGTCTTAAAGGTGACGTAGCGACATCACCAGAAGACGCAGGTTCGAATCCTGCCGGCCAGCCGATTTTTTCCTTCATTAAAAATAACTTGTAATCTTAGCATGGAAAATGCTTAAAAAATACAAAAAGATTATTAAATATCGCTCAAAAATACCGATACATTGAAAAAAAAATCGATATATCGATATTTTTTCAACATCCCTAACCCATATACTATCCCACTGCTGGACAAGGGTCTCCTCTCAGTATGAGAGGGTAATCCCTCTCACCCGCATTACAGACTTGGCAGACTTCACATGCCGAACACAAAATCTCTCAGGCATGCAGGTTTCCTCACGATGTTTTCCTTCACCGTTAAAGCGAGTGATAATAATTACGCACATGATTTCGAAAAGTCAGAGGTGCGTGCCTTGGATTCGAACTCGAGACCTTTGACTTGGCAGTCCAGTGGTCATACCCCTAGGCTATCACTGCTTTCCGTAGCGTTGAGTTAATATTCGTATTAGTAATCTATACTAATATTATAAAGAGGAAAGATTTGTTTGTTTGTTTGTTTGTAATGAATAGGCTCCGAAACTACTGGACCGATTTCAAAAATTCTTTCACCTTTGGAAAGCTACATTATCCCCGAGTAACATAGGCTATATATCATCACGCTACGACTAATAGGAGCGGAGTAGTAATGAAAAATGATGCAAAAACGGGGGAAAAAATTATAAGACCACGCGGGCGAAGCCGCTGGCGGGAAGCTAGTAGTCCATAATTCAAAGTGCGCCGCCGCCAGGTATTGCAATGTACACCCTCAATAACGCAACATTACTAAACTCTTGCCGATTTTTGCCGCCACGTCTTGGACTATTGGACTTTACTTACCTATTCATTTATTTTGTATGTAGTAGTAGTAATAGTGCCTATTGTAGGCATTCTAATATTGGTGTTTTCAGGACGATAAAAAATTAAATCAACCAAGTCTCGTATCTAGCCCGCACAAGACAGTGTAGATAACGCCAATGTTTAATTAAGTATAAACAGAGTAAACATTTATCTAAAGCCAAGATAAAGAAAAGTTAACATACCTTCCTTCTGCACAATTTCATATCCAACTGTCAGAAACTTTTGACTTTTATTTGATATTTGTACTCTTGACTTGATAACATCGGAAGGGAATATAACAGTCCACAGTACAAGTCCACCAACAGCACCTGATATCATAGTCCTTACAAAACCTATGTCATCTTTAGACTGACCTGGTTTCCTTAATAATTCTCTTGTACCTGTAAAATATTTATAATCAATATTTGAATATATTGTCTTTTTATCATACATACATAGCTTCACGCCTCTTTCCCATAGGGGTAGGCAGAGACTATAGATTTCTACTTGTTACGATCCTGGTACACCACTCTTTATCAGTTCATTTTATGTTAAAAGTACTTGATAATTTATATATTGAACAAAAGAAAGAAAAAAGTAAATAAGTAATGAAGACCATAATTGTTAAATTCTTTATTCTCTTAACCATTGATGTCAGACTGAGAGGCAAAGGCATCCCTCAGGTCCTGCCATGTAGTCTTTTCGCGTTTATTTACGTCTTTATTTTTTTTTTACATTTACTTATTATAATAATTATTATGTAATGATCTTACTGAGCTTAGTACAAAACCCAATAACATTAAAATGAAAAAGTTTAAGAACCATATGTATTTGCATTTGTACTTTTTAGTTCCCTGTGGAATGGTGTCCTGACCACCTTAGTCATTAACATCCAGTCCTACCCATTGATTGACTACAAGAATGTCTTTATCTTCTTATGATCTCTATTTCACTACTACATTTAAGTACGATTTTCTTTATTACACACACAATGTGATTACCTTCATATCCTCCAAAAAAGAAAAAGTATCCTGGCATTTCTCTCATGATAGTTGGGACTAGCCCTCGGAATAGACCTTGAATGCCATATTGTCTGAATATTTGTTGAGTGAGCTGCAGTGGAGTCACCTTAACCTGCCAAGCAAATCTGTTATCAACATCATTTAACAATAATATTGAATTAGTTTGAAGGTTGCATTAAAAATAGAACGCAATGAAGATAAGAGTTACATAAGTATTTGCTTATTTCCTCAGAAAACATATTCATTATTGTAATAAAAAAATGTAATCTTTTTATTAACGACATATTCGTGGGCACAATTACCACAGGACACAAATATTTATGTGTTTGTGTTTCTCTGGATAAAAAAGTATATAAGTATTATATCCATTGTCTACTCCTCATACTCATGTAATCTCCCAAATATTGGTACATTACATAGGCGTTCAAGATAAACTCGAGATATTGTTGGAAATAAGGAACAGTCTACTTTAATTCTGATAGCTATATGATAAACGAAATACCCAAAATAATCATCGTACAACTGTTTGTGATGTTTGCACATTTACTTCCCGCAATGCCTGCAATTGACACTTGATCAGTTCAGTGGGGCACAGTGTAAATGACGAGAAGAACGCCGCTAGGAAACCTGCCGTTGCATTACCCAGGGCAGACAGCTCTTCAACTTTCTAAAACATAAAACATTTGTTTGATAAGATAAGTGATAACCCTAAGGGCCAGTTTCACGATGTCCTAGTAAGTTCTCGATAAATTATTTGGCAGATAATTTCATACAAATACTGTTATATGTGTACTGTGTGTATACTGTAATGAAATAAGAGTTGAGAGACACATAAAACAAATGACAAGCTATTAATCACCAATTCCTATTTTCATAAAAATGTTACCTCAACTCCACTAAGTCGACAGACAAACTTCTGGCAGTATCCATAAGCAGCAAATAATACAGAATTTTCTGCTACATTAGCCATGATTGCTGGAGTAGTGCCTGCATATAAGCCCCTGAACACACCATCATTTCTTAAGGTCTGCTTCAGACAATCATACATTCCCTTATAAAGATGTGGGAATGTTTGCATCTTAACCTTGACTGTGTCAAGTGGTTGACCAACATAAACCACAGCTACCCCACCTGATATGAAAAAAAAAACATTGCATACTCATACAAGAAAGTTGATTCAGATTTCATTTCTCTCTTTTCAGGCTGGCATGACACTAGGAGAGTGATTTTTTAATAGAGCCTATAGGCTAGTTGACTGTTTATTTTTAGTCTAATGAAGTTAACCACAAATATAGCCGATTATCAATATAAAAACAAGAAAAAAAATTATAAACAAATATGGAAGTTATAAGTATTTTAAATTTTAGAGGGAAATGAACAGAGCATCCCCCCAAAGTCCCCACCAAAACCTTTAAACGCCATCTTAGAACTTATATGAATATGACCGCAGCATTTTATTAAATAATTTTTTGTTTGTTTTTTAAACATTTCACCAGTCTGGATAATAGACAAATTCTGTACCAATCGAAAGTATAAGGCCCATAGAATATGCAAACATTAGATTCACTATTTATTTTTCCCATCACAACTCTTGGGTAGGCAGGTATAAACAGGTAAATCAATACTAGTAACTTGCGCCGGTCTGGTTACAAAAATAATAATAATGACGGCACCCTATGAGCCTATCTAAGGAGTAGGGCTATAGGGACTATAAGAAGAATAATATTAAAGTAGTCACTTAAATTCCATTTTATGGTTAAAAAAAGATGAAGTACACCAAATTAACTCAAATTTGAAGAACTTGATGATGTATACAGGCTATGTCCAGGACTGGATGAGTATAGGCTGATATAGTAAAAAAATAACCTGCAAATTGTAGGCATACACCACATATTTTTTAACTGCCTTGTGACAAGGCAGTTTACAGCCAAAGCCACCTTAGTTCAGTTCATCAACAGATTCTCCAGCTGGATAACTAGCCACCTATAGATAATTATTGTAAAAAAAATATACATAATATTTACCCAATGAACCCGCTGTGAAATCAATGAAGCCACTTTTTAAATTGCCTGAAGAACCTGATGAATGAGCCATTATTCACAGTTTATAGTTATACCTAATGATCTTAGAACCTGTAACAAAATAATAAAATATTTATTGAATAGGGTTTGTCATACGAAAAAGGTACTCCATTCGTGAGCAATTATAAGTTTGTGGGATTTAAAGCGTGTTGTGCAGTATGAATAAGTAATCGTGTTAGTAATTTGAGGTGTTTACCTGTTTTCAATTAGCTACAAGTACAAGTGAAACAACGTGCACAATAAAAATGAAACATTGAAACAATTTGGCGATTGGCGGCAGAACCGTAGTTCAAAACGATAGTACAAAAAATTGAAAAAGATAGTATTTGTACAAAAATTTAAGTACGCTTTATTAATTTGGATCAAGTCATTAAAATCAATACCAATTTATGCAAAATTTAACCCTGACAAGTTTATCCGTTATTAAATATTTGTTTGATCCTTAGTAGGAATAAAATCAGTACAATTACCACTTTTGCGTTACCGCCTTTGAATTGTGTTGCCAGTTTGTATCTTATCTGAGTTTGGTTTATTTACTGAATATTCTCTCACAAAGACAAGACTTTTGGTTTCGAAGGGCACTTGAGGAGTGGATACGTGAAGTTATGTGATTTATTTTTAATTTTGTGGTTTTTTAAATATTGAATTAGTAGTAAATGGTATTTATATTAGTCGATAATGCAAAGTAATGAAATTATAATATTTTTCGTACTATCTTTAGATATGGATAGTATATAGTACGAAGCATGAAATTATAGTACAAATACTATAATTATAGTACGAAATCCAACCCTGGTAATAATTTAAGACAGTGAATGTGACACTGACATTGACAATGGTCATCAGGGTTGGATTTGACCACGTTCGAAACGATAGCACAAAAAATTCAATAGGATAATATTTATGTATTTATACAAGAATTGTACTACATCTTATTATTTCGAATTAAAATCAATACCAGCTTATGCAAACTTCTTCCAAGTTTATCAGTTTTTCACTATTTGTTTGATACTTAGTGGGAATTAAATCAGTACAAATACCAATTTGGCGCCACCGCATGAGCATTGTGCTGCCAGTTTGTGTCTTTGTCTTATGAGTTATGACTTATCTCTCATAGTAAGGTCTTAAACCTTTGATCAATAATTATGGATTGAAGCTTTAAACTGAACAATCTCTCACTAACAGCCGGGTCTCCTGTGCCTTTTTCGTGTTTTCTAACACAATATAAAGTAAAAAAATAACATCAAATATCTAACAAAATATGGGCGTGGTCTAACTGCTTTGTTAGCTCAAACCATAGACATACCTATATAAAAATACTAGCTCTTTGGCTCAAACAAGCAAACATGTTATCCTAGGCGAACGGAAAACATCCGTGTTGGCTTGCGAATTTAATTTCATCGTCTCTTGCGAACATTGACGTTGTACCGTTTGAAGTTCGTGTTTAAAAGTCGCAGGAGACTAAAATGTTTTGTTAGTTTGTTTGTTATTTCTAGGAGCAGGAAACACGCCTTTAGACTAGCATGACCGGTTTATAAAGAGGAAGGTCCGATTCTATTTTTTATTGCTGATACTCCAGGCGTCAATAACCATGGCCGCGTTGAGATACACAATAATTTGATTTATTACTAACTAGCTTCCCGCCAGCGGCTTCGCCCGCGTGTCTTATAAATTTTTCCCCCGTTTTTGCAACTTTTTCATTGCTACTCCGCTCCTACTAGTCGTAGCGTGATGATATCTTTTACTCTTATATCCAATCTATGGAGTTGGTCGTTGACCGTAAACTTCGGTAGCTCTCTTTTACTCTTATGTCCAATCTATGGAGTATATTATTTATATACAGTTCGCGCCAAACTTATTGTCCGGGTTGAAGTTGGCGCTAGCTAATTTTAACCCGGCCGTAAAAATTGGAGAAAGAAAAATATTGGATTCGAATAATTTATAACGACAGATTACGACTTGAGCTTTTGTTTTTATTTATTACAATCTAATATTTTTCTTTCTCCGATTTTTACGGCCGGATAATAAGGATAATAAGTTTGGCGCGAACCATACAACGAGTGAGAGATTTAAAATGAGAATGAGACTGCCTCGATAATCTCGTATTTCTGCTCGACTGCTACGCTACGCGGTCCTGGGTTCGATCTCCGGGTCGAGCAGTGCTGTTTTGTTGGGTTTTTCTGTGAAATTCCCAGTAGCAACTCAGAGTCTAGATTTGTGTGCCCGATTGATGCCAATAGGTTCTTTCCCGATTACATGAGACCTAAACATACTGGGCATCTCCGCATCTGTGGGAACCTACAGTTTGCCGGTACGTTAGGTATGTACAGATGTACTGTACAATTGTACAGTTCTCGCCAAACTTATTGTCCGGGTTGAAGCTGGCACGAGCTAACTTTAACCCGGCCGTAAAAATCGGAGAAAGAAAAATATATTATAGTAATAAATAAAAACGAAAGCTCAAGTCGTAGACTTTCGTTTTGAATCATTTTAATCCAATATTTTTCATTTTCCGATTTTTACGGCCTGGTTGAAATTAGCTCGTGCTAACTTCAAGCCGGACTTAAAGCCGGACGGTTTAGCGAGAACTGTACATTAGTACACCTGTACCCTTCGGGGAATAATAGGCGTGATGATATCTATAATAATAATAGACTTAGGTACATGTTGAAATCTATTTATTGGATAATAGGTACATACAGATATTAAAATTTCTTAAACAGACATCGATTGCACTACAAATTGTTAAGTACACACAACTATAAATTATTCTTGATATTAAGATAAAATTTAAAGCATAATTTTTGGCACTAAGTAATATTAGCTTATAGTCTTAATGTATCTAGAAGATACATAATATTATAAAATCAGATCTAAAGGTTTTACTAAAATGAACGTAAAATATAAACTGTGATACGTAACACCATCTACTACTGTGATAGTAATATACAAAACTTCACTACCTTAACTTTTCAGAAAGCTTGAAGCAAAAACAAATGCATTATAATTTTGCCTTTGTTTGAAGCTTCTCTGTACATAACTGTTACTTGCATGCATGTTTCATTTTATACTAAAATAATATATACTATTTTATAGATATTGAGATAAGCAGGTATTCTTACATCTATACAAAATTAGAGCTATTATTAAAATTATCCAAATAGGTGTACAACTTATAGAATAATAGGGTTACAAAACAATATCACAATGTATAAGTTATAAAATATTAATTTCTAATACCTACTAGTTACCTTATCCATCAATACAGGTATTTGTGCCCAGATATCCACATAAAGCATTTTGATATTCATATTGAAGACTTACAGTCTTACAGGGTTGATATACAGGGGGGCCAGACAAATGACGTCCAAAGACAAAAATTTGATACCTCTAACCAAGATACAAATCATCACCATCTCTTACTCCTTTCACTGTGAATACAAGTTACAGGAAATAAATCTCGATTGAGCTCTAGACTTCTTTTAATGTATTTTTATCTTCAATATAATATTATGTGGCAGTTTCTTAAAATACTTTAAAACCCTTGACACTATTTAAACAAAAAATCCTTGAATAGTAGTTTTGAACATTAAACTAAATTTTAGTCATGTTCCATAAGGCTCGGATGTACCATAATTTTAGGGGCGGTATTTGAAATTCCAGTCATCCCTTGCCATAAAAAAACATTTATAATCATACAACAGCAAGAGAAAAAACACAAAAAACCAATATAAGGGGGAAATTATGAAAAAAACATTGAAATCATTGTATCTTCTAAATAACTGAAAATCGCGGAATATACATGGGGGTGTTTCGGATACCCCTTGATTAGAGTTACTAAATTTTGTCTTTGGACATCACTTATCCGGCCATCCTGTATATACCTATTAAAACCGTATTCCATAAACTACCTAAATATAATAACACAAATGCATGGACATCTATATACTTTGTGATGTCCTATAATGGTACATTAAAAAAAAAAAATTCATACATTTGTAATTATTATCGAGAGAGGTGTAAATAATAAATTTGAATAATCTATATTATCATCATTATACTCACTGTTGGAAAAATTATCAACAATATAAATTAATTAAATACTACTGCCACTTATTCATAACTTTTGTTTAATCTACTTTAGATATTTATGGTAGGTTAAATACATATCAACCATACAATAAAATAAGGTTTCAACCCGAAAACTTGCCTTTTCAGGAAAGTTGAAAATGTGAATTTGGCATTTAAAAGTATTTTTTCAAGCATTCTTATTACATACTACTCTTACCTATATCTGTAAATAAATATAAGAATGAATATGGACTGTTTAAGTGGCTAGTTTTTAGCTTTATTTTGGCTCTCTTCAGATGTTTTTAGACTTAGAACCTTATCATAAAGCAGGTGCTATATTTTAATATCATAACATTAAAATATTACATATTAATTGCTTTAACTTACCATTTATTGTGAGAGGAAACATGTTACCAACAGTGGGACATTTAATGTGTAAATAATGATGATTACAAACCATAAAACAAGCATTAATTAAAATAACAACAATTAAGACTTATAAAGATAATATACATAAAGCTTGTCAAGAGAACAAACTATTTTATTTACTGCTGTGAAACTAATTAATTTTGGATGTCAAGTCTTTCCCTCAAACGAATGTAAATTTTTAAAAGTGGTCTCAATATTGTAACTATCATGCTCATTAACACCAAAATGACACACAGAATTGTCAACCATTCATCATTCTGCCACCAGTTGGAGAAAAAAGCTAACAAGATTGTTGTCATTCCCATACAGAATGTCAGTAGACCAGCTGAAGTATGAATCAGTTTTGTGTATATAGGGGGAAGAAAATGTTTTAATTTCAAACTATTTAGAGCACCTAATCCCCCTAACATAGTAAGCAACATTAAAATGAAAGATGCGAGCCCAAATTTACCATGAAAACTGGCAAAGTGTTCAAAATTCTTAATAAACTTATTAGTTACAATAACAACAAATCCTACTAATATTATCATACCACCAATTACTTGAAGAATCCAATGGCGAGCGCTTTTCAATCGTATGGGCATCCATCCTGTAGCTAGGTCACCTGGAGTAAGTGCATGCATTGCAGATGTCATAAACACCATCCACTGAAAAAAGTAACAGTTATGTCAGTTTATACTTTAATAAAGGCAGACTTCAAGCACTCGTTTAGTATCTAACAATCATTATGGCTAGTCCCTATATTCAATCTGTTGATAGATTCGTTTACTAGAGATAGGATATAGCATCCATACCCATAATTTCAATTTAAAATTTAGCAAATCTATCATCAGATAGAAACCGGTCATTAGACACCACATTTTATAAGTGACCAACTAGAAAATTTCATGTAAATTTTTCGGTCTTTTTCGGTCTTTGGAACTTACCCCAAGTGTCATAAAAGTAGGATGAAACGAAAATAGGGAAACACCATCTTTAAAACCACAATATGCTATTATACCCAGGAATACCAGTCCACATACGTTGGACAAGATGTTTAAGTAGCTTGGCGATGTATCGGCATTAGGTGCAACTAAATGTGTCGTTTCAGATTTCCTATTTTGTGCCATTTCTCCCGTTTCTTCTATGCTTAGTTCCATGTAAAACAATTCAGCACGGCACTATGTAACTATCAGAATTTTAATTCACAACTTCTCAAGGTTGAACTTTGAAGTGGATACGGAATGGCAATGGCAGTGAGTGGATCCCAGTGGTATCTTTACGGGTGTGGTGTGGGGTGTCTTATATTTATGCAAAGAATAGAAGTAATAGTAGGCTGTGACACGTAAAAACCTTCGAGGCGTATCTAATTATCTATTGTTTTATTGATTATTTTTCATTTGACTGTGACATATCAACTGTTGTATTCGGTCATGTTCAAAACGATAGTACAAAAAATTGAAAAGGATACTTAAATATAAGGATATATTTGTACAAAAATTATAGTTTATTAAATTTTGCAATTAAATTTCTCTTCCAAGTTTATCAGTTATTCAATATTTTTTTATCCTTATTAGGAATAAAATTAGTACAATTACCACTTTTGCGCTACCACCTTTGAATTGTGTTGCTAGTTCGTGTCTTATTTTAGCAAGGTTTATTTACTGAATTTACTGAATATTCTCTACAAAGACAAGACCCCGTAATTGAAAATGATAAACAGCCAAATTTAAAAAATCAGGCACATCCCAACTTCCACTTATACACATCTTTCATCAATCCTAAGCTAGGGCTAAGTCTTAGAAGGGAATAGTGTTGTAGATTTATTAATTAAATAAATCACTAAATGGAAAGCAATTAATTAATATCCTAGGTAAAATAAAACAAAGGTTACCCTACTTAGAAAGAGAAGGTCTTTCCACAGTGAGCGAGATAGCTATACATAAGTATTCGGAGTGTGGTCTCCATTGGCCGAGAAGGTTTTTAGAATTATTGCTAATTCTTTCTATTCTACTAAGAAAAACAAAGACGGAGAACCAAGTGCAACAAGTCGCAACAATTTATTATTATAAAAAAAGTTAAGCGAGTCAACTATAGTCATAAAAAATGCGAACTTATAACTCAATAAGTTCGCATTTTTGGGATATGTCCAGAACGAAGGCGCATTATAAAAGTTAAGTCTGATCTGGCAAGTGGGCTTTTATGAATTCAAGGCAGTTTAAAGGATTGTGGCTGAATCGTTTTGTACCAGATACCTTTCTCCCGGGAACACTCATCAAAATATTCCTTCAACAATTCTAGTCATTTTTTTTATTATATACATCGAGTCTGTGTATGTATAAAGATAAAATGCCAAACAATTCGTTTAAAAAGGTAATAGATTTACTACATTCAAATGATTTTGATTTTAACCAAAATTTTCTGGCTAAGAAGCGTCTACGGAATTGTAATGGGAGAAGACAGATTTCGGATTCCATAACGTGTACCTGCTACCTATAGGAGTTGATTTAGTCATGTCTATTAGAAAAAGTTAAAAAGTGATTTTAATTTAGAGAGTTTTTTTAGGGGCTTATACCCCTAAAAAACCCCACCCCCCGTGTGATATATTTAGAAAGAAATACATGATATTAAAACTTCCACAGTGGTAAAAAACTTACACTGACTTACCCAGAAATCTATAAAAAAAACAGGGGCACTCCAGTAGCGCCGACTTATGTGAAAATTTGAACAATTACATTCAATAGACTACAGAACCCTGGTCACAAAAAAAAATATCTGTAAATACGTATACGACCTAGGACTTTTTGCGTAATTGAAAATGATAAACAGCCAAATTTAAAAAATCAGGAACATCTCAACTTCCACTTATACACATCTTTCATCAATCCTAAGCTAGGGCTAAGGCTAACATTCAGAGACGATGCTCAGTGTAAAGTAAGGCTTCCGTATGTCAAATTTGTATTACAATTTGACATACGGAAGCGTAAGTTCATGCCGAGTCTCTTCTCTGAATCACAGCCTCAGTCTTAGAAGGGAATAGTGTTGTAGATTTATTAATTAAATAAATCACTAAATGGAAAGCAATTACTTAATATCCTAGGTAAAATAAAACAAAGGTTACCCTACTTAGAAAGAGAAGGTCTTTCCACAGTGAGCGAGATAGCGATACATAAGTTATGCTTCAAATAGGTATTCGGAGTGTGGTCTCCAATGGCCGAGAAGTCCTTTAGAATTATTGCTAGAGGTGGGTAACTCATCAAAAATACGCGAGCTGCAGATTAGCTCATGACTCAGGTGAGTGAGCTGATTCAATGAATCAGCTCGCAGATCAGCTCAATTTGAACCGGTTCAGTTTACGACTGTCGCGAGCCAATGCGAGCCACGCGCTGAATCGAGCCGAATGAGCTGCCGAGCTGCAACAGTTCGTTTACCTCTGCGAGCTAGACAGAGCCGCGCACTGAATCGAGCCGAATGAACTGCTGAGCTGCAACAGTTCGTGTAACTCTGCCAACTAGACATTTTATATTATTTATTTGCAAATTGATTTATTGGATACATATAATATAAATTATTATTTTAATGCATAGGAACAGAATAATTATTCATTCTAGGAGAATTGGATTGGAGGGATTCACAAGTACTACAGGAGCTGAATTGAGCCGTGAGCTAGTCATTTTGTTGCTGAGCTGTAGCTCAACGGCTCAAACTTGTGCGATCTGAATCATTGAGCTGACTCGGAGCTGAGTTACACACCTCTAATTATTGCTAATTCTTTCTATTCTACTAAGAAAAACAAAGACAGAGAACCAAGTACAACAAGTCGCAACTTGTCTCTTCACTGTACTGGACAAATAATGTCATGTCCATCCAAGTCAAGTCATATTTTAGTTCGAAGATTTTTGTGTTCTGTGTTGGTGGCTTAGTAACAATTACTTTTAGCAAGAAAATGAATAATGATAATACTGTTTGATGATAAAGCGAATTGGATGAATATCACAAACCATTTGTTTAAAAACAAGTTTGTTTTAATTTTAAAATAAAATTATAAAAGTGTTTATGTGATAAAGTTGTACTAACTCAAAATGATCGGGTGAGTTATCTTATATTTTTTAACGATGTTAGTTTATTTGAATTTTATTAGACTAAGTAAACAAATCACTCAATGTTCCAAGTGTGTTAAATATTTAAATTTGTTTGTGCATGAAATGAGCTATTCCACTGTCTTATAATAACATAAGGAAAGTTTTTTTCCTTCTCCAAGTTCCCATTTATCTACAAACTTATTGTTTGGGGTGAAGTTGGCACGACCTACCCTACCCGGCCGTAAAAATCGATTTTTACGATTGGGTTAAAGGTAGGTCCTGCCAACTTCAACCCGGACAATAAGTTTGGTGAGAACTGTACACATATTTACATTATGATTTATAACTAATTTGGAGTTGATGCCAAACAAACAACCAACAAGTCATATTTAAATTAAATTAGTAGTTAGCTGTTTAGTTCCTTGGTGATTTTTGAAGGCGGTTTGTTTTTTCTCTATCTATTATAGAAAGTAGTAGTACTGGTGGGTAACCAGTGGAGTATTTACCCTAGGGCCAAAAGGGCCATGGCCTGGGGTGCGAGGCTCAGCATTGTGCATGTTTTTTTTTTCAACATAATAAAGTCAAAAAGAATGGCGAACTGCACCATTCTTTTTGACTTTTCATTTCTCTCTTCTCTTTTCATTTCTTCAAGAGCATTCCTACATAATTTACAAAAAAAGCTTCTGGCCTGTCAAAAGCTATCCAGTATTCGACAAATGTGATACATATATGAATGTTTATATTCTTGTGATTTCTCTATGATCTGATTCAGGGTAGGTCAGTGATCGGTGCTTGATTATCCAGAGTGGAATTCAGCTTGTTAGGTTGGTGACTGTCGAGTTGTTTACTTATTCGTGCTTATATTATTTTGATAAAAGTTTTTTTTACTGTTGTCTGGATATTTCTTATAAATTAACAATGTATACCAAAATTTGACAAATTATATAAGTAATAAACCTTCCTCAAGAGCCACTTTATCCATTGGTGAAACAGCATGAAAATCGGTGCAGTAGTTTTTGAGTGTGTCGCAAACAGACAGATGGTTCTTTTTGTGTGGTCCCATATAAATTTGATCAAAATCGGTTGAGCGGCTTAAAAACAACAAAACTCTTAAAATTGTTTACATCTATACTAATATTATAAAGAGGAAAGATTTGATTGTTTGTTTGTTTGTATTGAATAGGCTCCGAAACTACTGGACCGATTTAAAAAATCTTTCAGTGTTAGATAAGCCCATTTATCGGGGATGGTTATATACCATCATGCCAGGGCTCCGTCACTCGCTCAAGGTCACGAGTTATATGCCTACCGCTTCGTGTATCACCGGTGAAACAAACGACAAAGGGTTGCTGGCGGCCTGCGCGCACGCACGGCAATTTTCCGAAATGTTATAACCACGTAATTTTTGTGCAATGGATGGGTGTCAAAGTAAAAGAACAAATGAAAATGTATCTATCATTTTATAAAACTCAAACATATACCTATTTTGACCAACAAAAAAAAAACGGGTTAATTTATTTTTCAACCTAATTCAAAAAAACGAGGAGGTTCGTCTGTTTTTTTTTATGTTTCGACTGGGTGAACCGATTTTGATGATTCTTTTTTTATTCGAAAGCTAGTGCTTTCAGATTAGTCCCATATAAATTTTATCGAAATCAGGGGAGTGGTTTTAAAAAAATCTGAAAATTTTAAAAATTGTTTACATTTTTCTCCGAAACCTCGCTGTCTGTGCCGGGCAGTAGACTTGTGTAGCTCGCGAGCTAAAGATATAAAAGATATATATCAGTACCAAAGAGCTAATCACTCTTTAGCTCATATGATTTCAAAGTATATCTCTATATCAGTATATCTTCAAAGATATGGTTTCAATTTGAGTTACTTAGCTCACTAGTGAGCTACAAGAGCTAGTGACTCAAACTGAAACCATATCTTTAAAGATATACTGATATAGAGATATAATTTGAAATCATATGAGCTAAAGAGAGATTAACTCTTTAGTTAGCTCTTGTAGCTTAGATGATAATTCAAGACTAGTGAAAGAGATTAGTGAGTGATGCGACTCGAGTTCACTTTTATTCGAGTGAAACGAGTCACTACGGAAAAAATCTAACTCCAATGAAAAAAATATTGTATCGAATTGTCAATTTGTTACTGTGTTTTAATATTTTAATTTTGAATATTTTGATTTTGAATACTGAAAATTATTTGCAATAAAAGTTCGCGTCAGCTTCATTTAAAATAGATTACCTGCTCTTCTCATCTATAGCGTTGTAAAAAACACATCGTTAGTTCGCTCAGTCGTCAAACAAATCTCTATATCACTAGTGAGTTACTGACATACAAGAGTGATATATATCTCAGATCGAAAAGATATATATCTCTCTTTTCTTTTCAGTGATATGTTTTGCGCAACTCTACCGGGCAGTGCGTTTAGTTGGCCACCCCATATAATATAATAGGTACACAACGAAATTCATCTATAATAAATTGTATAAATTGCCATTCATGGAATAAATTTTATTCCACGAATGGCAATTTCGTCATAGTAGCTACTAGTGATGTGGTTTTCAATTTTAAATGTTATGTCTTTTTTTAAATGGGGGCATGCAAACGCCCCTGTTATCATGCACATGCATGATAGCAGGGGCGTGCACAGATATTTCATACCGGGTATGCACAATTAAGATATGGGCAATTAAGGGCCATGAGATCTTTTTGTAAACGAAATGCAAGGGAAACTGTAAGATGTGTTTGTGTACACAATCTAATAGCCAGATATAAATTAAGTATCATAAAAATTTATACAAAATAAAGAGTAAGTAGTAGGTACCTATTACCTTTTTTAGTTTAATTCAACCCAAGTACACACCTTCCCTTTGCAATCAATTTAACTTTTCCCCTCAAAGATAACGTCGAGAAAGCGACATAGTTAATATAATTATGTACATAAATAAACACACACTTCACTAACACAGGGTCAGGTTAATTTTAAATTTTTTACATTAAAATAACGAAATAGGTACCTAATTATTTACACAATCACTTGCGCACAGAAAAACAATCAAAAGTTCAAAACAATAACAAACAATATGGCGTTAAAAAACTTTGCAATTGTTGCGAAATAATACAATACAATTACAAATAATACAATAAAATAATACAATACAAATACCTACAATTTATATCAACCCTTTGCAATGAACAATTACGCGGTGCCTTTACGGCTTTTCAATTTGGTCGGGTATAGTAACTTACCTTTTAAAATAAATAAATGCGATATTTTAAAGGCTGATTTAGACAAGCACACTGTATGTACACCAAAATTATTATTTAATTATGTTCAATTAAAATCAGAAAAATAAACGCACTGGTGATTTTTATTGATGTTTCATTAAATGTCAAACTAAATAACATATTACACCACAGCACTACTTGCTACTATGACGAAATTGTCATTCGTGGAATATATATTTTTTTAATATCTTTGAACATTTTACACAGCACTATCTAGTCCCAAACTAAGCAAAGCTTGTACTCTGGGTACTAGACCATGGATATAATACTTATATACTTTTTTTGTAAATATATACTTATAATATATAAGAAACACACAGACAAACACATATTCATTACATAAATGTATATTAAATCAAGGGTTCGATTCCCGCAGGACACGCCTGTGGGAATCGAACTCTTGATTTAATATAAAACAGTCCACGAATAGCAATATTGTGCAAAATAGACTAAAATGTTGATAATTGCCATTCGTGGAACACGTCAATTGCTATTCGGAATAAATACATCTTAAAAAACAACCAGGAACTAAAAAACAAAAAATAACAGGTACATATTTACATTATGATTTGTAACTTATTTGAAGCGGTGCAAAAGAAAACATCAACGAGTCATGAAAAATCATTGAATCATGAAGAAACAATCACAAAAGCTATTGATGTCATCCTAAAAAGGCATATCCTAATCCTGTCACCCTAAGTACAAACCTCACAAATAATTGTCGAGATCTTGATTATTGTTTCAGTATGACATGGTGACTGAAGCGTAGGCATAGGTGTTTGGGTAGGTACCTACCTAGTAGGTCTAATTTTGAACGAGATTTTTTTTCATCGAGTAGGTACTTTTAACTCACTACTATTGTAGTTGTAGCCGTAGAGGCTAGGATATTTTTAACTTGTTCTGATTTGTGTTCAAACTTCAAAGTACCTATAAATGTACCTAATCTTCTTACATGGTAAACATAAAATAAATAAGTATTGCACATTATTGCGTCATCCGCAAATACATCCACCTTCTGTTATTTGTTATAAGTGTCATTATCCTTCGTCCTTGCCGCATAATGCATTTTATCTTTGTTCCCATTGCGCAGGCGCATGTATCGGCAGCCATCTCCATCCTGCTCTCGCGCTGCTTTTATTTTTAATATCGTTCGTTTTGCTTTTCAAACGTATCACACCGCGCTTGGCACTAGCAAACCGGACTATGACTCATTCCCTATTCCATTAAACTGGAGTCAAAAGACTAGCCGTATTTAAAACAAGAATAAAACATAATAGGTTGGTAGGTACTTTAAATTACTAACAACTGAAGAATGGATAGGTTAGCGATGCGATGGGCAACATAAGATTTTCTTACAATCAAGATCTCAGGTATGGAATACATTATTGTTATGTAGGTAGTTTAGGTACTTACGGTACTTACTTACTTCTGCAGCAGAGAATACTTTTAGGGTCGCGGGTGGTTTGTATACATCAAGACATTCGTATCCCGGGATGAGGGGTACTCTCGAAGTAGAGTACTTATCGACCAGCAATTGGTTGTTTGTAAGATGACCTAGTTCTATTCGTCAAGTCCCATCTATAAAATCTTACCTAGGTACTATATTCGTGACTGTGGTATTGGTGACTTACCGGTAGGCTCAATAGGTAGAAACAACCTAGGTAAAATGTTTGAGGAATATGCATTACAGCTTCAGACATCCAGAAAAACATGGGTGGAGAAACACCTACCTATAATTTATTTCGTGGTTGTGCGTGTTATATTCAGGCCATCGCCCTCCCACAGAGGAGCATGTCCTAACTATGCATACATATAATAGATAGGTGCCTGCCTACATGTTCAGTGCGTCACCGTCAAGGCCGTTCGGCAAATACCTATTTAGCACACGATATTCATAAAAAATATAAGGATTTTTGTAATTTTTTGGCGAAGGTTTGGCCTTGTATTCATCTCATCTAACGGCGTGCTTTCACTTTGAAGGTCAATGAGACTGAAATTTTATAGGATACTAGTTTCCCGCCAGCGGCTTCGCCCGCGCGGTCTTGATAAATTTCTTCCTACGTTTTTGCAACATTTTTCATTGTTACTCCGCTCCTATTAGTCATAGTGTGATGGCATATAGCCTTTTGCCTTACCCGATAAATGGGCTATCTAACACTGCAAGAATTTTTCAAATCGGTCCAACAGTTTCGGTCAAGCCGTTTCAGAGATTATTCGGAACAAACAGACTGACAGACAAACATTTTAAACAATGTAATACTCGAGAGTTCCAAAATACAGACTTAGCCTAGTTTGGAAACCACTATTATTGTAAACTACTGTGATTTTTTGGAATAAAAATGATTATTATTATTGATTGTTTGATGTAAGTATATATTTTTATATGCTAAGCTGTTAATTTGAAATTAAAAACAGACACTTCAATTTTTATTTGTATTTAGATAGATGGGTAGATATACTTATGTAGATTCATTTATAAGTCAATGACGACGTACAGGAACTTTATTCTGGGAACGATAAAATAAGTTATCAAATCGTAGATGATTGCATCATCTCTTATTTAGGAGTTTTTGACAGTTCACTTTGTAGCGGACATGTATTGTATAAAATAAGTCGTAATAGTCCAGTGAATTATTCACCGGACTATTACGACTGAGGCTCGGGTTGAGAGCCACAGAGCTCTCACACTTAGATTATATAAAATTGGTACATTCAACTACAGAATCTTCTACAGATCACTCACAACAATGTAAGAACGATTGTTATACACCTATACATCCTACATACATACTTAATAGTATGTCTCACAATATAATTATTATATGTGACTTATGTGAATGGGTATTATAACCAGAATTATATTTGTTTTAGGGTGGTGATCACGTTTGTGGCGGTATTATGTTTCCCGCTGGTACAGTCTCAGCCTGCAACTTGCACAGACAAGACGCATTGCGCTCCCGGCTACTACTGCGAGGCAGGCCTCTGCCACGAGTGCCTCTCCTGCCAGGATCTTAAGAGAGAACCACCACTATCGTACAACTCCTGCATCAAGTCCGTCGCTGAATGTGGAGCTTGTAAAGATGGGTTAGTATGTCCACAATAGTCTAGTCTGCCTTTCGAATCGATTGGCGTGCACAGTGGTAAGTAGAGAAATCCGTTTGCTCTAGGGGTTGCGAGTTTGATCCCCGTACGGAGTAACTACATATTTGTACGGCCTATGTAATATAGCTGTTCTATAGACAAACGAGTTTTTCGCTTTTAATATTATCACTAACTTTCCGCCAGCGGTTTAGCCCGCGTGGTTTGGATATTTCTTATGAATAATTATAGCTTATGTTACTCAGTAAAGATGTGGCTTTCTAATGGTAAAATAATTTTTCATATCGGTTCAGTAATCGTTTCAGTTTCGGAGCCTATTCAATGCAAACAAACAAACAATCAAATCTTTCCTCCTTATCATATCCACAAACCCATTAACTGTCCCACTGCTGGGCACGGGTCTCTTCTCAGTATGAGAGGTATTAGGCCATAGTCCACCACGCTGGTCTAATGCGATATTTATAATTTATATTATTATAGATTTGTATCGATGTGACAAACCATTATGTAGCATTTATAAAGAATATTGGTACCTATGATGATACGCGTTTACTGGTTGATGTGATAATGGGAAAGAAGTTAGCAGTCTCACGTTAATTTTTGCTTACGCATCTTCCATGTCATTTATGTAGAGATTAGAACGAACAACATTCAAAAATAATAAACCGATGTTAAAGCGTAAGTAGGTTACATAAAGTTGCCCCCTTGCCAAGAAGCTAACATTATTTAAGTCAATCTATGATTTTATAGTATACTTTATAAATAGGTACTTATTAAGTAATTACCATTAACAATGATTATAAAACCTTAATTAATTTGCGATGTCAGTTGCTAGAGTACTGAGGATGTCAAAGCAATGCAAGCTTCCAGGATCCCTTGTTAGAGGTATTTGAGGGAAGACCCACTTTCAGAGCTGTGTATGACATCATCATATTTCTTGCTAAAGAAAATTACGGGCTTAATTATTTCGCTTGAGGCGACAAGGAAGAATTCATGTTTAAATAATCCGGCAGTGAGGTGTAATTCAGATACGAAGACAAAGAAGCCCTGGAAAGCTTATACTCTTATGTTCAAAGCTGCCGGGTGTTACTCTCATTAAATTATTCTTGTGATATCCCCATTTAACTGATAAGATAATTATCTCACTAGAATTTGCCCGCGGTCCCGCCCGCGTAAAATTCGGTCTTTGTAGTAATTTCATGGGGAAGCCCATCTCATCAAATCTGCGATTGGGATAAAAAGTATCCTCAGTCCAAATTTCTTCTCTATTCAAGCGAAAGTAACTCTATCCTGTTACCTTTTCACGCCTAAACCCCTGAACCAATTTCGATGAAATTTAGCAAGGAGATAGATGGCCTTTTGTCTCAAAAATCCTTTGGGATGCTAGTGTGACCGGGGAATGTTGTTGTTTAAGTTTGTGGGCTAAGTTTTTTTAATTGAATGGCATGGGAATTGCCAGATTTAGAGTTTAAATGCTTGCATTCACTATACGATAAAACCTTAACTAAACTGTTTTGTGGTGATACTCAACGAAAGGGCAGATAACAATTAGCTAGAAAGGTCTGGTGACTCATCACATACTACGTGCCTGGGTCACATTATCGTTTACTTGCAGTCTGGTCGACGTGAACGCGGAGTGCGTCCCACCCGACGCGTCGCAACTAGCGCCCACGCCGAACTACGTGTGGGTGCTCATCGGCATCGGAGTACTGGTGTTCTTGGCGCTCGTCGTCGGCATCATCGCATATATCCTGCGCTACCCCGAGATCTTTAAGACTGCTGGTAAGTTTAAACAGTCATTGCAAACCATACTGTTGCGTGCTTGCCATTTGGGGTATTCAGTCCATACAACACACATAACAAATCCTCACGAAGAGCAATAATTAAAACATAATTGAACACAGCAAAAAGTTAAGTTAATAGCATTTTTGATGACCGGATTGCAGGGGTTCTGATTTAAAACTAATTTATAATCGGAGCCTTGCATCAATCATGTAATTTTTTGTTGCAGGTTCGGCTCCGTCGAGCACGGTGACGGCACGTATCACTGCGACGGCTCCTGAGGCGCCACCGCCCTATAACCCACTGCCGCAGTCCCCGTACCAGTCACCGCCGTACTCAAATGTGGATCCAACTGCCTACAATGAAAGTAAGGACCTTACAACTTCTGCAAAGATATTATGGATGTATGTATAGTATGTACACTGATGTATGTACGCCTGTCATTAGTCTTGCTGGCTGTTCATTTCATCCTGGAATAGAATAAAAAACTTTTTTTAAAAGTGGGTTATTATGTCAGTTTCAATAATAATTGTTATTTCAAAGGAAAGTGAACTTTAAACAACGTGACGCGGCTTATTTAAGGTTATTCCAGCAGTTTCCGGAGCGATAAAATAATTCGTTGGAATTGCACATCTTACGTCATTTCATATTATAGAGCTATTGGATCCTTTTAATTCTACGTAATATAGGTACATTTTACGTTACATACGGAATCATTTCGATGATAAAAAAAATGTAATGTAGTAATGTTATTTGACAGACGAACAGTTCATCAAGCGGTCACCGCCATCTCGTCCGCAAGATGCACGTGAGTCAGCAGGCAACCAGGCTGCCAGAGTTTACGAGAAACCTTTTTATGAACGAGAGCTACGCCCACCCAGGTAAGATAAGCCTAGTGTAAATGTAATAATAGATGTGACTTTCCACTTATCTTGCCCCCGAAACCTGCACAGGCAGAAAATGGCTAAAGTGGTGTAGGGGTAGTGGTGTAGCGACCGTGGTTGTAGGGGATACGTCCACGTTTCACCGTCGTGAGTCCCGAAGAATCTCGGATACATAAGCGGTTTATAATATGATATAGCTGAACTATAGAACGGATTTATTATTGTGTCTAAAACCGATCTATGACTTTTAAATGTTTATCGAAATGTTTTTTGTTACAATATCGCACCAAGTCTGTTCTGGAGTAAACTTTAATAAGGTCAGTTTGTAACATTTGATACATCGCTAGCAATTATTGTCGTTACGCTTTTTTGTATTGATTATTTTCCCTAGTTTCTGCTGTGGCCCCTGAAATCTAGTCCCTGCCAGTCCCAGTGGGAGACAGTCTTGATAGCTTAATGTTTTTTTTAATTGAACTATATTTCTTCCTTTGTGCGGTAAATACATTTCTTATTATGCTAGGCTTGTTCATTCACTGCTCTTTGTTATAATAATAGTTTTTATGACCTAACAAGGTCGACAACAACACAATTTTACTAATAACAGAGTAGTCGGTAGGTATGTGCCTACTTTTGTGCAGCGCCTGCACCACGCACGATACTGCGCGTGTACGGCTTTCTCTAGAATTTCTAACATGATAAGGCCTCTCACTGATCCTGTTACATCTGCTAATCTTATATCAATCACACACACACACACACACACACACAAAGAATGCCGGATACATGTTGTCCTTGCTGCAATAGATAAAAATGATAATTTATTTATTATCAATATTATCAGGTATTATTTCTGCATATAAATGTTCTTACTTTTTAAGTGTTATACACTAAATCAAAATATGTTTTTTTCGATGCTCATTATAGTTTGTTATATTTATTTATTAAATGACAACCAGATAAAAAAGTAAATATTACAGTAGTTTTAATAATTACTTGGTGTGCAGTCCGGAGTCTCCGCTGCCGGAGTACAACGAGGCCATGCCGGTTCACGACGAGGACACAATGCCGAGTCCGTGGGTGCCCAACGGACCTGCCAGCAACGGGGATGTAAACGACAAGTATGTCTACACATTTATTTTGATTTCTTTGTTGCCAATAAATAGTCTGCTTTAAGATTTTATCTGATATTTATCATCCTCATCATCATGGAGAACCCACTCTTGTGTGGGTTCGGTTTCCGCACTTAGTCCTGCAGTGGACCATTGTACGTGAGCCGAGGGGCTGTTATTCTAGCCAGCCCAACTCCCTCCAGAAGCAGATTAGTCTTCCCGGCCTCCTCAGTGTGTCCGCTATAGATCTTGGTGATTCTAGGGTCTTTTCCCGTATCTGGGTGACGCCTGTGCATCCAAGCAGCACGTGTTCTACCGTTTCCTCGGCCATCATGCACGCCCTGCACAGGGGGCTATCTGTAATGCCTATAGTATGAAAATGTTTGTTAAGTGAGCAGTGTCCGGTGATAGTCCCCACCACGAGGCGCAGGCTGGTGGGGACTGTGTGGGGATCTGATATCTATTATTAATATTAGTTTTTAAGTAGAGGTGTACTAATCTATACCCAAACTTCGCCTGTCGTATTAAGGTCCATATAGGAGGCGAGCTTTTTGCTTTTAACTGGACACATATCCAAAGTCCAGGCTACGGCTAATTTGTACGAAATTATCTGCCAGGTAATTTAATGTGAACTTACATTAGGAGGTGGTGAACCAGGCCCTTATTGTACAGATTATACTAAACTAACGCAGCGGAAGATTTTCGTAAGCCTTTAACGGCACGGGTCTCTTTCTTACTCTCCGTATCAAAGTAATAACGCAATGTGCTTGTCCATTTGTTTGATAGACATGAAGTTGGCAGAATTTTCTTCAAAAACAAAGTCTGTCAAGTGAATGTCATTGCCATCATTTGGTCGACCTTCGTCATAGTGCTTTCAACTACTTTCGCTAGTATTTGTGGAGTGTAGAAGTAAGGAATAATATTACTTGGGGGTTAAAAACACGTGGCGGTTACAGCTTACAGCTGCACAGCTCTAAGCTCTAAAAAACAGTTTAAACACCCTTCTGAATGGAGTTAGCGCAGAAAAAGGTTATAGTATGAATGTAGCAGTTGTAGGCGGATCGAATTTGATTGATGGATTGTGTCGAATTAAAAAAATACAAATATTTTTGTTGACTTCACGATGTCCAAAATAATTTTGTAAATATTATTATTTCGACGGACACTTACCTATTTAAAGAGACGGTTCTCCTTAACTCTACCTTCCTTAGGTTTGCGGCGACTTCTGGTGCTGTTTGTCACTATTTAAAACTTCGTGTTTAGTTATTGATTTAAAACTTATTACATATTTACTATAAGCCAAGGGTCGAAGATTTACCGTAGTTTCTGCCATTGGTTTGTATTATTTTGTTATTGTATTTAACACAAGATTGGTATTGTCAGCGCGGCGGGCGAGGCGGAGGGCGCGGCCGCGTGGCTGCCGACGCTGCTGTCCGCGGCGCGGGACACCACGCTGGTCGAGCACTCTGCCCCGAAGAAACGATGCGTGCGCCAGGTACGTAACTCTCCTATTTAATTTATACGCCTCCCGAATCATTTGTATACAGGTTAGTTTTACAAATTTATGCAATTAACACACATTATCAAGATAAATTTACTTTTCCCAGGACTCCAACAACAATCGGAACCGCGAAAGTAACTCTTGCGGCGACATCAGTCAGAACAGTTTCCCACGGTCACCGTCGCCGAGCCAAGGAGGAGGCGCGTTCAGTTTTGTCACACAGATCACGAATGTAGTGCACATCAACACCACCAAATGATGACGTCTTCGACCGCCTAAATGAATGCTCTTCCACTTACTATATATTATTTTACGTAATAAATACAAGGAAAAATGACGACGTAATGTTGATTAGAACTTCTTTTCATTGTATGTATAGAGAAAATTTAATTTTGTAAGGAACTTGTCATTTTTCCTCAAATAACTATAGTTATTGTTATAATTTGAGATTTCTGTAATTGTGGTTATTATAATTTTATTAATTTTAGTAAAATAAAAAAGATAAATGTTTTGAAAAAAGAACGAAGCAATAGATAAGAATTTTAGTTTAACGTCATTGTCTAGTTTGATGTTTTAAATGTGCCTTATGATGAGGATTCCTACCCATTTTACTGTGATGTTGTTTTTATGTACATTTATACCTGTACATAGACCAGTCATGTTCGAGATCTGTATGATCAATTCATGATCTCAGTAACATTATTATATAAAAATGAGTTGTCTTAGATTTATGTAGTTAAAGTCGGTAGCTTAAACGATATAGTAAAAGAGAGAGAGAGAGAAAGAAAGACATTATTTACGGCTTGATTGCTCAAATAATATTAATTTAGTAATATATTTGGCTCCCTGTCTTTAATATGAGAAAGTCGTTTAAGAAACCAGGCTTGCAAATATTATGATTAATTAAAATGTGCTATCAAATATAGGGAATTTTATGTATAAAGTATATTCTCAAATATGATAGATATTTTCACAGAGTTACTATGTACAAAGTTGTTTAAAATATCTTAATTCAGTCGTCCGAAATGATTAGGGGATAATATAAGAATGTTCCCCTTATGTAACGTAATTATTTATTTTGCATAATATCTTAATTTTAATGCTTTCAAAGGATTAAACAACGATACTTACTTTATTTTCCTAATCAGTGCAGAGAAAAAATTATTTTTAACAGGTGAATTGTATGTAAAATTGTACAGTTCTCGCCAAACTTATTATCCGGGTTGAAGTTGACACGAGCTAACTTCAACCCAGCCGTAAAAATCAGAGAGAAAAATATTGGATTAAAATGATTTAAAACGAAAGCTTACTACGTGAGCTTTTGTTTTTATTGGTTACAATTCAATAATTTTCTTTCTCCGATTTTTACGGTCGAGTTGAAGTTAGCTCGTGCTTCAAGCCGGACAATAAGTTTGGCGAGACGAGAGAGATGTGTTATAGCCCGCGCGAAACTAGTTGGCCGCGCCTTAGGTATGTAAGCAGCGGGACGTAGGGGCGGGGTCGCCTTCGCACGGTGGGAGTTTTATTTTCCGGTTGTCTTACTACTAATTGCTCTCTCGACCACAGAGAGCGTGTTTTTACAAGCGTTTATAAATTACTTTTTAAATCGTTATACGGGAACGCATTTACGATTTTTTCGATTTGGGCCTTATGGAACACAACTTTAGTACAACGTAACGGTGACGACTTTTATGGCGCTGTTTATAGGAAAATAAGATTTGTAATTAATTAAAACGAGATATTATAAATTATAAATATTAACAGAATTGTTATCTGGTTTATTGCCAATAAAACTTCGAATACGTTCATTTTGTTGCATGTTATCTATCGTCTTTATTGATTCGCAATGTAACCAGTTAGAAAGAGTAATAGCTATATAGGTTCGAATTTTAACCGTAACATCTCATTTGTGTTTTCCAAAAACCAAGAAAACGCGGAAAAACCCTAGACGATTATAGATTTTTATCATGATAATAGACATGAAACAAGCGAAGTTGTAGGGAAAAGCTAGTTGTAAGTACTTAAACGATTGACTTAAAAAATAAGTGCTGGGATTATCATATTAATGCCAATGTATTCGAGTGTGCTTTTATATGCGCTTCTGTTTTGATGATTTTAGTTACGTTGTGCATGTGTAATTGTTTTAACAAAGTCTTAAGTACCTGTTAGATCTGTGTGTGGTCTTCTTCATCTATCGTGAGAGTTCAATAGAGCTCCAGCAGGTTGATCACGAGGCTGATAGCCAAGATGCGGAGGTGCATCTATGTATCGTCACTAGTTAAGGCCCTATTAATTGTGTGTGCTTAGGCAAGGTCGGTAGTTCCATTTTGGTCATTTTTTTTACCTTCGGGGATTATATTTTGATATGAAGATTTTATAAACAAAATGTAATCTCACAGGCACTTTTTACACCACACACCTTTTTACTAATATAAATCAATAACCAATTTTATATGTTGCCATTATATTTTACCACCCAATGTTTAATGTAATAATTATTCCGTAAAGAATATCAAATACTCGCTATAATTACACTGCCTCATAATTTCCTAATTTCAATATTACGCTCAAACTAAAAGAGATGTAACTAAAGGCTGTGAAGCACTTATTAAAGTGTGGCTGACCCTGGCTTGGCCATAATCAGGGATTTTAATTTTGATAACGTAAAAATTAAATCGCTATTTAGTCGAAATTAGTCGCCAAATATCAGATTTAGTCGGTCACCGGTTCAAAAGTTAAAAGGGTTTATAGGTGGCCGTGCTGGAGTCAGCCTCCCAAGCTTGGCCACATTTATATCTCAGAAACTAGGGTACCTAGCGAAGATCTGTTTTCTTCCAGATTTAGTCGCTATTTAGTCGAAATTAGTCGCTAAATATAAAATTTTGTCGGTCACCGGTTCAAAAGTTATAAGGGTTTTTAGGTGGCCGTGCTGGGGTCTACTTTTGAACCGGTGACCGACTAAATCTGATATTTGGCGACTAATTTCGACTAAATAGCGACAAAATTTTTAGGGCATCAAAATTAAAATCCCTGATTTTGGCCAAGCCAGGGTCAGCCATACCTTATTAATGTTACACGAACTCTTTTGTTACTTGTTAATGTTAAATCATTAATGAACTGTTGTAAGTTTTTAATGCATACTATTCATTAATGAGTTCATTGAGATTTTAGTCTCTTGTGAATAAAGTTGAATGTAAATATAAAATGTCTTTTTATTTATTGTTTCCAAATTCCTCATAATTATAATACTTATATACTGGTAAGTATAGTTCTCGCCAAACTTATTGTCCGAGTTGACCGTTGGTCCGCCAAACTTCAACCCGGACAATAAGTTTGGTGAGAACTGTACGTAAGTACCTACAGTATCTACACACTGTTTTTGTGAAATCTTGTGTTTTTGTGTAAGTTTACAACAGAACCTACAGTCTATGCTGGTTAGACACACGCAGTTTTTAAGAGAGACCGTGAGCCTAAAACGATTTTTGATCACTGACCAACTGACGCGGCGGTTCTAAAGTACGCTATCATATAGGCTTACCAGGGACACCTGATAGTTTAAGTGGCACTTGATGTCCTAGTGAGTTGTATGACTGGGCTGCCCTGACTTCGAAGTCCAATATGCGTACATAATCATAATCTATACAAATAAATAAAATTGAAGTGTCTGTTTGTAATTTCAAATTAACAGCTTTTCACTAAATGCAGATAAAAATATATACCTACGGTACTTAATAAAAATAAAATAAATTCTTAAAATTTTGAAATATAGCTACATTTTACTTTGGTTGGTATTATTTTAATCCCGACGATTCGGAGCCTCTACAGATTTAATCATTTTTGTCTGTCCGTTTCTTCCTAATGTCTGAAACGGCTGTACCGAGTTCGCAGACAGTTAATGTTATAAGGAGTAACTTAGGCTACTTTTATTTTAGATATTTATTAAATATATACAGGGTGTTTGGTAGAACGTTGAACAAACGAAAATGGTGGTTAGTTGGGGTCATCTGCTACCCACTGGGCCCAAATTATTTAACCTTGGCCGCAATGTTTTTTTTTTACTTTTTTTTAATTTCACAGAAAATTATCAGTTTTTTATCAATTTAAATTCGAATATCTTTACTTGTGATGGGTAAAACAGGCAGGATGTTGTTTTGTATTAATGTCTAATTATATTCGAATTTTAAATAAAAAAAACTGGTAATTTTCTGTGAAATTAAAAAAAGTAAAAATGAAAACGGTGCGGCCAAGGTCAAATAATTTGGGCCAAGTGGGTAGCAGATGACCCCAACTAACCACCATTTTCGTATGTTCAACGTTCTACCAAACACCCTGTATATATGAACGCGGGTAACACCACGGTTACGGTACTGTACTACAACAGCACAACTGTGGTATAAACAAGCAGAACTGATATCAGATAAGATACAAATAAAATGAGGAAGGAGGCTTTTCTTTTCATTTATCGACATGGAGCGTTTAAACAGCATTAAAAGTATCTACAGCTTGAACTGGATGTAATATTGTAGTTACGGAAAAGGGGATGATCCGATTTTACCATAGGTATTGTATTTCTGGGAAACTTATTGTTTTGAATAGATCATGAACAAAAGGATATTGTTATGGTGAGACGTGTCCAAGCATGATTGAAATGTGCTCGTTTTATGCAAGTTGTTACTTGTTTTCCTTCAATCATTTGTTTTCTAGATGTCCCTTATTCCTTACATTACGCGCGCCCAGTCACACGAATATTTTGTTGTGAATGTGTTGGTTGTTAGTAAATAGGTTTCGGCACGTTGATATCCCGTAAAGTGTGAATGCGAATACTGTGCGTGTAATGATTGTGACCCCTTTCTAGTGAACCTGAATTTGTACGTACCAAGCTGAAGATTAATACTTATTTTAAGAAGAAGCCACGAAAGGCTCACGAGTCACGAGAAGACACGTCAAAATGTTTTGGTAAGGTCATTATGTAGGTACTTACTTACAATGGTAAGTAGGTACCTAAATACTTAGGTAATTATATGCTAGCCTGTTTACTTTTATGCGTAGGTATACCTAGGTACCTACATAATAGATAACCATTAAATTAGGTATTTTGTGATATATTAATAGGTATCACAATACCTACCGTTTTGATAAAGTAAACTTTATTACCTACTCGCTTCCAAATACCGTTCCATACATTCCCGCCAGAATAAATATCTAAGTACCTACTTATATAGGTAGGTACCGTTCCTCTTAAGATGTAACCAAATTTTTCAGGTCTGTCTGTGTATCAATAATAGTATGTGTGGTGGTTGCAAATACGCAACCGTTATCATGTCAAGAAGATGCGCATTGTTCCGGGGGATACTTTTGCGAAAAACATGCAAATATGTGCCTAGAGTGTTTGCGATGCAACGATCATAAGCGGGAGCCACCGAAGAAAGATCTGACATGTATCAAGTCAATTACGAGTTGCGGTCCCTGTATTGATGGGTAAGAAAGTTTCATTTTGGATAAGTACCTGGCAAGGGTAATGTTTGAGAGATCATGTTAATCTAAGACCGTATACTATGCAGACGTTTACCACTTTCAGTTTCATCAATATTTATGGAAAAGGCATTAAAGGCAAGTGCGTGTTGCCAAATTTCTTCGAGAATGGAAGTGGGTCGCATTACGTTTTCGTGTGGATGACTGCTGCATTCATAAGTATGGTCATAGTTGCTGGATTTGTTTATGTTATAAGAGATACTGAAGTCTTTAGAATCGTGGCGTATTGTAAGTATCTACCTACTTACCTATTATTTCAATTATCATAAATAAGTACTGCAATGCTGGATTTCCAGGGGTTATTGGGGTTTTCTATGAAATTCAATAGCAGGTAGGTATTATAGTTTAGTTGCATGGCAAGCATCTAAACATACTGGTGTGGGCATACATACACATCTTCATGTCCCACGGCTGGGAAAAGCCTCCGCTAACTTAGGTTAGGATTTTCCGTCCTGGGCTTTTCATACCACGCCAGTAAAAACTGATCAAGTATCTTAAATACCAATCATTGCCAAATACTTAAGTTTGTTTATTATTTTGAATTGCAGACAACCCTGTGCCGGGAACTACGCCACTGACTGGAGCTGTAATGCCTGCAACCACCCCATCACTTCGACATCTGCTTAAATTCTTGATGCACTTTGAAAAGGTACAGTTTATAAACAATATTAATATAATTTAATAGTGATGGAAATGAATATTAGGTAAGTAAATTGGGTAAATATAACGAGGTGTTATTTTTTTCAGAATCCAGTGAACAAATGAGACCACTTAATTTACGCCTAATAGTATTTAATCGACCTGTGAGATCGTGTCGTGTTTTTCTAATTTACAAGCCTTTTTGACAAGGTACGTAGGTATCCCATAAATATTAAAAGTACCTATCTACAAATTGCGTGTACCTATTAGATATGATTTGATTTCCAACCATAAGTAGGTTAATGTATGTTCCTATTGCTTATTTAGATTGTAATAATTCATAATAAACATTTAAACAATATTTACCTTATCGTTTAATTGATGGGACAATATAAATAATTAGGGAAAGGAAAGTATATCCCTATCTATACTATCTGTTTGTTTGTTGGAATTGAATAGGCTCCGTAACTACTGGACCGATTTGAAAAAATCTTTCACCAATAGAAAGCTTTAGATACAGAGTACAGTTCTCGCCAAACTTATTGTCCGGGTTGAAATTGGCACTAGCTAACTTTAACCCGGCCGTAAAAATCGGAAAAAGAAAAATATTAGATTGTTATAAATAAAAACGAAAGCTCAAGTCGTAGGCTGTAGTTTTAAATAATTTTAATATTGATTTTAATCTAATAGTTTTCTTTCTGAACATAGGTTATAATTTATAGGACCACGCGGGCGAAGAAGCTAGTAAGTAAGTACCTACTTACTAAGTTATAAATTGAATAGTAGGTACCTGCATTCAAAGTTAATTTATTAAACAACCGTGACTAAAGTAAGTTACTTCTCTTTGAAGAGAAGTAACTTACTGTTTTTTCTATTGTGGCTGCTAATTATTCAACATGTATGACAATATTAAATTAAAATTTTACACATTGTATACTTATATACTTATAGCTTCATGCATGTGTTCTTTTCAGTCTACATTTCTAAAATGTTGTTAGGTATTTAGGTATTAAAAAATGTTTGTTTAAACAATATACCCACATAAATATTTTGGGCATACACTCATCGAACTATTGAAGTGTACGTGACACACAAGTTTTTAAAAGGCGCAATTGCACCCAATGTGTAATTATTATCTATTGTTTCGAAGCGAGCACTCAGTATAAAGAAGAGCAAACAGTAGTGAAACTAAGCCTAGTTGAAGAAATAAATACCTACGCTCGATTGAAGCAGTAGAGTTGTTTGTAACTAGTTATCGATATTGATTTTTTTTATTAAAAAAACCCCAAACGCAAAAACGACGGAGTGTTATAAGTTTGACGTGCCTGTGCGTGTGTTTGTCTGCGGCATCTTAGCTCCGAAAAGGCTGAACAGATTTTCATTTGTTTTTTTTGTTTGAAAGGTGAATTAGTCGGGAGTGTTCTTAGTTATGCTTGATAAAAATCGGTCCAAAAGGCCGCCGCCGCAAAATAGCGGATTACATATTTTACTCCCTCATTATGTATATTAAATGAAAGGGCGTGGCTAGTAGAATCATATACACTATGATAATCCAAGATGAAACCATGGAATCGACACCCATGGCGAAAAAATTAATAGGTAATTTATTGTAGCCGCCATCTTGGATTTACATAACACTATCGGCTTAAACACCACCGAAAACCATGAAACGACACCCATGACGAAAACGTTGATAACTTATAGTAGCCGCCATCTTGGATTTACATTTTGACAGCAGTATCGAATTCAACACCCTCGAAAACCATGAAAACGACACCCATGACAAAAAATTGATATTTATCGTAGCCGGCATCTTGGATTTACTTTTTGTTAGCTTAAATCAATACCATTAAAACTCCATTATGGACTTTAGATATAAGTTCACGAATTTATTATGATCGACACGGACTTATCGCAATATTGTTGGAAAAGACCGAGATTAACTTAAAAAAAAGGATAATTGTGCTATAGGCCCAAGCAACAATTAACATAGTCAGGATCTAATTTTTAGCACACATTACCAAAATACTCAACACTCGATATCACTCGCACAACGACTAGCAGCAAGGCGTCGGACATAGAACGTCTGTACCATCCGAACTCTTGAGTAAAAGTGAGTCAAGTCACAAGTGACATATTAGCAAGCCTTTTATACATTTTGACACAATGTGATTATGTAAATAACCGGGTAGTCTTGTAAAATTCATCTGTTTCCTAACAATATAATAAATCATTCTTACTTACCCTTCAAAATCAGCAGGAAGTTTAAAATATATACCTACCGCTGTTTATTACACACTACGCGTGGGGTATTTTTCAAAAGTTCCCTTTCATCGATGATAAACTTAAATACGCGACCACTCGTCTTGATGTGGCACTAAGTACCACAGAACAATATTACTCCACAACTGACAGCACGCGTCGCGCACGGCGCGAACCGCTTGTGGGGTCTCGTGATCTCGTCTCGTCGCCGTCGGTGCGCTTGTTTGTGTGAGTGTGGCCGTTTCGAGCGTTTTTAAGTACAGTTCTCGCCATACTTATTGGCCGGCTTGAAGTTAGCTACTACTACTAGTTAGCAACTTCTTAAAAACTTAACTTAAAACTTAAAATAAGTTTGGCAAGGACTATAGTTTCCGTACTGTTCCTGTTTATTTATACTGTGACCACACACTGCTCGTGCGCCGGCAAAGTGGCGTGACATTATCACGCGATTCAATGACGCGATAAACAACAAAAGGATGGACGGCGGCGGCGTGGGACCGTTTGCGAGCGAGACAAGAAATAGGCTAGGATATAATATTTTCCACAACATTTTTAATACACGCCGTTTAAATCGTTTATGTATGTAGGTAAAATAGGTATTTATAGTTTTACTTTTCTTTATTTCTTACTTTAATTACGTAATAACTTAATAATGTTTATCATTTTATTACTGAATTATATTATTGAATATATAATATTGAATTATATTTTATTATAAAACTGTCTCAAACTTATGTAGTTTTATTTATTTGAAGTAGGTACCTTACTAAGGCTAATATTCAGAGACGACGCTAAGCGTAAAGCTTCCGAATGTCAAATTTGTATTACAATTTGACATACGAAAGCGTAATTTTAAGCTTAGCGTCGTCTTTGAATATTCTAGCCTTACTATGATTTGATTTTTGTTACAAATTAAATCTGGTATCTTTCTTTCACGGGTCCTATTAGGATAAGCAGAGCTTTAAAGATTTCACTTTCTACGATTCCGGCAGAACTATTTTCAGTCTATTTATGCTCATGAACCTCCACATGCATGCTAAATTCTTTATTATTTATATTTATCTACCAGTTGCAGTAGGTGTCCTACTTGGCTGACGTCTTGATACATAATTTCATACAATACAACTTGAGAAGAATTAAATATAGTATCCATCTAAAGGTTTCTCCATAGTTTCCTTATTGTTACGACCTTCATATTTCCATATTCGAGGACTGACGAAAATTTAAATAGTTGTTAAATTGTGTATTTGCGGATATCAGAACAACTTCCAGATTATTTTAGGTATAGTAATTTATTGAGACCAATCCGCTTAATAACTAAGACAAGCAAAACTCTACTTATTTTCATTATTAAAATTAGCTTAGTTGTAACGAACGAACGAATTGTTGACGATTATTGTGAATCCAAGCAGTAGTTTAGTCGTGTGGGGCTATGAAGAGCGCGATTCCGTGCAGCGTGGCGGCGTCGCGCTCGTAGTGCGGCGCCAGCGGCGCGCGCACGCTGCACACCAGCGCCGCGCGCGCCTCGCTCGCGTACAGCGGCACCTCCGCGCTGCGCTCCCACGCACCTGCGCCTGCGCAATCCTCGCTTTCCTGCAAGTGTAATGCAAACACCAAAATACTAACTGCCAAAGTTCGAATCGGTACGAATACTATTCAATTAAAGTGTTTCAATTACGGCATACAACACCCTTTTTGCATCGCACAATCGGCTTAAAAATTATAAGTATATGTGCGCTGTTGTGATTTTCGTGGCTCACACGGAAAGTAGTCATGTTATGAAATCTGTCACAACGATGAGCAATTAAATGGTTAAATAGTTCTTTTCTTTTCATAAGTTATCCTTTACAAAAAGTGAATTTTACAACTTCATAACTCAATGATAGTACATATGTAACACAAAGACTACTAAACGACATTACACTGTTGGACATGTTTCGTACAAGGTGATGAAACATATTAATTAGTAAGCAATAAAGAAAAACAATAAAGAAATGGCGCGCCATGAAGGAGGCTTATGTCCAGCAGTGGACATCAGTAGGCTGAAGTGATGAAAGAAAAACAAAAGCAGCAACAAACACGCAGCACGCAGCGCAGCAGCAGCGGCGGCGCGGCGCAGTGCGGCGGCGCGGCGGCGGCGCAGGGCTGCAGCGCGGCGCCCGCGCACGCCGCGCCGCTCAGCCGCAGCCCGCGCACCACCACGCCCTCCTGCTGCTCCGACCCTGCACCACATCACATTGCTATGTTACATTTTCAACCGTCAATCTTAACTACAAAACTGACACTTTCACACTATCAAAGCGTTTAACTTTATTAAAAAAAATAACTATTCTAAAATAGGGTAGAAAGTCTCTAAGGAATAAGGTTGTAAAAATACAATTTCACTTAAAAAAACAACAATTATAGAAGCTGGGGAACTAATTATCAATTACTAGCTTCCCGCCAGCGGCTTCGCCCGCGTGGTCTTATAATTTTTTCCCCGTTTTTGCTACATTTTTCATTACTACTCCGCTCCTATTAGTCGTAGCGTGATGATATATAGCCTATGTTACTCGGGGATAATGTAGCTTTCCAAAGGTGAAAGAATTTTTGAAATCGGTCCAGTAGTTTCGGAGCCTATTCATTACAAACAAACAAACAAACAAACAAACAAACAAATCTTTCCTCTTTATAATATTAGTATAGATTCCACATTTTAATTAACATTTTCCACATAATTTTGCTCGGGTAAAGCACACGCGGGCGAGCCTGTTGCCATCAATCGGGCACATATCCAGATTGTGTTCGTTGCTCCAGCGGAAAAATGGGGCAACGAAAACATCCAGACTTCAAGCTGCTAATATGGAATACTTATAATAATAAATAAATAAGTAAATAATAATGCAAAATACATTATTACTCTTTATAATATAAGAGTCATAAAACATGAGTTCCTACTCTCTCCAATATTTGCTATGCCTGACAAGGTTCACACACATTTTTAATAATATTATTGTAACATCTATTTAACTTGTGGAGTGCAATAATTAATGTATTGAGTATTGTTTCGTGAAATTTCACAGACAAACGAAACAACAGTGATCTATTATGTAAATGTGGACTAGCTTCATATTCAGTATTTCATTATGAGGTAAATGTAACCTTCACTCCAGTTCCAGCTGGCGACCACAGTCAGCTCGTGCAAGCCACAGCGCATGCGCGCAGCCGTGAGCGCTCGCAGCGCCCACACCACACGCGACGGACGCACGAACGACCGCAGGTCCACCTCTGTTTGAAAGAATGTTATTCATTTGCTATTTACCACAAATCTTTGAACGATGAGCAATTTACTATTACAGTCTCTTTCATAAGCTTTCTAATATCGTAATTAAGATGCTTTAGTAGGTCGGGGGTCGATAAATTATAACAGTAAAAATGTAACTACCACACCTATTGGAGTGGCGGTTAAATTTCAGTCTTAACATTTCGAAAATGTGATGCGAAATTACCAATGAAAAAGTGTATCAAGGTTGTGAGTAACAAGAGTATGTTATTATTTAGTACTCATCTACCCACACTATAACAGGTGGGGTTCAAACTAAACTCGCTCGGGCACTCCTACGTCTTAACGTTTGGCTGATGCCGAAAAGTTACAAATGAAGAATGTTAGTAAGTAATACCTTTAGGAATGTAGTCGTGTGCTAGTTGCTTGGTATCGAGTCTGGCGAGTGCCGCACGCGCACGCATGCCGAATTCACGCACATACGCGTCCACTGAGCTCGGACCCGACCATAACATCTGCCATTCCTCGCTTACCTAAATATTATGAGAGAACACTAATTCATGATGTAAGTACTTGGAAGAATGTATAAGTTGTTTTCGATGGAACATTAGTGATATATAAGATAAAGTAAGACTGACGTGTAGCGGCGCGGCGCGGGGCGCGTGCGCGTGCGCGTGCGCGAGGGCGGCGTGCAGGCGGCGCGCCGCCGCGCTCGCGTCGCGCGCCTCGCCCTCGCACACGCAGCTCCACCAGCCCGCACCGCACTACACAATTATATACGACTACAACTCATATTATTTAACCTATACATTAACATAACCTAAATATCGGGCTAAAGTGCCTTTTCTTACCACTTTTAATAGCATATAAGAGATGTTTCTTTGCTATTTTAAAACGCTTTAGAATAAGAAGGTAAAGATTTACACCAAATATAGTTTTGTATTTCTTTTGACGTTCCATACCCATAGTATTAGTAGGTATACACCATTTCCCAGTAGACATACATCTTTTCCCAGTAGACAGTGCGGTAATTCACTCGTGTCCTAAGTACGGAGCGAGAAGACGCCTCCACTCACACACTCCTATCAGGTGATAGGAGTGTGTTCGTTGCAACGGTTCACAGACCATCATGGTCCTGGTAAATGTTATTGATCATGACATATAGGGCAAAAGAAAGCAAAATGCGGTTTTCGGTATGAGTCCAACATACCTGCCGCGTCCCCAGATGACAGGTGACCATGAGGATTATTCGCATCCAAAAAAGTATAGTTACACCATTTTTTCGGCGCTCTTTTCGACTAACCTGTTCAATTTGGTACTCTCCTTTTATGAATGGACTGCCAGACATTAATTTCTTCCACAGCGACAGAAGGGACTTCAGTGGGGTTCCGTTATCGTTCTTGTTTATCAAGCTTACTGTTGAATTTAACTCTGAAACAAAACATTATTCACACTGTAGGTGTATATAACATACCGTCAGTTTTTCGGTGAAATTCCCAGTAGCAAGTCGAAGTCTGGATTTGTGCCCGGTTGATGGCAATAGGCTCGCGAACTGTGGGTGTACATTAGTACACCTCTGCCTAAGCCTTCGAGGAATACAGGCGTTATGGTAACATACATATTCTCCGAAGAGTTAGGCAGAGATAACTATACAAAATGTAAGTACCGTAAAGATAAAAAAGGTCGCTATCAATATTTGGGTTTATAGCTGGCAGTTAGCTAGTGACAAGCATTCATATAATTAAAAGAAACAGTAGTAACAGTAGTACACAACAGCAGTAGCAGTAACAGTAACTGTTCTAGATGTAGATGTGTCACGAACACAATAAAGTGTACGATTCTTTAGTGCTTCCAATATAAAAAGTCTAATTATCTAACAATTATCGTATAATTATTATTGCACCGTTCCCGAGTAATATTTTGGAGGATTAGAGCCTCCATAGTATCTGCCCAACATCCACAGTCACTGCTGGCTGATATGTTTTATTTTCTAATAATAGGGCACGAGTTAATTGCCATTATAATCGGTAAAATTAAAAATTTACAAACACATGAGCTGCTGCCGCTGCTGCTGAGAATTTACCTAGAACAGCTCAGTCACTGTAAACAATACTAATGAGGCAGATGTACTATCATTAAATATGTTGGATGTTATAGAAATAAATACCTTTTAGTCTGGTAACAATATCGTTAGCCGCGTTTTTCTCCCAGGTGACGCGGCAGTTAGCGGGCAGAGCCAAAAGTTGTGGTGTGTCGATGTCCGGCAAAGCGTCGAAGGCTACCACGTAGTCCTGTACGTTACGCAACATAACACATAGTAGCATATTTATAGTGTAAGGAACAATATTTCTCATCATTTACTTATGTTCCTATATTGATTAATTTATCCCTCCGTTCCGCTCACAACTTGTATCGCTAGCGCAAAAAATGTGTTATATTGACTCATAAATTAAGGGCATCCAGCTTTTTTACCCAAATGTCCGGCTTAACTAGCGGTGTGGGAATTAATTTGTCCGGTTTTTCAGTTGTAAGACTGTATATATATAGAATACGAACCGCAAGCGAGGTGGAGTAGGGCAGCGGCTGCGTGAGCGGCGCGGGCCTCCAGGCGGGCTCGGCGGCGGCGTCGGGCAGCGCGCGCCGGCGCAGCGCGGCCAGCGCGCGCGCGTCGGGCCCGCACACGCGCGCCGCGTACAGCGCGCCCGCGCCGCGCGCGCCGCCGCCGCCGCGCACCACGCGCGCGCCCGCCAGCGCCTCGCCCCACTCCCACGCGTACCACTGCGACCAACCTGCACCGAAATGTTGGCTTCACCTACACATTATCTAACCTGAACAATGATCAAACTTTGGAGGGGCACCATACTATAACGAATAATCAAAGTACATAAAACGATGAAATTGATATTTAAACAATTTTGACATGGACTGGAAGAATCATGTGTACTTGCCGCGTGACCACTGATATATCTAACTAAGTATGTGTAGTTGCCGCCAAGCAGAACTATGTATATGAAGTTTAACCTTGCGGTATATAGGCGCGGCGCTCCTGCACGAGCGCGTGGAAGAACGCGAGCGCAGCGTGCAGGCGCACGGTGGCGGCGCCCGCGCAGTACGCGCCCCACGCCGACAGAGTGCCCATCACGTTGTTCTTCACACCCTCCGGCGCCTGCCCACATGCATTCGGGTTATTTTGGTTAAAAATCTGCATTCGCATTAATTAAGAACATACGTAGTCGTAGTCAGCGGTCGTGGTAGTAAGTTTAAAAAGGAAGTTGTATTTGAATATTATTGTTTACCCTTGTAATATAAACTCGTAAATTAGTTTAAAAAATCACACCGCACATAATCGTACTATGTTGATAGGAAAACACCTATATATGCCTGTTTCCTAGATTTGTCGAAGGCCTTCGATCTAGTCGATTACGGTGTGCTATGGGGTAAACTTGGAGAGACTGGGGCACCTGCTGAACTAGTTAACATCTTTGCACACTGGTACAAACATCAGAAAAATTATGTGAAATGGGGAAATGTACAGTCTGACGAATATACACTTGAGTGTGGAGTGAGGCAAGGGGGCCTGTCCTCTCCAAGACTTTTTAACGTCTACGTAAATCAGCTGATCGAGGAACTCAGTAGTACCCATGTCGGATGTCATATGGACAATGTATGTGTAAATAACATTAGCTATGCGGACGATATGGTGCTGCTGAGTCCCTCGGTTGGTGGCTTGAGAAAACTTCTGCGAGTCATACGCTGGGGTGCACGGCCTGAGGTATAACGAGAAGAAAAGTGAGTATATGCTGATTAGAGGTAAAAATAAACAACCGGAGTATATATCACCGGTATATCTCAATGGTGTACCTTTGAAACGTGTCTCCCAGTTTAGGTATCTGGGTCACATTGTGGCCGAAACCCTGTGTGATGACGCGGATATTGAGAGGGAGCGAAGGGCATTGTCGGTCCGGGCTAACATGTTGGTACATAGGTTTGCGAGGTGTACAGCAGAAGTTAAAGTGACCCTCTATAGAGCTTATTGTCAAAGCTTTTATACCAGCGCTTTATGGGTGAACTACACGCAGCGGGCCTACAATGCTCTTCGCGTACAATATAATAACGCCTTCAGGATTCTGGTGGGGTTACCCCGGTTTTGTAGCGCCTCGGGCATGTTTACTGATGCGAGGGTGGACGACTTTTTTGCAATCATGCGTAAAAAGTCGTCCTCACTAATACGCCGAATTCGGGCAATTCGGCAACAACAGAATTCTGAAGATGATTGCAGAGAGGCCAGAACTCAATAGCGTGCTAGGGAGATTTGTAAAGCTGCATGTATTCTAGAATTGGTAAGTTAGTTAAATAATTATAATGATTTGACTGACATATCAATTTTATAACAATAATTAATAGAGGATTTAATTTTGATTTAATTTAATTTTTAAATATGTAAGTACTAACATAGTTATTAAGACCTTTGTTACTAACGAATCGGACACATTGCCTGAAATAAATTTATTTTATTTTATTTATCTGTATTATAAAAATGAATCACTAAATGTGTTGCTAAGCGCAAAACTCGAGAACGGCTGAACCGATTTGGCTGATTTCTTTTTTGTTGTGTTTGATGAAGTCTGAGGATGGTTTTTGGAGAGAAAAAACCTAAAAAATACGAGGAAAAAAGTAAAAACAACAATTTTCTTTTCGCATACAAACCACTTTGGCTGTCAAACATTTGACGTCAATCAAAACAAAACAACTTTAGGAAGAAATAGAAATGATATGAAACCTCTAATCAACTTGAAGGCATACCAAAGATAATTCTAACGGGGCAGAACAAGATCTGCGGGGACAGCTAGTTTATAATATATATAATATGTACGAAGCTACTGGCAGGGTTCCTGCAAACTTCTAATAAATAAAACCTTTGCGTTTCAAGTTTTGATGACGTATTCTTACCTCAAGTATAACATTAACGCAAGCATTAGATATAAGCGGAGGGATGTCCCGGTCCTCGGACAGAATCCATAGTCGGAAGTCATCGTGGAACCGGTCAGCCTGAAAAAATCGTTAATCAGCATGCAACACAAAACGTCTGACAAATTAGGGATTATAGGGAATGGCTAGTTTATTTAATAATTTCATGCAATCACGCAGAATATAGGTATTTTATTCGAAGAAAAATTATACAGACCGGTGACTCAAGGAACGCTGTTATAAACGCTTGAAGGTCATCAGTGAAGGGCGAAGCTCCCACGACGATGGCCAGCCAGTTGCCACCGCGACACGCTTCTAAGGCAGTCTCCCATGCCGCCCTACCTTCTTCTATACCCACCTAGAAACAATCAGAGCAATTAATTATGATTACAATCTCCGCACCGAAATGCGGAGCTTTTTAGGATAAACACAACAAAATCTGTGTTAATTTATAGTTAAATATTTTTATCCTATTTTGGCGAGTACTCATACTAAAGTTACGCCATCAAAATAATAGATGGAGTATGTGTTACATGTGTGAGTAGTCGGTTGATGGCGGCGGCGGCGAGCGCGTCGTGCGCGTGCGCCGCCAGCAGCAGCACGGGGCGCGCTGCCCGCCGCGCCCGCGCCGCGCGCGCCCCGCCGCGCCGCACGCGCTGGCCGCTCTGCATCACGCCCGCACCTGATGCCAATCCCGATACACTAGTTATAGCGCCATATTCATGTCCCATACAAAACATTGGCAATTCATTTGGTAGAGGAAGTTTCATAATGGGGCTTTTACCTAAATTATGTAATATAATTATATTTTTGTAAAATTAATACAGTTAGTTGTTTTTCAGCCTTGATCATCCCACTTCTGGGCAGAAGTCTTCCTGTTCTCGTATTTTTAGTTCCGTTCCCCTCACATTGGTGGGGCTTTCCTCATTCCTCTATCTGTGTCGGTCTTATGCTAACTGGATCTAGTCTGCCCTTATATTCTTATAAATAAATAAATAATATAGAAAAAATTTACCAAGTAACTGATCGACGAAAGCCACAATAGCACGATATGCGCTGTCTGGTCGAGTCACTGCCACTGCTACCACGGTTTCAAAAGGACTCAATTTTAGCTTGCTCAATATATTTATTTCACCCGACTGAAGAAATTCATTCCAAATATTTTCGTTTTGGAGGGACAGCCTATTGTAGAGATCTTCATTCACCATCTTAAAAAATACACCAGAAACTGATTTTTTATCGGAATGATAACCAATTCTGCTCTGACAATAGGGTAGAAAGAAAGAAAGTATAGTTTCCTTCTGTAAGAAAGTAAAGTATGAAAATCAATTAAGTATCCGTTAAAATAGTCGTTGTTAACTCCATTAAAAGTAAAGCAAAAGAAAACGAGCATAAATAAATAAATGTTACAACTTAAAGTAGGTATAGCAAACGATTAGTTAAACTAAATAAAAATTTACGTAAAACTAAGCCTGCACAAACCTTAAGGTTTGCAACTTTCTTGATACAATCTTGTGGTATCCAGGGATGTTTGCTTTTAATTTCATTTACGTTACTGGTATCTTCTAATATATCGTAGTTGCCGATGAATATTTGCCACAGCTGAAAACATCAGAATAAAGAAATAAAATTACAAATAAACGAGTACACTGTACATATTGCTATTGGTATGAATAGATTTTCTTTCCTGTCTCACCTCGTTTGGTATCAAGTCGTCGTATATTTGTTTCAGTAAGTATAAAACAACCACATACTTGTCTTTCTTGTGCAAACTCAATAATACCCTTTCCACAATTTTCCTAGTGACATATTTGATAATTTCATTATTGTTTAAGTTTGTTTGATCCTGGAAATAATGTATCCTTTATTGCATATTGGTCAATCTTACCCAATATTATTGTTTTACATTAAACAACGATCTGGCTACCCTAGTAGAAAACTTAGGGTCTGTTTCCTTGGCACATAATTTCATACAAATGTTGTTTCTTTTTTTAATTTATCCAGCTATTCAGAGATGGTAAAACAGGCCCTGAGTGTCGTGTTTTTAATAGGAGTGGTATAGCGGTAGAGTTTATAGCTCTGTAGTCTACGTTTTATAGACATAACTTGATTAATTGTTATTAAATGGGTCCGAAACGTCGGAATTCAAATTATACTATAATGCGATAAAATCATTAAAGTAGTTTTATTTCAATGTCTAATATTCACGTAAGTGTCAAAAACGAGTATGATTTAATGTTTTCAAACGATTATAGAATGCACTAACATTTTAGTTATGATATTACAAATATTTGCATACTTACTGGCTGTCTTCGCACAGCGTCAACGAAGACGTCAAGCACGGAGTCAACCGGCAGAGCTATAAGTGGCCAGCGTGCCGCCAGCTCGTTCGTCGCTAGGGCAAGCTTCGCCGCATGTTGTGCCACTGCCTCGTACATCTGGCTAGCAGCCTGGCTCGCCTGTTCTACCTCTCTGGCAGCAGCTAGAGCTTCGATTATGGTGTCGTTGGTGGCTCTAGTTTTACTTAGAGAGGCAAGGACGCCTGCATCTTGAAGAATATCGCATTTGTTTGATAGCTCGCGGAGAAGGTTTTCCTGGTTAGAGATATTTTACGTTTTATCAGAGGAAAAATAAGACATTTTAAGGAAGTCTATCAAAAAAAAAGTAAAGAATGATGTAATTTGCGAACCTGCAATTCGTGTTGTTGTTTCTGTAGAGTAGCTTTTTTTAGTTTTATTTCTCTAGACTTCTCATCAACGTCGGGATTTTGTTGTTGCAAGGCGTAGTGCACTAGTTGGTCTAAAAAATAAAAATTGTGTTTATATTCTGATAAAATCAAGTTCCCTGAATTATCCGAAAATTTGTACAGCTTACTGGAGCACCCTGCGTATTCATTTTATTTGCAGATTAACAGTATTTGCCCAGAGGCACGTGTTTTTGATAATGTGCAATCAACTCGGGCTAACGACTGTATGACGCTCATCAATGCGTGCAGCACCGGTTTAAATGTTGTGTGGTTGCGATCTTTGTAGTTTAGCGCTCACGATACGGTGATAGTTACCGGTGAGAGCATGCAGCGTGGGCGTGAAGTTGAGCGGCGAGAGGCGCGCCGCCACGTGCGGCGGCAGGCGCGGCGCGGCGCGGCACTGCAGCAGCGCGCGCGCGCCCGCGCCGCCCCCCCAGCACGGGTGCGCAGCGTCCACGTCAGTTATCACGAGCGTGCGGCCTAGTCTGGATTGTAAATATCACTATATATAAGGTTCTCTATAAAAAGGTTATCTATAAAATTAAACAAGAGGGACTGTTGTACTTAAAATTATAACTATTTATTCTTTATATAATAAAAAGTTTATATTACTAACTACTTTTTCCCAATAAACAGTTCAAAATAACTAATTATGTAGGTATTTATAATTTTTTTAGATTCATTACCTAACTGCATATTGTACAGTTGTTATCAATTTCTCACTGCGTTGTGACACGAAGTCGCAATGTGAGTCGGCAAGAGTGTTTTTAAGCCAAGTCAAACCCTCACCGTCGGGGTCCACGATCAACGGCATGAAACCGCACTTTTGACTTTCCAAATACTGCAAAAAGCAATAATTTTCACGGCATATAAATTTGCGATAGTGGAAGTGCAGCAGTGTGGGCTTGTGAGCAACTAAATCAACTTACTTTTTAAGAGAGCAGGTATACTGAAAGCTCCACAAATATCAAAGAATCCATTTATATACACAATTCTTTTGAAAAAAAAAAAACAAATTCGTTTAGAAAAACAGGTTGAAATTTGTACGTTTTGTTTTTACCTGATCCACCAAAACGCCGTTCTTAATCGCAGTCGTGTCGGAGGGGAGACCATCCGCTTCCCATTTTAACTGTTTTTCAGTGGGTAATAGGAAGTTTATTACAGAAAATGACGAATCCTCAAATCCTATAAGAGCACTCCATTTTGTTATATAGCCCCTAGAATGTAATGTTAATGTTAGTACAGCAGAAAATAAATTGTAGATTTGTACTCCACAGCTTTTGTTTATAATACCTAGTTTGTGGTTCAGTAATATCAGGCAAATACACGATGTATGCAGCTGATAGTAACGACCTTTGATTTAATTGCGATATTTCTTTTGATATGTTCTCTAACTGCAAAAAAAGTACCAGATTAGATTAATATTGAAACCTGGGCTTCTTACATAGTCACTTTCTCATGCAATATTGTTACCAAATTATCTACAAATCTTACATATTGATAAAAAATTGGTATTATAGCTAGAGTAATTAAACTTAGTGGGTTTCATTAGTTAGCTAACCAACACAGTAATCAGAAGTTTTAGCCGAATCGTGTTTGGTTCCAAACAAGAGTGAAACATCGAATATTCCTTTTATTGTACTTACGTCGTTCTCCCATGCGGTGTACTCATGTGCCAGCTGGTCTATCAGATGGGTGGCAGCAGTAATAGTCTCATTAGCTTGCGTAAGTCTCAGTTCCAGAGCAGCGGCGTCGCGCGTGTGTTGTCCCAGCTGTTCTTGTAGTGCCGCGACACGCTCTTCTACGGTGGCCAGACCGCTCGATAGAGCTGCCAACTGCTGCTCCGCATCCGTCAGATTTCTGTATCCAAATATGAGCTTTGAAACGTTATGACGGAACACTGAAATTCTGTAGTTTACGTGGCAACGAAATTATTGTGCAGTAATTGAAATCAGAAACTATTTTCTATAGAATCACTGGGTCAAGCTCTTCCGGGTCTCATGTAATCTATCAACTCTTAAATATCTTGAAACTCAAAAGTAAAAAATGAGAAAAGTAAAATGTTTGTAGAGTAATGACTTGTGCAGTAGTGCCTGGTGCGCCTGCAGCGGCTGCACGCGCTGCAGCGCGGCGGCGTAGTGCAGGTTGGCGCGCACCCAGGCGGCCAGCGGCGCGCACGCCGCGCTGGCGCGCCGCGCCGCCGCCGCCTCGAACGACGCGCCGCGGCTCTCCAGCAGCCGCTGCACGCTCGCCAATGCTGCCGGACTGATTTGACTCGCGTCCAAACATCTGGCGAACAATTCAGTAGTCTTCATATACAATGATAACTTATCAACATCGGCGGAGTTCAGGGAGATTTAAATTACCTTATGTCTTCTTTAACACCTCGTTTGGACAAGAAGTTCTTCATGGAGTGCCACGAGGTGTCTGCAATACCCATGAGTCGAAGGACGCCTTCCAAAACGTTTCTAACTACCTCTGGTGGGGCCCGCAGTGAACGAACCTACCGTGCGTTAAGACAATAGTCCAATTATGTTAAATGAATTCATAATCATAATTTTAAAGTTAACCAATGATCTTCAAGTTATGTATATGAATACAATTTAAGTCTTACTCAGATACTATAAAGCTAACAAATAAAAAAAATTGAGGTTACAAAAGCATGAAGTGTTACAATAGGAAAGGGCTAGGACTATAATAGTTAGAGGATTGGAAACAAGACGAACAACGCGGAAAACTTCGTAAAACACTTCTGGTAAATAAACCTAGTACTTACTTCACTAAGTGATTCTGGTCGTATATCTCCTACAGCTGATCGAGCTGCTGCTATGATGGGCTCAACAGCTGCTAACTCAGCTTCTATTTCCTTTTTTCTGAAATTATCAATTAAAATCGATAACTAGATTCATAGAACAGAAAATTGATGCCACTAATAGCGTTAAACATTGAAAACGTTATACATAAAACGAGTGTGTGTATATGAATGTACTGACTGTGCCTGCAGTTTGTCATTCTCGGTCTCGATGTTCCTCTTGAGCGTGTGCATCTCGTCCTTGTGGTCGGTGTTGGCGCGCACGGTGGCGCTGAGCTGGTGCAGCGCGCGCGCGGCCGCCGCCTGCTTGTCGCGCAGCGCGCGCTCCTGCGCGCCCGCCTGCGCCTGCAGCCGCGCCACCTCGCTGCGCGCGCGCCGCAGCGCTTGCACTCCCGCCTGCCGCAACAAGGGAAGCTAACTACTAACTACTGCGCACCACAGCTGGTGTAAAATATTATGTGAGTGCATTCCTATAAATTAGTATTTACTATTCCAGGTAAAAATAATACGAAATAACAGCCTGTTGTATATTGTGTAAAATAATGAAAGGATGACATCTCACCGACAGCATAGTTTCCCTCTGAACAAGCGCGGCTTTCTTCCTACTGATGATGTTGTAGTACGTCTTAACAAAATTGACGTATCTGCATGGTGCACTTTTCCATTCCTCGTCAATACTCTTATGAATGTTTACAAACCCGTCTATGGGTAAAGTATCTAGTTGTTCCTTTGTCGTATCCACAGCATTTTCTTTCAGTAACCTATGAATTAATGTAGTAATATTGTATTAAGTTATGTTAACATATTGGACTTCAGTCGTAAACAGGAATAAAATACGCTTCCAATAATGTCAGAAGTTTCTATAACAAGTATTAACCTTACCATGTGCAATAATTATGTATACGTGTATACGAGTTCGTAACCAATAAAAATATAATTGCAATTTAATCAATAGAATGTTGTTTTTTATAAAATACATATTATACATAAGAAATGGTGCAAAACACACTACCTACCTTGTCTAAGCAGAAACCAAGTGCAACGTGAATCAACATGAGGTGTATGTGCAAGTGATGCAGTGACTGTGCTGGCCTGTACCTCTCCACGATCAGGCGCGGCATCTCCCGCAGCGTCTCGTCGCACCAACGATCTAACCAGACCAAATTGCCGTCGTTATACAGCAACGGATATTTCTCCATAAGCTCTGCCAAGTCCTCTTGGTTCTTGTCTAAGCATATCACGATGCCGAGGTTCTCTTTTATGTCTGGAAGGTTGTGAGAGTCAGAGTTGAGAAGAGTCAGAGGACGAGTGAATAGAAATTGTATTACCTACATATTTAATTAGGCGATAAAACTTTTAAATTCTTTTAAATATATTTACAAAATATTTCCGGCTGTTATTAATGTACACGCTATGAAGGTGTCGTAAATGTAGACGCGAAAGGAGGTTTGAATTTACACATTTATTTATATAGGTAATGATTAAAGTTTTAATGAGTAGGAGCAGGTTACTTTTGAGCGAGTTGTGGTGCGCGCTGGGCAGCAGGTGCGCGGGCAGCGCGTGCGGGCTGCGCGCGCGCCGCACGCCCTCCACGGCCGCCAGCGCCGCGCCCGCGCACGCGCACACCAGCGTCAGCGTGCGCTTGCCTTCACTCGCTGAACACAAAGCCTGCGGGATTCAACTAATTTATCCTGTGTGTCCATATAATATACCTACTGCAAACCAGTGCAAACACTGTGCACAGAAGAGTTCATAAACTGCCCAAATACTGAAAGTGTTAGGGACATTGTTACCTATTTTTTATCCGGCACTGTTATTACAATTTTACATCTCATTACATTTTTTTGTTAAACTTACATTTTTAAATTGCGTATTGAACTGGCTATCGTGATCAATAATGAATAGGGAGGCGGGCAGCGCTGCCGCGGTGATGTGTGCGGCGGCTAGCCTTCCTACTCCTGCGCAACCCACACAAACCAGTAAGCCACCGTTAGTCTGCAAAGTCAACATACATTTTATTTAACAATTTTCTTTTTTGTACGTACACATACTCATTTACATAACCACGCACATTTTATTATAGTTCTACATATGTAAAATACAAGGTGGAAAGGACACCGAGTACATCCGAATACCATGAGTATTCATATTTTCATATTCAGTATATGATTCTGGACCCCCTGTGTTGAAATTTTCCGTAACTTTTTTAGTAAATTAAAAAAAACTGCATTTTTTTTTACTTCAACGTGTAAAAAACCATTTCTATCTAGCCAAATTAGATTTATAATAAAAAAAAACATTATTTCATTTATTTCAGATCGCGCGCGCGATAACATTCACTGCGGAGCGTTATAATCGCGTTTTTAGCAATACAGTGCGCGCTCAAAAATTACAATATCTGTAATAACCGTTCATTTTCTAAATGAATGACCTGGGTCATTTTATTTTTGACCTTGAGTGAAACCTTGTTACGACGTTTGTGCGTCGATGTCCCTTCCACCTTGTATATGTATATAACACAGATACATTACCGATCGCGCCATCGCCGGGCATAGAATGGCTAACTCTGAGCAAACCTCTGTACTGGTTTCACCAAAGACGTTATGTTCGTGTTCTGACACTGAAAAAATACATGTTTTGTAATGACGGAGTAATAGTATACTCCATTAAAATGGCGTCACATTAATAATAATAATAATAAATTGTTTATTTAGAAAAAGTTCACATACATTTTACAATAATTATCTTACACTATAAACAGAGCACAGTTTCATGTATATGCCTGAACTAGGTTGGACCTGTATTTCAAGCTAGCAAGTACAAAAAATCTAAAGGAATTAACAACTACATATAAACTTATATATTATTAAAGTACTTAAAGTAAATTAAAGTAAATGTGTATACTTTGCAACAAAGCTAGCAATTTTATTTGCAATCTACGAGTAAATCTTCTGTATGGTCATAAGAAATGCTTTTTAGGTACTGATTTATTCGCTTCTTGCAAAAATTATTTAACTTATAAATACTTAGTTCTCTATTTAATCTGTTGAGTCGAAGTAGCGTGTTTTTTAACTGCAACTTGCAACTGCAGCTTAATTAAGTAACCGCCCGAAATTGCTGTTACATTTTTTTTATGTGTGTTAAAACAAATATCGACGAACTGTGAGTAACATTAAGAGAGAATAGCAGAGATAATACTCACAACATTGGTTAATTAATTGCTGCATTCTATGATGCCAGTCACTATAGTCAGTATGCTCGAGGTAAACCCCGTCGCCGCGCAGTTTGCACATGAAGTGCATCGTCTCACTATTCATCTTTAGATGCTTCCTGGATATGGAGTTGAAAATCGCTTTCTCTTCGTCGGACACTAATCTCTCCCGGAATATAAAGTTCGCTTCCGCACTGATGGCCTAAAAAGAAACCGAAACAGTCAAGATGGACTCGTAACGAATGGAGTTAACAGCTGAAGCGACAAGATTAACGTTTCTAAAAAATGCAGTTTCACACTCAAGGCTATCGATAGTTAAATTGATAAAATTATAGATATATTATAATACTGTAGTTATTTTACACAAAATGTTACCATTATTAGCTCTCCCACATTAGACGGCGTGTACCACTTCACGTTTTCGCACAATCTTTTTAAATGCGACGCGTTCCATTTGTAATGAGATTGAGAATAAAATGTTTCGATTACCTGAAAAGTAAATTGTAAAAAATACTGATAATTTTGAATTAACACATCTGTATCAATAAAAACTAATCTTTTTATGTTTGTCCTCTATGCGTTCCATTTATCCTGTTATTGAGTGCATACGGCCAAAGGTTTCTGACCAAAAAAAGGCACTGCAGCGCACAGCTAGTTAACTTAAAGTTACCTCTTTAAACATAGAGATAAGCTTGTCAACGAGGTTGGATATTTCTTTTATTGATATGCTTTTGTCGACGCTGCTCTTTAAATAATATGAAGCTATTTCTGCTAGTTCCTCATCGTCCGGCTCACTGAAAAGCAAATAATATTATAATCATTAGACTTAGTAAATATAATTGTTACTGTAGTATCGAAGGATGAGTATTAGATGAGCCTACTAGGCTTGATAGCATACATTACATAATTTATTCCGCAATTAGTGTCCCACGACCTGGATGGGGGCTATCCAGGTCGTGGGACACTAATTGCGGAATAAATTCAAAAATGAAACATTTTTTTTCTGAAATTATCTCTCAGCTAATTTAACGGGTACTTATCAGTAAGCTGTGAAACAGGCTCTTAATCATACACAGACATGCTGCATTAAAAGGTAATAAAAGAGTAGAGCTGATTGAGGTAATAATGATAAGTGGAGTATTACGTCAGAGCCCTCAGTTCCAGCGCGGCGGCCAGTCTGGGCGCTATGGCGTTGAGTTGCGAGGCAGTGGCCACGAGGCGCAGGCGCGCCACCTGGCACCACTGAGCGCCGGTGCCGCCCTCCTCGTCGTTGCCTTGCGTCCAGAAACCGTTATGCTGTATCAACTGGAAATAAAATTAACACCACGACCATTCCCCAGTGTAGAAGACCGAATGAACAGCTTTCCTTTTTCGTTAAAGGTAGGTATTTTTTCATATTTTTACATAATACGCGAAAACCACGCAGTTATTATAATACAAGCTGTTAAGTTTGTTACGATAGTGTTATTTTCTATTTACAAGAAGCGTGTTATCCACAATCTTTTATAAATATTGGCCTACATCGCAAATGTGGTGGCTCATTGAGCATGAGTTTAAAATGTAGCAGTCTTAATGGGTTACCTGCAACAAGAAGGAGTGCACGGGACTAGATTTCCAGGTGTCAGTGCGAGCGCGGTGCAGGGCGCATACCAACAGGGTGCTGCGACTGCCGCTGCTCGCGCCGCGCCCGCCCGAACGAACCATATTGTTCTGAACACAATATATTAAAATGAACATTGTTTTAAAGATAAATTATTAGGTACCATACGTTTCGGAAAATTCTTACCCTTTTTAGCTCTGCGATTATGTCAGCTGGTTCTAATATTGGCGTACAGTCTATTGTTATGACTGTTGAATTGCACTCCTTTACAATATATTCAGCTAGAAGGCTGAAATATTTAAAAAGTAACGATAAGAATTTCTATACCTCTAAAGTAACATAGTTTAAGTTAACATTGATCATACGTACTTTTTAGCACAAGCATCAGGACCCACGAGAAGTAGATGTGCGGTGTTTGATATAACACAAGCGCGGAGACTAGGCTCACACGCGACTAGGCGGCGCGACATCAGCAGAGCGTCTGTTACCCACTCGTTTGTACTCATCGGAGCAACCATCGGTGGACCCATCAGGGTTGAGAGCTGGTTTGAACGTGATAAAATGTTAAGTGTTGCCGCACTGATCAGAATCGGTGTCAAAAAAACTATACTTAATTGCCTTTGACAATTGTTATTAACTGGTACCACGAATATACGCCAAATATCTTAATTCAGCATAAGGTATTCGGTGCCCGGTCATACTTAATATTTGTAAATGACTTACCTCATCATGAAAACTATCGATGGCACTTTCTTTTACTAAGTCGACGACGCTTCGCATGATTGCAAGGTGTACCATTTCTTCAGGACTAACGCGTGTAGCGTTAAAATTTGTATCTTGAGTTATATATTCGAACTGTGTTAACATTTGTTTAACCTGAAAAATATTTTTTAAGTACCTAGTTCTAACAGGACAGTGTTGAGATCATTTAATAAACACTCCCCAGAAACTAGGTAAAATTATCGTATTATTAAGTCCAGATATACTCTACTATTGTAAGTATTATTATTTCTCACCACAGTAACGTTGTGTATTTTCAGAGCGAGATCAGACTTGTGTTCATTGATCCACTTGATACACTTCTTGATAACTTCTTGCAACAGCGGCAGAGCCAATTTTACACTTTCATTGTCAAAATCGGCTTTACTCATCCATCCTTCTAATACGTCAAGATCACAGCTTACGTCATCACTGTAGAGTATTAAAAATATTATGATCAAGGCCAAGATCAGTGTAAAACCCACTAAAGGGTTCGTTATTAGTCTTTCCTACTGGTCAGTAGAATGTGCGTAATCTACTTATTAATATCTTATAAGGAGACATCTCTCAATGAGTGGAAAGACTCGCCTTAATAATATAATGCCCATACGCGACACGGTGGCCGGTGAGGCATGTTCCAGACTGTGCGTCTCAAATAGGAAGTTCACGTTGGATCCAAACTGTATGCGCCACCCTGACGGTAGTGTGAGCAGCCTGTTGTCGTCCAGTACAGAGTTCAGCGCCTCAATCCACTCAGGGTCGATGTCTCCGTCGCACACCACCCACGACCAAAGATCTGAAATATATAGATACAAATTGACGGTTGCTGATACGACACAATATCGAAAATATAACTGTGTCTCTCTCTCTGAACTTGCAAAGACTTGGGACATGGAGGCAAGGCGACACTTTTATAAGCTCATTGCAACATGGTTTATTCCTAACAATTTTCTTCCTAAATATTTTTGCACCATATCACTTTTTATTTAACTTTACGTCTCACGTGGCAAGGCTAGCTTTCGCAAAGGTAGCATCTAAACAGAGACAATTAATCAAACTACTTCGATTGTGGAGAATGAATAAGTTTCTGTTTCACCGTGTCGGATGGTCGTTATCTGCCCTAACAAAATTTGTATAAAATTATCTGCCGAGTAATTTAACGGGAACCTACTATGGGGAGGTCAAACAAGCTCTTAGTCTGCAAACCACCGCCTATATCCATAGCAATACCCCAATCAAAAAAATCATGATACTGAAAAACCAATTTCTGCTACATACCGGCTGGTTGGTTGGATATTTCAAGAGCTGTGGATGATATAACGCCATCGGTCCACTGTCGCGTGTCATGATCGATGTTGCCAAGCAACCACTCGCGGCTCATTGCCTTTGGGCATATGATGTATTCCACTACATTCTTGCCTTGGTGGGCTAGTGCCTTTGGAACAAATGATACTATAATTTAAGAATTGTCAGAATACATGTATCTACTTATACAATGCTGAAGCCGGTTTCTTTATTGAAGTGACAGATCTTAAAATATAATAATACTAGCGACTCGTGCGCAGCATCACCTGCATTATCTGGTGGACTTAAAAAAATAAATATACAAATCTCTTGACAATATATATATTACGGATATAACAAAAAACATAAGGCAAATCAGTCGAGCGGTTCTCAAGTGATGATCTTTTACACATGCGGCGATTGACTATTACTTGTATTCAAGATTACTTACAGATTTCAACAATCGCCTGATTGTAGATTTTCCGGATCCGGGTGGGCCAACGATCACTACACCCATTCTTTGTTGCATTTGCTCATACAACTCTACACACTTCTGTATCTGTAAAAACATAAATATACTAATAAGTACATAATAAAAATAATAATATAAAGATTACAAATCTGGACTACTGATGCAGTCCCATCACCGACACCATGTAATATGATATTGGTTGGCTCTGTTAAAATAATTTATTTTAATCAGAGAATTGCGAGATGATCTAAATCATTAGTAAAGAGTTATCACTGTTATCAGTTATCTTACCTGTAATTTATTGTGCACTAGTTTAAGATTATCCACTGTAGCTTCAAGAGCTGAGTTTATCGGATCTGAACCTGATTCTTCAGTCGGTACATCGGCGAACACCAGCGATAAAATATTTTCAAATCTGCGGACGGAACGTTTCATTCAGGTGAAAACCATGATTGTAATAATAGTATTCATTTAATGACACTGTTATTGCTTTTAGTCCTTTATGTAACTTTTAGGTGAATTTTTTTGGGTGCGGGAATATCTTCCTCGTGTGTATCGGACTCGTACCAATTAAAAACTGCACTTGTATATTACGTACGTACGTATTTCTAATCCCATAGCCATGTCTAATAGGGCAAGGGCCTATTAGACATGGCTATGGGATTAGAAATATTCACCACGACCATGATGGGAATTCCACGTACCTACTATACGTATAAGGTTGTTAATGTCGACACATTTTTTGACGGTACGAAAGTAGGAAATGTGAATAAAACCGCGCATTTCACAACACATTTCTGAGAGAATTAAAGAGTTTTACTACTTTTTGTATATCAGAGGGGCCGAACGATCACACGGGTCACCTAGTGGTAAGTGAGTACCGCCGCCCATGGACATCAGCGACATTGGCCGATTGTATGCTTTTATCTTGAAGCCCCATTTCGTAACTTAGAACTGAATACTTAAATAATTCTGTGAGTGGTGGCATCCTGGCTATATTGTACCTTTGAGCGTCATGTCGAGTCAGCTTGGAAAGGTTGTTGAGTGTGAGCACGCGGCGTGCGACGGCGCGGCGTGACGTTATGTCGGCCCCGCGCTTCTGCAGCATTGCGGCGCAACTGCCCACTGCCGCTTTCAAAGCGCGGAGACCCCAATCGTAGTGTCTTTGATCGCTTAGTAGAAAGCTTAATAGAGCAGGAACCAAACATTTGTATTACAAGAAGTAATTAAATAAGAATTAACTACATAACAGATCATTGTCAAGAAAGTACTTAGTCATTTGTCTTGTTATTACTATTAAGTCATTTGTTAGTTACTTCAGATGATATATAGTATATACAAGGTGGAAGGGACATCGACGCATATCCGAATACCATGAGTTTAGTACATGATTCTGGACCCGCCTGCGTTGAAATTTTCTGTAACCTTTTTCATCAATTATTCAATTTTTTCTGCAGTTATTTTTAATGACGGAAAAAATCGGCTGGCGGGCAGGATTCGAACCAGCGTCTTCTGGTTCGGTACACCAGACGCTTTGACCACTAATCTTCCTTAATCTTCCTTAATCTTCCTTCACATTCTAATTTAGGTACGTCTTAAAGGTGACGTAGTGACATTTATAAATTGTGAATGTTTCACAACCGACACGACTAACTTTACAGGTAGTTCGATGTCGTATGATGCCACCTTACCTATTAACTATCTTTTTGTATTTTTAAGCATTTTCCATGCTAAGATTACAAGTTATTTTTAATGAAGGAAAAAATCGGCTGGCGGGCAGGATTCGAACCTGCGTCTTCTGGTTCGGTACACCAGACGCTTTGACCACTTGACTGACCGATTTCGAGGCTTACCTCCCTTTAAATACTTTATCCAAACAATAGCACAATATTACCTATACGGCGCCATATTATGCCAATCACAATTCGTTATACAATTTAGCTAAATAACTTTAAACATGGGCAATGATAATCAGACCCAATTCAGTAAAACTATTTTAAAACATGGTGTGATAATTAGGTAACATTAAAACCAACAAAATGTTAACTTTAACTTCAATTGAATAAAAACATTTATCAATTGACTTTACTGTAAGCAAATCTGTATGAAGTAAGAAAGTACTTATTAAATTGAATCAACAAAATAAAACCTGAGGATCATTCTAAATATCATTACGTAATTTATATTCATCATACATAAATAGAAAAGCAAACATGTACTTTGTAATAAATAAACAGTAATAGATCATAACTTTCGTTCAGAAATTATGATCTATGCTGCAGAAATGATTTAGAATAAAACATTGAAGTAATATTTCAGCTAGAATACGATATATAATTATATTATACCCGATATATATACCTACATATCCCAACACGCGCCATAACATTCACCGCGGAGCGATATAATCGCGTTTTTAGCAATACACTGCGCACTCAAAAATGTCAATATGTGTAATAACCCATCATTTTCTACATGAATGACCTAGGTCATTTTATTTTTGACCTTGAGTGAAACCTTGTCACGCCGTTTGTGCGTCGATGTCCCTTCCACCTTGTATATTGTACAAATTTAATATATACGAGTACTTAGTGTAGTAGCACTGAATTGAAATGAATCACGAACTACCGCTGTAACAAAAGTATTGTTGTGTATGTACAGTGATCAGCATCAAAAGTCGTCCAACACGATGCATCTTTCAAAACGCTTTAACGTCTTTACTGTACAAAAATAACCAATCCAAAATGGTTGTATGAGTTTTCAGCTAATAGGACAATTATATTGTTTACCTTCATTAAAATCGAATAAAAAAATTTAGTGCTGGGATGTTTTCAACATTTGGCAGTGTTTAGTTAGTTTCGTTGTTGACCTTACCTGGCAAGAGTGAACACGTTGTTCAAATCTTGTGCTAGCAGTTGAGCGTCGGGCACGCAGGCGGCGGCCAGCAGGTGCGCGGCCAGCACGTGCGCGCGCGGCTGCAGCATGGCCACGGGGCGCAGCACGCGCTGCAGCGCGGCCGGCAGCGCGCGCCGCCCGCCGTACCCGCGCCCCGCGGGGTTCATCGTCGCCGCCACCCCGCACCACTCCGATACACTCACCTTATAAAAAACAACAAAAATATACATAACTGTCCGTACAATAAAATAAAACACAATACAATTCCAAACTATTTCAAAGTTATTACATTTCCTTTATTCTGTGGATGTCCCAAAAATAGACATCTTACATATTTAAAAGAACAAACGAACCTATGGTCTATGGTACGTCTGAATACTTAAATAGAGGTACAGTAAGTACCTATATCCATATCATTTTCAGCTAAAAAATTGTCTAACGGGAAATGAAATGTATTAATCTATACATATAAAATGCTTTGTCCTGAATGACTGACTCACTGACGGATCAACGCACAGCCTAAACCGCTAATTGTAGAGACTTGAAACTTGGAGGGTGTGTTCTTTTTATGACGTAGGCATCCGATAAGAAAGGATTTTCCGAAATTCTACCCCTAAGGGGGTGAAAAAGGGGGGCAAAGTTTGTATGGGACAACGTGATTCCTTGGTCCAATATACTTCAAATTTTGCATAAACATTCTTTAACAGAATTGATGGAAGACGTGTTTCGTATTTTATTGAAATTCATCCCCTAACTGGGTTAAAAAGGGGGTAGAAAGTTATTTTATTTCCAAGTTGATATCAATACTCCTTAGTGCTTTTTATTTAAATTAGATTAAAATAAAATTTTTGACACATGAAATGTCAATTCCTCAGCAGTAAATAATGTCAAGTAGTGAAGGCTCTTTATTCAATAAACAAAGGTTTAATAAATTCCAGTATAATAATACGTAGTGATATCTTTTTTTGAGTGCTCCTGGTGTAACAGGCAAGACTTTTATTAAGTTGAACATTGGCCAAAGTCAGAAGCAATCGTGATATCGCCTTAGCGGTCGCATCGTCCGGAATTGCTTCCACGCTGATGGAAGGAGGTAAAACTGCACTGGTAAACTGCGTTCAAAGGTCTTCTCGATTTGATACAAACTGAAACCCCACTCTGCAATATACCCGAACAAAGTACTATGGCAGAAGTTTGGTATTTGAGTACTATGACTCTTAAAGGGGATTACTGTATTGTCGGCAGGCGATTTCCGACAGAATTTACCAGTAGAGCTCAGAAGTAAAAGCGCGTGAAGCGATTTCATTTGTGGACAGTTCTCAGACCCGTTTCTTAAAATAGGAAATGGTGGAACATATAAAATTGAGAACACACACACACAAAATTATGCAATGGCACCAGATTTCAAGTGAAAACAAGCATCGCAATGTAATCGAGTCAACTATACTGACCAGTTGTTCTCGAGGAGAGTATGTATTTATTCCTAGGATTTGAATTCAAGAGAGTGCAGTTTCCCGTCAAAGTCTGCCTTACTTTACCATACCATAAACACAGCTGAAGGTCAAACTCTTGGTAGCGGGAGTAGATTTGAGGGAAAGCTGCTTCTCCCGCGGGCAGAGTATGTGGCATGCTGCAGAGTAAGCGCACAGAGTAACCTGTTGATTCTAGCATCCGAAGAAAAAACAAAAAAATATTGTTACAAAGAAATACTGTGGCAGGTGTAGTATTTCTATTTCGTTGTAAAAAGATAATAGATAATAACACCATGTAACTTACACCCAAAGACTATATAACATTGACTGCTCATACCGGGCGACCGGTGCTCGCCAACTTTATGCGATTGGGCTCTTATATTAGTCCGCGGTACGGGCGACCACTGAGCCTAAGCAAATTTGGTATATTGGCTCTCAAGTGGTTATATATTCTATGCTTACACCAGATAGAAGACCGAGCTTAATAGTTATAAAATACAGGGTGTTTGGTAGAACGTTGAACATACGAAAATGGTGGTTAGTTGGGGTCATCTGCTACCCACTTGGCCCAAATTATTTGACCTTGGCCGCACCGTTTTCATTTTTACTTTTTTTAATTTCACAGAAAATTACCAGTTTTTTTTACTTAAAATTCGAATATAATTAGACATTAATACAAAACAACATCCTGCCTGTTTTACCCATCACAAGTAAAGATATTCGAATTTAAATTGATAAAAAACTGATAATTTTCTGTGAAATTAAAAAAAAGTAAAAAAAAAACAGTGCGGCCAAGGTTAAATAATTTGGTCCCAGTGGGTAGCAGATGACCCCAACTAACCACCATTTTCGTATGTTCAACGTTCTACCAAACACCCTGTATATAATGTATCAATATATTTTTTTATTTTCATGCTTTTTTAACCTTTAAATTCCTACAACATAATAAAGATTGTTATATTTTATAAGTATTCGAACATTTTCACAAATTAATTTGTTTTATCAAAATTAATAACATTAAAAAAATTATAATTTTTAAAGTAAAAATCCTAATAGAACCATTTTCCACTTCTACGCGGACGAAGTTGCGGGCATAAGCTAGTCTAATATATAAAACAAAGTCGAATTTATTACAACACTTATAACTAGAGAACTGCTGGAGCGATTTTCATGATTTTTGATTTGTTGGATTTCTCTCCGCCCCGAATAACAGAATAACATAATAATAATTTGAAAAATAAAATCGTACCATCGACACGAAGAAGAAGAACAGAATAACAAAAAAAACGGCGTTCAAACTTAGCGCGAGCGAAGCTGCGGCAAAGAGCTAGTGAATTATAAATCCTTTATATCGAAAAAATATAAAAAGAATCTCTCCGGCGGGGAATCGAACCCCGGTCTCCCGCGTGACAGGCGGGGATACTGACCACTATTGGAATGGCTAAAAAGCCTAGAGTACAGTGACGTAGAAGGTATTATAAAAGGTAATTAGACACACAGTACCACATCTCGAACAAATTCACAACACACACACATACACCCACACACATACGCACACGCATTCATACATAATCACACCCACAACACATACTACACCTCTTTACTAACTACTCACACACCAATCACACTCGGAACACTCAAAAACAGCAATTTCTATTTTTATTTTTATATTACCTGCCTAATTGTAAAACCAAACTACTACTTTTAATTAGATATTATTTTCAAAATTAGGTACCATTCAACCTTTTTCTTTTCTTTTTTTTTGTTTGTTTAAAGATAAATATTACTTTTCTAAATCTGTCATTGGCATTTAAAATCTGACATAATTATAAGGGGAACAAACTGGCTCCTGTAATACAGTTTACACTAGCGCAGGAGTCAGGGAATTCTATATATGTATTTAATGGAAATGTGTCAATAAAGATTATTATTATTATTATTATTACTATACTACCGAAGACTTATTGAGCAATTGTGAAATAGCTATTAAGGTGTTAATTTTGTTGTGTTGTATCAGTTATTAGGCATTGCGATATGATTCTGAGTCACGAGAGCAACAGTTTCAAATAATTATTAACATTACAAAGTAACTAGGTAAATAAAACTGAATGATAGAATGCCAGTAAAATCAGAGAACATAACAAATGTCCTAGCTTTTCATTTATAACTAGCTTTCCGCCAGCGGCTTTGCCCGCGTGGTCTTATAAATTTACCCCCCGTTTTTGCAACATTTTTCATTGCTACTCCACTCCTATTAGTCGTACCGTGATGGTATATAGCCTATAGCCTTTCTACTACTGAAAGAATTTTCAAATCGGTCCAGTAGTTTCGGAGTCTATTTAATACAAACAAACAAACAATCAAATCTTTTCTCTTTATAATATTAGTATAGATATAGATGGGCATTGTAGCCTGAATTAAATAAATAAATAATTTATAGATTTTGGTAGAAAAATTATACCTATGTTGGGTATGTAAGAAATGTATTTTTAATTTGACAGAATTATTGTATTTGTAACCAGCGGCAGTAACGTAAGCTGGTGCGACACGGTGCTTAGGTAATGACAATAGTCGAAGTAAACTAGTTACCAAAATTGTGCTTGGCCTTAGCATTTCACTATGTTGCTCTCCAGCAACATCCAAAATGCTGCAATTACGGGACCTTATGGATATATTTTGTTGCAAAAATAATATTCTTAATTACAACGTTTTGAATTTATTCCTTAGTGAATTAGTTAATTCAGTGAAGATAAAGTGATAAAGAACACAAAGTTCGTTAAACAGTACGTTCTGAGGCCTTAGTGTAAGTTTTGTTACCAATCGGAACGACGAACGCGGCCGAGGTGTAACATCAAAATGGTTAAAAGAAAACTATAGGTAGTGCTATTGTTCTCTGTAGAGTAAGAGCATAGTATTTGTAATTGAGATTATATTGGTTTGGAAAAAATCTTTTTTTTAATCTAATCACTACCAAGAATACTCACATGCTTTCCGTTAAGCAGCGCAGTAGGTGCTGTGTCAGACGTCCGTTCAGTAATGGCAGACAGTAGCGACGATAGTTGATGAGACACAGCCGCCAGCGTGTGTGCGGCCAGACGGTTAAATTCATCAAAGCAGCCCCATGCACCGCAAAGGGCAAGCCCGCTGAGCAAACGACCCATGCATTCTGCGTCCATCGCCTGTATGAAACCATGTATATTAGTAAACAGGTTAGCAAAGATTATATAATTATTATGAAATTGTGAGCCACCGGATGATAAGTGGTCGTTTATGTTATATTGAGAATGATTGCGCGTCAACGATTAGGTACTAGTTACTACTCAAAGGGCCCTGTTTACTTACGATATTTGTATTAAGCAATATTTTATTTCCAATATACATAGTTACTGTTTATCTTTAGATATGCTCTTACCATTTTGTGCAAGGTCAGTTAATTGTAAAGAGAAGAATTAATTAAATAATTAAGTTCATACTTAATTTTGTTATCTCGGAACTAGGACGTACATTTATTTATTATTTGGTATCCTAACTGTCCTAACAAAGCAGTTGGTAAATGTAAGTAACAGAAAGCCAATTATAGGTCTTCACACATAAGTGATTGGATATATTAAAACCAATGAACATTATTATAGATGCTATTTCAAACAGCTAAAATACAGATAAGTAACAATGCAATTTTAAGAATTAGATAGTTTCATTAGGTTAATCCGTCTCACTTGTTCAACTTTAAACAACAAAACCGAATTGTTTGTATGTTTTATCTAAAGTACCATAGACTGATGTTATGCGGATAATATATTACCTCATCGCAGTTGAAGATTAACACTAAGCGGCCGACGAGACCACCCAATGCTTTAACAGATTCTGTCTTTCCTGTGCCCGCCGGACCAAAAGGGTTACCCACTAACCCAAGATGTAGCGCCTGAAATGAATAAATCACGAGTATTTTTACTATTATAATATGTACTGCTTTTTTATATATGGGTTTGATTACAAGGTTGTCGCACAAAAAGGTTAATTACCTGCGTTAGGATAAAAAAGCAGTCGTCAGCTAACTCCGTGCGCACGAACTGTCCAGTATTAACACCGAGGTACTCGTAAGAGTACGATATCTGAGCTAGACCCATTTTAGCTACCACTTCTTTTGTACTTAGCAAATAAAACCTGTAAACAAATTGCATTTCAACATTTTGTTTGGAATAGTACTTTGCAGCTACTGTATAACATTTTAATAACCGGTGGTGTTTGAACATAGATAAATTATAAACAAAAAAATACTTACCGCAGCTGTTTTTGCCAGAACCAGTCGCTAGTTGACACAACGTTGTTGGCTATCAATATTCTGATGACAGACAAATAATGAGCACTTTGTAATATGAGCGCCTGTCTTTTGCAACGTTCACTCTCGTCCTCTATTTCGGCTGAAGCGTAGTATGAACTCTCCTTCTCGACATTTGCTTTTAATTTGTGTAGTTCTTTAGAGTTTATGGCTCTTTCTGTTTGCTCTGTGAAGCGTATGTTTTGCGCAAGGCATAATATTTGCGTGGGAAGCGAAAACGGATCCTGTCCCTCCAGTGAATTTGATACTATGCATTTTAAAGTCAAGCTCTTAAGCGATGAACGCATCTCAGCTTCTAAGTTTTTCAACCATACCTGTAAACAAGAAGTACTTTCTAGATTTGTTCATTACATAAAAAGTAAATCTACGAATGCGTTTCGTTCCCTGCGTACCTCTACCGGGCAGTCTATATCAACTGGGTGGTCTAATTGGAATGTCTCTTCGTGATGACTACAGAATGCGGTGATGGACATATCTCCCGGACCGAGACGCACTCCAGTGATGCCCGGGAATAGTTTCTTGAGATGACTTTGCATAACAACTTCTCTTCCTTCAGCCCCCGCACGAGCTTGGCCAAGTAGTTCCAACAAATCATCGTCACTCAGGAAGTAAAGTCTGGGAAATACTGACCTCTTCTCCTAGAAAGAAATTGTAGAGCCAATAAATGCTAAGGTGATTACTGGTCTTTTAAGTCGGGTTTTAGGCCTGTGGCAAAAGCCTATGGAGTAGGTGCTTTTCTTCTGTGACAATTAGTTATTAGGTATAGATAACGGAATAGAAAAGGGTATAAAGTAGGAAATTCACTTCAGTATAATTATTATTATCGCGTTTTGGTTTGTTTGTATTGTAATATTGACAGTTTATTTGATATTATTAGGTTAATAATTTTTAAATTGTAACTAGATGTAAGTAAGTATATTTAGTGAGTCAACACATTAGATGATGTCATGTAAATAAAAACTCTGTATCGATACAAACAGTAAAACCTGATCCACAACTATTAAGATCATGTGGTTATTATTGTTAAGTTATTTATAGCCTACTGCTCTGCTTAGTTCGGGACTAGATGGTGTTATGTTAAAATTTTCCCAATAATATTTATTTGGAAGAAGGATTATACGGAGATGGGGCTTTTAGCCGAAAAAGCATGTCTTGACGTCTGTGGTCTAGTGGACTGGACTGGACCGGACTGCTGATCACGTGGGTTCGATTCCCACAGGGCACAAATATTTATGTGATGAACGTGTTTGTGTTGGTCTGGGTGTTTCTTGTAGGTATAAGTAATGTACATATTTACATATAAAGTATATAATAAGTATTATTATAACCATTGTTCACGCTATGCTTAGCCTAAGACCAGATGGTGCTGTGTAAAATGTCCTAATAATATTTATTTAATATTATTATTATTTTAAAAAAGTATCATCAAAATCGGTTCACCCAGTCGAAAGTTATGAGGTAACAAACATAAAAAAATAGTCGAATTGAGAACCTCCTCCTTTTTTGAAGTCAGTTGAAAATTGTATTTAAGTTACGAAATGTGATGAATGGATAGATGAGAATTTTTAACTCATCCTAAACTTTAAGTCCCAGTTTTGTCATAATATAACTAATTAATGATAGAAGGCAGAAGCCTAAAGGTATGTAGGTCATCATAGATCAGCAGCAACTACCGTGAACGGCAGTTTATCCTTAGGCTATCAGTATTCCCTAGTAATTTAGGCTACGGAAGCTAAATGTGAGTCGCTTTGTGTAAAAAAGTTATACATTTGTCCAATGATAACGTTGCAAATAATGCAACTTCGGTAAAGTTGCTTGTGACCTTTTTACTTACATCAATATACAGATTGAGGGCCGACTGACAAGATACAAGCTGCTCCGATATTGAATCCAACATAGGCTGAAGTCTCGAAGACTGCAGCAGCGCGGAAAGTCTAGGATCTGATTCTAAAATGCGAGTCACTTGCCGGAAACCCTGATCTACTTTTCGAAACTTGACTCCCAATTCTCCATCATCATTCGACAATATTGGTTCCAGATACAACCATCTGAAATAAAAAATGTTGATGCGGAGATTTAATAATCATTGTAATCAGTGGAACCGTTTGGTGGTATTATTTGTTCTTACCTACCTATAATGTATAATAAATAGTGTACCTACAAATAAAATATAACTAAGATGACAGTCGATGTTTCTATATGATTACATCATGTAATACCTACCTCTATACCTATCTGCTTATATAAAGTACGGATCTCTCAATAAGACGAACGACTTTATAACGATTGTTTGGTTATTTCTTTTTTTAAGTTACCTGTATTCTTGGCCCCTTGAGTACCTAATCTACCATTGCATCTACTATACTACTCAGTTTAACGTTAGTAGTAGGGAGCATTAGGGCAAGAGCCTCTTATAATAATTATAAGTTCTTCATAAGAGTAGGTGATAGTGTCTGTGTGTGTGTGTGTGTTTATGTAAAATCTATAAATTGGTAATCAAACTAATTCTAAATTAGTAGAGGCTCTATTTAACATCATGATTTTGTCTGAATTAAGTCCACGTGCACCATTGAGCGAAGCAGAAATCCAGCTAAGCCGCGTCTGCTTACTCCACAACGCACAGACACGCATACTTTGCGTGTGATGGTGAATATTCAGGCAGCCTAAATTATGCCAGTAGGTATTGCCTACATTTTCCAGTAACGTACAATGAAAAACCTGTGATTAAGGCGCAAATCTGCGTTAAAGCATAGTAAGGTATCCTTCGATTTCTACATTGTCATAAAAGTTACTCTACAGTACCTACTACCTGGTAGGTAGGCCTGGTACCTAGATAGCTGCTTAAAATTGTAACACCCTTAATAAGAACGAATCAGCTAGAGAAGCTTTGGTGTAATAAACCCTGGACATTTATACTGTTCTCTTTACTGTTTCACTATCTCAAATTCAGCCGTCCATGAGGTGACTGTTTTAATGGTAATAATGAAAGCACACATAGGTACCTACATACATAACTTGAACTCTTCTATACACACATCAGATTCAATCATCGATTGGTGCCTATCCTGTTTTCATATTTCATGTATAAACTCTGTAAAAAGAACCCTGTCAAATTAAGTTGGTGTACATAATCTGGTAAGTTAATTTACCGGATGCAAAATGGAAAGATAGTGGCGAACTTTGGAATTATTAAACAAATATTTTTTACTACTAATAGGTATAGCTACTTGAAATAAATATAAAGAAAAATATTTTTTTAATAGATCACCGATTTCTATACCCCAAATGTTACAATTATCAAACGAATGCCTTCTGAGTTTCTGACCTATATGACATTGTTATAAATGATAAGTATAATAACTATGATGTAGTGTGCATAATAATGTGTACCTAGCAAGTTCATTTTTATATTTACATTTTGTTATTATTGTATTACATTAAGTTTTGGAATTCATTTAGTTGTGTTATTTTACTTTAGAGAGAAGAAAGGGATGTTCATTAGATAGGTAATTATTATGTAAATGATAACTCAAAACAATTTATGACAAAGTTTTATTAACAATTAAGTATTGGTGCCTCGCATATTACATTAATTATGGTTATGAAAAAATAGCGTCTCAAATGTAATATAACTACATAATTGGAATCAAGAAACAAAGTCAAAATATAAATGCATGTATATTAGCCACTGCGACTGATAAGTACTTAGATAACATATATTATAGGAAAAAGTGTAAACTTAAAATATTTAGATGAAATCATTGTATAAATATGAGTATAATAAAATATAGTTGCCTATACCAAATTAGTTTAATGTAACTACTCGCGTCATATAACGAGGAAATTAAGTTGATAGGTATTTAGGAAATTGAATTAAAGCTCTTTCGTATTTTAAGTTTACACTACGTTCTGCATGTTCAGTACTTTATGATGGTATAAAATATAGCTAGTTAGTATTAACTACTCTGGCAGTACAATCAGTTTACAGTAAATAAAAGCTATAATCTAGTTTACTTATTCCATACAGACACACGAAAATATATTTTATGGCAAAACAGCACAAAACTTATTAGAATGCTCATAAATTACCTATTATTAACGATAGTAATAGAAAAACCTATATTTTACTTTGAAATACATATATTTTTTACATTTTCTACATGAACATAATCGCCATAAACATAAGGTTCATATTGTAATTCTTTGGAATAGTTTTCTAAATATTGATTCAAAACATTTAAAACTCACAATTTAATTACACTAATTAATAATATTAGTATTTTTCGAAAGTATATGCCACGTCATTATTGATATTGTAAGTTGCAACCACATATTTAAAATAAATACACGGTGATTTATTATATAAGTACAAAAGAAAAATAATGACACACGTTACTGACGTTTACAACCCTCTTTGCCAAATAATACAGAAGAACAATGTAGTTACACTACATATTTATTTTATCAATATAACGAACAATGACTACAACTGTAAAATACACAGCATTATGGCACAAATGGAAACAGTAACAAATTTGGGATAATATCAGTTTAGTTATGTAAATTATAATTAGGAGGGCAAACATTTTATATTGCCGCTTCTACGTGGTACAAGACCTGTAGTAATCAGATCGTTTTGTAATTTCAGATAGGTAGTAGTTCATTTGTGTATTGAGTTCGGTTATTTCCTTTTCTAACTTATTCAACTGTTCGTTATTATCGTTATACAATACTTCCATATTAGCAAGAAGTTTGAGTTGCGTTTGTGTGTCACTAGCTAACTTGGTAGCACGTTTTAGTAACAACTGTGCTCTTTCTCTTGAATTTGAAGTTTGACTCGCACGTTCAGCTAAAGACGTATTAGTTTGTTTGAAATCTTGTCTTAACAGCCGCGCTGATTGCTCAGCACTTTCAGCGCGACTAACAACATCACTGGCTTCTTGTTTCACTTGTTCCGCATCACTTTCTATTTTCAAAATATCTTTTTGTAGATCTGAGAGTCGTAAGCGTAAGCCTTCAACTTCGTCTTTTGTCTCATTTGCTTGTTTTTGTGCTTGTTCCGTTTCTGTGGCTATAGGAACTAAATCATTCTTAGCCGCTTCAATATCGTTATTGGCCTTATCGATTGCATTTTCTGCAGCATCTTGGGCCGCTTGTGCTTCATCTAAAGCATCTAAAACTTTATTTGCCATCTCTAAAGTTAAATTTGCAGCTTTATTGACGGTAGTGGCGTTTAGTTTTAAAGCTTTAGCTCGCTTCAAGTCCGGTTTAGTTTCTGCGATGATATTTTCAATGTTAGTTAACTGAGATACTGAAGAGTTGATCCGTTGAGACAATTCTGTTATTTCTTTCGGCTCTATACTTATGGACAGATTTAGTATATCATTAGCTAAAGTTCTAACATCTGCAGGTGTATTTGAGGTATTTGATAAGAATTCCTTTAATTCAGCAGTCAAGTCTTGGCTTTCATTAGTAACTCTCTCTGCGGATGTTTTAAAGTCATATGCTTTACTGAATAAATCTTTTGCCCTTGACCTGACATCAACAGTGTCTTGTTTCACTTGAGATATTAACTTAAATAAATCTTCAGCAGTGAGTTCGTGTTCTTTAATTCGATATTCGGTTTTATTTGCAAAATCTAAAGCTTGCTCTGCTTTTGTAACAGCACCCTGATCACAGGATATACCTCCGCATTTTCCACATCCAGCGCCCCCGCAAATGTCACAAGAATCGCTTTCTTGGCCGCACATTTTTTCATTTAATTTTGGAATTTGGGATTCCAATTGTGACAATTGATCTCTTATATCATCTAATTTGTTATCATTGTCATTTTGAGTGTTATTAAAGTTAGCGTATTGCATTTCAATGAGACGATCAGTATTTTTAATTTGTCTGTCTGTATTTGCGATGACTGTTTGTACATTTTCAGCGTCATCTGCAGCTTTGACAGCTCTTTGTTTAGCTTCGCGGGTCAGATTAAGAGCTCCTTCCAGATTAGCTTCCTGTAATTTAGTTGCATTATTGCCTAAGTCAGTAGTTTTTCGTTTTAGGTTTTTAATACTTGCCTGGAGACCATCTAATGTAACATTACCAAGACTGATTTTAGATGTAAGAGCATTTAGATTTTCATTACTATCTTTTACTTTCTTATCAGCTGCAGCTAATAAATCTTGTAAGCTTGTAACATTAGCCAATAAGTTTTTAACTGTTGTTTGTCCTTGCTTCGCACTGTCAAGTATATTTTCTACTTCAGATATTTTTTTTGTCATTTCATCAAAATCTCTGGTGTAGGCTCCTGTAGCGCCGACTACTTTGATTTTACTAGCATTACCGATGGCATATTCTGTTTGTATACGTAAATCGTCAATTAATCGATCCCAATTATCAAAACATTCACCACAAGCGTAGCACCTTGGTGCTTCACCTAAGTAACCTCTAGCGCACATATCGCATTTATATCCGCCGATGCCTGGTTTACAAATACAGGAACCGTTTTCTCGCATGCATTGACGTGATACTGAACCATATAAGTCACAATCGCATTCATAACATTCAACGTTAGGATCACCCCAATGATTTTCTTGACATTGGTCACATTGTCTGCCTCCGTGGCCTGGTTTACAATCACATTTTCCTATGTATGGATTACACTGCGGTGATAAAGAACCAATAGGATCACAATCACATGGATCGCAGCCTGTTCCTAAAGCTATTCTCCAATGATTTTCTGTACACTGATCGCAATTTACACCCATGACATTCTTAAAACAAGGGCACTGACCGGTATTCCTGTCACAATTACCTATTGTGAAATTAGTACCCAATTCGGAGCAGTTACACGGATAACATGTCTTTTCTAAAGCGTTTCCGTAGAATCCTTCGGCACATATTTCACAATGTTCACCAGCAGTATTATGAAGGCATTGTAGACATTTTCCTGTATAAGCGTCACAGTTACCAGGTTTTGTGATATCTATGTTTTCATTACATTCACATTGTTCGCAAGTACCTTTTATTGAATCCCCATAATAATTGTCAGCGCAAACATCGCAATTCGGACCAGCATAGCCTTCTTTACATTCACAGACTACATCTTTTGTCTCAGAATCTAGTTCACAGCGATCTGCGTGGCTACTCTTATTTGGATCACCTACTATTCCCGGACAGGGACAGGGTCTACAGGGTATATTGATACCAAGTCGAGGATCGCCATAATATCCTTCAACACATCTTTCACAACGATGTCCTTCAGTAAAGTCTCTGCATTCTCTACACGCACCTGTCTTGTCATCACATTCAATTGCATGTCCATTGCAGTCGCATTGTTGACAATTAGGGAAATTGAAATATCCAGGCTGACATAAGTCACAGGCTTGCCCATAAGTATTGGCTCTACATTTACATTGTCCACTTGTTGCATCACAAAAGTTGTCCAAGGACCCTATACTGTTACAATCGCAACGTTTGCATCCGAATTTGTTAAAACCGTATGTTCCAGGAGCGCAACGGTCACATCTTGCTCCAACAATATTTTTGACACATTGGCAATAACCGGTATACTGATCGCACTGATGACTTTTTGATCCTGTAGGATCACATTGACAAGACTGAGATCCATTTTTAATATAGAAACCTATACTGGCATGATATTTTTTACAGATTTCAGGAACATTTTCCCTATTAAGGTCGTAATAATAAGGATCTCCACAGTGGTACCGATCAAATTCTTCCCGCATTGAACTATTATTTGCCAAGAATGGAAGGTCATCAAAGGAAGGAATTAGAGCAATAGAATCGATTAATATAGAGGCTCTAGAATTAGGGTTGCGTCTGTCTTGACGCCCTAAATAAATACGAATTTCAGTTTCCTTATCCTTTTCTAAGCACACTGGTGGTGACACTAATACACTGCGTTGATTAGCTGGTAAGTTTGTAGATATAGTATCATCCTCCGGTCGAACATTTGCACATGGAGAATCTGAATCAATCGGTAAAGGTCTTTTAACTAATATGGTTGCCTCTTCCCAGCTTATAGGCGATTGCGGCTCGTACCTAATTAAAACATTATAATTCATACTTTTATCTATGTTATTTACTACAAATACCAGTGTGCTGCTTTCAGGAAGCTTCATAAAACCAGGTCCAGTCCAAGTCTCTTTCCTACCATCTGGATAATTTTCCCTAATGACAACATGACATAGCTGACTCTGAATAGCATTATCATCGATTTGAGAATCACACTGACTCGATTCGCCTTCAATAACAATAGAATCGAGTGCGCCAACGAAGAAGTTTTGTATAGGTTGATCACAACGACGACCAGCGACATTTGGTCGACATTTACACTGTCCTGTTATCACATCACAATCCCGGTCTAACGAACCACCGACGTCGCAGTCACAGGGTTGACAACCGTCATCACTGTCAGACAAACCGTAAAATTCTGGCAAACACTGATCACAATTTCTTCCAGTAACGTGACGTTTGCAAAAGCAATTTCCAGTTGCAGCATCGCATCCTCTTTCGTTGATTGTACCTAAGCTGTTGCAAGTACACGATTCACATCCATCTGGATTAAGTGGATCAAAATTCCAAAATCCATCACTACATCTGTCACACCTGGCTCCGTCAACGTTTGTCTTGCAAAGGCAACGACCAGCTGTTTTGTTATTGGCATTGTCTGTTTCATCATCGCAAAGAATTTCTTTATCTGTTGTGCCCTCTGGATCACAGTCGCATGATTTACATATATCTGGACTTTGGATATCTAAATTGGGGTCTTTATAAAACTTTGGCTTACAGCGTTCACAATTCACGCCCATGGTATTATGCTGACAGTTATCACATACACCTCCACTTATTTTACCGGTTTTATTGTAAACAGCAGGATCAAAGTGGCAAGTTGTTGCATGATTGTTACATGTACACCTCTTACATGCATTTGAAGTTTTTCCAACAGCAGGTTGCCAAGGAAGATCGTTGTAAAAGTCTTCACAGTATTCACAATTTAGTCCTCGAGTATTATGAGTACATTCACATCGCCCGTGTACCATATTGTTCTTGGATTCCACTCCTGGCATTGGTAAACAACGCGATGCATGTCCATAACAGGAACAGGAGCCTCTCACTGTCATTTCATAAATAGCATAGTAATACTTCTCCTGGATTTCGGCTCTATTGTCTAGTTTATCATCACCAAGAGTATGTAGTTTGGTAAAATTAATTCGAAGATTAGTCATACGCAACAGATTTTGTACCTCTTCTGAGTATGGGTTGGTCACATTTATATTGGGTGGTAAAACTCTAAATATCACTTCTCCTTCTGTGGATGGAGATACACCGGAATAACGGGACTCACAAACAACTTCCGTCAGAGAACGCTGCGTGTGCTTCGGAGCGCCGGGGAAATAATCGTCGCAGTTATGTGCAAAGTATCGATAGACGCGCCAGGTCTTCCCAAAGTCGAAAGATCTCTCTACTAACATTGCTGCTGGTCGAAAAGTTTTGAACTGTATTATTAAATGGGTAAGATGGAATTCCGCCTCCATATTAAGTTGTATCGTTACGTTTTCTTTGCCATTTTCAGACTGCCACCAAGATTTCGTTCGCGTTCCCGGATAGTACTTGTAGATGATGTTTTGTATCCGATGGTTGAGGTAGGGGTTGTGAATCGTTGTGTTGGTCGAATCACACCAAAAACACTTCTTTGGTTCTAAATGCGATACAATGCAGTAGCGTTCACGTCTCATTTCCCCGCACGTGGAGGACGCGAAGAGTCTCGACTCACGTCCAATGAGCAGATTCCCAGTGGCCGGGTAACAAGAACTAAGCTCACACGAACGGTCGTAAAGTCGGGGGTCGGCACGAAGACGATCGCGCTCCCGGCTGTATACTGCGGCGCCGCTTGCGATAAGCGCCGAGAAGATAAACAAAGCGCGCAGAGCCATAGCGCGGTCCGGGCTCTCCGCGCGCCGCTCACTGCACTGGCGGCCGCTTTGGACCGAGACACTCTCGCGCTGCCCCGCGTCCCCCGCCCACTCCGCTGTCCTACATACACAGGTTCGTACTTGGGGTCCCAAATAAAAAGCTTGACTACTTCGGAACAACTCTTAACATTAATTAATGAACTCATTTTAGTTTTTATTAAAACTTAGTTATTGGTCTGTGCTAAAGTGATAAAAACATAGATAATAAATTTTAAATAGGCGTATGGGCCAATAATGTCATATTATTTACTGGGTTAACGTTTGTGGAAATTTATATTTGATATTATATTATATTTTTTATAAAAAAATTATGGGGTATATTAATTTAGCATTCTACCCGTAAAAGATGTTTTTAATGTAGTAAATATTTGCGTTTAAAAAATTATAGGGTATATTAATTTAGCATTCTACCCGTAAAAGATGTTTTTAAAGTAGTAAATATTTGCGTTTAATCATTACAAATAAAAATATTAATCTTTTACCTTTACAATAATTAGTGTAGATTGCCATTTCCTATGCAAATTTGGAAAGATTTCTAGCTTTTTTGTTACAGATTTGTCACAAAGTATATTTTTATTATACAAACAGGTAATATGTATAAATTTCTACAGAATGCGGCCCCGTGCGAGGCGACGACCGCTCCCGCCCGCGCGCCCGCTCGTGCCTTTCTCCGAAACGGGAACTAAGCAACAAAAATAACACTGCATTTCGGGATGAATCTTTGTTTTGGTAACTATTATTATGGCAACATACTTCCTTGTACCAGAGTAAGTTCAGGACAATTATTTAAAGCACCTTTAGTTTATTTTTAACAGTCAATCATCTATTCTATTAAAGGGTTTAGTGGTGGAGCGATGGACAATAAAATGCGTACATATGAGATCCCTTTGGTTAGGTCACGCTATGTCCGATACGGCCACTCGGTTCGTCAGAGCCGGCCTTCCGCCCTACACATCCGCCGCTGATAATACATTCGCGATTTAAATGACCGACCACCCAGACCAAAATTATACCTACTAGCTATTACAATACAAAAATCAAGGCAAAATACACAATGTTTAGTGCTTTCCGCTAGGTACGCACAGGGACTATGGGTGCAATACAAAACAAGAGCGAAGGGGCGCCCCCAAATTGTTTAGTGAATCGAGCACAATAGAGTTGTAGGTATACGAATGGTTTGCTTATTGCCAGAACATTGTAAACTGTTCGTTGAACTATCTCTTTATTACTATCACAGTACCATTAAAATATTGATTCTTCTTTAGTACCTACGTACCTACCTATCAACGATAATTATTATATTTTATAAAATTCATTAAGTATAGCATGTCCATCAAAGATGCCGCATAGTAGTATAACCGTGGACACTAATAGACGTGGACTACCTAGTACCTATGTGTCTATATCTAACTGAAAAAAGGGCTGTAAGGGGTTGAAATAGGTGATGAAAGTTACAAGAAATACCCAAGCCACGCGGGCGAAGCCGCTGGCGGGAAGCTAGTATGTAATAAATATACGGTATGATTGGCTAGATTCTTCCAAAAAAAAATACTCAATTAATTAGAGGCTTTGTTTATACTTATGCAACTCCTTCTCGATATTCATCCCGTTCTTCATTTTGTTACTTGTTTCTTTTTTGGCATCATCTATATTTAGTTAGCGGCAATATTATCACTGCGACCGTAGCCGGTATATTGTGATAAATAAAACCAGGTTGCCTGACATTTGCCCGAACATCGGTCAGATATATGCAGGGGTTATAAATGCTACTGTGCGGTAGCTTATTTGGAATAAGGTCACAGTGTTACTACCGCATTATAAACCAGTGGACTAGATAGGTACCATGAGGTCGTAGGTAAAATAAATTTTGTAAACGGAAACATACTTGCCATGTGCTTGATTGCTACGTACGGCTATACCTTTCATAAACTTTTACTAAAAGCATAATATATAATAGGTTTTTACCAAATTATGTTTTAGCAACTTTTTACAGTACTACTGTCAGCTCCTTAAACAACGATAATATTAGGTTTTTTAACAATTAAAATACCACATGGTAATAAATTATAACAAGATGGACACCAACCAACAATATGAAATGACGTCATTGCCGGGTGAGTTAATAGCCAGCGGCGTCTTAACTAGTCAGATAACTTGTTACAATTTCAACACTTTCAACGATAACCTTTTATCAGTGCCAAGACTAGAAACGCTTTGTCCAATTTAAAAGAAATCAAATAAAACCATAAATACAGAAGTACTTCATGAAACGTACCTACCTACATCAATTCTAACTGCGAGGACTCGCACTGAGAATTTCCTATAACGAAATCTTAGAATTGGGAAAAATGAGAAATCATTGCGCCGATAATAGGGAATGAATACTAACCCTTTAATTATTTATGATAATAAACAAAGAATAAGTATATTACCATAGCAAACCAGCACGTGGACCCTATTGCCATTCACTGGGCAGAAATACAAAATCCGAGCTGCTACTAAGAATTTTATAGAAAAATCCTATAAACAGCCCTATAAAAATATACTTTGCTCGACCTGGGACTCGAACTTGGTTGCCCCAAGCGCAGTAGTTGCGCTTGCGAACACTAGCCGGCTAAGACTAAGAACTATAAATAAATAAAATCAGTAATGTTCCCAAAGATAATTATTATCAGCCATACATTATCATACATGTACCTAATTCATTTATAATTCCACTAGGAACTCCAAAACAAAAATAAGTTTAAAATTGAGGCTAGTGTAAAATAAAACAAAGAATTATCAAGAATTCGGTTAACAATCTTGTACAGAAATATAGAACAAGACAGTGCCACTGTGAATGAACGCTTTTCCGACGATAAGGGTTCATTCTCAAAAGGCGGTTATGATGTCAAAGTTCATACAAGATAAACAATAGGCTACTGATCCAATCCATTATCTTGCTGTTGCCGTACGTAGATGTTAGTAACAAAAACATAGTTGATTTACATGAATATTACTAATGATCTACCAATTTTTAAATTCACTCGTTCGGGCGCCTAATAATATTAATTTATACTAAAAATTAAAAGATTTTCTTGGTAGTTACACGCATTTACCTAACCAACCTTACGTTATGTGCAAATCGAACAGACGAATTTTAATAAACCAATGCCTATGTAAAACAGAGCTGCCTCGTTAGCCTAGCCCGCTTAGGATCAAGCGGTTCTAGGTCTTAGGTCGAGCAAAGTTTTATTGAGTTTTTATATGTAATTCTTAGTAATAGCTCGGAGTTTGGAGTTGCGGGTACCTAAACCATACCAACCATACGCCGAACTGTGGCTGTAGTTTAGTCCACGTCTGTCTAGCCGCCGATAGTATATTATGTGAAACGGGATGGCGAATCTAAAATTATCCGAATAGGTTTATGATGCGGCGAGGAAGGGAATACATAATCATAAAATTCTCGTTTAACGTAATACCTCACTGCGTACGTCGTTGACCGAAGCCAAAGAAAGGCCTCTATGGATCGCATCACATTCCACTGGCAATATATACTTTCATAAGATAAAATTACAGCTATGTACTTTACTTATCGTACTTGTAACAATATAGGACTTATACACGAAATCTCTTTATTCTATAATTATAAAGTTTGGTCATCTCAGTACATAATTTATCAAGGAACAAATAGATTCTAGATATTATCTTCCAGATGTGCCTTAAACAGCTAACAGGGATTTAGAGCGCAGAATTCCTGGAACACTTTAAGGACGTTTAAGGTTTCCGGTCCAAAAAAATTGATAGCTGCTTATACTTTAGCGGATTGAAATAGGACAAAAGTTTTTATTTATTGCAATTTTTAAATATTACTTAACTCAATATAAAATTTAGTTTTAATACTTATTATGGGCCCACGAATAAAGAGTTAATACATTTGTAATAAGTTTTCTTCTCCTTAAAATAATCTAACGTGTAAGGAAAAGTAAAGGTCGCCAGGCTTTCAAAGCTCAAGATTTGCATTTATCTAACAGTACTCGCCAATTTATTACAGTTTTTTACAGCCGTAAAAATTGGAAAAAGAACAGGAATGGATGGAAAGGAATAAAAACAAAAGCTCGAGTCATACATAGGCTGTCGGTTTTCTTCATTAATTTAAATCCAATTCTTTTCCGAAACTTTTTCGCCGGGTTGCAGTTAGCTCACACCAATTTCAGCCCGAACAAAAATATTGGCGAGTACTATAAAATATATACCCTTTAGTTTACTATCTGTCCATAAGGTACATATCACATTTCGTTAACTTTTTACCTAAGAATCTAGCATGTTTGTTAATATATTTTATTTTATATTAATATTATTATAGATACAGCACATACTATTTTAGTAGGCAATTAAATCGCACGCTATCTTTATAGCATGTCGCCTAATTTTGTAACAGCCATATTGGAGTCAGGACAGCGACCCCGTGTTATCAAAACAGTTTTACATTCTCAGTGGCTAATCTGAGCTTACAATATCAACCGACTTGCTTGCTTTTGTGTTTCATCATACCTATCTACATAAAACACTTTACGTTATATAACTGTAGGGCTCGGAGTGTGCGGGCAAGCTGTATAGGTGCTGTAACTGTGTTTCAAAGCTACATAATTCCATAGTATGCCTAGAGCAAAGAAGAAACAAAGATTACTTTTAATTCCCCAAAACAAAACTTCTGTAGAAAAACAGTAGCTTCTAGTTTCTTGCCTACCTACCTATATAGTAAAGTACAAAGTTTGATCAAAAAGTGATGACTGATGAATCATGCGCAGTAGGTAATTTACGTCACAGCAAATTGCCGATTTTAATAACAAGGAAAGAATGATAATTGAATAAAATTCTTGAAATTGAAATGATAATTGAATAAAATTCTTTTTACAAATACAGCTACCAGGGTTGTGGACGACCGACGGCACTCGTAGAACTTGAAAACGAAATAAGCACTGCCGTTCTTACTCATATTTATCATATTAGACAGGATAGAATATACTAAACCAGGCAATAGGTAGGCCTTATTAATAATTAGGTATTCTATGGTGGTTGCTAACAAGTCAAGTATACTATAATTCGTTTAAAATGTATTTGTGTGTGTTAACGGCTAAAGTATTCGAATATAGTTCTCTAGTTTTAAGTTATTGAATCAGAGTGCCTAAAAAACATAGATAGACACTGAGCCCGCTAATAAATTTGCTAGAGTTAATGATCATGAAAATATTTCAGAGTTCACAGCACAGCCCTAGTTACGACTAAGTAGGTATTTTTAACTTTACGACTACAAATTTTAGTATCTCTACAAGATTGAGATATCGAGTCGAGATTCCTTTGCCCTGCAGTGGGACGATAATATTAAAAAGATGAAAAAATATTATTCTAATTAGGCAAGGAATAGAACTATAAAGGCACAGTACTACAGTACATACATATAGGGACTACAGTTATTCTACATAGGTATTAAATACGCAGATTGTAGATCCATGTAGAGCATGTAAGCTTACACTATCTTACACGCCGGTCATGGCTTATATTTCAGTTGGTTTGTAAACAGTCGAATGATAAGAACGGGGAATCCCTTAGTTCTATTACAATGTTGCCAGATTACTTTTTAATCCTGCTAGATGATAAAATTAACTGAAATTTGAAACTAGTTCGTCCCCAGTGTTCGCCAGAACGAGAGGAAATTCATAAATTTTAGATTAGTGATACCTAAAATGCTCATAACAATATGGCAAACAAAAGTAGGAAATAAACATAGTAATAAAAAGACCAGGCCAAAAGCAGAATAGTTGGTCAAAATAGCTAGCACATCTGTCACCCATATGTTGCCGGCGAAACAAATCTGCCGACGTGCAGTCGCGCACCCAATGTTACTCGTTTTTATTTTGTACAGTGACTTATATTTTTTTTATAATTCCATCTTTAAACTAAACTCCTTCCCAACTAAAGCTTCAGCTGGTTGATAACTTTAAGTTTATTAAAGTTTCTACATTACTTTTACTGTAACTTGAATTGATTGTTTTTAACCCCCAACGCAAAAACGACGGGGTGTTATAAAAAAAAAGTATTAAGTATATCCATTGTCTAGTATCCATATTACAAGCTTAGCTTAGTTTGGCACTTTATGGTGGCCAGTGTGTAAAGTTTTCCCAAATCTTATTTTTTTTTTTATTGTATTTATGGTTATTTAGCCACAGAACAATACATGAAAGATAAATTTAAAATAGCAAGAGGGACATTGCGAGACAGTATTTGCGCTTTTAAGGCTCCTACACACTATTTAGACTGCCTAGATGGGTAAGATAGTGATTGTGTTTTGCGATCTAATCTGCTTGCAAATAAGATCGCAAACAATGATGCCGAATTGTGATGGCGCGGCGGCTTTAATGTGGAACAGGGAACGGTGTTTTTGTTTTCATTTGGAATAGTTTTGCGGTGACAAACTTCATGAGGCCTTAATTTTTTTAATAGCTTTAGTCCTGTGTGAAGATCAGAAGGCGGTAGTTGCAATATATTAAGATATATATAATAAACTGTAAGCAGCCAATATTGGTACTTAGATCGGTAGACGTACATGTACGTCTACCTATGGTACCCTAACTTATCATGTATGATAAGTTAGGGTACCATAGGTAAGTACGGACCTGCGTTGCGCGTGGTGCGTGGCACGTAGCAGCGAGCGCGCCGCGCGCAGGCGCGCCTCCCACGCGCCGCACGCGTCCGCGCCGCCTCCAGCTCCCGCGCCGCCCGCGCCGCCCGCGCCGCCGCTCGACAGCGACGACACCACCCACTGTTGCTCCTCGATCTGCACATTACCACTACTTTATAACATACTAGCTTTTGCCCGCAGCTTCGCTCTCCGTGGATGAAGAAACAAAATTGAAAGAAGTTGATCTCGAATAAGATAAAAAGCAGCTCACTATAACAGTTTCATCATCCTCCTAGGCTAGGAGTAGCCTATGCCGAAAATATGTTAAGCTCCGGTTCCAATCGAAACAGATGTGGTTAAAAATAAATATCTTACACAAAGCAATAGCGTTCAGACTGGTTAAAACCGATAAGTAGGTATCCTAACTTTAAATTGATCGTCTGGTTTTTTGGCCTTCTGACTACGATTAACGATTTTCATAGGTTTTCGTATGGGGTAGGTATAAGTATGAGGTACTGAGGTGATTCAAAACTGTTTGTGAAACTGTGTTGTTAAAAATCACTCCAAAGGAAAATTGAAACTTCAGTTAGTCGTAATAACTCGTAATTCTAACCAAACTTTACAACGATTGTTTAATTTAAGTCTATACCACTTTAAACGTTTATAACTAATCAACAATCACGATTTCTGCGCATATGACAACTTAATTAAAGAACCAACAATAATGATCCCTTATATCAATAGGAATACATACTACAGAGAGGTCAAGCTCTATCTCAGCATCTACGCAACCGAGTGGAATGAGATATACCTCATTTTTTTAGTTGAACGATGGACTTTTAAATAGAAAATTAAAAATCAGAAACCAGCAATGATGATCTCTTCTTTCTATGGGCTTGCATACAACAGAGAGGTCAAGCTCTATCTAAGGATCTATACTAATAATTGAAAATAGCTTTACATCAGTTTTTAAGTTGGAAATTATGCTTTACAACAGTTAATACAAAATTCAAATCTATTCAGTAGGTTTAGCGCCAACCCCTAACAAACAGACAAACAGACAAACAGACAAGAATTCTAAAAATCACATTTTTGGGTTCGCGATCGTTTATATACTCTAACCCAATTGTTTTTTTTTAAATATCTTCAATGTACAGAAATGACTTTTTTACAATTTTATAATAGTATATAGATAATACTGACTTTAATTATTGTATTGGTACAACTAACATAAGAGTGATGACTGATTACACACAATTAGAATTACTTATGGACGCTTTTTGATCAGTCTTTTCGCAATACTTCAAACATTTGGAAACAATAAGGTCTTTTAGGATTTACCGTTATTTGCCGGTTGTTGGGCCAGAGACGCTTTGTTTTTTTTATCCAAATAAACCATTGTTCTCTATATTAATTTGTTTTATTATGACTAAGCAGAACTATTTTGCAAACTTTCAGCAGCAGGCTTGATTATAAACGTGACTCAAAAAATTACAATTGTATTTACTTTCTAAAAATTTGATAGATGCGAACTTAAAATAGTCAGGCATTTTGTCTTTTTCTTCCTAGCCTTTTTCCAACCATGCCGGGGTCGGCTTCCAGTCTAACCAAGATGCGGCTAAATATCAGTATTTTACACGGAGCGACTGCCATCAGACCTCCGCAACCAAATTTCTGGGTAATACTGATATTCGAAGGAAAGACTGGTTGTCAGGCTTTTTAGGTTTCTGACTAACACTAACGACTGTCGTAGGTGTTCGTGTGACAACCGGGACCGACGGCTTTACGTGCTCTCCGAGGCACGGAGGGGTCTGGATATCTTTAGAATGGTCACCCATCCACACACACTGACGCCACGAGCCCCTCAGGCATTTTGTACAAATCGATATTAGTCAATTGTTTAAAAAAAATACTCACCTTACTCAGAATGTCTTTGAAGTCCTTAACTATAGGTGTGGGTCGTTTCGCCTTATCGTTGTAATAGGTGATGTTAAAACGAGCGCCCGCAAACCAAATTTCTAGCTCATTGAGAGCATTCCTAATCGCCGATTCACTGGATGCAGCTGCGCAGATTTTCTATAAGAATGTAATTTTAAACTAAATAGTTATTGTATTTTTTGCAATTGCAAATGGACTTGCTGCTAAGGACCAAAATACTGCATTTATGTATAAATTAAAGTAGGAAGAAAGGTATTTTAATTAATTTTTATTTATTTATCTTTAGTATCATATCTTTCTGTTACATGTCTACAGATATTACCTGTAAGGACTTGATATGCTTTTTGATATTCAACGCAGCAGCTAAAAGATCTCCGACTTGTAGCGTTTCCGGTTTTTTATAGTCTATCTCTAGAAGACTATACACTTCGCGCCAATGACGCTCAGTAAAATCGTTACCGCGGAGATACTTTAAAAGAGGCGATAAATCCTGTTGAGTACATATTTTTATTAGTTTACAAATTTACTTCAATGAAGCAGTTGCGAAATCGTTGGAAAAGTACAGATTAAGAATAATTATTTTTCTTCTATACCTAATCATAATTATATACATGTTACGATTTACCCAAAACGATCTTTAAGTGTGAATTTATGGGTAGTGAATGACGTCACTGCATTAGTACAAATATATGCTTGCTTGCACTTAGATGATATAAATAAATGGGCACCTATTTCTCAATAGGTGCACACTTATGAGCCGCACTACTAAAGCGTCTAGGTTTCGTCAGAAATAATCCGGCCTCATTACTCATACAGGTGAGCGACCCAGTGGACACAGTGGCAAAACGGTAGCACAGGACAACCAGCCCTGCTGCTTGTCGATAATAGTAGTGATAGTCGAATCAATATTATAAGTATGTATTTGTCTTATCATTATGTAGATATTTTTTTAATACGACCAGTGTGCTAATAAGCTTTTCTGGAAATCAATGGCAAGTAATATAGATAATTTACCGAATATTTTTCTAACTCTTGTTGAATGTATAACGTGACCATAGTAAATGGTTCCAAGCGTCCTTTCCATTTAACTGTAAACTCCTCTATCAAATGAATCTTTTTCTGGAACACTATCCACTCTTGTTCTGCGATGGATTCGAATTCTAAAAGGAAACACGTCTAAATCAAATAACGGTGCGAAAAGATTTTTTTTAAAAGACAACCGCCTTCAAGTTTTTTGTGTTATAACTTCAGAACCGATGGTCAGACTGCAAATTTATAGGGGACCAACTGATACTTTTTAAGTATATTCTATCAGGTTAAGACAATAAATTTCAAGTTCGGTTCGTGATAAACGAAGATATGGTGAAACATCCTACCCACAAAAACATACAGTGGAAATTGACAGTTTCAGAAGATCTGGAATTCTAAGGAAGGAAAGAGCAAGTTTTTAAAAAGCGAAAAGGTCTCTAGAGATACCGTCATTGTATTCTTTCAGCGATGTCCACAAGTCTACATATTCCGCCATGAGGTTTTCAGCTGTCTTCCATGTATCAGATAATTGTATGTTCATGTTAAATTTATCACACTCTTTTCTGTAAATAATTAAAAATTGATGATATAATATTACAATGGTATCAAAAGATTGAAAGCTAAAGTAAAAAAATTATAAATCAAATAAGAGACCTGTCGTATTGTATGGATCAGAGTGTTGGCCCTTTAAGACGGATGAAAGAATAGTATATGCATGCAAGATGGGTGTGTGGAGTGACTAGAATGGAAAAAATAAGGAACGAGTATATTAGAGGAAGTTTGAAAGTGGCGGATAAGTTGAAGGGGAATCGTTTGTCATCTTAGTATGGGCACGTGGATAAGAAGGACTTTTTAGGAACAAAGTAAATTTTAATAATTATCGAATTCGTTGGGTTTTGTAATTAGGTGATAAAATATTATTATTATTATTAGCAAGTATATAAAAAAATAGTTTAAAAGAAAAATAACCACAAACAATCTGAAACAGTATTTAGATACGACAGTAGTCACAGCAACTTACAAGAGTTCGTCTCTATCAGATACAAATTTGGTCCAATTTGCTTGCGCTTCAAACACAGAGCGACATCTGTTGAGCATCTCAGCGTAATTCACGCCGTGAGTATCTTCCAACCGAGGTTTAGCCTGACTCCATCGCGACGTCCATGCTTCTACGCTTGTGTTAAGATTCTCCCATTCACCGTTTAAGCTTGACTTTACTATTTCAGCCTATTAAATAGAAAACAATCGAAGTACCTATATTGTCCACACAAAAACCGTATAATTAAAAATAGCAAATAATTGACAAGTAACCTTTTGCTATAAATGTAAACGTGAAAAAAAAATACCTGATGTTCGAACATCTTCTGTTGACTGAGCATGAGTTCGTGTATTTTTTGCCATTCTGTCACTGTCCCGTCCACGGAAGTATCTCCACCCCAAGTCCTTAGCATATGACTTTTCCGTTTTAAAGCTTCTACGGTTTTCTCCATCTACAAATAAATAGGCTATAATAGTGATCTAATCACAGTTATGAATTTAAAACTACGGTCTAAGTACTACGGACGATAAAAGGAATTGGAGCTCGTTATATCTGTCGTGGAAATAGTCCTTAAAAGTTGACTATAACGTTTTATACAGTATCTATTGTTCATCACCAAAATACCTATTGCCTAAATACAAGAGCCATTTTAGGTAAATATATGTACATACATGTCCCGACCAGTTATCATGTACATACCTCAGGCATCTGCTGTTGCAAGGCTTGCTGCGTAGCGCTCATGTCAGCAAGTTCCTTCGCATTCTTAGGTAGGGTCTGATTTTCTAACATAACAGCTGCGGAGGCGACGAAGGTGTCAACTTTTGCTGCGTCTGATCGACAACTGGCTACCAGTGACGTCATCAGACAGGCCCAGAGATTTCGCGCTTGGGCTTCGAACTCGCGTCGCAGTGTTACCGTTCCGACTGTTATCCATTCAATCTTTTCGTCTTCGCTAAAAGTAAGCGCAAATTTATTTAAGACCGTTTATTACTTGCGCAAATTTACACAAATGTCATTAGCGAGTATTGGCCCAAGGTAAATACCTGGTTTCAAAAGTTTTACCGTACTGGCATATATTTTATATAGGATTCGAAAATTTTGCAATTGTCAGGAAAATCAGCACACACAAAAAATCTGCTGCGCATCTACTTGAATTATATCTTCAGAGACGCATAGTAATTTATTATAACTTGTATCTACCGTAAGTATTTACATGAACTCACAAGGTCATCTTAGCAACGGCCTGCCCTAGGGCCTTGCAGGCCTTGAAGTTGTCCTCCCAGTGCTGCGGCTGCGCGAGGTGCGCGGCGCAGAGCGCGTCCAGGTCGGGCGCGCAGGCCAGCGCGGCGCGCCGCGACCACGCGCCGCCGCGCGCCTCCAGCGCTCGCAGCGCGCGCTCCACTGAGCGCACCGCCTTGTTGCCTAGCCAGCTGTGCCTGAACACAACAGGCAACTTAACCTTTATCCTTTAGGGACGTGCCGACGTGATACAACATGAACAACTAATGGGAAATTGGAAAGAGAAACGAATGTTTTCAAAAGTCACCCATACTCATAACCCAAGCATGAGAAGGTTAACCATGCCTACATGAAGCAAAGGAGGTGTCCCTAAGCAAGTCAAAAGCTAATCTGTGCCTACCTAAATTGGATACAGGTGTGATACATGTTCACAGATACGTAAGTAAGATTTAGCGTCAAATCAAAGCACATGTCATTCACACGTAGAATAAATACCTAGTAAGTATTATAATAATGTGCTACATTTTTTCACCGATTTTTGCGGACCCATAAGTTTTTTATCGTCAGTAGGCTTAAATTAACATAATACTCTATCCAGTACAGAGTTCAGAATGGTCAGAGATATTGTATGAAAATGTTGTTTAACAATACTAACTTGTCCACTATAGTGGTGAATATGGTCTGTTTGTCTGTGATGTTGTTGTGCAGGCCGACGAAGTGTGCGGGCATAGACACGAGGCGCCGCAATTGATGGTAGTGCTGCACTCGTAGCTCCTCGATAGCTGGCTGCACACGGACCGCGTGCCCACTGCAGTTCCAGAAACAAATATATTAATAAGCCTTGAATATACTAGGCGATAAACGGAGCGACATGTTGTGAAACATGTTGATCGGCAACTACGGGAATATTCCAAAAGACAATGCCGTGATACATTTTGCAAGGCCACTCTAGTCAATGTTTATAGAAAGATCGCCCGAGGAGGTTTTTGCGATTAGTACTGCGTACATACTACGTTTTGCTACATCATCTTTTTATCATGCGAAGGACCAGGGAGTGGAATTCTCTGCCGGCTGCTGTGTTTCCCGATTCGTATAATTTAGAAACCTTCAAAGCGAGGGTGAATAGGCATTATTTGATTTTGCGTGCTACATCTTCGACAGCATCGTCATTTACCATCCGGTGAGGTGCTGCTAAGCACACTCAAAAATCATGTTGAGGTAGAACTCGAGACCTATGACAATGATGGTAGTATGGTAGTATAACATATTTCGAGGATTTGTAAATTTGCATAAATATTTTAGTTTATACAAAAATTGAAACAATTGTTTCGTCTCAAAATAATCTTTCTTCGGTATAAACTTGCCCTACTATTTCAAACATGAGGTTTCTTGTTTACCGAGATAAAGAGGTCAACCTGGCTACCTCATTTGATACCTATACCACTAGCTGATGTTTAGGAAAAGCTAGGCCCAAAAAGAGCACATTCAATAAAATACTTTTATGCGGTTATTGTTCAATAATTGACATAGTTACTACCCTTCCGCCCGCGGCTTCGCCCGCGTAGTCTGGATAGGTATTTCTTATAAATTATAGCCTATATTACTTGGTAAAGATGTAGCTTTCAAACGGTAAAAGATTTTTTCAAATATTAATAATTATATTTACCGCAAAACCAAATCAACTTTGACGTGAGGAAAATGCTTGTGGAGAGTAAGTAGCGTCTTTATGTATTGATATTCTAGTGCCTTGTATAACTGCCAATCCCAGTGAGATCGCCACAGTTCTGTGTTCTTGTAACCATTGGATTCCACCTGCAAAACAATATTGTTCTTGTTTTTTTTTCTAATTTCAATGCAATTAATAATGTCTGCTGGAGAATATGTTGCTGAATGTGGCGTAATTATGTGTGTAGTAATTAAGTTATAAAAATCCGCCAATTAAGAACTAATATAGAGTAGGTACATACCGTATCTATAATATCTCTTATGTCTTTAACACCTTTTTTCCATTCCGATTGTTTGACTAGGAGCTCAGTCTCGATCAGCTTCTGAACAATACTCCTGATAGCTGCATGTTGACTAGTTAGATATGTGTTCTGAAATGTTAAAATTGTGATGACTTGATTAATTAAGCACTATAAACAGAACACAATACAACTTTGACAAACAACATGTTAAGAAAACCCTGTCCTATCCGTCAAAGTATTATTAGGTTTGTATATTTATGTAATCTTTTTCAATGACAAGTAAAAAAATACTCAAAATAAAAGTAGCCAGAGCCAGTGATAGATATTAATTTGTAACTACATAATTAATATTTAGGAGCATAAAATATGAGGATTTTTATGAAACATAATTTTTATAAAGTCGTTTTTTACTAACACCCCATTATGGACCAATGTCTGAAATAAAAAGATTTTATTTTATTTTATTTTTATTTTATAACATAACATACCTGTGTCTCCAATTTTAATACAATTTTCTTCAGTTTATCAGTGTAATTAGATAGTTGTTCTACATCATCCCAGTACACTGCCTTCTGGTCTTGTACCAAGTTAGACAGGTCGAGCGCTGCTTGCAACATCATCGGACGGGTCGACGGGATCATGCGCTCGCCTAACGTGTTGTGGAATGATGCCACCTGTAAACATAAACAACACTCAACGATGATATAAGAACACTTATTTCTTAACTAATTTGAGAGCAAAACTCAGATTTGTCTACCACGTCACGAAGATGACTTCAAAAAATTAAGACTTAGTACCTGCTGTAGGGGTCGTGCATGTGCCAGCGCATTGCTGAGTGTGTCCAGCGCGGCGGCGGCAGGAGGAGGCGGTAAGTGCATAGCAGCCAGCGCGCGCGCCTCCAGCTCGGCGCGGACCAGACCAGGGTTGAAGTTTACCACCATCAGGCGACTGCTGCCGCTGAACTCAACTACAGGCTTATCTGTTGATATTTGCAGAGCACCATTCTTCGCTTGAGCCTGAGGAATTTATTAATGGCAGTGGGAGTTTGTCTTATTCAAGCTACTTGGTACTACAATAATAGTTGCTGTAATCACCTGCAAATCGCGACACCATTCCTCATGCAGTTGTGTGTACATGTTTTTAAGATCTTTTAAAACTTTGGTAGCGAGGCTCTGCAACTCAGAACTTCCCTCGAATTCTTTCAAGTACTTTTCAGCACACATTTGAATGTCTTTTACCTACATTAAACAAATCATTTTATCAGTTTACCAAAGTAATCAGATTTCTCTACAAGACTAATAATTTTCGAGCGCTTTCAGATGATGTCAAGATCGGAGTCCCAACTTTAAACCAAGAATTGATTTGACGAATTCTGACTAGTCAGTAATTTACCTACTTATTGTTGCTTTATTTAGAGGCGATCGGATAACACACGGATTAGCACGCGGGTTTTTTACCACACTTGCCTCGATAGATTGAGTATTGAAACTACCCTGCATTTAATTCAATGCAACCAAGTCAAAGTTACGTGTTAATTTGTGACTTCAGTTTGATGATTGATTCTGAATGATGATTGCCTACCTTAGCTTCCGTCAGCTTAGCCCACTGTATTTGATGCACGACAGAGGACATTTCTGGCGGCTGGTACATTTTGACATCCATTTCATCTGCATCCATTTGAGCTTGTATACTCGTGAGCATTGAGATAAGAGATGATACAAATATCTCTAGCTCGTTGTTAAGTGCATGTTTCACGAGAGGTCGCTCTATCAAAGCACTATATCTCATAAACTCATACAGCATCTAAAAAGGGCAGCTTTTGAGATCATGTTGTACACAATAAACAGGAGCTAAATTGTCGTATGATGAAACAGTTTTTATTTAGCCTGTTATATAATAATACCTGTTTAGTGGACATATTATGCAATCTAGGTTTCAGCTTTTCAGCAACTTTAGTTTCAGCAGGACGCAAACTTGTTGAAAATCTGGAAACAGCCGTCTCCCATCCAGGATTTGGCCCATTACACATCCAAATGTTTATCGCTACAAAACATATTTTGTAAGTTTAAGATTTTTATATGATAAAAAATTAACAAAGATGAATTAGCATGATATTTACTTTTAAATGGCTCAAATAGTTCATTTGTTTGGAGTTCTGTTCTTTCAGTGTTCGAAAGCAGTTTATTCAATTGACAATGTGTTGACCTAATGTCGTAAATCTGAAACAGAGTGATTAGAGTTAGAAAACATATTCGACAGTGACTTGCCGATCTGCATTAAGACAGGGAGAGCTTTAAAGATAGACATTGGCGAAATGCCAGGCGGACATAATTTTATGCGATTATAAAATATAAAAAATACATAAAGGCCTTGTAAGTGTAATGAAAGTACATACCTCTTTCAGCCTAGTTTGAAAGTTCACACAAAATTGTGGTACATAAGGTTTTCCGTTCCATGCATGGAGCGCATAATTGGGCCAGTAAGTTTCAGTTAACGACTCGCACGCGCTATTCCACGTCTGAACTACCTTCAAACTCTCCGATAAAAGATTCAGGATTTCGCTATCCTTGCCCCCGTTGTGTACTTTCCAAATTGTAGCGGTAGACACTGTCTTTTGTATGATCAAACATATTTCATGTCCTACGAATAATTCCATGACTTTGAATATCAATAAATTACATAGGTATATTTTTTTTATGTAGCCCTGTTTGTGTCCCACTGCTGGGCAAAAGCCTCCCGTAAGCTTATTAAGTTCATATATTTGTATAAATATATTTAAAATGCATTCAAAAATATATTTTAAGTCTAAAAATATGTAAATGTTTAGTAAAACTTTCAATCTTGTGAGAAGAAGAAGGAACGCCAAACTCAGAAAAATACAATTTTCATCCCACCATCTCGGAAAGACTATTTTTACTCTTCGATATCTGAGTGCAAAAGTCGTTTTTATCCTCTAGAGAGACAAAGTAAATTGAATTTAGAACATCGTGCTTTTATCCCCCTGGCGCCGAATTTATCATACAACTTTTTTTTAATTTGTTAAAAACTCAGACTTGGAACCTTCCCTAGGTTCCGAGTCTAAACGCAACAAAGTATCGATATATTATGTCGAATCGATATTTTTTGAAAATATCAGCATCGATACTGATATTTTTATTTAAAAATATCGATATATGGGCGATATATATTAAAAACCAAATTATAAAACAACAAATCAAGTCGACCAAAAACAAAAAATAATTTGTTAAAAAGATGTTAGTATAAAAAAAGTATTCCTTTTTCGGATTTTATAATCTTAAAACTTATAAATGTTTATTAGTCTGTAAAAAATATAGATTTTTATACATTTTCGATACTTTGAATTTTATATCGAAATATTAAATATCGCTCAAAAATATTGATACATTAAAAAAATAATATTGATATATCGATGTATCGATATTTTTTCAACAAGCCTACCGAAACTTTCTTGGTGTACTTTTTTAAGTCACTAACACCAACATTACAATACCTAACAAAAATATTACACTCAAGTAATTGTAGCAACGTTACTTTCAATTTCTCTAGTATTACATACCTAGTTACCTACCAACTAATGTACACATTATGGAATGCAATAAAGTATTGAGTATTGAGTATTGAGTATTGAGTATTGAGTATTGAGTATTGAGTATTGAGTATTGATTATTGAGTATTGAGTATTGAGTATTGATTATTGAGTATTGAGTATTGAGTATTGAGTATTGAGTATTGAGTATTGAGTATTGAGTATTGAGTATTGAGTATTGAGTATTGAGTATTGAGTATTATTTGTTATAATTTAAAGAATAGGTATTCTGTAAAACTTACCTATCATATAGTATTTAATACCTAAAATGAAATAAAAGTATCTTGTGGTTGTAAATGTTTTTTTTAGTCATTTCCTCGCTGAGGTGGGATGAAAAGTTACGTGTTGCACTCGAGTGCAAAGATTTTTCACCTTGTGCTCTTTTAATTCCCTCGCTGACGCTCAGGATTCTAATTTTTGAATCACTCGCTCCGCTCGTGATTCAATTTTAGAATCCTTCGCTTGCTCGGTTATCAAAATTGAGCACGCGGTTAAAAAGCAACTTTGCACTCTTGTATAACAAATAACTATTAAATGATATTTAAATATGCGTACCAATAATATCAAACACATGTACCATCCTTTCTTGTGCATAAGGCGCGGTTGTGATACGCCACACGTCATCTAAAATACCACCTATATTCTCAGCCGATTCCCTGATTTCATCCATTGGGCTAGACTGGATAGTTCTGTGAAAAAGTTATGAACGAAATTAAGAAAGAAATAACAAATTTTATTTTAGTACATATTATCACGCCTGTATTCTCCGAAGGGTTAGGCAGCGATGAACTAATGTACATCCAAAGGTTTGCCGGTATGTAGTAGGTATATGGTAGGTAACAGCACTTTGCTCGACCTGGGAATCGAACCGAGGACCTCGAGCGTACCAGTCGTGCTTAGGGCCACTAGAGTACATAGTAACAGGTGTATTTTCCTTTGTTGCCTCTTTGGTCTAGTGGTGGTCCCAAACGCAACTGAAAAATTTGAACACTATTGTTGTGTTCACTATTGTAATTATTTCAGTACTCTTGCTGCTCCGTTTCTTCTGACTGTACTGTCGACACGATGGTGTATGCTAGGATCCGATAGGTGGCGCTGTTGTTAAGTTATTATCTATATTTATGGACGTAATTTGGAAACAAAAAGTATTTTGTTGTATATTCGGAAGAAGCAATGGCACATGAAACGACTTCTACGAAATATGTTCTATCAGATAGGTAAAAAGAAACAAGCACACAAAGGAATTTTATTGATTGATTGAAAACCTTCTCCTCTCTTTAAGTAGGTAAAAAAATAAATGCAAAAATTATTCACATTTGGGTATAGTAATGATAATATTAAAAAACTGATGTGCAACCTTATTTCTTCGATAACATCTTCAAAAAGCTCGCAAAAATTTGAAGCTGCTTCCTTTTCTTTTTTGTTAACATCTCTATTTTGCCGCACTGTTTTCCAATATTCCAGTTCATCTTGTATTGATAAAACAACTGCAAATTATATAAAATTTATTTATCATTATTTTAAATATCATGTATTTTAAGTATGTAATTACAAAAAATATAAGTATTATATTCATTGTGTAGATCCCATCATAGTACAAGCTATATTATGCTTAGTTTGGAACTAGAATGGTGATGTGTAAAATGTCCCAAAATATTTATTTATTTAATTAAATATGTCTATGATGGTTATTCAAAACTAACCATTTACATTAGTTGTGTGACCTCTCCCATGAGCCAAAATCCTTAAATTGGATTCTAATTCAGTGAGGTTTTTCTGGAGTTTATTAGAATACAAATCAGTTCCCTGTGAAAGAAAATGAAATGATGAAAATCTCAAAAACGCCCTAATTTTTTTATTTAAAATTTTAACACATTTTAATTTTTGTAATAGCACCAGTGTTTGATCACAGCATCTCCACACCAGGGTTAATTTTGACTCCCCACCAAGGGTTGCTTGCCTAGCAGCCCGCATTGGAGTAACTGTAGGTTACAGTACTGTATGAAAGGCGACACTGTGGGTGAAGCTTTCGAGCGGCAGCGGCACGACATAAGCGCCGCAGCTGTAGGAATCCGGTCAGCGTGTTGACCATGTTATAACTCTATAAGTCAAAAGAGGTCCACTGCTGAACAAAGGCCTCCACCATAGACTACCACTTGACATTATTTATATAAAATTTGTAATATTATTAATTTATTTATTAATAATTGATGTAAGTACTTACTGCAGCTAATAGGGGAGTATAGACTTGTCTCCAAATCTGATAGAGTGATTCTACTGTGTTATTTGACAGAGTTAATATATTGATATTGTGTACAGCATCATCTTCTAACAACTTTTGTGCTGATGTTTTGTAAAATACTATGGATTTATTTTTGTCATCCTGTATCTGGAATTAGGAAATAAGAATGGCTAAGTGGTAATACTCCAGACGATACTCCTGATGTTTGTAATGGTCCCAGTGCAGTGAGTCTACTAATAGTGTGAGTCTGAGAATATTGTTATAGGCAATACAGACTTAACAATAATAAATTAATAATATAATAAAAACAAAAAAATATTTAATAAAATGCTTACTTTAGTATGAAGAATAATATTCTCATTGTTCATGTAGCCTTGTATAGTATATATCTGTTGGTTATTAATGAAATCAGATAATGCATCTTCTGATTTTTCATCCAGCTTAAAATCTGATCTGCTATAATAGTGCTCTGAAATTAAACAACAAACAATTTAGGTTCCAAGTAGATTGTAGGACAGTACCTACTCAGTGGGATAATAATACAAGTGAATGTAATTTATTCATTACCATCTCAATAGATTTGTGTCTCCTCTCTAAAATGAGTTGTGCCATTCAAGCCATAAGCCATTACAACTTATTTAAGTACGATTTTTTTGTAGTACGGTTAACCTTTTGAAGTGCGTAGTATAGTATAGTATCTACTTAATGATCGTCTGTCACCTGGGGAGGCTACAAGGTGTGACGGACTCGTCAGTGCCGACTCAAAACCAAAACCGCTCTTGCCTTTCTTTGCCATCCATGATGATGGTGGAAAGACTTACTTCATAGAGGTAATAGCCCAATAGGTAGGTACCCTACAGTATGCACTTGAACTTAAACGTGCGGTTTTATCACATTTTCTTCAGTTGTTTAAGTATTCTTATGCAGACAATCTAGTTTTTATAAGATATGGTTACCACACGAAAATGAACACCGAAAATTACATACCAATAGCGGCTAATACAAAGTCGCGTATAGATATCATGGCAAATGCTACAGAGAAAGTCAATTACGCTACAAAATCCAACTTCATTCAAATACGATCATCACTCCTGCAAAGTCTTGTAGTTAAGTTTAAGTTACAATGTACAATACATGAAATTATGAAGATATTCAAATATCCATTGTATGTTCACTGTTGACATTTTTGAATTTATTTATCCAAACACAGTTGTCATGGCAACCGTAATGGCTACGGCTACAGTTTTTGTCTCACTAGATGGGGCCACCATTAGTAAGTTTCTCATAGGAGTTTCTGAAGTGTGGCTGTCAGTTTTTAATACGCGCGTTTAAACAAAGTTTACATTTAAATCATGTTTAATACAATACAACCGTAGCGTAAACATATCGGCGATGCCAGTGTTCCGCAGTTTCGTTTTGTTCTGAAAGAAAAAGGACATAAGTTCAATTTTGCCTCTTTACTTGCCTTCGCTTTTCAACCCGTTACTCATATTTGAAATAATTAATCTGAGTTATTGCCAAATATTCACATAATTATAAAATTGCTTATTCAACCCACAAGCAATGACACTTGACATTTCGGAGATCTCACGCTATACAAGCGCCTCTGGCGGCGGATTAGTACACGTTAATTTAATACCAATTACAGTACGTCCGAAATAACTTGGCGAGTCTGAACACAGGCTCTGCGAACTTCCGCGCAAGTACACTCGTGAAGAACACGGTTATTATCAGATAACAAATGTTCGAAGAGAAAATATCTAATACATAATAAGGACTGACGCAAATAACAAAATAAACTAACAAAAACACACACAACAAGAAATAAGACAACAATTACACTTAACAATGAACAAAGATGACAACAAACAAAAAACACAACGAAATAGAACGACGAAAACTTTTGTTACCGATTGTCGCCGAGACAGGGATGGCGACACGAACACCAAAAGTGTAACTGAGATATAATATCTCGTACCCGAGTATTGCCGAAACAGCACGAATCTTACGAAGTTAACAAAAAGGGATGTGCAATGTGCATTCTTGTAGATGTTGTTTAATCGATTATCAAATCGAATGAAATTAAGTAGTAAAAATATGTTTCTATTCAATTGTAAAACAAGGGTTTAAATTTTCTCAAACGGCCATTATTCAAGTAGTCGTTAATAGATCACTGTAATTTAAGTAAATCGTGTTATTGAACCGCAGAAATATTACTTTATGAATCAATTTTTTTTAATATAGACAAAAACTAAATTATTAACGATAAAGTTCACTATATTGACTAATATCGTAAACTTTCGTTAATAAATTAGCTTATATTTCGTTAAATATGTTATAATATTTATATACACTAAAATTAATCGATTATAAATAAAACTAATCAATACCATATTTAATCGTTTCAAGGATTGATTGTGTTTACGTCTATGGTTTACGTAAGGTACGTCTCTAGCCAGACCACCACCCCGCGCATGCCGCCTCATGTCACCATTTGGTTCCGAAAAACGATTATTGCGCAGCCTTCTGCACGAACTTCGGACTCGCCAAGTTATATCGGACGTACTGTACAGTTCTCGCCAAACTTATTGTCCGGGTTGAAGTTGGCACTAGCTGTGGCACTAGCTAACTTTAACCCGGCCGTAAAAATCGGAAAAGAAAAATATTTAGTTAGTTAGCTAGTACCAACTTTAACCCGGACAATAAGTTTAGCGAGAACTGTACCAACGAAGTAAACGAACCACGGACGAGATACCAAATGTAAACGAAGTTTAACTGTTTAACCCACAGATTACTATATTGTAGCAAGCTAGTTTAACACGCTAGTTCATGGTCAATGGTCACTGGTCAGTGTCATCTGTGGACAGAGAAAAAGAGAGATTGAGTTGATGATGATGATAATTATTACGAATATATTAATCTAGTGTTGTCTTAATATTCTTTTTTTTTTGGGATTGTAATTATTTGTTGCCATTTGCCATAGAGAATAGAATAGAATAGTGAGATGAGATTGTCATTAATGCATAGATTTACAAATTCTAAATTATATGCATTAGTGTGACACTGACACATTAAGTGTCATTCATTATTTCATTCATTTCGTTGTTGTGATTGTCAAATGTTATTATTCTAAAAAAAAATATTAGCAACTTTTGTTTTTCACGTTTTTCAACTAAATTTGAGAGAATCAGAGAATACTGTCAGACAGCATTTTGAACGAGTGTTTCAGCTGGCTGAACAAGTTGCATCTGAATTTTGAAAAACTATAATAACCTCAAATAACGAAAACGATATATATTTCAACTGTCGATCTACTTTCATCCAAGGCGAATTGAAAATGTTTCGCCCTCTAAGATCTCTCAATTCTGTAAGTAGTAGTATCCAGGTTCATATAATTATTTTAAAACGTACTGGTCCCATGGTGCTACTTAATAGTAACCTATTTTGATTTCGTCCTTTTCAAAATTCCGAATTTCTATTACCACTATTTTCACAGTAGTTCGGACCGTGGTCTATTATTATGTACTCATAGGGCAGTACTCGTAAGTCAAGTTGATTAAATACCCAAAATTTTAATAATTCCTCATTGATATAATTTTACTTTTGCATTCTTTTCAGGCTTATAAATTAGTGAAGAATCTTCCGAGTGTTGCTCGCATGAGTGACACATCAAAACCGGTTGATTTTGACTATTCTTATGTGGAAATCCCTCGTTATGATATTGACAAACCACAAACTCTGGAGAAGCGTAAAGCCAGGTAAATCTTCTCTTATATCTCTTAAATATCTTATATCTCTTAAATCATAGACAAAGACTTATTTCGGGCTGCTAATTAATTTTAGTCTTCATAGCATAGTAAGATAAAATGTTATGAGTCACAACTTAGATTATGTTATGTTATTGGCATAGTCTGATTTATATTTTATCAATAAATAAATATCTAATATATCCATAGTTTCTTATAATATCATAAATTAATAGTACTTTGTTTCCTTTAATTACAATAGAGGAATAGTTTTTTATAAAAGCTTACATACTTAAACATACATTTAATGATTATGAATCTCTTTGTACCTCTCATTGTATGTAAAAGCCTAGTGGAATGTTTGCACCTCGCTCGCCGAATGTGCACTATAGGTACTAACATTATGCGGAAAAGGGACTGGGCATATAACTTTAAAGCTTAGCTGCCAACCGGCATTAGCACCAAATATCCCATATCATTAATTACTGTTTCGCATTGTAGTTCTGTTTAAACTGAACTTCTAACTGATCAGTTAAACCGTATGTGTGTAGCCAAAACTGAGTTATATATAAAGCGGGTCCCAGACGTTCAGTTTTAACTGATCAGTTCAACTGAACAGTTCTCAGTTTTGCCTACACACATACGATTTAACTTATCAGTGTAACTGATCAGTTAAACTGATTAATAGGAGAAATAAGAGAATTTGGACATCAAGCTGTTGGATCTCGCCGTGCAAGATTTAGCCACTTAATTCAATTTTTTTGTTGTTGCATGGAACATAAACAAATAGTTTGTTAGGAGTTTTCATTGACGTATAAACGTACTGAGGGGTTGCACACCACTTATAAACTTTGTTATTCATATTTAACACACAAAATAACTTAAATAACTGATTTACTGCTTTCGCTCCCTAGGTAGTGTTTACGACTTGCGGTCTATTTACATTTAAGTGACGTCATAAACGACGCCATGACATCAGCGGCCGTTTTGGAGCGAATATTAAATTTTAATTGCATTTTTCGTGTAAATACTTTCTTTTCCTTTCGAAAAGATATGTTTTTTCTGAAATATTAGATAATTTGGAATTGCATAGGACAGTTTTTGAAAATCAGTCATCATGCCTATTACAATACAGAGGAACTTTTTTCAAATTTTCAGGCTTCATTACCAATCCCGCAAGAGAGGAATGTTGGAGAATGATCTTTTGCTGAGCACCTTTGCCAAAAAATACTTGGATTCAATGACTGAGGAGCAGACAATGATGTATGATCGGCTCATTAATACAGTAAGCAACGATTGGGATCTCTTCTATTGGATGGTTGAGAAGCAACCTACGCCAAAGGAATATGACAATGAAATTATGGATATGCTAAAGAAACACGCTAAAAATGAAGATAGAGTATCTTTACGCCAGCCAGATCTCTTTTGAAAACAGTGCCATCACTTATATATTAGCTGGAATTTATGTAGATATAAAATGCAATTACTCAGTATTAGATAATTATTTTATTGAATATTTAAATTTGTTTGTTGAGTAGTTAATAATAATGCTGATAAAATAAACCAGACTTGTTTTGTTTTAGAAGTATCTTTACGTCATTCTCATTACAATTCAGTTTGTTATTTTTGTACCAATTTAAAATTGTTACGCATTTACTGCTATGACGTACACTGCATCGCAATAGCGTCATAATTAATCGTCACCTGTATATAGTTTTGACATACTTTCCTATTGTTGAATATACTAATATTACGTATAATATATGTTAGATGACTGATTATTTTTTATGACCTCATGAAAAAGGTTTAAAATTATTTTATTAAGGCAGTTAGAATAACGTATTTTAATGTATGCTAGACGGAGAGTGTACTATATACCGAGAGACGACGTCAAGTCTTAGGTGCGCCATACAACTTTTATACAGACAGTCGTTTACGGGAAAAGGGCAAAGCATCCTTTCTCAATCTTAACCAAATACTTTCAATAAATAAATTATCTTACAACAGTAAATTTTAAATATTTAATAATAATTGATATTTTAATAAGTCTACCTTATTATAAACAAGTTTAACAAGACAAACCAAAACCTAAAATTATGATAAAGAACATCTAACATTATTTGGAACTTATGTTTATGTCGTAATTTGTTACATTTATTCTATGGGTCTGTATTTGGACGCTTTTGTGTTAAGTGTATATTATTATTATGCAGAATAATTCTTAATGTAAATTGGTTTCGTACGTAAATAAGCATTTATTTGCCAGGAGTATTAACATTCATTTAAATGTGTATGAACGAGCTCGGTGACCTAATACAGGCATTTCACTCGACCCCTACGCTGTCGCCGCTAGGACTTACGCAGTGGAACGCGGTGGTTACGCTCCTTAGTTTTGTGTGCACCGCTCGGCTGCTTGCCGATACCGTACAATTACTTACCGTCAAATAAATAACGTTTGCTGCGTAATCTTTATTTTGATTAACGTTATCAAATAATATTTTATAATTTGTGTTGATTATGAATGAGCACGTCACACGCAGGTCAGCCACAATCTTATCGTTTTGCTGTTTAAATGTTTGTGCTTTGATCCAGTGAAGTCAGTTAACTTGAAGCAAGTTGTGAACGTACATATATTTTTTAAAGTGCACACTAATCCGTAAAGACTAATAATTTAAAAATTGAATGTGATTTGTGAATAATTTACTGTATTGAAAAATTGTGTATTGTGTTAATATTTAGTGTTAAAGATGCCCATCCGCCGCAGTCAGGTAAGCTTTTTTTTAAGTTGTTCGTTTTTAAGATTTTTTTGTTAAATTGGTAACCTATGTACATATTACCTATGTCGTGGTTTACGATCATTTAAGAGAAAATAATTCTGTTTAAGTACCTATTTCTGTAGCAATTTAATTTAAATTTTATATACATATATCAGTTTTATTTTTAATTAAACATATATATAATTATTTAAAATTCAATAGTGAATTGTTAAATAAAAAAAGTTGCATTAAATTTTATTTACTCAGATATATTTTGGTTTTAGCATATAATATGTTCAAATAATCTAAAAAATATACACCAGATACAGTTAGTTATATCTGCACCTATCTATGTACAGACTATAATCTGCTTACATAATGTATTAAATACCCTGGGTAAAACTAATTGCCACGCAGTAGGCCAGTAGGTCTATAGATAAAAAAATAAGTAATTGTATAGTCTTCTACCTCAATAGACAAGACGGAATTCATATCATCTAATCGAACCAATATTGTATTTCAGGTATTAGTAAAATGGATCTTCGAAAACCAGCACAAGTTGCAAATGGTGCGGTATTGCAGTTCTTCACTGCGTTACAAAGAGTTAGAAGAGAATGGGGCGCAAACGCAGCCAGAGCACGTGGCACCGCCTATAACCGCGCCCGCTGATAAACCACGCCCACAAATCACGCCTGAAATCTCGTTTAAGGTGAGAACACGATTTAACCAACAAATACGTTCATAACACGGCTATATAATGGATTATTATTTTATCTCTGATATACATTATGCATAAGTACTGATTTCTGACACTTACACGAATAAGAAGAATGAAAAGTATTTAATTATTGTTATTAAAGTAAGAGTTAAGCTAAATGATTTCACAATGGACGTTGGGCCGTATAAACTAAACCTGATTGAATTTCCTATAAGTTTAATCCATAATAATTTCTACGATTCCTTGGATGTTTATTGCATAGCAGCTCTTGACGCATGTAAATAGATAATAATTCTAAGTAATGTATTGTTTTTAAAGAACATGTCGACGACGTGAATGTCTGTTTTGAACCTTTATCTTGTTTGTCTGCACTCAAGTAAGTTACTTCTAAACTGCTATCTACTGGTCAGGAGGTAACGGCATGATTTATTTATTGACTTAATTGAAGCCTTTCGCCACGTGATGACGTGACCGACTGTCGAAGCAGCGATGTCCTCTTCTCACGATTAAGGTTGACACTATTCTATAAAAAAATAACAGTGTGAAATTAATGTTACATACAACCTTTAAAAAAACATTTAGAAATATAAATGTTGGAATTCCATTTATATCATTCAAACTTATTATTACAAATATTTACTAATGAAGGAACCTTATAATTTATGAACCTTATAATTTATTTATTTAAACAATATATTACGTAATGTTACTGGTAAGCTTAGAAAATAGTTATTGTAAATAAATAAAATACAAGTCATTATAGGTACTTACGTAACCAGAGTTCAGCGTATAGTTCAATGCTTAACTGATCATGTATTTTCAGCATGAAGATTTGCAAGTTAGCCTTGCAGCTCCATACCAATTAAATCCAAAACCTGACGCGACGGACCTTGGCTTCGGAAAATTTTTCACTGACCACATGCTCAAAATTAACTACTTCAAACAACTAGGAGGATGGCAGAAACCAGAAATAATGCCATTTGAAAATTTAAGCATACATCCTGCTGCCAAGGCTCTACATTATGCAATACAAGTATGTTCAATTCTACACACACACAGTTTTTTACCTGTCAGTGTGCCTAAATTTATGAATAGATTGTAAATGAACGAGTTGCAAAATGTTTTGATGTTTGTGAATCCTACATTATGCTCATATTGATACAATAGGCCCACAAGCTTTATCAACGCAGTGTTGTTACATTAATTTATGCGAATGATGTCACCAGAAAGTTAGGAAGTAGTTTATGTATTGTGTTACTTCTAATGGAAATAAAGTGATTATAAATATTATGTTACAGTTGTTTGAAGGACTAAAGGCGTACAGGGGGGTCGATGATAAGATACGATTGTTTCGGCCCGATTTAAATATGGAACGGATGAATTTAGCGGCTCAGAGATCCGGCCTGCCAACGTTTGATGGACACGAACTCATCAAATGTATATCACGACTGGTACAAATCGACCAGGAGTGGGTACCACATTCAGAAACCTCCACATTGTACATACGACCTACGTTAATAGGTACAGAGGTAAGCATATAGCACAAAAACAATTATAATTACTATTATAATCTCAAACATGTAAGATGATATTAACTGTATCCTGGTAAAACTAGCAAATACTGAACACAGTATTTCAAGAACGTATGTGGGTCATTAAAACATTGATTTATTTACTGGTTAACTACATAATTATATAATTTAGGTTATTTTGCTTTCATTCACAGCAGTGATTTCTTGTCATTAGGTAGTTGATCTTAAAGTACATTATCGTGGTAAAATGACAACTGTGATAATTTTGAGAACATACAACTAGGCTGATCTTTTATAATATTTCAACTTTAAACCTTTTATAAAAAAACGCCGAAATGTTATGATAAATGATATTATAAGCCAAGCTAATAATATAAACATAAATAATTTCATGTTATCCAACAAATAAAATAATTTTGCAACGCACGTGTTTGATAAGCTTCTATAACTTGAAGTGGGTGCTTATCTCAATTATATTCATCATTGTCAACTATCACAAGTTAACAATATTAAGTTTTTAAGAGTGTAATAAAATCAGTGCATATGCGTAAAATATGTGGCCCACTTGTTTTTATCTTATGATACAAATAAAAATTAACGATTTTGTTGATAACATTTGGCAAATAACAATGTTATCGTAAATTTTCCTTATCGCTAATAGATCTTTTCGAACGATTACGAGTTTAATCCATGTCACAATTGCCCATTACGCGCTATTTTTCTCGCTCAACCATGCCTATTACTATATGACACCGTGAAACTACTCATTCGGTGGGGCGTGTCGTGCGTAAGTGAGTATTTTCACAATATTATTCATCATCTTGGCCTTTTTCCCAATCCTTTTGGGGTCTGTTTCCACACTAACAAGATGGCCTAAAATATCAGTATCTTATACCGAAGCGACTGTCATCAGACATCCGCTTTTTCTTTTATCAATTTCTAGGCAATACCGATATTCTAAGAATAAACTGGTTGTCAGGCTTCATGTATAGTTGTTTTGTTTATCTATAGTAACGAATGATAATTTTACAGTTCGTTCGTTGTTGTCAAGTAGGTACTCACAACTGTAATCATAATAATATAACATAAAATCGAACTTATACTAATTTATAATAGACTAGCTTTCCGCCAGCAGTTTTGCCCGCGTCAGCTGGCTATTTCTTATAAATTATAGCCTATGTTACTCGGTAACAATGTAGCTGTGTAGAAAGCGATGTAGAAAGATTTTTTTGAAATCGGTCCAGTAGTTTCGGAGCCTATTCAATACAAACAAACAATCAAATCTTTCCTCTTTATAGTATTAGTATAGACCAGCTGCTGTTATTATACTTTATACTAGACTAGCTTTCTACCGCGACGTCGTCCGCGTCGACTTTATTATTATTATTTAAAATTTCTAAATTAAAATCTACAACGAAACTACCTCTTTACAATTTTATACCAAATATAAATGTTTAGCGCTTACTGTTTTAGTAGGTACATTATGTACTGTAATAAACAACTCACTTATCGCCTGTTGCTATTATTTTGGTATAAAGTTTGTGTCACGTTTACTTTCTATATCTACATAATTGTATTAAAGGTTACATATAACTTGTTATCTCAACTTATGTCACTCGATACGCAATAATATAATATTATGAATATGAACTGCACTTAGTTTGGTTGCTCTCGTTCTCTTTGAACATCTTGATCAATATTCTGTCGACGTCTGTGGTCTAGTGGTTCGAGGACCAGACTGCTGATCACGATGTCGTGGGTTCGATTCCCACAGGACACAAACATTTATGTGATGAACTGAAGTGTTTGTGTTAGTCTGGGTGTTTCGTATATAATTAATAATTATTATAAGTATGTATTGATAAAAAAAAGGAATATAAGTATTATATCCATTGTCTAGTACCCATAGTACAAGCTCTGCTTAGGTTGGGACCAGATGGTGCTATGTAAAATGTCCCAGGATATTTTTTTTAATGAAGAGCTAGGTCTCCTATCAAAGGTACAGTTCTCGCCAAACTTATTGTCCGGGGTTGAAGTTGGCACGTGCTAACTTTAACCCAGTCGTAAAAATCGGAGAAAGAAAAATATTAGATTTTAATAAATATAAACGAAAGTCGTAGGCTGTCGTTTTAAATCATTCTAATCCAATCTTTTTCTTTCTCCGATTTTTACGGCCGGGTTAAAGTAAGCTCGTACCAACTTCAACCCGGACAATAAGTTTGGCGAGAACTGTATATCTTTACTTAAAAGGAGGTATCTATGTAAGATTTACTGTAAAAGTTGTACAAGTTTCTGCCATAAACCTTTTCTTTTTTAACTTTTCAAAATACTTTATTGGTTATATTAAAAATTATATGAAGCAAGGACAGTGTAGTCTAGTAATGCAAATGGGCCTCCAAATAACTTATATATTTATATCTTATAACTTTTCAAAATCTTACATGACTGTTTTTTCGATAGCTACTTAAAGTCTGTCAATCCGCACGAAGCCAGCGTGGTAAACTATATTATATAGTTTATAGCCTCTCTCATTCTGTGAGACCTATGCCAAACAGGGATTAAATGAGTTAAGCAAAAAAATCAAGATAGGTCATAAAAATAATCTAAATTTTAGTGAAGATAAGTTTTATTTTGTATGAAGTTTTTATTGCTTGTGATATCGGTTCAAGGCATCATCAATTAATGATAGGTACACCTAAAAGGAAACAACTTATGAAGACCAACTACTTGGAAAAAAGTAATGTAGTAGGGTCCAATGATGTCAGGAAATAAATAAATACTAGATACATAATAAGTAGTTTGATGTTCTGTTTAACTTCCAATTTGGTTCCTTTTAAAGAAAAAATACTTCATTAACTTTAAGCAGTGTGTTCTTTATTTATCATAAGTTCTTTATTTTATTGGTCGTAAATGACTTAACTGACCAGCAATTCAGCATTTATTAATAATTTAAATATATCTACAGCCTACATTCGGCATTATGGCACCTGAGTCGGCGCTGTTGTTCGTCATCTTAAGCCCAGTTAGTGCGTACTACAAGACGGGCAGCGACGGTGCAGTGTCCATATACGCGGACCCCAACGTGGTGCGCGCCTTCCCCGGAGGAGTTGGTAACCGAAAAGTTGGCTCCAACTATGGACCTACGATAGGTACGATTGCATATCAATTACTTCATCTTTTCAATATTTTTTTGATCTTGGTTTGTAGAGTTAAAGTTTCTGAAATTCAAGTCGGTTACATTTTAAGAGAGAAAGAAAGAATATAATAACCAATTAACTTACATTGATTAAGTTTATGTTGTTGTTTTTATTAACATTTACCGTTACAGTACCATACTAGTTTATCAATAATTTAATGTATACTGGTTTAATCGAGAATACTTAGTATGTGCTGATTATATTTACAGAGACCACAGCTCGGGCAGCGAAACTAGGTCATCATCAAGTATTGTGGCTGTTTGGACCAAACCATGAGCTCACAGAAGTCGGCGCGATGAACATATTCATGGTGTACATCAATGAACAAGGAGGTACCACTGAACATAATAAATTGCTTCATTATTATTTTGTTTGTAACAATTAAAAACAACGTATGATCATGCGGGTAATGGTTGGTTATCCGTGCCTCTCGCTGATACCGTAATGTTATCTGGTGCGTCGTTGTTACTCTGACCTTTTGACCGGTAAATTCTTGTCTCATATCTGAAGCAACATTAGGGTCAGTAACATCACTTACGTTTTTTCCAGACAGTCATTTTATTTGTTCAATTTTGCTCAGAATTATGCAATGCAAATATTAAATTTTCAGATAAACAATTGAGTACTCCGCCATTGAACGGGCTTATCTTGCCTGGAGTGACACGTCGCTCTATTATTGAGCTTGCAAGCCAGTGGGAGGATTTAGTAGTTAAAGAAGAAGTCATTACTATGGAAAAAGTTATCGAACTCAATAAGAAAGGACGGGTAAGTTATGGAAAATATTTTTGTAATGGTTTATCGAATAGAGTCTACAGCACTAACTAATTATTTCAATTACAGTTACTAGAGATGTTCGGCGCAGGCACGGCTGTGGTGATCAGTCCTATCAGCAGGGTTGGCTTCTTAGATAAAGAAATCCGAGTGCCAACTATGACACAGGCACAGCCTGTGTTCCAGAGGGTAAAGGACACGTTGCTTGCTATCCAATACGGCCATATAGAGCATCCGTATGCAAAAGTAATATCATAGTGCTGCGTACAGACGCTGAGCCGTCGCGTGTGTTCCACATGAATCATTTGACTTTTTAGTTATAACGTCGATAAAAGATGAACTGTGAATTTACATATCAGATACTGTGCTGGGGAATAATCAGAGAACTTTCTGTGCCTAAAATGTGTGGCCGATAAACTATATTATTCAAATGATAACGTTTATTGATAAGTTAAGGTTACATTGGACGGAGAGGCGAAGAATATAATGCTGCGCATTTGGTACCACAAAAACTCGCCTAATTATACTGTTATCGTTGGCGCTATCAGTATGTACGTGTGTATTTTATTTATTTATTAATTATCAACTATCTTCAGGAGGACGTAAGTAATAGGTATTATTTCACTTAATTGTGGCATGAAAAGATTACGTAAAAGATTTAACACAAACAATTTTATTAAAAACTACTATGAGGAATCTAGAAATCCCAAAATCGATTTTGTTAAATCTGCATAATGACATAATTTAATGAAAGTATGCTTGAATGCCGATTAATTTTGGCATTATGATTGTGTACGGGCGATTTGGGCTGGGCCGGACTTTAAATGCTGCTTTTGCCCGTTTTAAATTTTATTGTTAAAACATTTGGTTAAAGGAAATTACAATATTGTATTGTAATAGTGAAACACGTGACGCTGTATCATTAATAGTTAATATTTTGTTAGATACTCCGTATTTATTAAACAAGCTAGAGAATACCTAGCTAATTGAACAAATTAATATATACGTTCATAAAGAACTTATAACCATGACCGCCGTCAGACTAAGTGATGTGATATTATCGTGTAATTAATGTAAAGCCAAAGCTTGTTCTGTATATAATTGTAAATCATATTTTTAAGTATAGATATTAAAATACCCTATAAAATACCCAGTCATGAAAAACTGCTTAGGAATGTAAAAGTTTGAATGTTTCTAAGGGTCATAGAAAACATTTATGATTCCTGAAATTCCTATATTCCATTCAAATTGGACTCAGGGTATTTATGTGGCAACTGTGCCACTAAACTGTGTCAGTTTCAAATATGTGTATATAGTATGTGCATTTTTCTAGTCTAAGGTAAGAATCTGTATGAATCATTTGATATTTATAAATACATTGTTGTTAAACTGAACATTATATTTTTATTTTTAACTATCCCTGCAGTAACATAAGTTGAAAAGACGATTTCATTAAAATATCCATATCTATAATCTATCTTGAATATTACCTGGGTCATACATATTTTGTTTGAATACGTTATGGAATTCAAAGAGTCAGAAACTTAGAGCCTGTTTCACAACCTCTGGGTAGCTGCTAACTACCGGTTTTTTTTTACGAAATATCTGCCAAGTCATTTAACGGATACAGGCCTATTACATGGGACCCTAACATACCGGCGAAATGTAGGTGTACATTAGTACACCTCTGTCTAACCTTTCGGGTTATGATATGTTATTTTACACGACTTATGTGGGTATCGAATTGGATTTGTGATATAAACTGTTCAATTCCTCCTCTTATCCAGTGAGAACAAAGTAAACTACGATAAAGTTTTTTTAATTGTAGCATTAATAAATGTTTTAAAATAAATGCTAATAAATGCTTTTAAGTTATAGTAGGCAGTAAAATTTGAATTAGCAAGTTCCTAATTGGTATTTGAAACTCCGAGCGGAAGTGGCATAAAAATTGCGTATTTATCTGATTTACGCGTCAATTAAGTAATTGGCTCAACACTGTGTATGTATGGCAAGTACCTAATGTAAAAAAACAGTTTAAAGGTACAATCTTTTTCTAATTTACAATACTTATCTACCTATTTAACTGTTCAAGTAACGGATTACAGACAATGCAAAATACAATGATCGTAAAGTCCACGTGACTTTACGAATTAAATAATAGATCATCATTGTCAGAAAAAATAAAAAATAGATATCATTATTATCCTATAATATATCGCTATAGTGTGTTGTTTTATATTTACTAGCTTCATATCGGTTTCATACCATCATAGTTATATATACATCACACAGGATTTTTCTAATAACTTTTTGTATAATATCGAACAGTAATACGTTTAAATAAAATTAATTTGTCAATATTAGGTATTAAATTTATTACGAAAATGTGAAATTATAAATACCTAGTACAAACTGTCAATATTGGTGTCATAAAATTTACTTTATTCTGGCGGCAGAGGTAGATCGTCGTCAAATTCATCGATATGTTTCTTCCTGGTCTCTGGGCGGGTGGTGGACCGGGTTACTGGTTGTAGACCATCCTGATTTGGAGTATTCGAATACCTAACCACGAAAGAAAAATTAAGTAATTACATTCAGACAATAATTACCTATCACTAAACGTTAAACTACGTAAATGAATGAATGAATTAATTAAGATATCGACCCAATAAATATTCAGATGATTGACCCCGCGGCGCCATATGCGAGGTTTTTTAGTAATAGGTACGTCTAGTGCGCAATAACTTTGTGACGTAGGGTGCAAAGATTATGTCATAACCTTACACATACCTTACAAATAAGCAATATAGGCATGGGCATGTAGGTTTCTACATCCATGCAATGGTTTGGTCTCTATTCCACAACCTACTTATAATCATCAAAGTCGTTGTGTGCGGTTATAAATCCATTTACACTAATTTGCATAGAGGTACCTACTTGTAGTGCTAATATAATTGATTTGAAACTAGTAACGCACGCGTATGTTCTAGTAAGTGCGCTGTCGCCTCGTGCGTCGCTGGAGCGGCGTGAGCCCGCCGTCGGGGGCACGGTGGTCGCGCTGTCCACGCGACTGCTGCCTGTACATATACATAAATAATTCAGTCCATTAATAGGAAGCGGCTCGGGGTTACTCTCTTATTAAAGAAAACGTTCATTAGCTAAGAAAGAAATAGCTAAAGGGGTAGATATTATATCTAGTGCCGATGATAGTCATATTTAACTCTAAGGGCCTGTGAGCTTACTGATCAGTTCTCATTCTGGCAGATTATTTCATACAAATTTTGTTGCATTTATTTATTTATTTGGCAGTTAGCGGTTCATCCAGAGGAGTTGAAACAGGCCCTAAGCATTTTCGAATAACCGTAACAACCGTTCTGATAGATAAATCTGAAGGGTTAAGTTGCACTTGCCCCGGTCAGTTCATGGATGCGGTATACCTACCTACCATTCTAATGTTATCGAGACTCGCCTATGCTGTGCCTTGGAGAACGCATTGGGCTCATTTATACAAATAAGAACGTAATTGAACCTATCTGTGACTATGATTAGTGGTGTTATTACTAATTTATTCTTAGATATCCGCATTACTCAGTAATTGGATTGCGGAAGTCTGATATCTGGCACCTCGGGAAATATATATACCTAATATACTGATATTTAGCACTTGGTTAAACTGGCTGACCCCACCATAGTTCGGGAAATTCAAATATAATACTACTTACTACTGATGAATTTATGCATTATTGTTTTACGACTGACTGAAGGTGTCAATGTGGATTTTCAGAGTATAGATGTGCAGTTTTATCCTAGTGCTATTCGATATTGCATCCTGAGGACGTAGGCGAACTTTTGACTATGTATAATATACTTATTTTTACTGACTGCAATAGGCTAATTGACTGTTTATTTTTATTATGTATAAAAATTTGACCATAAATAGACCCGATTATCAAAAGCAAATAAAAATCGGTTAACAAATAAAGAAGTTATAAGTATTTTTATTTTATTGTCTTTGACGTCCCAGTCCATATCATATTACGCTCTATGTCTAATAGAGCATAATATATGGTGACGTCAAAGACAGAGCATACCCACTCAATCCCCCACCAAAAACTTTAAACACTCTTAGGCGGTGTAAGTACACCACATACACACATAAGCATGTATACACAGTTCACTGATATGATTAGGTCCCATGTAATGGGTGGCGAGCATCAGCAGGGCACAAATCCAAACTCCGAGCTGCTACTGAGAGCAGTTTATTTGTTCAATTAATAGAAAAACCAATTACACTTCTTGACCCGGAATCGAATCCAGGACCTCGAGCGTAGCAGTCGCGCTTACGACCAGTCGGCTAAGAAAAAACACAAACGTAACAACCTGAAGCTGTTATTAACGATTAGGCATTCACAAACAATTAATTGATAAGACAGTTATTGTTGTCGTTTCCCCAATGTCACCTGATTCGAAAGATAAATCCGATAAAAGTAAAACAACCGACAAGGTTACCTTAAGCCATAAGACTGCAATAACGCTAGTGTAGTAGTCGTAAGCGGCACCGGTACGGTACGGTACAGGTCCTGGCATCGATTTAGGTTACTAGATTCTCGGTTTGACAATAAGCTTGACAGCGAAGTGTGTGTGTACATTAGTACACTTTTGTTTTGGCTTTGGTATGGTATGTATTATTCCTAATTTCGTAATGTTCACCTCTGATCTGTTCGATCGGCGACTGGCTGGCTCCGGAGGAGATACTTCCGGCTGACGTAACCGATACTGTAACAAAATAATGAATTGAATATTTAAAGCAAACTATGCTCTTTGTTGCGCATTCTGATCTCATTTTAGATAAGATTACCTTATGTTACCTGTTGAAGGACTCATACACACGCATTAAAATTCAACATTGACACTAACACAATACAATGACTACCGAGTGCGTCGTATTTTCAGTCGTACCTACGTAGCAAACAGTATGGATACCTACAACTTAAAAAAAAATATTAGATAGAGAATTATTAGATTATATTATTTAATAAATACGCATAGATATTACTACCTATGTACTAGTATTTCAAATGTGGGTGTGGCCCTAGATTATTTATAGTTGATTCACAAATATTTATTTGTTGCGAAGATTGGACCCATTGATCAGCTTCGCATTAGCGCCATTACTACTAAGCAAACCAAGGGTCACCTAGGTAGAGAAATTTTAATATCAAACCTTGTTCTTTCTGCTTAACCCTTGCTTGTGCACGCTGTAACTCTTTAGACCACGATGTCGTCTCTGAAAGTCCCTGGTCTCCACACAACTTCACTATTAACTTCAAACCTGCAAAAATATCGCTGAATTAATATTAACTTGAAGTTTGAGCAAATGTGGTGTGCCAGGATCGTACCAAGTGGAAATCTATCTCTGCCAACCCATATGGGAAACAGGCGTGAAGCTATGTATGTATGTATCAGATTTAGAACTACGTTGTTCTAAGCAGCTAATTAGTCACTTTATTTAGCAAAATGACACAAGCTTTAAAATAAAACGCATATCGTGAAGCTATGTATGTATGTATCAGATTCAGAACTACGTTGTTCTAAGTAGCTAATTAGTCACTTTATTTAGCAAAATGACACAAGCTTTAAAATAAAACGCATATTATAGTACTTAGAAATAATATATCAATGGAAGTTGGTTAACCATTGACAACATGTATGGAGTCTCATCCCTATTTTTCCCTTTCGCCGGAAACCAACTTGTTAGCGTAAGTCTTCTGTCAGCGGATCTTTGTAAATATATTTATTGTAGTTCTTCACTTTACGGTACTAATACTGACACTGAACGTTATCCGGGAACCGTGCGTTCATCTTCTTGTACAGAGACAGCGCTTCTTGATACCGTCCGCTGGCACGCAGGCACGCCCCCATCAGTAGACCCCATTGTGGCTACGACAAAATTAAGTAGATTTGAGCAATCCAAAACTCTACGGGTCCTACCGTACCGTACCGTAAGACCCGTAGGGCGTAGGTTGAATCACATTTGTTAGCCTCACAAAAGTTAGTTATTTGAATGAACACGCGTACGCATCAGTTCTCATTTCCGCATGCATCTACCTATATCATCGCATCGTCATAACACGTCACAAAAATAGCTATTTTCAATAGATAAAATGCGAAACGTGTTGATAAATTTGATTTAGGCCTAATACTGTTAAGCACTACTGGTTACCACAGCAACAGATTAAAGTTGCCACTGATTTTTTATACTTATCATTGTAATAATTATCAATAAAACCTAATAATATTTGTATAGATAGGTAATTTATATATTTGAGCATTGAAATCCTTTTTTCAATACACTGTACAAAATATAATAAATGTTAGGTCTCATCAAAATTAAGCAATTACATTTCATATTTCTTTACCAATTATTTGGCTGTACTCTGGAAGCAATGTTGTTTAATTGAAGTAAAAGTCAAAAATAGATCTTACAATTATCTTTGTTTAAATACATTGGTATTAAAACGTAATATACACTTTATACACTGCTTTGACGCAAAATAATTAAGAAAATGAGTGCTATTAAGTGATAACGCGTAAATATAGGATACCAACGGCTGTTTTTGTATTCATTTGTCTTTTATTAGTGTTACTCAGTATATTAATAGAAATTTTAAAAAAAATGTGCTGAATACAAGTCATCTAAGGTCATTTCTTAATGACTTAAGTATGTCAACAGAATGAATCAATAAAGTTATACTTTTAACTATTGTTAATTACTTATAAAACATTTTATTACCTCTTTAAACAAAGTGATCATTATTTAAGAGACAGCTGAATTGGGTATTATCTCGAAACTAGTATCATCTCCCTTTATTAATATTAAAATGACAGACACAAAGAAACAGGAAAGTGCTTACATTAGTGGGCTGCAGCCTCGCGGCGCGCCTGTAGTACTGCAGCGCCACGTCCGGCTGCGCCTCGCTAGCCAGCCACTCCAGCGCAGATAGCTCGCATGGCCACACCGCTTCCACCTAAATCGACCATAGTTACAAAAGTCAAATGCATTTCTGATTAATTAGTGGTCAAATTATATTACAATTACTAGCCCACGTCGCAACTCCTTACCAGGTTATTAGAAAAGTCGCTAGTGAGTAGGTACCCAGTCCCAACCTTTATTTGGCGATTGAATAATTTCAATGAATAGGATAAAAAATTCTAAGTATCGAAAAATGGCGAAGCCTTTTCTGTGAAAATACAGTATTAGTGTCTGTCCTATAATTTTCTAAATAGATATAAACTACTGGAATGGCAAGTCATAGGTCTCGAGAAAATATGTGCGTTTTAATGTATTTATTTACAACTCGCTTACAACAGTGAAAGTAAATATTGTGAGGAAACCTGCATGTCTGATAACTTTCTCAACTGTGTGTTAAGTCTGGCAACCCGCAATATGCTTAGCTTAGTGACTATAGCCCAACCTCTCCCTTTCTAGGACGAGACCCGTGCCTAGAAGGCAACGTATGTGGGTTGACTATGATTGATAATTAGCAACTAGCAGTTATTGTGTGCATTTTGGCTTCGGGTTATTAAAATTGACTATGCGCTAATGGTTACCACTTACCTAGTCACTACCTACCGACGTGGAATTGTGTGTTTGTGTTATTCACTACTTTTTTTGACTTTCGACGAAAACAGCAATGTTAATTAGCACCCAAATGTAAAATTAGGTGAATAATGCATATGAAATGAGCACAACGTGATAGCTACTTGCTATTCATTGTTATGATACAAGGTCGCTTGTTTATATGTCACGTGGGCGAATTAGGAATATGTAGGAGGAAATTATGTGACTCCGTATATTCGATGTTCTATATCATGATGTAGGTAGATTAGATATATTTAAATTAAATACATAATGGTGAATTAATCAAAGTAAAACCTTAATTTTATAACTACCTATATTTTAAAGCCAATTTTCCAAGTCCTTTCGGGGCGGATGCCAACAGCTTATACCCAGCCTGTACCTAGGCTATACGCCAAATTTTCAAGTGTGAGAGAGATGAGTCAGTAAGGTGGTAATTCCCTTTATCAATAGATTTGGTTTGTACAGTGTAAATTATATTTCTAGAGAGAAAAAACTAGTTGAAAAGACAAAAATACAACCGTATTCACCAACACTTTAGTAACAACAGATTTGATCCATTTTCATTTCGCATGTGACATTATTACTCACTTAGAATGAATAATAAAAAGATAATAAAATAAGTTTTGCACTAACGTCTTGGTAATGGTGTTTAGCAGTTTGTGTGTCACCCATTTCGCTATGTAGTTGCGCAAGTGCACATGTTACGCCTGCGTCCCAGCTACCAATGAGGCTGTACCTGCGCACCATAGTAATAATACAATTAAAATTAACTCTTCTGCGGCCTGTTGTTTAAAACAATGATGTTATAAGCCCCGCAAATTGATAATGTGCCTAGTGGCCATCTTAGTGACGTAAAAATGATGTAACCCGCCCTCAGTACGCGTTAGCACCACTAGGCGGCAAGTACGACGGATGACGTCACTTTAGGTAAGATTCCAGTCCATTAAGCAAGTTGCGGGAGTTATAACAGTAACCAGTGGTCGGCGGCGGCGGCGTCGCGGGCGCGGCGGTGCGCGCGCGCCAGGCCGGCGGCCGCCAGCGCGCGCAGCGTGGCGCCCGCGCCGCCCGCGCCGCGCACCAGCGCCCAGCGCGCCGCGCCGCCGCCCAGCGCCGTCTCCGAGCCGCTCTGCTCTAGCGCTAGCGCTGCGGAACACACAGGAATTACTCCACGATTACATACTCAGACATCTATAATCTATCAAATAAGATATGTCTTTTTTGTTTGTTTGTGATTTCGCATTTTAGGATATCGATAATTTTGAAATTCATGTACGTACGTACGTACGTAGATCAACTCTTGGTTATTATGTTACAATACAATTACAAAGGCTAGAAATGCGTAGGAGAAATACAGGCGGCCGCGTCACGGCACGTGATCGCACTCGATTGGCATACCTAATTATAATAAAATTATTGATTACAATGCTTTTGAGCATTAGTTGCGATATTACTATCCCCTCATACTTCATGGTCTACAAAATTGACATTATACTACTTCTAGGGCATCTACATACTAAATCTGTATGTACAGTCAGCATCAGTTATATCGGGACATACAAAATGTTCAAAATTATCGGTACAACTAAGAAAATTATACCATATCTCAATGGTACAAGGACTATTTATGAACACACTACACACGGCAACTGTCATTCTGAAATTATCTTTATGACATTGAGAGAGAATGAGAGAAGTATAATATTCTTAGTTGTTCGCATCATTTTGAACACTTTGTATGTCCCGATATGTCTGATGCTGACTGTACATCTGCGTTTGAAGCTTGTTACCGAGATCGTGTGCGGCTATAAGGTCAGCGGGGTCGAGGTGCGTGGCCGCCGAGAGCTGGTCGGCGGCGTCGCGCCAGGCCAGCGCGCCGGCGTCGGCCGCGCGCGCGCCCGCCAGCGCGCACGTCACCCGCGCCGCGCACGAGTACGGGTCGTCGCGCGACGCCGCTTCGCTCAGCTGACGCGCTTCCGACCAATTACCCAACTAGAATAGGAAACACCTAATAAAATACCTACATATCATAAAGGTATTTATCACATCGCATGCAAATATAAATTTCCACTAATTGGGTTTAGAAAATAAAAACAAAACACAGGCGTGTTATTTAAGCTAAATACTGACTGCATAGGCCACAAAGGCAGCATCAGTGTTGGCCTCGGCGCGCAGCACGCGGTCGTGCGGGTGCGCGCGCGCCACGGCCTTGAGGCGCTGCAGCGCGCGCAGGGCGGGCGCGGCGCCGGCGGGGGCGGGCGCGGGGGCGGGGGCGGGGGCGGGCGGCCGCGCGCCGCGCAGCGCCGCCAGCGCGCCGCCCAGCTCCAGCCGCGCGCCCGCCGCGCCGCCGCTGTACCCGCGCAGCGCCTCCACGCACCACGACATGCCGCTACTACAATTCCATCCATTCCACCATCAAAATCAGCACACGTGTCAAAACTTTTTGTTGCCATATCACAAATAAGGCACGCCTCGAATCGCTAAATGAGAGTGGCAAATATCAAGACACTACAAATATTCTTGTGGAAAGGCTAAGGGAGCCAACCTCTTTAATCGGGATTTAGAAACTAAATACCTACACCGAGAATAATTGATCGTCTGTCCACCACCCTAAGGTTATCTGGTAGAGAATGCCTATGGTATTAAGACCGCATTTGTACATTACTTATGTACATAAGGAATTAAATAAATGAATAGTTCTCAGTGGCGTGAAAGCTGAGAGCAGGAACCGGTAGGAACCAGTAGGAACCTGTCAAGCCCTGATCAAGAGTGGGGAACTTCCAGTCATAAAATCATAAACGCTCAACCGATACGAAATATTTGTATTTGAACCTTACGACTGTTACGTGAGAAGTCATAATGCAACAAGTATACCTATATCATCTCTATAGTAGAATACTACTAGTCCAATGTCAAGCAGTAATATAGTTAGGTGTGAAAGCGAAACGCACCCGGAATCAGGTCCCCGGGAGGCGGGGCGCTGCATGGCGGCGGCGGCGGCGGCCAGCGCCAGGCAGCGCTCGGCGTGCGCCGCGCCGCGCCGCGACCAGCGCGACAGCCGGTCACCGCGCACCACGTCGCGGATTACACACTCGTATGCGTCGTTTTCCTGATGACATTACAATATAATGTAATCATATTTTAATGATTTGAAACAATTCAAGAAGGCAGGCCAGATAGGTTCCTGCAAGCTTTATAAGCCTTGTAAAACTCACACTCACACTCCACCCAATAAAACAAAATGACAATGAAAATAAGTAACTCCAACATCAGTCATACTGACTTTAGCAGAGCTGATAACTTCAAAGCATTTATCAAATTAATTTTATTAAAAAAGTAGTATTTTTTTATTGGAGCCACTACTTACGTCATCAATGGTGATGTCCTGGTGAAAAGTTGGGGGCTCTACGTCTAGCATCGCATGGAAAGCTGCTTTGGCACCTTCAGCGTCGTTCAAAGCTACCGAACATAGCACTAAGTGTAAACCTGAAATGACATAACAAGAATTAAGCCACATTTTGTAAAGACGCCATATTACATAATTATGTTCTTAATAGAAACATAGGTACATTTCAAAATATTAGCTTGGTCACGATCAGTGAACAGACATTAGATGATGATATCATGAAGATACATTACTGACGAAATGTTTGTGCTTCTCTCAATGTATCCTTTACGTGGGTATATTTGCATAAAAAGTGTTAGTGAGCAAAAATATTGAGTTATGCTGTATTTGCGACCCCGGGTGTCGACTTACGTCTGCAAGTTACGAACTTTTCTGCATTAACTAAGCGAGACAAAATTATGTACTGACGGAACGTTAGAGAGAGAAAGGGGGGGGGGGAGAGAAAGAGAGGGAGAAAAAGATAAATATAACGCACGCACTCACAAACATGCTTGTAGAAGGTTGAGGTCACTTATTTTTTGTAACTTGATTTTAAATTGATCTACAAATAACTTATAAAAACGTTTAAGTCACCACAAAATTCTCACCCGTCTGAAAGTCTCCTTGTTCATGCATGATATGTTGGAAGTTTGTAACGGCGTCTCTGAATTTGCCCATGCGCACAAGTAGCAGGCCGATGTTGTGCATTACCTTCATCCTTAATAAATGTATAACAATTATTGAAATCATGACGGCAATTAATTAATTTGGTTTAATAAATTGTATTATCAGATGTAGTACTCACCTTAAGTCTTTCTCAGCCGTCGGTGTTTGATCAAGCGCCATTCTGTATAATTTTAATGCTTTTGGGTGCTCTCCCATTTTAAAATAGATGTTTCCCATGTTAACCTAGGATACCATGAAAAATTAGTTAGGTACGAACTTCGAATGATGATTAATTGAAGCTGCAATAGTACCCGTGTAATTAAATTAAATGTCTGTAAAAATGTATAGAAAAAAAATATAGGTACTATTATAGAGTTAGGTTTTACCTTAAGCCTATTAGCGTGAGGGAACAGTTTATTTCTGGTCAGTAGTTGATATGTATTCAACGCCTCTGTATACATTTCATTAAGCGCGTATTGACCCGCAAGGTTACACAAAACCTGTGGAACAAACGTCAAAACAGAGTAACGAATGCTTCTTGGCTTTATTTTACAGAGCGAACCTCGAAAGCTCATAAAAGAAGGTTTTTTTAATTACAGCAAAAGTCAAGTCCAGATTGTGTGTGTCACCAAGATTGGCTTGTTCCTGCATACGAATCAACTGTCTCTCCATTGCTGACGCCTCCTGGGCCTTAGCTAAAGCCTAGAAAAAGATATTAACATGGATTAGTTTGGGAGATCCTTTTATGTACTCAGATAGTTACGATGACTCCAGCATCCATAGCTGGTTTACAAAATCGGTAGTCTTTAGTCAGAAAATTATTTAGTTCTTCCTAATATAAGATGCATATTAGTTTGTACCTAAGTCAAAGCTAAAAGAATGTAAGGTATGTTAGCGAAACTTGCCTGTCCCAAATCAATTTCCTTTTTCGACCCGGAGTCGTCGTCAGGGTCGGCGCGGGCGGTAAGCATGCACGACTCCTCGACCAGCGTCATTATACGTGCCTCCATTTGTTTCACCCGCTCTTCGATGCTATAAGTATTAAACAGTAGTACTATAAGAGGCTATTTACGTTAATGGTTTTTATAGGTATGCAGTCCACCTGCATACTTTTCCGGTTCAAAATAAATTCTTCCATCAAATTTTGTCGTGACAATAAAATCAGCCAAATCGCTTAAGGCATTCATGAATTTAGATGCACGCATTAAAATGTTAAAGATTAAATTCATAGTAGTAATGAGAATTAAACTAAGGAAACATAAAAAAATAGAAACATTAAGGGCTGAAGTTTGAAAATTGTTTCAAAATAGAAAATCATTAGCGAAAGAAAAATACTTTCTCAACTAGGGTCTTATCTTTATGGATAGCAATTGTAAATACCAAATACTAATACGGAACGACGAACCTAATACGCGTTCCGGAATGATGTCTTACTTAGTTGTATTGATATAGTACTGTAGTATAGGTACCTATCCTCCTTGACGTCGTCCCTGATTGGTATGTCCTTGGCAGTAGAGGTGTACCCCGCCGCGCGCACGGCAGTGACGGGCCGCGCCGCGGTCGCCGCACGCGAACTGTTGCCCCTCACACTCACGGTGCCCATGCGCATCATCTGAAGTACAGCCAAACAGCTTCTTACAGTATTATAAAGATAATTATTAAACGTAATTACAAGATATATATGCGGTATTCTTTGTTCATACTTTATTAATTCAATTTAGTAATAAAGACATAAAAACTAAGTGATTTTCAAGCGTTACCGTCAGGGATGGTTATTCCTGGACAATAGTAACCCAGACTTACCCCCGTGCCCATACGGGTGGGCACCTTCCTGCCGATGCCAGCTGTCCGCAGCGCCTCCTGGAAGTCCTGGTCCTCACGCAGGTTGCGCGTGTCGAGTGCAGGAGCCACTTCGTTGAACCCCGCGTACAATTCGTCGTCTTCGTCCACCACCATCGCAGTTCGTGGCTTCGCGTCAGTACCCAGCCGCGAGGCACTATAATAACGCGAACTTAACATTCTTCCCCCTTACAAATTGGAAAAAAACTTTTCTCAATTATTAGTGTCTGTAAATTATAGTCGTTTGTTGTGACGCCGTAACTATGGAAACGAACCGTCATCATATAAACCATCGATAAACGGTAAAAGTTAGATCACACCGCTGAGTACTTTTCACTATGGTCACATGTAAATAATAAACAGCTCATTTTTTGCGGGTTGGTGTTACTATTCTCTGCGTGTTTCTGTGAAACATATTCGCTCGCGCCGACGACACGTTCGTCGCAGCCGTCGCAGGACGTTTGTACGAAAAATATCACGTCGTCAATTTGCAGCTTCCGAGCCACGCTGCAGACTGAAAGTGTAGGCTGCATGTACACGAGCATAATGTCGCCTGTCGCGGCGCTACGAAGTCATGTCATAATTATAAATCATCTAATACAGTAGTGCCGCTGCAGTCAACTGCAAGTCTGCTCTGCAGCGTGTTTTGGAATGGTACCTTTAGGGTCGGCCCTAAGTTTTTTTGATTAAAATCTTCAAAATTAGCCGGTGACATATTTAATTTATTTCTAGTACATATGAATATTTATTTAATATTTAGTACTTTAGCAGACAGCAGTAAATAATAAGTCGTATTCACGTTCAATATTTATTATATACTTCTAAATACATACAATCAAGGTCCATCTCATAAAAGTCACACCAATGAAACGATTATAATTAGTTTTAGCTAAAATAAAAACAACTGACTGAATAGACATCATATTAAAAATCATCTTTCTTTTTATAAATCAGTGCTATTGGAAGACGCTGAAAATATGATTCGCTTGTTCAGTTAACACACGGGATAAGAAAACGAAGTATAGTCTAACTTAAAACTAAACAAGTTATAATAAAGTAAACATTACAAACGAACGAGACGATACTGCATCACCGAAGCCTACTCCTGGTTCTGACTGTTAACCTTTTACATAAACATTCAAAATATTGGGTATAAAAATAAATGATTTTAAAAAGTCGTTATTCAACAATGATCTCTTATGTACATTTAATGTATCTTAGTTGATGATGTATGTGATTTAATAAACTACCTACTGAAAATAATGATAACAATGAAAAATTATTCGTGACCCTAAAAGACTAGTAAGAAATGCAAGGTATTTATATTTTTGTACACTTTTCACTTATCATTAAGATAACACCAGATAAAAATAATAGAAAAGTCTATTAACGGGGATGACTTAGATGTTAACAATTCATAATTATATTTTACTTGTCATCTATAAACTTTGATTATATTTACATACATTTAACAAAATTCACTGATACCGAGACACTTTCGCACATACATTAATATCTTATAGGTACCAAAGGCCGACAAGAATTATTTCACAGTACCTTATATTTATGGCATCTTAAATCGACTTGATTTTAAATAACATAATTTGTCACAACTCTATTCTTCTTTTATTATTTATCTCTTACATGGCTAGATTATGTAGTTAATACAACAAGCGTTCGAACATTAAGCACAGAAATAATATTTCACCATACTTCACCTTACAAAATATGGATGATTATTTTTTAATTGACTGCAATAATTGATGGTCACTTATGAATTTTATTCTAGCCATGGACATATTCAAATAATTAGATAATACGAACGAATTACAAATGGTTCAAAGGTCTTTTAAGTGACGGGTCTCAAACAGAATGAGTTTCCTGGCAGGGATTTCTAAGAGAACTACCCCAGATGTTTAATAAATTAGAAACTCGTTTTTTATTCTTAATGCGAGAGATTCAAAATGTTGATTTTTGCCAACTTTTGAAAATTCAATTTCCATACTTTTTTTTCCTGATATTTTTATTTACAGGTTAATTACAGTTGCACTTGAAACACTCCCTCAGTTCACTGGTGAACTGGTGAAGAAATGTTTACTAATTTAATGAAAAATGTATCTGTCATGGGAACAGTAATTTCTATAGAGATCATTGTCAAAAAACTCATCCGGTATAATTCTAAATATTCGGAATCTGCGTCTAACAAAATAAATATAATCATTAACTGCGTTAGAAACGATTTGGTGTTTATCTTTTAATAGTTACTCTTCTTATAATAACATTTTATAGCCTCTTATATTCTACTTTCGTTTTCATGTATTTATATCTTATTCCATAATATTAACGGGTTCCCAAATATTAGTTTTTAAGCTGGGTTTAACATAGCTGCCATATTATGTCGTTTTTCAATGTAGCATGTTATATGTTGTTTCACTATAATGTTATTAAATCAAAAGTTATGTATATACTTATAATTTGGTTTTAGGGTCACTGTAATCACATCATGAAGCACCAATGTGTGGCAAGTGTATGTATAACTCAAGCACACAAGTCATGCACAACTCAACGAGATATCTTCGAATGATTTAGTATTGTGAAGCGGGTGTTTACCGCATACAGCATGTGGAACAAATCTTACGGGACAGTTCGAGAGAGGGGTACGAGTGGGCGAGCCTCGCTAGATCTGCGTGGAGAAGCGCGGCCGAGGCAGCTCGAACACGTCGCCGTGCACCGACCGGGCCAGCGCTTTGATACTCGCTGCTATGTCTTGTGGCTCCTCCTACAATCAGTATTGGAATTTTATACTTTTCGATGTTGTATACAGTGGTCACAGATATATTCATTCGAAATATGCAAGCGCAGCGGTATTGTCATTCCGACCTAATGTCCTAGTCTTGGTTCTTCCAACATTAACACAAACTATAATAATCTGATAACAGTGTATAGTGGGAGAAGCAGAGTAGAAGAACTTTGATATCAATCAAGGAAATTATAATACAAATCAATTACGATAAAAAATCTATGTTACAGTTTAAATAGTAGCTGTTAATCCTCGCGCCAAAATGAATTGATATTAATTCTCCTAATTCTTACATCGTCATCCAAATCGCGTGGCGTATGGCGTTCATTGGGAAACTTTGGCATATTCATTGGAAGAGAACGCGCAATCACCTCCACTCCACCGCCGCGTGGCCGCGAGATGTGAATGCCTTCGTCGTTACTGCCTTCTGTAAGACAAGAAAAACATCTCTACATATTGTTGCATAGGTTTACTATAAAAATATTTTATATTGGAGGTAGGTAGTTGCATTCGATAGACTGCAGGACTACCATACTAAGCCTACTATTAAGACCAGGCTTGACAAATTGTTAAAACAACTCCTATTGTGGGTTTGCAGGTCTCTCATATTATCCTAACAACTTCTATTAGATTGTTTCTTTGTTCTTGGACCTTATTGTGATAGTTGAACAGAGTACTATTTGCACTTAGGGTGTTATCATTCTAAAAAAATATTAAATAGTTTTAAATACAATATTGTTGATGTGATTATCATTACTTACGATCAGAATCATAGTCATCTTGATCAGAGAGCATATTACTTCTAGAATCCATGCCTTCTAAGTCAAAAAGATCTTCAGCATCCAATGAATCTTCTTCAGGCGGCATATTTCTATCAGGCTGCAAGTAATTAAACACACATAACATAAAACTACTCTAAAGGTTTATCTAATCGATTTTGTTACCTATCAATGACGTAAAATATAACTTAATTATGAAATTGAATGCATACCCAATTGGAATAATGCACCAGTTTAAAAAAAACTCACGTTACCTTACCCTGTTATCAGTAGATTGCCCATATACGACATAATCGCAGCTATTGATATTTTACAGTTAATGACGCGATTTTAATTCTCAGGTGCACACAATAACCTATTTCTAAAACAGAAAATAATATAGGTTGAACCATTTACTGGTAACAGGTAGGTAAGATAGTATAGTATGACTGAGCTGACTATGTAGGGCCACACAAAAATCATATTAATTTAAATGTTGTCTTTGAATTATAGGTGTAAGTACAACCTACAATAGTTTTACTATTCTTCAAATAGTAACATAAAAAAATTACAAATTTGTGTGATACACACATATTTGTAATTTTTTTAAATTTGTATCATTATGGTAGAAAACTTTACAAATATTTTAAAATGTTCTATCATAATGATGTATTTAGTCATGATTTACATTTTTCTTGGATTGGTTACATACTGAGATAATCAATCAAGTGCACAAAACACACTTAATCTTTTTTTACAATACCAAATTACAAAGCGCCATCACCATCCTGTCCAGTGGTTCATAACCTTTTAGTGCTGTTTGCCATAACTATTTGGAGGTGATATACATTAAATGGAAATATATAAAGGGTTGTTTAGAGGAACTGTATAGTAACATTTAGGATGTCTTTGTGGACCACTCGAGTGCGGCCAGGGACCACCATTCGTCCACAGACAATTAGTTAAAAACCACTGGCCTAGTCTCAATTAAGCAAAGCTTGTAATATGAATACTAGACAATGGATATAATACTCTGTATACTTTTTTGTAAATACATACTTAGTTATAATACATTTAACATTTAAGAAACATTTGAATTCAACTTTATCTACTTATCAAGTACATCTAAAATTGCAATGAAAACAATATCTAATCTGTCAGTATATAATAACCAAGCACATTTTATGATTACCAATGCTTTCTAGTTTGGTTTGTTAGTGCTAAATTATGGTAAATTTGCTACTTATTAGCTTTTTATTTTTGTTAAATATAGTAATATGAGACCTTAATAATATTCTGTGAGACTTTTTTGGCATCTTTGAAAGAGGAGAGTCTTCGTCTCTGTAGTGGAGGTAGGTGGGGTGAGGGAGGTCCATTGTCAAGAGACGCGTCAATCCGCCAGCTGTCCTTGTCGTTGTTACGCGCCTTATTTATGATACTGTAACATGGAAATTCAATGTATTTTTTACTGTAGATCACATTAGCTAGTTTATGGTGCTTAGATTTATTTGTAACACTGAGATACTTATTTGTTTGACGTCAGTAATCATGATTTTATATTGAATAGAAATAATCGTGTTAACACCTAGATAGGCTAGAGATTATGTTGCTCCAGCAATTTCATGCTATGCATTCTCATGATTTTATCTTTCAGATACTAATTAATTGAGTAGAAATCCTCATGTCAGTAGTCAGCACAATAGGTACTTTAAGTTGGTTCAAGATCTAAGAAATAAATATATAGCAACTTACCTAGCTAAAATTTTATGATCTCTTTGTGCTCTTTCTCGGAAAGCCTCAAACTCTGCATATTTTTGATCTCTGAACTGTCTAACATTTTCCTCGACTGCCTCAAGTTGTGACTGGAGAGTTTGATTCAACTGTTTACTTAAAGTGCCTATCACCTGCTGAGTTGGGAGCCACACATTCCTATCACTGTTCATAAAGTTGTTTGTATCCACATTTTCTTTCATTTCTATGTCATTTGTTATTTCTGGCACTAATAAGTTAAATACAGGAGAATAGTTATTTGACTTTTTCAAATTGTTTATACGCTCTTGTGTGATCTGTAACATAAACAGGTAAATCCATAAATCAGGGCCAGTGATTTATCATTGCTGTTGATTAAATTACAAAGTAAACATATTACATATGTATTAGCATAGGTTAATATATTTTTCATAATATGGGAATCTCAGGTTCATCATCAATCATCTCATTGCTATCTGATAAAAAATCAGATAGCAATCAATATTATACAGTACATTATGTCCTGATTTAGTACTATACACAGAGAAGTTAGTAGTTTACCAAAGTAAATTTATAGCCATTTTTTAATTCTTAATAATTATAAGTTACAATTTGAGTCCACTTGCTGGTGTAAGCTTTTATTTATTTATTAGCTGGCTAGCTAAAAGATAAAATTCTTAGCATACGATGAAAAATAATATAAATATATGCAAATAAGTAGGTTACCAAATCACACAATCAGCATTACCATAAAATCAATTATGACATCTATATCATAAATGCACTTTACATTATAGTATGCAAATTTTTAAACTACATTTTATAAGAAATGAATCACTATTCATTATTTAGCTGTCTAAACACTGTAATTCAACACTGAAAAGAATACTGACCTGATTAGATTTACAAACAAGCAATGCATAAGGTTCAGTTTTGTCATGTGATATGGCGTGAGTGGTCTGACCACAAGTTAGACAAGAGTGTACCATCCATCTGCCTAGCGGACGCTGCTCAATCAGGGCAGGCTGAGCCACTTGGGTCTTAAGGCTGCTTAGGGAGCATGATAGCAGTTTCTATAACAGTAATACACAGTTATTAGAAAATAAAATAAAATATCATCATAATATCAATTTATTTGCAGGTTGAAAATGTTGCTGTTCACTGCTGCATGAGTGCCCATGATCTTATATGAGCTTCAATAGTGAGATATCTTCATAAAAATCTAGTAAAACTGGTTTTTGTTATTTGATTGAATAAATAGGTAACAGTTATTTTGGATTTTTAAGAAATGATTTACATCTATACAGAACTTCAGCAATTATCTAATCGTTGTGGGCTACAAATTACGATCCTAAACAAGTTGACACTGTGCCGAACGCACATGTATACAATTATGTTACTTATCAAACATACAAAATAGCATAAAAAATACGTGATCGCAGTATTGTTCCATAGGTTTCATTCATAATTTATTATTTGAAGCTATGAAAACCCTTCCTATAAGTCAAGGTCAAGCCATGTTTACTGACGGTAGGTACCTCACTGAAAAAAATATCCCTTTGTTCCATGGATGTTAGCTCCAGTTTCCCAATATCGACATTATCTTCAAATTTTTCACCTTCAAGCGTTACATTTAAGCATTTACAAGCACAGAGAGCCATGGTGTCCGGAAGGATTGTGTTTTGGACGAAACAATACAAAAATACACAAAATTTTAGAAATTATTAGTACAGTAGTCGCAACTTTCAGATAAACGCGTAGAAATATAGTTATTTTTGTTCACATTCACAACACATGAACACATCAATACACACATTCACATTTCAATTCAAAAACACAAGAAGTATACAGAGAGGCGTATTTTATATCGATAGCTTTGTCTTTTTTTGCCATTTGACATTTAACCCATACTTTCCAGCATGAAGGAAAGAAATAGATATAATTTTCTAGAATTCTACTTCTGATACATAATATTGTCTATTTAATACTTTATAAGTTCGTAGTGATGTGCTGATGTTTCATATGTTTCTTTCGCTATGGTGATATACAGTTCTCGCCAAACTTATTGTCCAGTTTGAAGTTGGCACGAGCTAACTTTAACCCGGCCGTAAAAATCGGAGAAAGAAAAATATTGGATTGTAATAAATAAACACGAAAGCTCAAGTCGTAGACTGTCATAAATACAAGCATTTTAATCCAATATTTTTCTCTCTCTGATTTTTACGGCTGAGTTAAAGTTAGCTCGTGCCAACTTCAAACCGGAAAATAAGTTTGGCGAGAACTGTTCTTGACTCTTGTGCTTAATTTGCTATCTGTCTGTTGTTGTGGACTTGTGTCTGACTTAGTGTCTACGCTGAATATTTTGGAGTCGTATTATTATACTGTTAGGTACGAAATTACGAATTAATTCCCGAATTACCTGACGCTAACATGCACGTCTTTTCCCTTTCACTGTAGTTATAGTAATAGAATACCGAACTAGTAGTAGTATTAGTATATTTGAAAGATTGTACTAGTAGTTTAGTGTTCGAGCAAGAACAAGCCTAGTTAGTTGCGATTACAATAACTATAGCATAGTCTAGTTCCTAAAGTGCAGCATATTTTTAGTAGATAATAGATAAAAAACTCTTGCCTCAGTGCTGTGCTGACTGCTGTCAAATGTCAATAGCTGTCAATCTATTGTCAATGTCAGATGTTCGGCTGCCAGCCAGAGGGCCAGGTGGTGGTGCAAAAAACTAAAAAGTCAAAAAGTCATGCATCATACGTTCGGTACGTGGCGGAAAAAGTTTTTTATAAGTTTATTTTAAAATAAAATAATAATATAAGTAAATAATCATTTACGTTTAAAGAATAGCGTGTACGCAATTAGTATAAATTCTAGGAGGTCGGTTATATGTGAATACCGGTCAGTGAACTCAAAATGTCTAAAAGAAGTCAACCTAGTTGGTCACCACCGGCAAGAGCTGAGAAGAGGCCGGTGCTAAAGCTTTATAACAGCTTGACGAGACAGAAGGAGGAATTTGTTTGTGATAATGGTAATCGCATTAACTGGTATAGCTGCGGACCTACGGTTTACGATGCCTCCCACATGGGCCATGCGAGGTACTTTTATATAAATAAATTACGACATATATCATGAAGTAAGTCAGTCAGAGAGTCACCTTAGGGACGAAATAGTAAGTCACCAAGACAACTCTTTAACCAAGAGTTACCATAGCATAAAGAAACTAAAATTTAAAGACAATGTCAAATGATTTATTTTATAACCATTATTAGATCATTATTACAGGTACTTACCAAATGTCAAAAACTAGTTGCATCAAATCAGCAGTGTGTTTTATGACCCTGGCAAGAAACTCCATAGCTATTTTTAAGTAAATAACTTAGCTAGCCTAATCCTCTATTTTCAAACTTAACACATGTAATAGGTATAGCTATACATCATAAAACAAAGGCTTTGCCATTTATCTTAAGTTGTATTTTGGTGTAAAAGTCTGTTAAAAATAAAGCTACTTAGGGCTGCTTTCATCATCTGATAAGTTCCCATTAAATTATCTGGCAGACAATTACAAAATGTGGTTAGTGGCTATCCAAACATGGTGAAACAGGCCCTTAGACTTTTACAATTATTTAAAATAAAGAACTGACTGATTGCCTATTTTTATATTTCCAGGTCTTATATATCATTTGATATACTGAGAAGAGTAATGGCCAACTACTTTGGCTATGACATACTGTATGTAATGAATATCACAGATATTGATGATAAAATTATTAAGAGAGCAAGACAACACCATCTGTTTGAGAAGTATATTAAAGAGAACAAAAGTCTTAATTGCATCATTGATGATGCCACTTCAGTGGTTAATTACTATGAAATAATAGTCAAAGATGCCAATGACCCAGATAAAAAAAATGCAATGCAAAAGACATTAGATTGGTAAGTTATTACTGCACTTTATTCTTAATAAAGCAGGTCAAACAAATATGACTATCAGCATTAACTCATTGTTCCAATGAAGTATTAATTAAATTAATGCATTGTGCCATGCCAATGTCAGCTTTAATGCTTGCTGCTTTTAGATAAGCAGCCTAAGTACATGCATAGTTCTTATCAGTATTCTTTGTTCTGTACTTTGGTTAGTTACATTAAGAAATAATTTCAACTCTGCATGTTGCAGAGTATAATTAGTGATAGATAAATTGTATTAAGTTGTTTTATATTGGGGGATGCTGGCAGGCACCAGACAGGCAATCATTACTCTTATTGAGATTATGTTGTCCATTGTATTCACATTCATTTCTCATTATTTTTTAAAGGTAACATTTTTTTTAATTTGGGGTTGTAAACACCTAAAAAACTCATCTTTAGGTAACCTGTTGTTAGGATTGCTGGGTATGCATGCCATTTAAACTTTATTTGGGTGTACCTTTTTTTGTTATGTCCGAACAACCAAGTGGTGGTGTTCCAGGATTGTAGCAAGTGAAAATCTATAGTCCCTGCCTACCCCTATGGGAAACAGGTCTGAAGCTATGTATATATGTTATGTCCTATGGTCCCTGTAGTCCTCTTGGCGAAGATTTTTTAGATATTATCAACCTTGGTTTGGTTTACTTTGCTTCTTCAACAATAGTCTAGTATAGTATATTTTTTATAGGATGGACACCCTTTCAGAGCTGAACTGAAAAATTAATTGCCAAGCATTATTTAATCTCATTACTGTTATCTTTTACCACAGTATATAAATTTTAATCAAACATAATAATTTCCTTTCAAAGCATTGCTTCAGCTGTTCAAAAACTGAAAGCAGCAGTAGAGAGTAATAATGAAGCAAGCATCATCACTGCTAAAACTGAACTCCTGCAGTCAGCTAAGGGTCCTATATCAGAATGGCTGGACAGCAAGTATGGGGCCACTGTTACTGATAATGCAATATTCACAGCACTCCCACGGTATTGGGAGAATGAGTTTCATAAAGACATGAAAGCACTGAATGTAAGTATAAATTAGATTGCGATTTCTGTTAAAATTAAAGACAAAATTTAGTGTCCAATCTAAAAGTTGTGTTGAGGTGTCAGCAACAAAACATGAATGGAAAACTTATCCTTCCTGAGTAACTTAAATGTGTGTTCACTTTTGCAGGTATTACCACCAGATGTATTAACAAGAGTAAGTGAATATGTACCACAGATAGTAAAGTTCATTGAAAAAATAATAGACAATGGTCTTGCATATGAATCAAATGGCTCTGTGTACTTCAGTGTGAGTGAGTTTGATAAAAAAGATAAGCATTATTATGCCAGACTAGTGCCTGAAGCTTACGGAGATACAAAATCATTACAAGAGGGAGAAGGTAACAGTTCTCCTATTTTTAATAACAAGAGTTATTTTATTACTTAACTAAATTAACCACACCACAATTCATAGTGGAAGTATACTTTTAGTAAGTTGCTAGTTGACTAAATCTGTTGCAAACAAAATTAAGGTATTTATTTGTTAAGTAATTGCTAATATCTGTATAGGTGATCTCAGCGACGAGACTAGCGAGAAGCGTTCTCCGAATGATTTTGCGTTGTGGAAGGGCAGTAAAGCCGGCGAGCCGTCGTGGCCGTCGCCGTGGGGAGCTGGTAGGCCAGGCTGGCACATCGAGTGCTCGGCCATGGCGTCCGACGTGTTTGGCAACAAGTTGGACATACATACTGGTGGTGTTGATCTCAAGTTTCCTCATCATGACAACGAGCTAGCACAGAGCGAGGTAGATAAATCTTATCTGATTTTAAGAAGATAAAAGTGGCAATAGGGGCCACTTTTTTGCCACCTTTATCTTAAAATATATTTGTAAGGTAACCATATTTGGTTTTGATGATTTGTTTGCATTTGGAAGTATAAGTATTTAGTTATTGACTTCGCAATATAGCAAACACGAACAGGGTATGTAGTATATTCGTAAACAATCATAATTGCTGTCCTTATCCAGGCTCACTTCGACCAACCTGGTTGGGTTAACTATTTCCTCCACACTGGGCACCTGACGATTGCCGGCTGCAAGATGTCAAAGTCTCTAAAGAACTTCGTGACGATATCGGAAGCGCTGCAGCGTCACACCGCGAGACAACTGAGAATAGGTTTCCTTATGCATGGTTGGAAGGAAACACTCGACTACTCCGATAATACTATGGATATGGCGATACAGACAGAGAAAATGTTTAATGTAAGGATACTATAATATTGTTCCGTAATCTTAACAGCATCGGTATAAAGTTAATATTTTTATGAGATAATGCGAAAACTTAAGTAGGTACAATTTGCCGAAACAATAGTTGACAACTCCTAGTTAGTTGCATATAAACAATGAATAATAACGATTAATTCCATCACGTAAATTTTAATTAGAAATGAAGAAGTCACTACTATTAACGATTATATGATTTTCGATAATGCCCAATTAATATTTCAAATGAAAAATAGATTTTAATTATTGTGTCATGATGTGCAAAGGAATTTCAATTTTAGGAGGTCACCTTTTTGATATATGCATATGCATTATATGCCATTATATTTTTATCCAATATCTGCTAGAATTTACATGATAATATTCATTGTTATAGTATAGTTCGGACGAAATAATTGCGTTTTAGCAGTAGTTTAATTTAAAAATGTTGATATTGATTTACACTTTATAGTTTACAGTCTACTTGTGTTTTATCATTTCAGGAGTTTTTCTTAACCGTCAAAGACGCTTTAAGGAGCGGCTATGAGGAGGGATGCGGCGGCGTGTGGGATTCGGAGGAACAACAGCTATCTGATAAACTCACTGCGGTTAAGGAGCAAGTCCATGCGGCACTTTGTGGTTAGAAAAACAAACGTTTAAATAATAAATATGTGTGGTATTTATGTCAAATAGGGTCAAGTAAGAAGTGGCTGCCCACGCCCTTCTTGCGAACTTCCTAGTTCCGGAACAAGGACGGTAATGTTTAGGGCCTAGAAATTCCTAGGATTAACAATTTTCAGATAACATCGACACCCGCAGCGCGCTGGACGCGCTGCGCGAGCTCGTGGGCGCGGCGCACGTGTACCTGCGCAGGAGTGCGGCGCGCAGCTCGCCGCTGCTGGCGCAAGCGGCGCGCTACGTCACGGACGTGCTGCACGTGTTCGGCGCCGTGGAGGGCCCGCGGGGCGGCATCGGCTTCCCCGTCGCCGACGGTTCCAAAGTCTGCGTCAGTATCATACCACACTCGTGTTACATCTTACCATTGCGCGTCGCTGTACTTTCTAAGGCCCTTTTTCCTCTACTTCTAAGTTCATGTTCTTATAATTCACGTGTATTCCTCAGATGCAATCGCTTTTAGTGCCATAAAATTACCATAACATCATCAATACCGATGCCGTATTTGTTTCTTAATATTTGACGCCGGCGTGCTTTATTATGTAATATATTTTTGCACACTAGTAAATATTTATCTAAACGGAAATTAGTACATAATAATACGACAGTTGCATCAACGGGCCAACTGTTATATAGGATTCTTCCAATTTTATATATAATATTTGGTTCCACAGCTAGAAGATACGGTGATGCCGTACTTAGAAGCGCTGAGCAGGTTCCGCAGCCGCGTGCGCGAGGCGGCGCGTGCGGCGGCGGCGGCCAGCGTGCTGGCGCTGTGCGACCGCCTGCGGGACGAGGACCTGCCCAGCCTCGGGGTGCGCCTCGAGGACAAGCCGGGTATGCCCTGCTACTATTACCTTTACATAGCTCTTGTGTTTACGTCTTTAGTCTATAACTATACTATACATTTCGTCTTTAGCTTAGGTTATCACTTGTATTATAATCCACGCGGAACTAGTTGGCCGCGCCTTAGGTAGGGACGGGGGTGAGGCGGCGGGTTACTCTGAACAAAAGCAAGCGCCCCCGCCCCTCCGTCGCACCGCGCGCAGGCGACCCTGCCCCTCCGTCCCATCGCTCGCATACCTACGGCGCGACCAACTAGTTCCGCGCAGACTATAGAGAAAGTTGGTTGATAAAACTATATAAAAAAGAGTTCTTAATAGGATCCCTGACAGAATTCGAACCTGCGTGGCTGGTTACGTTCACCAGACTTGCACTAAAATTGATATCTTTGAAAATGTTTAGCGTGGATTAATGCCTTATGTAATAAAACAGTACTAAAAATTATATTGAATGATTTGTTTCATAGATCGCACGGTAGTGAAACTAGTGAGCAAAGAAGAATTAATAAAAGAGAAAGAAGAAAAGGCCCGCCTAGAAGCGGAGAAACAGAAAAAGAAACAAGAGTTGCTTGAAGCGCAGCGCGCTAAAGAAGAATTAAAGAAGATACCGCCCACGGAGATGTTTAAGAGAGAGACCGACAAATATTCCAAGTTTGATGATAAGGTACGCATAATGTTTTGATGGCCAGGTTTAACATTTTGTATATTTGTATTAAAAAATATTAATATTAATTTATTTGTAACTATAGAATTACTTTTTCAATTTGTGCACAGTGATCCAACGTAAATCCTAGTACATCCAAGCGGTGTCAATTTAATGTGGCGCCAATTAAACTATATTTGTTTTATTCTAGGGTTTGCCAACTCACGATCACGAAGGTAAGGAACTTAGTAAAGGCTTGGTGAAGAAGCTTCAGAAACTGCATCAAGCTCAGGAAAAGAAATACAACGAGTACTTAGCATCCATCAACACTTGCTGACAAAATACTACGTCATCATAAGCTCTATCTAACACCTTCAGAGCTCACATTAAACGTTCGAACATCTTAGAAGATATCAGTGAGAATTATAATAATGTTTTGGCTTAGTACAGTCAGTATTAAATATATCGGGATAGGTACTTTCGTCGTTCGTTCCGTTTAAACGAATATTCATAATTAAAATTGCGAATAACTTTAATGTGCTTGTTCAGTGTATTATTATTCATCAAAATGTTCTCCTCCGTTAATTATGAACATCAGAATTAATTGTAAATTATAATTCCAGATATATCTGATGCTAACTGTACCTACTCACCGATTTATATTTTGAGCAAACATGCACACTTACAAGTACCTACATCTCTCGGCCTATCTCGCCTAGCAGATGCCATAGACTACCGAGATGCGAGAGTAGAAATATGAAGCGTTTATTAGTAAGAGATGTAGATGAATTTGTACAAAACTATCATAATAGTATTATATTAGAACAATTTGCAAATAACGTTGCCTTGATTGTATATACTTGAAAAGAAGAAATTCTATTTATACAAACAAAAGTTTAATTGATGTGTGTGCGAGTCTACCTCCGTTGGTGGCTTAATTTTTTAAAGTTTTGTTCTTTAAGTTGTGTGAATTTGATAAAACGCTACAGAAAAACATGCAATTGTCTGAATGCAGTGTAAGCTGTCTAAGTGGTGTGACAAATACAAACAGATACCTAACTATCATTCAGCCGTTTTAAAATGTTTACTTTTTTTGTCATGTCTATCGTGAAATCATAGCTTATATGTATATATGAAAAAGTTAAGTCAGATAATTTATCATCCTTAGTTTAAACTTGTTTTTGGTTCAGGGTAAAGTCCAAGTGATGTCACAACCAGAATGACCTATTGGAAACTTGAAAAGTAATCGTTGTTCAGTATTAAAAGGATAAAAGCATACCATGAATATTTATTTTACTGTCTTAATTTGCATGCATTTACTTTGCAATAAAATCTTAACAAGATGATATAAGGTGTTGTTTATTTATACTACTGAGTGTCTGTAGGTAATTTAAAATTGCAATTCAAGTAACTTTATTTCCTATGAAGAAGACCTTGCTGTTTAAGTTCTATTTTACCTGTGGCGATTGACTCGATGGCCATTAAGTATTTATTTATTATATTATCCAATTGCTTCTCTAATGAAAAAGTCATTAACAATTTCCCCGATCTGATGAACTGAGGCGAAACCAGCGCCAGTCGCGCTTGAGACCAATGACGAGGTTAAACATAGAAGTATTAATGTTAAAAATAAATAGCAAATAGCCTAGCTTACGGACGGACGGGAGTAAGTAAATAATCCATTTTGTTTGCTAAAATCGATCTTTGAATCGGTTCAGCGTCTAGGAGTGAAGAAGTTACTTTCGCATAGATGCCTAACATAGGTATTTTGTATGAGGTTAGGAGTTTGGATACCTAGTTTAAGGGTAATATGATGAATGCCTATCCTAGCCTAGTCTATCCACCCTAGGCACAGTGTAATAAATCTCTGTTACATTATGCCCTAGGGTTTTTGCCCAGTGTTTTCCATAGGACCTAGATAGTCTGTTCTTCCAAGAGACAATGGTAATGGTAGTTTGTTTAAAGTCAGAGAAAAGTTACTTCATTAGTCTTTGTAGGTATCTACCTACTTTTGAAGAATGAGATATAATTTTACCAGAACGTACAATTGTTCATTTTTTGTCTTGTTACAACGTGATATCTGTTTGAAAGAAAATAGGCTGAAATTGAAATAACAAGTCACGTAAACTTGGTATTAAAAAGACAAAGTTTTCATAAAAATGTGTCGCAAAAACTGCATAGGTATCTAACACAAAAGAAATCTTTGCAGGTTTCGATGTCTCTTGATTGAATGACCCTCTTTCTTATAGTCTAATCTTATTATTAGTAACCGCTACCTATTCTTCATCTATCTTATTATTACATTTTTTAGGTCGCCAGGCATAAAACCTTCAATAATACTTAATTATTTCCTGTTGAATATTTTTCGTTATACGTAGGTACTTGGATAGCTACTTACGACGGTAGCAGTAGTTATACTATTTTTCTCTTTATATCTTTGGTTTAAATTTGGTCAAAATTTGTTGATGCTATGGTAGGTATGTGCCTATTATAGAAAATCCACCTATCCTGATTGTCACTACAGCATCCACGATATATGAAACTTTTTAGTGTATGAAAAATTCTCAAAATTCTCTCATTATGACTTATAGTGGGTAAGAATCTCCGGTGTATGACCTAATCCCAAACACCGACAGCCTTTTGGAGGTTTCCCGTCAACAATGAAAAGTACCAATATTTAGTTTAAACAAAAACAAAAAATGGCGGTGATTTTGACTATGTAGGATGTAGGTATCTACCTATTAGGTATACTTTGCTATACCTACCTAGGTATGTACTCAGAATTTGTAGGCACCAAAACGAAGTGCAGTTCAGATATACTAGTACCTAGTTTGTTAGCTGTAGTACTCTAGCAGCATATAACTACATAGTATAAAACAAAGTCGCTATCCGCCGTCTGTCTGTCCCTATGTATGCTTAGATCTTTAAAACTACGCAACGGATTTTGATGCGGTTTTTTTTAATAGATAGAGTGATTCTTAAGGAAGGTTTATAATATGTATAATAATACCACGCGGGCGAAGCCGCTGGCGGGAAGCTAGTTAATTATAAGTTGTAAATAACTAGGTATTACAAATTAAGTATAGGAATTAACCAAGAATATCGTAATTTGTCAAAATAACTGGATCTAGATCACCATGATTGTGTAAGTTTTTTATTCAATCCATAGGAACAGCAACAGCAACTTGCGACATACTCACATACGCGATACACCTATTCTTATTTAACAAGCCCTCCCCTAAGTTCACAAACGTAAAAAAATTATACCAATTAAATTTTAAATATCGAGGTCTTCAACAAATCCAACGATTATCTGTATTTAAATAAACATTAAAAATGAATAGCCTTGACGTCCCTCATCACAATAGATTGTGCACCTATCTTTAAACGCTTGAATGATATCTCTATAAAGGCGGTGGCCGCGTGCTCCGAGCCAAAAATACTTATAAAAAGCTAAACAGTAGTTTTAAAAAAGGTAAAAAGTGAGGTAAACAATCTGGGCGCGTTTTTTGTATAGTGAAGCTGACAATAATGTTTTAGGTAGGGTGGCACAAGTACAGCACGCGAACGGGGCCAAACATCTGCAGCTCGTAATGCACTTCTAAATGGATTCATTTTGTTAGCTCTACCAATTAGAGGTATGATTGTATTAAGGTCGAAACGCATAATTATAGTTACTGGTTGGTACTTTTAGGTGTCTTTATAATAAAAATAATAAGGTGACTGAAAATAGGAATTTAAGGTTTAGATCGTTTACCTAGTACCTACACCATTAACAGATGCTTTTGGGACCTATTGTATGTCTATCCTGCACTTTTATTCAGACAATACACGACACGACTGGCACTGAATCGGAACAGATGCCTTCCTAACTAATAACGGAAATTCCCTGAGAATTGTTGAAAACAGCTTCTGGTGTTGAATGTAAATTAAATAGTTTTTGGATTTGATCACAATCGCTTTGATCGTGGTCAGATTTACAATAGCGTCGGTAGGGCAAATCGGGCGAAGGGAGGCAAATCTTGCAAAACGCCAGTTTGCCGCCGCTGACCGCCTGGCGAGATGTCAATCACACACATTTGAATAACATTGTTCAGTTTCCTTATTCCGTTGCGATATCACGATAACAAGAACTCATTATTATAAAGTCAACGAACTGAAAGATGCACTTTTTGGTAAAAAAGTAAAACTTTCGTTGGGAAGTGAATTATTTTGGAATCAATCAACCAGAATCTCGGATAACGGTCGAGCTTTTGTAACCAATTGGTATGAGCGGGCCTACATCATACGATATGTAAATGTACTAGGGTGCCCTTTCTGAGGGAAATAGCAAAATTTCACTGTTCGGTGGATATGTGACATTTGATAAGATCTTTATAAGTTTACATATAGGTAGGCACATAAGTTCTCACCCAATGAGGTTAGAGTTTGCTGTGGGAAAGGAAACCAGTAGGCAATGTCTGTTGATTATATTGAATAGAATTCGATCAACGTTCAGTAAGTACCTATCCTACAACGAAAATGTTTAACTGTTATTTTATTGTTAGGTAAGAATAGGTAAATTTCCGTTAGTCTCAATTAAAAATTTACCTAGTGACCCATAGATGGTACTTGTACCTACATTTAAGATATCTCAATAAATGTTTAAAAGTAAGTGTAATACGTGATTGATTCTGATTTCTTAAGCAGTAGCTCACAAGTTTAATTGGTGCCTTAATAAGATTTATAACGATAGCAATTAAAAGTTTTGCTTTATAAATTATGATCGGCGGAGAGCTCCCTCACCGAGTAATATTTTGCGAGCGACGCGACGCGCTGTTAGCGCTTGTCCCCGTCGGTCGGGGTTGCAATTATGCCTTGTTTTTCATCGTAGCCCCCGAAGCACTCCGCTGCCTGAAAAAAGAAACCAATTTTGCACGCTCATTAATTATTTAAATCTCATTAAACAACCGCAAGTTTCCCTCTTTTGTTTTGTAATTTTGCGACGCTATTCTCCATCTACATTATCTAATTTAAGCCGTTGGACACCAAGGAAATTTCTTTGGAATAAAACTTGAAAGCAACTAAATTGGTGTTGAAATTAATATTGTCTTAATTTATTACATATTGATTAGTGTTGTAGGCTCCGAAACTACTGGACCTATTTGAAAAATTATTTCAGTGTTAGATAGCCCATTTATCGGGGAAGGTTATAGGCTATATACCACCATGCTACGACTAATAGGAGCGGAGTAGGAATGAGAAATGTTGCAAAAACGGGGGAAAAATTAATAAAACCACGCGGGCGAAGCCCCTGGCGTGAAGCTAGTTTTATAATAAACGCGTTGTTGTTTGGATCTACAGTGATGCGATTAGAGACAACAGTTTAGTTGGCTAAATTGCTGTAACTGTCTGTAAAGTTATATGAATGTGAGGGATTTGATTAGGGAGGACACAAATCCAAATACGGAGTTCTAAAACAAAAGAACATAGAAGAATAACACCTCTGGCAGAAACACAAGATATCCGGGATGTTAAATTGAAAAGCTACAAGCTATAATCTACACAAATATTATAAAGAGGAACGATTTGTAGTTTTGTGTTTGTAAGGAATGATTTAAAAACCAATGGACCGATTTCAAAAATGCTTTCACCATAATGTATACCCACAGTTCGCCGGTATGTTTAGGTCCCATTTAGGGGACGAGCCTATTTCCATTAACTGGGCACACGCACAAGTCCACACTCCGAGCTGCTACTGGGAATTACACAGAAAAACCCTATAGCACTGCTCGACCCGGGAATCGAAACAAAGACCTCTAGCATAGCAGTAGCGCCTGGGACTAGTAGACCAACGAGGCAGTCAATTGTTGTCAAACATACATTTGCAGCGCAGGATGGGAAGTCTTCCAACGCCAACGGAGGCCAACGAGATAGACTGTGACGTACGTCCTGCTGGGCTAACTGCACACCGGCACCGCCGCGACTAAATTTTTTCGACGCTAACCAATTTAAGGGGCTATAAAAGCAGTGTTAACCTAAGGGTGTGACCACTGGACTGCCAAGTCAAAGGTCCCGAGTTCGAATCCAAGGCTAACCTCTGAATTTCGAAATCATGTGCGTAATTATCACTCGCTTTAACGGTGAGAGAAAACACCGTAAGGAAACCTGCATGCCTAAAAGATTTTCTTGACGTTATGTGAAGTCCCGAATTAGGATAGCGTGGTGGACTATAGCCTAATCCCTCTCATACTGAGAGAAAACCCGTGCCCAGCAGTGGGACAGTAAAAGGGTTGATGATTATACCTACCTATATTCGTGCATTTGTCTTATATTCATTCAAGAAAGAGCAAGACAAAACAGTGGACACTAATATTATGTTAGACATTATGTTGGCGCATATCTTAGCCTTTTTTTGGGTGTAGAAAAACCTCATGCATGGGGGATCCATGAGGTTTCTCCTCCGTACTGACTCAAAACCGCACTTGCCCTATATTTCATGGGCTCGAGATCAGAAACATTCACCATGACCATGAGCTGCTAGAGATCGCTGAGAATATTTTGGACATAGGTGACATAAATAATAGGCCCTTGTGGAAGTCTATGGCCTAGTAGTAGTAGACCTTCTTTGGCTGATACCTATTTAAGATGAAGATGATGATATCTCTTCGACAAAACCTTCCTATCCTATCGGTTGTAATGCAGATACATGAGGTATGTTGATTTGCACATGTTATAAATCTAAGCTTTACACTATAGATACTTCTGGGTGTATGTGAAAAGCTTTCATTAGAGAAGATCAATAGGTATAACGAAATGACGAGCTGAAAGGAACTGTCATATAAATCCATTTACAAGCATCAAAGCTATTTAGTAAAACAGGAAATTATACAGCGTTGTTGTAGATGCGTAGGTACCGAGTATTTGTGTATTCGTGTCGGCGGTGTCGGCGGTGGCTTCCTATTAGATAATAAAGTCTGCCAGAGGACTGTCTTGTCTCTAGAGATTTTTTGAGAATTAGGAAATTAAACTGTGCGTTGGCACATGAAAGGTGCGGAAGCGCGATGTCGGGCGGGCGCGGGCGGTCGGCTCACTCAATTCGCGCGTCTGCCTCTGAAGCCCGCGCCACAATGTGCCGCAAACTGAATTAATTATATTTTGAAACGAATTTTTCATAAACTGGTTTTGTTTATTGTGAAATTATAGAAAAAAGATGAATGATTTATTCGGTCGGTGAATTAGGTTCCGACGACGTCTGTGATCTAGTGGTTCGAGACTACTGATCACGAGTTCCCAGTCGTGGGTTCGATTCCCACATGACACAAATATTTATATGTATAATGATAAAAATAAGTGTTTGTGTTTGTTTGGGTGATTTTTATATATTACTAGCGTATGCCTGCAACTTCGTCCGCGTAGAAGTCGAAAATGGTTCTAATAGGATTTTTAATTTAATTTTTTTTTACGTTATTAATTTTGTTAAAAAAATAATTTAGGTAGGTATTATATCCATTGAACCTATAGTACCTACAAGCTCTGCTTAGTTTGGGGCTACATGGTGCTGTGTAAAAATGTCCTAGAATATTTATATTATATAGGTACCCAAGTATATAATATGAGTAATATAAACATTTTATTAACACTTATTATTAGGTACTTACCTAGATTCTAAACAAATATTCATTTTGGCAAGGTCTACTTAGTGTTTTTAAGTTACAAGTATGGGGACTGATCCAACTTTAGTGATGATGAAATTTTACAAATGCAAGTCTAGACGTTAAATAAGTACAAAAGTACCTACTTTCTATGTGTAACACTAATAACATAATTATATAAATAAATAATAAATATCTTGGGAATTTTTTTTTTTACACAGCACTATCTAGTCCCAAACTAAGCAGAGCTTGTACTATGGGTACTAGACAATGGATATAATACTTATAAACTTTTTTATATAAATACATACATATAATACATAGGAAACACCCAGACAAACACAAACACTTAAGTTCATCACAATAAATGTTTGTGTCCTGGGGGAATCGAACCCACGACCTCTTGATCAGCAGTCCGGTACTCGAACCACTAGACCACAGACGTCGTCAAAATCTAAAAATATCGATGGGGTATTACTATTAATACCCCACATTAGGACAGTAGTCAACTCACAAGGTATCAGTTACTGATTAATATAATCTACGTTATTGTAGTCGCTTATGTGGCTCAACAAGTTAATCCTACACGAATGACTGAAAGGTCTCACCCATTACTACCTATCTAAACCCAAGCATGCAATGTGTTTACCATAACATTAGTTTTACGAGTTAGTAATAACTTAATAACCGAATGGTGTGACCAGCGTAGCAACTTATTTGAAGCTGGACAGCAAAATCGTTAAATGCATATAATCGTGTTTATTATAATATCTCTTGTTGTTGATCGAATGAGTGTCGGTGTGGGTGGCGGGCGGTGCCGGGGATGGGGCGGGGTGGAGATCACTCGCCCGTGCTTTAATTGCTTTTCACTTAGCAACCGCTCATGAACAGAGAAGACTCGCGAAAATGAAGAAAAAAATCATTACATCAACATCTTTTAGAGATTGGCCAGATTTAGGACGTTCAGAAAGACAGCGGCCTTCTTATATAACGCGTTCCTCTTTCTTGTTTTTCCAGCGCGCCTCATTTCCGGAAGGGGGTCGCGAGGCGGTGCGGGCGCGGGTGGCGAGGGGCCTAAGTAATTTCGCTTAAGAACTCTAAACGTAATTAGTGTAGGGCGTGCAAAGGGAAGGGCTTGAAACTTGGAGAGGGTTGCGTCCCGCGCCGCCGCCTCCGCGCGCCGCCTGAATATTTGATCGCGCTCGTCTCGCGATAATATTTGCCGGAGGAGCTTTTCCGTAAACACGGCCACATTTCCCCACCTAGGTACTTATACTTTCCTTCATTCCGCTTTCTAAGCTGTCGCGTGGTTTTAATTGGAGCCGGTGTTATTTATAAGTAGACTTGTGATAGAATTAAAATCGTTCGCAACGTCGCTTTCGAATACCAATACACAGAAAATGTTTTAATATTAAGTTTTTGACGAGCAATTTTTCCTTTCAGGAAAATCCTCTTTATAGCACTTCAAACAGTTCAAACAAATTTACAGCCTCTTCATAAGCTCATATAACTGATAGGAATTCAGTGAATTTACATTGAATGTTTTTAATTTTATTTATTGCTTCATTGATTCTTGAGGAAGTACGTATTTGTAATTTTTTTTTTATTTTTTTTTTTTTTTATTTATTTAGGATTTCCAACAAAAGATATACACAAACATGACACATTAATAGGTCGACCACAACAGTTTCAGGTGTACTCCTTCACTTATAGGAGACCACAGCATGCACAGCAATGTTAAATGTATTAAAACTAGCTAACTAATTAAAACTAATTAAAAACAGAGTATAGTATTGGTAGAAAGTTATTAATTTATACAATCCAAAGATAAAATATGAACAATTTTGATTAAATTTAGTAATATAAAACATCTATCTACATGTATCTAATTTATAAAACAAAATTAGGTGCTACTCGATAAACTTTTGAGGATGGAGTTTATTTTGGCAAGTGAATCAAAGTGAAGATCGATAACATCACTAAAGCTGTTAACTATCTTACACATTCTTGCATAGGGCGAATTAGTTCCCAAAACAGTTCTTCGAAGGGGCGGGCAAAGAGGTGTGATGGCACCACGCGGGATTCTAGCGGGAGCTCGAAAATTGAAAATTGAAAAGCGCAAGCAAGCCAGGACTATCTATTGGATTACTATGGATGATGATGAACAGTGATGATGAACTTATTATGAACAGTGTTCACTCTATTTAAACATGTTATTCTGTAGTATGGTACGCTAAATATGCTAACCAATACCTAAGTACCTGAATTTAGATTATGACGATCAAAAACATAATGATAACTACAGCCTCAATGGTCTAGTGGTAAGAAGAGCAGCTGCTTAGTTCTGTGTTCGATTCCAAGGGGGTCGTTACAAGTGTTATTGGGTTTTAAATTATCACTAGGACCTCGGTGTTTGAAGTTGCGCCTGGTTTTGGCTTGCCATATAATGTATGGGATTTAAAATATATTAGCGGATTGTCGGCGGTTACTGACGTTAAATAAAAACTTATTGTAACCTAAGTGGATTCCTGTCCTTAGCTTAAAAATTAAAATATTACCTAATATTAAATTTTAATTTACAGGACCGTAAACCCTAGTCGAATTCGAATATCCACGACATTTTGTTATAATATATATGATATAATGGTATGTACTTACCTGTTTGATAATTTCAAGTACCTAATTAGGTATCTACTCACAAAAACCTGTGAAGTTGTATGGTACCTACCTACTGTATCTATCACCAGTAATTGTTTTAACATATACCTACGTAGTAGTACCTACGTAATATGTTATAGAGGTTTTCCTAGCTATGACCTTGCACAGAACTTTATTGGTCGTTCCAAAAATTGAACTATAGGTAATTACAGTAGGTTGTACTGGAAATTGAGAATTCATTTGATAGCTTAATGCAATAATTTACAAATTCAAAGGGCCTATGAAACAAGAGAGGGAATTAGAATTTGTAATTAGTACAGAGCGAGCGGCCGTGCCGACGCGGCTACTCCTACAACATTTGATTAGCAATTATGGTAATTTGACTTAGAGCAGGGTAAGATTTCTCCTAATTTGTTAGTTAAATTATTATCACGACTGTTAGGACATGAAAAAATTCCGCCAATTTGAATATCATTAATAGATGCCGACAATTCATAGTCAACAGTTCTAACAAGGATTGGTCTGGTCATATATCGTTGTTATTTCTACGTATAGGTACCCAGCATGTTCTAGGTACCCAGGTAGTTAGATATCTACAATATTTTGTCTTTTTTCTTTGCACAAAAGATACTAAAAAGGGGGTTTAGTAATTATGAAGGCTAGATATTTAATCTAGTCTCAAAGAAAGCCTCGTTAGTATAATTTGTCCCGCCCTGGCGACAGAGTATAAGTCATCAAATGCGAAATTAAGGTACAAAGTCACAATAATTTTTCTAGAGTATTAATCTTTTAATCGTTGGGTTTAATGTATCGTGACACTATAATAAAAGAGAGCGTCGCGCCAGTGTGGGTGACACGATAGCACAGGGTGACAACAAAGTAGCTGAGGGCCACAGTTTTAGTAGTGCTCCCGGCTCCGCGGTGCAATTTAATTATCAGCGCGGGGCCCGCTTTACCCTTTTGTATCTTAACCCCCGGATGAAAAAAAATACTCACCCATAAAATAGAGGACGGGTACGAAAAAGGAGCGTATGCAAATTCAGGATAAAATATAGCCCGTAAATGCCACCGTTTCTAAAAGAATATTAGAGCCGTTTTTCAGTGGGTGGTTGGGGTGCTACTTTATACTTTGTCTCCTCGTGCTAAGTACTGCACGGTGTCCGCGCGGCGCAATCCGGCTTAATTTGCGGTTGTTGTTCATCAAGGTATCTAGCCAATTTTAGTCTGTACACGTGTCACCTATCAATACTTACATCATTGTGGTTGTAAGGTTCTGTATATTATGTATGTCTATGTCGGATCGTGAATAAGTAAGTCTTATGGATTTAACTTAATATGCATTCTTTGGTAGTTTCACTCGTTCAACACGCACAATCGCACATGCAGCAGGTACTTATCTAGATATTGTATTACGAATAATTATGATGATGCATAGTATGATAAAATAAGTAAGTACCTTTGAAAGTCACGTCAAGTTATTTTCATTCATGGTTATAGTAAAGTTTCCGTTTGGCTGGTTTTGAGAATGTTTATGAACACTAATTAGTTGTTTAATGTAAAGTGGTAATTAGCTTACCATTATCTATCATATTTTTTTTTCTGTTAGAAAAGGTTTATGAAATAGGTAAGTACCTAAACAATGTTTACGTTTAGGTTCAATGGATGACTTTATATATTGTCATGTAATTTTTTGTGCACCTGTAATTATGAGTACGTACTTGAGTAGTTCTAGTAGTCCAATACGTATGATCAATAACGTACAGCCACCTTATAATACTTACCTACATTAAAATTTGATCTAGGTCAGCAATTAAAACATAGCTCAGACATCAGTTACGGGTTAAAGTACAAATTGTGTTTTAGTTCCAAGCTAGACTTAATACCTTCTCGTTATTGTTTGAGAAATATACACCTGGCAACTGGACACGGCGGATTGATAATTCCAAAAAATTAAACGTAATAGTGAATTTATAGTGACTTTAGTGGGAATTAATTAAGTGGGCTGTGGGGTGGCACTTGGCAGCAATCAGTATGTATATCTACTATGGTGTGTTCGAAATTTTTTATTCGGGACGTAATGAGGGGTCACCTGAAGAGGAATGAGTTAATAGGCGTTTTAATTATTGAGGACGCGGCCGCCCCGCGGAGCGCCTGCCGAAGAAAGAGACAACATCAAATATTTAGCGCGTAATGCCGGTCGCTCTCTCGCTTGTAATTAAAGCGTTCTTTCCTTTTTTCAGCGGCCTGATACAATATTCAGCATCAGAAAGAAGCGCTCCGGTGGCGGGGTGGCGCCTCCATTGTATTCGCTAAGGAAGATAAATTAAAAAATATAATTACAAGGCGGCCGCCATAATTCTCGGCAGGCGGGTTGTAGGGTGGCGGGCGGTGCGCGGGAGGGGGATAGTGGAGGAGCGGGCGCTCCCGGAGGAGGCTTCTTAAATATTTGGGGATAGCGCGTACCTACGCATTACGTAAATTAATGACACGGATTCGAGGAAGGATGGCGCCCACCCGCGCCCGCGCCCGCTCTGCGCCGTCACCACTGTTTGTTTTGTTTTAATGTGCGTTGTTAACGACGTTATTAGACGCGAATTATAATACGAGAGCTCGCCGTCCGAGCCGCCGCCGCCGCCGCACCCGCCCTCCGCGCACGCCTAGATTGATTGGACTAATGACTTTCTTTTATTCTTATAATTGCACAAATCCGACTTCACAGTACTTCGTTGATTTCTCCAATTTCTAACTTTGATGAAATATAATAGTCGTTCATTTGCGGAAATGGCCTGTTATGAAAAGAAGTTTTCAATTTATTATCTCTCGTGATTTATTCGACTTAAATTGATCAGGTTGCGTACTCATTATATTTGATTAGCCTAAAGACTGGGGAGTCTTACACAAGCACATTTAAAATTGTGGTATCATTATTCAGTATGAGTTTTCGTACAGTTTCGTATAGTTACCACAAATTTTAAATTTTAGTGTTAAAAGAGCATTATCTGTAAAACACGGTGTAACAATTTAGTGAGTGTCTAGTGTGTGCGAGCGGTCATATGGTGAGATCGCGCATGCCCCACACATAGACTCAACAAGTGTCCCCATGTGCACACGAGACCTCCACGCTACCCGCTGTCACCGCCGCCGCCGCGCCGGCTGACAGTTTCGGACACCGGTGTCCGGCCGCATTAGTTACCGCACTAATGCCTGACGTGGGTACCTCTATGATTAGTTATTATGTTTGTGTTAGCAAATGTACTTATTTTATCTGTACTTATATACCAACCAGTATTTTTCAAGGTATAACTGGAAACTGAAATGCTCTAAAATGATAAAACCCAGTAATTCTACAGTATACAAGGTGGAACGGACATCGACGCACATCCGAATACCATGAGTTCAGTACATGATTCTGGACCCCTGCGTTAAAATTTTCCGTAACTTTTTTCATCAATTTTTCAATTTTTTCTGCAGTTTTTTTTACTTGTACGCCTAAAAAACATTATTTCTATCTAACCAAATTAGATTTATAATTAAAAAATCATTATTTCAGATCGCGCGCACGATAACATTCACCACGGAGCGTTTTTAGCAATACACTGCGCGCTCAAAAATGACAATATCGGTAATAACCGATCATGTGCGTCGATGCACATGATCGACCTTGTATAGAACTATCACCGTTTAACTCTATGGTAGCAATCAGTAAAATCATCAAGATTTTTTTTTTATACCACTGGCAAACATGCATACGGCCCGCCTGATCGTAAGTGGTTACCGTAGCCTATGGACGCTTGCAACACCAGGGGGTATCACTCGCGCGTACTGCGCTGACAGTTTGAGGGAATATTCCTCTTGCTGCTAGCGAAGCGCATCCTTAGAAGGAGCTCTGGGATCCTTAGAAGAAAATAAATAAATGTCCTGCTGGGACATTTTACACAGCACCATCTAGTCCCAGACTAAGCAGAGCTTGTACTGTGGGTACTAGACAATTCTGATATTATATCAGTTACATACTTTTTTGTGTTAATTGTGTTTGTCTGATACAATATCAAACACAATTAAACACTTAAGTTCATCACATAAATATTTGTGTCTGTGGTATCGAACCCACGACCTCGTGATCAGCAGTCCATTACCCCAACCACTAGACCACAGGCTGTTTATTTTCGAATAGAATTTGAATTTACTAATAAATAATCAATTAAAGGGCAAGAAATTGAGTGTAAGTAAGATAAATGAATAATTATCATGGTCTAAGAAAAAATGAATACTGTACCTATAACATCCCGTGATGTTTTGTCGAATCCCGGTCCACCCCCAATACTATTTTGCATAAAGAGCCAGATAACTGGGATTAGAATAACAGGACGGAAATCGAAAGCTTATAGATAATCATACATACGATACGATGTAGGTCCTTTAAAAATAAAACTTATTTTACGCGATAGACTTTTTAATGACTCAAAATTTTAAATCACTCTGCCTAATTGCATGTTTACCGCATAAGTATGTTTCGAACTTTCGACCGTTTCTTTAAAATGGTTGTGATACTTAATACTAAAATGATTATGTAAATCTGTTAACCAGTAAAGTTAGAAGAATGTGACAACAAGAGCTTTTGTCGATAATACCACGAGAGTGACGCGACAGCGTGATGAAATACAATATACCTACATATATAGTTAATACTCGTATCTGTTATTCGATAAAGACCGTAGTTCGAAGGACCCTCAAAAGAAAACTTATTAATTTTCGTCATTATGAATTCCGCGAACGAAACTCGAACGTCTAATTTCAACCCTAACTTATCAAGACGCGAATAAAAAAGTTCACCCCCCGGCGCACCCCACGCTCACCCCCTTGTTTAAAACGCCGGCGAAAAAAGAAGCACATAAAAATGCATGAGGCCTTCCTCGTTATAAGGAAAGGGTAGCGTCCCCCCTTCCCCACGGGGGGGTAGCTGTAAAAATCGTCTCTAATTTAAATTTGGGAAGTTTCGCGTTGCGCGAGGCAACGTTGATGTCTTGATAAATGTTAGGGAATTCCACTAATTTCACGTCTTCAGCAGTGGCAACTTTTAATTGGGAGCACATAAATCGCGCTGGCGGGAGTAATGGCTCGCGCATTAATATCATCTCGAGCGACAAAAAGCTGCTCAGAACAGGTACATTTAGATAATCATCGCTCATTGTTTCCGGCATCTCGCGACGCGAGATAACGCCTGCCCGCCAGAGGTAGCTGACATGTACGATTAATGCGATTATCTTATCACACCTCTAACTGAACACCTAGCTAAAGGTAATGGGTCATTAATTCTTAGTAGACCTCCTGAAATAATTTATTTTTCAGCAAAAAAAAAAAAGTTTTCTCGTGTTTTATAGCAACTGCATCCACAGTGATTCTATTTTATTTATATTCATTAATAATTTTGAATTGATCACTTATGCGATAGAATAAAAATAATTTAACAGTTTCTAAGAGTAAGTTGAACAAATGTTCAACTTTTATCTGTTATTCAGCTTCTTTGCATGTATTTTGCATCACGGACATCAAAACACCATCATCATGTATGAGAGACGAGTCCGCCTTATTGTAACAGTAAATGTATCTATTTCATAAACAGGTGAACGAATTTACGGAAATGGTACTTACATTTATGGTTTCGTAAAAATAAAGTTTTTCTTTGCCTTTCAAACGTCATAATAATTACTGCTACGAAGGTGCTACGCGCTACGCGTTACGCGCTACGAAGACGAAACACGAATTAACAATAAAACTCACTTTTAACGTGTTTGGTTATAATAAAATCATTAAACTTTATTGGTTTTAGTTTATCAAATAGGAAAACAACGCTTTTTCACATCCTTAATTATGTCAACGTATTCAAGATAGCGAAATAATGTTTACGTATTTGTTCTACGAAATATGTCAAAGAACAAAATAATATTTTTCTTGGACACAACTTTTCACTCGAAGTAATTAAAACAGAAGCCAAGTTTGTTTTGAGTGAACAATTATGAAATACGCGTGGTGAGTATCGTGTTTTCTTCTTCCTCATTAAATCGGGACAAAGCAAGCGCTGCCAAACTTCGACGGGTGTAATGTTATTCATTTGGGAAAGTCAAAGGTTGTATTTACAAAAAAAAAATAAGTCGCCGGAGAGCGGACGGTGGCATTTTTTCCATTCGGCGCGTTCCATTAGCGTGCCTTTGTTTGGCGGGAGCGCGCAAATTAATTTAGCTCTCCCGCCATTTCCTCGCGCCCCCGCCCGCACGCCGCCCGCACCCCTGCCGCGCCCTTTTTTGTCTACGCCTTGCTCTACGTATCGTTTTCTTCTTTATGGCTCATTAGGCAGCATTGTCACCATTGTTTTTTTTTCGCCTAACTCACAAGATCTAATTATTATGATCAGCAAATCTCGTAGATTCATTTTATTGTGTTATCGTTCAAGGAGGGGTACCTTACGTGCATTTGGATGACTCAAAATGGCTTTATTCAAGTCAAGACTCTTTCCAAGTAAAACTTTAAAGTATAAAAAAAAAAGCTACCTTTTTGTACTTAGGTATTTATGTTACATTTTTATATGGATGAATCGTAGTATGTATTACATATCAATTTTAATGAAAACAAATGTTAAATTACTCATTATATTCATAGCAATACCGTCAAATGTGTTGTCAGTGGTAGGTACTTGGTGAAAAACGCACGTATGAGCAAAAATGTGCCACAGTATTAGAGGGAAGGTGATAAGATAAAAGTACATATTTATATAATAGCAAGAAATAATACCTAGCACATGATATAATGTCTTATTCAAATATCTGACTAATTATAATTTACGTTCACAATATAATATGAATGATGAAACGACATGAGCTTGCTTTTTTGGAAAGGGTGATATTATGCATAATTTTTATAAGCAATCAAGATATAGCATAACGCGACATTCGCGGTCTCATAAAGTCATGGTTAAATAACAATGTTATTTCTAAAAAAAAATTAAACTAGATTTAAAAGATAAAAACAAACTCACCTAGTTGTGTAACCTGCGCGGGCGCTGAGAGAGACGCGCGTTCTGGGCCACAAAAACCCGCTAACTGACAGGCGGCCGTGACCCACAGTTTTTTTAAACTCGCGTGCCCTCGCCTCGCCGTCGCGTCACTCCGGCTAAACAACCCTTGCGTATTCATAAACCCACACATCATACGTTGCGCGCCGGTATACCGTAGTACACTCTTCACCCCGACTTGTTGTCCCGAAGTTGAAACTTAAAAGTAATGTTAATGAGCCATATCATATTTCTACAGTTTTTTTTAGATATTATTTAGGTAGGGACTTCGTGTACTTAAATGTACTTTTTAATGAGTTATCACTTATCGTTAACCCTCACGAGTTACACTTAATTTGAGTAGTTGATTGTGAAGAAAACAATTAATTTGGGTATAACGATATTAAAATTCATTAATTTTCAAATACCTCGCGAAATAGTGGTCATACTCATTTCACGAGAAGCTCTTTGTTCTACGTTAATTAAATTCTCAGTGCCTCTGCTGAAAACGTGCGTCATTAGAAAAAGAGAAGCTCTCGCGCGCTAAGTAGGTGGACTGAAAATTTATAATTAATTACTTAGCAGACACATTTTAAATTCTTAATTAAGCAATCCGTACTTTCTCCCGCCTATAAATTAGATCGAGCCGTTTCCATAGAGACTACTCATCCTTTAAAGCGGGCCGGGGGGAGGGAGGGGGCTTTACAAAAAATATAACTTAGGGTGAGTAAAAAACCGTGGGGTGACTCAGCCGGCCGCTGCACCCCACGACGAGAAATCTACGATCAATATTAACTCTTTTTTTGAACGGGGAAACGCTGAATTTTTAAGTCGTTTTAAGTCGCGACGCTACACTGAGAAAATTATGCGCGTGTTGAATGTATTGGGCGCGCTTCGCCCGAGCTCAGTGAGTGCACAATCCACAGCTGACTGCTAATATTTGAAGTTCGCGCTTGTCATAAATCACAGTGTCCTGATTATACACGTAGGTTCTACACTGCGATTCAGTTCGCGTGCAAAATCAAGGTCAGGCACCATATGCTAGTGACGTCGGTAATGTTATTAATTATAATTGAATAGAACTTAAGAATAACGATTTTATTAAAAAATACTATTGACTAAAATAATATTTGGTATGTATGTATACATTATTTAATTAATTCACAAATTGTAATTTCATTTTTAATTGTGGTCGCAATTCGATTGACTGTAGTTAATCTCGTATATTTTTGTATATTTTTTTCATCTCTATCTCCAAGGTCGATCGTGAACAAACCAATATTACCTGTAATAATTATTGTCGTTTCTCAAATACCTGTCTTTATACCTTTTCTAAATTCACGCCTGATTATCAAGTTTACATTTTGATTATATTCACGCACAAGGTGAATCCTATTTTTTTTAATTTTAATAAAAAACATGCATACGCAATTAGTAATAGTGCATTAATAAAAAGCTGTGTGGAGCCCGGTGTGTGCGTGCACGCATAAAAAAAGTTCATTAGAAAAAAGCTATTTATGACAGCGGCCATTATCATCCAATAAATCAGCTGGCCGCTCTTCTGTTTTTCGATAATGATTCTATTATTATGGAAAAGCGTTATGTAACTGTAACATTTTTTTCCAACCGCTACGTAGTATGGAGGCAGACTTCCTAATTTTGTGTACGAGAACATTTTTGTGTGATGAACTTGTTGAACTGTGAATTTTAGGTAATGTCACTTGGCAACACAATTTAAAAATCGAATAGTTAGATACTCATTGTGCAATTATTTTTGTGGGTATGATTGTGTTTTAGTACTTTAGACATATAAAAATAGTGCGACACAGCAATGTGAAGTGCCAGTTACGTACGTATTAAATTGTAAGTACATATTTTACTTTTCTAATTTATCATGTTCATTTAACAAAAAGCAACTACCTACAAAATTTAGTAAAGTAACATTTTTGTCAAGTAAAAGAATTTACAAATCAATTGATGTACAGTAGAAATTGTTATAGTTTTTAAGCTTTTCTAGAAAAAAGCTCACTCCACAGCTAAAGACGGTCGTAAGTTTTTATGCGTGTCGGGCGGCCGGCCAGCTCGGCTCAGCGCCCACTGTACGGGTTACAAATTGTGGGGTGAAAGGGGTAGTTTTTTTCTAATCGACTTTCCTAACAGTAATAAACGATATTTATCTTTGTTAATTATGGTTCAGTCCGCGTTTGGTAGCTCTGTGCGTGTTTTCGCCTCAAATGTTTGTGTTATTATCGAATTAGGTACGTATGTTTGTCGTTAACGTTAAGTTTGATCGTATTATAACCGCGTCTGAATATTCTTTCAACTGGGTTTCAACGTTCTTCTAACTATTATATTGAAGGTACCTACAAAGATATTTTAAAAAATATTCCTGTATTCCATGTAAGTTACATGGTAGGTATCAGCTTCATTTATTGAAATATAGTTAAATACTCAAATTTTGTAACATTTCATCACCTACCTATACTACCACCTACCTACTTAATGATTTAAAAAGTTTATTTTAAAACTTAAACTTAAACTTAAAAATTGTATCCAGTAAGTATTTAGGACTTCCGCAGTCCACAGAACTCATTTGATCTCCACATAGTCCATATTAGATAAGACCAATTTGACGCGGGGCAGACAGTTGTCTGATTAAATAAAAAATATTATTCATAATTATGAAAACTGGAATATTTTGCAAGATTGATTACAGTGAAGTGTAGCATAAACATTTTACTTTTTATAATTCTACTATATAATAATAATAAATAATAATAATAAATAAATAAATATAAATAAATATATAATTCTATATTCTTACGAATTATAAAAAATAATTTGCATAAGTAAATATTATAAAACTAATTATTTGAAGCGTGCTCATGGAGTTTTGCAAGGAACATCCAGTATCCTCGATTTTCTGCAAAACAATAACGCATAATCCTTGATTATTGGATAATTTTAGTGAACTTTTGTGCCTAGTACAATACTCGTTTAAGTATTTATTGTTGTAAGTAATAATAATAACTTACGCTGTTCACGATTATTAACCCTCGTTATTGCTACCCTGTCGTAAATTAATGCTAATATTAAAAAAAAGTATGATCAAGTCGAAAAAAACTCATTTAAAAAAAGCTAAATGTGCACTTCGAAATTTAAAAATGAGAAACGAGGGCAGTGATCCCACGGGGCGCATGCGTAATAACAACCCTTTTTTACCCTTTCGCATCCCTGAGCTTTTTTTGTAAGCGTTTTTGTAAAGGGTTGTGTAGGGTAGGTACCTGCCACGCGACTTAGCGGTAGGGTTGAATTTTTTCATAATGGACCGACACACTGTTTTTAGTGATGCAGTTTTTTCTGTATGGAGCTCGCGTCGAGAACAATAAAAAGTGCATTGACCTTTAACAAGAGATCAGCTGACGCATAATAGTGCACTTGCGAACACATGTGCTATTGATTTTCACTGACGTTCAAGGTCGCACTATTTTTATTGAACTGGCACTGCACTGCCAACACTTTGTTTACATGAAAACATGATCCCAAGTTTGCCATAAAGTTCACGTCGCATTATAGGTTACTAGGCATGTTACTTATCGTTAGTAATATTTCTGAGTTCAGCACAATAATCATGTAATATTGTAAAAAGAGCAACTTGTTATTATTATAAGTAATTGAAATTTGGCATCATGCAGTAATGGCTCTGTAAGTATTTAGTCAGTTGGCATTAATACTGTTTACAGTCCTCCTGACTTCTTGTAACTAACGAATGGTTGTTTGCTACAGACCAAACCACTTTCACACAATATTCATTCATCATTTAAACAGTTCAATAATGAATGAATATTGTGAGAAAGTTGTAATGACTTGGATTAGGGTGTAATCATGTGGCATATGTGCACAGTGCTCGTGTCTATATATTCCTTCTATTATTGATGAGTCTTGGCACTTATTTAATACATTTTACATTTGTATTCCTAAGAGTCTATTCTATATAAACACCTAACACATTTAGCTTGATCTGGGAATCGAGCTCAGGACCACACACTGAGAAGCTTGCGACTATTATACTTACCAAGTTACCAGTAGGGGCAGTCACAGTAAAATCAATATAAAATTTGCTGATGATTTTAAGCAAAACATCCGACAGAGTTTTATGCGATAATTCAAAAATAAGTGATGTAATAGTACTCGTATGAAAATGTTGTAGGGGTTATGGGTAGGGGTAACGGGGTACAACTCATAGTTATATTACAACCTTTATTTAGTAAAAGGTACAACTATACCCTTTATGACAAAACAGCTAACTGTAAGCGGGCGGAAGGTGTCATCTTTCGCGAGCAGCAGTCGCACAATTTTTGTGCAGTATTTGTAAAAAGAACGCTGCACCGGTACTTATTAATGTTAACCCACCAACACTGTAACCCACATTGATCAAGGTGTTAAGGGTTATCAAGTTGCAGCCCGTTCCGTGCATTCTGTTTATCACCTTTTGTTGAAACTCTTTTTTAGTTTTTATAAAAAAGTTTCCCTTTTATATTACCCGACGCTTGTTTTTTTGCGAAAATAAACTTGCTTGCGTGTGTTGCTGTGACTGGGCCCGTGAGTTTAAAGTTAGAACATCAACAATTTACTTAAAAATATATTAATACTTAATTAAGATTCTAAAAAAATGCACTACAGCTTTATCATAATAACAGTTATACTTACGAATCAGAGACATATTATGAATTTGGAAGGATAGATATCAGTAATGTCAGTAAAACTACTGGAAAACTAGAGAATCTTTCCACAGCGTTTGATGATCGATTTGCTTGGGAAATCATAGCTACTTAATTTTGTTTCGTCTTCCGTTAGGCTTATTATGATTAGATAGTTTAAGTAAGCAATAATTTCATACTACATAACATAGGTATGTATAATGTGGGTAGGTAACACACAACCCACTGTCATAACACCCATGACATCAGTATGTTATTGTTTGTACAATGTATTAATAAATACCAATCGATGTTTGTGTTAGTACAACCTTCATACTTTGTCAAGTATTTTAAGACGTATTTATGAGGTATCCATAACTATAATTATACTCGTAATAATCTATAGGTACATTAAAATGATACTAGAACCGTTAGAATTATCAGTTTATCATGTGATGTTGTCATTGACAATGACAACTCAAGCTTCTTATCGAGATCTAAATCTAACTTCTGGAGTAACAATATTAAAAAAATACTTAGTTTTAAAATAATATTTTTGGCCTAATAACTCAGTGTGACCTATAAGTTTACGAGTACGTCCATGAACTTGTGGCATTACTAATTACATAATTAGCTGGTGGTAATTATAGTACAACATCATTTATACGTACCCGCTAAATAGCTAACCCGAAACGTTGAGTAAGCCTACTTGTTTATCTCATTTAGCTTTAATCAACAGACGGTACACCCGTATTTACCTATCAGTTCCAGATGGGAAGATATTGTATTTTTTTCATATAATTAGTTATCTAAAGTGATTAACTCTGTTCAAAGGGTCTTTGTGTCGAAACAACCCATCTAGCACAGCACCGTATTCGCGATTCTAAAATTAGTAGCAGCTGTCGTACCGCCCCCGTTTTACCTACACCTTACTTTTTACCAAGAAAAGCAAAAAACTTTTGGAGCTTTTTCTTCGTAAGTTGAGAGTGAGCCGGCCGAGATCTGATTTCGCAAAGATAGAGTTTCATCAGCAGACAAGGCGTTTTTAAGAGTTCTTATTAATTATTTCTAGCTTTGCACGAAATCGGGTCACGGCTCGGATGACACGTTTATTATTTAAGCAAATCTTTTATTGAAAAATTTAAGAACCACCCAAGAGAAACAAGGGCTCGTAAATGCCTACCATTTCCTAAATTAATTACTTTTTATATTAGATTCTTGTTTTGTCTTGTTTACCTACTCAGTCAATTATACATACCTAGGTAGGTACTACACTGCATATTACGTTATGTTTGTAAATCATTCATATTGAATACCTCACATTAAACTTGAAAATAATGTAAGCAATGGATAGTCGGATAGCTATGTTATTATTAGTCCTAAATATGTCTAAGTATCAAAGAACTTTGCATTCATATCTAACATTATTGTACTTTTTCCTATATAAATAGCGTGTTTACTTTAGGTTAGCACCCTTTAAAAGTACGCAACGCACAAATAAACATATTATTATTGTAATGTTTGTCGCAAGTCTGCATGTAACGTGCCGATGGACCTTTGTTCCTATTATGAAAACATGGAAGAAAGGACATTACAAACGGATTAAATGCAAACAGTCCCAACGGCTACTGTGCGGTAACACAAACAACTAATGCTAAGCGGACGAAAACAAACTCTTTTGTTGGGCTTCTTTCGGAACGTACCCTGTATAGGATTTCAGTGACGATTAGGTACTGTAGAGGACCAAGATGCCGCGTCGAGGCGCGCCAGTGATACTCGGAGGATTAAAGGATTACGCTTTCGTTTGAAACAAGTTCGCGCGAATCTATTCTCTACTCTTTTCTTGGTGAGATAATCGCTCTGTGTTGTTGCCATGTTCACAAAATCCGCAAAACGTTTACGTGTTTACTTTTACTTGTAGAGCAAAAGAACTTCAGAAAGTAAGTAGGTAACCGATAAAATTATTGTCACCAGTAGGTGTTTGTAAAGTTGTCGATATAATCACAATGAGTAGCGTCTGTGTGGATTAAACAACATCAATGAAGGCTACCTAGGCAAAAATACAATTTCCTTACTGAGGTAAGTACAGTGCGATCGTCAAGTTTTTGCAAAAAAAACATTGTAGGTTTATATGTATAATAAAAATAAAATAAACATGACTTGCAAAACTCATAACCAACAACGCCGCGAGACGCTCTGGTCTGTATGCGAAAGAGAACCACGTGAATCGCGACAAGTTCCATACATACGGGTTATTAATGACATTGTGCAGATACATCCTTTTGTAGTGAATTAAATACATCAAAAATGTAAAAGGAAGCTATAATTGCGTTGAATAGAAATTTCGAAAAAGGGGACATTTAGCGTAAAAATCAATAATCAAACGTCGTAGCGACAATGGCCGGCGGTTACCCGGACTGACTATGAAAATAAATGCTCCTGCGTGACGAGGCGCGGGTGGAAGTTTTTTTAAGGTTAGATACTTCAAACTCGAGTGGTGGGTCGAAACCGTGTCATCATCGACACTTGAACACCCAATAAATAGTCAACTTATGTCTCAAGAAATTTATTTTGCTTACCTAGATGTAATTAAACTAATTGTTTTGTCTACACGGCTGATGTAGCGCAGGGGACCTCGCCACTACACTAAGGCTTATATTTATATAGCTTATGATGCTAAGCATAAACTTAGGCTTCCATATATCAAATTGTAATACAAATTTGACATACGGAAGCATTTCTTTACGCTTAGCATCATCTCTGAATATTAGCCTAAGACAAAATATGTTGTGTTACAAATATAAATAATGTGTGATCCACAGTTTTTTATTTTGAGTCTGTGTGTAGATACTTTATGTCCGTTATTGTAATGTACTTTTGTGTTGTATGGAACTTTACAAATATAGTTCTAGTTACAGAGACAAAAATAACTTTCAAAATTCATCACTTCCATCATCCAAAGAACTCAATTCATAGCCAGTTTTCAACTCAACATTTGCATAGCGAGCTTCATATATATATATCAAACATCGCAATGCGTTAGTTGATTATTAATCTATCTTTTATAGTTCAATATATCGCCCTTGAAAAAACACTTAGTTTTAAAATATTGTTGCTAGAATACAAAATCAAATACAAAGTGCGATTGAGCGTGCAATTTAAAAACTTCTACTTAAGTATATGTCTCAAAAATATCTTTTCCAAACCTACAGAGCTCTATTCGTTGAAGTATCTTCAAAAAAGGGTAAACAGAGCGCAATAATTTATTGTCGTCTATGCAAAAAACTACTCGAATGTATCGCACACGTGCACAGACACATCTCACAATGCGTGTCCAATGCATTCACATATATTTGCTTAGCTCCACACGATTTCTCCTTTTCACACTCAATATGAAGTCCTTTGTGTCATTCATGAGAAATGTTGTCAGTAAAAATCGTATTATTACACTGAATACTTTCACCAACAGATAAGAAAATAGACAAGAGTACACTCACATATTACATAGTATATAGTACACGTTTGTAATATGTAACATGTCCACTCGTGGTGTAAGTACTACAGACATCGGGTACTTTACCTACTGAATCTATGTGGTATCTACTTGCTTACGAATACAGGTTACAATGGTTGTACAATGCAGCCGCGCCAATTTAGGGTTTTTTATTTGTTATTCATCATTCAAATATCACATCATTTAAATATTTTATTTATAACATTAGTCAGTGGACTAGTCCAATAACGGGCTTCAAATTTAAATAAAATCAAACTAATTCAAACTAATGTTTTAACTAAATCATCAATTATACTTATTTGTACCAGAGATGCTACAGAGAATTTTGTCCAAAACTTCCAGTGACACTTGCCCCGCCATAAGAATCAAACCCAGAACATCACGCCTCAATGCACCAAAGAAGTCTGATATAAAGTTTATCAAAAATAATATAAAAAAGAGATTTTTATTAAAAATAAATAAGTAATGTTCGAAAAATTATGTAATAGACATTGTGGGTCCCTATCTACATTGTATTTTTAATCAATTTCCTTAAACTTTTTGTGTTCACACTAACGGGTAAAATGCCTTGTTTCATTTCAATGAAACAGCGGCAGCGTTAAATTTTGGCGTTGGAATGTGAACAAAAACTATTTTGTTGGTTTCGACATTATTAGGCGATCCATCCTTCCTGAGTCCTTCCGGTATTTATGCCATTAGACTGAATGTATAACAGAAGAAAATAATTAGTTTAAAAAATATAGCTTCCAAACGTGAAATCAGAGAATCAGAGATCTACTTAGAATTATACCATAAGAACTAAATTACTTTTACAAACATGGACTGCCTGAGCTTCATCAACCGTGAATAAATTTTGATTGCAGTAGGAAATATATTACAATAATAAATTATTGGTACCGTCATGTCACAATAATTTCTTATCATTTAACATTGTTTTCGAACGCTGTTTTCTATTAAACATTTATAATTTCTCAACTCTTATCTAGTTCTGCGTGGGCGCCTAAATGTGCATTGTGGAAATAAACTGCAACACCTGTCTCTCCGACGACGACGACGTAATCAATAGAGCGGCCTCGTTTCCGCCACCGCGGCACCGCATCACAACCGCACACAAAAACAAATGAATGATAACTTAGTACTAAAAAACAATAATAACAAAGCCGAAAGTGTTCTGAACAGCAGATTATGAGCACGTTCAGTTATTAATTTATACGTGGTATCGCGGTAAAAAACTCAACCCTCGCCTCGCTTAAAAAACGTAGCTCGCGACGCGACGCAAAAGGGAAAGGGTGTCTCGCTCGACTCGCGTGCTGCATTCTGTTTTTTAACCGTACTCTGCGGTTTGTTTTTTCGGGTGATGCGTTCCTGTTTTTTAACAACACAATACCGTTGTTAAGAATTGTTTTTTAAGTGCGTCATATTGACGCGAGGCGCGAGCTCAAGGCGCGATCGCTAGTGTTTTTCTGTAGGATCTTATTTTTAAATCTCATCGCTTCTGGTAAATGGGGTATACAAGTTTTCAGTGTTTAGTCACGGATTGGTAAAGGGGAAGACTGTTGTTTTTTATATAAGATGTGTATACATTGTATTTATATCTTAGGAGCGGAAAGAAGGTGGGTAAGCACGAGCGGCGTGTGAGACATATGGTTCGTTAGACAAAGCCGATGTTTTTCACGATAGGCAGGTGTTGCATATATGGTACAGCGAATGTTATATATAACTATCGTCAATTTACTTAACGATCATACAAATAAAACAATACAGTACTTTTAAAGATTAAATAATACGTTACATTTGTAATACTTACCATATGTATTTTCTTACTAAAGGTTTCTTGCCAATTGGCCAATAACAAAATTCCCTACTTGTTACTGTTAAAGCTTTAGGACTTACCTAAACAAGTGATAATATTATGATAATAATATGCAACACATAAATGTCTAGCAAGTAAATAGCACAACAGCGATGCTATAAAACAACATCAATAATGTTTGGAATTTGTAAGTGCGCTATAAAAATGAGCTATGAAAATACCATTAAATATTAAAAGTGGAGAAACAGAGAGCTTAACAAGAAATAAAACATCGTTATAAGAGGCTAGGAGACGACCAAGTCGCCCCCGGCCGGGCTAGCTATCGGCGCGCCTCAGTTAATGCCTACTTATACCTTATTATATAGCGGAGTTTGCGTTGAGGAACAAAATTAATTGGTTAAAACTCCTCTCAGTATCCAGGGCGGGCCACCCCCCACCTCCCTCTTAATTCCGTCCTCCCCCCCGCAGGCCCGCCACCTCGCCCCGCGCCCCGCCAGCTCCTTTGAACGCAACCTACCTAGAGAAAAAACAGAAAAGTATAAAGTTCAGTCCCCAAGCGTTGCAGCTTAATTAAATCATTTTTTTTCTTTTAACATTTTTAATACGGAAAGGTTGGTTATTAAGAGAGTAGTTTATAACGATATATTTCATCATTTAGGAATTAACTTGGTCTCTACAACTAAGGTCATGAGATTTGAAATTTCACGTATTGTTAAATGAATGCAGTAAATAGTTTTTTTAATCAAGTATAATTTAAAAAATATAAATATTAAAAAGATGAACTTACCCAAGTCTGTCTTACTGTCCAAGTCTATTTCAATCCAGAATGTCAGAGACTGTCGACTTCCATTTCTAACTATAAGACATAACCTATTTTTAGGTAGTACCTACCTACCTACTAAATCAGATATCTTAAAGTGAAGCCAGTTTACTGACTTATAGTTTTAAATTACGTATTCATATTTAATAGAATAGTTAATCATTATAAATAAACTAAAACTTTGGTGTGGGTTGCAATTGCAATTGGCGTCGAATACCTTGCTCCATCTTACCTTCTAAGCATGGCGGGTAAACTCAACATGTAGAAACTATAAATGTCACGGTCTTTTGGGATCAAAACGTTTGAGCCGTCATCTTGTTATCATCATGATAATATATTCTTAGAGCTACCAGATGATAGGCTTATTCTTAGGCTAATATTCGACGACGCTAAGCGTAAAGTAACGCTTCCGTATGTCAAATGTGTATTACAATTTGACATACGGAAGCATAAATTTACGCTTAGCGTCGTCTCTGAATATTAGCCTTAGACTAAAGAATTACGCGAGCTTCAACTTCATCGAGGCGATGCTACCCGTCGTCTGAGCAAGTTATCCGATGACAGCGATGTGAGTGTATGCGTTTTTTATGTAATAATTTCATATTGCTTTATTATTTAGCAAACCGCGCTGTGATAAAAATCTACAATATTTATGGCTACTATATAACAAACAAACATGAGCAACCTAAAATATCTCAAAAAACAGAAATGTTAATTATCGAGTTACAACGCTTGGAGTGTGCGCCCGTAACGAAGGGCGAAAGCAAAGGGTAGGTCGGGCTCGCGCGGGGAGCGCGGGGTTCGTTGCCACTTCTCCAAATAAATTATAATTCGCCCGCTCGTCCTCTACCCGAGCGTTTCGCGACTACTGTTTCAAACATGCCTATTACTTAGCTATTAATCTTGATTTACTTTATAGATACGTTACGACGCAACGTACTTTCTCCGAGTAGAGATACAAAGAACCTGTTTGATAGAACGACATTTTATTAGTTTGAGTGTTTGAGACGTCGCTTATGAAGCATTGCTGAATATTAATTAAATTTACTGTTTACTGAATTGAACATAGACGAAGCGAAAGTGGTGTGCCAGGATCGTAGCAAGTGGAAATCTATAGTCTCTGCCTACCCCTATGGGAAACAGGCGTGAAGCTATGTATGTATGTATGTACTGAATTTCTCAATCAGGTAGCAAAAGTAACTGTAGGTAATAGCCATTAATTATTACTTTTGCACCTTAACAAAATTTTAGTCAATTCAACTTCTAGAACGTGTTCTTTTTTAAGTCGTATAAGACACCCCCGTTTCCACACATGCGTGGTAGTTATAAAGGATATTTCGCAAGAAATACACGAACTAATCGTCGAGTGTGACGGGTGGGGGTGCGGGCCGCGGGGTGAACGATTAATTTAATAAATACCAACCGGATTCCGGTGCGTTTGTCTCCCAGCTATGCGGTGGCGTGAGGCGGTTCTTGAATTACGACTCTATCTTGCCCTACATATTGTATTTATAGCTGATAGCATTAGCACTATTAATCATTTAGAAATGGTAAGATACTGAAACCGGTTTTTACTATTACCTACAGTAAGCTAAGCTAATAATAAAATAGTCGTTTAGGATTTGTCATAACAAAAAATTCTTATAATAAAACAGAAAGTTATTCTCGTAGATCAAAGCGTAGCGCGTAGCACGTAGCTCGTAGGCCGTAGCGGCTTATCAAATTAAACAAATTGAAATTGAAAAAATGAACTAGATGAATGTCATACAAGCTTCATTCATTCTTAAATTGATATTTGTTTAAAATATCAATTTAAGAACAGCTTGTATGACAAGTGTAACAATGCGTACTTATCTTACATTAATGTACAGTATACAATTTTAACGTTTAATTGCCCACGTTATGATCTTAAAGCGTAATTTTATTAAGCTTGGCAAGAAATTTGGCTGATGATATCAAGAATTTTTTTTTTATTTCGTTACACTGTTTATGTAATTGCTAGCTTACTTGAACAATAGCTAACTTAACTTAACTCTTGCACACAAAAAGATAAAACGTATGGGTACAGAGCCATTTAAATTAATAATATTCGCCGCTTAACACCCTGTTTCACCAGAAACAGGCTGTTAAGCGGCTATCCAGAGGTGGTCCTCTGGATAGCCGCTAACCGCCGGATAAATAAAAAAAATGAACACAACTTGTATAAAATTATCTCCCAAGTCATTTAACGCGAACTTATCAGGAGAAGAGCACAGACCCTAAGTAACTAACCTCGCTGCATGGCTAAATGTATGTTTCTGTATACCTACATATAATATATATTTCATATTATCGGTGTTTTGGTATTTTCCAGATCTTTGGACTAGTTTGACCCAACACGATTTTGATTGTTATTTAGTACTCACCTATATAAAGTAAAGCATATACCCCGATATATAATTAATGTCTTTTCATAAACACGAATTACATACAATTTTAAATGTAACAACCAGCCTGAATAGCATTTAAACAAAGTCGAATATCACGAAAGACATAAATTTTTATTTTCTTATAGTTGCATTTCTGCATCAACTATTTTACACCCTCAGTACCCTCACCCTTTTTTATTTGTTTAACAGATATATTTTTAATGTTACGCTGTGAGTGTAAATCTAAATACGTAACGTAGTACAGGTTATTAAAAAAATGTTTTAGTTTGTAGGTTATTAAGAAATTATTGTAAGGTTGACCAACCAGCAAGTGACGTCTCGGCATTCGTAGCAGTAATGGATGAGACTAATTATACTTATATAGACTAATTATGTAGATGAAGAATTAGAGAGGTAGGAACCTCTTTCAGTGCCGAGACCACTTAGACCTGACCTCCGCATCATTGATGATGGCGCACGACTACTAGAAAATAAAAGTATTCCTTTATTTCAGCCAAAGAAGGAGATTTAACGCGATGTAATTTATTTCCCACATCAAAAGATGCTCTGCTTTTTTATTTCATTCTTTATCAAGAATAACATTACTAAAACCATAATTAGAACAAACAGGCTGCTTCCATACTATGTGTCTCGACCCTAAGTGAAGTGGGGCCGGTTACGTCTGTGTGCGGGCAGTGTGCGTACGCCCCATAATTATGTGAGTGTATTAGTGCGACAACTCATTACTTACGGCCGATCTTAGATAAATTACACACTTTTCTTACTTAGTAGATAGTACGGCCCTATCGCACAATAACAACAAATTAGTTCCATTGAACTGAAACCCTGTATGTGTGTACAAATAACGAAATAACGGAATACCGTTATTTTGTTATTCGTAAATCGATGATGCCCTAAAGGTATTTTGTATATTCTAAATTCATCGAAACCATGGCGACTGCGATGTTTTATTTTAATTAGATCATAGACGAAGATTTTTTTTAAGACTAAAGACTAAGTAGCTGCTTTTAGGTTTTATACCTAGCTTAATAAAATTTAGTTTAAATCAGGATGTGGAATGACAACAAAAATTTTAATAACAAACATCTCTTTATTTTAATAATTATGTACTGGACATTGATAAAGAAATACATATATAATTATATTCATAATCGTCGTACCATAACTATGTCACAATCGTCACATTTATATCTTATAATATTTTGTACAAGTACGGTGTAATTTAAATTAAGTTATGAATGTTAAAGAAATACCTGTATTTCAATTTTACTTGAGGTAGATCGGTTATGGCAGTTTTACATAAATATTACTTATATCAGACACCGATCTTAACTAGTGTTTACCTATGGATAGACCTGCTTTGTGTTCGAATGGCACTGAATTATACATTGCTAACTAATTATTATAAACAATATATGAAGCAAAACAACACTTCGATTAAATAGGAACTCAAATCAATTGCAGCCATTGAAATGTACGCGTATTAGTAGGTTTCTTGTCGGAAAAATAATCAGCTGAGATAGAAATGCCGCAATTTCCGTAACATGTTAATGACCAAGAGACACAAAAATACACGTGTTTTTCAGTGGCAAGTGCTCACCGTTACCACAACCGGTAACTAAAATAACAAATAAAAATCAGTCTCAAGCTAATGATCCGGCGATGCACATGATCGCTAATACAGCCCTGTCACTTGTATGCTATCTCCACAGAGATAAACAGTAGAAAATATTTCCAAGAACTTTGGCTCTTTACCCTGGTGTAGTAACCGTAGTCAGATGAGGTAGATAATGGCAGAACCGCCTAATTTTACACTAACTACCTTAACATTACAACATTGCAACATGAAATTACGACTTCTAATCGAAAGTTATCATTAAATTTGTACACATTTATATTTGTACCAATAATTTCTTTGGAAAAAATATGTCGTTACTCCTACATGAATTTCTTAGACTAAGGCCCTACATTTTGAACGTGACTAAAGAAAAATAAAATAATAATAATCAACAAACAGTACAGCTAAAGTATATAATTACATACAATGATTATAAATCATGTGCGCTAAAACGTTCAGAACAACTACTATTACATTAAATTATATTAAAAACATGGAAAATAAAACATTACATCTAGTAGGAAACTAATACCCGTAGAACAAATTGCAAATATGCTCAAATACATCGCCCTCGTGTCGAACGAGACTACACAATCATAACATAAAGGCCATCTGTACAACGAGATGATGATTATTTAACGCTAAGAATATAATATTATGTACAACACTTTAAATAGTTTGACTGTTGCCTTACAACTACAAGTAAATATTTATTCACCTAATCGCCATCAAATCATGGTACATATGGCCTTACTTTGAAAAGCTCTCGTATCCTATTAACACATATATTTTCCTTATTTTATTCAGTATCAATATAGAATAGCCCGTTGAGAGATGTTTCGGTATCGAATTTAAATAATTTGCAATATAACTTTCGAGACACAAATTACTCTTCAACGAACTTCTACTACGAAATATGTACACATAATTTTAACAATACCGTATTCATAAAGAATTAAGATACCGTAGAGATATCGAAACGTCTACAAACTAATCGATAAATAATAAATAATCTTGTAAGAGACAGCATTATGTACAGAAGCACGGTGCGCGCGGTCGGCTGCTGCGAGCTGCTCTACGGAGACTGCGTCGCTTACATCCATACATAATTACAAAAGCTCCAATGATTTTATACAATTATCCCGTATCATGTATTCAAAACCAGTATCGTTATTATGTGGAATTTTGCCAAAAAAATCTTGTAATTTTAAAGAGAATTATTGGTGAAGAAGAAATGTATAAAAGAGTGATTTCGAACCGGTTACCGGGACTCGCTATGGATCAGGGCGCACACAATGGCGATAGCTTTGTCAGTCGGAACTCAACATCGAGTTCAATACGTAATAATTACCGGTTGTGAACTAGCCTTTGTCGCCGAAATAATGAGGCAATGTCGCGACCTTCTCTGGCTACGGCAAGACCATATTCCTGCTTCCGTTCGGTAAACGCGAGGGAGGACACCGATTGAAAATCAATAAATGTCAAGCAAAGCGAAACTTTTTTAGTTTTTGTCGCAAAACAATAGTCGATAGCAATAATAAAAAAATATCTTTTGTTCAATATTATGTTCTTAAGGTGTTTAGCAATGTTGCAAAACAAAAGAACAAAATATCGTCGTTTTTGCCTCACCTCGCCTTGCGATTATGCAAATAGTACAACAATAAACTTCTAAAGTGTAACATCGATGAAAAAAGTACTTTTTATGGCGAACATTGCAAATGCAAAATAAAAAAGAATAGAGGACTACCTAACGAGACTACATTGGTAGTGTTACCAAGAAAAACGTAAAAAATACTGTATAAAAAGTAACCGTTGCTGTATTTAGAACAGCTGTAATTATTTTTACATGGCAAGGGCTTTGTATACAAATCACGGAGTCGTAGTCGTAGTCGTCTTTGAATAAAGCGAGTCGCAGAGCAGCGGCATCTGCAGCCGACGGCAGCGCGGGGTCTACGCGGGAGGAACTCGTATACCGGCTCAGCGGCGCACGGGGCGCGGGGTCCCGCGGCGCCTACGCGGAGTGGACCCGCAGGTCAGTGGGTGAGTCCGGCGTGGCCGGCCTCCGCGGCAGTGACAGGTCCTCGGGTTCGGTTTGCTCAGGCCACTCGTCCCAGCGCCAGTCAGGCGCGGTCGACACCGGCGGGCTGGGCGTGTCGGGTTCGCAGCCGCTGCTGGCACATCTATGCAGCGCGGCCGCTTGCCGCCGCCTAAAGCGTGCGCCGCAACGGCAGGCGAAAGGTGCATCGCCCTCATGTACTAAAGCGTGTGCTTTTAACTGATTGGAGTCTGAGAAGCGTGCTGGACAGCGAGCACACGCATAAGGGCGCTCGCCAGTATGTACGCGAAGATGTCGTCGTAGGTTAGCCACCTGCACGAAGTGCCGCGGACAGTGGGGGCAACTGTACGGCTTCTCTCCCGTGTGAAGACGGAGATGTGTCTTAAGGTGATGATCACGTGTAAAACGCTTGTGACATTCTCCGCACTCGAACGGTTTCTCACCCGTGTGAGTACGTTCGTGGTTTTGCAGAACATGCTTGTAGCCAAAAGAGCGTGAGCAGACTTTGCAAGTGAAGAGTTTGTCTCGTGGTGGGTCAGCAGCACCCGGTGAAGAGCCTGATGATGGTGGTGAGGGCGGTGCGGTGGCTGTTTCGTCGAGCTTGGGTGTGCGTCGTCGTTTACGCGCGCGGTCGAGCTCCTGGGGTGGCAGCAGTGGCGCGGGTGGCGACGGTGGCCAGGCGGCTAGCAGTGCTCCGGAGTACAGCTCAGCTGGCAGTCCCGCTACCAGCGCCGCCGCACGCGTCGCCAGCAACCGCTCCGCTAACATCGGCAGCGACTCTTGACGCATCGTCGACAGCGGTCTTACTGATACACCTGAACAAAAGAATTGCTTAAATTAGAAACATTATATTTTTCATAATATTTACAGAGGTGTTCTAAACTATAAAGTAGTGTGCATGTATACGGATATTAAAAATACCGTACTGAAGAATCCCGTCCTGCCTACTTTCCTCAGGGATGAGGATCTTTGCGATCACTTCCGTCATTGACTTAGTTTCGACCTAAACAAACAACATAGTCGAACCTATCGATAGCATACTTATCAGCGAAAGAGGACAAAAAATACAGCAAAAAGTAAACCAGACGTTGTAAAGGAAACATTTGGTCGCAATCACGCCGCTGCAGGTCGCTTCCGCCCCGACCTGTTGCGCAAATTGTAGCTGCCTCACTAACACTACGCGCTACCATTCCAACTCAATCGAATTACTTCCTACACCTTAATTATTGAACGAAGTGTATACCTAAGTATCTCTTCTAATAATGATTTCCGAATTAGCCGCCATTTTCAAAATGTCAGAAATGAAAAGCAATCATTGGTATGAGGAGTTTGTATAGTGTCGTTGTGAGGCGCGGACACGAGCGGGGAGAAGCGACCAGACCACTTACCTATATAATGGAATTAATTATTCCTCGAGCGGCAAACTCCGCCCGCCCGCTCCGCCCAAATTATATTCAAATATTAATTTCGTTGAAGAAAAGCCTTTTTGAGAGCACTTAATTAAAATTAGACAAAATCATAATTGAAAGTTCTCCTCGAGGCGTGAAGAGGCGGCACGAGGAGGGAGCTCCTTACATTATCTACTTAGCCGTGGAATTAATTCCCGGCCGGGCTCTGGACTCAGCCATCGCGCTTAATTGAAAAAGGCAAAATATTTTTTCGTTTGCGAATGCTTACACGAGGCTCTTTACAGTTTATAATAAAACAGACAATTACGTGTAAATAATTCTAACAGTTTTATTAATTATTCATTAACAAGAATAATAAGTACATACTACATATATTGGAAGTAAACAAAGCTTTTTAGTATAAAATAATTTAAAGTTAAAGTTTGTGATTAGGCAGAGGCGTTGTCGCGCGCGACACGTCCCGGCTTATCCCATAACTTTTTAATAACATTCCTCGTTATATTTCGACGAACAGCGAACCGCACTCGTGATGTGATCAGAATTATAATACTAGGCTTAATGTCAAAGTTTAAACAAGTAAATACTGCAATTTTGTTAAGCAATCTCGTGTTCTTGCTTCGCATATATTTGTGTTTGATAACTGAAAATACAAACAAGTATACAACATATCATCTTCTACAAAATTGACAATAAATTTGTCGCGTCAACAATTACCTAATTTGATATCAGAAAATGCATTAATGTACCTACATATAATGTAGGGATTATAACGTATTGTTTGCTATGTAAATGAACACTATAAAATGGTATGTTTGGCAAATCCTAAGTAATGTGATTTTATACAGGGCTACCATATATCGACCACTTATTGAGTCCATTTTTTGTGTTAAGCAGCGTCATAATGTATCATTTTTATTAGTCGGCCGGGCCCGCCGGGTGACAATGTTGGTGATAAATTTTTACAGCGCGCCGCACCCTTCCGCACGGAGCTTTTTATGTGCTAAAGAGTTGTAATTATCCCCTCTTTATACGCCATAAATATTTGTCAATAACCCATATTCAATACTTTTATGGAGTTGCCTGCGGCCGCCACTCCATAACTCATTATTGCGTAAGGGTTCGCCCGATAACGGACGTGTCAATGACGTCCTTATTGCTACGCACTTGCTACTTGTGTTCAGTTCAACTTCATATGAGATTTTCCATGATACTTATTTCTCACACTAAGATATTGAATGAAACCTAATTAATCTTGGGAATCGCGTAAATTTTAATATTTAAGTTCATTTAATTGTGCATTTTTTAAAGATTTGTTTCGTAGTATTTTCAGATCGCTTGGTACTTTGGAAAGTACTTAAGCATACAAAAAATTTATTTGTCCGTAAATAACTGAATTACGGTGTGGGTCTTATAATGGGATTAACCTGCGGCTACCGCTCGCTATAGGCACCCGCACAGATTACTGAGTTGCTACGGTTTCGGTGGTTTAGGGTTAAGCGCGATACACGCGCCGAGTATTGGGGCTTCTCTGATATACTATCACAGTAACAAGCGGCAACACTAGGATCTTACTAATTTATTAGCTATGTTTAATCATGTTCGAAAAACCGAAGACATATTATTTGGTAAACAAAGTTGGTTAGCAGTATCTGTATTTACTCAATCGTACAGTATTGCACTACCCTCTTTTATCCCCAGAATAAATATTAACTAGTACAATTTAAATTCGATAGGTATCTAGCAAACCTCTCTTGGTACCATTATAAGCCACATTATAGCATATTCACTAATTAACGCATGACGGATAATATTATTTTCATCCCACCATCTCGGAAAGACTATTTTTACTCTTCGATATCTGAGTGCAAAAGTCGTTTTTATCCTCTAGAGAGACAAAGTAAATTGAATTTAGAACATCGTGCTTTTACCCCCCTGGCGCCGAATTTATCATACAACTTTTTTTTTATTTGTTAAAAACTCAGACTTGGAACCTTCCCTGGGTTCCGAGTCTAAACGCAACAAAGTATCGATATATGTCGAATCGATATTTTCTGAAAATATCAGCATCGACACTGATATTTTTATTTAAAAATATCGATATATGGGCGATATATATTAAAAACCAAATTATAAAACAACAAATCAAGTCTACCAAAAACAAAAAATACATTAAATATAATTTGTTAAAATTAAAAAGATGTTAGTATAAAAAAAGTATTCCTTTTTGGGATTTTATAATCTTAAAACTTATAAATGTTTATTGGTCTGTAAAAAATATAGATTTTTATACCTTTTCGATACTTTGAATTTTATATCGAAATATTAAATATCGCTCAAAAATAACGATACATTAAAAAAATAATATCGATATATCGATGTATCGATATTTTTTCAACAAGCCTACCGGAACTTTCTTGGTGTACTTTTTTAAGTCACTAACACCAACATTACAATACCTAACAAAAATATTACACTCAAGTAATTGTAGCAACGTTACTTTCAATTTCTCTAGTATTACATACCTACCAACTAATGTACACATTATGGAATGCAATAAAGTATTGAGTATTGAGTATTGAGTATTGAGTATTGAGTATTGAGTATTGAGTATTGAGTATTGAGTTCTATTCTGTAAAACACCTATTATATAGTATTTAATACCTAAAATGAAATAAAAGTATCTTGTGGTTGTAAATGTTTTTTTTAGTCATTTCCTCGCTGAGGTGGGATGAAAAGTTACGTGTTGCACTCGAGTGCAAAGATTTTTCACCTTGTGCTCTTTTAATTCCCTCGCTGACGCTCAGGATTCTAATTTTTGAATCACTCGCTCCGCTCGTGATTCAATTTTAGAATCCTTCGCTTGCTCGGTCATCAAAATTGAGCACGCGGTTAAAAAGCAACTTTGCACTCTTGTATAACAAATAACTATTTCCGTACATGTTTAAATTAATTATCCACGTATTGATCACGTTCACTCATTTCTATAAAAAGAGAAAAAAGACCTACTTATTACGCGTTTTGTCAGATCATAAAATATAGGTACAAGTTTACATCTGACTATTTCGGAACTGTTCTAATAATAATAGACTAAATCGGTTCTAAACAAAAAATATAGGTAATACGTTTCCCCGATCTACATAAAAAAGTACAAGCGAATTTAAAACTTCCTCCTCGTTATTACAGTCTGTTTAAAATTTGCTAAATTATTAGAAATATGCAACATCAATAAAGGTAATCGCACAATTTTATTGTGTTCATAAAAAACAAAAAAAAAACATTGTTTTATTTGAGGTGCAAATAAGTAACTAACTTTATAACTTTTAGTGAACGTGGAAATAACAATCGGTATTATGAATAAAAATAAAAGTTTATGAGTATGAGATACATAAGTTTATAATATTATTGTGTTAAGTATATGACTTTAGAAACAATATTAAAGGTACCTTGTTTACTACTTTATCTATAGTTAAAATATAAAGAGCAATGTATTAAATGGCCAAATACATTATCATTGTTGTTCATAAATTATGAGTAACTTTAAATATATTCAATGGCTATAAAAAATTTAATTATTATATAGCCATTGAATATATATTATTAGGATGATGATATAGCCAACCCGTGTGCTTGTTTGCCAAAGGTGGCAAACAAGCACACGGGTTGGCTATATAAACCACTAAGGAGTGGTTTAAAAACTTGATGTACTTGATGAACTGTTTTGAAAGTTATTTTACACTCAGGAAAGAAGCAAAAGGACATGTAATGTAGCTATACTTATAGTCTATTTGATAATTAATTTATTTGACATTATAAGTTTATATTGTTCATTGTTATCTACTAAAATATGTCAGTGGTAGTAAACAGCTCAATAAAGCTATAAAAAATAAATAATAGCAGTCTCATTAAATGCAAAACTATGTTATATTCGCTACTAGATGGCGTTAGACGTTAAAATTAATCAGACTCAAAGAACAAAAAGAAACATTAAGAGTCTATTTCACCACTTCTGAATAGCCGCTAAACGCCGGATAGTTAAAAAAGAACAAAACTGGTATGAAATTATCTGCTAAGTAATTTCCACAACATACAAAATGCCTTTAATTTAAAAAGCCTTTTAAGGACTATAAAGCAAAGGGTAATTAAATGGGCCCCGCTTTATTACAAAAATAATTGAATTGTGTAGGTATTACCGACACATTATAAGAAACTAGGTACCTACTTCAGTATTATTTTTAGTTAATTATTTTATCTAAGTTTAACCGGATGTAATAATTTTGAACCGCTAGTTGATTGAAAATTTACCTTTGACAACATGATCCTCAATGTTTTATCTTTGTTGACCAGCATTTTGTGATACAATCAAGAACACTTATTTAATTACAGGTCGCAAAATACTAGTAAGTATCACTTAAAATTACAATTGAAAAATATCGTAGAATCTCGTAGAACTGTACTACGCGGCGCGTTTCGTAGCAGTTGTAGCGCGCCGCTACGCGTTCGCTACGGCCTACGGTTCACTGAATCTGCAAAGTTCGCTGAATGCAAATAGACATGTGTGTGCGGTAAGCGCGGGCGTGTGGGCGGCCAATCGCATCGCTCGCTCCACGCATGCCGCGTGCCGGCAACGTTTGAAACTTTACTACACATATGCACTTCCAGATTCAGCGGACCGCGGAGACAACGAGGCGCATTTAAATAAAATCTTCACAAACCTCTAGAATTCTGCGTCGACTGCAGCGACAGGGCCATTTCACTCCAAGTTCACAGCAAAATTCATTTACTTATTTGCACTAGTTTATTTAAAAAGTTTATCGTTGTTCGAGAATTTGTAATCAAAGTCCTTGTAGAATTGTTAAGAAAAACGAAGTGATAATATTTATTGGAGACCGATTACATGATATATCGGCGCGAAGTCGCGATCGTGAATGATTCGGGCACGCGGTGCGAGCGCGCTCCGTGTGACCTACCACAACACTGGCGGTAGCGGTGGCGATCGGCGAGCTTACGGCCGGCCGCCCCTCCGCGCGGTAAACACACCCCCACGCCCCTCCCTGCGGCCCCTCAGCCCCGCGCCCCGCATCACCCCCGGTGCACTCCACGTGCACGCAATGCATTCACTTTTTATGGCCGCTACTACATTATGTTCCTTCCTGACGTTGTTTTTTAGCCCTCGGAGCGAGCGCCACATAAGCACTTTTTATGTTTTACGAGCGGCTCCCGTGCGGCCCGGGCGGTACTTTCTTTGACTGCAACTAATTTGAGAACATACCTACTAGCTTTATCTCGCAACTGTTTGTTCTTTGGATATAATAATGATCACAATTAATTAAGGCCGCTTGGTTATGTTTTTGTTTTTAGAAATGGTAATTTTATTGATTCTAACATTATGCACTGTAACGTAGTCCTACTTACGTAGGTACGAGTATGACTTGATTTTACTAGTACTACAACTGCTACACGATTTTACGAAAAATCATGTTCAGTATCTTTATTTGGCCCGTTTTTGAGGCGTCACGTAGTAAGTAGTGAAGTAAATATTTACTTACTATTCCCTATTTCATATACAAAAGAAAACTGGTAAATAGTATTTATGTCTTATTTAGTTGTCATTTAGGTACAGTTTAATTAAAATGTAAATACTGAATTACAAAATGATAGCAGTAATAAATGAAATTAAACCATTACTTAACTAAGTTCTATGATTTTGTTAGAGCATAATTTGATTATATGGAGTAGCTTATAAGCATGACTTGAAAGGGTTTTAAAGACATTTAACCAAGGAGGCTTCGAAAACACTTGTCGCATTAATTGTACTTACCTAATTACTACTATATTTCATGGATGCGATTTGAATTTGCGCATTTTGATTCCCGACTAAGATTCGCAGTCAGATACCTACCTAGATCTCAGAGAGAAGATTACATTTCATAGTTAATTTAGAGAAAACAAACAATTACATATATTTCTTAATAAATACCTAAGTGATAACAATAAACAAATATCACACAACTTTATCAACAGAGCTAGTTTAATCAAATCTCAGATCTTTGGAGTTTGCCCAAGTAGGTAGGAACTTAACTAACTTATTTATTTTGGAAAACCTAAGCTATAAAATGGAGTTAAAGAAAATTATAATATATGTCATAAAGCCAAAACAGGTCTTCACGATTAGCGACAGACTTTAATGTCAAAAAACTTAAAGGACACTTTAAGCAGGACAACTACAATCTATGTTTAAATTAAGGTTAATTATCAAAAAACTTAAGGTTATTTTTATGTAGTGGGTACCTACTTATATTTTTCTTTTGCTACTACTTCTTTTCGATGCAGCACTTCGTTCCTGAATTACTGAAAGCCGAAAGTAATTCTTAAAAATCCATTTAATAATTATAAACTGAATCATAAGATCAGGAATGTCTTTCGAATTAATTACGCCATTAATGATACTTAAGTAGGTAATGAAATGAACACAACTATAATTTAAAACGTGCCAAATAGTATTCCGGTTAAAGTAAACTGGTTAATAGATCAAGAATGAATTGCTAATCATTTGAGCTATTTGCTGGGCCTGCAAATCATGTTTTAAGTACTTTCGTAGAAATTTCATAATTCTAGAGTACCTACCTACTGTCTTTCATTCGAGAATTTTAATTACTTTGTATTCCATTAATCATTGTAGACCACTCTATTTAATTAGTTACATTGTTATTAAACTCGTTTTGAACAATAGAATACCATTATTTTATAATACTTACACGTAGTATAGCCACGGTACCAAACGCTCAACTTAGACATTACTATGTCTAAGTTGAGCGTTTGGTACCGTGGCTAAGCTTACAGGTTTATCAGTACAGACTAAACGAAACTATCTAGGCGTTTGTATATGTAAATATTATGTCTATAAATGGAATCAACCACGTAAACCATATGAAAAAATATTGTCTGTTTCAATTATGTGTTTGGCAATTGTTTTCTTAAGAAGAACCAATTAATATTTTTAGGACATTTTTAATTAAACAACATGTAAAGCATAGTGAAAATGGTGATTACTAATACAGTAAAATGATTGTAATCATATTTTTACAAGTGTTATGGTATTTCTTGCCTGTTCTTAGGTATATAAAAGACCTACTTTTGGAACCCGACTAGTTGTTTTTTTAAACCAAACTTACCATTACTCTTCCTAGTATTCTATTCGTACACTCACTTCCAACCACGACACCGTCAAGAATTTATAGTCTTTTCACCGTGACCGATCCTATCATATTCTTTACTTACTTACTTACCAATTATATGAATTATTATATCTCTACTTTATTTAATTAGACATAGATTTCATGATAACTCAATATGAACGGCGATACACTGTTATTATTTTACATAATCATAGCTTCGTATGCTGATCTAATTTGGAAATAAGTCTGTAGGTGTAACAAGTCAGTGCTTCACAGAACTTTACCGCCGGCCTTGCAGGCGCAGTCACGAGGCAATCATTAGCTAAAGACAACACGCATAAAAAGCATAAGTGTCGACCATAGACGGCGGACCGCGTAAATTTACCATTTTTATTGTACCCGCTATTTTTACCACTTTATTTTTACCATTTTAGTGGGCACACGCTTCCCCGGTGTTGCTTTTTGTCTCGACTCGGGGAAATAAACGAGTAGGTAGGTAGGCTATTTTAGAAGTTTGTGTTTTTAGTCGATATTATGTAAGTTATTTCGGGTTATAACATTTTGAGATGGGACGGACAAATGGGTTTAATTGACAATCTACGTCGTAGATGAATCGAGTGACTGGTGTAGAGGTAATCCATCTCGGTAGTCCCTAGTCTAAGTATACCTATCTAATACCTACTTAGTAGTATTATTTATGTTTTAATATAAAAATGGTGCTGATATGATTATGCCTACTGTAGTGCACCTAACAATGCTATCTCTATATTAACAGGAGTGTACAGAATAACACTTCAGTGCGACCACTTATTCAACTGCTAAGCATTGGTTTGTTTATGGGTAGAACCAAAACTATTTGACCATTATACGTTTACCAGTATTATAGACATTTTGAAAACCTTTTAGCACTAAACAAACTTAGTTGCATAATGTAATTTCAAGAAAACATGATTAATAATGATAAATTAAAATATTATAACAGGTATATTTTCCTATACCTAGGTGAAATAGGTAAGTATCTTTAAATAAATGTTTTTAGTTTTTACCGGAACTGATATTATAAGCATCAACTTTATCAGCATCAATAAATCAAACAAGACTAAAGACTTCGTTCTTTGACAATACGGCGCACGGCGAAAAAGATTCTTAGTTTTTTAAGAGCATTGCTCCCACCTGCTGCTGTCGCGTGCCCCAAAACTCTACACAAAATTCACCCTTATGACTAGGGAAATAAAGCTTGGATAAGATTGTTGGAATTATGTGCAACTATGTTTTTTAGACAAAAAAGCGATACGTCTGTACCGTTCCCTCGCAGTGCATGGTCCTTATCTGTCAGGATGTTTAAGTCTGTTATCTGGCACACGTCTTGCCACCTTGCCTTGGTTTCGGGGGCAGGCGGCCGTGTTTTACCAGGGTGACTATAAATTGGGCAACAACAATATCTTTGTCCCTTCAACATTCGCTGTAAACAATTAAGTTTGCCAACAAGGCAGGTGGAACACTATCTTACATCAATACGACCTCGTTAATTAACGTAAATATACTTAAAATGTAAAATTATAGTTTCGATTTGCTGATGCCATCTCGCTAATGTTGATTTAGGAATGCTTGTTTGCCGCACATGCCTTAATGACAGATGTGGTAGCATTAAGAATGTAGTTGAACCACGCTTATATTGTTTACTCTCAATTTGATATGTTGTTTGCGAAAAACTACAATAAATATAATCGTAATAATACGTATGTTGTAACTCTTACCGATATTGTTACCTATATATAAACCCAAGCCTCTGTCCAGAGTGAAAATGAACATTGAGATTTCTTTGTTTCGAGGTGCGCCCCATCCTCCGGCGCGCTCTTCAAAGGACCCAACTCTTTGAAGACGAGAAACCACAATTAAGCCTTGCCGAAGTGAATTCAAGGACGCATCACTTTGCTCGCAAATAAAAGGTATTCGTGTAACACTTTTACTTTTTCTTTTATACAGCGCAGGGTTATTCGCACAGACATATTCTTTGAAAGGCTTATTCAAGTTGTAAACAAAAGAACCCTTTCACAGTCGACGCAAGCATTGTTCTTCAGATAACCCTTTCACTTTATTTGGATCACTGTTATAATCATCGATATCGATACAGTTTGCATTCTGTAGTACTTAATTTATTATTATGTTACATAATATTACGTCTAATGACATAATCAAGTATTTGCCAATATTTTTCGTGGAATCCGAAATATTTGCTAATTTTATTGTTATGGCTTGTGCTCAAAGCAATTAAATTCGAGAGTATAGATGTTTTCGTATAGATGTATCGGTGCTATAGATGTTATAATGAACCGACAAGTAAAATATCGCGAATACCTTATTTTTGCAACTTGACGTCATAAACCGAGCATTAAAAGCGAAAGTAAACAAAAGGGTCCAGAACAAACGGTTCCGACATGCGCAAGTAATTTGTCCTATTGCGTTGTTATCTGAAACAAAACAAATTTTATACCCGTTTTGCAAACTGGGGCACAGCGACGCTTTATGACGCTCCCGACGCAGTGTACCTACGATATAGATAAAGCCTTGCAAAAGTTTTTGCACCCGTAGTTAACAATGATTGACAATGGACATCGGATATCGAGAAAAATTACCAGGTTGCAATAAAAAAACGAGGCCATATAATTTAGTCTTCTGTTTCTCGCAAAAAGTCAGTCGGTAGTTATTTATGTACGACCATTTCTCAATTGTTTTTAAGAAATCATATTTTAGGCAATAGTCGCAAAAATAATTGCCCAACATAGGTTAGCTGTAATTGTTTACATACAATTGTGATTCGATCCCTTCCGTGTGAACGACAGATGTGCGCCTGCGCCGAAATTACAAAAATGTGAATATTTTTATTCACATTAAAGCGCGCTCGGCCGTTACGAATCAATCGCACACAATGAAGTGAATTTTAGCCAGTTATTTTGTGTTTGTGTGCGATTTTAATGTAATTTTTTGGTAAACTTTGGACAAAATCTGGTTTTTCTTTATTATAATAGAAGGGCGGTTGATCAAGAACCGATATCGTTGTACAACAATCTTATGATTGATTACAAACTTGTTTGAGTAGATTGACATCTCAATGGAACGTGTCAAAGTTTAAAGCGATCGTTGTGTTAATTGCAACGTTTTTATATTTTACAATTAAATCGATTTTCAATTAATACGACAATCAAATCTGTCCCTTTTAAAAACTCTGGAAATAGTTGCAGTTTCAGTATTTTAAAATTCTTTTGTATATACGATTGTTTTTTTGTTGTCAGTCGGAATTGAAATTGTATTGTAATTGTACAATTTCTGGTGATACCGACTATAAAACCACATCTAGTAGTTGAATTCATCTATTTCTTTTAGGGCAGCTTGAGTAATCTATTCTTTTGATACTTATTTCTCAAATCTAAAAGTCCGTTACATTAACACATCTCATCTCAACCCCAACAAATAAGTTCTCATATAAAATTCTTGTGCTTTTACGAGTGCCACCGTTACGCTACATCGTGCAGGTGAGAGCGACAATCGAACAAGAATAAAGTATAAAATATCGCCTCCAAAGGATTCGCATTGAATATTTATCCCTGGCCGCGTAGCCCTGTCCGAACGCCCTTTGTTCTCGACGGCCGTTTAAACTTTTGATTCTGCAACTGGCAACAGTCAACTGGACCCTCTGAATTGATCAGGATAGGCGACAATGTTTTGGTGTTACATAAATGTAGGCCTTAAGTGGTCCTGCATTAGGTACAAAAACGGATGATTGACCGTTGGTCGTTGGGCCGTTTATAGCGCGGCAGGTGGCTATTCCATACTTGCGTCACGGGCTCTCCCCTTCCGGGTGTGATGAATAATTCCCTTTTTCTCCGGGAGAATTGTCGTTGCGAACTATCCCGGCGACTCGATACGCACCGCTGGCCGCTCCGCATAAATGTGAATTATATCCTACACTATCCCACTTACAGAAGTCCTCTTTTTATTTCAACGCTAAAGCTGGATTTATGTTTTCCCCCAACTGAATATTATGACCGGTTACGTGTTATTTGGCTACCAGACAAAACATATTCTTAATACCTACATGTTACATAACGTTTATAGCATATTCTGTAACGATTAACTAGGTACTTTTTATGTTATCATAATTTATAGATAGTCATATCGTTGATGTCATGCATAAAGGATGCTTTTCAGTCTAAGAAAATTCTTATTAGCTATAGCAATAATTTTCACTAATTTTTTTCATGAAACAGATTTCATAAATTTGATAATTTACCTGTAAATTATTATGATTTTGACGTAGGTATTATCATTCTATTATTATAGGTATCTATTATATTTGACAATATAGATGGTTTATACGAATTATACATATATGGGAGACATTGTAAGAGACATTGTATTGTATCCCATTTAAGGTCCGGTCCGCTGTAGGTATCAATGATCGGAAGACGATGTACATTATGTAAACCGCTCATTTGTAAATGTTGGCATTTTCCCGTTCACAAAGGATTAATGGTATCGCGCGGGTATTGTGGGCCGCGGACCGACGGACGGCGGCGGGCGGCGGCCGGCGGCCGGCGGACGGTCACTGCTCGATCACTCCTTCTTTCAGCCCATTCATAATGTCTTTCAAACGTCTGAGCTCCTTTGTGCGCCCTTCGCACTCCTTCCAGTCGAAACTGTCACCTTTTGTATCACACTACTCTTCGTCCGCTGTCAAACGCCTTGCACAAATTCAAAAATAACATCGACTTACATTTTTTGTAATGTCCCTGTACAAACGTTAGATAAGTTTGGCGTTGATCTTTGTTTGATGCAAACAACGGACGTGTCCTGTCGCTTATCTGTGAGTATTGATCATGAATAAGAATAGCCATAAACCTAAAAGTAAACTTAAAAAATGTTGCATGTTCGATCAGATAAGCAAAGATTCATAATATTATATTTATCCTTCCCTAGAAATATATTATGTTATGACTTTTCCAAATAATAATGAAGTATTCCTAACATTTACATACCTATTGAAACTACTTACTTCATTCAAACATAAAATTATTATTAAGTATACCCTACACAAAACCGACATAAATTATTCTACAATAAACAAAAGCAAATCATCTTGTGTGGTGTAAAGACGCCACACAATACAATAGGTGCTTAACTTGACAGCAATTCGCAATTTTAAAAAAATATAAAAGCAATGCACTCGTGGTGGCATGGCACGCATGGCGCGACACGACGCGTGCCATTGTGATGCAACCAAATGCATAATTTGTGAGCACATGCCGTTTTTTATCTAAAAAATATGATAAAAAGTGACCTACACAACGATTATGTAACGGGAATCCGTTGGACAGTATCTATTGAATATTTTTTGACCCGTGGATATGGACAACAAATAAAACGTCCAGGTGCGAGTTCGCATAAAAGATATTATTATACACACTATCCTATCCATTGTTAATAAAATTAGAATTTTTACATTTCGGTTTTAAGTTTTTTCCGAATCATACTTACGAGGTTGGGGTCAAACTTCCAAGTAATCCTTACGGCTATGTATCTACTTGTTTATGTCAATAATATCTCAATAAGAACAGGATGGCTTCATAACAAAGCGGTTCTTGGTATTTTGACTAATTATATTATTTTATCTAAATACCTAAAATAAATGGCAGTTCGGACTGTCATAATTATAGGTACTGGAACAGAAGTTTTTTAAGTAGTTACCTACATAAGTTTTTAATTTAGTAGACCAACAAAAAAAAAGTTTATATCTAAAGAATGTAAAAGAGTATTTACTTACATAGCAGAAGCATCCATAATAACGTTTTAAATGCTAGTAACTCTGTGTGCTTGATGTTATGTGATGTGTGATTTTGATAAAAATTTGGTAGAAGATAGGCTACTTTTTATCGCAAGAAGTCCTTTGGGATACGAGTAAAACCGCGGACAACAGCTAGTAGAATAACATAGAAAAGTAATCAGGGTGAAGGTCCTAGTGTTTGATAGGGTACGGTGAGCAATTTGCTGCCTGCTGCGCTTAGAACGTGCTCACACTTGAGTAAAAAAACTGGAAAATATACTTTTATAGTATGTTAATGAAATTATACATTACTTATAAAAGGTTATTTGCTTGATTTTTTATAGTTTGTAGTTCTTGTAGACTTTAAATAATAAAAGAAAATAATTTAAATAAAATATTGCGAGCGATAGAATAAACAACACGAACATAACGCCTTCTTCGGCAGTCGGGTAAAAATCGTAGTTTACAAGTTAGGAAATAGCCTGTGATAGTAATTGTAATAAGAATAGGCCCCTAACTATCGATTAGAGAATTTATTTCTTATAAAAACTATACAGTTTGATTAAAATAAGAATAATAAAATTTTTGTTATCAAAAACATTTCGGTACCTCTGACATATTGTTGTGATACTAAAATAGATTTGTAATTATATTAACAATATAAAATAATTATGGCTACCTTAGCAAACAAATAAAAACAAAAATACAAATTAAAGTGATCGTAGCACTCGTAGCGCTGTTGTAGACGCGGGCTAATGTCACAGAAAATCCTTTCCGATTTGCTGTCCGCTCTCCGATATTTTGTCGTGACATGAGAGGCAGACTGTGTGGCCAGTAACATGGTTTAAAATTGAACAAGAAATCCTTCATTTTTTTATATTCCCTTTCGCCGAAAAATAATGATAATTGTTTTTTTGTATTATTGAATAGGCTCCGAAACTAAGTACTGGACCGATTAGAAAATATCTTTCATCATTAGAAAGCTACATCTTTACCAAGTAACATAAGGCTATAATTTAGAAAATCTACCCAGACGGTAAAGCCGCTAGCGGAAAGCTAGTTAAGGCCCCAGTCTAGCTGTGCATAACAAACGAATTCAGTATATTGACAGTTCGCGGGCACGAACCCCGCGAGGCACCCTCTGTATCATCCTGTGATACGTAAATTACAAAGTGTAGAGCAGTGCTACGAAATGAAAGTTGCTCTACTTTACAAAATAAAATATTTCTATTTATTTTTAATGAAGGAAAAAATCGGCTGGCGGCCAGGATTCGAACCGGCGTCTTCTGGTTCAGTACATCAGACGCTTTGACCACTAAGCTACCGCGAGCCCCAAACAACTGTAGTGTACCGTGGTGTACCGAATCAGAAGACGCAGGTTTGAATCCTGCCCGCCAGCCGATTTTTTCCTTCATTAAAAATAACTTGTAATCTTAGTATGGAAAATGCTAAAAATACAAAAAGATATTTCTATTTAATTATAATGAACAACACTACTGTGGCCTGTGGGATTATACCCTGAAAAAAAATATCTGTCATTTGAAATAATTTAAGTACTATGATTTATGGAACAGTAGATATTTTTAGTCGAGGTCTTAATTTCGTTTTAACAGACATGAAAAAGAAGGAGGTTGATTCACTATAAGATCAAGTTCCAGAAGATGGTTTGCTTTGGAGTAGACCTTTGTGTTTTATTTCTTGATCTAAACTGGTAAGAGGAAGAGCAAAATTCAGAGCGAGAAGTAAGAATTTGACATAGAATACACTTCCACGACTGCTATAGCCATCTGGCTATCATCAGAGGTGTGTAAACTCAGCTTTCAATGAGCTAGATGAACCAGATCACACGGGTTTGAACCGTTGAGCTTATAGCTCAGCAACAAAATGACTAACCCACGGCTCAATACTGCTCTTATTGTATTTGTAAATCCCTCCACAGATTAGTCTTGTAATTCTGTTACAAATTTCTTTTAAATTAAATGGGATTTTTGTTAGCCATATTTCATGTAAATTATTCAGCCGTTCAAAAGCTACAGCTCATGTCCTAGTTGGGATTAGAAATGTTTAACACCGAAAAATCGATCAAAAGACTTTTCTCCTGGGCACATGAAGTGGGGTAAATGAAAAACCGCGTGTAACGGTTATCTATAAATATATTCATCTATCTATCTATCTATTCAGCCGGTAAAACCCACTGCTGAGTCAGGGCCTCTTCTCTATTACACCACTGCTATATTAACCGACAATCGGGGGGTGATCTGCCCTTCAATTGTTTACATCCAGCCAGTATATCATATGTCCATCTAGCTCGTGTATGTACACCTATAGGCACCACCTCACCTTCATTTGGGGTCGGCGCATTGTTTTTTTCTTACGTCATCATCGTACATCGTACATCGTCGTCATTCTCACACTGTCTATTCATCTTTTCTTTGGTCTTCCTCTTCTACTATATCCATCAACATTTATGTTCAAAACCTGTCTTGTAACTAGGCTCTCTACTTCTACGCATCATAATATGTCCATATATCGTACATAGGCGGTCACTGCACAACTTTTCAGTACTTTTTACACTCACTTTCAAACTACGTCTTTCTCACTTTCTTACTATGGTCTAATGACCCGATAAAGGTAGCTGGGACAATTGTCCACTGCAGGACTAAGTACGAAAACCGAACACACAAGACTTCATCATCATTGAGAACACAGGAGTGGGTTTTCAATGATGATGAAGGTCGCTGGGAGTCGTTGGAGGCAGGCGACATATAACCAGTCCTTGTGGAAGTCTATGGGTGAGGCCTTTTGTTCCACATGCACAGTGGACTTCTTTTGGCTGATAATTATAATTATATTAGGGTAGTAATTATTCAATTTGTGTGATTCAAACCGGGGAGGTGACCCTCCCCGGTTTGAATCACACAAATAGGTAAATTTTAGGGTGTCGGACAAACTTGTTACCTAGTGGTAATAAGTTAACGGACCATAGTAACGAACTTGTTTCCTAATGATAAAAAGTTAACGGACCATAGTAACAAACTTGTTACCTAGTGGTAACAAGTTAATGAAGCATAGTAACAGACTTGTTGCTATCGCACTTTACTGCTAACAAAACAGTCTATGTCTGTTATTAATGTAAAAAATGGCGTCGAGTTGTTTCTGTACCCAGGTGTTAACTAGGGATAGTAGAATCGGGAATCATAAAGTTAGACGGACATCCAAGCGTTTAGGTGTCCAATAAATGCCTAAACACACCACATTTTTTAAAACAATCGATCGATTAAACTGCTTGTGGAATAAAAACGCGCGTGATCGGAAAACGCGAGTCGGAAATTATTTCTGATAAATTGACATAAAAATAATGAAGTAGAGCAAGTTTCAATGCCCGATAGTACGCCAGCAAGGTTAGAGAGAGAGCGAAATTTAGAGCGAGAGGTACCAATTTGAATTTGACATAGAACCCACGTCCAACCGCTACGACCGACTGGCCGCCTCTGAAGAAATTGGCTTGAGATTTTCGTTTATAAACCGTGCCTGTTGAAAACACTATAAAAAATATTTGTGAAGCAGGTACACATTTTTTTTAAATTGGTTGTGTCATTTAATACACGTACTTTAAACTGATCAAATGATTACATCAATATTTTTAGTTTTTATTATGAAAAAAACCGTTTGTTTTGGGACCAAAAACAGGAAAATTTGACGATGTTATGACACTCGGATTAAGAAAACTAAAGGTATAATTAAAAATCTACTCAGCGCATTTTGAAGACGACTATCTTAAGCTAATTTTGCGCTGAGTAGATTTTTGAATTTATTCTTGATTACCCCGATTAACGTGCACAAACATGACTCTAAATGGCGTTGGGCGCGAGAGCGCCATCTTTGACGCCTGATTTATATAACATAAACTAACCAGAGGAACGTGAAAAAAATACGTAGATAAAGCTAATATAACAAATATTCTATCGCGATAAAAATATATGACACTATATCCTTCGTTTCCTTAAAAAAACGTTGCGAAAATGAGCTAATAATTTGACAACTGCCAAATTTTGCTAGACTAGGGCCTTAACAATATAATAACAAACGAAGTTATGCATTGTTTTTTTATATAATTTATGTAATTAACAATTGTTGTCCAAAAACTTTTAGCGAACTGCGAACTTTAGTTTATCCTGAATTACAACACTACAAGTTAAAACATTTTAGTAAGGAAAGCACTATAAGTGCAAGTAAGTTTACTTTGTTTTCCTACAAGTCAAAATTCAAAATATTTTTGCAACCCATACAGAGTTAAAATCGTTCAACGTTTTATTAGTAATGGTTGAATCTTTTTACTCGTTAGCCTTTTATGGAATATTTGTAAGATATTCTAAAAGGTCTCCAGTCCTGGCAACACCGTTAGTGGACAGAAGAGAACCGACTTGCGTAGCCCTCGCCTCCTGCCGCTGACAACACCTTTGACGCAATCCACACAACAGCCCTTGCGTAACCTCTCGCAAACCCTCTTTTCGCCGAATTTTATACACAAATCAATACAACACACAACCAACTGCTAAAGACGTTTCTATTTTCAATTTAGTAGGTACTTACGCTTCGGCAATTATCTCTAGAATTTATTTCGACTTTTAATTTTTTTATCCAGCTATACATATCATACATGTTCACGCCTTTTTTCCCACAGGGGTAGGCAGAAACTAGAGACCGCCACCTGCTACGATTCTTACACACTTCTTTAGCTTCCTCCTCGACATGCCACTCGCAACTTAATTTGCATGGTATGTAGCTAATTAAAAAGCTATCTTTTGAGAACTGCAGCATTATAAAAAATAACATAGGTAATGTTATGGTAATGTTTTCTTCCTATCTACTCAGATAATCAACAGTCAGTAGGTTCACATTGTAGTTCACTTTGTTATTTACTTATTTTTTCCGCAAATTGCATAAAAATCTGCATTGGTAATCGATTCCGTCGGCTATCGTGGAACATAATTGTTAGCCATGGTCGCCGTTATTATACCAATTTCCAGCATTCAGCTGAATTCAGCATACTGTGACAAATAAAAGTAAAAATACATTTACATTTTCAATTATTACAATTGAAATGGTATAGCGTATTCCAACAGCTAGCAATTGGTCTAGTTACATACCACCAAACATCAACCAACATCAGCGAAGGAAAGATTACTATGTTGTGTAATGTTACTTACTAGTAAATCAGATACGAGTTGGCACATACATTACTGTACCTATAGGGTGATTGACGTCCGAAATTTAAAAAAAAAACGGAAGTAAAAAATATTGATCGGATTACTCAAATTGAAGGCCAGCTGCGGGACAGTTTGCGGACGCCGCACTTTTTTTCTAAGTTTCGCAACAATCCATCAACAGTGTATACTCCATTCAACGACTTCCGATCTCAAAAGTCCAATTTCATTTCAATTCGGACGTATCTAATTGTAAATTCATTAATCTTTAGCTGCGCATCTCCCACCGAGCCACTTGTGCCTGGTCAGTTGTTGACAGGAAATCGATTTATGTTTTTTACCAACACATTAATGGAGAGCTAACAATAAATTCCCAGAACAATATAATTATTATTATAGTCGTGCATTACCTGTGATTAATTAATTGACTTATTTTTTAAATGACTTGCTAAACGGCGCCTCATGTAAAAATTGTTTATTTTGGTTTTATTATAAATCTATGTATTCTACGCAGCGTAGAATGTATGTACAAACATTTCACGATGGTTTTTTTTGGTCAAAAGCTTCCCTAATCACATAAGCGTGTTTCACGCACTCATAAAAAATATTTCAGATATCTACTTTTTATAAGAATATCGACAAAATTGACATCTCGATCCTTTGAGGTTTTTAATAACCATTTCCTGTTCAATACAGAACAGAATTTTATAGAAAACATTAGCGTCAAAAGAGCATTTAATACAGATTTGCTATTGTGTGGGCGAACGTCACTCAAAATTATATCAATGACGAACTTTGATCATAAAAGGACAACATGATGTACGAGTAGGTAGCTATATTAAATATATTGTTGAACATTAGTGACGCATGAACACGTGCATAGGTACTATTGTGAAGTTCTGTTAGTTAATAAGTGATCTGAATATTTCGTAATTGCCAGTTACGCGAATTCTTGTTGCGACAGTCGCGTCTTTGGTACTAATTTTGCATTTGTAAGTAGTTTTTAAATATTTAAATACCTTACTTAATTATTATCATTCTATTAACTCCATCCTGGTCGCCACTTGTTGACAGACTACACATACCGGTGAATTGTAGGTACTCTCCGATAGTCCAATATGCAGATTCCTTCAAGATTTCCAATGTCATGATTTTGCAGAGTTAGAGGTTTGATTTGAACACAAGATCTACGACTTGGCAGGCCTTGAGCATGTCACTAGTTAGGGCATTACTCTTCGCTAGATATACTTATTCTACAACTATCGAGTCTCAACATTCCTTTTTTTTTAAACTAAGATCTTATACTGCATTTAACTAATGTTAACAAAATAGGTTATGCTTGACTGAAAGATAAGTAGTAGGTATGTAGCACCTAAACTATTATTAAGGCTGCGTAAATTGATGCATAATATACTCTCAATATCAAAACGGTCGCATAAGATTTAATATTTTGGTTAATATTGTGTAGTGTGTTTTAAATCAGTTTTGTATAATGCCATGTTCTGATCGAACCCATTAAAAGTTGCACAATTATTCCTGGTTGCAAACTTTTTGTATCGGGTCAACATAAAGCCACAGAATATTATATTTCTCTAGAAAGAAAATATCCCATTTCCGCATCTTCCTACAACAATGAGTGCACCAACAAACTATTCAAATACGACGCAGGCGTTGGTAAACCCAAATATTTTTTGTCCACAACGAATTAATGGATAACCAAAACCAATGCAAAATAAAAAATAGCCTTATTAAATGTTGGTTTCGCGTAATAACACGTTTGTGGTTTTTTCTTTGTTTCCAAGAGCCACGCCAAGATATCCGGTTACGGCCGTTAAATATTTTGCCTCTTGATGAAAGGGAAACTTGTAGTTTTTTCTGAGATTTCGTTTTTGCTCACTACACACGCGGAAGTCGTGAACACTTATGCAAAAGCTGGATTTCGAAATCGGTTTCGCTTTTATTCCCTCAGCGAGTAGCAAATAACATACAATTACACACATTCACATTCACAGAGTAAGTAACGAACTTCTAAAATAATTACAGCCTTTGTTAAAACTTCATAATAGAATTGCTTTTTAAGTTTTTACAGATAATCGTAATTTAAGTATTAAGTCAAATATCTAAATTTTGCTGAATTCAAAGAATTTTTGCAAAGGAACATTTATCAAGCCCACAAAGAGAGTGAAACCTCTCTCAAAAGAGGCCTGCTCCGGACAGATTTAATTTGTTGCGAAGGCCTTTATAATTGGAACATAAAGATTGCGAGTAATTAATTTTCGCAGCGAGTCAGAAGCAAAGAGGCCGCGCATTGAGCCTGAGCGGCGGCACCACCGCGCCTAATTAATATTAATGACCCCAGGAGGCGCCGCGTCCGCGTCCGCGCCCGCCACCGCCGCCGCGCTCAGCTTCCTTTATCTGACACCTACACATTGTCGCGTTAATTTCAGTCTGATGCCTGCACACGCTTGAGAGTTTAGTTAGCCAGTGCTGCGCTCGTAGGTACGTAGGCGTACACTACACCGCCGCTGTACGCGACATATTGTTTGATTAGATATGTGCGAGGATGGATGGGCGGGCGGCGCGGGCGGGGCGCGGTGACCGATGAGACTCCGCTAAAAGCCGGACGGAAGCCCCGGACACCCGACTCAGGTTACACTAACCGTGGGATACGACGCAACCATGCCAGGGTTGATGCCGACCATGTTTGATATAACATGTTTGCAGTTAAATCCACAGTTCCATGTTGCATCAAAGAAATACAATTAAGTCAATATCTACTCTTGCTTTTTGATAATATCCTGTTAACGAAAAGCCCACCAAGTAAGTATCAAAACACTAAAAAGAACTTGAAGATTAATGAAGATATCTTTTTGTGTTTTTTAAGCATTTTCCATGCTAAGATTACAAGTTATTTTTTATGAAGGAAAACATCGGCCGGCGGGTAGGATTCGAACCTGCGTCTTCTGGTTCGGTACACCAGATTAATATTTAAGCAAATAAATAATTTACTGTCTAACAACATACACTTTACAAACGTAAGGCGGTGAAATGTCCTTTTCCTGGCGTTTCTATTCACAAAGTGTGCATTTTTTTATATAATTTAATACTAACAATGTAGCGCCAACCCTGTTATTATTGCACAAGCCAAAGATGAGCGATATTCTGCGGGTCCATGTGTGAGCCGTCTCATCGACACTTAGCTACGATTTACGCAAAACAAAAACCACACCGTCACGTCACACATCAGTTTTTGTTCACACTGCGATTCCCTTTCTGTCTACCTAGTAAGGCTTTTGATCGACTAATTTACTGACGGTGGTGGACTAAACCTGCAGACGATTATTTCGTTTATTGTTAGGTCTTTCGCAAGAATAAAAAAATAATTATGTTCGATGCTCTAGTTACGGTATTACATACAGAGCTTCACGCCTGTTTCCGATAAGGTAGGGCAGAGAAGAGACTATAGATTTTGTTTTGTATATTGTAGATATAAATAAAATTGCTTTCTTGTTGTATCTACGGAAAATCAGTAATAATTTGGCTAGCTGAATAAACGCTGAGTTTACGTAAAAATATTATGATTCAGAGTATACGAATATCGTTATAACTTTTCAAGGAAGAACTTGAAGTAAAGGTAACAGAGTTCGAATCTAGGCTATCAATATTTATTTCATTACCTACTTACATATTTTTTCATTGAAAATAGTTTTCATATTTAGGTCAATAGTGCCATTAGAACATTATTTGCCAAAAAGCGACGTTTATCAATAGGAATGGTTAAAAGTATTCAAAAGTAACATTTTGCGCGGCTTCACTTGTACAAAAACCGAAGCGAATGTAGGTAAGAAGGTTATAATCGAGCCTAAAGTGGGTTAAGCAAAAAGCGGCATATGTTTTATTGTAAAAAATCCTTTGAAGCGCATAATGTGCACGTGTGCGCGCGCTCAAGTGCTGGCGAATGAAAGTCTTCGCGTGCGATGCGCGATGCATCGCGCTGCCACACATCACGACACATCGCAACCAACTATGCATTTTACAAAGGTAGGTATTTTAATAGTGATGGACTATTAAAATACCTTTCTAAAATGCATATTGTGTCACTTGACGCGTTGTGCCATACATTGCAACTTTATATTTAGATACGTAAGACTAAATTTTAGAAGGGACGGTGGGCGAATAATACTCCTTTAATTATAATAAGCAACATCGTAGATACATACATGCTGTGTTTGTAATATTCTAAGTATCATTTGGCTTTGGTTTGCTTGCGATTCTCTGCGGTCTCCAGTGCAATGAAGCGATAGTTTGCTTGCGTTACTCGGGACCACTAGAGTGTGAAATCACCCGTTCACTAACTATTGTAAGGGGCACCTACACATGCCGACAAAGTTCTTTAAGGCCTCACTGCACCGACTGTATACACAAGCCGAATTTCAACGTTTACATGTTTAATAGAACACTCGACTATTATCCACTCGAAACCGAATAAACTACATTTAGAAGTAATTTATTTAAACATAACTTTAAGTACATAATTTATGAGGAAATTGTTGAAAGAGTTTGCGGCTGTTTCACTTTAAAGCGGAAGTAATTTTAATGTCTACTTTCTATAGGTATGTGTTAGCCGTCCAAATGCCGACCTCATATTTAAAGATAGAACTGAATAGTTGAAAACATAAAATTTCCCTTTTACAACAGGTTCCTTGCCCTGCACGGTTAAGCAACGTACATAGTTGCATAAAGGCGAGGATGATTATAGTTTTATTTATTGCAACTGAAAGTACATATTAGAACTTATGAAATAATAGCTGTCATATAGCCAAGTGATATGCGACCACGTGTAGGTATGATAACAATTGGTTTGAAACCGGAGCCCGCTCGCAATCCGATACGACAAAAGACGCCATCGAAAGTGCAAGTGTTGCAATAATACTTCATTTCCACTCTTCCAGTTACGCATTCCGATATTTTTTCTCCCATTCGTTTTGTGAGCCCGTCAGACGCGAGTTATAAATGATCAAAACTGCGATATCGATTTTCAATTTTACGTCAATAAGTAACAAATCTCAACCTGACATTCATTCGAATTTGGATTTTATTGTGATGATCTTACGTTCACATTACGTATCACTTAACTACATTCGAGAAAAAAAAAACAATCCTTACCTGAGCACAAAGGAAAGATTTAGGTAAATTCGCAAAAACTTTCCATTACAATGAAATAGAATTATATTGTGCAAAACAGTTAAAATTTATATAATAGTAATGAAGTAAAAGTATAAACATAATAATTATTATAAATAAATCAAAATAATTGTGTGCTACGAGAATGCTACGACTTCGTAGCACTGTTCGTAGCATGTACTTTTAATATAATTATTAATATCTTTTGTTTATTTAATTGCAGACACTTTTTAAATTAACCTAAACTGAGATTATGAACTTTTATATTTATAACAATTTCAGACAAATTCCAGCATGTTATGCAGTCAACCAAACAAATTTTGCGTAACTCTTCAAAAGGTTTGGTCAAACATATGGATTCAATTATTATTTCAAAAACCAAGATAGAAATTGATACCTACTGCATACTTAGTGAAAAACGATACATCCTTTCATTGGAGTATCCCAAAGGGCGAGTAATTAACCCGACTTTTTGTGACCATCCCATATACATTTGATTTATTTTTAGGCTCATTCGTAAAAGAAGAATTTGCGAAATATTACAGCCCATTCGATGCAATAAACTACGCTTCTCAAACTTTTGTATTATATTATTATTTCGAAATATAATTTCCTTTAGTATATAAGTGCAAAGTTACAAACTACATGTGTAGTACAAATTAAAAAGAATATCATAATATAACTAAGATAATTTAAATGTGGTATTCAAAAGTTTTATAAATACACACGATAATATGTAGCGATCGAACCTGGTTTAAAGGTACTGGTTTAAGGCACTTTGCACTTTGCACGCCACAATAACACATACCCATAAAATCCTACACAACCCTTATCTTATCAACCGTCACGCTGACGCTGGATGCAAAACTTTGGGACACACATCTATTCGGTGGTCGGTCCCTTCAACGGAGGCGATTCCGGGAACGCAGTAAAAAGCGCAGGTATATTCGAGAGTGAAAGGGTCTATGCTCTATGCAATACGAGAGCGCCGCAGTTTCTCCTCGGATACTGACCTTCGGGTTTTTGTACGATCAGATGCGCCACACTGATCCTTTGGCGAATGTTAAGCAGAAACACGTGGGAATATGTTCCATCGTGTGTCGATCGATGGAGATTTCATTATTTTATTATTTGCATTCTATGAATTTGTATCGGAAGGTTTCTATCATTTTGTATGCATCCTGATCGCTATCAGTTTTCAAGTAAGATGAGCTCAGAGATTTGAATGAGATTATGAAACAACACTCGACAGATTTATTTAGATTGATGCATTTGTGTGTTAAGTAAAAAAATAAGGAAAACGCAAACAAAAATATGTGACATCATGGTTAAGGAAGCAAGTGTCATTTCTGAAAGAATAATAATAATAACATAATACGTCGATACTGTGCGTAATTGCTTCTCGTTTACAGTTATAATGAACAAAGCTATACCTACATAAAATTATAACCAACATTATTTAGTCTGCCTGCAGAACTATCTATTAAATTTCTTAGAGTTGGATACATCAGACAGAAAGTATTTAATATTATTATTAGGAATCGACTTTTTCCCAAAAAAAAGTTTTGAAGTAGGCACTATAACCCAATACGGTAATAGTCGACGTAATCATTGTCAGTAGTTATTTCCCACGCGAGCTCACATGTTCTATTTACACACCCAAATCGAATCGGACCCTTTCCTTCGTAAAATTTGAATGTTTGACATGAAATTTTATTTGCGCAAACTTTTTTCTAATGCGATGCGTCGATGCACTTTCTACAGAACGCATCGTGGGAATGCAGGTGAGGAAGGGTTTCGTGCATAAACCGATACATTGTTCGCCCCCGACTTCAACCCAGTTGCACAAAAGTTAACTTAGCCTATTGTGGACACGTCAAGTGATGTTCGGCTAATAGATAATTTATAGTCGCCGCAGTCCGCCTCAGATGATCTTTCTTTAAAATATTAGGGTTGTTTTGGGTCTCTGCGACGTACCATATATCTTACCAGGGGCGTGCACAGACATTTCATACCGGGTATGCACAACTAAAATAAAAAAACTTATAAGTGTGTAACTACTTAGTTTCAGCCTGTTTCGGTCGTAGACCACCATACCTACTCTTACGCGCGGTGCCATTGGCTTCGCATGATGTTTGTTGCGACCATTAAGAATAGTTAAATAAGACATTTATAGGTACTAAAAACGCATAAATGATACATCCAAAGTGGCATTTGAAAGGGCCATGAGATATTTTTGTAAACAAAATGCAAGGGAAACTGTAAGATGTGTTTGTGTACACAATCTAATAACCAGATATAAATTAGGTACTTATCATAAAAAAATATAAAAAATAAAGAGTAGTGGGTACCTATTACCTTTCAACCCGGGTACACACTTTCCCTTTGCAATCAATTTAACTTTTCCCCCAAAAGATAACGTCGAAAAAGCGGCATAGTTAATATAATTATGTACATAAATAAACACACCCTTCACTAACACAGGGTCTCACAGGTTAACTTTCAATTTTTTACAATAAACTCACGAAATAATTATTTACACAATCACTTGCGCACAGAAAAATAATCAAAAGTTCATTCAAAACAATAACAAACAATATGGCGTTAAAAAACTTTGCAATTGTTACGAAATAATACAATATATACCTACAATTTATGTCAACCCTTTGCAATGAACAATTACGCGGTGCCTTTACGGCTTTTCAATTTGGTCGGGTTGCCAAATAAGCTATGCTTCCAAAACTCGCACACAGCTAAAAGTTTTGTTGTGTAGTACAGAGAAAAAGTGTGACTGTGTGCGTGAATTCGCAACATTTATTGTACTGCAAATAAGCAGAAATTTGCCTGCTTCTGCCACGGGTTCTAGGGGAGCCACTTGTGCGATGATTATTCGCGGCGGCGAGCTCAATCCAAATAGTTCCCAGAAAAATTTATAGATGGCGCGAAAACCAAATAAGATTATTGATTTTGATTATTCTTGATAAATTTTTAATAATGTTTGCTATTTATTATTTAGAAGTTTAGTACTCCAGGGTATGCAGTGCTTATTTGCATGTATGGACCGCACGCCACTGTATCTTACATCTCATATTTAAAGATTTGGCAAGATAATTTGCTTCGGCCTCTTTGTTGCTAACCTGCTATCTTTCTGCGTACATTTTATTTAATTGCTGCTATTGTTTCTTAAATCGATTTTATTCGTACAACAGACATGATAAATGAATGCTGTCGCTTTTTAAGAACACCATTTATCGTATCCATCGACACGGTAGTGTATAAGAATCTGATGAAAGTAACAAGTTGATACAGTGGCACATTAGTAGGTATATGATATCAACCAACAATACATAGGCACAGTTTGATTTTTGGAAAAGAGAGAAGAGTTTGTTTTCTGGCATAGAACATACTTCACTTTACTCATTGTGTGTGTATGTGTCCTTTTGCACTTTATTTCATAAACGACCTGAGACTTTCGACCACAAATTTTCCTGAGATGAAATCTTCCTCGGCAGCCAAGCCGCACTTGGATCCTGCATCTTAAACACGTCTTATTTCCACTGTCTTTTAAGTCACACATCGTGATCGGTCTGTACTGTGAGTAGCGGTAAAAACAATTATAATAAAAACTACCCCATGATCACACATCTATTGCATCACATAGCAAAAGCTTAATCCCATTAAATGTAGATGTGTAGAGGAGTATTATAACAGCGTTGACAAGCTCTCGAAGCGCTCACCAAACGAGCAAGGTGTTACCTCTCTAATCCCCGTGTAGGTCTCACCATCACGTCACATCACCCGTAGCTTGCTCTTACTTTATGGCACTTGCATAAATGTTAAATCAACAAAGGTTAATTTTAAATGTCAGCAGATTAACGTTTATGTTCGAATATTTCACACGCATTATACAACTGCGATAAATTCGCTACGCACGTGTACGTACGTAAAATAATTATTACCTACTCTATAATATAGAAAATTTAATTTAGTTGTCAAGTCACTATCAAAGACAAAATACTATAAATACTATAAGCATAGTACTTAGGTTAGGTACACTTCTCAGTATCTTGACGGTTTCATTGAGAAATACAACGTGATATCTTTAATGAGTAACTGCCTGTTTCACCACCTCCTGGTATATATGTACAAAGTTCCCGTTAAATAACTCGGCAGATAATTTTATACAAATTGTGTTCCATTTTTAATTTATCTAGCGGTTTAAGCGCATATTCAGAGGTGGCCCTAAGTCTCTGTAAATTTTCAAACAACCTCCTGACGGTTTCATTTCTACTTACCACAACAAGAAATAATGCCAGTGCAAGAATAAGTACCAGCAGAAAGGTAATTTAGGTACTTGATTTTAAAATAAAATTGTATTAATGAATCATATTTTACGAGAAAAATTAATGTCTCCATAAAATATATTAAGTAACCTGAAGTGTGAATCGCATTTTAGACATCACATGTAGGTATAAATAAAAGCTTATGTATCATCACCTTCATGATTTGCGCTTGCGCTTAACCCCATCCAAATCCCTATACAAAACAACAATTAAGCCAACCCTTTCACTGTCAAAGGGCACGCCCCATGTAAAGTCGCTTCACGTTTATGACGCCACGGATTTATTTATACCCTAACCCTTTCACCCAATCAAAACGCGTTGTGTGTTGGTAAAAAATAAAAATAAACTGCGGTGGTAAAAAACTTAAAAGACGGCGCGAGGCGGCGCGCGCGCGGCTTCGGTGGGGGTCTAATAATAACCCTTTCGGTGGCAGGGTTAGCAGCCAATCCGCTATGAGGCGGGGCTCTTCTCTTAGTGATTTCTATGGGTTTTTTTATACTGGATCACTCGCGATCTTCTGATTAAGAATTAAGATTCAAGATCCTGTTTTTATTTAACGAATATCGATTCCCGATCAAGAAACCTGTTAGTCGGGATTGAGGATCGTACGTGATTCACAAACTTTTTTATTATTGTGAATAAGTCAGTCATACTATCTGTTTCATATGAAGAGATTATTCATATTTTTATGTTATGAAGTTATTGATGCAATTGCAACATTTGCAACTCCAACATGTAATATGAAGCTTTCTACCTAAATAAAGTAAGCTAACAATAACATAACGCTATACTAAAAGGCAACATTGTGGGTTTTCTTTAAATTGCAGTTTCTAAATGTATATCCTACATCCGTCGATATTGTGATAATACATTAGGAGAGCAAAAGAGATAAAACCTACAAAGACGTAGGAACATTCGGTTGTGGCAGCGCGCAGCGGTGTGGTACTGTCATGTATCGTGGTGGTATAAAATGTTCCCGCATGCAACCACAAATGAATTAAGTGCAGTCACCCTCTCCCATCAATTGAACACAACCGGCCATATTACTTCAGTACAGTCTTCGAGAAAAGTGGTTTAAATATAAAGACTAAAAGGCGTAGTACGATAACGTAAACAAGAAATTTATATTTTTGCATAAACCCTTGTCTACGATGTAAGAAAATTATATATAAAATGTAAGATGGAAAAGGTAAGACGATTACTAGGTAGGACGTTAGTAGGTACTTATACTTACCGGAGAAATTGCCAATGGCACCCGTTTTTTATTCCCTTAAAACGTGTAGTAAAATAGCCATATTTTTAGCTTATTTTTAGTTTGTAGTCAACTCTAATATGCTTCTTTTAAAATGTAGGTACATACCGTAGGCACTAACCTAACCTAACACTGTGTATCTGTACCTACCTATTCATCAATTTATAAATCTATAGGTATAATAGCTAGGATTCCTCAATTTATAGATCTATAAATTGATGAATAGGTAGGTACTAGGTATATTTAACCCATTATAAATTTCAAACCAATTTCGTACGTAGCTGTACCTACAATTTGTGAACACATATTTACAAATTATCACTTATTCAGTTTATGGAGAATGGAGATACATAATATTATTAACATTGACACGATATCCTTGTTAGCGCTATTAATATCCTTCCAAAATTATATCAGAATAAGGAAACCTGTTCTGCTGTGTATGGTTTAAAAATCAATTTTGAATATGTACTTAGTAAGTAATTGTGTACCTACTCGGAAAGCCGTATGTTATTTTTCACACGAACCAAATGATAATGAAGTCACCAAATTACTTTAATACCTCCCAATAATGTCCGGTAACTTGATTGAATTAAAATTGTTACAAAACCTCGTGCCAACATAAACTACATTGAATAAGTAATGTATCAGCGACACGTCATGGACTCGTGGAACTCCCAGAACAACAATAACTATAGACATGGGAAACATAAATTGTCCCCTATAAACTCAGGCCAATTACGAATGTGTTTTGGACGAATTTTCCTTTTTTTGTAAATAATCGGGTAATGAGTTGCCTTTTAAAACGTAATAAAGCAGTGTACAGTGCGCGCAGTGATAGGGGCGTATTCACACTGTAGTGGCCGCTATGAGGGCGATTGTTTCCTCCTAATTGGTTAAGTAGCACGACCTAATTGCCGCTGGACACGACACCTACTGCCCGCTGCCTAATTACCTCTCCCGCGGTTATTTAATTTATTTTTATCATCCCTGTGATCCACCCTTTCTTTCTTTAGCTGTAACTGAACGTATTTTTAATTTAAAGCAGCCAACTGAAATGATTCTTTAGATAATGTACTGATGTAGGTACTGTAATCGTATGTAGGTACGTCTATGTGTAAATAATGATTACATAGGTATGTCTATGTGGAACACTATGACATACGAGTAACCCATACCCGTTAGGTAGGTACAAGGTTTAATCACAAGCTCCATAGGACAGGGTATGTAATGTAACCTTCCCAGATAAAAATGGACTCTAGACACATTATAGTATATTTTCATTACGATCCCACTACTTGAACGCAAAATATTATGATTTGAAAACACTACCATTCATGGTAATTTAATTACTATACAACAGTAATCGTTTGTGTAAACAAATAAAGCATAAACGAAGTTCGGACGCCGTTTTACGTCGGTTAGGCCAGTTTATCACTGTTGTAATCCGACGCGCATTAGTCAAATTAACACGGCATAAAGTTTGGCGTGCCCAGTGATTAGTTAGCGAACGCTGCGGGTGTGACTCTGCCTAATTGACCTAAAAGTACTGGACACGAATCGGTCGAAATTACGGTTTACAAACTGTGAGGGCTGTCCACTGAGTGGTGAAATGGAATCATTTTGATACTGCTTTGGTACTGCAGTAACCTATGGAATGCGTATTTTCGACAATACGTTCATTATTTTGACCTAGTACACAAGAACACCGTGCACATTTTATTAACCATCGTAAATAGTCATCAATAACATCGTATAATCATAAATATAATCATTGTAGCCGTACCTACTTCTGTTTTTTTTACCTTGTCCTAATCTAAAAGCATCAATTAAAGTTTATTTGGTGCGGTTAAATTAAAATATTTCACATTCTTGTACCTAAGTATCTCTTTCAACCGTAACACGTATTACAAAAATCGTAAAAGTCCAACAAAGGCGTAATAACAATATAAGTAATCTTATCAGCGACTACCGTATACACACTTGATAGCCCTGTTTAGACGCCGGCATGGTAATGTGGCGGATTGATAGGCCCGCGCCCACTAACCCTAATCAAATTAATGGCAACTGAATTCTGATTAACGCCAGTGGTCGCGCTATACATTTCCATAGCGGGCCGCGGACTGCCGGGCGTGGCCGATTTATCGCACCTTTTAGCTCATTCAAATAGCTATCAGTGGAATACAGCCGTTTTATACGTCGCGCTTAAGATAATTGATGACTGTCTTTGAATCCAACTTTGATTAACAAGTGGGGGATATTCGTAATATTAAATTAATCATTAGGTAATATGTAATGCGGACTACTGAGACTTTTAGAGATAAATTATTCACAAATAAACGTCATACTAAAAACTTTGCTTATATTTCTTGCAGAAATATTAGAACAATATGCCTAACGATATAAAAATAAGGTTAGCCGGCCTGATCGCGATTTATTGTTGAACATAACACGTTCGGTAGGCAGATATATAGTACCTCCATAATAATACAGGATTATAAAATTTATTTAAAAGTAATTTGTGATAGACACTGAATAAATTACTTATTTAATTCTAATCTCTATCCCATAACATAATACTGTTCGACAGAAAACCTTTTTTAAATTTCATTTACTTAATCTAAAAAGAAGTGAGATACTTTTAATGGACTTTGAAGTTGGTTTAATCAGATCGGGGTAAGTTTTCACCACAGAGCGGGCTTAATGCACAAGTTGAGAAGGAGAGGGATGTGCCTACCTTACCGCTGAAACAATAAGTGGGCTCATTAGCGAGTTGAGAGCAGCATTATAAGCCTGTAACGATTTGCGCTAATATTACACGTGGCAATGGCGGCCACGCAAAATCGCCCACTTGGCTCCTCTAAACTTTGTTTGACGTAATTAAAATCCATCTCAGCGAACGTCACGCGGACACATCCGACGTGTAATTTTCCTTTCAAAGAGAACTTCCGTTTTAGCTCCTCCCTCGCCTAATGAAAGATTACTTTCCTCCGCCTAAAAAGGCTTTTAAGCAACGCCAACGAAATGACCGAAGTTTTATACTTTAATGACTTAGTGCAAAATTTGCCGATTCTCGAAGAAATTTTAAACTTAGATTAAGATTTCGATGTTTGAAACTGCGTGATGTTTTCGAGAAAATTTTGCGAAGCTTACTTTGAGTGAGAAGTATGAATTTTAAGCAATCTAGTCTAATTGCTTTTTAATTGCTTTTTATGAATAAGAGACTCGCGAAGAATATTAAAATATGTTTGCTTAAAATACTTATTTTTGTAAGGGATCAAAACTAGAACATTCGATAGGCATACTTAGTAAGTATGCAAAAACTTTATATTCATATACCTAAACATTATCTATTTCTGTACCCATATGAGACAGAATTGTCATAATTGTTAGAGCGATTTGAACATTTTATCAACGATTGTAAATATTGTGACAATTTAACAAAAATGTTGTAGATGTTGCGTTACTGCATTTTATACGAATACCTAGCCAGGCGAGCCAGGCTATGCTAGCTAGGCATAATATACCTAGTAGGTTCAATCGAAAAAAAATTATAAAAGGGAAAAACGCAATAACAATTTATCTGGAACAAGAAAAAGGAGTGTCCAATGTTTGTTAGGAAGAACAATAAGATCGGCCGGGTACAGAACTATAACGAGACACGGCGGTCCACGGACGCACTTATTAATTGCGAGCTCCCTTCGCGTAGCCGCACGGAGGGCGCAAAAACGCGTCCTCCCGAGCCCTGTCAGCGAGGGAAAAAATCAGTGAGCGATCGTCCCCTCGCGACCGAGTCCATCATATTGATTGAGGGAGGGACTACCATTGGTCAGCGTCCCCCGCGCCCGTTCATTTATTATAGACACTGCGATGCTGCCAGCCGGACCACACACTCGATACGTTACTTAAATTTTTGCCAGTTCATTGTTTTATCAACAAATATTCTTAAATATTTTGGTAAGGTAACTTTATTTGCTAAAATTAATTTATGCCTTTAAAACATAAGCCATTAGTAGACCTTAGGTAGGTATAGTTACCTAAATATTTTTTTATATATTGTTTCGTCAAAGGGTCTGTCATAGTCAGTCATGAAATCAAAATCATCAATTTAGCTAACCAATTATTTGAAAACTTCAAAATTATAAACCACCTTAAATTTCCGTAGCAGATAGATTGATACCAAGCACAAACTATGTAGAGCTACGAACATTATAAGCAACTTTTAAATGGGCTACAAAGAAATCGTTTAAAAGATAAGTTAGAGTTGTCACATAAAGCGAAGTAGATTCCCAAAAGAATTATAAAATTTGAGATATTTTTTACATTAGAATGCTTTAGGAAGCCGTCGTCGTCGTCATCGATAACGAGACAACCAAGATTGGTGAAGAGTCCCGAATCCCTCGAACTCTCGAACCTCACCGGAAACGAACTGTGGAGTGTGGCCGCGACTCTATTACAATTCCAAAGAAAATAAAAGCGTCGGGGGTAAAGAGAAAGTTTTATTCTCCTTAAAATATGTAGAGAAAGTGAAAAGTAAGAGAGGGTGGCGGTGGGGGCGCCGCCGCCGCGGCACAGCGGTCAGCGAAGGGATGATGGATCACCGCGCGCCCGCGCTCCCGTGCCAACGCCGACCTTCTCTTCGGTTCTCAATTACACCAACACATAACAACTCATTTTGGATGATATGTTTGCTTATATTTTTGTACTTACGCCCATTTTATGTAAGTATCTGTGAATATTGACAGAAACGTCGATAACATTCGATGTACGTACATAGCTAAGCACCTTAAGTTGGTTGATCTTTAGATACTTATTACAAACAACGTGGAGATAGTGTTTTATGAAACACGAACTTACTTTTTTAAAGACAACTCCCGCTCTATGAAGAAAGCCCTGCGTCGGGGGAACCCCACAAACAAAACATTTACAATTAACAGTTACAAAGTCCGCACAGATTCAAACCTACGGTACGTGGCGCAACAAGGTGACCACGTTAACTGCTACACTAAACGTGCAGGAGGTGACGCTATTGAACGTAAACAAAAAAACGAAAAAGTGTTTCCAAACTTACATTTTCTATTTTCAAAGAATACGCGATCGCGATGCAAACAAGAAGTTGGCCACACACCACCAATATCGTGTGCAAACTTTATATTAAAGGGTCTCAAACTCGTTCATACATAGGGAGTGTAGTTTGTGCATCGTTTGAGGTAGTGTGTGTATGTGTGTATGGCGTATGTGTCGTGTGTGGGGTTCAGTGATGCGGTAGCTGGGTCGGTGTGGGCGCCCCCGCCCCGGCGCGTTGCTAGGCAACCGTTTGTTTTCGCCGACACTGGGCGGGATAGAAGGGGTAGGCTCATGATTGATCAGCCTATCCCGCCACCGAATGCCTACAGCTACATATTTTCTTGTGGATAACAAGCTCCTTTGTTTGTACTTAGGTAATCGGAAAATGACAAAATAGATAAAGGTGTATCTTCTCTCAATGCTTATAGTCTAAAGATAACCACTTATGTGTTGAAAAAAACAAAAAATTGTGTAAATATTTGGATAACTACTTTACACCACTTTTCTCCCATTCATAAGAAATACCTAAGTCATAGACATCATAGTGTAACTTTCAGATCTTATACATAGCCATAACATACCTACCCATTATTAATAAACAGTTCCATCCGTAACAAAATAAAACAAGTCCGTAATGGTACTTAGTACACAGATAAGAAAGGCTCTCAATTATCTGAGAGGACTTAGTGAGTCCTTGGCATTTGGCAATGACAATTATTTTACCGCTGGCCGGTAAAACGAGCTTCTTGGTAACCGACCTATTTGGACTACTTACGGGCCATATTTTAACCATTTTTTGTAGGAAGTTTTATGTCGACCACATTATTTGTACGCAAATGGCTACAATTTCCTCATAGGTTATGAAACAATTAATGATTTCAGTGGTAGGGACTCTTATTACGCATTCAAGGCTCAAGGTTATTTACAGCTTCTTAATATTCGATATCTATATTCACTTGTTTTTGTGGTACTTATATACGTTTCTATACATATACTTTATTACTTAGGTACATAAAACATAACCTCATCTGCCACCGGCGTAATTCGTAGCCTTTCTATAAATATACATCCTGAAACAGTAATAAAGGATCTTGCTTATAAATATAAATAAGTAGATAGGTACTTCTGCGCTAATTGGAACGAAGGTATTTAGTTTCTATATGAAACCATAACGTTAATTTACCGCAGTTATGCCTTCGTAAGAAAACTATCCTCTACATAACGAGTCACTTACCCCTTGTAGCAAGTCTTCGTTCAGTTCTCTGACTTAGGCGTAGCTAATGTGAATAATGTAATTACTAAATCTGACTTCATATCTAAATACCTATAGTTACAGCCTGGTGGAACTAAAACGTAACCCTACCAATATTCAGCGTAGGTGAGGCCGAGACCAAAACGATATCTATACCTACTTATACCTATATTGGTACTAAAAGAATGAGAGAAATAAAGCCCAGAACTAAAATTATGTAAACTACGGCATCTTTACAGTCCTTTCAACAAAACAATGCATGCTACTTTATAATGATATTCTAAAGACACCATATACCTTTCAAAAAAATTGGGTCTATGTTTTATGCGTCATATTTTTGCTAATTTAGTTCCAGTGTCGTTTTAAGGAACAAGGCCAAATCATTTAAACTGCTTCTTTTCAAAATGACTTCGCTTTGTATTTTCTGTTACATTTTTTTCCTAACAAAAGAGTTTCTGCCAATATTCAAATTCGCAGAAGTGCGACGTCCACAGTTTGCATAACCGTTTTTTGATGTACAACTATTTGTTCTCATAATACGCAAAACAACAGTTAATAAAAACTCGAAACACGTTTCGGACTCGTTACTCAGAAACATAGCACACGTATTAGGAAAAAACCTTATAATTGTACTATGAATAATTATTATTCAAAATGAATTAGAAGGAAAAAAAACACCAACTCACCCTATAATTACATTTCAAAAGACAAAGTAGAAAATGGGACTAAAATTAATTTATATTACTCGTTGCCTCGAAAAAGAAGGGAAAACTAATAAGGTGTAATTACAAGCTGCCTAATTGCAGCAGTTGACATCCTTTTGCCGAAAAACTACAGCTATAATGGAATTTAATGATAGGGTTACTTTGAACGACTAGATAACGACAATTGCTTTCGAACGAGCTCATAACCAGTCGTAATATTAATACGTAGTACCTATTAGTAGTTTCTAGTTTACAAGCAATTCGTAGTTTCGTAGTTGATCGCAGTTTGATCATAGCATTATTTCTGGCTAGTTAATGAAACTGGGTTAATTGATTGATCTGTGAATCAGTCAGTCAGGGAAGACCCGACTATACGCCTCGGTGCACCTTAAAATATTCGTCTATGTGAAGGCAACGGCGGAGTAGTTAATAAAGATACCAGATACCCGAAGGTCAGGTCACCAAATCTACTTAAATTATGACAACATGTCAGCAGTGGTACCTATCTACGTCAACCCAAAGTAAGACTAGGTACTTAAAATTGAGATAGGTTATAACTGCTAAGACATTGCTTATCGTTTAGTTACTTACGTGACGGTAACTAAAAATTCATACCTATGGGTCTTAGGAGACATTATAATTTACGGACCGTCACTTTGATAGTGACGGTCCGTAAATCCTCATATATTTTCATAGTTTAGTGACGTGCTAAAGCAACAAAATGTCACATATCTTGAGGAGCTGAAAAGAATTGAACGAGCTACAGATCCGAAGAAATTGATTCAGAAATTATATTTCTAAAATTTGGCAAGCCATGTTGACAATAAATACTATAATATTTATTATCAACATAATGTCTCTCGTATAATATCTCTCGCTAGAGGCGCATTTTTTCTAATCTTTAATAATGTAAACACCGGACAAAGAGTCAAATACGGTATTATAATCTAAGTTAGTCACTGAAAAATGTAATAAAGCAGACATATTTCCATGCATATCTTATCAAGAAATTCCTCTCGTCGGTGGCGAGGCGCGGGGCGCGGCGCGCGGGGTAAGGGGAACGGACGCGTGCCGCTCCAAATTACTGCTATTATTTTATAATCCCTCCTAGTTACGTTTTGAATATTAATGACATTCCACAGTTTTCCTTCCACCGATCCATTTTACGCAAAATTCTTTTAATGTCACGTGCTTCCGATTATAACCTAATTATAAGACACTAGCTTCCCGCCAGCGGCTTCGCCCGCGTGGTCTTATAATTTTTTCCCCGTTTTTGCTACATTTTTCATTACTACTCCGCTCCTATTAGTCGTAGCGTGATGATATATAGCCTATGTTACTCGGGGATAATGTAGCTTTCCAAAGGTGAAAGAATTTTTGAAATCGGTCCAGTAGTTTCGGAGCCTATTCATTACAAACAAACAAACAAATAAACAAACAAACAAATCTTTCCTCTTTATAATATTAGTATAGATAATACTCGTATACTTACATATAATTATAATTGGTTATAATATTAAGGGCCTGCTTTACATCCTCTGGATAGCCCTAACTGCCGAATAAATTCAAAAGTCGAACAAAGTTTGTATGAAATTATGTGCCAGATAAATTAACGGGAACTTATCACTATGAAACAGGCCCTAAATGTTTCGGAAGCCGTTTTTTTACAAAAAACACTCCATATTTCCTTTTGAGGTAAACTTATATAAAACAGACCTATTCCCATCAACTGGTCATAAGTTCACCAGGTACCTATGATATATTTAGATTCACACACTTTGGGTCTTTGGATTCGGTAGATGACCACCCTAAGAACGTGTAATTGATAAACCCCTTGGTTGAAGCAACTAAGAATGATATTATCTGCTTATACGCGCAGCGGTCTGTTAAATTATGCTAACAAAGTTATAAATGAACATTCACAATAATTATGAAGCGCTGGGCCTGCGGCCGCGGGAGAACTGACTAATTAATACATTCACCTACCGCGGTTTGACGGAAATTTAAAAAACGTGACCCTAACGGCTGCAATAAGGTGGATTTCAATTTTTATTGAGAAGAGCAAAAAACGCACACGCGCCTTTGAAATCCGATTAAAAAAGGGGTAGACGCGCGTCTTCAGAAAAAACCGTTGGCTCATATAACCCTAATTCGAAAGGATACTGATAGAGCTATTTGAGCGCCCTTAATGTTCAAAACAGGCGATTGTTTCGATATCAATTAATTGGATCGCGTTTAATCGATAATCTTTCTGAAAAGCAATGTGTCTCTACATCTGCCTTTATAAAATATGATAAACTGTTTTTTCCTGTTATCTTCCTGTTTTTCTTATGATTTTTAACATTTAGGATTTAGGATTTAGGATACATGCAGATTTTTAACATTTAGGATATTACATTTTTCGTGAAATTCTGTTTTCTTGCAGAAATCGTATTACATTGTAGAAGTATTGGTGTACACGTATCTAATGACTAAACTTTTCCATTTTTTATTAATAACACAGACCCATTTGTGCAAAAAGCTCACTTTTATTACAGTTATTAAGCAGCCACTTATAATATAAGTTACTAGCATTACTAGAGTTGCACCGTCATTTTCTACTGTTTATAAAAAACCCTTTTTTGTTAGACTACATTAACGCAATATGTTGTTTTATCAAATTCAATAATCCCAGACCAACAGGTGCTGGTGTAAAAAATAACCGTGTCCACGGAAAGTTGTTTGCTGCCTCAACTGTCGCACCTATCTGATATTTTTTAGCTTTATAAAAACTAATACGATACGAACTGCATTAATATTCAGTTAGGAATAAAGTAAACATACTTGTACGTCTGTTCGGTTAATATAAGCAAAATTATTTTTTCCTTCACATAACAGGAACTCCGAAGTGCGCTTTTCTTTTATGCCAATCACATAATGGTAACAGCGGCCGTTCAGTAATTATAAAATATCTCGTGTATCAAAACTAGTGTTTAAACGAAGTACCAAACCAAACTATATAGTCTTAAAATCTAGCTAAAATCATTGGAATCTTATTTTCAAATCAGAAATTGAGTAGATCTTATTTTCACCAATAAAATACTAAAAAGTAATTAAACTTGTAATTGAATTAAAACAGGCGGATCCAAACGAACGGCTAACATATTATAAGCTATTTTAGGTTGACACGTGTCATAGAAAAAAAGGGTTGAATGAAGAAATATTTTGAAAGTGAAACTTCGTTCACCTGATGCGTCTAAGAACGTTTTTTGAGCTTTTTATGGACATATGTTTTAAGTCGGGCTCAATTACGAGTGCGTCCGGGCCGCAAGTGCGCGCGCGCATAAAAAGCTTACAATAGAAGGGTTGGGGAAGAGTTGTAAAGGAATAATGTCCGTGTAAACATCGTGTAATTGCATACAACAGGTAAAAGGGCTCGCTTTAATTCAACTGGTCTATGCACAGCTTCGGTACCGCATCTCATTTTGATGGTGAACCTTGTATATTATTTATGGTATGCAACAAAATGCATAGTATATATATTTTCAATACCTATTATATGTTTTACTAGCTTTCAGCCAGCGGCTTCGCCCGCGTGGTCTGTGTCGTTCTCATAACTTTCATCCCCTATTTCAACCACTTACAGCCCTTTTTCGCAATAAAATGTAGCCTATATCCTTTATCAGGCTCTAGACTATCTCTGTACCAAATTTCATTTAAATCGGTTCAGTAGTTTTGGCGTGAAAGCGCGACAGACAGACTGCTACTACACTACTTTCACATTTATAATATTAGTAAGGATAAGGAAGTAAAAGGATTTAAGATAAGTGTATTTAGATACAATATTTACATTTAATAATGTACAAAATACAAACAGAAATATAATAAAAAAAAGTAAATTAGCGCACCAGGGGTACTCACAAATGAAATAAAATTAATTTTGATCCGCATCGCATGTAAACCATGCACCGCATAGTATGTAAACCATGCTACCGACCGAATAAAAACAACAGAAATGCGTGCCTCGGATTTGAACTTGGATCACCGAGGTCATCACTTTACTGATAAACTGGGTATTTCTACGAGTTGTCGCTGCAACCTGTTCTATGAAAGATTTGAAAGTGCGATCAAATAAATTTACTGCGAGAAACGACAATGTGAATCGTGAATTGTAGATTGTCTAGGTAAATAAAAAAGCAGTCTGATATTTTTTTATACACGTTTTAAGCAATTCATGCGTAGGCGTAGAGAACATTCAGACTCTAAAAATGTTCCTGCCAGTCAGACCATGTTTTCTAAAATTAGCACAAATTTAATAATCTACATGACTGTATAGGTAAAACTAAATTCTTCAACAGTACATCCCCTCTATTAGCGGTTTCAAGGGCCATTATCTGAGTCGGTGTGTCTATAGTCGCTGTCATAGAAATTGGAACATAAATTGAACGGTGACAATAAATAAAAAAGTATAAAAAGCTACCTTGACAATCAATCCGTACCCTTTTATTGTGGCCGATTGTAAAACTGATAAAGGGATGAACAGACTAGTTGTCCGCGAAGCTAATTTATAAATGATTGAGATTTCATTTTTTTAGTTTTGGGGTAAAAATTTACGATAACGATCGATGTTTTGCTTTTTTGGTCAATATGAAACTGGTTTAAATGGACCTAGCTTGATTTACATAGAATATTGTTAAATTTTATTTCCGTATAATTTGTTAAACCACATATCAATAACTAACACTACGTAATTGGCTGTAACTTGTAAGATGGTTTACTTGAAATTATATTATGTATCTTGGATTTTGTGAATAATAAATACATATTTTTTTATTATAAGTAAATAACGGAAAGAGGAACATATTTTAATCTGCATGTTGTCGTAAGTATACTTACCTATTAGGTAAACTAACTAAAAGATAGACATGTCTTAGACGCAGCCTTAAACTGTCTCAAAATATGTATAATATTCTATCTTACTCCAACTTTAATCCATCTTTACTTTTCCAGTTCAATGGTAATCAGATCTCATAATTATTTCCCCTTTCAATAATTTATTGAACTAGTTCTCTTATTATTTTATCCGTAATAATAAAAGATCCTAATTCCCAACTGTCGATCCCAAAAAGGATTTTTTTGTATAATAACGGGAATCGATATACGCGAAGTAGTGATTACTAGTTTCAAAAGCACCCCTTTCTGACCCACTTTTTACCAGTTTTTAACATTTTCGCTGTTCCCTCTTCAAAGAGCTCCCTTTGAAAGACCGGGCGTGAACGAGTTGATGATATTACATTTTTTGTGAAGAAAGGAAATTTACGAACAATCTAGTGTATTAACAACAAAAACAGCGATGTTGTACGCATTGTATGAGTTTTTTGCAAGTTCGCGTGCGCTTGCGCGTCGGCGGGCGTCCGTGCGAACCCTTCCCGTTGCGCGGATTGCGTCCGGAACCCTTCCAGCTATGTGCGTGAGGGTCGCCGTACATGACGCCGCGCGGCCGCGCTGCTGCAACGCCAGAACGTCTCCGCTGGGAGCCGCCACATACGACGTTTCTCCTCGCATCGACTCTGCTACAATTCGCATGTGTGCCACCCGACAGCTGCATCAGTTTTTATATACGCTCTCATATTTTTTCACAATGGTTTAGCGCTGCGCACCCTTGAAACAGTTTGCGTAATCGATGACAAAACTAAATATTCCGCCCGATGATTTCCGTATTTTTGGAGAATTCTAAATCGTTCGTCGAAAGCTGACGGGTTCGAAAAATAAATCAATTGTGACAAAAACAACGGGTCACTGAATGAAATTTGTTATTTTATAAAATATACGGATTTCACACTTATTAATAAAATTGGGACTGACTTCCAAATCGGACTAATGACAAACGATTGGCTGTTAATACGTATAAAATAAGTTTTTTAATGGAATTCTAATGTGATGTTTAAATATCGGAATAATATCGCGATATCCGATCACTTTCTGGGAACTGATCTGAATTTTAATCTACAAAACTATCTACACAGGTAGAGACAAGCGCCATGATAAATTTGCAATTGTAATTAGGCAATTCTTCACTTGAAACAAAAGAGTAAATAAAAAAATTGGTAGGAAGGTAGGTATGACATACGTTGTGTATTCAAAATAACTTAATTACTTACATTGAAGATTTACTTAAACTCATGTCCGGAGAAGAGAAAAGCTTCTGATCGGTAAAATTATGGGGTATCGAATACTAATGCACATTCACTAAGTTTCTAGAGGAGATACATTCTTAAATGAAATCGGGTCAAATTAAATAGAACAATTACCTAATAACATTTTGAAATTTTGCGCCCTTACTGACCAGCCAGGGCAAATGAGAATAACCCAAACTAAACTCGTTACGCGTATGTAACGATTGAGTTTTTATATAATTCACCCTATGAAAGCTTACAATAATAGGCCGGTGCTATTGATTATGCAAACCAAGCAGCGAGGATGCAATTGTCTGCTTTTTGCAACAAGGGACGAACGGCCGCCCAGCCGGACGCAGGGGATGGCCACTAGCACCCCATGTCTTATTCTCGTACACATGCATGTGTGTATAGGGTACCTACAGCAGATATTTTTACTGTTAATGGTATTAACTGAAAGTTACATTTTTCCTTACTTATCTAATTCGAAGCCCCTTATGCTTACAGGTACCAGTAGACTAGCATCCCTGTGCACTATTGAACTCAATAATCGTTTAAAGCTAACTAAATATCCATCCCATATAATAAGGGGCGTGCCTATGGCCAATTACCGGGCACAAACTCCGCGAGTGCTACTTATTGCTGAGAATTTCATAGCAAATCCCAATAACACTGTTCGACCTAGGAATAGAACCCAGTACTGCCTACCGCTAGCGTAACAAACGCGCTTAGGACCACTAGACTAATGCGAAAGTAAACAACGTAAAAATAACTTTATTTTGCCGAAGTGTCTAATACTCTGAATTAAATCATACTTTAACATCAAACAAAATTCACAACTGAAAACACTTCTTTTCTTGGGCAGTCATGTAAAAATATATTTCGTAACGAGGTCGTCACAGAAAAATATAAGCCTAGACCTATATCAGACTCAACTCGGCTCGACAACAAAAGAATCCTTTACGAAATTCCCATCTCACCTTACAAATTAAATGGCGACGTCAAAGACAGCGGCACGACAGTGGACAGACAGCCAGCAAACGTTAAATGAAAGATGTGTTCCCAAGAAACTATCGATTGAAAAGACACAATTAAAGTTAGAGTTAGGCAACTACGCCGTTTGTTGTTCTCTTGCACGCTCGTGTGTGTAACCCCACAGAACTTCCATCTCTAGAGAGCGTGTGTGGGAGGGAGGGGCGGCGGCGGCCTCCCTCCGAAGGGAGTAAAAAGTAGTTGTGACTTGTTCACCTCTTTCGGTGTCGCCCACCGTGGCTGGATTTACTTGTGAGCTTTTTATTGCCGAATTGTATATACCTACACGATTTAAATCGGTAACTGAAGGTTAACTGGATATATTTATATTTTAGAACGATCTACCAATCTATCTAAGATTGGTAGATAGTAGAAGATAGCTATCTACAAATCTATCTAAGATTGGTAGATAGTTCTTCCATCATCCACGGGATTCTTACAATTTTGCCTTTTGTCTGTGTCTGATGGTATCTTTTAGATAAATATGTATATCCTATATATGCATTGTTATTTACTTTAAATTTAGAATTTCGTTCGTGTCTAAATTATGATGTACAGAGAAATTTTAGGTTCTACAGCGTTAGTACCTACTTCGCAGGTTTGAATCACATGAACTGCCTGTTGACTGTACAAATCGTACAGCACTGCTTAGTTTTAGAAGGAATATGCATTCCATACTGAAAGCAAAGGTGTAGATGTGTCTACATTCAGCGAGGAAAGCAGAATAGATATGATTTAGAACAAGATACACAAAACTGTATTGCACAACATATTATATTATCTATTAACACAATGATTTAATTGTGTTTCTCCTAAAATCATTATCTCGGTAAAAATATAAATTCAAAAAAGGTCACAAAGTTTTAGTCCTCAGAAAAATAGTTGCTTTAATATTATGATGTTAGATAGAATTTACTTATTGCCTACTCGCATTGGATTTCACATTGATTTCTTGTTATTTGGTATAGGTATCACATCTGTTGACAACTGCGGCATAAATCCTTTACGTAAATATACACAAGGGACAAAAATAGTTTTTGTATGCGAGTGCCTTCCTGGTAGATACTAAGTAGGCACCTTCCTAAAAAAGTAGACACGCCCGCGGCTGTAATGCGACATGAAACATACACAGCCAAAGGGTTTGTGCGTGCATACGCGTGTCGAGTGCCAAGACGATGCCTATCTATCACTCCACCCCGCGTCTCACTGCGTGGCACACACCACACCATAAAAAATCCCTTCCACACATAAAATCGAACTCGTGCTCATCCGACACGCAACAATTGGATTCGACTGCGGGGACACGTTTTCTACTTAAAAAGTAAATTTTATTTTTAAAAAATGCCCTTCCCCTGTACTACTGTCGGTTTAAAAAAGCCATAATACTAGCCTGACGATGAGCGCGCGCGCCGGCTGAAGATTTGACGCGCTCGCGCATGTGTTTATAATCGTCCCCTCGTAATTTAACATTTTTTCACAAAAATTTAAACCATACAGTACACCGGTTACTGATCTCACTGCATTTTAGATGAAAAAATGCGAATTGTTAATGTATTGAGCGGACATCAAAAGAATAAAAAAATAAGAAGAGCCCTTTTCACGTGATCGTGAACGGACGAGCGGCTGGACGTTATAGGCTTTTGGTAAGGGCGCAACGGTTTTTGTGTGACCCTCAATTTACAACACAAGAAGGGACATCGTCTCCCCGTTGTACCTTGACATCTTGGCGGGCAAGGAATGTAATGTAAATTTAGTACAAAAACGGGAATTTAAATAAGTGAAGTGGCCCGGGAACCCTTCGCATAAAGGCGGTCATTATTAATACAAGCCTCTAACGACAAAAACATACATGTATGCTGGTGACAGTGATAACTTAGGTGTCCATATGCATCAACATTTTTACTACCTTCATTACCTACCATGTATGATATTATGTATGGCTAATATCGTATAAGATCAAAAACCATTGAAAATAAATACCAAACATTTAGTGAAATCTAGTTCTAGTATTTATAAGATCATCATCAGATCTCCTCGCAGGATGGAGGGGTTAGGCTATAGTCAACCACGCTGGCCTAGTGCTGGTTGGCAGACTTCACATGCCGTGGAGAAAATTTCTCAGACATGCAGATTCACTCACGATGTTTTCCTACACCGTTGTAAGCGAGTGATAAGATCACGAGAAGTCAGAGGTGCGTGCCTTGGATCGAACTCGAGTCGACTTAGGGCCTGTTTTACAGGTTACTGATACCGTTAAATTATTTTGCAGATAATTTCATACAATTTTATTCCATTCTTCTATGTATGCAGCGGTTAGCGGTTATCCAGAGATGGTGAAACAGGCCCTTAGTACTTAAGATACCTAATCAAACAACTAAAATAACTAAAACATTTATGAATTTAATACTAAAGGATTTTTATCTGTCTGGAAGTTTGTCTCAAATAACTAGGCTCGGAAAAGGCATTGAAAAATGTAAAAGGGTTATATTATACAAGTACTTATTAAATATAAATGATAAAAAATTACTTTTAGAGCCACAACAAAGAGAGGCCGAGTATCTACAGCAAAAATAGACAAAGATACAAATAAAAAAGACAGTCAAATAAATTATTGATAGGATACCAGAAATATTTACCTATTTTAATGTCTGCATCGATCTGTTATCAGACCCGCAATATACCGTGTGACCGAACTCAGACAGGAAATTAACATGATGTGAGTTTTCCTTCGTTTCGAGATATATAAGGCAATAAATACGATTGGCAAAAGCAGACCACTGGTGCGTATCAGGCATGAAACGGCAGACATGGCGGAAAAAAAGTAAGAAAAACATTTGAGGAAATGGCCGCTCTACAAAGTGAAGGATTATAATGAATATATTTACCAATAAATCTTACAAAAAAGGTTTTATTTCAAATGGTCATTCATCTAGCCCTGGTTGGTGTCTACATCTACATAAAAGATAAATGTTTATGAAACAAAATAAAAATATAAAAAAGCCCCGAAACAAAATAAAAAAAATGTAATTCGCAGATTGTAGTTGCGGCCATCTTGGATTTGGAATGTATAATAGTATTCTTCTAGTCAAGCCCCTTCATTCTTGGACCGATAGCAAAATCAAAATCAGGTCATCCGTTCGGTAGCTATGATGCCACAGACAGACACACACACGCAGACCCTAACACCCGTCGTTTTCGCGTCGAGGGTTAATAAAATAAAATTAATTGTAAGCCATTCATAATATCCAATCCAAAAAATAAACCATGATACAGATCTTGGCTTACTTTTGGATTAAAATTAAGGACTTAAGTATCTGCTTTCGATTCAACATGAGATTCAGTTTTATTTCCACAGTATTTAGAAAACACAAATCAACATTTTTAGTTACATTTACAATAACTTGAATCTATACAATTACATAGACGTGTTACATCTTAATTCGTAACATCTACAAAACATTTCTGTTTGATATTGACAGTCGTGCTCTCTGGAGGGAAAGTGGAAACTTAACTAGGTATTTGTGTGCGGTTGTTTAGTGTGTGTGGCTGGAGTAGGAAGGTCAGAAGGTCCAAACGTTTTTGTCTCGATATATTTCATTACAGACCTAAGGTATTGGTAACGAGTTCTCGTACATTTTTGACTGTCGAGAGATGTAGCAATGGCTCATGAAAACTGTGAAAATATTATGAGATAGACTTTTGGACCCAGTTATAACTTCACTTTAGTTTTAATGTTATAACTTTGTGAAATAAGAGTTAATGACACACTAACTTAACTGGCGGAAATAATTATATTTTTATGAATACATTTGATATAAAAAAGTAGTTTATTTACCACTTCTTTCGACAAAATCATAGCAGCTAAAGAAGTTTCCCAGTTTTTTAAATAAGAACGCTATACTTACTCCACTTTTAACTATCTTAAAGGACAGACGGGATCAGTAACGGATTATAATATAACATTTTTGTGCTTCGTGGAAAAGTATTATATTATTTACAGAAAAACCAAACGGTTGATCTTCAATCAGCAAGTTTATTCGTAGGTGATATTAAGTCGTTTTCGCACAAACTGTTGCAGGTCTACCGTAACACCAAACATATAGAGTTGAACGATGGAAAGGACGCTGAGTCTGAACGAATTAAATAAATTAATATAAGATTAAAATATACCATACATAGGTATGTACCTACAGTATAAGTTTGTGAATCTTTTTAGGTGTTGCGGGCCTTCTGACAGTGTTGTGTAGAAAGAGCGGGTGCTGCAGGGCAGGTCGCGAGGGGTGGCCGCCCGCGCCGAGACGGACGGTCGCCGGTCGCCGCGACGTATGCCTCCCGCGCCCTTCTCACGCACTATTTTGCAGAATACACATGTGAGCGGCTCCATGACGTTTGAACTTGAATAGTGTAGTGTAAATTTGAAAAAGGACATCCTATAAGACGTACCTTCTTCGAAATGCTTTCTTTTCCTTCAGCGTAAAGTATGGTAAGTATATAAGTTTATTGGGAACTCCTTTATCATTATAATCATCAACATGAGCCCATTTTCTTTGCACATAGACCTACTGGAAACACCTTATCGGACAGTAATTCATGTACTAACTAACATGTACCTAACTACCTACCTATAATTATTCTTCTTTTAAGAGAGAACATATACCTACCTATTGTGTTTGTTATCCTAGTTTCATATTTAAAACCCCACAAGTCCCGGAAAGGGGAACATATTGATGTGGTTTACCCAATGAATGGCACTAGCCATTGCGAATTTTCCCTTTAGTCAACTAAATTAAAAACTGATAATAACTAGATATAATAAGTTTACTACCCGAGATAGTCTTTACTTGCGTATTGTATATAATTATTATTATATTATAAGCAGTATTACATTTTGGAAAAGCCAATTATTCCGTGCATTTACTTAGAGAACTCGTAGTACAGGCGTTTACATCAATAACTAAGCACATACATAGCAACGGTGACGAGGGTTAGTATAGTCGTAACCCTTTAATGCGGTGGGTATGAGGGCCGGGCGGAGGGCGGGCAGCGGAAGGGTTGCCGCCCGCGGCCGCCGGCGACTGGGCGGCGCCCCCCCGCACCCCTCGCACTTTTACGACGAGCTTTTTTATCGTGCGTGCTGTCGTTTTTCCTTTTCTATTTTTTATGTTTATTTCCCCGAAACCATAAATTATGTTTGAAAGAAGGGAACTCTCGGACGTTCGAGCCGACAGGAACCGGGGTGACGCCGACCAAGTTTTCTGTTCTCCGCTTTTCTGTTTTTTTATGGTCTCTCGTGTGTAATGTGCGTAGGGGTGAGTGCATCGTTGCCATAGCGACTGCATGGCATTACGCGGCGAGGGCGATCTGCCGCCGCGACACCACTCGATCCGCGGTCATCGATATGTATTACAAATAAACCGTGTAGGTATTTGTTGTTGTAACGCGATCCGGCACCGCAAACACGCTTGTCTATATTCATTCGATCCTTGTTTGTGGACAAAGCGAGATGGACGCCGCGCCAGTCGCCACTGTTTACACTGCCAGGAGTCGCACTCCACCGTGTTACTTTACCAAGCTAACATTTAGGGATCATTTCTGTCACTACATCGCCAAATTATAATTAGTAGGTATACCTATATATCTACGCATTCCTTTTTATACCTCCCACATTGAATTGTTAATATATTTTGAATGCGAAAGTATCTGTTCATCTGATTTCTGACACTTACGCGAATACTAGACATTAAATTACATTACGCGATAAAATCCGTAAAAAGTAGTTTTATTTCAATATCTGTTCATCTGTTTATCTGTTCGACCGACTTTTTCACCCCTAAACCGCTGATCAGATTTCGATTCAAATATTTAATATCGATTCGCTTTTTCTCCTCTAAACTACGCATTGTGGCGTTTATAAATGATATTTTTACTCGATCGCTCATGCTGCCGTTCCACCTACGAACTTATTTGCAAACATAATAATAAGACATCAGTGGCCGAGCTACACACATTCCATTATCAATCAACCGCAAAAACTGAACAAAGCCAATGCAGTATCCAGTTAATTGCTCACCCTTGCCTCGCGACAAAAAACCGCACCATATTGCGTCCAGCGCGCCGCGCGCTGCCAACTAACCACCGCGAAAAAGAAATTTACGAATAAAGCCCCAATGGTTACACGCTGCATTTAAAATTAGAACCCTTTAGGGCGCCACACCGCCAGACAAAGGGCCGAATGGCAAATTGCCGGCAGGTAGCAATAGCGAATATGTCGAAATGGAGTCCCAATAATTACTAAGGGCTCTAGTTTAATAAATGGCTTTTTTCTAAATTATGAAGGGCTGATCGCGCCATACGGACATACCTGCCGCGAACCCTTCGCTCTTCACATAATGAGCTATAACTCTTCATTGCTTTTATTTGCAGGATTTTTTATTTAGGGCAACGTTGGCGGAGGCAGCCCAATTTGATCATTTAGAAAGTGCCTACGGTGCTGGCTGACCATAACTAAATAGGCAATTGTAGATCCACATAATTTTGGTGTAAATTATATTATTCTACATAGGTACCTACTTACACACACGTAGTAATGAAAACATTTACAACGGAACAGTTCATTTAAATAATTGACTGTCTTGACTGAGAATATATTATAATTCTAATGATTTAAGTTTGATGTATGTTATTATTAACCTATAAAAATAGCCTGGATCATGGCCTGGATCTACTTTCAGGTTCTGTCATTATGCGCAACGATCAAACCTATTTAGCTCGATGCAGCGCAAATACGATAACAACATTTTGCTACTAACAAAAGGAGCTCCTAAGAAGGGGTTTATGTATCATTGTATGAATAAAACAAACTAAGCCGTAGGCACGTACCTAATGGCATGACAACAAACCCTTTTGCCCGGAGGCAACAGAGTGTGTCGCGATGACTTGTAATTCTGATGTTTTCGCTGTTAAAATCGTATTTCCTGAAGGCGACATTGATCGGAGTTAGCGAAGCGAACACGAGAGTATTTCTAATGTGCCGGGGACAAAGCATGTCTGCCAAACAATGCCTTCAGAGACTATTTAAAAGGAATCCCTTGACGACACCTACGCACACAGCATCTAACTTGTGTGTGGTACAAAATGTGAACTGTGACTAGTGTGACTGTACGAGCCACATTTAGCAATAATTGTTCTCAAATTTATGTATTCTAAGAAGCCATAGGCAGTCCTTAGCATTTTTTTCGAATGTACTTAAATCATAGTATCTATGATGCATCAAAAGCGGCCTTGTTTGTGGCACGGTTGTCTGAAGTCTCTGACACTCCTATCACTTGTGCCACACGCAACGGAAGCTCGCAGAACGCTTCGATGAGTTTAACCGTCTAACTATCGCCGGCAATCCTTTACTAGTGCAAGCCTTTTACGAGCGATAGACCAGAAACATTTATTAATATTGCCAAATATTTTGGCATCTCGCACAACACAATGCTCTTTACCCCCAATGAGATAGTGTCATTGAAGCTTTGTAAAGATTACTTATGTCTTGTCGTGGATTAAATGTTTTTGTGGTAGTAAATAATAGACTTAGATACAAATAAAAAAGTTATCAGCGATATACATTACAAAGATATTTTGCTAGTTGTGAAGAATAGCAAGCGGACAACGAACCTCTACGTGCCCGTGTTACGAGGTCGTTCTTACATATTTCTCTATTATGGACGAAAAATTATAACAATCAATCTATAGATTACATTATCATGGCTGATTTTTTATCTATAATTGAAAAAAATAATAGGTAACGGTTTTAGGTAACAGTCTATCAAAAAATATACCTAGGTACTTACCTACTGATGACAATTTGTTTCTGAAAATTGGTGTAGCTACTGCTAAGCATTCCATTGGCCCTTCTTTAATAAGCTAGTTGTTTAATGATTATTCTTTCTGTATAGCTGATGGTTTTCCTATAATAAATAATAATAAATAAAACCAAAGATGTTTGACCTTGACGACTATAAACAATTCCATATGATAAAAGGTAGGATCCAATTAACGATGATTTCTTTAGTAGGTTAGTAAGGCAGGTAGGTACTGCAAAAACTATCCAACTAAGTTTTGTTAAATAGGTCACAATATATACGGGCGTTCCTTGTTAGGAAAATTATATCGTTATAGGTAATATCCTATTATAACGTAGAGACAGGCATGACATCGACATCGTTAAGTGTTAACGCGGTACGTACAGTAGCGACACAGTAGGTCGATGCTACAGAACCTATTCTTTTCTTTAGTTACTTCAATGTGTTGCCTTTTCTCTGACAAATAGATTAGAGTCGTAAAGGGTGAAAGCACCTCTCCATGAAATTTATCCTTTTCTACCAACGCCTACTTGTACCTACTCAATATTAATGATGTGATAGTTCAGCCGTCGCTCGCTAGTTGACATGTATTAATGAACAGTATTTGTGTCCAGATTCCTCGGCCGGCCCGACGAGGTGGACGTAAAAAGTTAACAATTGAGTAATATCGCATTATTGTACAGCATTAGTTGTACCCCGTGGTGCTGCCCGCATTTTTGTTACTTAACTGATATTGAATTCTTCTAAACCAATACCCATACCAGGTTTAAGGCATTTGTTGGATGAATTTATAAAATAATTAACATACGTAGCATTGACTAAATACTTTTTACGAGTACCTACTCATTAAACACCGCTGACGAAAAATGGTTACTAAACAGTATACAGAGTTTTATTTGTATAATAATAAGTAATAACATTGTTTTGTACAGTGTACAAGAATTCTCTAATAGTCTCATAAGAAAACGTGTTCTAATTTACCATACTAAGTAAGTAATCAATCTCTTGAGATTACCATATCAAACTGACTCTACGTAATTTCATCTAATTATATTACCCATCTGGTTATAGATAATTGATCGGTAACATAAAGCGTAAAATTTTAATATCACATATATAGATTCCACCAGGCAGGTATGTAGAACTGCAAACTATGCTTTGCTACAATAAATTAAACAAACTGTTCATCAACAATGCAACAGCGCAGCGTCGTCGCTACCTCGATACAAAACGTAGCTGGGTCGGTCAACCCATTAGCGCACGCGCAGCGGGGGCTCATGATCACTTTGCACACTTTAATTTATGTACTTTGTACCATTGTCGACAACAATGCACGCGTTTTATAGCGTTCGGCTGCCGGACACCCAGATTAACATCTATGCTTGGTTTTGCCTTTCTCTAGTTTTGTGCAACATACAATGAATATAACCGGGTAGCCACCTGGCTATAATGGCTTTGACGTATAAAGATTTGCCCGCTTATAATAAAAGAACTTATAATAATTTTCAACGTCAAGATCAACAGAAACAAGAATAAGAAAAGCGAAGCTTTATTTCGATTTATCAATAGGTAAAACCTTATTAAGATACATTTTAGAATATATAGGTAATAATAATGTATAGCAATATAATTATATTATAATAGCCTAAATTAAGCACCTTACCTGGAAACAGCAGGCTCAACTGTGTATATTCACTAGTTATGTTTATAAATATAATTTAAGAGATAAATATAAATATAATAACAAACTAGTTCCTTGCCATTATACATGTCATTTTACAATAGATTAGTGTATTGTCAAAATTGTCACATTATAACAGGTAATAATATGGTAAACGAACTAGTTATATTCGAATATCAGTGGTTGGTCGGCTTTCGGAACCGGGACCGCGGTCCCGGATTCCACCTAAAAATGTAATATTTATTTTAGAATAGTATTTTGGGACCACAATTAAAATAAACAAAGTAATGTTTTGGGAAAGAACGGTCAAAATTTTTGGTTGTAATAGCTTCAAATTTTTTGATCGATTTTATAATATGCCACATAAAAATCATCTAAACTACACTAGTTACTGGAAGTTATAAAAAATAGCAAATAAGCACCTAGATATTGGTGCATTACCTTTATGTGCCACACACAGTGACAAATCTATTAACTTTCCGATTTAAAACAGAATACCGCCATACTTTTATTCGTTCTCAATGCGCAAGTCACCGTCATCAGCCACAGCATTTCGAGGATTATTCATCAGATCGCCGTGGACTCTGACACGATACACACACGTGTACACCGGGTGTCCCCAGTTTGACAGCACTCGTATCCTCATAATATTGTGCCCCTTGGTGGATGGATACATAACTTCAAAGTATTGAATAGGTTTCCCGTCTTTATCGTACTCGAAGCTGCCATAATCATGCGGAAACGGGTCGAAACGGTTTTCAAGACCTTCGATTTGGAATAAGCGTGGCGCTGATGATATTTCTCTGTAAAACGGTAGAAGATAATGTTATACTTTTAACGATATTTTATTTTATTTCATGACCCTATTATTTAAGTATTTTTAGGTACCGACCACATATTTCAATTACCTACAGTTGGTACAGCTATATAAAATGTCATTCCACCTAAGTTTTCTGAAGGAACAAATTAGGGAAAAAGAAAAAAAATAGTTTAATGAGTATGAGTAACGAAGTACCTTGTAGGTGAAATGTGCGGCGGTATATGTTCAACACTGATGCCCGTTATACGGACGGTGCCAAGCAGCCGTATGGTGGCTTCTCCCCTGGAGCCCTTGAACGCCCAGCACTCCCCGGGCAGCGTGCCGGGCCGGATCATAGCCCGCGCGCCGAGGCACTCGCGGCACAACCACGCAGTCAGCATGTGCAGCGCCCAGCCCACAGGAGACTCGTATATGACGTGCTCTATAGTGTCGCCTGTGTGCAGCACTCTTGCGCCAGCCGATTCTAGCGCATAATCTGCTAACTGTACGCAAATCAAATAAAAGAGTGTCTATAGACTACGTGTTACTACTAGGCCTGTTTCACCACCATCTGATAAGTTCCCGTTAAAGTAGGTGGCAGATAAATTCATACAAACTTTGTTCTATTTTTGAATTTATCCGGTGATTAGCGGTTATCTAGAGGTGGCCAAACAGAACCTAGGAATTATAATATAGGTACACTGTAATTAATTTGCACCTTTTCTTTTTATTGCATTTCACGTTAAATTATTAACGCTGGTAGGTACCTACTTAGAGTAACTGTTACAGTAACTTTTTCTCTTTTTCATTGTGAACGTACTTTTGTAACTTATACCCGTAGTAGATTTACTTAAGATTAACTATGACCACAGAATTTCTTTCATAAATTCAAAACTTAAAGATAGCCTACATAAGTTCAGATGAAAACGAAAACGGAAACACGTGTACTTAACCCAAATATTGAGGAGGTGATTGACAAAGATGTAACAGACATAAACAAAGTCCCTGTCAGTCGGGAATACCCACATGTTTTAAAGGGTAGGTAATTTGTTAACCAACATCATAGGTCCAGTCTCATGACACATGACAGGAGGCGTCGTAGGTTAGTTTTCTCGTAGTCCACAAATACATTATACACTCTCTAAGTACCTGAACTGTACCTATGCAGACAGCGTTTGATCTACAAAGCGGTACTAGCAACCTCTGGCTCGGAATCGGGCCACAATTTTACTGTAAGCATATACACTCAGCTAAAGATTTATTTTAATTCTCGATTCTCACATTTCTATCGTTATGTGTACTAACCTACTTGAACTCTCGTAAGTGCGGATGCTAAGCGTTACGTCCTTTGTTTGATACCCAGGTCGAACATTGTTATTGGGATTCTCTATGTAAGTCTCAGTTTGGATTTTTATCTGATTAGTAAGTTCGCGCCCCCTTTTACATGGGACCTAATTATACGTACCGAACATAAACACCGGCAAACATACGTACAGGCGTGATGCTAAAATATTGAGTAGTTACTAGTTTTTTGGAAAAGATGTTGTTGATCGACGTATTTTTAGGTTCCATGTAAAAGGGTCTTCCTTTACATGGAACCTAAAACATACCGGCAAAATGTGGGTGTGCAACAGTTACCTACACGCCTCTACCAGACCCTACGCGCGGGAACGACTTCTTTTCTAAGTAGATATTTAGGTATAGTGACTCACCTGTCTATCGTAATCACCTGCATCACCGATCTGCCGATTGTTGCGCATTCTCATTACAGGATCGACGAGCGCATCCTTGGCGCGGCCCGCCGCCGCCGCCACCGCCGGTAACACTGATGAAATGCGCTCCATTTCGCTCTGAAGCCGCTCATGCTTACGGTTTACCTTCAATCACACCTTGTTTATTTAGTCCCGCAAATTGCTAATACGCCTGGCCGCCATTTAGATGACGTCAAAATGATGTAACCGCACTCAGTACCGTTAGCACCACAGGCCAGCGCGTACGGCGGATGACGTCACGTGGATGTTTATTAGACAAGGTTACAGCGCATTGAAATTTGCGGGACTTTTATACATTTGATAGATAGAACCTATAGGTGCCTATAGAACTACAAGGGTTACTCAAATCACATTGTAAAAATATGGTAAAACAAGAAACGACACTTACAACTTAAAGTAGGTTAAAAAACAACCATACCACCCTACCTACATAATTAAATAAAGATACTTTAAATTGTAAAACAGTAATTGACAATGTGCACAAAAATTACTACCTTTCGGTACCGTAGTGATTTAGATCCAATTTCCAGGGCTCTGACAGAATAGGAGCCTTTGTGTTCTACTAAATACCTACCCAAAACGTACCTACGCACCGAAGCGTACGTAAAGTTTTACCTTTGTCATTTTATTGTACCAGCTAGAAGAACTAGGATAGCTTAGGACATTGACTTCTTTTGGCTCATTATACCACCTGCGTTCAACCTTTCAAATCTTGGAAGTCTAATTTGACTTCCAGGTTGGCCACGGCAAGGCAATAAACCCGGCGGGGTAATTCAAACTTGATAATCCTTACTCGTTACTAATATTATAAATGCGAAATTAACTGTCTGTCTGTCTCGCTTTCACATCAAAACCACTGAACCGATTTGAATGAAATTTGGTACACAGATAGTCTAGAGCCTGGAAAAGAACATAGGCTACTTTTAATGCGGGGTTAATTAACGAGTAACATAGGCTATAATTTATAAGACCTCGCGGGTGAAGCCGCTGGCGGAAAGCTAGTAAGAAATACATAAATACTATTTTATTAGGACAAACAAGCCATTATAGCAGCTTCGCCTATTCAACGTCAATCAATCTCTAAAAGTTTACAGTGCAAGTTTTAAGACACAAGTAACGCCATCTGTTAATAAAACACAAAAGCAGAAATCGTAGCGCTGCCGCCGTGCCGTACTCACTGGTCGCGAACCCCGCGTGCGGTACACATGCAGCTAGCAGCAAGCCGGTGATTACAAGGTAGGTACTCATTTTTGTAACTTAACATTTTGTAAAGTTACACGAAACCGCCCGTTTACAGTCTCCATACTAAAGGTACCCTTTTTAACGGATACGACAATAATTATGCTCTGTTCACATGAAGTACTATGCTGCACAAGCGAGAGACACTTCGTCCGACATTGTGGAGTAACAAACCAAAACTGAGGCTCCGTCTTGTCTTTACCTGCGGTTACAGTTATGTGGACATCTCGTACAGACTAGAACGGAGTTACTGAAAGAAAAGTAAAATGTAACATGCGTAGGTAATACACACTAGAACCTCGTTACTGTATCACACAAGTTACGGGTACGGCTCACTAATGACTACCCGGCCTTACGCGTAGCCTCGCAGCAATCAACAATGCTATCTGAAATTGAATTCCTGATATAGAAAGCTAAACGAGGTGATCTGCAACTGAGTGCGACAATATTAATGGTCTCTGGCGTAGTGCAGTTATTACGTTTCGTTACATTTGCCTCACGCCTGCCTAACCCTTCGGGGAATACAGGCGTGATGATACTTCTACAGTATAATTTCCACTGGATTACCGACGTCTACGGACCTACTAAATTAAGCTATACCTCAGATAATCCTCTAGTGAGTTGCATGACGACGTATTTAATGTCGGAGAAGTCACCTTCCAGCGTCTCTTGTGTGGGGCCCCAGAAATATGCGTAAACGTGCAGTCCGAGTAACAACGACAACACAACGCATACAAACGAACGGAAAATGTTCCGAAAACATCCATCGTTTCGGTATCCATAATCCATTAATTAGATAATGGGAATTTTTGTTCTGTTTGAAAGAAAAGTTTTAAGGATTGTTTGATTGAACTTTTGAAGATCTTGTTGACAATCTGTCAGTCAGAGTTTGTCAATGCTTTTCAATGCTTTTCTTTTATAGACAAATATAAAAGAATAATACGAGAATACGATTAATGTGACCGTTTGATTAAAGTCTACTTCCTAAAAGATTTCACTATATATACACTGATCATGTTCGTAACGGTTAGGTTCATTATCTATGGTTAGGTTAGACCCGTTAGACCATTCGCGGCTATCGCGCGATCTCCCACGAGGCGGCTTGTGCACTGGCCGGATCCCCGCCCTGGGACCTGGAGGCGAAGCTGCACACGCTCACGGAGTGTGTCGTATGGGAGGAGCTGCGCCGTGCCTTCGTCAATGTTGTGGGTACTGACCTCTCGCTGCCGACCGTCGTTCGCTCTATTGTCGGCAGCGAAGAGTCGTGGGACGCAGTGCTGCCCTTCTGCGAAACCGTCATGTCGCAGAAGGAGGCTGCGGAGAGGGAAAGGGAAATTCATAGTACCATCCCGCTCCGCAGCAGGCGCACCGGGCGGCGGCGGAGGGCCGACAATGCCCTCTTCCGGCCTCCATAGAGGACCGGTCCGGGGTCGGTGGACGCGGCAAAGCCCGCCGGCCTCTCTCCCAAGGACCATAGGCGGCGGCGCGTAGTGTTCCACGCGCGGCCCTCTCAGACGTGGGGGGAGCGTCTGTTTCCCCACCTATACCAGGCTGGGCCCGCCGAGGCGGGCCAACACTAGTCGGGGGCCGCGGAAGAATGTGTTGTTCCCATAGCCCCCGACGCAAGTGCGAGTAAGAACACCGGGGTTGGTTTTAGTCAGTAGGAGTCTGACAGACCCCCTCGCCCTCCCCGGGGCGGGGGACATCCATGAGGATTTCCCACCTCTAAAAAAAAAAGACCCGTTACACCATGGAACAGAAAACTGTTTCGTGGGTTAGAACTGTGACCAAAAAATGCCAGAACAAAATAATGTATGTTACGGTTCACAATCTTTAGACAGTACAATCCCTCGAGATATGAGAGACCTATCTCTCATAGCATCATTGCATCCTTAGATTTCAAATATCCTTAGCATTATTTAGAAAAACCCTTACTAATATTATAAATGCGAAAGTAACTCCATCTGTCTGTCTGTCACGCTTTCACGCCAAAACTACTGAACCGATTTAAATGAAATTTGGTACACAGGTAGTCTAGAGCCTGAGAAATGACATACTATTTAATTAAAAAACTGCTGTAAAGGGGTTGAAATAGGGGATGAAAGTTATAAGAAATACTCAGACCAGGCGAGTAAAGCCGCTGGCGGAAAGCTAGTAGTACATAAATTTGAGGTCAGCGTGTAGCCGCGAATTAAAGCCAGTGTGACATGTTTTTGGAATAAAAATTACATTTTTTAGACTTTATATCTTATATTTTATGTGAATACAAAATAGTTCCAAATATCAGATTATTACATAAACCACAAACAGAAAGCAGAGATTTTCAGATTGTGTTATAACTCATAATAACATTTTGTATTTTATTTATGTATGTCTTAATGTTGTGACCTTTGAAGTTTCTTATCGAACAAAAACTTTCACACACTGATCTGCATAATGGATCATAAAATCGGAGATATCCGATGCAAAAAAGTAATAACCAATCACTTGACGTTGTCATCTTTGCCATGAATTAGATGTAGATTATGTAAAAATCTGTAGCGGAAGAAGTTTATGCTTTCTGGTTTTGCGTAGCATATTCAATCTGCGCGGCGGCGACAGACTTCATGGCATCATGCGCGGAGTGCACGTTGGCGCGCCACGCCTGCAGCACGTCGCGCAGCTGCTGCCACTGCGCGCGCGCGAACGTGCGGTGCATCGTGCTCGACACCCGCACGCTGCGCTCCGCCTGGTCCATGCGCGCGCGCACCAGACGAGTCTTCAGAACTGGAATACATTTACACATTTACACTATACTAACATTTGAACTCATAGTTGATGGGAGCTGTCTATATGTATACCTATTATGTCAAAGTCAGTATCGCTTTTAACGAAGTACACACATACACGCCATGACACTTCTATACCCCAATTAACTCAACACAGCACAGAAGTCACCCACTAGCTAGATAGACAATAATTTTATTATATTATATGATGATGATGACTTCAGGCTAATAGATTAGATCCATTTTTTTTAATTACCTTCAATAATGAATGCTTCGACATCTTTCTCTTCAATCTGCAGTTCAGATATAATTTCATCATAAGTTAGTTCAGGGTTCGTCTCAGCCATTTGCATGAATGACAATATCCTCATCTTCTTTACATTTTGTTCATGGTCAAGCCCTATAAACACAACACATTATTTTACCATAGATATTTATGAAGATATTTATAACACACATTTAAAAAAATATACATACCTTGGGAATGAACAAATTCTTTGTGATTCTGGTAAAAGGTTTGATAACTGGACAATTTTTCTGATACAAATATGGTGAGCAGATCATGAATAAGTTCACCTTCAAGGAATCTTACAGGTTTTAGTGATAGCAGGGGATCCAATAGGAATGTAGTGGGATCAGCTAATGCAGTAGAAATACATTTGATGGCATCTTCTCTTGCATATGAAGCATTCTCATCAGTGTAAGTGCCAAGTAGCTCAATCATAACCTTTGAAGCCAGTTCACTGAAATAAAGAAAAAACAATCATATAAAAATTAAATTATGATATAATGAAGAACACAATTGTTCAACAAGACTACTTTGCGCCTATTGGATTTTACAATCCTATTGGATTAGGTTAAATCAGAAAGTCAACACCAAGTAAAACAAAATCATTCTTGCCTGTTTTGGTCTTTCAGAACTTGATGCAGAAGCCTGTACAGTTTTTGCATTTGTTCATTAGTTGGTGGGCAGCCAGAAAACTCTTTTCTAAGTTGTTCCACACTGGTGAATACTTCCCGCACAAAGCCAACACGTGCCGCTAGCTCAATGACATGGTAGTACACATGGTACCGCAGAGGAGAGTTAGCTTCTAAATTGTTGTATAAGCGCCACAGTCTAAAATGTTTAAACAAAAATATTTATTTAATTATGCACTCTTACACACACAATAAAATTTAATGTAAGTAATTGTGCCTTTTAAAATGATCAACTGAAGTTAAAAAATAATTATTGTTTTATTATATAAGAACTATATTAATTAATAGACAAAGGAATAAATTATAGAATTCATTTAACTTGTAATACAAATGCCAATTCAGTTGTAAATATTAAGAATAACAAATAAACCCACAATTAAAAGCCTTAGGTTTCAAAAATCCTGCATTAACCAAGGGTCACATTTATGTATGTTGATTTGCATGCCCCATGGGGCAGAATATGTTTGTGCATTGAAAACAGATGAACACCTGTATTTTACACCTATATTCAAGCTAGTAAATACATTAGATTTGATTTTGATGTAGAAGGACTTGTGCAAAATCAACTTTGAAATCCAGTGTTAGTTTTGTCAACAATCAGCTAGACATTTTTCTTTTTACTTTTATACCTAATACAAAGTTAACTATCTATGATGATTATAATTTAACTTACGATTGTAACACCACCATACCAAGTTTGGGTCCAGGTGCCTTTGTAAGCCTTTGGCTAAAAGCCAAAATTAAGTTTTCTCCTCTCTCCAATGGAATCTAAAAAAAAAACATATTGTTACCTATTTGCAATGTTTAGACTTCACTATACCAATAATATATTAATCTTTATAAATAACTTCAAATACAAAGGGTACTCACAGACACCATGATGGAGACAATACTGTTAAGTATAGCTTCAATTTCGGATTCATTTGGTTCCTTGAAACAAACATCACAAACTCCCACAATTTTGTGTAAATCGTCTTCTATACCCTTCGGTGACTTTTCTTCCGCTATTTCGGCTCCAAGGCTCTTGAAATATTTTCTTAGTTCTAGTGCCTGAATCATATAGAAATACGTAATCAATCATTTAGTCATCACATCACCTGAAACCGACTGCCTCAGAAGGATTGTGTACTTATTGTACTTTTGGCGAAATGGCTAGGTTATATTTTTACAAACTTACTTGATCTTCGAGAGATATATCCATAAAAACAGCTGGACCCTGCATTTTGAATGTTGTGAAATTCGTTTGTTCTTTTTATTCAAGAAAAAATATTGATTTATTACTCTGAAAGAGATATTATTTCAAAAAATGCATGTGCCTCAATTTATTGACAATTGACACGACACGACTACCATAGATAAATAGAGAAATCAAATTATCAGAAAAACAGATTCAATACACATAATATTGTAGTCGATTATAGGGTAGTATACGGACAGATTGTACTTGTACAGTTCTCGGCTCGCTAAACTTATTATCCGGCTTGAAATTGGCACGAGCTAACTTTAACCGGCCGTAAAAATTGGAGAGATAAAAATAATAGATTATAATTATATAAAATGATAGCATATGACTTGAGCTTTCGTTTTTATTTATTACTTACCAACTTTATTGTCCGACTTGAAGTCGACACGAAGTAAATTCAACCCGGCTGTAAAAATCGAAGAAAGAAAAATATTATACTGTATTAAATAAAAACGAAAGCTATTATTTTTATCTCCGTTCCTGCGCTCTGTTTTTATTTTAATGAAGGAAAAAATTGCCTGTCAGGCAGGATTCGAACTTGCGTCTTCTAGTTCGGTACAGCAGACGCTTTGACTGCTAAGCTACCGCGAGCTCGGCTCGCCAGTCAAAATCTTCCTTCTCATTCTAAGCTTACGTCTTAAGGTGACGTAGCGACATCTATTGTGAATGCTTCACAACTTCGTAAACTTTCATTCTATGTAGTCGATTATCAACATCACTAATTAACTACTAATCATCAGTATTCAGTTTTCAGATCAGGCATCACGATCACTATCTTTATCTTCATCTTGTATTGACATTTGTAGATTTTGGTTTTCGTTGATTTGATTCTGCCTTTTTTATCTCGTTTAAAGAAGATAATGCTTTAAAAGAAGCAAAATGAGTAGTTTTCATAAAACTAGTGACTCGCGTGTTACTATTAGTGGCACAAAAGTAAAAAACAGTTTACCACTAATATCATCTGGTATTCCATCCCTAGACCATGTAATTGGTAAGTAAAATACCTGTAACCTTTATGTTAAAAAAGAGCGCCCCTGAATAAAATTTTCTATTAACCTTGGCTACCTTTCAAACGTATCAAACATAAACATAACCTAAACAGAAATCTTGCCAATCCCATACGAAGTTGTCAACATGCAGAACAGTGTATGAGTGCAGCAAAAGGTACAGTCAGAGTTGCCCTTAGGAGTGGAGACTCCAGACAATTAGCAATTTTAGTTGTGAAATATATGCAGCAATAAAATTATGCTGCCTGTGGGTACCTCAAAGTAAAGAAAAATAAATTTTTAATCAGGTAAGTCCATGCATAGCCCAAGAAGGATGATTGATTTTCCTGCATTGCTGTTCTTACATGTAAACAAATTAGCATTTTTAAAATTAAGCAGAAAACAATACCTATATCCTATAATCTATATGTTACACCTATAAATAACAAAAACAAATTTAACTGTTATGGGCTAAATACAAATTGGTTAAAAACTCTTTGAAATTAAAATTTAATACTCTGCATATTTGCCACATGTACTACCAGTACTACTGTAATGCAGTAAGCAAAAATGTGTCTGCGTAAGAAGAATTATCTACTAACTTAAATACCATTACCTACCTATGCTGTAGTCAGCTGCAACAAACACAGAGGCCACTGTGGTCAGGGTTGCCAGAACAGGACATGATTGGTCTTTTATTGTTTCATTGAACATTGTTTATTCTTAAAACAAATAACAACATACATTAATCTGTGAAAGTTTAGTTTGTGGATTCCTGTGCTTGTAATAAAAAAAATATTATTCCAGGTGGAGGTTTACCAGCAGGAAGTATATTTGCAATTGGTAAGGATTACTTTTCTTTAAAATATAAATATACAAGGTAGAAGGGCCATCAGAACACATCCAATTACCTGTACATGATTCTGGACCACTTGTGTTGAAATTTTCTGTAACTTTTTTCATCAATTTAAAAAAAAAATCTGCAGATTTTTTTATTGAACATGTAAAAAAACATGATTTCTATCTTCCCAAATTAGATTTATAATTGAATGATCATTATTTCATTTATTTCGGATCGCGGGCGCGATAATATTCACGGCGGAGCGTTATAATCACGTCTTTAGCAATACACTGCACACTTAAAAATGACTATATCTGCAATAACCTATCATTTTCTACATGAATGACCTAGGTAATTTTATTTTCATCTTGAGTGAAACCTTGTCACAACGGTTGTGCGTCGATGTCCCTTCCACCTTGTATGTATACCATTTTTAAATCATTGGCTACCCCAACATGGTTGAGAAAAGACTAGGAAAAAGAAGTAATAAATTTTGTAATTAATTGAAATAGTAGTTCATTATACAGGGTGTTTGGCGCATGGACTGACACAATTTTTTGGGAGATAGAGGGGGTCATTTTCTAGGTTTCAGCCTAAAATGCTAAGCCCTAAGTGCCCCAGTTATTGAGATATAATTTTTTTTCGTTTTCTTCGTAAGTCACCCGAAATTTCACGTTTAGGTCATAATCACTTTTTTGTATAGCAACACCAAAGAAGTGTTGTTTTACTCAGCAAAGTCTATTGAATCGATATGAATCATAAGTTGATAACATAGACTTCAAAAAATGGATGAGCTTATGAGCTTCCAAAGTCATGAAAATTAATTAGGTATAGGAAAAGTTGAACTTCTAAAGTCATTATAAAAAAACTAAAAGCTTTGCTTAACTTAGTTTTATTTTTAAAAGTTCTCCAGTAAATACCCTTTCTAACGGTATGCCGCGAGCTGCAGAAATCCTTTATAATGTGGTCAAAATAGAGATATTATATGCAAGAGTCGGATGAAATGTGATAAATTGATGATGTAAGTTGTTTTTATTGAACTTTGGTTACGTAATTGATTCAAATTAACTTCCTCTTACCCAAATACATGCAAGATATCCGTTTTTTATGGTTGGTGGTTGTATAAATTCATATTTCTTCATCCATAGTTTCAATAGTAAAGATAATCCATATAGATTCCAACATCTGAAGACGGGCATAGGTATCAACACATTACAGGTGTTCATTAGAAAAAAATCAATCAAATGGATTATTCTTACTATTGATGGTGTAGGTCCATGCACCAAACACCCTGTATATGATACCTTCATACGATAACGTAGTAGTTACTAATCTGAGACCTGCCATCTAGTTTAATTGTATATTAATAGTATTGTTTATTATGTAGAAGTGGATGTCCTTTATTAATAGAAATGTTTAATATTTATGCAGAAGAGGATGTCCTGGCTAATTACAGCAAGATTCTACTAAAGTATTATCTGGCTGAAGGTGTTGCTTGCAAGCATGATTTATTTATTGCCTCAGGAGATGAAGATCCAGCAGATATTGTAAGTGTGATTTTGAATTAATAACCACTTTTTACTTAAGTACTTCTATGACTGTTGTGATGTTGTTGAATATTTACAATACCTACTCACCTATAGTGCTGTTCATTTCCTTTTGCAAGTTTAGTTAATTTTTCAGGCAAAGGAATTACCAGTACCTACCACAATCCCACAAGATGATGAAATCACATCAGTAGCTAGTGATGTAGATAAGATGAAAATAGCATGGAGATATCAAGGACTCACTCAGGTGGAGTCATCATTTGGTAGCAACACAAACTTTGGACACCACTTTGATCTAAGTAAACATATTGATACCAATACAATTAGTAATTGTAATATCAATTACTGTAAATTAGATATGGATGATGAAAAAGTTAATGGTAAGTAAAAAACAGAGTAACTAAATAATAAAATATTTATAAGTGAATACAATACATGCAAGTCATGCAACAATCATTGAAAAATACTGCACTGCAAAAACCACGACGGGGTGATAAATTTATTTTAATCCAACATTTTCTCTCCCCAACTTTTACGGCCGGTTGAAGTTGGCTCGCGCCAAGTTCAGGGCTAAACTGTACATATGTGCTTACCGGGTGTGTGTATAAAAACCATTCTTTTTTCGCACTTCCTGCCATAAATCAAGCAACACCGTGCGAAGGCCGACGGCGTATCCAAACAGCCTTAGAGAAATACTTTTTTTTTAGTTAACAAAATACATCTATATTCCACTAAAACTTTTAAACTATTTTAAAGCAAAACAAACCACCTCCAAAATACGCCTAAGAACTAAAAAGGAAAAAATAACAGGTACGGATTTACATTATGATTTCTAACAAATGTGAAGGTGGTGCCAACCAAACTAATTATATTAACTATAATTTTATTTAAATATGACTTTCGTTGATTGTCTGTTTGGCACAGACTACAAATTAGTTAGGAATCATAATGTGAATATGATTCCTAACTAATTTGGAAACTAAGAAGCAAAAAATAACCTGTTATTTTTTTATTTTTAGTTCCTAGGTGTGTTCCTAGTATTTTAGTGAAATACTCGTATGTAGGTACTGTTATTTCAAAATCGCTTCCAGTCCCCGCCCCACACGCCGCAGATTTACCAAACAGACGTAATTAAATGTAATGTCAGGTAATGTCTGCTCATAATAAAATTAATGCCAACCATACCAGCGAGAGCGGTTGTACGATACGCTCGGCTACACATAAAGCTAGCCACTTCCACCATAAGCGGACTTCGCTTTCAATACAATGAGAGCAGGGCCTGATTTACCCATAGGCTATTAAGGCTTAAGCCTAGGGCGCAACGACCCAGGGGGCGGCGGGCGCGGCGCTGAATTGAGACTTAACCACTAATAAATATACATTGTAACCTGTTGCACCTGTAAGTCAATGAATAATAGGATAGACAGGTGGGGGGGGTGACTCATGTTTATAGTGAGCCTGCCTAGAGCGGTCAGAACCCTAAATCAGGCACTAAATGAGAGGACTGCCTATACTGGAAATACTCGTATATAGCTTTTTATGTGTAGCCGCTAATATAAAAAAATAGTTTTACTCACACGGCTACTTTTTATGGTTCTCCAATGCTTCTAGAACTGTTAAGTGACCCAACTAATTTTAAGTGGTAACCATATGGAACGCAAACATAAAGATATAAATTTCTCAAGTACTCAATAAATTTTTCCAGGATTTAAAAATGCCTTATACTATAAATTACTAATTAGTATAAAGGAATTAGTTTGTAAGGAAGAATATCAAAGCAGTGTTAAGAAAGTCAGCAATATTTTAAGGATTGGTATTCACTCATTGGGATCTCCAGTGTGGATGGCTATGGACTGTGATGAGGATACCAGTGGGACATACGGACAAGATTTCATCAAGTTTATGTATTGTCTAAGAGTTATCCTCAGGGACACTAATGCTGTTGCATTTGTTACCATTCCTGCTCATTTGTTTGATGTAAGTTTGATTACGAATTTATGAGGCCACGATTTTCTTCTCTACTTATGGTTGTGGAAATGATTTCTGGGTGAGTCAGACGAGAGATTTGGCAAGTGGCTTCACACTAAACTTTAATGTGAAATGTAATATTTAACGGCAAAGACCTTTAAGGATCTAATCGTGTTTACAGGATGACCATATAATGAAAAGGTTATTATATTCCGTCGACAATGCAGCCAAAATTGAGTCATTTGCTGGATCAAGTCGTGAAACAAACCCTGTGTACAAGGATTACCATGGCCTGTTCCATATAACCAAGTTATCAGCTATTTACTCACTTGTGCCTTTTGTGCCACCAAGTCTGGATTTAGCATTCAAACTGAAGAGGAAGAAGTTTGTTATAGAGAAGTTACATTTGCCGCCCGGTAATTAAATTCAGTTTGTATAATGCAAATATGGAAACACTCGCCTGTAATTGGAAAAATATTTCTGTAGATAAACCATCAACTCTCCTTCTAAAATACGTTTCTGTAGTTAAATTAAAAAGTCGACAGCTTAAAATTTTATTAATTTTATTATTTCGGTTAGCGGCTTCGCCCGCGTGGTCCTATAAGTTATAATCGTACTAATATGTTACTTGGTAAAGCTGTAGCTTTCTAATGTCATCAGAATTTTTCAAATCGGTCCAGTAGTTTCGGAGCCTATTCCATTCAAACAAACAATCAAATCTTTCGTCTTTATAAAATTAAGTATAGAAAGCGAATGTTTATTTTTCCTTGGTAGAGGTACTATAAAAATGTGATCTTAGTACTTTATACTTTCTATTTCAGAACTCCAAGAAACTAAGGAACGGGAGCAAGATGATATCACCGGCCTACCTAGCGTGAATTGTGGAGGATTTAAGAAAAAAGACATAGAATTTTGAAGTCGTACAATCTAGAACATAATATAAACAATAATATTTTTATGAAAAATATACAATTATGAACTGTTTTATCATAGTTTTAAACCTCAAAGACTAAAAATGTTTTTGCATAGCTACAGTGCAGTAGGATAGTAGGATGGTTGCGGTTGTTGTGTACAGCAATTGTGTCACTACAACCGCAACCATCCTAACTCCGTAACAAGCCAGTAACTTCACACTGTACGTACTGAGGCATGCATGAGCAACTCATGCATTAATTTTAAACAAAAATGCCTTAATACTCAGGCACCCCACCTGTTCAACAGAGCGTATCTCCCTAAAACCGGCGAATCTATTCACTGTCCGTTTGTTTATTCACATACTACATTATTAGTTGTAACTCTAGCGTTTTGACCACATTTCGCCGTGTCGTGTTACACTGAATCCTACTATAACTTTTTTCACTTTGATTATTCCTTTAATTAAACCATGTGCAAAAATGAAACAAGTGCCAAAATGTTGTTTGGATTTTTTAATACTATATTTTTCGTAAGTTTACACTTTTTTTTATAAACATGATAAATTATTTTATTTCTTCTAGAACAGTTATTAAATAAGTAATAGGTGCCTGTGGTTATTGAAAGCTCTACCTATCTTTTGTTAATGTTGTAACTTTTTTACTCTAGACGTGTGGAGTCGTGGAAGTTATTTGTGGATTTTTGTTGCTCTGTGATTCCAAAAGAATACTGCTATCAAGGCTCCTAGCGGCCCCTGATGAAAATTTACTGACTCACCCACCGTTTTACTACTTGGCTCTGGCGCTATTAGCCGCCGGGCTGGCAATGACTGCGACAGGAGCACTTGGATGCTGGGCCACATACATGCCTGGTTATGCTGTCCTAAGTACGGTATGCTTTTACCTCAGATACTTGTATTTATTCGGTATGATCTTTATCTTTTTAGTATACTTACCCGGGTGGCTAGAATGTAAATGTCTATTGCACCAAAATGACTAAAATAAAGGTATTTATTTTAAAATTATTATTTTAAACCTTTATAAATGGTTTTAGTTGAAATAATCCAACTGTGAATATTGCTTGTAGTTGAAAACGGCATAGAGTAACCAATATATTATGCGAACATATTTGTAAACCCTTATTATATAGGTATTTATTATTTCTTTCAGTACTTTTTGGTTGTTTTGTCGATGTTGCTATGCGAATGCGCCGGTGGTGTGATAGCAGCAATTTGGCCGCGCTGCCTGGGACTTCAAAGTTCACGCGGGGGAGCGGTAGGCGCCCTGCAGACTTACTACGCTTTGCCAGACTTTGAACATTTTACTGCTGCTGTTGATTTAGCACAGACTGAGGTACAACCTATTATTGACTACACATTATAACAACTTGCGTATTAACCGTTACTAAGAGCTCGGATATTTTATTTTATTATTAATTCACCCACCACAGTGGCTTGAGCTGGTTTCGACTCATTTTGTAAATTCTGTCCCAGTCGCAGTTGGCCCTGTTCGAAATTAATACCTTCGTACAATTCCCCTCTTGTCGCTTCAATCAAAGGATAGTGTATGAGTGTATTCCCGCAACGTGCTATCACAACAACTCTTGTTACCTCACAGAGTCACAGAACTTTGATCTTATTAAATACCTAATTTTTTTTAGTTGAGATGCTGCGGCATGACCGATGCAAGGAACTATGATATGTCCATCTGGCAATTAAGGCGCCTAGGCCCTCGCGGCATGTCTGTGCCGCTTAGTTGCTGTGTGCAATACGAAGACACAGCTTCTTACCTCAACCCAGCACCGGTGAACGCGTCGCGATGCCAGGAAGTGCAGCCCAATCCCATGTTTAGATATTTACCGGTAAGATTAGTAAAAAATCACATCATATCATGCACAAATAAATACACATTGCATCAATTATGTCTACATTGTTATTTTTGTTGTTCCAGGGCTGTCTCGGACTATTAGATGACTGGTATCAACAGCAGTATTTAATCCTAATGTTGGGTTTATTTATCGTTGCTTTGTTAAAATTAGGAGTCCTATTGAGTACAATTTTTTCATGTATTCGCCACCGAAGGCGCCGACAAATATTACAGGCATTCTCTATGAAATCACTAGACAACAAGATGAATGAAAATATCTACAAGTGTAAACTGAGCGCTGTACATGACGAGCCGATTACTGCGAAGTACATCCAACCAAATAATTTCTATAGTCCAAGAGTGCGGAACCCCAGAATTTTTCATAACAAACCAAATGAGGTCGTATGAGAATTAGCAACGGAGATAACTGCTTTAGAGAGGAAGTTGGAAACATTTTCAGACTATTTGTATAAGCATCAAGCCGACTCTATAATGTGGTGACATTTTCAGCTGAAAATTCTTAAATATATTTTAGGCTTTGACATTATTTTAAGAGCACACGATGCTCTGTGCATCGTAGATTTAGTCGTTTTTGAAAATAATATTAAATAACCGCATATTGTTTCGGCCACAGATAACTATAAAGCTATTGTATGCATTTTGGCAGCTGATCGCAACTGAATGCACACTTAATTCATAATTCATAATACAAAGAAAAATATTCTGTTGTACGTCTTTACTTTACAATGGCTTGCATAGTAATACAACCTTTACGGAGAATTCACGAAGCAATTAAAACTCCCGATTTCATTATCCAATGATTGTGCAAACGCTAAATCTTCGATGTAAAAAATATTGTACCATTAGGCCCTTAGTTAGCACAATAACAAGTTCCGTGTGTAGTGACTGAAATAAATGTGCCATAAACTGAATATTTCCAATTTCCAGATTCAATTTCATAGTGTTCTCTAAAGTGCTTACTCCGGCTTTACCTTAACTGTCATATAATTTATATTATACGCCGTAGTAATTAATTAAATAAATAAATAAATCGTAATTGTTTTTAGTTAGTTTAACAAGTGGGGTTGTAAATAAATAAAACACATTCACTCAATATGCAATATTATTTTCAAAAGAACGTTCAAAAATTGGTCCTAAAGTTAAAACATTATTAACAATGGCTCTGGAATGTTGATATCATTCACAATAGTTGGTTTTACAGCTGTAAACTATAGGTATCAGAGAGCAAACCTTGATTGGTTAGATTGTTTTTACATAATGATTTTTCTTAATTTCATACCCATCTCTGGTATACATTGATCAAAAATTCCTAAAGTTGTTTAACAACGGTTTTCTATTTACACTACTATAAAATAACGAAATTGATGCGTAGATATTATTACATATAAAAATTAAAGAAAATTCACTTCATAAAGAATATTCTGCGCATCCGTTGAAGCAAATTACAAAGAAACCAACAATCTTATTATTCCAGAATCTCTTAAAACCCCAAATTAAAATGATACCATGAGATCCTTAACAATAACAATATCTATGTATAATAATAATTGATACTATTTATAATCTATTGACCGTTGAGACCGACATCACAGTATAATCTACAATCATCTTAGGTACAGGAATGATCTTATTATTATTCTTAATTTTATATACCTAGTAAATTTACATTTTGCACTATTTTAATTAAATGAGCGATTCCAAATAGGGCGAATCATGCGTTTCATGGACTAAAAAAATATCTTGCCAGTGACTGGGTCGTATAAAAATTTAAGGAATAATATACGCACATTGCCCTCGTTATAGATGACTATAATATAAATAAAATATATTTAAAAAAGAGGTGATTAGCTATCAAAAGAACAACTGGCGGGTGTTGGAAATGATTTATGATTAGTTTTCTAGCTATTTAAATAAGCAACTTGTCACCAATGACCACCAAAATAATCTTTATGCTAAGAACTAATCGTTCCTAATACCATTTTACACAAATATTCTGTATTCATCTATTGCCCCAGTAAATTTGCTTCTTTATAAATAAATTCGCTAACGTAAATAAAATATTGTCTTTTGTGCTTTTAACCTCATTATCTACAATAAAATCTGCAATAAATATACATTAGCCTACTCTGCAGCTAAATAATAATTATCATGAAAACAGAAATACTATTTCTTGGATGCTCCGAGACTACCGCTACTGCCTATATTATGTTTAAATTACAAACATTTTAAAAGTAAACTATTTACAAATTATTAATTAACAGTAGTAAAAACTATAAACACTACGAAATTGATATTTCTCATAATAAATAGTCTACAAAAACAATGTGGTCCAAAATGTAAAATGACCTAATGTTGGTCTTTTGAAAGCAATAATGTGAGTTCTACTGGTCATATTCTACTCTGGCCTTGTTAAATTTCTGTGTTATAACTTTGGTCATCATTTGTTCCATATTGGTCTTAAATTTGTATTTTATAAGAGGTATAATAAACACAGTATGTAGACAAAGCCTGGATAGGATCATCTAATTGACTTTAAATTGGGTCAATTAGCAATATATTAGGTACTCTAAAACGGACACATACAGTTGTGTCTTATATAATTTATTTAAAGTATGTCATTCAAAAAAGAATTATCTAAGGAGTTAAGTAGTTCCTGTGCGGTGAGATTGCTGGCGTCCGTGGAAGGCATGTTATCGAGGAAGTCAAGATTGAAGTCTGCGGTATGTCCCGTGAAGGAAGACGTGTTGTGGAGCGACGGAAAAGAATGCTGCGAAACGTTTCCGTTCTGACCCTGCATAGGGCCGTTCTGTGACATCATAGAGTTCTGCTGCATGGGATTATTCTGAGCATGCATTGGTCCCTGACTTTGCATAGGCCCATTCTGCATAGGATTGCCCTGGTGACCGCCCATGCCCATGCCACCCTGTTGCATGGACATAGTTTGGGACTGACTCATATGGATATTTGGCATCTGTAAATAAATAGAGTTGTTTTATTATTGTAGTATGGTTAAGGATATGATCAGTAACGAATCTTAAACACGGTTTAACTTCCTTATTATCCCGAAGTATAGATGCAATTGACCCGAGAAAGTATGCATTACCTTAATCAAAATCTAATGAAAGATTTAGGCACAAGCCACACCGAATTGGCAGCGACGAGACGATCAGTTTTAATAGCAAGACATTGTAAACTTTATGTACAATCATACAAAATCATCGAGCAGTCTCGAGCGCCTCGTTATTGATTATAATATAAACACACGGAAAATCTAATTTCAATACCAAAATTAATGACATCTTACCTGTCCTTGTACACTCATCATTTGATTCTGTTGCATAATAAGGTGAGACATTGGTGACTGTTGCTGGTTGGACGCCCTGGAACAAATCATAACTGAGCACCCACATAATGGCACTGGATGCTATGTACATTTGTACACAGTTACTATATTCTGAAGCTTAGTCGCAATATGTCTACTGGCCGTAAAATGCCACTTTATCATAATTTCGCTTTCGCATGAATGTGAAATTAACGAGTTTTATATATTTAAAAAGCAAAAACAATATGCGACTGAAGTAAATGTACATATTTTTTTAATTATTTAATTAACAGAAATAATATAAAAATAAGCATCTATCAATATCGTTAACAGTTGCAAGCAAAAGTAACACATACCGTTGTTGTTGCTGCTGGTGTTGCAAAAGTTGTTGTTGTTGCAACCTCGCCTGTTGCAGTTGCATCTGCTGCTGCTGTTGCTGCGTCATGCCTCCCATCGTTCCCATATTGAAACCTGGGATGTATTAACATAATATACTATTATATTTGGTTCTTCTTAGCGCATTCCCTCTTGAATCTAAGTTTTATTTTGGTACAGATCAACTCAAGTACTACATATAGAACGGAAACGGTTATATTCCAATTCCAACCCTCTCTAAGTTGAGAACAAGACTGTGAGGGATCTATCAGTGAAGTGTATCGCAATATCTAGAAAGAAAGAATAAAACGATAACATGACGTATCAGACAGCGGACTATCAAACGCCAAACAAAACCATCTACATCATACATACATGTAAACACATCATGGATACAAACAATCTTACCCGTTTTAATCACACAGTAAAGAGCATGTTTTTCTCAACGCTCGATATTTTTTCACAATAACATTGTTTTGTTTTTAATATAAGTACCTAACTAGTTTTCTGCTAGCGGCTTCGCCCATGTGGTCTGGTTATTTCTTATAACTTCCATCCCCTATTTCAACGATTTACAGCTTTCTCGGGCTCTAGACTCTCTGTGTTCCAAATTTCATTTAAATCGGTTCAGTAGTTTTGGGGTGAAAGCGCGACAAACAGTTACTTTCGCATTTATAATATTAAGTATACAGTAAGGATATAGCTGCGCGGCCGTTTTTTCAAATAAGCACAGTTATGCTACAGTAGAAAGGAAATGTTACCTTGGTGGTGGTGCGGGAACTGCTGCCTGGAAGCGGCCTGTTGCTGCATGACCACGTGGCGCCACTCGGGGCTGTAGGGGCGCGCGTGCGGCGCGTAGGCGCGCGGCGCGGCGGCGCGGCGCAGCCCGGCGCCCGCGAACCGCGCCTTGTACTCCGGCGGCGGCGGCCGCATTTGTTGCTGCTGATGCTGCGCTCGCAACATCTGTTGCTGCTGCTGTTGCAACATCTTTGCTTGCTGTTCCCGCGATATACCGGCTGCGGCAACGCCTATGGTTGAAATATGGTTAGAAAATAAATTACTTCATAAATTTGCACACATCCCCTCGACAACATTTTCCGGCAGTAAGAATACGAGAACATACGTATTAACGAGTACCTACCTACCTAGTGTGTCTACCTCATTGGTCTATGGGCGTAAGCGCGTTTGCTAAATAGTTGCAAAGAGCCTTAGGTTCGATCACAGCAAAATGCGAAGCAATGTGAAGAATTCAGAATGATCAGCCTCTGAGTCGTGTTAAAACTATTTCTTATTATCATTACACTTAAGTAACGTCGGGTTGGATTACAAATACATTAGGATCATTCGAAACCTATACCCGAGGTAAAAAACATACTTAATAACAGCGAAACCAAAGTCATGGCCATCTCATAGATCCCACGCACCAACCTTGGTATCACTGTTGGCAGATGTGAAATTGGAAAAGATGAACAAGTATAAGTACCTCGGCACATGGCAAAATGAAGTTTGAGAGAGTGATCTCGATATAGAGACTCGCATAGAGATAGTCCGCAGTGCATTTAACTCTATGAAAAAATACTCTGCCGTCGCCGCTTCAAGATGTCCCTACGTCCCCCTTCTGCAGTGCTATGTCTGGCCCATAATTCTATATGGATGCGAGTCGTGAACTACTTAGGTGGACCTCGAAAGACAAACAGAAGTCTTCGAAATGTGGAACTACAGTTACAGACGTATACTGGCAATTAGCTGGACACATAAAGTGACCAACCAAACCAACATAAAATGACAAAAGAGGTTCTCCGCCGATCCGGTCAGAAACGCCAAATTATGGAAACCGTCAAACAGAGAAAAGTTGGTTATCTGGGTCATATGCGACATAATATATACCAACTGCTGCATATTATAATGATGGGCAACGTGGCTGGTAAAAGATCAATAGGCCGAAGAAGGAATTCGTGTCAGCGCAATATTCGCGAGTGGATCAACAGTGCCGCTGAACTGTTCCATCTCGCGAAGGACAGACTGAAGTTTATCAAACTAACGGCCAACTTTCCGTATTTGGAAAGGCACTTCCAAGAAGAAGTTCGATTCCGGAGTCGAGCAGTGTTGTTCGTTTTTCCGTGAAATTCCCAAAAGCAGCTCATAGTTTGGATTTGTTCCCGGTTGATGCCTATAGGCTCACCCCCTATTACATGAGACCTAAAAATACCGGCGGACTGTGGGCGTACTGCAGTACACCTTTGCCTGAGGTTTCGAGGAATGCAGGCCTGATTCAACTACGGAGTGCAACCATCAAATCATTAAAGTCCCCCCGCCTTCGTTTGTAATTGTTTGGGTTTATTAGGTAGGTTAATTTGGGGCGCGTAGCTAGCAAAGTAAAAATACTGACCGAGAGGAGGACCACCTTGTTGTGGAGCTGCTTGCTGCGGAGCATTCTGGGGCCGCGCGCGCATCGCTTGCGAGAAGTTGATACTCTGCGACTGGGACACAGAGTACGTGTCACACCCGCTACCTGCAATTACAAGACAAGCTTTTAAGGCTCATGTTCATTGGTCGGCAATCAGTGTGCAAGAGATTTTTGTTCACGCATGCCATAGGCACCGCATGAGGGGAATACCCACATGCTGCATATCAACTGAGATATCGATGCTGCACTTTCACTAGTCGTTATCCCGGATACGGGGACTCCTCGCATGCAGTATAACGAATGAGTTAACGGGCAGTGAAAATGAGCCTTTAAGTACCTATATTATAAAAGTTTTAGTGCTTGAGTGTCACAAGTTCACAATGTATTCCTTTATTCGTTTTTATATAATAAAAATCTGTCGGGATTTATTATTCTGCGCGGTAGAATTTTAGCTCTGAGGGCCTTCAAAGTGAATGCGTTTTAAATAATTGTTTGATTTGCTGCTTTACCTTGATGGTGTTGCGGCGATGGCATACCCTGGTGCTGAAAGCTGGCGTACATGCCTTGCTGGGCGGCCACGGACACGTGCCCGCCGCCGCCCGCGCCGCTTACTTGCATGTGCTGCGCTGCTGATACCTGGAGCAAGTAAAACATACAAAAAATGTTGAAAAATCTTCCAACAGATCACTATAATTACTTAAATCATTGTGCACCCAAAAAACAAGTCAAAAACTGTGTACTCTGATGGGTACACCATATGAACAGTCATTTTACTCTCATGGTTTCTTTACGAGATAGAAGCTACTTAATGTCGCGGCACACGGGACACGCACAACGGTATAAAGGAAATTTTAATTTAATTCTATTGATTTTGTTGGGACTATTACCGTTTAAAAACTGCACATTTGCGCTTTGTGAAAATCACGTTCAAAGATTCCGTTACATACGATTCCTAGCTAACATAGGTACCAAGCTACAGTACGCGCGACATAACTGGCCGAACTGAAATTAGCCATTTGAATGCGCAATGGTTGGTTAGGTTATAAATTGTACACTGCGCAGCTAAACGGACAACTTCAGTTCGGCCCCTGACCGTTTACTGCTTAGATTAATAACATACAGATACGAAATAGCGCACCGTAAAGCATGTTAAAAATAATACGCTAAAATCAACGGACCTTCATGATCCCCCCGCCACACGCCACAGAGCGATCGCCGCGTACACACGTCACGAGTTGGTAGCGTAATTACGGCAATTATGACTGTTTGCGCGGTCAAATCCTGCAGGAATCACAGGGCAAAACACAAAAACTGTCTAAACATCACTTTTCACTAGCAAGGATTAAAGTTTCGTATGTATTTCTTTGCAAAATGAAAATAAAACGACAAAATAACAAAATGTAAACAATGCGACGCCATAACTGTTCAGTGTTGCCAAGGACTTGAAAAATTTACCCATATTTTAATATTTGTAGATTTGGTAGAAATTATTGAAACAAAAGTAACAGTTCATTTAAAATAAATTAACACTGTTATTAATTATTGTAAATGAGTATGTTAGAATGTTTATGGTTTTACAGCTTACATTAATACATTACATTACATTTACATTAATATGGGCAGCACTGTTTATTGAGACCCGGCGATTTTTATAGGGGTCATTTTTTTTTGCGTAGAATATAGTGTTCTTAGTGTGTTTTTGAAAACCTGTAAATCTAGGTTCCGAGAAAAAAGTCGCCAATTTTCTTTCAAGCCTGGTGGGATAGCAGAGTATTAAGGGTCGGGAAGATCGCGAGGCGGGCCAAATCTAGCTAACAAGTAATACTAAGGTAGAGGACAACGCCAAGGTCATAAGGTCATATAGGGCAGTTGACTTTTTCTGTGTTATTTTTTTTTTATTCTTTTTTCTTCGTTCTCTTTCTGCGCTCGTTCTCTAGCTCCCGTCATCCCCTTCTAACATAACTTATCCGAGTTGGGGTGCCCCGATTCCCGAGCCCACTTCGCTCGATAGTTCTTCAAATTACATCACGAATTCACAACAAATGACAACTGTCAAACGTTAGCCTTATTTACATTTAATTCCATAAATTGAGTATCGTTTTTCAAGATTGATAACAGGGAAAAATATTATGCTTTTATACATTTGAATCCACTGTCACACTATTTAAACTTAAAACGTAACGACCAACGAGTCGCTTTTACATGATCTGTGGCATGTTGTGATATGAAATGCGTTTTATCTGGAAAATAATTAAACTTTAGGATTTATTTTCTCAAAAACTGTGCGGTTGCTAGGTTTGATTGAACTTTTGTGATAGTGTATGTATACTAAGAAGAGTTCTACACGAAAAAAAATTAAACCTTCAATCAGCGGGTCATAATGTACAGTGGAGCCTATATTTTACGGTATGTTCGATCTTGGACCTCAAAATTAGGTTTAAATTACGTAGGTACTTCTTACTAAAAGGTAAGTATAAATATTAGTTTCAAATCACAATGACGCGAAACTCACATACAAAATAAAATTCCGTAATTTTTGGGGTAAACTCTATGCGCTGGTATCACCCGCGTCATGCACACAAGCGCAAATTCGGTAAGTAATACACTCGCGGTGGGCGGTGCTCACTCACACACGAAACTACAAGTGCCATCGCTTCTCTGGCTGCGCTTTACATTGAATTACATATCTGTAAGGTTTACTGTATGTAATAATAGCGTTTTAAATAAAAACCCGAAATAGTGTTATAATACAGCAACACTTTAAATCATCGCTATTTGCGCCTTTTACATATGTAATGAGTTAGGTACAATAATCTAAATGAGCAAAATTAAAACTCGAGGAAGGAAATCTTGTTTTCCCTCCCCCTTGTAAAAAGTTAAAGGTTAACAATACACATTTTATTAGCTTCATTTTTGTTGCTACAGATTCCAAAAAAGTTACTTCTTTATTTTGGCAGGTACCTACATACAATTCTTGCTCAATATGAACCCAAAGAAAGTTACTGTAACTTTTTCTTTACATCCCTGTGAAACAGCAACATTTCTTAATACGAATTGTACAAGCACTTGTTTTCGTATTGTATTATTTGATTACATCAATCCCATTTGTGTAATGGTTGCAACTGCGGCCGCTAATGAAGAGATTCTTGGTTTGATTGATTTTATCGCTGTTTGCAGATCGGGCCTGAATTTGTGCCCGGATAATGGGAATAGGCTCGCCCCACATGTATGTTTACTTACATGTATATCATGTATACGCAGCGCACCATATGATTTGTCGTTCCTCGTACCAAAATCGCTATGTATTTACTTTTTAATTTATTTACTGGCCAAGTTGGTCATCATTATTCATAACGTTATGATTCACTATTATTTTCAAAGAAACCTTAAAATAATAAACCTTTTCAAAGAAACCGAATTTGTACTTATTCATCGAAAGACGTTATTACAATTTACATTTATGAACTAGGTAGGTATGGGTTACGTAACTGGTAATATGAAATATTAATTCGCTTTGAGACCACGTTGCATGATTTACATCATTTAAAATAACATTGAGACTTGTAACATTCGATGTAATGTAAAAATCGCTTTTTAATAAAAAGAGTCGTAACAAGTATTGGGCCATCGTTACTGTAGGAACAGAAAGAATTTCGTACCATAAGTACTATAACCAGGTACCGACATTCATTCATTCAAAGTTAAGAACTTCTTTTCAGCAGTTGCAATTCACTGCAGCTAGTGACACAATGTAACTTTTGAATAGAATCCATAAATTAAAATAATAATATTACATACATACTATCTGTTCCCCGCGGTGTTACTCGCGTTCATTCGTTATTTTATATACTTAAATAAAATTTCTAAAATAAAAGTACCCTAAGTTACTCCTTATGACATTAGCTATCTGCTAGTGAAAGTCACGTCAAAACCGGTCCAGCCATTTCAGAGATTAGACGGAACAAACAGACAGACAAAAATTTTAAATTTGAGAAATTGGTTTTTTTATGTTCATGTAAGTGTACTTTTATATGCATTTAGGGAAAGCTGTTAATTGAAATTACAAACAGACACTTCAATTTTATTTATCCATAGATATATTTATAACTAATCCCCACTCCATCCCAACCTACTTTATTAACCAACTTAAACACAAATCTTATAACTTTATAATTGAAAGAAAGAAAGAAAGAAAGAAAAAGATTTATTGACACAGTCACAAAGCACACAAATATATAAATAGTAGGTATACCCAATGATTACATAAGATTTAAGTTAAGCAATGTGTGCCCCACGGCTGCGCCAAAGAGGCCCCAGTTCAGCTATATGCCAGACCACTCGCGAGCTGCCTGGCGCTGATTTTCAACTGGACCTTTAAAAAGTGAGGTGTCACGGATGCAAACCAGTTTCCAAACATAAAGTTTATGTAAGTATGTATTATGAATACTTAAATAAATAATAATAAAACAATATGAATAAACATACTAGATGATAATAATAACTAACCTACTAAAGAATAAATATAAATATTGCGACTCAATTTGCCTCACCAATCAATGAAATCTGTTTGACCTACTTAGTAATTCACATTGTGCACATTATTCCATTACGCTGTATGCAGCCGATCAGGCCGCACACTTTGTCCAAATAGTAAAAATTAATAGATTACACACAATTGAAGAAAAAGAACATGTTATTGAATATTGAATTTATATAATTATGATGATATTCGGAAAAAAGCAGGCAAGTGTTGCACTATACTTAGTGTAGTAGTATTATTCCTATAAACATTTCAAATAAGTACCTGCCTATTATTTTTAATGAAAGAATTATAATGTTTTTTTTTTTTTAGGCTTTATGTACCTACCTCCGTACACTGCAAAATGACCCGCAGTCGCGTCGGAGATACAATATTGCGAGTGGTGTGTTTATTTGTGGTTCAGTGAATACCTATACTTAGATGTCCGACTCGACACCGTCCGACCCTACACAAGTAGGCCAGGCACAGAAGGTAAGAACCACAGCCCATAACCAATTATTAAATTAAGCACATTCAATAGTGCTCGTAACGGTAGTGTGTCTACAACGTTGTATTTTTGTTCCCTTTAGGCCTCATCGAGGGTACGTTCCTATCTCGGACAGCCCTGCAAGCACCGCGGGAACATTGCGCACATGAGGAATGATATAAAATCTATCAAATTACCACAAACTCGAATCGAGATCCAACACTCTAAAGCTATTATTATATAAGTGAAGCGTTTAGTTTAGTCATGCCTAGCTTTCGTTGCGCATCCACCAGGTACTGCCGTAAGTGTCGTCTAAAAGTGTCACTAGTATTACTCGTTCTAATAGGTGGCGGCAGATTGTTCCATACTTTGGATGCTGCATAACGGAAGCTACCCTTAAATGCTGCTGTACTATGAGGTTGAATTGAAAGTTGTTTAGAGCACTGCCTGCTTGCGCATTCTCGTCTGCTAGTGACCCAACTAAGTTTATTGTACAGGTAGTCTGGTTTCTGATATCTAATGACACCAAAAAGAAGGCAAGCCAGATGAAGCTTGCGTCTTGTTTTCATTTTGAGCGTAAAGTTTCTGTTTAGGTATGGGGTGATATGACTTCGGGGAGGTATTTTATAACAAAAGCGAGCACAAGCATTTTGTATTCTTTGTATGAGCCGTTCCGTACGAGATAGTAAGCGTGGGCCATACACTGTGTCTGCATAATTTAGTTTGGACAGAACTAGAGTTTCCACTAGCTGCTCCCGTAGTGTTTCACACAAGTATGGCCTTATCTTGTACAAGACCCTCAGGCGGTAGAAGCAGTTCCGTACGGAGTCGGCTACATGTTTCTCAAAGCGAAGACCGCCATCCATAACAAGACCGAGGTTACGAGCTTCATTCACCCCATCAATGGGCTCTCCCATTAGTTTCAAATTGAAAGCCTCCGGTAGTCTGTCCAGCTGTTGCCTTGTGCCAAATACCATATACTTTGTTTTTTTCGGGTTTAGAGCTAAGCAGTTATTTTCCGACCAGATAGCAATTCTGTTCAGATCATCGTTCAGATCCTTCACTGCTCTTTCATACTCGTCAGGCCTGAAGGATATATAGATTTGAACGTCATCGGCGTATATATGGTACTGACATTTCTCAAGGCACTTAACAATGTCCGCACAGTACAAAATAAAAAGGGTAGGACCCAATATAGAACCCTGCGGTACCCCTCTCCCTACGGATGCAATAGCAGATGCTCGGACAAGACCATCCCCCGAGTGTAGCTCCACAAATTGCTTTCTGTTACTTAGGTAACTTTGGAACCATTTCGTGGCTGCGTGGTCGAAACCATAATAATTAAGCTTCGAAAGTAACAATGGAATATTTATTGCGTCAAATGCTCGGGAAAAATCAATTAAAACCAAAAGTGAACACATGCCTTTATCCTGAGCAAATAGTATATTGTCCGTAACATCTAGTAAAGCCGTAGAAGTACTGCGCCGTTTTCTGAAACCAGATTGTAGATCGGGTAAGTATTTATTCTGTTCCAAAAATGTCGTCAATTGGCTAGATACAGCTTTCTCTATTACTTTAGAAAGGCATGGTAAGATGCTGATAGGCCGTAAGTCATTGATTTCAACAGGGTTTGAATGTTTGGGCAAGGGTCTGACGGATGCAATTTTCCATTGGTCAGGAAACGTTGAAGTCATAATGGAGCAATTCACTATTGCTGTGATGGCTGCCAACGTGTGAGGCAGAGTCATGTTTACCATATTTAAGTTAATGCGATCATGGCCTTCTGCATTCGTTTTAATATTACCAATAATGCGTGAAATCTCATCACATCCTACAGGGGTAATAGTAAAAGTGGCTTCACTATGTCTATGACATTCATAAAAGGTTATAAGTGAAGCGCTTGCATTAGAGTTTCCAGGTATTTTTAAAAAACTGTCATTAATAAGGTCTGGGTCGGTAAAGTGCAACGGAAGGTCTTGTCTTGGTTTAATGGGTGATACGGTAGATTTAATGTTTTTCCATAATAGTTTCGGGTTTTTAATTTTATTATTTATGTTATGCTTAAAGAACGCCACTTTTTCATTATACAAAGAACTAATGACCAAAGATTTTAGTTCCTTGTAATACTTCTTTTTAGATTCAGATTTGCTTTTCCTATATTTAATTAATGCCCTGTCGCGTATATTCATCATTATTTTTATTGTGTCTGTAATCCAAGGATATGATTGTTCCTTAATAGTGCATACCTTAACCGGTGCGTGAACGTCAAACAGGGAAATTATGCTGTGGTTAAACATATTAACCATGTCATTTACATTGCTAAGCGAAGAGATATTTTCAAGGTTTAGAAGCAATAGATCCGTATTAAAATTATCTGTACATATATTTTTAAGTGGTCTATATTTTACTATATACGGTTTAAACTTATCGCGTTTTACATAAAATTCACTTAATACTAAAGCATGACCATTAAATGACCCAAACGATTCAACCGCTGTATATCTGGCTCGTAAGTCAGTGCATATTAGGTCGATGAGTGTTTCACTGGACTCTGTGAAATGAGTTGGGGTTGTGACTAACTGTTTAATGCTAACGCAATTCAAAAAATCGTAGAATTTTTTAGTTTTACAGTCATTCGTGTTTAACATATTAACATTAAAATCTCCTAGGAACACGTAGTGGTCACAATTCCCCAAAACACTAAAGGTATCTGTAATCGCATCCAGGAAAAGATCAAGGTCAAACCATGGCGGTCGGTACGCCGTACCTATTGCAATTTTTTCGCCATTTAATGAAATCGTTAGCCACATTTGCTCAACCGATTCGAACCTGGGATCGACAGCACGACTCCATGTACGCGCGCTCAGTCCTTGACGTATATAAAAACCAACGCCCCCACCACGGCCCGAGCGCACACACTCTGGCCGCGGCGTGTGGCGGAGACGATAGCCGGGCACTACTGGTGCGCGGCCCTCCTCCCCCGGTCGTAACCAGGTTTCATTGATGGCTAATATGTCAAAACAGTACTTGTCAAATGCACCAATTATGTCATCATGACCTGTACCCAATGAACCCGCATTAAGAAGACCGACTTTAAGGTATTTTCCACCTTTAGACATCATAACAGTGGTACAATGTTAAAAACAAATCCAATAATATTAAACTATATAGAATGAATGCCCATTCATACATAAAAATATTTTTTGCAAGCATTATGAGTGAGTCGAATACAATTGTACATATATAAATAGCGTATTGTAAATAGTGTATATAGATAGTATAATGAAAATATTTATAATAGGGTTGTAAAATGTTGGTTTTGTTAATTCGATTTTAATTAGTTTTTCAGTATTGGAATTTTAATCAATTGTGTTTTCAATAGGTCCCATAATTTTAATAAATTAAACACTTGTATATTACCCTATTATAACGTATACCTATCCTACTAGTCCACCTTTATAAAACACTAGCTTCCCGCCAGCGGCTTCGCCCGCGTGGTCTTATAATTTTTTCCCCGTTTTTGCAACATTTTTCATTACTACTCCGCTCCTATTAGTCGTAGCGTGATGATATATAGCCTATGTTATTCGGGGATAATGTAGCTTTCCAAAGGTGAAAGAATTTTTGAAATCGGTCCAGTAGTTTCGGAGCCTATTCATTACAAACAAACAAACAAACAAATCTTTCCTCTTTATAATATTAGTATAGATTATGGAATGCAATAAAGTATTGAGTATTGAGTACTAAATATATGAAAAATATTATTTACGTTATTATTAAATTATTAAGTTCACAAGTTCCAAATCAAGAAATACGCGCGGTAACTATCCGTAATAGGTATTTGCTATCTCACTCACGCGAGCGGGTGTCTGGGGGCGAGGGATAGAGACAACGACAACAACGTCATTTCCACAGGCCGGTTTCCACTGCGAGCGGAAAGGACTCCATACGTAGTTCATTTTACTCGCAACAATAAATGTCATAGAAGTGTTTCCACCAAGAAAAATTGTGAATCTATGACATTTACCTAGTGTTGCTTGCAGTGAAAATGGAAACCTGGAAACCACACAATTATATGCGGTTAGTAAAATTAGGGTCGTAGCTCACTTACACGATCCCGATCCAACACCGCTCTCGCACAACACCGTGTTATCTGTGCACGTATTTAATAGAAATATTTTGTTCTTGGATATTTTTTCGTAAACTTCGATCTAGCTCTTGGACTATATCCCTTAAATATTGCACTTATTATATCTATCAAACTAAGGCCCCACTAAATCTGTGACTTGGCGACCAATTGCGACGAATTAACGACTAAATTTGGGAGAGAACATATCTTCGCTAGGTGCTTGAGATATAAATGTGGCCCAACTGGGGAGATGCTCCCTCGATCGGACACCTATAAGCCCTTAAAATTTTTGAACCGGTGACGCAACTTATTCTGATATAGGGCGACAATTTTTTTATGTTATCAAAATTAAAATCCCTGATGGTGGCCAAGCCAGGGTCGACCACACCACATCACCGACTTAAGCGGAGATGACTACTCGTTGTCCACGCGCCGACAGCTAGTAGGCACCCAGCTGTCCATGTGCTTAGAGTCAACTGACTGTCTCCGCATTTTTACTTTTCGTGAAAACGTGCTCCTTCAAGCGAGTAGTTTCTAGTTTGAACCGCGTAGTAAGCATGCGGCAAACGAGACTATCCAGTATTCAGTGAACTATTGTGGGGATGATAGCGATAAGCTCGGTTACCGCGCGCTATCTGCTATTTTGTATTATCACTGTAAATTGTATGTTCAGAGCATGATGTTAAGTCCATATTTGAATGCTAATAATTTGGTTGGGTGGGAGCGCAGTCGTATACATATGTCGGCGATGACCTTTAGCTTTGGCCGCGCGCTAAGTTAACGTACGTGTGATTTAGTGTATTTTGATATAATATACATATTATTAGAAGCAAGCGGAGACAGCTGCCATTCTGGCGGATGTAAACTCAAGCACACGTCATCGTACGCAAGCCACGACGCACTGCAAACCTGTTTCGGGTGGTTCGTCTGTCTGTACCCGCGATTTTTGTTATTCTCCAACAAACAATATCATATCGTTTCATGTCCGCTAACACATAATGCTGTATGCACTATTATCAAGCCAGACGACCTAACGGCACCGGTCTTATCCATCGTAACATCATTTTTTCGTTTGACCCATACCTGGGATTGTGTTATCAAGAACGCAGCGCAGGTAGAAATACTGTCATTATTCAAAATATTTAAAGACACGTTCTGAGAATTTGGTAAAACTCTTCTCTGATAGTGTAAGAATTTTGTGTCCGGTATTAGCATAAATAAAAATAAATCAATTCTAAAACAAGGGTTTCACTTATGAAACCGTTATTTTAATTTATATGCGTTAATCAGAATAATTTAATTGCTTTTCATTAATTGCAAGAATTATGTTCTTTCGTGAGCTCTTCTTAATGCTTAATTTCTATTGTCTAACGATACACTTCAAGTACCTTTGATTAGGTATGAATAAAATAAAATCCTACTAATATTATAAATGTGAAATTTTGGATGAATGGATGGATGTTTGTTACTCTTTTACGCAAAAACTGCTGAACGGTTATAGTCAATTATTATTATTTTTTAATCCTGGTAAAATGTACGGTTCCAGTGGCATAAATTTGTTTTAAGAAGATGAGTATAGACAATTACATCGTCAACATAGACTAATTTATATGAAATACCTAGACCACGCGGGCCAAACCGGGTGCGGAAAGCTAGTGTCATATAGGTTAAATAGATCGTCGATATGGGTACCTATAAGGTCAAAGGATGCCGCTGGAAAGGGCACGTCACGTATGACGTCACGATCCCCTGATTTCGTCACCACAGTGACTAGCTCCGGAAATAGATCGGCCCACGCGCTTCCAACACTTCCAACATACCCGTGTAGAATCCAATGGAGACAAAAGCTTTCAATTATTACGATAGGTAGACCTACACTAACTTACAAAAAATAATTGCATGTTGATCGAGGTTCAAGATTTCTGCAGTAAAAATCCAGTGAATATTTTTAGCACGGCACTTCCGTACATCACAATGTTGCATAACAATACCCATTTTACCAATTCATAAACCTTTGAATTGCCTGGGTACGAATGATAAGATTAATTTGTCATTTTCATAATAGAGCATTTTTTTTTAACTAAAAGAATGAAACATTTATTTTGTAAATAATTTAGACGTACTTCTATAATTTCTTATAATTTCTAAAATATTCTATAATTTCGAGAAAGTGAAAAAAGCAAGTTGAAGTGTCGGGTGAGAGGAATGGACACGTGGCTCTCCTCCCAGTCCCAGTACAGGAAGCTATCGATATCGACGCCTTCTCTTTTTTCCTAGCGTCATCGGCCGTGCCGCCGCCGTCACAACTTTATACAACTAAATGTGATACATTAAAGATTTCATGTAATACATGAAACCAGATTCTGCTTCAGTCGACGTATAGGTACATAAATAATAGATACTCTGACCTTGTTTTGAGTGGGTGTATTTATAATAAAATGATTCGAAATATACATTACATGGAGTCCTTACAGGCAGATCTAACGCGTCTAGATGAATATTGTCAACATAATAAATTAGACCTTAATCCCTTGAAATGTTCTGTTGTCTCGTATAGTCGGAAACGCATTACTCTCCCAACATCCTACAAACTGAAAGGCCAACTCGTTCCAAGATGCCATGTAGTAAGGGATTTGGGTGTCTATCATGATAGTAAATTACAATTTAATGTACATATTGACGAAATAATAGCTAAGGCTTCTAAGGCACTTGGCTTTATAATGAGGGTTTCCAAAGGATTCAAGCAGGCTAAAACTCTGAAAATATTATACTGCTCATATGTCCGAAGTCATCTTGAATATGGATCACAAATCTGGAATCCGTGCTATGATAAATACATAGACCGTATAGAAGGTATACAAAAGCGTTTTATAAGATTTTTATGCTATCGGTTACATATTCCCTATCATTCAGAGAACTATTTAGATATTTGTAAAAAATTTCACGTAGTTGCTCTAAGGAACCGTCGCCAATTGGCTGACTGCACGTTTTTATTGAAAATTATATCGAACGAAATTGATTGTCCTGATCTTCTACATAAACTTTATTTTAATGTTCCCTATAGATATGTTCGGTTTAATCCCCCTATATCAATCCCTCTTCCTTCTTCTAACTACAGGCAGAACTCTTATATTGTGCGAGCAAGTAGTGATTTTAATAAAATATGCAAAGAATTCTCTCTTGATCCGTTTGTAACAAATGGCTCAAAGGTGAGAGCGATGCTGAACCTTAAGTTTTTTAATAGCTAAGTCTGTATTGTATTTTTAAATGATCGTCGTAATGGTCTGCTATTGAGTGTTCATTGAATTTCAGTAATAATCTCCACTACTACCCGTGAAAACCTGTAATTGGCTTCCTAATGCTTATTCTATTTCTTTATGATACATTTTGTAGCTGTTGGTTTTCCTACCTTAATAAATAAATAAATAAATAAATATAATCCTGAAGCATTTTTGTGTATTTTAGCGGGTCTTCGCTGGCAATAGACAAACAATTATGATTTCTAACTAATTTGGATTTTGATTGTCTGTTTGGCACCGACTCCAAATTAGTTAGAAATCATAAATTGTTTGTCTAACCGATGAATGATAGACCGGAGGCGGTTCTCAATTCGGATCTTCAATTCGACTGTTTTTTTTTAATGTTTGTTACCTCACAATTTTTGACTGGGTGAACCGATTTTGGTGCTTACAGATTGGTCCCATAAATTTTTTATGGAAAAATCCGTTGAGCGGTTGTAAAAATATGGACGAAAATTGTATTCATAAATGATATTATGATTTACTCCGAAACCTCGCTGTCTGTGCCGGTCAGTGAGTTTAGTTGCTTGCCCTTGATTTTTTTTTTTTTAGGAATTGATCCCAATTGGAAAGAAAAATTCCACCTCTAAGGGAAAAAAAATAGGGGATGATTGATTTTTAAGTACTGAATGTGAACCAATTGTAATGAAACTGGGCATACAATGTATGTCATACATATAATATATACAATGTATGCCATACATATATACAACATAATGGACACCTAGAGTTGATCTGATGATGGAGACGGAAGACATGAAGTAAACATTCAACGGTTTACAGCTGTTACGCTCGTGTTAGGGCCTTCATGAGAACTTTAGTCCGTACTTCGTTAAAGACAAGTAAGGTAACTAAATAACTATGTAATTAGATACTCGCCACAAAAAAATTGATCTGCCTGAGTTTCTGGAGTAGCGCAGATTAATTTTATGGGTTGGAGGCAGGAGGACCTAACATTTAATAAACAATAGAATATACATAAATCTCTTTAATTACATTAAGTATTGTATTATATAAGTGGGTATTGATGCAATGCAAGACACCCACCATACTGTTATGCTGTACGGAGCCTTGTTTACAATGAACGACCTTAAAGTAAAACATGTGGCTTTCGATACATCTGCTTTTTCGCAACACGCACGTGTTTCATTTAAAAGTATGTACTTAGTCACAAATTAACTATAAGTATGTGTATCATGGTCTCGGTACTCATTTAATACTTTGAAATAAAATGATTAAGAAAAAACTTGTGCGAAACCCTACCGAAATTTTATAAAATGTTTGTTGCTTACAATTAAATCATTGTGTGTCTCACTTCTAGCATATTTAATGAAGCATATACCTATGAATATTACTAGGTGCCGTTTGAGATGACTATGAATTTTCATTTATATGAACTTATTATGAATAGTTAAACAAGTAGAACAATATACTCGCACAGACGTCACATGCGAGACGTCACATTCGCTTCGAATCGTCCGTGTCCGTGGATCATGGTAGGTTGTATAGAGTGGAGACGAGCAGCGCGCGCACGCCCTCCCCGGTCGATATTACACCAGACTCCATGTTTTTTATATCTTTCGCGTCACGAATGGCTCAATAAAAAGACGTCCAATAATTAACTAAAGCAATTCATGGGCATTCCATGATGCACTGTTAAAATATAATAAAAAATGTTTTTCAGTTATTTCATTAATGAGTTGGTGATACCTGGTAATTAGATAATTGCGGAATAAAAAGCGGAAACCAATTTGGCACAGAAATAGATTTACCGTTGGAGAAGGACATAGGTCTATTGGCGCGAAAAAGACTTGAAGGGTTAAAAAAATGAGTCCGTCAGCGTGGATGATAAACCAATGTATATGTAATGTATATTAAGTATAGCCGATCACAGGGTGGTTAACCTCCTGGAGATTTTACTCGAGAGCTCTTAGATTGCTGTGCCGGAAACTGTTACAATGAAGACCACAGAACCATATTAAGAGGCATGTATTCGAAGTTGGTGTCTAACCTGTCTGAAGCTGCGGCCGGCCGCTGCTTATCAGCGGGGGGAACGCAGAGGAGGTGGCTATGTCACTAGGTGGAATAAGCATGTGTCACATGTGTTTTGGCATGAGTTCTAGCTGGTAAGCCTAACAATGGCCTAACATGTGTGTGGGAGTAGAAGCGTTTTCAAAAAACAATTGAGACGGTGCCAAGATAGGCAAGGTCAAATTAAGATGCATATTCTTGCAACACATCACACCGCCAACCTCAGTGAGCTCTCGATGGGCTCAGTCAGCAGTACTTATGTGTTCCCACATGAGTACCGTCTACGGAGTTTTTAAATGCATACGAAGATAGCATACCAGCGTACCATGTGGCGCATACTTTCTCTAAAGTCTATCTTATTTAGATTTTAAATAAATTCAAATGTTATATACGTTTTGTCTATGCCACTAAATTTATTTTCTTTCTTTCTTCCTTTCTATGAAATCATAGTTCGGATACATCGCCACCTAAGACAGCTAACCTTGGAAGTGAAGGAACGGTAAGATATTAAAAGTTGGGGCACACCGGAGTTCCGTTCTGTACGTACCTAATATTATTAACTATTCTGTCGCCCTAAGCTGAGGCACAGAAGCATATATTATAGTCGCAAAGTAATTCAGTTACTAACTTGGAGATTATGGTGTGGTTGTGTGAGATGTAACTGCTGTTGCTGCGTCATGTGGAGATGATCGATGGGGGGAGGCGCGGGTCGCGGCCGGAACCCGCCGTAACCGCGGTAGCGTGCCCAGTCTCCACCCGCTGCCTGCTGGTGCTGCTCAGCCATGTGCTTTAGCGTTTGCGCGGCCGGCGACATTTCTCCTCCACCATATGGCCGAGGAGCTGGCTCGCCCTCCGGCGGCTCTAAACCCATTCCCCCGCCATTCAATTTACCACCATCGATATCGAAGTCCTTCATAAACTCCGGATACTCCGATATCTCGGTAATAAGGTCTTCAAACGTATCATCGCCGTCATCCTCGCCGATCAGATCGGCTAACCCAGGAAAGGCTGAGGCGGCATCACGCTCAAGGGCAGCTGCGCACTCATCCAGTCCAACGAAATCATCATCGGCGACTTCTGATTTGCACTCAGCTTTGCATTCGCGCTCGCACTCTAGCGGGGTAGGTACTCGCGGCGGTACTTGTGGTAACGGGGGTGAACTTGACGTCTTTACGGCGTTGGCAAGTGCTTTCACCGTGACGTTGGTAGAAATTTGCTGTGGTTGTGAGTCTGCCGCAGAGGTAGTAAATTCCAACTGTTGAACTATTTCTACAGAGAACTTGGTAAGGGCCTCGCCACCGACGCCGCCCCCGCCACCCCCACATTGTAGTTTTGCAGGAGGCTCGTAGTCACCGCACCCAAATTTTTGTTGCTGAAACAAAAGCAAAGTATCTTTGTATAAGCGTTTTTTGAGTTTTTTTCCCACTTGGTGCTGCTCCGAACTCCCGAGACCCTTAAGGGAAAGGACATTCGGGCCAACACTTTTTCCAAAACGGTAACTATATGTACAATATATACATATAACTTATTATTATTATGTATTGGTATTATTTCTTTAGTTGTGTGCCATATTCGCGATATTTCGGTTTTCATTTAATGGTATGTATTGGTTTTTCTATTTCTTTTTTGGCTCATGCATGTAGTAATTTTATTGTAATCTGATGTCATTAATATGTTTCATTATGTATTTTACTTAAATTATGCCTGATGTATTATTGTGTGTAATACAATCTCCGACATCAGTGTCGCCGTATCATTTTCTTTGTGTGGCCGCTTTAAGGTTTCTTAATTCTTTCCAATTTCCTTGGAAGTTAAAACTGCGCCTCATCGCTAGTGTGCAGAATATCAAGCTATTGTCTAGTGGTCGGTCCTTAAATTCTTATCGCTACTATCGTGGTGTGCCTTACCCTACGGGACTCTTGAACTGAAATAGTACAAAGGTACGTAATATTTGTACGTTAACTGGACACTCACAAACAAATAAGTAGGATAACAAAAATTGAGCCCAACGTTGGTGGGTGGGGTGGTAGGTAAATGGTTAAAGCGTGTGACCATCACGTGTTCACGATACGACAGTAAATTAAATATTAACCACAACAATCTGATAAATCCCTAGTGTCCATGCTTTTAAGCTAGCTACCTTCTAATTTAATGTACTGATTCGTTCAATTAAACGAGTCAAGCAGCTCTTAAATTCAAAATGGTGCTTGGTTTGGAACTAGCTGGCGTTACTTTACCACCCTGTGCTCCCATATTCATCAATGACCAAAATATTTACAGACGTGGTTATGGCGTTATCGTTTCGTGGAATTAGAACACTTGGTTGCGTGATCTTCAACACGATTGTAATTAAGTACTTACTGAAAAATTCTAAACGGCAAATGGTCAAGTGTTATCTTTTAGTTAGGCAAGACGTAAGTATAACAGAGTTTGTTCTGTAAGGGAATAGAACTAGTTCTCGATATTTTTCATAACTTCTAGTCTCTATAGATCTCAGTATATATACAAGTCCTAAAGATAAAAGGCTTTGTCAAGAACGCATTTAAAGCGCGCGTCATGGCGCTAGAGCATTCCAGACTAGCGTCGCGTACTTTGTGTTTGAACGACTTCGCCGTACATTTTATACATATTTTTGTATACTTACTACATACTACAATATTTTTTTATGCGAGGACCGAAGAATAGTGTATAGGTGCCTACTGTTACTTTTATAATTTGACCGTGTGGGTACTTTTTGCCCTACTTACATTCGTTACCAGGACTACCATAACATTATTAATAAACGGCCACAAACTACTTTTCTGTTCATAAAATTCAATTCTCCATATCATTCTCCATGAAGCTGTTTCCCTCAATGGGAATAAAATGTTCAAATTCTTTAATCAATCAATACGAGTATGTTCCCCGCGATATTACTGGCGTTCATAATTTTTTCCCAATAATCCCGTGGGAAGTTCCCAAATTTCTTCTTTTTTTTTCTTATTTTGTTGGCGGCTATCGTATTACTTCGTAACCAACCAGGGGTGGGTCTATTATGATCGCCTCTTGAAATTTAGAGTTCGGTTCAAATTTAGAGTTCACCGCTAAATCCTGCGGCTGACACAAACTGCAGGATTTTGCTCTTAGTGCACAACTGCACACTTATATAATTTAATGATGTAACTTCCGTTAGTTTAAAGAAAATAACAATCATTGGATAATGGTTGTTTTTTTATATTATTTTACATGACATGTACCAGCTGCTACATGGATCTACCACTATGTCCACTGGCACCTAAGGTTACTAATCCATAAGGCTAAGGTATAAGAATCTACAAGATCGAACTACGTAATAGGTACGTATTTACTTAATAAAATGTGTCAGAAAACAGCGCAGGCACAGGCGCTTGGAGGTCGTCGCGGTGAGCGGCGCGAGACAATGCGAGGCGTTTGTTGTGAAACTCGCGCAGCTTGCACAACCTCAGACTGCCCGTGCCCTACCGTGCCTACCTACACCGTACATGATCTAGCTCAGCTAAACTAACTGCCAGTTGTAAGAGAGTATAGAGAGGAGTTGTAGAATTATTTAACAAATGTACTGAAAACGAACAATGGCACTTTCAGATAACTGAAATAAGTATAATACTAAATTAAACTCAGTCTAGGATGATTTCTTCAATACTGGCACAATTTTCTAGATTTGCAAGACTCATTTTATAATAATGCAATGTCGAACAGTATTTATTTAGATTAAGTTTATAGTTTGTACCACTGAAAATACTCTAAGGGCCTGTTTCACAGCTTACTGATAAAATCCTGTTAAATTTGCTGGCAGATAGGTTCATATAAAATTTGTTCCATTTTTTATTTTAACCGATGAGTAGCGGCTATCCAGAGGTGGTGAAACAGGCCCTTAATATTCCAGTAGTTTTTGTAAGCAAGCTATACTATTTATTTGTCGCGTGCTGAATAAAGTGAAGCGTTCGGAGGTACGGGATGCGATGCCAGAGGGTCAAGTCAATTGACGTCGGGCAACATCCGGTGTGCGTTGTGGCACTTGCGGCGCTTATACAGCACGTGCTCCTACTAATTATCTTCCTAGCTCAACCAACTGACGTTCCATATTTATATTTCGTTTGCGTCTAATGTTAGTTTTGAACTTGCAGATTAACGTTACTGGAATAGATTTAAGAAATTTACTGCAAATCGTACAGATACTGAAATACAAGGAAATTATCGTAACAGCTGTATCCGTATTTGTAATAGAACAATACAATCACGTGTAAAATGCAAACACGTGACCGCAGTAATGAGGAAGTAATCTTACGTAACGCGAAGCTAAATGAATTTAAGATAAGTAATTCAAGCAGGTACACCTTTGTTAAAAATGTGTGAGTATTCCCGTTTGAGCACCTGTTTTTAGAGCACTCACCCAATACATTGAGCACTTAATATCAAATGGGAATTAAAAAAACAGGTGCTCTAAAAATAGGTGCTCAAACGGGAATATTCTTGAAATTCGAATGTCTCATTCCCAAAGATAGAACATAAATCTAGCTGACTAGAGAGAGAGAGGGGGTATTACGTAATTCTTCTTAACCTAAGTGGGGCCCGTGCCCAGCAAGAGGGACCGTATTAGGATGACATTACATGTATTTATAAGAGAATTTAAATAATATTCAGCGTAGTGTAAGAACTGAGTAAAAGTGCTTATAACGTAGCTAGCAGTCACCACAATAATAGCACTACAAATGCACTTCTTTCACCGTAGCATTGTGCCTAAATATTTTATGGCGAATAACGGGAATCTCAAATGAACATAGACTGAACACGTGAGCGCAACCGGTTTCCAAAGTGGTTTATCTTGTTTTTGGCCACATTGTTAGAAACACTTAATTAAGTTGTGTATTATAGTCGATACGAAATCTTAAGATAGTTAGCAGCTCCGTTTTAATGTGTTTTCAGCAATTTCGGTTCTCATATATGTAAGTAACTATTGGACTGTACGACTATTTCTAAATTTTTTTAATCATAACATTAACGGTAGAATGTTTTATGCATGAGCCGACATAATTTTTGAGGGATTGTGGGGATCATTTGGGAAGCATTTAAGAATTTTATGAGGAGCAGTCTGACTGAGGAGATCCTACGCACTGCAGTCTGCCGAAGCCGCAGTAACCGAGAAGAGGAACGGGCTGTCACGCGAAAGTAAGAATCTCAGAGACACATCATTTTAGTAATCGTGTTTCGTGTAGCTCAAATACAACAATAGCTATAGTTATGTAGACGACAAGCTCAACTAGCAGTTGACTTATTTTAGCAAGATTAGGCACTTGTTTACTATCTACTAAGATAAAGATTAAAATAATTAATAGCATATTTAAGTTTTACTTTTTAGATAGCTTACCACATGGACGACGCTGCTGTGCAAATTGCCACTGATCGCTGGCAAGTCCGGTTTACGGTCGCTTTTCTTCGCTTGCCGTTTCGCCTTCCCTTCGAGGAATCGTTTCTGAAGTGCAGTAGTCTCCAAATTCTGCTGCTCGCATGCCCCTGTAAACGACTGGTCGAACCTCGGGACACATTCCGATTGACGTCGTCGATAAGTTTCTATCCTTCGTCTGTAACAAAAAAAAACAATAATTCATCTAACTAGAATATTTACTATATTTTATTCAAATAAAGCTTTAAAAAAAGCATTGACTAGATGCGATGCATTAATTTTCACATTAAATTTTATGCCTTTTCAGTGTCGAAATATAATATCATTTGAAAATTTCTTTCTTTTGGTTGGTGTTTAGACTGATTAGTAGGTAAACAAAACATCTGTATTTCGAGAATATATTATGTCAACTCAGTTCGGATCACATGATAATTCCTTTTGCGATGTAAGAACCACAACGTACGAAAACTCGGGACACGATATAAATATCATTAATAAAAATTAATTACCTTGTGATACACATCATTTTAATCTTTTCCCGACTTTTTAAATATTAACCACAACAATCTAATAAATCCCTAGTGTCCATGCTTTTAAGTTTCGCGAAAATTTTGACCTGTTAGACCTGCAAAGAATACCTATACGATATGAAACCATGGTGAGTTTTCTTGTCATTGTGCGATTGTGTGTGCGTCCGCGAAGGTTCCTAACGTTTTTTTGTGCAATTTGGAGGTCTGCTAGCTGTGCCCTGTGTGACACGGTTATTGATAATAATAATTATCAATAACCGTCGGAAGATTTTCAAGGGGTCGACCTCGGCGAACGTACCACAACGTCCACAACCAGATTGCGGATGTGGTGTGCCAGGATCGTAGCAAGTGGAAATCTATAGTCCCTGCCTACCCCTATGGGAAACAGGCGTGAAGCTATGTACGTACTTATGTATGTATAACCACAGTGTAAACAGTGATTTGACTCGGCCGTCTAGATAGATAGGTCAACGATGACGTCACCGCTTTTTCGAAGACGGAACGTCCGCCCGACCTACACTGCGCGTCGGTACGGAGTTTCAAGTTTGGCTATCACTAATATTACTAATTTATGGCGATGCGACATTTTTTTAATAATGCGTTCTACATGTAGAGTTTACGGTTGTTATTCGGCATCGTACAGCAGTAAAAATGGAAACTTGAGATTTTTAATTCGTTTGTATGTGAGGATGAGAATCAATGATATCGTAAAGAAGGTCATCGAAAGCCCATACAACTCAGCCCAAATTAGTACCTGAGGTACATACTACATACACACCAAATTGTAGAGAAAAATCAGAGGAATTCGAAAAAAATAGTTTTGTCATCAAAATCTAATTAGGTATATGAAAAACACTTTCAAAGTTTTAATAACCCGTAGTACAATTAAATCACATAGCAACACTGAGTGTGCAATTGCAATTGTTAAAGAAATATTTTATTTTCAATTATTTAATTAAAAATAAAATCTATAAATCTATTATAAGACCTGTCGTATTGTATGGTTCAGAGTGCTGGGCCGTTAAGAAGACGGATGAAAGAAGACTACATGCGGCGGAGATGAGAACGTTAAGATGGATGTGTGGAGTGACTAGAATAGACAAAATAAGGAATGAGTATATCAGACGAAGTTTGAAAGTGGCGCCAGTGACGGACAAGTTGAAGGGGAATCGTTTGTCTTGGTATGGGCACGTAATGAGGAGGGATGAAATGCATGTGACTAAAAGAATGATGACATTGAATGTAGAAGGACGGAGGGATAGAGGAAGGCCAAAGAAAAGATGGATGGATTGTGTTAAGGTTGATATGATGGAAAAGGGAGTGAATGAGCAGGTGACGGCTAATAGGGATGAATGGAAGAAAAGGATAGGCTGCGCCGACCCCAAATAAATTGGGACAAGGATAGGAAGATGATGATGATGATGATTTAATTAAAAATTCATTATTATATTTAACAAAATAACGTTATGATAAATTAGGGTTATAAAAACGAAATATAAAATAAGACAAGCCTAAACAACACTATGGTTCTTCGAATCTAATATGAAACTCTACTAATCAAATGTATACGTATCAAAACGCAAGACAAGTTTTGTTGATAAATATCATTCCGCTCGTTGACACTGACAGCAGACAGCTCTCAAGTTGACTATTTTTACAGTACGTCCGATATAACTTGGCGAGTCCGAAGTTCGCGCAGAAGTTTGCGCAATAATCATTTGTAGGAACCAAATGGTGACATGAGGCGGCATGCGCGGGGAGGTGGTCTAGGCTAGAGATGTACCTTACGTAAACCATAGACGTAAACACAATCATCCTCAAAATGATTAATTTGGTATCGATTAGTTTCACTTATAATCGATTCATTTTTGTGTATATAACATATTTAAAATTTATTTAATATATTGACTAATATAGTGAACTTTATCGTTAATAATTTAGCTTTTGCCTATATTAAAAAAATGATTAATAAAATAATGTTTTTGCGGTTCAATAACATGATTTACTTAAATTACAGTGATCTATTAACGACTAATTGAGTAATGGCCGTTTAAGAAAATTTAAGCCCTTGTTTTACAATTGAATAGAAACATATTTTTATTACTTATTTTAATCGATTTGAATCATAATCGATCAAACAACACCTACAAGAATGCACATTGCACATCCCTTTTTGTTAACTTCAAAAGATTCGTGCTTTTTCGGTAATACTCGGGTACGGGGTATTATATCTCAGTCACACTTTTGGTGTTCGTGTCGCTATCCCTGTCTCGACCACAGTCGGTAACAGTTTTCGTCGTTTTATTTAGTTGTGTTTTTTGTTTGTTGTTATCTTTGTTCGTTGTTAAATGTAATTGTTGTCTTATTTGTTGTTGTGTGTGTTTTTGTTAAGTGTTTTTTGAGTTTATTTTGTTATTTGCGTCAATCCTTATTATGTATTAGATATTTTCTGTTCGAATGTTTGTTTATCTAGTAATAACCATGTTCTTCACGAGTGTACCTGCGCGGAAGTTCGCAGAGCCTGTGTTCAGACTCGCCAAGTTATATCGGACGTACTGTACTATGAAATCAATATGAAACAGATAATAATGTGCCAAAATGGCGTGATTTTTCTTAAATTAAAAGATTATTTTTTTCATCCAGTCCAGTATCATCCAGTCAACATTAAAAAAAGTACAACAGTTTTAACCAGCGTGATACAGAGTATTTCTTCCAATAAGTGTACCTTCAGTACTCATTTGGGCCGATTTCGATGACCTCCTTTAACAACCGAAAATTAAAATCGTCAAATATTTGTCAGTTAAGCATGTCTAAGTAGATTAATATAAACTGCGTTTTATTTATTCACTTCGGCCTGTCGCGAAGAGTAAACATTAAATCGCGAAGGTAACATCTTGCTAAAAATCAATACTACTACAACTAACACATAGATTAATTTGAACTTACAAACATATCACCTGTAGGAAGTTAGGAACGTTAAGTACTTGCAAAATATTTTTTATGACAACCCTAAGCTATGTTCAGTGTCTAGACGACTGTCGGCATTTAGCGTCCGCACAAAGAAGAGCGCTCACTATTAGAATTTATTACACTATGGTATAACCGTCGCTACGTCAAGAATGTGAAGGAAAATTTCGAGTTGGCGAGCAGGACTCGCGGTGGCTAGGTGTACCTAACGAGAAGACGCACGTTCGAATCGAAGTCGATTCGTCCTTCATTAAAATAATTATAATTATGTGAGTACTAGCTTTCCGCCAGCGGCTTTGCCCGCTATCCCACGGGAACCATACATTGTACCGGGATAAAAAGTAGCCTATGTGCTATTCCAGACTATAATCTATCTCTGTGCCAAATTTCATCTAGATCCGTTCAGTAGTTTTTGCGTGAAAGAGTAACAAACATCCATCCATCCTCACAAACTTTCACATTTATAATATTAGTAGGAAGTAGGATAGGATAATAAATTTATTTTTGTCAAGAACAAAAAACGTTTACTTAAGTACTTTTATATGTTTTAATATTTTTTCAACAAATTAGAAATTTTACATAGATAAGTTATATTTATACAGGAAATTGTACTAAGTATTTGAGTAACTCATATTGAGAAACTAAATATGCGTTGAAACTAAGTCAGCTATTGAACATAATGAAAAACACTGCATGACACAGAAAGAAAGAAAAACCTATATATAATATTCAACTCAAATTATTTGAAGGTACACAAAACATAAAACTAAAAACATAAAGAACAGCTTGTAATATAACAAGAATAAACAATACGCTCTTACTTGTAGAAAACAAGTCGCGGTACTCTGATGGTGTAGCGGCGTAAGAGCGGCGTACACACAAACAATATTTTTCAAGCTATGCTCATGCTCAGTCAGCCGCAACTCCCGAGCGCGGTCACCTTGAGCAAATGGTAATGCGGACAGTCTGTCGCCTTAAAAAAAACATTACTAGCTTTTCATTTATCTATCAATATCGTCAAATGGCGATAAAAATTTCAAGGTTACTGTCGTAAATAATTCCCGTCTATGTAAATTTTTCAGACTCACCGTCCTCATGGACTTATCGTCCACCACGTCACCTGGAGAGGCGTCAGGGTACCAAACAAACAATCAACGAGTCATATTTATTTAAATTAAATTAGTCGTTTAGCACCGGCTCCAAATTAGTAATCATTCATAAATAATAAAATCATAATAAATAATAAAATCATAATGTAAATATGTAAGTGTTATTTTTTGCTTTTTAGGTCCTAGGTGTTTTACGAAGGCGGTTTGTTTTTTATTTTCATTTATCTAATTGTTTAAAACGAAAAGATAAAATAACCGTCAGTGACATGCGGATTCACTAACGTCCTGAAATAGGTAGGTACTCTCAGCTAGTGCTAGAGCGAAGTAGCAATAAATAATGTTGCACATTCTTTATTGCTACTTCGCTCCTATTAGTCGTAGCGTGATGGTATATAGCCGATAGCCTTCTATAGCCTATAGATAAATGGGCCATCTAACACCGGAATAATATTTTAAATCGGTCCAGTAGTTTCGGAGCCTATACAATACAAACAAACAAAAATCGTTCCTCTTTATAATATTAGTATAGAGTATAGATAAAATGGGGCTTGCAATTGGAATACGTAGTTGAAAATTAATAATGAAACCTGTAGTAAAAAAAAATTATACACTGCCGTCACGTCACCGTAGACAGTACCTCAACCATGAGTTATATCGAATGGCTTTCGATAGGTTTTTTACGTAGCGAAATCTCATAGCAAATTGTAGTTCCTTACGTAACCGCTAGAGGCGCTGCGAGAATTTTCCATACAAATATTTTACAGCGTCGCTAGCGAGTCTAGTGAGAAAAACTCATGGTCGAGGCACTGGTATTAATTACTATTTACTTGAGGACTATTTCAGTTCAAGTTTAGTCAATTCCTGTTAGATTATTTGGCAGATAATTGATAATACAATATTTTTTCTATTTTTTTTTATTGTTCCGGCTGTTAGCAGCTATCATATTAGAAGTGGTGAAACTAGGCCCTTACACTTTAAAATTCATTTTAAATAGTAGATTTATTAATACACAAAAACAAATTGTTAACAATAAACAACTACACAACAATACCTACACAGTAGGTAACTTGCAGAATAAGTATCTTCGCTCACTTATGTAAAGAAATCTATGTGCAAGTAGTTATTACATAAGTAGTATTACCGGCGTACGTCACTGTAGCGATATCAGTATGTTATATTGTAGGCCCACGTAATCACAACATCACCTAAGTAGGTACTACAAGCGCACAGAATCATTCGTACGGCGAATGTATTGATATTGATTATCGCATTTCATCACTGTATAAAAATCATTGAACACACACTGTTAAAGTCAATGATATAGTATAGATTCTATATGTACTATCCACGCGAAGATATGTGCTGACTCTTGTAGGTGGAGCATCTTCCACTTCCACCGTTCTCTGTTGAGAGCTAACTTTTGGACCTCCATATACTCACGCCGCGGTTCGGAAGAATTATTTTATTATTACGTGGACCAGTCTTTATTATATAAACAAATAAATACAACTGAAATGTCGGTTTGTAATTACCAAAATTCATGGATAATTGAAAGCAATCCCAACGTATCTAAAAAGACTGCACTAAAAACAATAGTTAACATATTACTCAAACTTCAACACGTTCAAAGTGTGACTGATGGTTATGGTGTGTGCACACACAACATAATGAATCCCGAGCATCTGGCACCCTAGCGCAATGTCACATACGCCGCAGTGTGGCCATACACTGTATAAACTTGTAGGTGTTTTTGTTTAGTTCATTGACCAGCCAGTCGCCGCGGCTGGGCGCTACGCAAACAACGCCTTCGATAAGTCCCGATTGTGTGTCACGCAGCACGCTATGTCACTGACATTGTACCCGTCAATACCCACACGCAATATAACTCAAAAAAAAAAAAAATTAAACCACAATTATTACTGTGAGCGAGTTCACCCATCGTACATACCTATAACATTTTATAATTACTAGGTAACCGCCCCAGCTTCGCATGGGTTTGAATTTCTTGTATTTTCTGTACTATAATATGTATGTATTATACATATAAACCTTTCTCTTCAATCACTTTATCTATAAAAAAAACCGCATCAAAATCCGTTGCGTAGTTATAAAGATTTATGCATACATAGGGATATAGGGACAGAGAAAGCGACTTTGTTTTATACTATGTAGTGATTGTAAAACGTGTAAGTTTATTAATAAAATTAATAAAAAACAAAACAAAACATTTAATGAGCGGAATACCGATTGAGACTTATTAACGTATAATGTTAAAGATTACATTCGCTTACATTTCTTTCAGGTGAAGTATTTTGTACGAAATGGTGTCGAAGGAACCCAGATTAACGAATTCATTTTTTCTTCATCTTTTTTCTGCCCATGTCCCAATTTATAGGGTCGACACAGTGTGTCATTTTCTTCCATAATATTATAACCAATCCTTTTCTGTGCTATCTCTCTAAAGGGCCATTTAGGCTTATATTCAGAGACGATGCTAAGCGTAAACTAACGTTTCTGTGTGTCAATACAAATCTGACATACGAAAGCATTACTTTTAAGCTTAGCGTCGTCTCTGAATCTGGAATCTGGGCTGGCAATAATTATTGGGCAAGAAAATATCTTATAAAGGTCGGACGAGTATCCTGACCGGTATCCTTATAAACCAGTGACGCTAGTTTTACTCTCGATTTTTCCGAAATAAATAGATAAAGTAATTTTCTTGCTTGACGTGACAGATTATTGATGCCTGGAGAGTCACCAATAAAATATAGAACCGGAGATCGATGAATTTCTAACCAGTATCCTCATAAATCATTTTTCATTTCGAATGATTAAATTATTTAGGATCGATTGAGTGATTCTTTGATGATTTGTCTTTGAAATAATTAAGTCGTTCGACGTGGCAATTATGATTATGATTAATCCAAAAATATACCAATCCTCTGATCTCCCTCATCAGATCAGATCAGACGACCTTATAAACCGATTATGCTAGCTTAACTCACGATTTTTCGGAATCAATAAATAAAGACATTTTCTGGCTCGACGTGACAATATTGATCCCTGGAGTCACCAAAAAAACGAAAATTGAATGAATATCTAACCGGTCTAAAACTAATTATGCTAGCCAATAGTGTAACCAATAATTGTGACGATCCGTAAATAATTCTACATTTCTGACGAATTTATAAGAATACGTAAACTTATGCAATCAACGGGAAATATTCAGTTCCGGATTCTATTTATTATTTTATTGATTCCGAAACAATAAGCGCTAAGGCAGCATGAGCGGTTTCTGCTACATGTCCAAAACTCATCCAATCGCCGGTTCTATATTTTGTCACTTTCCATGCATCAATAATAAATGCCGTCGAGCAACAAAATTATTTTGTTTGTTCAGGAAAAATCTAGCATGACTTATAAAGAAGGTCATCCGACGTCCAGTACTATTTTTTGTTGCTGACTATCCAGGCGTCAATAACTATCACTGCGTTGAGGAAAAAAACTATTTTATTTATTGATTCCAGAAAATAATAGAGTTAAGCTAGCATGATCGGTTTATAAGGATACCGGTTAGAAACTCGTAAGAAAATCCAGTTCTATTCCATATTTTGTTGCTAACTCTCCATGCATCAATTTTCATTGCTACGATGAGCAATATTTTTAATTATTTATATATCGCGCGTTGATTTAGATCTAGCTTGACCGGTCTATAACTATTATAGTTATGTGCCTCAGATTCACCAACAAAATGTAGAACCAGAGATCGGATGAATTTCTGACCGATGGCACTAGACCATTCCATCCATTGTCTAGTGCCCATAGTTCAAGCTCTGCTTAAATCATGGACATTGCCAGGCAGGGCTCTTACACACCACGGTTTTAGACGTCCGCGCCGTTAACTCGTCCCGCATGCAACTGGAACGCGCTGCAAATGCGATGTTAACGCAAGTTATCTATTCACACTTTTATAAAATAAATTGTAGTATCACAGATTAGGTAGTATGCAGACAACCACGGAATACAACATTTTCTTTTTTCCGTGCAGACGACGACTTCTTCGCGTGCAATCGACGGATTACTAGCTGTGTTACTAGCGCGGAATTAGTAGTATCGAAAAATCAAAACGTATGTACGTAATATGACGCGCTGTGCCAGCGCATCTGCCTAGCTGCAAACAGACCCGTACAGCGCATGTTTTTTTTGCCTTTTGGTTTCTTTCTTTCTCTCTAATCTACTCAAATATAAATAAAGTTGAATATAATCACATTTAAATCAAACACATTCTTTAAAAACCTTCCTAAACTTCTAAAACACTTTTAATTTTTCAAACATATAAATAGGTACTTTTGAAAAGTCTAACTAGTTGCGACGATTCCGAAACGTGGAACTTATGGAGAAGAGTCGGTAAAAAACTCCAGTCACTCTTTAAAAAAATATGGTAACAGTCATGTCAGTTTTGAGGATAGTGGAGTTCCGAGTTTGATGTGTAAGATTAAAAAGTATTAGAATAAAAAAAGTTATAAGCAGTAAGAGCTGACACTCTCAAAGTATGATGGTATGATATTCTCTCTAATATTTTAACAAAAGTAAGTTTGTATGTATCAGTGTAAGGTTTTATGTATCAAAGTATCAAGTTACAAGTTAGCTGCAATGTAAATAAAACAGCGCAACATTTATGCACCAGCAACTGGCTATTCAGTACCGTTAGATATACACCGAGACCCCGACATAATTTCACTGAGTGCAAATCGCGATGCACTAACCTCTTCAGAGTACTTACCTATATCAACTTCTACAAGTAAGTCTACTAGTAGTAAGTCTTCGTTCTGGAATTTCTTAGTCCAGTTTAAGACCACATACATGCCTACAAGTACAAACATAGTAAATTGCGATAGTTTTGACTTTTCTTAGCCATGCTGTACCGTGTTCTACAGCTGCGACACTCTTTTGCCGTTTTCGCTTAAGGTGTGTACAGACTATAGAGACTTTAAATCAACAAAACATAATAAAAAACAATGTGGACGTTTTATATAGCATAAATTATAATATCAACATGTTACTTAATCATCTTTTTGTATTTTTTTAAGCATTTTCCATGCTAAGATTACAAGTTATTTTTAATGAGGGAAGAAATCGGCTGGCGGGCAGGATTCGAACCTGCGTCTTCTGGTTCGGTACACCAGACGCTTTGACCACTAAGCTAGCTAGCAGCAAGCTAGCTAGGTAGCAGGTAGTTCGATGTCGCTACGTCACCTTTAAGACGTAAATTAGACGACGAATGTGAAGGAAGATTTCGACTGGCGAGCGGGGCTCGCGGTAGCTTAGTGGTCAAAGCGTCTGGTGTAACGAACCAGAAGACGCAGGTTCGAATCCTGTCCGCCAGCCGATTTTTTCCCTCATTAAAAATAAACATGTTACTTAATCTATACTCACTCTTAGAAAATTAAATTGACTAAACCCAAGCGAAGTACGGCAGTTATTACTTAACTGCTGTAAGGTATGTTTTGCAGTGAGTCTTAACCGCCCCAGAGCCCTCTCTGTGCGACGCCTACTTAAGCACATCCTCAGACTGTAAAGAGAATTGTCCGTCTCCCCTGAACCTCACACATGCACGGCAGCACGTGACCACGCTGCTGTCGTCTTCTCCGATGTCACGTGATTAGCGAACAGAGAGTGCACCTGCATCAGATGATGCTGGTGGAGTTTCGGCGTGTTAGGTACTGTAGAGACCACAAAGGTCGCTACCAATATTTGATATATAACTGGCAGTTAGCAAGCATTCATATTAAAATAAAATACTGACGTAGACTGTTCTAGAAGTAGATGTATCACGGACACAATGACGTGTATGATAATTTTTTACTACTCCAAATAATGAATAAAAGTCTATTAAATATAAATACGAGTATTCTTGTACCAAACCCGGGTACCGTGGAGGACAAGAGCCTCTACAGTACCGAGGCGATTGCCTCCCTTCTCTTTCGCGCAGGATCGGCTCTCTCGCAACCCCGCTCGGCAGCCTACTTGATCATCACGGTCTGAACAGACAGAAGAAGGCCATTTCTTCCCAATTCTCTGGCTCGGCCGACATAGCCCTCACTAATAATGGCAGGGACAAATCCCTCTCGATCTTAGTGACCAGGACCTCGCCCGGAGGCTCATGCAGGGCAAGACCCAGGTAAATCAAAACTTTGGCAAGAAGCAAGGAAATATAGCATACTTTACGAGAAAAATCCGAAAATTGATAATTGCTTGCTTGATAATTGATGCTTTTTGTATCTTAATAAATGCTATAAAAATATGTAGGTAGAAGCAAAATTCGATATTACAGGCTATTGTTTCGGAACCTTAGTTGGCTCAAGTATCTGGTGTACTCAATCAAACCCTGCCAAAGATCGTATTTTTCTTCCATAAAAAGATAGATAATATATATCTTAGAAAACGTATAAACTTTTTCAAAGTGGCCTAATGTGGATTGGGCACTTGGGCACACGCCCGCCGTCGAAAATATCTCTCAGATAAGTATGCAGGTTACCCCAGATGTTTTCTTCGTTGTAAATGAGTGGTTATTATTTATTAATACGCAAAATGGCACATGAATACGAAAAGTCAGATATGCGTGCCTTAGTTTCGAACTCGAGACCTAGGGACTTGACAGTCCAGTGGACACTAGACTGCTATAGTGCTATGTCGTATGTTTTGACTATGTCTTGGTTATGGCCGAGAATCTCGGCATGTTTTAACCTGGAATAGACCGAGTTCTTGGTTTGATTTGCAGCAGAGAATGCCGAGATCTCAGTTGAACCATAATTTATTCCCAAGAGCTCCAAATGATAGTACCATACTGTCCATCTTAAACTTTCCCAAGAGCTCTAAATGATAGTACCATATTGTCCATATTAAATAATGTCCTACTAACTAGTACAGTTCTCGCCTGAAGCTGGCACGTGTTAACTTCAAACCGGACAATAAGTTTGGCGAGAACTATATGTGTCAACAGCTCCAAAACAAACTGTACAGTTAGCAGAATATACATTATACTAGTGGCCTGTCCCAGCTTCACACAGGTAGACATTACTAGGATCAGAATACAAGTACATGTTTCATATCGTTTTGTATTTTTTTAAGCATTTTCCATGCGACATCAACCTTAAGACATAAGTTTGGAATGTGAAGGCAGATTTTTGACTGGTGAGCGAGGCTAGCGGTACCTAAGTGGTCAAAGCGACTGGTGTATGGAACCAGAAGACACAGGTTCGACTCCTGCCTACCTGCCAATTTTTTCCTTTATTAAAAATATACATGTTTAATGGTTTATGCAACCCTAGCATGGCATTCCGAAGTCTCTCAGAATCTCGAACAACATCATAAACCATGCAACAAAAACCAGAAGTTAGTTCTGGTTTTTCTGGTCATGGCTTATGCTACCCTGGTAGTTTCAACCAATGTTTGTCATCTGTCTGTGGTGCATATAAACAATATATGAAAGTGAATTATGTTAATTTTTTTCCCTGGGTTTCTCTAAATTAATGAATATGAATGAAATATAAATCTATATCCTAAGAAAGAGCATCTACATTATTCTACATAACAGGTGAGACTGTTATCTACTATATTCATACAGTATTATCACGCAGCACTGTGTTTTATTGTGATACATGATTAGTAGAGTGATTGGTGTGGTTGAGCTTAAAATATAAAACAACAAACAAGAAATAATTCTGTACCTTCAGTGAAAAGAGGTATAACTCGAAAATCATAGTTTCGAGAAAATGAAGGTTGAAGTTTAAAAAAATTCTGACTCTTTTTCTACTGCACTAAAATGAGAACCGATTATTGGCATTGATAAATAATATCTTGGTACATGTTTTAGTATAAGAGAAAGAAGTTTAATTTATACAGTTTTTTTATAATAAATAAAGAAATCCAATCATATCAGTTAACACAGCAAATATTAACGTCACTTATGGTGTCAATTAATTTAAAACAACTTGAACCATTTTACTCATTGTTTTTGCTTGGTGTAAAATGTTTTTGTGCTTCTTTTTTTTTAAGTATGTACTTTATACAGTTAATAAAACAAAACGTTGTAAAATTATTATAGCTAATTTTGATGTGTTTATTTTTTATTTGTATAGTAATCAGTAATTATTAAGTCCAAATTAATTTAAATTATTATACACTAGTATTGAATTTAAAAAGAAATGTGAATAATGGTACAAATTCTGCAAATTTAGGTACATTAAACAAAAAAATACGTGTTTACTGATACAGTAGCTATTATTATTCGAGGCGGACACAAAACCACCAAATCAAAAACCATGTAAAACAGCAGTTCTCGAGATATAAGTGCTGGAACAGACCCGACTTGGTTAGTTCGTAGATTTAAACCATGTCACAAATACTTGTGAAATTGCACTGGGCGCAAATATTGCTATAACTAATTATCACAATGGTTCATTTAAATCCAGCATGCTTGGTTCGCGTCGCTGTCAAACATTTTGCTGTGTTCTGTTGTGTACCAGAGATCAAAAGAGTATCTTATTGTCCTCCATCTTTGGCTCTGTTTGTGCTTTCCATCAACAATAACTGACTTAAAAGATTAGACCTAAATATACTTTTTTTTTATTAGCCGTTGCTGTCCCACTGCTGGGCAAAGGCCTCCCCCAGGTCTTTCCATGTACTCTTATCATAAATATACTTAAGCTTGCAAAAAACCGGCTTTACAGGGCACTGTACCAGTAACATATGGACGGTTATGTTATTATTCTAAATAAGTTTATTTAGTTATTTTAATGAGGGAAAATTGGACTCGCGGGGAGGACTCGAAGCCTGCTAAGCGACCGCGAGTCTTACACGCCAAGTCGAAATCTTCCTCCTTTATTATGGATATTAATAGAAGAGCTGGTGTAGGATGGATGTATGGAGTCAACGTTATGGATAGTACTTACGTCTACATAGGTTAAGGCTTCCCACTCTACTACTACACCACTAAACGGCCTAGGTTTACTCAAATATAGAGATGCACAAAAGATTACCGAATATTTAAAAAACAACTAATTATTATGTTAGGAGTAAGTTCTTCATATCGTGTCAATGGTTTAACAATAAAGATCGTGCTTCGTGCAGGTGCTTAGTCCCAAATGACCATGGACAGAATAGCAAGTGTAACATAGATTGCTTGGGATCACTGCATTCACATTTAGCAAGATTTGGATATCTGATTCCAATTTGTACATATTAATTGACTTTGCATCTGCCAATCTGGATGCGAAGTCGATTTAACGACTTCCACACTGGCTAACTGTGAGTTCTGTGAGTCATGCCCAGGCAGTAATTTATCTATTGGAGCAACAAACTCAGGAGGTAGAAGGGTGATGTTTCCATCCAGAGTTTGCATCTTGCGGCAGCTGGGTGGTCTTTGGTGGCTTGTGTACTGCGTAGATAGCTTCTGCGACTTTTGAGGAGGCTTACAGGTATCTGGTGACCGTATAGGGCTACAAGGGATGACTTACTAAGTGGTGTGGGTTAGACAGCGAGTTATAATGTGGCAAAGTGTCATTGAGTCCCGTCATGGTCGTCATGAATGTTACTGATCCCATGGGCATGACGCGTAAGGCAAGTGCGGTTTCTAGTCGGTAGCAGTCCAACATACCGCGTCCCCAGGTGTAGCTGTTCCATGAGGATTCCCGTAGCCAAAAAAAAGGTGGCATTGAGTGCCACATTGACGAGATTGGCATGAGCAGAGCGATGCAACACTGAATATGCATATTCTCCAGCAGAAAACAAGGAGTCTTCCAATGTTTACAGAGTCATAAGCGGTTGAAAGACTACAACAAGCTCTCACGTGTCTAAGACCTGCTTGTTCAGGAATACAACTTGGTTCTATAAATAGAGTGAACCGACTAAGGAGAAGTTTCTCAAATAACTTGTTAAGACTTCCAAGCCAAAACACTGTCACTGGTCCGAGATGTTTTATCTGTTCGACCACTACGCTATCAACAGCCCCTGTAGCTTATCCAGTTTTCAAATACCCAATAACAGATATTATTCAGACATTAGGGGTCGACTGGCGTGATGGTGGTCTCATTGTATTTTTTTTAATTCCTGGACTTTATTTTTTGTCAACCGTTTACTGTTTAACAATAGCAGGTGGGCTACCTGATTAGCAACGGTCTGTAGACGGCTTGGAGTTGGATTTGCAGTAAATTTGCGGACCAACTGTTTCCCGTGCATTTTCCTATCGTGTGTCATGTTTATAGTAGATATACCATTGACATCAATTTTTACCAAGAACATGATGTATCACAATACACTTTTTACCATATTAAGGATTATTAAATTACTCTGTCTCTATTTGATTTAACTCAATTTGTATTATTAAAAACGTATTAGAAGATAATGTTAATATTGATACAAACTAAATCAGAATCAGTAAGAACATCAAAATAGGTTTGAAAAAGTAGAGTCAATTGATATAAAAAGAGTTTTTTTCTTGAAAATAATTTAGAGTTTTATAATTTAAATATATTTTGTACCGGTTTTCACAAACATGACTAGAGACAATGCTAGAATGTAAAATAATAGGAGTGTAATTATATCAGTATGTACTAATTCACGTCTTAATATTTAGATCGCGTAATAGGAGTTACTTATATTCGTATTAATATACACATGCGAAATTAAAATTTTTTTTCGGTTCACTTTGATAGGAATTAAAATGTATTCTATTACACATTGAGAAATTTAAAAAATGCTTAGTTATATCACTTAACACCAAAACTTGCTCGCTCAATTTGAGCCTTAGAGAGGTAGGAATTAGACCAAAAAATAGAGTTTTTTTTGCTGAATAATTTTGTGTTAAAAAATTAAAAGTGCTACAAGTACAGTTATATCACTTTTCACTGAAGGTACAGAATTTTCTTGTGAGGGAGGACTGCAATATTAATAACATTTCAACATAAACATTATACCTATGTAAAATAAAATGTTCTCAAAGGTGTATTATATTGGCTTTCATGAAGTAAAGGCTTTCATTCATATTGCTTTCCTCAATACTTTGGGTATTTCCCAAAACCCTCCTAGCTGATGCTTATATTATCACATCTACAATATTCTAAATCTCAGTATTTTAGGTTTAGAAGTTTTAGCTGTGCATTGATAGATCAATCATTCAGGGAAAATGATTTTGTAGATTTAGGTTGTAAACTGACCTCAGGCGATCAACAACAGCTTGTCGTTTGGGCTGCAGCATGTTGGGCGGGTGCTGTGGGGGCGCGGCACTGGGCAGCAGGCCGCCCGCCCCGCCGCCTCCCACCAGATGCTCCACGGTGCCTGCTCACTTCACCTCTGCTCCATTGTTTTCCCCGCGAGTCTTTAGCCTGCCTCTCACAGTATTCAAGTATTACACCGAAAATGTAACAACACTATCAGAAAATACACACAATTCGTCCTGAACATCCTCGACATAGATATCATGATGTCACTTGTCCCTACAAACTAAGGTTTTAATAAATGTCTTTTTCTAATGATCAATTTGACCATTACAGTTCACACGCCAGTTTAGAATTAAAATTAAGTTCCTATGAAAACACGTCAAAATGATAAAATGTTTTGGAACAAGTTAACATCTTCGGTAACAGTTATACGTTTCTAATTATGTCCCACTTTTACCGTGCAATGTTAAACATTTATACACAAAAAACTTAACATTAATGTTGTTAAAAGCATCCGATAATTACTTGCTCAAAACAATTTTACAAATCTTTGGAAAAAAATCTAACACGAACGCGAACAACCAAACATCACCTCGGAAGTCTGTCATGTCATGTCATTCTCAACTGACGCATAAACTACCTACCTAGTATTCTATAATCTATGAACGGCGCTTGCTTGCTTTTTTATTTATGGGAAGGAGGACTGTCAACAAAATTTTTTACAAAACAGGTTCATGGCAAATTGGAAATTGGACATAATATTTGGACCTACAAACTTGCGGAAGCTGCGGGTGCTCTCATTTGTAGCAGGGAAATAAAAAGGTGATGGAACTGTTTTTTTGCGTAGAAATATTTTCAAATTGTTGGTAAAAAAATATTAGACCGTTTTTTTAGAATGTAATTAGAATCTTTTTAATTAAGAAACAACCAACAACTTACACCTTAATTTAAAAAATATTAAAATAGATTTTGTTACAGATACTAATCCTTACTTAATATTATAGATGCCCAAGTAACTCTGTCTGTCTGTCTCGCTTTCACGCCAAAACGACTGAACTGATTTAATATTTGGTACTCAAATAATCTAGAGCCTGAGAAAAAACATAGGCTACTTTTTAATGCGTAAAAAGGGTGTAAGGGATTAAAATAGGGGATTAAAGTTACTGTGAACAAAACAAAAGCAAGTGCCCCCGCCCTTTCGTCCCACTGCGCGCAGGCGACCTCGCCCCTCCGTTCCGCCGCTTACATACCTAAGGCGCGGCCAACTAGTTCCGCGCAGACTATGATACATTACCACTTGCCACCTGTGACATACGGGATGACAGATGGGCGAGCGGCGAGAAACGTAGACAGAGAAACCAGGCGAGTAAGTACCAAGTACAGCCTTCGCACTTCTTGCCAATCTTATTGTCCTGCTTGAAGTTACCACGAGCTAACTTCAACCCAGCCGTAAAAATAGGAAAAAGAATATATATTTTTAAACTGTTTATAATTATTTATACTCCATCTAGATTATATTATTTTAATCTTTTGCAATGTCAATTATAAAACAAAACTAAAAAGAAATAATATTGTACAAATAGATTGTACGCGTATTGTACTTCTCTACTGTTTATATTTATGTTTATCTAAGTGCACCAGGCAGGAACTTCATTCTTGGTCCTTGACGAGTTGACGAGGAACCTTTTTACATCACACTAAGTATATTTACTACCATAGATATATAATACTAGCTTCCCGCCAGCGGCTTCGCCCGCGTGGTCTTATAATTTTTTCCCCCGTTTTTGCAACATTTTTCATTACTACTCCGCTCCTATTAGTGGTAGCGTGATGATATATAGCCTATAGCCTTCCCCGATAAATGGGCTATCTAACATGGAAAGAATTTTTCAAATCGGTCCAGTACTTTTTGAGTTTATTCGTTACATACAAAAATACAAATCTTTCCTCTTTATAATATTAGTGTAGATCATAGAAATTCTATGGTGTAGATAGTGTAGATGTAGATATTATATATCTATGCTTACTTCTTCTATGGCAAAGTTTATATATATTATGTCTATGTTCTATGGAGGAACCGGAGGAACCTCATTGGGTTGGCAACTCTGTCATAGAGAGCGACTGGAAATGAAATGACAATATTGATGAATATTGACAATTGACAATCAAATTCAATCATTCATTCATGGATGGGTGCGTGGATGTCGGAAATACAATTAAGTATCGATATATATCGTGTCGATATATATCGTTAATATTGTATATTATATACAATATTAATTTGTTAAATTGATGTTAGTATAAAAAAATATTCCTTTTTGGGATTTTTTATCTTATAACTTATAAATGTTGATTGGTCTGAAAAAAACAACGATTTTCATACCTTTTCGAAACTTGGAATTTTATATCGATACATCGAAATATTAAATATTGCTCAAAAATATCGATACATTAAGAAAACAATATCGATATTTTTTCAGCAACCCTACATTCATTTGCGGAAATTGAGAAAAACAATTGCGGATTTGCAGAAATTTTAAACACAAACTTGAAAACTACGTTACTTCTGTGCTAATATTATTTTTTATTATTGTTGTATTTATTGCAACTGGTCAATTATTTGGTTATATTAATTTAACAGCAATGTCTGCTTTAAGATTGAAATTTGGTTTTTCAACTATATGTGCAAAGAGGTTATTCTTGCAATCTTTAAATTACACTAAATATACTTCCGCCTGTAATAATGCCACAAAACGTAATGGTAAGATTTTTCCGAATTTATTTAATGAAAAAGTTGTCCTCTTTTGATAGCATGTAATATTAGTAGCAAAATATTATTTTTCCAAAACAAGGTTGATGAACAATGCTTTGAGGCTCGTAGGTACAAAATAATCGCATCGATATAATCGCAGGCATGTAATGCATGCATGTATTGCAGTGCGCAGCAGGTAGAGGTATGGACGAACCCTTATGCTTCTGAAGATCTAATCTAAAAAATGATAACCATTCAATGTACAGGCTCATTCTTACCTAGTCAGCAATCAAGCAGATACTACAGTGCTGTGACAGAAGAAGTACAAAAAGAAGCTTCGAAAGGAACTCCAACAGAAGACAAGTTGACCGGATCTTTGAAGGGCCCTTTAGAGAAAAGGGAATTCAAAGCAGAAACCCGGATGCTATTAGATATTGTAGCAAGATCTCTGTATTCTGATAAAGAAGTTAGTGGTTTTTTAACAACTTTGACACCAGCAAGCACCACTTAAAATGTACTGCTAAAGATACTTTATATATATGTATATATTAAACTTGCAGGTTTTTATAAGAGAGTTAATCTCAAATGCAAGTGATGCATTGGAAAAATTCCGTTACATGAATGTTAGTTCAATTCCTGATGGAGTGAAACTTGTGGAAACTGACAGACCACTTGAAATAAGACTTATTACAGACAAGCAAAACAGAACATTGACCTTTCAGGTAGGTATTTTTTTTTATTAATTACAATAATTTAAATTATATGTATGTTAAAATTCCATCACATAAATAGAGATAAAAATTTTCATTGATGGTTGAAGGTACTGTAGGTATGTTAAGTCACAGCTCGTGACAACCACCATGCACCTGACCCACACTGGCTTGCCTCGTGTTACAATTCTTTATTGGATGTACCCTCACTACAGCAACACTGTAGCATCACCAGATAAACTCAAATATATGGTATTCAGTGGACGGCGAGTGGACCACTTGGTGACAACTCGCAGCTGGCATGGTTACCCTGCGTTGCTGCGCATTACCAACACTGATCCCAAGTGGACCATGCGAGGTCCTCCGGTTTAAATAACATTTAAATATACTCAAGTATGTTAGTGCAAAAGGGCCTTCCCAGTTGCACCAACATTCATCATTCTTGAATATATTTGAATGTTATTTAAACACATGTTCAATAAATGAGACCTTACAAATAATAATTTTGTATAATTGATTTTGATAAAAAAATAAAAATGTGTCTAGTAAATGAAAATAAAAAGTAGAAACATTTATTTAAATTTTCTTAGGATACAGGCATTGGTATGACAAGGGAGGAGCTTACAGAGAACTTAGGAACCATAGCTCGGTCAGGTTCTAAAACTTTTATTGAGGAAATTAAGAAGCAAGGAGCAGACCAGGCTAATTCAATCATTGGACAGTTTGGTGTAGGATTCTACTCTGCATTTATGGTTGCCGAAAATATTGAAGTTTTTACAAAAAGCAGCATATCTGGAGCTAAGGGATACAAGTGGTCCTCAGATGGGTAAGGTTTTTAAAGTCAAGCAGGGAATTTTAATATTGCTTTTCAAATAGAAAAGAATAATACACCATATTAATTTGTTGTATATTTTTTGCTCATTTATTTTATTATTTCTCCTTTGTTTATTTTATTCCTTTTGTTGTCTTCAAGTTTAATATCTTACCATATTGCGGAAGGTGTGCATCCTACAATCCTACTTATTTCTATTTCCACAAGAACCCTGAGAACATTGATTATACTGTTTTTTATGTATTTGTATGTTGTATTTATTTTATTTTCATTTTAGTTCTGGATCATATGAAATTCAAGAAGCAGATGGGGTACCTATTGGCACTAGAATAATTGTTCATTTGAAAACAGACTCCAGAGAATTTTCTGATGAGGAAACAGTCAGAAGTAATTATAAATTTCTATTTTATAATATCTTGCATAAATAAGGTTTCTTATTGTATTTTTTAAACCATTTTTCATGCTAAGATTACTAGTGATTAATGAAGGAAAAATTCGACGGGCGGGCATGACTCGAACCTGCGTCACACCTGTGACACTCCATACAAACTTTCCGATACCGCTGCACACTACAATACCAAATGTCAATCTTGTCAAAATTACGTTTGTACACGTGCAAATGTGTGCGTGTAGGTGCGTAGGGTTTATTGGCAGTTCGGCAAGAACGCCGGCAGAATGCGGGGGACCTGAGGTATCTGACGTTAGGGAGGGGCGGAGAGGGGCCATTCTGTTATTATTTATTCTGTGCCTGCATCTTTTGGTTAAATACACCAGACGCTATATAGCCAATAGATGTCGCTAACGTCACAATGACACGTAAATTTAGAATGTGGCGAGTAGGCCTACCGGAGTCTTAGGCTGATATTCAGAAACAAGACTTAACATGAACTTATGCTTCCGTATGTCAAAATCGAGTGCTTACGTTCAAATTTGTGTTCAGAGATGTTTGGAACACTGCTTAAACTTTGCGTAAACTATGCTAAACCTAAGTAGTCAATATCGGTTACTTAAGCTGTCTAAGCAGTTTATCTAGCGCCACCCGGCAGACAAAACTGTAGTTATTTTTGGTAGTTTGAAACTTTTTTATTTACCTATTTTTAATAAATAATTGTATCATATAATTTTATTTTGTTTTTTATAGCATAGATATTATACCGATGTAGGTAAATATTTTTTTTGTCAATAAAACATTTTATCTTATCATTTAACTTTACATTAAATGCGTATGTGGTGCTTTTATTGTGAAACCTACTTTATAATTTTATTACTATTATAAAAAGATATTTCTTAAATCTTAGCCCTTTTTACATAAATATCTCTGAATCTCAGCCTTAGAGGTCATAACATCTGGTCATCTGGTGTATTTAACCAGAAAAAAATGACTGGTGTATTTGAACTGTGAATGAAAAGTTAATTTTTTCCTTCATTAAAATAAATAAATAGTTATAAGTTAGCTAGTTAACACATTCATCACTTTATATCATACATTTTTTCATCAATAAAATGATTGTGTTTAAATATTTCAGATATAATAAAAAAGTACAGCAACTTTGTCAGTAGTCCTATATTCTTGAATAATGAGCAAGTTAACCAAATCAGGGTAAGATAAAAAAATATATTTTAATAACACATTTAGAATTAAGTATAAATTAAGATAGTTAATAGGTAAGGTAGCATCATACGACATCGAACTACATGTAAAGTTAGTCGGGTCGGTTGTGAAGCATTCACAATAGATGTCGCTACGTCACCTTTAGGACTTAAATAAGAATGCGAAGGAAGATTTCGACTGGCGAGTGGGGCTCGCGGTAGCTTAGTGGCTAAAGCGTTTGGTGTACCAAACCAGAAGACGCAGGTTCGAATCCTGCCCGCCAGCCGATTTTTCTTCATTAAAAATAACACATTTTGATTTCCAAATTTAAATTAATTAAGGTTTTGCACAGTAAAATGACTTTATCAGTGAATTAATTCTATTTAAAATAGTGGTATTTGAGTGTTATTAGTTAACACCTTACAACAAGGGCTAAAGGCATATCCAGGAGGAGAGCTATGTTTCTTTTGTATACATAAGTAGATGCAAATTTGCAACTGTGCTCCCCTCCTCCCAAAAACCTGGATCTGCCTTTGTTTGTAAAAACCTTAACCATCTTTTTACACTTACAGCCTCTTTGGTTGATGGAACCAAAAGAAGTGAGTCAAGACCAGCACATTGAGTTCTACAGATTCATCAGCCAGGCTTATGATAAACCCAGATTTACACTACATTACAAAACAGATGCTCCTCTTAGTATTAGATCTATATTGTATGTACCGGAGGGTAAACCCGGTCTGTTCGAACTCTCTCGCGATTCTGATGTGGGAGTAGCATTGTATTCGCGAAAAATTCTTATCAAAAGCAAGGCTGATAATATATTGCCAAAATGGTTAAGATTTGTTAAAGGTTAGTCAGTTTTCTCATATGTTTTAAGTTAATATTCTACCGTCCCATGTTTTTCTACATTTATTATTCCCTCCTAATTTCAGGTGTTGTGGATTCTGAAGACATTCCATTAAATCTTAGCAGAGAGTTATTACAAAACAGTGCTCTTATACTGTAAGTTTTTTTTAAAAGTGAGATCAATAACAATAATTAGCGATTAAACATAAGGGAGTAATTCTACGTATTCTCATGTGTTATGAGATGAGTTAAATGTTGTAAAACTGATAACCCCTTTTAATTAAAACATCACAATAGTAAACACCATTCACAATACAACAAAGGATATGCAATGTCGAGACGCATTTATTCACTTAAAATGCATAAAAAAGTACAATATAATCTCAGATCAATTTTTGTACTCATGCCCTTAGAATTATAATGAGTACAAAGATTGATCTGCAAAAGCACAGATCCTTAGCTTTACCTAATTGAATGATATGTATACGTAAACACAGTAAATATAAAATCTTTACAGTATTTACAATTTCTTAATTTATAGAATGAACTTGACTTTATTCCTATTTACAGAAAACTTAAAACTGTTCTAACTAATCGTTTCCTTAAATTTATGATTGAGATGTCAACCAAAAAATCTGTTAATTATGAAGCTTTCTACAAAGAGTATTCTTTATTCTTGAAAGAAGGAATTGTTACTAGTCAGAGTGCCATAGAAAAGGTAAGCTAACAATGTTTGAGTCATCATTACATACCATCACTCGGATAATAATCAGAGGACCCACAGCCTCGCTATTGCCACCAACGGGGCACAGGCAAATCCAATCTCTGAACTGCTACTGAGAATTGGGGCCTATTACCGAAGAAACTTTCACTGTTTTAATTTTTATTTTATTTTCAATTATATAAATTTAAGTTTTAATTTAAAAGTTGTGCATGCCTATAAGTAACTTATTACACATATTTTGTAAATAAGTTGTTGGTGTGCCTTATAAATAAATAAAAAAAAAGAAAAAGAAAAATTAAAGAATAAAATTTTCTACTTTGGGTCCACTCCATTACTGGAGTTTAGCTGTCAGCTAAGTGAACTTCTCCCGATCTTGTGCCAAGCGAAACAGACCTTCGATGCTGGCAATTCTTTCTTAGCCAAGATTTCTTTCTGCGTCCGGTACGTCGCTTGTCTTCGATTTTGCCGCGATCAATTGGAGAAGGTCGTATCTCTCTCATCACATGGCTAAGATACGCCACCTTTCTTTTAACGTTCTGTAATAATTGGCGGTTCTTACCAACGCGCTGGAGTACTCCCGCCTTGGAAACCTTTTGCGTCCAATTCTGTTGCGATTAACCGGGCACAAATCCAAACTTCGAGCTAATGCTGAGAATTTCATATTAAACCCCAATAAAACTGGTCGACCTGGGAACCGAACCCACGACATCGAGTGAAGCAATCACTTGCGATCACTGGGCTAATGAGGCAGTTCATTTAATTCGAGGCAACACATTTTGTTATGAAAATTAATTTTCTCTTAATTTTTCAGGAAGAAATAGCTAAATTACTCAGATTTGAATCTTCAAAACTTGGAAATGGTCAAAGGACATCTCTTTCTGAATATATCTCTCGGCAAAAAGAGGATCAAAAAACTATCTACTACTTAGCTGCTCCCAGGTTTGTTATAAAATCGTATTCTTCCACTATCGAGTCCCAAAATGTTGAATGAATTGGATTGGTTTGAATTCGTTCATCACAAATTATACCACATTTCATTCTATTGCAGCCGTGAATTGGCTGAAACATCGCCATACTACGAATCACTGAAGAAGCGCGATGTGGAGGTGTTGTTCTGCTACGAAATGTACGACGAACTGGTATTACTAGAATTGAAGGAGTTTGGAAATAGGCAGCTCGTCTCTATTGAAAACGATATGCAGACAAAAACTTTAGAGGAACCTGAAGACATTATTGGTGACAATGCGTTTATATTCCATAATTAATTAAATTAATTGGTGCGATTTCTTAGAATTGTATTAAAAAAAGAATTAAGTAGCCCGTGGGATAGGTATCCCACAATTACTTTTGTGATTAAAAAACAAATGATTAAGGGTTGTGTATCTTCTATTTAACAGGCAGTGATGCACTACAGCAATCTCAAGTGAACGAAATTGTATCCTACTTGAAGTCTCATTTAGCTGGCAAAGTGTTTGATGTGAAAACAACGTCAAAGTTAGAGTCACATCCGTGTGTCATCACAGTACAAGAAATGGCGGCAGCCCGGCACTTTGTACGCACACAAGCTCAAAATCTTAGCGAAGAAAACAGATTCGCGCTGCTTAGGCCGCACCTAGAAATTAATTCTAAGTAAGTTCCCTATTCTTTGTATTTTAGTCTAACTTATTCTCTTATTTTGAGACCCGTACCTCGCAGTGCGACGGTAATTTATGATGATGATTTCCCTTTTCACGTTGTGACAAAACTCCTTTATCAGTATCACATGAAAGTCTTTTGATTGATTCCTATTTTATTTTATTATGATTTAACAAACACAAGTGATTTAAATATCGAATTTTGGCAACTATTTTATTTATTTTCAAGTGAAACAATAGTGAAGACAAACAAACATATTTTATTATGAATATTGCAACTTTTAATTTCTAACTATATTTCAAAACAGTGAACTTTAGAAAATAAAATATGATCAATATTAGTATCTTATTGTATTTTTTATTAGCATTTTCCATGCTAAGATTATCACTTATTTTAATGAAGGAAAAAATCGACTGGCAGGCATGATTCGAACCTGCGTCTTCAGTTAAATATACCAGACACTATGATCTGTAAGCCACCGCGATAGCCGCCAAGTCGAAATTTTCCTTCACATTTTAAATTTACGTTTAGCCACATTGGGCTATTATTGGCTATGTGCAATGTCGGCGGTGGGGACCGTCAAATGGATCGCAGTGCACGATATGACAGAAATGTGAAATAACTGTGGACAAATTGTATCAAATTGCTATATTTCTATAGAATTCCATACTAACATTCATGGGTGTACCCAGCTTTTGGTCCAGGGGGGTCCAGTTGAGGGATTTTTCTCTAGCCCCTCCTCCTAAAATGTCTCTTCGTCAAAGTTTGTACGAAATAAACTGACATCATGCCTGTGACGTAATTCATTCTGATTGTTCTTCTTCTTTGTCCTCGCCACTTCCCCGATATGCGGGGTCGGCTTTCCTAATACTGAGGCGCTACTTGTTGCGGTTGTTGGTATCGTCCTCTATAAGAGACATTGTCTTCATGTCTTTTTGGACACTCGTTAGCTATGTTGCTGGCAGTCTTCCTCTTCCTCTATGCACTGTTGCGACGGATATACAATTTTCACAACAAAATCTTCGGTCTTCGCATCCTATGCCGTCCATCACCATAGTACCATCTCAATCTCGAGTATCATTTTATCAGTGGGCCACTTTTAGACTTCCTCGAATGTACTCGTTTCGGACTTTCTTTCATTGCACACCTTTTGTATTTTGTAGTATTATTTTATTTAATTAATGATCAATCTCACCCTAAATGTGAAAATAAATACATTTTTCAAAATCTATTCATCATACTATAACAAGTTAAACACATTATTTATGTGATTCTTAATTACTGGCATCATGCCTAAATTCCAATATGTTGTATCTTGTAACCATTATTATTTTTTATTTCCCAGGCACCCAATCATCAAAAAACTTCACAAGCTGCTTTCAACAGATAAAGAATTGGCTAATATGGTGGCAGAGCAATTGTTCTCAAATGCCATGGTGACTGCAGGCCTTGTATTGGACCCTAGAAGTCTCATCACCCATATTAATGATCTTCTTGTTAAAGCTTTAGAGAAACATTAGTTTTTTTAATAACATTAAATATTTGTATGTAATGTATTTTTAAAGTTATAATAAAATTGTAATATGTTACAGAATTACGATGTTAATTTATTGTTATTTATGACTGGCTAGACCCACTTCTATTGTGGCTCAATAAATTCATTTTTTAAAACATTTTCTTTTATATAGGTAATAGGTTTTAATTTGTAATTATAATGTAATTTGTAATTTATATGATATTAATTAGGTACTAGCTATTCCCCGTAGTGTAATCGCGTTCCTCCATTTTTTTAAATAAATAAAATTTCTAAAATAAAAGTAGCCTACGTTAATCCTTATAACATTAGCTAGCGACTGAAAGTCCCGTCAAAATCTGTCCAGCCGTTTCAGAGATTAGCCGGAACAAACAGACAAAGTATATTATATTTAAGTATAGTTATAATATCATTGGCTTTATGGGTAACAAATCGAATGTTCGGACAAATATATGTAGGCCACATATTTATAGTTTTAGTTTACATATATTTCTACATATTTTCTACTTAGTAGTCGTAGTTATTTAGTTGTCACCATGTTTTGTTGCTTTGTATTGATTTGTATGGTACAGCGTGCACTGGATCGGCATTTCTGCGCTAGACACCGGTATTTCTGCCGATGACGTCATCCCCAGTGGCGCAGTGAACGCGCCATTCGGATCCCGATCGCTTGATGTGTTTGCGACTTGTAGCGATGTGGAACTCAGCTCTGAGTCAGCTCAATGAGTCAGATCGCACGGGTTTGAGCCGTTGAGCTCATCAACAAAATGACTAGCTCACGGCTCAATTCAGCTCCTGTTGTACTTGTGAATCCCTCCAATCCAATTCTCCTAAAACGAATTATTATTCTGTTCTAATGCATTAAAATAATAATTTATTGATATGTATCCAATAAATGAATTTGTAAAAAAATAATATAAAATGTCTAGCTCGCAGAGTTAAACTAACTGTTGCAGCTCGGCAGCTCTTTCGGCTCGATTCGGCGCGCGGCTCGCATTGGCTCGCGTGACTCGTAAACTGTACCGGTTCAAATTGAGCTGATCTGCGAGCTGATTCATTGAATCAGCTCACTCACCTGAGTCATGAGCTGATCTGTAGCTCGCGTATTTTTTATGAGCTACCCACCTCTAGCGACTTGCGAGATGTGCAATGTGTTCAAGTGCCGGTTGGGCAAAAAAGGAAAACACCTCAATTAATTCATCAATTGATTGATTTTTACTGTATTAAATTAATGTAGCAGTAGGTAATTATTTTCATTAATAATTATCGTAGGAGATAATATGTGTATGTTTTGGTTTGATAACAGATTCTTGTTTTTTTTTTTCACACGTTATAGATCCATAGATTTATTTTTTCACCTAAAACAAATTCGCATCTCACTTCGCTCAGGAATGACTTATTCAAAACTTCAAAATATTTCTTTGAAATTGAAGACATCTTGTAATAACAATACTTACATGATTCAATAATCATGAACAATATTGTAATTTTGCGTATACTTGCGAAACAATGTTGCAGATCCGTTAAAAATATTACTTGTCGTCAAATGGCTACTAAAATTGAAGATGTTTGTACCCATACAGGCCAAAAATGGGACTCTCATGACTACAGATTAGCCCGATTCATGAACTGCCCGAAAGTGGTTAATCCAAGTTGGGCGGTCAATTTGATTGCTGAAGTGCCGCCAAAGCAGGTTACCCAAAGAGTAGTGTGGTGTGATGGAGGCAGTGGCCCCGAAGGTCATCCTCGTGTTTACATTAATTTAGATCAACCCGGAGATCATGCCTGTGGGTATTGTGGCCTACGCTTTGTCAAAATTGATCATTAATCATTAACCCAAAGAATTTTTTTTTTAAGTAGGATCATGTATAATTACGTTATTTGAATAAAGGAAAAAATCGGCTGGCTAGCAGGATTCGAACCTGCGTCATCTGGTTAGTTAAACCAGACGCTTTGACCGCTAAGCTACCGCGAGCCCCGCGAGCCAATCGAAATCTTTCTTCACATTCTAAACCACCGCCCTGCCCGCAAGCCAATTTTTCCTACATTAAAATAACTTGTAACCTTACAATGGAAAATGCTTAGAAAAATACAAAAAGATATATCTATTTACGTTGTTTTTTTTTCATGGTTTGGAGGAGGTACTTGAGGTAGTTTTCGACTCGACTCGAAACTCGACCTCGACTTAGCCGCCTCTCACGGTCTTTTACCAGCACATCAGCTCCCAACCCGACTAAACACCTGTTTGGATCACATTTTACTAAAAACCAACAAAAGAGCGACTACATTAGTACTTGAAACCACTATCACAGATCATTCAGGTGTCTTATTGAGTATCGAGTCTTGTAATCCAATAAAAAAAGCACACAAATTTATTTCATCTCGCCTAGACCTCTCAAATGCCATAAAAGACATTGAATGTTACGACTTCTCAATACTCTTCACAATGAATGACCCTAACCTGGCAACAAACAAGTTGATCTGTATATTATCAGCCATCGTAGCTAAAAATACTATTCATAGAACTATCTCTTGTAAAATAAGAATTATCAAGCCTTGGATCACCGTCGGTTTATTGCGGTGCATACGAAACCGGGACAAAATGCATAAAAAAACTAAAAAAGAACCCGAAAACTCAATTCTCAAACTCACCTACCTACGCTATCGCAATTTTTGCAATAACCTTTTAAAAAAACTTTAAATTGCGTATGAGAAACAACAATTTGCAAAAGCAAAGAATAATCCAAAAAAGATGTGGGACACTATCACAAAAATAACAGATACCAAACACAAGCCACCCTTGCCTACTGAACTCCTGAAGCTTTGCCATCCACCCATGAAATCAGCTGACTCCGTTAATCATTATTTCACACAAGTTGGCAGAACCCTAGCAAACAAAATTACACACTCCCAAAACTGCTCTCAATCATTCTTCAAAAAACCCCAATCTATGCCGAACTCGCTGGTCTTACTGGAGACATCTGAAGAAGAAGTCGAGCGTATAATCAAAGAGCTTCGCTCGGATAGCGCCTCGGGTTGGGACGGTATCCCCTCTAAGTTATTAAAATCTACCTGTCACATCCTAGTACCTCCAATAACTCACATCTGCAACCTATGCTTGTCCTCAGGCATATTTCCAAGAGCCCTTAAGCGCGCCTTGGTCCATCCCATCTTCAAATCAGGTGACAGAGGCAGTGTCAACAATTATCGCCCAATCTCGGTATTACCAGCTATCTCGAAAATACTGGAAAGAATATTATACAAGAATCTCAATAACTATGTAAACAAATTCAAACTAATCTCGCAAAACCAATTCGGATTTCAAAAAGGCTTATCCACTGAAGATGCCGTGTCGTCACTACTAAATTGTGTTGTCGATAAAATCGACAATAAGTATAAGTGTCTAGGTATATTCCTGGACCTCTCGAAGGCATTTGACACCGTCTCTGTCCCTATCCTTCTTTCCAGGCTGGAATCGATTAGGGTGCGCGGTACTGCTCACGATATTTTCAAAAGCTTCCTCTCTGAGAGAACACAGTCTGTCAAGGTAGCGGATGTCATTAGTGGGGAGGAGTCAATTGAGTTCGGTGTACCACAGGGAAGTCTGATAAGTCCTCTTCTCTTCTCCATCTACGTGAACGAGCTCTGTGAGCTATCACACCCCTCAGCACATATAGTAGCTTATGCTGACGACACTGCAATTGTAGTATACGATCATGACTGGCAGACCACAATAGACACCGCAGAAGCAATATTAAGGCAGATTACTCACTGGCTGTCCAAAAACAGCCTCACTTTAAACGTAGATAAAACTAATTTGGTCACGTTTAGCTCTCGCCCCTTAAATCAACCGGCCGAACATTCAGTCATGGTCAAGGTACACCAATGTAACACATCATGTCGAAACTGTGCGTGTCCTATCTTGAACAGAGTTCCTGTGGTAAAATACCTCGGACTCCAGCTCGATGCCTGTCTATCATGGAAGACCCATCTAAAATCTTTGTCATCGCGCATCAGAAAACTCCTATTTGTGTTTAAGAAACTAAGACTATCGGCTCACATTGATACTTTGAACATGGTTTACAGCGCTCTTTGCGAATCGATTGTAGGCTACTGCATCACTGCTTGGGGAGGAACCGCAAAGACCGCGATTATAGAGGTGGAGCGGGCCCAACGCGCTGTGATTAAGGTTCTCCTGGGAAAACCCCGTCGCTACCCGACACTTCAGCTATACTCGGAGCACAAATCTCTAACAGTCAGACAGTTGTTCATTCTTCGCACAGTCATTCGTAAACACGCTACTCTTTCACCTCCAGACACCTCCAAGTCCATCCAAAGAAGAAGACCAAATCCTGCCTGTCCGAAACTACAAGTTAACTCAACCTTTGCACAACGTCATAGTCGATTCTTGAGCTCTCTGCTATACAATAAATTGCACACAAAACTCAACATCCACTCGCTGAACACTTACCAATGCAAACACAAAGTGAAGGAATACCTAATGTCGCTTGACTACGACGATACAGAAGAGCTCATCAAACCCTCGTATATTTGATTATCGTTCATTCTAATTCCCTTTATTTCCTTCTCTCAACACAACACACACACACACAACACAACACACAACCACAACTCTACACCACACACATCTCTCTTCATTCACCTCCTCACACACACTTCACTACTCTTACGCAGATTTAATTGCATCACATTACAATACGCTTGTTGGAATAACTTTAGAATAATTTTACTGTCATTAGTACAATATCCAAATTTGAATGCATGTATCTACTTTTAAAAATAAAAACATCACTGTTTAACATCAATTGGACGGTTGGATGACCCCCATAACACAGGATTTTCCTAGCATGGGGGCCATTAATCTATCTGCTTGACCTCTGTTTTCTTTTATAAGTGCTATGTCTGTGTTAACATTATCCATGTACTATGATGACAAAATAAACTTTTATTATTTTATTATTATTATTATTTTTTCGAGTTGCGCTGGCGTCAGTTTTCGATGATAGTCTAGCGAAGGAAGAACATGCAAGCGTCAACCAAAAGTCGGCACCAATCACCACACTTCGATGTGATAAGGTGCTATGCGTTTTGCGGCTTCCTGCTCGCATTGCATACAACGAAGTTTGGATGGTTTGGAGGGATGTATTTGTCTGTATACGCCTATCCGTCAACCTGTCGGTTTTTAGCACGCTTCAAAGGATACGAACAAGCGCGGATCCACCGTTATGGGCATGATGGGCATGCCCATCACCTAAATCGAAGCCGAAAGAAAAAAAACAATGATTAAAAAAAAACTACGCGTCTCAACACTGAACTGATTGATACTTTTCAGGAAGGAAGCTCACAAACCTCTTATCATTTAAAAATTATCATGACCAAAATAATATTATTTCAGAAGTCGTCACTCAGTAAAAAAATGTATGAAGTACTTTGTAGAATTTTTTAACCCCCGACCAAAAAAGGGTGTTGTTATAAATGTCACTCGCGTCTGTCTGTATGTATACTTTTCAGTGCCATCGGGTTTGGAGCTATTCTAAGTGAATAGACTGATTTTGATGCGGGTTTTTATGTTATTAACTTGTCCTATGTACATCAATAAAATTACTCCAAAAACTGTTTTACGGTTGGCGTACAAATTGCTTCTTAAATAATTATAATTTCACGAGTTTCAATCTTACTTTCAGAACCATTCTAGAATTGATAACCAAACTAACCAAATTTTAGGCGGTACGCTCGCTCTTACAAGAGAGGTAGGGCATAGCTATTTTTTTGGCTCAAATCTGGAGCAGCCCATCTGGGGAAGTACCTCCATTTTACAGAAAACTGCAGCCAAATAACACACTTTATTGTGTGTTTTGTTCCTGCAGTGAATAAAGTTGCCAGAGCTTCTAAGGATGCGCTAAACTGGCAGCAGGAGTCTGGTTACAAACTAATTGTAATTACCCTTCTAACCTAACCTGTCCGAGGTAAGCCACCTCTAACAATCCAATTTTCCAACAAAAGGCTTCAATTTTCGAGCTCGCTTCGCTCGCTCTTACATGACCTTACTGGAAGTACTAACAGACTAATTGTAATTACCCTTCTAACCTTACCTGCCCGAGGCAACCCACCTCTGACAATCCAATTTTCCAACAAAAGGCTCAAATTTCCGAGCTCGCTTCGCTCGCTTTTACATAACATTACTGGTCGTAAACAAATTTATTGTAGTTATACTCTTCTAACCCAGCCTGACTGGAGTGGGTGGCCCGAATTATCAAGTTCGCTTCGCTCGCTTTTAGGTGAGACACCTGGATGTAGTAAACAAACTAATTGTAGTTAAACTCTTCTAATCCAGCCTGTCCGGGGTGGGTGGCCTGAATTTTCGAGCTCGCTTCGCTTGCTCTTACATGAGGCACCTGGAGGTAGTATACAAACTAATTGTTAACTACAATTAGTTTGTATACTACCTCCAGGTGCCTCAAAAGGCTCAAATTTCCGAGCTCGCTTCGCTCGCTTTTACATAACATTACTGGTCGTAAACAAATTTATTGTAGTTATACTCTTCTAACCCAGCCTGTCCGAGGTGGGTGGCCAAATTTTCGAGAATGTAGCTACTCTTCTAACCCAACCTGTTCTGGGTGGGCGGGCCGAATTTTCGAGCTCACTTCGCTCGCAGCCGCTCTTAGGTGAGACACCTGTAGGTAGTAACAGACTAATTGTAAATACCCTTCTAACCTAACCTGCCCGAGGTAACCCACCGCTGACAATCCAATTTTCCAAGAAATGGCTCCAATTTTCGAGCTCGCTTCGCTCGCTCTTACATGAGATAACTGGAAGTAATAACAAGGTAATTGTAATTACCCTTCTAACCTAACCTGCCCGAGGTAACCCACCTCTGACAATCCAATATTCCAACAAAAGGCTCAAATTTTCGACCTCGCTTCGCTCGCTCTTACATAACATAACTGGTAGTAAACAAACTTATCGTAGTTATACTCTTCTATCTAACCCAGCCTGACCGGGGTGGGTGGGCCGAATTGTTAAATACCAACGCCTATAATATCGACGACTATAATGTCGACGCCTATAATATGGACGCCTATAAATGATGTGCAAACAAACGCATAATTATTTATCTACTTTACTATGTCTTGCTCTTACAAATATTAGACATTGAAATATAAAATATTCATAAATATAACGCGATTTTTATAAAAAGTAATTTTATCAGAACAAATATACTTTTTAAATTTCGTGAAGCAAATGGACTAACATTATACAGGTCTCCTTTCCCTCAAAATACCTACTTATATAAATAAGCAGATGTGAGCGACTCGCACTTGACCGATTTTCTGGTGGCCGTGCCCATCACCTAAATTTGGGGCTGGATCCGCGCCTGGATACGAATAAACGCATAGACTACCCACACTTCGTTAGTTAATTTGTTTGCTTGCCATCATCATTCCATTGTGATACACCAGCGCCTCCGATTTAAGTTGATTGAAACTTACACATTTTCAATAAAATAAAAAATCTATATTTGAGAAAACATGTAGATATTCTAAAAAATGCGAATTGTTCGCAGTAAGCTGTAGTATATTGGGTGTTTTTTTCAGGGAAAATGATTTGTCAACAAAATGCTTGTTGCGTGCTTGTTGCAAAATATGTTACCCATAAATTAGGCAAAAAAGTGCAGATATGGTATCCCTAATCCTAAAGCTTATATGTCAGGTAGTGGCGGGCGATTGTTACAAAAAAAACAATCGAAATATTCGAATAAATTAGTTTGCCCTATTTGAATAATCATTCTTCATTCCAATGATTTTTTTCATTGAAGTGATATAAAATGAAACGAAATGATATTTATTTGTGTAAGTAGATCCCGTAAAGACCGTTTTACTAGTCATAATATTTTTTTTAATACTAGTTGGCGTCGGCATTTCCTACCTGACGACCTCTGAGAAGAAACGCTGAAACAAACTCAGACAATCGTGGTCTCTTTTAAAGTCCAGACAATCGATAGGCGAGCGATGCTCGCGATGGCTTAGCGGTTAAAGCGTGTGTACCGAACCAGAAGACGCAGGTTCGAATCCTGCTCGACAGCCAATTTTTTCCTTCATTAAAAATAACTTGTAATCTTAGCATGGAAAATGCTTAAAAAAATACAAAAAGATAGTCCAGACAATCTTTTATATCGGAATATGCGAGTTAAACAATGTAGGGCAAAATCTGATATGGCCTTTTGAAAAAAGAGCCATAGTTTTGAGTTGACCAGTCCTAACTGTCGGCACGCATGCAACAGGACATCGTGTAGCTTAACTATTATTAGGGAAGCTCAACGACCCGTCGCACGACGATACCAGATCAGAAAGACATTTGCGTAGGTCATATGAAACATCCAAAACAGTCAGAAGATGTTTTAATATTGCACGAGTTTAAACGAGTTATTCCCAGTTGTCACCACCGTCTATGTCCCCAGTGGTGACAAATGGGAATGATGACGGGATGTAAATTCGAAAATTCAAAAAAGTAAATTATTACGAATTATGTATAATTATTAAGATTTTTCTTAGAGAATAGGTAAATTACTGTGTACAAAGCATTGATTAATCTGTGCAATTGTAATTTCGATCATTATAAATATTGTGATTTATAAAAATATATGTCTTCCAAGTGACGCGTAAAAGTTTTATTTCTCTCGTTTTGATTAGGGTTGATGAGGAAGTGGCTATGAGGATGAGGAAAAGGAAGAGGAAGAATTCGGCATTGAGTTTGAGGAAGCGGATGAGGAAGAGGACTTTTCTGTGAGGAAGAGGAAGCGGATGAGGAAGAGGAAGAGGAAGCGGATGAGGAAGAGGAATTCAAATAATCATATATTTTTTTAAAGTTAAGTCAAATTAACAAATACATGGTTATTTTTTTATCACCTGCATAACTTTCAAATGTTGTTCTACCCTTCAATACGATCAACTTTTACTATGGGGGCAACATCGAAATCGCGAAATAAAAATCAGCTGTTTGATACATTGCGTCGGGTTGGTCATTGAACTTTTCTATGGAACAGCTGTTTTTTTTTTCGCGATTTCGAAGTTGTCTCCATAGTAAAAGTTATTCGTATTGATGAGTAGAACAACATCTGAAAGTTATGCAGGTGATAAAAAATAACCCTATATGTATATAAAAAAAATATTATATTCGGATAGAATTCACAATTGATTTCTGACACTTACGCGAATACTAGACATTGAAATAAAACTACTTTTTACGGATTTTATCGCGTTATATTGATATTATTTTAATCCCGACGTTTCGGACCCTTTACAGCGTCCATGGTCACGGGTGACTAAGGTGGTAGGCGTCTTGAAGTTTTAATTACTAACAGCTACCCTACATTTCTGTTAATTATTGGCAATCCGATTCACGCAGAACGAGCTCACCGTATCCTTCGGTCTTGCAGTTTTAGGCTTGGATTTCTATCTTCTATCTTGTCTTACGGGGGCTGGTACAACCAGCAACACTTCGACCCAATGGGATCTTTTGTGTTGTCCCCATTACCGTATATTCCTTACTCTTTGAAGACGTGGTTTACGAAGGCGGCTAACCCACTGAGAGGAAGGAACCTAAAATCTTCCGGCTTCGGGTACCCGTTGCCGAGAAGACTCATCCGTTTCGTCGCCAGGACGTCACAATCGCACAGGATGTGCTGCATAGTTTCCTTGAATTCACCACAGGCTCTGCAGTCATTGTTCAAAGCTAGCTTCATTTTATGGAGCATGTCATTAGTGGTGTAGTGCCCTGTAAGAGCTCCAATGACAGCTCGGGCTTTGTCTCTTCTGTTGCTCAGAACGAATTTCGAGACTCTTGTGGTGCTGCAGCCGAGGAAACGTCGTGAGTGTTCTAACCCTAGGCTGTTGTTCCACTCCTCTATGCGTTTCATATCGGCATAGTCCTGTAAGGCCTTTTTAATGGTGCATGTTGGTAGCCCCATGCATGGTTCTGGTCCAATCATTGCATTCGCTGATCCTGTTCTAGCTAACTCGTCAGCCTTCTCGTTTCCTTCGATGCCCTGGTGCCCCGGGACCCATACTAACTGCAGATTGTTCCTGCGGCCAAGCCTGTTTAGCGTTTTAATGGCATTGAGGACCAGTCTAGAGTTAACTTTGTAAGAAGTTAGGGCCTTTATTGATGCCTGACTATCACTTAGAATATAGATCTTTTTATTTTCTATGTTCCTTTTTATGTTTTCGTCTGCACAAGCGATGATGGCATACATCTCAGCTTGAAAGACCGTGGTGAATTTACCTAAGCTGCTCCATATTTGTTGCGACTTTGAGTAAACTCCTGCTCCAGTACCAGATTCTGTTTTCGAGCCGTCTGTGTACCATATTAGGCTGTCCGTGTTTGGCGACAGTCCTTGTTTCCATTCTTCCCTTGTGGGGACGTACGTTTTGAAATTCCTTTTGAAGATTTTTATTGACGTCATTGCGTCATTCGGCATGTTCATCTTCCTTAGGAGTTCTTTGTCAAGCTCCATTCTTGTGTGCTTTGTGATCGGCATGTTGCTATGCCATACACCTGTTACCTTTAGCCTGTGTAAGGCCTTCATTGCTTCCGTTCTTATGAAGATATGAAGAGGGTTCAAGTTCAGTGATATGTCAAGCGCCTTGTTCGGCGTAGTCTTGAACGCTCCTGTGATTGCCGTAGTGGCTATTCTTTGCAGTTTGCCTAGTTCTCCAACACATGTTGTCAGTTTTGTCCTCGGCCACCACACGATGCTGCCATAGGACATTATGGGGCGCACCATAGTAGTGTAGATAAAATATAGTATTTTGGGTTTAAGGCCCCAGACTTTTCCGTATGCTGATCTACACATATTAAAAGCTCTCATTGCTTTATCAGACACGTTTTTAGCGTGTAGATTCCATGTGAGCTCCTTGTCCAAAGTCATGCCAAGGTATTTGACATTCGTGGACCATTCTAGTTCTGCTCCGAATAGTAGCAACTTTTTCAGATTGCTCAAGTTTTTCTTTCTTGTGAAAGGAAGAACCACGGTTTTCTTTGGGTTGATGGAGAGGTGGTTTTCTCTGCACCAGTCCTCCACCACAGCCAAAGCCTGCTGCAGAAGTCCGGACACAGTTTCCGGAAATTTGCCGTTTATCATTACGACTATGTCATCTGCGTATCCCACAGAAAAACATGCTCCTTTGTTTAGTTTGTGCAGAAGGGAGTCCACAACAAGGCACCATAATGTTGGTGACAGTACTCCACCTTGTGGGCACCCTTTTGTGGTCGTTGCACGGATTTCATCCCCTAGCAGTGACGACCTGAGTTTCCTACCTTTAAGCATGAAATCTATCCATCTGCATAGAGTGCCTTCAATGCCATGATCCGTAGCGGCCTGTTTGATTGAATCAAAAGTCGTGCGATCGAAGGCTCCTTCTATATCTAGGAAGGCGGCTGCACATATCTCTTGATTATCAATTGCATTCTCTGCTTTTGTTACTACATAGTGCAACGCGGTTTCGGTTGATTTCCCGGACTGGTATGCACATTGCAGCGTATGAAATGGTTTCCTTTTCAGAGGGCCATCCCTTATGTGATGATCCACCAGTTTTTCCAGGGTTTTGAGAAGGAATGATGAGAGGCTGATCGGACGAAATGATTTAGCCTCTTGATAACTATCCTTTCCTGGTTTTGGAATGAACGTCACCTTAACTTCTCTCCATATCTTCGGGATGTACCCGAAGGCTATGCAGGCCTTGAAGAGCCTTGTTAGATGTGGGCTCAGTATCGATTCACCTTTTTTGCAGTAGTATTGGGTATATACCGTCCGGCCCTGGAGATTTGAAGGGTTGGAAACTGTGTATTACCCATGACAGTTTTCTTTCATTTACTACCTTCTTCGCGATGTCCCAATCTACTTTTGTCGTACGCAGATTCTGCTCCTTTGTGGGCAGGGGGTCATCATTATCGAGAGATTCATGTATCTCGCAGTCTGGGAAGTGAGTTTCCATCATAATCTGCAAAGTTTCTTTGCCAGATTCTGTTAACTTTCCGTCATGGGTCCTCACGGCATTTAGCGTGAGACTTTTAGTTACCGCCATAGCTTTGGTTAATCTTGCGGTTTCAGGGAGAGTTTTGATGTCCTGACAGTGAGATTGCCATGACTTCCTCCTTGCTTTACGTACTGCCAGGTTATATTTGGTGAGCGCCTGCGAGTACTCCTTAAAGCATTTCTTAGACTTCGCCTCATTAAAGATTCGGCGAGTCGCTTGTCTCTGTTTCTCCAGTTCTGGAGTCCACCAGGGAACCTTCTTTCCTTTAGATTCTTTTTCAGGGCAGTTTGCGTACCAGGCCGTTTTTATGGCTTGATCGATCTGCTCCGCTTCGAATTCAATATCTAGCGTAGAGTTGAGTTTACCCTTCGCCGAGCCCAGTTCGATCCTCAGATCCTTGGTAAAGTTTTCCCAGTTTGTAACTCTGGGGTTTCTTTTGCGTACGCTTGGAAGAGGGTTTTCCGTACCATACCTGAAGTAGATATACCTGTGATCAGAACCACTTATTTCATCTAGCACGTGCCAGTTAGTGATTCCCTTATATGCCCCGTTAGTGGCCAGAGTTAAATCAATAACCTCCGATCTTCTCGCATCCACAAAAGTGGGTGCATTGCCTGTGTTAACTATATAAAGTGAAGAGCTTACCAGATATTCCAGGAGTTCTTCTCCTCTACCGTTTCTATCCGAGCTTCCCCAGACTGTGTGGTGGGCGTTGGCATCACACCCTACCACGAGTTCCAGGTTCTCCCGGCTGCAAAACTCTTCGAGTTCACTTAGAGCCCTCATACTCGAGCGCCGTTCGTCGTTTGGATAGGCGAGATAGGCGGAGGCCAGCACAATTGTCCTCCGCGTTTGCCCTCCCATGAAGACCTTAACAGCTGTAAGGTCCCTGCAACAGAAACTGTGTAAAGGCATTGCAGATATACCATTTCTAACATATATGCAGGTCCTGACACGTTCATTTGTATAGTGGAAGATTGTTCCAGCTTTACCTAAGCCTGAGACAACACCTTTTGTACTCGTGTACGGGTCTTGTATCAAGGCAATGTCGAAGTTATGCCCTGTCAGCTGACGTCCTAAAAGGGCCATAGCTGCCTTACAGTGATGTAAATTTATCTGTACACACCTTAAACCCTCCATTTTGATGTATCAGTGATGGTGGGTGGACGAAGGTCTGTTATTGACCTTCGTAGATGTCACCTGCATCTTCCATCACCTCCACTTCGGGGGGTGACAGCAGACACAGCCCTTCGATGTCGCGAAGCGCATCATCAGTCAGCAGGGATGAGGTCGGTGACGGTGGCTGCTGCTCCTTGGCGGCAGCTGTAGGGGTCTCCTGCCCAGGACCGCCCTCATCTGTGACCTGCTCCTGCGGAGGAAGCGGCTGAGCCACAGCCTCCGCGCCAGCGTCGACATCGCCCTCAACCAGGTCCTCAGCGCTAGCGTCGTCGAGGAGCTTGAAGACAGCTCTGTCGACACCGGCGTAGAGGCTGTAGCCCTTAGCCTTAATATGGTCAGCAGAATGCTTGTCCATGAGGACAATTCTCCTGACGTGAGCCTCTTCGACACGGGTATCTACGACTTTCCAGTCCCCTGTCCTCAACTCTGGATTCAGTCGCTGCAGCAGTGAAAGTACGCTGGGCGTATCTGTTATCCAGATATTCTTGGACTTCCAGGCCATTTTAACTGGCTTTGGTAAGTCCCTGGCATTGACTACCCTTACCTGCAGACTGCCGATGGTTTGCCCGCTGAGCCCTCGGAGCCAATCTGCCGAGTTAGTGTCCTCACAGTATACATGTAGGGCACCCGTGATAACTGTCCCGATACTGAATCGGGGCAGAGGATCCTGCTGTTCGACCATCTTTCTCCATAAATGGGTTACTAGTGGTCCTACGTCATCATTCGATACCTGCGTTGCCGGGAAGTTCTCGGGAATGATGGCCATCCTGCATCCCGTTAGGGCCTCTCTGAACGTTGCGTTCAGATTTGGCCTCTTGGTAGTGCTAGCGGCTTGTTCCTCACTGGACTCCCTGGCTCGTTTAGTGGGATTACCTGTAGGACTATGTTGTGAAGTCCCTGCTGCTGCTGCCATTACTGGCCAGCCCTGCTGAGAGGTCGCTTGGTTCTGCCGTTGCAAGGCGTTTTTATTACGCCTGGCGGCTCCACTTTGCCTCTTCCTGTTGGTGGTTCCTCTGGGGTTGTCTCCCAATGCATCCGCCCCAACGGGTTTACCGGGCTGGTTGCTCAGATTCTGAGCTGCGGTTCGAATCGCACCAGATCCCGATTGCCCAATGGTTCTCTGCATGGTATGACCACCCTGAGTTCCCTCCTTGTTGTCACGGTGCATTGCTGCCCCGCCCTTAGATTTTAAATCCTTTTGGACGCCCTTTCGGTCATCCTTTTGGACGCCCTTGCGGTCATCCATGGTTGTGGTTTTTTTACTAAGATCCATAAATCTATAGCAATATTAAATTTCGCTGAACCGACTCCCCACCCTCCACGGAGCCCGCAACATTGGGGATGCCTGATAAGCAGGCACCAGGGCTACCGGTTTAGGCTTGGATTTAGATTTAATTGAATCTATAATAGGGTTCCAAGCAGGTGGTAAGACCCAGCCATCTTCTCTATTGAAATTTGGATGTTTTTGAATTTCAATGGCCTCACGAATCATCCTGGGTAGGAATCGGTTTTCTTTTGCGAGGACTTGTGGTTGATCAAATCTGATGTAATGCCGGGCCTTGTCAAGGGTGTGTTCACAAATTGCAGACTTTCCGGAACGGCGGTGTTTGACATCAGCGATGTGTTCTTTTACGCGGGTCCCTATGCTTCGTTTAGTTTGGCCTATGTAAGAGAGACCACAGTCACAATCAAGCTTGTATACTCCCGCATCTTGTAGAGGTATATGACACTTAACAGGTGGTAAAAACTGACTGATCTTCTTCAGCGGCTTGAAGTAAGTTTTAATTGAAGCACGCTTCAAGATGTAGCCAATCTTGTCAGTGACTCCTCTCACATATGGTAATACTGCAGGTAAGCGCTCGACTGTGGCACGTTTCACGCGGTTTCTGTGACGCAGGCGCGGTATTCGCCTACCACCTTAGTCACCCGTGACCATGGACGCTGTAAAGGGTCCGAAACGTCGGGATTAAAATAATATCAATATAACGCGATAAAATCCGTAAAAAGTAGTTTTATTTCAAGAATTCACAATTACTAACATTTTTTACTATGGTCCCCATAGTTGAACTTAAAGTCGAAACTTCGAAAGCGCGAAAAAAAAAGGGCTCTTCCATACATTGCGTGGGGTAGGTAGGTATTAAACTTTTCTATGGAAAAAATGTTAGGAATTGTGTATTCTATCCAAATATATTTTTTTTTCTTTTCTAGCCTGCATTTTACAGTACACTATAAAAACAAACAGAGACGTGCGCTCGCGAACTGAATACGAACGAAATAAACGGTCGGTCGGCAACAAGGGCGCGGGCGGGTGGCGGGTGGCAGGATACCGCTTGTCGGCTGCGATCGGTAGGTAGAGGTCCTTCTTCGAGCAACGCGGCGCCCGGTGCGCCGCCGCCGCCCCGAGTACTGGCTGTCGAGCTTGTTTAAACGTGATTAAATTCCTCTAAAATTCCTCATAATTTATGAGGAAGAGGAAGCGGAAGAGGAATTTTTCATTTTCGGTTTTTAGGAAGCGGTAGCGGAAGAGGAAGTGCAAAAATTGCGGAACTTCCTCATTATGAGGAAGCGGAAGAGGAATCCTCATCAACTCTAGTTTTGATGTACATTTTATAATGGAATATATTATCATCTAATTAAAATAATTCATGAAAAAATCGGATTCACATCACTATATATTCAGCTCTAGCCCCGCCTTACTGGGGACGTATCTATTTATTTTTCCCATCTGTCACCACTAGTGGCAACTGGGAACAAGAAGAGTGGCCATTCCCATTTGTCACCACTGGGGACGTCACCACTGGTGACAAATGGGAATATTTTTCCCATGTGTCACCAGTGGGGACGTAGACGGTGGTGACAACTGGGAATAACCCGTTTAAACTAGCCTACATGGTACTCACATTTACATCTAAATTCATGTAAAAAAAAAATTATCGTAACAATTTGGTACGATACAAACAGTAATAGTTTTGAGGATAGTGCAGTTTAATGTGTATGTATTACAGAGTATAACGATTAAAAGATTTTCGATTTTATTTATTACAATACAATGTTTTTCTTTAACTGTAATTTCTGAAAATCTACTGTTTTATTTATATTATTTTAATCCCGACGTTTCGGACCCTTTACAGCGTACATGGTCACGGGTGACTAAGGTGGAAGGCGTCTTGACGTTTCAATTACTAACACCTACCCTACATTTTTGTTAATTGTTGGCAATCCGATTAACGCAGAACGAGCTCACCGTATCCTATCCGTAAGGATACGGTGAGCTCGTTCTCCGTAAAAAGTAGTTTTATTTCAATGTCTAGTATTCGCGTAAGTGTCAGAAATCAGTAAATCTACCGTATTTTTAGAGTTGGCAATAATATCGCTATATGTCAAATCATTCAATCAATGTCTGTCAAATGTCATTGTCAATGTCATTGATAACATTGATTTCATTTTCAATTTTTCATTGTGAATTAGGGATGTTCGATCCAGGGGCTTTGTATCGATATTTCGGATCGTAATGGATCGTAATACATTGTATCGATCCAAGTATCGATCCGATTGATTTGATACGATCTTTTGGATCGATCCAGTATCGAAACAAAAATTAAATATGTTGTAATTTAAACTTTTAAAGTTGATGTAGTAGAGAAATAATATTTTTTTTTACATTTGACAATCGTTGAATGGTAGGGTACGTAAAAATTATAATCTTAATTGCCACTCTGGATCTAGGCGATTGTAGATTTTATTTAAAGTAGGTGGCCAATGAGAAAAGACATTCGAAGGGGAATAGACGTTCCTACCCACAGAACAATAGTACTTGTTTCTACTACTGACAAACAATGTAGGGGTTGGTTGATTATTTTATGAAATGATCTATAATCTCAATTAATCATGTCAAAATTGTAGGTATATTGAAAAATATAAGATGTAATAACTACTGATTTGACAGTCCACCGCCAGAGAAATATTTTTATTAGTGTAATATGAACCTGTTTGTTGTTATAAACCATACTTTGGAGCTAAGGAATGCGGTATTAATATTACGAATAATTATTAAGGTTACAGATTGTTTATTATTTTAGAATTTAATACAACAATTTTTTCGATCCGATCCTCATGGTATTTGTATCGATCCACCAACGGATCGAAAGCCATTGTATCGATACAAAAATCGGTTGGATCGTATTGCTTTGTATCGATCCACACAAGTATCGGATCGGATCGAACATCCCTATTGTGAATGCAGTGAATGGTGTGAATGTCTGTAAAATTGTAGATGATCTATTTAAAATATTTAGGTCTCAGGTAGGCCTTGATTGCGTTTTGTGCTAAAGTATCAATCCAGCGGAGAAGTAAATATATTTTAAAATGGATTTCCAAAATCGCCCCGGCGGTAAAACCGGCGGAGGCGGAGTAGCGTCGTGGTCGGAAAGTAACCGTGACCGACGCGAAAGACTACGCCAACTTGCACTGGAAACCATTGATTTAAATAAGGATCCTTATTTTATGAAAAATCACTTAGGTTTGTATTCAGAATTCTATAACCTATTATTAAATGGTTTGCCTGAGACGCCTCATTGGTTCTGACATAACCAGTCCATAATTACATGTTTCTGTAGAAATACATCTTTATTACAGGGTCTTATGAATGCAAGCTATGTTTAACACTTCATAATAATGAAGGAAGTTATCTAGCTCATACTCAAGGTAAAAAGCACCAGGCTAACTTAGCACGAAGAGCAGCTAAAGAAGCTAAGGAAGCACCTCAACAATTAGCTCCTGAAAAACCTAGAATAGAGCCTAAGAAGTTTGTTAAGATTGGTAGACCAGGTTATCGAGTAACTAAGCAAAAGGACCCTGAAAATGGACAGCAAAGTTTACTATTCCAAGTTGATTACCCAGGTAAGATCTATTTTGTCAACTTATCAGTTTTAATAATCACACTGATTTTAATCAAGAAATCTACTAATATAGATCTGAAAGTTTGTGAGGATGAATGATTGGAAATTTGTTATTCTCACATAAAAACTACATAACAGATTTTGATAAATCAATAGTATTCTAGCTTATATATCAGAATAACACATAAGATAGAAAACAGTCTTGTACATGGACATTTTATCTGTTTTCTCTAGAAATTGCAGATAGTGTGCAGCCCAGGCATCGTTTCATGTCAGCTTATGAACAAAAGATAGAACCTCCAGACCGTAGATGGCAGTACTTGTTGTTTGCCGCTGAGCCATATGAGACTATTGCATTCAAAGTGCCAAGCAGGGAAGTGGAGAAACATGACTCGAAGTTCTGGACTCACTGGAATAAAGACACTAAGCAGTTTTTCCTGCAGTTCGCCTTTAAGATGGAGCCGTTACGCATGCCTCCTCCTCCCCCTAAGATGTGGGAGAATCATGGAATGCGTCTGCCTCCTCCGCCTGGAGCTCCTATGATGGGAGTACCTCCACCCCCCCCTTTATTACCTGTTCCACCACCACCTCCGTCAATGTAACATCTAATAATATATATTAAAGTTTTGTACCAAATATTGTGTGTACATCTCGGATTTGACTTTAACTTCACCCATGGCTACCTACTTCCGTGTCGTGTCTAGTCGTCACAGGTTTCAAGACTAGGTTTCAATGAAGAAGTATGGCGTATGAATGTTGCGTCTGCATACGAACGCGTTTGGAGTATTTAGAAGTACAGTTCGCGCCAAACTTATCAAATCAAATCAAATCATTTATTTTGCGACATATGGGTATTATAGACATAGTTCTTAAGTATAAATACAGAGTATCACCATATTCGACCATTAAACGGCATGCAAAATTATATAACAAAATATTATATATTTTTTTTAATAGTAGATAATTAGATATATCAATTATGTAAAGTGTTTAATTATTGTCCGGGTTGAAGTTGGCACGAGCTAACTTTAACCCGGCCGTAAAAATCGGAGAGAAAAATATTGGATTAGAATAATTTAAAACGACAGATTACGACTTGAGCTTTCGTTTTTATTTATAACAATCTAGTATTTTTCTTTCTCCGATTTTTACAGCCAGGTTAAAGTTAGCTAGCACCAACTTCAACCCGGACAATAAGTTTGGCGAGAACAGTATTTCAAGTATGAGTGCCAAGTCACCCACCAACACAAACCATAAACGCGCGTTTCCGTGCTCGTTAATACGCGTAATACTTGCAAGACTCATACTTCGATAGCCTAAGCAGCGACATCATACGCGTACGACGCCTTTACACCTATGTGTGTGTGCGAGGTGCTTGAAAATGCCAAATGAATATCAACTTTAATCGTGCAATACTTCAAACTGTTTTTAAATACATTGAACTCAAAATACTCATAATATTGCGAGACGCGTTCGACCACTTGCATGAGTGAAGTTATAGATTAGAATACTTTCAGTGAAGTGAATCCCGCCCGGCCGGTGTTGGATTATATCATAGACATATATAAATACGTTTTGACAACATTTTCGACTGTTTTTATAAATAATTATTAATTATTTTTATATCAATTAATATAAAAAACATTATTATAAATAAATCTAAAAGATCAGAACACTAATTATAAAAACTTGCTTAGGAACATCCTGTAAAATAAATTATTGTACCTAAGCAAGTTTTTTTAATTATTATATCTAGTAAAAAAAAGACCGTATTTTGCTGACACAGACGCGTACTGCCTAAATATTCGCGACTTGCTTACTAAAAAAGTCCGATACGGTGACATTCAGACGTTTACTTCAAAATACTCGCGAAGTCCGTCCGACGCGTACTCCTAAATACTCGTGGAGCTAGTGTTTGGCGCCAGTATTTGCACGTACTCGTACTCGTACGCCTCAGTACGGGTTTTAAGGAGTACGACTCATCTCTATTACTGTGATTACTTTAGATTTTTTAATAAGTTATGATTAAGGATATTTCATTCATTTAATTTGATCTCTCAATAAAATTAAAATAAGGAAAATATTAACTATTTGAAAAAAAATTACAATTATTTTTATTACAAAAATTGATTATCTTTTTGTATTTTTTTAAGCATTTTCCATGCTAAGATTACAAGTTATTTTTAATGAAGGAAAAAATCGGCGGGCGGCGACAATAGATGTCGCTACGTCACCATAAGACGTAAATTAGAATGTGGAGGAAGATTTCGACTGGCGAGCAGGGCGAGCGGTGGCTTAATGGTCAGAGCGTCTGGTGTACCGAACCAGAAGGCGCTGGTTTGAATCCTGCACGCCCGCCGATTTTTTCCTTCATTAAAAATAACAAAAATTGATTTTAATACATAACATACATTTAAATAATAATTTATGAACAAATAATCGATTTTTTTTATTGGATGTCCATTGTCCATCCCTGGCGGATTGGCGTGGCGTCTAATAGCGATGGGATGGGCGAATTAATTAGTCCTAAACGTAATTATTAAATTCAATCGATTGTTCGATAGTCGTATGATTGACTAGTTCTAAACGTAGTTACTAAATTCATTCGATTATTCGATAGTCATACGGGTGACTAGTTCTAAAGGTAATTACTAAATTCATTCGATTGTTCAATATTCATACGATTGACTAGTTCTAAACGAAATTACTAAATTTATTTGATTGTTCGATAGTTATGCGATTGTTTTATCAGGGTAACGAATAAATCGGCATTCGAATACATGCAAATATTATGGTTAGGTTAGGGGTTATCAATTCGGATGTTTTTACAAGCTTTTATTCAACTTCCTTTTTTAAAACCGCCCGGAACGATTCCGACCGTGTGGACGCACAGCTTAAGATTGGCTCGCTGACGAACGGCGGTTTATAAAACTCGTGGTCTCCCGGTGGCCTATAAAAGGCCAACGGACCAACTTGCTCGCCTCGCGAGTTTCAATAAAATATCAAAGAAAGAACGAAATATCAATCACTTTATTCCGTTTTTTTAAAACAGACTTTACAATTTGTAAACTTTGAATATATTTGCATGTGTCAATCTACTCAAAGAGCTAGTTTTACATGTCTATGCTCTGACTGAAACTTCATTTAGGTCTGTACAGTTCGCGCCAAACTTATTGTCTGGCGCTAGCTAGAAAGAAAAATATTAGATTGTATAGTCGGGGTGGGTCGGTAAATGACAGAGTCTTGTTCTTAGGATACAAAACTTTAATAAAACTTCTTCAGAACACACGACACAGTCTTACTTGTACTCACAATCCGCCATGATTCTACTAACTAATGGTGTGTAACTCAGCTCTGAGTCAGCTCAATGAATCAGATCGCACGGGTCTGAGCCGTTGAGCTACAGCTCAGCAACGAAATGACTAGCTCGCGCGGCTCAATTCAGCTCCCTTGAATCCTTGAATCCCTCCACAGACAGATGAGTCAAATGAGTCAAATGAATCAAATGAGTCAATTGATTCAATTGAGTTGATCTGTGATTCTGATCTACTTGAGGCTTGTTCAGTGACAGTCAATGAGTCCAGAAAGTAAGTTTTTGAACGAGTCATTCGTTCTGAAACGTTTTATTGATTTGTTACTCAAAAAGCTCTGGTTTTTTTTTTGTCTATTAAATTAAAGTATTAAAATCTCTATATATTATCATAAATAAATATATCGTATCATAAATATCATCAGTAGTGTTAAATTTTAATTTCATTTTCATTATAATTATTAATCAGACCAAGTTTTTTTTAATAGATCCGATAAAAAATAAAACATCAAAGATTCGATGTTTCTATAACTAAATACATCGATATATTGTCAAATAAATATTTTATTTTTTCCTTTATTAAAAATAACTTGTAATCTTAGCATGGAAAATGCTTAAAAAAATACAAAAAGATAAATAAATATTTGTCAAAACATCGATTAAACCGATGTATCGGAATACATCGAGTAGTCAGAGTTAAACGAACTGTCAACTGCCGCAGCTCAGTCGGCTCGATTCGGCTCAATTCGGCTCTCAGCTCAATTCAGCTCGCGGCTCGTAGTAGAATCATATACCTGTACAGGTACAAACTGAGCTGATCTGCGAGCTGATTCATTGAATCAGCTCACTCGCCTGAGTCACGAGCTGATCTGCAGCTCGCGTATTTTTGATGAGTTACCCACCTCTACTACTAACCATCCTACAGCCAATCACAGGCTTACAAAGTAACGCGAACGGCGCCGGCCGTGTTGTAATTGGTCGGCGCAGTACGCATGCGCGGTAGAACGTTCGGATACACATTAGCGCGAAGGAGAATATCTCCTTGGAGCCTTACCACGGCCCTTGCGCCCAGGGAGTTGCCTGCGTTCGGATATCACCGCTACAATTGTAATAAATAAAAACGAAAGCTCAAGTCGTAATCTGTCGTTATAAATTATTCATACCAATATTTTTCTTTCTCCGATTTTTACGGCCGGGTTAAAGTTAGCTAACGCCAATTTCAACCCGGACAATAAGTTTGGCGCGAACTGTACTTGTATCGTGAAATGGAACGTTATTTAACGGTTATTTTCGATCGGTCTACACTCTACTGTTTTGTTAGTAGGGTAGGGCTAAGGGTAGGGTGAGTGGGACGGGGAGGTGAAGCAAGGTGATCTGATCTTTAAAATTTATTCTACAGAGTACTTTTTATTTTTTTATCATGTTTCTGTTGGTTGGCTGGGTCGTTGTGGGCCGTGGGGTGTATTTTATAACAAGTTAAAACTGGTAATAATAATTTACGCGCGCATTCAATTCCGTTCACCCCTGCCCGTTTTTCCTGTATCATTTAATTTGAAAGTGTAGATTCGTTTGTCGTGGGTCGTGGCTAGTTCCTTGAGTAATCTCTAACAAGTACTATACAGTCGTTAATTTAAAAGTTTGTCATGTTTTCGAAGGCGAAGCGCTTTGAGCCCCTTGGTAAGTTTATTATTATGAATTATTTTCTACAATTATTTTTCAATACCTACCACCCATCCTACAGTAGTACAATCATAGATTAATATGATATATTGAGTACCCTTAGACCGTATCTTCAATCCAAACGTATTTTTAGAAGCCGCTCGAATTTCGTATAGCTTCTGTCTTTCCTACGACTTATATTTACATCCAGGCTCGGTTCATTGAAGTCTGCTTCAACATCAATTATTTACACAGACAAATTAGGTGATTGTCCGACCCAAAATTAAGATTGTACGTACACATTGTGCCTAATGTCATAAAGGAGCCACTGTAAAATTCAATACAGTTTAGTTTTTTGTTGTTGTAGCTACCTACTGTCATAATAACTGGGTATAAATTTTATCTGTTATCTGATCTGATCATATCACAATAATCGAAAATGTATCTTGTCTTTTTTTAGCTCCCGGCTCAGTGAAAGGTCAAACTAAAGTGAATAAAGTCGAGAATCAAAAACTTAATATAAAGCATTCCATCACAGTAGCTAAGGCTAAGCCATTAGTTACACCAGCGTCTTCTAAAGGTGGCACTGATGTTCAGTCTCAGTCCAGCTCTGTATGCAGTGTCAAATCTTTTGCTACTGTAAGTATATGCTATTATTTTATCACACTACTCTTCAATGTTAATGTCATTACTACACCATGGGGCAGGTGTTACCAAATTTTATTGAGTTTAATAGTCAACTCGGATACCCCATCCCATAGCACAGTATAGAATTACTGAAAATCCTCTGGCCTGTGTGTGCATGCAAGTGGACACTTCTGTATATAAAGTGTGCACTTGCATGCACATGTCATTTTTAATGAAGGATAAAATCGGCTGGCGGGCAAGATTCGAACCTGCGTCTTCTGGTTCGGTACACCAGACACTTTGACCACTAAGCTACCGCGAGCCCCGCTCGCCAGTCAGAATCTTCCTTAACATTCATTACGTCTTAAAGGTGACGAAGCGACATATTTGCTGTTTTTCTACTACAGGGTAATTTTTGGGTAGTACATATTTTTTTGCAGGAACTTTCTAAAGTTACAAATAGTTTCTTGTGAAACTTAAAAGGTATTGAAAACAGTTCCAATACTCATCATAAAAGCATTTTTCCCATTTTAGTCTAATAACCTGTTTACTACTAATTTTGGTATTTTCTTCAGAAAACATTCAAATAGTCATAACTTTTAAGGAAATCAAGTTAGAGCTCTGCCCCAGAAATATTTTTTGTTGCAAATAACCCCAACTATCGCCCTGTTTCGTTTGATCCACGATTTTCTGCCCACAAAACATATTGATTTTTACAGTAAATCAATATGTTTTTAATAGATGAATAAATTAATTACTCTGTTACTGTTGACATAAAAACTTCATACAATCCATTCATCTTTTCTGTTCAGGCCTCCATATTAATATCCATAATTCATATAGTATTTTTTTACAGCCAAGACCTTTAAAAACTACTAAAGTTCCTATCAGCCTGAAGAAGAATCAACAACAAACCTGTCCTAAAACAAAGTCTGAAACATCTAATGAAATAATTAAATCACAAGAAGTAGAAATAAGGTAATATTGATAATTGTAATGTGTTTTGCCCCTCCTAAGAGAGATTTTTATTCATAAATAATAAGTAATGTAAAAAATGGTCAAAATGCATCAGAATATTTTTTATTACTATTAATTTTACTTACTGTATCATGATTATCATTAGTGACTGACCAAAGTTGGTTCGGTTTCCACCAAAAAACTTAAGATGGAACGCAGCCCTTTTTCGCATTAAAAAGTAATATTGTCGATAACAATTTACGTTAAAATAACTGGTAATCATAGCATAGAAAATAATAAAAAAATACAAAAAGACAGGTAGAATAGATAAAGGTTCAGCTTCGACTGAAATTATTACCGAGGCCAAAGGTTCGGTTTCGGTCGAAAACCCATCATTCATAAAATCAGTCAAATCAAATCTCAATACAAAAGTAATATAATTTGCATTTTCAGAAATAAAGATCACACCATTGCTGAGTATATTAAACAAATCGAGGAATTTAAAAGAATCATCTCACAGCTGGAAAAACAAATAAAAGAAATAACTCAAAATAATTTGAATAAATTAGGTAAGCAGTTTTCTCAGATAAATTTAGAAGATCTACAGTTGCCACAAGAACAAAGAGAAACAGTAATTCATATAGATAACAACAGCAATGCTATCAAAGCATTTAAACAGAGAATAAATGAGTTGGAGAAACAATGTGAAAAATTAGAACAAGAAGTTACTAATAAACAATTTGAATTAAGATCAGTTGAAGAAGTTATAGCTGTTAGAGACAGTTTATGTCAGGACTTGCAACAAAAGTTGACGAATGCAGAAACAGATTTAGAGGAAACACGTCAACGACTTGAAATGGTAAAAGGTCATCACGCGCTTGCACTAGAAGCAAATGAGAGCATTAGACGTGAATACAAAGCTGAATTAGAAACATTAAAAGCAAAAGTTGAAGAAGAAAAGCAAACAATCATTAATAAATATAAATCAGAACTCGAAAATATTAAGACAAGTTACGAATCTTTGATACGAACACTGAAAAATGAATTCCTGGAAAAGAAATCGGAAGCAGTTCAAGAATTACAGCAGGAGCTTATAATGAAAGACAATGAAATGAAAGCTAAAATTGAACAAATTGATGAAGCGACTCGTGAAAAATTACGATTATGTGAAATACAATTTGAGGAGCGCAGCCGAAATATACACGATCATTATACTCAGCAGAACAAAAAAGTGAAATATCTTGAAAAAGAAATTGAGGAACTGAAATACAAAATAGTAATGGCTGAAGAAGAAAACTCTATTTTGCAGAAAGAAATAAAAAATCTAAAATATGAAAACGATTCCCTAAATAATGATAAACTGACTCTTATAAAAGAAAGAGATGAAATCAAAGAGCAGTCTAAGAGAAAGCTGATAGATTTTGAAAATAAAATAAATAAACTTACAGTTGAAGTAGATAAGGCTGTTAAAGAAAAGAATAAGTTTGAAACTTCTTTGTCTGTAACGAGGGATATTGTTGATGTATTGACTATGCGCTTGAGGGAATCTGATAATGAATTGGAACATTTAGAAGATAAAGTACAAACATTATCGAATACAAAGGAAATTTTAGAGAATGAGATTGCTAACTATAAAATTACACTTAATAATACTGCTATGGAGTGTAGTGAATATAAGGAGGCTTTAGTAAATATTTTAAAGTCAAAAGCTGCATTAGCTAAAGAGCATAACCGTATTATGGAGCACAATGTTTCTTTGATTGAAAGTCTACAAAATGTTGAGAAAGAAGCATATCGCGAACTTGGCTCTATCAAGAATGAGCTGATAGAAGATGTAGAATTGTTAAAAAAGGAGTCTTCTTCTCAAATTCAGTTACTTCGCGAAGAGGTCAGCATAACATTGCTAATGTTAAAAAAATGTTAATTATGTTTTATAATAGTATTAATTAATAGCATTTGTTTCGTTATTCTATTTCTTTTCACACTCTATTAATTTTGTATAGGTTGAGAGAAAACGTAAGTTGTGTGAATTAGCTACTGAACACGCTGGGCAAGCGACTGCTGCGGCGGAGCAATCACGAACACTTTTGGCGCAAGCTGCTGCTGAAATTAACAGGCTTGAGGCTGAAAACCAATGTCTTCAACAACAGGTAATAATTGAGTTTAAAATAACTTATAATGCATTTAAATCTATATAATTACTAGCGGCTTTTCCGGGGAAAAGAAAATCGCACTGATTACTAATCCTTTGTACTACTTGAAAGGCAAATAGTTTCCTATAGGATATATATAGTTATCCTCTAAAAGGCCGGATACACGGGCGACTAAGTCCGCCGTACTTATGGCTCAGCGAGCTTGCTGGTTTTAAACAAAACATTGCGCACAACCTATGCACCAATACCCCACCCAGCCAGCGCGGCGCCCCGACTTTACCTCGCCCCGCGCGCTTCACGTCTCCTTATTGGCGCGCGTAAATCACAGTGTTTGTCACGATGTCATCTGTTATGACAAGTTCTTATAGCTCGACAAATTGGGTTCTGTAAAGCCGAAGTGTTTTACAATTGAATAAAAAAGTGCAATATTACACCGATTAGAAGCTAGAATCAAATGCAACCCTCGCAAAGGAGTTTGGCGTATCTCATTCTACAATATCCTACTAATATTATAAATGTGAAAGTTTGTGAGGATGGATGGATGGATCTGGATGGAATTTGGCACAGAGATAGATTATAGTCTGGAATAGCATATAGGCTACTTTTTATCCCGGTAAAATGTATGGTTCTCGTGGGATAGCGGGTGAAGCCGCTGGCGGAAAGCTAGCAGCTAGTACACAATATAAATATAAGATCGAGCCACTGTTTAATGCCAAGTTAAAAACATTATGTTCATAAGAAATAATCCTGCCGTTTTCCGGTAAATACGACATAGTATCGCCGGTCCCTTAAAGTTCGTTATATACGGATTCTACTGTAGGTATATCCACTGTCTAGTACTCATAGCACAAGCTCTGCTTGTTTGGGACTAGATGGTGCTGTGTAAAAATGTGCTAGGATATGATTGTCATTATTTTCTTTCAGATCCAAGATCAGCAGTCTGTTGTAGTGGAGTTGTCACTGATTCGTCAAGAAAACGAGGAGTTGACCTTGACAGTAGCAAAACAGTCTTCAATTATTGACAAGTTGAAAAAGGATTCAGGAACAGTACAATATAAACCTAAATCGCCATCAGTTCTACGGAAATCTACCAAAATTGGCAAAGAAAACATGCAGACTGTTATATCTCCGTTAAGGGAGCGTAATCATTGAATAATTATTATTTGAACATTATAGAATGGCTGCAGGCATAGCATTAACTTTTTTAAGACTTCGTCTATAATAGCAATAGTTTCCATATTGTTGCGACCTTTATAAGGATATCAAAACTTTATTTTTACCACTGAGGGCTGAAATATAAATTCCACCGTATACATTACCTGCAGAAAAATAAACAATAGAGTTCCAACCACAATTTTTTTACTTACCGAATTTATGAGAATATCTCTGAAATAGATCAATCAATAAAATCAATAAACAATGGTTGGTTGGTTGTTGTTGTTGGTAAGTTAGTGCCTACACAAAAATATAAAAATCGTCGTCAATTTTTATGCTCGGAGCAACTAAAAATATAGACACATATTGGCGGTGTCCGCGGTGTTTTGCTAGCAAATGTGAGAAAGTTCTTTGGGTAGTCTCCATCGGCTCAGTTGCCATATGGAAGAGAGGTTTATGCTACGCTTACTAGTTTCTTCTATGCAACAATATACTTATATATATTGTTAAAATTGTTATACATGTGAATTTCTGATTGTTAAATTTGAATAAAAAATAAATAGGTACCTAATCATGTTACGTCACGGTTGACTACCAAATACGAATAATATTATATTATTGTAATTGTTTGATAATTTATTTATAGTTTTCATCGGGTTTACTGTTTTATATTAATGTTTTATTAATAATATGTTCGATTTTCACAATGGTTTTACAATCGGTGTAAACTATTTGGTTAATTAATAAATTGACTACATATGAGTACATATTCGCGTATTATTACTCTCCCCACCCCTTCGTAAATTACTATTTGTAGACTAGTAATTAGTATCTAGATCAAAATTAACCAAAAATATGGGATAGGAAATCAAAATAAAGGAGCTACAAGCTACAATACAAATATTCTTACTTATATTACAAATGCGAAAGTAACTGTCGCGTTTTCACGCGAAAACTGAACCGATTTTAAATGAAATTTGGTTTGTCATAAATTGCAAAACGTTGTTTTGCCATATAAGGGTGGTGGGTCACCCATAACATTCAGTGGTATGAAAAATAGATGTTGGTCGATTCTCAGACCTACATATCATGTAGGTCACACACAACATTTCATACAAATCGGTCCAGCCGTTTCGGAGGAGTTTGGTAACAAACAGGGCGACACTCATATCTATATCTATACTAATATTATAAAGAGGAAAGATTTGTTTGTTTGTTTGTTTGTAATGAATAAGCTCCGAAACTACTGGACCGATTTCAAAAATTCTTTCACCTTTGGAAAGCTACATTATCCCCGAGTAACATAGGCTATATATCATCACGCTACGACTAATAGGAGCGGAGTAGTAATGAAAAATGTAGCAAAAACGGGGAAAAAATTATAAGACCACGCGGGCGAAGCCGCTGGCGGGAAGCTAGTTTTATATAATTTGGTTTAAAATGATTTTACGTACCGTTAGCAAGCATCGGTCGCCATGTAGTCAAATGGTGTTATTATCTTTGGTCTTTCAGTTCAGCTCATTGTGTGGTTGTGACGAAATAATAAAAATAATAAAAAGTTTTTATTTCTCATTCACGAAGGTGGGTACTTAAAATAAATACAATTTTCAGTGTTAAAGATATATATCCTTTGTGAAGGGCTGGTATCCGCACTAGGTTTCCCTGTATAACAGATTACCAGGCCCCCGTCGAACCGACAAGGAACTGTATGGATATAATATAATAAGCAAGTTCTCACTATAAACATAAGATTAAATAAAATAAAGTAAAAGATAAAGTGTGTGTGAGTGTTTGTCTGATGTTATGTTATGAAATGAATGACTGTTTGGCCGATTTTTAGACATGTTTCGGCCACAGCCTGGCTAACATGCATGCCACGTAAAATTTTGTCTACACACTCTCTTCTCATACGAAAACGAGACAAAAGCACGATATAAGCGTTACAAAATGTGTGCGCGGAACTAGTTGGCCGCGCCTTAGGTATGTGAGTAGGGATGTGACATCCAACAAAAAAAATCGATTATTAATAAATCGATTATTTTTGTTTGTAATAAAATCGATGACTAAATAATCGATTTTTTCCTTATTTTATTGATATATCAAATTAAACGTATGAAATATCCGTAATTATGAATTTACTTACTTATTAAAAAATCAAAAGTAATGCCAGTAATAATCAGTCAGAGTAGTAATATTAGTTGTAATTAATATTTATAAATTAAAACCATAAAAAAAATTCGTAAAAAGAAAACTTTCAAATTTGACGAAGAAAATGGATTCAATACGTTATTCAAGTCGGTAAGACAGTCATTGCCGTAAAACAGTTCAGTTACACTGACAATATGTAAAGTTTGATTGGTGAATCAATCATTAGAAGAAAATAAAACTTTACATATTGTCTTTTTATTGAAATTGCTTTTTAAAACTTGTAAGGGCTCTTGTTAACGACAACGGAATAACGGCCCGATTTTTATAACGGGCGACGGGCCGACGTGCAGTGTTCAATAGGTTAGTGTGGGCGATTGTTAACGCGACGGGCGCATACCCGTTGCAACGAGTCAACGGATGAACACACGTCGCCCCACGGCTCGACGGCAGTCAGTCCGATGCAGTGGACCACGTTAATCTATAAAAGTGTGTTGACGAGGACGGATGGGCGCACGTTTTTACGACCTACCGGCTTGTGCTGCTCATTGTGAATATGGAGTTTACCATTGATATGGATTTATAAATTAGCCTTTTTTTAAATACATAATTACACGACGTCATACACTAAATATCTGTTAGACTCAAATCATGCAATACGAACTTTTTCCCCTGAGACAACGTACTAGTTTTTTGTATAAATAGTAGGCTAGAATAAGTTTTTTCTTTGCACTCGACATAAGGTACGTGCACTTCTTCGCCGTAAAAAAATAAATCAATTTTTATTAATCGTTTTTTTTATATATAATAAAATCGTTTTTTTTAAATATATAAATAGATTATTTTAATTGATTTTTCTGCCAAAAAATCGATTAAAACTTCATTTTTTTACATAATCGATTATTTTTCCACATCCCTATATGTGAGCGGCGGGACGGAAGGGCGGTGTCGCCTGCGCGCGGTGGGACGGAGGGGCGGGGCGTTTGTTTTTGTTCACAGTAACCCGCCGCCTCACCCCCGTCCCTACATAAGGCGCGGCCAACTAGTTCCGCGCAGACTAACTGCGGCTAATTGTCAGTAGTTTTAGTTAACACTGTTGAATCTTTATCTTTATGCGCTTTTATCGGCCAAACACAGCCAATGAGTAATCTCATCAACGGACCCTATACTTTATAACTTTTACTTTTGTATTATGGGTTTTAAAAACTACAAATAATAAATAACGTCAGTCTTACACAAATTTATTAAGATCAATTTACAAAATTACACAGTTGAATTAATACTATAGCTAGCGCTAGTGCAATAGTAACATACTTAACTACATAAAGCATTTAAGCAACACAAGAAAATGAATCAATATCGATATGAAGATTCCCTGCCTAACTACTACAATTCAATAATAATAACACATAAATAACTTAAATACCAGCAAATACAATGCTGTAAATTGTAGATACACATTTCTTTGGATTAATCAGACTTGGCAAAATCACAATTACTTTGAGACAGACCAGAAAATTGTTGAATAAGTACTAAAATAAGCTGATAATAATATAATTAAAAAGTCGTCTACATCCAACCAAAATATCTTCTATTTTGGTTGGATGTAGACGACTTAGGAGTTCAGTATACATTAGCAGTTCAGTTAGCCTTTACATACGAAGACCGCAGCTCCCGAGGACAGCTTGTGCAGTTTTTTTGCACTAGGTACACTTTTCCCGATGTTCGCGCGGAATCATTATATAATCATGACATCGCTCACTTTACGAATTCGGCTTTCAGTAATCTAATTCTTATACCGTTTGTCACCTCAGTCGTCGGTCGCCGTCTTTTTTATACCCCGTTAAACATATATATAATATTAATATGTAACACTTGTAACAAAATTTAGACTGAGACCTAAACTAAAAAACTACAATGACTATTACGTTACAACCACATAATATAATATTTGGTAAGAAAAGGTAGAACAAAACACACACATATATAACTACCTAATTAATCTTATAGTTACAGCAAGGATATTGATTTTGAGATTCATTAGGCATTTTTTGTTGAAAAGGCTTAAATTATTTTATTTATGGAATGTAAAATTTCCTGAGTATGAAAATGAGGGTTTATACATGTGTATAAAATTGTTTATGAACGATTTTGCGTTTAGAACATATCTTTACCTATAAATAAATAAAATTGAAGTGTATGTAATTTCAATGTTTTTTTTTAAAACAGCTTTTCACTAAATGCATATGAAAGTACATATATTATGGTACTTACATCAAATAATCCATTTTTTTAATTTTAGTCTGTGTCTGTCCGTCTGTGTCTATCTGTTCCGGCTAATACCTGAAACGGCTGGACCGATTATAACAGGTCTTTCACTCGCAGATAGCTAATGTTAGAAGGAGTAACTTAGGCTACTTTTATTTTCGAAATTGTATTTATTTTTTTAAAATGGCGCAAGTAACACCACGGGGAACAGCCATTTTAAATAAAAAGTAATGATCAGTCTTTGTCAATGCAAGTCTTTAGTACAGGTATTTAGAAAAATAACTTAAATTTAAGAAGGAATATTACAGAACAGCAACTGTATCTGTTGATCTTAATCCTAATATAAAATCTCAGTATCAAGATATCCTTTTTAATAGTAAACTTATTAATTATGCAATTTGTAAAAATATTCGGGTTTATTTATTATGATAAAATGTACCGATCCGAAAGGGTTTTGTAACCATGACATTCGTTCAAATAAACATTTGTGCTACAACAGTTCTAAAGTTGTTCTATATTGGTAGTAGGTATGGTGAATGTCATGTTACTTTCGAATCGGCCGCGACTGTATGGCAAGGGAAGGCAATTACCGCATTTAGTTGTTTAGTACGAGTTTGACATAGCCAGTCATAGCCTGCAGCCTCTCCAAGTGACAGGAATCCATAAGGCTATTCCGCACTGCCAAAAAGGTACTATGACCCCTTTCTGATTGGCATTAAACACTTCATTTCACAATAACGTTGCTTACTAGATCGATTGATGGACATATTGTAGAACCAAGAGGATCAATCCTTAAATTAATTTTTTTTTTGCTACCTGTTTGGCGATATATTGGTCAAAAAAATAAACTGCAAAAATGTTTCATCCAAAAGTCGCTGCTGCTGCTGACCGGAAATATTAAGAAAATGTTTTTCCCTAAGTTTCTGACTAATTATGCCTTAGACAAGAATATGCCTATCCTTTATAATAATATAAAAATAGATAGAAAAAATCTAAAAATAAAGGTAACTACAACATTTTTATTATAATAAAATGAGTACAAAATTTATAGAGACTGCCTGATCAGCTGAGATCAAATTTGTTCCAATTAGTCTCACCTATTAGCTATTTTATCTTAATATTTAATTGTTATAATTTCTAATGTCTAAAAAATCACTGTTTTTACACGGTGGGTTATCAATGGCATAGAAAATATGTAAGGCAATTTGTACTTTTAAATTAACAAACCATCTTCGCTGCCCAGATCATATTCGTTAATTTTCATGGCAATTTTGAGAGAATACGTTTTTCATAAAAATATTAACAGCCCGACAAAAAATAAGTATTGTTGTAAAATCTAGTACCCACGGTTATAAAATAATGGAGCAAGTGCTTATATTATTATGATAACATATTATGACAACATACAAAGATGTAGCAAATTCATTAGAGGCATCAAAAACAAAAAATATTCCCATACATCATTACTATTATTAGTCAATGTGTGCATATCTTGGTACAATATCTTCCCTAATGAGTAAGTCACAAAGAGGTAAACCACTAAGAGGAAGTAAATCTTGGCCTACTTGAATTAAACCACTTTCTGGCCCTGGTAGGTGGCCATGCCACACATAGTAATAGAACAGCTGCTGCATAGCTGCCATGTATCGACGCTGTTCTGGCATTTCTGATTCAAATGTTCCAAGAATAGCTTCTATATCAGCATTGATACCAGCTATGCCAGATCCACCGGCACCACCTCCGGCCCCGGAACCGAAGACAACATACATAGGAACAGCAAGACGTAGTCTAGCCAGACTAACCAAAGGACACAATGTACGAATGGAAGAAATCAATTCCACCAAACCCTCGTAAGTTTTGTTAACGTGCATAAACACTGACGACGTCAAATTCTTATTACCAATTACACTATCGTTTACAATTTTTTCTACAATGTCAGCTGTCCAATTTAAATACTTCTTTTGTAAGAGATCTGAATGACTAGAATGTTGTGTTGTACCAAATACCATTGGTTTAAAAACTTTATCCTTTCCAGATTTCTTTGCCTCTTTTTGAGTATCCCATCTTTCATAAGCATGAACTCTAAGCAACTCCCCATCTAGGACCAACAAAGAATGTTTTGATTCATCTTGAATGGGCAGTTTTCCTATATAATTTTCCAACCAAATATCAGGAGTTAAAATTTCTGTCGTCGAAATATGTCTCAAACAATTGGCATCATTACATTTAGTCATTTCTTTGAACCTAGTGTTTAATTTTTGGGATTGTTCCAATAATTCACCTGGAAATATTACTGAGGACGATGATAACCACACTCGAGAGTATAACTTCTGAGCCTGATTGATAGTAGTCAAAGCAGCAGTCAATGTTGCTCCTGCTCTGTGACCTAACAAAGTTACTGATTGTGGGTCACCTCCAAAATGTTTGATATTCAAGTTCACCCATTTTAATGCTATCAACAAATCGCTGAGTCCATAGTTGCCTGATGTAGGTGGATATCTACTTTTCGATAAAATATCTAGGGCTAAAAATCCAAAAGGACCTAATCTAAAATTAGGACGTACAAAAACTACTTCTTTGGTGCGAGCATACAGAGCAGACGGTTGAGCTGGGCTTATACCCCCAGCTAAAGTATTTGCTCCAATCAGTACAACAACGGGTAATGGCGAGTCATACCTTACGTGGGGAGTAACTACATCTATAGTCAAACAGTCTTCTTCACCAGTGATTGTAGCATTTTCCAAGAATTGTAAACAGAGAGGTCCTTTTTCCCGTGCATTGAGAGTTCCATTCCAACAGGATGACAAGTTGTTCAATGGTTGAGCATATGTAAATCTCTTTTTATCGACTGGTGGGATAGCATAAGGAATACCGTAGAACTTGTAAACTCCCTCATCCAGAATGCTGAAAGAGAAATTTGATAACTTAAAATACCAATAAACAAAGATTACCATGGTTTCACATAAATATAATTGTAAGAAAAATTATTACCCTTCAACAGGCCCACAGCTGGTGAAAGTGGTAATGTAGCGGCCAAGACGTAGAGGACGTTCAACTGGTGGCCCAGCATGAGCTCCAATAATTATACCAATAATCCCTGCTATCAGGACTAGAATTACAATACCAACTACAACGATATCATCTGCGAAAGAAAAACATAAAATATTGATATCAATGCATTTGTGCCAGGTGCTGGGTGATCAATTCAGTCCATCAGTGTCAATTAAATTAGTTGTTACTAACAATTAGTTATATTACATATCATTGCTCTTAAGGTTTAGGCCAAGATGTATCGTTGCATTCTAAAATCAGAACTTCATGGGTATCCATCCACCATGGACCTGACTCAGTAGCTGCTGTCATTACTCAAAAGTTGAGGTTGTTATTTGTTATTAATACCTGTTTTGTATTAAGTAATATTATAGAATTAATATATTATTGAATTGGGTCTTTTGACTGTTGATTTTTTTTTTAATAACTCCTTTACTGTCGAACTCAGAGACTCACTTAACGTAATTAATCATTAGATAATAGAGACCCAGTATATTTTAGTACACTAACAACAAACTCAAATATGCAAAAATAGGCCAAGATATAGTAGCCACTGTTTGTTAATGATTCACTAACGATAATTTATTGACCTATCTAAGTACGGCCCTTAGTGTAACTATAAGTAAATATAATTCGTATGTTGAAAACAATATTTAAATCGACTAAGAAATGTCTGACATAATAGTTACCTATGCCTTCGTTTTTATTTATTACAATCTAATAATGTAATAATTACTTTATTATCACATTTATATCTACTTAAATAACATAAATAAAACATTTACATAAAAGAAAAATAATAAACACCTACAGAAGAAAAAAAAACCGTTACACTAAGCGTCGAAGAATTCCTCCGCATCACTGTCGTCTGGCAACGTGCCCAGAAGACTGGGCACCTATTACCTATTAGATTATAGCATTTAAAGTTTTTGGTGGGGATTGAGAGAAGCTCTGTTCCTTTCCCGCAAAACGAATAAATACTTAAATGTTGCGTCACAACTCAATATAGTTCGCTCCCTTTCAAGCATAAAATTAAAATACTTAAACTTCCTTGTTTATGAACAAATTTATTTAATTTTAATTTAGTTTTTGGTGCTCAAATCGATTTATGGTCAACTTTTAATGAGGCCTTAAACATAATCTCTCATTATCTTTTACCCCATTGCCCCAGACATTTCCGCTTAGGTGTGAATACAATGTGATCATCCTTAACCCCTAGAGTCTAGGGTGTAAGGATGATAGTCTAAGGCCTAGACTCTCTAGGCTTTTGTTTAAGGGACAATGAACACTGAAACAGAGTGCAAGAAGCAGTGTGTTACGTAAAGGTAAAGACTAAAGAGTGACCGGTCTGTACATCATACATACTATTAGTAACTCTGTAATATCGATAAATCTCTTGGAAACATAATAATAAAAATAATTCTTACCTACAATAAATTTCTTTTGGCGAATCCTTTCTTTAAGGGGAAGTTTAGTCGCCACTTTACCATCTTCAGTTTCCTATAACATAAAAAAATGACAGATACACAGATAGTCTAGAGCCTGAGAAAAGACATGGTCAATTTTTTATCCGAAAAAAAAGGGCTGTAAGGGGTTGGAAAGTTATAAGAAATACCCAGACCACGCGGGCGAAGCCGCTGGCGGAAAGCTACGAGTAGTATTCAATACTTTTAGTAAATATTGTTAAAAAGATACAATCATGTCACCATTGCCATCAACCAGGCGCATCTCTAAACTAAGCTGCTACTGAGAATTTTGTAGAAAACACTAATAACACTACCCGAACCCTGGAATCAAACCCAGGACCTCGAGCAGTTGCGCTGAGGCCACTAGGCTAATGCGGAAATAGTGTTGTCATTTAATTATACATTTTATACTGCATTTGCCTGCCATTTCATTCAACTGTAGTGATAAACAATATCTACCATCCAGTTCCATGGACAATTGGACATGATTTAAAAGACTTCGCCAACCAAAAAGACTTTTGATAAATTTGCCTAACTGTGTTATTTCGTGTTATATGAGATGTACAAATTACCTTGTGTATTTGAGTTATTAGATACAAGATACTTTTGGAATGGTATACTCAGGTTTAAAAGTCAAAATACAAAATAATGAAATTACTTATTTGGACTATAGTTCAAATACTTATATTATTGTCTCAAATAATTAATGTCTTATATCTGATTGTCAAAGTTTGTATTGTATATAACCATTTTTTATTTACTTACATTGCTACCAGTTAATCTTTAATGCAAGACTACTAACATATGGAACAGTACGGAATATTAGGAACGGGAGCTATGCGGATGAAACAATTCTAATAATATCATGCAAATTAAACTGAGTTATAAAAATTTTTGTGTCGCGGGCCATCCCTGGCTTAGGGATGAATCCTGCATCCTGCGGCATCCATCAGATTTTTTAAATTCTATATTGTTATCTATATAAATAAAAATTAATGTTGTTAAAATATACTTGCGGGCAGCAAAGGCTTCACATTTGCTTTCTAGTAGATGTTCCTAATGTCACCTTGAGATATTTTAGAATGTGACGGAAGATTTTGACTTGGTGAGTAAGGCATGATTTTTTCCTTCATTAAAATAATGATATTATATTCTTAGTTGATTGAGAGTCTATTTATTTTAGCACTGTCTTTTGTTTTCTGTGTCTCATATCTTTTATTTATCCACAAACACATTAGTAATCCAAGAAAGTTATCAAAAGCAGCTCTGAAATGTTATGGTTATGAACATTTCAGCTTATTTTAATCAAAAATTATTGTCTTGCCACTTAAAGTCTGCATTAAAATTCTACCATCTACTTATTAAAACAGTAATAAATCCATTTATATTAGTACTCCAATATAATTAAATTTTATTGTTTATGAATGTATTGTCTGAATTAAATAGCATGTTTTAAAGGAAATTATAATTTTAATTATTGTGTTTATTTTGTAAAACAGAGTTTAGAAAATATCTGTATATTTTTTAAAAGAGTGACTATGGAGTTTCTTGCCGGCTCTTCTCCATGAATCCCACTTTTTGGAACCGTGCAACTAGTTAGACTAAAGGTGCCTATTTATATGGTCTAATTGAAATAAAATATTCAGAATTTTGAATCTACATTAAGAATTTGTGATGTTGTATTAAGTTGGTGTAATTAAAAAAAACAACTTACAACAGGCTCTAATTTTACAGTTTCCATGCCATCATTTGGAGTGTCAAGCTTATCATCCAAAGTTTCCATTGAAGCAAGAGCAGCCTCCCCATTATTTGGTGCATTCCTATGCTTTCGGAAGATCCTGGGATATCTTATGTTAAACAAACCCTTTTTGTGTTCATCTTTACCGTCTGAAATATTAATTTGTGTTAGCTTTTAAACTTTTACAAAATTGAGTTTATGAAGCTTACAGCAAAAATATCAATAGGACAAAAATTAACTCAATCATATTCACATTAATTAAATAATGTTCTCACCATTCTCATTATCAGGATGTTGCAAGAATTTTGTGAACTTCTGCAGAAATTGGAAGTGATTCTCTTTGGTTTTCGAGTTTTCATCAGTCTTTTCATTATCAGTATCTTTCTCTATTGCTGCCTCTTCATCCTGAATAAATCATAAATAATTATGATGAAGCACTAAGTATCTATAGTCAATTTACATTATCAATATGATGCTACTTTCAAGGACATAGAAAGAAAAGATATAGTACAAGCTGTAGGTAGAATGATAAGATACAATACCTTTGATTTGTCTTTATCTGAATTTTTGGTAAAGAAACCAGGCATTTTGATGGCCCCTATAGGTATAAACTTGGGTTTAACTTCCCGGCCTAGTTCTGTCAGGTCGCCTGAAAGGGCCGTTTTCACAGGGCCGTCATCAGTCTTCAACTCGGCAGCCTCGATGGTCTCTTCTTCAGTTTTCAACATAACTTCTTTCTCCTCAGCCTCAATCTGCTTCTTGTCCATTGTTTTATTATCTTCTTCATAATCCACCTTGTTTATGTCCATTGTGCTCATACCTAATGTGCCGATAAAATTGCATCACAAGAATGTACACTATATTATATTAAATGGGAAGGATTACAAAGCTCTGATGAATAACTCCGAATGGATAGAGAATTGAGATTTTTTTCTAGGTTGATCATATAGTTAATTAAGTATCCCATGGGATAAAAATGAATGAAGCGTTACAGGAAAACGGGCTTTAGGGTGTGCGATACATAGTAACAAAATAATGGTGCTTACGAGTTATCACTTACACTCAACCACGGTAAAAATCTATCTAAAAACCGCCCGCTCTGTTAGAACGTCCAAATAGTTTTGATTTCAAGATTCGTTAATTATTTTCGCAATCGCAAAGCAAGCTATCCAAACCAAAGCCAACTAGGGATGTTCGATCCAATACTTGTGTGTATCGATACCACAGACTACTATATATATATATATATATTGTAGCAAACTAATCGATACAAAGGAATACGATCCACCCGGTTTTTCTATCGATACAATGGAATGGCTTTCGATCCGTTAGTAGAGCGATACATGTACAATGAGAATCGAATCGAAAAATGTGTTGTATTAATTTTAAAATAATAAACAATCTAACCTTAATAATTATTCGTAATATTTATACTGCATTCCTTAACTCCAAAGTATGGTTTATAACAACAAACAGGTTTATATCAAGCCCTATGTAAATTATTGTCAGTGGTAGGAACGTCTGTGCCCTCCGAAAGTCTTTTCTCGTTGGCACTATAAATGAAAATAAAATCTGCAATCGCCTAGTTCAGAGTGGCTATCATGGAAGTAATAAGTATACTTAGTATACAATCGAAGTGTAACGAAGTTTGACATATTAGTTCCATGGTGGCTATCAAGATTTTATTTTTTACGTACTTTTCAAAGATTGGCCGATGTAAAAAAAAAATATTTCTCTACTTTCTTAAACTTTGATGTTTTAAATTACAAAATTTTAAAGGTTTTAATTATTGATACGATACTGGATCGATTCAAAAAATCGTATCAAATCTCTCGGATCGTAGATTGTTGTAGCCTTTGATAGCCTCTCTGTAAATTGCCTGTTGGATTGCGGTATTGTTAACTTTAAGCTTAAAATCCAAAATAAAGACTGTTTCATTTCCTAATACTGACAAGTTTCATTCATGCGCTGACTTAACTTAACCTAGTTTAAAAAAAAAGGGTGATTTGCATAGTAGGATGATTTTGGCGCATTTTCTCGGAAACGTTAGCTATTCAATGGTATTTCTAGGAACGTCACGTATTTTTTTATAATTTTATCAATATAAAAACAAAACTGAAAACTTAAACAACGCTGAAGAAAAATCGTCTAATTTTTATGTTAAATATCAGAGTTCTGGAAACTGGAACTACAAAATTGTGTCATCGGTGTCATCTGTCAAATTAAACATCGCTCAAGAATTCTTTTTCTTTTGTCAAAATAGGCGGAAGGTACTAACAGACGTAGAAATCTGTATTTATTTAAGTAATCTATGAAATTAAAAGTAATTTGTTCGATAATTTGAAAACCATTTCATTCACTTAATAATGTGTAAAAGTTATTTTGTTCATGTACAGAAAGTGATGGAATAAAATTGAGGTAACCTAAGTGGTGCTTATTCTGTCTTGTTTTTAGGTAGTGCTTCAAGATGTTGATGCCAAAACAGAACCGTGTTTCAATCTACGAATACCTCTTCAAAGAAGGAGTTATGGTAGCTAAGAAAGACTACCATGCACCTAAACACCCCGATCTTGAGAAGATTCCTAACCTCCAAGTTATAAAGGCTATGCAATCTCTGAAATCCAGAGGATACGTCAAGGAACAATTTGCCTGGAGGCATTTCTATTGGTAATTTAGTAATAATTCACAAATTTATAATACTTCCTTTTTAAAATAATAGTTTGTGACAGATTACAAATCAAAACAATCTTCGGTATCGGTATTATAGTCGTCGTTCCTAGTTAAATTATCTCGAATGAACTAGTTGACGCGTCTTGAATGTTTCATTTAGTTGTGTTTAACTTGTGTTATAACCAGGTACCTCACCAATGAGGGTATTGAGTACCTAAGGATCTTCTTGCACCTGCCCCCCGAGATCGTGCCGGCAACCCTCAAGCGTTCCGTGCGTGCGGAGACAGTCCGCCGAGGTGCCGTAGGACGCCCCGACGCGCCCGCGCGCTCTGCTGAAGACCGTTCTGCATACCGTCGTGCACCCACTACACCAGCTGCTCACGACAAGAAGGCTGATGTTGGTCCTGGCTCAGCTGGTGTTGAATTCGTAAGTTTAATCCTTAATCCTCTCAGACAGCAAAATTGTTATCTGGTGTTGGTATCAATTTATATATTATTATTTTTCGGTTTTAACACCTAGAAGGGAAGGACTGCAAAACTGCACCATAAAAATAAAAGCCTCATGTACAAACAAAATCTGTTTGAAGCATTGACTGTAGATTTGCTCTTGTTGATATTAGATTGCAACCATTTGTAATCACCTTTTTATGCAAGTGTCTAGCTGATAAGCATATACAGTTTTCACAAAAACTTATTGTTCGGGTTGAAGTTGGCACAAGCTAACTTTAACCTGGCCATAAAAATCAAAGAAACAAAATTAAGGATTGTAATAAATTAAAACGAAAGCTTAAGTTGTAGGCTGTCGTTTTAAATAATTGAAATCCAAAAATTTTCTTTCTCTGATTTGTACGGCAGGGTATATGTTAGCTTGTGCCAACTTCAACCCGGACAATAAGTTTGGCGAGAACTGTACCAACTATTATTATCTACACTAATACTAATATTATAAAGAGGAAAGATTTGATTGGTTGTTTGAATTGAATAGGCTCCAAAACTACTGGATTGATTTCTAAAATTCTTTCACCGTCAGAAATCAACAGCCTTTATGATTATGATAGGCAATAATTTACAAGAAATGACTACATAGGCGATGCTGCTAGCGGAAAGCTAGTTATTTATAAAGGAAACAAACATAACCACAATAACCCTGGTTTGAATCCCAGGTTGAGCTGTTCGTATGTGAGAGTGAATTGACTCCCATTGACGTAATAACTTGTACCATTTGTACTTTTAAATTAGGATTATAAAAAGAATATAATTTTAAATGTTATTATTTTATTAATTTCAGAGAGGAGGTTTTGGACGAGGCAGGCCTGCACCTTAAATAAGTAATAAAAAAATAATATGTATCAGTTGTCTCATTTTATCCTACTCTATTTTTTTTATATAATGTCCTCTGTTGGGGTTTCTAATATACACTAACTGTCATGAATATATATATATGAATATGAATAGAAATAGTCTATAGGTTCTCAACCTTGCCCACCTAAATCTGATATTTAGCGACTAATTTCGACTAAATAGTGACTAAACCTGGAAGAAAACAGATCTTCGCTAGGTGCCTTAGTTTTTGAGATATAAATGAAGCTGGGGAGAGACTGACCCCAGCACGGCCACCTATAAACCCTTATAACTTTTAAACCGGTGACTGACTTAATCTGATATTTGGCGACTAATTTCGACTAAATAGCGACAAAATTTTTGTGTCATCAAAATTAAAATCCCTGATTGTGGCCAAGCCAGGGTCAGCCTCACGGCGGGGCCCCGTATAAAAACTTGTTTTCAGATTTCTTACAAAAGAAAAAAAATGTTTGCATAAAATTGAAAGTCCCCTGTTATAGTAATAGTACGAGAGCCCACGACCAAAATTTTTGTCTCATAGCAATACGGCCAAAACCGCATCAAGTCGATAGATACGATTATCCTGAACTCGAAAATACCAATATCAGACATTTTCCGCGTAGCGTTTGATCTGACCGAATTTTCAAAATTGTCAAAGAATTTTACCGAACTGCATCATAGCAATATGTCTGATTTGCAGACTGTAGTTGAATGATAGTTCTGAGATACCGGAAACATATTTTTCAGACGTTAGTGGTGTAGCGCAAATCCGTAAAATCATTTAAAAAAAATAAAAATGAGACAAAAAAAATGTCTCATAGCAATACGTCTGAAAATATTTTTTATTAGTAAATTTTGGTTATTTGATGCGAACAAAACAATTTTCAGACGGAAATGTGAACGCATTAAATTTTGAGACCGTTTTGAAAATGTTAACAAATTTTACCGATCGGTATCATAGCAATATGTCTGAAAATTGTTGGACATGATAAAATAAGTTGTCCACATGTGCAAAAAATTTATATCAGACAAATTAAGTGTAGCACCTTCTCTATCAGACAACTTTTCGATACTCAGATATCATTTAAAAATCGTGTTGAGGCATCTTGAATTTTCTGTTACAAACCAATGAATACGTTGCGACCCTGAATTTATTAGATGATAATTAACAAAGAATTTACCCGAAACCGTAACATTGAAGTTGAAGGACTGAAATAAATCGCACGAAACGTTATTTTCGTTTTTGTATGCTACACTTAAAGTGTCTGAAAACAGGTTTTTGGTAATCATGGCAGCAATACGAAAAGTTGAAAAAAAAATTATCCGTATTGCTATGATACAGGTCGGCTAAATTTGTTGACATTTTCAAAAATGCGCTCGGGCTATATTCTACGCGCAAAATGTCTGAAAACAAACTTTTTCGTAATACAATTATAAAATCTATGTACATTTTCACTATCAGACGTATTGCTATAATACCGACTGTCTTTTTTTTTTGACACAGCAGAAATGGCCTCCCACGCAGTTGCTACACTTTCGACCGTTACTACACACCTAGTCGGGTTCAGAATCATACAATCTAACGATTTTATAGGGTTTTTGCCGTATTGCTATGAGACATGGTTTTGGTCGTGGGCTCTCGTACTATAAATGTCAACGGGGAAATCCCGTAGCCCGCGATAACCGGTGTAGGGTATTCCGCACGCTTTTCCGGAAAAAAAGAAATTGCTTTTTTTTACTTTTGTCTTAACTGAAATAAAGAAAAAATTGGAAAGATTTTATTAATTTTCGCTTACGCACGTTGGGGACCCCGGGCCCCGTATAATAGATATGGCGGTAGCTACGCCCCTGATAATCATAGCAATCTTGGGTAAGCAAGTATATAGAGGAGGCTGCCCCCCTTGGCGACGCCCTTGTACGTGGGTAATAACTAAGATGTTTTTAAAAGTTATAGATACGTCGTACACACTCTAGAATGACCAGACGAAAGGCAGGTAATTGCCCGGATTGCATTCAGTTGGGCACGCTATCTCTTTACGGCTATACCTACGTCCCGACAGTGCCTAAAATTATGTATGTTTATCTCTTTCTAACAACAGGCGTCCCCATCATTTGTCTCTATTGCGCTAACGTCAGAAATACATATACACTACTTACGTATAGACTACTCCTTGCGCCACTTTATAATACTTTAACCCTTAATAAGGCCAGGGGATATTATTTCCCACCACGACTACATTCAAAAATATGGTCTTTTTTACATGACGGGTAATTAATAGAATGAACGCAATTAAATATACTACTTTTGAGAAGAATTTAGAATTTTTAACTGGCAACACTTTTTCAAAACATGCTACCTGGTGCTGATATGTCAATGTCAAACTTCAGTGGCGTGAAAAAGTGAGCGGATAACGGTCGATTTTGGGGTACTTCTGAGAAAAAACTTCAAATTGTTCTACAAAAAATCTTGTAAGTAGGTTATATTTTTATCTTATGTAAAATAACTATTTTGGAGTTGTTTTTTATTGCTTCTAAAGGTAAAATATTGAACCATAGCCCCGAAATCTTCGAGTGAAAAAGTGGGAAAATAATTCCCTTTGCCCGATTGAGTTATATAGTTTCTCTCTATTATATATATAAAAAATTTCAACAGACATATAATTCATAGTCATACGAATAGGGACATAACTGTGAAATTTGAACGTAAGCTTCTCAGGGGATATTTATGTGATACTTAATTGTTATAATTTGTTACTAGGAGTCAAACGCCATGAATAAGAAAAAACAGCTAAGGCAGCAGGAGTTAGAAGAAGTTGTTGGCAATCTGTCCGATTTATCTGATCTTGACTCAATGTTGGTATACATCTTCCAGAAGAAGGTAATAGTTACAAAAGATGTCGATTTTGTAGCACAAAAAAAGAAGAAAAAAGAACAAAAATATTGTGCTCCACATGTCAAGTTGCACTATGTGCAAAGAAATGTTTTAAAATGTTTCATGAGGCTTCTCCTCAGGAGTAGTTTTCAACTTATAATAAAAATGTGAAACACTTCATACCGATTTTTATTTAGCATGTATGACAATATTTATGTAAATAAAATAAAAGGTCATTTACCGACTTCTTTATATAAAAAAATTACAAAACTGATAATCGAAGTCAGGAGGAATACTAGTATCTGAATAACAACTAAACTATGGCAAGTACACACGTACGTAAACAGGCAACGGGAATTATTTTCCCACTTCCGAGACATACAATCACCCGTAATCAGGCAAGGGGAATTTATTTCCCACCCAAAAAAAGGGGGGAAATAACAATCACCCCCCCATCGTAATCGTTTTTTTAGATTCTGCAGTTCAAATTTACCCTATTTGCACTCGAACTTTCTTTCTAGCTCTTACACAGGCTCGCGCCTTATTAAGGGTTAATGTTGGTGTATAACCTGTCTATCTTTTTGAAGTTCGTTGGGTAATAAGACATGGTAACATACCATACTATCACGCCTGTAATCCCTAAACGGGTAGGCAGAGGCTAGTACTAATGTACACCCAACCACATTTCGCCGGTATGTTTAGGTCCCATGTAATAAGGGGTAAGCCTATTGCTATCACCCGGGCACAAATCCAGACTCCGAGCTGCTATTGGGAATTTAACAGAAAACCCAACAACACTGCTCGACCCGGGGATCGAAACCAGGACCTCTCGAGCGTAGCAGTTGCGCTTGGGACCAACGAGGCAGTCATTTTATAGTAACCATATAAATAAAGAAAACATTGTTTTAAATTAATAGATTACTTGGCAACAATATTATATTTAAATATATAGATAGTTAATAATAATCAAAATCCAGAGGCCACAGAAAATAATTTATGTCTAATAATCTACATGGATCCTACGCAAACGTCTCGATAATTATCATGATTAAAATTATTATTCATTGGTACATAATTATGACTTCTGATATTAGATTTGAACTCTAGGATTTTGTGGTGTTGGGAATTCTCCAATTTTAGCGATGTAGTATTGGTGAGCACGGAATGGCTTGAGCTCCCAAGGCACCTGGTCTTCCATGCTCGTCAGACAAACACCGAGGTCTTCCAACGTTGGAAGACTTTCATCAACGACGTCTGAAGTAGCTTCCTGAAATTATAAGTACAAATGGTAAGACAAACGGTTAGTCTAACCTAAGATGGCCTGAGGCGGCGGAGGTCGTCAGCGTCTAAAACTGCAAAATCTAATTCTAATTCTAGCGGGTCAAAGGAACGCCTCGCTTCCAATAACGAACATACCTATTTTTTTCATGAAATCAATCTCTTAGAAACGAATCTTGCTTGACTTAGTTCCTATAGCATGGCATAATGGAGAGGAGCGACAGCGCCGCAGTTGATTGCTGACACGTTTTTTGGGACATGGATGTATATTTAGGAATTGCGTATGACGCATAAGCCCGGGGGTAACGTCCGTTTAACGCCACAAGGGAGCTGTCCTGATGACATGGAGCAGAGCACACTGGAGTTTTGCCTAGCTTCGGCGGTGCGGGCGTATCACCCTTTTCTGGTCGGCCGTTAACTGGGGTGTCTGCCGATCGATACTAGTCACTAGCGCTTTTCAAATTAATTTATTATTTGAAGAGACCCAATAACTACTTTGGAGATTTGTCCTACTACGGTTTTCAAAACATAGTTCATATGATTTTGGTTTTGATTAAACTATAAATTACAGTACCTTCTCAAGTGACTCCCAGTGCAATCCACCCAGGGGGTATGCTGGTGATATCAAATTGACGAGTGCAACCTTCAGGGGAAAGAAAATAGGATCGTATTTCATGTCGTAGCGACGGTAACCCCACTTCTCATCTTTGCGCATTAGTGCGTAAAACCAGTCCACCAAATCGGCCAGCAAGTATTTTTTGGGTCTAAAAGCAGTAAAAATAATGTTCATACTAAGTTTGGCGAGAACTGAACGCGCCGGACGTAACCTGGCCGGACTGAAGTTAGCCGGTTGCGCAGTATAGAATTTATAACAACAACAACAGCCAACTTCAGCCCGGCCAAGCTATACCGCGTGTACTGTTGTGTAGGTACTAAGGCTGTTCATATTATGGTCATTTAAAATAAAAATCTGCAATGTAAAACTGTGTGAACTTTTTTGAGTTTTCTTATTTTTGACCTTTTTCTTAAATATAGGAAATTATAAAATTGAGTTAAAAAATCTAAGAAACTATGAGCACTGTACGACGATCTATGACAGCAGATAGGATTTGGTATTGACAAGGATGATGTGTTTTATCATAATAATATCTATTAGCTCAATACAATCGCTACGCGTTGATCTGGCTTGTATTCCTGAACATAGTGAACAACTTTAGATTTTCTTTCTTCAAAAATTTATTCCCTAAATCATCGAAATCCGTTTAGCCGTTTTGGAGCTCATTCGAGACAACATTGGACAACATTTCAGATATATGAGTAGACAGCTAGATCAAAATTCTAGAAAGGTCACAAGCGGGAGACGCGTTAACTCAAGTGACCAGTCAGGAGTCAGTCCAAGAAGATTGAACACCAATCCAAGGTGAGTTAATACTGAATATATTTGGCAGAATATGAACTTACCCAACTGCCTGGTAAACCTGGCACTTCGTATCTGGATCGCGAATAGCGTTCAGAATTCCCTGAGCGACATCTGATACATATACCGGTTGCTTAATGGTTTCCTGTCCGTTTCTGTACAATGGCAAATATTGACCATTTATGCGTAAGATTGAAGCAAAGGACCTGCAGTAACAATAATAATTATTACAAGTATTTACATGATAACTATGGCAAACATGTTATTAAGGCATTTTTACCCGACTGCTAAAGGAGGAGGGTTATGTCTAACTCTGATTGTGATGACCATTGACTGATCAGTTTGTGACTTATTATTACTATTACTAGGTACATTGAAAGAGTTCAGTATCTTTTCTTGTATACAAGGTGAAAGGGACATCGACGCACAAATGTCGTGCGAAAAATACGTACATAATAAACAAAAATTTATTTGTTATTATTATTATTAATAAAACGCGATTATAACGCTCCGCGGTGAAAGTTATCCGAAATAAATGAAATAATGATTTTTTTATTATAAATTCAATTTGGGTAGATAGACATAATGATTTTTTACATGTTCAAGTAAGAAAAACTGCAGAAAAAAGTGAAAAATTTCAAGATCTGCGTTGCGTGCGTCAATGTCCCTTCCACCTTGTATACATAACACTAAAATTTAATAACATAAAAGATTTACCTTAAAAATCGATCCTCAGTGCCATAGATGTCGGAGGCACGAATAATAGTAGCTGTAGGGAACTCTTCCCGAATGGCACACTCTCCCCAATATTTACTCATCTTGTACATGGATGGTCTCCTTAATACCAAAGGTTTAGGTTTCTCCGCAGCATTTAAGTAAGAGACATGAATGAATCTTTCTACACCCATTTCTCGTGCAATTCTGTTAAACACATTTATTGGTAAAGTTAACTAGAATAAAAGAGGATGAACTTATTTCAGAAATACATACAGATGCCTATTTTAAATTAGTATTAAGACTAGCAGAATGAGTTTCATGGCTAGCATAATATTGAACAGGCACTGACCAGTACTTAATTAAAGTTCGTTTTGTTATACCTTGCTATGCGTCTAGGACCATCAACATGAACATCCTTATACTTAAAGTTCTTTGTTTCATAGTCTCGTCCCACCAAGTTGATGACAACATTGGAGTACTGGACAGACTTGGCGATAGACTCTTCATCGCGAAGGTCAAAGGTAGTAAAGAGAACCTGACCCAAATCTCCAGCAACTTTTAGTCTCTGGGCATCATAGAAATCACCCCTGTAGGGCAAGATCATCTGAAATTGTACATAGATTATATTAAGACACTAACCTCATATACTATTATTATAATATTATAAATTAAGCCTATATTTAAATAACACCTCTAGCAATACATCTGTGAAGACTGCATTAAATTCCATGCAGTCGTTTTGAATGATGCGGGTGAATCATAGAGAGACAATAATATATTGACCCCCCCCCCAACTAGAACTTTTTTTCAATATCTGTAATGTACAGACATCAGCCTGTTACAATGTTATTGTTTATTTATTTATTAAACGAAAGCGTACAGGGTAACAAATTATGTGGGTAACTGTACACATAAATTTTATGTTGCAAATAAAAAGCTTTCACAAATTATGAAGCTAAGCTTAATATTAAATTTTTGCTTAATGCTCCATAATAGTTTTATGGCAATGTACTGACACTGTGACAATATAATAAAAGTTAGTTTCATGTTGTAATTATAGAGGCATTTTAAAATCTTACCTGGGTGCCAGACTTGCCTAGCTTATTGACTACATAGCGACCTACAAATCCTGTGCAACCAAACACAGTTGCCACTATGCCGTTAAAACTGGAGCGGCCCCCAGTACCACGCTTATAAGCGGCCACATTAGGCCTGCCACCATCCGAACTGTATGAGGCTGACTTGATGTAAACAATGCTCAGAGACCCTGAAGAAGCTGAAATTGTTGTTATAAAAGCTCAGTTCAATGGTACTTCTAAATACCGCAGAGAGCGTGTTGGGATGTTTGGGCATCATGTTGTTCTTTGGAAGCCGAACTGGCATTTCTTCGAGCTTTTGAACAAAATTATGTAAGAGTTAATTTAAATGATATCAGCACTTCTGTAAGAAGTGTCAAAACTTACGTTTGATTTTAGTTACGAAATGGCCTGTTAGAGCAGCGGCTGCCATTTTCAGGCCAATATTATCGTGCTTTTTACAAAAGTAAATATGCAATTCCCATCAAGGGAAGGAACACGAATGTGAAATAAAATCGCAAAAAATCACTTATTCAGCTGACAGTGACAGGTCATTAAAGTCAAAGTCAAACTGACAGACTGCATTGCTCAAAGTTATGTCGCTTCGATAGTGGCTAGTGGCTCGATAGTCCTCTATCGATAAACTATCAATAGTATTATCAAAAACGTAGATGGTATAGAATCTATCATTTTTAAAAAAAAAAAATATATATATATATTTTTAATCTATAATTAAGATATTAACTCAAAAAAATACTTTTGACGTTTAGTATCTTTATAAAAAGACTAGCTTTCCGCCAGTGGCTTCACCCGCTATCCCGCGGGAACCATACATTTTACCGGGATAAAAAGTAGCCTATGTGCTATTCCAAACTATAATCTATCTCTGTGCCAAATTTTATCCAGATCCGTTCAGTAGTTTTTGCGTGAAAGAGTAACAAACATCCATCCATCCATCCTCACAAACTTTCACATTTATAATATTAGTAGGATATTTCACGCAGAAGTTTATCTAATATTTTTTTTCCCTAACTTCGTGCCAAATCTACATAAATAATGTGAAAATTCTATTTTTTTTAAACGTGACAAAATACTCTACCCTAACCTCTATATCTGACCGTAATCTATTGTAGTTCAAATATAAAAAATGTATTGTGGTACAGTTCTCGCCAAACTTATTGTCCGGGTTGAAGTTGGCACGAGCTAACTTTAACCCAGCCGTAAAAATCGGAGACACAAAATTATAGGATTGTAATAAATAAAAACAAAAGCTCAAAAGTCGCTGGCTATCGCTTCATATTTTTAATTTTTATTCAATATTTTCCTATCTACGATTTTTACGGCCGGGTCAAAGTTTGCCCGTGCAAACTTCAACCCGGACAATAAGTTTGGCGTGAACTGTAAGGTCGGTTTTACGTGTTTTACGTTGAGTTGTGTGTGCCGAGTACGCATTCCGGATGTAACAGAAGTGTAACGAAGTTTGACACTTACTTACTATTTCCATGACTATTATTATTTCCATTATTTATCTATCTATCTATCTATGTTTGCATTATTAAATATTTTTATTAAAAATAGATAATATAAATACATTTAAAAATAAAAAAAATAGTAGCCCACCGGTATCGGGAACAGAGTCCAGGGAAAGGAACCTCCTAACAATACGTTCCGTATCTAGGAGTACCACTTTCTGTATCAAGCCCTTGATCCAGCCACTCAACGAGAGCCTCCTTAGACGTTGGTCGAGACTCTTGGCTATTAAGCCATTGGCAGACACAATGATCGGTAAATAATACAGAATGGCCACTCTCCGCCCCTCCCTAACGACAGATACCTCAGGTCCCCCGCATTCTGCCGGTGTTCTTGCCGGACGTACTGCCAACAAACTCTACGCACCTTCACGCACACATTTGCATTTGCACGTGTCCATACGTAATTTTGTTATTTTGACAACTTTGACATTTGATATTGTAGTGTGCAGCGGTATCGGAAAGTCATGGAAGTAGTAAGTATACTTAGTATACAATAGGAATGTGCACTTATGAAGAAAAACGGTCTAAGCGAGATAGTTAGGGTGGAGCAACTCATCTCGCTCTATTAGAGTGACCATGATTTTTGTCGTCAAGAGAGACCATGTCAGTTTTATGTTATATGACAGGATTTGTGAAATTAGTTTATTTTTCTTTCTACTAAAGAAAAATATTTGCAGTAAGCATAGGCACTGTTGTTGTAATTGCATCTTGCCGTCTGTCGCATAAAAATTGGTAAAAGCGTTGAACTGTTGATCATGAGATAAATATATTTATGTGATAAGCACAAGTGTTTGTGTTGTTCTGGGAGTATGTTATAATAATAATATAAGTCTTTATCCAGACAACTATTGCATTACGATAACATTGACGACTCTGGTGAGTCGATGACACCGACAACTTGGTCTGTTTGCCCAGCTTTGGCAAAGGCCTCCTCCAATTCTTTCCACTCTCTCCGGTTTACCGCTTTTCTAGTCCATGTTTTCCCAGCTATTGCCTTTATTTCGCCTTCCCACCTTCGAAACTATCTACCTCGTTTCCTCTTTCTATTTCTAGGATACCAAAATACAATATTTTTGTTCCATTTTTCAGTGCCTCTTAATATATGACCTGTCTTTTCTGTGTTTTCTTATTCTAGTTGTGACGTTTTCTATTTTTGTCCGTTTCCTAATGGTTTTATTGTTGATTTTGTCCAATTTCTTTATATTCAACATGCTTCTCTCCATTGCTGTCTGGCATGTTTCTAGTTTCTTGATTGCGCTTTAGTAAGTGCCCAAGTTTGGGAGTTTCTTATGTATGTACCAAAAAATATGCATTATACCATGTCTAATGCGCTAAAGAGGGCACCACCGAAGTGTAGTGCGCGATGGCGCCCAGACGTCCACTGTCGTCTCAAAAAGTCAACTGGTCGTTCGTAATCATCAATAAATAATTATAGTCGACATAACTAATATTTTTGATTGTCGTCAAAACATACATGTCCTTTTAAAGTCTGACATAATTTGAAAACATTGTCACCCGAAAGGCCCCTCAACCCACCATTTGTGACGTAAATTTAAATTATATTAATGGTAGACTCGGTCCCGTGTACCGGGATTTTCAGTCTTAGATTTTCCAATAATTAACTTTAAACATAAATACTACCAACATTTTCAGCAAAATGAATAATCATGATTATTTAAAGTATAAGTAGGTTGATAGTTGGGTTATTAAAATACATTGATAATAAAACAAAGGCATCTTATAAATAACAAAGCTCGTTTATTAGTGTTTATACGATTTCACTTAAATAATAAAAAAACAAAATAATAAAAAACAACAGTTAAACAGTGAAATAGTTGGAATTTTTCGATACGTCCGGTCTCGGAGACATTTACGTTACCATTGGTGGGTTAAGTTTGTAACCTGTGAGTGGATTTGTTAGAGCCAGTATATGATTAATTTCCACATCCTTTATACGCAACACCTTTTCACTATTTTATACATTCTTCACAAATAAAATAACAACAAAAAATCACGGAACGAAAATGACGCGATGTCATTGCCATTGTTTTAAAGTTGTCATATCAAAATTTCAAAACTAACCATAAACCTAAAAAGTTCTATTATATTTCAAGAATTTACTCAAAAAAAATACATTTGACTTTTCTTATCTTTATTTCATAAAAAGATATTTTACGCAGTAGTTTATCTAGCAATGTATAACTCTATAATATTTTTTGGATCAGATACCCTAGCCTCGTGGCAAATCTACTAGACTATTTGAAAATTCTTGTATGGCAATTTATTAAAACGAGACACAATCCCCTACCCTAACCTCTCTATCTGACCGTAACGTATTTCGGTTTAAATATAAAGTTTAACAGATTGCAATAAGGTCGGTTTTACGTTGAGTTGTTGAGCCGAGTACGCATTCCGGATGTAAACGAAGTGTAACGAAGTTTGACATATTAGTTCCATGCGGAAAGTTTGTGTGGAGTGTCACAGGTGTGGCTATGGTGAAAGTTTTTCTCCTAATTTTGCCGTGCCCGACAGGGTCCATAATGATCTAAGTTATCTATAGTCCACCTTTATAAAACATTTTATGGAATGCAATACTGAAAGTATCATCTTTGTGACTTGACTGACATTTACAATGCCGTGTGACAATGACATAAATGACAAGTGACATTGTTTTGTAATTGTATTGAATCACCAAATTGGGGTGAAGGTGAAGAATATACCTACGACGACTGCTATTATTACTTAAACTTACAGTAAATACAGCGTTACTCTGTATATTTGTAAAATATTTAACTCTGTTTTCTATTTACAAACCTATGTGCTGAACTTACATAGACTAAACTGTGTCTGTGTGCCATATAACTTTGAACGTATTTGCTGTTTGAGACCTACTCCTTGTGTTTTATTTGTACTTACTTATATTATGGAAGAACGTGAAATTGAAATCCTTAGCAGCAGCAACGATTATAAAGAAATCTTACCAATATTACAGCACTTTCTAAAAAATGTAAGCCTTGAGTAATTCAATTACTTATTGTTATTACATTTGTCTTATCAATTGTAACATTATCATTATTAAATTCAGGCGAACCTCTGACCATGTTTTTGAATTTTTTCAGAATGAGAATGTGTTCAGTTTTCCTAAATTGGCTGAGAAGAATCAAAGAGCATTGCTTTGGACCGCTTTATTCCAACAGCTTCAGGATAAGTCTTCAGAACCAATTCATGCACTCTGTTTGGCTTCTGTCAGAGTTTTAAGGTTTGAATGAGAATTGTTGAGTTAAAAAAAATTTGAAAATAGAAATAATCATTTGCCATTTCAATTAACTTTAGTAGTAATTTACCTATATATATATATACTATATGGTGCTTACACTAGAAAGTAGAGGAGCGGTTTTGTTCAACTTGTTTCTTTAATTTACAGCAGAGACAAATCAGACCTTGAAAATTTGATTTGTGAAAGATGGATAACAACTTTGATAGAAAGAGCAGGGTTGTACAACTTTGAAGGATTTGATGAGGAATCAATGATACCACTCAATGAAATAGAAAAAGATGTTGCAGTTGAGGCCCTCAAATGTCTTTGCAATTTAACATTCAACAGTGAAGTGGCTAGAGCCCTCTGTGCTCACACATCCATTGCTCAAGGATTAGTAGCCAGGTTAAGAATTTACAAAGAGATCTCATTCAAGGAAGAAATCATGCTGTTTGATATGAAGCTTCTATTTATACTTACTGCTTTAAGACAGGATATAAAATCCAAAATAAAGGATGAACTACATGGAATGGAGTATTTAATAAATTGTTTGGATGAAATACTGTCAGAAGCTACTAATGCTGATAACCAGGCTTCTAGTAGCAGAGGCTTGGTTGAAGGGGCCCACCATTGTTTACTGCAGGTGAGAAATATAATATAATATATTTGACTTTTATACCAGCCGAAATCACCTCACATAATTAATGGATGTCCCCTTCTAGGGAAGCAGAAACTTAAATTCAAGTGCATCCCATTTGTATCAAATAGGACTGTAGTGCACGATTGAACATTCATGATTGAATGCAACCACTCTGCTAGGAGTTCTTTTAGGAATACATTACTCAATAGAATTGCATTATTTTTATTTATACTTTATTATGCAACTCTTATTGGTTAATATTGTCTTCTTATTCACACTGTCCTGCTGCAACCTTAGGGACTACAATAATTACAATGTTTTACAATACAAAAATAATTATTGTAAAACATAAGGCTATTTTATTTTATGTATATTATTTATAATATTCTCATTCAGGGTAATCAACCAGCTATTGTGTGCGAGATCCTGAAGACCCAGTTCAATCTAATCCTCCAGTCCGGGTCTGAGGAACCAGTTGATGAAGTTGAAGAGGCAATGTTCCTGAAATTGATGCCAGTTCTTACTGCCCTGTTGTACACTCGTACTTTCAGTGAAGAGAGACTAATGGAGCTACACAGTAATGTTGCTAATTTGCTAACAAGGTATATAACATTTTTAAAGACAAAATTAGGTGTATGAAACTTTACCAATTCTCCTATTTTAATATCGTATTTTTTTTAACAAGATTGCGTTATTAATGTACAGTTCTCGCCAAACTTATTGTCCGGGTTGAAGTTGGCACGAGCTAACTTTAACCCGATCGTAAAAATTGGAGAAAGAAAAATATTGGATTAGAATTATTTAAAATGACAGCCTACGACTTACCGGACAACCCGGACAATAAGTTTGGCGAGAACTGTAAGTTTGACCTCATTACAGTGTCCCTCCGATGTTTTACTCGTTCCTAACACCAGAGCTGACCAAAGGAGAGAAAGCTGCATATGAATATGATGGCAGAAATATGGATGCACTACAGGCTCTTATATCCTTGTTGCAATACAGGCTAACTATAACTACGGTTAGTGTTCAGATTCGTATAATCTATACAGAGGTATTGCTAGAAGCGAAACTTCTGCAAGGACCTGTAAAAGTCATCATAATCCTTACTTCCTTACTTATAATAAAATACGACAATAACTCTGTCGTCTGTCTGTCGCGCTTTCACGCCAAAACTACTTAACCGATTTAAATGAAATTTGGGCATACTATACTATACATAGGCTACTTTTTAATGTGAAAAAAGGGCTATAAGGGGTTGAAAGTTGTAAGAAATGCCCAGAGCACGCGGGCGAAGCCGCTGGCGGGAAGCTAGTCCATAATATAAGACTCTTGCGTTGGTACTACACATACAAAACGGTTACGCCGCGCGCTTGTAAGCCATACAAATATTGGCGGTTGCCAAGAACGTGATTGCTTGGCTACGGCGTTAATAGTACCATAATACAAGTAAAAAAAGAATCCAAGGACATTGTAAACACCTTGACTTGTAAATGTACCTTAAGATCTATTTGCTCAAATAAATAAAAATATTAAAAAAGAACCTTGTGAAAAATTTCACATCTTTTTAAAAATCTGGATAATTAGTTGCAATAATATGCATTATTATATAGTTATATTATGTAATTTGACAACATGATACCGGAATTGTTAAATTATTTATCATTAATTTTAGAGCACTAAGAACCAGTACGAGAATCTATCTCCAATCTTGACGGTATTAAACAAGAGCTCCCGGGGTTGCCGATCTCAGAGGAAATATCTTCGTCAAGTGGTGCTGCCTCCGCTGCGTGACGTGTCCCGACCGCCGGAGAAGGGGAACACGTTGAGGAACCAGCTCTGCAGGCTCCTGACTACTCCTGTCTCATCAGTCCGAGACTTGGTAGCCGAGTTTCTTTTCATTCTATGCAAAGAAAAGGGTATGTGTGACTAATATGTTCATTTAAATTTGTACTTAATTGATTTCAGTGCTATCTTTGATGTTTCAGTGTAAACTTTACAGATTTATTTATACATTACATTACATTTACACATTTACGTAATAAAAAAATATATATTTCAAAGTCAGAAATTTAGTTTGCTGTGCTGTGGATGATGCTCAGCCGGTTGATATTAAAATTATACAAAACCTATAAATATAAGTTATAAACATAATATAATATTATAATATAAATTAACGCTAAATACTGCTCGTTATTAATTATAAAATATTATAAGGCCTGGAAATTTAAAATTTGTCAGATTATAATCCCCATATTGCATTTATATGCATTTGTTGTAAAAGCATATTTTAATTTGGGAAATTCCTACTGGATTGGGAATAACGTGATCAATGCGGGCAGCACCAACACTAATGTTGTAAAACGAAAGTTTCTCATTCCATTTGTCTGTTATAGTGGGCCGCATGGTAAAATACACTGGTTTCGGCAACGCGGCGGGTCACCTCGCGCAGAAGGGTTTGCTGAGCGGCGGCCGAGGCGGCGACTACTCGTCCAGCAGTGACGACTCCGACACGGAGGAGTATTTGGAGGCTCAGCCCAACATCGACCCCGTTGTAGGATGCACACGACCACCTCGGACTAACCCCTTCGAGGGAATGACTGACGAGCAGGTGCGGCTTCACTTACGCTTTTGTTTCCCTTTTTGTCTAGCTGATATACTAATAAATAAGTTTACCTTAGGATTACAAGTTGTGTTCATAATTCTGTAAAAGGACTTATTTAAATAAATCTATATTATTTACAGAAAGAGTACGAGGCAATGAAGCTTGTAAACCTATTCGATAAAATGGTGTCGGACGGCGTTATGAAGCCCGCTCGCATTGGACCGGACGGCCGCCCGCAAGCCGTCGAGCATGTGTTCGAACTGAGAGAACATCCCCCTAATAGACCTCAGTCTTAAGGAAAGCAGTATTTGCTAGCAATGGGTTAATCGTTCAGTACCTACGTGTATCTTAGTTGTCTCTTATAAACACTAAAAATGGGACACCATGTGGATAACGTGACAAGATAGCGTTATTCGAATAGTAAATAATTTCGATGAAATTAAATAATTTTACTGCGTATTGGAAATCCAGATTTCTAGGTAAAGCAATGGTTTACCGAAGTGATATCATATCATTTATTGAAGATCGTCATTTTGTTTTTTCTTCATGTTTGGGCAATGCGGTGATACAGTAAGAAGAGTGGAATAAAATTGTAACCAGTAAAGGTTTTGACGTAGGGAATAAGATATTTACTAGAATTTCGAAAATAGTACATGATTCAGTATAATAGTTTTTTCGAGTTGTTCGTATGTATTTTGATCCCCGTTTTTACATTGATTAGTTATTAGACGTTAGTGCAAATATAAATTAATTAGATATATATTTTTAATGCAATTTGAGAACTAATATTGAGTTCAGGTATTTTATTAAGAATAGCTTCCCGCCAGCGGCTTCGCCCGCGTAGTCTTGATAACTTTTTTCCCGTTTTTGCACCAATTTTTATTGCTACTCCGCTCCTATTAGTCGTAGCGTGATGGTATATAACGTTCCCAGATAAATGGGCTGTAACACTGAAAAAATTGGTACAGTAGTTTCGGAGCAGCCTATTCAATACAAACAAACAAACAGTCAAATCTTTCCTCTTTATAAATTAGTATAGAAGTATAGATAAGTAAAAGTAGTATTTATGCTGCTTAACAGCATTATTACAAATTGCGCGGACTCATTTTAAAGATGAAGTAGGATTTAAAGTAAATTCTTAGAACTGTAATAAGCACCAAATATGTAGCCTATCAACATTTATTTGACTAATTTCATAGTATTTAAGTTGCGCTACATAACTGATTAATATTACTTATATTGTATGTAAGAAAATTTATTTAAATTTTGTCTTACAAATGCATTGCATTTGTAAGGAGAGAAAATTTAAATAATCATAAACCGGTTGATAATGTACAATACTTGTGACGTATGCATATTATATCTACCTACTAGTTTTTTTTAGTAAAAAGTTCGAACAATCTGCAGTGTATGTACTTTTTTGTAAGTAGCTACCTAAAAAAGTAATATATTTTGCCTAAGTGCAGGTGTTATATTTGTGCCATCAGTACTTGTTGTAAGTTGAATATTACTTATATATGTTTATATAATTATGCACTAATTTAAATGAATTACCAAAGTACCTATTTGTCTATTCTACTCTTTGTGCAATGTAGCTTTTAATTACATTACGTGTGTCAATAAACGATTCGTAAAATAAATAAAATTTGTCAAAAGTTTATCTAATGTGTGAAATCAGGAAAAGCTGAAAAGTAATGGTATTTACTATTATTTTGATTTATGAATCAGTGATGTAGATTACCTATTTATTTTACAGTACCTAATCAATGTTTTAGTATGCTTTTTAATGTAATGCTATTACAATTTAAAAATGGATATTTATTGAATAAAAATATTAAAATCTATTTAGAATATAAAAATATATTTTGTTTGTATTTAAGCATGATAGACCTAATACATTCTCAGCATTTCTCTAAAACCCAATTACATATTTAAAATAATAATTAAATGAATATATACCTACACAACAAACCTATCATTGACAGTACAGTATCACATTGAGATACATCATACACCTATATTTGCCGTACTGTTGTCTCAGTAGTGCATTGATTGATGTCGCTGCATAATACCCGAAGGAACACGAACGCATTCGCGGCGTTCGTTGAAAATCAATTACAAGCAATTATTGTGTAGGTAAGCTCACCTATAACGGACAAGGAAGGGTAGAAGCGAAAGGTCGTATTTTCCTGGACATGTTCCCGGCGCTGACTCAGTCTGCTCTCGCAGGGCGGGAATACAGGGCGGTCGCTTGTCGCTCACACAACGGTTGCGCTCGGCAATACCGTGTCAAAAATGGAATTAGTGTAGGTATCTGCAACGTCTTAAATCAATGTTGATATAAACTATGGTGTTTATATTAAGTACTTATTTTTTTTGATGATAATTAACGTGAGGAGGATCGGTCCGGGGTTATTTACCTCTGTTTAGTGATGATGACAAAAGCTTTACCTCGATATTGACATATTATGTTTACGTATTGGGGCATTGATTGGTTTTTATCGAGACTGCAGGTGTGGATGTAAATCATGCAAAAGTTATGTTATTGATGTTACAATCAATCTTACTACTTAATAGCTAAAGTATGCTGTGATGAAAACATTACTAACGAGGCAGTAGGTTGATTCTACTATCAAGTCTGACTTCCCGGACGATCAAAAAGCTCTTTGAATGCAATCACTGCGTAAACTACTTATACCTACTAATTATTTAACTGCATCTGGTTAAACTCGAAGCCGACACCAACAATATCACCTAGCCTAGGAGTTATTGTGTGGGTAATTCATAGTTGTTGAATAATCTACTTTTCCGGCCTTGTAAGCAATCATTAATACCTATTTACAGTACAGTAATGGCATTTTGTTATCCCACTAAGGTGGCAAACAAGCTACCAGATGGTAAGCGGTTACCGTAACCTATGGACGCTTGTAACACCAGAAGTATCGCTCGCGCGTTGCCGACCCTAAAAACCTCTTAGAGGTTTATTGAAGATTCACTGCGACGACAGGTTCAGGAAATATTCCTCTTGCTGCCAACGCAGCGCATCCTTAGAAGAAGCTCTGGCAACCTTACTCATCAAAGAAACACAACACAATAAAGGGTATTATTTGGCTACAGTTTTCTGTAAGGTGAAGGTACTTCCCCAGATGGCTGCTCTAGATTCACTACCTCTCTTAAAAGATTATTGTAGACTATTTGAATAATCTTTTAATTCATTGTTGAAATACAGTTAATAAGAGGCCTCGTCGTTCAGGTCAGTTTTGTAGTAAGTAATGTTGCGCAGTTTTTTAGGTCCCATGTAATAGGGGGTGGGACAGTCCGAGGTGCTACTGATTATTTCATAGAACAACTGGTCGACCTGGGAATTGAACTCAGGAGGCAGTTCCCTTTAGAGGTTCCCTTTACTTCTAAAGGGCGATCTCTATTGCAAGTTAGAGTATGATTGAATGTAGTTCTTCATTCAATGACGAAAGCTATGCGGGTCTTTGTATGGGAGCGACATCTCTTATTAGAAGAAGGTTATAAGTGCGACTGGTTTATAGTTTTTTGAGAGTGCAACTGGATTTACGACCGGAACTGTACCTAGATCTAATATTTGAAATATCCTTAATACACGTAGGTTCCTGGCAGCATTGGCGGCGTCCGCGGTTGCGACCACTCCCGCGCCTCAATGCGAACGCGCGCCTACTCACGCGCCGCCCGCTGACGATTATTACCGCGTCGGTGTCGCAGGTGAACCCGATCTGTTCCTGCCCGGTGAACTTTACACAGGTAATTGTTGTTTAAATTTGAGGTCACGCTAGTTATTTTATGTTTTATGAAGGAACGCATTGGCTGTTAAGTCCGCCAGTCATAATCGGCTAATGTGTCAATAGAAAAACGACTTAGTTTTTTTTTATAAAATGTAAAATAAAATGGTACTTTTTGAGTTGTTTTGGAGATACTCTACCTATATAACACTATATCTACGTACGTCTCGCCGCACTTCACACTATGAATTTAAATCTTTGGCGCAGTGTCACTTCAGGGTATAGATAGTGGGCAAGGACCAACACCGTTCATAGGCTTCACGATGTGGGTGGAAATAAAAATAGATCACCCAAAGCCGGATCCAGCGGAAAGCCCACCGAATGCGACAGAGGTTTCTAATCTGACGCTGGGTACATTTCAAGCCTACGATGCTCAAGCGAAGATACACGAAGTTTGCACGCCAGCCGTTAATAATGCTACTGCGCACCCAAAAACTGAAGTTCAGGTTAGTAGCTCTCTAGACTAGATAGACAATATAGATTTAACCAATTTTATGAAATTGAAATTAAGTGCACATTATAGTAAAGTAACGCTTAGTAACGCTAAAATAGTAAGTAGGTACACATTTATAATAATACTTAATGGCCATAAATTGTAAACAACAAAGTGTTAAAAAAAATCGGTTCATTTTTGTTACCTAATTTAGGTACGTAGTTGGGGAGTTACCTACCTAGAAACCAGATTAGTATTATTTTGTGAAAACAACAACAGGTGATATGGAATGCGCCATCCAACATGACGGAGGTGTGCGTGCGGCTGTGCGCGCGCGTGGGCCCGCACCCCGGCGCCGGCGCGGGCGCGGCCGGCTGGTCCGTGCTGGCGCGAGAATTGTGCTCTGCGCCCGCTGCTCCTCCTAACTTTGCCAAACTACCGCCTATCGTGGAGCCGTGCTGCGCCTGTGACGAGGCTAAGTATGAGGTATGATATAGCTATACTCTCAGCTTAGCTTGTATCATGTCCCTAGGTCTAGCTAACTGGAGGGATCCCAGTGTCGAGACTACGTTAATCAAGGACTTATGGCGTTGTTAGGTACTACACCATAATTCAGTTATTAATTGTAATAAACTGCAACCATTTCTGTTACACTAAATAAACAGGTAACCTTCGAGTGCCTGTGGTCCCGTAACACCCATCCGCGCGAGTTTCCACCAGAGAGTGCTCACGCGCACTTCGGTGATGTGATCGGCGCATCGCATACGGCACAGTTCCGAGTGTGGCAGGAAGGACGGGTGGCCAGCCCCGGACTGAGACGGCTAGCTGACGATGGAACCACCGTTGCTCTGGAGAAGGAACTTAAAGCTGAGGTGGGTAATTTGAAAGTATATCGTAATAAACTTGGTAACATTCGGACAGCTAGTTAGGGTGCAACAGATATTGGTAGGTTTTGTAACACGGGTAACACCGAAAGTATACTCATTTTTATTGCGCCATAGGTTGACGTTTCGAAACTTGTTACACGATATTTTTATTCTTTACATCTTGGGTTGCACATGCACTAAAAGAAAATTCTATGCTTATTTATAGAGTGAACACATCAGAACAATAATCAAAGCGCGAGGGATATCGTGGCAGCAAGTAGGCGGAGCTGGGATCCCGAACACGTTCGCGGTGTTCCGAGTGGACGCGAAGCATCACCTGATTTCTCTTGCTGCCAAACTAGCGCCGTCCCCTGATTGGATAGTGGGAGTATCCGCACTGGAGCTGTGCAATGCTAACTGTACTTGGAGCCGGTCAGCGACCATCCCTTTGTATCCGTATGACGCTGGAACTGACAGCGGTATAACTTACACGGTGAGTTGTATAAAATAAACAAAAAACTTATTACTTACCAGAGGGAGGAATTGTGTGCGAGCTGATGATAAACCAATTAGCACAGTGATGCTCTGTTGTTTACAAGCTTAGCACATATTGTCTGACTTTGTTTACTTGTTATTTGTAAATTATAATAGTTTTCGAGTTTAGAATTGGACTGCTTATTGGTATTATGGGGTTAATCCCATGCCTCCAACTTCTTTTGTTCTCGAAAAATGAAAATTTCATACTTTATGTCCCGTTGCCTCCAAGAAAAATATTAAATAAATATTAATATATCAAATTTGTCCCACTGCCTCCAACCGCTGATACAGTAACGACAGCAGCAAAAACTGGTGTTGTGTGTATAAATATAATATCTGTAATATAATTGGTTTCCCTTGGCAATATATCGATCTGTGTGTCGATGCTAGTGGGATCTACTAAGAGTAAATGTTAAAATGACTTAGAGGGGATTTCGTCAAAGATAAATCGCGATCAATGGAAACTGAAATTTATCGATTAAAATATACGGAAGTTTGAATAAGTTATTTAAAAGAAAGTTTTAAGAAAAGCTATGAACATCAATGTTTAGAATACAGTGGAAAAATGACAAGTGCGATTTATTCAAGATGTATCAATGTTTTAGTAAAGAAAAACAAAAGCTAATTAAACGTGTTTATTTAAATATTTATATAATAATACCACAATTTTTATTAACAATTAATGAAGTACTTAGTCCAACACGATGCGATATCGAGGTGCAAAATAACAAGCCGTAGTCAAACAAAGTAGCGAATACAAAGTCCGCGTTAGAGTTCATGAAAGTAAGATTCATCAAATTTAGTGAAACAGCCACAATCGTAGGCACACCGAAAATACAAATATCACAACAGAACACATCCACTTGCACCCGGCACAGAGGGAATTACTATGTTTTAATCTCAGTTTTAATATTTGTTTGGATTGATATTTTTATTTTGACAATGTCCGTATTTATCATCATATCAGCTTATTGCCGTCCACTGCTGAACGTCGGCTTCCTACAAAGAGCGGCAATGATCCAGGTCTTGAGCAGTTCGCATACATCCGCTGCCAGCCACCTTCTTCAAATCGCGGGTCCATCGTGTCGCAGGGCGTTCCACACTACGCCTGCCCTAACGCGGCCTCCACTCTAACACTTGTCTGCTCCATCGACCGTCTGTCCGTCTGCAGACATGGCCGGCCCACTTTCACCACTTCAGCATGCCATGCGGCTTCTTATTATACCATGAGCATGCCTATTCTTAGAGCAATGTGGGCGGCAGCGGTGACTTTAGTTATTTGGCGAAGGACTTCGTTATTATTTATAGATTATTGTTTTTTATCAATTTTATAGCGGCCATAATTTATTACATATCAAATCTTAATGAAATTCACAACATATTCCTTTTATTTCACAAAACTATTCAATTTAGGCTGCAAAAAGACTAACTCTTATTGAATCGTCAATTTTGACAGTCCAGCGTCTCAGTTTAGGTTAAAATAAGAGGTCATGGTACCGATTTTAACATGAATGAAATGAGCATTAGCGACGCAACTTGACAGTGAATCGCGGTCAAAGAGTTGGGCGTAAAGATAATCGCAATTATCACGTTGTGGTACGAATAAGCAAAACAATTCAATTTAGGTCCTAAACTGAATCGCGATAAGAGGTCGTGGTAAGCCCCCAGACTTAATTCTTCCTATAATAAATAAATTGCAAAATTACCAAAGCTGAATAAATGTATTATTTTTTGCGAACCATATTCTACCTTCATTTGTTGGAGGCAATGGTACATAATTTGATATTTAATTTATATTAAAATTTATTTTTGGAGGCACTGGGACAAAATTTTTGGAGGCATGGGATAGACCCGTATTATGGTAGATCTCAAATTGTTTGTGTGTTGCGTTTGAAATTAAATGACTATCGACTGTCAATTTCCTTTGCATAAATCTTCTTTTTAAGCCAAGGGAAAGACGATTTTATTGCGAAAGTTTTCTGCATTTAATTTAAGTAAATAATTTTACTAACAACGGCTTTTAATACTAATACTATATAATAATACAGCAATTATTTCTATTTAAGTCCCATCGTACGCCTACGATGCCGGCAGCACCAGTGCGTGCCTTACGACCGGACTGGCCGCGCGATGCTCGCTCGCCCTTCTACCGCACTAGTGGCGATATGAGGCCCTTCGCGAGGCTCCGGCTCACCAGACTGCGCCTTTACGAGAAGAGCTGCGATGGAACCGGTAATTTGGATTATTTGTTTAGGATGATATAAGATGTTGACGGTCAAATTGCTTGAATCTCCGGTTTTAATAAGTTATTAGAATGACTAACCAGTAGCATAGGTACGCTAGGATAATAATGATATCTATGATCCAACTGCAGTAGAAATAAGACTAGTGTGCCTCGTAACTACAACGAGTATCCGTGCAAATTGAATACTTATCATTAGCCCGTGTCCTTAAATATGTTCTGCGGATGCAGAAGAGCTAGACCGCACGCCGGAGCGTAGTGGCAGTGGTATGCAGCAGTCGGGCGGTGCCATGGCCCCGGGGGCGTCGGAGGTCGCAGCGGGGTCGGGGGCTTCAGGGGCGGCGGCGGGCGCGGGGGGCGCGTGCGCGGTGCACTCGTGGGGCGGCTGGGGGCCCTGCAGCGTGTCGTGCGGCCCGGGCCGCGCCACGCGCCAGCGCCACTACGTGTGGCCCTCGCGCGCGCACGCCGAGGCGTGCCGGGTGGCGCTCACCGACTACCGACGCTGCCGCGGACCCAGGATGCACTGCAGGTTTTTTACACAACAGTTATAAAAGTCTTGACGTTGTTTAATTTGATCATATTAATTCGAAAGAACAGAATAACCAATAGGAGTACGTACAGCATGACCACTCTGCCCTAGTCATGCCGCAGGCGGTTGGGCCGCACTGCGCGGAACCAAGCTAAGCACGTAACGCAAACCTTTTTGGCATACCTAAACGTCGTCGTGTCCAGCCGGGAGTATGCCATTCATATAACGATTCAACAAACGTTTCTACTTAGTATGCATTCTCGAATCTAGTAATGACAAACTACGAAGAAAGAAACAAATACATCTATACATTTTTAAAATCTCTTAAGCCTTTGACTTGGGGTCCTGTTCACATTTTGCTGTTGTTGTTGTTGCGTGCGAGCTTTGTCATTATAAAAATACTTTTACTGAAAGTACGTAATGTCTTCAAGCATTATATATTTCAGGGCAAACATTGTGTCAATAGGAGAATGTTTAAGTGATATCATTGTAGTCTCTTTTGGAGTTCCACAAGGAGGCATTTATAGCCTTTCCCTTTTACGATTCTTATTATATTTATTTTTTATTTCAAATCCAAAATTTTTTACTTATTTGGGAATTCGACTCGAGTATTTACCTGATTATCTAATTCTAGTACCTATAGTTGACGTACTTGACTTATTACTTGCTTATAGTTTTGTATCGTTGAGGTCAGGGCCCCATCGGAGTACGAGCCGGAGGCGGCGGAGGCGACGGGCCCGTGCGCGGTGTCGGCGTGGTCGGCGTGGTCGGCGTGCGAGGGCTGCGGCGTGCGCGCGCGCGTGCGCCAGTACGTGGCGCCGCGCGCCTACAAGCGCTGCCACGTGGGCTACCGCGCGCGCACCGTCTTGAGCCAGGCCATGCCTTGCGAGATGGGACCCTGCCAGAAGTTATTATAAATTTAAAAAAATCTTAATCTATTCCGTTCCACCCACTACCAGCCAAAGGGAAATTCAATAGTTTGCTTAGCTTACGTTAACGAGATGTCGTGTCAATATACGTAATAGCCCTTTAGCTATATTTTGTTATTCAGAGGAGCCTAGAAACTTGGCCTTATGACAGATTAAATAATATAATAAATTGTTAGATATTAGTAGGTACAGTTCCTAGTCCAGTTCCTGAACCTAATGAACTAGAACGAAATCTCTTTTAAAAGACTTATGCGTAGAGAAGCGCTGCTTGTTAGGTACCTAGTTACAGTTCTCGCCAAACTTATTATCCGGGTGGAAGTTAGAACTAGCTAACTTTAACCCGGCCGTAAAAATCGGAGAAAGAAAAATATTAGATTAGAATAATTTAAAACCACAGCCTACGACTTGAGCTTGCGTTTTTATTTATTACAATTTAATATTTTTCTTTCAAGCATCGCATCTCTACGCATAAGTCTTTTAAAAGAGATTTCGTTCTAGTTCATTAGGTTAATTCAACAATGTTTATTGAATCAGTTGTGATAGGAAAATTAATATGATCTATTGGTTTCAGGCCTCCTCCGAAATCAAACTTTACTGCGTTTGACTGGTTTTTTGTGGTACGTTCTTTGACATTACTGCACTACCGTTAAATGGCCGTTGTCTGTTATACAGTATAACTTATACTGTATGCTGTATGCTATGCGTTTATGGTTTTACTGCTAGTATCGTAATTTGAGTTGTCTTCCAAAGACTTGGGACCAGAATGACATATGACCCATTTTCAAAGTTAACTATAAAATAGCAGCCAAATGTACAACTTCTATAATAATTAAGTATAATAATATCTTAAGGACACGCCCCCCGCGGACTGTCACGTGACGGCTTGGGGCAACTGGTCACCGTGTTCGGCCAAGTGCGGCCGCGGCCGTCGCCTGCGCACGCGCTTGTACATTGTGCATAACTCTACCGTACAGCAGGCTATGTCCCAAAGGTTACTTAACACATGGAACCGAAGATTTATGGAGCTGCAATCGTTGGTAAGTGGCTTGAGATAGCTAGCGTATTAGTACCATTAGGTCGTAATACAGCAAATAAAGTAATCGGCTATATAGTCAATCAATCAATCAATATTACATCTCTCAAAGGGTTGCCATTCAGAGATGTATGTACCTAATATTGATGTCCATGTATTACAGAATTACCCTCCGGACAACACAACGGCTGAGGACCCCGCAGTGGAGAGCCAGGTGCAGGAGTACATCGACCGGTGCCAGTTTACACTCACGCAGCAAGAGGCGCTCTGCGACGGAGATGATATCAGCTGCTTAAATAATACGGTGCCACTTGGTAATTAAGATATTCATATTGTACAGAATTTTGAAGCGAGTTTACAATCGACACCATCACCGATATCATTTCCCGAAGGGCTGGGCAGAGAATATAAGTATGGGGTTATACTTATATTCTCTGCCCAGACCTTAGAAGCACACAAGATGCTATTTTTTTCAGAATAAATCTGTTGATCGGCATGTCACAGCTAAATTATTATGTCACTAGTGGAGTGACTATTTGTATCCTTTAACTAATGTTTATCATTCCAGAGGTATGCAAGCTTCCCATCTCAGTGGGCCACTGTCGTGGCTACGAAGAGCGCTGGTTCTACGAGTGGTCTAAGGGGTCTTGTGAGCCATTCGGCTTCAGCGGCTGTGGCGGTAACGGTAACAACTTTCGCAGCCGCGACTACTGTCTGCGAGCCTGCACGATGCGCCTCAACAACACCGACGATAACGGTCAGTGCCAAATTAGGGATACTACTAGGTAGATCTGTGATAAATTAAAAAGTACCTACCCAGGCAACTTGGAAACTGTCATTTCAACATGAATTTTATATCATTGAGATAAAATTTTATTTCTTAAGTAGGTTAGCTGTTAAAAGTTTGTTTGCTCCGATGTATCTGATGCTGGTTATTTTTTTCTTTTTGATTATGATTTCATTTTGTCTCTCAGTGACTACTGTTGCCAACGAAGCAACGGCTGCAGTGAAAAAGTTGAAGCCAACTCCGCCTCATGAGGATAACGAAGTGATTCAAAACGACGGTCCACCACTATATGGCAAGTAATTAATAGATTTTAACTTGAACTGTTGCCAGCTCAGTGTGCATTCCGTAGTAAACCTATTAGGTTTGTGAATGGCGACATTTTTTTATTTTTAAATAATTTTATAGGAATTATATTCTCCTACTCTAGGTTGGCCAGCAAGCAGCAGTATGATAATATGAAAGGTCATAAACATTAAAAAACTCGTATCACAACGCCTCATAGGTTTAGAATATGGCTTCAAATTGATAAAAACGTTGTGTGTATAAATAGGTAAGTATGTGTACTTTTAAGGGTGTTAATTTTTAATTTAAAACCGTATTAAAACATTTTTAATGTTATTGAAATATCGTGTTTCTTTTTAAAATCGTTGAAATATGCAACGCATTTGTGTAAACTTTTAAATATTAATATTACCTGCTTGGCTTGGTTAATGTTTCCTGTACGGCACGAGCAATTCAATTATAATCCTATATTATGTAAAGAGCTCGTGCCGATGCGAATGAATGAATGTACAATTCAGTGGCGTAGCGTTTGGGGGTGGCATGGCATTGGGGGTCGTGGCCACCGGGCGGTACAGATGCTAAGTGCTTATAGCCAGCCGTTTGCCCTCCAAACGGGTGGCTGCATCAGCATCTGCACATCACTGGAGGTATTCTTATCGGCACTACATAGAGTACAGTCACGAGCACAGCCATATAAACACTTACAAAAGGACTAAAGCGATTTTTTCATGAATGAACGATTGCAACTTTGTGATAACACCAATGTCTCTTAGTATTGGTTCGTAAATACTGTGTTCGCAATATCACAAAAGTTCTATTAGTAGGTACATTAGGAGAAAAACGATTCAGCACTTTTGTAAGTGTATACATGTTGTTGCTCGTCACTGTACTTGTACATACAACATTTGGAATAACCATATTTGACGTTAAAAAGTATACCAATGTATATAAGAATGTATGGATGTTACACGCTATGCCACTCATACTATTACAATATTTTCAATTAGTGTTACTCATTATTTATACGTAATGTAATTCGTGCTGCATGTCGCTGTGAATGTATGTTTCATGTACCGAGTTCATAACTGATGTATGTAGTTGTTTAGCAAATATATGTTGTTGGCAAGCAGTAGAGGCGGTGAGCTGCGAGACTGGGCCGTGGCTGGGGTGGAGCGAATGCATCGGGGATTGCGACTTCGCTATCAAACTTAATTATAGACTGGTCGTGGTAAGTGTGTGTACCTACTTTATTTAAGTGGGATTTATTAAAAACCATGGATCATCACCACGGATCAACCCATACTGTATACCCAACGCTGGTCTCCTCTCAGTATGAGAGGGATTAGGTTATAGTTAAATGCGGGTTGTCGAGAAAATCTCTCAGGCATGCAGGTTTCCTCACGATGTTTTCCTTCACCGTCAAAGTAAGTGATAATTACGCACATGATTTCGAAAAGTTCGAGGTGCGAGCCTTGGATTTTAACACGAGACCTTTGACTTGACAGTCCAAATGGTCATATCACTAGGCTACATAATTATATCTCTCCTATATCATAACTGAATTCCAAATGACGCCCTTGAACTGGCTTTTACAATAGCCTGACTTTGCCTTATACCAATATATTTTGCAGACCAAGATGATGCAGATACGGCAAAGTTAAATCTTCCATAAGGCAATACTTAATTCTACATACATGGTTAAAGTTGCAAGCTGAATGTTGTTGGCTTCCCCTTATCTCTTGGCATCAAACCTTGCAATTGTTATAGGTTTAGATTTTATGTTGCATGGCGTTATTAAGTCGAGTTCTATCCTCTAAGATTGTTTTCTTTCTGAATGTATGGCTATTTAAGAATTGTGATAAGCGTGTAATGAGTATGACTAGATTGTTCTCGATCATTTCTTTCATTAGGCTCGGTTTTCGCCGTGTAGATTTGTAGATATCAATGACGACGTAGGTTGTTTCATTATGCAATTATTATAAAATTTTGTATGAATAAAACTAGAGGTATCGTCACCGTCAGGAGTGGATGGAGGGAAAAGGGCCCTTTGCCTTGTAGTGGGGCTAACCGGGCTGATAATAAAAACAATAATTATGAGAGCAACTCAATCAGTACTAAAGTAGTGAACGAATGACGTAGGTGTCTCTGCCATATACACGGTGGGACATCGACGCACATCCGAATACCTACCATGAGAAAAAAAAAATGCAGAAAAATTTTTTCTGCATTTTTTTTACTTGAACGTGTAAAATACATTATTTCTATCTACCCAAATTAGATTTATAATTAAAAAATCATTATTTCATTTATTTCGAATCACCACGCGATGACATTCACTGCGAAGCGGTATATTTGCGTTTTTAGCAATACACTGCGCGCTCAAAAATGTCAATATCTGTAATAACCGATCATTTTCTACATGAATGACCTAGGTCATTTTATTTTGAACCTTGAGTGAAACCCTGTCACGACAGACGAAGGAAAACGACGACTGGCGTTAAATACACGCTAGCCGCTATGACTTCAAGACCTCTTACCCACCCGGCCAAATTCTATGACTAACTAACAGTTAGTCTAGTTGAAGGTCTAACTAAAAGTTTTAAGAAAGGTTCATAGGATATGCTATTGCATTCCCTATATACCTTTGTTACATTTTGTTTATTTCCGCAGCGTCCTGGAAGGGGGTGCCGCCGCCTCATGAAAAGCCGCTCGTGTCGACCGGCACACTGTAGGAAATTGTTGACCAACGACTCGGAAGAACATGACCAGCTTAACTATGATGACGATTAAGTCATTATGTAAGGATGTTTATTACTAGATAAGTATTATATTGCCCTAATCAATTCAATGATTAATAGTTAATACTAATTAAGTATGTACCTAATACTAATTACCCCAATTTGAAACATAATGTTCGATGTAGCAAAATGTATGATAGTCTTCGATACCATGACACTTAACAATTACCTATCTGTCCAAAAACAAATCCCTTTTGTCCGTAGTCAATAAACGTCTTGTTGGTAAAAAAAAACATCGTTTTATTTAATTCAAAATATAATTTTTTAAGTATTTTATGGCTATAAATAAGGGTGCTCTGTGCCTCCGTAGCACCAATAATAAAGCAAGCTCTATAAGTATAGGTAATAATATCGAAAATTAATTGATAAACTTTCTTGAAAGGGACGTTGGGAACAAGATAAACAGAGGAACACATAAATGTTAATTAATTTTATTTGTCTTCAATTCAATAGCCAACAAAACTTTGTACACAAAACACTTACAATCTAATATTATTTGTTAACATCATTACTGCACGATAATAACATTATTAACTAAAATATTACAATTATTGCCTTACCTAGCTTTCCTTATTATAATACTGTAAAGGAACATCACAGTCACTTTGTACGCCGCCTACTTTGTCTATAAGTTTACAACTTTACATTACTTTTTTGCAATACTTACCTAAGTATTAATTTATCAAAAATAATTTGTCAATTAAAAAATTTAATGCAAATTTATGTCACATTTTCATTAATTAAAAAGAACTATTAATCTCTACACGAACGTTTAATTATGTCCTCAATGCTGGATCTTATATAAAATATAGGTACAAAAAATAGCAGTGAAAAATGCAAGTCACACAAACTGATTCAAGTTGCAATAGAGTTTATTCTGTCTAAATCTATTCCATGTAGGTACAATTTCACCGCGAACAAAAAACATTTCTTTCGTCACTGTAATAGCTCCATCACAATACATTTTTATGCTTCAACAATAAACTCTCATCATTACAGTGTATTATGATTCCGGTGTGAGTGGCGATGGCGGGAGAGCACGCGAGTGCAGCTGAGTGACAATGTTGCTTGCGAACCATGTTTTTATACAGTACACTTTCACTGTAAGCTGACTGTTATTTACCACGATTAGAAATTTCGCCGCTTACCGCGACACCCGAATGAAGTTCTTTGGTTAAATTCTTACAATATTATTAAACTTATAATAAGCATGCTTTCTTACACTCCGTTTCTTAAAAAAAACAAACTTTCTATCAAAAGTTGGAGAACTGTTTCTAAATTTTTTGTAAAATTTTATTTTCGTACCTACCTACTCTGTACTTACTTACCTAGATAGGTATTCTCCGAATAGATTTCTTAACTTTGCACTTAATAGAGTCAATAGTTTACCCATTTATGTAAAAGCGTTCAAATGCGCTGATGTATGAAACCGATTACATTTTAGAATATTAATAAGAATAGGTACTTACTCACTAATTACTATTTACATTTACAAGGCAGTTCACTTAAATAAGGCAAGATAGTTTATACGTAACGTAACACCAATAACTAACAGCTTCACATGGAACCATCAGGATTCATGTGAATAAAATAAAAGTCTTACGTTGTAATTCTCACGCTGTCGTGAGACATTTCCACTTTGGTTTTTTAACTAAAGCCGAAACTTTATCAGTTATAGGTAATGCCTTAACAATCACACGATTGTGGTTGTAGTATTTAAGATTAAGAACACAATCATGACGCCTACATGTATTTATATTAGATACCTACATAAGTGTAACTTAACTAAATGCGAGTGACTGTAGGCTGCTGCGGCGGTTCGCAACACCGCGGCGAAGTGCACTCCTTGGCACAGGGACAGGGACATCCTAGATTTGCGAAGTCTACTAACGCCTTTTTCTCTTCGTCTGTACCTGTAATGAGTCGTAATTTAATACTATTAAATGAGGAGAAAACAAAAGCTTTTTAATAAACAAAACATAAAAAAAACAGTCGAATTAAGAATCTCCTTGTTTTTTTGAAGTCAGTTGATAAATTTGTGTATATTTTTTGGAGCAGGCACTCTTTTACAAATAAAACTTACCTAACATAGAAGCCAGTGAAAACTCCGGCTGTAGCGTGACTAGACCGATACCGTGACGTTTGAATATGTCACAAACTAACGCAGAACTCTTCAAATAGTCCTGTGACACAAAAGTAATAGATTATAATTATTATGTTATTACTTGTTTGGAAATAAAAGTCGAGTTCTCGTGAGAAACACGAAACCCTGGGCAGGTTCAGGAGAACAAAGTGTAAACATAATAATTTCACAGCTGTGCAGTAATAGGTGTGGTTATGACTTCAACTGCGCTATACATTATGCTTTAGTAGTATCCATAATTTTTTACCCGACTGTACGTCCAGATCCTAAAAAGGAGGAAAAAGTATTTTTTTATTGCCTTTTCTTATGTATAATCTAATATATAAAATTCTCGTGTCACAGTTTTAGTTGCCATACTCCTCCGAAACGGCTGGACCGATTTGTATGAAATTTTGTGTGCTTATCCGGTATCTATGAGAATCGGCCAACATCTATTTTTCATCCCCCTAAATGATAAGGGTGACCCACCCCTATATGGCAAAACAACGTTTGCCGGGACAGCTAGTATTATATATAATACTAGCTGTCCCGGCAAACGTTGTTTCTCTGTTGTTATTTCTTTATAAAGTATTTCTATACTTTCTATGTAACATTATATACTTACATACAGTCAATACAGTAATGACATTTCACAATATTCCCTACATTAGTACAAGTAAAATGTTGTAATGGAAACTGCAACCCTACCTACGTATAGGACATAGGTACATGTTTTATTTAGTGCAGTCTAAAATAATAACATTGGATAACCACGAATGTATTATAATTAAATTCAATAAACAACTATTACACACAGTAAATGATGTCAGGGAAAAGCAAAGATCCATACACACACAATAATAAACAATATTTACTGACGCCATAATAACCGAGTTACGATATCTCCATTGTTCATAAAAACGATTGATATTCACCTCATGCGATGCGTAAGCGATGTGTGCGGTGGCGACAACCCTGTCGCGGTGCAGCTGCCACACGTGGAGCTCGTGTATAGCCAGCACGCCGGGCACTTTCAGCGCGGCGGCGCGGAGCTCGCAGGCGCCGAGTCCTTCGGGAACAGTTTGCAGCAGCACCAGACCCGCTGACCGCACTGTATACATAAATAAATAATATCATAACATACCATCAGGCCACGCCTGTACATATTTCAGAAAGTTAGGCTGAGAGATAAACATGATGATGTTATGGAGATGCTACTAAGAATTTCATAGAAAAACACATCACACTTTGCTCGACCTGGGAATCGAATCCAGGATCAAAAGCATAGCAATCGTGCTTAGGACTACTAGGCTAACGAAGCAGGCAGGCAGTAACGAAGCCCTGGCTGCTAGGGCCTAGCATATCTAGTAGAGCTCCGCTTTGTGTCAAAATTTCTGTCTCATCTAGTCTTTAGTCTTCTGATACAATTCAAGTGGTCAATTGAACGAACTTTAAATTCGTTGTAAAAGTAGCTCATTCATGTGGACAGTAAGCAGTCGTAAAATGCGTACCTATTGCCTATCTGATAAGATTTATCAGCTAAGTAGGTACAAATTATTTACAACACTGTATGACATGATCCTGTTGTTAAGTGAAATTATATTTATATTTATCTATGGGACAAGTACCTATGTACAGTTGAGGATGTGCAACGTTTGCTTATGGAGTGTGTCAGGAATAAGGGGGGAAAGAGAGTTGCTGCTGAAAAAATTCAATCTTAATCGGATCGATGTTGGAGTTATCCAACGTGTGTTGGCTGACCCCACATCGGAGATGGCTCAAATGTTTTTTCGATTATTGCCTCCGAATCGGCAGCAACTCTCCCAATAATATTTGTGTAGTAGTAGTGTAGTAACTTACATAGTTAAGTGTTTATCATGTTCCTAATATGATGGAGCTGATGTTTCCAAAAAGGACAAAAAAACACTGTTTACCTAAATCAAAATAATTTGCGAAACGTGGCGACTAGAGTAGTTGGCCTATAAAATAGTGCTATCGGGTCGAATTGATTTCGTGCAAGACTTTACTGAACATAAGTCTGAGGAAACAGTTTGATTGGTACTTTTGTTTGGTGTACCCTCATTATGAAATAATGGAAACATCGACCGTTGGTCCCCTCAGTTACGGAACTTTTGCGTAATAATTTGCGTTGCGTCGTCGTACTGGCATCGCGATTGTTTCCACTTCAGTTACCTAGGTAACTACTAAGGAGATCTTAAATTGTTGCATTTAATATTAATACATAAATAAGACGAAAACGAACAACTTTATATAAATAAGATTGGTGCGAATGTTATACTTCGTATAAAATTTGGTAGAATGCCGTGGTAGAAATATTTACTAACCCGCAGATTGATAGCTGATTTACATATTAACAAGTAATTTGGTAGAGCTATAGGTTTTTTATCTGTTCTACATAATAATTATGTTATTGCAGATAATTTCTTAATCTGGACAACTCTGGATTTCTGGTAGGTATGTATAAGTACCTAATGCATGTAGGTACATGACATTATAATTAGGTATATTATCTCATTGCTGAAAATGTTAAAATCATACCCCAGTGCGAGGTCCGCTTATGCTGGAAATGTAATCAACAATGACAACAATTCAAGTCTTCAGATTTACTGCAATCATTGGAATGCTTTATGCCGAATATAGACCATCTCAGAGTCAGATACCACAGCAATCCCTACTTGTTAGATCACCCGAAACGGATTACATAGAAAATATTGGTAACCTTGCTTTTTACTGAATTCTGCACACGGCGGTAATGTTTATAAATTATAATTGTACTTACTGAAGGGGTAGTTGAAAATGACGAGGACTACGGCCGCGCAGGCTGACAGTGCTGGGTCGGCGATGCGGGCCGCCACGGGCTCCCACTCCGCCGTTAGACCAGCGCCCATCACGAACAGGCTGCCTGGGTATTAAGATAACGATAAGATAACGTCTCCTAATGTAATCCTAATACATTGTAATTGTAAAAAATAAAATAGTTATAGGTATATTATGGACTCAGTTGCATCAACTCTATCCGGAGGCAAACGAATTTAGCGGTGGTCTGTATACATACAGTTGTCAACAAGGTCAAATTGATTTTAATAAATTACCATTCGGACCCCAAATGAAATACTTACTGAAACTATACCTTCGAAGGGGATTCTCTCTTTATTATCATTCCTGTCATTTCATACGCAACATCTGACTCAATGTTGAATGATAGTTACAACCGTACAACAACGTAAATAGGTACTTACTTATTAATAAAACAGCACGTGTAAACTATTTACATAAAATTAGTTGACGCGCTGTGTGTTTATTTTTGTTATCATGATTTGGCTCGATAAAATAATATTCGTTTTATATAGCTTCTCTCTTTGCGCCATATGAGTTTTGACTTAATTTTAATCGCTTTTTATCTTGCAATAGATTGGAACGTTCTTAGGTTATTATTTTTTAAGTTTTAATAAGAGTCGACCTCTATAAGATATAATAAGAGACTGCCTCATTGGTCTTGTGGTCCCAAGCGCGACTGCTACGCTAGAGGTCCTGGGTTCGATTCCCGGGCCGAGCAAAGTGTTGTTGGGTTTTCTGTGAAATTCCCAATAACAGCTCGGAGTCTGGATTTGTGCCAGGTTGATGGGAATAGGCTCACCCCCTATTACATGGGACCTAAAACATACCGGCGAAATGTGGGTGTACATTAGTACGCCTCTGCCTACCCCTTCGGGGAATACAGGCGTGATGGTATGTTAATAAGAGTTGAGACGACAATCATGGAGTGATTGGTGACGCATTATGAAAACGAATCTGTTTATGTAGGTGTTACTGGCGCCTGCGTCTTAACTCATGGATTAATTATTTATCAGTGTAGCAATTATGTTAAATTGACAAATAATTAGGTTTCCTCAGCCAAAATTTGCGCACTGGTTTTTTTTTTCTTGTATGTATAGAGTGATTTTCATAGAATCAATAATCTGAGCCACACAAACAAAAATTGGCATCAATTCACTTGCCCCAAGGAAGGAACAATATTTAAGTACTTACGTCCGATTATATTTATATACTGTATTGAATCATTTCAATACAAATATCCATTTGGGTCAACCCAAAATGGTACCCTTTCTACCTGTACAGATGTAAAATGTTTGTTTTTCTCAAGGTCGTGATGTCTGGTCTGCACAGCTGTGATATAATATTTAATACCCACTCAAGAATAATGTTTTTGGTCTGCAGACGTTTCTTTCAACTCCAAGTTTGCAAAATATTTGTGCAAGTGATTCCAAGTAAAATTCGAAAGAATTTTATTAGGCGATGCAGCATTTTGGAAGTTTAATTTTATACAGGGTGGCACTGCCTTAATTTAGTATTGGTAACATATAACATGTTAGACATCATTTATAATAGTAGGTATGTATCTTTTTATGCAATCTGGGCATACACTGCCATGTCCGAACTGGTCAATTCCAGTGAGCTATGTTCGCTACGTTCAACGAAGATGCACAGAACATTATAATATCGCACCCCCGGTGCGACAACGTCACTTTTGCAAAAAATGCAAAAATGAGTTAAATATCTAAAAATGATCCTAAAGCACCCCTTTACTTGGTGCCATAACGTTACTTTTGTAGTACGCATAGTTTCCGTATGAGGGCGTGACGAAAAAAAAGTTCACGTTGACGTTGTAGTATAAGCTGTTCATCTTATTTGTGAGGTGTGAAAGTTTTAAATGCTTCTCCTGAAAAACTACATTTTTGCATAAGTGACAGTGTTGCACCGGGTGTGCGATATGTACAGTATATAAACTTCGTTGAGTAAAGGCATGATAAAAAGTACAACTTACTGGCGATGTCGGTGGGCGCATGCGCGAGCACCGGCTCCCCGGAGCCTGTCTTCAGCACGACTCCTCCGCCCTCCGTGACACTCAGGCGCCGGCTGTAGCTTAATTCACGACCTAAAAATATATGTTCATCAATTTATTTCTCTAATCTAATTATTTTTTGTCTAGTAAAAGCAGCGCCGCGCCGCTGTCGGTTTTTTGCAATGCCAAGTCATTTAAACTCTATTCCAAACAAACTACTCTCTATGGTTGCCAATATAATGCAATATAATCTCTGTTTACTATAGCACAGAATATAGTTGTACCATAGCATCATGTGGTAGAAGCTTCTTGTTATATCATGATGCGCAGTACCTACATTGCTACCAATATCTAGCTAGAACAATGAAATCTTAGGTAAAAAATACACAGAACGTAGTCGTAAATTCACAGGTAGGTTCCTATTTGGTTTTATTACTACTTCTTTCTTTGACATTTAATTTGTAGTTAAGTATAGATATTTTATTATATAGTATCATCGTTTATCTGTATACTATTAAATAAATATATCAACATTTGTGTTTACAAATTACGTCCAAAATTATAGTTATTTTTATTTACATCATGCTTAGGACAGAGGCTACAATAAAGGCAAACCAGTGCAATTCAATGCACATTCAATCAATAATCTTTATCCGGATCAAACGAGATAAGACAGTTGGTTCGTTTGTCCGTAACTTATGTTTTGGCATTGTGTTCAGTACGCGGAAAGCCGATCATTTTCTTCCGCAAGATGTTTAATAACGCACTCTGAGGCAGTCACGTGCGCTTGCACAGAAGTAAAACAACCGAACTTGAACCGTTGCCACGTTAATTATTACGAACACCTATGAAAATCGTTAGTGGTAGTCAGAAGCCAAAAAAAGCCTGACAACCAGTCTATCCTTCGAATATCGGTACTTATTGCCCAGAAATTGGGTTGCGGAGGTCTTATGGCAGTCCTAGTCGCTTCGTGTAAAATACTGATATTCAGCCGCATCTGGTCAGACTTTAAGCCGACCCCAACTTGGTTGGGAAAAAGGCTAGGAGGATGATGAATTATATAGGTACCTACGACCTACTGCTACAATTCCATTTTAAAATTACGATTACTGTAATTTTTGCAAAATTGTAGTAATTTTATGGTGCCGAGGTCATGTTGCGGCAGCTTCTGGTTCCATCTCTTGACTCAGTAATCGGCACTTCGACTTCCATGCTTGACTCACAGTGACCATGCTACGGTCGTGTCGTGCGAAGTTATTTATATTCTACCGTAAGTAGTCACTATACTACTTTGATCTTAGATCCTACGATTGGGGTGTCGAGCAAAAATTGTTAGCAACTGGCAGTCTGAAGTTTCCGTGGGGAAGAAGACGTGAGTGTAGTAATCGTATTATCCTATGATCTCTAAAATAGTTTATCATATGATTCCTAAAAGAAGATAAATTGAAATTACATGTAATACGCTTGTAATCTGCCGCCAGCCGCTAGTTATTTTATAAACACGATAACATAATGGTATTTAGGTTTAAGTAGTTGTTAGTAGCTAACGCCCAAGATGTGTTTCTGTGTTTGTTTTGCACTCGGTAATTTCTGCACTCGTATTTTATCAGTATTATTATAATGATACAATAACATTTGTTTCATTTGATACTGTAATTCTTGTTTACCAACCGTGTGTACCTAGACGTAGCTTATTGTGTGATATCAATATTGTATTTAGAACCTAAGGTAAAATAAATATTTTAAAATAAGTAGGTTGTTATTGCCGAAAATTGAGATGCCGATCGAGAGGAATAGCGAGTCCTTTAGATTCTTTGGCGAGTTTGTTTCGTAGTTTTTTTAAATGTTTATATACAAATTCATTTATAATATTTTGTCATTTAACAAGGCTTTTATTATTCCCTTCTTCGGTCTCCATTATAATAGTACTTATGATATCAATAACAAACAAATACTTACCAGCAAGCAACATGTAATTGATAGCGTGTAGGAGAAGTCCGATCACGGCGCTGCCAACAATAACCTTGGGGTATCTAGGCGGCTGTCCGTGGGAGGAATGCACGCCTAGTTGCAGCGCGTTCACCACCAGCGCCAGCGCGAAAGACGCGAACAGCACGTGCACCGAGAGGCGGCCCACCACCTCGATGCGCGCCCAGCCGAAGGTGTTGCGCAAGCGACCCTCTCGGCCTGCACCCTCATCCGCACGTTCATACTAGAAATTATTCAGCATTTGAATACAACTCTTTCTACGTGGGCTCTTATTTGTGATCACTCCTAAGTACCTAAAGTAGAGTAACTGTCAGGCTGGGAGGCTGGGTCTAGAATAAATCTTGGGGATTTGGGTAAGTTGCTAATGAAAACGGTCTAACTTGTAATCGGTGTCCCGACGAATAATAGGTAGGTAGTATGCAATTGACGCAATGAATTTTAGCACTTAGGGCTAAGTAGGGTATAATTAGTTACGTAGTAACATAGGTACTAAACCTTCATCTACCTACACTTCACGAATTTTAATAAATTCGATATTGTTTTATTTATTATTTAGGTATTTACGATGAATAATGATATTCACAATGTTAGTGGTTGGACTGAAGATTGCGAAATCTTCAAGTTTGTGTTGTGGATGTTCTCAGCAAGTTTATTCGCCATAAAATTTCACATAAAACAGTTGATAAAATCACCAAACGGAATGAGAACCGAAACAAGCCGTGGGTGGCGAAAAGTAGATTAAAGAATACGACGCGACATGTCATTTGCATCTATATACTTAGAAGTTGCTTGCTTTCCCTTGCTTTATCGGTAATTAAGTATAATAAATTAGCTTCAAAATGCAATAAAAATTAAAATTCAGTCGCAAAATTCCAAGGTGAACATACTTATTTTTGCATGTTTAAAAATCCATGTGTGATATTCCAGGACGGAACTGTGGTTAGTATTATTATTCAATATTGACGCGGTGAAGAGTTCAACTAGGCAGAAGGTGCGTGGAAGGTGTCCAGGAGCCTGTAAATCGGTTATTCTTAACCGGTTGTCCGCGGACTAATGGTGGTCTCTGGAAGCACTCGATGTGGTCCGTAAAGACTTCCTAAATATTACTACAGAACAGCCTTTTATTTATTTCCACTTAATTTAATATTGGTCTTTGAGAGTCATTCAAAGGTTCTCACTCAGGCACGCGAAGTTTGCCAACGAGCGATGAAACGCAACATTCTGGGCGTAAAACTTACAAAATGTTATATTCGATGTACAATAAAGTATATGTATATAAATAAATAAATATATAAATGTTGCGTTCGAAAACTCAAATTGTCGACGTCACGTGCAAAGTCAGACAGCTCAAATGGGATTGGGCGGTGCACGTATGTCGCATGCCAGACGAACTGTGGACAAAAGTTGCCACAAATTGGATCCCACACGGAATGAAGCGACAGCGTGGTCGGCCCAGACGGAGGTGGCGTGACGAACTCGACTCCCACGAGAGAGATTAGATCCTCAAGTCAACAGACAGAGCGGCTTGGAAGGAGGGAAGGGAGGCCTTTGCCCAGCAGTGGGACAAAGTAGGCTAGTAAAAATAGTAATATTGCCTTTTAAACAGTTGGTGGTCCATGGTAAGTCAAAAATGTTGTCAAATGGTTCCTCATCACTAAAAGGTTAAGAACCAATGCTGTAAATTATAACGCGTAACATCCGGCTGCTGAATCAGAATAGATAAACGCAACTACATGACATAGTTTTCCCATTCCCGTTCCAATATCGGGCAAGCAGAGAGCAGAGCTACGGCAAGGCGCCATCGCTACATGGTGGATGTCTCTAAATCTCGCGCACTAAGCGTTTTGCCTCAACATTTTTAGTGCGAACTGCTGTTTTGTGGAACTTGCTTCGGAATGAACGGAATCTTTGTTCCTTGGGACTTATAATTTGAGTGTCTTCAAGACGAGACTACGAGAGTGAATCGGTTTCTTCTAGGCAAGCACGCTCCATCGTAGACCACAACGTTGTGATCAGGTGATATCAGGCGAGTTGTGGTCAAGCGCAAGCCTATCTAAGATAAAAAAAGAAACCAGGGTCCTAGGTACCAACCTTGTAGGAGATCAACGTAGTGATGAGTCCGACAAGTCGGCAGAGTGCGTGGCAGGTGTCCACAAGGAGTGTCGGTGAGTGGGTGAAGTGCGATGCGAACAACCGGCCGCTGAAGCCAGCCACCGCCAGCAGCAACGCCAGCAGTGACCGTGGTGGCGGCAGCCACTGCAACCACTCCTTCATAGCCATCCCGGGGCTTCTAAGAGACTGGTGAGAAAATAAATAATAACAATACATGTATTGACAATAAGCATGGCATGATTGATTTTGTTTTAGAGTAATCTTTTTGCTGCATAAATTCTTTCTTTACAAAGAAAGAAGAGCAGGAGAAAAATGTAAGATGATTTGCTTTTGGAAGAGTGCCGCCTAGTAATTATATTTTAGTTATATACTTGACATTAGGATTAATAAAAATTAACCCGCGCCTGTCATTCAACAACCAGTCGAAAGTAGGTGGGTGTGACAAAGCCATTGTGGGTCAAATAATCTAGGGCATAGTTTTTTGTCAAAGAAACCAGTTCGACATAATTTAGGTACTCGTGCGTTCTTTGTATGGAGACTCTTAGTTATTTGCTCATCTAAGAATGTTTGATATTCTACTCTCAAGACAAAGTAGCAATCAGTTATTAATTCAATTTATTGGTTTTAAAAACAAAGTTAGTTTTTAACCCCCGACGCAAAAACGACGGGGTGTTATAAGTTTGACGTGTCTGTGTGTGTGTGTGTGTGTGTGTGTGTGTCTGTCTGTGGCATCGTAGCTCTCGAACGGATGGACCGATTTTGATTTTGATTATTTTATTTGAAAGGTGTATTAGTCGGGAGTGTTCTTAGCTATGTTTGATGAAAATCGATCCAAGATGGCCGCCGCCACAAAATAGCGAATTACATATTTTTTCACAACTCCCTCAATATTTAGAAACAGCGTGTCGTATTTTTCTCAAATCAATGAGTGAGAGTTGTGATTTTAATGAGAAAATGGTTCAAGTCATACAACGTTTAATGAAAGTTGTTATGGCATGCTAGGAATAACGGTCTTATCCATATACCTATGAGGCGTATAAGGGACTAGTTTTCTATAAGCTCCATGATGATAAATCTGAAGCCAAATCAAAGTTGTTCTTAAGAAATCGGTATTGTTTGTTGTAGTGAATAATATAGGTTATAAAAAAATCAGATTACATTATGTAAAATTATATAAAAAATTACAGCAAGTATTTAGCTAGAAAATGTTTACACCACAATAAAATTATTGAAAAAGTTAACTAGCTGTGCTAAAGATGAAACAACATAAAACTAACTCCGAATGCACGCGATAATTAGTTTGCCTTTTGATGATTTTCATTCTAGTAAGCGCCATAATAGAATAAATACATAGGTACGTTGTTTTGTCTACAATAGAAATTCACATACGATTTTTTTAATAATCGTCTGCATCGTGGACTTGTCGCTATGCCCCAGTCTGGATACCGTTGCGCTTTCGGCCAACGACCCTGCACTTGGCGTAGTAAAAACAACGCCGTACTTTATGGTAGAAAAATACAGCTCACTAATTGTGTCCACGTGTCTTCTTACTTATGCCTCTTCAATAACAGCGGTTTTATTAATTTTATACAGGTATACACGTAGGTAATTAAACTCTAATATGCGACAAGAAATTGATTATCACTTGCATTACCGGTAAAGGAAAAACATCGTGCGTGATGAACTATGACGCCTTCACGACGAAGGAAGGTGCCTGTAGTCTGTAAGTCTGTACTAGGTACGTACGTACGTCTTTTGTGGTTCTCTTGCTTTTTGAGAGGAGGCTTATGCACAAATGTTTCAGGTAGATAAATTCTTCATCGTTATCATCTCTCTAACTTCTGACAAAGTAGGTCTGTCTCATCGGTATCGGTTGTGTGTGTAATTGTGCATCTCACTGAATGGTTCAGTGCCAACAGAAAGGACGATGTCCTTTTAAATTTTTTTTTGGTATATTGTGGGCTATAATGGGTTACCCAATTAGTTGCAATGAATAATTTTGGTACTTATAGGTAAGTAAATAAATATCTGCAAGACATTTCACTATGAATAAAGATAGGTTAAGATTGTATCCATTTATTTGATGTTTGGTCACGTTTGGTTTTTGCCTTATGTTGTGACTGTCAGAATAAACTTTCTTTATTTCTTCTTTCTTTATTTCTAGAATTTAAATTGTTATTATGGCAGACGATGTTTAAGCTTTTCTTACTAGTACCTAACATTGGTTGGTGTTGCTTGTGTATCGGCAGTCCGTCGCTGTCTCGTATGCCAACATGCGGAAGATGGCACTCAGCCTTATAATGGGCTATCTCCGGCAATTGACCTGTGCAGATGAACAGCACACACACATTCATTCATAACTCCTATATATATACGTTTGGTTGATTGACGACATCTTAGAATAGAAGATACTTGTGTAGTTATTCTTGCATATTTTATTATGAAAGCAAAAGCATACTAATTAGTAATAAATCACCTTTCAAATAAATCCTTTGCAGGATTTTACACGAAACGTGGGTATAATTTGAAATCGTTGGTAATAAATAATCACATAATTTGACTTTATTTGTCAACCTTTTCATCGAATAACGGTTAGATATATTTTTTACCTTTTATTGGAAACTTCGCGGTTCACTAACTATGAAATCAAGTACAGACTTTCGCTGCATGTGTCTGTCGTCTTTCACACAAATATATCCGTCCGTATAAACGATGTTGTGGATTCACACACTGTTTTTCTCAGTCGTGTTACATGAGAGTGTTTAAAAACTAATTTTCACATACAGATGCACCCAGAATAACTACATATTAATAGTCATAAAATAAGTATTTGTTCCTTGCAGGGCTTCGATCATACTATTATTGATCGAAGTTGCAGGGAAACCATAACACGCTCAGCCACTACACTAAACATCTACACTAATATTCAAATGCGAATGTAACTATGTCTGTCTGCTACCTTTTCAAGATTCAGTACATGTAATTTAATTAAATTTTGATACAATTCTTCATGGAGATTGCTTGCATTCTAAGGAAGGACAGCGACTTCCTTTTCTTTTGACTTCTTTCTTAAAGTACAAAAGTAAGATATTTTGTTTTAAAAAGTTCTTTGGGATGCGAGTGAAACCATCGATAAAGCTAGTATTACCTATTATATAATATATTATAATAGCAAGACATCATGTTATTTAAGTATTTAATTATATTCCTCATTACGTTTGATTGCCGTCAGTTTAATAGTCCCTACATAGTGTTTTACGAATGACTGCCGTAAATTTTGTAGTGTAAATACATACATACATTTGCTTTAGATTTTTGCATAGAACAATGTTGGATAAATATAATTATGATAAACTTTGTAATTCAAGATAGCAGAAATAAAAAAGGTAGTCCGCTATCTTTTCTTATTTCGTTACCGGCCTTCAGATAATAATGTTTTCAAAGCCGTTTTTATATAGAGCAAGCAATGAAACTAAAAGATGTCGGATTGAAGCGAGAAAAACAACTCCTACACATTAACCTATTTTTTTTAAATCATTTACACGTTTTTGTGAAGCTGAACTATCTTCACAGACATCTAAATATTCATAGCTTTTATATCCTTGACTTACTTAAGTTCCTGCTTTTTCTTTATTTATGGAACCTTAATTTTTTTTACTAATCTTATCGCTAATAATAAGTAAAAATAATTATTGTCTAGTGGTGTGGGTTGACCACTATTTAGCTAATGAATTTACTAAAATTGAATTAATTGTTCTTAACTAGTAAGAGATTTATTTTTAACTGTGTAGCTATCGTTATTATTATGGTGGTTAATAGATTTACTAAATGCATTATTTTTACATACTTAATTATGTTTTTGTTTTTACACATGTTTTTGTGTATCTCTAGAGCTACTTAATCTGTTTTCATATTTTCACGAAATTTTATTATTGTCACTTAGATATTCAATCAGAATAACGGTTTTATTGAGATTAACTTCAATTGATATTTAAAACTAACTATTTGTTACTTTTTTCAATAATCCACAAATAATTTCGTTACCAACATAAGTATATCTTATATTATTGAAGGGTTCATTGTATTGGGCGAACCTGATTAGTATTGTAAGGAATCCTACCACATAGGAGGAAGTGAGTTATCATAAACACCATCATACTATCTACTATATGAAGGGATATAATTCATAGGTAATGATTAATTTAATCTGTAGGAGCTATATTTTGATAATAGAATCTTTATTGCCGCACTTTCTTGCTAGTGCACATTCTGCACGGAACAAAAAAAATATCTTGTATTGTACCTATATTATTGTACATAAATAGTACATAATGTATTCTATAAAAACAATTAAAAGGATTTCTAATGGTCTTCCAAGGATTTATTATGATAACATAATGTGTTTTATTTTTCAATAAGGATGTTTATTATGTTCATCGTATTGTACAGCAACAGCAATGCCAAATAAACATCTTTAACATTCAGGTACCTAAAGCTAATTAGGCCTCCAGTGTACGGAACCAGATTTTGAATTAAGTAGAATTATTAAAAATAGATTTTGCAATTTATCTATGAATTCATTTATTTTTTTGTAACGCCCAGATTTTTATTTTCAGATATTCGAAAGGTACCTATTTACTTATAGGAAATTAGGTACTCGTATACCTATTTTTATAAGTGTGTATAATTTTTTTTATGGTAAGTACTCGTATAATAAAAAATATTGTATAAAGAAAATGTTTGCTTTTGTATACAAATGTTTTAATGTGGGCTGAATAATCGTTTTATATGCATTATCTTGTATATCTGACGGTCTACTAGAGCATAACTGAGATGAGTGAAATTAGAAAGGTCAGTGAAAATTATGCGGTACGAGCAGACGCCGGCGCTGTTGATGTGCGAGTATCTCTGCAGTGCAGGCCACGAAGTTTTGTGATATTACTGATAATATTGAGCTAATAAAAAACAGACACATTTCGTCGTCCGTGAACTCTATAGAAACGTTGTCTTCGTCATAACTTTATTTTTATTCTCGTACAACCTTCTCTATGAATATTAGTATGACGCCGAAATGTTTTATTGTTATCAGAACCAACGTTAGTCGTAGCATTTTTTAAATTATTTTTAGGTTCTTTTATTAGTAACATATCGTTAAACTCACCTATATAAACTGCACTACAGCTTGATTTAACCGCACAAGTTAAAGTAAAAGCAACCTTTGTCACAACACCTCAGTTTAGTAAACACTATCGGGCAGCGGTGGTTCAGGCACATATCAGTTGTATAATATTGCTTTTAGTTTCCAAACACGTTACGAATGTCGGCTTTCAGCGTGCGGCCGGTCGGTCCTCGTGATGGGCGGGTGCGCCGGCGTCGCTCGCGGCACTGACGGTTGCGCGCGCGCACGGCGCCTTATCGACAAGCCTTTCGCACCCGATAAGCGAACCGTCGAACTGTTAAGTAGGTACTCTAGTCTGCTTAGAGGTAAATGTTATTTCCGCGAGTTAAAGGACCGAACGACGATGTTGACGATGTGTAAACAATAACGGATCAAAGGGTACTGACATTTCTTTTGGATGTCATTAATAAATCGAGGTCGTTATTACGGTAGCTTATATAATACAATGTTATCAGTCCTTAATCGTTATTTTCTAATATTGGCTATCATTATCAGCCAGTGATGAGGTATCGGTGAAATCAGAGTATTATTCTGAGAGAGCGTGCGTAGCTTTATTAAACATTAGAAATAATAGGAGGTCATGGTCGGGCGTCGACGCTTCGTTATTTCCGCGGCTGGCGGCTGCTCAAAATATCTCACTTTTTCTCTTGTAAACATTATCAGAGAAAATCGAACATAGCTTGTAACGTGTAGGTTCTGTAAACCGTAGAACACGTTTACTATACGTATTATTACCACTGATTAAAATACTTATTACTACAGTACATAAAAACATGTTTTCTGTATATATTTTCTATGTAATGGCTAATGCACCACCAGGAACTAATACACCAGGTAATTACTTGGCAGATAATTTAATAAAAGTTTTGTGCCATTTTTTCATTTATCCAGCAGTTAGCGGCTATCTAGAGGTAGTGAAACAGGCCCTAAGTTACTAGGTCTTAAGTCTGTCTGGCCTTGTTCCTGAGGGGTCATCATCCTCTTAGCCTTTTTCCCAATCATGTTGGGGTCGGCTTCCAGTCTAACCAGATGCGTTTGAATATCAGTATTTTACACGAAGCGACTGCCATCAGACCTCCGCAACCCAATTTCTGGGCAATACTGATATTCGAAGGATAGACTGGTTGTCGGACTTCTCTTCTCCACCATAACTTTTTAGCCAGGGCTGAAAGAGCTTTGTGATTTTGTCATAGTTTTGTTTTAGTACGGATAATCCAGGTTGTCGCAAGTGACGGGAAAAATATTCTCTGTTTAAATACTTCTCTTGTGTCTAATTCTATCTCTTGTTCTCTTTTCGCTGAGTTATTTTTATATTGAAGCTAGTTGGCACGACTCTATGGTCGACAATTATTTGTTTGTAGTTCTCATCACCACTGGATTTGATTCCGTGCTTTTGTACTTTATGCAGGTATAGGTTATATCCATAGAGTCGTGCCAACTAGCTTCAATATAAAAATAAATATTGATAAATATTCAATATTGTAAATGTATGTTCGTTCTATACATATATGTTGTGTACATAAAAATGAATTATTTATGTATCACATACCTGCTATTTCATTCATTTCACTTACATTAAAAAGCAAAAAAAAACTATTACTTAGTTTTATTGATTTCAATGTAGCCACTGAACCAAAAGCTGTATTGGGCTTCAATTATTTAATTCAAGTAATTATTTTAAAATATATACTTTAATAATTAGTTCTTAGTTTTAAAATCCCCGCAGTTTCACTAGCCTATTACAACCTTTCTCGGGATGCAATCCTTGCCAAATTTTATCAAAATTGGTTCAGCGGTTTAGACGTGAAAGGTGACAGATAGAGTTATGCATTTGTAATATTAGTAAGTACGGATATTTCTGTCAAAAAATCTAAAAGCAAGTAAGACAATGCTAAGAGCCGAGTAAAAAAATATAACGTAAGTACTGTAAGTAGTTCATATATTCTTTATTTGAAATAGGTTGCCACTAAGTAAACTCAGTGTCACATTATTACATATTCCGTATCTGTTCAGTTAGACAACCCAATAAACAAATAATAATAATAAGAAAGCATCTATACTGAACACTTGTAGAGTGGTAAGAAAGTTTCTGCAATGTGAACATTCATACATACATTCTCAACATTGATAGGTACATCTTCTTTCCCTGAAGTCTAAACCACTGATGTATCTATACTTGGGCTAGGCCCGTAACATCAGTAATCCCGGATAACCGGAAAAAATAAGAAAAATTGAGTGAAGATGTCCCTCCATCTTTTCCTAATATACAAATACCTATTTGAAATGGTGCAATGTCTCATAAAATCCTCTTCAGGAGTAAAGACTTCGCAATCGGATTACATATTATCATTTGTAAATAAGTTACACAAGGTTACCTTAAAGATGTTTATCAAATTAGGTATATTAGTTAATCCACTTGACACGTGGGCTTAAACTCCTAATCAGACTATAATTTATTCCATATTAAAATAACCAGGTTAAGAGTAACGGCTTATTATATTATTTTACGCGACTTCAAAAAAGGAGGAAGTTCTTAATTCGACTGCATGTTTTTTTCTTGTATGTACATGTTACGCGATTTCTCTGCCGATTGTGGTCCGATTAAAAAAAAATCTACTTGACAATGCAACCTTTGGTTGGAGAACTAGTTCATGAACTCGGCAGTAGAGTTCTTTCTACTGTTACTACCTAATTGTTAGATAGACTGATATCTGGATTATCTGGTCACTAAAATGTCTTAATAAGTTAATATATATTTCACAAATTTCCGTATTTACGAGCGCCTACTCATCAAACTTAGTAGTCACTATGGAGTATACTGACTCCTGAGTTTGTGTTGATTATATACTTACTATACGTAAGTATGTCGTATACATACTTACTATACAATAATCAACACTTGTAGTTATATACATATTTGTAATCCACTTCAAAGGATATTGACTTAGTAACAAGTACCTACCTAGTTATTGAGGAAAGCATATAAAGACTGTAGTTTTTATCCTACTAAGACTGTCATATTAAATACTTGATTAAGGGCCTGTCTCACAACCTTCTGATAAGTTCCCGTTAAATTACTTGGCAGATAATTTCATAAATAAATAAAAACTATGAAAGTATCAAGTATACGATGTCCCACTGCTGGACACGGGTCTCCTCTCAGTATGAGAGGGGTTAAGGCATAGTTCACCACGCTGCAGCTGGCCTAATGCGGGTTGGCCTTTACACTTATAGTAGCTATACTTACTTGATACTTTCATGGTGAAAATTGCAGGCACTTCAAGGAATTTGTCTCATTTTTGATTATCCTTTGCATTTGGACCCGGGTTTGATTGAAGTAACCTAAGCTACTTTTTACTACTCAAGCTCATTTTTTTATCGAAGAGGTTTAAGCTTTCCTAACAGTGCAACTATGCATAACTACAATAGTTGTACTACTGGAACTTCTAATTGAAGAAGGCTTCAGTAAAAACAAAGATTGTCTAAGCTTACTGAATTTTGAACCAAAAATGTATGTTACGTACATAAATTCGTAGTATGCAAACTGTTCTCAATATGTTTGTTTAAAATATAAAAATTGGGTCAGAGATACCGAATTAATCCTTTGTTATTATTATGGGTTTAGTGACGAAAGGCGAACAGATTACCTATATTTTCAGTAGGTGTTTATTGTGTGTAAAAGACACTTCACACTGGTGAAGTAAAGATAATAATAATCGATGTTTAAATAACACGGTTAGAGCTTATTTATTTATTAATTATCCACTATGACTAATTGATCGAAGTTAGTGGGAAATAAATTGACTGGACACTGGAGTCGTGAGTTTCAGACGCTCAGAGTCTGGGACTGTTATAGAGAAATTATGAAAATTAATATTTGGAGTAGAGCAAATACACCTATTTGATCATTTTATAAAAAAAATATAAATACTTTAGGTATCAAGTTGAGAAAATGTGCGTAATTGGATAAGGTTATCTTAAAATGGTATTGAACTAACTATTAAAATTAAAGGACGTCTGATTGTATTATCACATTGTTAATAACTTTAACAAGGTTAAAGTGTATATATTTGCAGTTCAAGTATATGGATTTATTCTTATTAAAAATCTGCCTACAAAAATAATACTAATTTAAATTTAAATAAAAACTTTTCGTTCTTTTGGCATCACTTTTCGGAAACATGGTGGGAAAATGTGTCAAACTAAGAGAAACTGACAAAATTTTCAAGTATAATATTAATTACATCAAAAGTTTACAAAAATATAAAAAATACTGTACAATGTTGAAATCAGCGCAGCCTGCAACGACGGGTGTGTATGTCCCCATGTATTCCATAGCTTTTTAACTGATACTGGTCGGCTTTTACATTTCTTGACCAGGTTACGTTACCTATTGACTTGGCAGCTGACACATCTGAGTAGGACATGGAGCTGGCGTTTAAAATTTTAAGGTTTTTATTTTATTAGAATACAGACCATCATAATATGTGGAACATAACGATGGTCCCTGTTTTACTATTTAGTGTTTTGTAAAGTGAATATAAGTCTTCTTGTCTAGTTTGAATTCCACCATTTTGACATCATTGAATTTGAAACCCATACTTACATTGAAGCAATACAGAACTTGATTACAGAAAACAAAGGTTGTTTTAGTTGGTATCTCTGTAGTATTGGAGATGTGTGTAGGTTAGAAAATTTGCGCAGTGGTGTGTGATATGAGTGGCGATGGACTATGTCATACCAGAGTCACGTCAGGCGCTGCAGCAATACTTAGTAGTATCCCTCTATCGAGCGTATGACTCAAGACAGCTATTCACCTTCCACTTTCACACATCAACTTCGGATTGTAATGACAAAATAAGAAAACGTAATAACACATAGCGAAAATTCATTGATATAAGTATCGTCAAAGGACGTATGTCTGGCCTTCAGGTTATAATAATCTTGCGTTACATTTTATATTACATCTGCTTATCTGAGGTCAACGATAACCTTTCAATTGACAAAAGACGAATCCATGTCGGTCGTAGTAAAGTCTATCTCCACAAATGGGGGTTCATAGACACTTTTGCCTTCTTCCATCTTGTTGAGGATCTGATTGATGGTTGCATTGATAAACGCAGTCCGCGTTGCTGACTTTTGGGCTGGACAAGTGTAAGCCCTTAGCCCATAAAATCTGTATTTTAATTTGCCATCGACTAAGGTCGTTTCTTCTTTCTAGCTAAGGCTAGAAAGAAGAATGACAAATCAACATCGCATTGTAAAATCCTATACCTATTTTGTCCACGGGTTTACTAAAATGTAACGGTAGATCTTATTACTACGATATATTGAGTAGGTAGATAGCTATTTTTTTCAGGCTACGGTTGACCTTATACTATAATGTATAATAATGTATATCGTATGAATTTTAGATATTTGAATCTAAAATCCATAACGGATTTGTCAATATACTTACTTACTTGGCAGTTGGTAATTTGTTATCATCCTTCTTCTTCTTTATTGTTGTTTTTTTTATTACTTTAAAAAACTTACAGCTAAGATACAGATAGCAATGAAAACAATGAAAGAAGGCCAATTACAAGTTTTCACTGATAGAGTGAAAACTTGTAATTTTCTCTTGTTGGCAAGAGTTTCACGATGCCGATGTTCATGTCATAGTAAAAACCGTGAATGGGCCGTACGCTGAATCTATCCTAGATCACCACCCTCCACCCTCTTACTACTACGAACCTATGCAATTAATCACATCGGTAGGTATACGGTACCCCCAAAATCTTGTCTACGCTATGGAATGCAATACATTGCACCGCGGTTCATCTTAGTAAGTGATATAAGTACCTATTTGTAAATATTATCATTGTTAATTCATTTACTATCTGCTGGCAGACCCCACGCCGCCATCTCCCCCTCATCCTTCTTCAGCCACGACTCGCGCCAGGCCGATAGCAAAGCAACAGTTTACCACGCTATTGCAAGACGTCATGACGCCAGCCGAAGATATTATGCGCTCGAGTAAGTGTATCATGTTGGTATACCACGAATGATTAGGCTGTAGGTACCTTCTTTTTATGAACACTTTGGATGGGTTGCGTTATTTAATAAATTTTACAGCGAAGCACCGCATTTTGCTGATAACAACCGTCAATATGCCTTTAAATTGGTGTTGAAGCGGTGAAATTAAATATAAAGTCATGATTTTTTAAATAAACCTAGGCAACCGAGCTTAGCTCGGGTAAAAAAATTCAAAAAAAAGAGAACTAATTTTCCCGAAATTGAGACCTACTTATTAGGTATAGTTAAGTAGATCGATTTTTGACATTGCTACTGCTTACAAATACGTATAATACTTATAAATATGTATACAAATATTGCTCGTTGAAGTATCGGATATAATATTGGCCTTAGTCCAAAAACCCAAAAGCCCTTGGCAAATCTTTATACTACGTACCTACTGATGACATTCAAAAAGGGATATGCGTATATTTGTTAGTAATTTATTCATTCAAATTATTTCAAATGAAGCGAGACGGTAACAGTACTAGAAAAATTTTGTACTCATTTATTATTAGCCGTCTCTTACTTAACTAAGTACTGAACGGGTTAGAATAGTGGTTCTTTACCACGTAAGTAGGTACTTGTACAAATTGCCATGTTAATGTGTTTACTTACTAATGATAAAACTACATTATTTCTGATAAAACACAAATTATTTTCGTATACCTACTGTACACTTCGTGTTTGGAGTCATTGCCTACATAAGTAAGCCGCGGACTGATAAATGATAACACTAATATAAGCGGTGTTTATTTGCGCCAGATAACGAAACCAATACGAAGAAGCGGCCTCTGAGACCTGTCAGCAAGAGGGCACATTCCGCTAGCCCCGTCTCTCCCCGGCCTAGAGTGAGTCCCTTGTTATTGAACAACTTCCTACAATGACCTGTAGAAACAATGTGAGCACTACCTAGCTAGAAACATTATTGGAACAATTCACACATTCAAGTGCGTACAATAACACGGGGTGAACATTCATGTCACTCGAAATTAAAAACACCGATTTAAGTGCTGTACAAAGCCATCGTCAGGTTTACACACTCTATTGTCCTGAATACTACTGTCCGTATTGTCGATAGAACTATCTGTTTAATTAGAATTTATTTGTAATATTTAGGTGCATATTTTACATACCTAGATGACACTATATTTGATCATACACCTTACTTGCAGCATAGTGTAATAAACCTGCAGATCATGATATTAACTCGGGTTTTGTAGTAGGACAAAATAGGGCCGATAGCTGGAGGCCATTCTGTAGAAACGAGTGGGATGTGGGAATTATACGTCACTCCCAGCTGCTATTAAGTACCTCCTTTTATAGATAATAATACAATAATACTACCCAACTCGGGAATCGAAAGCAGGGACCGCTTTTAATGATTTCAGCTATGTGGAAAATTCCGATACAATAATGATAAAACAACAGTTGTAATCATTATTACATTAGTGTGATATAGAGCAGCCATCTATTAACAATCATATTGCCTACTAATTATTGCAAAATACGTAATCAACTTTTGAACAACTTAAGTATTTATGGTGATTACAATAATTAGTTTTTACCAAAGCAAATTTCTAAGGAACCCTGCAATCCAACGAAACCTAAATCATGGTTCGTTTTGTTTTCATTCTGACGTCTTGGTATGCCGTATGCATGTTATCGACTCTTTATGAATATGATTCCAGATTGTATTCCCAGAATTAAAAACACAACAGTATAATATTTTAAATTGTAATCGAAGTCCAGCAACATGTTTCATAAACTTACCTAAGTGTTATGACTTTTAAAAATTTTATTTTACAATAACTTGTGATCAGCTATCGGCTAATTTCTCTGTTGCGATATGTATTAAAGTTTTATTTGCTATCTAGAGTCCACCACAACACCTGAAAAAGGCTCAAGAGAGAAGATGTCAGAGTTTATCGCCATGCAATGCTGTAAGTGTATCTATTTTTATGGATAATTCGTCTTTATGGTATCAGCTGCAAAATAGGTCAGCATAAACAAATAATATATTGTATAACACAACAGACAATACATATAAACAAATAACTTACAAAATAATAATGTGTGGCAAGGAAACCAACTCAGTAATTACTGTGCGGAGGGCACAGCACTGATTTTCAGCTGGTCCCTGCCATTTGAGAATAAAAATTTCTCTTACAATAAAGGTAGTTTTTCAGGAATCTCAATTGTTACGAAGATACTGCTATTACCTACAATGTGTTAAGTATCCTTAAATTAAGGAAACAAATTGTCTTTTCAAGATTAGTAGGTACACCCTAACCTCCTCTTTGATGAAATATCTTATAATTATGATAGAATTTTATTTAAAAGATGTTCATTTACTTAATTAATCATGAATTTTTATATTTTGCTTTTTGCTCTTTGTGTACAACAGATGCCAAAGAAATCTCAAGAGCAATTTGGTCCCGTATGTGTTTCGGCACCAGACGGGATCATTCAGCCTTTTCATGTTACGGCAGAACATGACTCTGGTAAGAAAAGTCAATTTAAGTATCGGTACTAATTTCACAATTTTATAAGTAGGTAACGTTACTTAAAATTATTACAATAATATAAGATCGCAGGTGGTCTTTTAATTTCTTAAACTATTTAGAGGCCAGCTTCTTGCGGTCGCAGCGTTTTCTTTACAATAATTTCCATTATTTCACGGTTATTAATATTCCCTCATTGTTTTAATATTATTATTAGTATTGTCACGTCTGAAAAACAGGCGACCTGATGATTGAAAATTGTTCTCCTACCTAAAGTGGAATATTTAATTGTTTTATTTTACAGAAAAAGATTTAGTCATGCCACAATGTGTTTTAGCAAAAGTAATGCGAATATTAGCAACGAAGAAACGGGAGTTTCTGAAACTGCGAAAATGTTTGATTTCACAGCAAGTAAGCTCAGAAATTATTACAAACACAAACACCTTTCTGTAACAAATTCATATAAGTACATGACAAACATAGACAAGTTGTGGTATTTTTATTTTAATGCTTTATAAATTGATAAGACAAATAAAATAACATACACATGTTGCAACTTTTTCCAAGAACCAGAGTTAGCAAGCTTTTGTGGTCAGTGGTTTTGAGCATCTGAAGTTTTTAGTTTGCATTATCGTTTGGGTTGCATTTTCAAATGTTTTATTTTCATCTCGAAAATGTTGTGTAGAATACGTTACTGGAGAGCTTCGCCCAGCTAAAGGAGTTGGAATCTCGCGCCGGCATCACGCACGTAGACGAAACCCTAGGTGAGGTGCGCGTGCTGTCAGTGAGTGGATGGCCTGCGCATGACCTCCTCATGCTTGTCCGTGATGACCTTGAAATGCCGTTACACTCGGAGATAAGTGGCCTTTTTGGTAAGTTTTTACTTTGAACCCGACATTGTATTATGGTAGGCTATTTGTTCATATGGTAATAAGCCTTACGGTTCAGACTTTGTTTTTCTGCCGTAGTAGTATAGTAGTAAGTATATACCCCGTAGATATCGATAATCGAAACAGCAACATGCACTCACAATTTATCCGTCATAATTATTAAAAAGTCATAATAATTTAATACGTACCTAATTGACATTCATAAATTCAAACTTGTTTTCTGTCTAGGACCACACGTACTCCAACAGATTACTGCGCAACTGAACCCAATACCTGAAGAGATGTTGGCAGTTAGCGCAGAGATAATGGCACGTCGAATAGAATTACTCAATCTGCTGAGGGGCAAGCACCGCACTGACAGAGCTACATACCTTACTGTTAGTACAGTACAACATATCCCACCGGCTAGCATAATGTAACTTAGAGATTTATTACACTGTGCCGCTAGGTTACTTTAATGCCACGAGGTATACTCCGGATCCTGATGAACCTCCGGAGCATCGTGATTCGCACCACCCAAACAACTCTTATATTGGGAGTGTTGTCTGGAACTTCGATTTTTTGTAATCAAGTGTCATTCTAGCACAATCTTTAATTCTTGTAGTGATCCGTCAACACCACGATAAGATATCAGTACAAAGTACAAACTACTGAGCAAGATATAAGTATAAAGCACCTTATTGTTATTCTTTTACAGAATTTAGAATGGAAAACGAAAAACACGGAATTCGACCACGAAACAGAAAAATTGCATAGAATGGTGGCTGGCACAGCAGAGAACTTGAAGGCTAAGATCAACTATTCGCTGGAACTGGCAAAGTAAGGAAATTCGTAGTACCAGGAACTATCACTTCTTATACATTTTCATTTATTAAAATGTACCTATCTGTTGTCTAGGATTCCTTGGGTAGATCGAGAGACAATGATGAAGAAAATTGAACGACTACAAAAGGAGAACATGATACTGCAACATAAATTAGATGAGTCGACGAAGAAGGATGTCGACGATACTAAAGAAGTAGGACCGTCATCTGATAATGTGCCTAACTATCAGGTCTTTAATTTATCTAGCAGCAGCAATTTAATAAATCGAATAGTCCAGAAAGTAAAATTCGTTACGTGAATGATAATATTTTTTAAGACCTACGTTCATGTTTAGGAATATCCCCATATTAGATAATAGGTGACATGTAGCCTTACCTAATTGTCCACAGGCTATTTGTGAAGAATTGTCAAAGGAGCGTGCTGCACGAGAAGCACTCAAGGAAGTGGTATCGGCTGCGGAGAGCATGCTGCGAGTGGCGCGCGCACGCATCGCCACCCTGGAGCGGCAACTCAAGGACACGCGCGCTGAACTCGAGGCCGCGCGCAAAAAACACAAAGATCTCGAGCAACTCGTAAACAGACTCCCACAACATAAACATAAGACAGTGAAGTTGTAACACTCTACATTACGATCCCACACAGAGGATCGGTTATTAAATATCCCATTAATCCAACTAGGAATTTGTAACATTATGGTACTTCCGAAAATTTTGTGCATAAGCCCGATTTGTTTTTAGGAATAGGTACTTACCTTGTTACAAAATTTTTTAGGGGTGCATTATGCACTAAAGCAAATATTAAATGGAGTTTATTACTTCAGCTTTGTAATTGCTAGTTTAATGGTTGTATTTGTTTTTCAGTATCGTCACCGGGAGACGAGCTATGACGCGCGTTCGAAGAAGTTACTTGAAGTTTCCAAAAATGGAGAAATGACCATCGAAGCACTGTCACGCCAGCGAGATGCTTTGGAACTTAGGTTCATTTCAATACGTGTTTTATTAAATGAGTGTAAGTCTTAGTTAAATTGAAATTGATGATAAATGACGCTCAGGGTGAAGGAGCTCCGTGAGCAAGCTGAACAGGCGGAGCGGTCAGCGTCCTCTAAAGAAGCTGAGCAACGCGCGCGCGCCGAGTCCCTCCAGGCGAAGGTAGCGGAACAGGTGCTAAGCATTCGGGTCATGTTACATTCTGAACTTGAACCGCAGAGCGCAATAGTATGATAGTTAAACTTAAAATAGATGTCCGCGCAGGAAAAAGTTAAAGCGGCAACGGAGAATCGGGTGATGGAGTTAGAAGCCAAAGTCAAAGAGTTAGAGGACCAGTTACAGTCGTTGCGTGAACGATCTGTAAGACTCGTGGATATGGAGCGTAGGCGGTGTCTCGAGTATGTGCCATCAAAAGGTAAATAATCTTTTATCACGGACAAGAAACTACGAAACTGTAAGAAGGTATTTGTAAGTATAATTACGCACTGAAAATTAAATGACTGCAATTTTTGCAGAAAGTGAGCCTTCTGATAGAGAAACGGAGATATGGAAAGAGCTTCAAGTGACCAGAGTAGCATTATCCAGGGTAGAGGAAGAACTTCGACAAAGTCGAGCTGATAAAGACAGCTTTCTGAATTCGTTGTCCCGAATAGCGGTAAAACTTAAATATGATTTCGTTAAAATAATCTTGAATATCTTTAGTCGGGGCGATTGGTGAGGACAGTATTTTAAGTAGTTAAGTGGATTCCAATAATAATGACGGTCAATCCCTGTCAAATTCCGGTTAGATAAGGAGAAGGTCCTGAGAGAACATCGCAGTTTCCCGTTAATTTTACGTGGTTCTCAAGCAGGGACAGCTTATGTTACTAGCAATAGACGGAACATTACAAACAAAATTTAATTTTAAACGTTATTTATTAATCGTAGTCAAAACATCGCTCTGTCTAAAGGTGGTTTTACATCGGCGAGGCGAGGCATAGATTCTATAGGCGTGAATTGAAATTTGTATAGCAAAAGGCTACGTCATGCTACAACAGGTATTGGACGGGTTTGGCTACAAAAATGCATTTTATTTGGGACGGCGCGTGTCAATTACACATTGATATATTGTGTCCGAATCCTCAGATGAAGATAATAATTATATAGCTAAATAATAAAATTAATAATAATCCACCTATATACTGTCCAACTGCTGGGCACGGGTCTCCTCTCAGTATGTGAGGGATTAGGCTATAGTCTACCACGCTAGCCTAATGCGGGTTGGCAGACTTTACATGCCGTCGACAAAATCTCTCAGGTATGCAGGTTTCCTCACGATGTTTTCCCTCATCGTTAATAAAATTATAAAATTAACGCTACTAATAGCGTAATATCATGTTTTAGCAAGGAGAAGGATCGGATAATGTGCAAGAAAAAATCGCAACAGAATTATTAGACAGAGAACAAAAGATTGTTAAACTGCAACATGTAATTGAAGAACAAAGAGAAAATGAAAAATTAATGTAAGTATTACTCTACTGCGTCTGTGTTACTAGTTATACCAGATATGCGGTAGAAAAGAAAAAAATAAATGTTTTTATACCAAAGATGATAATGAATTCCTTCCAATCAGGGAGCAAAGTATGACACAGTACGAAAATCAGTTAGCGGCGCTACGGCTTGAAGTGAAACGATTACGAAACTATGAAGGTTACGCAAAAGAAGTCCCGTATCAAGAACTGCATACAGAGGTAAGAAGCAAAACATTTTGGCAGTGAGAGTTATGCTGCAGTTGACATTTTTTGGGAGCGGTGAATTTTAATTACTTATCTTTTAAGTATCCTGGACAGCTCTGATCTGATGTAATGAGGCAATAACCTGTCGCATCCCTGATGGCTGTTTTTGTGATTTTAATAGCTGCTGGAGTTGCACATGCAAGTAGAGACTTTATCTCGGGAGCGGACGGCACTGGTGACGGCAGCAGCGTCCCGCGCGCTCATGCTGGAGCGTCACGAGCGCTCGGCGGATCTGTTCGCGAGAATGGTCCGAGCTCGTCGGGAACTGTCCGCGCTTCTTGATGGACGCTCCGACCCACCACCCCTCGACGAAGCCGGCCATGCAGAGGTTTACTTGTTGCCATTTTTACTTATAATGGGTACATATACATGGGTGAATTTCAACAAGAGATTTTTATGTGTCATTTCGGTGGGATTTTTTTATTTCAATGTTATTTACATATTTTTAGTGACAAATAAAACTTTAGCCTATTTTGTAACATTGTGCGTGAGTGGACATTAAATATCATCAAAACTTACATAAATATTTAAGGATGAATTTTTAAGAGTCCACTGAAATGAAAAGTGTCTACCGTAATGATAAAAATTACCACCGAAATGATAGACTGTGCACCGGAATGAAATAAATCCACCGAAATGATACAGTTAAGAACAACCGTGCCGGGCAGCCAGGGTTCCGTACTTTGTTAGGTTTGATTTTCACAAATTTTAGATAAACACTGAGACAGTTATTTTAATATCATAATTAATATACAGAATTACAGTTAGTATTACATATACCATTCTTTGAGGTTTTACTTAATAACCTCAAAGAATGATATTATGTAATGTTTATTATGATATGAATGAATTGTTTCTTTATTTTCTATAATCTTTGGTAATTCAGTACTCATAATAAATTATATAAAAATAAAGGTAAGGCACTTATAATAAAGGTACACCCTCGAAGTAATTATTTTGTTGACAATTAGTATCTAGAAATAATAATCTACACTGTGGTGACTTACACACGCATCACATCATCGTTGAGCCGAACAAATGTGTATCTAAAATATATACATGTACTAACTAGATAGATATATGTATATATTTAATTACAAATACACCCGAATAATCTAATCTACACTCTAGGTAAAACTACCTACATTACAAAACTATGACTTTGTATCTGACATAAGTATCTCTAAAACTTTATATATATCAGCCACCGAAATGAAACTATTTTTGTCCCCTTATTACTGAAATGATAAAAATACTTTTTTGGCGGGAAACGGCAAGACGTTGGGACCGGTGCGTTTGCGCCGAGAGCTTGAGCCGGATTGATCCGAAGTGAGGAAAGGTGAGAGGGGCGTAACAACGCAATGTTGACGTGGCTATTCTACTAAAACTTACTGTCCTCTGAAATGATAACTTTTTTCCAGACAAAAGTTAACTGCCTGTCAAATCCATGAGAAAGAAGATAAAGAAACAAAAATAGTTTTATTTGATCGAATATGTAATAATTTAATGATATCAAAATCGATTTAAATCCATATTACGAATGTATTTGCAGGGGAAGGTATTTTATGGACGGAATTGGGTTCAGGACAGGCCACCGTGATGATAAAATAACACTTTATAATTATTTTTTTTGGTATATTAAAGGGTAGAAATCAATGATTTTTTTTGTCAAGGTAGAGGAGTACTTAAACTATTGAGGAAAAATTTATAAAATTAAAAATCAGCACATTGCACTACCGTTCTCAGGTTTGCCGTGTATTTTTTTTGCTTGCGCAATTCACCCACATATACATACATACAAATGGTACCTATCTATGCAACTTTTCCAATCAAACAGAAGTGCTTTGTTGTTCTTTGCAAGATTCATATTTGTTAGGACAGAAATAAATTCAAAATAGTTTATCTTGTCGTAAACATTGCAGGACACAGGAGACAGTAGCTCACACTAACCTGTAGGTTGCATTAGGTACTGTCTACACCACTTACGATTTATAAATTACATGTATAATTTTGGATAGGTGTCAAGATCATTGTCGTCAGTGTGTGCGACCGCAGCAGATACTTGGACGGCATTGCGAGCGGAGAGAGCGCGCGTGCTTCGGTTGGAAAGTGCAGTGCTTGCTCAGAGCCTGCAGCTGGAGCGCGAAGGACGCGTGCGCACACAGCTTGAGCGACGCCGAGCTATGCTGGAGAGAGAAATTTTAAGATCACAACACGAAGGTGCTTCTGACCCGTCGGTATTGAATCCCAGCAAAAATCCAAGTTTGGTATTCTCCCAATACTTATTCACCTTTTTCGGAATAACAGTGTTTTGTATTAATGTGATCAATCGCTTTATGGGTTTTGTGGCATAACCGGAAGTATAATTACTTATTACATAAAATGTAGCATAATAATTCTTGTTTAATTTATGAGTGAAGCCGCTAATTATTACTTTTCTTTTTCAGATTTAGGACATTCTTGGATATAAATGACAGATGACGCTACCACCGATATAAATTATAGTTGAGCTGCATGTTTTAATGTTAATAAATTGTGTTATTAAGTAGCACATAAGAAATTTTATTTCTCTTAAAATATAGGACATATTTTCAAAAGCAAAAGATTAAAACAGTACATCACGAACAATACAGAAACTATCAAGCACATCACTTATAGCCTATGACCAGCAATTTTAAACATCTTGCATTTTTTTTCGTCACGGAGTTGATTACTCGTTAATAATTGTATATTTCTAGAAAGTAAATTATCTTTAAGGTGGCTACCAGCAGGCAGCAGTCCTCTGAAAGGTGGATAATTATTATCTTTGATGGTGGGGGGATTGGCGTACACATTAATATTGGGCTCAGGAGCAGGAACCCATTTCTGTGTGTCAATATTTGTAATAGCTTTCTTGCGGTCAAGGTTATCACCTTTGAATTGTTCATCGTTTGATGATATATATGTTTTCTTGACATAATTGCCCATAACTATTTTAGTAGGAACTGATTCAGGTTCATTTTGATATACCGATTGATTATTGTTACCCTTATGACATTCAAAGTGTTCAAGCTTGTCTCGTCTTCGATCTCCTATATATTTCTTTTTAGGTGCCACAAATTCGTGCTCCTTATTATTCAATGGTGGTTCAAAGGAAGTTCCCAATTCGTCTTCAAGAATTTTTATTATGCTGTCCAAATTATTAGCAGGCACTTCAATATGTCTATTCTCCATGTGATATGCCTCATATTCGGCAATCTTTTGTTCCAGTAACTTGATCTTATCCTGATCTTTCCTCCTTTGTAAACTAGCTTTGCGTGTCTGGTCTTCTAATGTTAAAATAATTTTCTCTAATTGAGATATTTGTTGTTTTCTCGTTTCCACATTTGTGATAAGGGCCTCAATTTCAGCATTCTTCTCGGTAATTTGCTGGTTCAACTGTTAAGAAAAGAAAATTAAATGAGAAAATAACAATAATGATTAAATGAAAAAAATATGAATGAATAAAACGGCAATTCCAACTTTACTTACATCCATATCTGCTTGAGTTCTCATCTCCAGATTTGTGCGTAACAATTTAATTATATTAGTATGCTCTTCATCCTTCCCGGATAGCATCTTTATAATACCATTTCGTTGCTCTAGAAGCCGTTCTTGTTCTGCAAGATTATCCATGTGTTGTTCCAACTCCATATCTTTCTTTTGCAATGCTTCAGCAAGTTCTCCATTTTGTCTTGTCGCCTCTAATAACTTGGCTCGTTGTTGATTTACCTAAATAAATTTTAAGCGTTAAATATTTTTCTTAACTAATTTAGTAATTGGACTAATCTAATGGGTATAATAATAGGGTATATTATAATATGTGATCGCACCATATCATGGAGTTCGTTCAAGTTTTCAAATTCACCAAAGTCTTCCTGCAACTCTGCTATATGCGTTTTCAGACATGACAACTGTTCCTCATATGATCCCATTTTGCATTCGCTGCAATAATAATATCATATGTATATATAACTATCTAACTACATAAGTTTAAGAAACAATGTAATAGAAAATAGTTATAAAGATTTTACCAGTACCATCGTACTAATAAAAATTATGCAAACGCCTAGAACGGCAACTTACTTAAAATAGTCTTAAAAATACATCAAGCACAATCTGTGTTAATCTGTACTTATTTTTTGCCAAATTAGTAACTAATATGATTCAAATCACCTTTATGTTCAATTGTATAACATACCTTTCCTGTAACTGATGTTCTAGTAAGGATTGTTTCTTTTCTAGTTCAGCTATATATTCTTCTTTATTCATCAAATTATTTTTGAGACTTTCTTCTAAATGAATAGACTCTTTGAAGTTACTCTGTGAAATACGTTGGTTATTAATAAGTGTTTCTTTTATTACAAATATTAGTGTGGGATATTTTTGTATAATAATGTGATTGCTGACCTCAAATTCTTTTATTGTCTCGCTTTGTTCAGCCAATTGTGTTCTATAATCTGCAATTTCAATCACTGCTATGTCTAGATCTCGCTTCGTAGATTGTAATTCTTTTTCAAAGATTATGGCTTTACCTGGAAATAATTTTATATTATTGTAGGTCAACTTATTATTAGTTTCTTGAATATATTCGAATTATATAGCAATATACTTACTTAATTTTTCTTGAGTTTCTTGCAATTCTTTCGTTGCATCTTTTAATTTTAATTCAGATTCTAAAAGTTGCGCACACAATGATTCCACTTTAACTTCGAGATTCTTCTTTTCTTCAACTTCTTCATCGTATTTCTTTTCAGTTTCAATAAGTTTTGCAACATTCAAGTTCATATCATGTTTTATACTTTTAAGTGATTCGTTATAATACTGGGATAGTTCCCCAAGCCGCTTTTCTAAATCTTCTTTCCTTAAATTAACATAAATTAGAAGTTAGAAAAAATAGTATAGATTATTTTATTGAAAATTATTATTACTACAAATCAACAATTTTTTAAACATTGCTATTTACTCACTCGGTCTGTAATTTTTCACGAGCCTCTGCAATTTCTTCTAAGTGCATAGTATTTTCCCGAATAGATTCCCTTAATTTGCTTAGTTCCTTATCAAAATCAGCTTGTAACTTT